>OY728132.1:2086510454-2091310454 GCA_963277665.1 Viscum album
GGTGGGGTGGGGGTGGGCTGTGGGGGTGGAGCGAGGGGGTTTTTCAAGTGGGGGGTTTTGGTGGGGGGTTCTGCAAGTTGGTGGGGGGAGGGGATTTTGAAGGTCGGGGTGGGTTGGGATTGTGGGAGTCTGTTGGGGGGTGAGGTGGGGGTGAGCAGGTGGGGGGTAAGGGGGGATGGTGAGGGGGGATGGTCATGTGGGGGGGTGTAGGTGGGGGGTGTGAAATGGGTGGATGGGAGGGGGGAGTGCAGGTGGGGGATGTAGGTGGGGGGATGTGCAATGTGCAGGTGGGGAGGGGGTGCACGGGGGAGGGGGGCTATGCAGGGGGAGTCTGCTGGGGGTGAGGTGGGGAGGGGGCTATGCAGGAGGGAAGTCATAACTTCCATATATTTTTCCAGTAACCATGGGAATTCATAACTTCTATAGATTTGGATAGGTCTGATGCCTCTTTGGTTTTGGTTCTTGTATAGTCATCTTGATGAGTAAGGAACCAGATGATCTAAATGTGACATCAACTATATAGGATGAATTCCTTTTCCGACAACTCATTTTTCTAGAAAAAATATATCCTTGGAAGGTGGTGGGAACATTTTAGAATCCTTTAATATAGAGACCAAGGGAGGAAGATCTCTATATATATCCACCTATTCCAGGGACCTACTACCATATGCACATACCATATTCACAAGCCTACCTCTCCATGTATTAAATGAATAGTGATTCTATCTAGACTTCACCTTTTAATAACATCTTTAATTTAATTCATGTTACGATGAAAAAAATATCGAGGAATCCATACAACTACATATAGAAAAACACCCTTAATCATCATTCCATGATGATGAAAATCCTTACAAACTCATTACCATACATCATATCATTCCTAATAACTACCTATAGATATTCTCTAAATCGTATTCCTTCCACCAGAATCCAGTGCCCCAACATTTTCCAATTGAAAAATTGATACCATCATTTTATCAAGTCACCAATCCTACCAAATTCGATTTTCACTGAAAAAATACTAATCTAATCCTTAAAACCCATCGTTTGTTTTTCATAACATGATTGAAAACCTAATTAAATCTCAAAGATCTCAGTCACACCCCCATGGACATCCCCCCGCCCCCATGGACAATTTGTACCCCTAGATAGCCCTCACCCCTGTAGAAAGCCAGCCCACCCCCCTAGACACCCCCCCCCCGGACACCCTCACCCCCTGGACACCCCGACCCCCCCTGGATAGCCCCCAACCCCCTGGAAACCCCCCACAAACCCCCTGGACCCTCCCCCCCCCCCCCCCCCCCCCCCCCCGTGGACACATCCCCAACCACGTGGAAATCCCCCCACCCACTAGACACCCCGACGCCCTTGGACATCCCACCCCCGTGGAAAGACCGCCCACCCCCCCTGCACAACCCTACCCCCTGGACAGCACTACCACCCTCGTGGATAGCCCACCCACTCCCTAGACATGATGTACCCCCTAGACAGTCCTACCACCCCTGTGGATAGCCCTCCCACCACCCTGGACACCCTCTCCCCCCATGGACAGCCCCCAACCCCATGGACAGCCCACCCCCTAGACACCCCAACCCCCCTGGACAGCCCCGCCATCCCCGTGGACAGCTCACCCACCCCTGGACACCCCGTACCCCCCTGTACAGCCCCGCCACCCCTGTGGACAGCCCACCCACCCCATTGGACACCACTGACCCCTTGTATATCCCCCAACCCCGTGGATAGCCCGCCCACTCCCTGGACACCCCCACCACCCCCAGGACACCCCCCCCCACCACCCCCAAACACCCCCATCACCCTGGCCACCCCCACTCCCTGGACACCCTGTACCCCCCATGTACAGCCCCTCCACCCCTGTGGATAGCCTTCCCACCCCCTGGACACCCCCTACCCCCTGGACAGCCCCACCACCCTTATGGACAGCCCCCTCCCCCTCCCACCCCATGGATAGCCCGCTCGCCCCCTGGACAACCCCTACCCCATGTACATCCCTTCCATCCCCGTGGATAGCCCCCCACCCCCTGGACACCTAGTACCCCTGGACAATCCTTCCACCCCCGTGGACAAACCTCTCACCCCTACCACCTAGACAGCCCCCATCCCAGTGGACAGCCAGTCCACCCCCCTAGTCGCACCCACCCCAATACACCCCAATCCCCTCAGACACCCCCCACCCCTAGAAACCACGTACCCCTGGACACCACACCCCCTGCCCTTGTGGATAGCCCGCCCACTCCCCCTGGACACCCCTACCCCCTAGATAGCCTCTCCACCCCTAGGGATAGCCCTGCCTCCCCCATAGACAGACCGCCCACCCCCTGGACACCCCTGACCCATGTGGACAGCCCCCACCCTCTGGGAAAGCCCCCCACCCCCTGCACACCCCACCCCCTAGACCCACCCACCCCCTTGGGCAGTTTGTGTGATCACCCAAATAATCTACTATAATATTAAATTTTTTTGATCTATAATTTACTCAACTCATGAATAAATGTCCTCCAAAATTGTACATGATCTTGTAAACTCATGTATAGTTCTTCAAATATATTTTGTTTAAATATAGTATTTTGTTGTTTTTTATATTATAATTATCATATAGAGCAGTGTTTCAGTTATAATTTCATATAAAGTGAACAATTATTGTTTACTTAAATATATTTTATATGGAACTTCAATCATATTGAATTTCTTTTGACGAAATGACTTGTAAATTTTTTTTATAGAATGGATAGAAGTTGGATGTATGAAAACCGATCAGATCTCAATCGATTTTCAAAATAATATAGGGAGATTTTTAGATTTTACATTTCACAATGATTCAGATAGTGGTCACATACACTTCCCCTATTAAAATTGTGTCAGAAGACCTTGGTTGATCTGTGAAGAAGTCAATTGCCACATAACCAAATATTGTTTTTAGGAAAAATACATTGTGTGGTATCACAATGTGGAGAAAATGAAATCTCAAATTGCGGATGATCCAAATGAGAGGACTGGATTGGAGAATTTATTATATGACTGATTTCTGTTTATTCTTCATCATGAAAAAGAAAGGATTCTGATCCAAGATGATTTCAATATGAGCAGACACGATCCGTCTAATTAAAATGATGATGTTGTTAGGATGAAAAAATGAATAATGCTACCACAACTCCAGTATATCGACAATACTGTAAAATGAAAAAGCTGGAATTTTTAATCCGATTGTTTCATGGGAAAACTATGTATGGGATTTATAATACTGCCATCAATTACATTCTTAACATATTGAATGACTCACTTCTAGATTATGCAAATATTCCCTCAAACCACTATATGGCATGGAATTTAGTTTAGGAACATGGATTTTCAAGAAAGAAAATCCATGCTTGCTCGAAATATTTGAGTTTATTCTGAGAGGAAACTGCTAAATGAAATGATTGTATAAAATGTGGTACATATTGCTAGAATCCAAAAGGTGATGGAACACCATACTGTGTTCCACATAAAGTTATGTGGCACTTTCCATTTATCCCTAGACTCCAAAAATTCTTTTATGTCTGATGAAATATCAATAAAAATGTGATTTCATGATACTGAGAGAAAGAAGAATAATGATGAGTTGGTTCACCCTGCCGATAGATTTGCATGGCAGAGATTTGATGCTCGATATCCTAATTTTTTAGCTGACATGCGTAATGTGAGGGTGGGTCTTTCATTTGATAGTTTTAATCTGTTTGGGAAGATGCTTACGTTGCACAGCACATAGCTGGTTTTTATACACACTTATAATCTTCCCCCATGGTTTTGTATGAAAAATCCTTTCCCTTTCATGAGTATACTCATATCTGGCCCTTCTTATCCCTACAATGATATAGATGTATACATGCAACATTTAAAAAAAGAGTTGAAACCTCTTTAGAAGTGGGTGTGCACACATACGATGCATGTTCGAAAGATATATTTTAGATGCGTGTTGCGCTTATGTGGACAATTAATGATTTTCATGCTTATGCAATGATGTATGGATGGAGAAAAAAGGGAAACCTATCATGTCATGTTTGTATGAAGAATACACGATCCAGAAGATAGAAACATCTTTTTAGTTTTAGTTGTTTGGGACATCGAAGATTCTTGTAATAGACCCTCCATATAGAAATAATCGTCGAATATTTGAAAATACCATGGAGACTGAAGATCCACCTCAGCATATGTCTAGAACTGATGCACTTAATGAATTGAATGATTTCAATTTTTCATTCGGTAAGGGTCAAATGAAATCTATAAAGAGAAATAATGTTTCTACTGAAACCTGTTATAATTTGAATATGATAAGTATCTTCTTTGATTTACCTTGTTTTTCAACCAATTTTTTATGTCATTTCTTAGATGTAATTCATATTGAAAAAAATATATGTGAAATATTTCTCTCAATTATTCTAAATGTTAAGGTAAAGACAAAAGATGATTTACTGTCTCAGTGTGACTTGGTGGAATGGGGATCAGACCAGAATTACATCCTGTGCGTATCAGTGAAAATAAATAGAAAGTTCCATTTTCTTCTTATGTGATGACACCTACATAAAAAACAATTTCTATAAGTACTAGATATTATTAATGTTCTGGATTACTATTCAAGCAACATATTTAAATGGGTTAATAGAAGGGAGTTGAAGCTAAAATATTTGAAGACTCGTGATTATCAAATCCTTCTATAATAGTTGATTCCAATAGCAATTTGTCATCTTTAATATAATAATATAAGGGTGGGTGTTATTAAATTATGCAATTTGTTTAGTGATCTTTTTTAAGAATTTGTTCAAGTCTTTATTGCAAAAAATGTTGGAAGATTCCCATTAATTTTGTGTGAGTTAGATAAAATATTTCCTCCATCATTTTTCACATGCATGATTCATCTGACTGTCCATATTCCAACTAAAATACTTCTCAAAGGACCTATTTATTTTCTTTGGATGTATCCAAATGAAATAAATATATACACATTAAAGTCGTATGTCTGTAACAGGAATCATCCTGAAGGTTCTATTGTGAACGATTACTTGGCTCAAGAATGTATGGATTTCTGCTCTATGTATTTGTATGATCTTACTATAAGAATGAGAAGACCACAGAGAAATAAATAAGAACAATATGAGAAAATTGAACCTAGTTTTCTATGACTTCCTTAAACTGTAGGAATTACAAGATCATATACCTTGACGACATTAATCCTTGAAGAGCGGGAGATGGCACATCGTACAGTTTTGTTCAACTATGAACTGTTCGATGACTACATCTTGTAATTAAATTGAATATGTATATCTTATATATATATATATATATGTTAATATATTCTTATTTTAATATACAAGTAACATAAAGCAATGATAAATAGAAATCATCTTTCTTTATCTTTGAGAAGAAGGGAGACTTTGCAAAGAAAAGAGTTTTCTGCTTGATTAAAATTAAAGGTAATTATATCACTAATTAAAATAATTAAAACAATATTTAATTATGTTTAATAATGATTTATATTTTATGTATTGAGTTTACCTGCTGACTCTATCTCTAAAGAAATAAGATATTTGGCTTTTGGTCTTAATATTGTGGTCCATGACTGCAAATCCATTGTTATCAATGGATACAGATTTATTATCATTGAACATGAAAAGAACATGAGAACAAAACAAGATTTTGTTATGGTTACTTCCACAACAGACTATTATGCTAGTGCATCAGATAGTAGACTGCGTTTTGAAAATGTAGGTTATTATGGAATCATTGAAAAAATAATAATATGGGAGTATTATTCTCATTGACAAGTCATGAGGATGAAATTTAAATGGTTTGATTCTATGATGAGGCATGACACATTTATTGATGATTATGGATTTCGAGTAATTGATATGACTCTCACTCTTGCTACTGATGAACCATATGTATTGGCATCAATGGAAAAACAAGTTTTTTATGTCAAATACCATCTTTAACCTGAATTTTTTGTCATTATTGAATTAATTAAAAGACATATTTTTGATGATGGTGATGATGGAATTGACACCATCCCTAATTCCATTGGAAACGATAAATTTATTACTTTTTATGACTCTAGTAGCTCAATTTTCAGAGTTGAATATGAACCTGAAGTTGTGGTGGGAAATATATAAAATCATCCATTCATGTTCTCAATTATTTTGGTTTACCTCGACATGGGCTGTTAAGGTTGGTACTATTCAAATAGATTAAATATTGATTACAAATATGTTGTATCCGAATAGACCATTATGTAAATTTTCAATATTTATTGGTTGCAATTTTATTTGAATTTTATTTTCTAATTTGGAATTGAACTGTATTGAAACCTACAAAACCAACATTTCTAACTTGGTGAACATTTCAATGCTTCAACTGTGATTTGTATAAAATTTTTAAAACTCTAAGACCACTCTTTAAAATTTTACCAGATAATGACCATGATGTTTTGTATTCTTCTACAAAACATGTATTGAAACCTGCATCATCTACCAGGGCTAAAGAAATTAAAATTTTCCTTAATTTTGACAACTGATTTACCCCCTATAAATCTAGTAGAATCCATGTTCCATGATTTCAATGAACTGAAGACACATAGTAAATAACCATCCTACTAAAAATTAAATTTCTTTATTACATCTTGAATTATTTATTAACTTCATTATATATCTGTTCAAGCTCACCTAAAACAATGCATAGGTAAATTATCCATGAATCCCCCTATTCCATCTAATTTTTTTAGGTTACACCTTAGTTATCCTTTTTTATTTACTTCCATATTTGTTTTCTAATACAGTTAATGAAACCAATTAAAGAGAGGCGACGAAAACAGATTATGGACAACAATCGTCACATGACTGAGCTGGGCATTCCATCACTAGTGCTTGCAGTGAGTATTTTATTTCAAATATATATTTATTTTTAAATAATATATAATTTCATGTGATTAATTGTTTTCGAAACATTTTTTCAGGATCCATATATTAAGCGATAGTTATATAATGAGAAGCCTAGTAGTGGTCCCAATACTCATGGTGTTTATATGAGGGGGTGGTACGAGAGCTAGACGATCTGGTTGGCATACCTGATTAGACCCTACCCCTCCCACTAACATACCTCCCATCTCACATTCTAATCCTAGTGTGTTGTTAGGGACACATGAGATATTTAGGCCTCCCATGTTTTCACCACCCTTTACATCTGAGCCTCTTCACCTGTCTGTATCATATTCAATGATGATTCATACTCCCCATCTAGTATTCAGCCAGCCATCCCTGTCATCTTCTTTTACTTCTACTTCCTTCTCTCCAGGCTGTTATATTCCATCTTCTTTGACTCATGCTCTTCCAGATTCTGTCCCTTCGAAGCATACATTGGGACCCACTCCATCTTTATAGGGGGTTCCTTCACTTTATGCAGATCCAGTGACAATAATTGATCAGACTACCACATGTATACTTATACAACCCAAACAAAATTTTACAGCATTATTTATTTTCATTAAAACACGTATTCATAAAATATTTGTTTTTCTTTCATAAAATATACATCTACTAATAAGAGGTGGGGTCAAGGGATACACGCATGCATGCAGTGTAGAACCGATGCATGTAGTTGATGGTGGACTACAATGAATATTGTCAAATGATTGAAAAAGTATAGTAGCAATGTAAGAGTTTTTTTGGGCGACAATTTCCAAATACTCTGACATCATTCCTGTCAGCCCGCTATCATGGATACACCTACCAAATGAAGTCAATTATAAAGCTTGGGTAGAGATATTTGTAAAAAAATATATTTTAATTAATGATATATATTATTTTTGTTGTATTTATATGAATTAATATTTTGGTGTCATCTACTGTTTAATTTCCCCAATGGTGAGGGTGCGCATCCAGCTCATCTAAAGGATTTAGGTGAGCTTTAGGGAGCTTATAATCAGGATTTGTACATTGGATAGTGTGCTAAAGTGGGAACAGAGTTAGATTTGGTCCCTATCATGGATGAGTTTCCCTTAGAATAGTGCTGAAAGATGATTACTCATTAGAAGACTATCCAATTTAAGGTATTAATTGCATTATAGGTATTTAAATGAAAATTTTCAGGTTTTTCGTTAATACTAATTATTTATTTTTATTTGAGATTCATCTGGAAGAAATTAAAAAAATAATGATGCTAAAAAATACTTCCACACATTGGGATGTACTACAATGCCAAATCATGAGAGGTAGTAGGTGTGATAGTTTATAATTTTTCTTTATGAATTGCACTTTCTATTGTTGCCTCCACAATTTACTTGATTTCTAAAGTTGTTATATAATTTTATTTATGAAATTAATTATTGATATCCTATTTTTAATTAGGGTTTCCTACATTCAATGTCATTGTAGAGGCATAAATTTAATATAGAAGGGCGTGTTCCTCGACAAAAAACTGTTTTGCTCGAGTAGAAGGAAGAAAGGTGGAAGTGCGGTTAATGAACCGACTCAGTAGCAGATTGTAAGTTTTAATTTGTAGATTTAAAATTTTAATCTCTATTTTGTAACTTAATAATATATTTATATTTGTAACAGGCTTCTTTAGAGGCCCTTTATTCCCAAGAACCTGAAAATTTTGGGCCAAACGATCACTTGCATCAGGTGTTGGGAGATGAGCACACTGGTAGAGTATGCTACTGGCCTAGGAAGAGTATAGTTTAGACGAGTTATTGGCCCTCCTCAGGTATGATTTTTAGTGACACTGAGTTCCAGCAGGTTAATGCATAGGCAGAACAGGCTGAAAAAATGGTCATAGAGACGGCGGAATAGTCTACTAGGGAAAACACTACATTTATGAAATTGATGGAAGTTTTACTTCCAACACTTCCACCAGAGGAAACCACATCTTGTGATGAATATATGTCATCAATTATTTCTATATATGGTGCACCAGGTGGTAGTTCTTGTGGAGGTCGAGACGATGGTGAGGAGGAGGCCGAGGAGGAGGAGGAGAAGGGCAATGAGGAGACCGAGGTGGAGAAGGAGGGTGAGGCGGTGGAGGAGGGTGATGAGAAGGCTGAGGCTGAGTATGAAGGGAAATGATGAGCGAATTGAGTAGGGTGAGGACAATGATGATGATGATGATGATGATGAAGACGATGGTGAGGCTGATGATGATGGTGATGAGGGATAGAATGATCCTTTACAATTTTTACTGATATTATTGAACTTTGATGCATATTGATTTGTTTTGATTAAATATATGCATGATTATATAGGTCATGTTATCTTTATTATGTTATCTATAAATAATAAAACTCGACTTGATGATTTTTTGTGACTGATTCACCACTCTCATGGACACCCCCACCCTCGTGGACAACCTGCCCACCCCATGGACACCCCGTACACCCCCGGACTACCCTACCACCCCCGTTGATAGCTTTCCCACCCCCTGGACAACCCCTCCCCCTATAGAAAGCCCCCCCACTCTCGTGGACAGCCCACCCCCCACAATCGTGGATAGCCTGCCCACCCCCGTGGACAGCCCGCCCACCCCCTTGGACAACCCCTACCCCTGGACAATCCGCCCACCCCACTAGACACCACGTACCCCCTAGATAGCCACACGCCCCCTCTGAACGACCCTGAACCCCCTGGACAGCCCTCCCACCCCCTGGACATCCCTCCCACCCTTATGGATAGCCCGCCCACCACACTAGACACCATGTACCCTTTGGACTACCCCGCCCACCCCCTGGACACCCTTGACCCCCTGGAAAGCCCCCACCCCCGTGGACAGCCCCTCCCACCCACTGGACACCCCTACCCCCATGGACAACCCTCCCCCTGGACAGCCCCCCGCCCCCGTGGATAGACCACCCACCCCTGTGGACAGCCCACCAACCCCCATGGACACCCCTCCCCTAATGGATAGCCCCCATCCCCCCACCCCCGTGGATAACCCACCCATCCCCTTTGACACCCCTACCCCTGTGGACAGCCCCCATGGACACCCTTACCCCTAGAAGACCCCAACCACCCCACTGGACACCCCCGACCCCCTAGACAGCCCCCACCCCCGTGGATAGCACCACCCACCCCCTAGACACCCCTACCCCTGTGGACAGCCCCCCACCACCGTGGACAACCCCCTGTAGACAGCCCCACACCCCCTTGGATTATAGGGTTTCAAACAACTCGAAGATCCCATTAATCATAGATACCCACTTGGTTGCCTCCTGGGATCCTTGATCACCAATAAAAAATATTGGATGGTATTTTAGAAACTCTCTTGCATAATAAAATATCTGATAAGAACATGGTTATTCCACTTCCACAAGAGTTTGATTAGATACCAAGACACAATAATGACTACCTGATATATCCCCTTATGAACTTTTTGATTCATTTATAGTGGTAATATTCTAAATAATTATCAAAAACAAAACCTTTTGTAAAATAATATGATGTTCTAAAACAAGGGACACAAAATCACAAATCCCATAAAGATGCATCATAAATAATTATTCATAAAACCATATAAAAATCACATAATATAGACTTCTTTCTATTTTAAACTCCCCAATGTTTTATAAAAATAATTTTTAAGGTTCAATTTTAAAAATCATATAGTATTTTTGTTCCACAATAAAAATGATATCCTTCTCCAAATAACCAAATCCCCCTTCCTACCATACACATCAAAATAATTCATTTTTTCTTAAAGAAACACATATTATTGGAAAAAAATATATTCAAAAATCATTTTAAAAATACCAATTATCATAAAATTAATTCCATTAAAACCATTAAAACTCCCACCCCTCTTAGACACCACCCCACTACCTATACACCCCACCCCCCTGGACACCCCCACCCCCATGGAAAGCCCTACCCCCCTGGACACCGCCCCACCCCCTGGACAGCCCCTCCTACCCCCTCGACCACCCCACCCTCTAGACACCCCCACATTTATGGACATCCCCCCTACCCCCGAGACAGCCCCCAACCCCCTGGATGGCCCCCACACCTCCTAGACACCTTCCCACCGCCTGGACACCCCCACCCCCTGGACACCCCCACCCCCATAGACAGCCACCCCCACCCCTGGACACCAACCCACCCCCTTGGACATCCCCCAACCCCATGGACCACCCTTACATCCCCTGGACACCAACCCACCCCTAGAAAACCCCCCCACCCACCCCCTGGACACCCCCACCCCCTGGGAACCCCCACCCCTGAAAATCCCCCCCCCCCCACACACCCTGGACACCAACCCCTGGGACATAACCATGGATATCCCCCCCCCCCCACCCCTGGAAAGCTCCCCCCCCCACACCCTGGACACCACCCCCCTGAACATCCCCATGGATTTCCCCCCTAGACACCCCCAAACCCTTGAACCCCCCCCCCCTCGTAGACACCACCCCACCACCTGGACCCCCCCCCACCCTCCCCTTGGACACCCCCACGGACAGCCATCCCTACCCCCTGGACAACCCGTACACCCCCGTGGATAGCCCGCCCACCCTGTGGAGAGCCCGCCCACCCCCCCTGGACACCTCATACCCCATGGACAACCCCCCCCCCCCCCCCAACCCCTGTGGATATCCCCACCCACTCCCTGGACACCCCCTACCCCCGTGGATAGCCCCCACCCCCTGGACAGCCCCCCCCCCCCACCCCACCCCCATGGACAACCCACCAACCCCCTGGACACCCCCTACCCCCTGGACAGCCTTACCACCCTCGTGGATAGCCCGCACACCCCATTGGACACCTCGTACCCCCATAGACAGCCCCTCCCACCCCCTAGACACCCCAACCCCCCTAAACATCCCCCACCTCCATAGAGAGCCCCACCCACCCCGCTAACACCTCGTACCTCCCTATATAGCCCCACCCACCCTACCCCCCCCCCCCCCCCATGGACAACCCACCACCCCCATGGACCCCCCCCCCCCCCCCCCCACCACCTAGACAGCCCCACCCACCCGCCCCCTAGACATCCCATACCCCCGTGGACAGCCCGCCCACCCCCTGGACACCCCCCCCTCTTGAACAGCCCGCCCACCCCCCTAGACAACCCTACCCTCCATGGACAGCCTGTCCACCCACATAGACAGCCCTTACACCCCCGTGGATACCCCACCCACCCCAATGAACACCCCATACCCCCTAGATAGCCCCTCCTACCCTCTGGACACACCTGACCCCCCTAGACAGCCCCAACCACCGTGGACAGCACCCCCACCGCTACCCTTGTAGACAGCCCTCCCCCACCAACCCCCCTGGAAACCACCCCACCCCCTGGACACCCCCATCCCCCTGGACACCCCCATCCCCTGGACACCACACCACCCCTTTGGACACCCCCGTGGACAGCCCCCTCCCCTTGGACAAACATATACTCCCGGACACCCCCATCCTCCCAGACACCTCCACCCCTTGGAAACCTCCTACCCCCATTGGACAGCCACCCAAATCTCTTGAACAACCCCAACCCCTAAATTAAATTCTTTATGTATTTAATTATCTTATGAATTATGTGATAAT
Source organism: Viscum album (assembly GCA_963277665.1). Classification (NCBI taxonomy): domain Eukaryota; kingdom Viridiplantae; phylum Streptophyta; class Magnoliopsida; order Santalales; family Viscaceae; genus Viscum; species Viscum album. Next base: position 2,086,523,027 of record OY728132.1, read on the forward strand.
GGTGTATGTGTATAATTGTTGTATGGGTATAATTGTTGTATGTGTATACTTGACGTAATTACCTTATGAATTGTGTGTTAATTCTACTAATGGGGTATGTAACTTTATTGTCATGTGAAGATTGAAATGGGGGAAACTATTTTGTGGTACATGTCATGGTTGGAAGAGTGTGGTGTTTTATGTGCTATTTCAGGTGGTTTTTTGTTCTATTATAATTTTTGTTTGGATTTGTGTTTATAGGTGTATGCAATGGAGGGAATGGGTGGCTGCTGTGATGGCTACTGTTCTGATTTCTGTAAATATACTATACCAATGGTTTTAAACCTTTTTCAACGTGTATTTTGAGAATTTTTTAATCAACGGTTTCAATAAACCATTGGTAAAACATTGTACCAACGATTTTGAACTGTTGGTAATTGTATTTCCAAAATATGTGTACCAAAGGTTGTAAGAACCGTTAGTAATAATATATACCAACGGTTTCTAAGCCATTAGTAAACTGTAGGTAAACTATATATCCCAATAGTAAATAAACTGTTGGTATAAATATATACCAATGTTTTCAAGAAAACCATTGGAATAATGAATATTAAACTACCATATACCAACGGTTAGAGAAGTTCCATTGGTATAAGGCTTTCGCAACGGCTTACTAACCAAAGGTTTTCAAAACCATTGGTATATTGTATACCAACAGTTTTGATGCCTATACCAATAGTTTGAAACTGTTGGTATATATTTTATTTTCAGTAGTGAATGGAACTAAACTAATACATTCTTTAGGTGTTTTTTATGTAATTTATGAAAAAACATGAAAAAATTATGTAATGTATGTGTATGAAAATTCAGGTTCATTATATTCAAGGTTGTTACCGTGGAAATATACTTATATCCAGGGCTTCCAACTGTGGCTGTAGATTTTTCCACACCAACTTATATCCATAGTTCAGAAACATGGATATAGGTCTACTATCATGGTTTAAACCATGGAAATAGGCTAACATTCATAGCTTATAACAATGACTATATCAAGTAGATTTCATAAAAAACTCCAATTGTCACGATTTGAACTGTGGCTATATCCTCCAGATGCCGTAAAAAAACCACTACCATGTAACCTAAAGAACATATATCGACTCATATCCTTCATCTCATACAAATTCCAACAACAAAAAATTACTCCTATCCAACAGCTTAAATAGAACTCATACCCTATAAACAATAAAAAACAAAATATAATTTATAAATAAGTTAAGCTTTCAAATACATAGCAAAGTCACAACCAATAAAACGGTATTATCTATACCTATTAGAAACACATAACCAATCACATAGAATAAGTTGCCTATCATTATCACAATTAAAATAAACTCCATTCAAAGAAAAGGATATCCTATAGAACTCTCCATCTAGATCCAAAATTATTTTCATCCATCACCTAATGTATGTCACTTGTGAAACACCACTACCTCCCAAAACACATCATAATATCACATATCTCATTTTTCATCTCACCTCCTATTAATATCCAAATTGAAATATCATGAAAAATCATGATTATATCAAAAAAATTAAAAATGGGAAATCAAAGTGGTTATAACCTTAACAATAAAACTATCACCTCAATAAAGAAGTCAAAGTAGACAATCAAAGAGTGTCCAAACATAAAATAATGAGAAAACTTCATCTTATGAAAAAAATGAAATGATAAATGAAAGAGGGACTAATTGTTGAAGGAAATAACTTGAGGTCACAAATACCTCTCACATCATCCCCCAAACTCATCTCACAACATCTCATCAAAATGATATGTCCCAAGATCCATTGATCTCAATACCCGGTATAGAAATAGGTGCATTCATGATTAATGTTAACCCATGAATACACATTGATGTTCCAACATGAAATGAAAATAATTTTAAAAGATATCATAGATCTCATTATGTTTTTAGTTCAATTCAAGGATATTTTTCGAAGATATCAAAAAAATATAGACAGACTATCCTAGGAAAATTCTTCTATAACAAGCTAACATGCACACATATCATTTCCTAACCACTATATGATGCATATAATATCTTATAAGTGTGTTTATGTTTGGTTTTATATAGTTAATGACACAATTTTGAACGAACCAATTAAAATAAAATTACTTAAAAATAAAACCAAAATGAACTGATGATTAGAAAAAAAATTGAAATAAACTGATCCAATTAGCTCTTATATTCTATCAATCTAAGTTCCTCTATATAATAACTTATTATAACAATGGGAAATTAGTAGAAAAGACCCCCCTCCCCCCCCCCAAAATTTGTTTCAAACCATCTCTCTCATTGTGACCTCTACCATTCTTGTGACTACTAAAAAGGAAGTGAACCAATGAATAAGAAGCTAATGAAATACCAAAAAATGAATGAGGTCTCCCTATGATAAAACTTTCTCACTCCATAAAAGCTTTCAATTATTGAAAAAAAACAAAAACAAACAACAATTAAGAGTAAATTTCTATTCATAAAATATAAAAAGCACTCAATGAACTCATACACTAGTGAAACAAAACAACATATCCAAAATACAGAACCTCTTCCCCAGTATAAACAAAAATCAAACTAGATACAATATGCATCACAAGAATTAAAAATATATCTAAGATGAAAAATATAAAATTTCAATTTCAATATCATTAGAACAAAACAAAACAAGGTAAAATTTAATGTATAAACCAACAATAAAATTTACATTAGAGATGTGCCTTAATATCAGTTTTACCAGAACCATCACAACCCTCCTCATCTCTTACAGAAACACCAACATCATTATCACCTACTCTCATATTACTGTCATTATCAGCATCACGATCATTACCATATTCATTATAATGTACACCTAAATTATCAGAGTTGTAGAAAACCTTCATAAACCGAATGCATATAAATGAGAACATATATAGTTAATGAAAACATAAAATGTGTATACACATATTTGATATAATTAAATTTTATATACATGAACTATTATTTAAATGCATATTTGATCTACATTATTTTTAAATTAAATTATATATATATTACATTATATCACACTCCAACAATTTGACATGGAATTTCAAACATTAAGAAGGGGGTCATCAAATAAATCACTATGATAAAAACCTTCTTAACATTATTAACATATATGAAATTTGAAATGGGATTTGGGGCCTAAAATTCACCATATATATGAGAAATTGATGGTTTATGTCCAATGATTTTGTTAGTGTCAACTTAAATGAGATGACCAATCATTTTACTAATACACATTAAAAAAATTCATCCATATTGTGAATATGAATGTGGTTTAACTAAACCCAAGTAAGAAAAATTAAAGATACATTTCATATATGAAAATCCATAGATATCACCAAAAAAATTGAACATTTATCACCCAAGTGCACTAGTAATTAAATGTAGTGTCTTAAAAAACATGTAAATACTAACAAGACTGTCAAAATCTACAACACAAAATTTGAACCAACATTATCTACCACACTAACATAATTATCACAAAAATAGATCATGAGATCCTCATGAGGTAATAATGTATGAGGATGATATGGTTAAAAATGATGGAATTTATTGAGAAATTTTTTTATTACATAACATCAAAACAATTATGGTGATATTTTCTTTGAAGATAGAAGGATCCGGTGTACATGTATTTAGATTAATTTGCATTTTCACACTAAATAATTCTTCTATATGTAGAGAGGCTCTAATGAACAATATATTAGGAATTATGTGAGAGCATTTGAAGACTCGATACTGAAAGGTGGGAATGACAGCTTCCTTAAGAACCATTATGACAGCTTTTCCGATGCTTGACTATATTTTGACATTGGTATATGAATTTGTACCTTGTTCATGAAAAGGAGTCTCCTATCATTATTTTATGAAATACTATACCTACTCAATTTTTAAGAAAATTTTCCAACCCATATCATCCAGACTGCATGAGAAACCATCACTCACATGAATTAGTATCACTTCCTGGGAAAATCATTCAATTTCTTCTATAATGATACATTATTAGTCTAAAACTTTAGTTGCACCTATATGGACTCCTTTATCCCAAATGTTCACATGAAACTACACTATATTATTTTATAAAATAGTAATAACTGAAAACAATATACCCAAAATTTATACTAACAAACATATGATGATGTGAAGATAGTACAACACCATTACTGAGTCAAATTAAAGCGGGAAAGGTTTTATTCCTTTTCTAGGTTCCCTGTAGTCTAGACTTGAAATTAATACAAGAAGTGTTAACTAGTATGTGAAAATAATGGAGGAAGGGTGGTGTTCCTTAACATGATTAAATGTAGTCCAGAATTGAAATTAATCCAAGAAACACACCTTTATTACAACCAAACCAAGAAACCAACAAAAAAAATTCTAGAAAATAGTAACCAAAGAAGATACTAGAACAAAATAAATCTAAATTCTTGAAGTTAATTATGATTATTCAAACTAAAATTGAAATATTATCACCTGGGGGAATTGTAAAAACCAACTGAGATGAATTTATGATTATCGAATATTAGAGCTACTATATACATTAATAAAAATATGTAATAAAACTATATATGTAATATAGTTTTTTTAGAGAAACTATATATAGTATTTGTCAATGAAAACTATTAATAGACATTGTTTAAGAATATATATAATAAAATAATTAATGATATAAATTCTTAGAAATAATCTTTATAATATTAGGGACTATGTATATAGTAACACTCAACATAATTGAATACTCAATAGAAGTTTATACATAGAATATTATTATATCAAATGATGCATGATGAAAATTATGATAGAACCTATATACATTAACAAAAAATAGAATTTAATAATGAATAGATTCATTTTAAATACCTATTATACATTTAATTAAGGGAATTCTTATGTATGATCCACATTATCATTAAAAAATAAAATTTATTCTCTTACTATGATTAACCCATTTCAGTAATGAATTATCTAAGTTGTGTGTTTGGTTATAAATTCAATAACTCATTTGTGTATTATATAACTCAATTATCCACATTCATGTTAAGCAACCAATCATGAATCCAGTAGTTCTATTACTATCAGTTATGCAGACATTTATGAATTTTTTGATTCAGTTGCTCATTATTAAATATAATAGTTGATTTTGATTCATTTACACATTATTAAATGTAATTATTGATTTAATATGTATGAAAGTAATAGAAATAATTTTAAACTCATGAAACTGGTGAATATAATTCCAAATACAATTTTCTTTGAATGCATCGTGATATAGAAAACAATACGTTAAAAATACACCCTTATACTAATTACATAGATATTATATTAATTGTAATAAATACATAAAAAATGTGATTATGTAATATTATCCTTACTAGATTAAAATAATTTTGTCTTCATATGTGATATTAAGGTTCTGGAAGAGGAGTTCTCATAACCAAAGGTATAGATATTGGATATGTTTCTTTGGAAGTTATAGATTGTAAAATCATATCCAAGGAGCTTTTGCATATATCTGACACATAACATATATTATGAAATGTCACATCAAAGACAATGTTTTATCATAGAGAATGCAGGTATAGATTTTGGGGATGTTTCTTTAGAAGTTTTAGTTTGTATAATCATATCCAAGGAGCTTCTGCATGAATTTGACACATACCCTATATTCGGAAATACTGATTATGTCTCTTCAAAGACAATGTTTTATCATGGATCATGAAATAGATGTATAATTGTATGTTATGTTATGACATTCACTATGATACCTGTATAGGATATTTTAACATATCAATTTACTTGTGAATGCAATATGGTCTTCTATTTTCTACACAGAGTGAATATTTTTTTGATGTGTTTCCTCCCAATATATATATATTGGATAAATTATTTAGGGATGCACATAAAAAATGTGAAAAATGAGTAAATGAATAATTAATTTTCAAGATCACCCATCCAAAAAAACATATTAGATTACTAGTAAATTCTTATAATATCGATGATAGCAGATAATATAATTATAAAAATTAAGCAACAGACAACCACATAAAAAATAAAACGGTTGAGGTGGGGGGAATAGAAAAATAATTAATATATAATATATAGAAAAAATTACATTGATGGAAAAATTTGTGACAAATATGTAAATCCTTGGAGAAACTTCTTTATAGTGAATGATTATAAATATTTATATGAATCATAATAGAAACCATAAAAAGATTTTGATTTTTCATAGCATTCTATGATGTTTGGTTATTTAGGAATCAAAAAAAGCTTAATGTGATTAAGACATCATGTAAGGATAAATGACATGAAAAGATATATCAAATGGAATGAGTAAAAACGAGAGAATATTAAAGATAAAACACTGTCTTCGGAAGGTTTCTTCTATCTCAATAATAAAATTTAACATTACCATCATGTCATTTAAAATGTACACTATAATAGGTAAGGGATATAGTAAGAAATGTAATCAATGCACAGGATTGCATTGAAAAAAAATTGAAAAAAAATAAATAAATGAAACAAATACATTAGAAACATAATTATGATATCTAACAATGTAAATAGATAATATATTATGAAATTAAAAAAATAATAAATCAAATGTTATATTTGTCTTAATAGTTGAAGTTAATAATGAATATTGCTATGTTTGTTTCAAGAAAAACTCATGGCACATGACCAAAAATGATATGGTATTGTTTTTAATGAAATAATGAAAATTCAGGTAGTGAATAACGATTTAGATATAAAGGAAGAAATATGAAACTGATAACCAGTTAATAGTTTTCAATTCCCACTAAAACAACATGTTAATGACCGAAAAGGATTTGCTATTGTGTTTATGAGATGGGGTTTATAAAAGTAAATAATTAAGTTCCATTTTTATAAATTATTATGGTATAAATAATTCTAAAATATGAACCTCTAAACTCATCAAAATACACCATGGAAAAATTATTTATTATACAATGAATTGACAAACATATAATTATTAATTAGATATTTGAGTAGTGAGAAACACATGACAAGTTATCTTAAAATTTATAAACATATCTAATAACATCTATTTCTATTTTGTATCCCATGATAAATAAATTGACATTTTCATCTATAAAATAAACAAATGTACGGTGTATTGAATACAATACCATAAATAAATGTCCTTTTTCAATGATACAAATATTAAATGATAAATAAATTAATAAATATAATATATGAAATCCAACATTATTGTGAATGAAAAAATTCATAATTTTTGAATTATAGTATTCATATGGAAAGTGATTGGAATAACACTTACATCAGAAAACCTGTCATGTTGTCGAGATTTAGTTTATAAATGGAATCATAGTACATGGAATTTATAGAATGTCCAGTTGAAAACACTATGGGAGATATAATATAGATAAAAACTATGAATTAGGATGAGCTCTATAGATAGGGAATGGATTAGAATTTAGAGAGATGGCTTAGATAGATTAGTATATCTCAACAATAAAGTAAAAAATGTAGGAAGAGATAGTATACCTATGATACTGAGGAATACACAAGGTTTTAAATAAAATATAAAATTTTTTATGGAATTCTAATAATTATTAGAAGTTTTTTCAAACCATTTTATAATCATTTATAAAACATAGAATATAATTTATAATTTTTTTGATGGGTTCTATGAAAGGAAATAATTTGATTTTTATCTCTTAGTGAGGTATAAATAATTCTAAAATTTGAACCTCTAAACTAATTGAAATACATTGTAGAAAAAATATTGAATATACATCGAATTTAGGAAAAAATAATTATTAATTTGTTCTTTGAAAAGTGAGAAACACATAGTAGAATATCTTCATGTTTTTAAACATGTCCAATATCTACATAAATGTGTATCTCATGATATGGAAATTAACATTTTTAACTACAAAATAAAAAAAGTATATTTTATATCTAAAATGATAAAAAATAATAAAAAATATAATATATGAAATACATTATTGTTGTGAAGGAATATATTTAATAATTTCCCTGTTGTGGTATTCATATGGATGGTGATTGGAAGAAAACTTACATCAACAGGACCATCATGATATAGGGATTCTTTTGTAAAATGAAATTAAATAATATGCTATATATTAATGTTTTAGTAGAAAAAAGGAGAGAAATAATGCTTATGATACTAAGGAAGACTCAGTATTGTAAGGAAAATATGAAACATTATAAGGAATTATAAAAATTATAGAAAGTTAAACTGAACCATTTTATAAGAATTCATAACATTCTACCCTTTTCTTTATGGAAATATATCAATGTATCTATTTTTCAACGTTTCTCCATAATATTCATTTAATGATATGAAAAAAAAACTTACCAAAAAAAATTGGAAGAAAATCAAACCTTTACATTCTTAAAAAAAATCATAAATCAGGATATTTTTCTCTCCAACATGATATGGTGTTTAAAATAAATAATATTAAATATATTTGGATAACCACTATAAAACCAAGTTTTATCCAAATTTATATATTTAAGTGTTGAGTAACTAAATGTTTTATAAGATTAATGAAAATTACATATAAATATAATTAGTATAAAACTCCTTCATTAAAAATAAATTCATAAATTTTTTATAGTATAATAATGGAATTTAATATATACACAACCAAAAGTAAATAATTACATAAATTTAAAAAATATATAGAGGATATAATATATTAGCATGGGGTTCATGATACCGTAACCCTAATTCCCTATAATGTTATATATATGGAAGAAAAGATATAGAATGATTTTACCCTAAGAACTATTCATTATTACCAATAAATGGTAGGTATGAATATTATCCTCTAATATTGTAGGTCCTCAAAATGTGGTGAAATTAGTGTTCTCTCCATGCAAACATAAAAAAATTATAATAACCAATAATCCCTTAAAATGAGGGTAAAATGATTGACTATGTCACAAACACAAGTTTACCCTTCAAAAAAGAACTAAGAAAAAAAGATAAAACACAATGATGATATGTAGAAGAACTGGAATGAAAGTAAATTCTAAAATGAATTTTCTTGTTGATTAAATGATTTTTAAAATACATGTATAATCACTAAAGATTTATCTCTTAAAATTAGTGAACTAATTAATTGGATAATGATTTATCATAAATCCTTCTAGTATTTTATGTTGGTTTATTAATTAATTGATTATAAAAATTTGTACAACTACCTATATTCGATCAAATCTACATGATCTAGTGAATATGGTGAATAAATTTTATATTTTTCTAAAATGATTCATCATATATGCATTATATATTTATTTATGCATTACATAGTAAATTTTATGAATATATTGAGTATATTTACTCACTCAAGAATGAGAAAATATGTAATAAAAAAATTGTGACCATGATCAAATGAAACCCAAAAATATCTTATGATTATCCTTCAAAAAAACTAGGACACTACAATAAAATCGCATGTATGAAGGAAGAAGATTAACTGTGAGTTGTGGGAGGAGTATGGTTTTCATAAAATATAGGGGTCGATCAACACAGGCCCTGCTCGTGGAAGGTCTCAGCTGGAGCAATCTTTTGTGGTCTACTCATGGAAGAAAAAGGGTTTGGTCAATGCACTGAATGGGGGACTCATCTAAAGCGCTCATGAACGGTCCACTCATGTAAGGAATAGGGTTCGACTGACCAATGCACCGAATAGAGAAATAAAATGTGACGAAGAGTATAGAGAAGGTAAGGAACATGACAGGAATTAATAGAGGTGTTGGATAGGATTGGGGATAGATTATGAAAGTATCTATAAGGTATATGGTATTAGGGATAGGTAGGAAATTATCGGAGAGGTTGAAAAATGGGGGAGCGGAGTGTGCATGGAGGTAGGAGAAGAGTGTCACACAGAAGTAAGAATGAGGACCTTATTGCCATGGGATACTTTGATCATGGATTTAGGAAGAATATAGCCACTATTTTTATTAAACCATGGATATTTCTTCATCTATATTAATGGTACTACTAATTCATGTCTAAAGGTCTGTGGCTATAGGTCATTTTTCTAGTAGTGTTTGGCGGGTTTTCCGACCATCACAAACTAATTTCTTTTTATTTAATAGTATGTCTACATATTAGTTCCCGAACATGAAATAGATTAATATATACCTATTAAAATATTATTTAACTATAATAATTCTTTTATGGCTATCCTTGAAGATAGCAATGGAAAATGAAAAAAAATCGTAAGTCATGGACACGGTTAACCACTATAATTTGGACAATGGGTTCTTTTCTTTGAAAAAGAGGGGATAAGAAAAGGGTTGGATAAAATATATTCCATTAGAAATATAAAATTCCAATATGTACATGAAACTATATTTATTATTATTTAATTGATGAATGAGGTGAGGATAAGGTAGAAGAAGAAATGAAATTAAGAGAGGTTGTTTGAGAAAGATACCTCTTGAATATCACCTCCTTGTAGGACCACTTAAGGAAGATGGAATTTGCCTTTGTGTGAGACCAGAAGAACTTGGACATGTTGGAGTGGATAAGAGAGTGTTTGGTAGATATTTTAAGATCTTAAATTCTTGTATGTATAAATGGGGTGGTGAGAGGTGGTATTTATACTCAAGGAGGGGTGGTTTTAAGTGATTAAATAATGACTATTTTATATTTAAAGTCAACCACATTTGGTTGGAATTAATTCCAATTAATTTTTTTTAATAATTAATGTTTCAAATTCTGTTTATGTTCTATCAAAACATCAATCACCCATTTAGGCATGTAGTGTTTAGGTATTTTAAGATTTTACCTTTTAACTTTCACCTGCTACATTATTTTACCTAAATTATGGTAAATCTTTTTTTACCATGGTAACTTTTCTATGTATAAAAATTAAAATAACCTTATAACCTAATATGGAACTAATTAATCCAAATATTTAATATATTTTAATTTATTCTGTTTATAAAACTGATAAAAATCAATTCTAAATATGTTATGCATATAACTCATGAAAACTATTTTTTAAGGTTAAAGTAAAGGTTTTCAAAATTGCATAGAATGTGGTTCTAAATGTAACCCCATATGTATTATATCATTAGATAAATACATTTTGGAACAAGAATAATATTTAATAAATTTCAATTCATGATTATATAATAATTATTTCATAAGAGTTATGGTATTTCGTAAAAAATGTATTTTCACATTTTATCCCAAAAAACAACTTTTTAAGAAAATTCCCAAAAAATTAACCTAAGATAATTTTGACATGATGAGTCAAAAAAATTATTTTGTAAAATATATTTTATAATATTTAGGAAAATAATTATATTTATTTTCTTGTTGAAAATAATAAAAAACACTTTTTGAAGAAAACAAATATTTAAATAATAAACTGATTTTACTAAAAATTATGTACTCATTTCCTAAGAATAATTAACTTTATATTGAATATTAAATTAAAACTTATTTCATAATATAGTTAATCTTATTCACATCCACCAATTTAATAGTGATATTATAATGATCATGTTAAAATAATGATATTTTGGAGTTCGTTTAATATCAGTGTTCTGTACAATGTAAGCTATCAAACATAATGTTCTTTTAAAATATTTAGGTGTTACACTTCCCATGAAAACTCAACCATATAAGAGTAAAAATTAATTTAATGGAGACTCAACATCATAAGTTTTCACAACTACCCCTTCACCGCACACACAAACCATGAAACAATAAAAAAACACGAAACTCAAAATTTCTGTCTAAACCCTACATGAATCAAGAGAAAAGCCAAAGAAGAAAATATAAACTAAAATAAAAGAGAAAAATAAAAATTGAGGTGTGACACATCTAACTAGAACATGATTTATATGTATAAAAATTCTTATGAATTTATGATCTCAAAGAGTTTAATGAAATGGTTTTTAGTAAATTTGGATGTCAATTGCAACTTAAATTCTATTTTCTTATATAGCCCAAATGGCTTGAAGGCCTTATTTTTATTGATTTTTTATAAACCCTTTTCAAGGGATGAGTGGTAACCCTTACAAGGCCCGTAAGCTTAGATATTACATGACCCATAGGTCTTAGAAAATATACAGACTATACTTGAAACTACTCCTCCCCAACTTCTTCATCATGATATCAGCTCTCCACCTTCGCATTGCTTGTTCGAATAGGCTTCATAAGAAATCATTGGCAGGTCCTGATGGAAATTTCATACCCTCTCTTTCTGTAAAATCTTCTTAGCTTATGATTTTGTGAATGTGCCTGCTCTGAATCCTCATCTGGATTCTGCTCCTTGTAGAGTCTATCTACAAGACCTGGTCATAGTAAAACCTATTCTAAGAGATATAAGACCATGAACTAGACCTGGTCATTGTATTTGGTAGTTGGGAGTGTCTCTCATGATCATTTATGAACTTTTTTGTTATCTAGTCCTAGATTTAGGATAAGGTAGTTATGGGGTTTTACTTTTATAAAGTAAAGTTATACACTTGTCATATTATTATATATGAGATATGTTCTATTATTTATTCTTATTTTTAGGTGTATATTTGAATTGTTGAGGTATTTCACCATGAAGACCTCAATTTGTGCACCAGGAAGGTAGTGAAGACAATGCTCTAGAGGTGGTGGTACCTACACCACTAGTGTTACCTCCTATAGTGCCATCTATGGCGCCTAATGCTATTTCTAATCCGGGAACCAATGTTCAATTTCAAAGGGGTTTCTTATGGAAAGTTTAGTATATACAAGGATCCCCACAATCATCCCCTTTTATGGATGACTTTAAGTGAGAGTTCATTTAGCGGCATCCAACTATATTCTCAAGGCATGGTGGACCCCAGGCTACTGAGACTTGGATGGAAGTGATGTTATATATTTTTGAGCATTTTGAAATACCTCTTGAAAGGAGAGTGAATCATTAAATATATATACGCTTTAGGGAACTAAAAGTGTTGGTGGGATGTTATTACCCAGTTAGACCATCATCGGGATATGGTTTGGAGAGACTTTCAGACTGCCTTTTATGGATACTTTTTTCCACAAATTATGAGAACTGGATAAGAAAGAGAGTTCATACACCTGGAGCAGGGTTCAATGTTCATGATGGATTATTCATCTCACATCACTGAGCTTTATCATTTCTCATTGACTCTTACTGGTGAAGATCTATCGAGGGTGAGATAGTTTGGGGATAGTCATGTGTATTCCATCCAATCATAGGTTAATGTCCTTCCTTTAAATGTCGTTATTGAAATAAAAAAATTCCCTTATCATCGAGAAAAATCTAAGGGAAGAATAATATTTGAGGCCTTATGGACTAATATAAAGGTAAGAAAATAGTTTATCTAGTAGTTGAAAATATCACCTTTAGTATATTCATGGAGATAGTTTCATTCAAATAATTCACATTGATAGTTATGTAAACTACCACCAGTGTGGGAATCCAAGTTACATAAAGGCTCAATGCATCTGGCAACCAGTTAATTGTTGAGATTGTGGAAGAATGGGACATATTTATCATTTCTGTGGAGCCTTTCCTTCAACACCCAGTAGAAAAGGATCTCCACCATCTTTGTCTTCATGAGTGGAATCTGTATCTCTACGTCAGAAAGGAAGCTGGAGTACTACTAGCCGTTTAGGTCGAGGAGGTGGATGTGGTCTCTGAGGCTATTCACATGATATGTATCTCTATGAGAGCATACCTAATTAGGGTAGTCAGTACATATCTCAAGGTTTTGGATTGGTAAAATTACATATTGTGCATCCAACACCCTAGGAGAAGGTTTTCGAGCCTTCTATCATATGAGGTTTAATTTTAGTAGCATATACTTTAGTATCATCCTTTTTTGATACAAGAACTATGAATTAATTCATATATGTGGCCATTATGGAATGTCTTGATCTCTATATTGAGTATTTATATAGGGTAATGACTCTCAATAACCCATTAGAAATTCAATAAAATAATGTACAATAATGTAAGGAATCCTCCCTTGAGATCGGAGACTATCATTTCATATGGAACCTTTTCATCCTTGAGATAATAGAATTTGGAATCATTCTCAAGATATATTGGTTAGCAACTTATCATGCCCATGTATATTTTTATCACCAAAGGGTTTCCTTCACATCACCAAATGGTGGTAACGATACTCATAATGGAGAATGGGGAATCCATGATTTCTGAGGTAAGTTAGATAATCATGGGATATATGGAGTGAAAAAATAAATTGATATCCTTCTTTTAGATGATCAAGGATCATGTCAGACATATTTCCCCCGAGTGGTACACCATTATATGTATTTAATCACTGAATAATTCTCTAGGTTACCTTATAATAGGGGTAGAGTTAACTATTTAGCTGGTTAGAGGAGTAGCATCAGTGTGTATTCCTCTTTACAGTATGGATCCTACTAATCTTTAGGCATTCAAGATATAGTTATAGGACCTGGAAGTTAAAGATTTTATTCAACCTATTTCCTCTCCTTGGGTTTCACCCATCCTTTTCTCTAAGAAGGTATATGTAACCCCCATGATTTTCATGGATTACTAGAAATTGGACAAGTTCACGGTTAAGAACCATTATCCTTTAACCAATATAAAAGGATACTTTGACCATCTCTAAGGGGATCAGGTGTTCTGAAAGATTGATTTGGGGTAGGGATATCATTTTTTGTGCGTTAGACCCTAATAAATACAACATAAATCATTACGAAGTAAGTATGGATTATATTATTATTTGGTAATGTTGTTCAATATCTTGAACACATCTTCTCTTTTTATGGATCTTGTGAATCAGGTTTTTTACCCATACCTAGATTAATTTATTATTATTTTCACAGATGGAATCTTAGTGTATTCTCATACTTGAATTTATCATTCCAAGAATCATGACATCATATTGAGTAAACTGGGAGATCATAGGTTGTATATTAAGATTCCAAAATGCCACTTATGGATTGATAAATTTCACTTCCTAAGTCATATCATCTCAGAGGTAGGAGTTTATGTAGACCCAAAAAAGGTGATATCTATGGTTTCTTTGGAGTAGCCTAAGAACATCTTTTACATATGGAGTTTCTTAAGACTTTATGGATATTATATGTTCTTTATTCATTAGATTTCATGCCTAGTGAAACCTTTTATGGTCTTGAGTATGAATGGTGTCAAATTTTTATGCTTATAATATTTTCAAAAATCCTTTCAAGAGTTAAAGGGGAGGATGACATTAGTGTTGATCTTGATTATTCCAGAGATAGGTGGAAGCCATATAGTTTATTTTGAATCATAAGGTGTTATTCTAGGAGTAGGTATGATGTAGGTTGAGTGAGTCACGGTGTATGGGTCTCAACATGAACACAAATACATGATTCTTGCTCTTGATCATACTGCATTTGTTCATGCCATGCATTGTTGGAGGTTTTATTTATTGGTATAATTGTTCATGGTGTATACATATCATTAAATCCTCAAACAAATATTCACTAAACATAATTTTAATCACATATTGTAAATATGGGTTGAATACTTGTATTCGTTTGCTTTTGAGATTACTTGTAAACCTGGGAAAGTCAATATAGTGGCTAATAACCGAAGCAGAAAGACTCAGACACAAGCAGTTCAGGAGGCCATTAGTGAATGGAAGTTGATGCATTTTTTTATAAGACACATTTGGAGGTGCATGACCACTATGGTTAAGCTATATTTTTATTTTTATCGATGAATTCCTCACTTATGGATCGAGTAAAGATGAGATAGATTTCTAATCCCAAGGGCTTAGTCCAAAGTGGGAGTTTTTTAGGAGAGGACCTACTTCTTGGTTGGTTCATTGATGATGATGATATTTTATACATTCATGGGAAAATTTGGGTTCTTACAGATGTGTGAGAGGAACTAAAATGAGAATATCATGTCGCTACATGGGTAGTACATCCTGGGCTTACAAATATGTATCATGATTTACACCACCAATATTGGTGGTATAGTATGAAGAGGTAGATAGTGGGGTTTTTCACTCAGTTTTCCCCTATCAACAGGTGCAGGAAAAAGACCAAAAAACTATGGGAATTTTATATCCCTTACCTATTCTATATTAGAAATGGGATGATGTGTTTATAGACATTGTGATAGGCTTACTGAAATTCCCTCATGGAACTGACATCATATGGGTTATCATAGACAAGATAATGAAGGTTTCCCCCTTCATTCCTATTAGAGAGACCTTATTAGTGGATGAACTGGGTATAATTTATGACTAAAAGATTATCAAACTTCATGGTACCCCTCATACTATCATATATTATATGGAAACTCACTTTATTTTATAGTTTTGGTATGGTTTATAGAAGGTACTCGATTCACAGGTACTATTAAGTACAACCTATCACCCATAGACCAATGGTCAGTCTGATCATATGATACAGTTATTATAGGACATGCTTCGAAAATGCATCCTTGATTTTTGAGTATCTTGGGATAATCACTTGTCTCTTGACATGTTTTATTACAATAATTGTTTCCAAGATACTATATAGAAAGATACTTATGATGCCTTATACAGTACGTCGTGTTGTTCAACCATGTGCTAGTTAGAGGCAAGATATTCAATGTTGTTGGGAACTTTTATTATTTAGGAGACATCAGAGAATATAAAGTTTATCAAGATGTGTATGGCTATAGCCCAGTCTAGGAAGAAGTTTTGTGCTGATATTTTTAGTAACCTCTAGAGTTTGAGGTCAGGGTTCATGTATTCATGTGTTTTTCACCTAGATTTTTTCATCTATGAATTTGGAGGTAGGGAAAGCAATCCCTTAGATTCTATAGACCTATTGATTATTTTGAGAGGTTTATAATAGTGGATTATCATATAGAACTTCCTAGAAGATATAGGGATATGAATGATAGTTTTTATGTATCCCATCCATGTCATTATTATTTAAAACTATCTAATGTCCTTCATCTAGATGAGGTTGGGATAAATGTTGATGCTTCTTTTGAGAAGTATCATATATTTATTATTGGTCGGATCATCAAGGATCTTTGAGGAAGGTTAGTTTCTTTAGTGTATGTGCTATGGAAGTATGTCCCTAAAAAGGATGAGATATAGGAGAGAGATGGGTTGATATATGTGCTCAGTGGCCATAATTGTTCTCCGATAATGTTCAACCACCCTCAGTAGGGAAACTCATGGATGAGTTGTTTTGAGGATGGGAAGTTATAAGATCCTGAATTTTCATTGAGGTAAAGATTCATTAAATTGTTGTTTAAACAACTTTATTTTCTCTAATAAAAGTTCCTAAAGACTTAAGGGTGGTTTTGGGAGCATCTGGGGAATGTTCGCATCACAGATCCCTAGTTTTTTGAGAAGCATATTATGGAACATGGTCGGTGAATGGTTAGTAGTAACCGTGGTTCTCAACCATGCGACCCATATATAGGAGATAATGGTTTGAAAACCCATATGAGACAGGTCACATTATTGCGTGAAATGGGGTAGGAATGTTGGAGACATGAAACGCACGGTTGGCAGATGGTTTTTCTATCCATTTACCATACCATATGAGATTGTAGTGGCACACAGTTGGAACATGGTTTGGAAAACCGTGCACCCCTTTAAAAAGTTTGAAATTATATTTTTCACCTCTCGGAATTTAACCCTTATTTTCTTCTTTTCCTCTCCCATTTGTATATCATCTATCCCCCTTGTTGGAAGCCTTTCCTCTCTTCCTAGTATTAGTGATAACTCTTTCATCCTGCCTTTGATTCACGTTTTTTCAGTCACGTTGGATCTGTCTCAGTAAGTCTCTCATTCCTATTAAATCTTTTCTTCATTTATCTTTCCATATGGAATGTTAAATATGTGAGAGTTAATATGTCATATTTTTAGGGTATTTTTCTATTTATCATATTCCTCCTAATCTATCCCAAATCAGAGGATAAAATTTGATGAGGATTTTACTACCCATCTAAGGTGGGTGGACAATCACTTTTCCCTAAAATCCTTGATGTCTAAAACATGAACTATTATGTTGCATGCTTGAAATTTCCATGTGTCACCTCTAAAATGTTTTCTTTGTTTAATTTATAATTTATATCTTGTTATTGATATTACCATAGATCATTGACCTTCTTTTAGGTTTCCATCCTCAATTATACCTACCCCTTTGTGTGTGTTTAATTGAATTCCCTGAGATCAAAAAGTTATTTAAGGGGGTTAGGGCTATTTTCTATTTTAAATGGATAAATTGAATTAAATGGAATGTTAAATGGATTGTAAATATTATCTTAGGTTATGATATATCATTACATGAATTTTTTAATAATTATTGTTATTATATGACCATGTAGTTGAGACATTTGGACATGGTTAAGGCAAGTGTTGGACATGACGCTTCACGATCCCTTAATGTGATATGTTGGACAAGATTATCCTTATCATTTATCAAGATGTTGGACATAATGTTTCATGATCCATTGGATAGGACGTTTAACATGGTGTTTTACATCATTTATTGAGATTTAACAAAGATGATATTTCATATTCCTGGTTAAATTTTGGGGCAGATGGTTTTCTTTAATTATGATACCTTTGTGGCATTATATATGGATGCCTGAGTTATGAACCCTAGTTCCTCTATAGTATTTGGTAATTACCTATATATATACCTATAAATACACACACACACACACATTTATACCTCTACATATTATACATGTTTTGTGACACTTGTTTAGAGACATTCTAGCTTAGGAATAAGTAGGTAGTGTTAGACAAGTACCCTATAAGGAACCCATACTAGAAAGGTTTATTTATTTACTTCACTTACTCAATATAGTTTCACATTGATCATTTTATATTCATGGGCTGGATATTGTTAGAAATTTTTGGTGGTGGCCTATTGAGTTTTACTCACACCCTTTGCAGGCTTTCGATTGGTACCCAGACAAACTTCTTCGATGCGGGTAGAGACAAGGGGAAGTTCCCTACATTGGATTCTTGATTATCTATTAGTATGGGATATTGTTAATAGATGTTCGAGCCAGTTCTCAGGATTCTCTTGGGATAGTTTTTAGTCTTTTCATTTATTTTTTTGCATGTGTATTTAATTTTACACATGCTACCATATATGCATGATTTCCTTTTTTTATAGCATCATGACATCATCAGTTTTGTATATGTTAATAGATATGGGTCGAATTGTTGTTTATGTCTGTTTAATTATTATATATGGATGATTCAGGTTTTCTCTATTAATTATATTGTTTCCATTGTTGTTTTATTTTTATATCACCATTGTGTCCCACTCTAATAAAGAGTGTATAGTGTCCTCACTATACCATTATAGACCTTTACTACCAGTTTTTATCCTATGGAGTACGGGGAGGAGCACTTGAGGCCATGTGACTAATCGGGTAAGGTTAATTATGAGTGAACTGGGCCAGAGATATCACAATTTTGATTCATCAACCACTTTTTCTGTGCTCTCCAGTAGTATAAATCCCTTTTAAACTATTCTTTTATGATTTGGTGTTTCTCTTCCAAGATAGGGCATGGTTATGGTACACATGTTTGAATTTGTTTCACTCATATCCCTAGATTTTGATCTTCTCCTTGAGTATGTTAATTTTGTGGGAGATATATGTAAGTTTAATTGTCACTCGGATGTGTATATTTATCTTGTTTTGACCTGAGATCACAACACAAAACAACTAATTGTAAAATAGGACAAAAAATAAAAATGGAAGAAAAATCTAACTGAAATCAGAAAACAAAAAATTAGAGGGACAATACTTGTCGTACCTATTTAACTGAAGTGTTACCTAGTCCGTGGAATCGATACCAAAAAATAGTATGCTTAGAAGGCACTGTTTATTCCTCCAGGTCGATGTCATTTTACAATTTAAATTTCTCAAACAACATACTAACTATCTACAAGTGTAATGTTTCTAATGGAAGTTGAGGTTGAACTAACAAAGACTAGGACACTCTAGAATTTAATAGCAAATACCTACAAACTAAATTGAATGAAAAACTACCAACTACTCTACCCAAAAATAACCAAGGTTTGTGAAATTTTCTAGGAAAATTCCTGCTTAGGGTCATGAAATAACAAATTAGAAAACATGTAACGGTAGTCATGATGTTTTTATAATTATGTCATAGCGAATACCTTGGTCCGTGTGGACACTCTCTACACTCAAAGATCTCATTTTCTCAATTTTCATGTAACTTTGGGTTGTTAAAAGGGTAGTCAACTCAAAACCAAATTTAAACATAGTGATCAATTCATTAAATGGTAATAGAGAGAATCACTCACTTGTTCATTCATGAAAAAGGTACTCCCAGCACATACCAAACAATGTTTATGCTTAGAGAGTGAGGGAGAGTGAAAGGAAATGATGAATGATTCACAAACCCACATAAATTGCCATTAAAAATATGACTAGATCAATTTCTCCATTTACCCTTTATTATATTACCTAGGAACAAAATTTACCCCCTCATTCTATCCATGAGGGGATAGGAAAATAAAAATCATATTCTAAACATGCAACAGTGTCTGAGCCTCCCAACAGCAGTATGACTCCAACTGGTTTGGTTCCTCCCTTTTTCACAGTGGTCTCCCCTCTTTTGAATGACCAATGATTCGAGACATATATTTCATTTGAATCTCCCTTATCTCTCCCAATGTATATCTCGGTCACATGCATGGAGGAGGTTTGAGTAAAAAATTAAAATTGGAAAGTTTGAAAAACTGACTACAAAATATATCCTTGTATTTATGACGCATTGTTGATCCTCTATAAGATCAATCTAGTCATGTATTTAGTTTAATTCATTCTTTTTTTTACGTCTTAAATATTGGGTCAAATTTTTAGCTAATTTCGAGCATGAATGAAAAGGTTATGGTCTGATCATTGAAGTACAATGCTGATTGGTGAATCCAATCCATCTTTGACTACCAGTTCTGCTGTCTTTATAAAACATTATGATCCAATTCTGATTATTCCAAAAAAAATATCTCCCATGATATTTAGTGTTATGTCATAAATTTTCAAATACAAATTTGAAACATAGAATATTTATTGAAAAAAAATACTAGAGTAAAATTAAAAGTGCTGAACTAGAATTTCCATGCATTTTCCAAATCCATGCTCAAATTACAAATTCATATTAAATTATCACATAAAAAACATGGCTTTTAAAATTAATACCAAAGATGTACCAAAACACTTAAAAACCAATAATTAAGTCATTTAACAGTTTAACCCCAATTATTATTACTATAGAAATATATAACAATCACCCTTAAATGAATAAATCAAATAATTATAAAGGAAAAATTACATAATAATTAATGAAATCTATGAGTTTTTAATTTAAAATTTATGCATGAAAATTATTGATGTTACCAACGGAAGATTCGAGTCACTTATTATTTATCTTCAAGATTTTTCAAGTGATGGATTAAGTGTTTATGATCCTCCTCCTTCACCTCTTTCCCTAGATTAGATTCCATGTGGCTTATTAAGTGATTACCCAATTTAGTCAGAAAATTTGTATGAGAATATGAATTTTGTGTTCATGGAAGCCACATGGTTCTTCTCCATCAACAACCAATGTTCTTTTAATGAGTCATGTGAGCAACATATTAGTCTTGATGTTGTCAGTGTTGAGATCGCATACAACGTTCTAAGACATCACTGTTTACGCTGACTTCTTAGGTGGAATTCTACACTTATCGCTTCCTATGTTTTTGTCGCACCCTCTATCCCTTGTTGATGTTATATGTGTTGGTAAGTCATGTGGCAAAATGTTTTCAATGATACATGTGTTGATGATGCATACTTCAAAATGTTTGTTTCAAAAAGTGATGGTGTAACAACTCAAATTCAAGAAAATGGGGCATCGTAAAGGTTATTTTGTTCCTTGATCAAATTATTTTGGGATTTAACACATATAATGTTATGGAGTTACTTGGTTTGATATAAATATGCATACTCCATCAACCAGCCATCACTGCTGGAATTATTGACATAAACAACATTATCAAGTTCTAACATTCTTGGGGTGTTGTATAGCCAATGAACTTCATCTGACGCCTTCTTGGGTAGTGATATAGGAAATGTTTACATATTTTTGTTGCCCACATCATGCAACATTTGTTCTCACATCCAATTTCTTCATATCCTGACTCGACATCTTCTGTTTTTTCAACATCAAAATGCACTTCAAAAGTTCATCATCTAAATAAAAGTTCATCATCAAAATTAAATAACAAAACCATGAATAATCATTTAAAATTCACTTTCTTTGTGGACTTTAAGACTCAGTTCCAAAATTATAAATATGTGAAGATGAAGTAATTAGGAATAAATTATGAGAATTATGGGATATTAACATTGATTTTTAATCACATAAATTTAATTAATTAAAATGATAATGATACATCCAATTTTTCGTTTTTTGGATATATGGGTTTTAAAAAAATTATTAAAAAGGGACAGGGTTTGAAATATTTTAAAAAATGGGTCTCTAGATGGGTGAACCCCATGCACGCATATTCGGAGTGGAGAGATGCGTGAACGTGGTTCATGCATCCTTCATCCCATCTTCAAAGGATGCGTGAACCCCATTCACATATCTCTCCTTTCCAGGGATGCGTGAACGGGGTTCATGCATCCTTCAATGATGGGATGAAGGATGCATGAACCCCGTTCACGCATTCGGCTGAGAAAATATATAAAAGGGGGTCCCCCCTAGAAATTTATTCTTCTCCACTGGACTTTTCTGGGAAGCCCTATAGAATTTCTTTCTCAACAAATTTTTACTTCTTTTAAGAAGGTAAAATTTATATATATATTTTTAATTGTTTAATTGTGTTTATTTATTTCATTTTTATGATTTATTTATTTAATTTGTGATATGTAGAAACTAGTGTTTCTGTTTATGGTTTATTTATTTCATATGTATTGACATGTAAATTGGTGTCTTTTGTATGATTTAATTTATGAATGATGTGTTTTTTGTATGAATTTGTATTGAATGTTTATGAAAATTAATTATGTCATGTCTAAAATGTTGTATGAATTCATATTTAATGTTTATGAAAATTAAATATTTTATAAAAAATGTTATTTTGAAAGTTATATTAATTTAAATTACAATATTTTATACACTAGTAATATAATTTTTGAATAATATATTAGTTATATGTATCATACTTAAATTTATTAAAAAATATATAAGAAATGGTATCTATAATGGTATAAAAATAGTTTTGTATAAATTTTTTTAAATTATATTAGTTATAATTAAACTTATTAAATAAAAAAGAGGTTTAGATATTTAATATTTATTTCATATAGTAATAGATATAATAATTATACCCAAAAACATAGTAAGTTTTGTGATGACTGATCTTGAGATGACTGACCGATGCATAATTGAAATTGCAAGTATTGTTTTGTGAATGTGGTTATTAAATTTCTAATAATTGATTTTTTTTTCAATATTGATGACATGTGAGTAATTTATGACTAAGTATGTAAGGACCTACTTGTCCGATTAAAAAAAAGTTATGTATTTCATACCCCTATACCCCCGCACATGCAAGTGAGTAAATTTGTAATTAAAAGGAAATCAACAAGAGGTGTCCCTGAAGAGGTGTTCCCGAAGAGGTTTCCCCAAAGAGGAATTCGAGAACAAGCAGTCAACATGAGGAATTTCTATTTGAAAGAAGACTAATGGTTGCTGAAATATTTGATAATAGAGAATCTATGAGTCTACCCATAGGTTTTGGTTAGTTTATCAAATAATGATAAACGAATTATAAGTCTCAAGATCAAGTCATGATTAATTATTCATAACTGACTAAAATATATAACGTTATATTAAATAATGTAAAATATTGATGTAGTATATAATATTTTATTAATTATTTTTTGTAGGTAATAATGTCTGTGCAAATATATTGCAATATTGAGACCATTTATACGGAGTAGGGATTTAGCTATAGTGGTCCACCTGTCAAAGTGGTAAATCTTCATGGTTGTATGACATTGGATGCAGTTCGCAATAAGATTTATAATCAGTTAAAATTGAGGGTTGATCAATCCATTTCTTAAATCACATATTGACAAATACAACATCCTTAACATTTATGGAAAATCAAGTACCCTTTGGTCAATGATGATGATTGGATGGATGCATCTTCCTTATTTAGACAGTAGTGTGATAATAGTTTGATGGAGTAGTATGTGGTGATTTCTGATATAGATGTGGTGCAACTGACTACTATAGAACCGTGTTTTGTGAGATCTGTACAAGTTGGTCCTTCACATCGGTCTTTTGCATTGCCTCCTTCTCATTTGACTCCAGTAATAGACGAAAATTATGAATAAGATGATGAAAATTTAGAAGGAAATGTAGATGACATCCCTTTGCGTGATTATATAGTGAATGAAATTTTATCTGAGGAAGAATAATCTGGCGAGCCATCAAGAGATGATGTGGGTGAGGGTGATGTGGGGAATGAACCTTCTATGGTTCCTTTGAGAGATGCGGGTGATGGTGATGTTGGAAATGAACCTTCTATGGTTCCTTCGAGAGACAGACATCCATGACATCCACCGTTTAGTGGTAATCATCCTCCAATATTGAGTTCCTTAGTTAATGTAATGTCTCGTGAACAACATTTTGACTGCAATGTCATTACAATGGCTTCTGAATTCCCTAGAATTATTGGGAATAGGTCTGCATCAAATAATAATGCCATCTATGTCGGGAAGGAGTTTGAAAGTAAATTGGTCATGAAAAATGTGATAAAGCAATACCACATTGAGCGAAATTTCACATTTGTGGTTGATGATTCAAAGAAGACAAAATATATCATTTGTTGGGAAAAATATGGTCCAGGATGTAAATTTCGATTAAGGGAGAAATTTGACAAATTTTTTGCATGTTGGAGGATAACCAGATTATAAGGACCACACTTTTGTGTGCATCCAAGATTGTCACAGGATCATTATTCCCTTGATTTAGAGTTTATATCAAATGTTATTTGTGAGATGATATGAACATGTCAGGATGTTCCCATTTCCATTCTTCAAGAAAGAATTCATCGGTTGTATAACTACAAGATATCATATACCAAAGCATGGAATGATAAACAGAAGGAAATTTTAAAAGTTTATGGTGATTAGGATGAATCTTATGCTATCTTTCCGCAACTTATGGAATTATTATCTCTCAACAATCATATTGTTTATCAGTTGGACACTGTTGAGTATGTATCCCCCAATCACTGAGTTGATCGAACAAAAGTGAAGTTAAATAGGGTGTTTTGGGCATTCAGGACAAACATTGCTGCCTTTCCCTATTGTAAACAATTTATTCAAGCCGATGGAACTTTCTTGTATGGAAAGTATACAGGTGTTCTACTCATTTCTGCTACACATGATGTTAATCGTGCCCCTTTGCCACTTTCTTTTTCTATTGTTGAAAAGGAGAAATTTGAATGTTGGAGCTGGTTTTTGGCATGTGTACGTGTTCATGTCACCCAAAACCATGGTGTGTGTCTAATATCTGATCACCATCGAGTGATTATAGATGTCATGGTTAGTGATGGGGTTTCATGGAATGATCATAATGCTTATCATCGTTATTTCATTAGACATATTGCACGTAATGTGCATAAGCATTTCCGAGATAATGTCATAATGAAGTTTATCCTCAAGTTGGGTATGTTTTTCGAAATATATTTTAAAAAAATTATTCTCCATTTTAATATATTATTCTCTTATGTTTTCTGCATATGAGCCCCAACAAGAAAGGTTTGATCGACGCCTTTAAGAGATCCAAAATGCTAGTGAAGATGTGTATGAATATATGATGCAGATTCCAAAGGAAATATGTTCATTAGCATATGATGGTGGCAGAAGATATGGCCATATGACCACTAATATAGTCGAGTTCATAAATGGGTTCCTCAAGGTTGTGCGTAAACTTCTGATCATAGGGTTAGTGCAAGAGACATTTTATAGATGTGTTCACTACTTTGTTGACCGGTACCAAAAGGCCTATCAGAGGATGGAAAATGGAATATGTTTTACGCAGAATTTCCAAAGTGATATTGATTCGAAACTGAATGAGGCTTCATGATGGACTGTTCTAGCCTTTGACAAGGAAAATACGAGCTTTCAGGTAAGGTTGTGCTATTACCGGGCTACATGCACTAGTGGTCGACTGTTTTTAGTGATGTCAAATAACAGATACTATGATTATGAAAAGTTTTAGTCATTTAGATATCCATGTGCACATTTCATTGCATCTTCTGCTTCAGTAAATATATCATCAGAGCCATATGTTGACCTAGTGTATCACATGAGCACTTTGGTAAACTGTTATAGTGAAGCTTGGATTCCTGTAGGTTACTTTCATTCTATCTCACTGCCTGCTGCTCAGCCGGCCATCATCCCTGATATTTATAGGTTTCATAATTTGGTTCTACTTTCATTTATGAGTTTTTCAATGTTTGTTGTTTTTTAAATTATTCACTTCATGCTACTAGGTTACAGCCCTGAGGAAGACCAAAATCAAGTGGAATCATAAATGAAATAGATTGGCCTTGACAACGAGGAGGTAGAATACAATGTAGTATTTGTCATGCAGAAGGACATACTCATAAGAGATGTCCCCATGTGGCAGCACATAGCTCCACATCTCGTCATCCATGATCGAGTTTGTGTATTGTTTCACGAATATGTATATTTCGATTTTTATGTGGAAGTTTCAGTACTGAATCTTTTTTATTTATGACTTTCTGTATTTTTAACATGTTTCAATTTTGGTTTGTCTCGTTTTTTGATTCTCTAATAAATAATTTTCTGATAATCAAACTATTCAAAAAAAACAACATAGAACAAAAACTAATATATCATGCTTCCACATGTAACAAAGATAGTAATCCACACACAACAAATGAATTATAAATCAAAAATATTAACACAATCTTTTTTCTTTTTATT
Source organism: Viscum album (assembly GCA_963277665.1). Classification (NCBI taxonomy): domain Eukaryota; kingdom Viridiplantae; phylum Streptophyta; class Magnoliopsida; order Santalales; family Viscaceae; genus Viscum; species Viscum album. Next base: position 2,086,550,136 of record OY728132.1, read on the forward strand.
ATTATAGATTTACTTAAATAATAGTTGAAATTTTTTATTGAACCTCTCATACCACATGCACCAATGCATACTACCTTGAGATTATATGAGAAAAATGAAATATCACTGATACCATCCATATGATTATCATCCCTATGAATTCAAGTATATTATGGGCCACACAAAAGAACTAGCTCATAGAATCCCACATGCAATTCTTATAAGACCTCTACAGGTTTTAATTACTAAAGACCTCATAAATATTGAATCTCAAAATTAGGTAATAGGGTTCATTATTTGTTGAGTGGATTGGTCAAGTAATACAAACACTAATCCACGCACAGAAAATCAAGTATAGATTGAAAATATTAACACAATCATTTTTCATTTTTTTGTTCTGGATTTATCTAAATAATAGTTGAAATTTTTTATTGAATTCACTATAATAAAGTAATGATGATATAATTTGTGTAGATGATAGATGTTCCATTGATCACATCTTAGGATACTCATGTATCATGACTACTTTTAGAGGGATGTACAATGCCTCCATTTATTGTACGCAGATCCCACCATTTCCATCATACCGCACCACCTCCTGTTATCATCCCTCATCTTCATCGTGCTGGATTCTCTGGTGTAGTGATGTGAGAATTCACCTTTCTTGATCATCAGCTCATTGCTGATCTTGTAGAGAGATGGAGACCAGAGTCACATACATTCCATTTTAGAGAGGGGGAGATGACTATTACTCTATAGGATGTGTCCATTATGTTGGTCCTCCCCATCGATGGTGCGGCTATGACTGGCTGAGTTGGTGAAGATTCGTCGGAGCTTGTTCATATACTACTGGGCATAGAGGTCCCTGATGATGGCAGTACCATCGTTGGTGGTTAATTACGAATTCCTTGGTTATACTAGCACATCACACTGTTAGTAGAGGATGATGATGAGATCACCGTGCTGTGATTTTCACGTGGATATATTTTGAGGATGATTGGTGGCACACTTTTTTTACCACTCCACTACTTTTGTACATTTGATGTATTTATCTTTTTTGGAGGATTTGGATGAGGCCGACTGATATAGATGGGAGTATTCTTGTCTAGAATATACATACATGGAGTTATGTAGCGCATGTCACATCGATAAGATGCATATCATAAGATGCATGGTTCTTCTACAGATGTGGGTATGGGAGCACATCCCTCGTTTAGCTCCACATGCTTGTGTTCCAATACCAGCAGATATTAGAGCAGAGGCTCCGCGTGGACGTTGGTATGTTATTCCTTCCTTATACTATCTAACATAATTTTATAAAATTCTATTATGAAATGTAAATATAACAATATTATCTACAAGTGGAGTCAGGCACATCGACATTCAGATTCCCTCAGACACGACTTCCACACCTACAGACTTATGTTGGACAGTATTCGACCACATAATATAAGTGATTATTTATATTGTTAAATCTTTATTCTTTACAGTACATGTATTCATTTATTAAATGATTATTTATTTTTTCTTTGAGATTTTAAGGGTGCTATATACAGATGCTATTATCTAGAGTCTTCCACTGTACTGTACGATGATGCATGCTCTTGGCTTTGGTAGGGTTCCATTGATTCATTTTCATATAGTCAAGTGGCATTATACTGACAGAGTTATGAGGCAGTTTAGATTCTTCCAGCCTGTTCCTGACCCATCCAGTCAGTTAGATTCACTAAATTCTATGAATATGTAAGGGAAGATAGATTTTTATTGGAAGAAATACCACGCCAGATATATTGATTTATGGGATAGATGATGGGACTTCCAGTTGCGAGTGGTGGGGACAATGCATTTTCATTTGGTGGATTAGATGGATTACGCAGCATGGTACTATGGTTCCCCAGTTAGATTTCAGACATGACACAGATGAGTCTTTCATGAGCTGGTATACATAGTTCCTTCCACAATTCAGTGGAATTTTTATTAATATTACTGAACAACATAATATTGTTTCATAGGATGCTTGTATCTGTCGTCAACAACACATGTCTGATCCAGTAGATCACACCCTATTTGACCTAGTATATTTCCACACCCTTGTATCACAGTTGATTCCTTCAATGGATGAGATTTATTGTGTCATTTTTTTTAATCCACCACAGGCTGAGGAGGCTGCGAAGCCTATGGAGGCTCATATAGATGTACTATGGGGTGATGACCCTATTATGGATATTGTTGTTCCAAAAAAGGAGTATGTTCGGATTACTCAGTCAGATGTTGATGTTCTATAGGAGGAGGGTGTTCCACATGATCATTTAAATTCATACAGAATGAAATATGTTAATTCGTTCTGATATATAGAATTCAATTTTAATTTCTGTTGAAAAGTGTGACAAGACATTTAAATTTTAATAAAACATACTCTTATCTTGATTCCTTTATGGTCTCTATTCTCTAATTTCAATTGTTCCATTAAATTTACTTCATCCTTAAATTTCCACCCATGCTCACTAGCACCTACTTTTCTTTATATGTTTTCCCTCGGCACCCACAATAGGATTTTGAAAAGTTATTCTCATTCTTGAACTCAATCTTGTATCACTGTAGGGTTGCTGTTTATCTTATTTTCCGCCAAGAAATCAATAATTTGTGTCATTTTTGAGAGATTTGAAAGTTTTTTAGAGTGGATCAATTTTGGAAATCTAAGGTTAAGGGGGTTCGGCTCTTTAAATGAAATGCATGATTTATAAGTGAATGATACATTCGCTCATAAGGGCATAGCTTAGTGGTTACGCTTTGGATGCGTTTCGTGAGAGGTATCATGATCGAGTCCATTTGATTATTTTTAGGCACATTAGTTCCTCTTCGAGTATCCTTCATTAAAATGATTACACATATAATATCTTTTCATCAAGGAAACTATCCACTAGAATCTCATAAACAACCCTCCCTCCTACGTGTTTTCAATGATTATCATGAAAAATGCCCAAGAGCATATTATTTGATGATATAAGGCTTATAATATCGATACCTATTGGGTACATGAGGGGCTTAAAATAAATTATGGGTGCAATGGGTGGTCTCTCTAGAGTGATGTCACAAAAGGATTTAAAGTGGTACCAGAATCGCTTTGATACACAATCTCAAGCCTCTCCAAGTAACAAGGAAATGTAAGAATATGTAAAATGTTATAGGAACCTCTTGAGACTATAAAATATAGAAATGGGCCTATTTTTATAGGTTTCCATATTTAATGAAAATCCAATTATGATCAAAAATTAAATCATGGGATGAGAATCATTTCACAAATCATTTACAGGCTATATTTTCAAATCAAATTTGTCCATCATGACTCTCTAAAGGAATAAAAGAACTTGAGAATTCTATTAAGCTCAATTTTTCTCTATTTATCAATACCCTCTAAAATAATCAAAAACCAAAGGGGATGAGAATCATGTCATAAACCATTTACTGGTTCTTCTACAAACTTATAATGACAACACACAACATAAGAAATTTATTTAGAAAAAAACCAATGGCAAAGAAAAGAAAAGGGGGAAAATCTTGGGTTAACCCCTCAATTGGTGTTGCATTTTCACGACATGATTCATCCCCAATCCAAAGGGGATATTGTTTTTGGACATTAACCACCATATTTTATTGGTTCCACAAATCTTAAATTTTTATTTCAAGGTTCTCTTCTGTTACTTATGTCGCACCTTGTCCAGTGCCAAAAAAATTATTTGTTGGGGGTGGAAGAAGGTAAGGGGCTGACACGACCTAATCCATCATAAGCTGAGTGTGCCACCACAAACACGTCTCCATTAGAACAAAATTTGGTAACTAGCACCAACAAAACATATCTCACACATGAAAGATATTAGCCTAATGAATGTGCACACAACCACATATCTCCATAACATAACAACATAATGCAATACCTAATATAATATTCAACTACAGTAACATACATGTGACACATTCTAAACACCCATAATAGTATGACAAATGAAACACCCTCAACATACATAGTAAAGTCAATCCTATAAAATTAAAGAAGGGGAACTCCTTATTAAAGTAGCTCCCTATATAAAAACTAATAGCATTCATCATCATCAAGAACCATTAAGTTTCACCTCTATAAACTCCACGTCCACCGTGATCACTCCCAAACTATTCATCATCTCCACAAGGCATAATATGTGGGGTTGAAACACACATATATTAGTGTGTATAAACATTCCTAGTAGGATGATCTTAAAAATAAAAATGGTGGACCAAGACACAAGTAATCTCAAAACCCAAGTAAAAGGGGAGGACAAGAATAATATAAATAACCATTTATGGATATAGAACAAAGGGTGTATGAAAGTCTCATTTTATATAGCCCATCCACAAAAAGTTGAATTATCACAACCAACCTAAATAATATAAACTAACCACCTTTATGAAACCCATGTCACCTCTCAAAATATTTTGTGGGCGACCCATGCCCCGCTAAGGTATATTAGGGAAATTCACTTTTAGTAGTTATTTTTTGGTATCTATGGTTGTTCAAACCGTCGTTAACCTATTTACTGTCTTTTTTTTTCAACAACCGTATTTCTTGTTGTTTTCCGTTCAAACATGGCATTTTTTATTAGCGATGATTCATAAAGACTATTTTGGAACTCTTATTTGGTGGCGGTTAAAACCGTCATCAATAAATATTAATTATATTGTATTTTTCCCATATTTACCGGTGGTTATAACCATCGTCAATTGTTTTCACGATGGCCCCTTATGTTTTCCCCATATATAGCGATGAATCCAACTGTCATGTTTTTTTCATGGAAGTTCTGTAGAAGAAAGATCAATTAGCGACAATTTTTCAATGTATAATGATGCTTATAGTTGTCGCGACTTTATTTGCAGTGATTATCCATGATTCAAGGTGGTTCAAACCATAGCTAAAATTCAAAAAACAAAAATGATGCACCTTCAGTTCAAGATACTTTATCAGAGATTCAAAAAATACAATTACTATAATAGTATGACAAAAATAAATGTAATTATAATTATAAAAACACTAAAATCTATATTATGACATTTCATACACATATATAATATTATAGTAGTAATATGGGTATTATAACAACCCATAATTACAATTAAATGTCATATAACCAGGGGTGCATACACATAACAAGTAATACATCAAAGACCATCTGACATTTCATTTTCTCACTGTGGTTCCCTCAAGATAATAGATTCCCTCATTTGGATGAATTCAAACCTCAGGTGCCTATAAATAAAATATTTAAAAACCTAAATTAGATATGTTAAACAATAATACAAATGAAATATAAACAAGAAACATTTGTACCTGCTGAGATTGTCGTATCATGGATGCATTCGCTTAAGGAATACTCCATGGTGTGTCTCAAAATCAAGTATCTAAAGCCTTCCCTACTACAACAAACGACTCATCATGAGCTCTTATGCATGACTGTGTAGACTAACTATGATCAATATACCATTTATCCCATGACATTTTTCTTAAAATATAAATAGTGAAAGCATTTGCAACATCTGAAAATGATACAAGACAATAATAAAATTCAAAATTAGAAAGATATAATTTTCCAATCATCTTCCAGTATTTAAACAATAAATTTGATGCACAAAAATAATGATTTATTTTATTAAAATTTCAATATTATTATATATAATAAATGATCAAGGCCTTTTTATTTTATCCCCATACCATTATTTGAAACTCATTAAAGTCACAAAAGAAATTACTTTACCCCATACTATTCACAATCAATGTTGACTTCATGATTTTTAAGCATAACTATTATACACTGTATTGAATGTCAATATTTTTGAAATTAAATTGAAAACAACATCTATTATATAAACCCTATTAAAGAGGAATCCAGCTTTTGTAACAGTAATAAAAATATGATTTACTAAGTTAAAAGAGGATTGAACGTACACTAGTTTCATTCATAATTGATTATCATCATCCATCATTAACATGATTTATTCATCTTTACCTTCTCTTGCATGATTGATGGTTTTAATTCCATCATTGAAATATAGATCAACCACTTTATGTTGATAGGGTTAACTATTAGCAAACCATTCTCTAATTTGATCACTCATATTATACAGGTTTTTAGGTTTCTCATTAACTACAATAATCCACCATACATCGACTCCATCATTAACATAATATACCATTTTAGCTTTTGAAACCAAAATATATGAATCGTATTCTTCATGCTTGCCAATATCAAAAAATCATTTCATGTTTACATAAGTAAACTCTAATGAATATTTATTTATACCCCTACAAATATCAACTCACTTTCATTTGAATAACACAACAAAAGAAGTGTCTATGGTAATTTAATTTGACATGTCAATAAGATTTACATAATATCCCAACTCTTTGAATTTTGTAAAGATGTCATTGTTTTTTGTTTTCAAACCGTCTTCATGATAAGTTTTACGAAACATAAAACCATTAAAATTATATGCACCAAATCTCATATACTTCTTCAAAGTCCCTTGTGCTAAATACTTCAAATCATTAGAAAATTCAACTCAATTCACTACTAGAAAAATACCCTATACCAACAGTTTGGAACTATTGGTATGGGCCTCCAAACTGTTGGTATAGCCTATACCAACGGTTTGGAAAACCATGGGAAAGTAAGCCATGGGGATAGGTCTATAACAGTGGTTTTGAGAAAACTGTTGGTATAAGTAATATGAAAATCTATACCAATGGTTCCATAAATCCATTGGTATATGTTATTAAAAAAACAATCATTCGTTTGGTTTTGATCCCAGAACCTCCCGTTTGTGATTAAAAAACCTAACCACTAACCTAACTTACTTTTTTAAACATAATTTCATAAATATATATATTTATTATCATAAGTATTTTAAATTTTTATTTATTGAATGACCTCTGTATGAAGATTCCATTAATAATACATGTACATATACCAACAGTTCTCAAAACCGTTGGTATAGGTTCTTTTATTTTGGGACCTATACCAACGGTTTGGCCAAAACCGTTAGTATAGGGTCTCTATAATGGACCTATACGAACGTTTCACCAAAACCGTTTATATAGGTCCAAATTAGATAACTATACCAATGGTTTTTCCAAAACCATTGGTATAGCTCCAAATTAGTGACCTATACCAACGGTTTTCGGAAAACCATTGGTATTGGTCAAAATTAGTGAACTATACCAACAGTTTGCCCAAAACCGTTGGTATAGATCTTATTTCCAGTAGTGATTATCAATGTTCATGATCTATACAAATAAATAAATAATATTAGTGGAAGATATCTAATATTACGGGGTGATATAATCTGCTTAAATAATTCTTAAACCCATGTATTTTGAGGGTTTTTAAGTGCTTCAGGGGTCGGGAGTGACCCTAGTGATGTTATTAGTGAATTTGACAGGCCATAGGCTGAATTAGTTGCATCCTATAGTCCTTCCCACTATGAATATGTAATTCATGATGTGAATTATCTGAACAGGGGGATATCCCCTCTGCTTGTAGTTTTCACGGTGTGAACTACATGCTCACACTGTGAATGTGTCCAAAAAGGGAAAAAAGAAGGAGAAGAAATAAAATTAAGAGAAAAGGGGTGGGGGAAAGGCTATTCAGCTAGAGGCATAGAAAACATTCTTTCACCTTCGCACATAGGGTTCTAAGGAGTGGATCTCTCTCATTTATCAATGGTTTTTAGTGTTTTTAGTCATAAGAGCTATCTTAGGATAAGGCTAACACTCCATCTTCCATCATCATTGATTTCTTTTTCTCTTCTCGAGGAATTGTGTCGTTTATGTCATTCCAACCTATTTTTAGCATTTCTATCTTTTTGTTTTGATTTTTTCCATCTAAAGCCAAATCAGATGCTATTATTTGATGAGAAGACATCTATGGGTATAAGGTAGGTGGTGCCTAGATTTTTTCTAATTATACGCGTGATATGTGGTGTGTGCTAAATAGGCATGTGTAGGGTGGTCTGGGTGCGACCATTTTTATACTAATTTTATTTTCTATAGTTCCTAGGAGATTTCGAAGGGTTGTCTTGTTCACAATAAAATATGTTTGAGCCTGATATGGAATGGTAGGTGTGAAAAGGGGTTCTGTGATCAGTTTGAAAGTTTGTTGTTGGTTATATATTTTATTAAAGTGAGACTATGGCTATGATGGTTCCATGAGAATGTTCGGGGCATGGACCAAGAGACCATTGGTGATGTTGATCATCAAAAGTTGGGTCACGTGGTTCCCAGGTGGCGATGGGGGTTTTAAAAAGTTGTGGCCTAAGATTTTTGGTTATTTCCACTCATCATGGTTAGACGATAACACCATTGGGGTTGTGTGCACATAGGATATGGGCCCAGTGAGGTGGTTTTGATCACTCAATGTGGGTGGAGGCTTTCATAGATATAATGACGTAGGGGATGGTGATGACCATTAGTTTGGAGGATGAGATAAATGTAGAAGGCCACAGATGATTGTGTGTGAGACCATAGGATGGGGGCTGAGGCTCGTTGCAATGTTAGGGCTATTGGGCCAAGACCGTGAAAAATTGAATATTTTTGGGCCTTGGTACATCGGTCTTCCAAGTTGACAATGATTTAATAAGTGGAATTCTAATGGACTTGTGATATGTTTATGGGTGTGCTGATGGGATGGAAGATTAACTCAATGGGTTTTCTTAGAGATGCAAGAAGGTGATTACATGTTGTGTATGTGGTAGTGGTTGGCATGTGATGTTGTGTGGTGTGGAAATAGATGGGAGGCCGAGGTTCCTTCCGGCATAACCGACAATGGATGAATCATTTCACTCTAGCATTGGCCGAAGTAGACAAAGGCTCCCTTGTGGTTGTTGATCACATGTAAATCATGTCATGTGATGTGTGTGTAGTTGTTGTTCATTTATGTTTTGAATACACTAGTATATGTATGGGTGTAAGTTAGACACACGTTGGTGATGACCTACTGACTTCATACTCACGCCCCACACGGGCCCCTAGGGCCACATTCAGACTTTATAGCTTTGAGTGTAAGAAAGGTATTAGGCTCATGGTCTGGACCTTAGTGAGATGGGGTGTTCTACGGGTGCATGGGATGGATGGCATAGTTTTTGGAAGGCATACTAGGTGATTATTCCATGTTAGGATTGAGTTATTTTTGAGATTTTCTTACATACATATATGATCATCCCTCAGATGACCTTTTATGATTATACATGACTTTCTAGACATGTGGATATTATCTGGTATGGGTCGTTGGAGCACGTTCGACTCATTATTGTTGTTATTTTATATTGCTTATGCTGAGTTTGGTTTATTACTTCAATAGTATTGTTGATGTTATTATTATTAATTATTATTATTGTCTCTAGAAGTTATATCATCCCAACTATCACACAATAAACCCTCATTACTATTCAGTAGCCTTTGGCGTATGGGGAGGCACAGCTATCTTCATGTGTTGCACTGGTCTGCAGCACCGGTTCAATGGATCCAAGGTTGGGAAGGTCCAAATTGGTATCAGAGCTTGATCATTTATAAAGTGGTAATAGTGTTTGGCTAGTTTCCAAGTGGTATTAAATTTGGCTTTTGAAAATGGTATGTTATTTGGTCTATGGTAGACTGGAGTCTAGGAAAGAGTTGGAACATGGGATAGAGGTTATGTTGTGTGTCTGGCTAACACCTATATGAACCGAAGTCCAAGTTACCAGGGAAAAGGTATTTAATGTTCTAGTTTTCTTGGTTATAGTTGAGTTATTTGATTCAAATTAAGCTGTATTTGATGTTACTGATTTTCATTTGGACTCTTGGCTCGAGAGTGAAGAGGAGATCATTCATGCATCATGATAGACACATAGGTTCAAATGAAATATGTGTATTCTTGTAACAACCAGAGATTTTATTAGAAATATTCTTTTTAATTTCATTGATGTCCTCTGTTGTATGCTACACCAAGATTATCTTGCTCTATACACAACATCGTATTATCTTGTAGTATACACAACACTATTCTTGGCTCGTGTTACACACAATTTCAAGTTCGTTTTGTAGAAATTATTCTATGCAACATTAAGTATAGATTTTGTTTAATTTGTAAATGAAATATTGTAGTATTTTTTTATACACAACAACAAAGGAGTCTTTCACTACACGTCACCCTGAGTTGGCTTGCATTACACGAAATCACGACCTTCCTCGACAGCGTGGGTTGTACGCAATACCAGATTTCACAAAAAACAATATATTATTATAATACTATTATGAACTAGCTGTTATGAATAGTATTAACTAAATTTTGAATTTTATAACATTATTATTCATCTTACTCATTTTCTAGAACATGGTATGAGAATAAAATAAATTTTTCGGGTAAAATAAGTATTTTTCGAAATAAGCAGTTTTGCCGCCTTTTGATGGCGCACCCATATTAAATATAGTTTTTGACATGTTTATAAATTCAATTTTTCAAAATAAAATTATTCTTTAGAATCATGATATAAAATTTTACCTTTGATAAATTTTTCATATTATTCTGATATCTTTCATATTTTAATGAATAGTAAAAACACGTTATATTTTAATTAAAAACAACTTTTTTTCATCATAATAATTTATGTGGTTAAATTATAATATTGAATGGTTTTAATGTATAAATATAATATATTTTTTACATTTAATATAATTTATGTCACTAGCATTGATTTTACATTGAATTCGTAGGATAAATCAATTCAATCTTTTGCAATGTTTTAAACAAAACCCTGTTTTCTTTCGACAATGAGATTAATTTTAATTTAATTTCAGAAAAATTTGTGTATTGAATTTGGAAAAATAGATTCCATATTTGGAATCAGTGGGTCCAAAATATATTAATAGACTACTTTTTATTTTTGGGCATTATGAATAGTAACTACGTTAAATTTTATTTATCATAGTAAAAGGTAAATCGGGTGATTAAGGGTAAATATAATATTATAAAATTACCCTCACACTTGTCTTAATACAATTTGATTATTATAAATTGTTAATTTATTTTATTTAAAGGAAAGTGAAATATGTCTCACTCAAACTTTAATAATTAAAGTATTTTTAACATAAGGTTATACAGAATATAAATTCAGTTATATATACTCATTTTAAATCTATTTTTTTTTATTTACCATGGTAATTTATTTGTAATTTTTAAGAGTTATTTAATTACCTTATTATCTTATACATTAATGATGCAGAAATTATTTATTTAGTAAAACAATCAATAATATTGTTTTTATTGAAATAGTAATACATATTAAAGGGCTCACAAACCTGACCAAAACTTATTGGTATTTTATATATACACCATAATCATCCAATTACCGAATATATGACCGTTTGGAGTCATATAAAAGTGATTATGAAACTTATATTATTTTATTTTATATGATATCAAAGTTGTCACCTTCATAATTTAATAAATATAACATTTTAAAATTTTGGTGTTTTAGAAGATAAATCCGACTAAATGTATTCTTATGTAAGATATAAGATTTATATTCATCCTATTATTTTATTTTTAATTTTTATGAAACAAATAAGTATATTTAATAATTATACAAAAATGTTGTAGTAATTTATTTATTAAGAGAAATATCAAATAAATGGTTTTACAAATATTAAAATAAATATTATATGAACTATTTAATGTGCTCCACTAATTTTCTAGATTACTATGACATGTTAGGAACCTATTAAATATTTTATTTCGAATATATCCTCTGTGTGGAGTTTATTTAAATTCAAATATATGAATAGTGTCAAAATTGACACTATTGTTATTTTATAAAAATAATATCTTATTAAATTGTTTAAAAATCACAAAAAAATTTAATAATTAAAATTTTAAATTTATATAGTCAAAAATGTCATAAATTAACTAATTATGGATAATTCACATCACATAAGTAATTATATATAACAATTTAAAATTAATAATCTTATTACCACAAATAAACATTAATATATTAAATAAGTATAAATCAAGTTGATAACTTTTAAAAAAAATTCCCTACATGTCTAAATTTTATTGGTTGATGAGATTACAACCCTATCTCGTCTAATATTCCAATATGACTCATTTTTTGAGTTTTTTAAGTGGGTTTTGATTTATTATAAATTAATATTTCTTAGATTTCCAAAGGTGCCTCTCTCCTCCCTTATAAAAGGGCACTTCCTCCATCTCATTTTTACACTACATTGAGCCTTCAATATCGGACAACCCCTACCCATTTACCTTATAAACTTCCCTATAAATATTCTAGAGGTCCTGGTCTTCTTGAAATACCAATCTTAGTGCCCTAAGAGGAGGTTTCAATGAGGTGTGTCGAAGAAGAGGTAATACCCGTTACCAATTCTTTCAAATTTATTTCTTCTTCTTCCTCCTCTTTTTTAGTTGTTTAGTTATCAATTAATAACATAAGAATCAATCATATACTGATATGTTATTATATATATGGAACAACCCTATTTCACCTTCTATCCATCCTACGGAAAACGAAATCACCGCGCGTGCGTACGTACGGAATACGGTCTCCACGACGTGGTGTAATCTCTTTTCCACCACCACCTTACTTGGATGGGTATAATGGTGTAAATAAATAACTGTATATGATTATTGTAAAGTTATAATGATTCTGAAATATTATAAAAGCACTTCAATACAATTCCATGATCATGGGAATGATATCATCGTTCGTGCGTACGTACGGACTACCGTCTCCATGACGCGATGAGATTCATTTTCCATGTTAACAACTCAAGAATCATTATAAATTATATGTAACAAGTAATCATGAAATATATTACATAATAATTATACTGGATTTATGTATATATATATGTATTTCATCTACTTAATTCCATTCAATTCAATAAGAAACGAAAACAGCGTTCATGCGTACGTACGGCCTACCGTCTCCATGAACGGTGTATTTCTTTCCATTAATCAATATATTATATATATATGTATATTCTGAATATATATTATATATAAATCATGTTTTATATTCTGGAATTAAGTAATCATGATCTATGTAATCATATGAATAATTACAAGTCAAAACACGGACGACAAATGAAGCGATTTGAACCAAAACGCTATTTAACATGGAATATACAAAAGAACGGGTAATATAAAGTAATAAGTGAACCATATATGATATAATAACCATAATTATGATTCTATAATAAGTCAATGGCATTATTTAAATCATTATACAGGAGTTTCGGATACGTACGAATCATATCGGACCTAAGGTAACGGATAAATTTTCAATCTCATTTTTTATCTGAGATTGCTTATACGTAATTATTTACTGGGGTTACGATTATCACCCATGACCATATTTTCTAAAAATGTTTTCATAAAATTTTTACTATTATTCCATGAATATTTAAATCCATTTTTACCGTTTATTGACTTTTTACCACATTGTATGAATGGAATCTTTCCTTTAGTTACCATATAAGGTACTTTTATTTTCCCCATGATATAAAGAAAGGTTTTAGGTAAGAAAAAAAGGGAAGATCTTTATGGGAGATGTTGAAGATCTTTCACCAAGATTAGAAGATTATGTTCCATGTTTCCAAAGACACTAAACTATTATGGTCATTTTTTGTTTGTTTTTGATACGTATTAAGTATTCCGCAAAAGTAATGTAATGTCCATGTAATTCAAGCTTTGTGTCTCTACAGTTGGTATCAGATGAATGGTTCAGTAAACCTTTAGAAACATGGATGTAAAAACTTTAGTGAGATCCCTAGAGATATTTCTTAGGTATATCCAGGGATATCCCTAAGGTTAAGTATACGTATAGGATAGAGTCCTAGAATTATGTTGACGATCATGAATAACCTACGGTGAACTTAAGGTTTCATGGATTAAATAATTTTTGATAAGTTAGACATCCCATAAGTGACATTTCTATGATTATGTGGTTCCTCGTTATTTTAATTGTTTCTTACACTATAGTTTCTTGTCTTAGTCAATGGAGGGAATGAGAAGGAATTCAGTTAACATTGATTCCAATGGAAAAATTGGTGACTATAATCAACAAAATTTTGTAATGCCTAGACAGAAAGATATTGTGATTATGCTGAATCAGTCATCTCAATATATGAATAACAAGGTGAACTTTAGTTGTATTCCTATGTCATCAAATAAGAGGAAGATGGAATTTTATGCATGTTCGCATGGTGAGGAGCCTAGAGAAAGGAAGATTGATATTTCTAATGGGAAGAAGAACCTGGAGGAATGCCTCAAATGAAGGGGAATGTGTTATCTATGTAGAGAAAAGATTCATAGAGTGACAAACAGTTATGTTGTCCAATGTCTTATCTGTGGAGAACATGGGAATTACCCAACTCAATGCCCTAACATAAGCGGTTACTTCTAAATCAAGGAAGGACTTATTTCATGGAAATCATTGAAGAGGATGGATTAAAGTGTTTATGTATTGGTATTCAAGAATAATGTTGTTGAGATACTTTTATGGTATGTTGGAATATCTATGTATTGGTTCATTGTGGTTTTCCATAAGAATATGGCATCGGCTACCATTCAAAGTGATTCAAATATTTTTGGAAAGTAGATGATATGCGCATAATGAATGGATAAGGAGAAAATATTATGTTTGATAGTATTCATGAGCTCATGATTGATAGAAGGACTAAGTGGTATCATGGTTTGAGTATATAGAATTTTTTGGATTTTGGTATGTGGAAAGTGTTAAATTTTGACAGCATTCATGTTTTCACTAAGGTTCAATGGACATTCATTTTTCAAGATAATACATGATTAAGGTATTTTCAGGTTTGGAATGTGAGCAACACATTTTATCTTATGGTATATGGGGGATAAATGATGGTATTCACATGCTCTGCAGATTACATTTCTAGTAATTGTTTTCTTTATACTATGATCTTGGACAAAAGTATTTTTGATAAGCATAATGTTTGGAATGGATTATGTTGGACATAAGTCAGAATTGTATAAGGATGGAACTTTTTTTTCCATATTATTTATGGGATGTTATAATAATGTAGTTTTAGAAAAAGGAAAACCTGCAGGATGGGCGACAACCTGTCACGTTAGACAAGGCTGTGGGAATCGAACCCACAAACGAAGTGTGATAGGCCTTTATCGCCTACAACTGGCCTATAAGAAGTCCCTAGTTAGTAGAAACTAGTTTTATAATATTATGAAGTTTGATATATTAAGTATAAGTCCATTTTTGGAATCATATACGATTAACCTCACCACAGATGGACTTATGTATATTTGATAACTTAGTCTAACCTTTTGTTTGAGACATATGGAATGACCCATCATCCTGTCACATGATCTTCCAACACCTCACGAAGGAAAAATTCAACTTCATTTCATTAAGAGATGAAGTGGAAATTATTCAAGGCACGAACAATGGTGAGATTATACTGAAATAAAATAAGTATTTCTTCTAATTTAAATTCTTCAACTTTAGGGAAATGATCTTGAAAACCAAAAATGTTGTCCTAGTGCCCTTATATCCGATAAATCAGATGATACCTTAGATCATCAGAAATTTATGGCTTTGTGATTGTTGGATTTTTTATAGCCATGTTCTCTACCACTCACCATCAGAACATAATGGTTAGATTTCTCTTCCATATCCATATTTTCACCAATGTTCTCCTATGTGGAAATCCAGTGATTAGCGAATTTGGGTAACCATTACGTTTCATACTTTAGTTTTTAACGATAATTTTTTGTATTCCTTTTTATGATGTGTATTTCAATTAAAGAAATTTTCGAGTAGTAAACCATTTATAACCCCGACGAATTTTGAGGGATAAATTCATTTTAAGGGGGGTAAAATGTAACAACCCAAGATTTTATTAGAATTATTCTTTTTAATTTCATTGATGTCTTCTATTTTATGCTACACCAATATTATCTTGCGCTATACGCAACACTGTATTAGCTTGCAGTATACACAACACTATTCTTGCCTCGTGTTACACATAATTTCAAGTTCATTTTGTAGAAATTATTCTATACAACATTAGGTATAGATTTTGTTTAATGTATAAATGAAATATGGTTTTATTTTGTTTTACCCAACAACAAAAGAGTCTTTCAGTACATGTCACCCTGACTTGGCTTGCATTACACGAAATCACTACCTTCCTCGATAGCGTGTGTTGTACGCAATACCGGGTTTCACTAAACAACGATATATTATTATAATATTATTATGAACTAGCCGTTATGAATAGTATAAACTAAATTTTGAATTTTATAACATTATTATTCATCTTACTCATTTTCTAGAACATGGTTTTAGAATAAAATATATTTTTCGGGTAAAATAAGTATTTTTTGAAAAATGCAGTTTTGCCGCCTTTTGATGGCGCACCCACATTAAATCTAGTTTTTGACATGTTTATAAGTTCAATTTTACAAAATAAAATTATTCTTTTTAATCAGGATATAAAATTTTACCTTGGATAAATTTTTCATCTTATTCTGATAACTTTCATATTTTAATGAATAGAAAAAACACGCTATATTTTAATTAAAAACAACTTTTTTCATCATAATAATTTATGTGGTTAAATTATAATATTGAATTGTTTTAAAGTATAAATAGAATATATTTTTACCATTTCATATAATTTATGTCATTAGCATTGATTTTACATTGAATTCGTAGGTTAAATCAATTCAATCTTTTTCAATGTTTTAAACAAAAACCCGTTTTCTTTCGACAAAGAGATTAATTTTAATTTTATTTCTGCAACTTTTGTGTATTGAATTTGGAAAATGTATTCCATATTCGGAATCAGTGGGTCCAAATTATATTAATAGACTACTTTTTATTTTTGGGAATTATGAATAGTAACTATGGTAAATTTTATTTACCATAGTAAAAGGTAAATCAGGTGATTAAGGGTAAATATAATATCATAAAATTACCCTAATACTTGTCTTAATACAATTGGATGATTATATTTCTTCCTAAGTCATATTTGGGTCTAAATGGAATCCATTAGAACCTACATGGAGGTGATTAAGACCTTTAGTTTATTTTATTTAAAGGAAAGTGAAATATGTCTCACTCAAACTTTAATAATTAAAGTATTTTTAACATAAGTTTATACAGAATATAAATTCAGTTATAAATACTCACTTGAAATCTAAATTTTTTTCTTTACCAGGGTAATTTATTTGTAATTTTTACGAGTTATTTAATTACTTTATTAGCTTATACATTAATGTTGCATTAATTATTTATTTTGTAAAAAAATCAATAATATTGTTTTTATTTAAATAGTAATACATATTAAAGGGATCAAAAACCGGACCAAAACATATTGGTAGTTTATATATACACCATAAGCATCCAATAACCGAATATATGATCGTTTTGAGTCATATAAAAGTGATTATGACACTTATATTATTCTATTTTATATGATGTCAAAGCTGTCACCTTCATAATTTAATAAATATAACATTTTAAAATTTGGGTGTTTTAGAACATAAATTCGACATAATATATTCTTATGAAATATAGAAGATTTATATTCATCCTAATAGTTTATTTTTAATTTTTATGCAACAAATAAGTATATTTAATAATTATACAAAAATGTTGCAGTAATTATTTTATTAAGAGAAATATTAAATAAATGGTTTTACAAATAGTAAAATAAATATTATATGAACTATTTAACGTGCTACACTAATTTTATAGATTACTATGACATGTTAGGAACCTATTAAATATTTTAGTTCGAATATATCCTATTTGTGGATTTTATTTAAATTCAAATAAATGAATAGTGTCAAATTTGACACTATTGTTATTTTATAAAAATAACATATTATTAAATTGTTTAAAAATAAAAATATTTAAAAATTATAAATTGAAATTTATATAGTCTAAAATTTCATAAATTATCTAATTATGGATAATTCACAAAACATAAGTAATTATTTATAACAATTTAAAATTTAGAATCTTATTACCACAAATAAAATTTAATAGATTAAATAAAGATAAATCAAGTTGATAATGTTTAAAATAAATTCCATAATATGTCTAAATTTTATTTTCTGATGATATTACAACCCTATCACATCTAATATTTGAATATGAGTCAGTTTTTGTGGTTTTTAAGTGGGGTTAGATTTATTATAAATTAATATATTTAAGATTTCCAAAGGTGCCCCTCTCCTCCATTATAAAAGGGAACTTCCTCCTTCTCATTTTTACACGACTTTGGGCCTTCAAGCTCATCCAACCCATGCCCACTTCCCATATCAACTTTCCCATAAATATTATAGAGGTCCTGGTTTTCTTGATAGACCAATCATAGTTCCTTAAGATGAGGTTTCAAAGAGGCGTGTCGAAGAAGAGGTAATACCTGTTACCGATTCTTTCAAATTTATTTCTTCTTGTTCCTCCTAATCTTTAATTTTTTCATTATTAAGTAATAACATAAGTATCACTCATATAATGATATTTTATTATATATATTAAACAAACCTATTTCACCTTCTATCCATCCTACGGAAAATGAAATCACCGCGCGTGCGTACGTACAGAATACCGTCTCCACGTCGTGGTGTAATCTGTTTTCCACCACCACCTAACTTGGATGGGTATAATGGTGTAAATAAATAACTATATATGATTATTTTAAAGTTATAATGATTCTGAAATATTATACAAACACTTCAATAGAATTCCATGATCATGGGAATGATATCATCGTTCGTGTGTACGTACGGACTACCGTCTCCACGATGCGATGAGATTCATTTTCCATGATAACAATTCAAGAATGATTATAATGTATATATATAATAAGTAATAATGAAATATATGACATAATAATGCTTTCTGGATTTATGTATATATATATGTATTTCATATACTTAATCTCATTCAATTCAATAAGAAAACGAAAACTGCGTTCATGCGTACGTACGGCCTACCGTCTACATGAACGGTGTATTTCCTTCTATTTATCGATCTATTATATATATATATGTATATTCTGAATATATATTATATATAAATCATGTTTTATATTCTGGAATTAAGTAATCATGATCTATGTAATCATAGGAATAATTACAAGTCAAAACACGGACGACAAATGAAATGATTTTACCCAAAACGCTATTTAACATGGAATTTAAAATATAACGGGTAATATAAAGTCATAAGTGACCAATATATGATATCATAACAACGAATATGATTCTCTAATAGGTCAATGACATTATTTAAATCATTATACATGAGGTTTGGATACGTACGAAGCATATTAGGCCTAAGGTAAGGGATAAATTTTCAATCTCATTTTTTATCCGAGATTGCTTATATGTAAGTATTTACTGGGGTTATGTTTATCATCCATGACCATGTTTTCTAATAATGTTTTCATAAAATGTTTAATATTCTTCCATTAATGTTTAAATTCATTTTTACCCTTTATTGACTTTTTACCACATTATATGAATGAAATCTTTCCTTTAGTTACAATATAAGGTACTTTTATTTTCCCTAGGATATAAAGAACATATTTAGGTATGAAAAAAAGGGAAGATCTTTATGGGATATGTTGAAGATCTTTCACGAAGATTAGAAGATTATGTTCCAAGTTTCCAAAGACACTAAACTATTACAGTCCTTGTGTGTCTGTTTTTTGATATTTATTAAGTATTATGCAAAAGTAATGTAATGTCCATGTAATTCAAGCTTTGGCTCTCTACAGTTGGTATCAGAGGAATGGTTTAGTTAACCTTTGGAAACTAGGATGTGAAAACTTTAGTGAGATCCCTAGAGATATTTCTAAGGCATGTCTACGGATATCCCTAATGTTATGTATACGTAGAGGTTAGAGTCCTGGAATTATGTTGACGATCATGAATAACATACGGTGAACTTAAGGTTTCATGGATTAAAGAGTTTTTGATAAGTTATAAATCTCATAAGTGACTTTTTTATGATTATGTGGTTCCTCGTTATTTTAATTGTTTCTTACACTATGGTTTCTGGTCTTATTCAATGGAGGGAAAGAGAAGGAATTCAGTTAACATTGATTCCAATGGACAAATTGGTGACTATAATCAACGAAATTTTTTAATTCCTGGACATAAAGATATTGTGATTATGCAGAATTAGACATCTCAATATATGATTAACAAGGTGAACTATAGTTGTATTCCTAAGTCATCAAATATAAGGAAGATGGAATTTTATTCATGTTCGCATGGTGAGGAGCATAGAGAAATGAAGATTGAGATTTCTAAAGGGAAGAAGATCCATGAGGAATACCTCAAATGAAGGCGAAGGTGTTATCTATGTGGAAAAAGGGTCATAGAGTGACAGACTGTTATGGAGTCTAATGTCTTGTATGTGGAGAACATGGGAATTACCCAACTCAATGCCCTGACCTAAGGGGTTACTTCTAAATCAAGGAAGGACTTATTTCATAGAAATCATTGAATAGGATGGATTAAAGTGTTTATGTATTTGTATTCAAGAATAATGTTGTTGAGATACTTTTACGGTATGTTGGAATATCTATGTATTGGTCCATTGTGGTTTTCCATAAGAATATCACATCAGTAACCATGAAAAGTGATTCAAATATTTTTGGAAAGTAGATCATATGCGCATAATAAATGGATAAGGAGAAAATAATTTGTTTGATAGTATTCATGAGCTCATGATTGATGGAAGGACTAAGTGGTGTCATGGTTTGAGTATATAGAATTTTTGGGATTTTGGTATGTGGAAAGCGTTAAATTTGCACAGCATTCATGTTTTCACTAAGGGTCAATGGATATTAATTTTTTAAGAGATTAAATGATTAATGTATTCACATGTTTGGAATGTGACCAACACATTTTATCTTATGATATATGGGGGATAAATGATGGTATTCTCATTCTCGGTAGATGACATTTCTAGTAATTGTTTTCTTTATACTATGAGCTTGGACAGAAGTATTTTTGATGAGCATAATGGTTGGAATGGATTATGTTGGACGTAAGTCAGAATTGTTTATGGCTAGAACTTTTTTTCGATATTATTTATGGGATGTTATAATAATGTATTTTTAGAAAAAGGACAACCTGCAGGGTGGGTGACAACCCGTCACGTCGGACAAGGCTATGGGAATCTAACACACAACCGAAGTGCGACATTCCTTTATCACCTAACACTGGCCTACAAGAAGTCCCTAGTTAGTAGAAACTAGTTTTATTATATTAATCAGTATGATAGATGAAGTATCAGTCCATTTTTTGAATCATATACGATTAACCTCACCATAGATGGACTTATGTATATTTGATAACTTTTTCTAACCTTTTGTTTGAGACATATGGAATGACCCATCATCCTGTCACATGATCTGCCAACACCTCACAAATGAAAAATTCAACTTCATTTCATTAAGAGATGAAGTGGAAATTATTCCAGGAACGAACAACGGTGAGATTATACCTAAATAAAGTAAGTATTTATTCTAATTTCAATTCTTCAACTTTAGGGAAATGATATTGAAAACCAAAAATGTTGTCCTAGTGCCCTTATATCCGATAAATCTGATGGTACCTTTGATCATCACAAATTTATGGCTTTGTGATTGTTGGCGTTTTATAGCCATGTTCTCTACAACTCACCATCAGAACAAAATGGTTAGATTTCTCTTACATATCCATATTTTCACCTATGTTCCCTTATGTGGAAACCCAATGATTATTTAATTTGGGTAACCATTACGTTTCATACATTAGTTTTTAAAGATAAGTTTTGGTATTCCTTTTTACGATGTGGGTTTCAATTGAAGAAACTTTCGAGTAGTAAACCATTTATAACCCCGACGAATTTCGAGAGAGAAATTCATTTTAAGGGGGTAGAATGTAACAACCCGAGATTCTATTAGAATTATTTTTTAATTTCATTGATGTCTTCTGTTGTATGCTACACCAAGATTATCTTGCGCTATACACAACACCGTATTAGCTTGCAGTATACAAAACACTATTCTTGCCTCGTGTTACACACCATTTCAAGTTCGTTTGGTACAAATTATTATATGAAACATTAAGTATAGATTTTTTTTTAATGTATAAATGAAATATGGTTGTATTTTTTTATACACAACAACAAAGGAGTCTTGCACTACACGTCACCCTGACATGGCTTGCATTACACGAAATCACGACCTTCCTCGATAGCGTGTGTTGTATGCAATACCGGGTTTCACTAAACAATGATATATTATTATAATATTATTATGAATTAGCCATTATGAATACTATTAACTAAATTTTGAATTTTATAACATTATTATTCATCTTACTCATTTTCTACAACATGTTATGAGAATAAAATTAATTTTTCGGGTAAAATAAGTATTTTTCGAGAAATGCAGTTATGCCGCCATTCGACGGTGCACCCACATTAAATCTATTTTTTGACATGTTTAAAAGTTCAATTTTAAAAAATAAAATTATTCTATGGAATTAGGATATAAAATTTTACCTTGGATAAATTTTTCATTTTATTCTGATAACTTTAATATTTTAATGAATAGTAAAAACACGCTATATATTAATTAAAAACAACTTTTTTTCATCATAATAATTTATGTGGTTAAATTATAATATTGGATTGTTTTAAAGTATAAATAGAATATATTTTACATTGAATTCTTAGGTTAAATCAATTCAATATTTTGTAATGTTTTAAACAAAAACCCATTTTCTTTCGACAACGAGATTAATTTTAATTTAATTTTTGTAACTTATGTGCATTGAATTTGGAAAAATGGATTCCATATTTGGAATCAGTGGTTCCAAATTATATTAATAAACTACGTTTTATTTTTGGGCATTATGAATAGTAACTGCGGTAAATTTTATTTGCCATAGTAAAAGGTAAATCGGGTGATTAAGGGTAAATATAATATTGTAAAATTACCCTAATAATTGTCTCAATACAATTGGATAATTATATATCATCTTAATACATATTTGGGTCTAAATGGAATCCATTAGAACCCACTTTGAGGTGATTAAGACCTTTAGTTTATTTTATTTAAATGGAAGTGAAATATGTCTCACTCAAACTTTAATAATTAAGGTGTTTTTAACATAAGGTTATACAAAATATAAATTCAGTTATAAATACTCATTTTAAAGATAAATTGATTTTATTTACCATGGTAATTTATTTTTAAGTTTTTAAGAGTTATTTAATTACCTTATTATATTATACATTAATGATGCAGAAATTATTTATTTAGTAAAAAAATCAATAATATTGTTTTTTTTTTGAAATAGTAATACATATTAAAGGGCTCACAAACCTGACCAAAACATATTGGTAGTGTATATATACACCATAATCATCCAATAACCTAATATATGACCGTTTGGAGTCTTATAAAAGTGACTATGACACTTATATTATTTTATATAATATGATTTCAAAGTTGTCACCTTCACAATTTAATAAATATAACATTTTACAATTTGGGTGTTTTAGAAGCTAAATCCGACTTAATGTATTATTATGAAAGATATAAGATTTATCTTAATAATAGTATTTTATTTTTGATTTTTATGCAACAAATAAGTATATTTAATAATTATAAAAAAAATGTTGTAGTAATTATTTTATTAAGAGAAATATCAAATAAATGGTTTTACAAATAGTAAAATAAATATTATATAAACTATTTAATGTGATCCAATAATTTTATAGATTACTATGACATTTTAGGAACCTATTAAATATTTTATTTTGAATATATCCTCCTTGTGTATTTTATTTAAATTCAAATAAATGAATAGAGTCAAAATTGACACTATTGTTATTTTATAAAAATAACATGTTATTAAATTGTTTAAAAATAAAAAAATATTTAAAAATTATAAATTGAAATTTATATATTCTAAAATGTCATAAATTACTTAACTATGTATAATTCACAGCACATAAGTAATTATTTATAACAATTTAAAATTTGAAATCTTATTACCACAAATAAAATTTAATAGATTAAATAAGGATAAATCAAGTTGATAATGTTTAAAATAAATTCCCTACATGTCTATATTTTATTCGTTGATGGTATTACAACCCTATCTCAAATAATATTCGAATATGAGTCATTTTTGGAGGTTTTTAAGTGGGGTTAGATTTATTATAAATTAATATTTTTAAGATTTCCAAAGGTGCCCCTCTCCTCCCTTATAAAAGGGCACTTCCTCCCTCTCATTTTTACACAAATATGAGCCTTCAATCTCAGCCAAACCCTGCCCGTTTCCATTATCAAATTCCCTATAAATATTCTATAGGTCCTGGTCTTCTTGAAAGACCAATATTAGTGCCCTAAGAGGAGGTTTCAAAGAGGTGTGTTGAAGAAGAGGTAATACCCGTTACCGATTCTTTCAAATTTATTACTTCGTCTTATTCATCTTCTTTAGTTTTTTCATTATGAATTAATAACATAAGTATCAATCATATACTGATATATTATTATATATATGAAACAACCCTATTTCACCTTCTATCCATCCTACGGAAAACGAAATCACCGTGTGTGTGTACGTACGGAATACCTTCTCCACGCCGTGGTGTAATCTTTTTTCCACCACCACCTTTCTTGGATGGGTATAATGGTGTAAATAAATAACTATATATGATTATTATAAATTTATAATGATTCTGAAAAATTATACAAAAACCTCAATACAATTCTATGATCATGGGAATGATATCATCATTCGTGCGTACATACGAACTACCATCTCCACGACGCGATGAGATTCATTTTCCATGTTAACAATTCAAGAATGATTATAAAGTATATATAATAAGTAATCATGAAATATATGACATAATAATGATATGTGATTTATTTGTATATATATGTATGTCATCTACTTAATTCCATTCAATTCAATAAGGAAACAAAAACAGCGTTCATGCGTACGTACGGCCTACCGCCTCCATGAACAGTGTATTTCATTCCATTTATCGATCTATTATATATATGTATATTATGAATATATATTATATATAAATCATGTTTAATATTCTGGAATTAATTAATCATGATCTAAGTAATCATATGAATAATTACAAGTCAAAACACGAACGACAAATGAAACGATTTTACCAAAAACGCTATTTAACATGGAATTTACAAAAGAACGGGTAATACAAAGAT
Source organism: Viscum album (assembly GCA_963277665.1). NCBI lineage: Eukaryota > Viridiplantae > Streptophyta > Magnoliopsida > Santalales > Viscaceae > Viscum > Viscum album. The sequence continues at coordinate 2,086,575,451 of OY728132.1, forward strand.
ATAAGTGAACCATATATGATATAATAACAATGAATATGATTCTGTAATAAGTCGATGACATTATTTAAATCATTATATTGGAGGTTTGGATACGTACGAAGCATATCGGACCTAAGGTAAGGGATAGATTTTCAATCTCATTTTTTATTCGAGATTGCTTATATGTAAGTTTTTACTAGGGTTACATTTATCATCCATGACCATGTTTTCTAAGAATGTTTTCATAAAATGTTTATTATTCTTCCAAGAATGTTTAAAGTCATTTTTACGCTATATTGACTTTTTACCACATTGTATGAATGGAATCATTCCTTTAGTTACCATATAAGGTACTTTTTTACTTTTCCGACAAAAGTACGAGGAAAATGTTATTTTTAACTTATACAGTGTGAACGGATTTTTACAGTTTCATATAGCCTAATTTCAAAGAAGCAACCTCTAAAATTTTTCATGGTTATTTTCAATAAATTCCATTTCTTTTAAATTTGTGTGGCATTTTGTAAAAAGAAAATGATTTTTAAGGAGAAAGTATAATTTCCTCAAGAATTTATTTCAAGTGTTTTATCAAAACCATTTTCCATCTAAGATGACATTATTTCATATGTGTATATTTCAAGTATAATGTCTCTATGATTTACATGGTTTCAATTTTCTTATGATGATATGATATCCATTTTCTTATATGGATTATGTTATGGTGGAATGATGTTTATGAAACCCATTTTATTCGTTGGGTTATTATGAATGATGTATGTTTATTTTTTGGAAAGAGAAAGAATGATTTCATTATGAGATGGGTGGGACCTATATATCCCCCCAATTCATTGTGTAAAGATTTATATCTCATGAGATAGTCATGGCTGGAAGGGTAAGTTAATCTGGTTTAGTGTTACAGGACTGAAACGAGGAGTGAAATCGATTCACAAAGGGACATTGTCCACTAAGATGGCCTTGGCAGTAATTCCTTGGCTACTATAGAAATCATATTATGTGGTTAATGTTTTCCCAGAATTACATGTTTTATTTCCAAGCTATTTTATCATGATTGATGTTCCATTATTATCTATGCCTTACGTACTTCCATGTTTTATGTCACTGCTCAAGATTTCGATGTTTAAACATTATGTTCATTTTTTTATATTCAAATGTATATGGTTTGTTTTATTTTCTCCATGCTTACCCTTACTGAGCTTTTGATCTCACCCTTTATATGTTTTCTTTTCCCCAGGATATAAAGAAAGGTTTTAGGTAACGAAAAAAAGGGGAAGATCTTTAGGGGAGATTTTGAAGATTTTTCACCATGATTAGAAGATTATATTCCGAGTTTCCAAAGACACTAAACTATTACGGCCCTTTGCTGTCTGTTTTTGTTATTTATTAAGTGTTCCGCAAAATTAATTTAATGTCCATGTATGTCAAGCTTTGGGTCTCTACAGTTCTTTTGGTTGTTTCTTGGAATTGGGAATAAAGGGAAGGGGTTGGGCTATTTAAAGTGTCAACAATTGGTTCAACATGGTTTTATTATATAGCCTCTTAGTGGAATTCTACTAAAAGAGCCTAGGTATGTGGTTCATGGTGTGACTTGTATGTGATCCTATGTATATATGATGTATGTTACTGACTCTGATATCGGTATGTATGCGGAATAAGGATGGATGAAATGTGATATGGGTGTGATATGGAAGTGTAAGGGTGGTGATATGCATTTCCTATTACAACTTTTCCCAATTGTAATATCTGGACTATTATTATTGATGTTTATCATGGTATTTGGTTCTCAAAATGATGCCTCCTATATAGGCTCTAGGGGAGCATTAGGGAGACAAGAATTTGGCATCATAAGGGCGTGCATAGACTGAGGTCCTTGAGGGAAGGGATGAGCATGATCCATGAGTTTAGTCTATGAGGTAGGTGGGACAACCACGAAGGGAAAATGAGTTTGGGACATAGATAGATGAGAAGATCAAGGTGATCTTGGTGTGGGTTGTTTAGAGCATTGACATGGGATCTCATAGAGTTGAGTCGTCAGTGGAGTACCTGATTCAGGAGATTTTGGCTCAACACCCCCTTTGTTTCAGGGCGAGGGTGGAATACAAGTGGTAGATTTCTGGATAGAATTAGTGAAGAATATTTTCTATTTGATAGAGACACCCTCAGGATGGAGGGTAAAGTTGGACACTTATATGGTCAAGGGATCGATTAATAATTACTGAGACATACAAGTACATACAGGTAGACATGAGGGGACATATGGAAGGACTTTGAGGCTATGTTCTTTGAGCACATCTTCTCTAAGACATTGATGGAATATCAAGCTCGCAAGTTTATGTACTTATAGTAGGGACACACATAGGTCATGGAGAATGCTGAGAGGTTTATGGTCTTATCACATTTTTCACTCAATCTTTCTAGAGATGAAATATCCATTGTGAGACGATATGAGGATGGTTTGAGAAATTTCATTAGGGTATAAGTGAACATCTTCACATTGACCTCATTCTTAGAGGTAGTAAAACAGACATTGATAGTTTAGGGGAACTTGATGGATATGACTTTATCGATGTAGATAAAAGTGTTAATTGATATGGGTAGTGGTGATCTGGGTAGCAGGAAGTGAAGACATGAGGAGTTTAAGTAGGGAAGTCAGGTTAGAGTCTTAGGGAGGCCACTGAGGAGTGGATTGTTGATGGTACGATGTTAGTGTGGGAAGACATGTCATGTTCACACTCAGTGTGAGTGACCTCCAAATGAGTACCATGTGTGTGGATTGATGGTCCATTTATAGATATTTTACCAGAATAAATCTCAAGCGGTTGGGATTCAAGTAATGGGTTAGAGTCTGGGTTCTGAGGTAAGATCAGGTGTAGTAATTCGAACTAGTAGTCGGGATATGACTACATGTGGCAGGGAGAGATATAATAAGAACTGGTTGTAGTGGATGGTATCAGGTATAACTGTATAGGTAGGACAGGCATTAAAAAATTAGGCTTTAGGCCAGTTATATGCGACTGAGCTGAAAAGATCAAAGCTGGTTACGGAGCCGACAATAATTAGAGGTACGCCATGAGTGAGGATATATTTTTTTATCATGACGTAAACTGGTGCATGAGGTGAACATATGATAGGTGAATTAACCAGATGCTGATTAATTTGTGATCATTAGGAACATTTCATCACTTGTAGGATATGCGTTAACATCAGGGAACTTTTTGGGAATTATATGTGATGCGGGATCTTTTGGGCATCAGGTGTGATATGAGACTTTCAAGCATCAAATGTGATGCAGGACCTTATGTGTGTCATATGGGATATGAATGTGAGATGATCATCTGATGATATGTGATACTGATGGTATGAGATTGTTGAGATGTGTGTGTTTGGGGGGGTGGTCGGTGTGGAACCATAGGTATTTTGGTAAATTGGTCAGGAATAACAAGGTAGGTAATTACTAAAGTTGGGATCACCGCATGAGGAATTAGCCTATTAGTTGTCTAACTGGGGTATCCTGGGATGTTTTAAATGAGGTGGATATTCATGTTTTTGTCTCATGTTAAAGGAAAGTGGAGAGTAGGATGCTAAGGATCAGTAAGGGATTGGGTTAGCATGTGGCCAAAAACCTTGAGGATGAGTTATTGCTAGGTGGAGAGGTTGTAAGATCCTGGAACTTGTGGGGTGTGAGAATACACTTAAAAGAAGGGTTAAACCCTTTTATATTGAGGTTTTTTATGTGTTTCAATGTCCAGGAGTAACCCATGGGTGGTTCTAGGTGAATCAGACAACTTGAACACTGATTCAGTTGCAACTTGTATCCATTCATGCTGTGATTATTTAATTCACAATGTGAATTATCTGGGTAGGGTGAGAGCCATCTACTCGAGGTTTTCATAGAATTAACTACATGTTTACATCATAAATGTGTCCAACAATGAAAAAATTAAGGAAAAGAAAAAAATAAAATAGAAAAGGGGAGGGGGATGGGGGAAGGCCATTCAGCTAGAGGTGTAGTAGACTCCCTTTCTCCTTCATGATTAGGGTTCCAAGGAGTGTATCTCTTACATTATTCAAATTTTTTTAGTTTTTTTCATCATAGAAGGTATACTAGGGTAAGGATAACACTATGTATTCTATATTCTTTTATTTCTTTCTCTCTTCTTGAGATATTGTGTCATTTATGTTGTTCCGCCCTATTTTCAGGGTTTTTATCTGGTTTTCCGATTTCCATAGTTTGAAGCTAAATTAGGGGGCAGTATTCAATGAGAATTCATATAAAGTTATATAGTTTTTGGTTCCTAGATTTATCCCAATTATATGTATGATATGTGGAATGTGGTAAATAGGTGTGAGTGGGGTGGTCTGGGTGGGACTAGTTTTATACTATTATTTTCTATTGTTCTTGGGATATGCTGAAGGGTTGTCTCATGTGTGATAGGGTATGTTTAATCCCAGTATGGCATGACTAGTGTGAAATGGGGTTCCATAATCGATTTGGAAGGTTTTTTTAGGTTATGTATTTTATTAAAGTCAACCTATGACTACGATGGTTCCATGGGAATGTGTGGGCATGTCTCGTGAGACCTTGGGTGGTGTTGATAACTAGAAGTTGGGTGATGGGGGTTCACCAGAGTTATGGCCTAAGATTGTTGGATATTTCTGATCATCATGGTTGGCTGATACCATCATTGGGGTTGTGTGCACACAGAATATGGGCCTAGTGGGGTGGTTTTGACCACTAAATGTGGGTGGAGGCCTCCGTAGATATAGTAGCTTGGGGGATGGTTATGACCATAAGATTGGAGGAGGTTCTCACCATAAAATGCCACAAATGATGGTGTGTGAGACTATTGGATAGGGGGATGAGGCTCACCTTTATGATGGGGCTGATGGGATGGGACCATGGAAGGACGGATATCACCGTGCCTTGTGACATTGGGATTCCAAGATAATGATGATTTAATAGGTGGATGTATAATGGATTTGTGATATTTTTATGGGTTTGCTGATGGAATTTCAGATTAACTCAATGGGATCTCATGGAGATTTAAATAGGTGGTGACATGTTTTGTGTGTGGTAATGGTTGGCACATGATGTTGTGTTGTGTGGAAATGGATGGGAGACTGAGGGTCCTTCCGGTATGATAAATAGTGGACCTATCATTCTACTATGGTGTTAGCCAAAGTAGGTAAAGGATCCCTTGTGTCTGTTGAGCATAGTTTAAGCATGTTGTGTTTTGTGTGTGTAGTTTCTATTTATTTATGTTTTTCATACACTGGTATATGTATGGATGTAATTTAGACACATGTTGGTGGTGGCCTACTGAGTTCGTACTCACACCTTGCATGGGACCCTCGAGACACATTCTGAATTTATGGATTTGAGTGCAGGTTAGGGATCAGGCTCATGATCTAGACCTTAGTGAGTTGGGATGTTCCACAGGTGTATGGGATGGATGGCATAGTTTATGGTAGATGTACCAGGTGGTTCTTCCATGTTGGGTTGGATTTTTTTGGGTTTTTCTTATGTACATATATGATCGGCAAACATTCTATCTGTCATGCTTATATATAAATGTCTAAACATGTAGATATTATCGGGTATGTGTCACAGGAGAATGTTTAACTCGTTATATTCGTTGTTTTATATTGCTTCTATTGAGTTTAGTTTATTTCATATAAAATGATGTTATTATTAAAATATTATTATTATTATTACATCCAGAGGGTATAGTCTCCCCACTATCACCCAATAGTCTATCACAACTAGTCAGTAGCCTTTGTCATATAGGGAGGTGCGACTAAGGCCACATGGCACCCCGGCCTAGATCACTTGTTTAGTGGCTCATAGGTTTGGATGTTACAATTAGTATTTATAAAGGATAAAAATCAATATATTATGAATATAACACCAATTATGATCTTGAACATTGTAAAAACCAATCATTAATATATTTGTTCATAGATTTTATTTTTATTTCTTATTTTGAGTTTGACTTTGAAGGTTTCTCTTGGCTTGAGTCTTCAGTTCTTCAATGAAAGTTTTTTGTGATATCACTATTTGGTAGCATAAACCATTGTGCTTGCATGAACTCCACATGAGTTAGTGGAAATGGGGATATCATTCTAACTGGTGACCTAACATTGTAAATATTTTTGATTTATTAAAGTACTAATTTTGATTTGAGTTAACATCATCACATCCTACTCGATTGAATCCTGTTTCAATCCCATCAAAATACCTTAAACATGAAGTGTGCCACTCTTCAGTCATGTAACCTTAAATAACAGAGCCTTATTGTTATGATTTATTCTTCACATAAGAATTCAATTGACCAAGGTACCTAATGAATAAACACATAATAAACCTCATATTTTATGAGTCAGGAAAAAATTCAATAGTTAAAAAAATAAAAAATAAAATACCTCTCTATGGGATACATCAATCGATAGTGTATGAGTCCTCCAAGTTTAGCTTCATCATCCAAATGCACTATCAAATGAATCATCATCATGAAAAATAATGTGGGGATATCATCTCTAGGTGGCATAGTATCCTTAAAATTATTCATGATAAATATTCAAGCATACAAGGGTTTAAATTTTTCTTATAATGTTATTTGAAACATATGAAAAATTCAATTTTGAATGTTGTTATTTTATAAAGAAATAAGTTACATAATTGCAATAGTATTATATGATCCATCAAAATATGTGAATCATGACTTTTAAATCCATGTAATATATGATGTTTTAAGCTAACACATACTGAAATGTTAAGAGAATATCTATATGGCACTTTCACATTTTTAATTCTTTAAAATAACACATCCTTTTCATGGATTTTCAATGAAAAATTTACTATAGGATATTTATCATTATTATTTCCCATATAACATGCTTAATATTAATTATTCTAACACTTTGTGTGCATTAAGATGATCTTTCATTTTTCTCTATTCATTAAATATTGTAAAAATCACATTAACACACACATTCTTCTCAATGTGCATACTGTCATGATTATGAAATAACATCTAAAGTTCCCAAAATCGAAGTTTAAAAAATATAATTTTTTATTCTATTTATTGTGTTTTAGTTCCATATAATGTGGTAAAAACTATTTTCATACCATAGATCAACTGGTAGTTTTTCTCAAATTCTATAGAATTAATTGACTATTATGTCAAAAAAATTGAGTCACATAACAATTTTGGAGGGGTCCTCAAACCAGTTTTTCATAAAATCATGACTTGTTTAATTGAAATCTTTGTGATTCATCCGAAATTTGATAATGAAACATAAAACACTATTTTCAAATATAATCCATCCTTTTAGATTTGAAATAAAAATTACATAATGGACATGTCATACAAGTGTGAGTATTCCAAACAGACAAATTCCTATGTCCTGGAAAGTGTGGGATAGTATACACGAGAGTTGCAAGCATTTTAAACCTTTTTTAGTTTATACATCATATATTTCCACACTATTTTCCCATAACTATTACAATTCCTATATAAGAGGCTAAAGGTATACATCGATATCATTTCTAGGAATTTTTTCTGGAATAATCGTCGATATAATAAAATAAGTTTGTTGTATACACATCCATGAAGGCAGATTGTAAAGGATCAAAATAACTATCCATATGCTATAATTAGTAATTAAAGTCCATAATGGATTAAATAAATAATTATCCAATCCCAAATGCATATTCCTAGGGTATGTATATAAATTTACATATAAAGAATCAAAATATTTCCATGCGGTTGAATCTCATGGATGATGTATGAACCTGTCACTATTGTTTTCCATAGCATTCCACATTATCTACTCTGTGATTTTAGATGCTGTGAGTAATCATTTTCAATCACGGTTTCCAAGGAATCTAACATAAAACCTTTTCAGAAGTTTTATTTCTATGTTGCTTTATATTAACATGATGATTCAAACTTGCATCATTATTCATTGATTTTAATCTGTAACTATGGCATATTTTACACTTATCTATGTCTGAATATTCTTACCAATGTAACATACAATCATTAGTATATGAATTTATCTTTTTATAATTTATTCCCAACATGTTAATGACTTTATTCATCTCATAAAATGATTCATGGATCTTAAATTCACCGAAAGAATCATGAAATAATAATATCATGGACATTTATTTATTTGTAATTCCTTATAAACACTTGATATGGTATAATTTTATTATAATTGAAAAAATTTAATATTTTTCACACCCCATATTCAACTCTTGAATTACAACTTCTACAAGTTCATAAAACTCATTTGATTGATCAATTAGTTTATCCCCTCTATTAATGTCTTTAGAATCAACATGAGAATCTACTAACATGTTACGATCTTCATCTTATGGTGTTGTTGTACCCAATGCATCAATAATTAAGTTATGAATTTCATTCTCTAGTATCAGGGTAGTAGTTTGATGTCTATAAGTTGAAAAAATATCAATTTTTTAATGTTCAATTTTCTATATAAAATCCATCAAACATATCTAATAAGAAATTGTTTCAATATCGACTGTTTATAAAAATTATATATTTTCAACCTTACTCTGAAATTACAATTAGGCAAGGACATTTAATTCTTCCATCAATAGACTCATTTTCGATTGAAAATCTAAAAATGTCTCAAAACCCGTAAGATATTGAGGGTATTTTGAGGTAAAATAATCCAAATTTGTCTATTTATATACTGCTGAGAAATAACTATAAAAAAATACATCATACTATTGAATAGAAATCATGTTTAAAATATAATATATGATTAATATAACACCATTGTGAAACTAATAAAAAAGTATAAAATAATAATATATTATAAATTATAATAAAATTTTATATTTAATATCCATAGGAAACTAAAACATATATATGAGAGAAAATAAGTAGATTGAATCATTGAACAATCACACCCCCACAACTAATATTTTTCACATTTTGAAAATATTCATACTCATCGATGAAAAAAAGATATAATATAGTTTATTTAGTTATTATTTAAAAAAAATAAAAATTTTAAGCTAAGTGATTCTATTTAAAAATATTGACCATGGAGTATATTTCCTTTAAAAAAGATAATGTTCAACATTAAATATTAGGTAACAAAAAATAACACTATAATTTTAGATCTAATTATGTCATTGAAAAAAACAAAAAACAAAAAACCCTAACTAAATAAAATAGGATTCTTATTCTTCAGTTTTTTCATAACAATGGAAAAATATACATTCTTAAACATGTATCTATATTGAAAATACACCCAAACCAAAAAATTCCTTTGTTTAAAAATAACCCTTCATCTAACACTAACTCTCATAAAACATCAAACCAGAATCCATTTTTAAAACCATCCCAAAGAATTCATATGTTTAAATATAATTTTTAACCCTTTCATTCCAAATATAACCACTCAAATAAAAAAACTAGGGGTTTCAACTATATTATCCTAGCTATAATAGTTGATGGATAATTTTAAGAAATCATGTATCAAAATTCTAAATATATGAAAAATTTAACTATTTTTTCAAATCAATAAAAGATATTAAATTCGAAAAGAATACACTTTTAACTATAAAATAAATTAAAAATATTAATTCAATAAACAATATAATCAAGTCCCATTCTTCAAAACCTTACCCTTCTTGTTATAAAACATTTAACTAATGAACATAATGTTGTATTCTATATAAATGTAGTATATTTTCTAGTACATAAATGTCGAACCCATTCTTTATATTGCAAGTTCAATATATATGTAACCCAATATGAATCCAACTCATGTTAATATATCATAAAATATTTAAATATCAAACAATATTTTAAAAAATAATTACTCAATTTAAATTTATGAAAAATCCATTTTAAAAATCATAATTTCAATTGTAAAATACATGAGTTTCGATAAATGAACTAAAAATGGATTTCAGATTTCAAAAAAATATATAACATCAACAAAACAACTTTATAAAACAATCAACACATTTCTTAAAAATAAAACTAAATTTAGACACTCCCCATTAAAGATAAACATTAAATAAAATACAAAACCACTCTGAGATATACACATTTATAAAGAATCCATGAAAACATTACTATTAAACTATTAAAAATATTATTATTCAAATATATAATATTCATTATTATTGTACAGAAAGTATACTAATCCCTAAAATGAAATAAAAACCACTAAAAGATATGGTTTCCAGATAACTAACTATTTAACAAATATTATATTATTATCCCAAGGATTTTTAAATTTACCTAGAATCCTTTTTATTTGATGGAATTTTAACATCAATGAATGAAATTGCTAAATTAAATATACTTTTTATACAACAAAGAAAAAATAAAATAAACACAATGAAATTTCTTTAACAAAGTAAAAATCATAAATGAAACCTATTATGTATACCCATAACATAGAATAACCATTTTATAGAATCATAGAACATAACTTTCTATGAGAAACAAACCCACATGTTATTAGGAGTGGAGGATGTCGTTAAGAGGGGATGACTCTATAGAAGGGTCATAAAGAGATGAGGATGTCACCCGAGGATCATGTTAAGGGGAGGAATATATGGAGGGGAGGGTATGTAAGAGGTCACCATGAGGAAGGTATTCTAAGGATTAAACCAGGAGAGGGAAAACAATGGGTATCTGCGGGATGAAATAAAGGTTTTTTGGCGGAAATTTTAAAAAACCATCACTGAATGCTTTATTTTAGAAACCCAAACTTATCATAAATTAATATTACATATTAATATATGTATATTAATTACATAACATATCTATATACACTAAAATCATTTATTTTTTGTGAATTTGGAAGATTGGACATATAAACAACTGGTTTATAAGTAAGGTATGCCATCTTCCACTACATTTTTAACAACTAGAACCCTTCTTAGACATATCATACACAATACACTTCTTCATATTATGGAAAAAATAAACATAATAAATGGTGATATTAGATGATTATTAAGGGTAAAAAGGGGGATATCAATATAATATGAGCATATGGGTATGAGAGGTCACAAACCAAGTTGGGTAGTCATCCAAACCAACACCTGAACTGGTTTGTGGCAAGGCCCGGAGGGCATTACCTATCCCCATGGGATGGAACAAGTGCTTTGGTATCATAAATAAAGAGTGGGAACTATTTATCTGAATTTATATGCATTAAACAAACAATAATAATCAATAAAACAAATCTGAAATTTCAAACCAAACAAATCGTAAAAAAATTTCAGAATTGAGTTGCATGATTTAAGTCAAAACCCAAATAAGATACAAAAAAAGGAACCAAAATTCTATCATAAAAACTACCACATTTCAAGGGGTAACCGCTCTCAATCCATCTCCAAAACACCACACCAAGAAGAACCTCTAGAAACTCAATCCACCATATCTAAAGGCCTTACCCTTACCTGTGCCAAACATTAACAAGTCTAATTACATCCAAAGGTGTAAGTAGGGTGTGAGACTAATACATATAGGATGGAACCAAATACAAGATCCCATGCTATAAAAATTATAAGACGAATAACTTGAAAGTTTTTATAAAAAGGAGATGCTAGTAACAATTTTGAGGAAAGTAACTTTAAATGATAAACTTTGAAGAAAGAAACTTTAAAGAAAACACACTTGCTTCTGAAATTTCCAACCAAACATTCCATATGTCGATGGTAAGTGCGATATAGCCAATGAGCACTAGTCATCGTAAATACAACTAGGCACTAGCTAGAAATGGAATGCTTGGTACCTCATATCTCAGTGAAATGTGGCATAGAAACCACAACCAATAACATTATCATGCATGAGCCACAAGAGAAGAGCAACATCCCAAATTATAGTGGTCTCAAATCATCATGCATCTTTAGTTAGTGTTTTCATCGTCAATACTGCTAAGTGAAACCTGATCTTATCCAGTTTTGAATAACTAACATACTAGTACTAATCTTCCCACCTAGATACCCGGGCTTCCCTTTTGTGAGAAATCAAGATTGACATGTCACATAACACCACTTGTACATTTCATCATCCAAACAAGGCATTACAAATCACATTCCACCACTTGCCCACCCAAATTACATTTTGAAATCATACGCACACCAAAACCTTTTCCAAATATGTTTTACAACTCTTATATAATTTAATAAATCATTTAAACAATTTATAAAACATTTTCAAGAAGCGCTATAAAGATTTTATGTAAAAAATGCACCCAAAAATCCTCTTTTAAAATCAATCATAAACCAACACCATATGAAAACGTGATTCACAACCCTTAAATAACTAAATAAACCAATTTCACAATTTACAAAATACTATCAAGTGAAATAATAAGTTTCTACGCAAGAAAGACACCCAATTCCACATAGAAATGCCACTTTTAAAATCAAACACATATTAAATCCTATAAAAACCATTTTTTCACCAATCAAAATAATCAAGGAACATTCTAAATTACTCAAGAAAACAAAAAAACTTCACCAAATAATGCTTATACATGGAATCGCCTACCTTTGTTGTTAAAATTCCAAAAATCATTGCAAAACTCCAACCGCACCTCAATCACACCGTAATAAAGAAAAAAACCCAAATAATGAATATCAAACAAAAAAACCCATGATTAAACCTTAGGAATAAAACCCTAGATTATAGAAAATTATAACCCCAAGAAAGAGGGAAGAAACCCTTAAAAGAAGGAATAAAAAAGGGAGAAATCCACTTACTTGAGTAATCATGAAGTTTCCTTACCAAAAACCATTTAAAATGGGTTTCAAAGAGAGATTGAGGGAGCCAAGGAAGCTCTAATGGATGAAAATCCCAAGTGGGGAATAAAATGGGTGGAATTGTGTTTAAATCTGAAAATGAAAAAATAGTAAAAATAAAATTTTTAATGTGCTGGATTGGTTGCACCATTTATCCGCACAATTTAATAATCCATGCGATGATACCATGTGCACTGTCTATCAAGACTGCACAGTCACATGGGTCGGTTACATAGCTGTACAGTCTCTATGCGGTAGTTCAGCAACCTACCGCATAGTCAACTGGACCAGGCGCACGACCATACAGCATTTGTGCGATAGGTTCCGGTCTACCTCATTGTTACCTAGGTTGGGGTGCACAGTTCCCCTTAACCGTGTGCTAACCGTGCACCTAGGAATACCCACCCAAAAACACCATTTTCTTCAAAATTAAAAAGGGATCCAAAGGAAAAAATATGGACAAAAAATATACAGAAAAAATACCTGAAAATGAGATCACGAGTGTAAAAATTCTCCCCACTATGAAAACTTTCCGCCCCCAGAAAGTCAACTCGAAGCTTGGTCGGAAAATAAAAATGGATACTCTTGCTCAACCCATGAATTTCTCTCCCAATTCTCATGCACATCATTTTCATGCTTCCAAAATACACACACTGATGGAATATACTTCCCCTGAAGCACCTTCTTTTGCAAATCCACTATTCACACGGGCCGCTTAAACACTGATAAATTAAGCTCCATCTCCAACTCTTCCTAATTCAACACATGGGACAGATCCAGATTATACTTCTTCAATCGAGAGACTTCAAAGACACCATGAATTGATTTCAACTATGAAGGAAAAGCTAACCTGTATTCCACCTTTCCAATCTAATCAGTGATTTGAAAAGGGTCAACATACCACGACATTATCTTTCCCTTATTTCCCAAATGACGAAGACCCTAGCGAGAGGCCACTTTAAAGAACAACTAGTCACCTATAGAAAACTCAAGATCTCGATGCTTCTAATCAACATAAGATTTTTTTGGAAACTCCGACCTGTCAATAACCACTACAAGATCAACTTGACCTTCTTAGACATCTCTTACACAAGGATCAGTCCCAAACGCGAGGTCTCGCCATCCTCAACCCAACATAAAGGAGAATGACATGGAAAACCATACATCACCTAAAACAATCCATTAAAATTGAATATTAGTAACTTTTATTATAAGAAAACTCAACCAACCCCAAATGGCTATCCCACAATCCATCAAAATATTAAACATAAGCGCAATGAATATCCTCTAAAATATGATTTTCCCACTCTGTCTAACCATATGTTTGAGGATGGTATGTCATAATCATCTTAATAAGTGACCCTAATTCGTTTTTAAGTCATTCCCAGAAGTGAGAGGTAAAATAGGGGTCTTTATTTGAAACAACCGCTGAAGGAACACCATAAATCCTTAGAACCTCCTGAACATACAATCGGCCTAACTCATCCACTTTCACAGAAACATTGATCAGAATAAAAATGGATAATTTCTTTTAAATGAGAAATCACCACCCAAATGTAATTCCTTCCCTGAGGTGTATAAGAAAATCCAACAATGAAATCCATGGCGACCTCATCCCACTTCCAGGTAGGAATGGGTAATGGATGAAGCAAAACAGAGGGTCTTTCATGCTCTTCTTTTACCTAATGACATGTATAACACCTCAATATAAAATCATTTATTCCACACCTTATACCTGAACATCAAAAATACTAATGAACATCATAATACATTTTGGTAGCCTTAGGATGAAATACCCACTGATATTGGTGTCTATCCTTCATCAACACCTTCCTTAGAGATAAAATCACCATGAAACGACCCTTAAAGCACAAGATTCCCTTGGGATACAAAGACCAATCAATAGATGTCTCACCAACATGAAGAAACTATAATACCACTGAAACAACTCATCACCGGACTACTCCCCTTGAATCAACTCCAAAAGAGAAGGATTCAACCGAACACTTTCCAAGAACGTACCTCCACTATGCTCCTTAGTATCCAAGTGCATGTGGGAAAAGAGCCCCATCAAGGTCCACTCATCACTGGACTTCCTCAAATCCTACACAGGCACTTTTCTGCTCAAGGTGTCAGCCACCAAATTATCCTTGTCTGGGGTATAGATGATATCAAAATCAAACCCCTATAAATACTCAATTCAATATTGCTACCTCAAGTTTAAATCTTTTTGGGTTAAAACATCGGCTATGCTTTTATGGTCAGAATAGACTACAAAATTCTCCCCAAAAAGATAATGGTTCCAAGTCTTCAAGGCAAGAATCACTGCTTCTAATTCCAAGTCATGGATTGGGTAATTTGTTTCATGTGGTCTTAGCTGGAAAGAACCATATGCCACTACATGATCATCTTACATGAGCACACACCCGAGGCCCATACCTGAAGCATCGTAATAAACCATGTATCCCTTCCTAGATTTTGGAAAGATAAACATAGGTGTGGTAGTCAACCATTACTTCAAGTCCTCAAATAATGCCTAGAACTCTGGTTTCCATTCAAACTTCACCCCTTTTTGAGTGAGTTCGGTCATAGAAGAGGCAAGCTTAGAGAAATCAAGAAAAAAATATTTTTAATAACCTTCTAGGTCAGGAAAACTCATAATATTGAACACATTCTTCTATTAATCCTATGAAATAACTGCAATGATCTTCTCGGGGTCCACTAAAACCCCCTAATCCAAAATCACATAACACAAAAACTTCACCTCCCTGATCCATAAGGTGTACTTTGAGAACATTGCATAAAGGTTATGACCCCGAAAAGTTCCCAGAAAGATCCACAAGTGATGCTCATGGTCCTCTTCAGATCCCGAATAAACTGGGATTTCATCCACAAATACCACAACGAAGGAGTCAATATACTGGTAGAACACCCTATTCATGAGTTCCATAAAAACCATTGGATCATTGGTCAATTAGAAAGGAATGAAACAATACTCAAAGTGGTCATACCTACTTTAGAAAGCTATATTTGTGATATCTGCCTCTATCACCCTGACCTGCTGGTAACCCGAATGCAACCCTATCTTGTAAAACCACTTACCCCCTTTAGTTGGTCAAATAAGTCATCAATTTGGGAGAAAATGGTTTTTATTCATAATTATTACCTTATTTAGCTTCTGGTAGACAATGCAAAACTAGATAGATCCATCAGCCATTTTCAAGAATAGAACAAGAGCAGCCCAAGGAGAGACATTTGGGAAAATGGACCCTTTTGATTCAAAATCGTTCAGTTGTATCTTTAATTCCCTTAGCTCAGTGGGGGACATACGATATAAGGTATTAGATATTAGCTGTGTTCCTAGTACCAAATCAATCAATAACTCCATGTCTCACTCTAAGGGTAATATTGAAAAATTGTTTGGAAATACCTTTGGGAACTCATCCACCACAATAGGTAATCTACCCTCAAGAGCACCACCATATTCCTCCAGTGAATGTTATAATAAATCAAAGAAAAGATTCAGAAACTCTGGGAGTGGAGGTCCCTCATGACCTGACCAATGTTCCCATTCCCGAAGAAATACTTGAGGACTCCCATCAGGTGCCATGAAACTCACCCATCACCTATAGAAATCGATATTCACTAGGAAGCACACTAGCCAATCCATACCGAGGATTACATATAAAAGATCCATATCCAAGACCAGAAAATACCACTCTATCTCGAACCCTAACATGGATATCACACATGATGGGCACCTGAATCCCAGTTCCTTATTATTACCCATTTACATTACCAACTCCATTAAAAAAGACATCATATTTATTGGGAAGTTCAAAAGATTCACAAGACATGTAGAGATAAAAGAAATAGATGCACCGATATCAAATAAAAAAACTGCTATAGAAGATGCAATCAGAATGGTACCTTGAACTATCAAGGGCTCTGTATCCTATCATGTTGGTGTTTAATCCACAAAATAAAGTTTCCTGGTCACTGCTTGAGAATGACCGCTCACCTGCGGATCTGACCTGAACCGTATCTTCCCTAAAGACGACCTAGTCGTACCACCATGACCACTAAACCGATATCCCATCTTCCTGGATGACCTAGAATGAACTAAAACTTCCCTATAATCCACATATCCAGCCCACTCTGGTATGGATGCATCACCCCTCAAAAACACTACAAGATCTCTATAACCCCACATTGATGACAAGGCCTAGGAGGAGAAGTACATGCTGGTTGTATGTTACCTGTCCTCCCACACTGATGGAACCTGATAGGATCGACATCAGAAGCTACAAATGATGAATAACTGGAAGGATAGATTTAACTAAAACCTTCCTTCTTCCCATACTCACCCCACTTTCTCTTATTCTCAGATTAATTTCCACTTCCCACCATTAACATTGACCCATAGAAACTAGAACATCCCTTACAAACAATATCCACCATACAAGCTCCATCAACTACCTTAGCATAAGTCTTCAACTTCAACATGAATACCTAAGAATAGATCTCTGGCCGAAAACCCATTTCAAACTTATGTGCCTTTGTCTTCTTGTTAGAGACTATTTCTGGTTCATATTGAACTATCTCGAAAAATTAGTTGGAATAATCCATCACTGACTAGTCCCCCTGAAAAAGATCCATAAACTCCCAAGATCTGGCATAATCCAAGACCTCAGGAAAGCACTGGTTGTTGAAGATATCCTTGAATTCCTTCCAGCTCATTTTCTCATACTTCCTAGATTGAAGCACTAATTCCCACCACCTTAGACTGGTACCCTCGAGAAAGTACGAGATGCATTTTACTATGACTTCCTTAGGTGTATCAAGAAACTCAAACAGGCTATCTATTTTCTCAAGCCACTCCTCTGTTTCCTGAGGCTCCATGATATCTCGTAAAGTATGAGGTTTTTTCTTGAGAAACTCTTGGGATTTTTACTTCCTAGGACTAGATTCATCTTCGATAACTATAGCAAGAGCATGACCTTCTCCCTATCCTAGAGCCAGAATAGCCCAGACCATAGCTTCCACCAACCATAGATCAAGCGGTGTGGGAGAACTCTCTCCAACTTCCTCCTGTGGTTTCAAGGGGGATCTTTTGGGAGTCATGTTGCTTCAAAAAGCAACAGCCACAAGGGAAAACATTAGTACAATAGTTCTGAAAAATTTCAGTAATAAAATAAAATATAAATAAATCAAACTTATCAAAATAATGAAGTGACCAAACCACATCCCCCCAACCCAATGTCCACATGCAGTATGCAGGCTACACATCCCACCTAGAACAGAATTCAAACCAAAATCCCAACAACCCATGGAGACATGAGGTCTATCATGAGGTGTGATAGACAAAAACCATAATCACAACCAGAACTCTAAGCCCCGATAGTCCTATCTTCTGTCTAACCACACTCATCCCAAATGAAATGACCCAAAGGGATAGACCTCCTTTTATACCATTTTCTCACAAACCAATCTGGGTCTTCATCCAAACCAACACCTGACCCGGTCCGTGGAAAGGCCTTAAGGGAATTCCCTATCCCCACAGGATGACAAAAGTTCCCAAGTATCATAAATAAATAGTGGAAATTATTTACCTAAATTTATATGCATTAAATAACCAACAATAATCAATAAACCAAATCTAAAAATTCAAACCAAAAAAACCTTAAATAATTTTCAGAATTTAGTTACAAGGTTTAAGTGAAAACCAAAAAAGGCTAAAACAAAAAGGAGCCACAAGTATATCAAAAAAACCACCACATGGAAAGGGGTAACCAACTTAATGCCATCTCCAAAACACACCACCAGGACAAACCTATAGCAACCCAAGCCACCATTTCCAAAGGCCTTACCCTTACCTATGTCAAACATTACCAAGTCTTCATACACCCAAAGGTGTAAGTAGGGTGTGATCCTAAGCCCAATAGGATTCCACCCAACACAATATTCCATGTTATACACATTACAAGAAAAATAGCTCGCATGTTTTTAAAAAAATGAGATGCTAATAACAATTTTAAGGAAAGAAACTTTAAATGAGAAACAACATTGAAGAATGAAAATTTAAATAAGACACACTTTATTTTGAAATTTCCAACCAAACATACTGTATTATAATGGTAAGTGTGATATATCCAATGAGAACTAGTCATGGGAAATCCCACTAGGCACTACCTAGAAATGGGACCCTAGGTACCTCGTATCTTAGTGAAATGAAAAATAGAAACTATGAACAATAGATTTCTCAAGCATGTGACACTAGAGAGGAGAAACATCCAAAATTCTAGGGGTCTAAAATCATCATCCATGTTTAGTTAGTGTTTTCAATGTCAATCTCTCTAAGTGAAACCAGACCGTAGCCACTTTGGAATTAGTAGAGTACTAGTCCTAGTCCACCAACCTAGATACCCATGCTTTCCTTTTGTGATCAATCAAGTTTCACATGTCACAGAACACAACTTTTACATTTCATCAAACAAATAAATAATTACACATCACATGCCACCACTTGCACGCCAAAATTCTATTTTAAAATCATACAGACACCAAAACGTTTTCCAAATATGTTTTAAAACTTTTACTTAATTTAATAAACCATTTAAAAAAATTATAAAAAATTTCATAAAGCACTACAAAGCTTGTACACAAAAAATGCACCCAAAAACCTCTTTTAAAATCAATTACACACCAATGCCATATCAAAACATGATTTTCATCCCTCACATAATTTAATAAAACAATTTCAAAATTTATAAAACACTACCAAGTGACACAATCAGTTTATACACATGAAACACACCCAATTCCACATAGAAACGCCACTTTAAAAAAACAAATATTTAATCCTATAAAAAACCACCTTTTAACCACTCATAATAATCAAAAAACATGATAAATTACTCAAGCAAGAAAAATAAATTCACAAAATAATTTTTATACATGGAACCACATACCTTTGGTTTCAAAATGCCCAAAATCGATACGAAACTCCAACCATACCTCAATCGCACCACTAGAAAGAAAAAATGAACCCTAATCATGAATATCGAACCCCAAAACCTAATATTAAACTCTAGTAATGAAACCCTAGTTGTTGTAAAATTAAAACCCCATGAAAGAGATAATAAACCTTAGAAAGAAGGCGAAAATAAGGGAGAAATCAACTTACTTGAAGAGTCTTGGACTTTCCCCACCAAATCCAATTAAAAAATGGTTGTTCAAGGGAGATTAATGGATCTAAGGAATCTCTAATGGATAAAAATCTTGAGTGGGGAAGAAAATGCATGGAATAGGGTTTAAATCAGAAAAGGGAAAAATAATAAAAATGAAAATTTTAATGTTCTAGACCGGGTGCATGGTTTATCCCCATGGTTTAATAAAACATGGAGTGAAACCATGCACATGGTTTGTCCAAACTACGTGGTCACTTTGGCCGACCACACAATCGTGTGGTAGTTCAGCAACCTACTACATGGTCCGCTGGACTAGGAACATGGTCATGAGGTAGTCATGTGGTAGGTTTTGGCCTACCACACAGTTACCTAGGCTGAGGTGCATGGTTCCCCTTAACTGAGCACCAACCGTGTGCCTAGGGCTTCCCACCCAAAAAAAATATTTTCCCCAAAATTAAAAAGGGAACCAAGGGGGAAAAATATGGACAATAAATAAAGAGGAAAAATACCGAAAAATGAGATCATGGATATGACATGAGATCATGAGAATAAAATTTTGAAAACCATACTATGTATATCATAGACCATCAATAAAAGTCATGACATAAATCATGGTAGTTTACAAGACATGATTCATAATGGAATTAAATAATATAAATAATGAGGGAATAATATTTGAATAAGACATAGATTTGTGGTATACACATAAGCATGGGGAATCTTATGTCAAGGCTATCCACCTAGACATTTGTAACATGTTAGTCATTGGATAAATTCCCACATACATTCTTTGAGATTATAATAACCTTCTGTGTACCCTCTTTTTGGGCTTTGGATAACCTCCTGTGTACCCTTTGAGCTTATAGAACATCAATTATTACCTAATACATTATTGGGAGATATAGGTACAACCCATCACATAAACCATACATGTTTTCCACAGGATCATAAAACATTCATCATATCATAACCTATGATATAAGATCCCGGTTTTTTTGGAATGGTATGTTTTCGTTATGTTTTAGTTGAATCCCTTGTTTCGGAACTCAAGGGATGTTTTCTGATAGTATGAGAGGATTTGGGGGTGTTTTGGGGGATTGGGGAACGGAAGAAATGAAATCTGGGCAAGACATGCGAGGGCACACAGCCTACGCACGGCCAGGAAAACCGTGCGGCCTGCCTAGGATAAACCGGGCGACCCTTCCTCCTCTGGACAGAAGCATGCGCACGGTTTGCGAACAGTTTTCCAAACAGTGCGGCTATATCGTGCAACCCCTCCTCATTTGTACGGTGGCATGCACATGGTTTGCAAATAGTTTTCCAAACCGTGTAGACAAATCGTGCGACCACTTAAAGTTGGTAAAAATTACAAGTTTTCAACTCCAGGCTTTAAAACCCCACTCAGGATTTCCTCTCATTTCCTCCCTCTCCACCCTAGGCACGAACCAAATCGCCCAAAGTGTAACACCCCTGGTAAATAATGAATATGAAATTTTCATATTTATCCATATTTGTGAATAAAATATTTAAATGACTTTAAAGGGGACGCTATGCTCGATGGCGTACCCAACACGCAACAACGAGTTTCTTGGGAATCTTACGTTGCACTCTAATAATAAAATAATATTATTTCAAATGATAGTTAACATGTAGCCGTTGTATTGGCGGGAATGGATAGAAATAACTAAAATATGATTATATATGTTTTTTAAATGTTTTTACATTTATACAATAAAAGATAAAGGCTTAAAATACGAAAAGAATTCAATTTTAGGCGTATATGCCCTAGTTTTCACTAAAGGTTCACTTATCGCCTTTTAATGGAGAACTGTCATTAAATATAGTTTTGTTCACTCTTAAATATTCTTTTGGACCAAATAAAACTCTTATTAAGAATCGGGACATCAAAATTTACTTTGTGTAAATTTTTGGTATCTTTCCGATAAAGTTTATTTTTTTTAATGAATAGTGTAAAATGTTGTATTTTAATTCAAAACCACTTTTTAATCTAATTTATTTATATGATTAGATTATATTTTGAATTGGTTTTAAAGAGAAATTAGAAAATATTTTTACCATTAAATCCAATAGTGGTCGTTGGAATCAATTTCACTTTGAAATCAGACTTAAACCAGTGTCAATCTTTTGATACTTATTGTTTCATAAAAACACGCTATTTGCTCTGACAGCGGGAATTAATTATTAAATTAATTAATGTGACTTATATGTTTTGAATTTTTTAAAATAGACTTCATTTTTGAATTCGTAATATGAAATATAGCTTAGGGTGAATTTTTGGTAATTGTCTGAAAAACATCAATTTTTGATGAATAGTGAAACCACTAAGTGGTAATCAAGCAAACTGATTTTTCAGTTAAATGAAAGTTTACCACTAATGTGTATTGAATTTTGAAAATCTGACATACATGGTTGTCATTAAGAAGTAGAATGTGGTTCAATGAGATTAAAATAATTTTTTTGGTGAATAGTAACTTATTAAGTTCTTAATCGCGATTAGTGGTAATTAGGGTAGTTTAAGGTATAAATAATGCTTTAATAATATAAAATGACCTAGAAACATGTCCCAACCTTATTGGTTGTGTCATGGCCGACCAAGAAAAGCCATGGGTCAACTTGGGGACCCCATGGAGACACTTTGGTTGGGAAATGACATAAATAACTTTTTATTTAATGTAAAAGTAAAAATGACACAAACATAATATGGTTTACGAAAACAATTTATAAGTGGGGTTACATAAGTCCAAATTTGGATTATAAATAATCATTGGAAATCTAAAACGATTTCCTACATCATAGTAATTTTTTTATAATTTTTAGACATTATATAAATAAAATTATTAATGACATCATAATGATGCAGTGATGACATCATTATTTAACGATTAAACTAAAATGGAAAGATAATGTAAAATCTAAAACTACACATGTCCAAAACTTATTGTATGGGTGGATTTAGAACCTTTATAACCTTATCCACGAATTATATCAATGTGGTACCTTTTAAAACCGAAACACATTTTCAAATAAAGTAATATTTCCTTACTTTCCAAAAGTGCCCCTCCTCTCCTCTTATAAAAGGCCCCCACCTCTACCTCATTTCACACACTCATAAAGCCTTTGGCTCGGCCAACCCCTGCCCATTTACTCTCTCTCCATCCCTCTCCTCATCCTAGAGGATTCCCTTTGGGCAGAATCCTTTCAAAGGAAGCCTTTAGGCCTAAATCAAAAGGAGTTACACTTTTAAAGGTAATTCATTCTCTCATGTTCATTTGTTTTATTTTGCTTCTCCAACCCTCTAAACTCTTTTTATTTACTTCTTTTGTAACAACACCAGTATCTTAAATATACTAGGATGTTGTTATAAGATTTATTCGAGATACACTCTCACACAACTACATCAAATGGTTAAAGAACATACGGTTTCCGTGGATGGTGAAATTCTGCCTCCTGAAACGATGATTGTTCAAAAATCATTTATACCTTCAAAGGTGGCCATTATTATGTCACTATTTTTATATATGATATATAATATGTTTATGTTTTATTTATTCTTCATTATTTTTCATTTTTGTCTTACCTTTATGGCTTCCATTATGGGTATACGCCATATCTTCATTTAAGGAAGTGCGGACTACCGCCCCCTCAAAGTGATTTGATTCGTTAAATACCATATGTGGGATGTATAATGGATGGAAATAAGATATTATGTATGATATTATACTTGAATTATAATATACCTTTATATAATTATTATTCCATTATATAAAATATGAAATAGAAATGAAAGTAGCGTTCATGCGTACGTACGGCTTACCGTCTCCATGAACGGTGCATTTCATTTCTTACCTCTAAATGATTATGTAATGTTATAAATGCATTCATGTACTGGATATATATGAAATATATTATATCTACATCATGAATACAATTCTGGATATAATAAGAATTTGGCCTCACGAACAACATGTAATTGTAAGAATTCCACTTTCGACTTAAGAACCAAATATCAGCAAAACAAATATTATTAACTTAAATGATTACATAATGTTTATGACATGGTAATAAGTGATATAAAAGGAATAATGAACTTGAAAAATGTTCTTAAGGAAGTATAAATTAACTCAAGTTTATTATTCAGGAGATTAATGAACGATCGAGTCAAGTCGGACCCGAGGTAAGGGATCCTACTCCTCTCTTTCTTTTTAAGTATACAATTTTATGTCATTCCTTTTAAAGCTCATATTTCTTGTTATTGGGATGATCTTTTATATTAAATTTACTGTAAGTTTTATGTTCATGTGATTAGAGACCCTATTCTCTCTCATCAATCCATTTTGGGAGTTTTGAGTGGCGCCGTTAGGCTGCCGAACTTTCGTAAGAGATCTAACCTCTCTCTTTCTTTTTAAGTACTCTCCTTTGTGTCACTTATTCTAAGCTCCTATTTGTTATGTTGGGGGATTTTATTTTATATTCCTCTTTCTTTAAATTCTATTGTAATATTATGGGATACTCTATTTGATCTCATCAATCCATTTTGGAAGTTTTATGTGGCGCCGTTAGGCTGCTGAGTTTTCGTAAGGGATTTTTCATCTCACTTTTATTCTCGTGAGATTTATGCTACATTTGCCACAAATTCCATTGAGTGGTGTATGTACTGCCCATTATTATACTCTTTGTGTAATATACATTCATTAATGAGTATTTACATCAATGATCTATTGTCCTTCTTTCATGGGGTGTATGTTTTGAAAGATACCCAAGTCGGTAAGGGAACCTTTCACCCTCCTCTTTTTTAAAAGACTTATTATGTTGGGTCTTTTAATTTACATATTGTTATGTTGTGATATGTTCTCATATATCCTTATTGATGTAAATTTTATGTCCAAGTTATGAGATACACTTTTTATCTCTCATCAACTCATTTTGATGTGATGTCGTTAGGCTGTCAAGGGAACTTTTTAACCCAATTTCGATTTCTTTGGGTTCAACATGTAGTCATTGAATATGTCATCCATTGAATATGTGTGAATGACCTTTTATTGTTTTACACTTAATATCCACTTATATTGGGTGTATTTATATTTGTCACACATATTTTTAGATTGATTTTTCCTTAATTTAAGGATACCTTCTTTATAAGGGATTTCATCACATTTGACATTTCTATTGAGGGTTCATTGTTGTTATGCACCAATTCACTCTTATATGGTGTATATACTGTCATTTGGAGTATTATATCATGAATCCTTTTATTCTCATGATATTATAAAGTTCTGACTAAATGTTATTCCTCAATTATTGTATTCAAGTGTCTCTAATTTTGGTAAAACGCCTTTTACCAGAATATCGTTTTAAATGTTTTAATTATTTGTTCTTATTAATATCCATGTTTTCAAATTGGTTTTAAGGATTTATTTATATGGATATTAATGGTTTAAAATGTTAAAAGCTTCAAGGTGGTATGGGACACTTTGATTCAGAAATCTCTTTATTAAATGTTTTAAATGGTTTTGGAAATGGTTTCTTTTTGAATGGATTCATTATTTCAATATCCTAAAATGTTATATTATGATTGAAATGTGGAAATGTTATGTTTCCTTTATTCATGTTTTATGTGATACGATTATGTTATGGTTCTTGGGCATTGTTATGAAGAACAGGTGGTTCCGTGATAAACTAAGGGCGGGTGAGCCCGATATAGCTCTCCAATGCATTGGGTAACGCGAAGGAGTGAAACGTTAAGGTTTCTCCGAAGAGATTTAGGGAATATACTGTGATGGGTATTCCAAACGTAACCAAGAGGGTTACTCCCTACGTAAGAATGTTATGAATGCCTCCAGTTACCTTTATGTCTTATGATTTCTATGATTTATTCATGATTTGATGAGGTATGTTAAAGTGCCTAAGTTTTATGGGTAAAGTACGATTTCATTCTTATGTACATATGAACTCATGTTTCCTTTCCATATTTTTATAACCCTTACTGAGCTTTTTATGCTCATCCCATGTTTTTGAAATGTTTTTCACAGGTCAAGGGAAAGGTACATGATGTGATGATAGTGTCAAGGATGTGTCAAGAAAGAATCTGTGTTTTATTTTAAATAGGTTTCCGTTGATGGGAAGAATGAATATTGTCTTTTATGTAACCACTTTGTTTAAATGTGGAATGTAATAAATGTTTCATGATCTAATTCTCTAAAACTCTAAACCAGAAAAGATCCTCAATGTGTAATCTTGTAATAACTCAATATTAAGTAAGGTTTAAGGCTGGGGCCTTATAGTTGGTATCAGAGGTCGGTTTAGATAACTTTAGAGGTTAGGGTATTCTTTAAGCATAAGTGACATTACCATAATGGTTAGGATTTCAGACAGAGTCCTAGTTTTAGATATAGTGAATGAGTAAGAATATCTTAGTGTTTATCTTACTCTTTAGTACATGATGGTTATGTTGATATACTCACACTGACCTTTTTGGTTTTAGTAAATGGATGGATCTAGCAGGCACCAAAGTGACAATGGGTTTGAAGGAAACTATGGTGGTTCTCTGATTAAGAGACTGGATGTGATGGGGGATTCAATGAGGAATCTCATGGTTGTTCTAAACCAACTATCAAGGATTCATGATCAACCACTTCAACCTTGGTGAGTTCTCTAATGCATCATGTACGAGATGGCCAACTCGATGTGGAAATTCAGGTAATAATTATTAAGGTAACCATTAGGGTTTATATGATCCTTACTTTTTAGGTAATTATGGGTTACTCTATGATCTGATGGAAAATGAAAGGCATGAGATAAACTTGAGGTTAAAATATGAGGATTTTATCTCATTTTGGGGAATGTTTTAAGAATTATATAGTTTTGGAAAAAGGACAACACGTAGATCGTGTGACATCCCGTCGCGTCGGACAAAGCTGCGGGAATCGAACCCACAACCAATGTGCGACTGGTATTTATCGCCTACCACTGGACTACGTGAAGTCCCTGGTTAGTTTGACTGATTCATTCTAGTTATGTGATTTTATGAATTATGAGTAAGTTGATTTTGGGTTATTTATGAAAATGATTAACCTATCATGGAGGATATGTGATTAGGTTAATTACTTTTCAAAACAAGACTTTAGGAGCAACTGATGATGTTTGGAGATAAATGTTACAATTTAACTTGGAAGACTATGTGACTAAAGCCTTCAAATATTTGGGTTTCAATCTTATTTTGGTTTAATTTGAAGAATTTTATGGAAAAATTGTTTATCTAATGGTCCTCGTTGAACTTTGGGTTTTGTTGGACAAATTTTAGAGATTAAGAATAGATTTTCTTTTTATAAAGGGTTATCCTTTTCTGGATTATCTGATCTTGTACTAGCCTTTTTGGTTTTGGTTTTGGTTAAAGTCTAAAGACATGGGAAGTATATAGTTCTATTTTGTGGATTAGGTGATTCTCTAGAAGTTGATTATAGTACTCTTAATGTGAACAAGTCTTCCTAAATACTTGTCTTTTGGAGAAAATATGAGTTTGTGTAAGGAATCTAATAAAAGTTGAAAGTCAATATGACAAGTGATTATGTTTCCTTATGAATAAATTCCTCAATAAAAAGTAACTTAAAACAAAAATTTTGTCTATTAACTTTTCCTACTGGGGAACCCAACACCGTTTAACCCATCACAAGTTTGTGATTTTCTCATGGTTAACTTTCTCCTAAACATGTTTTCTATCACTCTCCATCAGAACATGACCCTTTGTTTTTTTCCTCCATGTCCATACTTTCATAATTGGAATCCTAGTATGGTTTAACTCGGGTGACCTTTGTACTTATCTCTCTTTATTTTAAAGTGTTTGTTTTACCGACTTTTGTTCCGATGTGGGACTTTCAAGGATGTTTCCAAGCCCAGTTTTAAAATTGCGAGGACGCAATTCTCAAAAGGGGGGAAGGATGTAACACCCTAGGTAAATAATGAATATGAAATTTTCATATTTATCCATATTTGTGAATAAAATATTTAAATGACTTTAAAGGGGACGCTATGCTCGATGGCGTACCCAACACGCAACAACGAGTTTCTTGGGAATCTTACGTTGCACTATAATAATAAAATAATATTATTTCAAATGATAGTTAACATGTAGCCGTTGTATTGGCGGGAATGGATAGAAATAACTAAAATATGATTATATATGTTTTTTAAATGTTTTTACATTTATACAATAAAAGATAAAGGCTTAAAATACGGAAAGAATTCAATTTCAGGCGTATATGCCCTAGTTTTCACTAAAGGTTCACTTATCGCCTTTTAATGGAGAACTGTCATTAAATATAGTTTTGTTCAGTATTAAACATTCTTTTGGACCAAATAAAACTCTTATTAAGAATCGGGACATCAAAATTTACTTTGTGTAAATTTTTGGTATCTTTCCGATAAAGTTCATTTTTTTTAATGAATACTGTAAAATGTTGTATTTTAATTCAAAACCACGTTTTAATCTAATTTATTTATATGATTAGATTATATTTTGAATTGGTTTTAAAGTGAAATTATAAAATATTTTTACCATTAAATCCAATAGTGGTCGTTGGAATCAATTTCACTTTGAAATCAGACTTAAACCAGTGTCAATCTTTTGATACTTATTGTTTCATAAAAACATGTTATTTGCTCTGACATCGGGAATTAATTATTAAATTAATTAATGTGACTTATATGTTATGAATTTTGTAAAATAGACTTCATTTTTGAATTCGTAATATGAAATATAGCTTAGGGTGAATTTTTGGTAATTTTCTGAAAAACTTCAATTTTTGATGAATAGTGAAACCACTAAGTGGTAATCAAGCAAACTGATTTTTCAGTTAAATGAAAGTTTACCACTAATTTGTATTGAATTTTGAAAATCCAACATACATGGTTGTCATTAAGAAGTAAAATGTGGTTCAATGAGATTAAAATAATTTTTTTGGTGAATAGTAACTTATTAAGTTCTTAATCGCGATTAGTGGTAATTAGGGTAGTTTAAGGTATAAATAATGATTTAATAATATAAAATGACCTAGACACATGTCCCAACCTTATTGTTTGTGTCATGGCCGACCAAGAAAAGCCATGGGTCAACTTGGGGACCCCATGGAGACACTTTGGTTGGGAAATGACATAAATAACTTTTTATTTAATGTAAAAGTAAAAATGACACAAACATAATATGGTTTACGAAACCAATTTATAAGTGGGGTTACATAAGTCCAAAATTGGATTATAAATAATCATTGGAAATATAAAAATATTTCCTACATCATAGTAATTTTTTTATAATTTTTAGACATTATATAAATTAAATTATTTATGACATCATAATGATGCAGTGATGACATCATTATTTAACGATTAAACTAAAATGGAAAGATAATGTAAAATCTATAAACTACACATGTCAAAAACTTATTGGATGGGTGGATTTCGAACCTTTATAACCTTATCCACGAATTATATCAATGTGGGACCTTTTAAAACCGAAACACATTTTCAAATAATGTAATATTTCCTTACTTTCCAAAAGTGCCCCTCCTCTCCTCTTATAAAAGGCCCCCACCTCTACCTCATTTCACACACTCATAAAGCCTTTGGCTCGGCCAACCCCTGCCCATTTACTCTCTCTCCATCCCTCTCCTCATCCTAGAGGATTCCCTTTGGGAAGAATCCTTTCAAAGGAAGCCTTTAGGCTTAAATCAAAAGAAGTTACACTTTTAAAGGTAATTCATTCTCTCATGTTCATTTGTTTTATTTTGCTTCTCCAACCCTCTAAACTCTTTTTATTTACTTCTTTTGTAACAACACCAGTATCTTAAATATACTAGGATGTTGTTATAAGATTTATTCTAGCTACACTCTCACACAACTACATGAAATGGTTAAAGAACATACGGTTTCCGTGGATGGTGAAATTCTGCCTCCCGAAACGATGATTGTTCAAAACTCATTTATACCTTCAAAGGTGGCCATTATGATGTCACTATTTTTATATATGATATATTATATGTTTATTTTTTATTTATGCTTATTTATTTTTCATTTTTGTCTTACCTTTATGGCTTCCATTATGGGTATACGTGATATCTTCATTTAAGGAAGTGCGGACTACCGCCCCCTCAAAGTGATTTGATTCGTTAAATACCATATGTGGGATGTATAAAG
This sequence comes from Viscum album, assembly GCA_963277665.1. Taxonomy (NCBI): domain Eukaryota; kingdom Viridiplantae; phylum Streptophyta; class Magnoliopsida; order Santalales; family Viscaceae; genus Viscum; species Viscum album. The sequence goes on from OY728132.1 coordinate 2,086,605,652, forward strand.
GATGGAAATAAGATATTATATATGATATTATACTGTAATTATAATATACCTTTATATAATTATTATTCCATTATATAAAACACGAAATAGAAATGAAAGTAGCGTTCATGCGTACGTACGGCTTACCGTCTCCATGAACGGTGCATTTCATTTCTTACCTCTAAATGATTATGTAATGTTATAAATGCATTCATGTACTGGATATATATGACATATATTATATCTACATAATGAATACAATTCTGGATATAATAAGCATTTGGCCTCACGAACACCATGTAATAGTAAGAAGTCCACTTTCGACTTAAGAACCAAATATCAGCAAAACAAATATTATTAACTTAAATGATTACATAATGTTTATGACATGGTAATAAGTGATATAAAAAGAATAATTAACTTGAAAAAGGTTCTTAAGGAAGTATAAATTAACTCAAGTTTATTATTCAGGAGATTAATGAACGATCGAGTCAAGTCGGACCCGAGGTAAGGGATCCTACTCCTCTCTTTCTTTTTAAGTATACACTTTTATGTCATTCCTTTTAAAGCTCATCTTTCTTGTTATTGGGATGATCTTTTATATTACATTTACTGTAATTTTTATGTTAATGTGATGAGAGACCCTATTCTCTCTCATCAATCCATTTTGGGAGTTTTGAGTGGCGCCGTTAGGCTGCCGAACTTTCGTAAGAGATCTAACCTCTCTCTTTCTTTTTAAGTACTCTCCTTTGTGTCACTTCTTCTATGCTCATATTTGTTATGTAGGGGGATTTTCTTTTATATTCCTATTGCTTTAAATTATATTGTAATATGATGGGATACTCTATTTGATCTCATCAATCCATTTTGGAAGTTTTATGTGGCGTCGTTAAGCTGCTGAGTTTTCGTAAGGGATTTTTCATCTCACTTTTATTCTCGTGAGATTTATGCTACATTTGCCACAAATTCCATTGAGTGGTGTATGTACTGCCCATTATTATACTCTTTGTGTAATATACATTTATTTATGAGTATTTACATCAATGATCTATTGTCCTTCTTTCATGGGGTGTATGTTTTGAAAGATACCCAAGTCGGTAAGGGAACCTTTCACCATCCTCTTTTTTAAAAGACTTATTATGTTGGGTCTTTTAATTTACATATTGTTATGTTGGGATATGTTCTCATATATCCTTATTGATGTAAATTTTATGTCCAAGTTATGAGATACACTTTTTATCTCTCATCAACTCATTTTGATGTGATGCCGTTAGGCTGTCAAGGGAACTTTTTAACCCAATTTCGATTTCTTTGGGTTCAACATGTAGTCATTGAATATGTCATCCATTGAATATGTGTGAATGACCTTTTATTGTTTTACACTTAATATCCACTTATATTGGGTGTATTTATATTTTTCACACATATTTTTAGATTGATTTGTCCTTAATTTAAGGATACCTTCTTTATAAGGGATTTCATCACATTTAACATTTCTATTGAGGGTTCATTGTTGTTATGCACCAATTCACTCTTATATGGTGTATATACTGTCCTTTGGAGTATTATATCATGAATCCTTTTATTCTCATGATATTATAAAGTTCTGACTAAATGTTATTCCTCAATTATTGTATTCAAGTGTCTCTAATTTTGGTAAAACGCCTTTTACCAGAATATCGTTTTAAATGTTTTAATTATTTGTTCTTATTAATATCCATGTTTTCAAAATGGTTTTAAGGATTTATTTATATGGATATTAATGGTTTAAAATGTTAAAAGCTTCAAGGTGGTATGGGACACTTTGATTCAAAAATCTCTTTATTAAATGTTTTAAATGGTTTTGGAAATGGTTTCTTTTTGAATGGATTCATTATTTCAATATCCTAAAATGTTATATTATGATTGAAATGTGGAAATGTTATGTTTCCTTTATTCATGTTTTATGTGATACGATTATGTTATGGTTCTTGGGCATTGTTATGAAGAACGGGTGGTTCCGTGATAAACTAAGGGCGGGTGAGCCCGATATAGCTCTCCAATGCATTGGGTAACGCGAAAGAGTGAAACGTTAAGGTTTCTCCGAAGAGATTTAGGGAATATACTGTGATGGGTATTCCAAAAGTAACCAAGAGGGTTACTCCCTACGTAAGAATGTTATGAATGCCTCCAGTTACCTTTATGTCTTATGATTTCTATGATTTATTCATGATTTGATGAGGTATGTTAAAGTGCCTAAGTTTTATGGGTAAAGTATGATTTCATTCTTATGTACATATGAACTCATGTTTCCTTTCCATATTTTTATAACCCTTACTGATCTTTTTATGCTCATCCCAAGTTTTTGAAATGTTTTTCACAGGTCAAGGGAAAGGTACATGATGTGATGATAGTGTCAAGGATGTGTCAAGAAAGAATCCGTGTTTTATTTTAAATAGGTTTCCGTTGATGGGAAGAATGAATATTGTCTTTTATGTAACCACTTTATTTAAATGTGGAATGTAATGAATGTTTCATGATCTAATTCTCTAAAACTCTAAACCAGAAAAGATCCTCAATGTGTAATCTTGTAATAACTCAAGATTAAGTAAGGTTTAAGGCTGGGGCCTTATACAAAGGCTCCAACAGACCGATCTCCTTCGATTCTAAGGTGTTTTTGGTGCCGTTGGTTGTAGATCGATGCTCCGGGTAAGGTTAATCTCATCCTTAGTTCTATTTTTGGTTTAGGGTTTGTATCTTATCTCCCTCTCATTCTAAAGCTCTAAACCCTAACTTTTGGGTGAGTATTAGGTGTAAGCTCCAAAGGTTGGTTGGATCAAGGTCTAAGGACTCAATTGAGAGAGCTTTCAACCGCGGTTTTGAGGTAGGTGGTCTATAAGTGTTATCCCATAGTTATTTGGGTGTTTGTGGATGTTTAATATTGTTCTTGTTTCTACTTGGTTATGTTATCGATAACCTAGGCATGTTTGATAATAATAGTGTTTAAAATGGAAAATGGGAACCCTCACGATCCCCATGGGATGTGTTGGGATAGACTTGACCTAATTGGGCCATCCATGGGATGTGATGACTTTTCCCAGATATAGGGATTGATATTAAACAAGTGACCATGTTGTAATGAATTGTAGATCCCATGATAAATATGTTGGCATGATTGGTTGAACTTGGAATAGAAGTTAGGTGATTCACCTAGACTTGGAAATAACCTTAGGGTTAAAGTGGAATGGGTTAAATGATTGATTCAAGGGAATGATGAATGGGTTAAATGTGTTAATGTGTAAAATGATTAAAGACCATAATAGTATAGATTATGGGTTTAATGATGAATGTTTAGTGAGATAGGCATAACACATGGGAATTGGTTGAATGGTTAAAATGATGTGAAATGGTAATGTGTTAATGGGTTAAGGCATGAAGTGGTTTCCCATGTGGGGTGTGGTGAATAGTGTTTTCTGAAGGAAATGGTTAGGATGGATGATAGTTACTTATATATAATCTTGTGAACATGGATTCGTAGAGTGGGTTCTGACATGAGGATCTACGCCCATGGGTCGAGTGTAGACTGAGGTTCTAATCTCCACCCTAAATGCATGGGTTAGAAAAGGGGACTGAGGGTCTATTCTCCTAACGGTTGCATCCACCCGGACTGAGGCTTCGAGGTGAGGTTATGGTTTCTATGAGGGGTTAGTCCTAGTGAGATAGGATAACTATGTGTCTACCCTCTTGCATGTGATTGTTGGCCTTAGACCCATGTAACATAATGTATGTGATTAACCCATGGAAATGTGATGAAATGGTAAATGGTGATAATGGGTTTGTGATGAATGGTAATGGAAGTGGCAATGGCTTGGCTCTAAACTAGTAAATGGTAATTTAAATAATTACTTGGAAATTATCATCCATATTCCATTTCATGTACTATCTATTTTGACTGGATATTTTGTAGAAACCGTTGGTGGTGGCCTATTGAGTTGTACTCACACCCTCCTCGGGCCGCTGTTGTCTACCTGAGCAGACTTCATGTTTATAGGTCAAGAGAATGGCAAGGGTCCTTGCTAGATAGTTGAGTGGACATGGGTAGCACTTGGTGGAGGATCCGTACTTGGAGTCAGGACCATTTTGGGGATTTTGGCAATTGTCTTTATTTTGGGGTTTTGTCCACTTTTGCACTTGTACTATGACATGAAATATTTGATTATTGGAAATGGTTGTTATACATGTTCCTTGTCGTTGATCATTGTTTCCGCTATTGGTTTATTTTTGTTGTGGCTTACTCTGATAAAAAGGGGGTATAGTCTCCCCACTTGACCACATAGACCCCCACTGCTAGTCAGCAGCCTTTGGCGTACGGGGAGGCACGCTTAAGGTCATGTAACCACCTTGCTCAGAGCACCAGTTTAGTGGATTCCAGGTCGTGGGCGTTACATGTGAAAAGAAATGGATTTCATAAATATTTTTTCCATTGCATAACCTATGGAAAAGAAATGAGTTTCATAACCATTTCATCATTTCATCATAGCAAAACCTGTGAAAAATATATAGGTTCCATAAAAATCTTTTCATCACTGAAATAAACCATCTAATGAAAGAATAAGGATAGAAAATTAGATTATATACCCAGTAAAACTTAAGTAACATCAAAATATGTCATCTTAGATAGCAAATTATTTGGAAAGATCAGTTGGAGAATTTCTTGAGTAAAATAACCTTTTCACTTTGAAAATACATTTTTTTTAATTATAAATTCATAAAATATCATGGAAATAATTTTATTTGAAAATAAACTTGAAACATTATAAGGGATGATTGAAATCATTGATCAGCTATGAAAACAATTAATAATTTTCATTTTGTTCATGTTAAAAACAAAGATTCCTTTCATATTTTCGGTAAAATCTAAACATGCCTTACTTCTTAAAACAACAAGAATATTAATTTTAAAAAAATTATTTAAATTTAAAAAATAGTAATATTTACTTTAAATAATCATATAGTAACATTAAAATATTTAAATTTTTTTTATAGAAAACATACATATGGAGAAAAATAGTTTTCGACCTAAGAGAGGAATAATGTCAGTTTTGTTTAAAAAAATAATTTTGGAATCTTGGGTACATAATCAGAGGAAAATGGAAATAAAATGTGTATTATAAAATAATAATCATAGGATAAGAAAATTAATTATTTTATTGAGATAAAAATCATAATATTTCATCATTGGAATCATAAACCTAAATAATTCTGATAAACGATGAGATTGTATCGCAAAACACTTGCCACTTTAGTAACATTGAATCATAAGACCCATGAATGAATACCATTAAATGAAATATAAAATATCATGAGAATAAATAAATTCATGATATTATATTTAAAATAGGTTGTATACACACCTCATAAAATAATATAGGTTCATAACATAACGTATGTCCCAATGAAGATAAATTGATACAAAAATCCCATACCTTAAGTATCGACTTCCTTCGTACACATTCAAACCTCATGTATAATAAATATAAGTTTATTATATTTCTATTAAGTATCCATAATCATATTTATAATATCATATATGGTTTACTAATGACCTTTATTACCCATTTATTAACAATTCATTGTTAAAATCACGTTTTTGGTAATAATTGTTTTTTTTCTGTGTATGTTTTGATTTGTTATTGATGGTCCTTTTGATTTGATCATGGTTCCATAATCTCAAAATTGTTATCCTTGATATTAATATAAGATAAATTCAGTATATATCTATTTAGAGTAGTCTATAAAATTTAAATATTGAAAATGAAATACACCATTCATGGAGATGGTAGACCAAACATACACATGAATGTCGTTTCCATTTTCTCGATGGATGAAACAAAATAATGGTAAATAATATATTACCATTATAGAATAATTTTTTCTTTAATATATATTATATATATTCATTAAATTTACCCTAATTACCATCCATTCAAATATTTAGTGAAAAATGAATCAAATCACTTCACGAGGTGGTCGTCCACCGTACACACAAACGATGTTATTGTATCCCCCACGAGATGTAAATTAATAAGGTATATTTGTTATCATAATTATAGAAGTATAATTATGTTAAAAATAATATATATATGTATATATTAATTTAATATATCCTCATTACCATACAAGTAAAACATAAATGAAAAACATATCACATCGGATTGGGAGGTGGTAGTCCATCGTACACACAAGCAACGTTATTTTTTCGAACACATTAAGAGATAATAAGGTAGATGGGGTATTGTAATTATATAGGTATAATAAAATCATAAATATCATATATAAACATTAAATACATCATTATATCCAGGTATGATATGAGGTGATGGATAAAAAATAACATCGATTCGCAGGGCGGTAGTTCGTCATACACACGAATGATGATTTCATATCCCATTTGATGGAAGAGGTGATGGATTTAGATTATTACATAAATATAATAAAATATTAGTATATGGTATATAATTTTTTTTATATCAAAATAATTTAATAATATTTTAAGGAGGGGGAAGAGGAAATAAAATAAAGATGTTTCGTTAAGCATGATACCTCTTCTTCGGACAACATCCTAACATGAGCACCAAAAGGATTCTTAGGATTTATTTATGAAAAAAATAAGAGATTTAGGTCATGGTTAAAAAATTAAGTAATATATGTTGGTAGTTATTATCTAAACCAAATGGGTTTTTTATGTGTCAATAGAATAGGATAGGGGGTAGCTTTTTATAAGTGGGAGAGGAGACACACATGGAATTTTTGAAGGGAATAAAGTATAGCCACATTTTTCACATGATATAATGCTAAAAAGTGGTCCATTATCGAACCTTTTAGGTGATAAGGTATAAATATTTCCATAAAATGGGTGTTTTACAAGTTTGTAAGTCATTTTACCCGTTATTGTTTTATTTTAACTACAATAAACCAGTTTTAACCTTAACCACAGTAATTATTTTTTACTGTTTTTTACTATTACTTATGGTAAAAAATTAGGTTGAACTCATTAGATAATATGAATTATTATTATTATTTTTAAAAATATGTAATACATTTTACTAAGTTTCATTCACATAATCGTAAAATTTTAATTTAAAATTAATCCTACAGACGCGATGAAAAAACGGTTTTCCAAAGAGAAAATCTTTAAAATTTTATAATTTTTTTATGTCAAAATTCAATATAAAATTGATTAAAATTTCATAAATTGGATTAATATATATATATATATATATATATATTAACTAATTTTACTCTTAAAACCATATTAAAATAAAATTTATCTTGTAAATTATTTGAATTAAAAGACAGTTTTTAATAAAAATCAGTATTTTTGACTATTCACTGATAATTTTATATTTTCTAAAAATTATAAAAAAGTAACTCTAGGATAATTTTGAAATTATGATTTCAAAATTTAATTAAATATTTTAAAATAAATATTCTAAAATTTCAAAACATTAATTTAAAATATTTTTTTTGAAAATTATAGTTTTTAACCGAAAAATTGGAATTATTCTTATAACATAATTAGAAAACACATAAGATGAATATTAAATATTTTAATGAATATATTATAAATAAATTTCATTAAAATAAATCACCAAGTGTTATATATTTAATTTATTGAGATAAAACATCTTTGTTCACCTAAAAATAGTTTTTTATAAAAATATTTTCTTTATTTTCAAATGGGTTTTAATTTCATTTCTAATTGATTTATCACAAAATAATTAATTTTAGATAAATTTGTAAAACATATATTTTTATAATTTAGTTAATCCTATTCATACCCACCATTCTAATGTCTGAGCGATAACTATCATATTAAATAATAATATTTTAATAGTACGCCACATTTTGTTAAAACTTGGTATTTCTTGTAACATAAGCTATGGGAGAAAATTAAATTTATTTGAAAAAAATATTTCATAGAATCTCATGGTGTAACATTTATTAGTTTTATTTTTTAATGAACCACTACTAATATTTAATTCATGGTGATTTCATTTACACCAATGATAATAAATTGATGGAAATTGAGTTTTTTCAATCAACAAAAGTTTCATATAACCCTCACTAATAAAGCATAAAAATGTTTTTTCTATAGTGGTGTGTGTGTTAGTTAAGTGAGTTACAAAATAATGGAGTAACCATGCCTTTTTAAGAAAATAACACCAATAATGGGATTACAAAGTACATTGATAGAGGGCCCATGTCCTGTCCATAAGGGAGTTACTAACTCCATTAATCATATAGGGGACTCACATATTTTCAGGTCTAAGGGAAGACCAACCCCAATTCCTAATTAGATAACGCATGCCTCATGTATTTAGGAGAGTAGAAGATTATATAAATTGTGTGGGGGAATCACACCCTTCGATCAACACACAACCAAGAGAGTATCATACCCCATGTTCACTTCAATCGTCTCGCCCAAACCCAATTGCTTACCCTGTAAAGAGAACTAACTCAAACTATCCAAAAAACTATATATATGGATTCTAATAGTAAAATGGATTGCAACATTGGTTTTCACATGTAAAAAATTCTCATGATATGCTATTTACTTATTTAATATTGATATATGGGAAAACATGTGTGATAAAACTCCAAGGAGAACATACCATACCATGTAGCACTGTAGAGTGAGGGACAATACTCCCTTAGGATTCACATATTTTTAAATCATATAACTGGTTAGAGTGGGAATATAGTGGCACAAACATTCCACTAGAGGAATCGGTTGGGTCAGTATTGACCTGAAATGTGGCCTTACTACCCCACCCATAGGGGGAAGGCCAACCCATAAGGTCCAAGTCTACATGCCACTTAGATGGATTAGGAGAGGCAGGCCTACTACTGGCCAACATTTTTCCAACCTGGTCGATCTCGTATACCAAACCTACTAGGTCTCTTAACCATGCTTGTCCAACAGATTGTCATCTGGTCTCATTCAGGGTTGGGTGTATTGCTCTACTGATGGGGATCATCCTATTGGATGGTTACCCCAACATCGCCATATGGTTGTGGATTCTCCATCAATTCCTATCCAATCTAATGGAAGGGAAAACCCTAGTGTTTTCTCCCCCTTGATAAAACCCCATACACCCCTTCTTTTCATTAGACCGGTTTTTTCTACCACTGACCATTCCATTATTCCATCTCCATTATTCCGTCACACCATCCTATGGTGCCATCATCACCTCACACTATCACCACCATATGCTACCTAAGATACCCTAGGTTCCTCTATCATATGTTATTCTACACTACTACCTAGAAAAATTCCCTATCCACATTTATTATCACCTATTACCTACCACTGATAGAGATAGTGGTGCTTTTCTTTTCAATCAATGCAAGGACAAGAGAGTGTGACAGGAGTGGGAAGGGGAAGGTTATTTTTTTAGTGGTCTTATCACCCTTTAATATCCACTAACCATTATTGATAGTACCATTTCATATTGTGAGGTGTCTATAATCATATAGGGGAGAAGGTTCAATGTCCATGTTCGACTGGACACCCATTCTTTGTGATTCATCGTATAAAATAAAAATTTCAATGATGAAAATTAATCATATTCATTCAAGGGGTGGAATGAAAAAAAATATATTTTCCATAAAAATTTAAATACACAAAGAATTAATAACTAAAAATAATAAAATAGATTTACCTAAAAGTTGGATCAACGATCCTTTTATCTAGCACATACTCTAGGTTCCGTTGTAGATTCCCTTAAGAATTCATGTATCGATATCTAATTCTCCAATATATCTATCAATTAATGATTATTTAGAAATGATGTATAAACCTAATATAGATGGTTAAGGATTATTTTAAATGGATTTATTAGTTTTAGTTGTATTTTTAATTAAAATAGTAAGATGGATTCAGTTTAGGGCCCAAAACCTGAACACTAATAACACCATCCCTAGGGTAAACCCCCGTGTCTCAAGTCAAACTATGGTGACTGATTTTCCATTAAAAACATTATTTATAATATATTAATGATTTATTCTATTCAAAAACACATTCATACTAAAAATAATATATTTAAAAATTATATATATTCTCTAATACTGATCATACCCTAAAGGAATAATGACTTCCCATCCATTTAATTAAATGCTAATTAAAATATTTAAAGGGTTCAAAGAAAAATTTCAATTCACTACAACCTCCCACCTTCAAGTATTTTCATCCCAAAAATAAAAACTAACTCATATAAGTTAGGGTACTGTGCTCATATCTGATTTGAATATTTACATGAGATTTCTTGAAGAATCCCATGCTACCACAATTCACACACTAATGATATCTCCTAACCCCAAAGGGTCTTCTCTTGCCTATCCTCAATTTTCATTGGGAACTCCACAAAGGTGGTGTTATACATGATATCTATCCTACCCTAGTTTATAATGTGTAATGATTCATTCGCATATATCCTTAGTTCAGACACATGGAAGAAGCTTCACAACTGATCCAACAATGGGGGAAATGCTAGGTGATAAGAAACCTCACCTACCATACATTAGATTTGGAATGAGATGATGTCCCATAAGGATAGATTTATTCCTTGAAAAAGCCTTAGAAACTAAATTGAAGTGATTTCTATATAAATATATGGTATCCTAAATCAAACTACAAATTCTACAATCTTTGGTATGTGTAGGACTTCTGATGACTCTGAGTAACCCTCTCTATTCCCATATCACATACACCTTATGCATAATCAACAACACCGATTATATCTCCATAAATGATTATTCTATAATATTCATCAAATAAATAAAATATTGGAAGATTCTCCCATATAGGTAATTTTTGGTTCCAAAATGTGGGAAGAAGAAAAAAGAAACGGAAGGCCTCCAAAGGCTGCCTCGTGAAGACCATTCGTGGAGCCCCGATTGCCCCACACCCACCGCAAAGCAAGAAGGTGGGATGCTCCACGAACACATTTGACGTTCATGAGCCTGCCGCGAAGAAAGAAGGCGGGGCACTCCAAGAACGCAATTGTCGTTCTCAATCCTGCCGCGAAGCAAGGAGGCAGGATGCTCTGTGAATGCATTTGACGTTCGCGAGCCCGCTGCGAAGCAACTGATTCCCTCTTCGCACCACGTGATCTCTACTTTGCGGTGCCTATGCCCTATAAATACAGACCTCCCCCCAAGTCCAAGAGGTGGAAAATCCAACCTTTCAACTTCTCATCTCCTGAATCTTGAATAATCTTCTACTCTGCGAACCATGAGTTGTGCGAGGTACTTCTGCTCTGCGATGTGCCTCCCCTTTTCCTTTTTTTGATCCCCTCTTTTGGGAGGGATTCCTTTTGCAGAGCCTAAGGGATTCCGTGAAGTAAGGGGATACCCAAGGGGACCCAGGTCATCACGGAGCATTTATGCTTCACGAAACACCCTTCATGTACACATGATCCACATGCCAAGGCAGGGTCACTGTACTTTGTGAAGCACCTTGCTTCACGATACCATGCTTCATGAGGAACCTTTGCTTCACTAGCCAGTGCTCCATTAATGCCTTTCCACTTCGCGAAGAACCTCCCATATGCACCTTTGTCCTATGCTTAGGCTGATGCGCCCCACTTCCTAAATCACAACCCTTCGCAAGCACCCTCCTCCATGTGGAGTAGCAGAGCTTCACAAGGCCCCCACCTATGAACCCCTCTATTTTCTAATTCCTTTTCCTATGTGACCCTCCAGGTTTGCACGATGTGATTTCAAATTCCCTTGGACAATATTATCGTTACATTTCTTCACATCATGCTTCTTCACATAGGCATGCTAATGGATATTTCTTCTTCGCATGGCCACTCTAACATGGACCCCTCGATGGTTCACTCCATAACACACCTTCTCCACGACATTTCTTGCCTCCTATGTTCACCAAGGAGCAGAGGGTACCAGTTATATAAGTTCTAGGGGTACGGCGAAAACCCACATCATCCGAGCTATATGATGTTAAACTTCCAAGTACAATCTTCCTCTGAACATGACGTTAAACTGTAACCCTTCCACATGCCTCGCACACAGGGTACCCCCACCATGGACATTCTCCGTGCCCATTGTTCTCCACGAGGATGGTATATTCCCCCAATAGGGGATGATATCCTCCTTATCGGAATGGTGTTTTTCCATGGGAAAGGGTGACCATCTTGGTGTAAGCCCCTAGCTTTCTTGTAGAAGGCAGCCTCCCTGCTCTTCCTTTCTTCATTGGTCCCAAGGACCAAGGGGGTGGGGGGGGGGGACGGACACTAGACCCCTCCTTTCTTCGGTGCCAAATCCCTCTCCCATTGGGCTTTGTCACCAACAGGCCTCCATCCTGGAGTATGTCTCAAATTATCCTGGCTGCTAACCATGAATAAGACAATGTTTTCTCTTTGGGTTGCAATCACGTGTAAGCCCCACTCCACTTCCCATGGATTCACCTTTCACGATGTGATTGTCAGGCCTTTCCTGCCTCTTGTTTCTCACACTGAGCATGACTCACATGGGCTTAGAGTAAGCATCGACCATGACATCCTATCTGGTCATCCTAGAGTGTAATCCCCAAACACCATTCCAAACTACAAGGACATTGATCCTTTCTAAGGGAAGGTATGTAAGAAGCCTACCTGAGGTTCAAGCCCGAAACCTACTTGTCCCGACCCCTTCACATCAGCTCACCTTCATCCCGTATGACGTTAAACTATATCAACTATTCTGAACTACGATGACTTTGATCTTTTCCAAGGTGGGGTACATAGGAAGAATTCTTGAGGTTCAAGCCCACCACTGTCCATTGGTCCCGACCATCTTCCCGTTGGTGCACCAAGCCCCCATATCCTGAACTACATGGTCTTTGATCATTTCTAAGGCAAGGAACGTAAAAATCTTCCATGAGGTCCAAGCCCACCACCCATTGGGCCCCAGGTCCTACTTCCTGTCGGTTCAATGACACCCAACCTGAACTACATGGACTTTGATCCTTGCTAGGGAAAGGTACGTAGGAAGCCTCCATGAGGTGCAATCACACCACCCATTGATTGTTCTGACCATCTTCACGTCGATTCACCCCGGTCCTGAATGGTGTTAAACCGTATTCCCATTATTGTTCCTCATTCAGTGGTAAGCTATTGCCACTCCATTCATCGATAAGTCGTTTGAACCCCAATCAGCAGTAATCCGTCGTCAGATGAACTTCGTGGACTTTGATTCCCTTCCACGGGGATACATAGGAAGAGTCTTCGAGGCTCAAGACCAAAACCATCATCATTTTCATGACGGTTCCATCCCATTCGCTATCTAATTCATTCAATCACTTCATCATCCATCCTAGTTCTTACCCAGGATGCCTTAACCCAGTGGGATCTTGCCGCATACCCCATTACCCTTGACAATAACCGTGAGGTCAACCACACGTTGGCCCCAACATCAGCGTGTCTTCTAGGGGTTACACTCATCTGCTCCACTCTAGTCAGTGTTCCTTTCAGTCTGATCAATCTCCGCTAGATGTTAAACTTGCAGCATACCTAGTTTTAAACATGGGAAGATAAGGAAAACCTCAGATACATGACCATGGCATATGATTCCCTATATTAGATGCGGGATGCCTTGGGATTCTGCGCCCTCAAGAATCCCTATAACAAGGGACTGAAATCTAGACACAACAATCCCCCAGCGCCCAGACATGACAATGATTCCCAATGTGACTATTCTCCTGAATGAAGGTTTCTGCCCTAACCGGGCCCCTTGGAATATCCCGACAGAAGCAGTTTAATTAACTGGTGTCCATGAAGATATGGCGCTAGGAAGAGTTTCACAAACGACGTATTAAATCAATAAGGGAGACTCGAACTAGGTAACGAGCTCCGAGGAGGAATCTGCGGAAGGAATAACCGACAACCCATCATCCCATTTCGATCAAGGAGCAGAAGTCCTTGAATAAGGAGCAAATGTCGCCCACCTTTGGAAAGCGGGAATGCGGGGCAACAACTACGCGTCCTCTACAGACGAATGTGCGTGCCCCGGCGAAAGCATCGTAAACAGAAATGGTGAACCTGACATGAATGATCTTCTCCTCAATATGATGATTTGTATCGCTCGAGGAATAAATGGATTAATGTGTCACAAGATCCAGTTATCCGGAACTGGGTCCCACTATGAAAATAGCGGTCCGGGCATGAAACTCACCATAATTTGGGGTAGTAGAAAGTTGGGCATCCCATTCTGCAATGTTGTCAGTGTGGATCCCTCTTACCAGCCATGGAAGACGGGATGACACTGGGGCATTAATCGTCGATTCATTTTTTTTTCAGCACTGGTGAATTAATATCCTTACTCTCAGGAATCTAGTTGCTGCATATGGAATGCGATCACCTCCTGCACACCGGCGCCGGGTTAGGGGAAGCACTAACATGGAAGTCCCACATGGTTCCACCTCTTTCGCGATGTCCTCTACACCCATGGCCTTGGGGCACCCTTGCCCCCTCTCCCAGTCTGAGGTCATTCAACGGAGGGTAATAAATGACCTCATGCGACGTTACAAGGTAAAGGGCATAATCCCAACCCGGGATTCGGCCTGCCTGGATCTGGAGGTGTCTGCACCTCATTGAAAACACTTCCCCCGAGGGCCGCGTAAGAAGCCATTACTCCCCACCCCAACATAAAACAATTTCAGGTGCCTCTCCCTGGATCACTTTGACGACCCCCTGCCTTAATCTGATGAGGTAGGTGAGGTCTGAGCCAGCACGGTCAGAGTCCCATTCTAGGGGCACCCAGCGAGGGATCCCCCCGGCTACGTTAGTGCCACCGCTCGGTCTTGTTAGAAGAGAATTTGGTAAGCTACGTACTTGCACCAACAGCCCTAGTTCATCTGACTCGATGCTAGCGTCGGGCGCAGGCTGATGAGGACGCCTTCCAAGGGGCATCAACGTCGGCAGCTACTATGTCCCGAGCCACCGGCGACGCATATCATTAGTTCCTTTCATACACTAAGAGAGGGAAATTGTACGCCCGACTGGGATCGAGGCCCCAACTGCCCCACAGGCAGGCTGGGTCGACTCTCTTGGTTTTTGGCACAAGAAGTGGCCACCGCAAACCAACCTGTGGCGATGCCACCCAGTACGGAGGTCCTCCCCGTACCACTACCACAGAAAGTGAGTGACTTCCCCGCTTCGAGGATCAACATAGAGGTCCACCCCGGGCCACCCCCAATCCGAACGAGGGTCTTTATCATGACAGTGATACTCAGCATGGAATCCTCTCCCGTTCCCATTACACTGGGTATAGAGTCATTTCTCCTACCCCTAATCACCGGTGTAGGGACATCACCCATCCGGTCTCTCTTCAATGTGGGCATCCACCCCATGTCCTCTTAGCAGCTGGTGAAGGTCATCCTCACCTTAGAAACTAGAGGGGTGAGAGCCATCCTCGCTCCACCTACACCCAGCACGAATGTCCTACCCGTGTTCAGCTAGACCGGTACAAGGTCTCTCCTCGTATTGAGAATTTCCGGGAAAACAAGCGTGGAGGTCCTCCCCATGATTCTACTAGTTTCAGCGGAGGTCTTGCCCACTTTAGTGCTACCCGTGGAGGTCCTCCCCATATCCTTGTTGACATCTTTTCTGGTGATCCTCGCACCGCTGCTTTCTCAGGTGGAACCCCTCTACGCCCCAACACTAGTGCAGCCAACAGACCCCATGTCAGAAATCATCCCTATCCCAAGGAACCACCCAAGGGAAGGAAGGTGAGTCAAGTGATGGGGCAGGGCCAAGGTGCATCATCCAGGTGCTCCCGAAATGCTAGTTCCATCGTATTCTCACCTCCCTTCGTAGCTATATCTAGGTAGATGAAAATCTGGCGACCATGCATGTTACGATCATGCAATCACCACCATCGTCACCAGAAGTGATCCATACCTCAATAAGAGATCAGTGAGAACTATTCTAAGGACCGATAGAGGGCGAGAAACATCACAGCCTATCACCAGTAGCCCTAGACCTTGAGCCTGGATGGATGACCGTCATCCAGTCTTATTGCGATATGGAGGCCTGGTCACTACACTATTCGGAAGATAGCCTGAGATTCTGTGGCCAGTCAGCCCGCTCGCCGTACTCTCCACCAGCTAGCCTACCGTCCCAGCAGTCCGGCTCTGTACCACTTCAGTTCCTCAGCCACCCCCAGTTTATGAGTTGGGAAATCAAGGGACAGACCCTGAATTTGAGCTAAGGAGGTTTTGGAACATCCTCATAGTGGACCACTTCCCCGAGAAGTTCTAGCCCGTGGTTGCACCAAATTTCCACATTCCAGAATCCCTCACTCTAGAGGAAGTTTAGTGTTTCCTCCACACCCTTTGGGAAACACATTTTAGTCTTTGTATTCGGAGATTGGTTAATCCAAGGAGCCAAGGGAATTTTGAAGACATCAGCGAGAAATGTCGTCTGGTCGATGTGGCTGCGCTCTCTGTTGAACAGCACCGCGAGTCACCAGGTCGTCGTAAGGCCCTCCAGCAGCAAGGCGTTCAGAGTATCAAGGTACTCTGCAAAATTATCAAGGAGGGTACCCGCCACATGAAAATATGTGGCTGGGGGCAGTATGCTTCCCTACTCTTCAGTCCTATCCATAAACATCCCGACTTGTTGGGTAACATCGAATATTTGCCCCCGGGAGGAGTCGCGGTCAACATGGATGATATAGTGGACGAGGAGGACGATATGGAGCTTCTCGATGGGGAATTAAACCCTGAGGGCGTGCCACCACTATTGGACCCATCGAGGAGGATTACCTGTTAGTAGAGGAACCTATTAGGTCTCCCTGTGCCCACCAAGGCATTGGTACTCAACCGGAATTCCGGTAAAGGAAAAGATCATTTCGGAGCTGTCAGACACTCTGACCCGTCCTCCTCAGTGTAGAATATAGAGGAGAACCCTGAGAAGTCCACGTTATACCAACAACTTTCTGAGTAGAAGAGGTTGGTGGATGAACCCCTGGCTGAATGCGCTGCAGAGCGACTGCCTAACTACGACGATCCTAGGCCAGTAATGTAGGGGTAGGAACAACTTCTCCTTTGTGAGATTCCCCCAAGAAACCCAGATCATGCTTCTCCCACG
The DNA here is from genome assembly GCA_963277665.1 of Viscum album. Taxonomy (NCBI): domain Eukaryota; kingdom Viridiplantae; phylum Streptophyta; class Magnoliopsida; order Santalales; family Viscaceae; genus Viscum; species Viscum album. The sequence continues at coordinate 2,086,622,763 of OY728132.1, forward strand.
GACAGGGCTGATGCCGGAACTCATGACAAGAGGGAATAGTATGTATCACCAAACCCTACTAAATGGCACAAAAATCAATGGAATATAGCTAGGGTTCCCCCAGCAGCCCCACAAGTCACTCCACCAGCCACCCCATGAGCTGTTGGGCCTGTCCACCATGTTGGAGAATGTGTCAACGTGCTTGTAGTTACGGATCCTCATCAAGATAGGGACCTCCGCCCAGATTATCCTATAACAGTGCTCATTTCCCACCTTGAGGAATTGGAAATGCGACAGGTGGCGATCCCACCTGATGGCCAGCCATATCCGGCATGGGTGGATGATATGCCGGCACATCCGGGTTTCTAGAATCCCACTTTCTCCCCCTTTAATGGGATGGGGGGCCTACCGCAGCACCTATCCCACTTCAACTCAACGTGTGGCCCATGTTAGGGACTTCAGTGCAGCAGAAGGCTACCAAGATCTGCAGCTTTGTTCAGACATTGGTGGGGCTAGCATTCGTATGGTACAACCAGCTCCCCGTCGGATCTGTAACTAGTTGAGAGGACCTTCGTAGGCAATTATTCTACAAGTTCTGCTCTACCACCAAGAAAACGAGCATCGAAGGCCTCTTAAAGCGCCAACAATGGCCTGATGAGCAAGTCACAGACTTTATCGCCTGGTGGAAGGGGCTCACATACTCCCTTGACCTGACACTGACTCAAGAGAAATTACTGGTGATGTGTGTAGGGAATATAAAGACGGAATTGGTTCCTTCTTTGATCACCCAGACCTACCCTGGAGGGCTTCAAGAATTCTCTGATAAGGCCCAGTTCCTAAAAGAATCCCTACAATAGGCTAGCCAGGAATTTCTGTTGCCCCCTGTAATTCCAGCAAGGAGGGATACCAGAGTTGAGCCTGCCGTGGTGGCCCAAATGGAAGCCCCCACACAAATAGAATTGATACTAGTGGCCCAAGCCCCATAGCCTTGTAGAGGACCTCCACTTCAGGTGTAGCCTCCAGCTCAGTAGCGTCCGCCTCAGAATCGACAGGTACCCCCAAGGAATGTGCCACCACCGCCTAGGCGGGACAACCAGGCTCTACCTCCTCAACAGGCCACTCCAACTCCTCGTCAGGGCCAAGCCCCAATTCCCCCTTTCTGGACAAAAGAAACTGGACCTACTCATTCAACGAGAATCAGGGTCCTGACTATTTTAGAAGTTCCATGGAATAAGGTATCATGCATTTGCCTGAGTTCAGAAGGCCCGAAGAGGTGAACCTCACTGATCTCCCCAACAACTATCCCAATAATCGGATCCTGGGGCACACCCTTAAGTTGTTTCATGTGTTTAAATACTAGATTCAATACTATCTTGATAACAACATAGTCTGGTTGGGCCCAGCCCCGACACAAGTGGCAGGTGTCTTTGTAATGCCAGACAGTAGTAGCGACAATGAAGGTGAGTGGCAGCAAGTTTCTAACCGCGGGTCCCAGAAATATGATGACTGGATGGCATGCAAGATAGTTTCTCAAGACCACGATATCATTCGTGCATGCCTAAATCATCCAGAGCCTTAAGAAGCTACAAACACCTCTTCTGCATCATCACCTCAGCCCGCCTCTTCCCAGAACAGCAAGCATCGATGACACAAGGGAAAGAAATGAACCTCACCAATGCCATCATCGTCCCACATTCTCAGCGACTTCATGCCCCCTAATATAGGGATTCCCCCAAGAATATGCCCAGTAGTGGATGACTCTTCAAGTGATAGTCAAGGGTATGCTTCAGTTAATACCATGGAGTTGGTAAACCTATATATGACTCCCTATGAGGGGGAGTGCCTGGGGAACCTCCCCAATGTCCCCAACCGACACCAACATCAATGGAGCCGCAGCCATATAGGTCGCCAGGGCACATTAGATGGCACCTCCAGCTAGGTCGTGCATGCCACTGAGACCAGGCAACAGGCCCAGCGCAGAACTTAGCATGCACAACCTCTTTATTTGGTTCCGTGAGGCCCGCTTCCACCACAGTTAGTGCTACTAGATCAGGCAGAGCTACCTCGACCATGCCATGACCATCCTCGCCCTTCTACAGGTTGATCTCAGTCATTCGGTCCTCACCCGACAGCTACTCTCCGGGCTTCAACTAGTGAACAACAGGACATGCCCAGCACCATCCAGCCACCGGTCCAGCTGGCAGGGGCTGCCATGCTTCCTATCATAGAGCGGCCTCCTGCAAATAGAAGTTCGCACCTAGTACAGAAATATAATGTCCTAATGCACCATTCTGGAATCCTAGTGAGGGTTTATATACTCAAGGACCTTCGACTGTTGTCAGATATGCGCAAGGCCCTTGCGGATGCTTTATGATGCCCCCTCCAGTTTGAGACAGAGGTAGCACCTGCAGAATCCTTTCATGCTGAAGTGGTCAAGAAATTTGAATGTCAGACCATCATTTTGTTATCTGTATAAGATGAAGACTCTCCTATAGAGTGGCACATATGGCTGTTGTACATCATTGGCCAATTTAACGGCATGGAGGTCCATCGCTGTCTTATTGACACCGGCTATGAGATTAACCTTATCCCATCATGGACATTGCAGAAGATGGGGTAATCCAAAGATGACCTGACACCCTCCAATTTAAGAATCCAAGGATATAATAGGACCAAACAAACCCTAGTCGGTAAAATTTATTTGAAGACCCAGTTAGGAGGCCTAATTTCTTGCACCGAGTTTATGGTTGTCTCTCAGGACACCACGTACAATGCATTGATGGGCATACCATGGATCCACCTGCACGCGGCGGTCCCCTCATTGTATTACCAGGGCCTCATGTACTCCCTCAATGGTCGAGTAGGTTTACTCTAAAGAGATTCATCTCCTTTTGCCTCTTGTGAAACCCGCTACCTGGACGCCGACTATTACAAGAGAAAGGACAAACAGATTCAGGAAAGTGGCGTTGAACCCTCCACGGTTTCAACTGAACCCTATGCAGGTCTCGACAATGCCTACATCTTCTCGATCCATCGATTGGAGGCCACAACCCCCGAGATGGGGAAGTGTTTTTTTGTCTCTAGTATAAGAAGGAAACATGTTCCCAAGTCTAAGCGACGATGGGAAATCACCTCGTACTCTTACATGAACCAGGAAAAGGTAATCTCGGATCCTCCTACCCTCGTATGGTATCGGGATGTCCAGCCCATGGAAACGATAGTACCCCATACGTGTCTATTTGTTCGGGCTGGAATTAATCGGCTCAATCCAATGCGCCACTATTTCTTTGATATCATCTAGTGCGGCCCCTTAGGACAAAGACTAGATGGTATCTGATCGACTGCCTTCATTGCTATGGTTTCAGCAGCACATGAATCTCTTGATATGTTGTCCACCACTGTCTAGGCTGGTACCAACTCCCCATCAGGATCTGCTGACTCAGTGGAAGCTTCTCCCGCTGGGAATCCCTCCTCCGCAAGCGAAGAAGATGATCTTGAGGATTCTCCCCCCACCTTTGAAGAAGGCATTTCCGCCATGGTCGATGAACTGGTATAGGTGAAACTTGGTAGCAAGGAAGATCTGAGACCCACATTGATCAGTGTCTCCATGTCCCTCGAAGAGTAGCAGCATTACGTGGACTTCCTTAAATAGCACCATGACGTGTTTTCCTAGAGTTACAATGATATTCTAGGAATATATCCTTAGGTAGTATTCCACCACCTCGGTCTCCCAAAATACCATCGTGGGTTCAAGCAGCCTTCCAAGAAGTTGAACTCATCTCACGGTGCCATGGTCAAGGCCGAACATGACAAGATTATCAGATCCAACTTCTTCAAGGAGGTCCAGTACCCTAAGTTGCTAGCCAACATTGTGCCAGTTAGAAAGAAGAACGGACAGATCAGGGTCTGCATCGACTTCTGAGATCTCAACCATCACTGTCTGAAGGATGATTTTCCCCTTCCGGTGACAGAACTGTTGATTGATGTTACATCCGGGTTCCAAGACCTCTCATTCATGGATGTTTACTCCAGATACAACCAGATCCAAATAGCCCCCATGAATGAAGATTCCACAGCTTTTAAGGCACACCGAGGTACTTTCTGTTACCAGGTTATGCCCATCGGCTTACAGAATTTAGGTGACACCTATCAGTGGGCCATGCACTGTTTATTCAATCCAATCCTCGAGACATTGGTAGAATGTTATGTGGATGATCTGGTGGTCAAATATCGCCAGTGCTAGGACCATCTCAAGGACCTTGAGAAAGTGTTTGGCTTCCTCCGTTCCAGCCACCTGAAGATGAACCTATTGAAATGTGCCTTCGGTGTCACCTTTGGGAAGTTCCTTGGCTTTGTTGTCAGATATCGGGGCATTGAGATCGACCCAGAGGAGATCAAAGCCATCAACCAGATGCCTCCCCCGAGTAATATTCGGGAGCTTTTAGGTTTTCAAGTCCACTTAGCCTACAAACGTCGATTCATTGCGAATATGCCCAGCAAGTGTAAGCCCTTTTCTTGGCTATTGAAGAAAACCTCTGCCTATGAGTGGGATGAAGAGTGACAGACCGTGTTCAAGGAAATCAATTAGTATCTGCTCCAACCTCCAGTCCTGATGCCACCCGTCTCTGCAAGAACACTGATCATGTACGTGACTACCCTGGAATGATCTCTCGGCGCCCTCCTCACTCAGAAAAACAATGAGGGGACATAAAATAGCCTATACTACCTCAGCCGTATGCTCATCGATATGGAGATCAGATACTCCCTCATCGAAAGTAGTAGCCTCACACTCGTCTTTTCCGTGCAGAAGTTGAGACATTACCTGCAACACTAAGAGGTACAACAGGTGTCTTGGGTAGACCCACTGAAGTACATTCTGAACCGCCCCATGGTGATCGGCCTTCTAGCACGGTGGTCAGTAATCCTCCAGTAGTTCAACATCATGTTCATGCCTTAGAAGGCTATCAAAGGAAAAACATTGGATGATTTTCTAGCTTCCCATCCAACCCCCGCGGACTAGTCCCTGGACCTATATTTTCCCGATTAGGAAATCCTCTCGGTAGATCATTCCATACCATGTTGGAAGATGCACATTGATGGTGCCTCTCGGAGCCCCACCGAGAAAAGACTCAATGATCCTAGGCTCAACAGAGTAGACCTAGGTACTGTCTTCATTACTCTGGCACAATCCGTTCTGTCGTATTCATTCCTGTTGTCGGAGGGATGCCCCAACAACGAGGTAGAATATCAATCCCTCATCACTGGCCTCGAGCTAGCCCTTGAGATCGATGTTCCCCATTTACATGTGAAAGGGGATTATGAACTAGTCATCAAGAAAATAAATAGTGGCTATGTCATCAGAATTCCAGATCTCATACCATTTTTGGAGCGCACCCTCCACCTGATGGCCCAGTTTCCATCCCGGCCGGAAGTCACCCATGTCCCCCGATATCATAACGGTTGAGCTGATGCCCTGGCTGGCCTAGCTACATCACTTGCAGAACCCATGTAGGATGACCTAATTATACACATGGCACATTGGAGAGTCATTTCTCCCGTCACCCCAGAGGATGAAGATGGCCTACGAGTAAGCCATCTTACCACCAGAGCATCCACGTCCGGACCACCAGGTCCCTCAGATACAGTGGTTGAAGAAACCCCTGACTGGAGAACCCCCTCTGTCGAGTATTTCCAAAATGGTTACCTCCTGGCTGACAGGGCTGAGCACGAGAAAATCTGACACCACACACTGCGGTTTACCCTCTAGAGTGGTCCCAGTCTTGAGCAGATCCTCTAAAAGCGTGGGATTGATGGTGTTCTCCTCTGTTGCATCCAAGGAGTCAAGATTTCTCTGTTCATGCAAGGGGTGCATGACAGTTCCTACAGCACCCACCATACTAGGCTGACACTATCCCATTAGATCCGGAGATTGGGATACTTCTGGCCCTCCATGATCCATGACTTCATCGACTTCACCAAGAGATGCCGCGCATGCCAAATTCATGAAAACTTCTTGAATCGACCGCCAGAACCTCTCCATTCCACCAAGTATTCTTGGTTGTTCTCGGTATGGGGCCTTGATGTCATAGGACCATATCCACCAGCTACAGCTCGCCAGTGCAGGTTCATCCTGACCGCCACAGATTTCTTTTATATGTGGGCAGAAGCAGTTCCTCTCAAGGAGGTTATGTCCCGTTCTATCGTTGAATTCATGAGCTCCAACATCATCCATTAGTTTGGAGTTCCTCGCGCTATCCTCACCAATAACGACACCCACTTCCGAGCAACCAAGATGATGAAATTGTACGCCAAGTACAACATCCTTTCAAACCATACCTCCCGCTATCACGCGCAGGCAAATGGGAAGATCGAGGCGTTCAACAAAACCCTCTCTGACATTTTGTAGAAAATGATTGGTCAGAATAAGAAGAGTTGGCCGGACAAGCTCCCAAACAACCTATGGTCTTATCGGATGACTGCTCAAAATTCCACCCAGTTGACCCCATATTCCCTGGTGCCCGGAGCTGAGGTCGTCCTGCCCATCGAGATCTAACTACCTTTGTTACACACAATAGTCTATGAACAGTAGGGGCCATATAAGATTGCCAAAATTCATCTGGATGAATTGAAAGCTCTTGATGAGAATAGTCTTCATGCCCTGCACAATCTGGAAATGCATCAGAATAAAATAGCTAGAGCCTTCAACAAGAAGGTTCACCTCCGTTTTTTCCTACAAGACGACTTGGTATTGGATCACCAAGTGCTAGTGATCCCAAGAAGGAAACCACCCAATTTGGAGAATTAATGGGGAGGAACTTACATAATTTATAGGGTTTACCCCAATGGAGCATACTCCCTGGTGACCATGGATGGTGAGCATATAACTCCTCCCACCAATGCCATGTTTCTCAAGAAATAATTTGCCTGAGCCCCTTGGTCCAGCATGAACCTAAATTGTTAGGGCTGGGACAACCCTAAACTGTCTGGTTTGGCATGAACCAAAACTTTTTGGTCCAGCACAACCTTAAAACATTCGGTCCAGCATGACCTTAAACTGTTCAGTCCTACATGACTTTAAACTGTGCATCGTCCCTCAACATGTAAAACTGCACCTTCAGAACTATGTATGGATTGATTCCCATCCGCATGGGATACGTAGGAACACTCATGCATTTTTTCTTGTGCCCATCCCAAAATCTTCCCTTTGACTATCCCCCCTTGGGTATAGTTCTCTCAGAGGATCTTAGCACGATATGGTGTAGGCTTCCTAATCCCCACTCATGCCAGGATTATAACGGCCGCACCATGTGCCCACTCCCCATTCTTCTGTCCTCCCACATCCTCACCGCATGATGTTAAACTACATTGACTTAACGAACTATGCATGGCTTGATTCCCATCCTTATGGGATACGTAGGAATGCCCAGACATTTCTTCTATTGCCCATCCCAAATGTCAGAACCTCCCTTCGGGTTAAGACATATGATGTGGTGTAGGTTCTTGCCTCAAGACACATCGAGATCATCTCGATTCCACCATACATCCCACTCCCCAGAGGTGTCCACCTCTTTCACTACACTGCTTGATTTTAAAATTTATGGGTACAACTTGCTTCACCCACTCCTTTTATTGGGACTCCATCATCCTTCCCATCCATAGGGGCCGTCGAATAGCAGGTATGCTAGGCCCAAGGTCTCTCCTTCCATTTCGGGCCAATGACCTTGAGGATGTTGAGATACAAATTGATACAAGTCCCAAATTGCGAATATGGTCAGCGGTTGATGCTCATTTTTTGTTCCCATTCCAGGTCACTATAAGGACATTGTGTTTTGACCATGTTCAACAGCTATCCTTTGTCATTAGAGCCACCCCATGATGTCCCAAACATTGAGTGTAGTTGTTCATTCCGACCCATTGTATATCCAAGCGACGAACTCCCCTCGAGCGATGCCAGCTATTGGACCCATGTATGGCAGGAAGATCCGAATCCAGCTCCTTGTTTCCCACACTAAGCACCACTCACGTGGGATTAAGAGCTGTGATGAGGTGGTGATCGCACGAGAGGTCGTATGGCTACCATTGGTCGAGATGCCCGGCCTCAGGCCCTTGGGCCTTTTCTAGCCCTTTGGCCCTTTCTTTCCCCTGGACCAAGTTCTCATTTAGGGTTGTACAGTGTGGTATGTGATAATGTCCTCATTCACGTCGGGTTACTCATCATGCCATACACATCCTCGGATGAGATACCTTATCCTCTCTTCCTCCTCACTGCGAGATGTTAAACTGCAAACTGGTCGGGCCTTTCCGACTGAGGCCCAGCCTCAGGCCCCTGGTCTTTTCTGGCCCCTTGGCCTTCTTGGGCTCCGACCCATGTTCTTACATAGAATTGTACGTTGTGGTATGGGATTATGTCCTCACTCATGTCGGGTTATTTTTCATGCCATACACCCCCCTCATTAGGGTATCTTACCCCTATGTGTGATTCCATAACTATGTATGGCTTGATTCCTATCCTCATGGGATATGTAGTACCGCCCGAGTAGTTTGTCTTAATATCCAGCCCCATCTTGGCCCCTTAGCCCGCATTCCCCTAGAGAGAGAAATTTATGGTGTGGTATGGGATTATTCTCTCACTCACGTTGGGTGTTGTAATGACCATTACATTTACCTCCTTCCCCTAAGAGTTTTCCATCCCCTTGTACTATCCTCATCTTTTCAGATCGAACGCTCTTCAGATGAGCCCCTCGGCCCTCTTCGGCGATTCCCCAATGTACCTAAGGGTACTCAGGTTTAATACTTGGAATGTCGGACTCTAGTCGGACATGCTTTCACCCATTTTTCAGGCTTCATGTCTTCCCTCATTAGGGCTTCCATCAACATTCACATCCAAAGGGACCCCCAAATGGCATGGATGCTCGGCCCAAGGGCCCTCCTACCATTACGGGCCAACGAACTCAAGGGTTTCAGACAAAAAATTGATACAATTCCTGCATTGTGAATTTGGTCAGTGATCGATGCTCATTTTTTTATCTCCATTTCAGGATAATGTGATGTGGATGCTGTGTTTTGAATATAGTCAATAGTTATCCTCCATCGTCACACCAACCCCATTAAGCCCGAAATGTCAGTTACATGATTCACACCCTCCTCTCCTACATCATGTCCAAGTAGAACTTCGAAATTCTTGGTATTATTCCCCAGTGCGCATCTGCACGTTAGGTGGGAAAAGTCGTGATAAGGAAATCATTTGGGGCTCCACTGATTCCCCATTTTCTTATATTTCACGTATTGAAAATACCATATCTGCCCTTGTTTCCTACACCAAGTTCGACTCGCATAGGATTAGGGATTGGGTTAAGGTTCGCCTTTACTTGGGATAATCCCTTCTCTATGGTCTGAGCTATAAGACCGTAAACTAAGATCTCTTCTAGAACTATGTGTGGCTTGATTCCCATCCTCGTGGGATATGTAGGACCACCCATACGTCTTTTTTTCAGGTCTAGCTTAGTTGGGAGCCAGTTTCTCATGCCCCTTACCCTCTTACCTCTATTTTTTCCCTTGGCCCGAGGTTTCTTTCATGGAATCACATACATTGTGGTGTAGGATTATGTCCTCATTCACATTGCGTATGTTTTATTCCACCGTGCACATTCACCCTTTAGCCTCATCTCTACTACATCTACACTGCATGACATTAAAATGCACGCCTGGTCCCATCACTTGACCCTAAACTATGACATTATCATCATGGCCGCACGAAGAAAAACAGAACTACATCGTGATGTCATCACTCAAGGGGACACCATGTATGGTATTGGTCACACACCATACCATGTCTCAATGCCTGGATACGTCTTGATTCTTGTGGCGATACCAGGACTTTCTATCCTAGGTATGTCACATCACAAAAAAAACCATCCACCTTAAAGGGAAAACTGGATACATTGAATACTTCTTCTTCTGGTGTGAGGGCCACACCTGCACCCCCCTTTTATCCCTAGAACTGGTACCTTACCATACGTCCTCTTAAAAATAGGTATATCTTTATTATCATTCTCATGAGATATGTAGGAATGCCTGAGCGCTTCCCCCACGGGCCCAGCTTAACTCTCGTTTCTGGTCCCTCAACCTAAAACCTTTCCATGGAACACATGGTAATATGGGACTATGTCCTCATTCAAGTCTGGTTTCATAATCACTTTACCATGTGTCCCAGCAATCCTTATCGATCCATGGTCTGAGCTCTATGACTATAAACTAAGACCACTCTGCGTCCTTGCCGCAAGACGTTAAACTGCACGACATCTTCCAAAACTATGTACGGCTTGATTCCCATCCTTATGGGATATGTAGAGACACCCATGAATTTCACCTTGGGTCCATCCCCAGGAATCAAAAATCCTATTCCTCTTCAATTCTAGCCCCCTTTCCCTTGTGGGGAACCATGTGACTGTAGATTTTCCCTAAACTAGTTCGAGATTCCCCATGATGACATTGGGAAGTGACAGTTCCCTCACCAGAGAGGTCCTATCTAAAAGAAGGAATGATCAATGATCAAACTAATGCACCTATCTAATGTGCTTCCACCAAGATGGCATAATTTCCAGTGTCAGATTCTATTCAAACAAACCATCACTCCACATTACTTGCTTTTCGTGCCCCTTATTCGGACCCTCTTCCTCTTTCATGTGTAAGGGAACCCCCTAACAGTATGGATGCTCCGCCTATGGCCCACCTATTGTCATGGGCCAACATTCTGAAAGACTAATGGATGAAACTTTGAGTCAGGCCCCATGTTTCGAACATGGTCAACGGTCATCCCTCATTTGTTATCACCATTCCAGGCTAACACAATAAGGATACTGTGTTTCGAATGTGGTCAACAGTTATTCTTTATTGTCACGCCACCCCCAAAGTGTTCTGAATCATGGGTATCGTGATTCACACCTTCCATTCCCATCTTTTCATATTGATTCCATCTCCCTTGGCGTTACCTCGTTCGTGCACAAGAGTACACTAGGAAAATGGTAATTCGGCTATCCAGAGAGCTTCATTCTCCAGTCAGGTCTCTCCAATTTTCCCCCATAAATCCAAGATGGTTCTTCAAAACCCAGATTCCTAAAGCTTGGTTTTCACTCCTACATCTGGATGGGGGTGATAAGGTGGTCATCCCTTATTTCTCACATCAGGAACAACCCACCTGAGCTTAGGGAATGATCGCTGGATGCTCCATGAATATCACAAGGATGAAATAAACCAATGTAACAACAGAACTCATGAATTCTATGGAATCAAAAAATCAAATAATGAAAGTACGTTTGAGGGTTTTTTCATCATTACATTACCCGAGGGTCATTTCCCCCCATGGACAGGTTAACCTCATCAAAAGATCTTAGCTGCTATGCCACCCTCTGGATGGTGGCATCCAGTACATGATGCCGCCTGTTCAGCTCTCGCTCCTCCTCGGCAGCGACGAGGCGCAATTTATCAGCCACAATCTGGGCCGGCTCTACGTTGGCCCAGATAACTTTCATCTCCTCGAAATCCCTCTTCACGCCCTCTTCGGCCTCTGCCAGCTGAGCTTTCAGCTGCGAGACAAGATCTGATTGCGTGCCATGGGAAGTAGAATGCTCATCCGCTCGGGCCTGCAGCCGTTGAACCTCATATTCAGCCTCTTATATCCTCTTGCTGTTTACTTATTTCCTTCACTTCCAGCCCACACTAGGGCCATGGTCATACTCGTGAATCTTTTCCGCCATAAGATCTCAGACAAGCATGTGAGGATGCTAGGAATCTACTCCCCCAGCACATAGTTCGTACAGTCGCAAGAAAAGTCTTTCCATCTCATCCAACCATAGTGCTTGGGGATTTCATTGATGAAGCTCCTGATCAGCTTCCACAATTGGTGATGGAATATCTTAATATCCTCTTCGTCATAGGTCGTCTCATCCTAGTCGGCACGATTGGCAGGCTGATATGCGAGGAAATCCCCCATGAACTCTTCAACTGGGTCCATGTCTGGTGTTTGATCAGGCATGGCAGGGACTGGGCTATCTGACCGGTCCTTATCAACGGATCCTAATTCAATGATCTCAGGTTTAGCACCGCTGAAGTTCCCCCAGTGATCGGGGGCACTGCTACTTGGTCAGTTTGGTGCTCTGCCTCCACAATCGTCAGCACTCCCCTGGGAAGGACGCCGTAAGAATCCCTGACTGACCTCGATAAGGTGACCCAAGCCATTTGCAGAACTAAATGCGCCAAAAAAGGACATGGACGTCAGTAAATATGGTTAGGGGATGACAGTCATAAAATTTGTAGAGGGGACCTACATAGATTTAATTCCTGGTCTCGCTCTTGGGATGATGTCGTTGGGACCCTGAAGTGTGGCCCCCGTATATGATCGGAAGGTCTGAAAGCTCCGGAGGGGTCACCTCAGGTATCCTAGCCCCACTAGAGGTATCATCAGATGCATCAGTAGGCGTAGATCTCGAGGAAACCATATCTTCATCCATTAAGGGACGAGAATGAGTCTTGTGTATAAGACTCTCCTGCATGGTTCAGTTGTTAGCAAGGAGTATAGAATGACCTCAAAGAAACTCTCAGAAAAGGGTGTTTCAGATTTTTACCTCAAGGGCCTCTATGAACTCTTCAAGATCTGAGTCTTGATCTACAACTTTTCCCTCCACCAATGGGCTCCCTCTCTCGACCTCATCTCCCCATAAAGACTCTTCTGATTCTTCCAGCAGAGGGAAGCACTCTCTCAAATCCGCGGCCGACAACTGCGGGGCAGTAGTGCGATTGAGCAACACCTTGACTCGATCTGTCATTGGAAGAAGAGAACCCCGGGAGTGCATGAAGTCCTCCAACTCAGTCAGATATTGTTCCCCTTTAGATTGGGACACCGTAAAGCCGACACTGATGGGGCCTATTCCCAAAAAATCCATCTTCAGACGGTTAAAGTGCTGCCACAATTCGGCGGGGCTGAGGAATTTCCTGTTGACTTTCCAGATGTCCAAGGCCTATGGGAAGACAACATTCTTTGGCATGTTGATATGGCAAAGCCGCTTCCCCAGAGCCTAGGTGGGTATCCTGTGGAATCTTCTCAACGGCCTCCCCTCTTTTGGGAGGGATGCCTTTTTCAGGGCCTAAGGGCTTCCGCGAAGGAAGGGGATCCCCAAGGGGACCCGGGTCATTGCAGAGCGTTTATGCTTCGCGAAACACCCTTCATGTACACATCATCCACATGCCAAGGTAGGGTCACTATACTTCGCGAAGCACATTGCTTCACGATACCTTTCTTTGCGAGGAACCTTTGCTTCGCCATGCAGTGCTCCGTGAATGCCTTTCCACTTCGCGAAGAACCTCCCATATGCACCTATTCCCTATGCTTAGGTTGAGGCACCCCAATTACTAAAGCACTCCCCTTCGCAAGTACACTCAGCCACGTGGAGTAGCAGAGCTTCACAAGGCCCCTTCCTATGAACCCCTCTGTTTTCCAATTCCTTTTCTCGTGTGACCCTCCAGGTTTGTACGATGTGATTTCAAATTCCATTGGACAATACTGCTTGTTGAGTTGCTTCGCCTCATGCTTCTTCACATATGCATGCTAATGGCTATTACTTCTTCACATGGCCACGATAACGTGGGCCCCTCGATGGTACACTTCATAACACCCCTTCGCCACGGCGTTCCTTGTCTCCTATATTCACCAAGGAGCAGAGGGTACCAGTTATGTATGTCCTATGGGTGCGGAGAAAACCCACCTCGTTCAAGCTACGGGATGTTAAACTGCCAAGCACCATCGTCCTCATAACATGACATTAAACTGTGACCCCACCCCATGCCTTTGACATAGGGTACCCCCACCTTGTAAATTCTCTGTTCCCATTGGTCTCCATGAGGATGGAATATTCCCCCATAAGAGATTAAATCCTCCTTATCGGAATGGATTTTGTCCATGGGAAAAGGGTGACCATCTCAGTTTAAGCCCCTAGCTTTGTTGTAGGAGGCAGGGTCCCTGGTCCTCCTTTCTTCTTTGGTCCCAAGGACCAAGGGGTGGGGGGGGGGACAGACACTGGACCCCTCCTTTCTTCGGTGCCAAATCCCTCTCCCCCTGGGCTTTGTCACCAACGGGCCTCCGTCCCGGAGTAAGTCTCAAATTCTCTGGGCTTCTAACCACGCATAATCCACTGTTTTCACTTTGGGTTGCGATCTTGTGTAAGCCCCACTCCACTTCCCCTGGATGCACCTTTCAGGATGTGATCGTCAAGCCTTTGCTGCCTCTTGTTTCTCACACCGATCATGACTCACGTGGGCTTAGAGTAAGCATCGACCATGACATCCTATCTGGGTAGCCTAGAGTGTAAGCCCCAAACACCATTCGGAACTATGAGGAATTTGATCCTTGTTAAGGCAAGGTACGTAGGAAGCCTCCCTGAGGTTCAATCCCAACACCTACTTGTCCTGACCCCTTCACGTCGGTTCACCTTCGTCCCGCACGACGTTAAATTGTATCCACCATTTAGAACTATAAGGAATTTGATCTTTTCCAAGGCAGGGTACGTAGGAAGCATTCTTGAGGTTCAAGCCCACATCCATACATTGGTACAAACCATCTTCACATTAGTTCACCAAGCCCCCATATCCTAAACTACATGGTCTTTGATCCTTGCTAAGGCAAGGTACATAGGAAACCTCCATAAGGTCCAAGCTCACCACCCATTGGACTCCAGGTCCTCCTTTACATCGGTTCACCGACACCCAACTTGAACTACGGGGACATTGATCTTTTCTAAGGAATGGTATGTAGGAAGCCTCCACAAGGATCAATCCCACCACCCATTGATCTTTCTGGCCATCTTCACGTCGGTTCACCCTGGTCCTACATGACGTTAAACTATATTCCCATTTTTCTTCCTCATTCAACGGTAAGCCGTTGTCACTCCATTCAGCGGTAAGCCATTGGAACCCAAATCGATAGTAAGACATCATCATATGAACTATGTAGACTTTGATTCCCTGCCACGAGGATACGTAGGAAGCCTCTTCGAGGCTGAAGCCCAAAACCATCGTCATCCGGTGACGGTTCCATCCCATTCGCTATCCACTTCATTTAATAGATTCATCATCCATCCCAGTTCTTACTCGGGCTTCCACATCCTGGTGTGATCTTGCCTCATACCCCATTCCCCTTGACTGTAACCGATAGGTCAACCACACGTTGGCCCCACTATCAGTGTGTCCTCTAGTGGTTACACTCATCTGATCCACTCTAGTAAGTGTTCTAATCAGTATGATCTGTCTCTTATAGATGTTAAACTTGCACCATACCTTGTGTTAAACATGGGAAACTGAAGAAAACCTAATATATATGCCCATGGAATATGATTCCCTACGTTCGATGCGGGATGCCTCGGGCTTCCCCGCCCTTGAGAAGCCCTATAACAAGGGACTGAAATCTAGACATGCCAATCCCCTAGCGCCCAGACATGCCAGTGATGCCCAACGTGACTATTCCCATGAACAAAGGTTTCTGCTCTGACCGGACCCCTTAGAATTTCCCGACAGAATCAGTTTAATTAACTGGTGTCCATGAAGATATGGCACTAGGAAGAGTTTCATAAACAACGTATTAAATCTATAAGGGAGATCCGGACTAGGTAACGAGCTCTGAGGAGGAATCCATGGAATGAAGAACTGACATCCCATCATCCCGTTTCGATCAAGAAGTAGATGTCCCTAAATAAGGAGCGAATGATGCCCGCCTTTGGAAAGCAGGAATGTGGGGCAATATCTACATGTCCTCCATATACGGATGTGCGTGCCCTGGCGAAAGCATCAGAAACAGAAATCAAAATTTGTCATGCCAACTTTTGATTGGTGGATATTATTGTATATGAACTCTACTAAAGGTAGGTGATGATCACAAATACTACTAAAATCAGTAACATAATCCTTCAATAGATCCTTAATAACTTTAACAATTCTCTATGTTTAGCTATCCATTTGGGGGTGGAACATTATACTCAACCACAAGTGATACTATAATTCCTCCTATAAACATTCCCATAAAAAATATGTGAATCAATCATCTCATTCAAAAATTATCATCTAGGGCACTCCATGAAATCATATGATCTCATCTACATACAAAAGTCCCAATTTTCTATGAAAATATAATCTTAAATGGGATGGAAGTTTATCAACTTGGTCATTAGGGAAATTATCACCTAGAAATAATTAAGTCCCTTTAATGAATATGATATTCCACTTATTAATTCCATTTATGTACTATCATACTTTCACTCTAGTATGTAAAGGGGTTAGAAAAAACCTATTGTAACTTGATGCTCAATAATCACCCACTTACAAGTGAGGCATCAATATAATAACTTTATGATACACCTCTTCATTCATAGACACCAAAACTTGTGTTTGAGATTTAGGTACATCTTCATCACCCTTGAATGTATCACTAAAGGAGAAGTGTGAAACTCCCTTGACACATCCCCACATAATGATACTAGAACCATTATCCGCCCCTTGAAAAATATAACATGCTCACCAACTTTAGAATATCCATCTAGGTAATTTTATGAGAATATCTATTCATGAAATATCTCATAATCAATGTCTCAAATATGGACCTCCCTTACTCACTAAATAAGTGTGGGGACCACTACCATCAATTGAATTTAATAGAATTTTTCTTCCACTAAAACCAATTTCATTGAGTATTTCTACTATGATGCCTCTTATACTAGTTGAGGATGTGATTTCAAAGGGAGTAATCCACCACATTACCTTTCCCTATAGTATAAACTATATTAAAGTTGTAATCCTATTGTAACTATAACCACAACATCTATATTAGGTTAAGATCACGTTGAGAGAAAACTTATATGAAGCTCTAATGATCAATTCAGAAAATATTTTACCAAGTGATAAGATAATGACTATAAGACTTTAAGTCAATAACCACTTTTATGAGTTCCAAGTCAAGGGCTTCGTAGTTCTAATCATGAGGTATCATCTTCTTAGACCCATAAGAAATCACCACATACCTCGATATCATCACATAGAAAAATCATATCCTAAAGGTTTCATAGAACACCACATAATCAACCCCTTCCACAGAAAATTATAAAAAAATGTACTATTAAACCTTGTCATAAACTCTTAAAAATATTTCTAACATCACTTGGACCAGTTGAAGGGCTACCATTTTTGGGTAAGTTAAATCATGGGAGTTTAAATCTTTGAGAAGTATTCCATGAATTTATAGTAATACCCTAACAACCCAAGAAATTTGTACAACTTAAATATTTATTAGGTAGTTCCCAAGTGACCAATACCTCAGTCTTCATGTGACCTCCCTATGGGATGACATGTACCAAAAAAATGCCTTCTTAAATTTTGAATTTACACTTTGAGAGTTTACCATTTAGTTGGTTCTCCTGAAGAAATTCCAAGATAATCCTAAAATGTGTAGCATTCTCATCCTATGACTTATAATAAATAAGGATTTCATTGAATAATAACACCATGAACCAGTCTAAGAATGCCCGTAATTAAGTGTTATGAGTCCCATGAAAATATATATGGGGTTAGTCATGAAAAATGAAATCACTAGGTTCTTATAGGGATTTTAGGAACACTTCAATGTTGTCTTTGTAATTTCTTCCTCACAAACCTGAAGTTGGTGATAACCAAACCCAAGGTTGAACATTGAGAACCACTTCACCCCCTTTAGCCATTTGAAGAGGTTTTTGATCCTCATTAAAGAATATTTAATCATAACCATTACATAGTTTAGGTATAGGTAGTTAATATAAATCCTCAAGAACCCGTATACCTTCCTAGTGAAATAATTGGAGCTTATCAGGTGGAAACATAAGACCAAATAAAACCTTTCTCCAAAAGTTACTCCAATTGAACCTTCAAATCCCTATGTTTTTCTGATCCATTCAGTAATCTATAGAGAATATTATTATTTTCATAGAGTGAATGTTGTTTTATAAATTGATTTATTTATTATGGGGGAGTTTAGGAACCTTATATGGAAAAAATAAATGTACTCAATAATTATAGGATGTTGATTCTATGAAATTTCTGCTACAAATAGAGTAAAAATAGAGAACTGGTGGGTAAACAACTATAAATTCCTACATGAACGCCATGTTTTCACTGGATAAAAATACCACTCACCCATTAAAGAGATCCTTTATTCATTAGTTTTATAGTAATTCACTCTCTAATAATATCATTCAATTCATGAATAGGCATTAGATACCCAAGGATAATGTTTTAGGGCTTCATCACAGCTATAATGAGGTTCTAACTAAACCTATCTCAACTAAGAAAAAGTTCACATAATCAGTATATATTGATGAGAATGTGATTGATTCTGATAGGATTTACTAGTCATATGGTTTTGGATAATGTTTCTACCAGGATTTATCATCTCTTAGACAAGAGTTGCAATAAAAGAATAATAGATCACACTGGTGTTGATAAGTATGGGTACTAGTGTAATGAAGACATAGATCACACCTCAAATCATGTGAGGCACCACCTGATTGTAACCCTTTTTATCCTACATCTATCCATGGATCTAGAAAAAACACCCTAATCTTAGAGTGGACCACCTAAAGGTGGTGATAGTGTAAGTGAATCATAGTGTAACCCAACCCTAGATCTTCCTAGATCACTATTAGTCCCTTTGAAAAACTGTCATTTAAATGGATGACCTAACCATTAAATGGAGTCCCTTAATCATACTTTTGACTATAGAATAGTTGTCTATCCATCATTCTACCCTAGATACCCTCTACTACCCATCGGGTTGCGTAGTCATGAGCCATGTGACCTCAACCTTATCAAGCATATCAAAATCTATCACTCTTTTTGTTCAATAATCATTGAAAGATCTCATGTTATAGACCCTTGGGGTTAGGGACATGCATGTGTGTGCCTCCAATTATGAGATTTTAATGTATTTCATTGACTATATATTGTGAAAAACTCTACTCCAGGTAAGCTAAAATATTCTCTAGCTTTCGTTCACACCTCTTCTATAAAGATCTTGATCACTATGACTCTCACCAGAACTCCAAGATAAGTGGTTATGCATAGAGGAACAAAATAAATTCATATATCTATATATATACCTCTCTCAAACTTCCATGGTAGTAGGAATACATCATGTACCATTTTGAGATATTACCTTGTAAGATCAGTAAACCAACTTGTGTACCCCACCACAAACAAGCTTCCTTGATGGGGTTCCAACATTTCTTGAACTCACATCACCTTTGAAATCATTTTATAATATTTCTTTAAAATGAGGTGCTCAAACTTTGACTAGGGTATGATAGCCTTATCATGGGTTTGAGTAGATAAGGTCAACTAGTGACTCATTATTTCATGAAAAATGCTATATTACCACCACCATCTAATCAACATGTGTTTAAACCAATCGTAAAATCTAATTCACCATATCTTACCAGTCCTCTATATCCTGAGTTCCAGTATCACCTTAGAACATGGGTATTATCTTTCATTAAAACTCATGTCATGTACTCATCCTACAAGTAACATTATCAAAATTATCTATAATGACCCTATACTTAGTAGGTAAAGGATTGTTCTGTATTACAATAGGTGGAGGGTTTGAAATCTACACAATGGGAGGAGAACCTGCTCCATGATTTCTTGATGGGGATATATCTTTATCGGGCGCCTAAATATATTCCTCATCACTTGGCTAATTGGAAACTAGAGGATCTAACACTGTAAAGGTGAATCAAATACCTATTTTAGGATCAAATATAGCTATTTGTAGGGTGGTATCCTGTATTAAAAAGATGAACCCACTATTAAAAAATGATATTTGGACAATCCAACTCAATAAGGTCAGGGAAACAAAAAAATTGATCACTATATTATACATGTACCATCTTATATGTACATTTCAAATTATGTCTTTGGGTTGTGAGTTAATAAATGGATTATCAAAGACTTGATGAAAGGATATGATGGATATTATACCTTTAATGGGTTCTATTGCTTGAAACATATGCTCAAATAACCTTAAAAAAATTTCCAAAAGATTTTTGATCCAAACCATATTGGACTTCTAATTATAAACTATATCCCTAAGAGATACCTAGTTTGATACTACTCTAATATAACTCAATCCACTAGAAACCAACTTGGGATGATAGTAAATTGATTATTCCCTCCAAATCCCACCTCTAATAGGACAGAGGATAGTGATTAGTACCAAAAAGTCATATTTTATTGGGAGGAGAAATTATGATAAGTGAATCTACATATGTTTGGCCCAACAGATGAACCTGGAGAGAAAATTTTCGACATAGAGATATGTCCATCTAATCAATCCATCCTAATTAGTGAAAAAGCTTCATAATGTTATCAAATGAATAGTTTGTCTAATAAACATTTCCTATGAGTAATGTTCATTGGAACTAGGATTATAATAAACATAATCTCTACAGATAAATCCATGATCACACTTTACAGAAAAGCAACATAAAAAATTTACAAACAAGATTTACATGGATTGGACAAAGTCTAACATCCATGGTAGAACAATGCATACATATTTAATTTTGGGAGATACAAATGAATACAAAAATATCTCTCACTTAATCTATAATATTGGTTCTTAGAAAATATTTCAGAAACACCCACTTTTTATACACTTAGTTGTAAGAACCTGGTCATTCTTTGAGGAAAATATCTCTTTTTTCAATAAATTATTAGTTTAATTGCTTAAATATGGCCTAATATGAATTTCCATTGGGGTGAGGAAGTATTTAAGGGTGTCCAGGGCTGTTCTGGATCCTAGAACCCTAGTTTCAGGTGAAAAGAGGATGTCGTACAGTTTGTTAAACTTTGCGGGTTGAGTCATAGGACCGTGAAACCATGTATGAATTTTTAGAAAAATTTGAAAAAGGATTTTCACATGATTACTAAATAGTTAGAAAACTATGTGGGGTAACCATGCGGGTGCCTCAGACCTATAGGAAATTATGCGGGTAAACTGTGTGACCCTGTAATTGTAAGTTTTATTATAAATATTAATTAAATTAAAATTAAATTTAAACATAATGAGGTTTATTCCCATCACACATCAGCCTCACCCTCACCTTTGGAAATCTTTGATCTTGATCCTATTCTTGTTTTTCAGATCTACTTATCGTCCGAGCTCCAATTCATGTGTTGTCTGTCTCATCAGATCCACACTGGTAAGGTCTTAATTCTTTTTTAACCTTTCTAGATTATTCTGGATATTAATTGTGCTATTTGGGTTTAGGATCACATGCCCTAATTTATCATTATTTTTCCATTATTTATATTTCTTCCAAACTAAGATGAATAAAATATTGATACTAAATGAGCTATCAAGCACGATCCTAAGGTAGGTGTTCATGTGCTTTTTGTTGAAATCTAGATCGTTTATATGTGCCAGTGTGCCACACACCCATTTTCATGGAAATAACTTAAATTGAAATTGAAACCTATTATAAACTATCATGATTTAGGTAATTAAATAACTGTGTTTATTCATTTTATATGGTGTATACCTTGAATAAGGAACACCCCATGGGTGATTTTCCATGAATGGCCATTTATGGATTTTGGCCTGGGATGCCTATGAGGCATGCCTTTATTCCCATGTCATGGGATGTCAAAAATGTGTAATTGGTCTATGAATTAAATTAAAATGATGTTATATTGTAATAAAATTGAATTAAGGGTATGTAATGGATGATTTTCCCCTTGACCCATGTATGCATTATTGTTCAAAGCATGTTTGCCTTACCCATGTGAGTAAGTAATGTCTATAACTTGATTTTATGTAATTGGATTTAATTGCCTTAAATGTTGGTTTTCCCATGTGAGATATATGAAATATAATCCCTTTGTTAACTTGTTAATATTCATAGGCTTGTTATTATAAAAACTCCCTTGTGAGTATTTTAAGTCAAGCCCTTGAGCTTGGCCTTGTTTTCCAATTTTCATAATGGGAATGAAATTCACCTTTTGTTACTTTTCCCATGCGAGTTATAGGATAGCCAAGCCATAAAGTATATTTCTATTCCTTTAAACCATGTTATAAAAAATATTCTCGTGTGAGTGAATGAAAGGACATACCTTATGAGGTTGGACAATGCTTGATTAACCCCCTTGAGGTGAGAATGATACTAGATGCTCTTGGTTTTGACCTTAGTATGTCTCGTGAAATGTTTAGATTGAATTGAATTGGTAAAATGTTAAATATCTTCGAGTGACATATATATTCAATTTAGAATTCCATGGATGGAATCATGTGACTATTGACCCTTATACCTTGACTGATAAATAGAATCTTATGATAATTTCATGTAGGAAATCAATGGTTAATATTATATTGTCATGGGTGATACATAGATCCAAATGAGGGATTCCATGGTTAGAATCATTGAGTATAGGCTTATATTCCAAGTGATACACATGAATTACTATTATAATTGCATGGATAGAATCAACGGGAATTTGACTATTATTCCAAGCGTGATACTTAAGATTTTATTGAGGAGCACCAAAGATGGACTCGATTGGATGTGACGTTATATCTCACCTAGAGTGATACCGAGTTCCTGAGAGGTTTTCCAGGGATGGTATTATAGGGTGTTGGTTGATATTACACCTAGAGTGATACTTGAATTACAACTTAGGAATTTCATGTATGGGATCATGTTCTGAATTGAATTATAAATGAAAAGACTTATGACGCATATGCCAAGTCAAAGAACAAGCTTGGTTTCGGTCTTCACTTGTACTTTTATAGATGGCCTTCTAAGGCGTCTATTGTGCTACAAGTTACATGGGGAATTACAGGTTTGAGGTAGATCTAACTACTTATAAATTTAATTTAATTGAATTGTTAAATAGATATGAAATGAAAACCAGATTATGAAGGTTGTTTACTTTTGAGTTCTTCGTTGCTTACTGCTTTTATTACTGCACACTACCTATTACATATATTCATTGAATGATTGAAATAGAACATAGGTGGTTTCATACTATAATTTAGTATCACACCATGTTTGGGTCATGATTTTGGGCCCATATAGATTATATGATTGTAGGTAATGATAAGGTAAAGTGACCTCCCATAGGTACTTGATATGTTGCCTTGGAGTAGGAGAGTATGGGACCAAGCAGAGGCTTGAAATGTTATAGGGATTCTTTTAGCCTTTTTTACTTTTTTTATATTAATTGTAAATTTTCCTTGTATTTTTATTTTTGGATTTTTTATTAGAAACAGGTGACATATATCATCATATTGTATGTGATATTATTTACGGATTGTTTATACTACCAGTATTCCACTGATTACTTCTATCGTATGGTTTATTTCTTCCACTATTTGTGTCTGTTATTAATATTCTGTTGTGATATAATCTGATAATGAGTGAATAATCTCCCCATGGACTCACCCAGGACCTCGCTACTAGTCAGCTGCCTCTGGAAATTGGGGCGATGCAATTGAGTCTATGTGACCCACTGGGATCGGGGCACCTTTTAGTGGTATCTAGGTCTGGGATATTACAAAGTGGTATTAGAGTTCTTTTCATGGATTGATTTCCTATTTGGAGATAATATAAAGGGATATTAAGGAATATAAATTTTTTAATGAGATGTGCCCAGGAGTAGCTAACCCACATATAAAAAAAATCCAAATTTCCTCAAATTAATTTTTTATTTTCTGAATTTTGACAATTATAGTTGATTTGATTCCACCATTGGGTGATGAACTTGATTTATTCTGTCATTTTTATATAATTTTGGGTTCTATTGTATTGGAACCTGATGAGATGAGGGTATTAAATCTCATTCATCATATTGTAACCTTCTAAATTTCACAATCCATTCATTATGGCATTCCATTAAGGATGAATTACCAATTGAATGTTGTTGTGATAGATGCCCTGATAAATATGCATACTGGTGTGTTGGTTTTATTGTGATATATTATGGTGTAAAATATATAGATTCCATGTTTTTGTTCCTATGGTGTATGATCCCTCTTGGATTGGAATTTGGCAGATCCTGCTTTAACCTTAAAGTGTATTGTGTTTTGATGTGCCATAGGTGGATGCCAGACTTTGATTCTTGGGGAGTATGGCCCCAAAAGATCTAAATTAGGCATTCCAGTAAATTGATTTTTTAAAATGGGTGTGATAAACTTCAAATGAGAAACAATTCAATGAATGTGAATGTGATCATAGTTTGAAATAAAATTAATACGAAATCAATTGAAACTAAAATGGCGTATGATAGATAACTTGACTAGACCCAACCTTAGTAGTGGGATTTTGGTAGTGTATCTCTTTTGAATTAACTGTTTGAAATCTAGATATGTCCCATGGGGCAGGTAGAGGGGTGGGTTCTTATAGAAGAAGGTTTTTCGATATCCTATTTTGTTTTTTTACTTTTGAGATTTGATCTATTTAATGGTTGTAAACCAAGGCATGTGTTTGGAATTACAGATCCATGCCACTATGACGACCTATAACCATATTCTAGGACGGTGGTGATGATCAAACTATAGAGGTGGTAGGCCATGGGATACCAGTGGATCGTCTAGTAGTTCCAATTACAGAACCAACTGTTATACCTGACATAGGTGCAGAGGCACAATTTCGAGAAAGATTTTTGGGGTTTATGCAGACTATTCAGGGAGTATCGCAACCTACCCCAACTATGGCAGAGTTGACACGTGAGTTTCAACAGCAGCACCAACCCACATTTTCAAGGGATGGAGGACCACAAGCTGCATAGTCATGGATCGAGGACATGCTATCTATCTTCGAGCACAAAGAGACACCTCCTAAGAGGAGGGAAAAGCTCCCTATATACACGATACATGATTACTTCAAAAGGTTGTGGGATTTTATCACTAAGGCTGATCATCATCATGAGATGGCATGGATGGTGTTTCATATGGCCTTGTATAATTACTTATATCTTGAGACTTTGAGGGATGATAGAGCTTGAGAATTATTACATCTAGAGTAGGGTGCGCTACCAGTCATGGACTATTCAGACCGTTTTACTGAGCTCTAGTGCTTCACACCTATTTTGATGGGTGAAAAGTTATCAAAATCCATTGGATTTGAGGATGGTCTCAGATATGACATTTGATCTCTAGGGAATTTATTCCATATGACTAATGTATTTGGGATAGTGAATTAGGCACTAATCATAGAGTGTAACCTAAGGGAATCTGGAGGGGGTGGTATGAAACCTAGCTCTGGTACTGCATCGACCAGTAGTAAGAAGCATTGTCTGGATCTCCCACATGGTGATACTAGCAGTCATAACATCCCTTCACGTATCTAGGTGTGGTGCTATCAGTGCAGTAGGATGGGACATATGAGGCCACAATGTACGAAGGACCTAATCGAGTGTAGATCTTATTGTAAGATGGGCCATATATAGTGATTCTGTAGAATGTTTCCACGAGAAGCCAGTGATAGAGGGTCTACATCAACTCCATATTAAGGATCAAGGTCAGTAGCTTCTCACTAGATAGGAAACTGGGGAATGTTAGTCCGATCAGGCCGTGGTGGTGGTCGTGGTCATGGTAGCCAGACCTCAGGTTCATAACGATAGTAGAGAGGATTAACTCAGGGTATCCAAATAGTGTCATAGGGATGTGGTACATGCCATGCATATGTCGAGAAATAGACCTTACAAGAGCAGGATCCCCGAAATTCTATTATCATAGGTACAATTCTAGTTGCCTTTATTTTATCTTTTTCACTTTTTGGTATAAGGGCATCACATAACTTTATTTTTTTGCATGTTGTGGAGAGCCTTGGACTTTGTTTTTATACTTTTGATGGTATAATGATTCTAGAAACTCTGTTAGGGATAATGATTGAAGGTTTAAATCAATGTAGGGAGATCCCCCTTGAGGTTGGTAGGTGTTACTTTATATGGGAACTCTACATCCTCGATATGATAGGATTTGAGGTCATTATCAGGATATACAGGTTGGTTACCTTTCAAGACTTTGTTTATTTTTATCACCACAGGGTGAGTTTTACATTACAAGAGGGTGGGGAGTTGATTCACAAGGGTGAATGAGATTTACAGGTTAGATGAGCTGGACCTGAGCATCGCAGGATAGGTGGGATGAAATACAAGATTTTGATTTTATATCTAGATGATCAGGGAACACATTAGACTGATTTCCCACCAGTGGTTGATCATTTCAAGGACGTTTTACTGGATTAATTATCAAGATTACCTATGGTGAGAGAGGTATAGTTCTCCATCAAGAAAGTTCCAAGAGCTACACTAGTATCTATTAATCCTTATAGGATGGCCACTACTGAAAATTAAGCCATTACCAACAGTTTCAAACCATTGGTAAAGGCTGCCAAACCATTGGTTTCTTGTATACCAATAGTTTGGAAAACTGTTGGAAAGTAAGGCATGGCAGTAGCCCATTACCAACAGTTTTTGTAAAACTGTTGGAAGATTCAGTTTGTAAGGACTATTACCAACAGTTTTTAAAATCGTTGTCATTGATGGAGGAATACAAAACTATGCCAACGGATTACTAAAACTGTTGGGAAACAAGAGTATTGACAATGGTTAAACAAACTGTTGGCATTGTTGGAGTAATTACATGTTTTAAAAACGGTTTACTAAAACCATTGGTAAAAATATGTGCAGAACTATACCAACGGTTTAGTAAACCGTTGGTATAGTGTATTAACTGAATTTTAAAGCACCTAAAATCCTCCACTGCACACTCAACTACACACCTACATACACTCTTAACCGAAACAAAAAAAACTTATATAGCACAAAAAACACATAAAAATATGATACTTTTATAACCATGGAATATACCACAATTATAATCATGTATATGAACCCAATTACCCTATGCAATACAAAATTCATAATTGAATTATCAATTGAATACATGAAGAATGAATTATGTAATGAATTATGAATTATGAATCAATAACACATACAAAATCAATTATGTTGCATACAGAATTCTGAATTATATATAACACATATAATATGAATACATGGGGTTGGGGGTGTCCCGGGGGGTGGGGGTGTCCACGGGTGAGGGAAAAATCCAACATGTTATAGGAAGCACATGGGATGTTTAGTCATGGTCTTGGGTTTAGTATCCTAAAACCAACATATTAACTTGGGTAGAGTGGCTTGGATCATGATACCCATAAGATAGACAATGGTAGTTCTCATTTGATTAGACCTAGGATGAGTTATAGGAAGCACATGGGATGTTTATATTCCTATAATGATTATGTATCCATGTATAAATGGTTCCTAATGTGTTAGTGGGAAACATTGTCCAATCTCGACATATGATATGGGTTACCGGAATAGCCTACAAGTTTTTTATAGATTTTTAAATTAGAATAAGGGGGTATGTGGATAATTGTAATTTTCTCTCCTGGGTGTGATGTGTGATGAATCCCCATCATGGGTAGTGGGTATGAATATTCAATTATGACTTTGGTATTAGGTTCCCAAAGGGACTTTGGTTTGGTCCTAGAACCCACTATTTAAGGATGGGATTGAGGTGATCCATGGGTATATGGTGCCACCATATGTATTCCTCACCATTGGGGTATTTTAATGAGACTTTGAGACTTATTTTTCATGAATCTATGTGTAGCATTGTTGACCAATTTGTTATGTGGTATGCTTGAGTGTTCATAGGTTTCATATGAAATCACTATATGATATTTATTTTTTTGTATGTTATTGTATAGAATGAAGGACCTGTGATTGAGAATTAGAACATGAGTGTTGGTGCATGTTCATGATGTGATGTCGAGACTCATTCCTTATATAAATCAAGTTTTTCTATATATACTATGACCCGTTGTGTTTCAATATATTCTTTGTGAATATTTTCTTCTAATAACGTATGACCAATAGACCATATTTTATTTTTCACCCCTTAATTTCAAGGATCTATGTGTGTCCTTGTAAAGATTTTCTGTATGTCAGTTGTTTTCATTTAAAATGTTGTCTGTTTCAATCAAAAGTAAGAATCTTTGAGTGATACCAGCCACTCTATGCCTCAGATTGAGGTGGGGTTGAATCATATCTG
Source organism: Viscum album (assembly GCA_963277665.1). Taxonomy (NCBI): domain Eukaryota; kingdom Viridiplantae; phylum Streptophyta; class Magnoliopsida; order Santalales; family Viscaceae; genus Viscum; species Viscum album. Next base: position 2,086,650,928 of record OY728132.1, read on the forward strand.
TCACAAATGATCCATGGATCATTGGGTGGGGGGCTGTCTGGGGTGGGGGGATGTCTGGGGGGTGCATGGGGCTCTCTAGGGGTGAGGGGGAATGTCCGGGGTGGGGGAGGGGGGGGGGGGGGCTGTTAGGAGTGAGTTTTCAGCTACCACGATCACACGACATCACTGATTGATGTGTCGTCTAGCTGACCATTTCACAATTTACCCACCCTTTGTTGTCATCTGATTTCATGGTATTCCGAGGATGTTCGTCCGATTTCGACCACCCCACAAATGTTTTTCAAGCACGCCAAACACCTAAAAAACACATATTCTGTCGTGCCACGCAAACCATGGGTCTGAATGACGTGATGTCATTTCGTACACCTCAAGAATAACAATTAGGGTGTTTCCGTGTGATCTCAAGTCATTCTGATGTCGTTAGGCATGCATTTGATCGTAAAACACATGTTTTGGCCATTTACGACACGCAGAGTGCGTTTATAGCTATCGCGGTCACATGACACCTTCGATTGACATGCCGTCTAGCCTACCATTTCACAATTCTCCAACCCTCTGTTGTCGTCTGATTTCATGCCATTCTGAGGTCGTTCGGCCGGTTTCGACCACCCCATGCACGCTTTTCAAGCGCGCCAAACACCTAAAAAATACATATTCAGTCATGCCGTGCAAACCACGCATCCAAATGACATGTAGTCTCCTCGTACACCTCAATAATAAAAATTAGTGTGTTTTTGTGTGATTTAAAGTCATTCTGATGTCATTCATCATGCATTTGACCGTAAAACCCATGTTTTGTCCATTTACGACACGCGGAGTGCATTTTCACCCAGCACGGTCACACAAAACCTCCGATTGACGTGTCGTCTGGCCGACCATTTCGAAATTCACCCACCCTTTTTTGGAATCTGATTTCATGGAATTATGTGTTCGTTCGGCCAGTTTAGACCACCCCACACATGCTTTTCAAGCGCACCAAACACCTAAAAAACACATATTCAGTCGTGCTGCGCAAACCGCGCATCCGAATGACGTGTCATCTCCTTGTATACATCAAAAATAATAACTAGGGTGTTTTAGTGTGATTTCAAGTCATTATGATGTCGTTCGGCATGCATTTGACCATTAAACAATTGTGTTGGCCATTTGCGACACGCGGAGTGCGTTTTCATCCAGCGCGGTCACACGACACCTCCGATTTACATACTAGCTTGCCAATAATTTCACAATTCACCCACGCTTTGTTTTCGTCCGATTTCATGGCATTCCGAGGTCATTTGGCTGATTTCGACCACCCCACACACACTTTTCAAGCACGCAAAACACCTAAAGACTACATATTCAGTCGTTCCACACAAACCGCGCATCCAAATGACGTTTCGTCTCCTCATACACTTCATGAATAATAATTAGGGTTTTTTTGTGTGATTTCAAGTCATTCTGATGTCGTTGGGCATGCATTTGACCATTAAATGCATGTTTTGGCCATTTATGAGACGCGGAGTGAGTTTTTAGCCACCACAGTCACATGACACCTCTGATTGACATTTCTTCTTGCCTAACATTTCACAATTCACCCACCCTTTGTTGTCGTCTGATTTCATGGAATTCTGAGGCCATTAAGCTGGTTTCAACCACCCCACGCACGCTTTTCAAGCACGCCAAACACCTAAAAAACTCATATTCAACCATTCCGCGCAAACCACACATCTGAATGACGTTTCGTCTCCTCGTACACATCACTAATAATAATCATGGTGTTTTTGTGTGATTTCAAGTCATTCTGATGTCGTTCGACATTCATTTGAACGTAAAACCCATGTTTTGGCCATTTATGACATGCAGAGTGTGTTTTCGGCCGGCGCGGTCACAAAACACCTATGATTGATGTGCCGTCTGGCTGACCATTTCAAAATTGACCCACCAACTTTTGTCGTCTGATTTCATGGAATTATAAGGTCGTTCAGCCGGTTTAGACCACCCCACGCATGCTTTTCAATCGCGCCAAACACCTAAAAACACATATTCAACCGTGCCGTGCAAACCGCGGGTCCGAATGATTTGTCCTCTCCTCATACACCTCACAAATAATAATTATGGTTTTTTTCGTGTGATTTCAAGTCATTCCGATGTCCTTCGGCATTAATTTGACTGTTAAACGCATGTTTTGGCCATTTACGACAGGTAGAGTGCCTTTTCGGCCACCATGGTCACACGAAACCTCTGATTGACATGCCTTCTAACATACCATTTCAAAATTCACCCACCCTTTGTTGTCTTCTAATTTCATAGCATTCTGAGGTCATTCGGCCGGTTTCGACCACCCCACGCAAGCTTTTCAAGTGCGCTAAACACCTAAAAACACATATTCAGTTGTTCCACACAAACCACGCATCCGAAGGATGTGTCGTCTCCTCGTACACCTCATGAATAATAATTAGGGTGTTTTCTTGTGATTTCAAGTCATTCCGATGTCGTTCAGCTTGCATTTGACGGTAAAACCCATGTCTTGGCCATTAATGACACGCAGAGTACATTTTCATCCACCACGATCACATGACACCTTTGATTGACATGTCGTCTAGCCTAAAGTTTCACAATTCACCCACCCTTTGTTGTCATCTGATTTCATGGAATTCTGAGGTCGTTAAGCTGGTTTCAACCACCCCACGCACACTTTTCAAGCACGCCAAACACCTAAAAAACTCACATTCTATCGTTCCATGCAAACTGCTCTTTAGAATGACATGTTGCCTCATCGTACACCTCACTAATAATAATTAGGGTGTTTTCGTGTGATTTGAAGTCATTCCGATGTCGTTTGGCATTCATTTGACCGTAAAACCCATGTTTTGGCCATTTGCGACATGCAGAGTGTGTTTTCGCCCAGTGCGGTAACACAACACCTCCGATTTATGTGTCGTCTGGCTGACCATTTCAAAATTGACCCACCATTTGTTGTTGTCTGATTTCATGGCATTCCTAGGCCGTTCAGCCGGTTTAGACCACCCCATGCATGCTTTTCAAGCGCGCCAAACACCTAAAAAACACATATTCTGCAGTACCGCGCGAACCGCGTGTCCAAATGACATGTCGTCTCCTCGTACACCTCACGAATAATAATTAGGGTGTTTTTGTCTGATTTTAAGTCATTCTGATGTCATTCGGCATGCATTTGATCGTTAAACGCATGTTTTGTCCATTTACGACATGCAGAGTGCATTTTCGGTCAGCGTGGCCACATGACACCTCCGATGGATGTGCCGTCTGGTCGACAATTTCAAAATTCACCCACCCTTTTTTGTTGTCCGATTTCATGGCATTCTGAGGTTGTTTGGCCGGTTTCGACCACCCCACACACACTTTTCAAGCGCACCAAACACCTAATAAACACATATTCATCGGTTCCATGCAAACTGCACGTCTGAATGATGTTTCGTCTCCTTGTACACCTCAGGAATTATAATTAGGGTGGTTTCATGTGATATCAAGTCATTCGATGTCGTTCAATATGCATTTGGCTGTTAATATCCTATTTTGGCCATTTACGACACGCGAAGTGCATTTTCATCCAGTGCGGTCACACGACACCTTTGATTGATGTCCCGTCTAGCCAAACATTTCACAATTCACTCACCCTTTGTTTTTGTCCGATTTCAGGTCATTCTGAAGTCGCTCGGCTGGTTTCGACCATCCCACGCACGCTTTTCAAGCACGCCAAACACCTAAAAAACACATATTCAGCCGTGTCGTGCAAACCACAAATCCGAATGACATGTCATCTCCTCTTAAATCTCACGAATAATAATTAGGGTGTTTTCATGTGATTTCAAGTTATTCCGATGTCGTTCGGCATGCATTTGACCGTTAAACGCATGTTTTTTTCATTTACGATACACAATGTGCGTTTTCAGCCAGCGCGGTCACACGACACCTCCGATTGACGTACCATCTAGCCGACCATTTCAAAATTCACCCACTCTTTATTGTTCTCCAATTTCATGGCATTTTGGGATTGTTCGGCTGGTTTCAACCACCCCACGCACGCTTTTCAAGCGCGTTAAACACCTAAAAAACACATATTCAGCCGTGCCGCGCAAACCGCTTGTCCGAATGATGTGCGGTCTTTTATTAAACCTTGCGAATAATAATTAGGGTGTTTTCGCATGATTTCAAGTCATTCTGATGTCGTTAGGCATGAATTTGACCGCTAAACGCATGTTTCAGCCATTTACGATACGCGATGTACGTTTTCAGCCAAAGCGGACACACGACACCTCCGATTGACATGCTGTCTGACCGAACATTTCAAAATTCAACCACCCTTGTTGTCTTCCGATTTCATGGAATTTTGAGGTCATTCGACTAGTTTAGACCACCCCACACACACTTTTCAAACGCGCCAAACACTTAAAAAACACATATACAGCCGTTCCGCGCTAACCACGTGTTTGAATGATGTGCCGTGTCCTATTACACCTCAATTATAAAAACTAGGGTGTCTTCGTGTTATTTCAAGTAATTCCGATGTCGTTCGGCATGCCTCTGGCTGTTAAATGCATGTTTTGGACATTTACGACACCCTGAGTGCATTTTCAGCCACCGCGGTCACACTACACCTCTGATTGACGTGTCGTCTGGCCTACCATTTCACAATTAACCAAAACTTTGTTATCTTCTAATTTCATGGCATTTAGAGGTTTTTTGGCCAGTTTCGACCACCCCATGCACGCTTTTCAAGTGCTCCAAACACCTAAAAACACATATTCAGATGTGCCGCGCAAACTGTGTGTCCGAATGACGTGTCATCTCCTCGTACACCTCACGAATAATAATTAGGGTGTTTTCATTTGATTTCAAGTCATTCAGATGTTTCTCGGCATGCATTTGACTGTAAAACCCATGTTTTGGCTATTTACGACACACAGAATGCGTTTTTGGCCAGCGTGGTCACACGACACCTCCGATTGGCGTGTCGTCTGGATGACCATTTCACATTTCACCCACCCTTTGTTTTCGTCCGATTTCCTGGCATTATGAGATCGTTCGGCCGGTTAAGGCCCCCCCACGCACGCTTTTCAAGCGCGCCAAACACCTAAAAACACATATTCAGTCATACCGCACAAACCGCGTGTCTGAATGATGCGACATCTCCTCATACACCTCACAAATAATAACAAGTGTGTTTTCGTGTGATTTCAAGTCATTCTGATGTCATTAGACATGAATTTTACTGTTAAACGCATGTTATGGCCATTTACAACACGCGGAGTGCATTTTCGGTCAGCACTGTCACACAACACCTCTGATTGATGTGTCGTATGGCCGACCATTTCACAATTCACCCACCCTTTGTTTTCGTCTGATTTCATGGCATTCTAAGGTCGTTCGGCCGGTTTCGAAAACCCCACGCCCGATTTTCATGCCCACCAAACACTAAAAAAACACATATTCAGTCATTCCTCACAAACCGCGCGGCTGAATAATGTGTCATCTCCTCATACATCTCACGAATAATAATTTGAGTGTTTTCGTGTGATTTCAAGTCATTCTGATGTCGTTCGGCATGCATTTGACCGTAAAACCCATGTTTTGGCCATTTACGACACGCAGAGTGCGTTTTCACCCAGTGTTGTCACATAACACCTCTGATTGACATACCCTCTTACTGACTATTTCAAAATTCACCCACCCTTTTTTATCGTCTGAATTCATGAAATTACGAGGTCATTCAGCCAGTTTCGACCACCCCACGTACGCTTTTCAAGCGCGCCAAACACCTAAAAAATGCATATTCATCCGTGTCGCGCAAACCGCACGTCCAAATGACGTTTCGTATCCTCGTACACCTAAAATATAATAATTAGGGTGTTTTCATGTGATTTTGAGTCATTAAAATGTCATTTGGGATGCATTTGACCGTTAAACGCATGTTTTGGCCATTTACGACACGCGGAGGATGTTTTAGGCCAGCGCGGTAACACGACACCTCTGATTGACATGCCTTATGGACGACCATTTCAAAATTCACCAAACTTTTGTTTTCGTTTGATTCCAGGGCATTCTGAGGTCGTTCGGCCGGTTTTGAGCACCCCCCGCATGCTTTTCAACCGCACCAAACACCTAAAAAATGCATCTTCAGTTGTTTCATGCAAACCGCGCATCCAAAGGACATGTCGTCTCCTCATACACCTCAAAGATAATAATTAGGGTGTTTTCGTGTGATTTTATGTCATTATGATGTCGTTTGGCATGCATTTGACCGTAAAACCCATGTTTTGGCCATTTATGGCACACATAGTGCGTTTTCGGCCAGCGCGGTCACACAACACCTCTTATTGATGTGTCGTCTGGCTGAACATTTTACAATTCACCCACCCTTTGTTGTAGTCCGATTTCATGGCATTCTGATGTCATTCGGCTGGTTTAGACAACCCCACACACGCTTTTCCAGCGCGCCAAACACCTAAAAAACACATATTCAGTTGTTCCGCACAAACCGCACCTCCGAATGACGTGAGGTCTCCTCGTACACCACAAGAATAATAATTAGGGTGTTTTTGTATGATTTCAAGTCATTTCGATGTTGTTCGGAATGCATTTGACCGTTAAACGCATGTTTTGGCCATTTACGACACACGGAATGCGTTTTTAGCCAGCGCGATCATACAACACCTCTGATTGACTTGTCTCCTAGACGACCATTTTAAAAATTACCCACCCTTTGTTGTCATCCGATTTCATGGCATTCCAAGGTCGTTAGGCTGGTTTCGACCACCCCATGCACGCTTTTCAAGCACGCCAAACACCTAAAAACACATATTCAGCCATCCCGCACAAACCGCACATCCGAATGACGTGTCGTCTCCTCTTACTCCTCATGAATAATAATTAGGGTGTTTTCGTGTGATTTCAAGTCATTCGGATGTCGTTCGGAAAGAATTTTACTGTAAACCCTTGTTTTGGCCATTTACGGCACGCGGAGTGCGTTTTCGGCCAGCGCGGTCACACAACACCTCTGATTGACATGTCGTCTAGCCAACCATTTCAGAATTCACCCACCCTTTTTTTCGTCCGATTTCATGGCATTCCAAGGTCGTTTGGCCAGTTTCGACCACCCCACGCATGCTTTTCATGCGTGCCAAACACCTAAAAAACACATATTCAGTCGTGCCGTGAAAACCCTACATATGAATGACGTGTTGTCTCCTTGTAAACATCACAATAAATAATTAGGATGTTTTCGTGTGATTTCATGTCATTCTGATGTCGTTCGGCATGAATTTGACAGTTAAACGCATGTTCTGGCCAATAACGACACACGGAGTGTGTTTTCGGCCAGCGGGGTCACACGACGCCTCTGATTGACGTGTCTTCTGGCTGAACATTTCGAAATTCATCCACCCATTGTTGTCGTCCGATTTCATGGCATTCTGAAGTTGTTTGGCTGGTTTCGACCAGCCCACACATGCTATTCAAGCACGCTGAACACCTAAAAATCACATATTCATCCATGTTACCGAAACCGCAAGACCGAATGACATGTTGTCTCCCCTTAGACCTCACTAACAATAATTTGGGCGTTTTCATGTGATTTCAAGTCATTCTGATGTTGTTCGGCATGCATTTGACCGTTAAACGCATGTTTTGGCGATTTACAACACAGAGAGTGTGTTTCCAGCCAGCACGGTCACACGACACCTTCGATTGATGTTTCGTCTGGCCAACCATTTCAAAATTTACCCATACGTTGTTTTCGTCTGATTTCAGGTCATTCTGAGGTTGTTCATCCAGTTTCGACCACCCCATGCACGCTTTTCAAGCGCAACAAACACCTAAAAACACATATTCAGCCGTGTCGTACAAACCACACATCTGAATAATGTTCCGTCTCATTTTACACCTCACAGATAATAATTAGGGTGTTTTCGTGTGATTTCATGTCATTATGATGTCATTCGGCATGAATTTGACTATTAAACGCATGTTTCAGCCATTACGACACGCAGAGTGCATTTTCGGCCAGCGCGATCACACGAAACCTCTTATTGACGTTCTGTCTGGCCCACAATTTCACAATTCACCCACCATTTGTTGTTGTCTGATTTCATGGAATTCTTAGGTCGTTCGACCAGTTTAGACCACCCCACACATAGTTTTTATGCGCGCCAAACACCTAAAAAACACATATTCAGTTGTGCCGTGCAAACCGTGGGTCCGAATGACATTTCGTATCCTCCTATACCTCAAAAATTATAATTAGGGTGTTTTGTGTGATTTAATGTCATTTTGATGTCGTTCGAAATGCATTTGGCTGTTAAATGCATGTTTTGGCCATTTACAACATGCGAAGTGCGTTTTCAGTTAGCACGGTCAAACGACACCTCCGATTGACATGCCTTCTATCATACCATTTTACAATTCACCCACCCTTTGTTTTCGTCTAATTTCATGGCATTCCAAGGTCATTCGGCCGGTTTCGACCACCCCACGCATGCTTTTCAAGCGCGCCAAACCCCTAAAAAACACATATACGGTTGTGCCGCTCAAACCACTCGTCCGAATGATGTGTCGTCTCCTCATACACCTTAAAAATAATAATTAGGGTGTTTTTGGGTGATTTCAAGTCATTCTAATGTCTTTCGGCATGCATTTGACAGTAAAACCCATGTTTTGGCCATTTATGACACACGGAGTGTGTTTTTTCCTAGTGCTGTCACACAACACCTCTAATTGACGTTCTGTTTGGCCGAACATTTCAAAATTCACCCACCCTTTGTTGTTTTCCGATTTCATTTCATTCCGAGGTCATTCGGCCGATTTCGACCACCCCACGCACGCTTTTCAAGCGCGCCAAACACCTAAAAAAACAAATATTCTGTCGTGCTATGCAAACTGTGCGTCTAAATGACATGAAATCTCCTCATATCCCTCACGAATAATAATTAGCGTGTTTTCTTGTGATTTCAGCTATTTCTGATGTCGTTCGGCATGCATTTGATCGTAAAACCCATTTTTTGGCCATTTACGACACGCGGAGTGCATTTTTGGCCAGCACAGTCACACGAAACCTCCGATTGATATGTCGTCTGACCGAAGATTTGAAAATTGACCCACCCTTTTTTGTCATCCGATTTCATGGAATTCTGAGGTTGTTCGGCTGATTTTGATCACCCCACACACGCTTTCCAAGAATGCCAAACACTTAAAAACGCATATTCAGCAGTGCCACACAAACCGTACATCTGAATGAAGTTTTTTCTCCTCATACACCTTCCAAATAATAAATAAGGTGTTTTCATGTGATTTCAAGTCATTCTAATGTCGTTCGGCATGCATTTGATTGTAAAATCCATGGTTTGGCCATTTACGACACATTGAGTGCATTTTCGGCCAACGCATTCACATGACACCTCCGATTGACGTTCCGTCTAGCCGACCATTTCACAATTCACCCACCCTTTGTTGTCATCCGATTTCATGGCATTTTGAGGTCATTCAGCCAGTTTTGACCACCCCACGCACGCTTCTCAAGCGCCAAACACCTCAAAAACACATATTCAGCCATGCCACGCAAACCGTGCATCCGAATGACATGAATTATCCTCTTACACCTCAAGAATAAAAATTAGGGTGTTTTCGAGTGATTTCAAGTCATTCTGATGTCGTTCGGCATGAATTTGACCATTAAACACATGTTTTGGCCATTTACGACACACGAAGTGCGTTTTCGGCCACCTCGGTCACACGACACCTCCGATTGACATGCCGTCTGGCTGACCATTTCAAAATTCACCCAACCTTTGTTGTTGTCTGATTTCATGGAATTATGAGGTCGTTTGGCCGGTTTCAACCACCCCACACATGCTTTTCAAGCGCACCAATCACCTAAAAAACTCATATTCAATCGTGCTGCGCAAACCGTGCGTGTGAATGACGTACCGTCTCCTCATACACTTAAAAAATAATAATTAGGGTGTTTTTGTATGATTTCAAGTCATTATGATGTCGTTTAGCATGAATTTGACTGTTAAATGCATGTTTTGGCCATGTATGACACACTGAGTGCTTTTTCGGCCACTGCGGTCACACGACACCTTCGATTGACATGTCGTCTAGCCGACCATTTCACAATTCACCCAAACATTGTTGTCGTCCGATTTCATGGCATTCCAAGGTCATTTAGCCAGTTTCAACCACCCCACGCATGCTTTTCAAGTGTGCCAAACACCAAAAAAACACATATTCAGCCGTGTCGCACAAACCGTGCGTCTGAATGACATTTCGTCTCCTTGTACACCTCAAGAATAATAATTAGGGTGTTTTCGTGTGATCTCAAGTCATTCCGATGTCGTTCGGCTTGCATTTTACCATTAGACATATGTTTTTTCCATTTACGACACACAAAGTGCATTTTCGGCCACAGCAGTCACACGACACCTCCGATTGACATGCTGTCTGGCCGACCATTTCAAAATTCACCCACCATTTGTTGTCGTCCAATTTAATGGGATTCTGAGGTCGTTCGGACAGTTTCGACCACCCCAATCACACTTTTTATGCGTTCCAAACACCTAAAAACAGAAATTCATTCATGTCGCGCAAACCGCACGTCCGAGTGACGTGTTGTATCCTCGTACACCTCATGAATAATAATTAGTGTGTTTTCGTGTGATTTCTAGTCATTCTGTTGTCGTTCTTCATGAATTTGATAGTTAAACGCATGTTTTGTCCATTTATGACATGCGGATTGAGGCATGGTTGACTTTTACATGTCACATATGACACATGGATCATTGTCATAATGTTTCAATAGAATCTGAATGCCTTTGGTTGGTTTTCCGTATGTCAGTTGTATTCACTTAAAATGTTGTCCATTCCAAAGAAAAGTGAGAGACTTAGAGTGGTGCCGACCACACCGCACCTCATATTGAGGTAGGGTTGTCTCGTACACATCAAAAATGACCCGTGGATCATTTTCCAAAAATTTCAATAGAATCGGAATGCGTTTAGTCGATTTTTTGCATGTCAGTTGTTGTTTTCACTTAAAATGTTTTCCATTTCAAATAAAGGTGAGACACTTTGAGTGGTTTCAGCCACACCATTCCTTGGATTGAACCAAGGTTGAATTGTACACGTCAAAAATGACCCATGGATTGTTTTCCAAAAGTTTTAACAAAATCCGAATGTGTTTGGTCGGTTTTAAGTATGTCGGTTGTTGTTTTCACTTAAAATCGTGTCCATTTCAAATAAAAGTGAGACAATTTGAGTGGTTCCGTCCACACTGGCCCTCTTATTGAGGTAGGTTTGACTTTTACATGTCACATATGACCCATGGATCTTTGGGCTAAAGTTTTAACAGAACCCGAATGCCTTTGGCTGGTTTTCTGTATGTCAGTTGTTGTATTCACTTAAAATGATGTCCTTTTGAAACAAAAGAGATACTTTGAGTGGTGCCAGCCACACCATGCCTCAGATTGAGGCGGTGTTGACTCATAGACATCCAAAATTACCAATGGATCATTGAGATAAAGTTTAAACATAATCTAAATGTGTTTGGTTTGTTTTAAGTATGCCAGTTGTTTTTTTCACTTAAAATCATGTCCTTTTCAAATAAAAGTGAGACAGTTTGAGTGGTTCCGGCCACACCGGCCCTCGAATTGAGGAGGGTTTGACTTTTACACATCGAATATGACCCATGGATCATTTTAATAAAGTTTCAATAGAATCAAAATTCCTTTGGTTGGTTTTCCGTATGTCAGTTGTATTCACATAAAATGTTGTCCATTTCAAAGAAAAGTGAGAGACTTTGAAAGGTACTGGCCACACCACGCCTTGGATTGAGGTGGGGATGACTCTTACATGTCAAAAATGACCCATGAATCTTTTTTCTAAAGTTTCAACAGAATCCAAATGCGTTTGGTGAGTTTTAAGTATGGCAGTTGTTGTTTTCACTTAAAATCTTGTCCCTTTCAAATAAAAGTGAGACAATTTTGAGTGGTGTCGGCCACACCGGCCCTCGGATTGAGGCAGAGTTGACTTTTACACATCACATATGACCCATGGATCATTTTACTCATGTTTCAACACATTCCAAATGCCTTTGGTTGGTTTTCCGTATGTCATTTTTTGTATTCACTTAAAATGATGCCATTTTGAAACAAAAGAGAGACTTTGAGTGGTGTCGGCCACACCGCGGTGTGACCGTGGCGTGACTACGGTGTGACCGTGGCATGTTGGACTAGTCCAGAAACATCTGCGAGGTTGCATCTTCTGGCTAGGATTCCAAATAAATCCTTTGTATTTGTCCTTCACATTATAGAAATAGATCTGATGTTATAAAAAATAGACTCTTGATTTAGGATTGTGGTATGATAAAGATATATATTTTATATTATTTGTTTTTAAAAGTGGTACTAGGTAGTTGAAACTACTAATTGAGAGTCAAATTATCACACCCTAAACTATCACTGTGAGTTTTTGCAGACAGCGCACCTCCGTTGGAGGGATTTTATTATAAAAACATGACTTTATTTATCAAATGAAATAATTATATTAAAGAAAATGTATTCAAGATATGAAATTCAATATAATTAGGTAAATCCCATCAGTTTCGTACATCCAACATCTATCCATTATGTAAAAAAATTGCAATAAGTCATTTCAAATAAATTAAATAATATTCAAGTTCAATCAAAAAAAATATTTAGGTAAATGACATTTGTTTACTTTAAATAAAAGCATAACTGACACATTACTCTCTATGAGAATCATATTAAGAAATACAATAAAATACAGTGTATATAATAAAATGAGATACAAAATCTCTAATGCCTATGTTCAAGGATTTCCCAGTAAGATATTGCAAGTGGATCAAGGAATATATAATCCTTAAGGGTCTTGTTGGGAGTACATGAGTTTTATATTTTAACTTTTTCAGGGAGATCAAGATGAGGAGTAGGATGAGGATCACATCAAAAGTAGTTATGGCCTCATCAATTATCACCTTAACAATGGATTAAAGGATCCTAGGTTTGGGGCCATAGATCATAGTTTGGTAGGGTGTATTAATTGAATCATGTCCCAATCGATATGTGGAATAAGTTTGGCGGGAGGAATATTGGATTTAGGGCACCAATCCAGTGGAGATGAACTGCAATCGAGCGGAGGGGGAATAGATGCCCGATGTGTATTTCGGGTAATTTTTTCCCAATTATTTTTAAAAACCATTTGGAATGTATGTTTTTACCAATGGTTTAAGTAAATTGTTGGTAAAAAATGACATGGAGGGCCTTTACCCCAGACTCCCCCCTCCCCCAACCTCAAACTACCCCCAACCCCTAGAAAGCCCCCTACTCCACCCAGACAGCCCCCCGCACCACTCGTACAGCCCAACCACCCCCGGAATCCCCCACTCAACCAAGAAATCCTCCCAACCCCTGGAAATCCCCCAACCCCCAAACATCACCCCTCACCCTGGACAACCCCCCTTACCCCAAAAATCCCCCCAAACCCCGAACAACCCCCACCCCCCGGACAGCCCCCTACCCTAGATAGCCCCCACCTCAGACATCCCACCCCTGGTTAGCTAGCCTAACCCCAGACATCCCCCCACCCCCTGGACAGCCCCCCGCAACACCCAGACAGCCCCCGCACCACCTGGACAACCCAACCACCGCCGAGACAGACCCCTGCACCACCCAGACAGCCCAACCCCCCCCCCCCCCGAACAGCCCCCCTTAACCTAGACAAATCCCCCACCCCCGGACACCCCCTGACCCACAGAAACCCTTCACCCCGGACAACCCCCCCCCCACACCCTGGACACCCCCAACACACCGAAAAACCCCCCGGACAGCCCCCCTACACCTCCCGGACAGCCCCCTCACCCCCTCATTCCAAGAGGGTTCATTATCAATTCACAAATTCAATCATTTGAAACTACTTAAAAAACATTAAATAGTTCAAATCATTTCATTCAAATCAATTTATTTCATTAATTGAATAAAAAACTGAGACAAACCATTAATTTCACCAATTTAATATTTAAATATTCTTTGAAAATAAATCTAAACTGTCATGGAATTGAATAATTCATAAATAGTTGAAAAGATGTCAAGATTATAGTCATCAAATTCATGACTTCTTCAATTCAACAAGAATAGGATTAAATAATATTTCACAAAGAATTTCAAGGAAAAAATCCATAGAAACTTTGTTAAAAATTAATAAACGCATATAAATGAATTTGCAAGTAATAATTAATTACAAGATGAAGAAAAATCATAAAAACACATACTTAGAAAATATGGAATCCAACAGCAATGAATCTAAGATGTTTCACCTCCATCAGAGGGTTAAAGATATAATTAATTAAATGGATCGGATGGGATGATAAAATCTAGGTTGAATCAAAACAGAAAAAAAAGATACACATCAAAATCAAAACACAAAACTAAAATATTAGATGAATAACAATAATAATAAAATAACACTTAATGATTTTAAGTGTAGAAAGAAGAAAATACCTAATTTGAGATGGATGATTTAGCAGTTCAGATGGGGGAAGTCGAGCGAGTAGGGTGTCCACTGCTTCACATTCACTTCTATTCACAAATGAGGAGGGTCTGCTTAATTGGGGAAATCTTTTCCCAATGATTTTTAAAAAAAATCATTGGGAAAGAATTCCTATAACAAAGTTTCATATATATTTTATGGTAAAATCCTCTAAAAAATATGTTTACCCAATAGTTCTGTAGAACCATTGGTAAATCCTCCTATAAGGAAGCCTTTCCCAATGGTTATAGAGAACCATTGAGAAAGGGTCTTCCAAATAGGACTATACCAATAGTTTTGTTAAACTTTTGGTATAGCCTACCTTTCCCAATGGTTTAGTAAATCGTTGGGATAAAAGTGTTGGGAAAAGACTAATTTCCAGTAGTGGGCTACAACTGATTTTCAAGAGATCAAGAGGAAGCTAGAGGATTTAGAGGCAAAGGGTTTCATCTAAACATGTTTTTCTCTATGGGGGATGTCGGTCCTTTTTGAAAAAAATTTATATTTTACCCTTAGGCTAAGTGTGAATTACTATAAATTGAACCAATTGATAGTTAAGAACTAGTACCCTCTACTGCAGATAGATGATCTCTTCGACCAGCTCTAGGGATCTTGGGTCTTCTCAATGATTGATTTGAGATTCAGTTACTATCAGGTGCATGTTAGACTATCAGACATACCATGAACATCCTTTAGAAGAAATTTTGGTCTATATGATTATTTGGTTTTTCCGTTTGGTCTCATGAATGATCCATCAGTCTTCATGGAATTGATAAACAAAGAGTTCCATCCTTACCTCAATTCCTTTGTTGTGGTTTTCATGGATGATATCTTGGTGTATTCTCACAATCGACATGACCATACAAAACAACTTCAAGTCATTTTGAATACACTGAGAGAGCATTATTTATATGTTAATCTCACAAAATACCACTTCTAGATGGATAATATTCACTTCTTGGGTCACATCATCTCAGAGATAAGAGTATCAGTGGATCCAAAGAAGGTGGGAGTGGTAGTTACTTGGGAGCATCCTAAGAACATATTTAAGGTGTATAGTTTCTTATGAATGGATGGTTACTATAGGTGATTTATATAGGACTTATCATGTTTTGAAGTTCCATTTATGAGCTTGACTAAGAAGGTTTTGAAGTATGTATGGTCATATTTTTATGAGATGTCCTTTCGGGATTTGAAAGGGAGATTGAATTCAGCATCAAAACTAATGTTTCTAGAGCCAGGAAGGAGTTACACTATGTACTGAGATTCATCAAGTATCAGGCTGGGAGTATTTATTATATAGGTGAATTGAGTCACTGTGTATGGGTCTCAATAGTTGAGGCCACATGAGTGGAACTACGTGACATGTGATCTTGAGTTAGCTGCGATTGGGGACGCTTTATGTTATTGGATGTATTACATACTAAGAGAGCATTTTGTAGTGTACATGGAATACAAAAGCCTCAAGTACATATTTACATAGATGATTTGAACTTGTGATAGAAAAGGTTGGTTGAGTATCTATAGTAATTTGATTTCAAGATTACCTACATTCGTGTTAATGGAAATGTAGTTGCCGATGCACTCAATAGGAGGACTCAGATATAGATAGTGCAACATGCAAGTAGTGAGTGGCAGCTTATAGATTTGTTCAATGAGATGAACTTGGAGGTGCATGATATTTAGGGGAAGATATTTCTATCATACTTATTTATTACCTCGACCCTTTTGGATAGAGTGAGGATAAGGCACTTATCTGACTTTTAAGGTATAGTTCTAAAAGAGAGTGTTGAGAGTGAGGACCGTCCTACAAGATGGACAATATATGAGGATGCGGTCTTGTGGGTACTTGTCCATGTGTGGGTCTCTTCAGACTTTCCCAAGGATCTGTTGTGGGATTTTCATTCTTCATCTTGGGAAGTTCATCCGGGTTTCACAAATATGTATTTTTATTTACATCATCAATATTGGTGGCCATGCATGAAAAATGATTTAGATTTTTTTTCATATGAGGTTCCACTTATCAACAGGTGAAGGTAGAACACCAGTGACCAGAAATATTTTTACAAGAGATACCGATTCTTGAGTGGAAATGGAATGATGTTGAGATGGATTTCATGATAGTTTTACCAAGGTTACCATGAGGTAATGATATTGTATGGGTTGTTGTTGAAAAGATCACAAAGGTTTCTCATTTCTTACCGATCAAGGAAACATTCAGTGTTTATGATCCTAGGAGGCTATACATCTGTGAGATTCTACAACTACACAGAGTCCTTTATTATATCATTTCAGATAGTGATGCCTGGTTTACTTCTCATTTCTGGAAAGGGATATAGAGGGAGAAGGGTACATAGGTGATTCTGAGCATGGAATACCACCCTCAGACATATGTAAAGATAGAGTGATTAATTCAGGTGCTTGAGGACATGCAACAAGTATGCATTCTAGATTTATGGGTCTCTTGAGAGAGGCATACACCCCTAGTTTAGTTCACCTACAAAAATAGATTTCAAGATACTATTCAAATGACTCCATATGAATATTTATATGTTAGGCCATACCGATCACCCCTATGTTGGATGTAGGCAGCAGAGGAAACTATGATAGAACCTCATCTTGTCTAGGAGACAGCATAATAGATACAGATGATTCAGAAGCGTATGAAAAATGAATAGCCTCATAAAAAATATCACATTGATCACCACATATGACCTCTAGAGTTTGAGGTTGGGGATTAGGTATTCCTACGTGTTTCACCGAGGCTAGGACATAAGAGGATTAATATATAGGGTAATATTCTTCCTAGATACATCATTCTATTTAATATTCTAGAGAGATACATGATGTGAGCCTATCGGTTGTAGTTACCTTAGAGGTTTTGGTCTATGAATGATGTATTACATGTTTCTCAGATGAAATGTTACTATTAATGTTTGTCTCATGCTTTTTAGCCCGAGGAGGTTGAGTTGCAAGTGGATGCGTCCTTTGAGGAGCATCCTATTCAAATTATGGATCATAATAAAAAAATTCTATGAGGCTGGTCCATTAATTTAGTATGGGTGTTGTGGAAACATGACCAAGTGTAGAACAAGACCTGGGAGAGGGAGACTAATATACTATCTAAATGGCCAGAGTTGTTCTCAGATATTGCTTCACCACCCTTGGAAGGAAAATTTAGGGAAACATTTCTTTAAGAGGCAAAGTCTGTAAGAACCGAATTCTTCATTGAAGTATATATATCTTTTTCTCCATCAATTATTAGTTTAATTTCTTAAATATGGCCTAATATGAATTCCTATTGGGGTCATGAATGTTTTGGGGGGGGTGTTTGGGGCTGTTTTAGGGCCTAGAACCCTAGTTTTGGGTGAAAAGAGGAGGCCACATAGTTTGGTAATTCACGCGGGTTGATCCGCACGGTCATACGACAATGTTTTAATTTTTAGAAGGCTTTGATAGGGTATTTTCACATGGTTACAATATAGTTAGTAAACTAGGTTGGGTAACCGTGCAGGTGCCCAAGACTTAAAAGAAACTGTGTGGCCCTGTAATTTAATGAATTTTTATAATTTTTAATTAAATTTAAATTTAATTTAAACATAAATTGGTTCCTACTCATTGCACAATAGCCTCACCATCACCATTGTAATGTTATAATCTTGAGCGTATTCTTGGTTTTCAGATCTACTCACCATCCGAGCTCCAATTCGAGTGTCGTTTGTCTCATCAGATCAACAATGGTAAGACCTTAATTCATTTTTACCCTTTCTTGATACTTCTGGATATCAACTACGCTATTTGGATTTAGGATAATATGCTCTAATGTACTATTCATCTTTTATTCATCATATTTCTTCCAAAATAGGATGAATCTGAGTTTGATACTGGACGGGCTATAAAGAACAAGCCTAAAGTAGGTGATCATGTGATTTTCATTGAAATTTGGATCATTTATATGTGTCGGCATGCCATGCACCCATATTTGGGGTATTGACTTAAATTAAAATTGAACCCTTTTATTGACTATCATGATTTAGGTAATTAAATAAGCATGTTATAGGATCTATACCTTGAATAAGGACCACCCCATGGATGAGTTTCCATAAATGACGATTTATGTATTTTGGTATGGGATTCCTATGTGGCATGCCTTTATTCCCATGCCATGGTATGTCAAAATGTAAAATTGGTCTATGAATTAAGTTGAAATGATATTAGATTATAATTTAATTGAATTAAGGGTATTATATGGATGATTTTCCCCTTTAACCATGTATGAATTACTGTTTAAAGCATGTTTTACTTACCCATGTGAGTAAGTAGAGGCTATGACTTGAATAAATGTAATTGGATATGAGATATATAAAAACTAATCCCTTTGGTATATTTTAAAGATTATTAGTCTTGTTATGCTAAAAAATCCCATGTGAGTATTTAAAGAAAAGCCCTTTATCTTGGCTTTGTTTTTCAATTTTCTTAATGGGAATGAATATGACCT
Source organism: Viscum album (assembly GCA_963277665.1). Lineage (NCBI taxonomy): Eukaryota > Viridiplantae > Streptophyta > Magnoliopsida > Santalales > Viscaceae > Viscum > Viscum album. The sequence goes on from OY728132.1 coordinate 2,086,669,982, forward strand.
TTTGTTGCTTTTCACATGTGTGTTATAGGATAACCAAGACATGTAGTAAATTTTTATGCATTTGAACCATGTCCTCCAAAATATTCCCATGTTATTAAATGAAATTCCAATCCTTATGAGGTTGGACAATCCTTGAGTCACCCCATTGAGGTGAGATTGATACTAGATGCTCTTGGTTTTGACCTTGGCATGTTTAATGAAATGTTTAAATGAGATTGAATTGTTTAAATTTTAAATAGAATTGGGTGAAACATGAATTCAATTTATAATTCCATTGATTGACTCATGTGACTACCGACCCATATAACTTGAGTGATACATGGATTCTTATGATAACTCCATAAAAAAACTCAATGGTTAATATTATATTGTCATGGGTGATACATGGATCCAAATGAGGGATTCCATGGATGGAATCATTGAGAATAGACTTATATACTGAGTGATACATGGATTATTATGAGAATTCCATGAATAGAATCAAATGGAATTTGACTATTATGAAAAGGGTGATACTCGATCTTATGTTAGTAGTGTTGAGGATGGACTCGATTGGCTGAGATGTTATACCTCACCTACAAAGATACTAGGTTCCTGAGAGGTTCACCCGGGATGGGCTTGTAGGGTGTTTGTTGATATTTCTCCTAGAGCGATACTTGAATTCGAACTTAGGAAAGTCAAGGAAAAACTCAAGTTATGAATTGAATTTTAAATGAAATAACTTATGACATGTTTACCAGGCCAAATCACAAGCTTGGTTTTGGTCTTCACATGTACTTGTTTAGATTCCTTTATGATACATCTGTTTTTCTACCAGTTACACAAGGGATGCTGGGTTTGAGATTGATCTCAAGAATTATAAATTTAATTTAATTGAATTTTTAAATGGATATCAAAATGAAAACTATTTCATGTAGGTTGTTTACTTTTTATTTCTTCCTTGATTGCTGATTTTCTTACTGCACACTGCCTGCTACATATATCCACTAACTAATTGGAATATAACCTAGGTGGTTGGATACTGGTATTTAGTCTCACACCCTATTTGTGTAATGCTTTTGGGCCCAAACAGATTATATGATTGTAGGTAATGATAAGGGAAAGATACCTCCTTCAGGTACATGATATGATGCTTTAGAGTAGGAGAACATGGGACCAAGCTAAGGTTTAAGATGCTATTGGCATTATTTTGGACCTTTTTACTTTTTTTCTATAGATTTTACATCTACCTTTTATTCATGTTTTGGTTATTTTATTATAGAAATGTGAACTATATCATCATCTTGTATATGATATGATTTCCATATTGTTTATACTATCAGTATTATAATATTTAATTTTGTTGTATGGTTTAATAATTATAATATTTTTATTTCTTATTGATATTCTGTTGTGATATACTCTGTTAATGAGGGAATAGTCTCCCCACAAACTCACATAGGCCCTCACTGTTAGTCGGTAGCCTATGGTGTTTTGGGAGATGCGCTTGAGGCTATGTGACCCACCATGATCAGGGTAACTTTTATTGGAATCTGGGTCTGGGATGTTATATTAGTTATAATATAACTTCATATTTGGGCCACCAAAACTCTTTATAGTGGTCTATGAATGGTCCACAAGTTGCACCGAATTCCGAGATACATGGTTAACATTCTATTAACTTGAGAAACTATTGAGAAACTATTGAATCTTTTTTTTGAAACCACAAACAACTAATCATCAATAAACAACCCATGAAAAGGTTTTCCACTCTCGATGAACATCAACTATGAGAGATCCATCTAATTATCTATGTATGATCATCAAAGCCACATTACAAAATTCCTCAGTCTGATGATTGTGTGTCTTCTCAACTTTGTCTAATGGAAGTTTCAAAGGGCGAAAAACTTTCTTCCCATACTCTTTGAAACACCACAATAGGAAACATCCATATAATATTTCCAATGATCTCCATAAAATCATCTCTAATCATAAAACTCTATTTCATAAACCTGAAGAAACATTCACAAACCCAACAATATCCCACTTAAAAATTTCTTTAGGATTTAATCTTTATTATTCATTCATTCACATGAATTATTCCTCTGTCTGATGCATGTAGTTCCCTCCACTCTATTTGATTAGATGATTCCCACTAATGAACAATATTTCCTCATATTTTATTGAACTATCACCTTTGAAAAAATATCCCCACGATTTTTCTTCCCAACAACCTTCTAATGATCCTGCACTTTATCCTTTAGAAAGCGTCATATGAAGTGATACTCCATGTTAATGTGTTTTATTCTTGTATGAAACACTGCTTCGTGAGCTAGATGAATGATTCCCTAATTATTATAGAATAAAATTCCTTTGTCTGATCCCTTTTTGAGTTCCTCCATTAAGCTCCTAAACCATATCAACTCTTTTCCTACTTCAGTAGTATCAACATACTTTGCCTCTATTTTTCAATAATGTAAAAAATAGTTACAACCAAGACATCCAACTAATTGATGTTCCACTAAACATAAATAAAAAACCTATATTAAATTTCCCTGAGTCTATGTACCAAGTAAAATTTAAATCTATAAAACCATTAAACTGATCATCATCACTGAAATATTAAACTATATCCTCTAAACCTTATTATTATCATAAGGCCCATTTCAAATCTTACCAATGTCTTCTTCCTGAATTTTACATGAAAAAACTAAAAAATACCATACTAAAATTAATATCTGGTTGAGTAAAAACCACTACATATATCGAGCTTCCTATGACTAAAGCATAAGGAACCTTATCCATGTCATGAACTTATACATTTTTTATGGTTCTTGAGTTTTAGTAAGTTTGAAGTGTTCATTAAGTGGAGTTGATACGTGTTTAAAAATAGTTATTCTAAATATTTCAATGGATTTATTAATGTTTCCTTTTTGGATAAAACCAATGAATATGATTTTTTATCCCTCTTAATTCTCATTCCCTATATATTTTTAGATTGCCAAATATTATTCATCTTGAATAATTTTTGACATATTCTTCTTAAGTTCCTCAATCCGTTGGAACTATGAATCAATAATCAACATATCATACAAATACAACAATAGTATGATATATGTTCTATCTTCCCATTTATTTTTTTAACAAAAGTGATCATAATCACATCGACTAAAACATTATTCAAACATGAAATTTTTAAAATTCCTATTCCACTATCTTGAATATTAGTTCAATATATATAGACTTTATTTATACTTATAAATCAAATCCTTCTTCCTATAAACTACATAACCCTTGGTTCAAACCATATAATTTTCTTCCAATACTTCCCCATGAATAAATGTTGTAATTAAATACATATTATTAAAATATAGATCATGAAATGTAATAATTATGAGCACTTTGTAAATGGTTATGTGTTTCACCACTGGTGAGAAAATTTCAGAAAATTCAATTCCTTTGTTTTTATAAAAACATTTCAACAGAAAACTTACTTTGTATATACTACTTCTATCAGATTAATTTTACAAATTAAATACTCATTTTTAAAAAACTATATTTCCCCTAGTAGATCAGCTAAATCCAAAGTGTTTTTGAGATTTAAGGAACTCTTTTCTACTTGTATTACTAACTCCTATTATTTTGAGTCTCTAAGAGTAACTACTTTCTCTAGAGTGACTAGTTACCCTATTTATATTAAAATTAAGAAATTAATATCTACCCAAACCTTTGAATATTTTTCCTAATATGAGTGGATCTCCTCAACATAACCTTAGTTCTGTCCATACAAAGCTTTATATCTAGTATCCTTCTTTCCATTAATGGTTTATTCGATCATTTTATAACTGATACTTGTCTTTCCAAACATTCACCATCTATAAATTTTTTATCTAATCTACTTTTTTTTGGTATGCTTGATAACAAAGTGAAATCCTATAAATTTTCCCTTAAATTTTTCAAACTAAAAGTTTTTCCAGAATCTTCTATCTGATCACCCAAAAATTTGACAGTTGAACTGTCCTCAAATTTTCATTCAAACAAGTTTCGATATTTACATATAAGTTATTCACTGAAAAAAAATATCATATCCATATTAATTATATCTTTTCATCATCCCATAAGTGATAACCAATGTTCTCATCGCCATATCTGATAAGAAAACACACTTTGGATTTCACCTAACCTTACACTTATCTTTTGTATCAATATGAATATATGTGAAACTTCTAAAGATATTGATATGGTTTTTCTCTGATCACATACCATAACCAATTTCATTAGGAAGTTATTATCCCATATCTAAATCCAAACTTTTGTTCACCAAGTAAGCTATTATATTCAAAGTCTCTACCCGAATTCCCTTCAGCATTCTCGAGTAAAGCCTACATTTATCTTTATTTGTCAAAGTAAAATGAATTATCTATGCTATTATATTTTTGTGTGGATTCCCTGGAATAATATTCTCATTCTTGATTCCCTTATTCTTACAAAATTTACAAAAGTTTTATCTTGTGTATTCCCCACTATTGTATTTTTAGATACATTTCAACTTTCTTTCATAATATTTCTTAGCCCGGACCTTCCATTGAATAAATGCCTAAAAAATCATATTTATTTTTCAATAAGTAAACTCAAAACTTTTTAGTAGTATAATAAATAAAGGACACATATTATAGTGACCCTCCATACAATTAAACATGTGTTGGCCCCCACACATCAAAATGAAGAAGTTCTAAATTTTTATTGCACGGTTTTCTTCCATCAAATTTGAAGTAAAATCTAAGTTGTCTTCCTAAAATACATCTATCACATCTTATAAGGTCACTATGATCTATTTTAGGCATTCCTTTCTCCATTATAACTTTAATATTTTTCTCACTAAGGTGGTGAAATCTATAGTTCCAATTTTTCAAACCGTCCGATGAACTCATTCCAATAGTTGTAACTTCGTCACTCATTCCAGTAATATGAAAGGTACCATTATTAACTCCAAGATAAATTTCCATGGAACCTATAATTATATTACAAACTCTATTTGACAAATTTATTTCAAAACCCACATCATCGAGTTTTCCCACTGATATGTGGTTCTTCCAGAGACCCATAATATGTCTAAAATCTTTCAGTTTCAAAAAAATTATAATTTTCATTTGAATGTTCACATAACCCTTACTAACTATATTGATAGATTTATCATCCTCTAGATGAACTCTTCCTAAGATTCTTGGTACATAATCAACCAGACGCCCTAAATCACTAGTTGAATTAAATGATTCCACTTTGTTAATAACCCATTACTATTATGGAATGATCATGATCAGTATCAGGTTGTACCCTCTGTATGTTGTACTGAATAATTTTTTCTTTCCATAGGTGGAATTCTATAACTAATTCTTGTAATATATCTTTATATGACCCTTTTTCAAAAAAAGACAACATTTATACCCTATAACAGTCGATTTACTTTGAATTCTTCTTGGAGTATTATCCTATGAAGGCTTATTCTTCTGACGGTCCATATGATGAAATGACTATCCTCATCTGGCAGTATTGAGAGCACTTCGGGATAGATTATGAAATTTATTAAGCCTTAACTGCTCATTCAATATTAAGTTTTTAATGTCATAAAAAATAATATATGCCATCATATTGGAGTTTCTAAGAACCTTCACCACGGAATATCATCTCTTAAAAGCGAGGAAATAAGAATCAAAACCCAAACATTATCTCTAAATTTTACCTTCATATATTTGATCTTCCCTTGGATCATATTGAATTTATTCACATGATCAATATTATACCTTCTGTCTAATAACGTTAAGTTGAAAAGTCTTTGTATTATAATTTTTTTAATCATTCTTGGATCTCATATATTTTTTCCAATGCTTTCATAAACTCTATAATAGTTTTCTTCATTATAATTTTGAATGAATCATTCCATGAAAGTGACATCCTGACCAAGGCCAAAGCCTTCCCATTCAACTTCTCTCATTCCAAATTTACTATTGTTTCAGGATGTTTACTAGACAAAAGACCTTCAAGATATTTTTGTATCAAAATATTTTCTAGATTCATTCTCCAGAATAAAAATTCCATTTCATCTAACTTATTGAAATAAAATTTTAATTTCATATGAATTCATTTTTCCAATAATAGTAAACCATATAAAATAAAAACAACTTACAAGAAAAGGATAAAAAATTCACTTTTATACTATGAGTGTTGTAGAACTAACTAAATAAACCCTTTGATAACAATTTTTAGAAGTATAACTCCAGATAAGTGAAACTCCACCCATTAGATCTAATGGATAGACCTAGTGAGTCAACATTAATCATATGGAGATGTCTGTCCGATCAATCCATCTTGCACAGTTGAAAAGATTCACAATGTTAACGAATAGAGTGTTTGTCCGTTAACTACATACTCTATGTAATGTACACTGGAACAAGATGAGAATAAACCTAATCACCACACAAAACTCTATGATCTAACTTTATATGAAAGAAGAAAAAAACATTATTTATATAGATCTTACAAATTCCTACATTCATAGAAGAACACTGTAAACAAATTTCATTATGGGATATACGAATGAGTAAAAAACTCTCAATAACTTCCTTTACACTATTGAGTCATAGAAAATAAATTCCTAAACACCCACATTTCAGGCACTCAATTATATCTTTAGATCTAGACCACTGCACCTATTTATAGAGGTCTATGTCTAGTCAAAAAGTTGCACCAAATTTTTGAGTTTCATAGTCAAAAATCCATTGATGAAAGAATACATTGATACACAATTGTATCTTTCATTTCAATAACTAATATATGGTCATCAAAAAATAACCTATGCAAATATTTTTCTCTCTTGGTGAACGTAAACTGTGATAGATCTATCTGATGATCTCTTTTAGATCATCTAAGCCTCACTATAGATTACTAAATCCAATGATTCTGTGTCCACTCAAATCTATCTGATGGAACTTTTGACCAGTGAAAATCCTTCTTACCAAATTCGATGAAACATCACAGTACGAAACATCTACATGATCTATCATATATTTTTGATCTAATCATCTCCAACCCAAAAATTTCATTCAATAACCTAAAGAAATTTCCACAAACCCAACAAAATCCCACTTGGAAATTGCTTCAAGATTTTATCCTTATTCTTATTTAATTCACCTGAATTATTAATATATTCAATGCATACAGTTCCATAAAATCTATCCAATCAATCAAGCCCCACTAAGGAATAATTTTCCATCATAATTTCTTGTACCATATCCTTTGTAAATATATTCATGTTATTTTTCTTCCGAAAAAATATAAGAAAATACTACAATTTTCCTCTAGTAGAATTTATATGAAGTGATAATTCATGTTGATGTGTTTCATTTTTTCCTAATGAACTGGGTTGTAAGAAAGATGAATGGATATCTATCACATAATAACATTCCTCTATAAAATCACTTTACAAGTTCCACCATCAAGAACATCAACCATATCATCTCTTTATCTGATTTAGTAGAAGCAACATACTCTACTTTTATTTTGGATAAACTAACCACTGGCTGAAACTGATACATACAACTAACTTCTATTCCACCAAAAGTAAATATAATATTTTTTGTGCATTTCCATGAGTCTATGTCTCTAGAAAAATCAACATATTTTTTTTTTCAAATGATCATAATCCCCAAAACATAATTTTTAATACTTTCACACTTTAAAGTATCATAAGATCCTTTTAATATCTTATCAATATATCCTTTTAGGATTTTACAAGAAATGGATAACAAATCCTACTGAAAAATCAAAACTTGTTCAAGTAAAAACCATTTGGTACATCAAAATTCCTAAAAATGAAGCAAAAAAACCATCTTCATGTCATGAACTTTTCCATTCATTTATGGTTCCTGAGTTTTACTAAGTTTTAAGTGTCAAGAAAGGGGAGTTAAGATAGGTTTATAAACAATCATTTTGAATCCTTTGATGACTTTCCTAATGTTTACCTTCTGAGATGAAACCAATATACCATATTTCCTATCCCTCTCAATTCTCATCCCCATGATATTATTATCTTACCCAAGATTATTTATCTTGAATATTAATGAGAAATTATTATTAAATTACTCAATTTATGGGAAATATAGATCATAAATGAATATATCATTCACATACAACAACAGTAAAAGATATTTTCTATCTCCCATTTGATTTTTGTAAAAATAGAGAATATACTCACATCGACTAAAACTTTATTCAAATGTAAAAGTGCCTAAATTTCTATCCTACTTTATTAAAGATTGTTTCGATCCATAAAAACGTCATTAAACATTCAAAACAAATACTTATTCAGATAAACTTCATAAACAATTGTATGAACTATGAAAATTTCTTCTTCCATGTAACCTTAAAGAAATTCCATCTTTATATCAATCGGATCTAAGTGTAGATCATCAAAAACAACAATTCTAAGCCCTATCTGAATGGTTGCGTGTTTCACCACCTGTTTGAAAATTTCAAAAAATTCAATTCCTTCATTTTTATGAAAACCATTCACCACTATCCATGATTTGTATATCTTACATACATTACCTTCCTCTTTTAAATGAAATACCAATTTTTCCAAATCTCTCTTATCTTATGGTATATTAGCTAACTCTTATGTGTTGTTGAGATTTAAGGAACTCATTTCCTTTTCCATGGATGACTCGAATTGTTTTGAGCCTCTAAGTGTAGCTACTTACTTTGGACTAACCGGTTCCCCTGTGTCCATTAGATTTAATAAATTCATATCATCACCAAACCCCTGAACATGTTTCCTAATATGAGTGGATATACTCAATACAACCTCAGGTTCATCCATCCAAACCTATCTATTTGGTAGTCTTCTATCCAATAATGGATTGTTCAATCATTATCTATCTGGTACTTGTATTCCCAAGCTTTCAACATATATCAACAATTTTTCTAAAATAACTTTTGTTCAGTACCTTGATTAATAAAGTTTCAACCTATGATGTTTCTATCAAACTTTCTAGACTAAAATTTTGTATGATATTTTATATCTATTCACCATGAAATTTGATAGTTAAACTATACTCAACTTCCCTCTTATTAAGGTAATGATATGTACACATGATTTTTTTTATTGAAAAGAACATATCAGATCTAGATTACTTGTTTATTTTCATCATAACATAGGTGATAAACAAATTTCTCATCACTATATTAGATAAGAAAACATAGTTTGGATTTCAACTCCAACTTAACTCTATATTTATCATCAATATGAACATATGTCATGGTTCCAAAGATCTTGAGAGAGTTAATCTCTGGTCTCTTACCAACTACAGTTCCTTAAGAAGTTCATATTCTACTACTTAATTTGGGCTTCTATTCACCAAGTAAGTTGTGGTACTTAAGTAACCTTCTCAAATTCCCCTAGTAATTTTTTAATGAAGACTCATACTTTGAGTTTTATATTTCAATATCAAATTTATTCTCTTAACTATTCCATTTTTTGTGGATTTCATAGAATAGTATTCTAATTCTTGATGACCTTCTTCTTATATAAGTTATGAAATTTGTGTCTGGTGTATTCCCCACCATTGTCTATCTAGAGAAATTTAAAATTCTTTCACACTCTTTCTCAGCCATAAATTTCCACTAAATAAATTACATAAGCACATAAGATTTATTCTTCAATATGTAAACCCATACCTTGTGAGTATAATCATCAATGAATTCCACAAATTATAGTAATCCTCTATATTAGTGAATAGGGTCTGGTCACTAAACATCAGAATAAATGAGTTTTAACTTATGATTCCTAGATTTTCCCATCCAATTTAAAGGAATTTTTTTTTTCATAACAAACAACTCTTACATATTCCATGGTATACGTGATTGAGTTTAAGTATGAATTTTCCACTATAACTTTAATATTTTTCTCACTAAGGTGACCAAACCTATATAACCACTTTTACGAACCATTCGATGAAGTTATTTCGATAGCTGAAACTTCTTAACTCCATATGTTAAGATACAAGGTACCATTATTTACTCCATGAGCAATGACCATATGACCTATAATGATATTCCAAACTCTATTCTAAATAGTTTTCTTGAAACCTGCATCATCAAGTTATTCCTATAATATGAGGTTCTTTTGAAGACCAGTAATATGTATAACATCTTCCAATTTTAATACACTTCCACTTTTCATTCAAATTTTCACATAACCTTTCCCAACTGTATCCAAAGTTTAATCATCTAATAAATGTAATCTTCCAAAGAATTCTAGTACATAATCAACCATGAAACCTCACTTATCAGTTGAATTAAATGAATCCCCTGAGTCAATAAAACATAAATATTCTAGAATGACCATGCTCAATATCAATTTGGATCCTTCATCTATTAAACTAACCATGTTTTTATATCCATATGTAGAAGAATTTGAAAAATTATTATAATATTTCTTAATATGCCCCTTTTCTCCAAAAATCCAACATGTTCATCCTGGACTGGTCAATTTACTATGACTTATTTTATGGGACATATCATCCACATATTTATACTTTTGATTGTCCATCTAAAGATCTAACCATCCCCATCCAATTGTATTGGGATAAATTTTAGATAGATTTTGAACTTCCTTCCACCTTAACTCCTCATTCAATATCATGTTTTTAATTTCATCATACACATGATCTATCATCCCGTTGGAGTGTCTCACCACAATCACTATGTAATCCCAACTCTCTAGAAGTGAGGAAAGAATAAACAAATCCTAAGTATAATCCCTGAATGTTACCTTAACATACTAAATATTCCTTTGGATCGTGTTGAAGTCATTTACATCATTGAAAATAGTCATTCCATCCGATAACATTAAGTTAAACAGTCTTTATATCATGAAATTGTTTTAAGAGTTTTTGTATTATCATATATTTCAAACAATGCTTTCATAACCTCTATGGTAGTTTTATTCTCTCAAATGTTGAATAAAACATTCCGTGGAATAAATTCCTTGGCTAAGTCCAAAGCCTTCATATCTAACCACTCCCATTAATTTTTTTATTTAGGATGTTTACTAGAAAAAGAGGCTTTAAGATATTTTTGATTCAAAATCTCTTCCAGCTATTTTCTCTAAAACTAAAATACCATTCCATCAAAATTAACGATATAAACTTATCCTTTCTCTAAATTAATTATTTTGATAACTATAAACCAAATGAAATAAAAAACTATCAATAAAAGGGGGTAAAATTCACCTGAATGTTTTGAGAAAAGTAAAATCAAACAAACCAACCCTTTACTACCACTTTTTGGGAGAAAAAATTCTGATAAGTGAATCTTGATCTGTTTGATCCAACTTATGGACCTGGCAAGACAAAATTCACTGAATGGAGATTCCTATCTGATCTCTCTAGCCCATACAACATAAAATCTTCATAATTTTATCATAATAAGAGTTTATCCAATAAAAAAATCCTCTAAGTAATGTTTAATGGAACTAGGAAGACACATAAACTAATCACCACACAAAACACTATGGTCCAACATTATATAAAGGAAACAAAATAAATGGACAAACAAAATTTATGTGGTTTGGAAAATGTCTTACATAAATGGTAGAAAACTGAAAACATCTCTCATTATAGGATATTAAAATGATAAAAAACCACAATCTCTTCCTTTATACTACCAGGTCTTAGAAAATTAAGTTATAAACACCCACTGTTCATGCACCTAGTTATAACATATCTTCATAGCTAGGCCACTACACCTCCTTATAGAGGTGTCTGTCTAGTCAATAAGTTTCATCAGATACCAAGCTTCATGGTCAACCTTTCATTGACTTGAACAACCAATAATACAATTTTTTATCTTTCATTACAACCAAAAAAACTAGTCATTAATAAAAAAACCTAGGAAAAGAGTTTCCAATCCTAGTGAATATCAATTGTGAGAGATCCATTTGATGGTATCCCTTTGATCATCAAAGACTCATGATATAATTCCTCAGTCTGATGAATATGTATCTACCCAAATATTTTTTTATAGAAGTTCTGACTGGTGACAAAAATTTTCACACAAGGGTTTTAATGTTTTTCTTCGTTCTGGTTCAGGTCTGGTTCTTAGTCATTTTCTCAGGAGTCAGCTGTAAAAATTATGAGATTTTGGGACATTATTAAGATTCAATCATTGGAAAATATTTCCCACTAGGTTTCCCCTATTCCCCCCTTGAATTTTAGAGAAACCAAATAATTTTTGACTGGAAAGAACTGGGTTCATGGTTTGGCTGAATGGTTTACTAAACTGTGCAGACAAACTGTGCATAGTGTCCAGCTCATTAAAATATATTTTGTAATTCTAATTTTCCCTTTTGGACTTAACCCTAAAGAACCCCTTTATTCTCCCATTCAACAATTAAATCCATATAAGGATCCCAATCTCCCTTATGCTCTTTAGGAACCCATTTTTGAAAGAGTTTTTTTATGGTGGAACTTCAAGATCATTCAAGTAAGTGAATTCCTCTCTTATTTATTCCATTTCCTTAGGGTTTATTCCATCATCCTTAAAGTTCCAAATTTCTAGAAACTAGGGTTTGGTACCTAGGTTTTATTTTTGAGTTTCTTGATTCAATCTTCTTGGTTAGGTTTCATTTTCATTCCCTTGTGGTGTGGTGGTGGTGCAGTTGAATTTTCACACAAAGATTTAGGGTTTTTAACATCTAAGGTAGGTGATTAGATGTGTAAGAATTCATTGATGAGTTATATTTCTTGTTTTACCTTCCTATAATTTTTCTTACTTATTTTTTTTGGTGTGAAAATCTTTTCTGATAGAACTAGTTAGGAGTTTTATTTTAAAGTTGTATTTTTACGTGAAATTGTGTGTTTTTCATGTGTAACTCATGTGGTATTATTTGATTGAATTTTATAATATATTATATTGGTTTATTAAATGTTGAAAGGGATTACAATTCTATTTTGGTATGGTATTTGGTTGAATTTGGACTTGAAACAGGGTTTTTGAATGGATTTTGTGTGCAAAGCCTTATTTTACTTCTTGAAATTATGTTATGAAAATTTTGAATTGTTTATTGTGTTACACCAAGGGTGAAAAATATGTTTGGATATTGTTTTGGTGGGTGTATATGTTCTTAAAATGGAGGTTTTAAAGAGAAATTTATTATTTATCGTGTCAAAAATTTTGAGAATTTTTTATAAATTGTTGAGACAATTTATTAAATTTTGAGAAAATTGAGTGGCATGTTTGTAGGCTATTTTAGTGTGTGTATGATGTTAAAATGAATTTAAATGTGAAAGGGTATTCTGTGACATATGTGTGGGATTTTTTTAATGTGCATGATTTTGAAATGGAATTTTCATGTGCAAATGGTATTTTATGACATGTGGGACTTGATGGATCACAAAGAGGGATACCTGAGTATCTAGGTGGATAGACCAGGACTAGTATGCTAGTGATCTGGTAGTGGTATCGTCACTGTTTCACTTAGAATTTTTGACAATGACAACACTAACTAAAATTTGATTATATTTTGGGACCACTAGTCCATTGGGGTATCACCTCCTAGTGGTTTGTGCACAAGAAGGATATTGGTTATGGTTACTTGTACACTGAGATACGATATACCTAGGGCCCCACAACTTGCTAGTTCCTAGGGGTGTTCCTGTGACTAGTGCTCATTGGATATATTGTACTTACCATCAACATATGGTGTGTTTTGTTTCGAAATTAATTATCATTTTTCTTTCATTTAAAGGTTTACATTATTCGATGTTTCCCTCCTGAAATTTTTTTTGATTTAAAGTTGCATTTTTAGAAATTGTTACTAGTATTTCTTGTTTATAAACACTTTAAAGATTTTTGTCTTAACATGTTTATCACATGGATTATTTTTGGTGGCATCCTATTGGGATTAGTATCACACCCTACTTACATATTTTTGTGTAAGTATACTAGCTAATGTTTTACATAGGTAAGGGAAAGGTCCTTGGAGATAGTGGTTTGGGTTGTTAGCTTCTCTTTCAGGTGCAGTGTTGTGGAGAAGGCTTGGGGGTGATGTCCCATTGCCTTGTGGTGATTCTTGAGTTGGAATTTCTGCTCCTTTTTAGTTGTGTCCCTCTTGGGATTCGTTTAAAACTATATAAATCAATTCTGAATTTTATTTAAGGCTTTTTTGGTATAAATTTTCAGATTCAGTTTATTTGTTATTATTGGCTGATTAGTGTTTCTATACTCGGGTAAATCATTCCCAAACCATTGTTTATGAAACCCAGGAACTTGTTTCCACCGATGGGAATAGAAAAATTCCTTTGGGCCTTGCCATGGAATGGGTTAGGTTCTGGTTTGGATGGTGACCAGATCTGGTTCGTGATAAAATGGTATCAGAGAAGGTTCACTCTTTTGAGTCATGTTATTTTGGGAAAGAGTCTGGGTAGACTAGAGATAGGATTATTGAAACTCAATGTTATAATTATGAGTAAGGTACCTAGACACACACCTCATGGTAGGACTTGAGTTACCAGGGGAATTTGGGTTCCATATAAATCTTTTCTTCCTTGTGGTTGTTTGTTATTTGGGAAATGAAATAGGAGTTAGGCTAATGGTCTCAGTGTACTCGTAGGTCCTGGAAAGCCATGTGAAGCCAGTGATGTTGTCCAAGATAAATCTCTTTGATGGTGGTGTGACTGGAGTATAACCTGCAACAATATTTCTATGTACCCCATTGCCACTAGTTGCCCCTTGATTTATTTGGAATCTTTATGGGTCTTGGAAAATCATTTTGAAAATTCGTGTTTGAAAATTTTAGAAATTAGATTTTAAAATGAAAATGGTTTTGAGTGGATAGGGATTAGTTTATAAAGATTATATTTTTATAATTTAAACATGTGGTTTACTGGTATTAATTTCTTGGGATTCTTAGTTTATGTTAATGTAGGTTTTGGAAATCTGTTTTAAATGGGATTTTAAAGTGGGAATGGTATGATTTTTAAAGGGATTGAAAATGGGTTTTCAGAACTATTTTGAACGAGGGTTAGAAAATGTGGATTTTTATGAAATGGTATTTGTGTGAGATGATATTATAATTTTTTAATAAGAACTTACAGATTCAAAAAATCTATGGTTCTAAAAATAGGTATGATTTTAAAGTGGGTTTTAAAATTCTATTTTGAGTGAAAAGATATTTTTAGAAATTGACAAGTAGGGTTTGAGAATAAAATTATGTTTTGATGATTATTTATTGTCAAAAATGTTTTATGTGATTCAAATTTGATTTAATTTTAAGGGTAGTTTCTTTTTTTAAGTGGATTTTTTGTGAAATTTGGAATGGGTTTAACTTTGTGACTAGTGGTTTTGAGAAGTGGAGGTGTGGGTTGATTGTTGTTTTAAAAAATAGAAAAATAATTTTTTTTAACCTTTGGTATTTTTGTGAGTGGTCACATGCATATTATATGTGTGGGAAGTGAATGGGTGACTGGTTTGGCACTAGGATAATTCTTATGAGAGGCTTAGTGGGATACCATTGGTGAATGTGCATTCTACTCTACCAATTTTATTTTTAGAAGTGATTTTAAAGAATGGATAGAGTATTTGGTGACCAATAGTCACACAATGTGTCTTCTTGTGTTTTGGGAATTTTGAAATGGGGTGTTTTGAGTTTGAAATACTTTCTTCTCTATATGATGTTTTGGGTTTGTGTTTCATTGATAAGTTGGTTTGAAGTGTTGGTTAGTGGTCTTTTACAGGAAATGTTTTGGGAAACCTTTGTGGTGATTCCCTTCATGTGTTTGGTTCTGGTTTGTGGTATGTTTTGACTAATGGACCAGATTAGTTGGGTCCTTGGGTCTTCTTGTTAGATAATGTATGCCCCTATAAAGAGTTAATTCATGATTTATGTGTGGCCACAGGTGATTCACTATTGTAAGGTCCTCTAATTGGTCAAATTATGGACTCTCTTCTTGGGTTTTAGGGTTGAGTTTATCTCTCATTATTTTTCGTTAAGTGGATCCTCTTGTATCAAGATATTGGTAGTATACGGTTGAAAGAGACCTTAATTTCTTGAGTTGCCTAAATCTTCAACGATTAAGTCTAGAATCATTAAGCCTAAAGGCACTGCCTGGAAGTAGTGAAGGGGAATCCTAATGAGGAAGGTGAAAGAAGTCCAGGTTTTTCAAGGAAATATGCTATCTTAAAGGGCATGTGGGTCTTTCATCAGTCTATTCAATGAAAGGGTTCATGTTAGGCCACAAGTGTGGAGAAATCTGGTGGTTCAAGGCTGTTATGGTTGCTTGAAGTAATCTCATACTACTTGGAACTCTGTTCAAGGTTCCACTCCTAGTAATGTCTCTTTCACTTGCTGGGGTCATGTTTAGCGGAGTCTTGTTGTGTTGTGTTTTCTTTTAAGAAAAAATATAGATGTTGCAAAAACTTTTGAGGGATTATTCTTAAAAAAATGTGTGTTTATCTTCCGATAATTTCTGAATTCATTGTTCTGAGTGAACATGACTTCCTTGTATCATTTTTTTTATTTCTTGTTCAAGGTGAATGGGGGGATGCATGTGAGTATTCTATGCCCCTATCTAGGTGAAGGTTCCATGAAAATGTAAGTATTTGGTGACATGTGTTCTGTAATATTGATGATTTTGGATTTTGGTTTAGTTCCTTGTGTCACTAGAAGAAGAAGTTCGATTCAGGGTTTTTAGCAGCTAACTACAAGGCAGGAGATGCTTCAATCATCTGAGCTCTAGCCGTATGTCTTAGGGTGAAGCTAGAGCATAGGTAGGAAACCCCATGGGTGTAAGGGACCATGGTTTAACTTCTGTCTTCGGTGTGGGAGGTGGAAACAGTTTGAGGTTTCAATGTGGTGGTTTCATTTTAAGTGGTCCCATGTGGTATAATGGTATACGGGGACCTTGTTTCTCTGGGTTTTGATCAGATTTGGTGGAAGAGTACCACCATGGTTATAGGGAAACATGGTGATTTTGTTTTCTCAAACCCTGGTGATTGAACCATTGTAGGGTCAAATCTTCATATGGTTATTCATGTATGAATTACCTTGTATGATATTTTTTATCTCAGTTTTGGATAGACTAATCTAAGGATGGTAATGTTTGTGGGAGTGGTGAGCCGTATAATTTCTCTGATGGTTTGGACTTTCATTGATCTACCCCCTTGTAGTGGGAATTGGGTCTTATGGGGTATTTTTCAAGTTGACTCATGCATGTTGGTTAAGATGATTGGTTCTTGTGGTGGGGAGAACCACTATGAGTCTCATATAAATTCTTTTGGAATAAGTCTAATGTTAGTATACCCCTTATGGTGGGGAGTCCGTTCGGGCCTCCCCCTGTTGGCATCCCAGTTCTGTCTCAGGAAATTAAGTAGTCTATTATAGTGAGGAGTCCATTTAGACCTCCCCCTATTGGTTTCCTAGTTCTGTCTCTGGAAATTAAGTTGTCTCTTATATTGAGGAGTCTGTTCTTACCTCCTCATATTGGTGTTCAAGTTTAGTCTTGGGTGTTAGTTTTTTTCTATGGTGGGGAGTCCATTAAAATCTCCCCGTATTAGTAACTCTCTTTTGTCCTTGGTTTTGGATTGGCAGTAGGTAGTCTTGTTCAAAGCTATTTAACCACAAAATTATTTCTTGGGTAAACACTGGTATTGGAGCGTGACCAACTATTTTGTTGAAGTAAGGATTTGGTGACCTCATTCGAATTTGTTGATTGTTTTAGGTAAATTAATTGAGCTTCATCTTGTAGTGTTTAAGGTGTTTTATCTTGGTATGTGGTTTGATTTTGATTTCACGTTTCTAGAAAGTAGTGTAAATTTTTGTTGGTGAGAGTGTCTTTTCATTTGTTTGGTAAACTGGAGGTGTTTTGGATTTTTGGGGATGAGTGACCCTTAGTGGGGGAGTCCGTCTTGGCCTCTCAAGTTAGATTATAGCCTTGTTTTTTTACTGGTAGAGTCCTTGTTTCCTTTTCATTGGTAACCCCCCTTTGAACTTGGAAATAATATTGGGTTTTGATTTTTTATCTGGATTTGTTGTGGCTTTTTGGGGGAAAAAAGAGTTATGGTGGGGGGAGTTGTCATACCTAGGTTTTAAAGTTTTACTTCATTCCAGTTTGGGTCAGGTTCTTGGTTTTTTCTCAGGATTCAGGTGTGACATGTTTGAGATTTTGGGGCATTATTCCTCTTCTATTCTTGGACTACCTTTTCTCCCTATCCCCCTAGGCTCCCCTTGTATTTTGGAGCAAAATAACAATTTTTTAGTGGAAATAACCATGAATAGTGTCCATCTCATTAAAAAAAATCTTTTGTAATTAAAATTTTACCCTTCTAGGCTTAACCTTAATGTGACGCTTTCTTCCCTATTCAACCGTCATAACCATGAAAGGCTACCAAGCTCCCTCAAGATCCTTAGGAACCCATTTTGATGGGGTTTCGGTGGTGAAACTTCAAGATCTTTCAAGTAAGTGAATTACTATGTTGTTTCATCCATTTAATTAGGGTTTCTTTCCTCCTCCTTGAAGTTCCAAATATCCAAAAACTAGGGCTTCGTACCTAGGGTTTATTTTTTCATTTTCTTGGTTCAATATTCTTGGTTAGGGTACGTTTTCATTCCCTTGTGGTGCAACGGTGGTGCGGTTGAAGTTTCACACAAAAATTTGGGGTTTTTGACATCAAAGGTGGGTGATTCCATGTGCAATCATTCTTTGATGAGTTGTATTGCTTTATTGAACTTCCTAGAATGTTTCTTAATTATTTTTTGTGGTGCGAAAATATTTTTTTGATTGAATTGGTTAATCATTTGATTTTAAAGTTTCATTTTTCATTGAAATTGTGTGTTTCCAAGTGTAACTTGTGTGGTATTATTTTAAGACATTTTATAATATATGAAAGTGGTTTATTAAATGTTGATAGGTCTAATAATTCTATTTTGGTATGGTATTGGGGTGAATTTGGACTTGAAAGAGGGTTTTTAATGGATTTTGTGTGCAAATCCTTGTTTTACTTCTTGAAATTGTTTTATGAAAATTTTAAATGTTTTATTGAGTTACACAAAAGGTGAAAATGATGTTTGGGTACTATTTTGGTGGGTTTATATTCTTAAAATGGGTTTTTGAAAGAGAAAGTAATGATTTGTTATGTCAAACATTCTGATGATGTTTTATAAATTGTTGAGATGATTTATTAAATTGTGAGAAAGGTGTGAGACATGTTTATGGGCTATTTTGGTGTGTGTATGATGTTAAAATGAATTTGAATGTGAAAAGGGTATTTTGTGACATGTTTATTGTATTTTTGGCATGTTCAAGATTTATAAATGGAATTTTCTTGTGCAAATGGTATTTTATGACATGTGATAATTGATTGAGCACAAAGAGGGATGCTTGGGTATCTAGGTGGGCATACCAGGAATTGTATTCTAGTGATTTGGTAGTAGTATCATCCCAGTTTCACTTAGAAAGTTTGATGATGACAACAATATTTAAAATTTGATGATGTTTTTGGAATACTAATCCATTGGGGTTTCCCCTCCCAGTGGCTCGTGCATGATAAGGATATTGGTTATGGTTACTCATACACCAAGATAGGATGTACCTAGGACCTCATAGCTAGATAATGCCTAGGGTTGTTACCATGACTAGTGCTCATTGGCTATATTGTACTTACCACTGTAATACGATGTGTTTGGTTGTTAAATTATATAGCATGCATGTTTCATTTAAAAGTGTACATTCTTCAAAGTATCCCTCTTGAAAACTATTTTCATTTAAAGTTTCATCTTTTAGAAAATTCTAGTAGCATTTCTTATTTATAAAACACTTGCAATATATTTTTAGAATGTTTATCAAATGGAATATTTTGGGTGGAATCCTATTAGTCTTAGGATTACACCCTACTTACACCTTTGGGTGTAAGTATACTTGATAATGTTTGACACATGTAATGGAATGGTCCTTGGAGACAACCATTTGGTTTGTTAGCTTCTCTTTTGGGTGTGGTGTTGTCGAGAAAGCTTGGGGGTGATGCACACTCTCCGTGTGGTGGTTATTGAGTTGGAATTACTGCTCCTTTTGAGTTATGGACCTCTTAGGTTTTGTTTAAAACTATGTAACTCAATTATGAATTTTATTTAAGGATTATTTGGTATGAATATTCAAATTTAGCTTATTTATTATTGTTGGTTGTTCAATTTTTCTATACACAATTAAATCATTCCCAAACCATTGTTTATGATAGCCGGGAAATTATTCCAGGCCATAGGGATAGGGAACGCCATTTGTGAATTTACATGTATTGGGTTAGGTTTCAGTTTGGATGGAGACTGTAACACCCTGAGATTTTATGAAAAATATTCTTTTTAATTTCATTGATCTATTGTTTTGTATAATACACCAAAATAATCTTTCATGACACGCAACCCTGACTTGGCATGCATTACACGCAATCACGACCTTCCTCGATAGCGTGTGTAGTACGCAATACCGGGTTTCACTAAACAACGATATATTGTTATAATATTATTATGGACTAGCCGTTATGAATAGTATTAACTACATTTTGAATTTTATAACATTATTATTCATCTTATACATTTTCAATAATGGGGTATGAAAACAAAATCAGTTTTTTCGGATAAAAGAAGTATTTTTCTAAAAAATGCAGTATTACCGCCTTTTGATGGTGCACCCATTTTAAATATAGTTTTTGACATGTCTATAAGTTTAATTTGACAAAATAAAATTATTCTTTGGAATCAAGAAATAAAAATTTACTTTGGATAAATTTTTCATATTATTCTGGTAACTTTCATATTTTGATGAATAGTAAAAACACGCTATATTTTAATTATAAATAACTTTTTTTCTTCTCATTAATTTATATGGGTATATTATATTTTTAATTGGGTTTAAAGTGTAATTAGAATATATTTTTACCATTTAATCCAATGTTGGTCATTGGAATTAATTTCACTTTGAATTTGGACATAAACAAGTGTCGATATTTTGATAGTTATTGTTTCTTAAAAACACGCTATTTGTTTTGATAACGGGAATTAATTTTAAAATTAATTCATTCCACTTCTATGTTTTGAATTTGGGAAAATAGTCATCATTTTTGAATTCATAATATCAAATATAACATTGGCTGAATTTTTGGTATTTTTCTGAAAAACATAAATTTTTGATGAATAGTGAAAACACTGAGTTTTTGGTTAAAACCAACTTTTTATTTTTATAATCATTTATTTGATTTAAATTTATTTTAGGTCAAAATATATACATAATACTTATATAATTTCAATGAAATTCATTGGATTCATTTTATAATATTTTTAGATTTATAAAAATTGTATTGAACTTTTCACCGTCTTTTACCCACCTCCTAAGAGCTTTTGCAATTGTTTGTAATGCTTAATTTTACCGCTTCTGTGAATGGAATTTCAAAAATCCTAGAGACATGGTTGATGTTAGTAAGTAAAATTTGGTTCAATGAGATAAGAATAATTTTTTCTGAATAGTAACTTTTTACTTTTATTTACCACATTTAAAAGTAAATAGGGTAATTAAGGGTAAAAATGATATTATTATTACCCTAACACATGTCCTAATTCTATTGTAGAAGTTTAATTCGACCAAAAACAACCTTAGAAATAAAATATGACCATTTAGGTCCACTTGGATAAGATTAGGAGACTTGTTATTATTTTATTTAAAAAAGAGTTAAAATATTTAAAATCAAAGTTTAATAACAAAAACATTTTTAATATAGGGTTATAAATAAGATAAATTCGACTATATAAATTAATTAGAAATATAAATCTATTTCCAACATAATGTTATTTTATTTATAATTTTTGGACTTTAAATAATTTAATTTACATATGACACGATGATGATGCAGTAATTTCCTTTTTAAAGAAATATTAACATAATTGATATTACAAATACCCATATAAATGTAATTTGAGACTTTTTATAAATTCCACTAATTTTATAGGTTAATATTACATGTTTGTATTGATTTAATTATCTTTTTTGGAACTAATAAGGTTGTTATGATTTTCACAAAAAATAATTACCAAATAGTGTCAAAATTGACATAAAATATTTTTTAAATCAAATATTATATTATTAATTGTTGTTTTATTACTAAAAATCTATGGTTCGGCAAAATGACTTAGATAAGGATATATATATTAATAAATAACCACTTGGGGTTCGTTTGTCTTGTTATAGTAAGTTTATTAACCATATATTGTAAGAAAACAAGAAGACATGGTAAAAGTTATATTATTTAACTTAGAGTTAAATCTAAATGATAAAGTTAAAATAGTAACTTAAATTTTTCAAAATTATATTGGATGAGGGTATTTAGATCCATCAACACCTTATCTTAAAAATAAATTAATTTGGATCTATGAAAAACCAAATATGACTTTATAATAAAATAATATTTTGAGTTTTCCCAAAGGTGCCCCTCTCCTCCCTTATAAAAGGGCACCTCCTCCCTCTCCTCCTCACACCACTTTGAGCCATAAATATCGGAAAAACCCTGAAAAATTATCTCTACACTTCCCTAGAAACATCTTAGAGGTCCTGGTCTTCTTCAAAGACCAACCCTAGTGCCCTAAGAGGAGGTTAAGAAGAGGAGCGTCAAATAAGAGGTAATATCCATTACCGATCCTTTCCCATTTCTTTCTTCTTCAACTTATTCTTATTTAGTTGTTTTATTATAAAGTAATAACATCAGTATTACTTATGTACTGATATGTTATTATAAATATGAAACAATCACATTTCACCTTCTCTCCATCCTACAGAAAACGAAATCACAGCGCATGCGTACGTAAGGAATACCATCTCCACGCCGTGGTGTAATCTGTTTTTCCACCACCACCTTACTTGGATGGGTATAATGGTGTAAATAATAACTATATATGGATATTATAACATCATAATTATTATGATATATTATATCATCCACTCCAATTCCATTCAAAAATTATGGGAATTATATCATCGCTCGTGCGTACGTACGGATTACCGTCTCCACGACGTGATGAGATTCAATCTCCATGATAACCATTAAAGAATGATTATAAAGTATATATAATGAATAATAATGGTATATATAACGTAATAATGCTACTGTATTTATTTATATGTTATTTACTTAATTCTATTCAAGTCAATAAGGAAAGGAAAACAGCGTTCATGCGTACGCACGGCCTACCGTCTCCATGAACGGTGTATTTCATTTCATTTATCTATCTATTATATATATATATATAGTGAATATATATGATATATAAATCATGATTTAAATTATATAAGTAATTAAATCATGATATAATTAATAATAATATCAAGAACAACAAGTCCAAACAAGTACGATAAATAAAACGATTTTACCCAAAATGCTGCTTTAACACGGAATTTACAAAAGAACGGGTAATATAAAGGCATAAGTGAACCATATATGATATCATAACAATGAATATGATTCTGTAATAAGTAAATGACATTATTTAAATCATTATACAGGAGGTTTGGATACATACGAAGCATATCAGACATAAGGTAAGGGATAACTTTTCCAATCTCGTTTTTATCCGAGATTGTTTATTCGTAAGTATTTATCGGGGTTATTGTTATCATCCAAGCCCATGTTTTATAAAAATGTTTTTATGTATGATTAAAGTTATTTTTACCCATTTTTTACTTTTACTACATGGTATGTATGGAATTATTCTTTTTTTACCATATGAGGTACTTTTTGAATTTTCCGGCAAAAGTACGAGAAGAATGTGTTTTTAACTTATACGACATGAAAGGATTTTTACGGTTTTATAAAGCCTTATTTTCATGAATCTTACTCCAAAATATTTCATGAATATTTTCATCAAAATCTATTTCTTTTAAAATCACTTGATGTTTTGTGAAAAAAATAAATTTTGAAGAAAAAATGATATTTTTCTCAAGAATTCATTTCAAGTGTTTTATCTAAACCATTTTCCATCTAAGATGACATTATTTCAAATATGTATGTTTCAAGTATAATGCCTCTATGATTTACATGGTTTCACTTTTCTTATGATGAAATATCCATTAGTTTTATATGGATTATGAGATGATGGGATGATGTTTATGAACCCCATTTTATTCTTTGGGTTATGATGAATGTTTTAAGTTTATTTTGTGGCACAAGTAAGAATGATTTCATTATGAGATGGGTGGGAGCTATACCTCCCTCCAATTAATTGGGTAATGATTTATATCTCATGATATATACATGGCTGGAACGGTATGTTAATCCGGTTCAGTATTACAGGACTAAAACGAGGAGTGAACTCGATTTAGAAAGGGACTTTGTACACTAAGATGGTCTTGGAAGCAATGCCTTGGCTACTATTGAAATAAGATCATGTTCTTAATGGTTTGCCACAATTATATGTTTTCTTCCCATGATATTTTATCATGATTGATGTTCCATTATGATATATGCCTTACGTACTTCCAAGCTTTATGTCTTTTCTCAAGATTTTGATGTTTAGATTTTATTTTCATGTTTTTTGCATTCAAATGTTTATGGATTGTTTTATGTTCTCTATGTTTACTCTTACTAGGAATTTGAGCTCACCCTTTATATGTTTTCTTTTCCCCAGGATATAAAGAAAGGTTTTAGGTAAGAAAAAAATGGGAATATCTTTATGGGAGATGTTGAAGATCTTTCATCATGATTAGAAGATTATGTTCCGAGTCTCCAAAGACACTAAACTATTACGGTCCTTTGGTGTATATTTTTGTTAAGTATTAAGTATTTCGCAAAAGTAATGTAATGTCCTTGTATGTCAAGCTTTTTTTCTCTACAGTTGTTATCAGAGGAAAGGTTTAGGCAACCTTTGGAAACTTGGATGTGAGAACTTTAGTGAGATCCCTAGAGATATTTCTAATGTATGTCTAGGGATGTCCATAAGGTTAAGTATAAGTATAGGTTATAGTCCAAGAATTATGGTAATGAAATTAGAAATAAACCTATGATGTTATATATGGAAGGTACTGCCCCTTTATTATGTTGTTTTCCCTATCATGATTTTTTCCTCTCACACTATTCTTTTTGGGTTTTAGAAAATGGCCGGAAAAAAGAGGATTCACGATAATGGAGGATATGATGGACAATGGAATGATATTATTCATGAGAAACCAAATGAAATTTGATCTGGAAGTCCACATATCATTATTATGCCTAATCAACAATCTCATAATTTGATCAATAATATCAGCTTTGGTAAGTTTCCCAACTCAGATAATAAGAGAAAGATGAAGTTTCATGATGATCATAGAGGAAAGAAAGTTCAATTTACATCATGTAAATAAGGTGGGAAGAGTCATCAGGGAGATAATTTCAAAGGAACTAGAAGATTTTTTGGGTGTGGAAAAGAAGGACACAAATCCAGTAAGTGCAAAGGAAAAGGTTCAGTTAACACCATTGGCAAGGATAATGGTATTGCTACGACATCAACAATGATTAAATGTTTTAAATGTGGAATGTATGGGCATCATTAAAACCAATGCCCTAAGGGAAAGTATCATGAAGAGAATCAGCAAGGTCGTATGAGTAGTATTTATATGGATGATGATGAAGAGACTACAAATGATATGTGAGATGAAAGGATTGTGGAATCTCGGTCAATGGTTTAAGAAGGCAGTGGAATGATTTTATGTTTATCAAGAGTAATGTTGTATAGGTAATGGTACTATGTAATAAAGACACATCTAAGGATTGTTACACTATTGTTTTTCCTAAAGTATTTGAAATTATATGTTGAATGGTACCGGTAACCATGAAAGGTTATTCAGATATTTTTCGAAAGAATATGATATGCGCATAATGAAGGGACAAATAGATAATTAAATGTTTGATAGTATTCATGAGATCATGATTGATATAAGGACTAAGTGATATCATGTTTTGAGTATAAATAATTTTGAGGATTTTGGTATGTGGAAAGTGTTAGCTTTTAGCTGCATTCATGTTTTCACTAAGGTTCAATGGGTATTCATTTTTCAAGAGTATACATGATTAAGGCCTTCACATGTTTGGAATTTGACCAACAAGACATATCTTATGATATATGGTGATCAACGATGGTATTAACATGCTTGTTATATGAACTCTCTCGTAATCATTTTCACTATAATATGAGATTGGACATCAGTATTTTGGATAAGCCTAAAGATTGGAATGGATTATGTTGGACATAAGTTAGTATTGTTTAAGGCTAGAACTTTTTAGATATTATTGATGGAGAGTTATAATAATGTAGTTTTAGAAAAAGGGAAAACCTACAGAATGGGCGACGACCCGTCACATCGAACAAGGCTGTGGGAATCGAACCCACAATTGAAGTTCGATAGGCCTTTATCGCCTACCACTGGCCTACAAGAAGTCCTTGGTTAGTAGAAACTAGTTTTATTATATTAAGCGGTATGATATATGAAGTATAAGTCCATTTTAGGAACTATATATGATTAATCTCACTATATATGGACTTATGTATATTTAATAACTTTTACTAACCTTTTGTTTGAGACAGATGGATGACCTATCATTCTATCGCATAGTCTGATAACACATCACGGAAGACAAATTCAACTTCATTTCTTTACGAGATGATGTGGAAATTGTTCAAGGCACAAACAACAGTAAGATTGTACCAAAATCAAGTAAGTATTTCTTTTACTTCAAAAATTCTTCAACTTTCGGGAAATGATCTTGAATACAAAAAATTGTTGTCCTAATTTCCTTATTTCTGATGAATAAGATGGTACCTTAAATCATCACAAATTTACGGCTTTGTGATTGTTGGGTTTTTCATAGCCATGTTCTCTACCACTCCCCATCAGAATATGATGGTTAAATTTTTCTTCCATATCCATATTTTCACTTATGTTTTCCTATGTGGAAACCCAGTGCTGAGTTACTTTGGGTGACCATTATGATTCTAACTTTCCTTTTTAAAATGTAGTTTTATTATTCCTTTTTATGATGTGGGTTTCTATGACAGAATCTTTCAAGTAGTAAACCATTTATAACACGATGAATTTCGGGGGAGAAATTCCTTTTAAGGGGGGTAGAATGTAACACCCCGAGATTTTATGAAAAATATTCCTTTTAATTTCATTGATGTCTTGTGTTGTATGATACATATAAAGGAGCTTTCACTACGTGCAGCCCTGATTTGGCTTGCATTACACGCAATCGCGACCTTCCTCAATAGCATGTGTAGTACGCAATACCGGGTTTCACTAAACAACAATATATTGTAATAATATTATTATGGACTAGCTGTTATGAATAGTATTAACAACATTTTGTATTTTATAACATTATTCATCTTATACATTTTCTAGAATGAGGTATGAAAACAAAATCTGTTTTTCAGATAAAAGAAATATTTTTCAAAAAATGTCGTATTAGCGCCTTTTGATGCTGCACCCATTTTAAATCTATTTTTGACATGTTTATAAGTTCAATTTGACAAAATAAAATTATTCTTTGGAATTAGGAAATAAAAATTTACTTTGGATAAATTTATCATATTATTCTGGTAACTTTCATATTTTGATGAACAGTTAAAACACGCTATATTTTAATTAAAAACAACTTTTTTCATCGCAATAACTTATATGGTTAGATTATATTTTTAATTGGTTTTAAAGTTTAATTAGAATATATTTTTACCATTTAATATAACTTTGGTCATTGGAATTAATTTCACATTGAATTTGGACATAAACAAGTGTTGATCTTTGGATAGTTATTATTTCATAAAAACACGCTATTTATTTTGATAACGGGAATTACTTTTAAAATTAATTAATGCCACTTCTATTTTTTGAATTTGGAAAAATAGAAATTATTTTAGAATTATGAATATAAAATATAGCTTAGGCTGAATTTTTGGTATTTTTCTGAAAAGCTTCAATTTTTGATGAATAGTGAAAACACTGAGTTTTTGGTTAAAAATGACTTTTTATTTATATAATCATTTATTTGATTTAAATTTATTTTAGGTCAAAATAGTTAAATAATAATTATTTATGTTCAATGAAATTCATTGGATTCATTTTATAATAATTTTAGATTTATAAAAATTGTATTGATCTTTTCAGTGTCTTTTACCCACCTCCTAATAGCTTTTGCAATTTTTCGTAATACATAATTTTACCGCTTTTGTGAATGGAATTTTAAAAATCTGAGAGACACGGTTGATTTTAGTAAGTAAAATTTGGTTCAATGAGATAAAAATAATTTTTGGTGAATAGTTACTTTTTACTTTTATTTACCACGGTTAAAAGTAAATAGGGTAATTAAGGGTAAAAATGTTATTATTATTACCCTAACACATGTACTAATTCTATTTTATAAGTTTAATTCGACCAAAAACAACCTTAGGAAAAACATATGACCATTTAGGTCTACTTGGATAAGATTAGGACACTTGTTATTATTTTATTTAAAAAAGAGTTAAAATTGTTAAATCAATGTTTAATAACTAAAATATTTTTAATATAGGGTTATAAATAAGATAAATTTGACTATAAATATTAATTATAAATATAAAACTATTTCCTACATAATGGATATTTATTTATAATTTTTGGACTTTAAATAATTTAATTTATATATGACACAATGATGATGCAGTAATTGCCTTTTTAAGAAAATATTAACATAATTGATATTATAAAGACCCAAATAAATGTAATTTGAGACTTTTTATAAATTCCACTAATTTTATAGGTTAATATGATATGTTAGTATTGATTTAATTAACTTTCTTTGAACTAATAAGGTTTTTATGATTTTCCCAAGAATCAATTACCATATAGTGTCAAAATTGACATAAAATAGTTTTTAAAACAAATATTATATTTTTAATTGTTTTTTTATTTTTAAATATATACGGTTCTGAAAAATGACTTATATAATGATATATATATTAATAATGAACCACTTGGGGTTCTTTTGGCTTATTATAGTAAGTTTATTAACCATATAGTGTAAGAAAACAAGAAGAAACAATAAAAGTTAAATTATTTAACTTAGAGTTAAATCTAAATGATATGGTTAAAATAGTAACCTAAACTTGTCCAAATTCTATTGGATTAGAGTATTTTGACCCTTCCCCACATTAGCTTCGAAATAAATCAATTTTTAGCTATTACAAACCGAATATGACTTTATAATAAAATAATATTTTGAGTTTTTCCAAAGGTTCACCTCTCTTCCCTTATAAAATGGAACCTTCTCCCTCTCCTCCTCACACCACTTTGAGCCATCAAGCACAGAAAAAACATGACAAATTATCTTATCCAATTCCATATAAACATCCTATAGGTTCAGTTCTTCTTCAAAGACCAAACCTAGTGCCCTAAGAGGAGGTTAAGAAGAGGCGCGTCAAAGAAGAAGTAATATCCATTACCGATCCTTTCCAATTTATTTCTTCTTCAAATTATTCTTCTTTAGTTGTTTCATTATAAATAAATAACATAATTATTACTTATATACTGATATGTTATTATAAATATGAAACAACCCCATTTCACCTTCTATCAATCCTACGGAAAACGAAATCACCGCGCGTGCGTACGTACGGAATACCGTCTCCACACCGTGGTGTAATCTGTTTTTCCACCGCCACCTTACTTGGATGGGTATAATGGTGTAAAGAATAAATATATATGGATATCATAAAATCATACTGATTATGATATATTATATCATCCACTTGAATTCCATTCAAAAAATTATGGGAATTATATCATCGCTCGTGCGTACGTACAGATTAACGTCTCTACGAAGTGATGAGATTAAATCTCCATTTTAACCATTAAAGAATGATTATAAAGTATATATAATGAATAATAATGGTATATATAAAATACTAATGCTACTAGATTTATTTTTATGTTATTTACTTAATACTATTCAAGTCAATAAGGAAAGGAAAACAGCGTTCATGCGTACATACGGCCTACCGTCTCCATGAATGGTGTATTTCATTTCATTTATCTATCTATTATATATATATATAAATATGTTGAATATATATGATATATAAATCATGATTTAAATTCTGAAAATAATTAAATCATGATATAAGTAAAAAAATATCATGAACAACAAGTCCAAACAAGTACGATAAATAAAATGATTTTACCCAAAACGCTGCTTTAACATGGAATCTACAAAATAATGGGTAATATAAAGTCATAAGTGAACCATATATGATATAATAACAATGAATATGATTCTGTAATAAGTAAATGAAATTATTTAAATCATTATATAGGAGGTTCGGATACATAAGAAGCATATCAGACATAAGGTAAGGGATAACTTTTCCAATCTCGTTTTTATCTGAGATTGTTTATTCATAAGTATTTACTGGGGTTATTGTTATCATCCAAGCCCATGTTTTCTAAAAAAAATTATGTATGATTAAATTCTTTTTTACCCATTTTTGACTTTTAATACATGGTATGTATGGAATTATTCTTAATTTACCATACGAGGTACTTTTTGACTTTTCCGAAAAAAGTACGAGAAAAATGGGTTTTTAACTTATACGGAATGAAAGGCTTTTTATAGTTTTATAAAGCCTTATTTTCATGAAGATTCCTCTAACATATTTCATGAATATTTTCAAAAAAATCTCTTTCTTTTAAAATTGCATGATGTTTTGTGAAAATAATTTTTTTTGAAGAAGAAAGGATATTTTCCTCAAGAATTCATTTCAAGTGTTTTATCTAAACAATTTTCCATCTAAGATGGAATTATTTCAAATGTGTATGTTTCAAGTATAATGTATCTATGATTTACATCGTTTCACTTTTATTATAATGAAATATCCATTTTTTATATGGATTATGTTATGATGGGATGATGTTTATGAAACCCATTTTATTCTTTGGGTTATGATGAATGTTTTATGTTTATTTTGTGGCACAAGTAAGAATGATTTCAATATGAGATGGGTGGGACATATATCTCCCTCAAATGAATTGGGTAAAGATTTATTTCTCATGAGATATACATGGTTGGAATGGTAAGTTAATCTGGTTCAGTATTACAAGACTGAAACGAGGAGTGAACTAGATTCAGAAAGGGACTTTGTCCTCAAAGATGGTCTTGGCAGCAATGCCTTGGCTACTATGGAAATCATATCATGTTCTTAATGGTTTTACACAATTATATATTTTCTTCCCATGATATTTTATCATGATTTATGTTCCATTATGATATATGCCTTACGTACTTCCAAGATTTATGTCTTTGCTCAATATTTTGATGTTTAGATTTTATGTTCATGTTTTTTTGCATTCAAATGTTTATGGATTGTTTTATGTTCTCTATGTTTACCCTTACTGGGAATTTGAGCTCACCCTTTATATGTTTTATTTTCCCCAGGATATAAAGAATGGTTTTAGGTAAGAAAACAAAAGGGGAATATCTTTATGGGAGATGATTAAGATCTTTCACCACGATTAGAAGATTATGTTCCGAGTATCTAAAGACACTAAACTATTACGATCCTTTGGTGTCTATTTTTGTTATGTATTAAGTATTCTGAAAATGTAATGTAATGTCTATGTAAGTCAAGCTTTGGGTCTCCACAATGATTGATCTGGTTCATAACAAACCTTCTTCTCAAATGATTTAAAATATTACATTAGGAAACATTTGTTTGGTATGTCTGGTGATCTCCATTTGATCATCTCAATCTGGAAAACACAATCTGATAAACATGAAGAAAATTCCAAAAACCCAATAAATCATAAAAATTATATGAATTATCCTAATGAATACATATAGAACCACATATCTCTAGAATAGAACATAATAATATAATATCAGATATTATAACCTATTATAACATAACATTCATGTGACACATG
The DNA here is from genome assembly GCA_963277665.1 of Viscum album. Classification (NCBI taxonomy): domain Eukaryota; kingdom Viridiplantae; phylum Streptophyta; class Magnoliopsida; order Santalales; family Viscaceae; genus Viscum; species Viscum album. The sequence continues at coordinate 2,086,701,976 of OY728132.1, forward strand.
ATACACACCCATAATAGTATGAAAAATGAAATAATTAGAATATGGGAAAAATTAATGGGATTTATATCCAATGTAAAGTTAAACCTAGAAAAATAGAAAAGGGTGACACATCATCACACTATCTCTTAGAATGAACACCAATAAATTTCATCACTATTGAGTACCCCAAAAATCTAGATCTATTGACTCTGCATTCAAAATGATCATCCTCAAGATTCTTATCATCTTTATAAGACACAAAACATGTAGGAATAATGTACATGAATGTCTAAGTATAAATATATTGAGATTGAATCCCTAAAAAAGTAGAGAAACATAACATAAGTTAGCTCAAAACCAAAGTCAATGAGAAGACAAGAATAATCCATACATGCTTTTGATGATAAAGAAACAATAATGTAGGAAAGTCACATTTCTCAAAGAAGAAATATATAAGGATCAAATTCCTAAATCAAACCAAATAATCAAACATAACTAGCTTTAGAAAACCCACATAACTTCATAGAATTTATAGTAGGGGAAATAAACCTCAAAAGGGTATAATTTTTGGGTGAGGGAGTTCAACTTCAATGAAGGACCCATGGATCATTGAGAAAATCATATTGATTGAGAGAGTATTGAATCAATTAATGGAGAACCCATGCTTTATAAGTTGGGGAGTTCCTATATCCATAAATAATATAGGGAATCTATACCTGGTTGGGATCAAGGGAGTACTAACCCCATGTACAAACTAGAGTAACCATACACTAGGTTTGTGGGGGGGGGGTACCAACTTTATAAAGTCCTGGGGGGAATAACAGACTATGATCAACCCATATCCAGGGGAGTACTAAACCCCATTTTCACTTTGAACATCTCACCTAAACCCATTAATTTGTATTATATATTTTAAGAACTCAAAATATAAAAAATGTATTATATGTGGACTATAATATAAAATGGATCAAACTTTTATATTAGATATGAAAAAATTATCATGATAGGATATTTACTCCCCCAATTCCAACACATTGGAAAAAAGTGTGAAAAATGTTCTAATGAGCTTATCATGAGCCACATGGAGACCCACTAGGTGCACAACATATCATGGTAGATTCAAGAATAGTACACCCTCAGGGTGCACAACCCACCCACAAATTGGAAGGGGTTGTTCGAGTGTGTAGCATCATGTAAACCCTACTCAAGAACCAGGTTGGGTTGATGCCAATCTAGATCGATGCCCCACTTCCCTTCCAAAAGGGTGATGAATAACCCATGAAGACCTTTCCTATTACCCTCTTGTGCTAGCATTGGGAGGTCAACCAGCCTAAATTCCCTTGGTTGGGTTGGGCCAACATGACTGACCATGAAGATAGGTTGATTGTCATATGGGGTAATCCCTACATTCCAACCGTAATCCATGGTGTTATTTTCAGACCCTTCACTTAGGGATAGGAAGGATGGTCCACCAATGGGTCTTGTGTAACACCCCATGAGTTTACTATATTTTTTACCTTTAAAACCTAATAAAATAAAAATATTATTTCACAAGCATCGCCAAACTAAAATTAAACCACAATAATTTATAATAAAATTAATAATTTTTTTGTTATAATATAACTATTAATTTAGTGAGTATAATAGGAAGTAAACATATTAAAAAATCTAAGAATAAAAAGACAAGAAATGAAATTAGGTAGTGAAATCCTCCCTTATGAAGCTCACTTGTCTAAGAATGGAATGGAGGTAGATTCAAAAGGTTTTTATCTAGACCAATACTAATATAAACTCCATCAATTGTGGTATAAGTTAAATCATATTTGAGATAAGTTCAAGCTTGTAAAAATTTCAGCGAGATCTATGCTAGTGGACTCACCAATTGTGACTTCCCCCAGACTTTAACTTATGCTTAGATCATACATGATGATCTATATGAGATATTTCACTAGAAATTCATATGATATAATCATGTAAATACTAATGTAATAAGTTATTTATCACATGAATTTTACATAATTTTCATTTTTACTTTTAAAGAAAATGAAAGTTTATTTACTAATGTATTAATAAAATTAAGAAGATAATTTTATTCTTAAAGATATATTTTTTCTAAAAATTAATTTTTATATGTTTATTTAATGATACTAAATATATTAAATATATTGTTGATATGAATATTGTAAAGCCAATATAATAAGTAATAGAGAAGAAAAGAAAAAGTTATTTTCTTATAAAAATAATTTTAATTATAATTTTATGTTTTATTTTAAAATAAATTATAAAGTTTTATATTTTTTTACAAAAATAAATTCATTTAGTAACATAGAATAAAAATATTATCTTAGTGTAATTTTTTCATATTTCTCTAAAATAACCTTTTTAGGTGAATAATGAAAAATACAATTTTCCCAAAACTGTGAATTTGATGAATTTACCATTATATATGGAAGAAATATAATCTTATAAAACCTTTTAAGTGATTAAATATGTATTTAATAAGTAAAACTACAGATTTTAAAAATACTATATTGAATTTATAAAACCCATGGTTAAAATTTTGAATATGAAGTATTATTTTTTAAAATAAAAACTATTTTTAGTCTATTCCTTTAATTATGTTTTGAAATGGTGAAATTTTGTTTTTTATTTCATTAAAAGTCACATAAATATATTTTAGTTTATAATAAACAAATTAATGTCATTAAAATCAATAATAATGATAATTATTTCCTAAACATGACATTTGTATAAAAAAATACATCTTTTTTAAAAATTGATTTTTTCAGGTTATGCATGCTAATGTTAAAATTAAATTTTATTATACATATAAATTTAATCTGATAGATGTTATTTATTATTTTTAATTATTAGGTAAAAATTATGCAATAAATCTCATTTTATTTTTAGTCATTAAAAATAAATTACTTAGATAAACATTTATTACCTCGATAAAAATAAAAAAAAGTGAAAATATGCAAGAGGAAAAGACTTAAAAAATGATAAAAACAAGTTTTAAAATCAATAGAAGAGGGATTATAAACCTAAAATCAACCCAAATCCATTATTTTCCATTTTTGATCTACTTTACATGTGAAACATGTGTTGTATTTATACTAAAAATTTATATTTATAAAAATGTCATACCCTTCACCTATAAAAAGAGATCACCTCTACCACAATTTAAACACAAATTATAAAGAATTATATTTAGAAAACATCTTCCAATTATCTCTTAAACTTTCTTATACATTTCCTATAATCATTTTTCTTTTCCAAATACCAAGCTAAGGATCCTTAATTTGTTACCCAAGGGAGAACATTTAAAGGGAGAGGTAATGTTCTCAACCGAGCTCTCTTAATTATATTATTTATCTACCCCCTAAAATCTATTATATATATGAAAATATTATAAAATATGTACATAAAATATTTTTTAATTTTATTATACTAATGTAATATCAATTTTTTATGTTCCACTAAAACAATTATAAAAAATAAAGACGTCATCATGCGTACATGTACACTACCACCTCCAGGAATAGTGTGTTCTATCTTTCATAAATTCCATATATAGATGGATAAAAAGTTTTATTTAATTAAAAATATAATATTTTTAAAATTATTAATATTCTAAAATGATAATTTTTTTATTTTATACCTCTCCCATGTTCTACGAAAAATGATATCGACATCCATGTGTATGTGAAGACTACCACCTCTACAATATGACATATTTTATTTTAGATTACTTCTAAACATGTCTGACATTAGAATGTTATTTAATAAATAAAACTTATATTTATCAAAATATTAATATTTTTAATTATAATATTGAATATTCTATAGGTGATATAAATAATAAATAGTCATAGTAAAATTAACTACCTAAATTGAACATATAAATATATCTTATTTAATTTTAATATATTTTGGGAAAACCTAAGAAACTATATAAATTTTTACTAATGTAATAATTAAATACATAAAAATTTATAATTATAGATTTTATTAAGATATTTTACAACACATTTGACCATAATCAATATACTGATGATATTTAATAGAAATTGACCAAAACCACCCCAAGTAACCTACATAAGTGAGAAATATTTAATAAATTATTAAAACATGATAATAAGTAATTATTAGAAAAGTAAATATAGATGAAAAAAAAATTTAATATTTTTTCGAATAAAATTAATTTTATTAATTATGATGATAGGCACATGTGTTTAGTGAATCCGGACTTATTGTAAGGGTTTCCACATCTCATTTTTTCTTCAATGAGATATAATTTGTATTCACAAATTGTCCCCCTTTTGTGATGTAAATATTGTCCTTGGATTCCATTCTATAATAATTTTATTTAAATATAAGGTATTTATAAATCTATATCATATTATACCTTTCTGTGTTTTTGATTCTAAAGATAATGAAGTCACATGTGTTTTGTTGACTCAATTTATCTACATTTAGGTCTTGAGTTATCTTTATTAACTCCTATTTAAAAAGTTTCCTTATTCTACCATTTATATATTCTATACGATAAATAATATTTTTTACATTGGGTTAAATACTTAATTAAAACAAAAACTTATTTATTGGTTTATTTATTCTTATCATTTTTAGGATTGGTACCAATCCTTTCTAATGAATTTTTCTCCTCAATGTCTATATTTTTCCTTTTTTCCAATGCTATCTTTTTATGTAAAAAAAATATGTTTTATCACCGGTAATACTCATATTTCTCCTTACCCATTTTTAAAATAATTTTTTATCATCATTTTTAACAATGTGGGATTAAAAAAAGACATTTTAAAACATCAAAATGGATCTTCTAAACCCCCTCATTACTTTTAGGTTACACAATCTCTTTATTTTTCTCCCTATTACTATATATCATTTTCATGAGTAACAACGATATTAATTATATATGTTCCTTATATATATATATATTATGTTAACGTTATTTTTTTAGAATAATAAATGCTTTATTCTCACTTCACAATTCCTTCTTTTAGGTAAACACAAAACTTCCCTATATCTTATTTCATGTCAAGTACCACCCCCATAAAATGTTTTTAACCATAAATAGATTTAAAAAACCCCCATTAACTTATATAAAACCATATTAGTCCAATTATAGTCTAAAATAAAATAAAAATATCCTTCCTTCTTTAAAGATCCTTTACTCATTTCATAAAGTATCACCTAAGTGATTTATTTTTATCCTTACATTTCTAATACATAACATAATTTTATATAAATTGGAAGTCTATGTTCAATACCTTCACTTATTTATTAAAATATGAACATCTAAAATGATTTCATTCATTTTACTTTTTTACAATATAACCTTTGTTTATTCTTTGAGACAAGAATATAAAACCCATTTCTTACTCATTGGTTTTCTAATTACTATGATTTATATATGGTTACTTATCCTCATATGTAACACATATGAATATATATATATATATATATATATATTATGAATATGATTTGTGGACACTGATACCTCTCTAATTCATTGAGTAATGTTTTCATCTCATAAGATACCATGTATGGTGCACAAGCGGTTAACCTAAGAACGCTATGTTATGTTGTCTTGGTGGAGAGCCTTGAATTATGATTATGATGCCATGTTTTATATTGTTTCCACATATTTATGATTCTATGAACTTTTTATATCATTCTATTGTTACATGTTTAGAATATTATATCACACTATTATTCCATGGAATATGTTTTTTCATTTGATATTACATGTTCCACTGTCACAACTTTTAGAAAAATATTATGGTCCTATGTTATTTTTAATAAGATATTTCTCTCCTAATCATGTTTTCGCATAATCCTATGATATAACACTTGATGAAATGTTGATAAGGTTTCTATTACTAGGCATTTGATATCACCCCTTTATTATGTTTCCATTTCCCAGGTTATGAAGATAAGTATAACTTATGATAAGTCTATAGAGGAGTCTAGTGTGGCTAAATTATGGAAAAATGTTCATTAGAATCATAAAATAAGTCTTTTTATATAGTTGATCCTCAAAGACACAAAATACTCCATTCTTGAGATTGTGTGATTATTATGAGATGCTATTTTTAACATATGGAAATAATTTAAATTAAAGATATTTATAGCTTGGGTAATCTGAATTTTTATAAAATATAATGTTTAAAGAAATATTTTTTAGCACTAGATCAACGAGCATGGGTTTGGGGCACCTCCATTGGTATTAGAGTAGGATTTAGTTATTTTTGAGGATTAATTTAGTTATTTGTGGGGATTATAATGAGATAAATATAGAGAAAACCCTGTGAATAATTCTATGTATAATATGGTATCCTAGAATTTTGGTAAATTTTTGAGCATATGGTTTTCTAATCAATTTCATCCCTATTAAGATACTAGCAATTTGATATGTCTATGGCACAGATGTACCTAGGGGAAATCACCAAAAAAAATACTCGTTGAGTATCAACTCGATATTCACTTGGTGTATAATGAGTGAGGCTAAGACTACACTCCTAGATAAGCACTTCTGGGGGATATTATTTGGTTGATTATATTCAATTTACGAACCATTATGAAGGATTTGAGCACATTTTTGCAGTATGTTCAGAAAAACCTAATAGAAAATATATAATTAATAAATCTTATTGAATCCTATAAATTTTTAGGTTAGGGTATTTATTTAATTTACGATTTATACATTTTGTGTTAATATTTTTCCTCTTTAGATTGAGTATTATTATATTTAACCCTTCATTATATAATAAATTATTTTATCAAGGAGAAATTGGGCTAACAATGGGCGTGATGGATAAAGCGATGATTATCCTAACGAGTAACCGAGTGGGATAGAATATGGTCTTGAGAATATTATTATTACGATCACCCAACTATCTTGAGTTATGATTAAAAAATTGAGTCTTTAAAAACTTCTGAACACACCAAATAAGACAAGGATAGAGTTTAATAGAATATCAGGTGATGAATATGATGAAGGAGAAAAGATTTAACTTCCCAAGTGTAAAAATTGTGAGAATAATCACCCAAGGTAATGTATCAATGGAATTATAATATGTTTTATATATGGTTAGAAGATAATTTTGTGACATGAAGTTGAGTAAAAGGGAATATTTCATTTAACAAGATGAATAAAAATAATGTTCTTCCAAAGGATTCACTAGAAAATTGATATTTTTGATGTGAAGAATTTATACACTATGAAATATAGTGCACTAATATAAATGATTAAGATGAAAATCAACACTAAATATCTTCTTAGAACATGGGAATAATAAAAATCCTATCCTAAGACTACCATTGAGGTGGATAGTGATAATTAAGTGGTGCTACACACACTTATTCTTCACTCTAGATTTGCATATGTCTTATTCCATGTAAGTTTTCACCAACTATTAGCTGTTGAATTATAAATAAAAACACATGGTTATATAATAATTTTATAAAAGGTATATGAATATTCTTCAAGGATTGTGGGATTATGATTCATGAATGTTTTATTATCCTTATTTAGATGAATTGGATGAGATTTTGGAAATGGATTTTCTATCTACACACATAATCTATATTAAGGAAATAGTGATATCATATTTCATATCTCAAATAAAATTATGATCACTTTTAAATAAAAGGATTAAAATTAACTCTCTAGTATAATTTATTATATTATATAGGCCTTAACCTCTATCATGAGTAGTATTTAGCTTAAATATTTAGGAAGAAACTCTATATAGTGATATGTTTATTATGAAAAAATAAACGTGTTTCCTAGACTTACCCAAGTTACTATGGTCTATACCTTATTAGAAATAAAATCGGGATTTATATATATATTAAGCTCTTAAAAATTTCATTAGATGTTAGTAACTAAAATTTCATGGAATAATTTTATTTAAGGGGGAGAATATAACACCTTAAGATTTTACTATATTTTTTACTTTAACATCTATTATATAAAATAACTTGTTTCACATGCAACACCAAGGTAAAAAGAAACTATGATAATTTAAAATAGAATTATTAAAAATTTCCTTTATAATATAACAATTAAATTGGTAGGTATGAAATTATGTTACCATATTGTGAAATATATGAACAAAAGGAAAATAAACGGCATCGGCCAGTGGAAGTATCCCTTATGGAGCACATTTTTTAAAACATGGAAAAGAGGTAGCATCATTAGGTTTTTCCTAGAAAAAATCCATGGTGAAAGCTAATAATTATCGTATGATTAAAATTTTATTTGATATAAGTAAAAGCTTATAGAAATTTTGAAGAGGTCCATGCTAGCATAATCACCACCCACGACTATTGCCCGAGCGTACCTTATGCTTAGATCTTATGTAGAGATCTTGAGGGGATATGTAATTATTAATTAATATGATATAATAATGTAAGTATTAATATAATAAGTTATTTATCACATGTATTTTACAAATTACAAATTTTTTACATTTAAATAAAAAGTATGTTTAATTACTATGGCATTGATAAAATTAACGAGACCATTTTATTCTTAAAAAATGTATTTTTTTTCTAAAATAGTATTTTTATGCACTCTATTTAATGAAACTAAATATATTAAATATATTATTTATATATATAATATAACACCAATATAATTATTAATTAATAGGAAATTATAATAAGAACACCTCAATTTTTTAAAAACTTATTTTCATATGAAAACAATTTCCATTATATTTTTATGTTTTATTTAAAAGATAAATTCTAAAATTTTAGAATTTCAATTTGAAAAAAATAACTTAATTTTTATAAATAGAATAAAAATACTACTGTATGATAAAATTTTATTTTGTTTTTTGAAATAATTATTTTTCAGATGGATAGTGAAAAATACATATTTTTACCAAAAATGTGAAATTTATGACTTTATAATTATATAAAAAATAACTAGATGTTTAAAAAAAATTAATTTATAATATACGTATTTAATAATAAAAATTATGTAGTTTAAAAATATAATTTTTCATTTTAAAAACCCATTTTTAACATTTTGAAAAGTAAGTAATATTTTTCCAATATATAATATATTTAGTCTATTTCTTAAATTAAGTTTTCACAAGGTGAAATTAGACTTTAGATTTCAATTGAAGTCACATAAAACTCTCTTGGTTAATAATAAGCCAATTAAATTCATTAAAATAAAAAAAATTATATTTCTTTCCTAAACATATCATCTATGCTTAAAAATACACCGTTTCTAAAAATAGGTTTTTACACATCACATGCTCTAATTTTAAAATCAATTTTTAATACATACATAAATTTTATTTGATATAATGGATTTCATATTTGGAATCATTAGATACAAATTATGTGATAATTACAATTTAGTAGGTAATAAATTTAAATTACTTGGGTAAAAATTTATTACCAAAGTAAAAACAAAAAATGCTAAAAGTGATAAATCCAAGAGAAAAGACTAAAAAACATGTTTAAAACATGTGTGAAAATGAATGGTTGAGAGATTATATACAATATTTAATACACCAATCAATTTTATCCACTTTTTATCAACACTACATGTGAGACATATGCTATCTTTATATTAAAAAGTTATATTTACAAAAATTTCATTCCCTTCGTTTATAAAAGTAGCTCACATACACCCCCATTTATCCACACATTAGAAATAATTATCTAGATAAAAAATATTACCTAGTATCTCTTAAACCCTCTAACCATGTCATGGAAGACTCATTCTTTCCAAAATACCAATATATGGATCCTTAAGGTGTTACCATATGGAAAACATCCTATGGGAGAGGTAATGTTCTCAATCGATATCTCTTAATTCTTTTATTCTTATACCACCCTAAAACCTATTATCTCAATGATATTATGATAAAATAAGTATTACTAATATTCTGAAATATTATTATACTAACGGAATAACTATTTTCTAACTTCCTCTGAAATAATTAAAAAAAATGATGACATCATCATGTGTGTGTGTGGATTGTTGTGACTATGAATAACCCGTTCTATTTTTTATAACCTCCTTACATGGATGGTTAAAAAGAATTATTTAATAAAATAATATAGTATTTATAACATGATTAATATTATGAAATGATAAATTATTTTATTTTCTACCTCTCCACCATTATATAAAAAATGTGAGCAGCCTCCATGTGTATATATGTGCAAACTATCACCTCCACAAAATGAATTATTTCATTTATCATTACCACCTAACATGGATGACTTTAAAATTTTCATTTAATGTATACAAATTATATTTATAAAAAACATAATATTATATAAATATGATACTGGACATTCTATAAGTGATTTTAATAATAAATAGTCATAGTAAAATTAACCACCTAAAATCAACATAACAAGACACCATTACTAATTTGAGTCCATTGTGGGAACAATTAAGATACTATATAAATTTTGGAATTTTGAAATAATAAAATAAATTAAACAATAAAATTCTAAAGATTATGAATCTATTTTATAAAACATTTTACCATGATCAATATACTGAGCAAGTTTCAAAGAAATGGAGCAAACCACCTAAAGTCACTGATATAAGCGAGAGATATGTAATAAATGAATAACACATGATAATAAGTAGAACATAGAAAATTAAATATAGATTAAAAGTTTTCTTAATAATTTTAATAATAACATTAATTTGATTATTCAAAAAATCAGGTAGATGTACACACCGAATGAGTACCTAAGGTAAGGGTTTCCACATATCAATTTTTCTTAATTGAGATATGATTTTCATTCACCACTTATGATTTTTTTTTAAATATTTAAATTTGATGTATTTATTATCATATTTTTCTAATTGTTTTTAAAAAATATATCTCATATTCTACCTTTATGTGTTTTCGATTCAAAACACAACAAAGTCATAAGTGGGTTGTTGAATCAACTTTATTTATATTTGGGTATAGAGTTATCTTTATTGAAAAATATTTTATAAGTTACTTTATTATACCATTTATATATTCTGTATGGAAACATACCTTTTTTCCATTGGGGTAATTACTTCTTTAAAACAAAAAACTTCTTCATCAGTTGATTTCTTCCTAAAATTTAATAGATTGTTAGGATGATACCCATCCTTTCTAATTGATTTTTCTCCTATATATATATATTCCCTTCCTACAAATATTCTCATTTACTATACCAAAAAAATTGTTTTCTCTATAATTATCCTCTTATTTTTACTATTTTTTTTTCAAAATAATGTTTTATTAAACCTTTTAATAATGTGGGTTTCAACAAGGGTATTTTAAAACATAAAATGGATCTTTCAAACTGAACCACATTACTTTTGGGTTGTATGTTCTATTTATTTTTCTCTATATTACTTTATATAATTATCATTTATTTCATATATATTCTATATATATGTTCCTTACATATATAGCTAAATTAACTTAACTTTTTTGTGTGTGGATATTACATGTTTTATGTTCCATTCAAAATTATTTATTTTGGGTAAAAATGATTTAAGGGAACTTCCCTATGTATTATTTCATGTTAATTACCACCCCCATAAAAAAAATTTAACTGTTTATAGTATTTAAAGACTCTCATAATTTTATAGAAAACCCCTTGGTTCAATTATTTTGAAAAATAAAATTACAATGTCCTTCCTTATTTAAATGATCCTTTACTCATTTCAAAAAGTATCACCCAAGTGGTCCATTTTTTATTCTTAAATTTCCATTACTTATCATTAATATTTATATATTAGAACTTTATGTTTAATAACTATTATTATTTATTAAAATATGGACATTCAAAATTATGTAAGTCCTTCTTCTTTTTGGAAATATTTACCATATATCATTCAGCTATGTATTGTGATAAGATTATGAAACCCACTTCTTTATTAGGGATTTTATCATGATTATGCTCTATGTATGGTTACTTTTAATCATGTGGAACACATATGCATGTATATGTTATTAGTATAAAGGGTTCACCCTTATATAACTCTAATGAATGAGGTAATTTTTTATCTCATGAGATACCATTTATGGTGCAAAGACAGTTAGCCTAAGAACACTATATTTTGTTGTCTTAGAGGAAAGACTTTTACATATATTTATGATGTTATTTTTATGCTGTTTTCATATATTTATGATTTCAAAAAGTTATGATATCATTTCATTATGTCATAATTCCAGACTTTTCTCACACTCTTATGTTAAAGTACGTGTTTTTTCATTTGAGATTACATATTCTTTTATCATAACTTTTGGAAAAATCTTATTGTCCCATGTTATTTTTAATAAGATAATTCTTACATACTAATGTTTTCTCATATGTTTATGATATAAACCTTAATGAAATATTTATAAGCTTACCCTTATTGAGTGTTTGAACTCATACCGTTCTTATGTTTTTATTTACCAAGTTATAAAGATGAGTATAACATATGATAACCCTATAATGGAGTATAGTGTGGCTCAATTATGGGAAATGTTCACTTGTATCATAACATAAGGTGATTATATATATGATCCTAAAATATAATAAGCCTTATATTCTTGTTATTGTATTAATATTATGATATTTAATTTTTAACTTTTGGAAATGATGTAAAATAAATATATGTACAACTTGAGTAATATCACTTTTTATCAAATCCAATATTTAAATAAATTATTTTTAGCGCTAGACCCATGAGTGAAAGTTTGGGGAACCTCAACTTGAACCATTAGTGGTGATCATCTCATCAGCTATTCACCCCTCAGTCTCTATAAGTCAGTGAATTCTTTATCAATTCCCGAATAATATCTTGGTTAAAAAATCATAGAATTTTCTCCCCTAGATGAAACCCTAGATATAGAAGTTCTTTACTAGGATGACCATTTCTACCACCTATATCATTAAAATCACTGCATCCATTTCATGTTTTTGTACTACCATTACCACACACCTCTCATGACATCCTAGGATCATCCTCTATTTGTTGTCTTGTTCGAACTTCTTATCCATAATCACCATCTTTTTCTACTAAACACTACAAGGACTGGTATACATTAATCACTAGATCATGATAAGGACAAAAGATCGATAGAAGAGATAAAGGGAGATGTTATAGTGGTTGAAAGTCTGGCCTCTCTCACGAACCATCTTTGGCCATGGCTGGTGGAACCATGTCATTACGTAAGGTACATGGAATGAGGGAGGGGTGAGGGTTTGGTGACAATGTTTGACCGAACACCCATTATTAACTATTTATAACACAAAACAATGATTTTAATAATTAAAATTTTTCAAATTAACTAAAGGGGATGAATAGAATCAATGTTTCTCAATTAAATTTCGATTCATGAAGGAACTGAGCATTCAGAATCATAAAATAACCCTTTCACAAGGTTGGATCATTATTACTCATAATTATTTATTGATCTAGGTTCCATTTTCATTTCCTGGAATAATTTATTCCATTATTTATAGTTCTAAAAACTCTCCCTCAATGTGTGTTTATTTCAAAAAATTAATAACCCCAATCAAGAGGTTTAAGGATCAATTTATAGGGGTTTATTAGGTTTAGCAGTACTTGTAATTAAAATCCCAAGATAAATTATACCAGAGACATAAACCCAAAACACCAATTACACTACACCTACGGTAAACCACCTGCCTTGAGTCAAACTAAGGGGATGGATTTTCTATTTAGAGTTATTTTTAAGTGATATTAATTATCTATATCATTTGTATGTACATGTAATAGCAAATTTATATTAAAAATACACATACACACACACACACAAATATACATTCATGAATTCCCTAGACACCTTAAAAAAAACTATGAAACCATTTTATTTAATATTAATAAATATATTTATAAGTTTCAATAAAAAATTTCAGGTTGCTAGTGGGACCTCTTTTCCTCAACTTGAGGAGTAATGGCATCCTCTGATTGTTTATTATCCAAACTAGGGAGTGGATCATCTTCTTCATCATCAACATTAAAATTTTATTAAAAAAAGTCCACAATAATTCAAACAAGGTTAATATAGTAGAAAGTATTGTAACCCAATAGAATCACCCCTAACTAGATCAGAACATGCAGAGGATAGAGAACCATGACTAAAGAAGTTGGTAAAAGGTGAATCCAGTGATCCCCAAAAAGTAAGGGAGTCCACAACTTATTTTCCTTCATGCCATGTGTGGAGTAACTAAACTCTATTTCTAATAATGGTATTTCATCTTTGTATTTGATAGAAAATAGACCATGGGTAAGAAATGTGATCTTGAATGGGGTCATGGAGAATCAATGATTGTATTTCAACTAAATCCAGAATAATATTATGATCAAGACAAATCAAAATCACATTAATAAGTATAAAATACTCAATAAATAGTGAGATTACATGGACAAATAATTAGATGAAGGCAAGAACCACTGAACCTTTAAAATCTTTAGTCACCCCACCATCTTGCATGAGGATATGCATGCAATAAAAATCGATATTTAACTTGAGGCATCTATTTGAGTGGTTATATTTAATCCATATACCCTATATATAAAGACTATAAATAGAGGGAGCAATTCTATTATTAGCTAAATATAGCCTCATGGTGGGAGATTTATCCTATTATTTTATGAGGATCCTCGGTTCAGCTACCAGGCTATGAGTCTTGGCCAAAAAATCTAGATGAGAACTTAAAGATCCCTCATCAAGAGCTTTTTTCTTATCATTAAGATACACCAACAACCAATGAATTAGAGTATATTACTTTATTTCAGTTTATTTTTATTATCCCCACTTCATAAAACCACTTAATATGAAAATCACCAGGATGGGAAATTTAAAAAAAGAACTCAAATAGTTTACAAAGTTTACCTCACACTATTTCCACCCATTCACCTTGGAAGAATAGGTGTGAGGAAGATTACTCATTAGATTAACTGTATCACATGAACTTATAGTTGAGCTCAATACACTTATGCTTAGTCCCCTCATCTATATAGATGGAAAAAGAAAAAAAAGTGGTGGACATCACCAGCCAAAACAAGCCCCAACACTTACTCGCAACCACCAAAACCATCCAAAAAATACCTCAAACATCCTTTTAATGAACCAATATATATCTAAACACAATAGTATATATATATATATAAATAAATAATTAGGTGAAAAAATCCAAAGAGGAAGCTGCTAAACCACACACCAACATAATCCAAAACCACTGGAGTGAATTTATAACAAACCAATATAGGGTTTAACATGATGGTTCAGGTGGAAAGAGAATAGGTGGGAGCGTATGATAGCCACAAAGAGATGATGAAAATTCCAATAAAAAGGAACCAGATAAACCAGATACAAAAAATAAGAAACATAATTAGAGTGAGAAAAATGTTGGAGAAGGAGGTGAAAAGAAGAAAAACCAAGATCACCTTGAGATCCAACATAATATAGGAGGATCGGGTGTATCATAGATGGAGTGGAAGAAGAAGGTGAAAAGGTGAAAACCCTAGGTTTCCAAAGGAGAGAGATAAAAATGAGATGGTTGAATCTATATCATTAAGAAGGAGGGAGAAAATCATGAATCGAAGAACCAAGATAAAGAGGTTTTCCACTCTATCTCTAGGGGAAATAAACCCTGATGGAGTAGAAGAATTCTCGAGAGATCGTTCTAGGAGAAAATAGATCTGTCACTCATGTATTATCTTCTTTATAAATGGTAGTTAATTATATATGGGGATTCATATCAATAATATCTCCCTATTTATATCATATGGCCATCCAAACTAGTACCTATATAATTTATTTAATAATTTCCACCTATCTTGTGGATTTTTCTTCAAGTTCATCCTAAGAAATAATTTATTGTGTTTAATATATAAATTTATAACAAGGAGAAAAAAAATTAGTGGATTTTAAATAAAATTATAATAAAATAAATTCATAGTAGAAGTATCCCCCTAATTTGTTTAGCATTTATCTCTTTATACTGATGTAGTGGATCTAGAAAATAGATTTTGTGAGAGTCCTATAGTGAGAAGTATTTCTATAGACCTATTTTGATTGCCTTAGCCTCATAATAAAGATATACATAAATATCTTAAACCATAATATTATTTGTTATTATGTATTCTTAATGTTTTCATTGGGTAACCACTTATATTATTATATTTATTTGGACCTGGAACTTCTCCATTTCATCCATCTTTTCCAATAGTAAATCATCTTCACTTTTGTATTAAGAAAAATTCCTTTCTTCTTCTTATATTTTTTGTTAACCTTATAAATTGATTTCATGGTACTATGTATATTGAATATAACAATCATACTAAATGAAAAAAAATTATTAAGGTTCTAAACTATGTAAATTTTTATAAAGGTTGGAGGGATGGAGTTGAATCAATAAAATATCAAAGAAGAGAGAGAAAATATAATGAGAAAAACTATGCAGCTTATTCAAATTCCATAGAAACAGAAATAAAATATATATGAGTGAGTGAAATTTTATAAGTGTCCATGAACCACATAATATTTATAAATTCCTAATAAATCAGGTTAGTGACAGACCTCAGAGTCTTCTCTCAAGGAAACCCAAATCATATAGCAATTTTTTTTCCATTTCATTACTACATTTTATTTTAATAATAATGAAAGTAAGGGAAATAATGGGTGTATATATTATAATGAAAATAATATTACAAAAATTTAGGAAAATGCATATGTAAATGAATGATTATTAGGGAATAATTATGGATCTATCTTTAGTTGATAACAGTTTCATTCTATCATTGTTCTCAACAGATTTTTTTAAATCTTTCTCTTCTCAATATAATCTCTATTATAGTAACTATATCCATCATTATTTTTTAAAGATCTGAAAATTTATTTCATTTATACACTAATATCATCATACTATGTGGATTAATCTATAAAACCAAGTATGTATAGAAATAATATGATCTTGTTTAGTCACAGAATCCACTATCATGGAATGTATCATTCAAGAAACAATCCATGGTGATTCACCCCAGCTCACATAAACACTTTCTATAACAACCATGACCCCAATAACCTATAGTTGGTTTCGTCTTTATTATATTAGCATAATATTCAAGGAATCACATCCCAAAGGACCGAATAGTTTAGTAGTTTTGGTAAAATAGATACATACATGATTACCATATTATATTTGAATATACAAATTACAAAATATTTTTTTTCATAATTTCATTATTTCATCTAGAATATCCTCGAATATCATTCATAGTACACTATTTTAATTTTTTAGAAAGGAAAAAAATAAGGGTAAGATCAAATGATCAGTATTGGTTAAGTATAATAGACGAAATCATGAATCAATAAGCATAATCAACATGGAACAGTAAATATATGAACACACATTACATTAAATAGATAACTTTACTAACAATATTAGATACATAATAATAAATATATAAAGGTAAATAAATTAACACACATTCCATTTTAATAACTTGACTATCATTAATATATATGGAATAATCAATATGGATGGGTAAATAACTAAACACACATGCCATTTAAATAACTTTAATATCATGAATATACAAGGAATAATCAATAAGGAAAGGTAAATAATTGAACAAACATACCATTTAAATAATTTTACTATCATGAATAGATAAGGCATAATCAATATGGCAAGGTAAATAACTGAAACACATGCCATTTAATCGATAAAATGAGAATGAAAATGCATCCAGAGATAATATCCTTGTGAAAATATCATGTATAATAATAAAAGAATTATTAATAACATAAATTATTAATTATTGGATGTCATGATCTCAGGCATCATGATACCACTACTGTCAATACCTTTCACAAGACAGTTTAAAATTGATTAGTATATATACACTAGAAACCCATTTAACTAAGTCTTGAAAAATGATTCATCTCATGAGACCACTAATGCATCTAGGGTCTATCTATAATCATCCCCCATCCAAAACTAAATTTACAAAGAATTACTCATATATTAATCAATCAATTTAATTTATTAATAATGTTCCTTATCATCAAATATCTAGATTAAGTAAAGAATACATATTTATCAATATTTCCCTAGATAATCAAATAAATTTCAAAGTAAAAAACCATATTTGAAAATGGTAAATGGGTTAAGAAATAATAATATCTATTATATATATATATATATAATATTTAGTATAAATTTAATTCCAAATGAAAAATGGTCATAAGAAAGTGATTATCTCAAGAGAAAGTTAATAGTCACAAAATTAAAAAAGAAATGACAGGTGACCATTAATTCCTTGAGAATATATATTTTTAGAATAAAATAATGAATAAATAGTTTTTCATGTTAAATAAATAAAATGGGATGTATATTCACCACATAAAATAGAATAGGTTTATATTAACAAATATGCCTCAATGAAATGTAAATTAAGATGAAATCCCTTATAATGATCATACCGTTGAAGTGACGATTAATCAATAGATTGATTATGTTTATAAAATGTAAATAAAAAAAATTTAAATATAACATAAGATAATAAAAATACATTACACTTATAATCTTATAATATCAGAGATATTGAAGAAGTAATATAACCAAATTAAAAGTAATTGAGTTATAAAATTTTTTACCACTTGGTAATTTTCAAGTCAATTGCCCTTTGGTGTAATAATTAAAATTAAAAATATTAAAACAAAACTATGTATGAATTAATATTGGTATTATATATAAAAGGGGAAATATATACACCATATAAAAGAAATTATATACATAACATAATAATATTCTTCAATGAAGGGAAATTGAGACGAAGTCCCTTACCTCACACTACCTTTGGGTTAAATTTGATTTAACATCATGTATAATATTATTAATAATGTTATTAAATTATAAAAAAATTATATTCATATTTATTATATCATATATCTTCCTATTATAATATGTTATCACCCGTTTGTTAATAATATTTAATTATTTTCATTGTTTGGGGTGTTACTTGCATTGTTTTATCATGCGTGTTTTAGCATGAAAGTTTTTTTTCTTATAAATATCACATAGTTAAATCATATAAAGAATTATATTAATGTTATAAATATAATATTTACTTATTATATATAATTTTAGAATCATTTTTGCAGGTTGGATGTGGAAAATGAGTCACATTGCTTCTAAGAGACGGTAGGTCGTACATACGCACAAACAACAATATGATTCCATTAACGAGTGAAAGGGTAATGAAGTGGGTGCTATATTAATTTTAAATAATCAATATTATGTCTTATTTATCACATATATTCATTAAATTTATCCTTATTACTTTTCATATAAAGCATAAGTGAAAAACGAATCACATTTCATCGTGAGGTAGTAGTCTGTCATACACACGAGCAACGTTATCATATTTGACATGGAAAATTAAGAATTTATATGTGATATTATAATTAAATAAGTATAAAAATATGATAAATATTATATATATGCATTAAATTAATAATTATATAAATTTATGAGATGTGTTGATGGAAAAAAATTTACACCAGTTCACGAGGCGGTAGTCTGCCGCACACACGATCGATGATTTCAATTCTCATTTGACAGAGGAGAAGATTGATAATGGTTTTTACATTAAAATTATATCATATAAGTATATTATATATAAAGGTGTTATTATAATATCATTATTGAATAATATTTTAAAGTGGTGGAAGAACAAATAAAATAAAAATGTCTATTTAAGAACATTACCACTTCTTTGGATGACCACTTTAGGTTTGTAACAAAATAATTCCTAGGATGGATTTATGATTAAAAAAAAGGGATACAGAATGATGGTAATAGAGTAATTATGTTAGTTGGGAAGGTATTTTCTGAAAAAAAAAATGTTTTTGTAAGTGTTAATAGGTGAGTAGAGGGGGTGACCTTTTATATGTGGGGAGAGAATTCACATGAAATTTTTCAAAATAATCAATCAGAACCACATTTTTATCATTAAAAAATCATCCAAAGTGGGTAATTATCTACCATTAGAGATTATATAGTAAAAATAAGGATGTTAAATTTGTTTTTAGAAGTTTATTGGTAATTTTAAACATTATATTTTTAGTTTAACCCCCTGTAAATCGGTTTTTACTTTAACCGCAATAATTAATTTTTACTTATTTTACTATTAATAATGGTAAAAATTTATTTTTAAATTATTATATACAATAAATTTTGATGATTAAAAATATGAAATAAATTTTTCCAAATTAAATTCCTAAAATTGGTAGAATCCAATTTAAAATTACACTCGCAGACAAGATGAAAAAGTAGGTTTCCAAAACAAAAGTTCTCATAAGTGTAAAATGATTTAATAGCAAAATTAAACATGAAATTTATTCCAATGGTCTAAATTTTATTTACTATAGTATAATTAAACTAATTTTATGTAAAAAATTAAAATATAATTAAATTTTTTAAATAATTTTAAAGAAAATCCAGTTTTCGATAACAATCAGTATTTATCACTATTCATCGAAAATTGAAGCATTTAAAAAAAACCCAAAACTTCATACTAATATAATTGTGATATGATAATTTTAAAGATGAATTAAATTTTATTAAATTAATTTTATAAAATTGGTAAAAATTAATTTTAAATTATGTTCGCAAAGGGCGACTAAACCACCTTTTAGAAAAATATAGTTTTTTAGAAAACATTTATTTTTCTTTTAAATTTTTATTATTTTATTTATAATCAATATATATTAATAATTTTCATAATTTTTTTATTCCTATTAATACCCAAAAACATAATGGTTAGGTTATAACAGTCACATTTTAAATAATAATGTTTTAATAGAGTATTGTGTTTTTTTAAATCTGGTGTTGCATGCATCGTAAGCTATCAAAAATATTTAATTTATTTTTAGATAAATATATCATAAATTATCAAGGTGTTAAATTATATTCCAATATTTGTGTTTCATGTCATATATTCTACCAAATATGAATTTCATCTTTTAAAATCATAGGGTGTTACATTCTTCTCACCTTTAATAAATTGTGTTCTTGCAATTTGAACTTGCACTCAGAATTCAAGAGATTTATATTTGAAAATTAATTTTTTAAAAACCACATCATAAAAATTGTTAACAAAAATTCCTATTAAAATATAAAAGTTCATTTGGAGTAAAAAATAATTAGGATTCTAAGTAGGATAAAATATGTGGTAAGTGAAGATATGGATGTGGAAGAAAAGCATAATGCCCAAATAATGATAAGGGGTGATAGAGTTTGTTGATAACAAGAATGTGAATGATCAATCAAAAGTTTAAAACCTAAAAACTATAAATTTTTTATGAGTCAAGAGACTATTTATTCATCGAATATGAATGTTATAGGATAATTTTTTGTTTCAAAGTCTTTTTCCTATAGTTGAGGAATTATTTTACTATCTATGAATTTAATCTAATATTCTTACTTGATATATTTATATTTCATAAGCACAAATTCATCCTTTGGTTGTGCTTTAATCAATTTCCACTTCCTCCTTTACTCAAAGAAATGAATATAAAAAAAATGAATTTTTATTCTCGAATCACTAAAATTAACTTTTAATAGATCATTAGTGTAATGACTCAGATTTTACATGTATAAGTTTTGTATATTATGTGGATTATTTTTTAGGCCAAGAGCTAAGATGACCTGTGATTCTGAGGCTCAGTGTGCCTAAAATAAAATTTTGAAATATATCAAATATATTAAATAACATAAGAACATAGTTTTTATGAAAAATTGTAATAACTTCTAAATGGGATCCTGAATCATAAATATGAGGGAACTATTGATTTCAGACCATGGGTTTTACCCTAGGTGTGACATAACCTTTTTCTTTATGGGGAGTTTGTGAAAAAGTCATCATGGATGTAAAATGAAAAAAATAATTAATGAAATTATTTTATTTCATCCATTGATGCATCAACCTAAATTGGTATATAAGTATACAGTTATGCCAAATACTCAGGGTTATCCGCATAACTCTGGAGCCGTTGGAGAGAGAATTGGAAGATATATCTCATACGAATGCCAACCAGATAATAGGTTGGTGATCAATGTGCAACAGGATTTAGAGATAACGCCAATGAAAATTACATAGTCTCATTCTTCATGAGAGATCCATCTATCTTGATGTAGGGTGGTTTTTTTTGGATTTATTCCATATTGTTGATTTCTATTACGAATGTTAATTAATCGCCCAATAGATTAATTTGAAGATCAGTCATTTTTTGAGATGGGTTTATCTTTTGGGGTTTTTGGGATTTTCATGTGATTATTATTGACTATTAATTTTTCATTCTAATGATGAGAGATCGAGGCAAACAAAAACATTGGCCAAGGTTCGTTCCTCATGTTTGTGGTTTTTCATTCTCTTCTATTTATTCATTCAATGTGGAAAATTTCATTTTTCCTACTGCTTGATGTATACCCGAAAATTGACTATTGTTCACCCATTTCTTAGAAAAATGTTATGAAATAATAAATCAAGACTTGGCTTGATTCAAATATCATGTGACGATGAATGTGGAAGAGTATCAGATGGTGTGGATACTTTATTTTTTGTGTTA
The DNA here is from genome assembly GCA_963277665.1 of Viscum album. Taxonomy (NCBI): domain Eukaryota; kingdom Viridiplantae; phylum Streptophyta; class Magnoliopsida; order Santalales; family Viscaceae; genus Viscum; species Viscum album. Next base: position 2,086,724,607 of record OY728132.1, read on the forward strand.
TTCAATGTGAAATGAAGAAAAAGGTTTGAAGGTGTTTTAAAAATGGATTTGATGGATGAATTTTGATGACTCAATCATGGAAATTACTGAACGAAGAAACTTTTTGATTTATGGCATGGGTCACAGCTAAATTGATTTCCAGAGAAGGGAAGATGACGTGTGATTATATATTAGGGATTCTGCAGGTTTCAACATTACACAGCATGTTCTCTATAAGAAAACACCATGTGGGGCCATCCCAGCAGTGGATAGGGTTTTGGGATGAAGTTAAGGGTCACATGGTGTGATAACTTGTCACGTGGAATATGACCCATCCCGGATGGCTCGACGTGTACCTCAGAGGGTACATGGACTCAACATGAGAGTAAATGGCCAGGGGCACACTATGTAATCCCAAGCAGACATGTCCATCCTGGATTTACATGGTCTTAGCCATGTACTAGGAAATGAGATGAAGTGTAGGGGTTGAGGAGCACCATGTACTTATACATGAACATGGGCATGACCCGTTTTACACCAGCGAGACCCGGTTCTAAGGGGACACACTGTGTACTCCTAGTGCATATTGTGTAATATTTTAGACTTAGCTTGAAACCCTTTTCCTAGGTATATTGGACATGTTTCATTAGGCCATGTTCCCCATATCTTTTCCCCTAGGGTTAGTATGGAATCACCTCCTACACATAGAACAATGATACCTTCATCAATAATTCTTGGATAATGTTGTTGGAATCCTTTAGTGAGGACCAGAGTGAGATCCTTTATCAATTTCTTTCCATATGTGGAGTTCTTTGTATCTTAATGACCAACACTATGTGGGATATAATCCTCTACTAAGCAAGGAAATCTTGATTGAGTTGTTGGTATACCCCATGGACTTGGATGTGATCCCCATCCATGTATCATATCTCTTCATACTTCGAGTTTATAATTCTAATGGTGAGACCCAACAAGAACTTCCTCTCAGATGGATTCCATCAGTGTTATCTGACTCATGGAGTGTGTTCTCCTAGATGAGTTCTATATAGAACCTTTGAGATGGAATCTTGGATTGGAATTATGATTGTGAATTTACCTTGAGACAACGTGTATTTGTTGAGTACATATAGATATTATTGTTATATGTGCTGTAGAAATATACCTATGCAGGGATAACTATTATTCTTTTTATATGGTTTGTGGTTTCTATGTGTACTATTGGGTATTATTATAATCACCGATTCATGGGATTTTCCTAAACATGTCATGTCTTGTTCCGATGATCATCACATTGAAATATCTCTAGAGGGACCAGGACTAGATGGTTCTTAGTGATACTGGATAGACCGAGGCAAGTTCCTATGGTATCTTGATATCAGTACCCAAATTTAATTTCAAGTTAGACTATTTTTTAGAGTGTTTGTGGTGGGATTGTATTTGGTCCTGTTTTAATTTCTATTACTTCTTGTTGTACTTTGGTTGTGGGGTGTAGATGTATGCAAGTATGTTTTTTTGTGGTTTTTACATTTAAGTATTTTATGGGTGTGGATATGTTTGTGTTTGTATAGGTACATAGGATAAGGCCTCACATGTTAGTGATATTCCTACTTGAAGCTAGTCGCTAGTCCCTAATAGGAATCACAACATGGGTCCCATTGGGATGGGTCATGACAGATTGGTATTAGAGGAGTTAGTTCTACCTTAATACCAGAGTATGTGAGATTGGTTTTGGGAAACAATGTTAAGTGTTTCGAGTTTGACTTTCAGGCCAGGAACTCAATTCTTGATTCGGTGACTGGCATATCCATACACCAAGGATTTTTTCACCTACCTTTTTGACTCAGTATATGATAATTTTTTTTGTAGGAAAAAATATTTCATGAATCATAGAGGAATGGGTTTTGGTTTCCATGTCATTATTGAGTCACCTCTCATGATATACTCATTTAACATTGTACATCTTATTTATTTTAGGATTCCACCTTAACATATTTTATATAGGAATTAGCATCAGGATCATGAGTGTGATTCCATGCATGCAATACACTACGTAAATACAACCAGAGTACAATGGAAAGTAAAGTACATGGTGGAAAATCATGCCAGTATACAATCCCACCAAAAGAAAAATAGAACAAAATTAAAACTCCAAGTCCATGAAGCTTGTCTGTCGTGATGCCTACCAGAAGGGTAGGTGAAGGTTAGCTTCCTAAATCCATAGTAGTGCGCCTCATCTGCATGATCTCACTGAACACAAAGAGGCACTAGTCCTCCCTAGACTCCTTCAAAGCGTCGATCATCTTCACAAGACACAACATGTGTGGGAAAAGCCCATGCGGGGGTGAGTAAAACAATACTTAGCAGGGGACCCCAAAACCACAAAGGTAAAGAAAAAGGGAAATCCCACAATGGAATTCACAATCAGCTCTACTTGGGTATATTACCATACATAAACCGTGAACATCCAGATATAATTGTCTCATACACTAAGAAAACATGTGGTCCAAACCACACAATCAGTTTCCGGATTCTCATCGAAGGCACAAGTCATCACACACAAACCATGATATCACACTCCATGAGCTCCGCCATCCTTGATTGCGCCAATCTGAGAGATGCATCCCATCAGGTAAAATCCTACCATTCCAAATGATGAATCCAAGAGAATGTTCTCCATCAAAAACATTCTACTAGGTGTGACTCTAGATCTTAACACTAGAGGTTCAGTTGTCACAATCATGCACCCCATTCAAGACTAAGGAAACCCAATTGAATAGGCCCTCTCCTCTTCACTGCGCTCAGTTGAGAGAGCTCTGCTCCAAACTAACATGTGATACCTCATTTGCTCCTATAAGGAGTGGCCCACACCTCAGTCCGTCAAAGGATCACTGAATCCTACTTAGGTATCATTTTCATCAAATGGATGGACCTTCTCCTTGCTACTACGTCTGATAGCCGAGGGAGATCTATCTCCAACCAAGGACATGCACCCAACCCAGTAGGGGAGTACTAATCAGTTACTAGAGGACCCATTCCTTGGTATAAAAGGGGAGTGCTGACTTTATCAGTTAATGTGTGGAAGACTCATGTCCTGGTATGACCCGGGAGTACCGATTCCCATAATAGAGGACATGCACCCTACTTTGTAGGAGAGTACCACTCAGTGACTAAAAAACTTGCGCCCTGGTAATATAGGTGAGTACTAATGATATCAATTTTTTTTCTATGGGCGACCATCACCCTAGTATGTTAGGGGAGTACTGACCCCAGGCTAGATGATCCTTTCCCTTGCATGATAGGGGAGTGCCAAATCTGTCATAGCACTATGTTAAGAGGACCCGCACCCTGGAACGACAGGGGAGTACCGAATCCTAGAATAGAGGACCCGCTCCCAACCCGGTAGGGGAGTACCTAATCTATATAGGATAGATATGGAAGACTTGTTCCCTAGTCTAATAGGGGAGTACTGACTCCAAGGATAGAGGACCCACTATCTAACACGGTAGGGGAGTACCGACTCTTCCTTTACAAACTTCTCTGAGAACTCGTGACCTAAAATATGGGGAGTCCCATCCCTACCGAAGTAGAGGTATAAGGAGTACCCACAACTTGAGTCATTAAGGGAGTAACTATCCTAAAATCTCATCACAATAATCACCATGATTTTACCCAAATTCTACCCATACCGGGAGGGCCTACTCTTTAAATCAAATAGGTCATCCTCCAACTTTCTCAAAAACATAATTAAAGTATTTCAAAAATACTTTCTCATCACAAGGGTCCCAAAACCATAGGTGGATCATCAAACATATGCACTATTTGGAATTTACGAGCATTTTTGTGAAACTGGGGATAGTTGGGTCCGAGTCTGGTCCAACCCGATCGTACCGACCCAGTCCAATGGGATCGGCCAAGACCGGTTGGGCCCAGTCCAAATCACTGGGTGTGGCCTGCCAGTATAAACCCAACCCGGCATTTTATTGGGGCTGCTTCTCTAGACCGGACATAGATCTGCCACGTCAGTCCCACCCCCACGCGTCACCAGCTGACACCACCACCTCAAGTCAAACGGTCCGCTCACACATATCGGTTTGTCCAGCAAGACCCATGGAAACCCATGAGTCCAGATCACACCATGGATCCTCTACATTGCTGCCACCATCCAACACCACCACAACACGCCTCCCCACTATTCATCACCACTGTGGTGCACCACCCCATTATCCAGCACGATACCGTCACTATAGGCCACCAGACGCACTCCGGTGGTCCATTCATCGATTCGGAGGGTGTTCCAAGACCCTTGGGTCTAGTTATTTATTTCCTGGTGTTTAGAAGTTTGTCATGATCCCTTAATCTGAGAAGATGTTGATTAGAGGCATCTCTCACACCACCTCAATCCATTCGTCATCATCGTCGTCACACTTCCGCCATCGTTGCGCCAAGAACGGTTTCACAATGACCAACTGCTTGTCATCCCACGTAGATCATGAATAACGTGCACAATGTGGGGAGAGGAAAACTAAAAAAATAAGTGAGTAATGGAACTCATCCATCATTCATCATGGAATTGATCTTCTCCCATTAGAATGATCAATGGGGAAAATCAAAATTCATTTATGAAATGATTTACTCCCCAAATATAACCCTGCTAGAAAAATACCTCCTGCAAGAACGATCGAACTGTGGGTCAACTTGTTAATGGGTTAATCCGCATTCTTCGTTTAAAACCAAGAATAGGGAAAAGAACAAAATTTATATAACAACCCCTACTTGGGTCGGATCATTTTCTACCAATGAATAGCATCACTATGTTCGTCATTCTAAGATCCTCTGTTTACAGCTATTGGACGATCGTCGTTGGTGATGATATGTTCAAAGGGGGGTTGGTGTTTGTTGATGCTCCTTTTTGTTAAAGAGTATAATGACTGAAGAAGGGGAATAACTTAGCATAAATAGATTCATCCTTTGAAGAAAAATCAAAAATTGACAAAGGCATGGACAAGGATTCCATTAAGTAAGGACCACACAAATTTCATCATGGTCGCACAAGTATACTTGCGCGCCACATATTGGGCATGAAGGTGACCTATGCGCCCTATTTGATTTTCTCCCAGGGTCTTTAGTATCCTATAAATACACCTGGTGGGCACCCCATTTCAAGGAAGGAAAATTCCAAAGGTCAGATTTAATCTCTCGGCGCCCTAGTCTCTGGTTGAAGTCTTCTGGACAATTCTAGGGTAATTTCTTACCTAGAATGGAAGATCTAAAGAGGGGAAACAAGGCCTAAGTGTTGGAATTCATCAAAACATGTGTGACTAAGGGTCTAAACCTTAAGGGAAAATGGCCACACTTGTGCACCGCATTATCCCTTCAACAGAACTTGCGCGCCATTCTTTTGGAAGCCTTTCGGGATAATACTAAGGGCCTGAGACAAGCCTCGCACAAGTATTACCCTATGGGTTGACCATCGCGCAAGTATACTTGCATGACCAGTACTTGAGAAACCAAACAATACTTCTGCACCTGCCACTTTTTGGGTGCCTCATATACCTATTCAACACTTTTCTTCAAATCCACCTCTCTTCTTCAAGATTTAGACTTCAAAACCCTCTTCAAATCCACTTTTGGCATGGTTCTTTTGTTGGCTTCCTTATCTGAAAGTAATTCTATAGAAAATATCTCAAAACCTAATGATTTACATATCTTTATGTCACTAAGGTTAGAGACTTCCTCTATTCAACCCCATAATCTAAGATGAGAATATCTTTAACCTGGGACTCCTTTTTAAGAGTAAGCCCCAGTCCAAGTTCCCAAATATGGGCATCCTCCTTAGGAGTAAGCCCCAAATTCCAAATTTCTTTAACATGGGCATCCTCCTTAAGAGTAATACCCAGTCATAATTCCCCTTATCCTAGGCCTCCTTCTTAGGAATAAGCCCTAGATCTCAAGTCCCTTTATCCTGGTCCTCCTTCTCAAGAGTAAGTCCCAAGTTATAATTCCCTTCTAATTTAGGCTTCCTCCTTAGGGGTAAGCCCTAAGTTAGAGTATCCAAAATGTCTATAAAACACAAATACATTTATGGACCTTGTTCTCGGGTTTCTTCTTTGAAGTAAATCCTAATCCTCATCTATCTTGGGCAGTCACACATACATGAGCCCCATATCATTCCTTTTGACCATGTCTTCCATGGTACAAATTTTTAGGTTTACTGATATCTAGTGTTTCTCACACTGATCATGACTCGCGTGAGATTAGAGTGTAAAAGTAACCACAAAATATCTTTTTGGACCATTAATCATATGTAAACCACACATTTCATAATTGAACTATGTAGACTTTGATCTCTACCTTAAAACTAGAGTACGTAGGAAGCCTTTCTAAGGTTCAATCTCATCACCCATTAATTTTCATCTGTCCCATATGACGTTAAACTATATCTTAATTACCAAACAACATGGGTTCTGATTTCTTTTTCTAACAAGGATACTTAGGTAGCCCATCTGTGGGTACGATCCCAACTATAAAATAATCCATGTCCTTCTGAATGACAATAAACTTCAAGTGCCCGACTGAGTGGCTTTCAAACCAGTATGGTCATCATAATGACCAAGAGATTTCTATATAATGTATTGAAGGATACCATTGACTAAGGATATCCAATACATACAGATGATTCTCTATCGATGAAGAAACTCAAATAAATATAAAAGATTCTCTAAATCTCATACACATCAATCATTGATCGCAAGATCTAAAGGAAATCTCATTTTCATACTTGGTAATTTAATAAGGATTTACGAACATAAATCAAATCTATAAAGAGAGTCCCATAGTAGTCAATAATTCCCCCCAAAAAGGTGTGATGAGTCCGACCTCCCATCCTCTCGACCAATACAAATTCTTAAGCCTCATCGGTCCACAACTAATGAGCACATACCTTTGGAAATTAGGTCCAAATGGATATAGAATCATTGGATTTTTCAGGTTCTACAAATAAACCTGTTAGAAACTGATTGAAATGTTTGAACATTAAACAAACGAGGTCATCCCCATATTTCCAGAGGAAACAAAAATGGTGAACCCGACGAGAATCCGTAACCATGTTAAATGATGTTTTACTTATTTGTTAGGCCCCTATTTAACTTTATATGAGGGAAAACAAAGAAATTAATAACATATGTGGTCATCCAAAATATGTAGTAGCCGAAATTATCTTGATTATGACTGTTATATCAAACTGGCAATCGTTTTTAAGATCTCTCTACGTTACAGAATTGGCATTAATAAAATTCACACCTGTGAATACATCTGCTGCTACTCCTACTGGATCCTCATCCAATCTGAGGACGGCATCACCTAATCAGCATCTTCAAAGCTGGGTCTCAAATGAACTAGTTAAGGAATACCATCGACACAATACTATTCCGAGTCTGGAGGCTGCTCGACAGGCCCTCCAAGTCAATAATTCACCCTGGTTGTCTAGACAGTGATGAACAGTGATCAAGAAACAGGTGGTGCCAACCACCGTCTCCAACCGTTTCGAGTCGTTATCCCCGGAATGCAATCACTAGTCCCTCCCATATTATTAGTAGGTGAATGAGAAGGTCACTCAAGGCTTTAATTCAAGGATACAGGAGTCCTTCCTGAGGGATCCCATGAACAATTGCTGCCAGAATCGTGCGGCAGTGCGCCCTCAACATGATGAGGGTATCACCTTTAGGGGTTCGGATCAGGTTCCTCAGACTTGAGCACGCAAGACGAACCACCAGAGGAAATATCTGGTCAATAGAGAGCATGTTCTTATTTATTCCCCCTCTAGAGAAGTGTATCAAGCCAACTTGATGGAAAGCAGCGAGCGGGCACATACTACCGTCCGTTCTAATTTCACTGTCCAGCAGACTTGTCTACAGCCACCCACCAATCCCACCAAGAAATTCTGACGGAGTACTATAGGCAGAAATATACACCTGTTTATAACTCATCAGCTAGTCAGTAGGCTCATCTGACTACAACCAAAGAATCCTGCCAATCCAATATGGTAGCAAATGATAAGCAGGCACATACAACTGTTTACAATCAAAAATTCTGTCAGCAGTCTCATATTCCTGTATTGAAAGAAAATTCTCCAGCCATACATGACCAAGAATACACAGAAGGCACATAAACCTGTCAATATTCATCAAGCCTGCCAATAGTATCGTTTGGTAGCACTCAGAGAAGTCAGTCGGAAAGCTCCGACGACAAATTTGGAGTAGACTCAACTCTATGCCCCTATGCATAAGTACTGTCAATATCCATTGGCAGGAAAAGGAGGATAGGAGTAGGCACATAATCCTACTCCAAGCACGGAATGGATGTATATTCCCGTTCCGCCAGCTGAAGTCACCAGGCACATTCTGACAATGGTGAAGGATCAAGAGCAAATCCCCACCCATATTCTGGATTCCTGTCAGGATATTATAACAGCTTCAGCAGCATCACAGGGAAAGAAATGAAAATATATCCCTACCAATGGAGTGAAACATCAACATATCACTCTAGAATAGATACACACCTCTGTTCCAGTCCAAGAGTGTTGTGTGGAATACTCCCCCATGTCATGAAGACAATGAAGTCAGGCACATACAACCGATTTGAATGGAGATAATCAGCCTAAACTGACTATTTCTCCTGAGCAGGCACATACACCTACCCATAATAACCACTCATGTCAACAAGTGGTTCCCAAATTGAGTAAGAAAGATTCTAATAAAAATACTCGTTCAGCACAATCAAGAAATCAAGAGCCAATCAGTAATAAGGCCTTGCTCGATGATGGAGTTCTTGATGCACTCAGACAATTGTCTGTTGCAACTCAAGATTATAATCCCTCATTTCCCAACAGTGGGAACATTAATTCTGAAGGTCTTCATCAGAAACTTCCTCATGAAGGCTTGCTTCATGATAGTTTAGTTGTTCTCGATGTATAATATTCAGATGAGAGACATGATAACCCTCTACGTGGCCAGATGATCAAGGAGAAAAATGTTTCATCTTTTTTTATAACCCACCATGGTGGTCCTCCCCATGATTATGAATTTAGTTGTGAAAGTCCTCTCCATAGTAGTAATTCACATTGCATAGAAAATTCATCAATGGAAAATGCAGTAACGAGAAAGCCCTCTATTCTTGAGACACTTTCAAATGTGAAGTCAGTCATGTATGATGCTTTACCAACAGTAAGTGAAATACTTTCTCAACAAGAAGATAGCCCAGGGTGTAGGTCATTCTACAAACCACCCCTGAATCATGCATCTTATAATTTGATAAATGAATTCTCTACCAATATTGTTGAATCTGATGAAGCAACAAAGAAGCACCAGCTCTGGTATAATCAGGTAGAAGAATCTTCATCGACTGATAAGGAGGAAGTACTAAATATGAGAAAACAACTGGAAAAATGTAATGTACCAGTCAGGTTTTGGCCTTTGGATGACTCTCAATACATTATTCTAGAAATGTTAACAGAATATTGTATTCATGATATCCGTATCAACATGTGGAAAAATCTTTGTGAACTGAAAATGAAAATATTATCTTATGATGAATATGAAAATCATTTCAAGATAATAGAAGGGTTACAATGACAAATTTATTTGGTATCTCTCTTAGTTTCCTGATATCTGAAGGCTGAAAAGCGATAAAGATCCCTTCAGTGTTCATGAATTGGCGTGCTAAAGAGATTGTGCCAATTAATTGTCAATGCCCCATCTGGTATTCATATCAGGGGATGCGGTGTTCATGGAGTACTAAATTTCACTATACTCTCCAGTCAACAAAGCCCGCCAAAGGTGGTCTCATGCAATGTTATTGCCCATGGTCGGCCACATCCAACTGATTTTGTGTGTAATCAGATGCTTTCTCAGGAATAGACCTCAACTAGTTCTTCTAAAAGTCAGGAATACAAAGAACAAGTTGTCGAATTACTCTTGCATCAGGAAAATGAGAATATAAAACATGCTTCTCGTTTAGAGCGTGCACATCAGTAAGTGACAGAAGTGTCAGAAATCATCCAACGACCATTTGATCCAGGTGATTTGAGTGGATGTATGTTAATGCATCCAACCGATTTTCGGACCAAAGTCCGCAAAATCAGGTGAGATTTTAAGAAAGTCTCAAATGTAGCAGCTCAAGAGACACCCCAGCTTGCCAGACTGGGGACTCTTTTAACCCAAACCTCAGAGTCAACAAATAGGATTCGATGAGTTGACCAAGAACTATGGGAATAGCCCCAGTCTACCAGATTGGGGACTTTTTCAAATCCATAATCCCTTCCTCAGTGGAAGTCCGTCTTCTCTTGATTAGGGTAGAAGCCACAAGAGAAACGAATAGCTGAATTATCAGGAGATTCCCTCCAAATTACGGTTTGTCAAGAAGTTCATGAGGGATCAACTCAACAGACGGAAATGTCTCATCAGGGACATAGAAGAATACAGTATCGCAGAAATGTCGATATAAGGGATGCAATGCATTATGCATCAATAAATGTCATTAGTGCCGTTTTAGCTGATCCTCCAGAACACAAGGCTCACTCAGAGAGATCATATGAGGAAGTTCTTGCTCAAGAGGCTATTCACACAGAAGCAAATGAGGAAGGTGTGCATACCCGGAATTAAAGGCTTGCCCAAATTTAGGTATTCCTTCAAATAATCAACTCCCCCATCTCTGAAAGGCGTACAACAAAAGGGAAAGGAAAAAATCAGGCTACATTCCACCCTACCTCTAGAGAAGGCCAATCACTCTCATTAGATGAATGGTTCACACAAAAAGAGGTGGAAATGAAGGAATTAAGGAGGCTGAATGCATAACTACATCAAGGTAGTCTTCCTCCTAAGCGTGAAGGAGTCAGTCAGCTAAGGGATTTTGTTGCAGCTACTAAGATGGATCAGGATTATCCTCCTTTACCAGTACACCCTCATAGGTCAAATCTTATGGGTCATACACAACAACAATCGATGGTGCTACCATCAGTTGCAGTACTAGCCACCACACCTTTCCAAGCTCCAGTTATTGCACCTGCACAGTTCCAAGCTCAACCAGATGTTTCTAAAAAATTAATGACTACCATTGAGGCATTAACATCTCAGTTGGAATCTATAGAAGGAAGGCATGCACTGGTTCAACTGGAGCAGAGAACTTACCCTGAATGGGATGATGCAATTCCTCCCCCATCAAATTTTTAAAGTACCATATTCCTGATCATTAATGGTTCAGAAGATCCTAAACAACACTTAACATATTTTGTTTCTCGTTGCGATCCTACGATGGGAACTCCTCAGCAACAAGAAGTAGTTAAGCTCTGGTGTTTTGTAAAATTATTACAAGGGCCTGCTTTTGTCTGGTATACAAGCTTGCAATCCCGGTCAATTACCAGGTGGGAGGATCTCTGTCAATGATCCCCTCTTCAATTCAGCTCAACTTTTCCAAAGACAATAGTTTTTTATCTTACAAATTGTAAGAAAAGGGAAAATGAAAGAGTTTCAGATTTCATTGCTCACTGGAAGGGATTAACGTATTCACTAAGCCTACCACTCCCTCAAGAAGAATTGTTGACAATCTGTGTGCCAAATTTTCGTGATGAGTTACGCACACCGTTGATCCCTGGGAAATTCACAGGAGGGTTTCTAGACCTTACTTCAATCACTCAGAAAATTGAAGACTCTATTATATAGACTAAGTCTAAAACTCATGTAATTACACCAGTTCCAGGAAGGAGAATGGGTAAAGCAAAGACTGCTACAATTACGCTTAAACAAGAACCTGTACCTGCTTCCACTTCAAAACCTTAATCTTATTAAATGTCTCCACCTCTTGAGCATCAACAACAGAGGATGTTTTTTCAAGATGATCAAAGAGATCAAATACAGAAACAATTTGAGGATATGAAGATCAAAGTTTGTTCTTTCTGAAATGAACAAGCTCCTGTTTACTTCATTTCGTCTCTGGAAAATAATTTTGTTTAGTTTCCAAGGACCAGGAGGCCAAACAAGGAAGGAGATGAAGACCATCCCAACTATTTCCCATTTCATCAGATGTTGGGGCATCCTATTCAAGAGTGTTTTGTTTTCAAAGACCTACTAAAAAAGATGGTAGACTTGGGACAGGTAAAACTGAAAGGTTATTCATCTCAAGTATCATGTGTTACTACTACAAATCCAGAAGAAGAGGGCGAGTGGAAAGAAGGAAAAAAAAGAAAAAATGAATAGAAATATGATGATTTGATGGCCAGAAAAACAATCAACTGAACTCATGTCATTTTACGAACGCAATTGAAGAAACCAATTATGTCTTCTACTATGAATTCCACATCAAAACCCTCTTCAGCAGAGGGAAAATCCTAAAAGAAGTGTCATAATTCAATGAAAGAGGAACAGTCAGAAGAAGATGAGATCGTGTCAATGACCAAGTTTTCAATGACTCTGGTAGATATTATGTCATCTAATTCAACAGAACAGGCACCGCCCCACCAAATGAAAAGACCTAAATTGGCTAATCAGGCAGAGTTTTCATCAGATGAAGAGTTGATCTTTGATTTTGTTAACATGATTTACTTAACAGATCTTTATACTAGTCACAGTTTCAATCTTGATGATCCTGAGTTCCCCATATCAAACAGAAGAATTAGAGGGAGTTCTAGAGGACTGGGATACAGAGGAAGATGTGGATATCCCAGAAGCCACTATTCCAATTCTACCCCTGCTAGAACTGTATATGTAGTAGAAACTCGTGGTGGATCCCTTCAGCGGGCTCAAAAAGAACAAGAATGTTCTTCCACGCAAGGCAGATTTAGTCCTGGTACAATTGTTCTGGAGGATCGGTTAAAGGTTACACCTTATTCATCTCAACAAGTAAATAGACATATTTGGTCTAATTTTCCAAATCCATGATTATTTACAACTCCTACCCCAATACAAGAAGTATCTACTTCCAAAGAATCAACTTCTAAGGCACCTGTGAAACCACATGTTCCTGTGGGGAAACACAGACCTTTGGATCAAAAGTATGATGTCTTGAAGCATTTGGCCCAATAAACGGCCAAGTTATCAATTCTAGATTCCTTTAATCTATCAAAGGATCTTCGGGAGGCACTCATTGATTGTTTTTCAAGTCCTCAATAATTCACAACTGAAATTGTTGCGGCTGAAGTCTACCATGTGGAGAATGATCCTACAGAATTCCATGCAGTGATATATTTTACAGATGAAGATGGATATGATGTTGTTTATGGACATAATAGGCCCTTGTATTTATCTATCAAGGTCAATTACGTAGAAATCTGACAAGTTTTCATTGATAATGGTTCAGGATTCAACCTCATCCCTATTTGTACACTTCGTCAATTGTGCCTCACCGAATCTGATTTATCTCCTTCTACTTTCATATTGAAAGGATATAATAAAATTGAACAAGAAAATATGGGTGATATTACACTAAGAACTCAGTTTAGAGATCTTGTATCCAATTCAATTTTCATGGTTGTTTATCATGACATGGCCTTCAACATTTTTCATGGAAGTCATTGGCTACATCAACATGCAGTCGTAGCTTCATCATACCATAAACGTCTCAAATATAGTTTCAATGGTCAAATTGGGACATTGTATGGTGATTAGTACCCATTTAAAACATGTGAATATCAATACATTGAGGCATAATTCTATTACATTAAAGGGAAGGAGAAATCCACGATGAAGGACTTCACCAAAATTAATGCTCTATATGGTTTGGAAAAGATTCCAGCAAACCCATTCATAAATGTGAGTACAGATTATGTGTTTCCTATCAGTAAAATTGAGAAGGTATACCCAAATCCAAATACTCTTATGGAAACTTCCATAATGTCAATTACGGTAATTAAGCCAGACAGTATGGGAGAAATTGGTGATTCACCAAGCAATGATGAAAGTTCGAATGGAGATGTCTTCATTTCATCCGCTGAAATCCAGAAACATTATACTTTTCCAACCAGGACAGAAGAAGTTATAGAAATTTCCTAGAGGGATGATTATCTCAATTCTCAATCCATCATATCCTCTTTATTACCCAAGGAAGACCCTTTATCATCAATAAGGTCAGAAATGGAAGCTTCTTCTTCAAGATGTTCAAATTTTATCATCTCTCCTGATAATGGAAATTTTTCTTCATCATCTACCATGAAAGTAGAAACAGAAGAGATAACACGTGTTGAAGAAGAAGAGGAAGATCTTAGGGATGTTTCTCCAGCATTTGAAGAGGGTCTCTCTACCACTGTGGATGAACTCAGAGAAATAAATCTGGGTACAAAAGAAGATCCACGTCCAACTTTAATTAGTGCGACCATGAATCTTGAAGAGTAAGAAATGTATAATTATTTTCTAAATCAAAATTGAGATATATTTTCTTGGAACTATACGGGAATTCTAGTGCTTGATCCTGATGTTTCTACTCATCATTTGGGATTGCTAGAAGGACATCGAGGATTCAAGCAAGCCGTAAGAAGAACACACCAAACTTATGCTTCCAAAATTGAAGCTGAATTGGATAAACATATCAAGGATAAATTCATCATAGAAGTTTAATATCCCATGTGACTGGCGAATATTGTCCCTGTGAAAAAGAAGAACGGACAAATTAGAGTCTTCATTGATTTCAATGATCTTAATCGGTACTGTCCTAAGGATGATTTTCCAGTTCTGATCATAGATCTCCTAATTGATGCAACAAATGGCTATGAAGCACTCTCTTTCATGGATGGATATTCTGGATATAATCAAATCCAAATGGATCCAGAGAATTAAGATTCTACAGCCTTCATAGCCCCTCAGGGTGTGTTTTGCTGTTGGGTAATGCCCTTTGGACTAAAGAATTCATTCGCAACATATCAACGTTCCATGCACCATATCTTCAAACCCTTTTTAGGGAAATTTGTTGAATGTTATGTGGATGATTTTGTGGTTAAATCCAAAAAAATTTCTAATCACTTGGCTGATTTAGAAATCATATTCCATAAACTTTGACAACACAATTTGAAGATGAACCCCTAGAAATGTGATTTTGGGGTAACCTTAGGAAAATTTCTCGGCTTTGTTGTAGGTCATCGTGGTGTCGAAGTCAATACTGAGAAGAAAAAATCAATTCTTGGTATATCACCTCCTCTAAATTTGAAATAATTGAGAGGACTTCAAGGACACTTGGCCTATATTTGACGTTTCATCGCCAATTTGGCAGGTAAAAGATTACCCTTCACCAAATTGATGATGAACGGAGTCACCTAACAATGGACCGAATATTTCCAAGAGGCATTTGATATTCCCAAGAAATATATCTTAATTCCACCAGTATTAATTCCACCTATTTAAGAAGACCACTTAATCTTTACGTGAGAGCTTTAGAGCGATCATTGGGTGCCTTTCTTGCCCAAAAGAATGATGCTGGGAATGAAATCAGTCTTTACTATCTCAGTCGGACTATGGTTGAGAAGAAACACAATATTCAAGTATTGAAAAGTGATACCTAGAATTAGTCTTTGCAGTTCAAAAGTTGAGACACTGTCTGCAACATCATAAGGTCAAATTGGTATCTCACAATAACCAGATCAAATTTATCCTTAGTCGTCCAATGCTTACGGGATGTCTGACAAGGTGGGCATTTATATTGTAGCAATTTGATATCCAGTACATGCCTCAAAAGGAAATAAAGGGCCAATCACTGGCTAATTTCCTTTCTTAACACCCTTTAGTAGAAGATACATCTTTAGATACTGAACTTCCTGATGATGAAGTCTTATCTATTCAAGATAATATTTAAAAATGGGAACTGTACTTTGATGGTGCTTCTAGAAGTCCAACAGGGAAGAAAATGGAAGATCCTAAGTTCAAAAAAGTTGGGATAGGATTGTTCTCATTTATCCAAAAAAGGAAGCTCTACCCTATTCTTTCTTATTGTGGGAAGGCGGTACAAATAATTAAGCAAAATATCATGCTCTCATCACAGGATTGGAGTTAGCGCTTCAGGCACAAGTGAATAACTTAAAGGTGAATGGTGATTCAGAACTGGTAATCAAACAAGTCAATGGGGATTATTCCATCAGAAAAGAAGATTCAATCCATTTGTATGATAACGTCAGAGATTTAATGGAGGAATTTCCTTCAGAACTGACATTTTATTATACCCCACGATTAAAAAATGCCCAAGCTGATGCACTGTCTATTATAGCCACAGCTCTGGAAGATCCAAATTGGGATGAGACAATAATCTGTATTGCCCACTGTCGTAAAATTTCACCTTATGTTCAAACCAAAATAGAGGAAATCAATGAAATTAGTCTCATTTCTGAGCCATATGGTCATACTATAGGATGGATGACACCTATCATGGAATACCTTAAAAATGGAAAACTTCAACTTGATAGAGCCGAGAAAGAACAAATCAAGCGATGTGTGGTAAATTTCACTCTTTATGATGGCCCAAATCACCTAGAAAAAATTCTCTATAAAAGAGGTTTTGATGGAATTATCTTTAGATGTATTGATGGTGATGATTCGATGGCTATCATGAAAGAGGTACATGCAGGGTCTATGGTGCCCACCAGTCTAGATATAGACTATATGATCAAATTTGAAGGCTTGGATACTTATGGCCTACAATGATGAAAGATTGTGTTTATTTCACTAAGAAGTGTCATTCTTTCCAAGTACATTCCAACATCATTCATCATCCCCTAGAGTTTCTTCATACAGATAAATACTCAGGGCCATTTTCCACATGGGAATGGATGTAGTAGGACCTTATCCTTTGGAAAAATACAAGCAGTTTAAGTATATTCTTAATGCTACTGACTTATTTTCCAAATGGTCAGAGGCAAAACCTCTCAAAGAATTAAGTTCTAAAAGAATTGTTAGATTCATCAAGTCTAACATCATTACTAGATTTGGTGTCCCTCATACCATATTGACGAACAATGGCACTAACTTCTGGTCATCTGAGGTGAGGAAGTTGTATAAAGAGTACAACATCAAATTTAACCATTCATCTCGGTATCATGCAGCGGCCAATGGCCCAATAGAAGCCATTAACAAGATTCTTTCAAACATACTACAAAAGATGGTGGATAATGATAAGAAGGAATGTCCTGATAAACTTTTTATTGCTTTATGGGCTTATCGGACTACCACCCGCACTGTAACGCGATCAACTCCATATTCATTGGTATATGGAACAGAAGCAGTTTTTCCCATTGAGGTTCAATTACCCTCGCTTAGAGTAGCCATTTGTGATCAGTCATCTATAGATGAAAATTCTCAAAAGCGATTGGATGAGTTGGAATGATTATATTAGAAAATATTGTGCACCATGCACCATTTGGAAGTCTATCAAAATCGAATAGCACGGGCTTTCAACGAAAAAGTTTGTCTTCATTCATTCATTCAAGGAGAATTGGTATTGGTCCTCATAACTCCAATGATGCCACGAAAGAAACCTCCCAAGCGTGAGCCATAGTTGGAAGGACCTTACTCAATACATAAGGTCTACTCTAATGGAGCTTATTCTTTAATCTCAATGGATGGAGAACTCATCACGACTCCAAAAAATGCCAGATTCTTGAAAAATTATTTTGTGTAACACAGATACTTACGCCCAACAAGACGTTAAATTTCATAATATGTCCCATCTACATCACGCTAAACTATACAACACCCTTTTGTCCAACATGACGTTAAACAGTGGAAAAGTCCATAATACATACAATTTGATGTTAAACTGTGTCTCCTTTGTCCTTAATGCATTACATTAAACTACACAGTCCCTCTTATTTCCTACATGAAATTAAACTGTATTGTCCTACATGAAATTAAACTCTTCACATATTCATCCGACATGACGTTAAACTAAAAAAAAGTCCCTTAATATGTCCTACATGACATTAAACTGTATCCCCTTTGTTCCATCGTCCATCATGACGTTAAACTATTTGTCCGAGCTGCAAGATGTTAAATTGAAAAGCACCCCATGTCTATGATACAAGTCATTTAAATTGTGAAATAGTCCCTCTTCATCCAACATGACGTTAAACTGTGCATCGTTAGGGTTTTTTCTACCTTTTGTTTCTCACACCGAGTTGGACTCACATGAGATTAGAGTAAACTTCAACCATAACACCCTCTCTGGGCTGCTAACCATATGTAAGTCAATACCATTATTTAAGTTGTTGTCCTAAAGATAAACTTTATTACCAATTCATTCTTTAATCTAAATATGCAGACTTTGATCCTTGCCTTCTAGGCTGGGTACGTAGGCAATATCCCTAGGTTCATGTCCAAAACTAGTCTCTTCATGTCGGTTCACCTCCATCTTATACGATGTTGATCTGTGAAGCTTCCCCCAGAACCAATATTTTTTTTACATTGGTTCACCATCTCCCTTGCTATATGACATTAAAATATTCGCACTTTTTTTCATGTACGACAATAAACTACAATATTCTTTGACACCATCACCTGAGATGGAATCATTATTTACATGGATCATCAATCATGTTATATTCCAAAGACTACGTGAATACATGGAAATGCCCGTACTTTTAATCTTAGGTCAAACCATTATTGCACTAAAGTCCCCTTTCACCCTTCACTTGTACGAACCAAATCTGTAGAGAGGGTATTTCATAAACTACATGCAGCTTGATTCCCCTCTTTATGGGATATGTAGGAACATTCGAGCATCCCTCAAATCTATCCCCAAGTCTTTAGGCTTAACCCCAAATTCCACTTTCAGTCCCTTAGATGAAAAGTCCCCTTGTGATAACATGAATATGGTATGAAAACCCTGTTCTTCATTTACATCAGGTTTATAAAACACACAATGTGTATTCCTTATTATGGTCCGAGCTCTATGACCCTAAACTAAGATCTCCTACACTCTAATCCCACATGACGTTAAACCATATATCAAGAACTACGTATGGCTTGATTCCCATCCTTATGGGATACGTAGTGAAGTCCAACACCTCAATTCAGGACCCAGCCACAATATGATTATGGTTAGCATTGGTCTATGTATCTCTTTCATGCATTGAAAAATACTCATTTCCATGTGTCATACTCCTAACCTTAAATACTTCTAGATCTCCATACCCTTTTCTTGACTTCTGGTCACAAAATGTCTGATATCCAAGAGTTCATTTCCCTGATGATACAGTACGTTCCCTTAGGCGTCGTTGCATAAACAATCTACATAACAAAATTGTCGCCAAAAGATGATATTATTTGACTATGCAACCAATTCCCTTAAGTGGCCCTGCATAATTCAACCCCCTAACGAGTTTTTCAAATAGTGGTAACTTCATTCTTAGGAGGAAAACCTATTTTGTCCTTATTTGTCTTAATGAAAATATGTAGGGATTTGTAAAAATAGCCATCCTTAACATATTTTTCACATACTCTTTTTCATGATCTGAAAGTATTCAAGTCTATGGTTTATATTTCCCTTCCCTACGTTTGGATCAGACCTTCACAGGAATGACATTCATCAAATTATTTGATAATCTTGATTGGAAATATCTTCTCTATATTCAAGTACCTATCTCCATACAGTAGACTCTGTGCTTTGGATAATTTGAATCTCCATAAACATTCACTGGCTTTTTAGGAATAGAAAAGTAAAATTTCTGAGAGTTCTTTTGCCTGACCATGAAGCACGTTCCCTTAGGCGGCCTTGCATAAGTAGTCTATATAATAGACATGCCAGCCAAAAGATGTTATTATTTGACTATGCAGTAAATTCCCTTAAGTGGCCCTGCATAATTCAACCCCCTAACAGGTTTGTTAAATAATGGTAACTTCACTCTTAGGAAATACTTATTCTAATCCCTTTTATCCCTTTTTTCATATCATTTCTCAGATTAAAAATTTCCTAAGTCACAGTTTAAATGGTTTTCCCTATACTTGAATGTGGTAATATGTTTTTAGATAAATTGTCAAGGAATTGAGTCAATTTTAATCCATTCAGTCAAAGCTATTCGACCTTAAACACTAGCCTTTTTATGCCCGATGTTATGACTTTAAACTGCCCACAAAAGATAGGGGAACTCTAAACAAAAGTAAAGTCCCATCTCACTAAACATACATTTAATATGATTTAGGAAATATTGAGCAATTAAAAGATTCAATGTATGTAGGGTTATTTTTACAATCCTAGAAAAAAAACAAACTATGCTTACTAAGCCCATTGGCTTAAGTGAAAATTTTAAAGCAGGTGGAAAAACAATGTAGGTATAAATTATTGAGGATGAAAGTGTTTTTCATTGATGCACAAGAGTTAGAAGGAAATACATAGACTGGAGTCTCTTCTGTTTTCCAAGAACTACAAGAGGCTGTCAACATACCTCTTCACTTGATTCACGGCATCTCGAGCTTCATCAGCAGCCACTTGAAGTTCATGCACTCGACCAGATTCACTCTTTTTCATCTTGATGGAGTGCTTTCTTAGAATCTGCAATGGATTTAATACCATTTTATTTGAACTCCTTCTAGTGAATTATTAACCTGCTCAAGTTCCCCAATAAAAACATCTAACTGTTTCTAAAGGTGCATCTGTTGGACAACTTTCTCCTTGATCTTATGCTTCAGCTCCTTCAACTTTGCAGCATGACCAGCCTCAGCTCTGGACGCCGCAACCTCAAATTCACTGATATGGGTTAGCAGCCTCACCCTGGTCAAGTCTTGATGGTAATTTTCTCTTTCTCCCTTCTTAAAATGACTTTTTTCACCGCGGAATGGATCTCTTGATATCCAACACTGCCAATTCCCAACATGACGAATAGGGATGATAGTCACGGGATCTTTAAAGGTAGATATTCTAGAGGAACTTCAGATATGATCTTCCATATGTTCTTCCCTACCTTACGACGTGAAAATTGGTGTGCCTTTTGCAGTTCTGGATCTGACTCAGCATCACTGTCACAGGGGGAATATAATCCGAGATTAATGCACTTAGAGAAGTTCAGTGTTCTACTCCTTCCCCTCTGAACCTTGTTACTTCACTATCTACTCCCGTTGGGGCGGAGGCTGAGGCTTCACTTCCAGATCTAATCACTGAAATTGAAATCCCTATATAGTCAATTGAATGTTTTGGTTAGTTTTAAAGGATAACAAAATATAATTAAGTTGTCCAGCAAATTAAGTGCACCCACAAATATTATTATCTCCTACCCAATGGAAAATCAACAGCATGAGAATGCTCCTCCCCATATTTCCTATCTTCAACAGGATTTTCAGGATGAGTTTCAGGAAGCTCTACCACGTTCAGTTCCACTTGATCTAGTGTCTCTGAAATTGTAGGGTTGTCTATACCCCCTTCAGGCATTGGCAGTTCAACAGCTTTCTCAGATGGAACTTCACATTTTATTCAATCATCGTCAGAGTTGCAATAAGAAGTTATTTTAACAGGACGAAGGATAACACTCACATCCAAAATCTTCTAAATTATATGGTAATTTGACATGATCTAAAATGTCTTCAAAATATGTTCCATGTTTCATCATTTAATCCAATGATATATCATATTTCTGGTTAGTCTCACTAGTGGGATCATTTGATGTATCTTCTTGGTGACCCTCATCCTGCATCCTCTAACCCCAGACAGTTTCTTCAGATAAAATTACGACATCAGTTTTTGTGGCCGCCAAATGTTCTGGTGCAGGTGTTGAACCTAAATTATCACAAAATGGATGTTAGTTGATGTTTTTATTCAACATTTTATGAAGTATTGTTAAATTACCAAAAGCAGGATCTTCTCTCCATGTAGTAGTAGTAGGAGAAATATTGGGGACAAAAGATGGCTCTTCTTCTCTCCTGATTTCTTCAAGAGCAGCCATGTCAACATGAATTTGCGACTGTTCGCCAACACCCTTTTTTGTCCTCATAAGAGGGTCAATCCTCTCCCTTAAAGGGGAAATTGAAGAATCCCCTGCAATCCCAAGAAGTATTAGCAATAATTTTCA
Source organism: Viscum album (assembly GCA_963277665.1). Lineage (NCBI taxonomy): Eukaryota > Viridiplantae > Streptophyta > Magnoliopsida > Santalales > Viscaceae > Viscum > Viscum album. The sequence continues at coordinate 2,086,746,607 of OY728132.1, forward strand.
TGGGTTAATACTCATGACTATCTGAAGGACTTACCACAACTGATAAAGCATTTATTTGTGGACTTCTTCCTTCAATGCCTTTTCCTCTTTGGATTTTTGGGAGTCACAACCTCATCATATCCAAATATAGGAATTGGGGGAGGAAGAGCTATGTATAACTCATCATCCATGGCTTGTTATCCTAGAGATACTTCACCTGACTTGTGGGGAGATTCATTAGGCCCAATGGAAGTTCCACCAGGGAAATACTGTGGTTAAGGAACCTCAACAGTTCCTTTATTTGCAAGCTCCAGAATGAAGAAAGTAATTTCTTTGAGTAACAAAGCTTTAGCTGAGATTAAGTTGCAAAGAAAATAAAGAAAGAGACTTACATCTTCAGGAGCCACATAATCTGTCACTCCTCATCTCTAGAAGCACCAATCCCCTTAGTGGTGCCACAATATATCATTTCCTTCACCCTCATGGTGACAAGAATGGAATCATCAATGGAATATATGAGCATCTCCAGCTCTCTGATGTAGGCCCGCAATTCATCGGGGTTTTCCTTCAAACAGATATCTATGGAAGCCTGAAGATTCCCTACTCCAGGGATGTGTAGCCCTTTTCATAAGTCCATCCATGCGGTTTCAGCATCGTAATATAAACTCCACCATGTCTGGATATCCTCTGGTTGTATATATTTAGTATGTGTACTAGAAGGCTATGAGGAGGGTCTTAAAATCTTCGACATCAGCTTCTTCCCAGCTCTTGCAACTATAGATAGATAATAATAAAATGTAACTTGTTTCTCTATAAAGTAATGGCGATTAAAATGCCTCAATGAAGTAACTCACTAGGAGTCGATGGAGTGGGTCTCTTGATTCTGAGAGGAGGATTATATCTGACATGAGGCCGCATTGCCATATGTTGTGCCTCATCATCCCCATCTTGGGAATTTGGTGAGTCAGCCATAGGTGGGGAACCTAGTAAATCAGCTCCAGGTGGGGAAGAGTCACCTTCCAGATGAATGGTTTGTTTCTCTACATTTCTTATCTTTTTCCCCACCTAATGAACTGGATAATTCAGTACCACTTCAGGGTATGATGATATCAAGTTCTCAGAATACCATGTAGTCAAGTTACTTTCCACTTTAGCAACAGGTAGATAAAACACTGCCCTGGTCTGCTCCATAGATGTCAGCCACCATAGTTGCCAGGCAACCATCGGGTGCTGCTCTGACCTGACATGCACAGAAGGGGATACAACAGTCTGCTGCAGACACTTGAATTGGCGTGCAAATCTGTATAGAGAATAGGCCTAACATATAATCTCTCTGTCAATCCTGGTGTCTAGTACACTATCTCTGCAAGCCAGCATGTATGAACTCAGTTCTAGGCTGGTTGTTCCATCATCAACAAACCGCCCGGTTGGCAGGTTTACATAAGGAAAGAAATATAATTCCTTTAACATCCTCAACCACAAATTCATATCATAGATGTTGAGGGATGACGGAGAAATTATGGAAAATGCCTACACTGATGGCTTGAAAGAACCTCCAGGAACCTATACTCCGTTCTGTACAGCATATGTCCTGAAATGAGTGGTGATCCATCCCCAAAAAACATGGAATGGTCACACTATTTTCAAAGTAGACTTACCCATAATGACATGGAGTAAGTTCCTGTGAATCTTCGCCAAAATGGGGGTGGAAAACCCAACCATTTTCCTCTCAACCAACTTGGCTGCCACAATGAAGGTCCCTGGACTAACGCCTCCCTTTAAATCCCTAACTGGAAGAAGATAAACACATAGACACAAGGTTAAGAATCCCGTAAGATGGGTCTTTTTTGGAATTCTCTAATCCACGTCGTAACCCCACTTCTCAAATTCTTCTTCTTCCAGGGTCGGCCAGAATGTGCCAACAACACCCCTCTTCTCTGTTCTGGGACAGGTAGTAGGACGAGTACAGGTGGGCCCCTTCACCTCCTTCTTGGTAAGAAACATATCTATCCACTCCTCTAGATTAATATCCTTTCTAGAATGAGTTTTGGAGGTCTTTGGGTTCTAGAGCTTGAAGAAAATTTTCAATAACTCCAGATCCAAGTCAGAGTCTTCTCCGAATAATTCCAAGTCACCTTGGGAGGGATGTTTTCATCATACATATCGCCTAAAATTGGAGCTCCTGAGATCTTTTAGACATCCCACAGACTGATGCCTACTTCTCCATAAGTCAGATGGAATGAATTGGTTTCGGGGCTCCAATGGCTGATTAGCTCCGGAAGAAAGTCATCATTCATATAGACATATGTCTGCCCAGCCCAGACGGCTTCATATATTTCAACTCCTTTCAAATCCTTTAAAAATTCTACACAGGTTTATCACACCCAATATGACCACATCCATGTTTGATTCACACCTCCTCCAATACAGAAGTCCCAACTCTTCTTCCAGCCTTTGGATTGATCCATATGAGAATTTCGGAAGATTGATGGATAACAATGTGGTTGCAGCTCAGGCTTGTGAGGTTTCAGATCTAGGGAACAAGGGAAATGATTCATTATATAGTCCTTCTCCAATATTACAGTATTTACAAATAATCCCCCCATTGAGACATTTTCTGAAGCAAAATTGGTGTAAGTCTGAAACCAAGAATGCAGAAGATAATTCTTTACCTCTGGAATGTTGACTTCTTGCAGATGACCATGGCCATACAGAGGTAGTTAGATACTCTGTGGGAAATTAAGATGATACTTCTTCAAGTACTTGGCCAAATCTAGGAGAATTCTATCACAAATATCATAATAGTCATGGCTAAAAATGTTCATCATATCATCAATTCTCTTTCTTGACAGTTCATCAGCCGTTCTAATTCTTCTAGGAGCCATTTAATTTTCACAAAGGTTGAATAATTAACTCTTAAGTAAGATGATTTTTCATAAAATTTGGAAATAAATTTGAAAAATGGATAAGGAATTAAGTCACACAAGTCCAATGTTGGCGCGCAAGTGTAACTGTGTCGCACATGTTTTGGCACAAATGTATCACCATGCATGTCCAAATACCTCTGCAGAAGCGCGACACGAAGAGAAGCAATGAAACCATGGAAAAAAGTCACTTGCGTGATGAGAACAACATGCGCGGAGAGAGCTCAGAAGTGTTCAAAGATGGGTTCTTAGCACGATAATGGGGTGCATATTTATAGGTCAGGCCGCACCCCTACGCGCTGAAGCCTCTACAACTCTCACCTGTGCGCAGCTACCTGCGCGCTAAAAACATGCATGCCACCCTTCCTTGATTTTTCTCCTTTACCTCAGAGCCAAATAATACTTCCTTTCGGATCCAACTCTGAGGGGGTACTTTTTTTGACGTTCCTTTTCATCATAGAGTCTAATGACTGAAGAAGGGGAATAAATTATCATAAACATATTAATCCTTTGAAGAAACATCAAAAATTGACAAAGTCATGAACAAGGATTCCATTATGTAAGGGTCACACAAGATTCATCTTGGTCGCGCAAGTATACTTTCATTCCACATATTGGGCGCGAAGGTGACATGCATTCCATATTTGATTTTCACCCAGGGTCGTTAGCATCCCATAAATACCCCTGGTGGGCCCCCCATTTTGAGGACAGAAAATTCCAAAAGTCATATTTAAGCTCTCTGCGCCCTAGTCTCTGGTTGAAGTCATTCAGACACTTCTAAGGTAATTTCTAACATAGAATGAAATATCTAAAGAGGGGAAACAAGGCATAAGTGTTGGAATTCATCATAACTTGCACGCCTAAGGGTCTAACCCTTAAGGGAAAATGGCCACACTTGCACATCACCTTATCCCTTCAACAGAACTTGCACGCCATTCTTTTGGAAGCCTTTAGGGATAATACTAAAGGCTTGAGCCAAGCCTCGTGCAAGTATTAACCTATGGGTTGACCATCGTGCAAGTATACATGTGTCGTGCAAGTATACTTGCGCGAACAGTACTTGCGCACCCAAACAAGACTTGTGCGCCTGCCTCTTTTTGGGTTCCTCTTCTACCTATTCAACTCTTTTCTTCAAATACACCTCTATTCTTCAAGATTTAGCCTTTGAAAACCCTCTTCAAATCCATTTTTGGCAAGGTTCCTTTGTTGGGTTCCTTATCTGAATGGAATTCTGTAGAAAATCTCTCAAAACATAGTGATTTACATATCTTTATGTCACTAAGGTTAGATATTTCCTCCATCCAACCTATCCTCTAAGATGATAAGATCTTTAACCTCAGCCTCCTTTTCAGGAGTAAGCCCCATTCCATGTTCCCAAATATGGGCATCCTCCTCAGGAGTAAGCCCCAAATTCCAAATTCCTTTAACCTGGGCATCCTGTTTAAGAGTAAGCCCCAATCATAATTCCCCTTAACCTGGGCCTCCTTCTTAGGAATAAGCCTCAGTTCTCAAGTCCCTTTAACCTGGGCCTCCTTCTCGGGAGTAATTCCAAAGTTATAAGTCCCTTCTAATTCAGGCATCCTCCTTAGGGGTAATCCCTAAGTCAGAGTATCCAAAATCTCCATAAAACACAAATACCTTTATGGACATTGTTCCCGGTTTTCTTCCCAAAAGTATAACTGAATCCTCATCTATCTTCAGCAGTCACACAAACATAAGCCTCATATCATTCCTTGTAACCATATCTTCCATGGCACAAATTGTCAGGATTACTGATAACTCTTGTTTCTCACACTGAGCATGATTCACGTGAGCTTAGAGTGTAAAAGTAGCCACGACATATCTCTTTGGTCCATTAATCATACGTAAACCCCACATCCCTTAATCTAACTACATTTAATTTGATCTCTGCCATAAAAGTAGAGTATGTAGGAAGCCTTTATAAAGTTCAAGCCTATTACCCATTAATTTTCATCCATCCCATATGATGTTAAACTATATCTTAATTCCAGAACTACGTGGGTTCTGATTCCTTTTCTAACGAGGATACATAGGTATCCCATCTGCAGGTACGATCCCAACTCTAAAATAATCCATGTCCTTCTAAATGACAATAAACTTCAAGTGCCCCACTAAGTGTCTTTAAAACCAGTATGGTCATCATAATGACTAAGAGATTTCTATATAATGTATTGAAGGATACCATTGACTAAGGATCTCCAATACATACACGTGATTCTCTATAGATGAAGAACCTAAAATACATATAAAAGATTCTCTAAATATCAGACACATGAATCATTGATTGCAAGATCTGAAGGAAAGATCATTTTCATACTTGGTATATTAATAAGGATTTAAGAACATAACTCAAATCTCTAAAGAGAGTCCCAGAGTAGATAATAATTCCCCCCAAAAAGGTGTGATTAGTCCGACCTCCCATCCTCTCGACCAATGAAAATTATTTATCCTCATCGGTCCACAACTAATGAGCACCTAGCTTTGGAAAGTATGTCCAAATGGATATAGAATCATTGGATGTTTCCGGTTCTACGAATAAACCCATTAGAAACAGATTGGAAGGTTTTAACCTTAAACAAATGAGGTCATCCTCATATTTCTAAAGGAAACAATGTTCTTCATCTTCACCCACCAGAGTTTCAGAGTAGAACCATGATTGTGTGAAAAATCATGCATCGTCTACTTGGCCATTAATCGACAGAATGTGAATAAAAATTTCAGTTATGTTGCTGTTATGAAGTAGTTACACTATTTCATTTAATGAAACAATGTATTAAGTTTCATTGTGTTACACACCATTTCATTTAAACAATTTCAAAAGTTCAAGAAATAAAATAGAACATACCCTTTATTTTAATTTATCTTTTTCTTAAAAGGTTTGAAAAAAATATTTTTTGGTAAACCTACGCCGATCGATGTTAAGTCCATTATTAGGTAATTTTACAATTCCAGACGCAATGGTGCCCTCATATTTTCAATCAGGGCACCCATTTAGATATTTCCAAAACCACACACCCGTGTCATTTTAATTCTCTTAAAGAAACTCAAAAACTAACTTTCACCCTTTACCCATGATGGTCAATGTTAAGATCTTCCTAAGGGAAATATGCCCTCACGATCTCAACATCACTCTCAGATTTCCAATCCAAGTTACCATTTTGGAGTTAAAATAATTTAAAAATAATACAATTGTTACTTAATTATTTTATTTATGGCCAAAAACTAACTTCCACTATTGGACCGCATCGGCCAAAGCTAGGCCCTAAATGGACCAAAGGCCTCATTTTTATTGATTTTTATATCCCCCATTTCAAGGGATGAGGGAGAACCCTTACAAGGCATGTAGGCTTATAGATTACATGGCTTGCATTCTTAAGAGACATTACATGACCCGAAGGTCTTAGGGAATTCAACCAGACTATAACTACAAGGAACTTCCCCTCCCCAGCATCTGCATTGTGTTGGTAGTTCTCCACCTTCACATGGTCGTCTGGCTAAGAATCTCGTGCAAGCATAGGCTGGTATTAATAGCATATCCATACCCTCTCATTCATTCCTAATAAATTGGTTCTGCTCTGGTGAGTGTGCCTTCTATGAATCATCCTCTGGGGATGCTCCTTTTTATAGAGTCAGTCTGGGGAAACTGCATATGGCCTGAAGGCCTTAAGGTGGCCCGAAAGCCTGAAAGGTGGCTCGAAATCCCTACTGACCTGATGGTCTAGGTGGCCCGAAGGCCTTAAGGACTCCAAGTCCTAAACGGTGGCCCAATGTGAATAGTTCCTGGCTACTACAGTACCAAATAATACTTATTACAATACCAACTATAGTAACTGCTAAAATACCCACACAGTTCCTGCTACAGTACTGCTACAGTGCCTGCTATAATACTGCTACAATGCATACTACCGTACTGCTACATTACTACCACAGTCCTCGGAAATATTCCTCCACCTGGTTTTGAACCTGGGTCTCATGGATGCACATAAGGATACCTCACCAGCTGGGATGAGGCTCATGTTCTTAGGCCCTTTCTAGGAAAATCTCGACATTCTGAGTTCAATGGTGCCCTCCGATTTTTGATATGAGCACCAGTTCAATAGATAGAAAAACCCACTTGCATGTTTAATTAATAAACATTAAAAAAAATATGAAAATTCATTCTGTCCACTCTAGGTCTCGAAATTACATGCCGTCTCAGAGCCTGGTCTCATAAAAGTCCCATTTAAATATGAAAAAAAGTCCATGGAATTCTAAAACATTACATTCTCCCCACTTTAAGACTTATTTGTCCCCAAAAAGAAAAATAATTTCCTTAGGTAAAGAAAATTTAGTTCATCAAGGGTCTTTACACTGCTTACAAGCATGCACCTCGAGGAACCACTGAGATCGACCACTTTTATATCCAGCTTCTACTAGGTCAACATCGTGCAATAATACGAACATGTATTTTTAGCTACAACAAGTGTGGAAAGCACTAAGCACTTTGATCCATTTGTAGTCATGAGGTCTAGTGGCTCACCTCCATACTATCCTGATGTAGATAAAAATAGAAACCCATAGTTCACTTCCACCCATGGATGAACTATGTTAAAGACTCATCAAGAATTATGCATTAAAGGTTGATGCTAAATGTGCAAGAGTATTTATGAACAAAATAGGGATTCCTAGAAGCAATTGTTGGGTCTTACTAGGCCCTCTATCTACAACCTTCAGTGGCAACACAACATGTTAGAAATAGAACACTTCCACACTCACTAGTGGTGATCCAGCTGAGTATGGATGGTAAGTATCCATTTCATACTGTAGAAACATCATGGGGTCTAAATCTGCCAGCACAGAACGATCCAAAACATGACTCCTTGTGAGAGTCCACCATGTGCTTCCTTGGTTTCCCTTTCAACTTATAGGAAAACCCTTATTTAACATCGTAGAAACACGACATCCTTTTCCTAATATCACCAATACTAGTGTTAATGGTAGTAGTTCACACCTAGAATGACGTCTTAAGGCCTCGACAACATTACTAAGAGATCCCAACCATAACTCTCACTTCAAGAGTCAATTCACACTATTAATTCTAGTGTGTGGTCAACGAATCTCCTCGGAAATATGTCTCTAAGAATGAGGGCCAAGTCCACAATCCAAATAGAACCACAAAGTATCAAACAAAACCCACAGAAAAAGGAGGATGACTAGCACCTGTGTCTATTTAAAAAAAGGCACCCAAAAGAAAAGAAACAGATTATAACTCAAATTTCTCCTAGAGCTTCTTGGTTATAATCCAAGATTGCATGACGTGGTCCTTACCCATGTCCTCTAGCTCCCTGAGCCTAGTGTGGACCACCTCCTACTGCTCGTCCAGCTCCTCTACCTCATCTTCCATCATGCAGAACTACTTGCTCCAAACGCTATCTCTACCAAGGTGTCTCGTCAGCCAACTCCCTCTCAGCGTCATTGTGGGTTGGCTAATACTTAGAGAGATTCCCTCGACTTTTGTAATCATAACACCACCTCTCTTGCGGGTTCTCTTCTCCTTGATGCTTCTCCTACGCCCAAGACCCACGTGTCTATGTTCGAGTATGTGTATGCCTCCAACACCGTGATCCTATCATATGTTATATGCTAGCTACAACATACACCTCTATATCATGACCTATTCTATAGGTAACATCCATCTTCTCCTCTTCTAAGTATATCTCAACCACCAGGTCTCTCTCTAGCACCCCATCATATGTCAGAATGCTAAGAGGTATCACTGACACTCTAATTTCCTAGTGTAGTCCCTGACCAATCTTCCAAACCCTGAAGTAAGGGTCTCACACCATATCTGTAGAGTAGCGATAATGATCCGTGAATCTCTTTGAGTAATCTGATATCATCATGCTGCCCTGTCTTAGGTGTAGCAACTCCTGTATACGCACAAAGCGTAAATCACCGAAAAGAACTAATCCCTGAAGAGGCACTCAAAGTCAATCCAGGAGTGGGTCGCCTCATCGTGTGTCTGGATCACCAAGCTCTACCATTCTCCCACAAAGACTTGTAGAAGGATCGTAGCTAGGACTGCCTTCTTGTTAGGTGGCATCCTCACTAAGCAAAAAAATCACATAACCACCTCAATCCAATCCTCTGGTACCTGAGGATATGTCTCTCTTTGGAACCTGGGAGGTCTCTACCTCTAGAAATTTGGTAGCACACTCAGCTTTCGTGAATCCTCCACAGGTAGCACTGGTAGTAACTGCTGATCGATGGGTGGTTGCATCACTAGTTCACCACCCATAGGTAACGCCACAAATTTAGTGCCATTTACTGAAGCTTCCACTCAGGGTGGATCATCATCATGATCACATTGTAGGATCCTATCTCGATGTCATCATGGTGTCATTTTGAAATATATCAAGATAAACCACGGTTAATGATTATATCTAGAGAGATAACATAATAAGTACATGGAAATCACTGCCATTCCTACATGATGCATGTATCCCTTTATTTCCCTGAAGGTAGTTTTTCCATGTACCGAGTCAGAAAACAGGTTTCCAGAGTCCGGGTGTATGGATACATCATATGCTGCACCAACACTAGAGTCCCTGGCCTAAAAGATGAACTCCAAACACTTAACAGTGTTTTACAAAACCAAAAACAATAGACCCTTGGTCTTTGAGGTAGAACCAACCACCTATGATACCAACTTGTCAAGACCTGTTCCCTGGGGCCCGTGCTGTGACTACCACAAGCCCGCCTCCCAAAGGCCAGGGGCTAGAAACTAGCGCCGAAGGCATTATTACACAAGTGGGAGGAATTTTCCTATGTACCTATACACACACACAAATCCCATCCAAAGGTACTAGAAAGTAAAATCTAAGGAAACCCTACTAGAAATTCACCAAGTAAAACACAACTAGAGTACAATGGAAATTAAAGTACATGGTGGAAACCCAGGCTAGTATACAATCCCACCAAAAGAAAAACATAACAAAAGTAAAACTCCAAGTCCCTCATGCTCATCCGTCGGGAAGCCTACTTGAAGGGTAGGTAAAGGGTAGCTTCCTAAAGTTTTATAAGTTCACCTCATCTGTCTGGTCTCACAGAACACCATGAGGCCCTAGTCATCCCTGGACTCTGTCAAAGCATCGGTCATCTGCACAAGACACGACATGTAATGACCCAATGTTTTATCAATGAAATTCCCTTATTATAATTATTCCTTATAGTATAATCACATTAGGAAGCACAATGACATATAATGATACTAAATTCTATGTGACCATTAAACATAATATTTCCACTTCTATGTTTGAAATTTCAAAAATCTGACATACACAGTTGCGATTTGTAAGATACTTGGAGTCTGATCAGACAAACATAATTTTTCATGAATATTAACATACCATTATGAATAGTAATATACCATTATGAATATTATGTATGACCTTTATGAATAGTAAACCCTCCAAAATAATAGTAACCTTACCCATGAATGATTAAATAAAATTTAGGCATCTTATAAGTGACAATTTGACCATAAAAGATTGGTATTTTTTTAAGTCATAAATATTTAATTAATTAATTTAAAAAGAAAATTTATTTTCCTAAAATGTGTTCATAAATTAACAATTCTATTTCTTATGGTTTTAAGGTATTTTTATAAGAACTTCTGTAATTTTTTAAATCATTATAAAATCATTTTTAAATTTAAAAACTGTATTTTTCAGGTAAATTATGATTTTAATTAAAAATTAAATTAACCATATTTATAAGATTATTTTGGAAAAATGTAATTAATTTTTAGATTATAAATATTTAAAAATAATTAGGGGAAATTTTTGGGATTTTTCTGAAATATTTGATTTTTTGGTGAATAGAAAATACATTATTTTACCATATAAATACATTATAATTTAAATCAACTATTCATGAAATCACAAGTGATGTAAGCACCCAAATATAGAACTCACAAGCCCTATTTACTATTCTTGGTCATTTAATCATCACTATTTTTTATCTTGGTGGAAATTAATAAACCAATGATTAAAATATTAAGAGAACCCCTCTCCCCTCCACTATAAAAACCACTCTTCACACCCTCATTTCCTCACACCTCTCAAGATTCAATCCTTTCAAAAACTCTACCCAAATATATTCCCTATCCCCTTCCCTATGACCAAGAACTTCTTTCCTCATGTAAAGACAAATCCTAGGTTCCTTAAGGAGGATCTCAAGAGGAGGATTCAAGAGGTAAATCCCCTCTCTCTTTTCTTTCATTTTCCTTTCAAATTTCTTTTCTTTTCTTCTCTTATCCTAAAAATATCTTATAAAGATTTCATGATAAATATAATTTGATTTATATACTATTATGATATCATGTTAATGTAATGTAATTCAATATATTCCACCCTCCCTCTCTTTGTTAATGAAATGAAATTGTTGCCTGTGATGTGTTAATTTACCTAAGTCATGGGCGACACACTTCCATTTTACTTAAACTCCTTAAAGTCTGTCAATAAAACCATCAAATTGTAGAAAAAAAGATTGTAAAGTTTATTTTTTATTCCCTTTTATGTTCTTTAACTAACTTATTTACATGACACAATGTGATGAAACAAAACAAGTTCGTTGTGATAAAAAAACCACCCAAATTAGCCAAAAATGATCGTCATAAAATTCTATCTAATGATTCATCCTTATGGTATATAACAAAAATTCATTATAAGAAAATTTAAACTCATGTAATATCATTAATAATATGAATGTTCAGTTTTTGATTTTTATCCATGTTCTATATGAACATCCATTCATGAATACAAGTGAAACGTTCATAAAAGCTAAGGAAATTAACATTATCGAACAATGAATTTAAGGTTTATAACTCATCCAAAGGCCCCTAAAATAACTTAACGAAACCATATTAAACCATAATATTTTATAAAAGCTTCTGTAATTTCTAATTAAAGAATATAATGTCATTATACAAGACATGAAATTGATGGAATCCTTGAGATACAAGGTAAGGGGAAATTCTCGAACCAAACTTTATTTCTTCAGGTTCTCCCTCTTTCACTCCACGTTCGGTATGGGTTATCCTTAAAAATAATTTATTTATAATTATATTACCATTTATGGGATATAAATACTCTCTAATTGATTTTATGAAAAACCAAATGTTTTCCAAAAGAACTCTTCTTTCAAATAAACACACCCTTTTTACTTCTTGAATATTGTTTCACTCTTCACTCATGATTAATGGTTCTATGTCAGGAATGATATTCCCTCTTTATTTTTGGGAATTTCTTTTTTATTAAAGTATTATTTATTATGTGAAATCCATTTATTTCTATGGGTTATGTTATGTTCAGGTCTAACATATTTTAAATGTGGCATGCATGGTAATGCAAATATTGTAAATGTGACAGGTGGACCCATAATTATACAACGCTCTAATGCATTGGGTAAAGTGGTGAATATAATGAGTAAAATGAAAATGAAGCATGAACATGATGATATAATTTTTCATAACTATGTGTGGTATTTTACCACTAAGACATGATGTTTTATTTTTATGCATAGTCACATTCCATGTCTTTTATTAATGCTTCCTCTCATGGTCATGATTCTTTACCAATGTTTTGATTGTGTTCACCAATTGTTATGTTGTTCATATATATATCTTATTCTTGGGCATTTAGCTCACCGATTTTTGATGTATATCCTTAGGTTACTACATGTATTAAGAGATTTCAAGATCCAATAAAAATCTAGAGAAGAAGAAATTAAATAAATATTTATGCTTGATGTTGTAAATGTTATGTTTGGTCCTAGTTTTCCCAAGACACTAAAACTCTGGATCCCTGTGGTGAAATACTAATTTTTTATATTTATAATGATGTAATAGTAATATAATAAAAGGCATGGTCACTATAGTTTGTATCAGAGGGACGGTTTAGTTAATTTGGGAATTAGGATTAGTGAACCCTAGAGGAATCCTATAGTATTAGAATAAGTAAAAATATGCACACAAGAAGATTTACATAGGGATCCCATAAGTGATGATTTCAGTGAAAATTGTATAAATGAATAACTTATTTATTCATGAATCGATGAATTATTATTTGTTTTATCCTTTTTTATTTTTGAAAATGGTGGGAAATAGGAGAAACCGGGCCTATAATCCGTACGAGGGGAAATACAATGATTTCCCGAATGACATTCCCATTGTTTTGAGAGGCGGAGTTCAAAAATTCATGGCGATACTTACCCAACTATCTCAAGTTATGAAAAATAACCAAAATAATGGGGAATGTACTCCTTCACCAAAGAGGGAGAAAGTGGCTATCGAGTGTCTTATATGGTAATGACCACCGACATTTAGTGGATCTTCTGATCCACTAGTTGTGGAGAAATGAGTCAACTATATGGAGAAGATCTTTTTTGTGCTTCACTATTTTAAGATAGAGAAGGTGACACTAGCCATTTATCATCTAGATGGAGAGGCCGATCAATGGGGGGATTTGATAAAGAACACCAATCCAAGAGACGAAATTGAATAGATGGAATGGGAAGACTTTAAGATCATGTTTCTTAACAAGTATTTCTCACGAAAACTTCGTAAAAAGATGGAGAGAGAATTCATAGAGCTCAAGAAAAAGGAAGGAGAACCTGTCACAACTTACAAAGCGAGTTTCACAAGGCTTGAATGATATGCTTTGGGTTTTTTATCAACAGTGATAGAAAAATTAATATTTTATTTAGTGGGTTAAAACCACACCTTTTAAAGAATCTTGATATTAGAGTCATTGGGAGTTATGAAGAAGTTTTTCTGTGTGTCCTAAAAATGGATATGAAGTTTAGAGAATGATCCCATAAATATGTTGATATGAAATGAAAGATGGAGTTTTATGTCAGGGGATATAATGATAAAAGTTGGAAGAAAACTCAATGACCCACATGCTAAAATGTGGGAAGTTGCATCATGGGAACTACCTCAAAGGGATGTGAAAATGATTCAAGTGAGGTAAAGAAGGAAACCGTGCTCAAGAGTATCTAAAATACATGAGAAGGAAGGATAATGTAGTGGAATAAAGGGGAGCACTTCCAATGGTCCAATGATAAAACTATAGGGAGAAAGGGAACTATTCAAGCCAATGCACTAAACCTCAAGTCCTTGAGGGTAATCATCATCCGCAACCACAAAAGCCAAAGGAATAAGGTAAGGCTTATTCCTTCACTACTACGGAAGTAGAGAAAGATAATAAAATCGTACAAAGTACACTTCCAATTCACTTAAGAATGGATAAATTCTTATTTGACACTGGTTCTATTCATTCCTTTATATCTTGAAAGTTTTCAAAAACTATAGAATAGAAGCCCCAAAACCTTGAAGTAGAGATATATGTAAAAACACCAAGTGGTGAAATCATTGCAACCTAAGTTTTTGACTCTTCTCTTATTGGTTTATGTGGAAATATTTTTTTAGAGAATCTCTTAATACTTCCATTGGTGGAATTCAATGATATAATGGGAATGTATTGGTTATCATTATATAGAGAATATATCAACTGTCAGGAAAAATAAATCTATTTTTATATTCCAAACCATCTCATGCTCCTCTACAAATTCAAGGAAGATCACGAATCTCCTTTGAAAAGTCCTTTAACAGTGTGGGTGTTGATTCCCTAATAAGAAGCATACCTTGCCCAAATAGTTGAGTCAAAGAAAAGTACCAACCTTATGGAAATGCCCATCACGAGGGAATATAATGATGTATTTCCCAAAGCGTTACCCGGACTTCCCTCATATCGTGAGGTAGAGTTCTAAATAGAACTCATACCAGGAGCTACTCTTATATCAAATGTCCCTATAGGATGGATCCTATTGAACTGGAGGAGTTAAAGAAGTAACTGCAAGATCATTTGGACAAAGGGTTCATACGCCCAGGGTAATGTGCCAGTTATCTTTATGAATAAGAAGGATGGATCAATGAAGTTTTGTATCAATTATAAGGAACTCAACAAGATCACCATAAATAAAAAGTATCCCCTTCCATGGATTGATGACTTATTCGATTAGTTAATAGGATCTCAATACTTCTCAAAGGTGGATCTTCATTCTAGATATCATTAGATAAAGGTGAAGAAAAAAGATATTCATAATACTGCCTTCCGTACAAGGTATAGGCATTATGAGTTTTTGGTGATGCCCTTCAGACTTACTAATGCCCCAAAAATCTTCATATATTTGATGAATAGAGTCTTTAGACATCCCCTTGAAAAATTCATGGTAGTGTTTATTGATGATATTCCCATCTACTCCAAGAGAAATGTTTAACATGAAAAACATATAAGACTTGTGTTTGTGACATTGATAAAGGATAAGTTTTACGCCAAATTCAGAAAATGTGACTTTTGGATTAAGAAATTCACGTTCTTGGGACATGTGATCACAAGTGAGGGAATTTATATGGACACTTCAAAAAAAAGGTGATTGAGGAATAGCCCAGGCCCTCTAGTGTCATAGAAATATGTAATTTTCTTGTATTAGTAGGGTACTACCGACCTTTTGTGAGAAATTTCTCACAATTGTCAAGCCCACTAAATTAGTTAACAAGGAATGGGGTAAAGTATGTCTGGATTGAAGAATCTGAGGTAAGTTTCACGAAGCTAAATAAAAGGAAAATCACTGGAACGGTACTCGCATTACCGAAAAGTAAAGAAATCTTTGACATATAAAGCGATGCTTCAAAGAAAGGATTGGGTTGTGTACTCATGAAAAATTATAATGTGATATACTACGCCTCACAAAAGTTGAAGATCCATGAGTAAAACTACCCGACACATGATCTAGAGATGGAAGCTGTGATTTTTTCCTTGAAAATATGGTATCAATACCTTTATGGTGATAAGTGTGACTTATACACAGACCTCAAGATCCTAAAGTATATATATTCACATAAGGATATCAACATGAATCAAAGGAGATGGTTAGAACATATCCAGGACTATGATTTCTCTATTAATTATCATCCTGGAGAGGTGAACAAGGTAACTGATTCTTTATGCAGAAAAGAACCTGCTTCTCTATCCCTGTTATGGATTGAAAAAGACCCTATCTTCTTGGATATGCAATGTATAGATTTTTAAATCATAATGTAAGGGGATAAATCCTACCTTTCCCAAATTATTTCACAACCATAAATCCAAGAGATGATTAAGGAGGAAAAAAGGGATGATATGTAGTTACAAAAGAAGGTGAATGCAGTAAAGAAAGAGAAGCTGTAATAGTTCCATATCAATGATGATGGTGTGATTTAGTTTGGAACAAGGCTCTGTGTGCCTTCATCACCTAGGATATAGAAGGATATATTGGAAAACGCACATAGCTCAACATTCTCTATCCATCCAGGTAGCACCAAGATATACTGAGATCTCTGAGAAAACATTTGGTTGGATCACATGAAGAATGATATTGATGAATACATCTCAAAGTGCTTGGTTTGTCAGTAAATTAAAGAAGAGCGACAAAAGTCCAAAGGGATGATTCAACCTTTTCCTATACCCATGTGAATATGGGAGAATGTCACTATGTACTTTTATACAGGTCTCCGGAATAAGTCGAATGGAAATAATGTGATATGTGTTGTGGTTGACTGACTCACCAAGACTGCCCATTTTATCTCTATTCGAGAAGATTTATCTTTTGAAATAATTTCAAAGATATTTGTGAAAGAAGTGGTGATACTTCATGGTGTTCCAATATCGATTGTATCTGACCGTGATCCATGGTTTACATCTAAATTCAAGAGAAGTCTTTAGCATTATTTGAGTAATGAATTAAATTTTAGAAAGACCTATCACCCCCAAACTGATGGCCAATCTAAAAGGACTATTCAGATAATTGAAGACATGATAAGATCATGCTCTTTAGAATTCAAAGGTGGATGGGATCAACATCTCCTTCTGGTTGAGTTCTCATACAACAATATCTTCCACTCGAGTATTCAGATGGCTCCATATGGAGCTCTGTATGGAAAGCGATGTAGAACTCTAATCTGTTAGGATGAAGTTGGAGAAAGAAAACTACTTGGACCTGATCTTGTGCAAGAGATGAAAGATAAGGTTTAAGTCATCCAAAAACACATCAAAGCTGATCAGAGTCAACAAAAGTGCTATGTTGAAAACTGTTGAAGGGACTTGGAGTTCGATGTTGGAGATTAAGTCTTCCATTGAATATCACCATGGAAGAGATACATGCAGTTTGGAAAGAAAGGGAAGCAAATCCCAAAGTACATTACCCCCATTTAGATCCTTGATTGCATAGGATCCATTGCCTATCGAGTTGCACTTCCAATGAATATGGCTCATGTTCATGATGTGTTTCAAGTTCCACTCCTGAGGAAGTACATACTAGATTCCTCACATGTACTGAACTCAGAGGTGGTACACCTAGAAGATGATATCTCTTATGAGGATCAGCCAGTGAAGATTCTGAACCGAAGAGATACAGTTCTACGCAACAAGATAACCCATCTTGTAAAACTATTGTAGAGTAAAAAAATATTTAAGAATCATCTTGGGAACCGAAAGAGGCGATGAAGGAGAAGTACCCTCACCTGTTTGTGTAAAATAGAATTTTGAGGGAAAAATTTCATAAGGGGGGAAGAATGTAATGATCCAATGTTTTATCAATGGGATTCCCTTTTTATAATTATGACTTATTGTATAATCACATTAGGAAGAACAATGACATATAATGATAATAAATACTATATGACCATTAAACATAGTTTTTCTACTTCTACGTTTTGAATTTTGAAAATCTGACATACACTGTTGCGATCAGTAAGATGTTTGGAGTCTGATAGGGCAAACATAATTTTTAGTGAGTAGTAACATACCCTTATGAATAGTAACCCACCTTTATGAATAGTAATATGTCCCTTATGAATAGTAAACCCTCTAAAATAATAGTAACCTTACCCATGAATGATTAAATAAAATTTAGGCATCTTACAAGTGACTATTTGACCATAAAAGTATTGGTATTTTTTGAAAGTCACAAATAAATAATTATAATTAATTAATTAATTTAAAAAGAAAATTTATTTTCCTAATTTTTTTTCATAAATTAACAATTCTATGTCTTATGGTTTTAAGGTAAATTTATAATAGCTTTTGTAACTTTTGAAATCATTATAAAATCAGTTTTAATTTTAAAAACTGTATTTTTCAAGTAAATTATGATTTTAATTAAATATTAAATTAATCATATTTGTTAAATTATTTTTGAAAATGTTAATTCATTTTTTGATTCTACATGTTGAAAAATTGCTAGCCTAATTTTTTGGGATTTTTCTGAAATACATGAATTTTTGGTGAATAGTAAAATACATTAATTTACCAAATAAATACATTATAATTTAAATCCACTATTCATGAAATAAAATGTGATGTAAGCACACAAATATAGAACTCACATTCCTTCTTTACTATTATTTCTTATGTAATCATCACTATTGATTATCTTGGTGGAAATTAATAAACTAATGATTAAAATATTAAGAGAACCCCTCTCCCCTCCCTTATAAATACCACCCTTCACACCCTCATTTCCTCACACCTCTAAAGCTTTAAACCTTGCCTAAAATCTGACCAAAGATTTCCACTAGACCCTCCCGCACTATCAGGATCTCTTGGCCACATCAAAAGACCAAACCTAGGATCTTTAAGGAGGATCTCAAGAAGAGGATTCAAGTGGCACTACAAGAAAAAAGTGTTTTAGCGGTAGTTTTTTCGTGGGTGTTTTAAAAACCACAACTAATATTTTTTAAAAATATTATTAATTTTTTTTAAAAAAAATCTTCTAAAAAAATTTAAATTTTTTTAACGACGGTTTTTTTAAAAAACCGCCGCGACATAGCGTTGATTTTTTTGAAAACAGCTGCAAAATTTAAGCAAATTATTTATTTTTTATTATTTTTTAATTTTTTATTATTTACAATTAAATATAGTTTATTATTTATAATATTATATATTTATAATATGTCAATTAATTAATAATTATAATTATTAGTTCATAATATTTTTAAACGGAAAGAAAATCTTAAATAAGTAAAAGAATAGACATCCGTATCAAATGACCATAACTTCTGATCCGAGAGTCCATTTCAGCTCTAAAACCAATCAAATTGAAGTTTATCAAATGAGGAAAAACCAAGTGAGATTTAAATCGCGTGATAATCAAAGGAAATAAAAGATATTCAAAATTCAAAAGTCAAAAATCAAACTCGAATTTCAAAAGACCATAACTTTTAATCCAAGTGTATGTTTGGGCTTTACCACATATCAAATCGAAGCCTGTGCTGAGCTCTAAACTTCTTAGGTCTGGTACCAACTATTTGAGTGTTTTACCACTTTTTATTCTAACAAAAAGTCCTAGAAGGCCTCCGAAACAGAAGTTTTTGATGCAGACACCGATTTCATAAAAATCAAATGGTTATAACTTTTGATCCATGTGTCTATTCAGCCTGTACCACATATCATGTCGAAGCTCATTTCATGATCTTTGATTTGACTGGTTGTGGCACTTGAAAATGAGTATCAGATCATATTTTATGATCATTTTATCATTTTTAGGGTTTTCAGAGGAACGTAACATTTTATGATTTAATTTATTATTTTATTATTTTATATTAATTAATTAATTAATTAGTTAATTATTATTTATTTAAATATTATTTATTATTAATATTTATTTATTTATTTATTTATTTATTATTTATTTATTATGTACACATTAATTATTAATTTATTATTAATTTATTAATTAATTAATTATTAATTATTAATTAATTATTATTTGTTTTTTCTTCATTATTTATTTATTTATTTATTAGTTATTCATTATTTATTAATTAATTATTAATTATTAACTGATTAATTATTATTTATTAATTATAAAGTAGAAATTATTAGTTATTAGTTATTAGTTATTATTAATTATTTATTATTTATTTATCTATTTATATAGTTATGTATTTATTTCTTTATTATTTATTACTTATTATTTATTTATTATTCTTTATTCATTGTTCATTATTCTCTATTATTTATTCTTTATTCTTAATTATTTATTATTAATTTACTAAATATTAATTTATTATTAGTTTATTATTCATTTATTAATTAATTATTAATTAGTAGTTATTAATTATTTATTTATTATTATTTACTTAATTATTAATTATTTATTAAATATTAAATATTTCATATTAAATATTAAATATTAAAATTAAAATATTAATCATTAATTATTAATTATTAATTTTATAATTATCAATTATTAATTATTAGATATTATAAATTAATTATTATTTATTTATCTATTTATTTATGTATTTATTTATTTATTAATGATTATTTTTTGATTATTTATTAATTAAATATTAATTAAATATTAATTATTTATTAAAAATTAAATATTGAATATTTCATATTAAATATTAAAATTAAATTATTAATGATTAATTAAGAATTAATCATTTTATAATTATATATTATTAATTATTAGTTATTATTAATGATTAATGAATAATTAATTATTTTTTATTTCTTTATTTATATAGGTATTTATTTATCATTTATTTATTATTTATTATTTATTATTTATTATTTATTATTTGTTATTTATTATTTATTAATTTATTGTTAGTTTACTAAATATTAATTTATTATTAGTTCATTATTCATTTATTATTTATTAATTTATTCACCATTTTTTATTTATTATTAATTTATTATTAATTTATTAATAATTTTTTAATTTTTTATAAATTTTTTATAAATTTTCGAATATAAATTATAAATTCTTAATTCTTAATTATTAATGATAAATTATTAATTATTAGTTATTATTAATAATTTTTTATTTATTATTTATTATTAATGATTAATTATTAATAATTATGTATATATTTATTTATCTATTATTTATTAATTTATTATTAATTTTTATTTATTTATTATGTATTAAAATTTTTTCAATTAATTTATTATTTATACAATACTTATATATATATATATATTGTTATATGTTGTATTTTATATATTATCTATTATATATTATATATTATATATTAGGTATTATGTATTATATATTATATATTAGATAATACATAATACATAATACGTAATATATAATATATAACATATAATAAATATTATATATAATACATTATATTGTATATATTAGATATTAGATATTAGATATTATATATTATGTATTATGTATTTTATATTATGTATTATATGTTATATATTATATGTTATATATTATATATTATATATTATATATTATATATTATATATTATATATTATATATTATATATGATTAATTATTGATTATTGATTATTGATTAATAATTATTGATTAATAATTATTGGTTAATAATTATTTAGTTTGTATCAATTTTTTATGTATTACTTGAATTTCCAATTAATATATATATACATATATATATATATATATGCATAAGTATATTAAATTCGATTTATTGACCACATGAAGAGCCCACTGGAGTGGTAAAGTCTTTGTGAATAAGCAAGAGGTAAGGGGTTGAAATCTCACCCAACGTAGAATTTATATATATGGCATGGGCATGGGCATGTGCATGTGCATAGACATAGACTTATGCATGGAGATGGATGGGCATGTGCGTTGTAATAATAAATAAATAAATTAGGAAAATAAATAAATAACTAAATAAATAAATAAATTACGAAAATAAATAAATAACTAAATAAATTATGAAAATAAATAAATAAATAATAATAAATAAATAAATAAATAAATTACTAATATAAAAAAAATAAAGAAATTAAAAATTAAAAAAATAATAATAAAAAAAAATTAAAAATGATTTAGCGATGGTTTAAACTGCTGCTAAAAAACCGCCACTAGTTAAAAAAAATAAAAAAATTAAAAAAAATTAAAAAAGATTTAGCGGCGGTTTAAACCGCCGCTAATTATTTCCCGACACACGATTTAGCAGAAATTTTCCAAAACTGGCGTAGAATGATTTCACAGCGGTTTAAACCGCCGTCAAACGAAAAAAACAGCCGCTGAATAAAAAATTTTGCGTAGTGAGGTAATTTCTCTCTCTTTTCTTTCATTTTCCTTTAAAATTTATTTTCTATTCTTCTCTTATCCTCAACTTATATTATCCAAATTTCATGATAACTCAAGTATGATTAATATACTGGTATGATATCATGTTAATGGAAGATTATTCATTATATTCCTCTCTCCCTCTCTTTATTACTAAAATGAAATTGTTGCCCATGATGTGTTAATTTACCTAAATCAAGGGTGAAACACTTCCATTTTACTTAAACTCTTTTAATACTGTCAATAAAACCATAAAATGGATGAAAATAGATTATAAACCGTATGTTTTCTTCCCTTTTATGTTATGGAACTAACTTATTTACATGACAGTAAGTGATTAAACAAAACAAGTTCGTTGTGATAAAAAAACCACCCAAATTAACCAAAAGTGGTCATCATAAAATTTCTTCTAATGATTCATCCTCATGGTACTTAACCAAATTCATTATAAGATCATTGAAACTCATGGAATATCATTAATAACATGAAATATAAGTTCTGGATGTTTATCCATGTTCCACATGAACTTTAATTCATGAATACAAGTGAAACATTCGTAAAATCTAAGGAAATTAACAGTACCAAATAATAAATTTAAGCTTTATAACTCATCCAAAGGCCCATAAAAAACATAACGAAACCATATTAAATCATATTAATGTATAAAAGGTTCTTTAATTTCTAACTAATGAATATAATGTCATTATACGTGACATTAAAGTCAAGGAAAAATTTAGATACAAGGTAAGGGGAAATTCTCAAACCCAACTTTGTTTCTTTGGGTTCTCCCGCTTTCTCTCCATGTTTGGTATGGGTTATTTTTAAAAAAAATTTATTCATCATTATCTTACCCTTTTTGGGATATACATGGTATCTAATTAATTTTTTTAAAAACCAATATTTTTCTAAAAGAGCACTTCTTTCAAATAAACATAGCCTTTTTACTTGTTGAATGTTGTTTCACTCTTCACTCATGATTAATGGTTCTATATCAAGAATGATATTCACTCGTTATTTTGGGAACCAAATTTTTATGAAAGTATGATTTATTATCTGAAACCCATTTCTTTACATGGGTTATGTTATATTCAAGTTTTACATATTTTTAATGTGGCATGCATGGTAATGTACATATTGGGAATGTGATGGGTGTGCCTGGAATTGTACAGCGCTCCAATGAATTAGGTAAAGTGTTGAATCTCATGAGTAAAAGGAAAATGATGCGTGAACATGATGCTAGATTTTTTCAGAACCATGTGTGGTAGTTTACCACTACGACATGATGTTTCATTTTTATGCATAACCACATTCCAAGTCTTTTATTAATGCTTCCTCTCATGTTCATGATCCTTTGCCTATGTTGTGATTGTGTTCAACCATTGTTATATTGTTCATATCTATCCTTTTTCTGGGATTTTAGCTCAGCCCTTTTGGAAGTATATCCTTAGGTGACTACATGTACTAAGGAGAGGTCAAGATCCAATAGTAAGCTAGAGAAGAAGGAATTAAATAAATGTTTATGCTTGATATTGTAAATGTTATATTTGATCCAAGTTTTCCCAAGACACTAAAACTTTGGATCCTCATGATGTAATACTATTGTGTTTTTTATCTTTATAATGATGTAATAGTAATGTAATAAAAGGCAGGGTTGTTGTATGACATGCGTGGGGAAAGCCCATGTATGTGTGAGTAAAACAATACTCAGTAGGGGACCCTGAAACCAAAAAGGCAAAGCATAAGAGAAAACCCACAAAGGAATGCACAGTTAGTTCTACTTGGGTATATAACCATATATATACCACGAACATCCAGATATACTAGTCTTAGCCACTAAAAAATCATGTGGTCCCAAGCACAAAGCCGGTTTCATGATTCTCATCGAAGGCTCAAGTCATAACACAAAAACTAGGAGATCACACTTCACGAGCTCAGCCATCCCTGATGGAACATGTCCGAGAGATGCACCCCATCGGGTACAATCCTACCATTCATAATGGTACATCCGAGAGAATGTGCCCCATCATGAACATTCTTCAATGTCCAAATCTAGTTCCTGACACTAGAGAATTAGTCATCGTAGTCGTGAACCCCATGTAAGACTAAGGAACCCCAAGTTAATGGGCCCACTCTTCATCACTACACTCTGTTGAGGGAGCACTGCTCCAAACTAACCTGCGAAACCTCAGCCACTCCTAAAAGGAGTGTCCCACACCTCAGTCTATCGAGGGAGCACTAACTCTTACATAGGAATAGTTTTCATAAAGTGGATGGGCTCTCTCTTCGCTACTGTGTCCGAAAGCCGAGGGAGCTCCATCTTCAATCGAGGACCTGCACCCTTCATAGTAGGGGAGTACTACTTAGTGAATAGAGGACTCGCACCCTAGTATGATGGGGGAGTATTGACTCTATCTGTTCATGTGTGGAGGACCCGCACCCTATTATAACCGAGGAGTACCAAATCTTATAATATAAGACTCACACCCTACCCGTTAGGGGAGTACCACTCAGTGACTAGAGGACCCACACATTGGTAATGTTGGGGAGTACCGAATCTGACAATCTATTCTATATGGAGGACCTATACCCTAGTATGTTAGGGGAGTACCAACCCTAGGCTAGAGGACTCGCTCCTTAGCACAGTTGGGGAGTACCTACTTTGCCGTAGCACTGCGTAAGGAGGACCCTCACCCTAGAACGCCAGGGGAGTAATGACTCCTACAATAGAGGACCCTCTACCTACCCGGTAGGGGAGTACTGACTCTATATGTGTTAGATATGGAGGACTCATTCCCTTATCCAATAGAGGATTACCTACTCTAAGGATAGAGGAACCACTCCCTGGAATGGTAGGGGAGTACCGACTCTTCCTTAACAAATTTCTCTAAAAACCGTCACCCTAAAATGTGGGGAGTCTTATCTCTACCAAAGCAGAGGGATAAAGAGTACCCACACCTTGAGTATCTCATCACAAGAATCACCCCGATTCTACCCAAAGTTTTCATGTACCTGGATGAAATATACTCTTAAAATCAAATAGGTCATCCTCCAACTTTCTCAAAACTCACTTTGAGTATCTCAAAAGGACGTCTCATCTCAAGGGTCCCAATGCCATAGACGACTCATCAAACATGTTTTCCATTTAGAATTTATAGTATTTTTGTGAAACGAGGTCCAGTTGGGTCCAGGTCCGGTCTGACCGGGCCCAATGGGCCAAGACCGTGTGTCCAGACCAGAATGCATTACTGGGCGTGGCCCGCCAGTAGAAACCTGTCCCCCATTTGAGTGGGTCGACATCTCTAGAGTGAACGCGGATCTACTGCATCCATCTCTCCCTAGGCGACACCATCTAGTTCTGCCACCTCAATTCAATTGGTCTTCTCACACAGATTGGTTCATACAACAAGACCCAAAACAATTCACAGGTCCAGATCACGCCGTACCTGCAGCCGCAGGTCCTTCACGTGACTGCCACCGTCCAGCACCACTGCGGTGCGCCGCCCCACCATTCGACACAAAGCCGCCACCGCGGGCCACTGAACACACTCCAGTGGTCCTTTCTTTAATCCAGAGGGTGTTTCGAAACCCTTGGGTTGCATTCTTTATCGCTTGGGGTTCAAAACATCACAGCAACCCCTTTCTCTAAGAAGAGCTCGATTACCGGTATCTCTCGCACCACCTTGATCCATCCATAATCATCCTTGTCGCACCACTTTCATCGTTGTGAAATGAATGGTTGTGCAATGACCGGCCACTCATCGTCTCGCGAAGAATGAAAAAAAACCTGCATCAAGGGGGGAGAGGAAAACCAAAAAACTAAGTGAGGAATAGACCTCTACCATCATTCATCACAGTGTTGATCTGCTCCCATTAGAAGGATCAAAAATTCAAATAAGAATTTATTTATGAAATGATTTACTTCCCAAAGATAATCCCGATAGAAAAATACCTCCCACAAGAACAATTGAATTGTGGGTCAACCTGTTCATGTGTTGATCCGTATTCATTTTTTAAAACCATGAATGGGGGAAAGAACGAAATTTAAATAACAACTCGTACCTGTGTCTGATCATTCATTGGAAATGAACGGTTTCACTGTGTTCATCATTCTACAATCCTCTATTTATGGCCATTTTTTTATCATCGTTGGTGAAAATCCATTCGAAAGGGGGGTTGTATTTTGTTGTCATCACCCACTAGAGCTTCGAAGAAGAACCAGGAGTGTGGCAATAATCTTGCATCGTTTTCTTGGCCATTAAAGGAAGAAATGTATATCAACGTTTCAGTTATGTTGCTCTTATGAAGTCATTATGTTGTTTCAGTTAATGAAACAACGTATTCAATTTCATTTCATTACATGCAATTTTGCTACAATGGTTTCAAAAGTTCAAAAAATAAAATAAAACAACCACTTTATTTTATTTTAACTTTTTCTTTAAAAGGTCCAAAAACTATCATTTCTAGTTTGGCCACGATGGTCGATGTTAAGTCAATTATTAAGTAATTTCTTTATTCTGGATGTAACAGTGCCCTCATATTTTTAATCCAGGAAACCATTTATAAGTTTACAAAAACCACACACCCACACCATTTTAATTTTCTTAAAAAAACTCAAAAAATAACTTTCACCGTCGATCAATACCTATCGAGGATAAGTTTCCCATAATGGAAACATGCCTTCATGAGCTCAATAGTACTCTCAGATTTCCAATCCAAGTTCCCATTTAAGAGTTTTAAGGATTTAAAAATAAAATAATTGGTAACTATTTTATTTATGGAAAAAACTAACTTCCACTACTGGCCCCTTCCTCCAATATTAGACCCTTTCTAGAAGAATCCTGAAAATCTATGTTCAATGGTGCCCTCATATTTTCTATCCAAGAACCGATTTAGAATTTAGAAAAACCTAATTGTATGTTTAATTGATAATGTTTTAAAAAAAATCAAAAATCCATTCCATCCACTCCGAGTGTCAGAATGAAGTGCCTTCTCAGAGCATAGTCTCGTAAATGTCCATTTTAAATTTGAAAAAAAGTCCATGGAATTCTGAGACATTACAGTACTCCTGGAGACGAGCCTTCTCCATGGATCAATATGATACTTTTAGGGGTTAATGAACTAGTCTTATGATGAGGTGACTCTAGCATGGTAAAATTTCGGAACCATTTTCTAATTTAAGTTCTCCCTAGCTACAATGAGGGTTGTACGTATCCAAGAGATCCTATAGCTTAGTAGGGAAATATAACAATGACTGAGTATTCGTCGAGGTTAACCAAACATTCTAGGTACTCAAGGGATATGTTTTGATATTAGTTCTTTTAGGCTTGTAACTTTGAGAGAGGAATGTGTAGGGACATACGATCTCACATTATACATTTATTTATTATTAATTATTCTGGGGTTCTAGAGTGAGATTTAGTGGTTGAGAGTTTTTTGGATGAGATGGTGCAGAAAATGGTTTCCGGTAGTGGGAATGTAGGAGAAGAGACATTATAAGTAAGATGATGATATTGGTCTCAAGGACTTGGATGTTCTAGATGTTTCCAGAGGAGTTCCCAAGATAGAGGTTCTGTAGTTTAGGGATCACAAGATGGGTCTATTCAGTCCAAGGAGAGGCAGTTCCACACATTTGATGGCAGGGAACATCTTGTATGATATTTTATGAACTACCATATGACTGATATAGAGATAGTATATGGGCCATAAAGGTAGAGTCAATGATAGGATAAGACAAGTCTATAGGGTGGAGGATGGGAAAAGGTGTTGGGAGGGTATCCATAGGTGGTCGAATCTTTGACTTATTACCACCACCACCCCCAGGTGGTCCACACCAAACTCATGGATATGGAGGATAAAGGTGGGGGGAACTACAGGTAGTCGAGGCTTACGACCCAAGAAATCAGTGAATGATACAAGGTATGATCTATGTCTTTTTTACCTTAGCTACAGTATTGAAAGAAAGAGGTTCTAGTCGTTACATTATCACCACATATCTAGTTCAAGACTTAGAGATTCTGGTTGATCCCTTTACCCAATCCTTGTTCTTGGAGACTTCTACTAGATATGAATCATTGATCACACAGTTGTGCTGATAGTGTGACCTAAATTTTGGAGGAGTGAGTTTTTATTGGGATCTCTTTATAACAATAATAATTCCTTATGACATCATCGTATGTATGGAATGGTTTTCTATAGTTCGGGCCTTGATTGACTATTTTAGGAAAGGGATGCGGTGTGTCCATAGTGATGGACCCAGTTTTCCTTTGTGAGTGAAAAGGAAACCCATAAAGTATAGGATGGAATCATGAACACAATGGTGCAGCTGATTACTCATCAGTTTGCTAGCATGACCCTTGATGTAGTGAATGTTATGAGTTTTCAATTTCTTATAGTGTTGGCGGAGTATGAGAAAGTTTTCTTTAGGATGTTCCTGGATTATATTCCCACTGATAGATAGACTTTTTTATTGATATACACCCCAGGAAAACACCAATATCTATTCTAGTTTATCAAATACATCCCACATATCATTACAAGATGAGGGTGTAGTTGGAGGAATTGCAGAGGAAGATATTTGTTAAACCCAATGTTTCACCATGGGAATCCCCAGTTGTGTTCACCAAGTAGTTAGGTGGGAGTTTGAGGTTATTTGTGCACTAATGGTGCTTGAACTAGGTGACTGTGAAGAACAAGTATCCATTACTAAGGATTTATGACCTCTTTGATTAGTTGAGAGGTTCATGATGGTTCTAGAACATTGAATGTAGATTAGGATACCACCAGTTGTGAGTACAATATGAGGATATACCAAAGAAAACATTCACATGTTTCTAAAGTCACTATGAGTACTTGGTGATATTCTTTGGAATGATGAACACCCCAACAGTGTTTATAAAACTCATGAACCAGATCTTTTATCCCTTATTAGACCAATTTATGGTTGTCTTCCTTGACGATAGCCTTATATACTTGGTGATCAGGGAGGAGCATGCAAGAAACATGAGGATGGTTATATGTGTACACTGAGATCACTAGATTTATGGGAATCTCTTGAAGTTCGAGTTCGGGATACATGAGGTCCACTTTTAGGGAAATTTTATCTCAGTAGATGGTGTGGTAGTGGACCCAATGAAGGTCGAAGTAGTGTTAGCTTGGGAGCCACCCAAAGCATGATGAAGGTGGGGAGATTCCTTGGGTTGGTAGGTTAGTATCGAATATTCATACCTATATTATCCATGTTATCAATTCCCATGATAGCTTTGACCCAAAAGGGGAAGCCTTTCATGTGGATAGAGAAGTACCACCAATCTTTTCAGGAGTTGAGGAAGAGATTGATGAGAAATCCCATCCTGATATTTCTAAAAGAGGGTGTTGAGTACATAGTGTTATGAAATGTATCAGGAAATATTCATGGTTGTGTTCTGTTTAATATACAGGTGGTGATTGGCTATGGTTCATGTCAGTTGAGACCACATGAGCAGAACTACATGACCCACGATCTTGAGTTAGCAGTGGTGGTATTTGCACTAAAGATGTGGTGAAACTACCTAATGGGAAAGCAGTTCATCGTCTATTCTAACCAAAAGAGTCTCAATTATATATTTTCTCATAAGGATATAAACTTGAGATAGTGGAAACAACCATATTTAAACTAGGATTATGAATTTTTCATTGACTATACTACTGGTAGGGGGAACATGGTAGCAAATTCTCTTAGTAGGAGATCTTATTTGTAGTTGTTGAACGAGGTTTCAGAGAAGTTTTCCTCACTGTAGTCGTCCATTATGGATAGAGATGAAGAATCCTACCTCTATTTTATGGTTATTACCCCTATAAGTTTACAGTGATTCAGGGATTCACATTTTAAGGATATTAACTATAAGACCCTACATACTTAGATATCCAATGGACATGCTCTTGAAGAATCTTCTGAAGGTGGGGAGTATATAATTATATTTAGAGGAAGCATGATGGTTCCTATTAAATTTCATTAGGAGGTTCTGATGGAGTTTCATTCATATTCTTTGGAGGTACATCCAGGTGTGGAAAAGATGTATCAGGACCTCCAATGTTAGTTTTGATGGTCAGAGATGAAGAAGGATGTTACAGAGTTTGTATCTCAATGCCTTACTTTTCAGTAGGTGAAGGATGAGCACCATGTTCCAATGGGTTTAGCTCAACACCTTGAGGATCAAGAGTGGAAGTTGTATGAGATATCCATATACATTTTTATGGTCTTACCACTTACATCTATGGGGAACAATACCATTTGGGTGATCGTATAATGACTCACAATGTCGACCCAATTCTGAGATATTAAGGATCAAAGTTCAGTAGATATATTGGGATGCCTCTACATATAATAGATGGTTTGAATCTATGAATTTATATTGAAGATAATTTCTAACCATGATGATCTCTTAACATTTCGATTATGGAAAGGATTTTAGGAGGTGTTCGGGGCTCAGTTATTCTTGAGCACAGTGTTTCACCACTAGAATGATGACCAGACTGAGCATACAATTTAGGTTTTGGAGGATATGATTTGGCTTTTCATGTTAGACTTTTTTTATATTTAGGAGTATCAATTACCATTGTTGAAGATTGAATGTAATAAAAACTAACATTCCACCATTGATATTGCACTATTCAAGGCCTTATATAGGTGACCCTGTAGGTCACCACTTTAATTAAATGACCTTGGAGAGTCAACACTTATGGGACCAGAGGTGGAGTGAGACACTACTAAAAATGTATATATTATCCAGGAGTAGATGAATACTGCACAGATACATCATAATTCTAGTACAGATAGATGGAGGAGGCCATTGGAATTCGAGGAGGGGGGTCATGTTTTTATATGAGTTTCACTTTGATATAGATCACATATATCTGTATGGGGTAGAAATCTATCTCCTAAATTCATTTTCCCTTTCCAGATATTGTGTAGAGTTGGTGAGGTGACATACCTCTTAGCTCTACCATTATAGTTAGACCAGGTACACAATGTCTTCTATGTGTCATATCCAAGGAGTTACATGAAAGATCTATCACACATTTTCAACTGGGGTAAGTTGGAAATTGAGGATGGAACAACCTTTTTTGAGTACCTTATGGCGATCAAGGATTTAAAGAAGACGATCCTTCATGGGAATGTGATTCCTCTAGTGAGTTTCCTATGAAAACACTGTAATATATAGGAGAGAACATGGGAGTGGGAGGATATGATCTATTCCTAGTACCCACATCTCCTTGTGTAGCCACATGTTTTGTATTTTTAGGATATAAATTTCTAAGGTAGATATAATTTAACTAGTTGGATTTTACATGTATTATTTTTGGATATTTTATGGATTATTTTAGATACCATTTTCTTAGACAATTTATGATTCTGAGGATCGATGTGCATAATGTAAATGTTTGAAATATATTAAATATATTAAACATCTTGAAAAAATATATTTCATAAAAAACTGGAATAACATCTAAATGGGATCCCAAATAAGAAATCTGAGAGCACTGTTGAGTTTAGAGTCTGAGTTTTTCCCTAGGAATGATATTACCTTTTTCGGTGTGGGGCATTTGGGAAAAAGTCATTGCAAACATAAAATGAATAAATGAATAAATTAATTTATTTTATTTAATCAATTGATGCGATGACCTAAATTCTTATATAAGTATATGGATATGGAAAATATTCTGGGTTAGTCGCATAAACATGGATCCATTGGAGAACTACTGGAGAGAGCGTTGGAGGACCTCTCTCAGACAAACACTAACCGAATCGTATATCAGAGATCAGTGCACAATGGGATTCAAAGATCTCTCCAACAACAACAACCTAATATCATTCATCATTAGCAATCAATTAATCTCAAGTTTGGGTGGTCTTTTATTTGAATTTATTCCCTATTGTTTACTTCTACAATGCATATGAATCAATTAACCAATGAATTGATTCTCGGACTGATAATTTTTTGGGATGGGCTTATTTGTGGGGTTTTATTGGCAGTTTCATTTTGTTATTATAGATTCTTCATTTTTTTATTCTAATATTGAAGTATTGATGAAAACACAAAAAATAGTTGAGGTTCATTCCTCACTTTTCAGGCTGTGAATTACTCCCCTATTTATTAGTTCATAGTGGGAAATTTTTTTGGCCTATAGTTTAATGGATACTATAAAATCGAATGTTTCGCCCCTATTTTGTAGCCCAATAGTGTGAAATTGTAGATCTAGAGTTGGAACGATGCGACAAATATGTGACAATTAAACAAATAGTATATTAGATGATTCATATACCCAATTTTTTGTTCTTTATTGCATAATGAAGAATGAAATTTGAAAGAATTTTACAAATTTATTTGAGGGCAAAATTTTGATGATTTGATGATGGGAAAGCCTGACCTATTACACTATTTGATTTCTAGTATGGGGAATGGCCAGATCAATGGACAAAGAAATAGAGATGATATATGATTCTAGAACTAGTATTATATATATTTCCACGTTTCACGGTGTGTGTTCCAGATGAACACACCATGTGGGGCCCTCCTGGCATCAACTAGGGTTTTAAGATAGAGTTAAGTATCACACGATGTGTGACCTTTTCACATGACATGAGACCTTTCACCGATGGCTTAGCATGTTCTTTAGAGGTACACAGACACAGCCTGAGAGTACACGGACAGGGGCACGCCATGTACTCCCACATGGACATTGCCATCCTGAATGTACACGGGCTTAGCCATGTACTAGGACACAAGCTGAAGTACACATGTTTAGGAATACCATGTAATTATACATGTACACGAGTGCAAACCATTTTACATGGGCAGGAACCTAGTCAAAGGTGACACACCGTTTACTCCTAGTGAATTCCGTGTACTCTTTGATACTTGTCTTGGAACCCTTAACCTCTGTATCTTGCCAAAGATTCATTAGGGTTTATTCCACATATCCTTTCCTTGAGGGTTAGTATGGAATATCTTCCTACACATAGGTAAATGATCCGTTTATCATGAATTCATGGATAGAGTTTTTGGAATCCTTCTGTGAGGCCCGTATTTTGATTCTCTATCATATCATTTCCCTAGGTAGAATTCTTATTATCATCATGACCAAAACTACATGGGCACCGATCCTATACTTATCAGGTTAATAAAAATTGAGTTATTGGTATACCCTATGGTATTGGGTGTGATCCTTATATGTGTATCATATCTTTTTAGAGTTCCAATGTAAAATTATAATAGAGAGACCTAATAAGCACTACCTCTCTGACGAACATTATCAGTTCTATTTGAATCGTGGAGTGTGTTCTCCTAGTTGAGTGTTATGTGGAACCTTAAAGCTAGAATCCGAGATTGGAATTACAGTTGTGACTTTACCTTAAGACTATGTGTCCTTATTGAGTATATCTGTATATTCATGCATTTGTGTTGTAGACATATACTAGTGTAGATATGACTTTTATTATTTTGTTATATGCTTCGTAGTGTCATGGTGACCCACTGGGAATTTTTTTCTCACCCCTACATAGGCTTTTCCTACACGAATCATGTCTTATGCAGACAATTGACCTTTTGAAAGATTCCTGGAGGGACTAGCACTATATAGTGCTTAGTGTGAATGGAAAACCTGAGGTGCATTCCAGTGGTATCTTTACAACACTACCCATATTTAATTTTAGGATGGACTGGTTTTCAGACACTTTATAGTGGGATTGTATTTGTCCCTTTTTTACCTTCCATTACTTCTTATCGTGCTATAGTTATAGGATTTATATGTATGCATGCAAAATTGTTTTGTTTTATTGACATATCAGCACTGTATGAGCTTGGGAGTGTGTGTGTGTCGGTACGTAGGATAAGACCTCCCATGTTAGTGATATGCCTACTCAACACTAGTAATCTTTCCCTGGCCTATTGGAGGTAGTATTGGGAATTAATGACACAAGCCCCCTTGGGATAAGTCATAAAAATAATATCCATAATAGACTAAAAATTATTTCTACCCATTTCTAAATATTTTTGAAAACAATATGGTTAGAAAGAGTCATTAATCTCTAAACCTCAATAGTAACACCACTAATTCATCATTAATGTTTATTTGTCAAAAAAATTAATGTAAAAGCCGTGACATATTTATCATAACATCATGTAGGTTATTGGTAGACACTAAAACCTTATCATCCTTCAGTTGTGGGATCAAGCCCCATGGCATTTTCATATGCGATGGGTTGTCACCCGGTATACATGTTTTCCTTTTTCTAAAACCATATTAATATAGTCCTAATAATGTTCCAAGATTGTTATGACCAATAATTACCACAACCTTAAAGATAATATAAACCATAAATGTTACTAATACCTTAAATATTAATTGTAAAAAAATATAAGGGAATTATTCCTCAAATAACTATTTCATATACTAAACCAATAGGTTGTATTCCCAAAAATATTTTCTAAAAATATCCTTAATCATGTCATATTTTTACCAAACATATTTTCAAAATGGGTGTTTAGGAATTTGAACATATGATTAAACTTAAACTCATAAACCCATGATGGTATCCATAACTCATAAGTTAACAAATAAAAATATTAGTCTAAAATTTAACAATATCCTTTGATGTTTCATGATTACTATATCCAAAATACCATTGGTAAAAATACTTATGAAACATAATTCTTGAATAATAATAAATAAATACTTAATATTTTTTATTTCAACCTAATTCCTTACTTGTTATATGGATTAAACTTTAGAAGAGGGAATGGACTCAGATAATTCCCTTTTTCCCTAGTTTTAATACAACTAATTATAAATGGATCCCTTGGATGAATTTTATTTACATTCATCATAGACATAATTTTTACTTGAAAATTAATTACTTTAAACACTTCTTTTCCACACATAAAAAAATTTCATGTTCCTTTTATGGACTTTCATGGGCGTCTCTTTCCACATTTCTAACATGAATTAAATCAATCCCCTCTATAGTATCCACCACTTTAGATCTTAGAGAACTCTATACCTCTCTTCATTAGTGAGTATAGGAGTTTTTTAAGGTATATGTTGTTAATAATATTTCATGATAACTGATTTAGAATAATAAAAATATATTCCACTCCTTCCATTATCCCATTTGGTTTCTCATAGTCACCACATTTTCCTTCATATTTAATGTTGACATAGTTTCTTTGGATTCTATCCATTGACCAAAACTATAAATCATAGTGTGAGAAACAATAATTATAATGGGAAAACCATATAATAATTTATAGTATGTAGAAATCATGATACCCTATTTTCAATATAATACACCATAGCTTTAACCTAGGTTATTGATGGTCATTATCTACCAAAATCCTTAATAATGGTTTGTAAAGAAAATGTGAATTATCTAAAGAATATTTCCCAGGAGTGTCAAACCAAGTGTATAGTAAGGCATGTTATTGTGTACTAGGTAACCCTAACCCCAACCCTAGTAACCCCGATCTGATTTCTACTTTATTACATTTAAATAAGATACATGGAATCATATCTTAAAGGACATAATAGTTTAGTAGTCTTGGTAAACAAGATACATACATTATCCCCATATTAAAATTGAATATAAAAATTACAACATATTTTTTTCAATAATATCATTTTTCCCTCTATAATATCCTTTCATATCATTAGTAGTACACTTTCTAGATTCATGGGAAAGAAACAAAAAAGGGTGAGCTCAAATGATTAGTAAGATTTAAGTACAATGGAAGCCATCACAAATAAATAATCATAATAAACATAGGAAGGTAAATATTTGAAAACAAGTTCCACTTAATAAATAAATTGAATATCATGATTAGATAATGAATAATCAACATGGAAAAGTAAATAATTGAACACACATTCATTTTAAATAACATTATTATCATGAATATATATGGAATAATCAATATGGAAAAGTAAATAACTGAATACACATTCCATTTAAATAAATTGACTATCAAGGATAGATAATGAATAATGAATATGTTATGTAAAATAAATGAACATAAATTCCATTTAAATAACTTTAATATCATGAATAAATAATTCATAATCAGTATTGAAAGGTAAATAACTAAAAACACAGTCATTTAATCGATACACTGAAAATGAAAATTCATCTAGATATAATATCATTATTAAAATATCATCGATAATAACTAATTAATTCTTAATGAAGTAAATTATTAATTATTAGATGTCATTATCTCATGCATAATGATATAACTATTATAAATACCTTTCACAATATAGTTTAAAACTGATGGGTTGGTATATACTAGAAACTTATTTAACTAAGGATAGAAAACTGATTCATCTCATGAGACTATTAATGTATCAATGGTATATATATAACTAGGACCCACTTGTAAATTCATGTCCAAACCATTCCTCATATATAGAATAATCAATTTAATTCATGAATAATGTGCCTTATCATTAAATATTCATATTGAGTAAAGAATGCATATTTTTAAATATTTAACCAAATAATCTAATTAATTTCAAATTAAACATCATATGTAAAAATGATATATGGTTTAATAAATAATCATATCCATGATATAAAAAATATCTATATTTAGGGGAAATGTAATGTCTAATGAAAAACAATCACAACAAATTGATTTCCTCAAAAGAAAGTAAACAATCTCAAAAATAATCAATAAATGGGAGGCGACCATTTATTCATAAGGAATATAGGTTTTCAAAATAAAATTATAAATAAATAGGAATTCTTCTTAAATATATCAAAATGGAATTATATACACCACATAAAAAAGAATAGGTGTATATTATCAAATATGTTTCAATGGAATGGAAATTGAGACAAAATCACTTACAATGATCATACCATTGAAGTGAGGATTAATCAACGGATTAATTATGTGTATAAAATGTAAATCCACATAATTTTTTTGAAACAATGCATAAGATAAGAAAAATTCATTACACATATAATATTATAATATCAAAGATAATAAAGAATTAATATAACTTAATGAAAAGAAATCGTGTTATGAATTTATATACTACTTGGTAATTTTCAATTAAATTCCCCTTGGATAAAATAATTCAAATTAAAACATTAAAACACCATTAATTATGAATTAATAATGATATTACATGTCAAATTTGTTTTATTTATACCATATAAAATAAATTAGGTGCATAACATTACAATACGTCTCAATGAAGGGAAATTGAGACGAAGTCCCTTACCCCATGCTACCTTTTGTTTGAACATGATTTAAAATCCAATATAATGGTTTTAATCATGTTATTAATTTATAATATAACCACATTCATATTTTTAATATAAAATATGATCCTCTTATAACATTTTTCCACCCACTTGTTAATAATATTTCATTATTTTCATTATTTTAGGTTTTAATTTCCTTGTTTTCTCATGCATATTTTGTCATGAAATATCTTTTTATTTTAAATATTATATATTTACATTATATAAATAATGATATGAATGTTATAAATATAATATTTACTCATTATATACACTTTTATAATCATTCTCTAAGGTTGTACATAGAAAATGATTGGCATTGCTTCGTGGAGATGGTAGGTTGTACGTATGCACAAGAAATGTTATAATTACATTAATTAGTGAAATGGAAGGGAAGTGTGTGAAATATTAATTTTAAATAATAAATATTATGTCATATTTATTACATATATTCATTAAATGTATCCTTATTACTTTCCATATAAAGTGTAAGTGAAAAAGCGAACCACATTGCATCACGAGGTGGTATTCTGCCATACACGTGAGCATCGTTATCATATTTTAAACATTATGGAAATTAAGATTTTATATGTGATAATATATATATGTTAAATCATAATTATATAAAATAATGATATTTGTTGTTGGAAAACAAGTTAAATTTGTTTGTGAGGCGGCAGTTCTCCCTACACACACTTAACGATTTTGTTTCCCATTTGATGAAGGAGGAAATGGATAAAGTATATTCCATTTACACAATAACATCTTATTATATGTTATATTATGGTTTTATTATACTTTATTTTTTTGAATAATATTTGAATGAGGTGGAATAAGGAATAAAATCAATTGATTATTTAAGAACATTGCTTGTTCTTTATATGACCTCTTTATGTTTGCACCAAAAGCCTTCCTAGGATGACTTTTTGATCAAACCAAGGGATATAGGATGTTGGGATTATATTAAGGAAGTTATTTGGTTAGTTAATTTATAAACCAAATGGATTTTTAAGTTCAAATAGAGGAGGAGAGGGGTTTTCCCATTTATAAGTGGGGGAGAGGATATAGATGGAATTTTTGAAAAGAACCAATTTAAACCACGTTTTTATCATGAAAAAATCCTAAAAATGGGTCATTATAGACCCTTATATGTGTTAATTCTTAAATATGGACATAAAATGGATGTTTGAAAAGTTATTATGTTATTTTAACTCTTATATTTTCAGTTCACCCCTTGTAAATCAGTTTTCACCTCAACCACTCTAATTAATTTTTTTTTTCTACTTTTACAATTTATAATGGTAAAAATTTAATTTAAACTTTTTAGAAAATATATATTATGATGATTATAAATATTTAATAAATTTTTCAAAATTATATTCACAAAATTTCAAGAATAAAATTTAAAATTATACCCACAAACACGACGAAAAAGCGGGTTTCCAAATAAAAAATTCTCAAAAGTATAGAACGTTTTAATATCAAAATTCAATATGAAATTGATTGTACTAACCTAAATAATATTTTTTATAATATTATTAAATTAATTTTACTTAAGAAAATTAAAATATAATATAAATTTGTCAATAATTTAAATTAAAAGGCTGTTTTTGATAAAAATAAATATTTTTTAGTATTCATCAAAAAAATGAAACATTTTAGAAAAATCAAAAAAATAAACCCTAATATAATTTGGATATTATGATTTCAAAATATAAGTTAATTTTATAAAATAAAATTTCAATAATTTAAATAAATAAATTTTAAATTATGTGCACAAATCACAACTAAACCACCTTTTAGAAAAATACAGTTTTTCAAAAAATATTTATTTTTCCTTAAAATGATTCTTGTTTTATTTATATTCAATAGATAAAAATAATTTTTATAATTTAGTTATTCCTGTTCATAGATTCTAACTTAATTATTATTTTATAATGTTCATTTTTTAAATAATAATATTTTAATTGAGTATTTTGTTTCATTTAAACATAGGGTTGTGTGCATCACAAACTATCACGAAGATTGAATTTATATAAAAATAAATATATTATAAAATATAGGGGTTCTACATTATCATATAATATTGCTGTTACAAATCATATAAACTATCAAACATGAGGTTTATCATTAAAAATATCAGGGTGTTACACTATCATGGACTTATCCATCAATAACCACCCAATACCCTAATCATATAATGGATAGATAATAATGGAAAGATTGGTTATATAGTGAGTATAGAGAAAAAACTGATGTAAATTGTAATGGTATTCAACTAATTCTAACCCACATCACACAATACTCTGAATTCTGAGAGTAAAAAAATAGATAAAAAAATAAAAAAATATACATAATCAAATTCAAGAACAACATTTGTTTCACCAAAAGGCTAACCATATATAGTTTTCCCTACATTAAAATGGTTTCTAAAATAGAGGGGAAATAATATTTTAATTAAAAAAATTAAATATAAATGTAGAAAATATGAAATCCTATCTAATCTGATTTAATCACATGGAGGGAACCCTCATTCCATATGCTTATTCTTCCTTACAAAGAATAAGTATCAAAATTAGGTACCGGGATCACTACCAAATGAATATAGGTTATTCTTTACGATTCTTCTATGTGATAGTGTAAGATTCTAGTTAGTTATTATTCCACTACATGCCTTTATAAGTGTTAGATTTTGTTTCCATGATCTTTCTTCTCCTTCCCTTTCCTAGACCATATTTTATGCAACTTACTTTTTTAATGATTACCTAATTTAGTTAGGAAATTTTTATGAGAATATAATTTTGTTTTACATGTAATCTAAACAATTATTATCCTTTATAAATAACTATTCTTCCTTAAATAATTGACATAGAAAACATATTATTATTAATTTTATTTTTTTATATCATATGAAGTTTTGTGAAAATTTTTTATTTATATCAAATTCATAGGTAATATTATTATTTTTATAACTAATTGTCTTTTTATCACAACTTGTATCCCTAGATTATTCTATCTATGTTGGGTATTTATGTGGTGAAATGGTTTCAATATCTCCTATGTTGGTAACACTAACTCTGATTTTTTTGTTGTAAATAATTTTGGTGTGACTATTAATATTCTAAAAAATAGGTCATCATGACATTGGATCCATTCCTTGATGATGTTGTATTGATCATCAATGTTTACAAAATTATGGGGTTCCTTAG
Source organism: Viscum album (assembly GCA_963277665.1). NCBI lineage: Eukaryota > Viridiplantae > Streptophyta > Magnoliopsida > Santalales > Viscaceae > Viscum > Viscum album. The sequence goes on from OY728132.1 coordinate 2,086,787,182, forward strand.
TATGAGACAAGGATGCAGGCTTCATGAACTATTCATTGTAGAATTCATTGTTATTGTAAAAAACATTACTGAGTTCTCATACTTATGGGGTGTAGTATATCCATTTAAAATCATCTAATGACTTCTTGGATAGTGATTCAAGAATTATTTAATTTTTATCACTATCTTCTTTATGTCTAGTTTTTTCTTAACTGTGATTATATTCAATGATTATCCCAACTTCTTCCCCCCATTAAACATAAAATACTCTTTAAAATTTTTCTTATCCAAATTATATAAGAAAAACGTGAATAATTATTGAATACTAATATTTTAGGCTGAGTTCAATAATTGAGTGACAAAATAAAAAATATGTGAAAATGAAATATTTACTTTTAAATCATAAAAATTATGGGGATATTAACATTGGTTTTCATCAATGTAAAATGGGTACATTTTTTCCTTAATTATAATGAAACCTCAAAATTTTGTTTTAGATAATTTGGGGGGGGGGGGGGTTTGAATATTTGCTCTTTTCAAAAAAAGTATAAAAATTTTAGAATAATTTTAAAACATATGGAATATTTTAATTGCCACGACCCCTCCCACCAAATATGCCCCTCCTGAGATGGCAATGGTGAAAGGGAGATAATGACCCTTGAGTCCCACCTCTAATAGGCCCCAGGGTGGTGACTAGCACTAAGGGTACGAGTTTTCACAAATATGTGAGGCATTAACCATTTTATTATTTATGATCGGGAGATAGGAAAAGTCAACCACCAAAAAAAAAGAAAAGAACAAGTGTATAGAAATAAACCCAAACCAATCCCACATGCATGTTTAAATAGTTTTAAAACAAGGTATAAGTACAAGAAAGCTCCAAAAGTACAATACCAAAAGAAACAAGTACAACAAACTACACAAACTCCAACTGTCCCTACTATTAGGGTCTCGGACGGCCCTGGTAGTCCTCCTGGAAACCTGAAAGTAAACGTAGAGTGAGCATAAAAGTATACTCAGTAGGGAAACCTAAAGCTCTCACACACAAGTGGGGAGATATCCTAATGTCCTGTGAGAACAACAGAAGAAACCAAAACTTAACAAAGAATTCTATCCACCCAACCTCACCAGCCCCACTCACCGAAAACACAATCAGAACAGGTAGTGGTATATAAAAACAAGAGTATTGGGTACCCCGCACCATTTTCCCCCTAGCTAGCAGCTCTTCTTAACGGTGAACGTCCTGATGCTACCACACTCATCCAGCCCGCACACACCTGGGCCTCAAAACCACGTATCCCGCCTGCACACACCTCGGCCTCACAACCATGTATCCCGACCGCACACACCTGGGCCTCACAACCACATATCCCACCCGCACACACCTGGGCCTCACAACCATGTATCCCTCCCGCTCACACCTGGGCCTCATCCCGAAGGTTCTTGGGAAATAGTAAAACCTACCCGAAGAGTCTTGGAATAAACCACCCCAATCAAAACCTACCCGAGGAGTCTTGGGTGTAAGGTCACCTCAAGCCATCACATCCTAGGGAAGAAGGAGTAGGAAGGAGCTAGTAACTAAGGGGACAACACCCTATCCCATGAAATCGGAGTGTTCAGCACTAAGTGCTCAACATGGGTGGGGTGGGATAAAACCCAAAGATACATAAATATATATATATATATATATATATATATATATATATATCAAACACTCAGCCCAACCTATGGCTTCTAATCAGAGAACTGAGCACGTGCCTCGACACTACTACTATGAAGCATGCATACAACAAATAACCCCAACCCCATTTAGGTTTTCATGTTTCAACAAAATTAGTTCATTAGTTCCTCAACTACTGGGCAAATATCCACAACCAACCACATCGATCATTCGTAAAACATATCCCTGCTATCCACAAATCAAGTTAAGAAAAAAAAAGCAACAAAACTAAGTTCTTCTTATTAACCAACCAACCCAATTAACTATTAGTCCTATTTCGCTATCATGACCCACCATTAATTAACTCTTCCACTTTTATTTACTAATCAAAAACCATAGTTCATTCACATTCAAACCCATCCCAGCATCCCTGCTGCCAACCACCATAACCACGAACACACTGTACATCATCATCCCTTGATACCATTCATCGCAGCCCCGCTGCCCATCACTAACATAACATTCACACCAACCCACATCCTATCCAACCGTAGCCCCGCTGCTCAACTGATCCACAAAAACCCATAAAAACACCCCCTTCACATAAATTAACCACAACAGCACCCACAAGTTTATTATTTCAGTTTAGTTCAACTAGGGTGATCACAAAAGGGTTCCAAGTTTTCATTTAATCAGCCAACTTTACGTGATTAACCAATTCCCACATTCCATGAAGTTTCCATCCATAAATGGTCTCGAAAGATAGGGAAGAATTTAATTGCGCAAGCAAAGGCCCCCAATGACCGTGATGATCAGTAGGCATAAGCCTATTCAATTCACAACATAATATCACAGGATATAAATAAAAAGGTAACTACATTCACAACTTCCCATCCCAATTATATAAGCCAGTTATTATCTTTATTAAACCGGTTCGAAAGTGTTTCACGTAAACAAGAGGACACCCACCCTGCATGATGCACAATTTAGAGAGACGAAGGTAAGACACCTACCTCAACATGTTATGATAACAACGCCCCCCAGATCAACTTTAGAAGACATCAATCGGCATCCGTCGCTTCTTAAGAAACCCGAAAAAACCTCCTCGAGTAGAATCTGGTAAGGAAAGGACAACAGGTCCAAGCTTAGAAGTTCCGCCTCATCGTTACGATCCTGTGGCCGTTGACGGATCGTAAATCCGAGCTCGGATGAAGACGTTATGGAAGAAAAAGAGCCTTTGAATCTCTTGGGAGAGCTCTGCTCGAAGGAATAGGGAGGATAGGGGTGATTTGAAAAGGAGGAGGGGGCCCCTCCTTTTATATGTGTGAAAAACAAAAGTACACAGCATTTACTTTATGGTACACGACATGTACTTGGCCATTTCACACGGTCACCACACGGCTTCCAACACGGCCTTCAACACGGAACACGACCATTGACTGATCCAAACATGGTTTGAAGGTAACACATATGCGGGGACGGACTACACGGCGTGTAGTATTGGGTACACGGTGTGTACCCATTTATTTCACATGGAAAGGACATGGCTCCAACACGACACATGGCCGTTGACTGATCAACATACGGTTTGAGGTAACACGTATGCGGGGAGGGACTACATGAAGTGTAGTATTGGGTACACGGCATGTACCCACTTATTTCACATGGTAAGGACACGACCTTCAACACGGGGTATACCCGGCGAGGGGGTACACGATGTGTACTCACACTACACGGCGTGTACTTTCAAAATTCTGAAAAGTTTGGGAAAAGTCCATTTTACCCTCCAGAACAATTCATGACCCTCTTTTTGACAAAGGAATGGGCCGAAGAGGTCCGGGCCATTACATCTGATACCTCTTAAAACATTCTCATACCCATGAATTCAAATTCCAACCTGGAGGAACCCAACAAGATACCTCTTTGGGCACTCATTATAACAGGAACCCATCCATCAACCTTAATCACATGTGTTAAGAATTTCTTATCCTATTTCGAGATATTATCGGCTTTATGTGGCACTGACTCCCCTGCACGGGTTTAATCACATCCTCGTTAATGTGTCTCGATTAAGAATTGGCATTTCCCACTTTCATACGTTAGGATTTTTCAACATTCACTACCCCCGACACCACACAACCAACACACTTCCTGAACATGTGGTTTGGGGAAGTTCCTTCTCCTATGTTGAGATATTATCCGATTTAGGCGGAACTGACTCACCCGCACGGGTTCAATCGCATCTGAATTAATGCGTCTCGATTAAGGATCACATTTTTCCCTTTTTCCCACACATCCGGACATACTACACACTTCCAAAACAAGGAAACAAAAGGTATCATAACCAAAAAGCCAAGAATTCCATATATCAAAGGTATAGAGTATAACATCCAAAAAAATCTCAGAATAAAAAAAGAAACCACAAATCAAAACAACACTGGGTACTGAGTGTGCATCTGGGTCTCCCGCTTTCAAGTGCTCTCCTAAAGGCCACCATGACTCCACAACACACGAACGAAGGGAATGGTTCATCCATAGAGAACCTTCAATTTAAAATCTTCGATTCTGACTGGTCATTCCTCGAAGGTCGTGTCATCTCCCATATCTAACTCCCCCCAGTCGATAAAGTGAGAATCGTCGTGTAAGTACCGACAAAGGTGGGATACGAGGAAGACGTCATGAACCTTCTCCAACTGAGGTGGCAGGGCTAGCTGATACGCCACCTCGCCGACTCTCCTCAACACCTCGAATGGTCCGATGAACCTAGGGGAGATCTTACTCCCCTTCCCGAACCTCCTCTTCCCCCATCCAAGGGAAACCTTCAAGAACACATGATCTCCCACCTCGAACTCCATGGGCCTCCTCTGACGATCGGCATATGATTTCTTTCAGTCCTGAGCCACCTTCATCCTCTCACGTACAATATGGACTTTTTCTGTGGTTCTCTGTACTACCTCTGGCCCAAGAGCACCTGTCTCACCAACCTCTGCCCAGCAAATGGGTGAAAGACATGGTCTTCCATACAAAGCCTCAAACGGTTCCATGCCAATAGTAGAGGGGAAGCTTTTGTTGTAGAAAAACTGTACTAATGGCAAGTGTCGTACCATGATCCTCCGAAATCCATAACGCATGCTCACAGCATGTCCTCCAACGTCTGGATAGTCCGCTCTGTCTTCCCATCGGTCAGGGGGTGGAAATCAGTTCTAAGGCATAGCTGGGTGCCAAAAGCATACTGTACCGCCCTCCAGACTCGTGAGGTAAACCGAGTATCCCGATATGAGATGATAGTCTTCGGAACTCTATTAAAACACACCACCTCGTCTACGTACCTCTGTGCTAAGGTACTCACTGGGCCCGACTCCTTAATTTCTATGAAGTGAGAAAATTTTGTCAGACAATCCACCACTACCTAGATAGAATCATAACCTCACTGAGATCTGGGTAGTCCCGTGACCAAGTCCATCGAGATGTCATCCCACTTCCACTCAGGGACTTCTAAAGGATGCAACAAACCACTGGGAAAACGGTGTTCAACCTTCAATTGCTAACACACTAGGAATTTAGCCACAAACTCTGCCACTGCCCGTTTCCCCCCGGGCCGCAAAAAATTTTCCCTCAGGCCTCAGTACATTTTTGAAACTCTTGGATGTACTACCAAGGCTGAGCTATGGAACTCACGGAGAACTCCCTCATGAATATCCTCTGGAACAAACAACCCTCCATGAAAAAGTATCTGATGTCGGCTATCCTCTAACCATCCTTATGGAGCGTTTACCTGATCGACATGATCCCACATCACTTCTGCATCATAGTCCCCCCCACTAAGACTCTTTCACCTGTTGCGACAAGGAGGACTGCACCGTCATCTGAAACAAACATCCTCTGACACCCTCTACTCTTGCATCCAAGTGCAAGGAAGATAACTCTCCCATCGCTTTCCATGCATCAGTGGATTCCCGAACCACTTCCTTATGTGACTTCCTGCTCAGGGCATCAGGAATAAAATTGCCCTTAACTTTAGTGTAAGAGATCTCGAAGTCATAGTCTTAGAGAAACTCAACCCATCTCTGCTGCCGCAAGTTCAGGTCACGTTGGGAGAAGATATAACGTAAGATCTTCTGATATGAGAAGACCACAAAGTGCTCCCCAAAGTGGTAATGTCACCACAACTTCAGTACGAACACTAATTCTGCAAGCTCTAGGTCATGGGTGGCATAGTTACTCTCGTGAAGGCGCAACGACCTAGACCCATAACAGATCACACCCTTCTTCTGAATCAGTACGCACCCCAAACCAAGGCCCGAACCATCACAAAACCCCTCATACAACAACCCTTCCACTGGAAACCTAAGTATGGGAGCACTAACCATCTTCTCCTTCAGGTAGTTGAAATATTTCTAGCACTTCTCACTCCATAAGAAGACTTGGTTCTTCCTAGTCAAAGCTATCAATGGAGCAACAACTCGAGAGAACTCCGAAACAAACCTCCGATAGTAACCTGCTAACCCCACGAAACTACGAACTTCTACCACGCTCTTGAGTGATTCCAAAGAAACAAATTCCTCCACCTTCGACGGGTCCACTGAAACTCCATGCTGAGACACTACGTGTCCAAGGAAGTGTACTTCTTGTGTCAAGAACATACACTTTGACAATTTCCCGTAAAGTTGGTGGTGTTGAAGGACTTCCAAGACTTCCCTGAGATGCTCAACGTGATCCTCCTCTGTTCTTGAGTAGATTAGGATGTCATCGATAAACACAATGATGAACCGGTCCAGAAACTCTCAAAATACAAGGTTCATAAGTCCCATGAACACAGCTGGTGCATTTATAACTCCAAACGGCATCACTACAAACTCGAAGTCCCCATACCTGCACCTGAAAGACGTCTTTGAGATGTCATTGTCCTTAAACCTCAGCTGATGATATCCCGATCATAGATCAATCTTAGAAAACCAACCTGCTTTCCTCATCTTGTCGAAGAGATCATCTATCCTTGGAAGGGGGTAACAGTTCTTGACCATTACCTGGTTCAACCTTCGGTAGTCTATGCATAGCCTGAGACCACCATCATCCTTCTTTATGAACAAAACTGGAGCACCCCATGGCGACACGCTAGGTCAAACAAAACCCTTCTCCATCAGATCATCAATCTGAATCCACAACTCCCACAGCTCCGAAGGTGCCATCCGATAAGGGGCCATCGAAATCGGACGGGCACCAGGCTGTAAGTCTATCCCGAACTCAACATCACGTCGGGGGGTAGAGTCACAACCTCGTCGGAAAAAACATTTAGAAACTCCCCAATAACCTCTGGTACATCCATCATCTCTACATCAGCTGGAACCACTAATAACCCGCCTAAAAAAGAAAGGAGAGGCTCCACACGCCGGCTTCCCACCTGATAGCTCCTCTCACCAACAAAAGCTACACGCTGCCCGTCCACGTCGGAGAACACGACTCTTCTCCAGAATCAGTAGATAAGGAAACTAATATAAAAACACCAGTCGATTCCTAGGATTACATCGTATGGCTACATCTGTAATAGAAGAAGGTTCCCACTAGATCGATGTGGTCCCAACGTCAGCCCACATCCCTAGAAAACACAAGATACACTGGTCTGGCCCCAACTGGTGTACTCAGCACCAGTGGTATGGAAAGTCTCTCTACGTCTAGTACCAAAGCATGAGATAGAACAGGTGCAACAAAAGAGTGCGAAGCTCCCGAATCGAATAAAGCAGAAACGAGAGTGCTAAAAAAACAAATTGTACCTCACACCACCTATGGTCCTGCTGGAGCTACCAACTCTGCTGCGTGAAACTGTCCACGCCCAGCTCCTCTGCCTATTCAATGTTGTACACCTCCCCAATCATGCCCTGGTTGAGGTCCTTGAGGAGCACCCTATGTTCGGCCTCCTCCCGCAAAGTCTTCCCTCGGAGGAGCATGGTCCAACTGCTGTTGGAAGGGCCTCACAGACAACTGGTGCTGCTGAGGTGGGCGCTGAACCTTCCCACCTCCACCGTACTGAGCTCGGGTTGGACATCGACTCTGAATGTGCCCGAAACCCCCACAAGATAAACACTTCAGTCCTAGGCTCATGGAAAATGGACGAGGAACTGAAGATCTGAACTGGAACTGCTGGAGCCTGCTCCCCACTGGCCTGAACCTGGAAGGTCCCGTCTTAGGAGACTTGATGCTGACTGCCTTCCCCTTCGACGAACCTGGCTGAAACCCCTCACTCGGTGCACCTCCCTATGAGTTCATCCTCTCTACAACATCTGACTTCTTTTGTACTACCAAGTATGTCAGAAGGGTGAAGGGGGTGACAACATACTAGAGCGAAGGACAAAGAGCTTCCTCCAAACATCTCGCCCGAGTCTCCTCATCCAGAAAGAGATCCGGAGAAAAGTGTAGGAGATCCTTGAACATGATCCCCAAGTCTCGTACTGACAAAATACCCTGCTGTAGAGAGAGTAACTCTTTCCGCTTCTCCTCCTTGATCATGGGAGAGTGGAATTCCTCTTGGAATTCCATCTCAAAGTCATCCCACAGATCCTCTCCCTCTATCCTCTCTCTGAGGTAGAGCGTCCACCACTGTCGCATCGCACCTCTCACCTGACTGACTGCTAGGGGAACCAAGTACTCCCTCGGAGCATGGATCAAGGTAAAAGAAATCCCTAGCTCCTCAAGCCACCCCTCTGTCTCCGTATCCGAAGTATTACCCTCGTACTTCTTGGGGGTTTGCCACTGGAAAGAACGGAGAGTCTTCTGCCACTGGCTATCTTCCTCCTCTCGGTCAATCCTCAACCGATTGACCGCATGAATCTGCCGGGCCTTGACCGTCTGAGTCACCCCGGGACAACATCCAGGCTCCATAGCTTACGGTAAACAAGGATCGCCTAAGCCCAAGTAGTAAGGAAATTTCTCTAGGTTTTATTTTATCACATTATTTCAATTTCATTCCCAGGACGCCAAAATCAATTAAAACACAATCATGATGATTCATGTACCTTCCATAGGGTCTCTACCTTGCAATAAATGTGGTCTCACTTGGTCGTTTGGTAGGCTTAGAGTCCTTGCATCGGATCACGGGGGGCTCTAAAATTCGATGTCCTAGCCCGTCTTCCCTGGCCAATGTCACGCACCAAGATCAACCAACGCTGTTTCCCTACCATCCCATGCAATCCTCACTATTCCTAACTCCAGACTCCGTCCTATCTCTCAACCATCACCTCTGATACCATTCTGTTACGACCCCCTCCCACCAAAGATTCCCTTCCTAAGCTAGAAATGGTGAAAGGGAGATAATGACCCCCGAGTCCCGCCTCCAGTAGGCCCCGAGGTGGAGACTAGCACCAAGGGTATGATTTTTCACAAATATGGGAGGCATTACCCTTTTTAGTATTTAATATTGGGAGATAGGACAAGTCAACCACCAAAAAAATAAAAGAACAAGTGTATAGAAACAAACACAAACCAATCCCACGTGAATGTTTAAATAGTTCTGAAATAGGGTAGAAGTACAAGAAAGCTCAAAATGTACAATACCAAAAGAACCAAGTACAGAAAACTACAGAAACTCCAACTGTCCCGACAAGTAGGGTCCTGCACGGCCCTAGTAGTCCTCCGAGAAACCTGAGAGTAAACGTAGTGTGAGAATAGAAGTATAATCAGTAGGGAAACCTAAAGCTCTTGTGCACAAGTGGGGAGAAATATTAATGTCTCGTGAGAACAATAGAAGAAACCAAAACTTTACAAGGAATTATCTCTACCCTACCTCACCAGCCACACTCATCGAAAACACAATCACAATAGGTAGTAGTATATAAGAACAAGAGTATTGGGTACCCCACACCATTTCCCCCCACTAGCAAGCTGCTCTTCCTAACGGCGAACGTCCTGACGCTACCGTACTCTTACCGCCAGTACACACCGGGGCCTCACAACCATGTATCCCGCCCTCACACACCCAGGCCTCACAACCATGTATCCCATCGGTACACACCTGGACCGCACAACCACTTATCCCGCCCGCACACACCTGGGCCTCACAACCACGTATCCCGCTCGCACACACCTAGGCCTCATCTCGAAGGTTCTTGGGAAATAATAAAACATGCCCGAAGAGTTTGGGATAAACCAACCCAATCGAAACCTACCCGAGGAGTCTTGTGTGTATGGTCGCCTAAAGCCATCACATCCTAGGGAAGAAGGATCATAAAGGAGCTAGTAACTAAGGGGAAAACACCCTCTCCCATGAAATGGGAGTCTTCAACACTAAGTGCTCAACATGGATGGGGTGCGATAAAACACAAAGATACAGAGATATATATATATATATCAAGCTCTCAGCCCAACCTATGGCTTCTAATCAGAGAACTGAGCACGTGCCTCGGCACTGCTACTACGAAGCATGCATACAAAAAACAACCCCAACCCCATTTAGGTTTTCATGTTTCAACAGAATCAGTTTATTAGTTCATTAACTACTGGGAAACTATCCACAACCAACCACGTCGATCATTCGTAGAACATATCCCTGTCATAGACAAATCATGTTAGGAAAACACAAGAAACACAACAAAGTCCTTATTATTAACCAACCAACCCATTAACTATTATTCCCATTCCACTATCATGACCCACCATTCATTAACTCTTAAAATTTTATTTATTAATCACAACCCATAGTTTGTTCACATTAAAACCCATCCCTACAACCCAACTTCCATCCACCATAACCACGATCACACCGTACATCATCATCCCTTGATACCGTTCATTGCAGCCCTGCTGCCCATCACTAATATAAAATTCACACCAACCCAAAACCAATCCAACCACATCCCCGCTTCTCACCCAATCCACAACAACCCACAAAAACACCCCCTTCACATAAATTAACCCCAACAACACCCACATGTTTATTATTTCAGTTTAGTTAAACCGAGGTGATCACACAAGGGTTCCAGATTTTTATTTAATCAGCCAACTTTACGTGATTAACCAATTTACACATTCTATGAAGTTTCCATCCATAAACGGTCTATAAAGACAGGGAATCATTTAATTGCACAAGAAAAGGCCCCCAACGACAGTGATTTCCAATAGGCATAAGCCTATTCAATTCACAAAATAATATCACAAGATATAAATAAAAAGGTAACTGCATTCACAACTTCCCATACCAATTATATAAGCCAGTTATTATCTTTATTAAACTGGTTCAAAAGTGTTTCATGTTAACAAGAGGACACCCACCCCACATAATGCACAATTTAGAGAGACGAAGGTAAGATCCCTACATCAACAGGTTCTGATAACAACGCTCCCACCCAGATCAACGTTAGAAGACATCCGTCTGCGTCGATCTTTTCTGGAAAAACCCGGAAAAACCTCCTCGGGTGGATGCTGGGAAGGAAAGTACAATGGATCCAAGATCAGAAGTTCTGACTCATCGTTACGATCTCGTGGCCGCTGACGGATCATAAATCGGAGCTCAGACGAAAAAGTTATGGAAGAAAAAGAGTCTTCGAGTCTCTTGGGAGATCTCTGCTCTGAGGAATGGGGAGGAGAGGGGTGAGTTGAAAAGGAGGAGGGGACCCCTCCTTTTATAGGCGTGAAAAAAAGTACACAACATGTAATTTATGGTACACGGAATGCACTTGGCCATTTCACACGGTCACCACGCGGCTTCCAACACGGCCTTCAACGTGGAACCCGACCGTTGACTAGTCAACACACGGTTTGAAGGTAACACATACGCGGGGAGGGACTACACAGCGTGTAGTATTGGGTACATAGAGTGTACCCATTTATTTCACATGGCAAGGACATGGATCCAACACGGCACACATCCGTTGACTGGTCAACACACGGTTTGAGGGTAATGCGTACGTGGGGAGGGACTACACGACGTGTAGTATTGGGTACACGGCGTGTACCCATTTATTTCACACAGCAAGGACATGTCCATCAACACAAGGTATACCCGGTGAGGGGTTACACAGCATGTACTCACACAACACAATGTGTACTTAAAAAATTCTGAAAAGTGTGGGAAATGTCCATTTTACCCTCCAGAACACTTTATGACCCTCTTTTTTGACAAAGGAATGGGCCGGAGAGGTCCGGGCCATTACATTAATATACTTGAGAAACCACTTTCTAAGGAACCTATTGAAGTATAATATAAAAATATAATTATAATAATCATAAGAAATATTCTGTTGACTTTTATAAACCCATTATTTTATCAATGGGTCACAAGTTACAAAATCAATATGAATATACGAATGATTATGGAATAGCTGATAAACTAAAAATGATCCATAAATAATAATATAATCATGATAAGTATAAATTATTTTAAGTGTTGGTTCAATTAAAAATTAACTAGGGTACTTTTTATACTCATTTACTCAACATTATTGGGAATATCATTGATTTGGAAAGATTATGGCCTCTTATTAGATAGATATGGCTAAGAAATTTATCTTTCATTCATTATTGGATAATTTTTCACAATTCATTATTAATTATAACATGAATGAGTAAAAAAGAACATTACTCAAGGAAATAAATATATTGTGGTTAGTTTATAAGGAATTGGGAGGACCTTGCCTAAGTGTTTTGATGATGGTATAAAATAAGAATGGTAAAAATATTTATAGGGTAAGAAAAATAGAGCTATTGTAAAATTTATATCTTCTCCTTTAAAACCAAATAATTGTATTACTAAGTAAGGATAATGATTAAATTTTTTTATGATGGGACATTAGAAAATGAACTTCCCAATGTTCCTAAAAGATTTTAAGAAACATTATGTAGACTCAATATTAGGCATTTATGTTATAAAAATTAAATATTTTATTTTATAAGGGTATATGATACCAAATTCACATTATACAATTATTTTGAATATATATATATATATGCTTGTACCACCAAGTTATAATGTGAGACCCAAGTAACCCTAAATGTAGGTTAATTAGGGTGTTAACCAATTAAAAAACTTTTCTCTATAACCCTCACACATCATCACATCTTGTTCTCATGTTATTAAGAACTTTTTGAATCTTTCTTTTCCTCGAATACAATCATACCAAATTTGTAATGAACATGTAGAAAATAAAGCACACAAAAACACAATAATTTTACAAGGTCAAACCAAAAGGTATATGTCCTAGTAGTATACACACATAGATCTTCCAGTGTACCAAAATACATTAACATGTAATATTTAGTGGATAAAAATTTTAGTCGATGGTTACTCTATGATAAGGTTCTCTACACATAAGAAATTTATAGATAGATCACTACTCATCCAATGGTAACATTCCCTTATTACCACTCTATGAACTACTTCAATGAAGGAAAGATAATTTTATAGTCATGTTTCTCTCTTTAATTTCTATATAAGTAATCTAAGGTAATTGCATCAACAATATCAATATTTGATGCTCCAAAATTTCCTACCTTACCCCCACATCATTCTCCAAGTCAAATGAACTAAAATATTTTTAAGAGGTTTGAATTAGTTTCTTCCACACAATATACATAGTAAAATTATCTTTATAGATCAAAAGTCTATATTATATAAATTTATTATTATAGGAATTGTGTATTTCGAGATCAGTTTTCTTATCCCCTTTTAAAAATTTCCAAATATATAAATGATATTCCATGAATGAACTTTTTTATCAAATAAATTATGTATTTCAAGTATGTTACAAGATATCATTCTCTTATCTCCTTTTTTATCCATTCCATATCATCTATATATAGAGAGTATACTCACCATCATTACCTAACATCAAGTGATATATTTTCTCCAAGTCATCATGCCATATGTCATCACTATATTGATGTATATATTCCATAAAATTATCCTCCTTTGATGGTTAAATATATCATGCTAAAATATTACTCTTTTATTAATGGAAACTTCATTAATATATGTAAAAGTAGACCAAATAATTAATTTGTCCTAATTTTAAATAACCACAATGTGTTCATCTATCTTCCATGGTAGAATCACATCTAGGTCAACTTCGAACTCCACAAACCAAATCATTCAACACAACATATACTGATAAATCATTTAATTTTAAACATTGAATCTATTTATATCAAATGAACACTATAGAGATTTTTCTAGAATATAACATATTATTTTTTCATCAAAATATAGAGCTACACATGACCACCACACTCAAAATGACTACTTTTAGTTCACTCTACAATAATATGATACTAAAAATTATTTCTATTAGGCATGTCTTATATCCATATACTCATTTATCTATATAATTTTAAACACAAAAAAACCGTCCACAACACCCATTTCATAACCCCCTCTCATTTATGTGGGTTTTAAACCGCCATGGATTGTTCTTTGACAAGATCCATGATCAACAACCCTTTTCCCATGCTCCAACTATTCACTTCTAAAAAATAGATTCCACTATGGAATAATGAAACTCATATCCCCATTTTTCTCTAGTATAACCATCCATAATAAATTACCAGTTTTACTTCACACCATGACCAACTGTATGGAAGGATTTATTTCACACATCTTAATCTGGATCAAATTTTCAATGCATGACCACATATATCTTCCACCATAGGCTCCTAACAATTTTTACGTATCATTATTACCATAAACATGACATAACATAACATACTATGGAAAATAATGAATTATCCGTAATCAAATTCGCACCATGATATCTAAAACTCATAGAACCGTGTTGAGTTATCTATTTTCACTAGTCCATGACATGGTCTACCATTCTCAATAGTATTGTGTACTCTTCCTTCATCAAATATCTTCTAGGATCATATAAATTATTTTATCCTAGTTAATATATATTCCAATAAAATAATTCTATATAATAAAAAATATCTACCTCATATATCATTCTTCCATGATATATTAACCATGCCTTCAAGATTATCATTTCATATAATTGACACATCAATGTATCAAGGTATTACTTCACATCCTTTCAAAATATCCTCTATATAGTTATTTCTATAGATACTTCCAAACACACAATCACTTAACATTAATATCTTCACATAACAACACATATTATCTTGGTTAAAAGTGATTTTAATAAATCTAACAAACAAACTCTTAGTTTCAACAGTATAAGAGCTAAAAAATGATAAGGAATTGGTGACAGAAGCTTGTGATTTTTAGATAAGTAATCTATCAAGGAATTTGTCTTTAAAGAAAAATACATTTTACTTGGATTTATAAGATTAATAAACAAATGTTAAATAAAGTTTTATGTCATTCTATTTTTGTATGAAAAAAGAAGGGAATCTTATTTATTAAAATAAAAGTTTTTTGGAATGAAATGAAATAATATATTGATGATATCAAAATAAAATAATTTATCCACATAATAAAATTCATTTTTTTATATTTTAAAATATTTTTTTCAGATTGTTACTCTAAATCCATACTATATGTGATTCAATGATTTTTTTGTTAAAAATCATATAAAAGGAATATAAAAGTTAGTTTCATATGTGAAAAATAACTTATCTATTTGAATTATATATTTTTAGAAAATATATTTCCAATGAGAATAATGGGGGGTTAAAAGTGATCTTGTATAAGTTTAAAATTTAACCAAATAAATTTTTATATAATTTTTTATTTTTGAGATACCATTTTATATATGTAAAAGTCACAAAGATTATATTATAATTATTTGAGAATAATTTGGGATATAATTTGGTAAAGTAAATATATTAATATAAGAGTTATATTGTTTCTTATTACTAATTATCTCAAATAAAGACTTTATTTAATATGTTTCTTAGAAAATTTCTATGTGTTATCCATTTTAAACAACAAAATTTAAAATAAATCAAAGTATTAGATATTAAAAAGTAAATTTATTTGGATTTATAGCTCAAAAATTGAACAAAAGGATTAAGAATAATAATATAACCATTATCTAAATTTTTTTTTAACAAATTTTATATAATTAAATAAATTAGTTGGAGGGTTGATTTATTAAATTTATTCATGGTGATGTTTAAATATTACATAGTTATGTAAGATATTGGATAAAAAAATACAAGTAAAAGAACATAAGGTCATTTATGGCCCCTAGGAATTAGGATTTTGTTGAATAAATGTTTATCTATATGGATTTTTCATTATATTCTTAAAAGAGTTTATGAATATTCTTAATGTTATAAATAAATTATAATATATATTTTAGATAATGATTTATATTTTTTTATATGTATTTCCCAAATTATCTATCGTATTTTTTTTGGTTTATTCATCATTAGATAATGTATTTATAATGCTTAGTATATTAATCACTCATTTAAGAGTTCAATGATCATTTTTGATAAATGAAGTTATTTTTATAAAGAATAATGTAAGGGTCGAGGAAAGATCAAGCATATACGAAATACTAGAACTCAAGGAGGATTATTCGTTTTTAATTTATAGTCTATGAAATTATTTCATATAATTATTTTCTAAAACACAAATTTAAGATACATTTTAGCTAAATTTTATTTTATAATTCTCTCCCTTGATATTTGTGGTATTAGAATACTATATCGAGAAGATAGTCCCACCAATGTTTTTTTATGATTTAATAGTTATATAAATATATTTTGAGGCAAGTGACTATTGTTTGCTTCTTAGTGATCTTCAAAAATCACACCGATGAAGAATGTTTTTTGATAAAATGGAACAAAATTATTTTCATCGTATTGTTTTTCATTGTTTTTATAAATAATATTTATATCATGGTTTGTTCTTTCAATTCTTATCACATAATAGATGTCATTAAAACCCACTACTAGTATTAGACCCATCTTTGATACAGAATTAAATAATTTTAAAATATAAAACTATTTTAATTTTTATAAATTACATATTAATGTTGAGAGAAATTTAGGGATTTTTTTCAGTGCTAGAAATGAAATACAATGTTTTGGTGAATAACTATTTGAGATAGTGATGTTTTATATGTTTTGTTATATAACAAAAAATAATAATGAGATAATATTTACCATGTATATAATTGTAAAGGAATAATTTTTTACTAAAATAGAGTATTATATTTTTATCAAAATGTTTCTATTTTGTTTCCCATTTCATTTGGGACAATGTTATAGGATAACTATACTCACAGCCAATGATAAAAAAATTCTATATCATGGGAAATGTTTCATAAATAAAAAATTTCACTGATATAGTATTGTAATATATCAGGAAAGTTTTAAGAATATATTTTTTCCTTATTATCACTTGTAAAAAATAGATAGATTTTAAAAATTCATGAATTTAGACCATATAAAAAGTTTCTTTGATAAAAATCATCATTGTATAATGTTTTATATCTCACAATGAGTATATGAGATATTCGTTTATTTATTTTACCCCTTTAATGAATATAAATTATTTATATTATAAATTCTACTATGATTTAATTTAAGATGTTTTAATTTATTCTTGTAATTTTTATATCATGCATATAAGTATTACAAGCTAGATTTGATATAAGATTTAGTGTTATTCAACCATGAATATATATTTTTTCGTTATGAACCTAATAATAAAGGTTTATTATTATATATAAATATTAGGTTTTGGGATTGTATTTGAAATGAGATACCTCTTGAGTATTGGTCTACATATAATGGGACTTAGAGTTGGGTTACAATTCCATAGGGATTTTGGTTTTACTAGAAAAATGAATTGATGGATACTTGTCACTCTATACTTTATATTGAGTAATTTTTTTTGTTTTGTATGATTATAAAACTTTAAATAAAATTATTTCATGTAACTTATACATGAGATGCATTTGAATATGTGTAAATATAATTAGATTTAATTTTATGTATGATGACGAATCATGAGATATATAAGCTGTTATAAAATAATATATATGATTTTTTTAATTTTGTTTAATTTATTAGATATAAAATTTAATTTCAAAAATAATCCATACATATAGAGATTTATTAGATGAAAATATATACCTAAGAATCATATTTAAATGTTGAGAATATAAAAACCCCTCAAATACTAAGTGTTAAATTCCTTCAAAAGGTAAGCACATTTCAAGACTTCAATCATTCTGTATAGGTAAAAATTGAAGTTATGTGTCCATAGATTTTCTTTTTTAAGGAATGGAGGATATAGATAACCCTAAAAGTTAGGTAACCATGGAACATTTTTATTTTTAGGTTATAATTATATAGATAACCCTAAAAGATATATAACTAGAGGAATACAGTTAAAAATTCATATAATAAATTTGTGGAATGAGTTATCCAACTAACTATTGAAGTGTCATATATGATGTGATTTACATGATTTCAACTAAATATCTATTGAAATAAGAAAACTATAAAGATAAACCAAAGCATAGTAAAATATAGATCTTGGTCCATTAATAGATATTGTGTATGTGGCTATTATTTTAGTGGGAGTAGTTCTTATTGAATTCATACAAAACAAGATACTCACTAATTGAATATGTTATATTGTAAATTATGGAATTCATCATGAAAATCATTTAAAGAAATCTTATAGGTTATACCTATAGTTTAATAAATTGGTATCTATGTCTGAGAAGTGTTTTTAAGAATAATCATTCTAATACTTCTGATGTGAATGTTATAAAAATGTACTGACTAATGGGTATTGATACATTGTATTCATTACATATACATGCTTATGAACACAGACTAAACAATAAGAGATAATTCATTAAATAATAATCATATATATGTGTTGGTAATGGATTAAGAGTATCAGTATTAGAGGTAGACACACATGATATACATATACATACTGAATTAAATTTAGAATTAGAATATTGTTACTATGTTCCAACCATAAATAGAAATTTTATTTTTATATATTTTTTGTATAAGAAAGTGTTTTCATTTGTCATTAAAAATAATAAATATCATATATATATGAATAATATTTTTTTATGACATTGGGAATATGTTGAATTATTTATACATTCTAGAAAAGGATAATTTAGTGTGTTTCAATAAATATAATAAGGTCAAGATAGTTTATTATAACAATTATTACATTAAAAAATTGCTTACATAAGGAGTAAACATGAGAAAAACATTCATGTTTATACTATATGTTTTATGTTGGTTTTTTATTTAATATTCTACAAGATTTTTTTTCAACTGATAATATGGATTTTTTTTCAAATCAGTGGCTGTATATAAAATTCACATATTTCATATTAAATGTTATTATATGTTTGAAATCATATAGAACTGAATATGGATTTAATTGATTATAATTGGAGGGTGATTAAATTTAGGAATACTGAAGTTGGAGACTTGGAATAAGTTTGATACTCGGAAGATCATATATCTAGATTAGAGAAGGAAATAGTTAAAGTATGTCAAATAATGAAGTTTCCATATTAAATAACTTAGTTAAAGTAAGATGGCATGGTTTAAATAACATGGTGATAATAAGATAGTGATAATTTGAATATTAAATCTAAATTTTTTTCTAACTTAGTAAAGTAGGTAAATTTTTTATTTTTTGACTTTTTAAAGCATTTCTTAAGGTTTTTGAAGTGTTTGGATAAGTTTTGAATTATTTTTGTGAATTTAAAGTTTTTATGTATAAATGATTCTGAATATGCATAAATTAAAATGTAGAAATAAATTAGAAATTCAATAATTAAGTATTGGTTTACTAATAATGAATAGAAAGTTTAACAAGATATGTAATTAAAAAGTGAAATTTTGAATGACTATATAAGATTAAACACTAAGAAAGAGTAGCTATGAATTTGATATTTAGTATTTGAATTGGTCATGTATATGTTAGTAATATGAATGAGATATTTTATAAGGTAAAAATAAATTATTCAAATATCATGTAAGTATGACTTGGATATGGTGATAAAAATGTGATTTTTTTTAAGAATGGAATATGTTTTTCAAACTACATGCAAGTTAAAACTGACACTGTATAGTTATGAAGGTTTTTACTGAATAAAATAATAAGAATTAATTTAATAATTTTATAATCAATTATATAGGATACTTAAATGGATGAATATGAAATAAATTTAACAAAACCATTGAATAAATTTTTTGGAAGGTTGAATTAAAATATTTGGTTTTATATTTTAAGTATAAAGATTACATATCTTTAAAATAAATTCAAAAGAAAAACGTGAATTTATTTTATAGAGATTCTATTTCTATATCTTTGTGGATATTAAAATAAGAAGATAATAAATAATATTAAAAGAGGTGGAATACCCAGAGATTATAAATATTTTTATTAGAATAAAGTATAAATATATTTTCATGTTATTGATATAATTAGTGTAGAAAATGAAGGTAGTGAAAGATTTGTTCATCAACATATTCGTTTAAGAGAAGGGTGTCGTTGAAAATGTGTTATATGAGAAATTTAGTAAGCATGGATGTTGATTTTATGAAATTTATATTCTTGACAATATTGTCTCTATGGATGGAATATCTATTTATATTTCTAATACAAAAGGTAATAAAATAACATCCCTCATGAATGAATGTAACTTTAAGGATTTTAATTCCAGGTAATTATGGTTAAATTAGAGAATACATGATAATTAAATGGTGGAATTTATAAATGGTAGTTTCATATGAATATAAATAAAAAACAAGTAACGATTTTTTAATAATATTTAGTTTTATGGAAAATTTAAAAAATGTGAATTTTGGGAACATATGTTGAATGGTATCTGTCACACCTAGTATTTCATGTTTAGTTTTTGATCAGGTTCATTGAAGGATTATAGTATTTTTATCAGGTTCCAGGTGTAATGGGTGTTGATTTTTGAAATTTTTCCTTTTTATAATATTTCCCACATGGTTGGTCTTTGGGTTGTTTGGGTGTTTTTGGATAAAACATGGGTTTTTGGCTTAAAAAGGGAACACACACAGCTAACACATGGTTTGATAAATCATGCGAACAAAACCAATTAACTGTGTGGTAGGTATAAAACCTAATTCATGGTTGGCGCATGGTTGTGCAACCACGTAGGAGGGACAGTGTGGCTTCATCTATGTCTACCACACGGTTTGGCGCACATTTAGATAAACTGTGCGGCCTAATTGCGTTAGTCTGCCCAGAATTAATTTTTATTATAACTTTCCCCTCTCAGGATTTTTTAGACCAAAATTCACCAAATTCTCTTTCCCCTGGTTCTTACTAACCTATAGAGCCTCTATATTGCTTCCCAAGCCATTCCCCCTCCTCTAATGGTGTAGATCTAAGGGAAGATGAAGGGTTGATTAGTTTCCAAGGTGAGTTTCCTTCTCTTCTCCCCTACATTTTCCTTGTTCTTCCAATTTTTCTTTTTTTTATCTTATCCCTTGGTCATGATCAACCTAGGGTTTTATTTTTCACATTATTTTTATGGGTTTTTAGGGATGGTATTCATAGATCTAGGGTCATGGAACTTGCGGCGGGTGATTTCGGGTTTGATTTTCCATTTTGCCATGGATTTGAGGTAGGATATTCCATGCACTTGCCTTTATCATTTAAGTTACATCTGTTTATTGCTATATTCACATTATATATATGCTACGTGTTGTTTTTAAACCCTTGGTTTAATTTTTTTATGTGCAAATGGTGGCTTATGCCTTGTTTTGTGAAACATAGTATTGTTTTTGTTAAGAGGTGCACTCTTAATATTTGATAAAATGTTCTTTTAGATTTCACACATATTTTTTGATATGTAAAACATTTTTTAGTAGATTAAATAAATTTATGGCATGAAAATTTCTTCTTTAGACCTTGTTGAGTGTTAAATAATATATTTCTTGTTAAATATTGTGTGCCTTGTTTTCGATAAAGTGATCAGTTGGGTTTTATGTGATAAGTGTGTTGGAAAATGATTTTTTTTAATTTATAAAAGTATTGATAGCATGAAAAATGATATTTTGGGGGTACTTTAATGGATTTCAAAATTGGTTCTATGTTTATAAACAAATGGGTATTGGTTTTTAGCATGTTTTGGCATGTGTTTCCAAAGGGATGTATCATTTGGCATTTTGATAAAAATAGTTATATATAGAATGTGTAACCTGAATGTTTTAAGGGTTTTATGTAAATGTTTAGTTTTTTAAATTTGTGCATTTACACCTCTTTGTGAAAAGTTAAATTTGTACCATTGATAAACGTTGGTTTTGTGAAATGCTTAAAGGCCCATTTGGAAACATTGTAAAACTGGTGAAACTGATTATTATGGAAATAATTATTGAGATTTTCTCATGCCTAGTATATGTATGTAATGGTTGGGATTTCAACACTTTGTAATCCTTTTTATCCATTATTAGAGTGCCTCAGGTTGGACTCTTTGTGTTCTGTTTGTTATGTGTCATGAGATCGGTCCTTAGAGTGACTCAGGGTGATGCCTATTATGAATTATTATTATTTATATGTTGTGATTGGATACTCTGCTGGAATCATTTGCTCACCCACATTAAATAATTAAGACATAGGAACCTAGAATATTGACATAATTTTATAAGAATTATTACTTCACTAGTAGGTCATGGTACTGACTAGTGGCCCATAGTAGGTGGATATATTGGGTTTAGTGTTATGGGATTTTCCCTCGTACTGCCTTGAGAAAGGCTGGCCGAGCATATTAAGAATTTTAATTTCATCATTTGTGGAATGCTACTATAGATCGGGTCTCATGTATTAGTGTTTTATGGATAATTCTTGATCTCCTAGGTTCAACCATCTCTATTGGATGTTAGTTTCTTGTAGTGATAAATTTGATACTTTTATGTATAATTACATTTCCCTTGTTGTATGATTTCTATTGCGACTTCTTGTGTGTTGTTTTTATTGGAAAGTGATGGGTATATTTTATTATGGTTTATGATATTTTTTTGAAGTATTGTTTTTTACACTCTTTGTGCAAGCTGAAAAATATAGACATCACTTTCCCCATGAAAATTCTAAAAACACACTAATGAAATGAATCTATCTTTGAAAATGAGTAAGGGAAATGAGTTTTAAATTGTTTTTAAGTAAACTGTGTATAAAATAATACTTTTATATATTGTATTTCAATCATGAGATTTATTTTTCTTTTATTTTAAAGAAATTTCATTGGGAGTAGATTATCGAGCTAGCCTATTGAGTTTTTAATACTCAAGGATATAGTTCTTTTATGTTTTTATCCATTGTGTAGGTGTCAGCTTGAGTTCAGTCACCTTGGGGTGGTGCGTGATCAATGTTTTGGAGAGTGAAAAGTGTGATTACATAGAGATAGTATTTTCCTTTTTTTTCAGTTCGGTTTTTTTGTGTAGTTTTTGTAAATTTTTAAATTATGTATAAAAGATATTTAGCTTATTTTTATATATATAGTGGGATTTTTGGTTCCTTTCCTCTATTGGTTATGGTATCTTTATTTGTAGAAATCATTCCCTTGTATACTATGATGATTCTTGGCACTGTTTTCCTGCCCGTGGGGATTGGGAATGCCCTTTCGGCCTTTCCACATCTCGGATTGGTTGACCGATTCAGGGTCACCCTGGGTTGGTTTGTGAATAAATGGTATTAGAGGAGTTTGTCTCTTAGCGAACCTTACATTTCAGAGTTCCCTTTTGTTATTTTAGGATTTCCTGGTAGAAAGAGTCGGATTTACAGGACTTAATAGGTGCGGGAAGATCATCGTGAACTCTTTCTCATTCCGATCCTTAGGTTTCTATGGGAAGTTTGGTTTTCTTAGTTTCTTGGTCTTTAGGTATTGCTTTGTGACTGGGATAAGATGAGGGGAGTTGGAATAATGGTATTGTGAGCTTGTAGGGCCTGAAAATCCATGTGGATCTGGGGCATGGTCCTAGAAGGCTATCTTTGTTGGTGGTGTGTCTGTCATATAGCCTCCAACCATATGGTCCATTCACCCACCAACACTAGTTCCCTTTTATGAGTTATTTTGGATTTTATATGAATTATAAATATTTCTTTTAAAAACCCTTATATTGGATTTTTATAATTTGGCATTTTAATGGTAATATTTTGATTTTGGAACATAGAAGAATTGATTTTCAGAATTTAATTTTTAAAAGACCTTAGAAAATGAGTTTTTATAAAATGAACTTTTTAGGGTTTATGGAAAGTGAATGGTTGTTTTAAATGAATAATGAGTGAGTTTTTAATCAAATGGTTTGATGAAATGAGGTTTGTTGAGATGATATTATTTTTTTATAAAAGTGAAATGGATTTTTTATGGAAATTTATGGTGTTTCACTTTCATGTATGGAAAAATGATTTGATGTGTGAATCGGAAAATGATGTTGACTTTGTGGTTAGTGTTACTTTATAAGGTTCATTATTTTTTAAATGGGTTGAATTATTTTTTTAGGAAATTAGAATGGTTTATTTCAGACTTTATATTATTATGGGTACTTACATTCATGGTGGTATATGGTAATGTGATTGGATGCCCGATATGGCATGAAAGATGGGTGCTCAGGGTGGTGTAAAAACATGCATTTGGTTGAGACTCTAAGGAATACTAATGGAAAGTGATCAACCCACTGATTTTGTTTTAATTTAAATACATTTTAAAAAATAAAGTTTTAATGTTATAGTGGATTTTTTTCTTATATTTAACCCTTGTAACTTATGTGGTGTTTGTTCTTGAGAATTTTTTTTTGTTCAGCTAGACTTGATTTGGTTCTTGTATTTCCTTTTTCTAGCAAATTTCCCCATGGAGCTTCAATGGGTGATTATATTGTAGCTATGTGTGATTACCCATTACCTGGATTTACAATTGATCAACCTAGGTATTTTGTTCTTGAGTTTTGGATGCTAGATCCACCTCTATTTTATGGCCAAGAAGATCCTCTCAAAGCGAAATAGTGGATGAAAAAGATTTAAATTATCATTAGCCTCATTGAGTTTCCTAAGTTATTGAAGGTTATGTTTGCGACATTCAAGATTGAATGTTATCCATGGAAGTGGTGGAAGTCAATATCATGGGAAAATCCTCATGAAGATTATAGTTGAAAATTATTAAAGGTGTTGTTTGTTAATCAATATTTCTACGAGAAAGAAAGTGTAAAAAAAGGAATGGAGATGAGATGCTTTCGGTAGGGTGATGGGTTGGTGTTGGAGTATTTACCTAACTTTATGGATAGATTCCCTTATGATTTAGATTTTGACTTATATGACTCCATAAAGGCTCAATGTTTCAAGGATGGTCTTTATCCTAATTTATAGTCGAAGGTGTTGACGCTCAATCTAACTTTGTTTTATTATGTGGTGAGGAAATATTTTCACATAAAAGTTGTGATGGTAGAATTTCATGATGTACTCCCCCCTCATTCAATTCATGGGAGAAGTAGTGTAGATTCTGGAAAGGAGATGAGTAAGTGGTTGAAAGTTGATGGAGTGGGTCATGGAATCAAAAGACCATAGGATCTATCATCAATCTCTTCTGAACAAGATGTTTTTTATAATATCAGTGTGTCAAGCTAGGTCACAAGAGAATTTTGTATACATGTAGTCTTAAGCCTTGCCATGCATTTGGATGATAAGTCCACTTGCAGCAATTATATCGAGGTGTTTCTAAAAAATGTCATGGTGGAAATTCTCAGAAGTGATTTTCCATTGGAATTTGTTTAAATCTTCCTTTTGTAAGTTTCCTTCCAGTGTAATAGATATTTTATTGTGGTGGTTGTGCCGATGGTGTTCTGGTTTTTTTAATTTAAGGAATGTTGTGGGTCTTTTGTGAACTCCAATTTTCAATGTAAGTGTGTTTATATTCCATAAATTTCCGATCTTTCTCTTTTATAAAATCGTGTAGTACATGGTCTAGTATAGGAATAGCAGTTCCTAACTATGAGGTAGTAGATACTTCATCCATCAGAGTTCCATTAATAGGTCTCAAGTGAAGTTGGCACATATTCAGGAATCATATAGGTTTAAGGGGTTTCCCTAAGTTTTTGAATTTACTATTTTGGTGAGGTAGTTTTAGTATTTTCATTGAGGCTTCTCAACACTATGAATTTTCTCTCGTGTTGTAGGGAGCGATGGTTGGATGTTGGTTTTGGTTTCAATCATCTAGTAATTGGGAACCTACTCTCCCCTTACTATGTGTTGTGGATTTCTGGTATGTGAAAAGAGGTTTGGCTTAGATTAATCCCCTCAATTTGGGAGTGGGATGTTTAAAATTTTGTGTTTCATTCTTTTTGGTCTGGGAGGATATGCCATTATAAAGGACCTTCCTATTTAAGGGTTTTTCATTTTTTTTTGTTTTATAAGCGGTGGGATTCCATTTTGGCATCCCTTGAAATCATTAGAATTATTGAGTTATCTTTGTTTTGGGTGATCATTGGGTTCATTTAGAGAAGGCCCAATAATCTGGTTCTTGGATTGGTTGTAGATGTAGTGGCTTGATCCTTCCATTGATTGTCAGGAATTGATCATTAGTTATTGTTTTGTTTCAGACAACAGGATTAAGTTTAATTTTTGGTAATTTAAATGTACATGGTTAATAGGTTTGATCATTTTGATATGGAATCCTTAGGTGTTAATCAATATTTTGGAATGTGTTGTAGATTTTCGAAGGCAGAAATCTTTAATGTTGGGGAGAATTGTCACACCTTGTTTTTCATGTTTGGTTTTTGATCCAGTTCATTATGGATTCAGGTTTTTTCATAGGTTTTGGGTGTGATGGGTGTTGAGTTTTGAAATTTTTTCCTTTCTCTAATATTTCCAACATGGCTGGTCCCTCGGTTGTTTGGGAGTTTTTGGAGAAGACATAGATTTGTTTTCTTAAAAAGGGCCAACGCACGGTTGACGCACGGTTTAATAAACCATGTGGCTGAACCCAGGTAACCATGTGGTAGGTATAAAAACTACCACACAATTGGATAATGTTCATACAACTACTTAAGAGTGATCGTGCACTCTCTCTTGTGTTTTCCACATGGTTTGGCGTGCGGTTTAATAAACCGTAAAGTCTAATTGTGTGAGTCTACCCAGAATTACAGAAATTATTTTCCCAACTTTTCACCCTTAGTATTTTTAGACCCAAATTCAACCAAATATATTTCCCCGAGTTATTGATGACCTATAGAGCCTCTCTATTTCTTACCTATCTATTCTCTCACCTCTAATTGTGTAGATCTAAGGGAAGATGAAGGGTTGACTGGTTTCTAAGGCGAGTTTCCTTCACTTCTCCCTTCTCCATTCTTTCTTCTTCCAACTTTTCTTAGTTTCATCCACTCCCCTAGTCATTACTGACATAGGGTCATATTTTCCCCATGATTTTTATGGGGGTTTTGTTCATTTAGTGATGATATTTATAGATCTAGTGTGTTGTAACCCACATCGGGTGATTTCGGATATGCGTTTCCATTCTGCCATAGATTTGAGGTAGGATATCCCATGAACATGCCTTTATCATTTAAGTTTCAACTATTTCTTCATTTTATAACCTTATATATATGTTATGTGTTGTTTTTCAACCCTTAGTTTAATTGTTTTATATGAAAATGGTGGTTTATCCCTTGTTTTGTGAAACTTAGTGTTGTTTTGGTTAAAAGGTGCAGTCCAAGTATTTGATAAAATGTTGAATTAGATTTTGAACCTAATTTGTGATAATTAAAATATTTTTCAGTAGATTAAATGAATTTATGGCATGATAATTTGTTATTTACACATTATTGATTATTAAATAAGAATTGTTTTGTTAAATATTTCATTCCTTGTTTTCAGTAATGTGCCAGGTTGGATTTTATGTGATAAGTGTGTTGTAAAATGATTTTTTTGAATTTATTAAAATATTGTAAGAATTAAAAATGATATTTTGGGGTCCTTTTATAGATGTTAAAATTTGTATTTATTTTATAAATAAATGTTAATTGGTTTTTTGCATGTTTCGGCATATGTTTCCAATGGAAAGGCCAGTTTTTCATTTTGATAAAAATGGTTGTATGTTGAATATGTAACCTGAATGTTTTAAGGGTTTTATATAAATGTTTAGTTTCCTTATATGGTGTGTTTAAACCTTTTTATGAAAATTGAAATTTGTACCTTTGATAATTGTTGATTTTTTGAATCTCTTAAAGGCTCGTTTCGAAACATTGTGAGAATGATGAAACTGATTGTTATGGAAAACATCCTTTGGATGTTCTCATGCCTAGTATGTGTATGTAATGGATGAGATGTCCTCATTGTGAAATACATTTAATCTATTATTATAGTGCCTTGGGTTGGAATCTTTGTGTTCCATTTGTTATGTGGCATGAGATCAGCCATTGGAGTGACTCGGGGTGATGCTTGTTGTTAATTATTATTATCTATATATTGTGATTTTATGCTCAAATGACATCAATTGTCTCACCCCCATTAAATACTCGAGACATGGGAACTTGGTATCATTATAGAATTTTATAAGAATTATATTTACACTGGTAGTTCACGGTACTGACCAGTGGACCATAGTAGGTGGATATGCTGGGTTTATGGCAATGTGATTTTCCCTCAGCCTGCACTGAGAAAGGATGTCCGAGTGTATTGAATGTTTTTATTTTATCATGTGTAGCATGATACTGTAAATGGGGTCTCATATATTGGTGTCTTATGGATTATTCTTGATCTGCTAGGTTCACCCATGTCTATTGGATTTTAGTTTCTATCATTGATGAATGTGAAACTTGTATGTATAATTACATTTCCCTTGTTATGTGATTGCTATTGTTTCTTCTTGTATGTTGTTTTTCTTGGTAAGTGATGGTTTTATTTTAATAAGTCTTATGATTTTTTTTCAAGTAATGTGTTTTACAATCTTTTTATAAGATGAAAAATATATAGATCACTTCCCCTTGAAAATGCTAACAATACACTAATAAAATAAATCTAATTTTGGAAATGAGTAAGGGAAATGAGTTATACCTTTTTTAAGTAAAATGTAGAGAAAATAATACTTTTATATATTGTAGTTAAAACATTAAATTGATGTTTATTTTATTTTAAAGGAAATTCATTGGGAATATATTATCAGGCTAGCCTCCTAAGTTTTTAATACTCACACATATAGTTCTTTTCTATTTTTATCCCTTTTGAAGGTGTATGATTGAGTTCATTCACCTTGGGGAAACATGTGATTTTTGTGTTAGAGAGAGACCAGTGAGATCACATGGAGATAGTGTTTTTCTTTCTTCTGGTTGGGTGTTCTGTGTGTTTATTTAAAATTTTCAGATTTTGTATAAAATATGTCCATCTTATTTTTATATATATAGTGGGATGTTTGGTTTCTTTCTTATATTGTTCATGGTTTATTTATTAGGAGATATGATTCTATTTTATACTCTGATGATGCCCAGCACTACTTTCCAGCATGTGGGGATCGGGAATTTCTTTTGGGCCTTACCATGGATCATATTAGGTGACCCATTCAAGGTTTCCCCAAGATGGTTCATGATATTATTAATCACCATGAAATGTAATTTTATGATAATATTTTTTGGATGAATGTATAGATGAAATTTAAGGTATTATGTGACATAGAAATGTGATAATTGGTGATGTTTACAACATATTATTATAGTTTATTTGAAAAAAAATATATTTTGGAATATGTAATTAGGGAATATGTATATTTCAATGATAAAGTTTATTTGTGGATAAGAAAATGTGATGATTTTGAAATAATAATTGATGAAACATTTATGAATTTTGCATTAAAATTTATTGAAGCATATTTGAGGAGTTTTAAATTGATATTTGGTTACTCTTAAGATTTTTGAGATTAATTTTTTGAAGATTTATTCATATTGGTTATTGTTTTATCTTATTCTAACCATTTTGGTTTTAAATTGGTGGAATGACATTTCATCATTTTATGGATCTTATAGTTGATTAAAAGTTTATTTTTGTTCATTAGGAATGAAAAATTCATTGTGATCATGATAATGCACATTAAAGGATGATATAATTCTTATATAATAGGGTAAACTAATGTAGGTAATGTTCATCATATTTTTAATCCCAATAGTAAAGGAATTTATCAAACTCAAGAAAACTGAAGGTAAATCTATCAAGACATTTATTAAAAGTAACACTCATCTACTAAGGTAAATTTTTAAAAACTCATTTTTATGAATTATTCTTATATAGGTACAATCAAAATAAGTTTTCTGGTTATAACCGGGAAATTAAATTTCATGATAAAATATATATCCTATTTTTACTATGCTATAATATTTTTAGTTGAGAAAATAAGTATTAAAATTATGAGGATATAATTAATGTATGTAGAAGAGAATGTAAGACCTTGTGATTTTAGTTTATATTTTATTTTAAAATATAACTCTGTTCTACAGATTACATTACATGAAACCTCGAGTTTAAATGAACCGTGAAATAACATTATTTAAATATGACTGTTATAGCCCAGTTGTTGGGATGATGAGTATAAATAGGAATAACCACATTAAGAAGTATATGTAATATAAATTTTATTTAATAAATATATTAAATTAAATAAATAAATTTAACATTATAATAGTATTTTTTCTATGAAAATAATAATAATAAATTCATTTTATACTTCAAAAATACATTCTCATAAAAAACTGGTTTTATTGCATTTTGTGCATAGATATTGTAATTAATTTATGAAAATTTTAAATATTTTTTTTAAAAACAGATATAAATTTTTAAATCAGCATTTCATAATAGTCTTATTGATACTTTTATGATATTTCTATAAAAGGGTTATTTTTTGAGTGAATATTGAAAAAAAAATGATTTTTTCAAAACTGTGATTTCTTTTCAATGAATAAAGTAATTTAAAAGTACCATTATATTTTGGAAATGGTTTTAAATTAAAATAAGATCAATTTTATTTAAAATAATCTAATTAATTCCATATTAATCATCAGTATCTTTAATTTTTTTAATAAGTTCATTTTATGCTTAAAAATGAATTTTCTAGAAACTGTTTTCGATGTGTTTTTCATAATTATATTAAAGTAAATTTATTATAATTATTGAAATTGAATATTGAAAAATTGTTTTATTATTTATAGTCATGAGGTTAAAAAATTTTAAATAGGTCAACTTCATTTTTAGTCACAATGAATAGTAACCATGGTAAAAGTTTATCACTATAGTAATGGGTAAAATGGGTCAATTAAGGATAAAACTAAGAGAAAGGGTCTCAAAATCAACCCCAAACATGTCTTAATTTTATTTTATGAGTGTAATTATACAATAAACATCCTAAATTTTAAAATATGGCATTTTTTCACTCGACTTTGATTACAAATTTAATATATTATTTTAGGTTATGAATAAACACAAAATGTCACTCTCCCTCACTTATTATATTGTTATAAAATGTATATAGATAAATATTACATATGAAATAATATAGATGAAAAAATTTATAATTATTAAAATAAATTTATTACAGTAATTTATTTTTAATTTTTAATAATGGTATAATTACATTGAACGCTTACTAACGCTAACGTAGTGCTTGTGCAAGCAATAATAAAATATAATAAATGATTTTAAAAAAATTAAAAGTAATATATTTTAAAATATATTGTTTAAATTTAATTTTATTGATAATTATAATGTAAAATTGATGGTAAAATATTTTATATTCAAATTCCATTATTATCTAGATGCCTTTAAAGTCAATATATTTGAATAGTCTTGAAAATAACTTTAAATGGTATTTAATGTTTATTTTCTTAAAATCATTATAATGTTATGAAAAATAATATATTGACTAAATTTTATGGGAATTTTTTGAGCCTATAATTCATTTATCACGCATGTTCTACTTATCATTTTTAAAATTACTCTCATGACTCTTAAAGAGTGAAAATTTTGTTACAATAGTTAAGTCTAAACAAGGTTATTGAGGGGGTTAAAACCAAAACATAAAATATAAAATGATTCATAAACTTGTATAAATTATATTATTAGATCATATTTAGACACTAGTATCCATATATTGTAAATTTTTATCATTTTTTATCTAGTTTACATGAGTTTGACACATATTATATATTAATTTTCATGGATTTATAAGATTTCCACTCAACTCACCTATAAAAGGGAACCACCTATCATGTCTTACTCACACTTAATGATCCATTTATTTAAGAAACTATATTCCAAAATATATTATTATATTCCTTAACAACTTCTTATATCTTTTGTTATTTCCATAAGACCATCCTAATAAGGCTTAATGTGTATGCCAAATGGGGATTTGCAAAGAGGAGGTATAACTCTTAACAGAGTTATTTCATTTTATTTCATCCTATAACTCATTAAATTATATCCAAAACATGATGATATAATAATATAAGTATATTTAATATAATTAAATGTTATTATGTTTATGGTACAACCTTTACTTATCGCATTTTTCCTTCCCATTGGAAATTAAAGCATCGTTGGTGAATACGTGTGGACTACCACCTCTTTGCAGTGATGTGATTCGTTTTTCATCACCACATCACATTATTGGTTATTATGATGGATTTGATAAATATATATAATATATTTATAAAATAATTATTATTTGAAAAATATAAAATGTTACCTACCTTATTACCCTTCCATCAGTTAGAAAATGATAATTTCGTTTGTACGTATGTGTGGACTACCACCTCCACGAAGAGATGTGATTCATTTTTCATGCATGCAATT
The DNA here is from genome assembly GCA_963277665.1 of Viscum album. Lineage (NCBI taxonomy): Eukaryota > Viridiplantae > Streptophyta > Magnoliopsida > Santalales > Viscaceae > Viscum > Viscum album. The sequence goes on from OY728132.1 coordinate 2,086,819,566, forward strand.
CATGAATAATAAAAAATTTAGATTTAATTTATAATAATGATTATTATTTCATGATTAATATTATATATATGATGAATACATGATCAATATTAAAGGACTATAATTATCAAACTGAATCTTGTATGAAAAAAGAAAGAGTTAACACCCAAGATGATGATATTAATAATAAAATGTTAATAAATAGGTGATATAATTTTATAAGTGAATAATATATTTTATGATAAATATAAATATGTTACCATTATATATGTACAATAAATCTAAAATTTTTTATACATTGTTTTAAGAGAATATACAAAACAATTTAGACTTTAGGTAAGGGTATTTTCATCTCATTTCTACCTGAATGATGAATGTTTTACATTATACACTTGATTTATTTTCAATGGTGTATATACTAACACTTGGAAACGTTATTTAATGAACCCATATTTATTTATTTTCGTCAATTTTTTATTTAATTTTTCAATTTTAAGTGGGGTTGATACAAATGTTTCCAAAACATTAAGGATTCATTTCACACTCTCGTTTTTAATCGAGAATGTTTATGTTTAATTTTTTATTGAAATAATTTTATGATTTATTCTTCTTAAACACCATATATTTTCATCTATTATAGTTATTTATGGGGTTTACATGTTTTAATCTAATTTTCCATCTCTTTGGTACTTAAAACAATCAAGAAAATGTTTTTAGAAAATTTAACCTTATTTCCTCTTTTGCCAAAAAACTTTTCCTTCCATGTCAATGTTCTTTAAAATGTTTTAAAAAAGTTATTTTATATGAAAAAATTATTATTTAAATTAATTTTAAATCATATTTGAATTTATTTTCAAATTATTAAAATCAATATTATATTTTTCTCGAATAAGGTACTTTTGGACTTTTTACCAAAAGTGTGAAATGAATCTTTGTTTTTAACATTTACTGAATGAACAGATTTAATTGTCATCATGACCATTATTTTATTTTAAGATTCCTTTACAATTTTAGATGGTTAGTTTAAAATATTTCTTTCTTAATATTTTGGGAATTTTTATTTAAAATTTTATCAAAATAAAAGTGTATCATTTTATTAAAGGAATGAAAATAATTTTAGAACTGATTTATAAATTTATTCTTACACACTTCTAATAGGAAGTTATTTTTAATTCTCTGATTCTATTTTATTTTATATTTCTGAGAAAACTTTTATTACCATAATAATTTCATTTATGATGAATTTAATTTCTTCTTGAATCCTTTATTAATTTATGGTTTTGTTGTTATTGACATTCTTGTGATCACATTTCCTATCACTTTCCATCATTTCATTGGTAATTATTTTCTCCTATATGTCCATATTTAAAGTATCATGGATTTATATGGCATCATTTCCACCAATTTTAAGTTGTCTCAAATGTATACCATTTTGATATACAATATTAGTTGAAGGATGTTTATTAAGAACATTATTTCATTGACTGAGTAAATATTCCATATTATGTATTCAATATGCATAAATGTTGATTTATAAGTCATTTTGAGAATAAACTATATTGATCATTCAGTATATGATGAAAGAAAGTGACTGATGGGGACCAATTATAGCTATCCCCTTGATGCATCACTATTCTAATGAGACAAAACAAGTCGAAACATTAGTTGGGTAATAAGTGTAAACCTACCCATATAATGAAAGTGTCTTAGCTAAGGTTCTATAGTAAGATTCATGATATCTTAGTGAGGCCTTGATGGTTATATCACCAAAGTATAGATTTATGAATTTTCTTTATTAATATTTTTTATATTATTTTTGTGACTTATATGAAATTATTATCCATTTATATGCATTGAACTAATGTTATTGATTTAATGACATATGTTTTTATTATCCACTCTACCATATTTATTATGAATTATTTACTCATGATAGATTCTATTGTATGAAAACCTTGGTAATCAATTGATATCACCCTTTACTTTTCTTTCCTTTCCCAAAGATATGAATAATGAAACATTGAATGATATTTAAGGATGAAATATATTTTTTCATGATATGTTTTATTTCACCAATTTAACATGGAAATCACATATGTATCTAGTTTAAAAATACTGCAAAAGTTATTTATCCTTTATAATATATTCCCTTATTTTGTGTACCAAAAAAATAAGTAAGAACCAACTCTAGGTTACTAGAATAAGCGCTGTGAAAAAAATATAATTTATATAATATCTTATTCAAATAATATTTTATGTGATTTCATAAAGTGTTGTGAAATATGCATAAATTATGTGAGGTTTTAGTGAAATTATTTGATTTAAAGATATATGTATATACTTAATTTGGTATGTGGTTATTTTTATGATGATAACTACCCACATGTTATAGTATTTATATTTTTTTTTATATTTTGAATATGTATCTTCCATGTGGTTTTCCATATTTTCATCAATTTATACATTATTAGATTATGTATTTATGATTTGTAACATATAAATGAATCTTTGAAGAGTTCAATGATAATTTTTGATAAACAAATTTAATTTTATAAAGGGAAACCTAAAATGGTATGAATTTCACAAAAAATATTAAAATATTTTTTCTAAAATAAATATACATCATTTATGATTAAGGGTATATAAAAAGTTTTTATAACTTCATTGTTCGAAAAATATTATTAAAATATATCATTTATTAAATACTATTTTTCCTTTTCTCTCATTTTTCAATAAATGTATTATAATACCATGGTAACAAGGGTGTATTGAAAGAGGAATTTAGCGATTTTATAGTTAGTGGACCAGATTTGGAGTCCAGGGTCTATAGGTTGATTCTTTGTGATATTCATTATTACATCGAGGAAATTTTTTTTAGAAAATAAATTATTTACATTATTTTGCATGTCATGTTATTTTGAATTATAATTTAGCATGTTCATTGTATTGTGTGTAATTATTTCACCATTTATGAAATCATATATTTCATTAAACTCCATAGTGTATAAATGTATCATGTTGAACAAATGCATTTTTAATTTATCATTTAGTCATATATTTTTCATAAATTGTGAGAGATGAATGATAATTAATATCTTACAGATAAAATCATAAATTTATCCCTATTATATTATTTTCATGGAATGTAATGGGTTGTGATGATATGTTTATATTATTATAAGTAGCGGTTCATATAAATATACATATTTTACTCACGATTCACAAGTTTGAATTATTATTTTTTGTATTGAACAATAGAGTATACCCTATAGAGTTTCATATATAGTTTCATCAGAATACATAGAGTGTATGTTTCATATAAATATTAATTAATTAAGGTTAATAATTTTCCTTTCATGTGAAACTTTATACTTTTATACCTTTCTTAAACCATTCCTAATTTTTAGTTAAACATGGGTGGTTGGGTATATTATTGATCATATAGTGGGGTTTTTTTATCCAAAATGTAATTTTACCATATATGTTATGTATGGAATCTAGGACCTTGATGATTAAGGATCAAGAAGTGTATAAAAATAACTAGTTTAGTGACATGTTATGTACCCATATGATTAGAGGTATTATAATTAATGTATTCATTTAGATGAATGAAAAGTGGTATATTCATTTGTCTTGATTAGTCTTCACTCTTATTATAGATAATGTATGATTTTTTCTATATGATATTTACATGTTTAATTTATCATATTCATAATTTATGTATTGGAAAAAGGGATTAAATAATTATATATGAAGTAGGACAAACATTTGGTGGATATTTTTATAGAGATCCATGTGTTTCATAGAAATCATGACAACATCCCTTTATAACTCGAGTATTACTAAAACATTTCTAGAGGTGTATCTCTGATTATGGTTATGAATTTATAATAATTTTCAAAGAAAAAAATTTATATAGGATCCCAAAAAAAGGTTACATGAATGATAATTTTTTATACAAAGTGTCAGCATAAAACTAAGAGAGTTATTTGATAGTTTATCCCAAATTGTTTTGGAGGATATCCAAAAGAGTTTTGGGTATGGTTTCACAATTCTTTACATATTATTTGATATTGGGTAAAATATTTATAAATTATAAGAGTCTTCATTACAAGTGGGATATTGATAGATATACTACACTAATAGACTATACCACATGATGTGATATGTTCTTATCACTACATGTGATACTGGACCATATTTTTATCTCTTGGAGGGATATAGAAAAATATCTTTTAGAAATATGCATGGGATACGAGTTATAAAATCATGAAATAAGGGTTATGATAATATGTGATATTATATATCATATATATTTAATAATTCATCTCCAAAATAGCTATCATACATTCAGATTAAAATCATTAGATTATTTTTAATGAATTTTAAATGAACCATAATTAATATCTAATTGTTACACATTTATGAAATTTTTACATATATGAATAAAATATACTTTATATGTGTTATAACATATAGATAATTTATAAAATGTTTATGTATTAATTAAGTACTTAGAGAGTCTAAGGGTGCCTATAAATAGGGGATCAAACCAAGAAGATTCATATTTGAAAAATTAATGTGAATTCCCTCAAGGTTGAAACAACCTTCTTTTATTTTTCCTTTAACATAATATAATAACACATTAAGGAGATTTTATAGATCTTTTCTTCCTCAATCATATATTTTTATTAAAGGTAAAATTCAAAGGGGTATATTAGAGAGTCATGTAATGATGAATTCTATGCATGTCACTAAACACGATGTTATGTCATTCTAGGGGAAGGGATCCAAGATTGGGATATACTATACAAGACTTGGTTAGGACTTCCTTATTAGCCAACAGGTCCACCATAATTTTCAATTCATGATAGATATGTTGATATCCACTCCTTGTACTATAATACTTTTACATTCTCTTAAGATACAAAAAAGGATCAAAAGAGGGGATTGGCCAAACAAAAATAATACCAGAAACATGGAATCTATTTAAACCATAGATAGTGGGATGTCATGGTCTCTATAGAGGTAGATTCCATTATACAGATATTTTTCCTCTACTATGAGTGAGTTTCTATAAAAATATTAATAACTAAATGCCAAGTGAAAATACCTTTTTTTATTATAGATGATTCCTCAAAATTTCATAAAACCTTATATGTATTCACCATTAGAATTTAGTTTAAATAATCCTAATGGAGGTATCTATTAAACTAACCTAGCTCGGCCAACAATTCTCCCATTTAACTAGGGAGAAGTAAACATGATGGTAATCATCTAGAAGCCAGAAATCCCCTCATATGAATTGATCAGAAGAACTAGATAATGGATAGATCCTTTCAAATAGTTTGGATATTCATACAATCAATGGATACCTATAGTGGATGGATTTTTTATTATTATTGATTAATCATTATCAAGAACTTATTTAAGAAGAAACATCGATAGTAAATTTTTTATATTAATTTTATATTATTCTTATTAAAATAATCAAGGAAATATTTTATAGAAAATGGGTTTTTAAAGTTACTCTATTGTGTTTGGTCAGGGTACATGCCCATCAAAATTTAATAAGTTTAACAACATAGAAGGATTCTTAATTCATTAAGAATGACTTAACTTGGGAAATTAATTAAGTAGTCTTCTAAACTTAGTGGATACCCTATCATAGTAGAACTCTAGAACCTTTCTATATTTTTTTTGAGATTTTATTAAGTAATTATCAAGAAAACTTTGTTAATATCATAATCAACCAAAAATACATGAAAGTATCAATGACTATATTTACAATGGGGTGTAATCCTTGATAAAATATTGAGATCTGGATCCAAATTTTCCATTTGTATTTTATTCACTTTAGTATAACGTCCTTATATTACTATAAATCATTATATATTGATTCCCCATATTATTGGATAAAATTTTGAATTTTTTTATTAATTTAATTATCCTTGAAGGTAAGAAATACTTATCAAAAAATTTCTTATACAACATGAAAAAAGTCATAATAACTAGTCCTTAGTTGAATCCCTAAAAAATAGAAAATACAACATTCATATTGTATCATTAGACTCCATTATGCTTGGGCATTTTTCATATCTATAAAATAAATGGATTGATGTTCATGTAGAACTTTGAATTTAAAACCTCCAAACTATCCTTTATTTTAGATCATCTATATCATGTTGGGATTTATCTTGAAATTATTTTATTATATTGGTTGTCAAATGATGTTGGATGTTTCTACATTAATGGATAGTAATTAAATGTCCATGACGGTCATATCACTTTATTATAGATTGGTTGGATCTTATGGAACATTAATAAGGTATTACAATCACAATGTTCTAATTTTACTTCCATTAGTTCATATTTTCAATCAATGGATATCACTCAATATTAGATTTATAAATCATTTTTATGTATTCTATAATAAAATGAGTTATGGGAACTACCCTCATGAACTAGTAATCTATATTGAAAAAGTAAAAGATAATAAAAGGTATAAAATAGAAAAAAAAAAACAAAAACAAAACCAAGATGGGAATAAAATTAATCTAATTAAAAGTTAAATTAGTAAATCCTATTTTTCCTTTTAATTTCTCTCAAAATTATTTCAAACAAAAGTTGACATATCCACATGTTTCATTAATTTCTATGGATGATCAATCCTAGAAACATATTTTACTCAAATAACCCTTTCTATATGGTTGTAGCAAAGTAGAATTTATATGTTGATCCTATAGGGATATAGTCATAAATATTATATTCCTCTTTTCGACCCTTTGGTAGAACTATAATTTTTTTTAGAATTTATGTTAATCAAAGTAACCAATAAATTAATATAATAAAAATTCATTTTTTGAAATAAGGTGCGTATTACTAATTTCAAAGGATGGTTTTTAAAAAAACATATATCCCATTAGATTATGAGATAAATTGATTTAATTAATTATAATATTATAATTATAATAATACTTTGTATGATCAGTCTAAACCAATACCACTTCGAAAAATCTAACTCTTTTTATAGTTACAATAATCAGATTGAATCAAAGTTTATTATGATTAAATAATTCAAAAAATTTGGAATTGAAATTATTTTCCTGTAAAAATCCACCTTATAAGATTGGAAATCCTCCATTATCATTTTTTGATCAAATAATCAATAAGTAAAAAATAAAACATGTAATATAGAAAAAACACTTATTAAAAACAAGAACACAAAAGTGAAGTTTTTCAAAAACATAGGTACCCATCAAAATAATGTTATTTTTATCCTTTATAAGAAATTTAATAACTCATAATTGAAATGGAATCAAACCTCAATGATTTAAATATATTAATAATATAAAGATAATAAAAATTAATGTTTAAATTTATTGAAAATAATAACAATAATAAAAAAAATAGAATTATTTAATTAAAACTTACATTCAAGTTTCAAAGAACAATCAATTCTAATTTCAGATATTTATAAAACAATATTAAGATAAACTTAGGATATATTCTTATATTTCCTCTTATATGAATCCTATAGTGAAAATATAAAATAATATTTAGATTCTTAAAACTATAAAGTGGTTAGAGATACCAAGACATAGTTTACTTATTTCTCATATCTCCTAAATCAAAAAAAGGATGCCTCCTAATATCTCAAAACAATCTACCTTGATCTAATATTCATGAAATTATATTGTATGAAATGGAATCATCCCATAATGTGGTATTCTATATCTATTTTTGATCGTTAAAAAATATCTATCCCCATACTAGAAAATATTCAAAGCACAAGAAATATGGTTATTAATTCATTAAAATAATCATCAAAAAATGAACTCATCAATGTTACCATGACATGTACATTCTAGTATAAATATCCTTTCATATAGGTTGTTTTAGTAAAATCACTTTCTAATACACCAACCATGTTCATACTTTATAATATTTCTCTTATGATGTTTAAATGGTCATAGAAGAAAATAGCATGTATTTCTGTAGACATAACTAATTCTTTACAATACATAGCATAAAAAACTAGTTTCTTTAAATATAATAAATGTTACTTTGATTATTAATTAATTTAAATTCAACCTTAAAACTTAAAAACTACAATAAATTTCATTGTAAAAAAATTTAATTTTTCAATAATTCAATCCAAAAATTAAATATAAATTATGATTATTAAGCATCCACTTTAGGTAAATTCTTAGTTTTCATGAGTTAGTAGTTCATGAATACCTAATTATTATAGGGGATTTATATTTTACTCACTTGGTGTAATTATTATTTATCAATTTAGCATTCCATCATTCTAGGATGTCTAGAGGATGTATGAAAATTTCATAACATTAAATGGTTCTTCTTCTCAGTTTTCTAGGACTATGTAGTAATAGATTCTTTAGAAGTAACATTTTCTATAGAATATAGTGTTCACTAAATAATATTAATATAGATAGGTTAATTTGTAAAATTGAGATTAGAATCCTTTTAGATAGTAAATGAAGGGTGTAGCTGACCAAGGGTAGTAACAGTTTGGTATATTATACCTATAGGTATCCCAACTGGGTATGGGTCAAGGTGGTGGTAGGAAGTAGATCCATAGAGGGAGAGAATATGGTCATAAATATTTGCAGTTAAGTAGTGATAAATGTGGTTGATGTATAAGGGGTCATTAGAGGTATGGTATACATTTACTCTACCCATGCTTCAATATTAGTAGAAACATGTTCATCATATTTTTGTGCGATACAGAAGGCATTCTGATCTTTTTTATATAGTACAGTGAATGAGATATAGGATATAGGGATTATTGGATAAAATTATTTAATAAAAACTATCATATGAGTAATTAAGAAATCTCATTTAGTCCATAAAAGTGATTTCTCCCTAAAAAATATTGAATTTATAGTAAAAAACTTATCAATCTACACAAAAACAAACTTAGGTTGAGGAACTAATTAAGGGTTTTTAGATATTGGATCACTAACATTATATTAAAAATAATAATTTAAGAATACACAATATTATGGGAGATATAAAATGATCCTCATAATGTAGAGAAAACCCCCATGTAGTTTCATTAACACCAACTTGAATGCTACACAATGCTCATAGAAATATATTTTTATAGCCAAGGTTTTTTACATTGATAAAAGATATACTCCAAAAAAGTCATAAATAAAAAACTTATAAATCCATTTAGATTCAATAAATTTATCCCTAATGAATAATTTTTGAAAAAATAATATATGAATATTAACTTTAAGGATATTTAACACATGGGTTAAAAAGTGTGGGGATTTATTTTGATTCTGAAGTGCCCAGATCAGTGTGAATCACTGAGAGGGGGAGGGGGTGAATCAGTGATCCTTTAAAACTTTTTTACTAATTGATTCTTAATCAATTAAACCTCTATGGCTGGTTAAAGCCTCGATCCACTCTTCTTGTATCTCTCAACCTTTCCCGGATAATGCAGTAATGAAAAGGCACAGGACACAAGGATTTCCAAGGTTCGGCACCAAAGGCCTACATCCTTTCCATGCTCTCCAAGCATGGATTCTCCATTATAACCTGTTAAAATTACAATGGTCGATACAGAGTCCCACTGTATCTCTCCTAAGTCCCACAGGAGGGTCTTTATACTGCGTCCCACAGTGTTACCAGAGTCCCACTGGCCTGCTCCAGAATCCCACTGAAGACTTCTTCTCCCTGAGTCCCACAGGGTCTTCTCCTGGCTCCTCGAGTCACACGAGTAGCTCTTCTTCTTGTTCAGCTCTTCAAGTATCTTCAGCAGCCTGGGATAAAGGCTGCTGGCCTTGCTCTGTACCTCTGATCACTTGTGATGATCAGGGTCTTCTCAATCTACTGAAAACTCAGACAACCAATCTCTTTAACTTCAGTCTGGCTCAGTCTCAGTTCACTTCAACATCATGCACTGAGTGCATGGCAACTCTTCAAGATCTTCAAGTCTTGGACTCCTCAGATGCACACCACTGATTTAGCACTGTTCACGTGTGCACGTGCATGCATGCATGCATGCACTCTCCTCTTTCTCTTCTTGGTGCAGTAAACCCTCAGAGGGTGTAATTCTTTTCAGCACACACCTACTTCTCAAACTTCACACTCTTTATGCAATTTGTTCACACACTTAGAAGTGTGTTTTACTTTAGTGTGGAACTTCTTCTTCTTCTTCTAATGTGTATACACTTTTTAGTGCACACACTAGGTTCGGCCACTTCTTTAATTTGCACACAATTGTTTCACTTTAGCACACACATGAGTTGGCCTTCACTTCTTCTTGCACATACTTGGGCCGTAGGTGGTTCTTCAAGTTTTCACACACACACAAACGTGTAGTCTTCACTTCACCCACTTGCATACACTTGGCCTCGACTTATTTCTTCACTATCTTACACACACACAATGGTGTGGTCTCGGCCTCCCACTTCTTGTGCACACACTTAGCCAAAGGCACTTCCACTTGTCTTGCACACACAAATAATATTCTATAATTTGTTCTTCAATGTGTGCACCCACATAAGGGCTACGGCCTCCTTCTTTAAATGCACACACAAAGTGCAAGCTTTGCCTTTCTCCTCTTTGCAACCACACAAGGCTACTGCCTTTTCTTCAAATGCACACACAGTAGGGCCACGACCTTCTCTTGATCACTTTGCACACAAGGCACAAAGGCCTCGGCCTTCCTTCTTCACCTCACACCACACACAAAGTGTGGTTCTTCACTTGGTACTTGTGCACACACTGCCCGAACTCCAGGAGGCGCGCAAGAGGGTGCAGCCTTCTCTACTCCAACACTGCCTGCCGCGCAAGGCACCAAGCCGCGCAAGTCCTCAGGTGTAACCGGCCGCACTAGCCACGAGTGCAAGGCACCGCGGGCTCCTTCCTCCTGCCGCGTAAGTGTGCAGGCAGTGAGGGAATCAACCACGGGCGCGCAAGAATGCTGCGGCCCCGGGTTCTTCCTACCGCGCAAAGGGAAGGCGCGCAGGGATCTCACCGCGCAAGTGTGCGCGGGGCTTTGTCTTCGCGAGGCAGAGGTGCACTCACGGTTCTCCGGATCTTCAACAAAGGATCAGCGCATCAGCAAGCATTTAGAATGCCTCGGCCTCTCTTTTTATAGGCAGAGGAATGCCTCACATGATCCGCGTGAGAAAAACTTCAAACACCCGAGATCTTCGGATCTTCAAGATTTTTCCAAATCTTGATATTTATTCTCGGTTTGACGCGGGCTCATTTATTATTTTCTTCCTCCTCGTGCATGCGATTTATAACGCATGCACGGCCTCTGTATCTTCTATCCCATGCAAGACACGAACCACGTGGCCTCGGCAGCTTTGCTTGCCTCGGCCGAACTCGAAATCCTCCATACATTGCATGCACTCCCATTTTTACGCATGGTTGTGTTCAGTACATCTAGACGAACTCAATGGAGCCTTCGGCATTGGAAATGGTGGCCGGGAACTCGAAATAGGTCGTCGGGAGTGCTCTGGTTCAGCGGCTGCTCGCGGGGAGGCTTCGTGCGAGCTCGGGGAAGAAGACGGTCGCTGGGCCGTTGGATCGGGCGTTTGAATAATCTCAAACGGCCTGGATCAGATCGCGGCGCCGCGGATCAGATGTGCGGCGCAGATCAAGCGCGCGATGAGACGGACGGCGGAGATTTGCTCCTGGGATTTTTTACGCGTCCCACATCGAAACGCCGCGGGATTTTTCCGCGGTTTATTACCCAGCCGCTGCCACAACTCGGCAATTGAATCTCCTCCCCTCTCGGTGCCGCCCCGCACCGAGTTCTCCCTGCGGGCGCGCTCTGCGCCCACTCTTGCTCCTGCGGGCGCGCTTCTGGCGCCCACTATGCTCTCCGGGTGCGCGGGTTTCACCACCGCGTGCCCTCGGGGGCTTACACACGGCCCCCGGCCTCTCTTGGGCTGGCCCCATGGGATCCCCTTGGGCGTGGTGACCTGGTCCCACATGTGCCTTGGGTTGAACCCTTAAGGCTGGCCATTGAGGTTGGCATATTTTTTGGCAAAGTAACAAATAGGATACTTTGTATAAAAACAAAGTAACCACATACATAATTTGAAATGCCAAGAGCCACTCCAAGCCTTCTCCTCTAAGCCATTTCTTCTCTCTTCTTCTTAGGAATTCATCAATCCTCCTCTCATATGATCTTCACTTAGGATATCGAATTCCCGAAGGTTCTTCATCAACCGAGCTCTTGTTCAATTATTTCTCCTTCATTAGAATTCCTCCATTCTTCTTCAACATTTAGTCATCACTTTGTAATGGAATTCACGAAGGGTCTTCATCTTCAACTGAGCTCCTAAATCACTTAAATTCTTCAATGTGCTTCATTGATCTAATCAGAGATCAATTGGATCAACTTCAAATTCACATGCACTAAGAGTTAGTACATGGACTTCATTAAACCACTTCATCCACTTAGAACTTGTGGATGGATCTTCTTCAACTCCTCATGCATTGTCACTACAATGCATGGTCTTCAAACAATGTTGTGACATTGTATCATCAGGATACAAGTTCTATGAACTTAATGATCAGCTCAACAATCGTCAGATTTTCTTAGAGAATGTTTCAACCATCATCTCCTATGTCACTTAGTGAATCTCCTAAGTGACATGCCTCTTAGTACTATGGACATTCTCTTTTCATCACCATCACCATCACACCCTTTGGCATTCACATCTTGACAATTCCTTGACTTCCATTCATTCCAAGACAACTTCATGCCTCATTGACAACAAATGCAACACAATGCACTTCAATCTCCCCCTTTGTATTTGTTGTCAATACACCACTTCAGCACATATGAATGGGTCAATATGTGTGCCAATATTTCTCCCCCTTATTGGCAATCAAATGCAAAGGTGTGGTGTGGTTATCTTCAAAATATCACTTCCTCCCATTGAATAGTATTCTCTTGAAAAACACTGAGAGAGGGATGATGTCACATGTTCTTCTTTAGCAAAGAACCTTTAGTAGATCAACTCTAAGTCTACTTGGGATAACCCGGTGTAGAAAACAAGAGTGATGTAACCAAGGAACTCAATGCTGTCCACAATTCTCTACACATGTGAGATCATGCTTAGGGGCTTGAAATTTTTCAGATATAACAATGAATTTGCTAAATCCTGCACATGCTTTACAAAACTCATTAGAAAGTTCAGTGCAAAGATAAAGCTCCCCCTTTCAATCATTTGTCTTCAATCAATACTCCCCCTTAATTGACAAGATAAACCCAATTAAGAAACAAGGGATGAAAGTATGATTGGAATACCTTCACTTTCCTCAAGATGGCATTAATCTCAGAATCCCATCTTCTTCAGATTGGCTCCCTCTCAAGGGGTGCACTCCATTCTGTCCAAACCATCCTCCAGATGAGAATGATCATCATCTTCAATTCCCTGCAATGTCAGCACATGTAAATACCAAAAGTATAAGGGAATAAGATGGAACCTCCTTGGTTCATCAATGTGAACAACAAGGTTGAGAAGATTCTCTCAACCGAGATGTCCCATTTTCACCAGTCTTCACACTTGCACATTTGAACTTCATTGATGATTGTGCTGGTGTGGTTCTCAAAACATCTTCATGTGAAACCTTCTTCTTCCCTTTTGCTTTAGCAATTGCCAGAACTTCATCTTCAGCTCTCTGGAGATCTTTGGCAAGTTGCAACTGATTTGGCCATATGACTAACGAGTCATTTGGAAGTGTGACCTCAGTTTTGGAAGTTCCACATGGTTCCTTAGATGCTGTCAAGCTACCTTTCTTAGGAAACTTGTTTTCAATCAATCCCTTCTTCTTCTTCTGGATTGATTGACTTTTTGAGTCCAGTCTGCTTCTATTTAATTTCATGGCTTCTTTACAAAGATCCATGATATGACCTTTCTTTCCACAGTAGAAGTATGTCTTCTTGGTGGCTCTTCTTGATGCATCACCCTTCTTGGATTTAGACTCCAAGGACTTCTCTTCATTCTTCAAACTCTTCTTGGGAGCATCTTCCACTTTCTTCTTGCTTCCCAAGGAATCTTTTTGAGCCAGGTTCTGTGATCTTTTCTTGTTTTGAGCTCTGGATACAGTTGGAGACTGACATGTATCTTTTTGACCACTTTTGCAATCATCCCAGATGTTGTCAAGTAATCCAAATCTATTTGCAGTAAACAGATGTCTCTGGACCTGTGGATGCTGCTTCTTTTCTTCTGGCTTGCTCCCCCTTGGCATGGGCTTCCTCTGTGCTTTGGCATTCAGTGGATTGTACCAACAATCCTTTGCACAATGCCCATACTTGTTACAACACCAGCATTGTCCCACGAATCTTGACCTTTTCAGTCCTTCTGATTGTAGGGTACTTTTCTTGACCTGTTGTGCTGTTTCAGGAGAGCTCTCTTTCTTCACTGTCTTCATCCATACTTGTTTGGATTCATTCTTCCATCCTGCACTTTTAGTAGAAAAACTTTTAGAAGCATGAGTACAAGATGGTATGGATGGTACCTTCTTTCTAGAAGATGTTTCACTTTTATTAGAGGATGTCTTTCTCTTAGAATCATCCTGCTCAAAGCATACTTGAGTAGCAACATGTCTTCTTTCAGCTGACTGGGAGGATTCAGCTTTGGGTGATTGCAGATTTTTCAGTATCACCTCCAATTCTAAGCACTTCATGTTAAGGGAGTTCTTCTCATCCTCAACAGTTCTTAGCCTACCTTCCCAATTCTGTTTCAGCTGTATCATCTGGTCTTCATGCACCTTCTTCAATTCTAGCAATGAATTGTCAAGCTCCTTCACCCTTTTTACTTTGTCTTCGAGTTGAGCATCTCTGACATTCATTGAAACTTTGTGCCTCTTCTCCAGTGCATGGTAAACATCTTTGATTATTACTTTAAAGATTTCTTTCTCAGAAAGACTTCTTTGCAATTCTTCAACAGTGTCTTCATATCTTTCATTGCAAAGGGAAACAGTTTCATCTTTGGCCTTCACCAGCTTTCTGAGAGTGTTGGTTATGCCAACCCTTTTTGCCAGCTGATCTTCCATAGCATTGGCTTCTTCTTCTAACTGTGATTTTTCTTCATGAAGATCATGGATGCCTGTAGCTATACACTTTTCCACTTCCATGGGAACTATCTTCTGAAGATATTTGAGTGCACTCTGAAGATCATTCATTGTTTCAACTTCATCACAGCTAGGACAGGCTTTCTTCATCTTCTTGGCCTGTTTCTTCTTTCTATTTTTCTGAGTCTTGGCAGATATCTCCATTTGAGACTGGTCACTCATTTCCTCAAATCTTCACTTCACAAAGACTCCCTTGGATCTTTTAGAGGTAACCTTCCTCTGATACCAATTGAAGTGCCCAGATCAGTGTGAATCACTGAGAGGGGGAGGGGGTGAATCAGTGATCCTTTAAAACTTTTTTACTAATTGATTCTTAATCAATTAAACCTCTATGGCTGGTTAAAGCCTCGATCCACTCTTCTTGTATCTCTCAACCTTTCCCGGATAATGCAGTAATGAAAAGGCACAGGACACAAGGATTTACAAGGTTCGGCACCAAAGGCCTACATCCTTGCCATGCTCTCCAAGCATGGATTCTCCATTATAACCTGTTAAAATTACAATGGTCGATACAGAGTCCCACTGTATCTCTCCTGAGTCCCACAGGAGGGTCTTTATACTGCGTCCCACAGTGTTACCAGAGTCCCACTGGCCTGCTCCAGAATCCCACTGAAGACTTCTTCTCCCTGAGTCCCACAGGGTCTTCTCCTGGCTCCTCGAGTCACACGAGTAGCTCTTCTTCTTGTTCAGCTCTTCAAGTATCTTCAGCAGCCTGGGATAAAGGCTGCTGGCCTTGCTCTGTACCTCTGATCACTTGTGATGATCAGGGTCTTCTCAATCTACTGAAAACTCAGACAACCAATCTCTTTAACTTCAGTCTGGCTCAGTCTCAGTTCACTTCAACATCATGCACTGAGTGCATGGCAACTCTTCAAGATCTTCAAGTCTTGGACTCCTCAGATGCACACCACTGATTTAGCACTGTTCACGTGTGCACGTGCATGCATGCATGCATGCACTCTCCTCTTTCTCTTCTTGGTGCAGTAAACCCTCAGAGGGTGTAATTCTTTTCAGCACACACCTACTTCTCAAACTTCACACTCTTTATGCAATTTGTTCACACACTTAGAAGTGTGTTTTACTTTAGTGTGGAACTTCTTCTTCTTCTTCTAATGTGTATACACTTTTTAGTGCACACACTAGGTTCGGCCACTTCTTTAATTTGCACACAATTGTTTCACTTTAGCACACACATGAGTTGGCCTTCACTTCTTCTTGCACATACTTGGGCCGTAGGTGGTTCTTCAAGTTTGCACACACACACAAACGTGTAGTCTTCACTTCACCCACTTGCATACACTTGGCCTCGACTTATTTCTTCACTATCTTACACACACACAATGGTGTGGTCTCGGCCTCCCACTTCTTGTGCACACACTTAGCCAAAGGCACTTCCACTTGTCTTGCACACACAAATAATATTCTATAATTTGTTCTTCAATGTGTGCACCCACATAAGGGCTACGGCCTCCTTCTTTAAATGCACACACAAAGTGCAAGCTTTGCCTTTCTCCTCTTTGCAACCACACAAGGCTACTGCCTTTTCTTCAAATGCACACACAGTAGGGCCACGGCCTTCTCTTGATCACTTTGCACACAAGGCACAAAGGCCTCGGCCTTCCTTCTTCACCTCACACCACACACAAAGTGTGTTTCTTCACATGGCACTTGTGCACACTCTGCCCGAACTCCAGGAGGCGCGCAAGAGGGTGCAGCCTTCTCTACTCCAACACTGCCTGCCGCGCAAGGCACCAAGCCGCGCAAGTCCTCAGGTGTAACCGGCCGCACTAGCCACGAGTGCAAGGCACCGCGGGCTCCTTCCTCCTGCCGCGTAAGTGTGCAGGCAGTGAGGGAATCAACCACGGGCGCGCAAGAATGCTGCGGCCCCGGGTTCTTCCTACCGCGCAAAGGGAAGGCGCGCAGGGATCTCACCGTGCAAGTGTGCGCGGGGCTTTGTCTTCACGAGGCAGAGGTGCACTCACGGTTCTCCGGATCTTCAACAGAGGATCAGCGCATCAGCAAGCATTTAGAATGCCTCGGCCTCTCTTTTTATAGGCAGAGGGATGCCTCACATGATCCGCGTGAGAAAAACTTCAAACACCCGAGATCTTCGGATCTTCAAGATTTTTCCAAATCTTGATATTTATTCTCGGTTTGACGCGGGCTCATTTATTATTTTCTTCCTCCTCATGCATGCGATTTATAACGCATGCACGGCCTCTGTATCTTCTATCCCATGCAAGACACGAACCACGTGGCCTCGGCAGCTTTGCTTGCCTCGGCCGAACTCGAAATCCTCCATACATTGCATGCACTCCCATTTTTATGCATGGTTGTGTTCAGTACATCCAGACGAACTCAATGGAGCCTTCGGCGTTGGAAATGGTGGCCGGGAACTCGAAATAGGTCGTCGGGAGTGCTCTGGTTCAGCGGCTGCTCGCGGGGAGGCTTCGTGCGAGCTCGGGGAAGAAGACGGTCGCTGGGCCGTTGGATCGGGCGTTTGAATAATCTCGAACGGCCTGGATCAGATCGCGGCGCCGCGGATCAGATGTGCGGCGCAGATCAAGCGCGCGATGAGACGGACGGCGGAGATTTGCTCCCGGGATTTTTTACGCGTCCCACATCGAAACGCCGTGGGATTTTTCCGCGGTTTATTACCCAGTCGCTGCCACAACTCGGCAATTGAATCTCCTCCCCTCTCGGTGCCGCCCCGCACCGAGTTCTCCCTGCGGGCGCGCTCTGCGCCCACTCTTGCTCCTGCGGGCGCGCTTCTGGCGCCCACTATGCTCTCCGGGTGCGCGGGTTTCACCACCGCGTGCCCTCGGGGGCTTACACACGGCCCCCGGCCTCTCTTGGGCTGGCCCCATGGGATCCCCTTGGGCGTGGTGACCTGGTGCCACATGTGCCTTGGGTTGAACCCTTAAGGCTGGCCCTTGAGGTTGGCATATTTTTTGGCAAAGTAACAAATAGGATACTTTGTATAAAAACAAAGTAACCACATACATAATTTGAAATGCCAAGAGCCACTCCAAGCCTTCTCCTCTAAGCCATTTCTTCTCTCTTCTTCTTAGGAATTCATCAATCCTCCTCTCATATGATCTTCACTTAGGATATCGAATTCCCGAAGGTTCTTCATCAACCGAGCTCTTGTTCAATTATTTCTCCTTCATTAGAATTCCTCCATTCTTCTTCAACATTTAGTCATCACTTTGTAATGGAATTCACGAAGGGTCTTCATCTTCAACTGAGCTCCTAAATCACTTAAATTCTTCAATGTGCTTCATTGATCTAATCAGAGATCAATTGGATCAACTTCAAATTCACATGCACTAAGAGTTAGTACATGGACTTCATTAAACAACTTCATCCACTTAGAACTTGTGGATGGATCTTCTTCAACTCCTCATGCATTGTCACTACAATGCATGGTCTTCAAACAATGTTGTGACATTGTATCATCAGGATACAAGTTCTATGAACTTAATGATCAGCTCAACAATCGTCAGATTTTCTTAGAGAATGTTTCAACCATCATCTCCTATGTCACTTAGTGAATCTCCTAAGTGACATGCCTCTTAGTACTATGGCCATTCTCTTTTCATCACCATCACCATCACACCCTTTGGCATTCACATCTTGACAATTCCTTGACTTCCATTCATTCCAAGACAACTTCATGCCTCATTGACAACAAATGCAACACAATGCACTTCAGATTCCATTACCCATCTAATTTCAGTTTTTCATCCCCAATGATAAATTGAAATATTCTCCATGTGGATTAGGATTATAACATCATACCAACATGAACCTTTAATTTCATAAAGTATGTTTATGTCTGAATAATGGGTATAATTTACACATCTGATCTATCAATCCAATGTGAGATATATTAACTCTAACAAATCAAGATAGGATCTCATTACTAATTATAGTCACTTTAATATCTTTCATAACATTGTAACTTGAACATATAAATATTTTATGAGGAATTTCTTCAATGTAGTAGCAACCTGGTTTTTTTATTATAACATTTGAAGTATTATTATTTTTATTTTTATCAAGTGCTCTTGTCATTAAAATAGAAAGGTAAAATGGTAATTTTAAAGTTCTCAAAATGAAAATTTTAAGGTGTTATTGGATTTAGGATAAAATATTTATCATTAAGAGTTAAATTGTTAATTTTATAAGATGATTGTGTTGTCACGTAGATGTTAGGTGAAATATGAAATTCATTATTATTATTTATTTTATTAGTTTACTTTAATTATATAATTTTTTATAAATTATTTTCATGGAATGAGAGATTAATTAAGGGTGTTAGTGATGTATAATTATTAGTTGATATTATGGGGCTAGATTTTTTAATTTGGTTTAATTGAGATTTTAGAAGAATTAAATGGAATTTTAAAAGGGTTTATTTAATGAGGTGTTAGATTTATAATTTATGGTGGAGAGAGGGGGGATTGATGGAAGAATTGAAATGAAATGTTAGATGGTTTATTATGGATATTGAATTTAAAAACCAAAATATTTATTCTATATTCTCTCCATTATTTTATTCTACCAATTTTATTTTGAAAACAAATCTTTATGGTTTTAGGGTATGGATACGAATCAAAGAGAGGCATGAAATGAGATTAGAAAAGCAGTTTATGGTGATCATTAATGGGTTTATGGACAGTGTACTATAATTTTACTTCCCTATTGGATTATCTATAGAATTTCATTATTTTCATATTTTTGTATATTAGAAAAAAATTAATAATAATAAGGAATCATAACTAGGAATGATAAGGGTTTTTATGATTGAATCATTAAAAATATTTCATTTGGAGTTTTCAGGAATGAAAATGGTGGACTATGGATAGTAAATTAAGTATTTATAAATTCTATGTTTATATAATTTGTTGATATGAAACCCTATTTTTTTAATTTCTTTATTTAATGGTGGGTTTTGATTCATTTGATAATATTTCTTATTTTATATATGTTAGAGTTTATTTTTTCATTAAAATAGATGATTTTATAAAAATTGGTAGAGACCCCAACATGAAATTTTATATTATAGATTAGTTAAACCCATAGAAAACATTTTTATGTCAAAATTACAACACCACTAGCCTTTTACAAATATTATAACATGATTTTAAGCATAAATGGCTTTCAAATACAACCCAAGGATCATAAATTCTAGTGTCTTAAGAGAGATTTGGTACATAATTAGAAATAATAAAACAAATTTTTTAAATTTAATCAGCATAAAGAGATCCTATATTACATTTAGCTCTTACATATTGATAGTATATCCTAGAGAAAAGATGAACAACGTGATGAGATAAAAATCACAGTAAGAGAAATGAACATTTGAATAAAGTATAACACATGGGTTAGAAGGAATAACATGATGACATAAAAAAGGCATGAAGCATGAATAAACATATAGAAAAACAATATATAGAACATGGGATGAAGTAATAATAAAATCATAGAAATGTAGAAACAACATACAACATGACATAAGCATGATCCAAAACAAACCACCACGAACAATTCACATGGAGGAGCATTAGTCAAGGCTAACCACCAAGACCATTACACATCGAGGAGCATGAGTCAGGGTAATCACCAAGACCATTGCACATGACGTATCGCAAGAGTAAACATTAACCAATGAATTGGAGCACCATATGGGAACATCTATCACAACATGTTCATGAATATGTGTACCACATGAATATTTTTTCATAAGTAATCAAACATAAGCATAAGGGTTACCCATGGAAAGAATTCTGTATAATAATCACGTCAAAAGGCATAACAAAAGGGAAAATCATGATGGTGTCTACAAAAGATTGGATTTAAATCGTACATGGAATTTAATAAGGTAAAATAGTTATATATTATGATAATTTATGTCAAACTGAAGTGAAAACATATAAAAATAGTGTTTAAGAAACATTAGAAATGAAACATTTTAGTGCTATTTAAGGGAAAATTCTAATGATATATTAAACGAAAAATGAATAATTGTTTGTATAAATATATGTGTAAAACAAGATATTTTATCATCATAAATGAGTTATTTTTTAAAAATAATGGTAGGTTATTATATATTATGATGTTTATTTGAAAATGGGTAATAAATTAAGAATTTCCCTTTAATCGGGCTTTCTTATCGAGAAACATTGAGAAGGGAACCTTTTTAAACCATGTATATACCTGAAAAAGAAGGATGAAATGATCTAGATAAATTATTTTTGGAACATATAAATATAAATTAGAATAATTATATAAAAATAAATAAGATTTACATTGGGGTAAAGATAGATAAAGTGTAACCTGAAGGAAAAATGGATGTTTGGAAAGAATCTCGTAACTCATGTCCAAAATCATTCTACACTAGATATTAATGTCATAGATAATTGAATTAAATACATTAATTAATTAATTAATAACCATTTATACTTGTATTTGATTTATTATAATTTTATTAAGTTTATTTATGGCCTTTTTTCTGAGTTATAAGATACAATTTCATCATTCAGGAGTGTTCATTTCCTTAGTTTTCATGATTAGTTTACTTGTATAAATGTATAAAATATCATGTAAAATGAGAATAGATATCCAGAATTGAATTTATATGTTATTAAAGAACATCCATAGTATTAAATTTTTATATAATCCTTCTGGTTATTCGGCGTGAGGATAAATTATTAGATAATATGTTAGTGATAATCGTTTAGATTATTTTGGCTGGTTTTTAATCATTACAAAATAGCCTTATTTCATTATTAATTATTGTGTATAAAAGTTAGTTTTAGAACATAAAAAGGGCTATAACATAAATTTTACAATCTGCACCAACCATTATAATGGTTTTATATCCATCATTTAAGGTGGTAAAGGAAAATGAAAACTTTCCATACTCGATGGAAATAAATCAACACCTCACAGATGATATTTTCATTTTTTTAATAAAAGGAAGAGGAGAAGAGAATTTATAGTGGATTTTCCATTAAAATAATAAAATTATATTATATATTGGAGTTATCATGCATGTTTGGAAAGATAAGATGATGAGAGTATATGTAAAGAAAATAAAGTGAAAATAAAATAAAGAAAGAGAAAGAGGATTTTACCTCTTGAAATATTCTCCTTGAGAACCACCATAGTGAAATTAATTTTAGTATTTTATTGAGAATAGATCCTACTAGATGTGGGAAAGATACTTGAGAAGAATATTGGGCATAAATTTTACAATATTCATTTAAATACCTTAACCACATTATCTCGAAGTCGATGCCTTACTTTATTACATTGGTACTATATACAAGCGTTCACATCCCAAAAGACCAAATAGTTTAGTAGATTTGGAAAACTATATACAAACAAAAGTATTACATTATAATATAAAGTGAAATACAACATAGAAACTCCATTGGAAACACCCATAAACTCCTAGATTATCCCTACAAGTAATCCATAATATAAATCCTTGCATTATGGGGAAAAATAAAACATAAGAAATGGGTGGGCTAAGATGCTTGGTAAGGGTAAGAAATATATCAAAACCCATCATAAATAAATATAAACAATAAGGCATAATGAATAACTCAAAACACATTCCATTAATACAAAATATTGAGCTCACTATGTTAGGGATAAAATATGATTAAATAATTCTATAAATAATCACATGGGAAAGAAACATAACCATGTATATTCTGTTAGTCAAATAATCACATTGATTATAAATAACTAATATCATAATGATATAATATATAATGTCAGACATCATAACATACCATGAATGCTTAGGCAAGACACCATAAATGTGTAAGACGTTATCCAATACACAAACTAGTTTGTCATATGAGACATACTGATGAATCGAGGAGATATAAATGGACACACCCTTCACATAATAAGTCCAATTCATTCCTCTTATTAAAATGATGAAATATTACATAAACATTTGTATTGAAAATACTATCATAAAATATGTGAATACTTCAACCATAAACTATGAATAAAACAACCACAGTCAAAATTTTTATAAAAACTGTAATAAAATATTGTATATGGTATCATAAAAGATCAGCCTATATCAATAATAAAATCCAAAAAGGTGTTTTCAGTAGATTAAAATACTCTAATAAAACCTTCATGAAATTTTTGAAAGAAATACCCTTTTTTACTTTGGAAAGAAGAGTTATTTTGGAAAAATAATTTGTATAAAATTAGATTATAATAATGTTAATCCCATTAAAGAAAAAGGAAAAATAAATTATTCATATTTAAGACATATATTTTTTAAAACTAAAGTGAAAACATGTAAAAATAGTCTTTATAAATGAGCAACTTTAGTGTGATTTAAGAGAAAATATAAAAGAGTCTTTAAAGCTGACAAGGCCTATTTATTTACATAAAACTAAAAAATAAATAAAATAGTTATTCATGATAAAAAGTGTGATTTTATAACAAATATTGGTTCCAGATAACCGATTATAGTGTGTACTTGAAAATGGGTAAGAAATTGGGAAGTGTCTATTAATCGAGTTTCCTAATCAAGAGAAATTGAAAAGGAAAACTTATAAAACATTAATTTCCCCATAAAATAAAGATTAAATTATATGTATACATGATTTTTTTATTTATACGAAGAATATAGAATAATTATATAAAAAAATAGCAATTACATTAGTGTAAAGTGAGAGAAAGCATAATCCAAATGAAAAATAGATGTTTATGGAGAATCCCAAACCCTGTTTCCAAAAGCATTCGACACTTGTCACTAGTGCATAAAGTTTTTTTCACATATTTTTTTTGTTTTTCATGTCAGTTATTAGGTGATGTAATTATATGGGACATAGAAAATTAGGTTTTTTTACATCGGTTACAAAAAACAGACCTTATAAATAATCAGTGTAGTTGATTTTTCTCTTCATTTATTCAATAACCGATGTGAAAAACATAGTATACACCTTTTATCACATCGGTTATTAAAAATAACCAATGTGAAAAAACACATGTAATATGTTTTTCACATTTTTTATCCAATAACCAACGTGAAAAACATATTATGCACTATTTATCACATTGAATATGTTGAATTAATGATGTGATAAATGGTTTTTCATATATGTTATTGAATAACTGATATGAAAAAAATATCACATTTGTTTTTCATGACTTTATCCAATAAATAACGTTAAAAACAATATTTTTTTTAAAAATGTACACTAATTCTTCTCCTCCACCAGCAGTGGCTAGAAACAAAAAAATAGGCAAATTGTAGAATCCAACACAAGAGGCAGAAAATAGAAAATGCATCAAAATACACATACCATTAATGTTTTAAATAAACTAAAAACCAATTTCCATTGATTCGGATCCTCCACAAAAAGTATTTAGAAAAAAACAAGAGGTAGCCCAAAAACTAGAAAAATACACAATACATTGAACTTTCAAATAAATTAAAAACCTATCAAATCTGTAAAATAATTTTCCCATTCAATTGGTAAATACCTCAACTCATCTGCACTATATGAACTAGTATCATTAAAACCTACAAAAAATAATATAGAAATCATTTGACTTGAATTTTTAATAAAACAAATTAAATATTATGGAAATATTTATAAATAAATCTAACCTTATGAAACTTTTTAACTATTCCAACTGAAATTATTTCATACATGAATCTTAAAACATAATATCCACATTCAGTTCCACCTTATTATTTATGAAACTATTTCAAATATATTTTATTTCAAAATAACATTTTTAATTAATATATCCAAAATTTAGTAATTATAAATGATAATTCACCTTAGCTTCTAAATATTTGATCTTGGTGGTCTTGCTGCTCTTCTTTTTTGTCAATAAATCCCATGCCTTGTTTGAAAATAATATTAATATTAATAAATTTTATTTATTATAACATAAAAAATTATTAAAATAAGAAAAATTATGTGTTCAATAAATTCTTAAAATTTTCTCTCACATCACTATGGATAGATCACAGCCAATACAAAGTCCTATCTCTTGGAAAAAACACCCAATATCCAATGACCACTGTTATAAAAGAAAATTTAATATGATTTGTTAATATGGTAAGTTCTATACAACACTTTTTTAGAAAAAAATATTTCATACCTTTCAATATATGGAAACATCCAACACCGAATGATGACATTTTGATGAAATCTTTCATCTATATAAATTATTCTTTGAGCATTGGTTGTTGTTTTAGGTATTGGAGAAATAAAATATGGGTCCATAAATCTATACACATCTATCTTGTTGTTCTTTATACAAATTTTATATAGATACCCAATACAAAACTGAAATAATTAGAAATTTTCAATAATTTAATGGAATGAAAAAAAAATTAATCGACTTACATGGAAAAAACATGCATCTTGTTGTTTCCCAATTTCTCTCTAGCTACAAGCTCCATGATATCA
This sequence comes from Viscum album, assembly GCA_963277665.1. Classification (NCBI taxonomy): domain Eukaryota; kingdom Viridiplantae; phylum Streptophyta; class Magnoliopsida; order Santalales; family Viscaceae; genus Viscum; species Viscum album. The sequence continues at coordinate 2,086,845,158 of OY728132.1, forward strand.
CTTTTCAAAAGGTTCATAGTCATTTCACGCCCACAAATAACATCATAAAATGGAATCTCATATACTCTGAATAATTAATTAGAGTATGTTGACAATTAATTAAGACCAGTGAAATATGTATCTGAAGTCATAACACTTTGAACTTTTTTATCCATATATTATTTCGTTACCATTAAAGTATTCCTAAAAAAATAGAGAAATATAAAGACATTAAAATGAGGAAACATATTTACAAACAATATGAAATTAAATATAACATATATACATACATCTATAGTAATATGTCAAAGTATTCTAGATGGTCCAACCAAAAAATGATTGATACTTTGTCCAACTATACTCACTTCATCTATAATAAATGGTATTTTTGTTGATATATAATATCCTAAACAGCGACCCTCTGATGCTCTATCTAAATCTAGTGATGATGGATGGTATCACTTATATAATATATCATCTCATATGAAAAAATATGCAAGGGATTGTCAACAAATAACTCACAGTAACTTGAAAGTTGTGGAGGAGGGGGTGTTGGGGTAGGATAAGAAGGAGTGGGATCTACTGGCGGAGATGGAGGAGTTAGATTGAAAAACTGAAAATATCATTGCATGTATAAAAACAAGTCATGTAATGAATATATGATATTTTCCTCTTGCATTGCATTAATATTCTGAACTTTGGATACCAAAGATTATATTTTTTTATAAACATGCTCCTTTGAAGAATAATCTGAATGTGGAAACACTTTTCTTATCAACACACACATCAGGTATTATCATACATGACCAGAGTGTTCAGGCTTTCCCAATATTGCAGCTGAAATATCATGTCCACCCTTAATATTAAAGATCCCATGTGTGCTCTGATCCTCAAGATATCCTATATATAATATTTAAAAAAATCTATAATGAATCACAATATAAAGATAGTTTGTTTAACTTCAATAAATAAATAAAAATATTACAATCTTATCAGTTACAACTCTTGACTCATCCATAAGATATTATCCTTTTTTGAAAATATTATCCCTCTTCCTTTTCTTTATGTATAGTGGGGGGGGACCTCTCCAGATCCTGATTACTCAGCTCTCAGCTGTTAATGTTTTTCTTCTAGCATGTGTTCTTCCAATAATGTATACCCAACCAAAGGCAAAGTATGAGGGTATACATTTTTATATTGAATATTCTGATGAGATCTCCTTGATGGCTATAAATTAATAATTAAAATAATGAAATCAATAACATGGTCATTAATATAAAAAAAAATCTAAAAATATAACATTGTATTTACCAAAAACTCATCTCATCGTCTACTTTAAACAAATTGTTTCCTTGTATCTTCATCTATAAATGGATATATATCACATGGATTTTCATGTTGGTTACTCCCAAAAATGAACTGTGATTTGAGGGAAGATTTAAAATCCCTCCATCTCCTATCCTCCAATGACATACATTTCCTCTTAACTCATCTAGTGTCAGGTATATCATATGTCATCTGATAAGAAGAGGAAAAAAATATATTATAATAAACATAAAATCAAGATAAGTATATCATATGTCATATGTTTTTAATTGTAAAAAAATATACCACTGCATATCAGATTGATCAAGAACATAGAAAATTTATTTTTCATGTGTTTCCATGATGAAATGATCATTTCTATAATCCAATTTATTCAGATTAACTAGCGTCATTCCAAATTCATCTTCAGAGAAACTGTTGCTACCGATAAACCAATTAAAATTAAACCCTAGAACTTGAAATTTAATGTAATAAACCTCCCATATTTCTTCAATGAATCCATAATATTATATTGATGTAGATATTGGGTTTTTTCATTGGCAGTTGAAAAATGCATTGCTTCTACGAACAACGACACAATACTATTCTGAACTACAATTCTATTGTCCTGATCTTTCATATGAAAATTATAGCCATTAATGTCAAACCCGAAACATGTTATCAAATTTAAATTTGGACCACCCACTAACCATTTCAATGTTTCTAATTCATCTGGTTTCATGTTCTCTATAAACCATGACAAAAGTTTTTGTTATTATCATTCAAAATACACACATCTTTATTCTTTGGATAACATTGTTTTAACTCATTCATATGCAATGTTATATAGGTTTGATCACAATCTATGTTATTCAAGATATATAACTATATATTTTTAACTGTTCACTTTTCAATGATTTGACTTTCAATCCATGGATCCCCTTTCCCCAAAAATTAACTCATTCATGGTGAGATGTAGTCAAACCGTTGTGAGCCACATCAGACAAATAGCTTGTAAAAAAGTCTACAACCTCCTCAGAAATATACTTCTCAACAATGTATACTTCAGGTTGATATGGATTCTTAATATAAACCTTCCATATCTTCATATACCTTTCAAAAGGATACATCCAAAGTAGATATACAGGTCTGGAAAACATTATTTCGCACACCAAATCAACCATTAAATGCACCATGATATAAAAAAATGATGGAGGAAAATACATTTCTAATTGACAATGTATAGAAACCACTTAGTTCTCCAAAATGATCAAAGTATTAAAATTAATCACCTTATTACAAATTGAGTTAAAAAAATAACACACCTTCATGATAGTCATTTTGACATGGGTGGGCATTATTCCAGACAATGCAACGTGTAGGAGTTGTTGCATCATGACATGGTTGTCATGAGATTTCATACTTATCAACTTCAAATACTTTAAAGAAACAAATTTTTTTACATTTGAAGAATAACCATGTGGAACTTTTATATCATAAATACATTTAAAAAATCTTTTTTTCTCCCTCTTGGATAAGTTATGAAAATCCAGGGGCAGGAATGTTCGTCTTCCATGAGGAGTGGGAACAAACTCCAAACGTATTACCATTGAGAGTAAATCCATTCTTGAATTCAAACTATATTTAGTCTTTCTTTTAATATCGAATAATGTTCCAATAACAATTTCATATATATTATTATCTATGTGCATAACATCAATGTTATGTTTCAATTCATGATATCTAAAATATTGTATGTCAAAAAAATGACCGTTTCTTCCAAATATTTCTATCATTACCAAATTTATGTGTTTTTTTAAATTTTACATCAGTGTTTTTCACCCTCTGAAAATACTGATAAGTAGATAATGGTTTTGGAACAATATAAAATTTCTGTGAGCCATTGAAATCCTTTTTAAATATTTTATAAGAGTGATCCATAGGCAAAAACATTCGATGACCCATATATAATTTTTTTTCTCCCATGATGCGGTTGGAAAAATGAAGTCTACTATTCATAAATTGGATAAGCTTTATAGCCCTTAACACTATATCCATTAAAATTTCCATATACTGGGAATTCATTTATAGTGAACATAATCATTTAATGTAGTTGAAAATATTCTATTTCATAAGAATATGAAACCCTTTTACCTTCCTCCCATAACAATTTCAAATCATCAATTAATGATGATAAGAAAACGTCAATATCATTTCTAGGCTATTTTGGTCCACTGATCATTAAAATCAACATTACATATTTTCTCTTTATAAAAAATTTAGAATATAAGTCATAAATTACCAATAAAATAGGCCATGAACTATGTGTGCTTATACGACTTTGATATTGTTTCATTCTATCTGTGTAGAGTCTAATTTTGATATTTCAAACTTCATTTTTGAATGTATGAAACTGGTGATCAATGTTCTTACACTGTGGACAATCAACTAGATGAAATATTTTTTCCATCACATATCCACTCATCAATATACCATCTTAACCTTTTTGCATCATGTGAATTAGAAAACAATTTTCTCAAATGTGGAATTATAGGATGATACCAAAATGATTTGGCAGGGGTCTCTGAAACTTCTGAATCATCCTATGATTTTTCTTTTAAATTATACTGTGATGTCCCACATTTAGGACACTATAGAAATTTGAATTCTTTCATATATAGAACACAGTAATTTAGGTAGACATTTATTTTCTTATACCCCAATACCATCAGGAATAATATTTTTTTGGACTTATAATGTTAATCTAGAAGATCATTATATTTAAGAAGAATTTCTTTCAGCAATTCTAGAATCTCTATAAAACTTTTATCACTGCATCGATGTGTTCCCTTCAGGTATATCAATCATGACACTGTCGATAAAACTGTATATTCTGTACAACCTGGATAAATGTTTTTTGGCATCACCATATAAATTCCCAAATTTTTTTGTCTCTCAATTATCAATACTTTAATATCACAAATCATTTCAACATGTTTATCAAATTTATCATATTATAAAGCACCATCATCAATAGATCTGAAATTCAGCCCAGTTTCACCATTCCAAATCCAAGGGATATAATTCGAATTAAAACCACGAAAAATTAAATGATCTTTGATCTCTATGATTTTCAACTTCTTCAAATTTAAATAGTTCATGCATGGATAGAAACAAATGACGTTGTTTGGAACATTGTATTTAGAAAATTTCAAAAAAGAATCAACACATTCCTTATATTCAACACCTATTCGAGGTGCATTAATCCAACATCGATTAATTATTTAAAACAAATATCAATAAAATAAAGATAAAAAAGGTGAAAATTTATAAAATATTGAGATTAGAAAAGTCATAAAACAGTATAGAAAACCATGAATGGAAAAATTAAAAGGAAAATGGATAATTTTGATAAGAAAATTCATTCATGTGAATGTAATTACAAAATGTATTCCGTTATAAAATTTCTTAAGTAAAAATAAATGAAGATAACCATATAAAATTATTAAAAAATGTGTACAATGATATCCATAAAACAATATCCCTAAAAAAGTATATATATTGAGAACAATTAGTTCATAGTTTATTATTAATTAAAATCAATAATTTAGTCTACATTGAAATTAACAATATAATCTAATCATAAATTGAGTCTTAGTTTAAGAAAATGTCACATTAAATAAAATCAGGAACTAATTAACACATCAAATAATCATAAGTAGAATATACAGTCTCAATCATGCGAGGCATGCACTAAGAATTTGACTTTAATTTGTAACAAAAAGCTACAAACCTAAAAAATAGCTACCACATTTGATTTTATTATTATGTTACTTTCTTATAATGTTAAATTCTTATTATTGAACAAATCAACAAGGAAAATAAAAAAAAGGAATTATAAAGTAAAATATAATTTATATTATACCGATATTCATGCTACAATTATTTCAAATTATACATTTCATTTCACCTTCTATTATAATTATATTTGGTTGTATGATATCAAGACAACATTACTTACTGGAAAAAATATGGAATATGTCTATATGGAACAAGTATATGGGTTAGTGAATCCAATTAAAGACTATAAGTTATTCATGTTTTTCCAATCCATTTAGGGATCAAACAAAGAATCATGATAAAAAAAATATTTGTTAGATGAAGCCACTTGAGAGTTTTGTTTTAATAAGAATGAAAATGTTCCAAGAAAGAAGATTCCATTAGCTAATGGATTATTACATATGGGATATTGGGAACTCTTATTCATCCAAATACTTTTTCAAATATTATAAATTTCATCCTCCTATTAGACCATTCACAAAGTTTTACCCCTTTAAAGAAACCTCTCACAAATTTTCTATTGACTTGTGCATTTCAAATATACCATCACTTTTAAAAATTCATTGATCTTATAGAAGTTCATCACACTAAATAATGAAAATATCATCTTTTAGGTATCATAAAATTTAATAGACAGGATTCAATTTTTTTGAAAAAATAAAGTATACACTAATTAATACCATATTTAAGTACTAAATATCTTCTTAGAATTAATATTTATATGAAAATTTCAGATCATTCAATGTAAAATCTATCAAAGGTGGTGCAATATAACGGAAATTAGGCATTAATATCCTATAATAAAAATCTATACCCTATGAACTATTACCCACTACAAGGTTAATTTGTCCCACCAATTAAATAATCCCCTATATATTTGAAGGTTTTACTAGTACCCTATACTAATATTTTGAATCAAAAAATAAATGAAAATCATTTTTTTATATAAGATACTCTAAATCAACAACTATAAATCCAAATAAAAATCATAAATAAAATAGAAAAAAATTATAACAAATTCAAAATTAAAATCATGAAAAAATAGTTAACATATTACAAAATATATTAAAACATTTAGGCGAGGAAATTGAAGATTAGCAGATCTATAACCAAATGCGTAATGATGAAGATAAACAACTATAATGTATGAAGATGGTAATGAGAGAATGCAAACTCATTGTTGAACAATAGTCAGTTAGATATGTAAAGAATAATAATAACAGAAAAGAGAAAAAAGTAGATTGATGCTTACTTTAGATGCATAAACTAAGGCCAACAAAACCCTATGGTTCGATTTAGATCCTAAGGCGAGTTTTCAACCACCAAATCGAAGAAAACAGAGATTTAGGGCTTTAGTGAGGGAGAAATGAGAGGTATTTCACAACAGAAGAAGACTGTGTAATGAAACCCTCATGTGGTACATAAATTTTTAATTTGATTTTTACCTCGGTTATATTATAACCGATGTGAAAAATGAATAGTTGAGATTTTTTACGTCGGTTATGCGATATCCAGTGTGAAAACCCACTCTTTCATGTCAATTAAATTATAAATCCAACGTGAAAAATATTATTCATGTCAGTTTTTATAAAATTGACATGAAAAACTAATATGTCTAGATTTTCACGTCGGTTATAAATAACTGACCTGAAAACTACATCGTAAAAAACATCTTTTCTATTAGTGTTTAGTTAACATATTGAATAATGAAATTAGATTCATTAATAATTTAATTCAGAACCTATTACACATTTATTTGATTTATTATAATTTTATGAACTTCATTTATGGTCTTTTTGATGAGTTATAATATTTAATTTCATCATTTGGAAGTGTTCATTTCTATGGTTTTCATGATTGATTCACTTGTATGCATGTATGAATGATCATGTGGAATGTGAATAGTTATCCAAAATTGAAATTATTTATTATTAAAAAGTTTTCATAATATTTAATGGTCTTATATATTATTTTTTTTCATATATGAGGATGATTCATTAGATAAAACATTAATGATAACCATTTGGATTATTTTGGTGTTTTCTGATCATCACACACTAGTTTTGTTTTATTAATTAATATTAGGTATATATACTGGTTTCAAACACAAAATAAGATGTAAAATACATTTTATAATATATTTTAACCATATTTTTTATGACCATCCTTGAAGGTGGTATTAGAAAATAAAAGAATAATTTTCCACGAAGGTGGTAAATCGACACCTCATAGACGACATTTTCTTTTTTTGAAAAAGAAGGGGAATATAAAATAATTGATGGTGGATATCCCATAATAATAAAAACATTCTAGTATATATATGATACTGGAGTTATAATTCTGGTTTTTATAAATTATTTAAGGAATTATATGTAAAGAAAATAAATTGAAATAAAATTAAAAGAAAGAAAGAGGATTTTACCTCTTGCATTCCTCTCCATAAGAACATCCTTACGGAACGTTTAAATGGTCTTTTGGGTGAGACCATAAAGACCAGAATGTGGAGGAGATATATTTGAGATGTATTGGGCAGAAATTATACAATCTTTATGGCTTTGAAGGTGTGAGGTAAAGGGGTGATATTTATAGTAGAGGAGAAGAGTGTTTTTTTGATTATTTAATTCATTTGATTATTATTTTTTCTAAAGATTATGAATAGTTTTGATTCCATGAATACATATAGTAAGAGAATTATATTTCTAGATTATGTTTCTTACATCAGCAATGACTCAATAAATAGTTTATTTAACTTATAATTTATATATGTTGTAAATTACCGTATTCCACTATTTATAAAAAATGAAACTATTTTAGAAAAATATTAAAAATTATCCCTATCCATTTTTTGTTGTGTAGAATTCAAAAATGGACACAATTGTATGAAAATAATTATATAAATATGATAATTTAAATTTTTAATTAAAATAATCGTTTATTAGAAAAATATTTATTTTAAAGTTGTAACAGATTTTATAACACTTTGGAAAATTAATTAAGGTCTCATAAAATCATTTTATAATCATAAGAAAAAATATACATTAATTTATGAATCTATTTTATGAAAATAAAATTTCTTTCAAACAATTATATTAATTATAAAATTGTAAATAAACATTTTCTCTTTAAAAAAACTAACACTTAATTTATCATTTTTAAAACATTTAATTACTTATACATAGATATAAATATATAATATTTTCATTTATAAGATGACTAAATTTAATTTATACGTTCATAGGTGGATTTATTTTTCTATAGGCCATTTTACTATTCCTAAAATTCACATTACTATTCCAATGGTCATACTTAATAGTATATTACAATTTTAAACTACATGTTGCATGAAGCATAAACCATAGAAGATATTAAATTTTAAAAGAGGAAAACCATAAAATATTTGGGTGTTACAGAATATTTCATCCTCAAAATATCTATAATGTCTCCTCAAAAAATATTTCAGTAGTTATTCATCATAAATTCATATAGTTCCCATATCACCTCTTCAATTTTATGATTTTACAAAGTTCCTTTACCAGTCAAGTCATCCGATTTTTCAACACATATTCTCTAGTTTCTAGAATCTAGATAGGATCTTTACAGTAAGATAAATCAGGTTCCAATTCTATTCCTTTAGAAGAGAGGACAAACGATAAGCCACAACTCTTACTCTCTCTATGATTTTAAGAGGACCAATGTACCCAGTGATTATTTTCTCTTTCTTTCTAAATCTTATAACACCATTCCATGGAGATACTTTCAAGAAAACGTGATCTCACACATGAAATAATAAATAATTCCTTCTATTATCATCATAGAGATTTTTCCTAATTTAATCTTCTTTGATATGGGTTTGAATAGTATTTACCTTTTCTATTGTTTCCTCCACAAGCTCTAGGATTACAATCTTCCTTTCACCAACATCATCCATAAGAGTTGGTGCATGACATATATTTGTATACAATGCTACATATGGTTTCACTTGAATATTTTAATGGAAACTATTATTATAGAAAAACTATAACAAAGGTAAATACTGATCCCACTTACCTTGAATGTTAAGTGAGCATGATATTAACATGTCTTAAAATGTTTAAATGGTCATTTCAGACTATCCTTCATTTTGGGGGTGATAAGTTGCACTCAAATGAAGCTTATTGTCTAAATATTTCTAAAGAATTTTCTAGAATTTTGATATAAATCATGGATCATGATCAAACACAATTGAAAGTGGTGTTCCTTGAAGTCTTAAATCTTAATTAATATATATTTTTTCAAGGAATTATAGTGGAAAATCCTTCCTTATAGTGATGAAATTGAAAGATTTGGTAAGTCGATCAGTAATTACCCATATTGCATCATTATTTCTTGGAGTTTTTGGTAATCCAATGATAAAATCCATAGTAATGACATCCCATTTCCATGTAGGAATAGGAAGTGGTTTCATGACTCCTCTAGGATGTTGTCTTTCAGTATTCACCTACCAAAAGACTAAACATATTGATAGATAATCAACAATTTCCCACATCATGTTATCCCAGAAGAAATGTTACTTTAAATAGTTATACATATTAGTACTATGAGGGTGTATAGATAAATTTGTGGTATGGGAATCATCCAATAACTCCCATTTTTAGCTCAGGTATATTGGAAACACAAATACTCTTACCAAATTTCAGAATTCCATCCCCAAACATGAAGTCTTCCAAATTCCCACCATTCATATCATTAATTTTCCTTTGAAAATTATCATCATCATACTGAGAACTTTTAATAATTTACAATAAATATATTTGTGTAAAAATTTGAAAAAGTAATGATGTTTAAACTTCCTTGATAATTTCCATATCCATATTTTCTAGATCCATGTACATAGGATCCTTATCAATCCTCATTTTGTTCAGAACTCCATTATCATTCATGCTCAAGGAATCTACTACATTATTTCACTTTTCTGGGTGGTATTGTATTGAATAATAAGAATCCTTGAGTATCTCAAACAATTTCCTTTGCCTCATGTTGAGTTATTTTTATGATAAGCTATATTTTAATCTCTTGTGATCTGTATATATCTCACATCTTTCTCCATAGTGATATTGTCTCCATATCTTCAGAGTAATGATTTTGGAAGCCAACTCAATATGATGAGTTGGATAGTTCTGTTCATGAGTTTTTAACTACCTTGATGCATAAGAAATAACTCTATCATTATGCATAGGAACAAAACCAATTCCTTTCTTTGATGCATCACTATAAATCACAAATCCACCATTTCCTAATAGATGATAAAATTCCATGACAACATTCTTCTTTTGTTACTTCCCAAAGTGAGAGATATTTTTTCTAAGGAACTTATCCACCGCTCTAATAAAAATGGTGTTTTAGTCACATTGAATTATAGAGGTTTTTGTCACATAAAATGGTCTAACATTATTACACCACATTGTGGATAAGACTTCTCCATGTGAGTAAGGTTATTAATATAACCTGAGTAAGTTGTCCCAATATAGTTATACATTTTTTAGATCTAGTTTCATCTCCATCCCCAACATCATTATCTTTCATGGGATGGAAATACCTATATGGGACACACGTGTTGATACAATTTCCATTACTTTCACTATGTTCCATTTATAAACAATGAAATAAACTAAATTAGGTTATAATGCATAATTTCGAACTAGAAAAATAATTATCAGAAATTGAAAGTTTATACATAACTAATCTCATAATCATAAACATGGTTTCTTTGAGGACATATTTACTTTTAAATATTTCATAACGGTTTGTAAATATAATTTGAATTATCCTAAGAATATACCTTAGGAGTGTCAAACAAGGTGCACATTATGTCCTGTTCTTGTGTACCAGGTTATACCGAGTTAGGCCTGATGCACCATGTCCGAGTTGTTACCACTTACTACATATGTTCCAGAACCACATCCACTTGTAGTATCCAGACAATGATGTATTTCTAGGAATACCCATAAAATCTATACATTAACAAAATTATAGTATGTTCTTATATGATTATCCTGAAAGTATATCTTAGTGTTATTTTCCCTAATCTATGTTTTCTAAATCTACTTTCCAAAGTTTCTACTAAACTTCCTCTGATACTAACTGTGAAGACCTTGAACCCAGTATCCAAGAGCCAGTACCTTACTTTATTACAATGGTACTATGAAAAATAGTTCACATCCCAAAGGATTGAGTAGTTTAGTAGGTTTGGAAAACTAGATACAAACATAAGTATTACATTATAACTTTAAGTGAAATACAACATAGAAACTCTATTATAAACACCCATAAACTCCTAGATTATCTTTCATGTCACTCATAAAATACATATTAGAATCATGGGGAAGATAAAACATAAGAAAGGTGTGATATCAAATGATTTGTAAGGGTAAGAAATAGAATGGAATCTATCATAAATAAACATAAACAATAAGGCATGGTGAATAACTAAAAACACATTCCATTAAAACATAATATTGTGCATAATATAGAAGGGTTAAAATCTTATTAAATTATACCATAAATAATCACATGAGAAATAAACATAACCATTTATATTCTACTAGTCTAATAATCACATGTATTATTAATTACTGATATCATAATGTGGGAATGCATAATGTTTGACATAATAACATATCATCAATTATTCGGAAAAGACACCATAAATGGGTAAGACGCCAGCCAATACCCAAAATAGCTTGTCTCGTGAGACCTACCAATTCATCTATGGGATATATTGGACCATTATCATCATTTACTAAGTCCAATAAAATCCTTATATGAAAAGGGTGAAACATATGATAAACATTTGTTATGAAAAACTATCATACATAATGTGAATACTTCAACCATACACCATGAATAACACATACATAGTCAAACTGATCATAAAAACTTTAATAAAATATGGAATATGGTATCATAAGAGATCAACCTCTATACAAAATAAAATCCAACAAGGTGTGTTGAATTGGATGAAAATACTCTAATAAAACCATTAAGAAATTCTTTAGTGAAGTACCATTTTTTACATTAGAAAGAAGCGTTCTTTTGAAAAAATAATATTTATAAAACCAGATTTTAATCATGTTTATCTCATAAAAGAAAAGGTAAGAAAAAATAAATCATATTCCAAGAATAAATAATCTCTAACTAAAGTGAAAACATGTAAAAATATTCTTTATAAGTGAGCCACTTTAGAGCGGTTTAAGAGAAAATATAAAAGTGTCTTTTAAGAGGAAAATGATTAATTGTTTGTCTAAAACCAAAAGAGAGCAAAAATAGTTTCTCATGATAAAAATAGTGATTTTAGAAAAAATATTTGTGCCTTATAAAATATTATGTAGTGTACTTGAAAATGGGTATGGAATTAGAAAGTACCCTTTAATCGGGCTTGCTTATCGTGAATAATTGAAAAGGGAATCTTATAAAAAAACCGTATTTACCCATAAAATAAAGATGAAATAATACAGATACAAGATTATTTAACATATACATAGAATTTATAATTATTATATAAAAATAAAGAAAAATTAAATTGTTTTAAAGTGAGAGAAAGTGTAACCCGAATAAAAAATGAAGGTTTGGGGAGAATCCCTTACATTATGTCCGAAAGCATTCTACACTTGTACTTAACATCCTGGATAACAAAAATAGATTAATTAATAATTTAACTAAGAACCTATTCCAAATTTATTTTATTTATTATAATTTTACAATGTTTATTTATTTTCTTTTTGATGAGTTGTATGATTTACTTTTATAGTTTGGAAGTGTTTGTTTCCTTGTTTTACACAATTGGTTCACTTGTATACATGTACAAAAGATTATGTGAAATGGGAATGGTTATCTTGAATACAAATTATTTATTATTAATTAACTTATAGAATATTTAATTTTATTATATATCATTTTTTCTAGATATGAGGGTGAATCATTAAATAAAACGTTAATGATAACCATTGGGATTATTTTGCCATTTTTCTGATCATCAGACGTCAGTTTTTTTAATTAATTAATATTTTGTATATATAATGGTTCAATGAAAATAAATAAGTTTTAATATAAATATTATATTATTTTTTAACCAAAAAAACGGTTTTATGACCATCCTTTAAGGTGGTATTAGAAAATGAAAGAATCGTCATCCATGAAGGCGGTGAATCGATAACTCATATACAATGTTTTAATTTTTAGTACAAGAAGGGGAATAGAAAATAATTGATGATGGATATACCATAGTCATAATAAAATTATTGTATATATAATATATTGGAGTTATCATTCATGTTTTTACAGAGAATTTAAGTAAATTATATGAAAATAATTGAAATTGAAAGAAAATTAAAATAATGAAAAGATATTTTACTTCTTGAATTCCTCTCCTTGAGAACCTCTAAGGAATTTTTGAAATGTTTTTTTGGGTGACAAAAGAAATAACATTATTTTTGGGAGAGTTTTTTGAGAGGTATTGGGAAGAAATTTGACAAGATTAATGGCTTTTGAGGTTTGAGGAGAAGGGGTGGTGGGGTGATATTTATAGTGGAGGAGTTGAGTGTTTTTTTGATTATTTAATTAATTTGTTTATTATTTTGGATCAAGACATTGAATATTTTTTATTCAATGAATAAATTCAGTAAATATAGAATTATAGTTAGATATTATGGTGCTTACATCATAAATTACTCAGGAAATATTTTATTTAATTTATAATGTACATAGATAACCAATTACTGTATTTCACTATTCAAAAAAATTCTATTATTACAAAAAATTCCCAAAAATTCACCCTAACAAATTTTTGATATGTAGAATTAAAAATTGAATAAATATTATTTAAATAATTTTATTAATATGATTAATTTAATTTTTCATTAAAATAACCATTTATTCAAAAAATATTGATTTTAAAATTATAACAGCTTTTATAACATTTTTGAAAAATTAATTAAGGTCTCATAAAATTATCTTATAATCACTAGAAAAAATAATAATTTTTGATTCAATTTTATGAAAATAAATTTTCTTTTAAAACATTATATTAATTATAAAATTGTAACTAAACATTTACGCTTTACAAAAATACTGACACATAATTTATCATTTTAAAACACTTAATTAATTATAACAAGATATAAATATATCCTATATTCATTTATCAGATACCCAAATTGTATTTATACTTTCATAGGTGAATTTATTATTATATTATTCATATTACTATTCCTAATAGTCATATTACTATTCCAACAGTCATATTTAATAGTATATTACAGTTTTAAACCAGTGTTGCGTGAAGCATAAACTATCAAAGATATTAAATTTTAAAATAGGTATACCATAAAATCATGGGATGTTTAAGTTAAAGGATGAAGATGTTTGAGGATAATAGGTGGTTTTGGGTGGTATTTATAATGGAGGGATGGAGTGTTTTTTGACTATTTTATTCATTTGTTTATTATTTTATATCAAGATTATTTATAGTGTGAATTCCTGTGACTAAATGCAGTAACTAGAGAATTTGAGTTTGAGATAATGGCTACTTACATAATCCCTGACTCAATCATGACTCAAAAATTAATCTATTTACTTATAAGGTTATATATTGTAAATTAATATATTTCACTATTCACCAAAAATTCCACTATTTTAGAAAAAATCCCAAAATTCACCCTAATCATTTTTGTATAAGTAGATATTAAAAAATGGACTCTATTATATGAAAATAATTTTATAAATATGATAAATTTAATTTTTTAAATAAAACTACCATTTATTAAAAAATACAAATTTTAATATTTCAACTGATTTTATAATACTTTGAAACAGTAATTAAGGTCTCATAAAATTATATTATAATCATAATACAAAACAATTAATTTATGAATCTATTTTATGAAATTAAATTTTCTTTAAAATAATTATATTAATTATAAAATTGTAAATAAATATTTATGTTTCACAAAAATTCCAATAATTAATTTATTATTTTTGAAACATTTATTTACTTTTTTATGATATAAATATATCATATTTTCATTTATAAGATTCATAAATTATATATATATATTTATAGGTGAGGTTAATATTTTATTGGTTGGGTTACTATTCTTAATGGTCACATTAATATTCCAAAGTTCATGCTACTATTCCATTGGTTTAAGTTCATTAATTTCTATAAATAAATCTTATTTTATTCATTATTAATTTATAAAGTCTGTATCGTGTTCTCTAAGTGATTTTATGTGATTTATATAATATGAAATAATTATAATAAGGTAAATCTTATTGATAGAGTTTTGGGTCATCACATTCTTCCCCCCTTATGAAATTTTTCCCTTGAAAGTTTTACAAACGAAGGAGAAAACATGTTAGGGTATTTATCATTTTTAAATCCATTACCTAAAAAAAGAAAAATAAAATTACAGGGATTGTATACTTGGATAATAATATTGTAAAAAGGTAACTTTGAACATATATGGATAAACATATAAATTAAAAGTATATCCTATCTTGTGATTCCCTATGTTTCAATATAGGTTATCCAAGGGGATAGAATTATCCCTAGGGTTCTTAATGAAGTACTCTAGTCCTAATCTTTAAATATAACTAGATAGTACTTTGATACTAACTATAATGACCCTAGAAATTTACACATATTATTACCTGATTTTTAGCATAACTAGCATTCAAATAGAAACCAAAGATCGTAAATTTTAGTGTCTTTGAAGATTAGGTACACAATTAGAAATAATGAAACCAAAACCAAAATATCTTTTATTTTATCTCCACAAAGAGCTCCAAAGTTCCATTGAGATCTTACATATTCATAGTATATCCTAGGGAATACATAAAAATGGTATTATATAAAAATAAAAATAAGTTAAATAAACATATGAATAAAGTATAGCACATGGGTTAGAAGGTATAAAATGATGATATAAAAAGGCTTGGAATATGAATAAACACATGGAATCATATCATATAGAACATGGGATCATGTAATCATTGAATCATAGAAACATGGAAAT
The DNA here is from genome assembly GCA_963277665.1 of Viscum album. Classification (NCBI taxonomy): domain Eukaryota; kingdom Viridiplantae; phylum Streptophyta; class Magnoliopsida; order Santalales; family Viscaceae; genus Viscum; species Viscum album. The sequence continues at coordinate 2,086,861,333 of OY728132.1, forward strand.
AATGTAAAATATGACATAAGCCTGATTAAATGATAACCATAAAGACCATTTCCCATGGAGGAAAATGATTCAAGGACAACCACCAAGACCATTACACATAGAGGAACATGAGTAATGGCTAACCACCAAGACCATTTCACATGACCACTAATGAGACTAAATATTACCCAATTCATTAGAGTGATATTTGGGAACTCCCATCATAAAATGTTCATGAATATGTGTTCTCCATGAATATTCATACATAAGGAATCAAACATAATCATAAGGGTTACCCATGAAAGGAATTGGGTATCATAATAATGTCAAAAGGCATAAAACGGTAATATCATAATGGTGTAAACGAATGAATGGATTTAAATCATAAATTGAAATTAAAAAGGGGAAATAGTCATAGCTAAATATAAGTGATGTCAAACTAAAGTGTAAACATGTAGAAATAGTGTTTAAGAAACATTAAAAATGAAATATTTTAGTGCAGTTTAAGGGAAAAATTTAATGATATTTTAAACAGAAAAGAAATAATTGTTTGTATAAAAATAGAAATGTACCTGGATAGTGTTTAATAATAAAATCAGGCTCGTTTATCGAGAATTATTGATAATGAAACCTTTTTAAAACATGTATATCCCTAAAAAATAAGGATGAAATGATTTAGATAAATGAGTTTGGAACATATAAATAGAAATTATAATAATTATATAAAAGTTAATAAGATTTACATTATGGTAAATAGAGAGAAATTGTAACTCGATGGAAAAATGGTGGTTCGGAAAGAATCCCTTACCTTATGTATGAAAGTGTTTTTCACATGATATTAAAATCCTGGATAATAAAATTAAAAAATTAATTAATTAATTCATAATCATTTATACATGTATTTTATTTACTATAATTTTATTATGTTCATTTATTGCATTTTTATGGGTTATAAGATACAATTTCATCGTTCGGGAGTGTTTGTTTCCTTGGTTTTCATTATTTGTTAACTTGTATAAATGTATGATAGATCATGTAAAATGGGAATAGATATCCAGAATTATTGTTATATGTTATTAATTAACATAAATAATATTAAATTATTATATAATTTATTTGGTTATTTGGGGTGAGTATGAATCATTAGACAAGATGTTAGTGATAATGGTTTAGATTATTTTTGTAGTTTTTTATCATCACCAAATAGATTTGTTTCATTATTCATTATTGTCTAAAAAAGTTAGTTTAAAAACATAAAATGGATATAATATAAATTTTATAATCTGTACTAACCATTATAATTGTTTTATTTCCATCCTTGATGGAGGTAAAGGAAAATGAAAACTTGTCGTCCTCAAAGATGATAGATCAACACCTCATGGATGATATTTTCATTTTTAGAATATAAGGAAGAGGAGAAGAGACTTGATGGAGTATTTTCAATTAACATAATAACATTGAATTATATGTAAGATACTAGAGTTATCATGATTTTCTTGACATATTATGTGATGAGAGTATAAGAAAAGAAATGAAACTGAAAATAAAATAAAGAAAGAAAAAAAGGATTTTACCTCTTGAATTATTGTCCTTGAGAACCTCCTTAGGGAAATAGGTTTTAGTCATTTGTTTATACTAGAACCCCTATAAAAGGGGAACAGACTTAGGAAGAGTATTAGGTAGAAATTGGATAATATTAAAGGCTTACGATGTTTGTAGATAAGTTGTGGCGAGGGGTGGTATTTATAGTGGAGGAGAGGAATGTTTTTTGATTATTTTATTCATTTATTTCTTATTTTGGATTAAGATGATGAATAGTGTATATTTTTGTGACTAAATTAGTAACTAGAGATTTTTATTTCAATATAATGGCCACTTTCATCATCCATGACTCAATCATGACTCAAAAATTCATTTATTTACTTATAATATTAAATATTGTGAATTACTCTATTTCGCCATTCAAAAAAAATCAATTATTTTAGATAAATCCCAAAACGTCACCCAAACAATTTTTCAATGTATAGAATTAAAAAATGGACTCAATTATATGAAAATTATTTTCTAAATATGAGAACATTAATTTTTAATTAAAATCACCATTTATTCAAAAACTTCTAATTTTAAAATTATAACTAATTTTATAACACTTTGAAAAATAAATTAAGGTCTCTTAAATTATATTATAATAATAAGGAAAAAATTTATGGATCTATTTTATGAAAATATTTTTTTAATCATTATATTAGTAATAAAATTGAAAATAAAATTTTATGTTTTACAAAAAAACTAAAACTTAATTTATTATTTTTTAAAAATTTATTTACTTATTTTATGATATAAATATATCATATTTCATTTATAATATGAATATATTCTATATATATAATTTTATAGGTTAGGATAATATTCTTTTGGATGGGTTAATATTCTTAATGGTTATCCACTATATATACTAAAGCTGGGTTCCTCCAACCTGACATGTCACCTCCACAAGCAGCCACGTCACCTGAAAAAAATATTCCCGCATTTACCCCCAAGATATCGGGCTCTACTGCTGACAGGAGTTATCCAAGCTCGAGAATTTCATTCGCGTCGCTCTGTTTACTTCCTCTTCCGTCTGCGCATAGGGTTTCGACAGAACTCTGTTCAATTGCGCACTTCAGCCAAAATCATTTCCATGAGCTCGACTCTGACTCCACGTGATCCTCCTTCACCTCCTTCACCTTCAGCTCCTCTTCCCCCAGCTCCTTCGTCTTCGGCTCATCCGTCTCCCATCTCCTCCCTCCGTTGTCTTCCATCACTCGATGATCTCCCTGTTTCCACCGCACGCCCACATGAACTCCATGAACCTTCCAGTATCAATCGTCCTTCGGTAGGTTTTTCGATCCACTACTCTTACAAAAAAGTTTCTTCCTATATATTATCGATATTGAAGCTCCCACTCTATCTCGCCGAACAATCTTCCTCGCATAAGGATCCTACTGTCTACTTAATTTCCCACAAATGACTGACCAATCATCCTCAACGACGCTTCCCACTGTTTTCTTCTCCTACGGCAAAGTTCCTCCTGAATTTTCATTGTCATTTCAATCCTCCCATCTAGTGAGTGTTCCTATTTAGTTGAATGACACCACTATGGGGTTCTTTCATTAGAAGGCCGACGTCGACCAATGAGTGTCTACTCCCAAAGGATTAGTTCAACAACCAATGATTTCACACAAAATCAATCCATTCTGTGGAGATAGATTTAGTTGAAAAATTAGACCGCTTGTATTTGAGGTAACCATATATTTACACTATAATAACCTAGACACACTTCGGATTGTGAGTAATTTCGACTCTAGCTACAAAAAAAATTTATATTAGCTGCTGCTAGCTCCATGTCTTGAAACCATTAAACCAATTACTTCTCCCAACACCTACTACATCTTCTACAATGGTTGTCTATTTCAGGTATAAACACTCCCACATACTGGTCGTCCAATTACAGATCTGAGAAGATCTTCTAAAAATGTGATAGCTTTAATTTGTAAATCTCTTACATATACCAATTCAATCAATAATTTTGAATAGGCAAATAAAAATGAATTTACTCTTCCACAAATACAATTTTTTTCAGTTTTAGGAAATTCAAAATAATTTTTGTATGCTTCTCGCTGTTTTCTTCCCCTCTAACAATGTGCCTCCCAATTTTTCATTGGAATTTAAATCCTCGTAGAAAGGTATGATTTCATTGTCGGTGGTGTAAAGTGACATCCTTTTGAGTTCACCCTTTGGTATATTGCCTTCATCCCATATTTCACTGTTCATTTTGTAATTTTTTTCATGCAGTTTAGCTTTGTTTTAACTGTTATTTTATGGAATGTTGACTCTGTTAGGTTTGATTTCAAATAAAGAATTTTATATGACCATTGATTTTGTGTTTTATTGATCTCAAATCATCAATGTGGTTGATGGAGACTGATGGAACTACTGAATGATTTCCATCAAACTGCAATTATCAGAGCCCCGATTGAGATAAATCCTTCACCGATTAGAGCCCTGGATAATGAGGTAATCTCCACATTGATCAGAGCCCAGAATATTTATCCCTACTATTATTATGATGTTTTATATTTCATTAGTGGTTGTAGGTGTGTTCATTATTAGGGAGGATAGGGTACTCTTGCTTACTGATTTGTAGTAACCAGCATTTCATTCATTTCTGTGGGAGCTCTATTATATAGAGTTCCTAATTGATGATCATTTTCTAGTAATATTATTTCCCCATGTTCTACTTTTTATTACTACTATCCACTTACTATTTATCCATTTATTTGATATATATTAACCATCATTATAATTGTTTCTATGAGAGGTGCATTAAACAGATACACAATGAATATGGGTGAAGTGTTCCACCACATGAAGGTTATTTTTGTTTCATATACATTTTTAATGATATTTTTTATCTTATATGTTTCAATTTTATACATATTATTGTTTGAATATTATTTGTGTAACTTATATGTATTCAAAATTGAAAAATACAGGTTCATATTTAATTCAAAATTAAAATATGCAGGGTTAGAATTGAAATATGCAGGTTCATTTTATTTCAGAATTGAACTACATAGGTTCATAATAATTTCAGGTTTGTACATATAAATGTTTGAATATTATTTGTGTAACTTATCTTTATTCATAATTGAAATATGCAGGGTCATATTTTCTTTAGAATTTAAATACGCAGTTTCATATTTATTGAAATAAAAAGGTTCATATTTTGCTCCACCTTCTCCATCGGCTCATCGTCACCTCTAAAGGTTTCTGCCTCAACCTTGGGGTCATGATTTTCATCCCTGGTGTCTACGGTTGTTCTTTATTTACACAATTGTAACCTCGACGCATTGCAAATCCACCTCTGTCTCGTAATTTTGGTCCTCTCTTCCTACGGTAACCCTTTAATTATTTACTACAGTAAGCCCTATTTTTTACACAGCTTCATATTTATTTTAGAATTAAAAGATACAAGTTCAAATTAATTTCAGATTCAATGGTTTAATTTGTCACCAATATTTTCTAATTAAAATTTCAACTATATTATATATGTAGAAAAACCAGTCTTGTGATTTAAACTATGAGGATGGGGTGCAACATAATCTCTAATTGACTTGAGACACTATGGCCAAAACAATCCTTTCCATTGAACTGCACACCCGAATTAATGGAGTAGACAAACAAGAAGACTGAAAAAGTGATAGACTTTTTCTGCTAAAATAGAAAGGTAACATTGCAAGTAGACTATTTTTTTAATTTTTTTGATTTTTTATCTATTTATTTGTTTACCGTTAGATTGCAGTGATTTTGATTAAGTGGTTCTACATACATTCCTGTATTTCATTTTTTGGGGAATTTTTAGGATCTTAATCAGTTCTTTATTATTCTTTTCTTGCACTGTAAAGGATTAAATATTATTTACTTAAGTTATTTCACTGGTTTTGTATGATAATTTTTTTTGGTTACAACTACTATTTTTGAATCTTATTCTTATGAATATTTACGGTAACTTCAAGTTCATAGAAACTATTTTCATGATTAAATGTTTGGAGCTATGAGTCTAATGAAAATTGTTAGTGACATGTAGAGATCGATTCAAGAAAAGGAATCTACATTGACCTATAATTACTCTTCCAACTGTAGAATCAGTGTAGGTGCGCCAATGGCGAGGAAGATACATTGACCTACAAAACTCTTCCAACTATAGAATCATTGTAGGTGCGCCAATGGCAATGACTGGAAACATATCTTCAATTTCTAATTGGATTGTTGTCTCAATGCAGACTCACTTATATAAAAGTAATGGTATTGTTTTCTTTTTATGGATTCTGATGAGTGGATTCTTTTTAATTTAGTAGTTGGGTTTGCATCAAAAAACATGTATTTATATAAGAAGGTATCAGTTCAATAATCATGTTCTTTATCAGTTTTACATGACAGTACTTGAACTTGGATTCAATGGGTCGGTTTGAGTTGTTTTGGTTGTTTTTTTCTGTGCACTAATGTTCAATATCTATTGTTTCTTTCTACAAGCAAGGTTTTGATTCTTCATCTCCAATGTCAATACCTTAGTTTCAACTTCTATAAATAAAGATCTATGAATAAGGTTTTCTATCCTCATTTAGGGATTTTTTTTTCATTATATTCATGATTAAATATTTAATGTTTTATTTTATTTTTTTCTAATTGTTTTCTCAATGCATGTGAATAAAAAAACAAGAATTGGAAATGAAGGCAGGTAATTTCACATATTGATTCTACTAAATGTTTATTATTTTATTATGTGCCTACAATTTCTCAACCTGTATTGAATATTACAATAATGTAGCATTTGTTTTCTAAAAAATTATATTAATTAATAAGTATAAGCAGTTTTATTTGACTATTTTAAAATTTTTTCTCATCAGTACATGTGAATACATAGACATGAATTGGAAATGAATGTCGGTAATTTTTCCTAAAATCGTGGAGTTAACCTCCCTTCCATCCAAAGTATGAAGGCAGATAATGTTTTTCACTATTAAATCCACTATTTATTGTTTTTTATGCACTAAAAAACATATGAAACAGATGATTATAAATATTTCATCCTTGACTACAAAAATATTTCATCCAGGCCTATGAATACGTTCGGATCATCAAAACATATATCATTATCACCGCCTTTTATTAAACCTATAGAAATCAAGATCTGTGAAAAAGGTGTTCTATCCTCATTTCATGAATTTGTTTTGCCTTACATTCATTATTAAATATTACCAGTTTTATCTTTAATTGGCCGACCATGGTGGTGCAAGTAAGTCATGGAATTAATCCAAATAAAAAAATTTCAAGGAAAAAATGATCAACTGATCTAAAATAAGGATATATCATAAATACACAAGAGTTTTGTGATGTTTGTTTTAAAGATCACCTAAGTACAGACCAATAATGGGTAAGCGTAGGGGCTGCTCAATTTTAATAATGAATATAAGGAAAAAGAAATTCACATTCACACTGAGGAAACAATTAGAAAATAGTGATAGATTCAGTTTGTAACTCCATTACATATACCTATTCATTCAAGAATTTTGAACAGGTAAATAAAAATGCATTTACTATTCCACAAATACATGTTTTTCAGTTTTAGGAAATTCCAAACAATTTTCTTATGCTTCTCGCTGTTTTCTTTTCCTCTAGCAATGTGCCTCCTAATTTTTTGTTGCCATTTCAATCCTCATAGAAAGGTATTATTTCATTTTCGGTGGTGTAAAGTGACTTCCTTTTGAGTTCACCCTTTGGTATATTTCCTTCATCCCATATTTTGATGTTCATTTTGTAATTTTTTTTCATGCAGTTTGACTTTGTTTTCACTTTTATTTTATGGAATGATGACTCTATCGGGTTTTATTTCAAATACAAATTGTTATATTACCATTTATTTTGACTTTTATTGATCTCAAATCATAATTGTGGTTGATGGAGACTGATGGAACTACTGAATAATTTCTATCAAACTAAGAGTATCAGAGCCCTGATTGAGATAAATCCTTCACCAATTAGATCATGGGATGATGAGGTAATCCCTGCATGGATTAGAGCCCTAAATATTTATCCCTAATATTATTATGATGTTGTATATTTCATTAGTGGTTATAGGTGTGTCCATTATTAGGGAGGATAGGGTACTCTTTCTTACTGAGATGTACTAACCAGCATTTCATTCATTTCTGTGGGAGCTCCATTATATAGAGTTCCTAATTGGTGATCATTTTCTAGTAATATTATTTCCCCATGTTATACATTTTATTACTACTATCCACTTTCTATTTCACTATTTACTTGATATATATTAACCATAATTATAATTGTTTCTATGAGAGGTGCATTAAACAGATACATAATGAAAATGGGTGAAGTGTACCACCACATGAAGGTTATTTTTGTTTCATATGAATTTTTTAATGTAATTTTTTATCTTATATGTTACGGTTTTATACATATTATTGTTTTAATATTATTTGTGTAACTTATATGTATTCAAAATTGAAAATTTCATATTCATATTTAATTCAAAATTAAAATATGAAGGGTTAGAATTGAAATATGCAGGTTCATTTTTATTTCAAAATTAAACTAAACAATTTCATAATAAATTTAGTTTTATACATATTAATGTTTGAATATTATTTGTGCAACTTATCTTTATTTAGAATTGAAATATGCAGGATCATATTTTATTTAGAATTTAAATATGCAGGTTCATATTTATTGAAATCAAAAGGTTTATATTTTTCTCCACCTTCGCCTTTGGATCATCGTCACCTCCAAAGGTTTCCACCTCAACCTTGGGGTCACAATTTTCATCGCTGGTGTCTACGGTTGTTCTTTATTTACACTATTGTAACCTCGATGCATTGCAAATCCACCTATGTATCATAATTTTGGTTCCCTCTACCTACGGTAACCCTTTAATTATTTATTACGGTAAGCCCTATTTTTTATACAGATTAATATTTATTTTATAATTGAAATATGCAAGTTCAAATTAATTTCAGATTCTATGATTTTATTTGTCACCAATATTTTCTAATTAAAATTACAACTATATTATATATGTAGAAAAACTGGTCTTGTGATTTAAATAGTGAGGATGGGGTGCAACATAATCTCTAATTGTCTTGAGACACTGTGGACAAAACAATCATTTCCATTGAACTGTACACCCGAATGAATGGAGTAGACAAAAAAGAATACTGGAAAAGTGATAAATTTTTTCTACTAAAATAGAAAGGTAACACTGCATGTTGACTGTTTTTTTAATTTTTTGATTTTCTTTCTAATTAGTTGTTTACCATTAGATTGTAGTTATTTTGATTAAGTGGTTCTATAGACATGCCTATATTTTATTTTTTGGAGAATTTTTAGGATCTTAATTAGGTATTTATTATTCTTTGCTTGCACTGTAAAGCATTAAATATTATTGCCTTAAGTTATTTTTCTGGTTTTTAATAATCAATTTTGTTGGTTGCAGCTACTGTTTTTGAATCTTATTCTTCAGAATATTTACGGTAACTTCATGTTCATAGAAACTGTTGTCATGTTTAAAAGTTTGGAGCTATGAGTCTAATGAAAATTGTTAGTGATATGCAGAGATTGATTCAAGACGAGGAAGCTACATTAACCTAAAAACTCTTCCAACTGTAGAATCAGTGTAGGTGCACCAATGGAGAGGAAGCTACATTGACCTAGAAAACTCTTCAAACTGTAGAATCAGTGTAGGTGGGCCAATGACAATGACTAGAAACATATCATCAATTTTTAATTGGATTATTGTCTCAATGAAGACTCACTTATATAAAAGTAATGGCATTGTTTTCTTTTTACGAATTCTGATGTGTGGATTGTTTTGATTTCAGGATTTGGGTTCGCATCGAAAAACATGTATTTATATGGGAAGGTATCGATTCAATAATCATGTTCTTATTCAGTTTCACTTGACAATACTTGAATTTGGATTCAATGGGCAAGTTTGAGTTGTTTTGGTTGTTTTTTTTGTGCCCTAATGTTCAATTTCTATTGTTTCTTTCAATAAGAAAGGTTTTGATTTTTCATCTTCAATGTCAATGACTTAAATTCAACTTCTATAAATCATGATCTGTGAGGAAGTTTTTCTATCCTCATTTCATGATTTTTTTTATATTCATGATTAAATATTTATAGTTTTATTTTATTGTTCTCTAATTGTTTTCTCGGTGCATGTGAATACAGAAACAAGAACTGTAAATTAAGGCAGGTAATTTCACATATTGATTATACTAAATGTTTCTTATTTTATGATGTTCATACAATTTCTCAACCTGTATTGAATATTACAATAATGTGGCATTTGTTTTCTAAAAAAATATATTAATGAATAAGTATAAGCAGTTTTATTTGACTATTTTCTAATTTTTCTCAACAGTGCATGTGAAAACATAAACATGAATTTGAAGTGATTGAAGGTAATATTTCCTAAAATAGTGGAGTTAACCTCCCTTCTATCCAACATATGAAGGCAGGTAATTTTTTTCACTATCGAATCCACTATATATTGTTTTTTATGCACTAAAAACATATGAAACATATGATTATAAAGCTTTTATCCTTGACTACAAAAATATTTCATCTATGCCTATGAATACTTTCATATCATCAAAACATATATCAATGTCACTAACTTAGATTCAACATATAGAAATCAAGATATGTGAAAAATGTGTTCAATCCTCATTTCATGATTTTGTTTTGCCTTACATTCATTATTAAATATTACCACTTTTATTTCACTATTCTCTAATTGTTTCCTCAGTGTGAATGTGAATTTGTTTTTCCTTATATTTATTATTAAAATTGGCAGCCCCTATGCTTACCCATTATTAGTCTCTACACAGGAGATATTTAAGACCAACATCACAACACTCTTGTGTATTTATGATATATCCTTATTTTAGAGCAGTGGATCATTTTATCCTTACAAAATTTTGTTATGTGGCTTGATTCAGTGACTTACTTGCACCACCATGGTCATGAAGAAAGACTGGGTACTACGACAAGGAAGGTAATTCAAATCACTACAAAACATTCTATCATAAAAAAATCTTGCTTACATGACACCACCAAATCTTGTTTACATGAGAAATGAATCCTTGTTACCTTGGACTGAACTTACCAGAATTTCATACAGGTGGAAGCATAAAATATTCGAGATTATATATTTGTATATGTTTACTTATTATTTATTCATTGATATTTATGGATTTCTTATTGAACTGTATCCCTATTGCTAAAAAGGTGTTTTTACAGATATGATATACATATTTCTGGATTTCTTATTAAATTTCTCCATTTTAGTCACACATAGTATGTTTTCTTAAAAATTAATGTATGTGCAGGTAAATATATTGGATGAATGTGTACGTCCTTAGCTCTTACCTTATTACACGTTCTTTGACCACTATAACTCCTCACAACTAGAAAACCAGGTACAACACTATTTTTTTCTATAAATGTTTTGTTATTGGTCATCAAGCATTTAACATCCAAATCTTAATAGTTACAGTTACTCTTACTAAATATGAATTGTCATGTATTAAAGTAGTAAATATTTTTACACAACATAGAGTCTTCTATTTTCTTTTATTAGTGGATCAATTATTTTACTTCATTAATGAAAACGTTTTTTGAGTGGCGGAACAAGTTTGAGCATGTGAATCATGCATTTTTTTAGTACTGGATCATGTTATTTGTTCAAGCAGTGGATCATGTGCTTTATTAGATCAATGAATCATTTTAATAGAAAAAAATCAGGACTGTTAGAGTAGTGGATCATGTGCCTCATTGAGTGATACTTTAATGACATCATTTAAACTAATAAAAAATCATTTTTTCCTACTAATTGCATGTTTTCTATGATTGATATATACACTGCATTTCTGCAATTTTTAAATATTACTTTAACTGCAGGTAAACATATTGCATGATTGTTAATGTGATCAGGTCAAGGCTTATTAGCTCTTATTCAACCACTAATACTCCTCATCACTAAAAAAACTTTGTAAAACAATACCTTTAATTTCATGATTTTTTTTCTTCATATTAGTCATCAAGAATTTAACTTGAAAATGTTATTAGTTACTTCAACTAAATCTGACATGACATGTTTTAGACAAGTGTATCATATTTTACAGTAGTGTATCATGTATTTTAATTGAGTAGTGGATCATGTATTTTAATTTAGTAGTGGATCATATATTGTATTTTCTTCATGTAACACATTATTTTTTAGAGTAGTGGAATATGTTTTTTCTTTGAATGATGGATCTTGCATTTTTTGGGTCATAGAACTTGTAATTTGTTTGAGCAGAGGATCTTGCGATTTATTAGATCATTGGATCATTTTTTAGAGCACCGTATCATGTATTTTAGAGCATTGTATCATGTGTTTTAGAGCAGTGGGTCTTTGGAACGTGTTTTCTTCTCTTCAATCTTTTTCATGCATTAAACAAGGCATTGTTTTATCTGGATTGTGGGTAGGGAGGAGATGGGATTAGCTGGCTGGTTAGAGGGGAGGGGAGGGGAGGGGAGGGAGGGGAGGGGAGGGGAGGGGAAGATGAGGGCAGGGGGAGGGGCCTGGTGGGGGAAGGGGTTGGGTAGGGGTAGTGGTGGGGGAAGGGGCTAGGCGGGGGGGGGAGGATGAGGTGGGAGGGAGAGGTGCTAGGATTGGGTGGAAGACAGCCATAGGGGGATGTTAGGGGTAGAGCTGGGTAGGGGGTAGGATGAGGTGTTGGGAAATTGGGTGGGGGATGACAAGTTGGGCAGGGTGGTGGGGGGAGAAGAGGGGTTGGGCAGGGGAGGGAGGAGGAGGGAGGAGGAGGGGATGGAGAGGGGGGAGGCTGAGGTGGGAGGGAGAGGTGAAGGGATTGGGTGGAAAACAACCATAGGGGGAGGGGAGGGGTAGAGCTGGGTAGGGGGTAGGAGGAGGTACTGGGAAATTTGGTGGGGGATGACAAGCTGGGCAGGGTGGCGGGGGGAGATTAGGGGATGGGCAGGGGAGGGAGGAGGAGGGGGGAGGAGGGGCTGGACAGGTGATTCTCGGCTTGTAGAAACATTTTCTAAAAGAAAAATTCCTGACCAAGGTGTTCAGTCCATCAAATAATTATTTTTTAATGCGTTGCTTTTTTTTCTTATATCACAGTCTGTCCACTATTTGGTTTTGTAATGCAGGTTGTTGGTGTTCATGTTACTTTGTATGGGGATCTCAATAACCAGTTTTTTGAGACTAATGTTTTGTTTGATACAATATGCAAGGTATTAGTTTTAAGTCTCAACATGAATTATGAAGACAAGAAAATCCATTTTGTTCAAAACATAAACACGCGAACCGTTTTTAATGTCTACCGAAGAACAAGCTAAATATGTGTTTTTTGTTGGGCAGGCGAGGAGGGGAGGGGAGGGGAGGGTGATGGCAGGGGGAGGGGGATGCTAGGGGAAAAGGCTGGGCAGGTTGGTGGGGAGGAGAGGGGCTGGGGTGAGGCAGGTTGGAGGGGATTGGAGGGTAGGGGAGGGGCTCAGCAGGTTGGAGGGAGGGGAGGGGAGAGGAGGATGATGGCTGAGTTTTGGCCAATGTTCCCGCCCCTCTCCATTTGTTCCCCATTCGTCCAAGTCTTGGCTTCATCTCCAATAGCTCTTTTCTATGACCACCTCAGTCAGATCTCAACCCATCACCCACCCTACCTTTGCATCCTCCTCAACAACACCATGGCTGCCACCTACCCGTTCAACCATAGACTCGCCCTCCAGCTCCCAGGCCTCTGCAACACTTTGGACAACATCTCTACCTATTATGGTACTTTTAAACATTTCGGTGATATGTACTTGATAATAGGACATTCTTATTTATTTATATGGGGTTTTTATGAGCAGGAATTTCAGTGTCTCCTCCTGGTACTGCACACAATTCTCAGGCTGGTGAAGCCATGACCACCGGTTCCTCGTTGCCTACTAGTATGGTTTCATCTCATCAGCATGACATACAGGTACCTGAACCAACTGATTTTGTTTTACTGTTAATTTCATTGTTGTAAATATCAGCACTCCACTTGGGTCAAGCGACACCAGGACTCATCACCATGGGACTTCAGTTTGGAAGGAGATCTGGCACAGGTTTAATGAAGGCTGGCAAACTAGGGGTGGCAGTGACAGGAGATTATCTTTTCATATCAATATTGTGCTAAAAGTTTATTTCATATTGGATTGGGATGGTGTTTCTATTATTCATTGGTTTTAATCCCCCAACAGTTGGGATTACTGATTTATGAAACCAAAAAAATGATGTAATTTCATGGTAATTAATAATGAAGCATTATTCAGTTATTTTCAATATTGTTTCTTAGTTTTCCTTTCTTCTATAGTCTATACTGTTAATAGATTATACAGATATTCTTAACATGTTTTATTCACATTTTGTTGAAACTGTTGTTTCTTTCAATTAATTATTTCCACTTAATTTAGGTTACTAATTACTAGCGATTGTACATTTAACAACTTTCCTAGTTTCTTTTATTTTTCCAAAATATTATATTGTCTCTATAAAATCAGTGAACCATATCGTCATGAGAACGCATGAACTAAGAATTATGTTTTAGCACCGTGCAAATGCACGGTCAAGTTCTAGTATTAATAATTCAAAGTCCATGTTATTATTCCATTGGTTTAGGGTCCTTAATTTTTACAAATACTTCTTATTTCATTAATTCTTCATTTATATAGTCTGTATTGTGTTTTCTAAGTGATTTTATGTGATTTATAATATATGACACAATTATAAGAAGGGAAATTTCATTTATATAATTTTGGGTTATTAAAAAATGGTTAAATCTACAAATTTTGGTAAAGGATATGCCAATATGTTATTGTGTCATGTCACTTTTGTGGAAATATGTGGATGTATTAGTGATGGTCAGGGAATGAAGTAGAAGAGAGTTACAATGGTCATGCCAATTTTTCATGGTATTGTAATATACTATGGATATAAAATACTTCAGACAATAATATATATAGGGTGGTGTAGAGTAATACAAATTCATATTGCCTTGACATGGCAGTCGTGAAAAAAAATTCACAAGGTCATTCCCCCATGTATCTTCATCTAGTTTCCCCTAAATTTATTTGAGATACTTATGGATATCTTATATTATGTTCTCATGTTATTATCATAATAAACAGTAATCCTAGGTAGCCATTAAGAAAATTTCATTGGTGATGATTATATGTTAAATTATGAATATTTGGGGAAGCGGTGATGACACACAGTGTGTATCCCACTCCTAAATACCAGGATAGACCAACTACATGCTACGCACAATTTATATTCTTATGTCTCTTCACTCATTCTGTCCTAAGTTGTTGAACTGAACAAGAAAATACTCAATTTTAGGGGTTTTTTCACATAGAACATGATGGTTCATTTATCTCCACCATTATAGGCCATTTACAAAATGTTTTGGAATTTTTTATTAGGTTATATTTGTAGAGTTAGTGATTGGTTTTAGGTTTGTGGACCATATTGAAAATATGGTATGGTACTCCTCTAGTTATGTTTTCATAATAGGGAATGTATATTCTATACACTTTATAGAGTTTGGTACCCCTCACCACAGTGATTCGAGGCATGGGTCCTCCAATAAAATCGTGTATTTAATACTCACTTATTTTTTTTAAAGGAATGAATCCCTTATATGATTTATCGAGTTAAAAACATACCCATAAATGGGTCATTGATTATCCATCAATAGAGGTGAAAATCCATCGATCGATGTGATTTTCTTTGATGAGGCTGGGGTCCTTTATATGAGGTTAGTACTCCCTTAACTATTAAATATATATATTTAGATTTATCAAATACAAAGTTTGGGATATGTAATGATTTACAATTTTTTGGGTATTTTGGATATAATATATCTTATAGTTTATTGGATAACTTTAGTTTCTCGGGCTGTAATATCATTATGGAGTCAGGTTGTGATATTTGGACTTCAATACTTCTTTGAATATATTTATCCTTCAATAATATTTGGGTATTTCGTGTCATATTCTCTATAAATTGTGTTTTTAGTTGACTTATCATTTTATTTTTACCATACATTTCAAGAATCCTACTAGGTTTGATTATACTCACCCCTCAATGGATGATTCACCGTCCCATGTTGCATTATATGCAGATGATTTAAAATTTAATGGTTATTTATGAGGACGTAGAGTATGTGGATCTAGTTCATAGTGGTTCTCAACATTTATGATCACTAAATGCATTCATGTTTGTGGTTGATGTGATTTAGTGTTCCCCATTTTTAGTTATTCTAGGTATACCATTACTTTGGGATACTTGGCATGTATTTTTTTCTTCATTACCAGAGGTTACATTTTTCTTCCTCTCATAGGTATTCCTATTTATCACATGGATCTAAATATATATCGATATTATAAATATCATTATAGATTTATTTAGATAAGTAATCTCATGTGTGTGATATATGTTTTTGGTACAAGTCACTATCCCCTGACCTATTGGAGGTAGACATTGGGTGGAACACTTGGATTAACTTTCAACCCAGGTGGGGTCCTAGTGGGTTGTGTCATGCCAAATGAATTTAAATTGGATCACATCATCCTAGACCTATATAAAATACGTTTCTAATCTCTTCATCCACTAAAAACAATTAGAATAAAGATAAAAAATGTTGAATATGTCACTAACACAATACTCACCTAAGATTTAAATCTTGTGAGAGTTTTGTTTAATTTTTCAATCACTTTCAAAGGTTTATCTCCATGTGGCATGAGTTTCAACTTCATTTTTTACATAAACCTTTCCATTCACATATGAATCCATACTAAGTCAATGCAAGAAAATAACACTATATTGATTCTCTTTTTTATAATGAATATATTTATAGTTTATTTTCTAAAATTTTTATTGACTTTTAATGGAGTTTCTTGAAAAATTATACATGTTTTTTCGGTATATATTTTATTTTTTTCTTTAAAGGTAAATGAACCAGATCAATAATGGAAAGTGTGTTAAATATATAAATTTTTCAAAAGATGATAATTGAGTAATATAATATTTAGATCTATTGTAAGTGAACTCAATATGTGGTAAAAAACTCTTATTAATTATTTATATTTTTCTAAACGATCATCCATTGAAGGGAATATAATATCATATTCACCTCCTATTTCTGGACATTGTTTTGGGGTGAAAATTATTAGAAACTAATAAATATTTTCTTTTATTGATCTATAAATACTTCCAAAATTAACTTTTAAATTTTATAACATGATCAGAAGCAATTTTATTTTCCATCGTATCAAGCTTAAAAATTTATTAAACAAATAATGTTATTGTTATTGGCATCATAAATTTTTTAATAAGGAATAAAATATACCACATTATAAAACACATCCACTACAAAAGAGAGAATCTATTCCCTATTTGGTCTTTTGTAAACACGTAATTAAGTCCATAGATATGTCCTGCCGATGGGTATTAGGGATTCAAAGAGAAAGATAAAATCCATGAAATTTTTTTTTGATTTAGATCATTGGATTACAAGGAATTTTACTATAAATATTTCTTTATCTGTGGATACCCTTAGAAATAAAAAATATCACTAAGAATACTTGATGTTTTAAATATTCTGAAATTTCCCATTATTTTACTAAAATGTAACTCTTTTAGTAAAGGTAAATAGAGGAATTGTAAAAACAAATATTATCAATCCAACATAATAATTTATCACATCAATAAAACTTTTCCTAGCTAGTTCTTTGTTTAAAAGTACTAAAGGCCTCACATAAATCACTATAAATGGTGTATAATTATTTAATAATTTTAAATCTCAGTATATTTGAACAAAAATTAGATATCAGGAATATATTTGTGAATGGGATTCAATAAAAATGTTCTTATTTCCCTTTTTATTCTTAATGTCATCATGAAATGATTCAATGAATTATAGAAACCAAGAATTTATTTTATTTAACTTATTTCAACTCCTAGTTTGTTTAAGAGAATTATGGTCAGAATAGGCCATGAATTATTATCTCTAAAGATAATGTTTCCATGTTTCTTATACTATAAACAATGAATATAAATCAATTTCATATATAAAATAATTTAGATTTGGTATATATAACATTACACTAAAAAGAGAAATAGTTTTAACTTCTTGAATGAGTAATCCATATATTCTGATATTACTTTCATTAGATACAATTTAAAAAGTCTTACTAATGTTAGAAATTGAAATCAGAGGAACATGGGTGAATATCTACTTAAGTTCCAAAAATTCCTTCTCCTGTACGGTTCTCTATTTGAAATGAAGTTTATTCTTCATAATCTTTGTTAAAAAGTGTTGTAAATGTGATATAGTTTTTCAAAAAAATCTTAAAAAGACAATAAAGATTATAAAAACTTCAAAAATTCTCAATAAAGGTTGGGGTTGGTCACTCAGGGATGGATTTGATGTTATTGTTATCAACATTAACTCTATCCCCACGCATAACAAATCAAAGGAAAATCAATTTTTTTCAAATAAAAATTACACATGTTAATATCTCCAAAAAATTAATTGTTTTTATTTTCTAAATAAACAACATTAATTGTTTATTGGAAATTTAATAAATTATAGTATACCAAAATAAGATACACTACAAAATAAAACAATAATAAACATTAAAATAAAGAAACAAATACATAGTATACATACCCTAACCCATAAAATTGAAAATTCAAATAATCAACACAGGTCATCACCTCAAACTAGGATTCACTTAGATCTGAAAACATTGTTGAAAAATTCCCCATCACATTCTTTCATGCCCACAGTTCTGGTGAGGACCACTGAATGAAATTCTAATGAAGACCACTGTTGTTTTCTTGAAATGACCAAACAAACAACACTATTCATCAGGGATTTCTGTTGGAAAAAAATAAACCATGAAACCATCTGAAATTACTGGGGTAAAACATCAAATCCTCATATTATGGACTAGTATACACATTAATTGGTGGACTGTACTATCTGAAACACTAACACCCATTAAAGAAACACATTCCAAAAACCTCCTTAGATCCACCACACCAAACAAACATGGATTGGGAGTGAAGTAATATGAATAAAGATAAGATTTAAAATAGCATGGTTCTTTATAGAACTACAACCATCAGTAATACCACATAAAAATAATATCCTCTTCAAAGAAACACTTAAAAATATCAAGGATCCAACATTATCCCTATACCTCTAGACAGCCTCGATCCAAATACTGGAAATATTTGTGTGGAATAAATCATGGTGAATTCATCATCATCATTTGAAACTATATTAATATTAGAGATAAAAAATCCACACTGATGAAGGATGTTTCCTACTAAACCCGACCACTTCCATAATCCTGAACTACCAGCCAACAATATGAACACCATTGAAAATCCACCAAAACATCACATGAACACAACACTGTATGAAACACCATAGATGAAGAAAACCAATGCCCACCAAGAACTCCATCAAAAACACATATCTCCATAAAGAGACCATAAATAAAATATCCTGGAAAAAGAAATTGAAGAAAATGAATCACCACCTATAAAGGATCTTAAATCTGATATGAGGGTGAAGAAGACCAAAAATCATAGAATAAGAACTTGAGAAATTAAAAATAGGGAAACCAAAACTAGTGGATATTATGGGATATTGAATAAAGATATAAAAATGAGATGGTATTACATATATAAACCTATAATAAACTCAAACACTGACATAGATCTAAGAAACCCTATGCACCAACACATAAAAAAAATAAGGTCTTTCATGAAGAGTTATATAGAAAGACTTGGGGAAGTGAGTGACATAGTCAATTAATAGAATAAAACAAGACAACACCAATGAGGGGCTCTATCAATGAACATCCACCAAAACATTCCCAAAACACCTTGAAAATCATGATGCATGATAAATTTGAGAGTATATACACCAAATTTTCATCAAAGTATACAAAACAATTATAATGTTTTCACATTAAAAATGATTAATAAATCTCATTACTGTACTAAGATCGCTGGTGTGACCAAATTTCATCAATATCTGTTCATAAATACCATGTTTTATTTGAAAAACAATTTCCAACCTATCACCTTCCTTCATTATAATCTGAAGATATATAATTATTAAATCAATTTTATATAAAATTTTAGATCCATTTAACTGATCAATAATATCATCTAACCAAATAATAGAATCAAAAATACCTTATGGCGATATAGACAATAGAGCTATAATATACACAAATTATCCATGTTCCATTATTATTTTTAACTAATAAAACTAGATTCATACATGGACTAAGGCTCTATTTGACATATCTCATGTCAAAAAACTCTTGAACTTTCATTTGAATTTATCTTGTATCATTTGGGTTTGTGAGACACACATGGTGATTTAGTAGGGGTTTTATGGGTATGTGATCAATTTTATGCTCAATTTCTCTAAAGGGTGGTAAACATGGGTGATATTATTCTATAAATACATCTCTATAATCCTTAAATAAATATTAAAAAACATTCATCAATGGATATATTAAGTTGTTAGTGTTTATAATAACTTATTTGTACATAAGAAATAGGATATTTTTCTTTGAAATCAAATCTTCATCAACCTCACTCTATTTTTACATCATCATTTTTTTCATTTCAATCAATTTTTTACATGTTTATTTTTATTTAAGATCAATATCTCTTATTCTATCATTTTTATATCTCCCCTAATTCTCTTAATTTTATTTTTCTCTTATCTTTTCTTTCTCTATTATTCTATTATTTTCTATCATAATTTTATCTTACATAATTTTTTTAGTGGATATCCAGATAATAATTATAGGTTCCCCTTCAAATAAAAATGAATGGTGGTTTAGAATAATAGAATGATTTAAATTTAAATCATATTTATATTGGTGACCTAACAAAAAATTACATTAATTAATAAAAAATACATCACACAATAAATATTTTATGTATTTACCGATAGTGAATTAGTTTTATTAAATTTGGCGACCTTTAGCTCTCAAAACTTATCTAATCATTGAATTTTTTATGGTTTTTGGTGCTTCAAAGTTAGAAGTCCAATATTCTCCACTAAATCAGTGTTAATAATATTATTACATCTCTATTTATCAATAAAGTCTCTACATAACATACCAATGTCTTGGAACCACTTATAGAAATGGTTCTTCCTTTACTACTTTTCTCTATCCATAATTTGTTCATTAATAACTCTTCTAGTGATAGGGGGAATTATTAATTACACTAATTCCCTGACATAAATTACTAGGGAGTAAATATCTTATTACTTAGTATTATTCTTTAAATCAATTGTGATGGATTTTTATAGAATAATATTATGACCAATTTATTAGAAGAATCCCAATTAAATAATTTTCCTATCATTATAAAATAAAAATGAAATGAAGAGTACAAAAATAAATAAAATTAGCCCATTTATAATAATATTCATTACGATGGAGTTTGTTTGATAGAAACCACCAAGTGACAGTTGATAGAATCTCACATCCACATGTAGTATATCAACCAATAGGATCCTTTTACACTTTGAGAGGACCCAATGGAATCTAAAGTTGCGCTAACAAAATATTATTGAAGATAATTATTTAAAATATTAAGAAAATACCTTTATCTTTGGAACGAAATTCCCACAAACACACACATACAAAAATATAAGGATCACATCCATTATCTAGAATCCAATATTTTTATAAAGGAAGTAAATCATCCACTTCTTACACTTGGTATTCAACATGAATTACTCATAGCACATTCTTTTTAGAGAATAAAATTGTTTGAACATTTCAAATGACTATAACGTTTTTTCATGCAATAAATGAATCATATCAATGATTCATAGCTGAAGGAAACTATTTGTATTATGTGGAAAAATCCATGCACCCGATATCTATATATCACCGATATATGATAAAATATAATATAGAAATATTATTCCCTTAACAACATCTCCAAATCATATCCTAGGATATGAATCGTATTCATATCTATAAGTAAGATACTAATTATCTATTTTAGTGAATATCCATCAATATCCCACTTACACTAAAATTCGAGAGGCACTTAATGAAAAAATTCAAAACCCTTTATAAATATTTAAAATCTCTTTTAGATACAATATATATGAAACTCTTATTATTTTGGAAAAAAATTATCTAATATTTAATATTTATTCCAATTTCTAACCATACGACCCTATGAGCCTTTGTAGAATGGAAAACAATTATGAATTCCATAAATTATAGATAGAATAAAAGAGTAGCCTTTAGTAAAACATTATTGACACTCAATCTAGAGAGTGGTCTGGTGTGATATCTTTCAAATATACTAATATCTCAATATGAATATGTCTATCATAGGATGTATCATATATATCATATGTATACTTACATAATACCTTTTTACATGACATAAAGTAAACTCTAGACATATAACATGTAAATATAGTACCTGGAATCTCATACATGAATTATTATCCAAAATGGACTAACTAGTTTGAATGAATACGTTACTTATAATTTTTCTAAGTAACCAAGCACATCGAATGCTACTCAACTAAGCTCGGACATGAATTTCCTTAGTCTAACTCAATCAAGGGGCCAAAATTCTTCTCTCATCATATGATTGAAAAAATCTTAACTTTTTTAACATCTGGCAGAAGAAATTATTATCAATATACCCAATTAGTCCTGATTTGATAAGACTCAAAGATTTCATAATAAATGAATCAATGTATAAAGGTTCTCATGATGGTTATCCCTGCAAAATCACGTAATTAGGATTCATAATTATTGGAAATAGACATAAAATATATCAATTATATTTTATGATTGATCTATACAATTGGACTTGATATGTATATGATTATTATTATAGGATATTATTATGCCTATATTATTTATTTTCGTCATTTCATATTGATTTTATGATGATATATTAGGCATAAAAATGGGGTTCTTCTACTACAATGTAAATGGGATGATCCTAATAAACCCATCAGTGGTATCGAAGAAAATGTTAGAGAGTTAGCTAATTCATGGGAACTCTCACACATGAATAGTGATAAAGTTTTCTCTCTAATTAGAACCTATAATTTTTATGAAAATATTTGAATATCCTAATGATTTTGGGGTAATGAAGTGTTTTGATAAGTTTATATAGTATTCACATTGGATGTGTTCATTTGAGGAATAAATATTCCGCCACTATCAATTGTATCCAATCCATATTCATCTTTGAATCATCATGTTTTATACTATTTTTCATGAATAACAAATATATATATATATATAAAAATTTACAAGAGAAGATATTTTAAAGTAATATATGTCATATAAAATTATTTTTCATTGGAACTCTAGATTCTTTCATATGAGATAAGATATCATAAGGTGTGAAACACTATTTTATATGGCATAGGTTGTGGATGGATAAACCGTAACATATTATTATTTGAATCTAGAGGTTTTAAACTAAATTGTAAGCTTCAATATACAATATCATAGTCCATGTATTTAATTCTAACTTTGAAAAGGCATAAGATCATATCACAAATGAAACATAATAGATATTATAAAAATTATAGGTTGTCCACGATATTTCCTTTTGTAGGCTGTGATTAAATTTTAGCTTATATTTGATAATGGCTATATCATTTGTAAAATATGATATATCGCTAAAAATAATAAAAATTATATATATATATATTCTTATGGTTTATATTTTTTTTATAAAATATTATACTTATGTATTATAAATAAAATATTTTTAGTTCTAAAATAAATATAAAATATTTAGATTAATATATCTCATGTTTGGAAAATATATAAACTTTTTACCCACTAATTTATTCGATATAAAATATACACACACACACACATATATATATTATTTAAAAAATGTGATTATTATGTATGAGTAAATTTATGTGATAAAATTCTTCTTATAAAATTTTCATCTCATGTTTGGTACAATAACATAATATATAGTTTTCATCTACCTTACATTTGGTTTGACATTAAAGTAATTAGATTGAATTTAGAGGTTGAATATAGTATTTACATATTAGGTGTTAGAGTTATATTGGAATTTAAATATATCATGAGTAAAGTATTCTTGGGTAGAGGGACTTTAGGTCGGATTGATCACTGTCTTGGAATCTTATGCCTTGTTTTTAAAATTAAAGGTCATGTAATCTCATGACTGACGATCCACTTAACCCATGGGCTGATCCAGTTGGTCATATATCCTCAAACACACCTCTCCAAACAACAGAGTCTGTCGACTTGCAGTGAGGGTGTAAAGTGGTAAAGTGGAAAGACTATACCCTCAAATCAGAGTAGCACAATAGATATAACCATAAACATAAAACAACAGAAGAATATACCAACAGACAAAATAAATTAACATTGGAATGATAAATAACAGAACAACTGAATAAAAATTAAAAGACACTAGGTAGTTTCATATACATGGATGCATGGAATGCTGATATATAAAAGGTAAATAAGGGATATTCATATACAACCATGCTATAAAAAACTAAAAAATAACAAAAGGATACTCCATGATAATCTTGAGCATATTATCAGTATTATATTCTTATACTCCTTATATAGGTCTAGGATATCAAACATCTATAGTAGGGTTCTTTCCCCAATCCATACCCACAGACAAGTAATCTACTTGGGCACCAAAGGCAACCTGTGTAGGGTGTGAGATAAAATCCCAATAGGCCACCACCAACGACTTCTAGAAGTAATCCAAGTAGTTCTCATTGATAAAAATTGTGTAGGTATAATTACATAATTAACAATGTTGAATGAATAAATACCCACCCACCCAGGTTCCAAAAGGACACATGGAGACTCTACCTACTTTGACACATGGCTGGAATGAATGTATCAGTACTTAAAAATAGTCCTTCAATAGAGTTGGCTTTTATCAACACTATACATAAGCACTTAAAAAGGGGACCTGTATTAGCGCTAAAACAATCACCAATAAAGGGTACCTTTTATCAACACTTTTTTAGCACTGATGAAGGGTACCCTTTATCAGTAATTTTTTAGCACTGATAAAGTGAACCCTTGATTAGTGCTTTATTTTTAATGCACATAAATGGTTCCCTTTATCAGCGCTTTGTTTTTCACACTCATAAATGGAACCATTTATCAGTGCTTTATTTTTACCACTCCTAAAGGGACCATTTAGTAACACTTTATTATCACTAATAATGGTTCGAATAAAATAAAATAATTAAATAAAAAAACGAGTTTATTAAATTTTTAAATAATTTTATTAATTAAAAAATTATTGATAAAAATTTAGTGAATTAATTATACTATTTTTAAATTATAAATGATAATACATATTACATATTAAATATATAGATATATGAAGAATTAAAATTAAACAAATAAAAATTAAAAATAATTAAATGGATAAAAATATTAAACATTTTACTAATTATATTTTTTTAAAGGGTTGGAGCTCATTTATTATTAAATCAAAGCAAAGACCTCTTTAACTGGGTAGAGGGAGACCCATTACATACCCCAAAATCCTAGTGGGCATTTAGCACTTTACCTAGCCCGTTGGCCCAATTTTTTGGCCCAAGGCTCATTCTGTGAATAGTACTGCTACAGTACCCATCTGCTATAGTACCACAAAGTACCCACTGCCGCTATAGGGCTCTGCGGCCGCTATAGTGACCTATCGCTGCTATAGTGTCCGTCGTTGCTACAGTACCTTTAATTGTTACAGTACACAACAGTACTGCTATAGTCCCCTGCGCCTAATGGGTTTTGAACCCCCATTTTTCATGTAGGATTACATGGTGCTTACTATTAAGCCAAACCCCAACTACACTAATTAAATAATTATTAATAATTATTAATAAATAGTATATATTAAATATATAGAAATATATAAATGTATATAAATATGATTTATATATTACAAAAAAAAATGATTTACGCCTAGTGTAATGGACATAATTAAATATCATTTGATTTTTCAATCTAACATTTATAAAAAAATGTGTTATATTGATTTCACATATACCCAATTAATTCATTTTTATATAAAAAATACACACAAAAAACTTATCCATTTTTTCAAAGTGTAATTATTTTTAATTTATTCAATTTCACTCATTTTTAACATGCATGCACTTAAGATTAAAAATTCATTAATAATGTTAATAATATATCTATAAAAAAGTATTTATAAATAAATATTTATAAATGTACATATACCATATTTATACATTTATATATTTATAGCTATAAATAAATATATATTATTTAAAAAAAGTATCTATATAATTATCAATAAAAAATTATATATATATTTAAATAATTATTCACTTTATAATAAATTTATTTAAATAATGAATATATTAATTATATATATAATATATATATATATATATAATTATTTAATTATATAATTATATATATAGCTATATATATAATTATATATATAGCTATATATATAATTATATATATATATAATTATATTCATATATATAAAAATATAAATATTATTTTTAAAAAATATTTATATGCTTATAAATAAATAATTATATATTTACAAAATTATAAAATTATAATAAATATATTTAAATAAATATTGTATTTTCTATATATATATTTATATATATTTATTATATATATATATAATTATATATATATTTATTATTAATATTTAATTATATATATTTATTTATTTATAATTTTTAATTATAATTATAAATATAAATCCTTTATCAGTACTTAATTAATAAATACCGATAAAATGAATATTTTTCAATGTATATAATTTAAACGTTGATAAAAGATATCTTTTCAATGTTTTCAGGAAGCATTGATAAAAATGTCCGGATCTATTTAAAAACATTAACCAATTTTGAACCCGTCATGAAATACAATGATTTTCACAAAAACCACACTCTATTGATGCCCCTCCTCGGTGAATCGAAGCTCCAAGGCTCAAATAAAAGGATTGAACTATTCAAGGTTCAAATGAATCCAAGGCTCAAATGTAATTCCTTCTCTACATTCTCTCAAACACAATTCTTTCTCTACTTTATCTTGGGGTCCTCGAGGTGTAAAACATCAATGGTTCTAGCCATGGTGGAGGAAATTTTTCAACTATGAGTGTGGTGAGTTAGCCATTTTAGAGATTTGGTTATAGAGATCATCTATTTTGGTGCTTGGAATTTTTATAGCGTGAAACACCTATACTATAATCCTTCCTAGATTCTCTCCCAGACCATACGAGAATCTCATTCCTTATCAATTATAGATTTCTATTAATGTTGGGGATTTGTGAGCTACTCTTTTATTTATGTGAATGTGTGGATGAATCATGTTTTATTTTCATTGGATAAAAAGTGTATTTAACCATATGGTATAAGTTCCATCCAATTTTAAATTTTTTATATAATTTTGTATGTATAAATTTCTAAGATGCTGGTTGTGTAGCCTATGAGACTGATTCCTGACCTATTAAACTGACTAGTTATTTTCGTATTTATGTAGTAGAGACTTTAGACAGGGAGTGATGTTTTATAAATTTGTGAATTTTGTGATTCCACTTAGATTATAGAGTGAATTAAGGGTATTATACTTAGAAAATGTGACCATGTGGGAGTCTTTATCTCTCAATAGAGGCTGTGTGTATGGGATATATGTTTCAAGGGTTTGTGTGTCTTTCTCCCTTGCTTGTGAAATATCTTGTTGATGTGTATTGTTGCTTTATAAAAACTTTTTTATGAACCTACCTTGAATCTCAATGATGGGTTAATGTTTATTATATATCCTTCATATAATCCTTCATATGGTAATATATGATGCGATGACCTCCTTATAATCCTTGGGATGGGTCGGTGTGGTGATATGACATCCTAAGAGTATTTATATGTTTTCAAATATTTTATATACCATTAATATTAAATGTAATAATTACTTAGGTTATTGCACCAATTATTCCAAAAAATTGAAAGGAGATTATAAAATTCTATATATTAGAAACTATTTTTAGGTATTTATTATTTTATTAAATTATAAATATTATATAGAGGGTGTGTTTCAAACAACAAAATGCAATGATAAATGTTTGGGAGATTAGATGATGAGCATGACAGTTGTCTATAACTTTAACCTTTGAATGAATTTAGTGGATAACAACTACCATTGTGGAGTAATTATTTTCTTAAATTGAAGTACCCATTTTCTTCAAAGCATACTTAAATTCATTGAAACATTCAAACTTTGGGTTTCTTTATTATAATTGTATATAAATTTCACAAATGATAATAAATATCTTATGTGTATTTATTTATTTATTGAATAAAATTAATATTTTATTAATACAATAGGATTGATATGAATAAAAAATGGAATCACTCTAATCGTTTAACCAAAGATTATGAAGATGGTGTTAAAGAGTTCATCAAGTTTGCATGAGATAACTCATATGACCCTTCTCAAATCTTTTGTTTGTGTTTACATTGTTTTTATTCAAGAAAAATTAGTCTCGAAGAGTTGAAAAAAAATTGATTTGTCACATAATATATTAGAGCCACAAATTTTGGACTAAACATGGTGAAAATTTATTGTTCACACCAATTGGGATGATACAATGATTTATGAATTATTTGATATGAATACCAATGTAAATGATGATAATGATCACCTGAAAGAAATGAATATGGTAATTGAATATGACCTTCATGATTTTCCAAAGTTGTTTGAGAAGTTAAATATCTTTTCCAAGAGACCATTGTATACAAATTATACTAAATACACAATATTTTCAGTTGTATTGAAATTATAGAATTTGAAAGGTGAAAACAGATGGAGTGACACCATCTTTACATAACTACTTGGTCTCTTGAATGATATGTTACCATAAGAAAATAAAATAACATATAGAACATATGATGCTAAGAAAAATTCTAAATTTAATGGGAATGATCTCTAAAAAAATACATGTTTGTCCAAATGATTGAATATTATTTCATAAAAACCATGGATCACTCATAAAATTCCCTAAGTGTAAAACAAATTGATTCAAGAAAAATGAATCAATTCCTTAGAAATATGTATGGTACTTTACAATCATTATATAGTTTAGAAGACTATATAAAGGTCAGGAAACCATGTGACAATTGACAAGGAATGTAGATAAAAGAATTAAATATGGGAACCTATATCGTCTAGAAAATTCTTCTTAGTGGAATAAAATTGATTATGAGTATCCTAAATTTAGAAATGAGCTGAGAAACATTCATCTTGTGTTATCTTCATATGGAATAAATCCTTTTGGGGTATAGAGTAGTACTCACAGTACATGAATCATCATTATGGTAAATTATAACTTGTCACCATGGTTATGTATGAAGCACAAATATATTATGTTGTATCATCTTATATCAGAACCAAAGAAACTCGGTAATGATATTTATGTCTATTTGGATCAATTGATCGAATATCTGAAATTGATGTGGAATATAGGTGACACAATGTATGATGCTCATAGAAGTGAAGAATTCACATTGAGGGAAATGTTGTATGGGATGATAAATAGCTTCCCACCTTTTTAAAATTTACGAGGATATAACATTAAAGGAATTTTGGGGTTTCCCATTTTGGAGAAATGAACATACTCAGTTCGGTTGAAACATTCCTCGAAGACTGCCTTTTAGGACATCTGAATTTTTTACCTTGATGAAATAAATACCTATCCTGGATGATAGTATTCAATGGGAATATAAAATAGGTTAAAAAACTATCTAAAATAATGGGTTATTAACTGTTTTATAAAGTAAAATATATTGAAAATGGTTTTGGTAAATCATTTTCAAAAAACCTTAATAAATAAGATTAGAATAAGAGATAAATTTTCTTGGAATTACCATATTGAAATTGTTTGTATGTCAGAAATTTTCTTGATTTTATGCATATAAAATAAAATGTAATTGATATTGTTATTGTAACGTTACTAAATGTTCCTGTAAAATGAAATATGGAATCATGTATAGATTGGACTTGATTGAAACGAGGATAAGGTAAGTTTTAGCACTAGTGAAGGGTAAAAGGCAGAATTTTCTTTCTCCAATAGCATACACTCTATCCAGACAAGAAAAATTACAATTTTTCCTTATCATTAAAAGTGTAAAAGTTCCATATGGGTATTCATCAAATATCAAGAATTTCAATTCAAGGACTATTTTGAAGTTACATGGAAAAAATCATACAAATTTCATGTTTTGATGAAAGATTTGATGCATGTTTCTTTCCATTGCATTCTTCCTTAAAATGTATGAAATATATTAACCAGAATATGCTTCTTTTTCAAAACCTTATGCATTAAAGTTATAGACCCATCGAAGTTTCCAGTCATGAATAAGTAGGTTGAAATCATATTATGTTAATTAGATATGTTATTCCCACCATAATTCTTTGATATAATGGTCCACCTAATGGTTAACTTGGTTAGTGAGGTTCAAATATGTGTTTCTATCCATTATAGATGGATATATTCCATTGAATGATATATAAATATTTTGAAATGGTATGTCAATAATCCAAGTCATCCAGAAGGTTGTATTGAAGAAAGATATATTTTTGAATATGCTATTGAATTATATATTAATTACCTATCAGATGTCAATAACATCGATCTCCCAAAATCTCATCATAATTAATTCCTTATGGGTGAAGGGATTTATGGAAGATATTTTGTAACAATTACCATGATAGAGTGGGAGAAAGCACACCTTTACATTTTACATAATAGCGAAGATGTTTATCCACACATTGAATCCCATAAATAAATTCTTAGAAATTTGAATCCATTAAGGGATGAAGGATGGATATAAAATACACATAATAATAAATTTATAAAATTGTTCTAACATAAATTTTATGAGGAGTTATCTAAAGATCTAAATTTTATTGCCAAACGACTTCAATGGATAGCTAGGGGATCAAATGAAAATGTTAGATCTTATATTGGTTTTGTAATCAATGGTTATACATTCTATAAGAAATAACACTATGATTACAGTATGATGCAAAAAATGGTGTTACGCTTTTGAATATAGGGATGCACATATCTTGTTCTGAGGATAAAAATCCAATTTATGTGAATATGTCATATTTTTTCATTGTCCTATAGATATATGCGTTGTATTATACAATATTTCAAGTGTTGATTTTCCATTGCAGATGGGTTGAAAATATGAGTGCAGTGAAAGTTGATGAAATGAGATTTTGGAAGGTGAATTTCAGTGTGGAAGGGGAAAAGATGATTTGTTCATAATGGCATCACAAGTAGTGCTAGTATTTTATGTCTCAGATCCAGCAAATTAGAATTGGTTGATTGTCCTACTGGAGACTAAAAAAATGTTCGATTAGAGGAAAATTCAATCAAGGATAACCATTTCATTGGGAGATAACAATCAACTCATGTTGGCCCCTTTGTAGAAAATGCCTTGAATGATAGAGGGGACCACAAAGAGGGGATTTGGATTCTTGATGGGGGAACCAAATTCATAAAAACGTTAAAAAATAAAAGAGAGTTTAATGAGAGGTATGTGTTTTTTTAATATACTATGTTTTTCCTCATAA
This sequence comes from Viscum album, assembly GCA_963277665.1. Taxonomy (NCBI): domain Eukaryota; kingdom Viridiplantae; phylum Streptophyta; class Magnoliopsida; order Santalales; family Viscaceae; genus Viscum; species Viscum album. Next base: position 2,086,892,656 of record OY728132.1, read on the forward strand.
TATTATTTGTTTTCTACTGCATTAACATAATATAAATTAAATGTTTGACTAATATGCATAAAATTTCATCTACACATGATGATTTTACCAATCCCTAAGAAGAAAAAACTACAATGAAGAAAAACCTTTGTGAAGATGTAAACGTAATGTTACGATAAACATTATATATTTCACTGAAAAATTATATAATAAAACATTGATTTAATTTTTATTATTCCTTACAGAGTTCATTTATTTTAGATGATTTTTGTCCATCTTTCATGACTTTTTAGGTAGAGCAACAATACTTTGTCTACTCAATCTCAAAGGTAATCTTGATTTTTTCACAGTAAAATCATTGTCCAAATAATTAATGTATTGTTTCATATTTATGTTTAATTTATTTCTTTTTAGTATTAATAACATAATAATTATCTTCTTATATAAGTAAATTAATTTTTCGAGTTGTGTTGGTCTATCCATATTTCATGCCTTTATGAACCGAAACTCCCACAAACATCTTCTCCCTCAAAACATTTTTACCCCTATAGTATTGGAATTTATCACATTCCATCAAGTTACCTCCACTTCTCAATCATAGAGGTAATCTTGATGTTTTAATAGAAAAATAATTTCCCATATAATTAATGTATTTTTTATATTTAGGTTTTATTTATTTCTTTTTATTTTTTATCACATAATAATTTTTATCTTATATAGGTGGATTATCTAGTTCGATTTGGGGTGCTCTACCCATATTTCATGCCTTTCAGCAGCAAAACATCCCCAAAATTTTTCTCCCTCAAAATATTTTTACCCCTGGAGCGTTCAAATTTATCACTTTCTTTCATGTTCCCTCCACTTCTCAATAACAGAGGTAATCTTGATGTTTTCATAGTAAAATCATTTTCCATAGAATTAATGTATTTTTTCTTATTTATGTTTTATTTATTTATTTTTAGTTTTACTCATATAATAATTGTTTTCTTATATTGGTTAATTATTTTGTTAGAGTTGGGGTGGTTTGTTCAAAACTGCTCATGATTGAGTTAGATTGGACTTAGAGCCTACAACTATAATAATGTAAACAAGGAATTGTGTCAAGAATTCATAAAACCATCATGAAAAGATTGGACTTAAAAATGACATCAATTTTAATTAAAATAGACAACTGAACTAATGAAATCAAAGAAAACACATTTAGATTGTTTTGATACATTATGAAAATGTTCCATAATTATTTTTTAACATATAGGAGTAATCCACACCTCAATATGATACATTATGTGCCTAGTATGACTCAATGTGTCCATTATCAGTTTAAAATTGAAATTTTAGTTCAAAAAGTTCCACTCACTAAAAACTAACCAAAGGTACTCAGATTTTCTTAATAATTGAAGAAAATTATTCTTAGAAATTCTTGACATGTCAGAATTGGTTTCACATCAAACTGATACATGATGTGATCAGAATGAGTAAAAGTGTGAGCTTCCAGTTTAAAATGAAATTTTAGTAAAAAATATATTCGACATAATCAAAACATATAAAAAGAATTCTTATTGTTTTAAAACTTTATTAAAATGATACATAAGTCATTTAAGACAAGTAAGAATTAACCACACCTCAATTAGGCAAACAGTGTGACTGATATGACTCCAAGTGTGTCTTTTTTAATAAAATTGACATCAATTTTAATAAAATGGACAACTAACCTACTCAAAACTGATCAAACACATTCATATTATTTTGATAAATTACTCCAATAATACATAAGTCATTTTTGACATGTAGGAATTAACTTCACCTCAATTTTATACATGATGTGACCGATGTGACTCAAATTATACGTTATCAGTTTAAAATTGACATTTTAGTTCAAAAAGTGTCACTCATTGAAAACCAATCAAACACACTCGGATTTTCATCACAATTTATGAAAACAATTCATAAGTAGTTTTTGATGTGTCTGAATCACCAATACATAATGTGATCATAATTAGTCAAAGTTTTTGTTTCCAGTTTAAAATGAAATTTTAGTAAAAAATACAGGCAACATACTCAAAACTGAGAAAACACATTTAGATTGTTTTGATACTTTAGGAAAATGACTAATACGTTATTTTAGATGTGTAAGAATTATATAAAACTCAATTTGATGCACAATGTGATCAGAATGAACCCAAGTCTGTCTTTTTAATTAAAATTGACATCAATTTTAGTAAAATAGATAACTAACCTAATCAAAACTAATAAAACACATTCAGATTGTTTTGATAATTTAAAAAAATGATCCATATGTCATTTTTGATGTATAAGAATCATTCGTACTTCAACCTAATACATAATGTTCCCAGTATGACTCAAAGTTTCCTTTATCAGTTTAAAATTGATATTTTAGTTCAAAACGTGTTACTCACTAAAAACTGATCAAATGCACCCGAGATTTATCTTATAATTATATAATTAATTTTTATATAGATAATTATAGAATACGAATAATAAATGGTGTGACATGGAAGAATCAACCACAACCCAATCCTATAGATAATATTTCTAGTATGACTCAATGTTTAGTTTAAAATCAATAATTTTTTTTAATTTATTTCGTTATTTTTTTTACTAACATAAGAATTTTTTTCTTATATAAGTGAATTATTTTTCTCGATCAAGGGTGGTTTTTTTGGAAATACCATAAGTCATGGTCAAGATCAAAATAAAAAATAACATTGATGTTTTTAAATGTATGTAATAATTTATTCTTTTTTCATTATATAAACCAATGTTTTAAATGTACATAATATAGTTTTTTTTCTATTAATTGTTTTTAAAATTTCATTTTATTTAAATTCTATATTGGTACTTGATTTTGTTGATATGGTGGTTTTTTTGGTGCTGTGGTGTACTGTTACATCACACTAGAGTTTACCACTTTATTAGTGCTTTTGAAATAACTCATAAATGGGTCCTTTATCAAAACTTTTGAATGAAATGATAAATTGTTACTTTATCAGAACTTTTTTAAATTGTTGATAAATGGTTCCTTTTTCGGTGCTTTTAAAATAGCTGATAAAGATATCCATTATCTGCTCTAAATAAAAGTGCTGATAAAGTGGTCCTTTATTAGTGCTAAAAAAATTATTGATAAGTGTCCCCTTTATCAGTGCTTTTTTTAGAACAGATAAATGACCCATTTATCATTTTTTAGCACTAATAAAACACAAGATATTTTTATCTCACTCTATTTTTCAGTGCTTCTCTAGAGTTGATAAAGGAAACTTTTTGCATTGTTAATGGGATATTTTTTATTAGTGTGTGATCAGTTACTATATATATAGTAACATATATATATAGTATAGTTATATTTATCATCCACCTATATGAAGCAAGTATGTGTAGACATAAGTAGCCATATACCTATAATACTATGTGCTAGCTAGATTAGGGCCTAACTTAGACGTCCAAAACAAATATAATTATGTCTATAATATCAATAAAGAGGGTTTGTGCCCTACATATCATAGTTAGTGAGATAAATCATGATCATCACTTGAGATGGTGAGTGTTCCATCATGTTAATACTCAAACAAGGGACATGGTGTGCCATGCCCACCATCCAAATAGTGTCAGCGGTGTGAGATGACATACTCAACACCCAATATAAGGGATCTTAAATCATTATGCCTAAAATATTGCTTACCATCATACCACAACCGATATCAAGGGGTATTCATATTTATAATAAAATACATGAGTCATTAGCTCGAATGATTTTTATTTTCCAGCCACATTATAACCAAGGCATAATAATTCAATAAATGCATTTAACAAAAATTAGCAATGATCAGTGTGCCCTTGCCACCCTTTCTTAATTAATTATATTTAAATAATTCAGTTTATTTAAAGAAGGAAAACCATAATGAATAATCCATTCCATGTAGTCTACCCATTTAATTCTATAAAACATGAAAGTTAAAATTATAAGGCTCAAAGAGTCATTTAGAAAATGTCATGGTCAAAAGGGAAATTACCTACCTGTGAGATTCCAATTATGAGTTGGGACAATCCCTTAAGAGGATCCTTGGGTTCTTTAAACATTTATATGGAGTGGGATAATTCAATTATCACCCAATTTAAATGCTCAGGAGGTTTTCCAGACATTTAAATAATTTACTATAAATAGAAATTCTAGATGGCACACCCAAGGGGTGTCCATGATCGAGGTTGACATCCTCAATATACAAAATAATGATAAAAAAGCATACATCAAGGTGAATTGATTTATTTAATAGGAAGAACTCAATTTAACAAATATGCACAAAAAAGGTATGCATGAATCACTACCGAAAAGCTGCAGAAACACCAAAAATATTTTGGAAAATTAAGATACCACCTACCTTAGGATCAGAGATGACTCCTCATTCGATGGAAGCCTTAGATTTTACGTAGGTTTTGAGAAATTAAAGGAACGGTCCAACACCCTGAAATTAGGGTAAAAGGGATTACACATAAATAAGAAAATTGATCCAAAGATAAACATAGATAAAAGGTAATATGATGGAATAACATACCTCAATCTATCCAACACCCTTGATAGATCTTGATATAGGCTTCAGATCAAGAAGATATCATATAAGCTAGGTTTAAGGAGGTGAGAGTTCATTAGAGGAGGATACACACATAATCCATTGGGAAAGGGAGGAGAAGGAGAAATAGGTTTAAAATATGAATGAACGGAAAACGTAATTTCACCCTCAAAATAGTGTTCACATAGTTTATCCACACAATTTGTCCAAAACATGTGAAAATCATGCCCAAGACACTTCCCAAGGAGATACCTTACATAGTTAAGGGGAATGGTTTCCCTAACTGTGCACAAACCATGGAAATTTTTTCAATCCAACATCTACAGTTTTTCACACAAGTGTGAACCTAGGGTTTCATAGTTCTAGACAAACTGTGTACCCCTACTTGTCCTCTGTCTCACCCCGGACAGTTAGTAGAGACTCTGTGTGATGGGCTGTATGGTATCTAATAATCGTGTAGCCCATTATATTTTAAAATTTTCCAGATTTACGGTATTTGAACAATCCCTAGACACCCCTGGGACCCCTATGACTCCATTAAATACCTCTATAAGTCTTGTTTAATCGAATTTAAGAAAAAAAATGATTTTTAATTTCATGAAAACACTTGTCATTACAACCACCCCTCTCCAAGGAAACTCATCCCCAAGTTTTCCATATGAGGGTAAGGAGGTTTCTTCAGCATAGGGTTTCGACCATTGGGCTTGTATACTAGCTTCCTTATCCCATGTATCATTTTGTACTCAACCATGATTCCATATCACCCACACTAATGGAATTTACCTACCTCATAGTGTCTTCACACTCCAATCCACAATATGAAATAGATACTCTTTGAATGAAGCATCTACATATAATTGAACATCATCAGGTTGAAAGACATGTGATGGGTCTTGATAATAATGATGAAGATGAGATATATAGAAGACATCATGCATAAATGGGTATATTTGAGGAAGATATATATAGTAATCCACTGGTCTGATCCATTACAAAACCCCAAAGGGTCGAACGAAACTTGGTGAGAGATTACCTTGCCTATGAATATGTATATGGACCAACCTGGGAGAGACCCACAAGAAATCCCAATCTCTAAACTCAAACCCAAGAGATCATAAACATCATTCATTATGTGAATTCCATCTGGAATGAGCTATCATCGTACAATTTATAATCAGTATGACCTACTCTTTAGTCTCCTTTACAAGTTGTGGTCCAATCATAGCTGCCTCCCTAGCCTCTAGACAACATAGAGGGGAACAAAATGGCCTACTATATAAGGATTCATAAGAATCCATCTCGACGTTAACCTGAAATATATTATTATAACAAAACACAATAAGGGTAATTTGTTTATCCTAAGAACCCCTGAAGTCAAGGAAACATTTATAAAGCATGTCCTCTATAACCTTAATAATACACTTTATCTGTCTATTGGTCTAAGGGTGATAGGCCAATCGTAGAAGCACCTGAGTACCGAAGGCCCTCAAACACCCCTTCCAGAACCATGACATGAAGTGATAATCACTACTAGAAATTATAGACTGAGGATCTCCAGGTACACATAAAAACTACCTTACATATAACCTCCTAATATCATCTATCAAGAATGTACCTGGAATAGGTAAAAAGATTGCGACCTTCATAAAACAATCAACAACAACCCAAACTATATTTTTTCCATGAGGTGATCTGGGTAAACCAGTCACAAAGTTCATCAGTTTACCATCCCATTTCTACTTGGGAATGAAAAATGGATGTAAAACCCATGTTGGATGCGGATGTTCTTCATTTACCTATTCATAGGTGCAACATCGATTGATAAATACAGAAATCTACCATTTTATAGAAGTCCACTAATATTGGCACCACAGATCCCAATACATCTTGGTAACGTTGGGATGAAATACCTTGGATGATGCATGGAATTCTTACATCAACTTCCCTCTTATATTTTATAGGACCCATAAAAACCCATGGAATATTAGAGTGTCATCACCATATCATTCAAGATTCTTTCTCTTAGGAAATCCCCTCGGGATCAGATATTCGCCTCATTCTTACCCATTCAATAAGTATAGAGGTCACTACTAAAGTGGCAAGGATAGTCTATCTAGGTTCCACCTAAACCTCAATGTGGATCTCTGAGAATAATTACATGAGCTACTATTTTCCACTAGCCTCATGAAATGACTATATCTGAGTCTTCAGACTCATAGAATATACCACTAGATTTATTCTCCCAGGCATATAGGCAAGTTTGAAATCAAAAGACTGTAGGTACTCAACCCACCAGCACTTCTTGAGATTCAGATCTCACTGTGTAAAGATATACTTGAGGACTTTGTGATCAGTGTATACCAGAAAACCCTATACAAGTAGATAGAATCTCTAACAACATAGAGAGTGAATTATAGTAGATATCTTGAGATAATGTGTTAGGTAATTCCAATCATGAGGCCTCAACTGACAATACTCATATGCAATGTCTCACTCGTCCTACATTAGTAAAAATCCAATCCAGAAACCTCATGCATCATGGTAGACTATATATCTCATGTTTGAATCTAAAATAATTATTATCAGTACTGAGTTCAATATTACTTTCAACCCCTAAAATTATTCTTCACAGGATTCTAACCATATGAATTTCATATCTTTCCTTTTCAATCCTATAAGCAGCAATTTAAGACATGAGAAAATCATGGATGAAGCATCTGCAATACTCACCTAGGCCCAATAAAATCTGAATTTCAATGAAGTTTCTGGGATTCTACTAGGAATCTACAACTCTCACTTTATACGGGTCTACTAAAACTTCTAACTCCGAGATAATGTGTCTCAAGAAGTGTACTTTGTCACTTCAGAATTAGAATTTTCAAAGCATAGAATAGAGATAATGCTCTCTCAGGGTATTCAACATGATATAAATATGGATGGAATGGTTGTTTCTGGAGTGTGAATACACTAATATGTTTTCAAAAAATACTACCATGAATGAATCCAGATATGGGTGGAAAACATGATTCCATAGATACATAAAAACTATAGAAGCATTCATGAGTCCGAAAGAAAGTAATAGGTACTCGCATGGACCATACCTAATCTATAAATATATGTAAGGCATGTATGAGGACCTAACACACACCTAGTTATATCCCAAACTCAATTTCTATCTTTTTAAAACACACTCTCTCCTCAAATATAATAAAAGATGTCTTCTATTCTAGGTATTGGATACCGATTACTTACCATGACCTGGTTCAATCAAAGGTAATCCATGGAAAGCCTAAGGGTACCATCAACATTACTAGAAAAAAGGACCGGTAAACCCCAAGGAGAAGTAATGTGGTGTATAAATCCTTCATCCTCCAGATCCTCCAATTGTTTATTGAACTCTATAATCACTATAGGTTTCATCCTATAAAGAGGAATGTCCATTAGTTTTAATCATAGAAAAATATAAATATTAAATTTTACCTCTCACAATGAAGGTATAACAGATAATTCATCAATAAATATGTCCCTATAACCATCCACTTTTGGAGAAATAATAGTGGGTCGTAACCCCTGGTAATCTATAAAAATAATAGCAATATGCACTGTCACATTTCCAAGCCTCTACTGCTCAGGTCCATCTCTAGTCACACTGAAATTCCATTCTCCCTTATGCACATTCCTAACACCCTCTGGTAAAGTAAATACTACTATTTGATGATAACAGCCTATATGGTCTTGGTATGGGACTAACTAGTCCATCCCAATGATTATGTCAAATCCCTCCATGTCCAGGACGAAAAAATTCCACATGAAAAGGAATCTGCATATCTCAAGGGGACAATCCTTACAATGGTGAACGACCTCTGATCGGATACCTAATGGGGTATCTAACTCCATAATTTTATAGAAGTGCTCGATATCAAGGCCTAGAGTCTCCATAATAGTCACAAATATATATGAGTGAGACACACCCATGTTAAATAAAAATGATACTAAAGTAGAGACTACTAGAATAGTACCTCGAACTATAGAAGGCATGACACTCTGCTCCTATGACATAGGATAGACTACATGTAACTTGATTGTATTTTGGCCCCAATTAAATTCCTGACATCCCTAAGAAAGCCTTCTTTGTTCGAACTGGGAATCATTATCTTGACTACCTATTCCATGACCACTACCTTAACTAGAGTGGTCAGTGGTATTCCAACTGCCTTCGTGACATAATCCTACTGGCCCTGCTGGAACATGGGGTAGGAGTAGATCCAATCTCTCTAGGCATTTGTGGAAAACTTCTGTAGAAATGTTGAAAATGTCCCGTCCTTCTATAGCCTCTTCATTCCACTATATCTTGTAATCACTGAGTATTTGTGTGTCCTGGATTCCCACACTGGTGACATATTAGAAAGATATCAGAATAAGGATCCTGACTGCTTATACCTCTATGAGTAACCTAAAAATGTCTCTTTTACTGAGAAGAAGAAACACTAGTACATCTTGATACCAGACTTCCCGAACTCACTCCATCACCTTCCCTCAAATTCCACAATGTAATAAGGGCTTGGTTAACTATCTCTAATATGGTTGCGAACTGAAATACAATGAGTTTTGAACAGATGGTGTACACTATCCCATCCTCTAATCGCCTAGCGATCATAAGATCATCACCCTCTAGAGTAGGACAATCCACTACAGATCTATAAAATTAGGAGAGTATTCCATAACAGACATACCTTCATACTGTATGTTCATGAACAATTTAGCTCTATCAGCCCTCAGATTATGTGGAAAGAAATAGTTATATAACATAATCTTGAAATCTTCTCAAACTGTATTTATATGTCAATCATCATGGGTAATAACGTCTCACCACCTCTTGGCGTAATCATAAAACATATAAGAAGTATGTTTGACCCTCCACTCTAGAGGTATCTTTAGATTCTCACCATCCCCCGAAAAGGTGGGAGGATGCTACTGCTGGAATTCCTAAGTCAATTATGACATAATTTGGTAAGGTTGAATAACACCATTCATATTCTAAAATATATATAGAAATATTTCTCAGAACGAGGTATTAGTTCCTATATCAAGAATAGGAAGAGGTTCTATATGTGGAACCATAGGAGGAATCACTAGTGGTTCAAGGCCTTCCACCTCAATAATGTGGCCATCACCACCTTCAGGGCATACAAATGGAGGACATCATGATGACATGATGCTACAATTCAAAACACACACCTCATAATAGATTTTACCATTTGAAAATATTTATGATAGAAAACTAGTATAGGTGAATATCCTTCCTATAGATATATCATACCCCTTTTCTTGTTCTTAAATCCAGTACTAGGTAATAGACAAAGACCATAATAGGCCATAAGAATGTTATAGACTCAAAAAATACCCACTAATAATGTTGGGTGGAGTTTTCGGTTTCTGATTCAAATGTATAATATAATCATTTAATTCTAAATGTGATATTCATTATTGAATTTTTTCTTATTATGCATTTAAATATATTTAAAAGGTTGAATTAGATGGATTACTATTTTTGATACATAAGGTTCCATACTCATTATGAACCAAAATACAGTGTCCAATTAACCAATACCATAGCACATTCCAACCCATGTGACCAATGGTCCATGGATCAATGTTCCATAATTAACTTCTTATGGTGTCTTCTTTAACCTATGTAGGAAAACACAGTTAGGTTAAGGAAGGCACATTAAGTGTCAATTATGTTTTCCAATACCTACAAGAAATTTCATCACATTTCAATACATAATCATGTCACTAATAATATTAAATTGAAAAATTCATTCTAAATGTAAATGTGTCATGAAAAAATACATGACATATTAGTCTTATTTTTTTCCTATAATTATTTGTATTATGTAACACCCTCATTTCATTGAGCCATAGTAAATAAATTTCATTTCAATAATACCAATATCAATAACATAAAAAAATAAGTGTGTCACCCAACAGTGAAGTTGTATCAACTATAAAAGGTATAATCAATAATACACATTTCCCATCAAAGGTAATTTGGGTTTCTCCTATAAATTAGTTACCTAGGTCTAGGAATAGGGTCATTTCCAAATTCCGTTAACTCCTAGTAACATATCTAGTGCAAAAATAGTAAGACAACGAAAAAATAAGGCACTGATACCACTTTGTAACATCCCAACCTAGGATTCACTTAACCTGTGCCCCGAGTCAGTGGGTCACATGGACTCAATCCCACATCCTTGTATTCTAGAGGCTGCTGACTAGTAGAGAGGGTGTAAAGGTAGTATAGTGGGAAGAATATAACTTCATATCAGATTGGTACAAAAGATATAACCATAAACATACAATAGAAAAATCATATATCAAAATATATAATAAATAAATAGTGGAAGAATAAATTATCAAACAACAAAATAAGAATAAAAAGCCACTAGGTAGTGTCATATACATGGATTCATGAAATTATGATATAAATAATGGGAATATGGAAAATACATATACAATAATGATATATATATATAAACTACAAAAAGAAAAACAAAATTCCACTCCATAATCATCTAGAGCATATTCTCAGTCTTCTGCTCCTATGCTCCATCTATTACTTAATAATATAAAACATTTGCAGTAGCTCACTTTCCCCAATCCATACCTACAGAGAAGTAATCTAATTAGGTACAAAAGGAAACCTGATATGGGTGTGAGATAAAATCCTAGTAGGACACCACCAACAATGTTTAAAAGTAATAAATGTAGTTCTCATAGCTAAACAACATGCCTATATAATTAAATAATTAAAAATGATGAATGAATAAATACCCACCCAAACAGGTTCCTAAAGGACACCTAACAGCTCTACCTACTTCGACTCATGGATATAATGAATGTATGATTAGTAACTATTTATATGGTAATACTATATATATTTTATAATTATATATTGAATCCACCTATATGAACCTTGTATGTGCAGACGTAAGTGGACACATACCTAGAATACTAGGTGTTGGCTAGATTAGGGCATAACTCAGACATCCATAACAAGTCTAAATAATCCTATAATCTCAAACAATAGTACACATGACTTGTATCTCATAATGATTGAGAGACGTCAGGCACGCCACTTGAGATGGTGAGTGTGTCGTCATGTCAACACTCGAACAAGGGACGTGGTGAGTCATGCCCAAACCCAATAGTATCAATTGTTTGAGACAAAAAGCTCAACACCTAATGTAAGGGATCATAAATCTTTATTACCAATAGAACCCTTACCGTTGTACCACAACCTATATCAAGGTGTACTCATGTTTTTAATAAAATACATGATTTATTACCTACCATTCTTTGTATTTACCAATCCCATCATAACCAAGGCTTAATAATTCAGTAAATACATTTAACAAAAATAATCAATGATATGTCTGGCATTTCCACCCTTTCATAATTCATTACATTTAAATCACTTATCTCATTTAAAGAAGGAAAATCATCATTAATAATCCATTATATATAATCAACCCATTTAATTTTATAAAAAATGGAAATTAAAATTATAAGAATCAAAGAGTCATTTAGAAAGTGTCACGGTCAAAAGAGAAATTACCTACATGGGAAAATTCCAATAATGAGTTGGGATAAGAACTTAATAGGTGTCTTTATTTCTTTAATCATTTATATGGGACTAGTATAACTCAATTACAACCCAACACAAATTCTTAAAAAGAATTATAAATATTTAAACAATTAAATTTAAATGGTAATTCAATCCAACACACCCAAGGGGTGTCCGTGATCGAGGTTTAGATCCCCAATTTTCAAAACAATGATCAATGAGTATACATCAAGTTGCATAGATCAATTTAATATAAAGATCTCAATTAAACAGTGATGTGTGGGAATGGTCGTCATGGAGTACAACAGTAAAGCTAAGAAAAAAACAAAACGGTTAGGTAAAAAGACAAGAACAACTACCTTATGGTTGTAGATGACTTCTTGTCTAATGGAAAACTCATATTCGAAGTAGGTTCGGAGAAATTGAATAAATGGTCAAACACCCAGAAAATATGGAAAAAAATATTTAACATAAAATGTAAAACGGATATGAATATAAACTTTAAAAAAGGTAAGGGATAGGTAAATAATACCTTAATATATCCAACACATTCAACAGACCATGATTTGGACTTTGGATCGAGATGATATTGAAGAAGCTCGTTTAAAGGAGGTAGGAGATCGCAAGAGGAGGATACATGCTTCTGCTTCTAGAAAAGTTATGTGAAGTAAGAAATAGTTTTAAAATATTAATTAAGGTAAAAAATATAATTTCACCCTCAAAGTAAGAGTTGAATGGTTTTTATGCATGATTTGGCCAAACCTTCCATAAATTGTGCTCAAGCCAAAACCCAAGCAGAGACCCAACATGGTTAAGGTGCACATTTTCCCTAACTATGAGAAAATCTTAAAAAATGACTATGTCCAACCTCTAAAACATTTTACATGGTCATCCGATTTGGTTTAATAGTTATAGAATAATAATTTGCCACTTGCTACTCCTATGAATTTCCCCACACAATTAGTAGAGATAATGTGGACTAGGTTGCACAAGATTCTAATAACCATACATCCCCGTTTATTTTCAAAATTTCTGGGGTTTTGGGCACTGAACAATCACTGAAAACCTCATGACCCCTATTAATCCATTAGGTAACATTAAAAGTGTAGTTTAGATGAATTTAAACAAAAAAAATGATTCGAACCTTTATAAAAAATAGGTCATTACAGGTTGGAAATCTATGGATCCAAGATTACTCTTGTAGGGATTTTTAACTATATTTATTTATAAAACCTCACAAGAAAAAAGTTTCATATACCATATGTTTGAGATATATTTAAATTCATGTAAATATAATTGGATTATACTTTTGAGTGAGTAAATTGTGAGTTGCATAAGGAGTTACACATTAATACGGTTTAAACATGTTAATTTGTTGGATGTAATTGGGATTCCAATTTTTTTTGAATCATGTATACATAAAGGAATAAAAATATGAGATAATAAAAATTTAATTTTATGAAATAGTTATGGATTTAATATTCACATGATGTATATTAAATTATTGATACTTTATAAGAAAACCCCTCAAATATTAAGTGTGATATTCCTTCCAAAGAAAACACTTGTCAAGACCTTGATCATTTAGTATGAGTAACCCTAAATTTTAGCTTACCATGAATTATATTACATAAGTAATTTATATTATAAATGATTCTAATTTTTTAGGTTCCTATTGATGACTTAATATTTGGGTTACCCTTAGTTATGAATCTTTAACCATTAGGATTCTAGAGGAATAGAGTTGAGTAAATCCAAATAATTGATTAAGATAAAGAGTTATTCCATCAACTATTCAAGAGTCGCATATGATATGATTTTTATGATTTTCTATTAAATATAGTTTAGACATATTTACATGTTTAACTTATGAATGTCGGGGAAAATATGGGTTCTTCATCACTAAATGAATATAATGTAAGGGGTCATAATTTTTAGTGGAAGTAATTTCATAAAAAGTACATTTTGATAAGATATAAAACATGATAATCACACATATATATAACTTTATTATGGATTGTGACATTTTTCATGTTTATAATTGTGATTTCTATTATAGTAATATGCTATAATATAATTTTAGATTTTAATATATAGATGAGAAGTGTTCTAAAAGTAAATTAATTGAATATATATTAATGAAATGTTATATTGAATTTAGAATATAGTGAATGATTTATATATTATAGATATGGATAATAATATTTATAAAATTTTTAATTAGAATAACAGGTTGATTCCAACCCCACTTACCATGGGAATTGTTACTTTGGATATTTAAATGATAAATTTAATCAAGGACTCTATATAGATGGAATTTTTCAATCATTTAATAATGAATCACTTGGAAATTACAAATCCTATTTATTAGAAAAAATTAATACAGAAACATTTAGTGGAATAGGTGAAAGGGAAAGTTTAATATTCTATTTAATATATAGTGATGTATATGGACCATTGAGTACTCAAGAATGTACTAGTTATAAGTACTTCACAACATTTACTGATGACTTCGTTTGTAAGGTTGTGTGTTTCTAATAAGACAGATGTTTGAAAATTTTGATAAGATCAAATATTTTTAGAATGGATTAGATAATAATCTGGTAAAAAGTATTAATATTCTTCAATAAAATGTGAGTGGTGAATTCCCAATCTATGAATTCATGGATCATGATATTTTAGAATTGTTTCACAGCCCAATCCTCCTGAAAATCCATAGTGGAATAGTGCATCTGAGAGGATGAATCATATCATGTGAGACATGGTTCAATCAACGATAAGTTAGTGTGAAGTTATTTATTTATTTTGGGTATATTCCTTATATTTTTATTCATTCCTACTTAACCGCATATAATTCAGGCATCCATAAAGACACCATGTGTTTCATGGTGTGAGAAGCATTCTAATATGTATTTTATGAATATTTTGGGATGTGAGGAATAAGTATGGTGTTTGTATTTTGATAAACATGGCCTTAAATTAAATAATTTTTTTATTGTTTATCCTAAAGTGACTATGAGGTATTATTTTTTTTAGTATTACTGAGTACAAATTTTTTCCCCTAATATGGTTTATTTATTAAGAAGTATAATATGACTTAAGGAGTTAGTGGGAGGAAATTTTAACTTGAAAAAAATCAATAGAAATCAATATGAAGTGATCCTGGGAAGGATGTTAATCTGGTTCCACAATGATTTATGGAATAAGAACCAAATTTGGTTACACAAGAACCTCACCGGTATGGTATTCATCAGAATCCTGATAGATGTGTATTTATTTATAAAATGATAATGAAGTAATGATAATATATTATTAACATACTACATATTGAGAGGCCATTTAGAGTTCTGATTCTGAGAAATAGAAAGATTCCATGAAATTAGAAATGGAATCCATGTACCCTAATAATGTTTAGAACATGGTGGATAAACCTAAAGGGATGAGACCCATAGGGTACAAGGGGTTTTCTGAAATAAAACCGGTAGGGATGGTAGATTGTCTACCTATACATCTTGTTGGGTCATAAAGGGTGATGAAAAAATTCATTGTATTGACTATAAAGAAACATTTTATTCATCATCGATTCATATATTTTTTTTCAATATAATCACATTATAATTATGAGATATATCAGAAGGATTTCAAAACTACTTTTCTTGATGGGAATTTTATTGAGGAAGTTCATATGATATATCTCAAAGGTTTTAAATTTACAAATGAGTCTACTAAGGTTTTCAAGTTATAATAGTCTATTTATGGATTGATGAAAGATTATCTAAGTTGGAACATATTATTTGATGATTAAATCAAAGAGTTTGATTACATGAATATTAGTGGGAGTGTTGTGATATTTATGACATTGTATGTGTATGACATACTCCATATCAAAAAATTATATCCCAACTTTACATTTTGTAATGTTGTGGTAGGGAAATTTTTTCATTGATGAATTACATGGGTGATATATCCAATATACTTGGTATAGATATCTACAGTTAAAGATAAAAAATATTTCTTTGAATGATTAAAAACACATATATTAGTAAAGTTTTATAGAGGTTTATCAAGGAGAAATAAGAGGTCTTTACTAGTGTTTCGTGGATTGAATCTTAAGAAGATTAAAGATCCTTGTAAAGAGTTATAAATAATGGATATTAAATATTATATATATTCTAGAGGATCTATAATAGATTCCATGTTATGTACTCAACCTGATGTATCAAATTATTTAAGAATGACTAGTATATACAAATCTAATACCTGACAGAGTCACTAGATTTCTATCAAGAATATCCTTAAGTATTTGAGATTAAGTAAGATATATTATTGGTCATTAGATTATAGGATGAACTCGTTTTAACAGGTTTCAGTAATTCTAGTTTTCAATTGAATGAGTAGGATTTGATATCTAAATCTAGTTTCATATTTTTTCTAAATGGTAGAGATATCAGTTGGAATAGTTCTAAAAAAGCCACTAAAGTGGGATCAACAATAAAGGAAGAGTAAGTCACTATATCATATGTTTTAAATTACTATGTTTGGATCCATATGTTCATCACTGTTAATGGTGTATTTTTTAGCCTCAATTGAGAAATTAATCATTAATGGGGAAATAATGGAACTATTTCTCAGGATAAGGAACCTCAGTCTCACCAAAGAACTAAACAAATCCTTTACAAATACTGTATCCTTAAAGTTATCATTGATATGGGTGATGTAAATTTCTATTGGGTGGTTACATATGAAAATGTAGAAGATCCTTTAACAAAGCCATTATCATAGAAAAATAATAAGGTTTATGTTGGATTTATTCATATTACATACATGAGAGATTGTATGTAATAATTATAAAATGCATCATGGTTTTAGAATAAATAAAATGCAAATTTATCATGCATTCATGTGTTTCATATTTATATCACATTAATAGTAGAATTAATCATTAGGATGATTCATTAACGGTATATAAAACTTGTATATGATCAATAAAACATTCAAAAATATTAAACACTACAAAATAAATGGGTTATAGTATTTTATATTAGCTACCAAATATTGGAATTTTATGCTTTCCCTCCTTTGATAAATGAATGAAATCTATATAAGTATTCAATCCAATTGTTGGTGTTGGGATGAAACTATCATTCCAAAGTCAAAACACTCTTTATGCCAAGTTCTCCATTTTACTTCACTAAAGAAGGTGTTAACATGCATCTTAGATTTCACAGGGTCCTATAATAGTATACTTGGATTCTAGTGGATTGTATACTATTTATATAGGACATAGTCTATTTATGATCTCTTAGTGATCTCCCTCAAACATACTCCATCAAGATGAAGCATTCAGGAGTTAAGGTATGCATATTTTATTTATGTCTTTCATTTCATGTTGATTTGATAATGATATATTGGTCACACAAAGGATTTTATTCTACTTAATTGGATATGATGAGATCCAAAAAAAGCCATCAATAATAAAAAAACACCCCTAAGTATATCAATGATTGTATAAAATTACCTGAGATATACTTTAGTGGGATACTCTATATAATAAGTGTTAACTTATTATATCATTATTATATTATTTGTATCAAATATAACTCTTTGTATAAAGTAAAAAATTCTACTCCAACTAAAATTAACACATAATCACAAGCTATAATACTTCATGACGTTCATCAATTAGGTAAAAATCATAGTTTTACTTATTCTATTCATATAATATAAATATAACACACATGAATGAATGATAAAAGAAGAATTAATTTATTATAAAACCATGATACATTTTACAACTATTACATCCAATCTCTCATGTATGTCATTCCAATATATTCAACATAAAACTCATGTTTTTTTGTAATAATTATTTTCCCAAAGGATCTGCTACATTTTATTTTATAACCACCCAATAGATATTTACATTACCACTCTCAAATATCTCTCAAATGAGATAATATTTAAAAAGTATGTGTTAGGTTTTTTGGTGAGATTAAGATTCCTTGGATTGAGAAATAGATCCATTATTTTACTAATAATTCTCAATCATTCCATTAATTATAAGAAACACCCTAAATTTAGTGATGAAATTATTCATCCAAACATATTCTTTACATGTTCTGATATGGTGATGTACTCTGCATCAGTTGTTGAGTCTACTATAATGAATTATTTATTTCTCTTATAACTGATATCTCCACCATTTTAGAAAAACAAGAAACTAGATAAATATTTGATATTATCTTTTCCATATTATAAACTAGAATCGATGAAACCTATTACAAAGAGCTGATCCTTACCTCTAATGGAAAATAACATATATTTACTTCTTATTAAGTGCATAAGGATATTCTTTCAAGCAATCTAATAACTCTCCCTAAGATTGGATTGTCGTATAATAGGAATACTTTAATCATACGTGACATTGAGTCATGTAAATAATATGGTATAAAAGATAGATCCTATGAAGAATACATAAGGAATATAATTTATCCCTTTTAACTCTTTATAAGGATTTTCAATATTTATAATATTCTTACCATATAATTCTAGTAATTATCCATTCTTGGAGTCTTCCATTCTAAACTACTTTTGAAATTTACCAATAAATGTGTTTTGAATTAGTCCAAAAATCATTTAAAATATATATCTATAGATCTTAATAACTAATATAGAAGATGAATCTCCCATGTATTTCATTCAGAATAATATTCCTAATTACACATTTTCCGAATTTAATGTTTGGAGATCATTTAAACTTAGTAAAATGTTATCCACATAAAATATTGGAAATACCATTACATTTTCCCTTATCCACTTGTATATGAAAGTATCATATGTTTTATAATGAAACTACACTATTTTATTACATCAAAAAACTATACGTTCTAACTCTGAGAATCCTTCTTCAATAAATAAAAATTACATTTCAACTTAGAAGCCTTAGAAGGATCATTTGGAACATTAAAACATTCATGTTTAATCATATACAAGTACTTAACTAAATTATTATTAAGATAATAGGTTTTCAAATCCATAATATATGTCTCATAATCATAATGACTTATTATATAAAGTAATATTTGAGTAAAATCTATCATCACAATTGATGAAAAGGTTTATTAATAGTCAAAACAATGAGTTTTATAACTATTTTACACCAAAAAATATTATAGGTAGACTCCCTTGCATTTATATCAATTTTATTTTAAAAAATCCATTTTCACACTATGGGCCTCACCGATTCAAGAGCATCCACCATATTAAAAAATCAGTTGTTGTATATGGATTTTATCTTAGATTTAATGAAATTTAACCATTTAATAGAATCAAAATACTCAATTTCCTCTTATAAGGTCAATAGGTTCATTATCTATAGAAATTAATCCATTATTATTTTCTCTAATAAATCTATATATCTCAGGATTTTAACAAATCCTACCATACACTAGTGCAGAAAAACGTTATTTTCGTTGGTTATTTTTCATTTTTTATGTCGTGTTTTTGCCGACGTTAATACGAAAGACGTTATAAATAATGTTTTTGACATCGGTTATTTAAAAACCGACGTAACATACATAACATCACGGTTTTTATCACGTCGGTTAATTAATAACCAACGTGAAAAAACCTGGGGGCGGGGTTTATAACGTCGGTTATTATATAACCGTCGTGATAAACCGTGGGTGCTTTATGATGTCGGTTATACAATAACCGACGTCATAAACACGTGTAGGGGAGTTTATCACATCGGTTATTTAATAACTGATGTGATAAAATACTGGGCTATGGTTTATCACGTCGGTTATTAAATAACGGACCTGCTAAACCAGTCCCAGGAGGGGTTTATCACGTCGGTTAATCAATAACCGATGTGATAGAAGGCGTGGGAAATGGTTTATCTGGTCGGTTATTAAATAACCGACGTGATAAACCATTTCCCAGGCCATTTATCACCGGGGTTATTGATTAACCGATGTGATAAAGCATTTCCCAGGTGCTTTATCATGTCGGTTACTACATAACCGACCTGATAAACCATGCCACATTTGTTTATCATGTCAGTTATGAAAAAACCGATGTGATAAATGCTTCTAGATTTCTTTATCACGTCGGTTATAAAATAACCGACATGAAAGAAATTTTTTTTAAAAAAAAATCCACTGCAGTCCTTGCCTCTCACCCAAAATCAACCAGAAACCAAATCAATAATTCGTTCCACAAAAACAGAAGATAAAAACATGGACTAAAACAAATTTAAGAATTTACATTGATAACAGATAAAACATAACCACTTGATAGCCCCCACCCTCATGTATACCCCCTGTACAGCCCTCCCCCACGCCATTGGAGCTCCCACCACACCCATAGACTACCCCCGACCCCCTAGAGAGCCCCAAACACCCCTCAACAACCCCCCACCCTCCTGAACAGCACCCCCTCACCCCCTCACCCCACTTGACAGCCCCCACCACACCCCTAGACTACCCCAACCCCCCGGATAGCCCTAAACACCCCTCGATAACCCCCCCCCCCCACCCCCACCCTCCTGAACAGCACCCCTCACCCCCTCACCCCACTTGATAGCCCCCACCACACCCCTGGACTGCCCCCGACCCCCTTTCTAGCTCTAAAAACCCCGGGACAACCCCCCCACCCTCATGTATACCCCCCATACCCTGGACATCCCTCCCCCACCCCATTGGATCCCCCCACCACACCACTAGACTACCCCCCCCCCCCACTCTCCTGAACAGCACCCCCTCACCCCACTTGACAGCCCCCACCCCATTGGAGCCCCCACCACACCCCTGGACTGCCCCCCCAACCCCCTGGACATCCCCAAACACCCCTCTACAACCCCCGCCCTCCTAAACAGCACCCCCTCACCCCACTTGACAGCCCCCACCACACCCCTGGATTGCCCCCCGACCCCCTAGATAGTTCCAAACACCCCGAGACAACCCCCCCCCCCCCCCACCCTCATGTATACCCCCCCCCCCCCCCCACACCCTGGACAGCCCTCCCCCACCCCATTAGATCCCCCACCACACCCCCGGACTGCCCCCAACCCCCTGGACAGCCCCAAACACCCCTCGACAACCCCCCACCCTCATGTATACCCCCCACCCCACCAGACAGCCCTCCCAGACCCCTGGAAACCCCCAACCCCCCTGAACACCCCCCACACCCTTGAAACCCCTCCCCCCCAGACCAGAATCCATACAAGAAAAACCATCATAAGTAGACCAAAACAATAAGTAGACCAAAATTAAACATTCAAATATATAACATTCAAATATTACACTGTCAACTTCAAAATAAAAAACTAAATCCAACCTAAACGACTACCAAATACACAATTATAATGACAATATTCAAAATTACATTTTACATTACAAATAACTAAAATTTAATCAAACCTGTAAAATAATTTGATCACTCCACCTGTAAGTGTTTGATTTCTTCAGCATTATATGGTTGAGGGTCATCAAAAATCTACAAATGAAAAGGATAGTAGTTAACATGTATAATGGGTAAATCAAATTGAAAAATTATGGAAAAGTTTAAGAGGAAATTTTAACAGGTCAAAATTCACAACTGTCCCAGTTGTTATTATTTCATACATCAATCTTAACATATAATATCCGTATTCGATGATGCCTTGTTGTTCATGAAAATTCTGTTTGAATGAGTGTAAATTCAATATATTATTTTAATGTAATAAATCAAAAAGTACAAATTATAAATGGATATTTACCTTCACATTTACATATTTGATCTTTGCATTCCATTTCTTTGCGTTTTTTCAAAATTAGACCCATGCCCTGTTACAAAAAAATACTAATGGGGTAAATTTAAAATTAATTATAATATATAAAACTATTGAGAAATTGAAACATAATTTTCCAATATATTCTTAAAACATTCCCGCACATCATCATGGATAGAGCATATCCAATAAAGTGCTTTCTCCCTTGGGAAAAAAACCCCTAACATCCAATGATCACTGATAAAAGGAAATTTAACATTAGCGGTTTTTTATGTTAAAAGATAATTATCTCTTTGAGAGAGATGTGTTTCATACCTCTCACAAAAAGACATCATCCAACATTGTGTGACTATATTCTTTTCAAGTATTTCAGCAATATAAAGCATTCTTTGTTCCTCATCCAATGCACATGCTTCAGGGGAAATCAATTACGGGTCCATGAATTCATATACATCTGTCAGCTCATTCCTCTAACATAATTTATAAAGATACCTACTACAAAACAGACATAAGTATACATTTTTAATAAATATAACGTAGGGAAAAGGTGTTAAGACTTACATGGAAAAAATTTCACCACGTTGATGCCCAACTTATCTCCAGTAACAAGCTCCGTGGTAGCAGTTTTCATAATCACCACATTTATTTCACGTCCACAAACATGAGATTCCATTGGAAACTCATAATGATCTGCCAAGATATTTGAATATCTTGACAATCTGTCAAGACTACTAGATTATGTATTAGATGTCATAGCTATTTGTCTTTGTTGTTGTCTATATAGTATTTATTTACCTTTGAAGTATTCCTGTAAAAATAAATTGAAAAATATATTAGTTTTCAAATGATAAAACAACATTAATAAAAAAAATAAAATAAAAAATATATCGTTCATACCTCTATGGTAATGAGTCGAAGAAGTCTGGATATTCACATTAAAAAAGGGCCGATACTATGTCCAACTGTCGCCACCTCATCTGTAGGTAATGGTACCCGAGCTGATCTATCTATAATATCCTGTATAGTGACCCTCTAATTCTCTACCTCTAATTGATGATGATGAACTGTATCTCCTATAAAATAAACCAACCCATATGCTACTATATGCTGTTAAGAATCATCAACATACAACTCGTAATAAGTAGGAAGCTGTGGCGGAGGAGTAGGATAAAAAATGGGGTCAGCAGGATGAGGTGGGGGAGTGTTAGCTACTGGCGGAGGTGGAGCATAAATAATGGGGTCTGCAGGGGGAGGTGGGGGAGTGGGAGATACAGTCTGAAATTGTCTTTTCATGTCTGTAAACATATACTGCACCGACGCTCTAATCTTTTCCTCCATTGTCGCATTAATATTATGAATTTTAGCCTCCAAGGATTCAATTTTTTCTATAAACCCCCTCAACGTTTGAAGTTGAAGAATGTGGAAACACTTTTCTTACCGATACACCTGTCATATATCCTCTTACATGACCAGGATGTTTGGGCCTTCCCAATGATATAGATAAAATATCTTCCCTCCCAGTAGCTGTAAATGTCCCATGTGAACTCTGATCCTCAAGAGAGACCTGTATTAATTAATTGAACATTTCTGTAATGATTGAAATTATATGAAGAAAATGGTTAACTTAAATAAATAAAATATATATCTTATAATCCTCTCAGCTATGATTCTCGATTCATTCGAAAGATATTTCCCTTATTTCCATTCCGGGATCTCTTCCATTTTTCATGTCTAGATGGTGGGGATGGAGGGGCCACCTCTCCAGATCTTAAAGACTCAGCTCTTAGTTGTTGAAATTTTTCCACCATCATTTGTTCTTCCAATAATGCATACCCTCCCCGGGATAAACTATGATGGTATACATTTTTAGATTGGATCTCTTGATGAGCTTTCCTTATTTTCTGTAAATTAAGAATAAGAAATCATTAACAAAACGTTAATAAGATCATTTATATAAGAAATCTTATAAAAGTTTACACCACCCTTACCAAAAATGACTCTTTTCTTCTACTTTAAAAAAACTATCTCCATGTGTCTTTAACTATAAAAGTATATATTCGACATAGATTGTCATGAATCCTATGACCATAAATGAAATCTGATGAGAGGGTTGATTTGAAATACCTCCATCTCTTGGAATCCAACGATAAGAATTTCTTCCTGACTCCTCCAATGTAAGGAATATCAAATTTCATCTGATAAAGAAGAGGTTAAAAATATTATATATACTAGAAACATTTAAAAAATATTCAAACAATAGAAAAAGATCTTACCAAAATCGTATCTCATAACTGAGAGATTATCACTTTATCCACACTTCTCTAGTCATCATACAGAATTCTTACTTTTCTCTTAGCCTGAGTTGCTACAAAACTCTTAAAATATTTTGCATTTGGACCTCTAGGAATATCATCATCATCAAACTCAACGACTATCCTCTGATCCTGCGTACGGGAACTGATAATTTTGGTAAACGTGTGCACCCACGTTTACCAACTTTTGAACTACTTGTTCTAATAGGAGCATGTGAATGTTCCTCCCTAGAGGTATGACCAAAATTCCCTTCTCCAGAATCATGTGGTTGATCAACTGAATGATCTGTCATTATCCTTCAAATAAAAAAAACAAATGTTAGTTCAAAAATATACAAATTCAAATATTTTAATACTACTTTAATCAGAAAATAGAAAAGTGTACTAAGTTACATAATAGTAAACATTGGTAATATGGTAAGCATGTTAAACAATGGTAAAGATGGTAAAGATGGTAAACATAGTAAACATGGTAAACATAGTAATCCTGTTAAACATGGTAAAGTAATTGTCACTGAAAAAAAATAATAGATATATAATTCATGTAATGGTAAACATGATAAAGTAAACTAAACACACATAAAACAAAAAAAACTTATACTTATTTTGTTTTAAAACATGTTTTAATAAATAAAAAACGTACAACATCTAACATTTTTGAAAAAAATAAATGTAAACAAGAAATAAACATATGTTACCTTTAATTTTAGGAATGTACAAATGGATTGTTTTCCCAAATTACTTCACCGTGATCGTTCCTTATGGCACAAACCATGTCTTCAACATGCTCATCATTATGTTCTGTTAATCTTTCCATGGAAGTAGGGATCTGACATAAATCAGCATCTTCATCAACTTCATCCTCACCAACATATTGTTTTTTCCCTTGTAAAACAATATCCCACTGCATATCTAATTGATCTACTACATAGAAAATTTGTTTTGCATGTTTTGTCGTTATAAAAGAATCAGTTGTGTCTTACAATCTATTCAGATTAACAAGTGTCATTCCAAATTCATCGTGTCTGACACTCTTGTTACCGATAAGCCATTTACAGTTAAAAAAATGAACTTTAATTTTAAATTTATCATCCTTCCATATGTCTTCAATCAGTCCATAATATGAACTTGATGCAGAAATTGGGTTTTTGTCCTTAGCACTCGAAAAATGCATTGCTTCTGCAAACACCAATACACCACTATTCTGAACTGCACTTCTGTTGTCCTGAGATTTCGTATGAAATGTATATCCATTAATGTCATAACCGGACCATGTTATCACATTTAAACATGGACCACCCACTATCCATTTTAAGGTCTCTGATACATCTGATCTACCAAGCAAAGTATTTTTAATCCACGACAAAAATGTTTTTTTGTGCTCATTCAAAATCCACATTTCTTTCTTCTTTGGATGACATTGTTTCAACTCATTAATATGTAATGTGATATACGGTTTAGCATCAGCTATGTTATACAAGATGTTTGATTCTAACTTCTTCATCTGTTCAGCTAACAATGATTTGACTTTCAAGCCACGAATCCCCTTTCCCTCATTATTAACTCGTTCATGGTGAGATGGAGGCAAACCTATGTGTTGCGCCGCAGCCATGTAGCTCGTACAAAACTCTGCTACCTCCTCAGAAATATACTTTTCAATAATGGAGGCTTCAGGTAGATATGGATTTTTAACAAACCCCTTTAATATTTTCATATACCTTTCAAAAGGATACATCCAACGAAGATATACAAGTCCACAAAGCTTTATTTCTCGAACCTGATGAATCATTGAATGCACCATTATATCAAAAAATGTTGGAGTAAAATACATTTCCAATTGAAAAAGTATAAAAATTTCATCCTTTTCCAAAATGTTCAAAGCATTCACATCAATCGCCTTGTTACAAAATGAATTGAAAAAATAACACAACTTCACCATAGTCTTTCTGACACGAATGGGAAATATTCCACGCAATGCAACTAGTAGAATTTGTTGCATCATGACATGAAAATCATGTGATTTCGTACCTATCAACTTCAAGTCCTTCAATGAGACAAAAATTTTTACATTTGAAGAATAACCTTGAGGAACTTTGATATAATGAAGACACTGACAAAAGCTAATTTGTTCCCTCTTAAATAATGTATGACAAGCCGGGGGAAGAAATGTTCATCTTCCTTTAAGAGTGGGATCTAACTCCAAACGTATTCCCATTGATAGTAAGTCTAATCTTGCATTCAACCCATCTTTAGTCTTTCCTTTAATATCTAACAATGTTCCAATAAAACAATCACATATATTCTTCTCCATGTGCATGACATCAATATTATGTTTAACTTATTGATACCTCCAATATTGTAGCTCAAAAAATATTGACCTTTTCTTCCAAATATGTCTATCATTACCAGATTTCTATGTCTTTCCCAATGTCACATCAAAGTCTTTCAGCCCCTCAAAATACGGATCCAGGGATAAAGGTTTTGGAGTAGTATCAAATTCTTGTGAGCCATTGAATTCCTTTTTTAGTCTTCTATACGGGTGATCCATAGGCAAAAAACTTTTGATGACCCATGTATAATGTTTTCCTCCCATGATGCAATTGACAATATGACATCTGTTGTTCGCAAATAGGACATGATTTATGCCCTTTAACACTGTATCCAGAAAAATTTCCATACGCTGGGAAGTCATTTATAGTGAACAGAAGCACTACATGCAGTTGAAAATATTCCATTTTATAAGAATCATACACCCTAATACCATCATCCCATAACAATTTCAAATAATCACTCAACGGTGACAAGTAAACATCAATATCATTGCCGGGTTGCTTTGGACCAGAGATCATTATACTCAACATGACATACTTGAACTTCATACAAACTTCAGGAGAGAGGTTGTAAATTACCAATAAAACAGGCCATGAACTATGTGTGCTACTGAGGGTTCGGTATGGATTCATTCCATCTGTGCACAACCCTAATATGAGATTTCTTATTTCATTTCCAAATGTAGAATATTGCGCATCAATTTTCTTCCATTGTGTACAATCAGCTGGATGACGTATTTTTCCATCACATACCCGCTCATCAGCATGCCATATTAACCTTTTTGCATCAAGTGGATTAGCATATAAACGTTTGAAATGATGAAGTATTGGAAGATACCAAAATATCTTTGAATGGAGCTTTGTAATCTCTACATCAGCCTGTGATTTCTCTTTCACCTTATACCATGATGTCCCACATTTAGGACACTCTGACAAAAATTCATATTCCTTCCTATATATAATGCAGTCATTCGGACATGCATGTATTTTCTTGTATCCCAATCCCATCGGGCATAATATTTTCTTGGCCTTGTAATGTGAATCTGGAAGATCGTTATCTTTTGGAAGAACGTCTTTCATCAATTATAGCAGCTCTGTAAAACTTTTGTCACTCCATCCATGTTTCGCCTCCAGGTTAATCAATCATAACACCACTGACAAAACCGTTAAATCTGTACAACCAGGATATAATGGTTTTTCTGCATCACTATATAGATGTGCAACTGTCAGTTCTATCTCAATTTGTTCTTCTACAATATCGCGAATCAATTCTTCAATTACATCGGAGTTACCATCTTGTGAATCATCATCATCAGTGACATTTTGTCTAGTTTCACCATGCCAAATCCGAGGGCTGTAACTCGAATTAAAACCATGTCATATCAGATGATCTTTTATCTCTCTACTTTTCCACTTCTTCATATTCAAACATTTTAGACCTGGACAGAAAAAAATGTCACTATGTGGAACATTTCGTTTAGCAAATTCCAAAAAGGCATAAACACCTTCCTCATATTCATTTCTCATTCGGTGTGCTGTAATCCAAATTCGACTCATTATTACCTATAACAAATATAAAAAGTATATATATTTTTAAGATAAGAAAAATATAAGTTTATATGAAAAAAATCATAATTTGAATGTAAAACAATTTTGAAATATAAAACAAATCTATGTGTATCTAAAAAAATATGCTTGAATATTATTATTAAAAGAAAATATAGTTAGATATAACAGTTTTAAATTCCATTTAATAAAAGAAAACCATGGCGCCTACATGGTCGATAGAAAATTGGAGAGAATGGAGTAAACCTGAGAATCAAATCATATTTAAAATATAAATTCAGGTGGAGAAAATCACCCCTCCTAGACCCCACCCCCCACCCCCTACCCCCTTGGACACCCCCCTGGACACCCCCAACCCTCTGGACAGCCCCCACCCCCTGGAAAACCCCCAAAACCTTTTGGATAGGCCCCCACCCCTTGGACAGCGCCCCCCCCCCCCCACACACACACACACCCACCCCCTTGGACACCCCCCTGGACACCCCGCAACCCTCTGGATATCCCCCACCCCCCGGCCAACCCCCAAAACCCTCTGGACAGGCCCCACCCCCTTGGACAACCCCCCACACCCACCCACCCCCTTGGACACCCCCCTGGACACCCCCAACCCTCTGGATAGCCCCCCTACCCCATGGACAGCCCCCACCCCTCTAGACAACACCCCCACCCCTCCTAGACACCACCCCCACCCCCTACCCCCTTTGACACCCCACTGGACACCCCCCAACCCTTTGAACAGCCCCCACCCCCTGGACAACACCCCACCCCTCCAGATCGCACCCCCACCCCTCCTGGACTCCACCCCCACCCCCGAACCCCTTGAACACCCCCCATGGACACCCCCCAACCTCTAGACATCCCCCACCCCCGGAAAACCCCCAAAACCCTCTGGACAGACCTCCACCCCCTTGGACAACCCTCCACACCCACCCCCCCCCCCCTTGGACACCCCCTGGACACCCTCCAACCCTCTGGACAGCCCCCACCCCCTGGACAACCCCCCAAACAATGGTTTACATATAAAAACTAGGCATGGTGAACACCTAAAAACACATGAATTTAATATATACTTCCTCATGAAATAGATGGAATTAAATATTATTAAATATGGCTACTTAAATGATCATATGGTAATTAAAAATAACCTATGATATTCAACTAGTCAAATGATCACATGTTTTATCAATAACTAATATCATAATGAGGTAATGGATAATTCTAGAAATCTTAAACATATTGTCGAGGCCTTGGCCAAGGCCTCAAAAAATACAAGGGTAAGCCCTCAGAAGAACCCATTTTTATTTGGAATCATGAGACATAGCGATGCATCAAAGGGACATAGAGGTCAACAGCCATTACATTATATGTCTAATAGATTCTCATATAAAAGAGGATAAACATAAGCAGCAACAACACATGAAATATCATTTCTGAATTCTTACATTTAATAAATAACCATTCTATGTAGTAATATAGGTGAATGAGATCATTAGTTGTCAATGACAACAAAAATTACCATCAATTTCGGGAATTTGCGAACCAAAAACAAACTAAATAAAAGTAGTTGAGGATTACATGAATATTTTGAGTTGATCTAATAAATTTGGGGATGATAAATAAGATGATGATGGAAAAAATTGGTAAGAGGGTTCGAAATCGAAGAATCTTACCTAGTTTAAACACAAAAATCTCAAAACATAAATATAGACTATCCGGGAAAAAAATGAACGAAATAGATTCGTGGAAGGCTTAAATGAGTGATGCGAGTTGAGATGATATATCCAAGGAGAGTAAATATGATAAATGATGAAGGAAAAACGATTTTAATGCAGCGAGATCGACGAGTTGATTAGGGTTTACTGCGCGAGAGAGACGAGCCGTCAGACTGTCGATCGAAAAAACGTAAATGACAATCCACGGGGCTTGTTAATTTTTTAAATGTTTTATAAAGTTGGTTATTTAATAATCGGCGTTATAAACTGTTTTTTTACATTTATAACGTCGGTTATTATAATAACCGACCTTATAAATGCATCAAATACATCTTTTTTTACCTCGTTTATTTTATAACCGACCAACAAAAATCCGCGTGTTGGTTTTTTACGTCGGTTATTCTATAACCGACGTAAAAAACACATAAAAATCACAGTTTTTTATGTCAGGAATTGTATAACCAACGTAAAAAACGTTTTGTGGGTTGTTTTGTTATGTCGGTTATAAAATAACCGACCTCAAAAAGGCCTCAAAAGCTGCGTTTTTACATCGGTTAAAAAATAACCGACGTAAAAAACCCCCCGCGCTTTGGTTTTTTAAGTCGGTTATATTATAACTGACGTAAAATACTCATAGATATCTCGTTTTTTATTTCGGTTATCAAATAACCAATGTAAGAAACCCCTGCACTTTTGCATTTTACATCGGTTAATTTATAACCGACGTAAAAACCGAACATGCACGATTTGTAACGTCGGTTATTAAAATAACTGACGTTAAAAAGCTACTCACCTCATTTTTTACATCAGTTATAAAACAACTGATGTAAAAAACCACATTTCACCGATTCTCACGTCAGTTATATATAACTGACGTAAGAAATGGTGACATAAATAATGTTTTCTGCACTAGTGATATATTCACAGTTCTTATGGTTCTAGGTATTAGAGTGATGATTCTAATGAATCATGGTGAAATTTTCTCAGATGAAGTGGTTTTAGAATATTGTGGATAAAGGGTATCAAGTGGTAATGAAGGGCCATGGTATTTAACCATTTCAATTAAGATGAGTCATTGAGTGAAGTTTCAAATGGATTTCACTAAATTAGATATTTATCGGTTATCGTTTCAAATTAATTTTATCGGGATTTTATTAACAGGACTATGAGAGGAAAGACATGTGTTTTTGGTATTTTGTTTATTGAGGTTTTTATATAAGAGGTTTCTTGGTGAGTTTCTGATTGATATTTCTTATTGGATTAATTTTTTTAGTGAATTATAATTTTTTGAGTGGTGTAGATTGATTTGGTGGATTTGGTTATTGGCTTGGATTGGTTTGGTATTGGATAAGGATCTTTGGGCATGCCTTATGGATGAAAACTTCTATATGGAGGTAGTTAGTCTTTGTAATACTTAACCAGAAGTCTATTTTCACATTATCATGTATTACTAGATAGGATTTTGGTTTTGGTTAAAATTAATTGATACTGATAGTGCCCTAAGTAGAGGATAACATTTCCTAGATACTATTAGAGATAAAAAAAATTACTTCATAGTGGCTTGAGTAATTTGGAGACACACTATGAATATGTCAGCAAGGGGTGAGTATACCAATTTAGTTTACAAGAGGGTTTGGATAATCCTCAGATCCAAGATGTTTTGATGATATCCTAGGTAGGATATTTCTAGGGATAGTTAGTATGCATTATTATATTAGGCCAATAGAAGATGGATGTGATGGATGTACATATCAAATATGGTTCGGAGTAATCCCTTAAGGGAGGGAAATATCTTTGTTGCATGTGTTGAGAAGGTTAAGTCCTCCAATGATTAGTGTGGTGTGATGAGGATGGTTTACTTTGTATGAAGATATTGAGATATCTACTATGAGGTATGTGTAGTTGGACCTGTGAAGGGGTTGTGGGAGTTTCTTGATGTCTTAACATTAGATTTCAAGGGGATTAGAGTGAGTATAGCTCAATATTTTCCTTCAGTAGTGGTATTGGGTTGATGATGCCACAATTTTAAATGGTTATTGGATATTCCTCTTGAGACCAAGGTAAGGTAGAGCATATTAAGAATGGTGTTACTATGGTGTGATGGGTGCGAGTTGATATCAGTGGGTAGATATTGAGTTGGTTATGAGGAATTTAGTGGATTCCCTTATGGGTGATATGGGGGGAACCAATGAGTTTTGGTGTGTTGTGATTATGTGTTTGAGCCTATATTAGGGGTGGTTAGCCTATAAGTCTTGGTGGGTTATGAGATGTGCTGTAAGATATGAGTATAGGTCATGAATTACTATCACTTGGTTATGTATTGGGATATTTCATGATGATGGAAAGAGGATCTAAACCAGAGATAAAGCTTATTCATGTGAGCCAAGGTGTATATATGAGTCAATATATGAGATGGGAGGCTAACTATGAGTGAAATAGAAGAGGATGTGGTTTGGTATGAGGATCTATCCTTAGAAAGAGGGTGAAAGTAGTTGATTGATATGAGAGGCCCGCACTGAGTGAGAGGGTAATAACCATGATTCAATGTGAGGGCCTACCATAAGTGAGAGGTTATCTTTAAATGTATTGTTATGATACTCACTTTTAGTGAGAGGTTAGAGGTTTGTGATGTGGAATGTGATGTGTTATGAGATATCAAATATATTAAGAGGTTATAAGTATGAGATATGTTACATAATGTGTGATGATATCTAAATTTGAGTTAGAGGTTGGTAGTATGATACATGGGGTACAAGATGGATTGAAACCTCACCCTAAGTGAGAGGGTTTTTATATTAGACATAGATTTGATATACTGTTATACCCCCTAGAGTGATAGGGAAGTAGTACAAGCTGATATATGAGATTGGGATTTTTAATGAGACCCTACCCTGAGTGAGATGATAGTGGTTGGGAATCAGTTGTAGGCCCTTGTCCCAAGAAATGAGGATCAAACTAGATTATATTTATACGTAACTATTTCTTCTAGTTTTAGTCAAGATAGGTAAGTTCAGGTGTCATAGTACCCTAATTAACACATGATGATGTGAAAAAAATTACTATATGTTATATGTTCAATTTATTTATTTCCTAGGGAATACACATGTATATGATGAAATATATTTTAAGATATTCGGTTTTCCAATGCGGTTGAATTTTTTTGTTTTTGGTTTAACTTATTATATTTTACCTAATGTGAGGGAAAAATGAGATCACATGAGTTTCAAGGGGTTTTGGGGGCTTCATTAAAGCCTTGAGCCCCACTTTTGGAGAAAAACATCTTGACCATACAATTAGTAGAAACCATGCTACCCAAGCCACATGGTTAGGATTAACTAAGTGGGGCTAGATAGAGGGTGGAAGGAGGCCACACGGTTTTAGGAAACCATGAAACCTGAGGAGCACACCTGTGTGGGGGATCTGCAGTTTTTAACAGATGATTTATGCATATTCAAAGTATGGTGTGTATAATTTTTCCCCATAACTATGTGAGGTCCCCCTTGAGGAAGAGAAGAGAGCATAGTTTGGCCAACCATGCAGCCAAAAATGCAAACCAGTTAAACTTTGGGAAATTACTTTTTCCCTTAAATATACTTGTAAGCTAAAACTAATTTATGCTTCCACTTGTGGAAAACACCCTTAATTCTTGGAGAGATACTTTGAAGAAAAATCATAGTCTTTTCTCCCATTTCTCCATTAGAAATAGGATTCATGTGTCATCTGTCTCATTGGATCTGTGCTGGTGAGTTCTCCATTCCTCTTATGAAATTATTCATTTTTTCATCATATTTATGGAGTTATTTAGGTGAATGAAAATATTCCATATTTCTAAAATTTTAATTTGTTCTTTTTTTCTTCTCATACAAACCAAATCAAAGGTAAATAATAGATGAGTACTTTACCATGTGTATATAGTAGGTTGTTTATACCTTTTTCGTTATAGTTTTGGGTTTTATAAGCCATATTTCCATTATGTAGCATGATGTAATTTTTGGAATTTCCCCAGAAATTAATTCAATGTTTAATGTGAATGAATTTTACATGTTAGGTTTCCCCTTAAATACCATTTTATGGTTGGTGGCCAATTATCCTAAACCTAGGCCACACATGTGGTGTGCCCTATCTTTTTTCCTTATGTTATACCACCTCATTGGGTGCGTTTGAGCTCGCCACTGATGCTGGGTGCCCAGATAAATTGAAGGATAATTAAATGATTTTTTAAGGTTGTGAGCACCTCATTTACCGATTAATTTTTAAATTAAAGGAATAAATTGAATTGAATGGTTAGGAGAGAGTTGAGGCCTACTTTTCCATATGATACATGTTGATAAATTGATTAATTTTTTGAATGGAAATTGTGTAAATGAGTGGGATGAAATCATTGAATATAAATGGTTATAAAATGAGATAATTATTTTATTATGGTAGTGGATTCCTTAGATGAGATCCTTATATCTTGATTCTATAAGATGCTATGGACATTTCTACTCTATGGGTCTTGATTATGGTAGTGGATGCCTTAGACGAATTTACTCCCTAGATGTTGATTCCATAGGATTGAATGAGCCAGGATAACCTTGGATCAGACTTTATTGGACTCAAATTAAATACTATTTTGTTGAAATTATCCATGGAATCCACCCATGTTTTCACCATGTTTCCATAGATATTTTCATGGGACTTTTCAAGGATTCCATGGTCTTCTATAACTTGGATATAGCCCTTCATGGTATGAAAATTCTGGTTACATGGCATTAAAAGTGTGGATATTTACACTTTATATCATAATGAGGCCATCGTGGATATTGAGATCTGATTATTGGGCATGACCGTTTTGGATGTTTTTTCTATGATTTACAGATATCCATGGAATGGGAATCTTATTTTAGTGGGTAGACTAGATATTATCACTTGTTTATTAATTTTTTGAAGTATTCCTAGTATGTGGTTGATTTATATTATTTTTAGGGATCTATATTGGCCAGTACCGGATCACTCTTTACTTTTAGCACTACTATACCTGTGATATATTGCACAATAGTTTTGTTTATATTACACATACTGGATTTGTTATATAAATAGTTGGTGGTGGCCTAATGGGTTTTATCTCACACCTTGTTTGGGACGTCTTAGGTTAAATAGACATATTTCATGGATGTAGGTAGGCACTATGGAAAGATCTCACTTTATGGTACTTGATTTACTAATTGCTTAAGATTAGGGGATCATATGTATGAACTGGTATTTTCATGCTAACATGGATAGTTATTTTTTAAATTTTAAACATTTGATACATGTATTATACTAGATTCTTGTTTACCTATTTTCATAATTTTTAGATACATGAAATGATCATCATATTATATATGATTGCATTGGCTATTTAATATCAAAATATTTTGGATGTTTATCATATATATACTACTCAGTTATTTATATCTTATTCTACTTTTGAATATTGTGATTACTATAGGTGTGATACACTCTAACATGAGGGAATAGAATCCCCACAGGCACACCATAGTCCCTTGCTGCTAGTCAGCATCCTCTAGAGTATATGGAGGCATGATTGAGGCCATGTGACCCACTAGATTGGGGCCCTATTTACTGGATTTAGGTTCGGGATATTAAAATGTGGTATAAAATGATTTTTTATTTTCTTAATTTACTATTTTGAGACAATATATAGGATATTAGGAAAGTATTGGAATTTGGTAATGAGTTGTTATTGGGAGTAGCTATCCCACGTATATATAAAATCCAAATTTATTGGAAAATAAATTTCTATTTTCTATATTATGCCTATTAAAGATGATTTTATATCAGCATTAGGTGATACACTTGACATGTAATGTTATTATTGATATGATTGAAGATTTTTAATTATCCTTTTCCCAATGATATGAGGGTATTCTATCTCATGTATCCTTTTAGGAACCTCTTAGAATTTACATGCCATGTATTATGCCATTCCATATATGATGCATTACTTGACTGCATGAAATTTTGGACGTGTGACTTCCATGATATATCTGGGATTTTTAATGCCTTGTGGTGGTAATTGAGAAACATAGTTTCTACATAGAGTTCTTTTAGTAATCTAAACATTTTTTTTCCTACTTAGGCTACAACAAACACCCTAACCCATCAACTATGGCATGTTAAGTAATGGACCATTGGTCAAATGGACTGGAGCATGTTATTGCTTGAGTTATGTCGATGCAATATTTTAGTTTATGAGGTGTATGGGACATTATGAATTGAAATTGGTGAATCATTTGGTTCTATCATTTAAGAGAATTGAGAATAAGTGTGAAATTTAAATAATATTGAAATTGTGAAATAGAGAATTTAACCTAGAACCAGCTCTAGAGTGGATAGTAGGAAGTGTCTATGGTACTTTATATGACTGTTCCTTTTTACCCAGTTTTGGATTTAGGAACAGGAAGAGGGTTGTGTTTTTTTTATAGGAAGGATTAAAACTTTCCTTCACATTTAGCTATGAAAATTTCATTATTGATTTTTTTGAGGTGTGTGTTTGGAATTGTAGAGACATTCCACCATGAAGTCCTACAGTTGTATGATAGGAGGGTGGTGAATAACATGCTCCAAATGTGGTGGTCCATGGGATTAAACTACATCCTCCTATAGTTCTAGAAGAGACATGTGTTTTAGTACCAGGCATATTTCCATGAGAGATTTATGAGATTTATGCAGACCATTCTGGGGGCACCATAACCTGCCTTGTCCAAGGAAGATTTGACACATGCGTCCTAGTAGTAGCATCATCCCATGTTTTAGTGGTATGGAATTCCATAGGATACTAATCTATGGATAGAGATTATCTTTTCTCTATTTCAGAATATCAATACACCTCATTAGAGGAGAGTATAGCTTGGGAAATATATGCTTTGGGGAGAATCTTACAGTTGGTGAGATGCTTTTAACCAGGATGATATGCTCCAAGATTGGGTTTGGAGGGATTTACAATCTATATTATATGGTAAATTTTTTCTCAATACCCTGAGAGCTAAATAGGCCAGTGAGGTCATGTGTATGGAGAAGGACATAATGATTGTTATTGAATATTTGGCACTCTTTATAGAGCCTTAGTGTTTTTCTCCTATTTATATTGTTAATGATCCATTGGGGTTGATATGCTTCGAGGAAGGTCTCAAACATGCCATTAAATCATAGGTCATTGTATTTTGGTCGAAAAAGATTACAGTGATAGTGAATTGGGCACTGAATACTGAGATAAGTATGAGGGGAACTGGGGGCGCAGAGCAAGAAAGTTCAACATCTCTACCTAGTAGTTTAGCTTATAGTGGTATGAAGTGGCATTTTGAGGTCTTTCTTGAGGGGTGTACGAGCCAAGATATTAGTGATGGTATCTCTATTTTCTATCCTTAGTGTGGGAGGTGGGGGAATATGAGGAATCAATATGATCATTACCTAGTTGAGTGTTGAACTTATGATAGGATGGGTGATGTAGAACCTTTCTGTAGGACATTACCTTTAGCAGTCTATGGAAGGGGTCAAATATAAATCTAGGTTCAGGAGACAGATTCACAACTCCATGTTAGGATGGGATCTGGGGTAGTTTCAGGTATTCAGGATGAGGTGGTGGTCATGAACAAGGTATCTAGACACCAGTTGTACCTAGAAAATAGTGTGATCCTACCACAATTAGTGAGGATATTTCATAGGGTCATGGTTCAGGCCAAATATATTCTGTATATCCCACCCTTAAGGAGAAGAGATCCATGACATCTACAGTTAGATGTAATATCTTAATATCCCATACTCTTTTATTATTTATTTTCATTATAGGTGAATCATGTAGTTTCATATTCGTACCTGTTATGGAGATCCTTGAGCTCATGGTTCAGTTTTATGAGGGTGAAATGAACCTAACTACTTTTATGGGATTATATTAGAGAGTGTGAGATAGTTTAGGGAGTTAACCCTTGAGACACAGAGTTTTCACTTCATACGGGATCTTTTTCCATGTGATGATTGGGTTTTACATCATACATGGGATAGAATTTCTAGTTTTGCATCGTTTCGAAGTTTATTTTTATCGCTAAAGGGTGAACTGAACATCTCTATAGGGAGTAGTTTTTATTCAAAAAAGTGAATTGGAAATATAGGTAGGTAGATATGGTCCTGAGCATCTTGGGTTGGGTGGGGTGATAATTGTGATATAGATTTTTATCTGGATGAATACGGAATGCATCAGGTAGACTTTCCTCTAGTGGTTGATCATTTTAGGGATTTTTTCTCGAAATAATTTTATAGTTTACCTCTTGATAGTGAGGTGGAGTTTTCTGTAAATCTAGTGAAAAGAGCTTCAATAGTATTCATTCATCTTTATAGGATAACTACTAGAGAGTTGCAGAAGCTCAAGAGAAAGCTAGAGGAATTGGAAGAAAAGTGGTTTATATGAATCATCACTTCTCTAAGGGGTTCTCCAGTCCTTTTTGAAAAAAGGCAGATGGTACCCTCAGGATATGTGTGGATTATTGAAAATTGAACTAGTTGATGGTTAAAAACCGGTATCCCTTTCCACAGATAGATGATATCTTCAACCAAATATGAGGATCTTGTTTTTTCTCAGATATTTTTTTGAGCTCGGGTTATCACCAGGTACATTTCCGACCTACATACATACATTGTACAACATTTCATAGAAATTATGGTTCATATGAGTATCTGGTTTCTCCATTCAGTCTCACGAGCATACTTGGTATTTTCATGGTGCTGATGAAATGAGTTTTCTATCCTTATCTGGATTCATTTGTGGCATTATTCATGGAAAATATCTTGGTGTATTCTCACAAGTGAAATTACCATGAAAAATATTATAATATCATTTTGGATACACTGAGAGAGAATTATTTATATGCTAATATCACTATGTTCTTCTTTTAGATGGATAAAATTCACTTCCTTGGTCATTTTATCTTAGAGACATGAGTATTAGTTGACCTAGTGAATGTGAGAGTTGTAGTTTTCTGGGAGTATCCTATGAACATATTTGACATATGAAGTTTCTTGGAGCTAGATGAATTTTATAATCATTTCATAAAGGAATTCACATGAATAGAATCACCTATTACGGTCTTGAATAAGAAGGTTGTGGAGTTTGTATGGTTAGATACCTATATGACAACCTTTTCAAAGCTAAAAGGGATATTGACTTCAACACCAGTCCAGATTCTGCTGGAGAAGATAAGAAGTTACACTATGTATTATGATGTATCAAGTATCTGTATAGGAGAGGTTTTTATGTAGAAAAAATTAGTGGTGGTGTATGGGTCTCATTAGTTAAGACCACATGAGAGGAACTACCAAAAAAAATCTTAAGTCACCCTCTATTGTTCATGAATGTTGACATGGGAAGAACTATTTACAAGGAGGGTGTTTTTTGATGTTCATGAACCATAAAATCAACAAGTAAATATTTACATAGTGGGACTTGAATATGAGGCATCTAAGGTGGGTTGAGTACCTAAAGTATTTCAACTTTGTTCTTGCCTGTATTCTTGGTAAAGGTAATGCAGATGTCGATGCATTGATCAAGTGGACTCAGATACTGGCAGTTCAGGAGGTTATTAGTGAGTGGAAGCTCGTGAATTTGTTTTTAGAGATGCACTTGGAGGCACAATATGGCAAGGATTGAATTTTATATCATACTTAGTGATAGCATCCTCTTTTAGGGATAGAGTGATGATGAGGAAGTTATCATATTATGAATGAATAGTCCTACAGAATAGTATGGAATGTGAGGACTAGCCTCATAGTTGGACTATGGGTGAAGATTAAATTCTTTATATTCATGGTCATTTTTAGGTTCTAGCATACATACACGAGGTGATGATGCAAGAGTTTCATGCCTCAGTTTGGATAGTACATATCTACATCACCAAGATATATTGTGATTTATTTTTCTAGTAATGGTGGTTGAGTATGGAATGTGAGGTAGATAGTTTTTTCATGGGGTGTTCCACCTATCTGTAGATAAAGGTAGAACACGATCAACTAGTTGGGATTTTACAGTAGTTATGAATTCTCGAGTGGAAATGGGAAGATACAGTTATGGATTTAGTGACCAGGTTTCCAAGGTTTCCTCGAGGTTTTGACACTATATGGGTTATTGTGGAAAAACACATGAAGGTCTCTCATATCATGACGATTAGGGAGACATTCTCAAAATATGAGCTTGGGAGGTTTTATATTTGTGAGATAGTTCGACTTCATGGGGTTCCTCAGACCATTGTATCGGATTGGGACACCTAGTTTACATCTCATTTATGGCTATGTTTACAGAGGAATTTGGTTACATAGGTTCTTTTTAGCATGACATACCACCCTAAGACTGATGGACAGTTAGAGATCATGATTCAGGTTCTTGAGGACATGATTATAGAACACGTCCTAGATATTGGGGGATCTTGTGAGAGACATATATTGCTAGTTGAGTTATCCTACATAGATAAATATCAGAAAAAGATATATATAGTGCCCTATAAGGATTTTTATGGTAGGCCATGCTGATCACCCCTGTGCTGGTTAGTGGCTCGTGAGGCAACATTTCTTGGATCTTGTCTCATGTAGGGGACTTCAATGCAGGTTTATTTGATTAAAAAGAGGATGGATGGAATATTTCTAAGACAAAAAAGTTATTTTGATCATCATCGGCGACCTCTAAAGATCAAGGTTGGGGATTGAGTTTTTTACGCATCTCACCAAGGTTAGGATATAGACAAATTAAGAGATTGATTAATATTTAATCATGATATGTCATGATGTTCAAGATTCTGAAGAGAGTCGGCCCGGTAGCCTATCAATTTCATTTACCTCATAGGTACTGATCCATGCGTGAAATATTTCACATATCTTAGCTACAACATTATCACTCAGACCCATCCCAAACTTGTAGAATGATGAGGTTGAGTTTTAGGTAGAAACATTCTTTTAGGAGCATCCTATTCATGTTGTTTAAAGGATAAGGAAGGTTATCTATGGCTATTTAGTTCCTCTAGTAAAGGTGATATGGAAACATGGAAGTTTATAGGACGAGACTTGGGGATTGGAGGCCAAAGTACGTGCTTAGTTTCAATATTTATTCTTAGGAGATTCTTGACCTCACTTGGAAGTGAAATTCAGTGATTAATTTATTTAAGTGGGAAATATTATAAGATATCATGTTTTCTTATGAGGTATGGATCTTTTTATTTTAAATTTTACTCCTTGTTTTTACCTAAAGTGAGTGCCTAATGAGATCACAGGATATTAGGGGGTGTCTTGGTCTTATTTAGAGACCGGTGTCTAATTTTTGGACAAAACATTAGTGGGCTAAATAGCTAAGAGAAATCATGCAAACCAAGCCGCATAGTTAGGAGTTACTGTGTGGGGATAGACAAAAGGGGAAAGGAGGATTCATGGTTTGTGGGAACCATGCAACCTGAGGTGCAATCTCATGTGAGGGATATGCAGTTTTTGATAGAGGATTAACTCACAATCAGTGCCTGGTTTGTCTAATCATGCACCATGACCATGCGAGGTCCCCCTTGAGATAGAGAAGGGTGAAAGTTTAGAGCATGGTTTGGACAACTGTGTGGCCAAAACATGTGACCTAGTAAAAATATGGTAAATTAACCTTTTCCCCGTAAATTTACTTATATCATAAAACTAATTTTTTTCTTCCTCTAGTGGACCACACCCTTCACACATAGAGAGATAATTTGAAGAAAAATCTTAGTATTTTCTCCCATTTCTCCATCTAGACTCAAATTCACGTATTGTTGGTCCCATTAGACCCACACTAGTGATTTCTTCATTCATCTTGTACAATTATTCATTTTTCTTTATATCGATAAATTTATTTAGGTGAATGAAAATATGACCTATTTCTTGTAGTTTTGTTTGTTCTTCATTAATATTCTATCATGGACTAGATCAATGGTTGATAATGGATGGGTACTCTACCATGTGTATACGATAGGTGTTTTATACCTTTTCCCATATAGTTTGATATTTTATAAAATGTATTTACATTATGTCACATACCAGAATTTTTAGCATTTCTTGGAAAATTAATTAAATTATTAAAGTTAATGAATTGGAACCTACTAAGTTTCCCATTGAGTAATATTTTATGATTAGAGATCATTTAATCTCAACCTAGTCCACCCATGAGATGTTCCATTGATTTTTCCCTATGTTCTACCACCCTGTTGGGTGCGTGTGAGATCACCACTTATTTTTTGATCATTTATAAATTGAATGAGAGTTAAATGAATTGTTTAAGCTTTTGTGCACCTTGAATACCTATTCATTTTTAAATTAAAATAATAATGTGAATTGAATGATTATGATAGAGTTGATGACTCCTTTTCGAAGTGATATAGGATTACAAATTGGTTAATTTTTTATTGGAAATTGTGGAAATTAGTTGGATGAAATCATAGAATGTGAATAGTTTTGGAATGAGGGGACGATTTGATTATGGTAGTGGATTCCTTGGATGACTTCCTTCGATCCTAATTCAATATAATTACTTTTAAATTTCTAATCCATGGTTCTTGATTACGGTAGTGGATGCCTTGTGTAACACCCCTAGATTTTTTGTTTTTTTAAAATTAATTTAATCCTTTTGACATTTTACAATTCACGCAACACTGAAAAAAGTTTATTTTATATTAAATAACTATTTATGACTTTCATTAGATTCAATATAAAGTCAATATTTCACTAAATGCAATATATATTTTATCTTTCTCTACATGAAACACCAAAGTCATCTTATGTTACACGCAAGACTGAGTTATACCACCTTTTTATAGTATACCTATTTTAAAACTAAATTTTGGAATTTTTATAAATTTTATTTGTCAAAAAAGAATTCATTTATGAATTTTTAATATCAAAATTATCTTATGGTGAATCTTTTAGATTTTTATGAGAAACATTATTTTTTGGTGAGTACTAAAAATTACTGAAATTTAGTTAAAACCCACCTCTTCATTTATATAATTATTAAAGATAAATTACATTTTAAACTTGTTTATAAAGTCTCAATAAATAAATTATAAATATATTAATCCAATTTGGGTAATTGGAAAAAAATTTAAATTAAATTATATATAAAAACTTATTGAACATTTCAATTTTTCTACTTTAAAAACTCGTGTTCTTTCCACGTCTATAGGATTAGGATTAAACTTAATTTTCTCACTTATGTGATTTTAATTTCGACAAAATTAAATAAAAGTGTGTAATAAATATAATATTTTTATTCTAATAAGATTAACTTAATTATTTTAGAAAAATCATTAGTCAAACTGATTAAAATTAATCACCATGATTAAGGTAAAATTAAGATTAATTAAGGACCAAACCTTAACCATAAGGACCAAAATGACCTTTACACATGTAAAAAAATATTGGATGCCAATAATTTTTCCATATCCTCTCTTATTTATATTTTTAGGGGTAATTATGATATTTTTAAATGTAAGTGCATTATATAAAAGATTAAGTAAGGAAAAATACAAAAAGGGAACTTTCCATACGTTAAACATTTATAAAACTTTGAGATATGTAAAAAACATCATATTTTTAGTTATACATATACTTTTCAAATAGAAATTAGTTATTCTTATCATAAAAATTTATCATTAATTTTTACATATGATTTAGTAACATAAAATGTTTACAAAATGCCAACATAGTGATTATTTAATTAATAATTAACTAAAATAAATGACACTATAAATAGTATAAGTGAAGTGAAATGATTGAATTGTTATATGTAATTATTTTTTAAGATTAATATATCATGTTACACATGTGTAAACTTAATTTATTTTAATTCCAATATTAGGTTGATATTTTAATATTAAAATTAAATTAATAATGTCAAAATTGATATCGTTGTTATTTTACAATAAATGATATTTTATTAAATGATTTAAAATTAATAAGAATAATATATTCTACAAATTTATTTTTAGGTGTTAAAAAATATATTAAATATAGTTTATTTATGGATAAATTTATATTTTATAATTAACATATTGACCCATATATTGTAAACACATTATTAGTATGGTATGCGTTTAAGCAGTGTTTTGCGAGTCACATGCGCTTGTTTTAAAAATTAATTTCTAGAAAACATGAAATTTTTATTTTTTTAATTTTGGTATCATATTTATAATTACTTGTATCTATATTCTATAATAAATCTCACATTATTTTATTCTTAATTGTTAAATTACATAGGTCAGAAAACTAGATGCCTTAATAAAAACAAAAATAACAAAATTGGGGAATCTTAGACATTATGGAACCAAATT
Source organism: Viscum album (assembly GCA_963277665.1). Lineage (NCBI taxonomy): Eukaryota > Viridiplantae > Streptophyta > Magnoliopsida > Santalales > Viscaceae > Viscum > Viscum album. The sequence continues at coordinate 2,086,936,900 of OY728132.1, forward strand.
TTTAAAATGAAAATATTTTTGTGTGGTGTAGAATTATTTAGATCATAATTTAAAATTAATAAATTATTTCTTCCTTTTTTAGTTGCACTAGGTATAGTAAATCTCCCATTAATGAATAATTTTTTTGTATTTACAAGAGTACCACTCCCCCTCTTCTATAAAAAGGAAAGCACTCTACCCCTTTATCACACATCTCAAGACACATTTCATCATACAAATTCTACTCAAATAATCTTATAAAATACCTCCCTTCAACTTTGAAGCCTAAATTTTGGAATGATTCAATCCAAGGAATCCTTTTAGCACAAACAAAAAGAAGTTACCTGATTAAAAGTTAACACCTTCTCTCAAGCTCCTTTCTTTTATTTTCCTTCTCCTCCACTCCATAATAATTATTACATGATTAAATAAAATAAACAACATAATAAATATTATAGGATTCTTTATGATAATGTTTTAACCTATACTTTCACATACCTCCATTTAATGGGTAACAAACATACTGTTTACGTTTACGATGAAGTACCGCCTCACTAATCAATGATTGTTCATTTTTCCGTTATCGCATCTCATGGTGGAAGTTATAATAGAGAATATGTTTATATATGTTATATATTATGTTTATTATGTATTTTATATTATTTATTCCTTTTAAAACACATATCTTTTTTTACATTCCATTCAATGTAAATAAGATAAATTCATTTGAGGAAGTGTGGACTATCGCCCCCTCAAAGTGATGTGATTCATTCACATAATACATGGAATGTATAAAGGATGAGTTTAGTGAAATTATATGGTATTTATAAAATTATTATTATAATTTAATGATATTATATATATATATACATATAGTTCATTTTCTTTCTTCCATTTAATACAACAATAAAAATGGAAACAACGTTCATGCGTATGTAGGACTTACCATTTTTATGAACGGTGTATTCCATTTCATAATTATATATTCTATAGATTATTATAATAAAATCATACTAAATATAAATGATCTTTATATCATGTTTAAATTTTGGAATACTTATATAAGTATAAGGACCAAAGAAATATCAAATTAAGACACATGTGAAGAACAAAGAAAATATTACCTGAAGTGAAACTCAACATAGGATTGTTAACTTGAGGGTAATATAAGGTCATGATCAACCCATATATGGTATTATATATAATAATATGGATATTTAAAATATATATAATAAGTTTATATTTATTATACATGTGGTTTTAATGAGTATGAAGGATTCATAATACAAGTTAATGTAAATTTCACCACACGTTATTTCCATGTGATACATGTGTTATTCACCACTCACATGTTTTGTATGGTGTATGTACTACCCAGGAATGAATTATATGTCTGTTATAATTAAATATATGGGAACATAATTATCCATTTTATTATCTTTATTTAATGGTGTTTTAGTTTCAAAAGTTACCAGATTGGTAAGATAGTTTTCTCTCAATTTTCATTCTCTAAGATTCATGATTTGTTATAAACCTAAATTATTTTTTGAGGTGTATATTCTTCCATTTTACATGATATATAATGAATCTAATTATTTTCATGATATTATATGCTTCATTTTTTTTACTTTCCTTACATATAGATTTTTATCCCATGTTACCAAGTAATAAGAGTTTATTTAGAAAATCCCATCATTGTTTTGAGATTGTTAATGATTATGCTTCCTTTGATGAAATATTGTGATCCATCTCTCAATAAATCTCATTGGTTTTATTTTAATCTTTTATTACATGATATATTCATGTATTGTTATAATATTCAACTACTTGGTACATAATACAGTTAAGAACATGTTTTTTTATGAAATCACAACTTTACCCTCTCTTCAGTTGGAAATTTGTGTTCCATCAAAACAATGTTTTATAAACAGGGTTTCCAAGCATATTGTACCATTGACCTATAATATTTAAAATTAATTTTTTTCATTTTTTTTCTTTTACCAGTATTTTTAAAGGAATCTTATTGTCACTTTATGAATACCGAATTTCTCCGACCTTTTTACCGTGAAAAAGGAATGCCCTTTTTACCACATATGATATGTACATATTTACCCACCATCATTTCATTGATGTTTCCTTTGAATATATAAAAGGTTGATTTTTAATAATTTATTTTAAAAGTTATTTTCAAGAAAAAATGTTTTCAAGTCATGTTTCTATGTTTTCAACATTTTTTCAAAGAAATGTTTTTCAAATAAATTTCAAGATTCTTTCATATATTTTTATGTAAAAAGGTTTTAAAAAAAAATTCAAGATTAAATTATTGGTTTGAAAAGTATTATAAAAGATAAAGGTTTTTAATTTTTTTTAATCTTATTTTATATTTTTTCAAGGAAAAAGGTTTTTAAAATTATTTCATGTCTTCTTTATAAGTTTTCCAATTATTTTCTATGAAATTTATTTTAAAATGTTTTATATATTAAAAATTATTTTTAAAAAATAAAAAATATTTTCCTTAAGAAACATTTTTGAAAGATATTTCAAAATTACTTCCATATAAGATGAAATCCATTAATATTACTCATTACATTCTTGGAAATGGTCTAAATTTTCCAAGAATGGGTTATGGTTAATGTCCTGGTCTTTATGAAACTCGTTTCTCTTTCAAAGGTTATATGTTTATGAAATCCGTTTCTCTTTCATGGGTTATTATTTTTATGAAAAGATTATGAAACCTATATCTTTTTACATATGTTATAATATGTTTATATGTTTATGATACCTCTTTAATTTCAGGGCTTAATTTATTATTGTTTATCATTTTGTGGCACATATATGTATGATTTCACTATGAGACAGGTTGGACCTATATCTCCCTCCTATGCATTGGTTAAATATTTATATCTCATGATATAGAATTGGATGTAACAAGAAATAAAATCAGTTATTTATTACAGATCTCGAACGAAAAATGAACTTGGTTTAGTAATACATGGCTCTAATGAGGAGTTAACTTGGTTTAGTAATATTCGGCCGGAATGAAGAGTGAAATCAGTTCAGTAATATTGAGATGGAACAGGGTGTGAACCCCGTTCTATAAAGGACTTTTTACACCAAGATAGCCTTGACAGCAATTCCTTTACATCTATAGAAATCATTATTATATGCTTATGTGTTTTCTATAATTCCATGTTTTATTACTATGTTATGATTTCTTGGATTATGTTATTTATTTCTTTATGATTTATGACTTCTGAAATTACAAGATTTATGCCATGATTCATGTATATAATCTTTCATCTACAGGGTTTGTTCATATATTTTCATGATCATGTTCACATACCCTTATGCTCAAGATTATACTTACATATCTCCTTTTTTTACCCTTACTAAGCATGTAAGGTCAAGATTTTTATATTTCCTTCCCCAGGTTAAGAAGATATATTTTTTGTATGATATGTATAAGAGGGGTTCTAGTCTTATAGAACCTAGTAGGTGATACTGTATCTCACTCGCGTACCAGTGTTTATGTTTCCATGTTTCAAAAGGCACTAAACTAATACGGTCTTTTGGTTTTTGTTTGTATAATGTATTAACTATTCTGGAAAGTGATGTAATGTAAATGTATGAAAAGTGAGGGTCTCTATAGTTTGTATCATTGAAAATTTTTAGTTAAACTTTGGAAGATAAGATGATAAAATCTTAGTGAAAACCATAAGAAAATGTCTAAGGATAAGTCTAAGGATAAGGAAACATTTAGGAAAAGTTCTTTGAATATTGGTAAAGGGTAGAGTGAGTTGTTTCCTAGAAATAAATCCTTGTATGGATACTATAAGTGGATGTGGATCTGAAACAGATTTACCTATGGGTAAAAACTCTTACAAGATGTTTCTGGTCTGACTCAGGGTAATCTGGTACACAAAAACTGGCCTTACTGCACACCTGGTTTGACACTCCCAGGGGATATGCTTTGGGAATTAACAAACTATTTATTAACCATAATTAAAGATTTAAATATAGTATTACTATGAATAAACTAGGATAAAATGAATGTTTCATACATTAAAGAAGTCGGATCCATGATTTAGGAACCATATAAGTAATATTTCATGATTATATGGTATCCCAATATGATAAATGTTTCTAAAACTATACATTCTAGTTTTATTCAATGGAGAGATATATAAGGAACTTGAAAAAAACTTAACGTTATAGATATGCAAAGTATGGGCATTATGCGAATCAATTTCCCATGTGGAAATCTCATAAAGAGAATCAGGAGGGCGGGCGAGTATTAGTTATACATCTGAATATAAATGAAAACGTCATGTGAAATGTATGTTATGTTCTTCCAGTATTATTTACATTAAACCTAAGAATCATGACTATATTGAGGCTGAGGAACCTTAATACATTATTCAAATTTCAAATTCTAAGAAAGAGGTATTAAGGAATAAGTTGACGAAGTTAGGGTAAAGGTTTAAGAATAAAGTTTTATGAATGAACTAATTATTTTGTGGAATTCAAAGATTATGTTATATGAATCATGAAATAGATAATTATTTTCATTATAAGTTTTTATTAAGGAATGCAAAGGATATGTTGAATAGTAATTTCATGGAAAGGTTATATTTTGATTAAAGGATGGTAACCCTTAATTAATTCAAGATGTTGAGATAATGATATTTGGATAAATATATGTTAGACATGAATAAGTAAATTGGAAGATATAGATTACCCTGGAACAGATTATTGGAAAAGTGGTCTATATCATTAAAGATTAAGTTTACAACATTTTGGATTTAAATAATGTATCCAATATACATTATAATAAGGAATCATGCAAGTTTTCTAAAAAAATAATAGTAATTTAGGTTATTACCATGTTATAAGGGAGTATATGATGAGGTTATTTACATTTTTGAAACGTGACAACCAAGTGGTAATTTGTGATATATGTGGGATAAATGTTAACCTAATTTAGTTAATTTAATTCTAATGTTTTGGATTTTTATATTTCTAAAGGGTTATAAGGTTAACTACTTATGTAAAGTTTATGTTAAACTTTTAATGAATTCAGTAATATTAATGTGTTATCTCTCCATATGAGGATTTATGCATATTGGATAGCATGTTCAAACTACCTTATTTTAATGGTAACTAATGAAAAAATAGGATAGAATATCATGGATCTCATTATTAGTTAGTACTTCAAGATTGAAAAAATCACCTTATTTTTTAGAGAAAGAGGTGAATTATATCAATGAAAAATAAAGTGTTATGGTATCCTAAAATCATTCCAGTATATATTTTCATGAAAATTCTTCAAATTTAGGAAAAAGATCTTTAATCCAAAAAATTTGTCCTAATACCTTCATTTATGATGAATCAAATGGTCCCATAGATAATCACATATTTATGGATTTGATTGTTAATTCTCTCTTGACCAAATTCTCTCTCACTCTCTTCCAGAACAAGATAGTTATATTTCTCTTACATGTCTATGTTTTCACTTCCTGCCAATGTTCTTATATGTGGGAATCTCATTATAAGGTGCTTTGGGTAAATGTTATCATTCTAACATTCCCTTTTTAAGAGTGTTTTAGTATTAATTTTTAGGATGTGGGTTTATATGAATGAAACTTTCTAGTATTAAACCATTTATAACCTTGACAAATTTCTAGGGTGTAATTCATTTTAAGGGGGGTATAATGTAACACCTAGATATTTTGTGATTTTTTTGAATTATTTCAATCTTTTTGATATTTTTAAATTTCATGAAAGATTGAAAATATTTTTTTTTTATGTTAAAGAACTATATCTAGATTGTATTATATGAAATATAAAGTTAATTTTTCACCACACACGACATAACTTTTAGGATTCTCTACATGGAGCAGCAAGGTTATCTTACATTACATGCAAACCAGAGTTTTTACCGACTTTTAATGGCACACCTATTTTAAAACAAAATTTTGGGAATTTTATAAATTTTATTTATCAAAATAAAATTAATTATTGAATTTAGAATATCAAAAATATTTTTGGTGAATTTTTTGGATTATTTAGAGAAACTTTATTTTTGGATGAATAGTAAAAATTACTGCAATTTAGTTAAAAACGCCTCATCATTTAATTAATTATTCATGTTAAATTAAAATTAATTTTTTTTTTCTAGATTCAGAATATATAAATTATAAATATAATATTCTTATGTATTTCATTGTAATTATTTTTATAAATAAATTAGATATAAACACTTATTGTACTTTTGAACGTTTCTTCTTTAGAAACCTGCTTTCTCATCATGTTTGTGGAATTATCGTTGAACATAATTTTCTCACTTATGTGATTTGAATTTTAAAAAACTAAAAAATAAGGTTGTAATGAGTATAAAATTTTTATTCTAATAATATTAACATAATATTTTGACGAAAAATATTAGTGAAAGTGATTAAAATTAATCACACTGATTTAGGTAAGATTAAGATTAATTAAGGACCAAACCTTAACCATAATGACCAAAATGACATGGAAACTTGTAAAAAGGACATTTAATGCCAATAATTCCACCATATACCATCTTAGTATTAATTTTATGAGTTATTGTGATGTTATTAAATGGACGTTCCCTATATAAAAGGTTAAGGAAGGATAAAGAAAAAAAGGAACTTTCTTTATCTTTAACATTTATAAAACTTTGAGATATGTAAAAAACATATATTTTTAGGTTATATATATAATTTTGAAATATAAATGGGTTATTGTTATAATAATAATTTATCAAGAATTTTTAGAGATGATTAGTTACTTAAAATTCTTACGAAACATAAAAAAGTGATTATTTAATTAATAATTAACTAAAATAAATGATACTATAAATATTAAAAGTGAAGTGAAATGCCTTAATTATTGTTTTTAATTATTTTTAATATTAATATATCATGTTAAACATGTTTAAATATAATTTATTTAAATTCCAATATTATTTTGATATTTTAAAATTAAAATTAAATAAATAATGTCAAATTTGACATTATAGTTATTTTACAATAAATGATATTTTGTTAAATGCATTCAAATTAATAAAAATACTATATTCCACCAAGTGATTTTTTAGAGTTAAAAAATATTAACAATGGTATATTAATGGACCAACTTATATTTTATAATTAACATATTGACCCATATATTATAAAAACATTTTTAGCATGATCTGGGTTTGAGCAGCATTTTGCGGGCCACATGCACTTGTTTTAAAATTTAATTTCCAAAACACATGAGATTTTTATTTTTTAAATTAGGTATCAGATTTATAATTTAGTGGATCTAAATTATATAATAAATCTAACTTTATTTTAGTCTTAATGGTTAAATTACTTATTTTAAAAAACTAGATGCTATAATAAAAACCAAAATAATAAAATTGGGGAATCTTAGAAGTTAAGGAATCAAATTTTTAAAATGGCCATATTTTTGTGCGGTGTATATTTTTTCGACTATAATTTCACATTAATTCATTTTTTTATATTTTTAGGCATAATAGGTTAAGGATACCTCCCATTATTGATTACCTTTTGGTATTTACAAGATTTCCACTACCCCTTCACAATAAAAAGGCAAGAAATCTACGCCTTCCTTACACCTCTCAAGCCACATTGGATCATCAAAACACTAGAAAAAAATTATCCCAAAATACCTCAATTCCTCCTTGATTATTTTATTTGGTAAGGAAGAAATCCAATTAATCCTTTTGGCACAAACCAAAAATAGTTATCCAATTAAGAGGCAACACCTTCTCTTAAGCTCATTTCTTCTATTTTCCTTCTCCACCCCTCCAATATATTTATTCCATGACTGTATAAAAACACCATTATAATCAATATACAATGATATTTTTATTATAAGGGTTCAACCTACACTTACAAACACCTCCATCTCATGGGTAACAAACATATTGTTTTCCATGTATAGCGAACTACCGCCTCACTAAATGATGATTTTTCATTTTTCCTTTACCGCCTATCGTGGTGGAAATTGTGATGAAAACTATGTATATATATATATAATTTTATATTTTTCATATCTTTAATATTCTGTATTTTTTTTACGAAACATATGTTTTTTACTTTACATTTGGTGTAGATATAATAATTTCATTTGAGGAAGTGTGGACTACTGCCCCCTCAAAGTGATGAGATTCATTCACTCACTACATGGAATCCATTAAGGTTGTATTTAGTAAAAATATATGATATAGATAAAAATATAACAATAATATAATGATATTATATACATATATACATATTGGTCATTTTATTTCATTCTTTTAATACAACAATAAAAATAGAAACAACATTCATAGGTACGTGTGACTTACCGTCCCCATGACCAATGTATTACATTTCATACATCTATATTATATATATTATTATAATAAAAATATAATTAATATAAATGATATTTATAAAATTTTTAAATTTTGGAATCATGAAATAAGTATAAGGACTAAATATATAACAAATTAAGACACATGTGATGAACAACGTGAATATTACCCGAAGTGAAACCATAACATAGGATTGTTAACAAGAGGGTGATATAAGGTAATGATAAAACCATATATGGTATTATATATAAGAATATGGTTATATATATGATTTATAAACAATTTTTATTTATTATACAGGTGGTTTTAATGTGTACGATGAGAGCCAAGATACATAGTAACGGAAATTTTATCTCACTTTTATTTATTTGAGATACATGCCTTATTTACCACAAACTTATTCTATGTTGTGGATATAATTCCAATGAATTTATTAAATGTATGTTATACATAAATTTATGGGTACTTACATATGAATTTTATGAACTTTCTTTCATGGGGTTTAAGTTTCAAATGTTACTAAATCAGGAAGATAGTTTTGTCTAAATTTTTGTTCTTTTAGAATCATGTTTTGTTAGGAACATAAATTATTTTTTGAAGTGTATGTACTAATATTTTTCATGATATATCATGAATATCCATCTTTTGATAATATTTTATGCATCATTTAATTTCCTCTTCTGACATGGAGAGTTTGATACCAAGTTACCAAGTTGTAAGAGTTTATGAAAACAACATCATCATTTTTTTGAGATTGTTAATGATTGTTCTTCCTTTAATGAAATATTGTGATCCATATCTCAATAATTCTCATGAGTTTCATTATATTCCATTATTTAATGATATATTAATTTATTGGTACCAATATTCCACTATTAGGTACATAAAATAGTTAATAATGTGTTTTTTTTAAGAAATCATGAATTTTCCCTCTCTTCTATCGAAAATCCATGTTCCATGAAAACCATGTTTTCATAAAAGGGTTTCTAAGAATATAGTACCATTATCCTATAATATTTAATAGAAATTTTATATTTTTTTTATTTTACCAATCTTTTCAAAGTAATCTTCTTGTCACTTTCTAAACAATGAATTTTTCCAACATTTTTACCGTGAAAATTGAATGTTATTTTTAACTCATATGACATGTATATATTTACCTATTTTCATTTATTTGAATATTTACTTTTTTTAAAAAAAAAATAAATTTTAATAAACATTTCATAAAATTTATTTTCAAGGAAAATTGTTTTCAAGCCTTATTTTTATGTTTTAAAAGTATTTTAAGGAAAAGTTTTTCAAAATATTTTCAATATTTATTTAAATGTTTTCAAAAACATTTCAAAGAAAAATGTTTTTAAAATGTATTCAAGATTATTTTATAAGTTTTCAAGGAAAAATGTTTTCAAAATGATTTTAAGTATTCTTTATAATTTTTCAATTTATTTTCTATGAAAATAATATTCAAATGGTTTTATGTATGAAAAAGTATTTTTTAAAGAAGAAAGTATATTTTACTCATGAATTTTTTTTAAATATATTTCAAAATTATTTTTCATCTAAGATGACATAAGTTTATGTTACTCATACCATTCTAGGAATTGATCTAAAGGTTTCATGAATGTGTTATTCTTAAACTCATGGTATTTATAAAACCATTTTTTATTTCATGGGTTATATATTTATGAAACCTATTTATGCTTCACAGGTTATGTTTTTGATGAAATGATTATGAAACCTAGATCTTTTTCCATAGTTTATATTATGTTTATATGTTTATAATAATCATTTCAATTCATGGCTTAAGATATGATTTTTATGGTTTTTTGGAACATTTATATATGATTTCACAATGAGATTTGTGAGACCTATATCTCCCACAAATATATTGGGTAAAGATTTATATCTCATGAGATAGATGTGGTTAGAATAAGAAATGAACTCAATTCAATATTATAGGGATGTAATACAAAGTGAACTCAGTTCAATAATACAGGGATGGAACGTGGAGTGAACTTAGTTCAGTAATATAGGGTTTGAATGAGGAGTGAACTCAGTTTAGTAATACACGTCTTGAACGGGGTGTGAACCCGATTCAGTAAAGGAATCTTTCCTGTAAGATGGGCTTGGAATAAATTCCTTGACTATTATGTAAATCATTATTATATACTTATGTGTTTTCCAAAATTACATGTTTTATTACTATGTTATGATTTCATGGATTATGTTATTTATTTTCTTATGATTTCTGTCTTATGAACTGCCAAACTTTATACCATGATTCATGTATATGATCATCAATATGAAGGGAATGATCTTATATTATTGTGACCATGTTCACATACCCTTATACTCATAATTATGGTTACATATCTCTCTTATTTACCCTTACTGAGCATCTGAGATCACCCATTTTTATGTTTTCTTCCCCAGGTTATGAAGATATATTTCTTTTATGATATTTGTAAGAGTTGTGGTAGTCTTGAAGAACCCAGTGGGAGATAATGTAGCTCACTCATGTACTAGTGTTTAAGTTTCCATGTTTCCAAAGGCACTAAACTAATCTAGTATTTATGAATTTGTTTGTATAATGTATCAAGTATTCAAAAAAACGTGATGTCATATTAATGTATGAAAAGTGAGGGTCACTATAACATGGACCTATTTACTCCTTGGATCTTGATTTCGTAGTATGCCTCAATCCATTAAACCCCTTGGATTTGCATTTCTTGGACTCAAATTGGACAAGATCTGTTGACCTACTCATTGGACTCCACCCATGTCTTTACCAAATTTCCATCAAGATGCTTTTGGGAATCAACAAGGATTCCTTATTCATAAATACCTTGGATCCAGACCTTCTTGGTCTAAAACTTTTGATTATATGGAATGGACATTGTGGATATTGACACTTGATTACACAGTAAGGCCGTTGTGGATATTGAAACTTGATTACACAGTGAGGTCGTTGGGGATATTGATATTTTATTACATGGTGATGACATTGTGTATATTTTTTATATGATTTATAGATATCCCTAGTATGGTTACTTGAATCCAGTGGGTATATTGGATAATATCACTTGTTTATTCATGTTTTTAGAATACCTTGTATATGGTTTCTTTCTATTATTTATAGGGATCCATGTTGGGTTAGATAGGTCCACTCTTTAATTTTAACAATTCTATATCTGTGATATATTAAACAATGATTTGGTTTTTATTACACAATGAATAACCTAATTGGTTTTTTGAAGTTGAATTTTTTTTTCAATCAGTTAAGAAGATGAAATGACAATGAGTTTTAATGTGATTATTATAGAGTTGGTCTTAAGTTTGAATACTCGTGTCAGTGTTATTGATAATGCCATATTGATCTCAATGAGGAACTAGATGAGGATGAAATTATATCAAGAATGTTAGAGAAATAGAATATTTTATGTTGGATTTGTATTTCATAAAGAATTTTTATTGAGATTTGTATAGTTTATGGCCAAGTAATATTTTTTGGGATCTGGTTAAAAATTTGGCCAACCACATTTTTCATCCCTGAGGGACCCACACGACTACTGAGGAGGGAAGGTGCCACTGCTCATCCAAGACATCACAGTGGAAGATATTGTTCAAGGTGAACCTATAGGGAGATGTATGAGTAGCATGGAGCCCTCGTGTGGGGAATCATTGTGGCAGATGATAGAACTAGCATGGGGTGGTGTTGATGTGATAGGAGAGCATAACTAGTAAACAATTTTGTTCTGTCCATATCACACTTTATATTATAAGGGATGATATATTGAAGAGCTATTTCAATGTGGGATCACATATCATGGATACTATTCATACTTCATTAAAAATGTGGAAACAACTATGGCCATTTGATCTATTTAATCAAATCTATCTAATAGAAGCTGCAATGTCTTATTCATCAAGCCTCGATGGAGAGCTTCTGCTCATATGAATCTCAATGATACATCTATGGAAGACCAGGTAAATACTTATGATCATCATTTTAGTGTTTTTATGATTCAAAAAGGATTGTAATATAATTTAAATTATTTTTTAAAATATAATAAAGATAAAACTATATATAAATAGTAGAAATAAAATGTCATATTTTCATTAATGGTAATCCAAGTTTTCATGAAGCATGATGAGAGAAAGTGTGCACGATCTTGGTCAATGTAGTTTTCCTATAAATATGTGATATAATGAGTTTTGGGTTTTTTTTGAGTGTGAGAGTATTTCATATACAAAATAAATATATTTCCATGAATATCTATTTTTTGAAATGTTCTATGAATTATAAAGATACTCTCATGGGCTCACTATATTTTCATAGCACACAAGTTTTTATTTGCGATAAAATGGGTTATATGAAGAATCCAAGATTTCATGATATCCTTTTTGTATCTAGTATGTTTCTATGAATGAAGTGGATATACCATTTACACAACTCATGTGAATGTATTACACATTCATAAGAAATTTATATTGAGCGTGAAATGATTTTTTTTGAGTTGTGCTCATTAATAGCCAACATTCATTTGGTTTTTTTCTCAAAAGAAGAAAAGAAAAAACCTGATAATCATGAATTACACATGTAAAATGTAGTGTGTGCATGAATTTGAGTAAGTACATCACACATGATTTCTTAATCATTTGAATAAATAAGAAGGGAGTACATTGTGTGGTTAGGTGGTATTTAGTTGGGTAGTAAAAAGAACAATTGAGGTCGTGTATGTGTGCATGAATTAAAAAATATTTTCATTCACATGCACATAAAATAAAACATTCATAAGGAAAAAATTTGATAAGACCATGAATTGTATTATATACATGCATGAAGTTTGAAGAATCACATATGTAATCTGAATTTCATATTCAGTGTGCTGGGTTTTGAGACTAAAGCTGAAACATTATTTAAAAATACTTTTATATATGAGTTATTCAATATTCTATGAGGTAAGGTCTTTAGTAGAAGAATGAATTGCCTAAGTAGTATTTTACTAAGGTAGATGACCATCTATAGGTGATCAGTATTATTTGAGCGAGAACAAAATTAGTTAAAAGGATATTGAATTGTACATGGACCAATTTGATCAAAATAGATCATGGTTGAAGATCAAGAGATCATCCTATTTGTGGATCATATCTTGTGTGAATCAAGATTATTGTAAGTCTTTAGTGGGACTCTAAAGTAGAAGAAGCCTCTAGTGGGACTCTAGAGTAGGCTGGTGGGATGTAGTATAAAGATCCTCATGTGGTACTTAGGTGTCACTTGCATAGGTAGTAATTTGTGATCTCTAGTGGGACTCTGGAGTGGAACATTGTGGTAATTAGTGTTTAAGGGGATATGTCTTTCCCTAGTTGTATCCATCTATATTTAGTGAGGAATATGTAACCAAGGGGGTGGGGGGTAAACCAGTAACATCAAGGACACTGGTTATAGTACCAAACCTTGTAAAAACTGTGTGTGCTATGTTTAATTTACTTTCTTCGTTGCATATAGGATCCACTCATACTAAAAGGTGAAAGTTGTTTAAAGGGAGTTAAAGAAAAGAAAAAGAATCTTGTAAAAACAATTACACCTGATTCAAAACCTCTTAGTATGATTGCATGATCCATTGGAAACTTCAATTGGTATCAGAGTGAAGTCCACCTCTAGTCGAATCTACTTTACTTGTCCAGTTGTTTTGATTATAAGTACATGAAGTGAAGATTTGAGTTTAAATAAAATTAAAAAGAGATTAATTTGTAAAATATTATCTCTACACATTATTTTATAAATTCGGATGTTTTATTTAGGAATCAAAAAAACATGACGAAAAGAATGGAAAAGAAGCTGTAGAATAATTCAAAGATAAATAATGATCAACTTCTAGATGAAGGTAATTAGAGTTGGAATTGATTAGTGAAATCATTTGGTTATAATTATGATGAATCAAGTTCAATATGTGATGAAGATTTGATCAATTATGAAATTTGAGAACATCTAATGAAAGTCCCTAAAGAATTTGACACATGTATGACCAATGTTTTCAACGAACATTGGGATATCAAATTATAGCTAAAAGAAGAGGGAAATTCTATTCAAGAAGCATTGACTAATTTTTTTGTTCATATCCAACACTCCCACACAACTTATGAAATAAAATGATGAAAAAATATCTATTTTCAAAGAAAGATATGTTAGAGTTATTGAATAATTGAAATTAAATGCTTATGATAAATATATTTTTGAAATAGTTGTTACAGAAGTAATGCATTCACTTGAAATGTTTCATATTACATCTAAGAATGTCAAAGATAATCAATTGTGTGATAAAGTAGAAAAAATAAATGGGGATGAATTTTTTTTACTAAAGGATAACTTGTTGCATGAAAATGAGATTCAGAAAATGAATATTTAGTAGGAAGAAATCATGAAATCTGTTAAATATGGGAAGATTTATACCAAATTAAAATTTCATGAGCTAGATGTGAACTGAGACATATGAATGAAACACAAACTGACACTTCCCAAGTTACTGAGAAAATAAGTATTACCAAGTATTTAACTAATATGAGTACTATTTCTAAAAAATACCCAATCAAGTGGTAATATTAGATTTGTATTATCTAAGGATAAATCTACTGCAGGCTCATTAAAGAAGGTAACCCTTTGTCTTGATAAATCTATGTGTACTAATTCTATTTTGATTTCTAGTGTAGATTCAAATCTAAAATCTCACAAAACATGGGTGAAGAACGATTCCTAGTAATCCTTTTTCTCTTCAAAGTTGGATGTGAATAAGTATGAAAATTCTTGTTCTCAAAATAAACCACATAAGAAGAAATGTGCTACCCAAAAACAAAAAAATGTCAAAGATAGTCAGAATGTTTCACAGAAGAAGAAATCAATATTTTATGGCTACTTTTAGTACTGTTGGATGTTTTGGCATCATGAAATTAATTTTTGGTACAATTTTTCATTGTATGAAAATTATAGAATGCCTGCATTTTGGAGGATAAAATCTAAATATAATTGAAAACCTGCAAAAAAAAAATAGAAACACGAATAAAATTAATCAATCTATCAAGAAAATATGTGATTACATTGAAAATTTCTCGGATTATTGAAATAGGAGTGTTAATTGTTATTATTAGTGTTTGTATTTACCAATCATGCACAAATCATCTATTGATGAAAATAGAAGACCATAAAAAGTGAAGTATGTAAGAAATGAAGGTGATAAGCCAGTCTTGTGATGAGAACAAAAGAAGAAGGTTGTTAAAAAAACAACTCTCAAGAAAGTTTTGAAGAATTATTTGAAGAGTGTCAAACCAAATAAAATATTCTTATATTGTGGTACAAAATCTCACATCATTGGCCATTATGAATTGGACATGAATTTAAATACTAAAATATGTATTCTAATTTCAAAGGGAGAATTAATCCAGAAGATAAAAAATAGGATTTATTTGGTGACAGACATATCTGATGAATAATTGGAAAATTTTTCTAAAATGGATACCTTGATGAATGTAAATATTGTGTGTAAAAGGTTTAATATGTCTAAACATACTAGTAAAAAATATTTGAAATGGTTTTTTGGACAATAATAATTATTTAATAAGAAAGGTAAAAGACTATTAATTATAGTATTGGAAAAAATAAATCCATACAAGAAGTAATATATGTACATGTTCCTAAAGAATTCTTGAATATATGGCTGGAATAGTTGGAGACGAATGAAAATTCGAACAATCAGAGAAAAATGAAAATGGTTTTTTAGAAAATTTGAAGAAGCCTTTTTCATTTAAAAATATTGGTGGGTTGAGAAGTAACTCTCCACCATATTTCTCTCATTAAGGATCATTGAAGAACTAGTTTATTCTCATATATAAATTGTGTTCTTTTTTCATGAACTGAATTTAAAGTGAAACATTTAATTTAGGAGGAGACCTGAATTTGATAAAATATGTGAATATATTACACTAGAAACTTTTCCATCATGGAAGACTATTGGCATTATTTATCTCTTTGAAATATTTCAATAATTATTTGAAGATTCTTGGAGTTTATTCTTTAGGAATTCTAATCTAGACAAATAAGTTTAAAGTACATCTCTTAACGGGTGTTCCGGATCGGTTCAAAACGCCCAATGGTTCACTATTCAATGATAAGTGGACCTACTTTCCAAAGGTAGGCGTTTGCTTGGTGATTTGGCCAGCGATGCTTAAGAACTCACATTGGTCGAGAGGATGGGAATTCGGGCTCATCTCACCCTTTTGGAGGGAATTATTGCATGTTTTGGGAATCTCTTATAGATTTAAGATTTATTCATATGTTCATGAATCTTTGGTTTATACAGAAGCATAGTATCCATGGATTACTTCTGTTTGGCAATGGTCAGCTGAACAGAGGGGTCTGGAATCATTTAGGCCTGAGGATTACCATCCCCCGTGGAATTAATGATCCCAAGGAGAATGGACTCGACGAGATAAAATGGTTTAAAGCCCCGTAACCAGGCACTCTAGAGTTTATTTTCATCCAGGGGGGACAGGTAACGACTTGATTGTTTTTATTGAACCCATGATATAGGCTTCCTAAGTATCCTTGGGAGGGGAATCAGAGTCCCCATTGTTTGGGAGTACTGTTTAACGTCATGCAGGACAAAGGATGAACCGATGTGAAGGGGGTCGGAATGACAGATTGTTGGGCTTGAACCTCATGAAAGCGTCCTACATACCATGCCTTAACATGGATCAAATTACTCATAGTTCTCATGGGGGTGGTGTCATAGAACCAATGTGAAGATGGATCGGAGGTCCGATTGGTAATGGGCTTGAACCTCATGGAGGCATCCTGCGTACCATGCCTTAACATGGATCAAAGTACTCATAGTTCGCATGGGAGTGGTTTCAGGGTTAGTTCTTACTCTAATACCACATGATTCATGCTTGGTGTGAGAAACAAGAGGCAGTAGAGACCTGACGATCACGTCGCGAAAGGTGCGTCCATGAGAAGCGGAGTGGGGATTACGCATTAAGCAGCCCAAGAAGTGGAGATTGGGACTTACTCTAGGATGGAGTCCTGATGGAGACAAAGCGCAGAGGGAGAGGGAAAGGATACCCCTGTGTCCATTTCCCCTCTAGGTCCATGGCATCAGGTAAGTATGGAGGTGCATGGGTGCTACCTCCCGCAAGAAAGTTTAGGGGCTTACACCTAGGAGGCTGCCCTTTCACTCCCAAAAGAGAGGAGAAGTTCCCACTGCCGGAGCTAAAGGGAAAGGGAAGCGGGGTCCCGTAATCTGGCGAGTGGATAGGCATAAAGGGGCTCTTGGGCTTGGACCCCACATTACCATGGGAATGTGAACCCAGGAATGCTTTGGGAATCCGCTCAAGGGCCGGAGAAACCCCATTGACCTCGCTTACCGTGGGTATATGAACACAAAACGGCGCGTTGATGTGCCTGGAGGTTGCATCATAGGGGTTCGGTGGTTTTGGTGGAGGCCTTGGCTCATGACCGATGAATGGGACAATGAAGGAGGTGCGAAGGATCAGGACAGATTTGAATGATTTTATCCGACTCAGAGAATGGGAACACCGAAGGATTTGGTGGGCCACACGAGTGTATGAGGAGTGTCGCCCTTCGCGTAGGGGGTGTTATGTGTCTAGAGAGGCCATCCGCGAACCAGGGTTGTCCGTGGACTGATAGGAATCCCACGTACTAGGAATGTGCATGGATTCGGGTTCAGATCGCGTACCCGGTTGGCCCGTGGGGGACTCCATGCGAGCAGCGGTGGCCAAGAGCAAAGCAGGTCGGGGGTTCATCAGTCAGGGCTTCGCCCGCGTAAGAGGGTACTACGTGGTACGTCAGATCAAAAAAGGGGCATTATCTCCCTGGTCTACGGGGAATGCATCAGCGGAGGAGCCATGGTTTGTGGTCTTCTTATTTTGTGATTTGCTGTTCGCGGTTCACTAATTTGTTATGTGTTTTTCAGTTTCTTATTAATTCGTTTCCAGTATCATTCTTATTCTGGTTCGCGAATCGAAACATCACTTTTTGTGAAATCCTAAGCTCCTTCCTCCGAAATCCTTCCACCCATTTCTGCTTGATCCTTTTCTTCTCCCCCCACGATCTCCTTTTATAGAGTGGGGAAAGAGATGTATCTGTGGTCATACGGCACCTTTTGCGGAGGCCCATGACCAGAAACCTAGTTTTTGGATGACTTGGTCAATCCACAACTCGCAGGGTAATTGAAAGCACCTTCATCACGAACCAAACTATTTTGGGGAGTGATTCACGGCTGGGCAGGGCCCCGCCTTTGTTCCGTGAATGGCAGCAGACGCGGTCCACGAATGGGGCGGTTTGTGTCGGTGGACCGGCCTAGCGCCCGTCCTTCTTTGCGGTCACGAAGGATCTCCGCCTCTATTCCGCGAATGACTGCTGTCCGTGGAGGGGGGAGCTTCATGGAACCAACCGCATACCGTTACCATTGAACTGGTCCGTATACTTGTTTGTCTTGTGTCATCTTCTTCACATTTTTGACCAATTCCTTGAAGTAAATTGGGTAGAATCCTCTCTTGAATTAAGGGGATTCTTATTCTCCTTTGCGGACTTTTCAGGACCCTACAAATTCCCTCCATCGGAAAGGGATCTGATTGGAATGAAGAGGAGACTATTACGGTGGAGAGTGGTCCTGAAATGTGGATGGTTTGTGGTATAGGGGTGGACCCAGTAGGGGAACATGACTATAAATACGGAGGTCCCTTTCCCTTTTTCTTTAATATTCGCGAACATGGAGATTTTGCCTTTCATCACCGCGTGATTGCTCCTATGCGAAACTCCTCGTCTTTGAACCAGCATTCATTTCCGCAAACCATTCCTTGTTCACGCCTGTCTCCACCTGCGGACAAACCTCCCAGCCGTGAACTAACATGTTTAATCAATTAAAAAGTAAGTTACAACGGTCCACGTAGGAACATCCTACTTGGTTTTAGTGGTCCGCGAACTAAAAATCTTTCAGCCTTTGAAATTTTCATAAGTCCACCAAACGTAAACATTTAAATCGCGGATTGAGATTCTGCCGAGCAGCCTGGTTCGTATTTTTCTGGCCAATGCTCTGCGGGCCAGAGCATCGTGGACTACTTCCGATTAGGGTTGGTTAGCGGGACACAACCGTCGTGAACCACCATTGAAGGTCTTCTCGCAGACCTTGTCATGAAGGCCCCTTGACAGAATCCTTTGCATAATACTTGGTATTTTTTTTCCAAATTTTTATTATTTTGAACCAACCATCTATCTGGTTTTCATAATGCAGGGAGAAAATATAGTTCCTCCTCGCCCTGCACCCATGCCTACTGCTGATTCTCTCCCAATTGGTGATCAATGCCTAAAGGATGTGACCTGCTCTATTTCGAATGGAATCTTCCACTCCCTGATGTACCGTTTCCTTTCTAGCTTTCTCTCCAAGCCACAGTGGGAGTACCCCTTTTCCAACATCCTTCCTTTATATGGGATCGGTTTGCTATCCGATACACTGATTCCAGTACCATCTCATGACAACAATCTTAAAGAATTTATTTTTACTAGTACTATCTCTCAGTCTGTGATATTTGCCAGAGGGTGGCCTATCCCAAAGGATACAGCTGCCAGATCTATGTTGAATCACCTTCTTGTGTCCCCGATAGGAGAACAATGCGAGAAGGAGGGGGAAATTCACTGTTATCAGAGCATTACCCGTAACACTGTGGTGAACAACAAGTATAACTAGTCAGCGGACCGGGACATCCAGCACGGGGGGGGGCATTTAAGTCATTGGAATGGGGGTGTCCCTTCTCAGTTTTCCAGAGCTGTGCAGAGTTTGAAGTGGAATTATGAGTCGTGGGCTTATATGAAGCTTCCTGGGTGTCCTAGACCTATACCCATCGACCCCATGCCCTTGCCAAGCAGCTTATGAGCCGTTGGAGTCCGGATACCAATACATTCTATCTGGTCCACAGGGAGGTGGGTATGAGTCTTTGGTATGTTTTCCAGATTTCAGGGGTCCCCACTATTCGGGGAATTCATGATGAATTCCTGCCCCCCCCCCCTTCTGTGTGGGATGATAAAGGGAGGACTTATCCCTTGGTGAAGTAGCTTATTGGTCAGGACCGAATGCATTAAGAGGATACATCTCCTAAACAGCTCGTCTCGTATCGTGACTGCATCAAGGGTTTTTCCCTAGAGAGAAATTCCATGGCTCTTCCCTGAAGGCCCACGACTTGTCCTACGATGGAGTCCTGAAGGCAGAGGGGCAGCTATTGGATGATCCTGGAGGAGTGCCAATTAAACAGTTGGGGCTGTGAACTGGTGTCAGACATTGACCGACTGCTCTGCTTGGCGGCGTTTCTGGCCATGTTCTTGAGTGGCTGGCTGTTGCCCGTACGCAAGACTGGTGGCGTGCGGGACTCCACTTTTGTTATGGAATCATAGCTGGCTACTAGAAACATCGTCAACTTGGCCATCCCGGTATTGGCTAAGATTTATCAGTTGCAGGGAAATATTACCGAGGGGAATCGGCCAAACCGAGTAGCCGACCCTTTTCAAATCCTCTAGGGATGGCTGGGAGCGCATATTAAGAATTGCTATATTTTTATCAACCCTTTTCAGATTTTGGGTATTGTATTCCGGCCGTACTTGCAACTAACCAGCGGGGTTATGACCGAAGAGTGGGTGACCTAAGAGAATGATGGACAATAGAAGGTTCAGAATATGCATCTACTATCGAGTCAGATCTCAAGTTATGATCATTTCAATTTCCGACCATATACCTCTCCGACTGGTGCAATTATGAACACCATATCAGAAGAATTTATCAAGTGGGGCTACCTCTTTTCACTTCAAAAAGGCACTTTGGTGGCTCGTATCGGTGGGGAGCTGATCTGTGAGGGGTACGCACCTTGACGATTCGGACGTCAATTTGGCTGCGTCCAAGCACTGTGTCCTCTCGCACTCAATGGCGCCCGTGGGAACCTCCATCTAATGGTGGCCAGAAAATTGTGCTTAATGTTCACCTAGGAGGATACTGGCTGTGAGGTTATGGCCCCCGTGCTTGCAGACTCCATTCCAAGAGCTATGCTGACTCCTGGGTGCAGTCGTACTTGAATGTGCAGTTAGGGTTGTGGGTGCCCACCATTTCAAGTCCTAATACATCGAAGGACAAGAGTAATCAAAAAGGGGGACTCTGCTGCAACCAAGTTGGGGAAATACTTTCTGCAATCCTGCTGGCCCCGTGCTCTCGGGGAAAATTTTAATGAGAAGAGGTGTATCCTCACATGCCCTCGAAGCCACCCAGAGAGAGTTAGCCATCCCTGCTGATGCTTCCTTCCCGATGGCCTAGGGACCATGGGGTGAATTCAGAGGTCAGTCATCCTTTCTTATCCAGTACACCCCTTCTTTGTGGCAGCACCTCCAGGAGTCAGAAGTGGTGTTTCACTAGTTGGGATACATATCTTCTCCTATTGAAGTTATTTATGATGTGGACCCATAGAGGGACAAGCAGTATCTCCAGGACCTTGAGGCTTACATTCATGCACGCCGGGGTTATGCAGTGTTGACTCATCAAGTCCAGGCCATGCTGCGATTAATGAGTAATGAAGAGGAGGAAGAGAGTGATCACTCTTCAGGGGGGCAGTGATTTCGGTGGTTCCCCCATTGCGGATGAGGCAAGGGAATTACCCCTCATGCTCGTAAGGTCTCGCATACAGGTATCTCCCGATAGTTCTAGAGAGGCAGCGAGATATGGAGAACAAACATGTCTGTCATCGATTCCAACAGCCCCTGCAGCTGCCCGACCCTCTCAGATCAATCCCCCCGACCAGCCATTCCTGTTACAGCCACATTTCCAGATTCTTGGAGGACATGGGATGGCCTGAGGGTTAGTGGCTCGGATGAAGAGTTTTGGGCGTTACTCCACGCGAGCCCTCTCGAGCTTTTGGGTATTGGGACTATCATCGCTCTGCCTCACCTACAGTTAGAAGAGGATCTGGAAAAAATAGTCACCTCATTGAAGGCGATGGATTCATACGTACATTCACTCTGAAATCGGATTTATGGGTCTAATTTGGTGTCTATGATGATAAGACATCCCGAATTGTATGAACCCGAAGAATAGGTTTCCCTGCTCGTTCATTCCAGCTCTCTTCCTCCCTTACTACAGACTTTCTAAAGTTTCTTTCCTTTATTCAGGGTGTCGAGGAATACCAAGGGGAAATTCCTTCCCCAGAGTACACTCCCCGTGGTACCGCTGTAGGCTAACACGCTCCTTCGACCATGGGGGTCATTGAGGAGGGGTCTCTTGGTGCAGCTGAGCACATGGAAGCGACTATCACAGATCTAACCAGGGTACTTCCTCCTCCCACTCCTCCCATCTTTCCAAGCGGAGAATTGTCTCCCGGGAAAATCTTGAGACGTCGGCAGGCATCCCGATTATCAGAGCAGCTCAGCCAGGAAATGCTGGGTAATCATGACTCACGGTTCCTCGATTACTGACTCATATGTTTCTGATTCTTACAGTCATTAACTATTTTGGCACTATAGTTTAGGGACAATTGGAGACTTGAATGTGGCTTCCCAAGCAGTCGTACCTTCTGCACCTTTATTATCTGAGGTACCACCTGCAGCAACACTTGAGCGTGACGAGATGGTGGGCCCTACTGAAGGGGCTAGTGATATGGTTGCTTTCCTTATTCCTTCATCAATCAGAGATATGTCAGAAGAGGAACAGGTGGAAGCCAAGAATCCAGTTGATCAGACAGCCTCTACAATTGTGGGGGAGGATGGGGCGTCCGTGATTACTGAGGGGGCCCCAGATCTAATGTGGCCAGCCACCTCAGTTCTGATGGATCCCATGGAGATGGAGGAAGAGCCTGTTATCAGGACGATCATTGGAAACCTAGAGTGGGCCATCATTATGTTCACCGGGGGAGTAATTTCCCCAAGCATGATCTCCATATACGTCCTCTTGGGGATAGATCTGGGATTTTCTGGCCTCGGGTGTGGCCGTATGTCCTGGACACCTCTAGGGGTTCCCAGGACTCCCTTTACTCTCAAAGAAGTATCATTTTCCTCGAGCGGCAGCGGTGGTGTAGAGCCTGATGGAACCGACGCCTTGAGGATCAGGGGTAAGCTTTTCAATCTCTTGCCACTAACCCCTTTCTCTTCCCCTTTTTGATTAGGTATACTTACCTGTCTTATCAATTTTTGGGCTTTAGGACCATGACCTTCAGCATTGGCGATTATGCTGTCAGATCCAATCGTACCCGTGACCACAACCGTCGGGAACGAAATTTTCGCGACGTCGGAGTTTATAGGTGAGTCTGCATCGGGTCCCTCCTTGGTGACGTTCATCCCAGAGTAAATGTCTTCATCTGGGAGTGATTTTGATCCTAATCAATGAGTCCTTTCTAGTCTTCAACCTTCTCGCCAATGGGCATGGGAGAAAATTTCGAAGCTGATGTCTCACATGCCCCTGGCCGAGATGCCGATTAAATTGTCGAGGCTGCGCAACCTGTTTATGCTATTGTTATTTGATGACATTGACTATCAGAGTATTTATGATATAGTCAAGTAGGTGGTCGCTGACCAGGAGAATCTGGGTGACCTTGAATATCACCTCTCTGCAGCTCAATCTGAAGCCTACCTTTCTGTGACCCAATAACTTTGTCTAACAGAAGCTCATGATCATGTAGGGGTAGTCGCGAGACTTCAGGGATAAGTCATTAAGCAGCGTTCTCGACTGGAGGTGCTGAGGAGTTACATACAACGGCTGCAGTAGGAGGAGACTAATGTCATGGACATAGTTGAAAAAGGGGAGTGGCAGGTGGAGGAGATGAGGACGAGCTCAAAGGCAGCATAGGAAGCGGAAGCGCTGTAGGCTGGTCCAGAAGCTAAGACAGCCTTGCTGCAGAATCTCTATCAAGTAATTGAGGATTCTCATCAGCACCAAATACGACTTTATGAATCCTCCAAAAACCACTTGTGATAACCTTTCATTCCAGAGGTGGCTCTGGATTGTGGATTCCCTTCTCATCAACTTTTCTATAGAACAAAGAGACGTTTCTCCTTAGCGTTCTTGTTGTCTTTTCCCATGATAGAAACCATTTTTCCTGATTTATGTATATGATAATTCATCAAACTTAGAATAATCAAAGTTCATGACAATTAATAGAAATAATCTCTAACTTTTGCTTGGACCATGGGATCCAGTGAGCATAGTTTGAATGTTTCTAGGGTTTTGTTGAAAAATCCCACAAACTTTTTTTCATTTCTCATAATACCCTAATTTTTTCATGGGCCCATTTGGTGTGGGCCCAGTGTGTATGGCCTAGTTTTTTCTTAGGTCTCCCTTTTCGGGTTTTCGGCCTACAAGCTTCGAGCCTATTTTTTTGTGAGCGGTTTAAAGTCCCACTGACAAGACTATCATTACTGATGTTTTGGGTCAAACATCTTTGACCAGATATGGTGGGTGAGGGCCCCGAAAAGGTTTGGTTGATTAAAAGACGTCTCAATACCCTTTAGACAAACGTGGGGGGAACATTTTTAGATTTTAATGACCTTCAAGGCATGTCTCAATGCATAGGATCTGTATCAGCGCACAAAAGTAGGAAATCATTACCTAAGGTAGACATGCCTTTGGTAGATGGGGCAGAGGCGATCAATATACAGAGCCACTGAGGGCATGGTATGCATAGTCTTTCAAAGGTGTCCTTAAGTTAATGACTATCCATTTCCGATGGCCTGAGGACTTCATGGAAGTCCGTATTATGGAAACCACCTTGGGTGTCTTGGAGAAGGTGTGTGACATCCGAAAGGGTTTAGGAACATCTGTACTAATCAGGAGTGTGGTCAGGAGGACACTTTCCTATGCATTTAGTTAGCCTGAATGATAGTTGGAGCTTGACGCAGTTTAATTTCATGCAGCTAGAACATTCTTCAAAATGGAACAGCTTCTTTTCTTTCTCGGTAATCTCATCAGAGACATTCCACCATATTCAGGCAGGGTTGTGGAAGAGGTTGGTAAACAGCTGCTCCGAAGCATTCTAAATCTTGGTATGGACATGGGGGCTCAGAGGCCAAGAGGCATACAGAGAGAAGCATTTCCAATGGAAATTTTACCTTTGTTAGACGGGCCAGGGGTGATCAATATGCAGATCTTCTGAGGGAATGGTATGCATAGTCATGAAAATGTGTCCTTAAACTAATGATTGTATTCTCCCGATAGCTGAGAAAATTCAGGGAAGATGAAATTCGGTACCACCAGGGGTGGCTTAAGAGAGTTCGGCTTTTTCTAAGTACAGAGTATGGTTTATGAATAGAGAGTGCCTGGATACGGGAGAAGCATCTAGGCAAGACTTCTTGGGAATGGGTGAAGTCATCCCTCCTCATGCTCCTGTGAGATTATGGTTCATACAGGTCTAGCCCATGCACTAAGGGACATAGAAAAGACTCCATTCCTGACTGAACCCATGAAAGGTTCAACCATGCAGTTTAATTTCATGCGGCATGGACATAGGGAATTTTCAATTCCATGCAGTTTAATGTCATGCGGTGAGGACGAAGAGAATTTTTTAAGATACTATGAAATTTAACGTCATACAGCAAGGACAAGGATATTTTAAACCTCGGAAAATTCTTGTAGTTGGAGTCATTTTCCTGGATGTTTAATGCTTGGTCTTTTCAGTTCACGCCAAGTGGAAAAGACATGCTTCGTGCAATTTTAATCGTCATGCGGTAAGGACGTAATTACAAAGATGGCTCTTGATCAGAATGTAACTGGGCTTGAATATCTCGGCATGTCTAAGACGTGGAGAGGGGTTGATGGTGTAAATCATGGTTCTGAGGATTCTTGGATCAGGAGAGATGATATGGGGGCTCTGAGGCCGGTAAGCATATGGGGCTAGGAAGAGTGTCTCCTGAGAAAACCTTGCCTTTGGTAGACGGGCCAAGGGCTATGAATATGCAGAGCCACTGAGGGCACGGTATGAATAGTCATGAAAAGGTGTCCATGGGTGGATAACTTTCCACTTCCGATGGCCATGAATGATTATGAGGATCCGCGATTGACCGGGACACGAAGTCTATCATTGGGTAATGAAATATCTGGACATGTCGGGGTTGTTCGTCCCTAGTTGTTGTTAAATCTTGAAGATTTCACCACACCAATTTATCTTGCGTATGGGGTATACCTTTACTCCATGCAGTTTGACGTCGTGAGGTAAGGATGAAGTAATATTTGATTAGCGGTCGTAGAGTTCAGACCATTGGGTGAAAATCGCTGCAATTACCTGGAAGGAAACTGAGTTAGGTGTCTCTGGTATACTTTGAACAAGTGTGAGGGAATGAGGGTGTAAGTTGTAACTCTGGGGTTTTCCGGATCAGGAGGTGTGGCATTGGGGCTCTGAGGCCGGTCAGCGTATGGAGCTAGGAAGAGTATCGCCAAAGAAAATCTTGCCTTTGGTAGACGGGCCATGGGCTATCAATATACAGAGCCGCTGAGGGTATGGTATCCATAATCAATAAAAGGTTTTAATAGGTCAATAACTTTCCACATCCGATGGCCATTGATGATTATGAAAATATGAGAATTCTCACAGTGCAGAGTTTCACATATGGGGATAATGGTGTCCAAGCATACAAGAAAAATATTCACCTCAATTTTCCGTCGAGTCAATGTAGCCCAGCCCTGGCTTGATGTTTATAAATGCAGATCATCTTGTGAACTACAGGTGGATACATAGGCTAACCCGGTAGGGATATCCAAGAAACATTTGAATGTGAAAGGGTAATGATCTTATAAACCACTTCTCCATGAATTTTAGGATTGAGAAATATGATATGGGGGATTTGAGGCCAGTAAGCATACAAAGCTAGGAAGAGTACCGCCCGAGGAAATCTTGTCTTTGGTAGACGGGCCAGGGGATATCAATATATAGATCCGCTGAGGGCATGGTATGAATAGTCATGAAAATATTTCCACGGTTTGATAACTTTCCTCTTCTAATGGCCATGAATGATTATGAAGATCTGTAATTGACCGAGTCATGGAGTATGATGTATGGAAAGGATGCATCCAAATGTGCAAGGAGTATTCCCATCTCATTTAGCTGTATATATTGGGTGGTTCATGATGAGGGCTGTGCAGTTTAGCATCATGCAATGAAGATGAAGTCCATTCAGTTTAACGTCGTGCGGTGAGGATGAAGTCCATGCAGTTTCACATTGTGAGGTGAGGACGAAGAATGCACCCCGTGAAGGGTTGGTCTGTACATGGGGAAAAATGCATTTTTTAACTTTATTTGGGGATGGCTGTGCAAAGATGGGGGATCCTGGAGTCACTACATATCCTGTAGGGGTAGGAATCAAGTTGTACATAGTTCTCTGAATGGGTACAGCCCATGCAGGGTCAGTCCATACATGGGGGGAGAGGGATTTTTTTCTTATCCATGCAGTTTAATGTCATGCGGTGGGGATGAGGAATACACCCCGTGCAGGTATGTTCCGTACACGTGGGGAAAAGGGCATTTTGAACTTCTTCTCCCTGTAGTTTAACGTCGTGCGGTAAGATCGAGGAATACACCATGTGCAGTTCTGGTCCATAGATGGGGGAAAGGGAATTTAAACTTATTTGGGGTTGTCTGGGCCAGGATGGGTGATCCTGGCGTTGTTATGTATCCTGCAGGGGTAGGAATCAAGTCGTACATAGTTCTTTGAAAGATAATACACCCTGTGCAGGTCTGGTCCGTAAACAGGGGAAGAGGGATTTTTTTTTCTTATCCATGTTGTTTAACGTCATGTGGTGAGAACGAGGAATACACCCCATGCAGGTCTGGTCCATACATAGGGGAAAATGGCATTTTTTACTTCTTCTCCATGCAGTTTTACGTTGTGCGGTAAGGATGAAGAATACACCCTGTGCAGGTCTGGTCCATACATGGGGGAAAGGGAATTTTAACGTTATTTGGGGATGTCTGGGCTAGGATGGGGAATCCTGGCATTGGTATGTATCCTGTAGGGAAAGGAATCAAGTCATACGTAGTTCTTTGAAAGATAATACACCATGTGTAGGTCTGGTCCGTACACGGGGGAAGAGGACATTTTTTATCTTTCTTATCCGTGCAGTTTAACGTCGTGTGGTAAGGACGAGGAATACACCCCGTGCATGGTTGGTCCGTACACGTGGGAAATAGGAATTTTTTTATTGAGGGGTGGCTGGGCCAGGATGGGGAATCCTGGTGTCACTACGTATCATGCAAGGGCAGGAATCAAGATGGTGTAGTTCTCTGGAATCCACACAGTTTAATGTCATTTGGTGAGGACAAAGTACTCTTAGTATAGGGTCATAGAGTTTGGGCCGTTGGGGATTTGCAGTTTAACGTCTTGAAGCTTGGACGAAGTACTCTTAGTTTAGGGTCATAGAGTATGGACCGTTGGGGCTTGGAAGTTTAACATATTTCTACTTGGACGAAGTACTCTTAGTTTAGGATCATAGAGTTTGGACCATTGGGGCATGGTAGTTTAACTTCTTGCAGCTTGGATGAAGTACTCTTAGTTTAGGGTCATAGAGTTTGGACCATTGGGGCTTGGCAGTTTAATGTCTTGCAGCTTGGACAAAAATTGCCTTTGATTATGCGAAATACATCTTTAGAAATATTGCATTTGTAGGAGTGGTAGTGAACTGCCCGTCCATGGAGATCCAAGCATATGCCCCATTGGAGTAGACCTTGTGTATAATATATGGTCCCTCCTACGGGGGATCCAGCTTTTGAGGCTTCTTTCCAGGTATCATTGGGGTCCAGAGGACCAACACCAATTCTCCTTCCAAGAAAGAATGGAGACGATCCTTTTTATTGAAGGCTCATGCGATCTAGTTCTGATATACTTCCAGATGGTGTAAAGTGTGCAACCGCTTCTCATCCAGCTGTTCCAATTCACCTAGCCATTTTTCTAATTTCTCATCATTAGATAACTGATTACAAATGGAAACACAGAGCGAGGGAAATTGGAGCTCAATGGGCAGGACCGCTTCTATTCCGTATACTATTTAGTACGGAGTAGCCTAAGAGGCGGTGTAGATTGTGGTTCGATAAGCCCACAATGCATGGAGGAGTTTATCCGGCCATGACTTCTTGTCTTTGTCGACCATTTTCTGGATAATGTTGGACATGGTCTTGTTGAAAGCCTCTATCTATCCGTTGGCCATTTCATGGTAGCGAGATGAGTGGTTAGCCTTGATACCATATTCTTGGTATAGTTTCTCCAATTCAACAGAGCGAAAATTGGTGCTATTATCTGTCAGTATGGTATGAGGGACGCCAAATCAGGTGATGATATTGGCTTTCACAAAGATGAAAATGAATCATGCCTCGACTTCCTTAAGGGGTACAACTTCTGACCATTTGGAAAAGAAGTCGGTTGTCATAGGATATACTTGAGTTGTTTGGACGTGGCGGGAGGATATAGTCCCATGACATCTATTACCCATATGGAAAATGTCCAAGAGTACTTAGCATGATGAAGTAACTCCGGGGGTTGATGTATGAAGTTGGCATGAATTTGGCATGAGTGGAATTTTGTGGTAAAGTGCTCACAATCTCTTGCCATTGTGGGCCAACCCAAGCCTTCGAACCTTATCGGAAAGCTTAGACCCTGACTGGTGTGCTCAACATACACTTGCATGCACTTCGTCATGACGACAGCGGTTTATTCTCCATCAATTCATCTAAGTAGGATTCCGTCGAAGCCTTATTTGTAGAGGACCTCCTACTGACTCGTGCCACCATATATGACAAAGTTGATTTCCCTTCTTCGTATTTGCTCTCGTTTAGCCCTTTTGGACGGGAGTTCTCCCATTTGAAGATAGTTTGCAATGGGGGTCATCCAGCAAGTGGCATGAGCATATGGCTCAGGGACAGGACTGACTACATTGATTTCTTCCTTCTTGGCCTAAAAAAATGGTAGGATCATTTGACGATGAGAAATACTGATAGTTGTTTCATCCTAGTCTGGGTCAGCTAGGATTGTGGCCGCATTAGCTAATGCATCGGCCTGGGTATTCTGAGACTGGAAAATATAGTTCAATGTTGGTTCTATGGAGAATTCAACCATTAACCCTTGGACATGGTCAAATAGGGGAATTAGATCCTCCTTTATGATAGCATAGTCACCGTTAACTTGTTTGATGACCAGTTCTGAGTCACCTTTTATCTTAAGGTGCTGTAATTGTGCCTGGAGTGCAAGTTCTAGGCCCAAAATGAGGGCTTGATACACCACCTCATTCTTCGTACATCCTTTTGACAGGAGGAAGGAATATGGAAAGACTGCATTTTCTAGGGACATGAGTATTTTCCCCAAACCCACCTTGTTAAATTTGGGATCCTCCATCTTTTCCCCCATCGGTCTTTGGGATGCGCCATCGAAGTACATTTCCCATGTCAGGGAGCTCCTCGAAAACCAAGAATATGTCTTCATCAGGTAACTCAACGTCTGGTACGGTGGTCCCTGTCGAGGGGTGCTCTTCTAGAAAATCTGCTAACTCTTGGCCTTTTATGGCTTTCTGAGGCACAAACTGGATGTCAAACTATTGCAGGATGACTTCCCATCGGGATAGGAACCTGATCAACATTGGGAGGCCGAGGATGTACTTGAGCGGGTTACTATGTGAGACTAAATGAACTTCATGATGCTTATATAATGTCACAATTTTTGATCAATGAAGACCAAGGCCAAACAAATCTTCTCGATGTTTGAGAATCGAGTTTCAGCATTGATCATGGTTCAGATGAGGTAATAGAGACTGTTTTTACTTTCGGCGTCATTTTTCTACACAAGGAAGGCTCCTAGTGACCGTTCTTGGGCCATCACGTATAGGATGATAGGTCTTACTTCATCCGGGGGCATGAGCACTAGTCGGCTCAAGAGGTACCTCTTTAGGATGTCGAACACCTCTTGACAGTCATCATTCCATTGGTACGTAACCACCTCTTTCATTGACCTGGTGAATGGAAAACATTTATCTTCCAGGTTAGGTATGAACTGCCTAATGTAGGCCAGGTGCCCTTGAAATCCACTCAACTCAGTGAGATTGTGGGGAGGTGGCAAGCCAAGGATATCCTTTGTCTTTTCGGGGTCGACTTCGATGTTGCAATGACATATGAGGATGCCAAGGTATTTCCCTAATCTAACTCTGAAGGCGCATTTTAAGGGATTCATCTTCAGGATATGTTGCCGAAGTTTGTTGAAGACGGTTTCAAGGTCTGACAAGTGATCTGAGTGCTGTCTTGATTTGACCACCAAGTCATCCACGTAGCATTCGACGAATCTCCCCATGAATGGTTTAAAGATACGATGCATGTCGCGTTGATATGTGGTGCAAGCGTTCATGAGGTCAAAGGGCATGACCCTATAATAGAATATTCCTTGAGGGGCTCTGAAGTCAGTGGATTCTTAATCTTCTTGGGCCATCCGGATTTGGTTATACCCATAATAACCGTCCATGAAGGAGAGAGCCTCATACCCAGCTGTTGCGTCGATTAATAATTCAGTAATTAGGACCGGGAAGTCATCTTTCGGGCAGTGCCGATTGAGATCTTTGAAATCAATCCAGATGCAGATTTGTCCATTATTTTTCTTGATGGTGACAATGTTGTCCAACTAGATGGGGTACTAGACCTCCCTAATGAATCCTTCTTTAATAAGTTTATAGACTTCAGCCTCTATCTTGGCAGCTTGTTTATAGCCATGGTGGTCTTCTGGCAGACCTAAGTGGTGGGTCGCCACTTCGGGATCGAGTCCCGGCATTTCTATGTAATTCCAGGCAATGAAATCCTGGTGTTGCCTCAGGAAGGAGGTATATACCTCGTGCTCCTCGGGAGACATGGATGCACTAATGAGAGTGGGTCTCAGGTCTTTCTCGGTACCCATGTTTATTTTCCCGAGTGCGTCCATAGTGGTGGATATACCTTCCTCAAATGAGGGCGGTGTATCCCTGAGATCTTCCTCCTTCTCTTCCTCCAAACCATCATCCTCTTGATCCGACGTGGGGAGAGTTCTCAGCATGTGATCTTGGGAGTCTGGAGGCGAGGCGTTGTGGGCATCCTTGCTCAAGTATTCACTCCCAATTTGAGGGTCAGTGGTCGTTTCTGCACCAATATGCTCAGGAGTCATGGATAAATTCATGTGGACAGTTGAGTGTGTATCTAGGCTTGAATCCTTGCTCTCAACATGGTTGATCGGCAGTACGTAGTCTCCACCAAGCTGCCTGAGGGGGTCATCAGGAACCATTTCCCGACCATTTTGAGCAGGGATCTAGTCAATACCATCAATCGGAGTCTTCTTCTTCTTTTACTCATAAAACCCTACATCAATGTAGTGTGACTCAGAGATCTCAAAAGGGGCCTTGTTAGCGTGCAATGTTTCACTTTGTCCATTGATGCAATATTTGATACACCGATGGTAGGATGAAGGAACAGACATGTGCTTATGAATCCCTGGCTTTCCAAGTAAGGCATTGAATGTTGTGTTCTACCGGACAACTAGGAATTCTGAGTAGGCCACAAGGTTTCCAAAATGGGTTTTTAGCTTGATTTTTCCCATTGGATTCTGTTCACTCTTGTCTCATCCCAACAGAGTTGTGGATGAGGGTATTAGATCATCCTCACTGTAGTCCAACTTACGAAGTGTCCTTAGGGGATGGAGGTTAACTCCAGATCTGTTGTCAATAAAGTCTTTCTGGATCTCGACACCATTTAATGTACTAGACACATATAGTGGTTTGATATGTCCTTGCATGATGGAATCTTCATCCTTATCGGTGAAGGAAATCATTGCATTACATTCAGTCGGGCTAGTATCCATCCTATAAATCTCAACAGCAGCTACCTCAGCATGAAACGTTTGTGGGATGAGCAAGGCTTCAATAAGAGCCTCCCTAAGATCTGCTGACAAACTCAGGGCATCCAGGATTGACATCTCGGCTAGTACTGACGCCATCTGCTTAAGGATATCGTATTTTTTCTCCAATGGTCGATGCTTCTCTACTGGTGGGAGAGGTTTAGTAGGAACTTTAGGAGTTGGAGTATCTGATGAGGAGGGACTGTTTGCGGGGTCGGATGTCGACAATGTTCCCGCGTTCTGGGGTCTCGGCCCGGCCGATCTGTTTGTGCACACTATGCGGCTAGACATTTGTTCCTCCTCTGATGGGTACCGCAGAATGACAGGGCCAGAGTGGTCGCTTGTAGAGGTGGAGGGATATTCTTTCTCATGTTGAGTCTGTTGGAGGGCTCTCCCACGGGTTTTCACGATATTAACGGTTTGGGCCGGGGTAAAAGAATAGGGTTGGTTTCGGCCGCAACTGCGCCTTCCCCAGTATCCCCTGCCTATATGATTCCTCCTCCCAGCCCCTTGTGTTGGGATCTCATGTTCATAACCATACCCTTCATTAGGGAACGATTCCATTAGATGGATGACGTTGATGGAACCAAAGATTATCTCCTCATCCTATGATAGGTCGACCTGGTCGGTTGTCCCAGATGGTGCCGTTTTGTGGGTCGGTGCCCATGGCGTCAAGTTTGAGGGCATAAAATCTGACAGTGTCGGGGCTAACTTTGTCCTCGTTATGGATTGTTCTTCTTGCGCTTGTCTCCCCCCTTTTTGATTACACCTAGATGACCGGATCATGGAGGGTTGCGAGGCTGATATTGTCAGTTGTGCGGCATTAGGGGCTGTTGGCGGCAACACCAACTGTTGTAATTGAGCTCGGAGTATGCCCTGAGCTCGGTTGACAATCCTCCGAGTCATCCAGCTATCAAATTTTACCCCTTCTTTCTGGTGACTTCCTACCACCCCTCCCCTTGGTCGGAGTCGGTGGTAGAAATATATGTCACATTTGAAAGGGGTGGTCCCAGTTCGACCTACCCGGAGTTTACCATCCTTTCCAAGAGGTCATTAAAGACCAAACATTCCTGGATACTGTTACCTAACATTTTATGGTAGGGACGGTAGTCGGGCCTATCATCGCGGCTGATTTCTTTGGGCTTCCATGGCTCCGGGAGGAGAAGAAATTTTTAATTCATGGAGACGAGAAATAGCAGTGGACCTGGTCCTCTCGGAATGAGTATACTTTTTTTCTTCGTCCCTCTAACTGGTTATGATTTGATCCTCTCTGATTGTCCCGTTTAGGCAGAGGAGGCCGATGATATATAGGGGTCCCCTGATGATTTGGTGGGGTCCTAGGCAGTGGTGTAGGCGTAGGGGCTGGCTTGAGCATGATAGAGGACGCTTTAGCTCTAACTGCTCGCTTTGCAGGAGCCTGTGAGGCTATTAAAGACTTCATACTGGTCCGTTACAACGAGTCTTCAATTCTCTGGGCAATAGCCGAGAGATGGTGGAAGCCAGTGGTGCACTCCACTGGTATGAGTGGTGTTCACAGCACATCTCGAAGGTTATCGATGCATATGGAAAGCATCTCATCTTGAGGCATTAGCCTAATCTGAGAGTAGGTCAGACCTTTCCATTTGGCGGTGAAATATGATACCCTCTCGTTCTCCCTCTGTTTTCAATTCAATAGGTCGATAACCATTGTTTTAGGAAAGGTCAAGCTGAATTGGAATGGGAACTACTTCTGAAGGTCTTCCCAACTTTTTATTGACTGAGTGGGCAGACTCGTATAACATACGTAGGCAGATCCTTGCAAGGTCCATATGAAGCATATGATTTTCACCGCTTCTTGTTGTTCCAGAGTTCGCATCATTGGGTCGCAATAAGAAATGTAGTGCATCAAGTGATGTTCCGGATCACCTGAACCATGAAAATAGGGAATAAAGGGCTCCCAAAATTGGGTTGAGGAGGCGTCTTGCTCACCCAATCTGGGTAGGGCTTCCTCTCTGGTTGTATCGGAGTGCGTCGACCTTCCATTGCTTTCAATCAAGCTGTCATTGCCTCAATGGTACTGGTGAGTCCCTGTTTTACATCCTGTTGGGCCCGGTCCTGGGCAGGTGTAGCCCGGGGCATTGCTTGAGGATCCAGCTCGGTTGGAACTAGGGGTACATGTGCCGTTTGTGACACCTTCAGAGGATCCAGACGTACTTTCTTCAGTTGCTTCCTGAGTGGACAGAAGTCTTCGTATTCACCCGAATCTATGTCCGGATAGTTGGACAGACCATGTGCCTCATTGGGAAGGGGCCCAGACCGTGCTTCTTCTGTCGGGGAAAACCTTGGTCCTTGAGGTACACTTGTCTGGAGTGCAAGGCGTGTCTCTTCTTGGGAAGAAATTTCAATAAGATGGTTCCTCCATAGTATCCTAGAATTTACCCTCCTCAATTCTTTCATTTCCTCTTCCTGTCGAGCGAACCTCTCTTCGAGCGTAAGTGGCTCATTTTTATAGAGAGAGGGAGGCGGGTTAAGAGTAACCGGTCCTTTATTCTTATCCTTAATGGAAGCTTGCAGGGTAAGAAGAGGAGGGTTAGCTGGAAGGGTGGCCATATTTAGGGCGGCCCTTTGGTTCCGGGTGTGCACACCTGATGGTTCGTTGTGGGTCACAGCCTGACTAGAACCATCATCTTCTGATCCATCCGGATTTGCATCATCTCCGATTTCACCCATGGGGTTACCCTCTATGGCATTGATGGATACATATCATGGTATAGAGGAGACTTCATCTTCCAAATAGAAAGAGGATATCTCGCGCCTTTTTCCGGTCCCCCTTCTTATTCCTGGATTTCTTTCAGAATCCTTGACAAAGGGTGAGGCAGCGGGTTCCTTGATGCGACTTTACGGTACGCCCCCCTCTTGAAGGGGATGGTGACTCAAAAGACAAGACAAGGCAGGAACCTCCTCTTCTGAATGTCTTCCATAGACGAGAAAATACTGATTCTTGTGGGGGAGGTTGTTGTTGAAGTGGTAAAAATGCCCCCATCACTGAAGGCTAGGGTTGGATATGTTCTCTAGATGTTGAGTCTCTTCCTGTTTTTATTGGTATTATGGGTGATTTTGTTGTTAAGGATGCCCCCATCCCTACAGGATGGGGTTCACCCTGGATTTGAGCAGCTGCTGCTGCTATCGCTACTTTCATGATCTTGCGTGCCCCCAATTGTGGGTGAACTAGATCTGATGTCGAGTTCACTTGTGACTCAATCCTCTCCGGGGAGGCTGGAAATGACCGCTTATTGGACTCTCACAGGCGACAGGCTTGCTGTATGCTTTCGGTGGCCTAATTTAGGAGTTCTTTAATGGCTTGTTCCCATCAGGCCTGACGCTTCTGGGACTTAATCAAGGCCTGTCTATGCTGGGTGTGTCCTCTTTATCGAACATGGGGACCACTCGATTGTTGTCTTGATGTGATGGTATTGCAAGATATTACACTGAACGGGTTCCTTTGGGTGGGGAGTGGAGTGAAATACAAAGCTCCATGTTCTCCCCAACCTCTGATATGGACTCACGTCGGTGCATCGCCAATGAGGCGGCGCATGTAGTGCAGTGCATGTAGGCAAGCTAACTCCATGTTTCCTTTACACCTCTCAGGTTGCAGTTTTCGCGCCGAAGGAAGAGATTCCAATTTGATGTGATGCAAGAGGTATTCTATTATCTTGACTTGATCTATATAACCATCGTAGAGCAGGAAGCTTGATTTCAGTTGGCATAGGGTTGTCCATATATTGGAGCGGATGCCATGCACACATTCTTTTAACAACGTCCTGGGTATGTCGTATAGAGAGGTGGATGTGGGCCAAAACATAACTAGTATATCATCTCTGTCTAGTCATTTCCTCAGGTGAAACATTTCGGCATACTCCTCGACAAGTGATTCCTCTACCTGGTCAGCCCAACTGAGATGCTCACTAATAGTGTGGTCAGGGGAAATGGGGATGAAATGTATTGAATTGTCATGTGGGTGTTTCTGAAGTGGTTCAGAAGGTGAACGTGGCCATGGACCATCTCCTGATCGAAGAAGGGTGTTGTTGGTGACTAACTGGGAATCTGACATGGTCGATCCTGTCCTTTTGAGCACCTCGACATATGAGGGATTTTCTATGCTGGATTCGGCAGGGGGAGGACCTTCCTGTCGATATGATATGTCATTGCGGGGAGGACCTTCGCAATGGTGGCCGCAATGGTGAGGACTACTATCACAGCTGCCGCAGGGAGGGAACCTGCGGGGTACACCCTAGGGAGGGCCTTCAGAATGTACCTCAACAAGGGGAGGGCCTTATTGTTGATCAACATCTAGGCAGGGAGGGCCTCCGCTATCCGTGTCATAATGGTGAGGACAACCATTACTACTTGATACCTCACTGCATAGAGGACTTTAGCAGTGCACTCCCTAGGGAGGACCTCCAAGTCATATCACAGTGAGGGAAGGACCTTCTGGCTACGTAGCGTTGTTATGGGGAGGTCCTTCGCAACAACTGCCAACATGGTGTGGGTGACCATCATGGTTGAACATTAGATGTGTATCATGGGGAGGACCTTCAAGATACACTACGACAAGGGGAGGACCTACTTGTTTCTTGGGGCCATCATGGGGAGGACCTTCGCAATGGCGGCCGTGGTGGCGAGGACTACCATCACAGGTGCTGCAATGGTGAGGACTACCATTACAGCTGCCACAGGGAGAATATCTGTGGGGTATACCCTAGGGAGGGCCTTTAGAATGTACTGAAATGAGGGAAGGGACTTCTCATTTCTTGAAATCTCTACGGGGAGGACCTTCATTATCAGGGTGGAGAGGACTACCATCGTAATCTAATGCCTGGCTGCACGGATTGTCATTGCAACATAACCCTGGGAGAGGACCTTTAGGGAGGCCATGATAAGGGGAGGGCCTTCTTGTCATGATGAGACGTCACTGCAGGGAGGGCCTACGTAGTTGCGACTATGATAGAGAGGGATACTATCATTATCTGTGGTCCCACTGCATGGAAAGTGTTTGCAGCGTATACCCCGAGGAGGACCTTTAGGGTGGACTACAGCAAGTGGAGGGACATCTTAGTGCTCGATCTTATGTTCACGTGGAGGGTTTATATGACTCTCATCAAAAGAGAAACTCTCATGATCGATCGTTAAATTCCCATGGGGGAGGCCCCCGCGGGTGCTCTGGGGATGACCTTCAGATCTGCTGGTAGCAACATTGCAGGGAGGACCTTCGCAACTGTTATCGTTTCTCCAATAACATTGTAATGGTCGGGGTCGATCCTTCGATATGTTCTTAGTGGCATTTGGAACCCTAGCTTCCATTTGAGTGGAGTTATGAACCCGCTCTATATTTTCCGGCTGCCTTTGGCGCATTCGGGCACTTTCTTGCCGGCAGCGGGGGTCGTCTGCTGTTGATAACGGCCTTCAACTTTGGGTACCTTTCTAATTGGGTCCCATGATGCTTCTAGGATATGCCGATGAACATCTTTACATTTTTCAGGGATATATTCAAGCTCTGGAGCATCCACCGTGATGTATGGGTGTCCCCCAATTGAAACGAGTGAAGATGCTCGATCTGGTTTCCCTTGCGTCGCAGAATATGGCTGACAACCAACCTGAGTGGAAGCAGGGATGCAGATATGATTCAAGGTGTCTATCTTGTCTCTTAGATGAGTCGCCTCAATTGGGGAGATGGGCTCATGGGTCTGAGTCCTTTCTGTTGCCGCTGATGCAATTAAATTCTGGAAAGTATACAAGATATGATCTAGGATCGATACCTACTCCTCCATCATTGCTAGTATATGCAGAGAGACATCTTTTGCTGGAATGGGTATGAAGGCACATTCTGGTATCGGAGTATGAATATCATGCTCTGGTCCTATGGTGGTCAGCGGGTACTAACAATTCTTCTGTGTCGGGGCTGGTGAACGAATCTTCCCCTATTCCAGGATACACCGGCTTATCTCTCTTTTTTGTCGCCACATCGGGATGGCAGACTTTTCTTGCATACGTAGGGAGCTGGCCTTGTATATGTTGGTTTCCCACCATATTGAGTTGGTTCCCTTTGTTGGTAGGGAGACGTGCTCTCTTGTTAATTGCTTCCATATCTAGGTGGCGGGCTTTGTTGATCACCACCATAATGGGATGGTAGGCATCAACAACATCTTCAGGAAGCTGGTCCTGTAGGCGTTGGGTCGCCACCATGTCCGGTTGGTGGGCTTCACGACCCTGGGTAGAGAGAGGTGCCTGCTAGGTAGGTGTCGTCTTGTGGGAGTGATCGTCATGATGGAGCTTGGCGGGGATGCATGCCTACTCGCATGATGCTGCCATGTCTAGATGGCGGACTTTGGAGGAGCTGAGAGGTGTATGTGCCTGCTCGCGACACGTCTCTGTGACTGGGCAGCAGAGTTCCTTCTCAGGGACAAGGGTGATGACTGGTCCATGGTTTTATGTTTTCCGCCACCAATAGGTGGTTCGAGGGGCCAGAGCTCGGGGAGTGTGGGCCTGGATCCTCAGGGCAACATCCTCCTTAGCGTGAGGATATTGAGTCGCGGCATAACCGCGACGACGCCTTCCGGCGGGGGCCTTATAGCGGAACCCCCGTTCGGCGGGGATGAAGTCCTCCATGTTGACCTCATCTGCCTCCCTAAGATAAGGGAGGTACGTGTTGTCTCGTTCTGGGGATAGACTCCCAAAATGGTTTGAGACAGGAACAAGAGTCGTTTAGATCTACCTTCGTGGCCGCTGATGGCAGGACGACCGGTGGGTCTTGGAAGATTGGAGAGTGTGCATGGCTGCCTCTACCGTTGGGAGAGTACCGTTCACGTGGTACTCTTAGATCAACGCATCTAAAACCCAATGTTGAAGATGCTGGGTAGGTGATGGGGTCCTTCGTTGATGAGGAAGTCTGGTCACTGCGTAGTTTGAAGCGTGAACCTGCGAGTTCCTCCAGGATGCCACTGGATCAAAGGGAGTTATGATTGGTACCTGTCAAATATTTTAACAAATACAAACAGAAAACCCATCAATGAAGCATCTCATGATCCCATGCGTAATTGGTGACCTTGCTTGGCCCTCCTTGTGAGTATAAGGGGGCACATAGTGAGATTAGGTTAAATCCGGCATGCTTGGTTAAAGATTCACGTCGGGTTCACCATTTTTTGTTCCATATCAGTCCAAAATACCCAACAGTTTTGTATCCGACGATACATGGACCTTTTTTCCAAAGGCAGGCATTCTCTGGGTGATTTGGCCAACGATGCTTATGAACTACCATTGGTCGATAGGATGGGATGTCGGGCATATCGTACCCTTTTGGGGGGAATTATTTCATGTTTCAGGACTATCTTATATATTTAACACATATTCATAAGTTTGTGAATCTCTGGTTTATACCCAATCATAGTATCTATGGATTACTCCTCGTTGGAAATAGTCAGCTGAAAGTAGGGGTCTGAAATCATTTAGGCCCTAGGTTTACCATCCCTCGTGGAATTAATGATCCCGGGGAGTCTGGACTCGTTGAGATGACACTGGTTTAAAGCCCCGTAACTGGGAAATCTGGAGTTTATTGTCATCCAGGGGGGACAGGTAATGACTTGAGTGTTTTAATTGAACCCGTGATACGGGCTTCCTACATATCCTTGTGAGGGGAATTAGAGTCCCTGTAGTTTGGGAGTACAATTTTACGTCATGCGGGATGAAGGATGAACTGACGTGAAGGGGGTCGGAATGGACGATTGTTGGGCTTGAACCTTGCGGAGTCTTCCTACGTACCATGCCTTAACATGGATCAAAGTCCTCATAGTTCGCATGGGGGTGGTGTCGGAGAACCAACGTGAAGATGGACCGGAGGTCCGATGGGTAATGGGATTGAACCTGGTGGAGGCTTCCTCTGTACCATGCCTTAACATGGATCGAAGTCCTCGTAGTTCACATGGGAGTGGTTTCAGGGTCGGTTATTACTCTAAGCCCATGTGAGTCCTGCTTGGTGTGAGAAACAAGAGGCAGTAGAGACCTGACGATCATGTCGTGAAAGGTGCATCCGTGAGAAGCGGAGTGGGGCTTATGCATGGAGAAACCCAAGAAGTGGAGATTAGGACTAACTCCAGGATGGAGGCCCGATGGTGACAAAGCGCAACGGGAGAGGGAAAGGATACCCCTTTGTCCATTTCCCCTCTTGGTCCATGGAACTGGGGAAGTACGGAGGTGCATGGTTGCTACATCACGTAAGTAAGGTTAGGGTCTTACACCTAGGAGGCTTCCCATTCACTCCCAGAAGAGAGGAGAAGTGCCCACCACTAGAGCTGAAGGGAAATGGAAGAGGGTTCCTCTAATCTAGAGAGTGGAGAGGCATAAATGGGCTTCCAGGTTTGGACCCCTCATTACCGCGGGAATGTGAACCCAGGAACACTTCGGGAATCCACTCAAGGGCCGGGGCAACCCCTTCTCCCTCGCTTACCGTGGTTATGTGAACAAAAAATGGCACATTGATGTGCCTGAAGGTTGCATCATATGGGTCCAGTGGCTTCGGTGGAGGCCTTGGCTTGGGACCGATGAATGGGCCAATGAGGGGGGTGTGAAGGATCAAGCAGAATTGGAAAGATTTTATCCGACTCACGGAA
This sequence comes from Viscum album, assembly GCA_963277665.1. Lineage (NCBI taxonomy): Eukaryota > Viridiplantae > Streptophyta > Magnoliopsida > Santalales > Viscaceae > Viscum > Viscum album. The sequence continues at coordinate 2,086,978,826 of OY728132.1, forward strand.
TAAGAAAACTAAAGGATTTGGCGGGCCACGCGGGTGTATGAGGAGTGCCTCCCTTCACGTAGGGGGGTGCTACGTGGCTGGAGAGGCCGTCCACAAACTAGGGTGGTCCGCGGACTAATAGGCATCCCATTTACCAGGGCGGTACGTGGCTTTAGGTTCAGCCCACATACCAAGTTGGTCTGTAGGGAAGTCCACGCGAGCAACGACGGACAAGAGCAATGCCGGTCAGGGTTCGTTGGTCAAGAATTCACCCACATAGGAGGGTACTACGCGGTACGTCGGATCAAAACAGGGGCATAAGCTCCCTGGTCTGTGGGGAATGCATCTGCAGAGGGGCCATGGTTCGCAGTCTTCTTTTTTGTGATTTTAAGTTCGCGGTTCACCAAGTTTTTATAAGTTTTTCGGTTTCTTATTAATTCATTTCCAGTTTCATACCTGTTCTGATTCGTGAATTGAAACTTTTCTTTTTGTGAAATCCTAAGATCCTTCCTTTGAAATCCTTCCACCTATTTCTGATCGATCCTCTTCTTCTCCCCCCTCGATCTCCTTTTATAGAGTGGGGAAAGAGATGTTTCTGCGGTCATGCGGCACATTTTGCAGAGGCCCATGACCAGAAACCCGGTTTACAGATGACTTGGTCAATCCGTAACTCATGGGGGGAATTGAACGCACCTTCCTTGCGAAACAAACTAGTTCGGGGAGTGCTTCACAGCCGCGCAGGGCCCCGCCGCTGTTCCGCAAATGACAACAGATGCGGTCCGCGGCTGGGGCGGTTTGTGTCGATGGACCGGCCTGACGCCCATCCTGCTTCATGGTCATGGAGGATCCCTGCCTCTGATCCGTGAACCGCATCGATCCATGGGGGGGGGGGGAACTTCGCGGAACCGACCGCGTACCGTTATTAGTGGACCGGTCCGCGGACCGGTTTGTCTTGTGCCATCTTCTTCACATTTTTTCCCAATTCATCGAAGGAAATTGGGTAGAATCCTCTCTTGAATTAAGGGTATTCTTATTCTCCTTTACGAACTTTTGAGGACCCTAAAGGGGGAGAACAAAAGACCAAGCACCAAATATTTCTATCTCAATTAATATCTTATGAATTTTAGATGTTATAGTAAGGTATGAGTATGATATTTCTAGATGATAAAATATGTTAATATTTAATTTTGTCATCATTGTGGTATGACGGTCCCATTAACCTATTTTCATGATGAAAATTTAATTCTAAAAGGGATATTTTTTCCTTGATGACTAAAGGGAAAAGGATTTTGAAATGGGAAATACATTATTGCACATGACTATTTTTAATAGTTTTCTTAGATGTATGCATGAGTTTAGTTGAAAATATTTTGAACAATTCATTAACATAGGTTTAAGTGACTAGTATAAAGAAACCAAGTGGGTATTAACAAAAACATTATTAGGGGGAGATTAAAGAAACCAAGTGGTTTTTTCAAGTTGAAATTTTTATCAGTTAGTTAATAAGATGAAAAGTCAGTGAGTTTTAATGTGACGATTGTAGGGTTGGTCTTAAGTTCGAAGACATGTGTTAATGTTATTAAGAATGAAACATTTATGTCAACAAGAAATTAGATGAGGATAAAATTAGTTTAAGAATTTTAGAGAAGGAGAAAACTTTATGTTGGCTTGGTATTTCATAAGGAATTTGGATTTGAGATTTATATTGTATATGGACAAGTATTTTTGATGGGGTTTGATTAAAAATTTGGCTAATAAAATTGGATAGCCATGATATACCCACACCACTATTGATGTGGGAAGGTGAAACCATTTGGCCAAGAAAACATGGTAGAATAGATTTCTCAATGTGAGCCTATAGGGAGGTGCATGAGCAGTGTGGATCTCCAATGTACGATGGAACGATGGTGGATAAGAGCACTGACATGGGGTGGTGTCAACATGTGAGGAGGGCAGGACCAATAACCAATTATGGACTATCCATCTCATGCTTTGTATTATAAGGAAGCGTAAATTAATGATCCATTTCAATGTGGAATCACATGTTGTAGATACTATTCATCCTCCATTAGAAACATAAAAATAACTATGATAATCTAATATATTTAATAAAATATGTCCAATGAGATCCATGTCATCTTATTTATCATGCCTTGCCAGAGAGCTTCTGCTCATAGGGATCTCTATGCTACACTGACAGAAGATCGATCTAGGACTTTTGATCATCATTTGAGTATTCTGATGATTTGAAAATGATTGAAATATGATGGAATTTCATTTTCATAATATATGTAAGATCAAACCATGGATAAATAGTAAGAATAAAATGTGATATTTTAGTTGATGGTAATCCAAGTTGTTGTGAAACATGAGGAGAGGCAGTGTTCACAAGCCTGGTTGGTGAAGGTTTCCTATAAATATTAGATGCATCAAGGTCGAGGTGTGCTGCTAAGTGTGAGAGGATTTCATATCTAGAATAAATAGAGTTCCATTAATGTCTAGTCCATGAAGGGTTCTATTCATTCTATGTTTTCACAATGAAAAAGAGACTCTCATGGGCATACTATATGTGAATAGAACACTTGTTTTTCTTTGTGATGAATTGAGTTCTATGAGGAATCTAAGATTGTTTGAAATCCTTTGTGTATCTTGTTTTTTATATGAACTAAGTGGATATACCACTTACTCAACAAACGTGATGGTATAACAATTTCACAAAATAAACATATTGAGCGTGCAAGAAATTTTGTTGAGCTGTACGCATCAATAACAAACATCCATTCAGGTTTTGTGTGAAAGAAGAAAAGAAACAAAAAGATAATAATGATGTAAATGTGTATAGTGTAGTGAGAACATGAATTTGAGTATGTAATTACACACATTATTTCTTAATCATTTTATGAAAGAAGAAGGCATTGAATTTTGTGGTTAAGAAGTATTCATTTGGTAAGTAAATAAGAACACATGACATAGTGTATGAGTACATGCATTTACATAGTACTTACTTGAACATGCACATGAAATAACAGTTTCATATGGAAAAGTGCTGATAAGAACATTCAGTGTATTATATACGTGCATGAATTTTTAAGAATCACACATGAAATATACATTAAATATTTAGTGTGTAGTATTTTGAGACTGAATCCAGAGCATTATTTAAGAATATTTTCATATCCAAGTTATTTGGTACTATGTGAGGCTGGGTCTTCAGCATAAGAAAGAATTTCCCATGATTTTTTGTACTGAGGAAGCTAACTATATACAGTTGATTGATATTATTTAAGAAAGATCAACTTTAGTGAAAACGTTCTTTATTTACACAAATTTTTGTTTGATCCACAAAGATCATGGAGGAAGACTGAGAGACCATCCTATTAGTTTATCATATCTTTGGTGAATCAAGATTAGTGGAAGTATTCAGTGGTACTTTGAAGGAAAATAATCCTCAAGCGATACTTAGATTTGGGCCGGTGAGATGCTGGAAACACTGCAAGATTATGTTCAAATATCCTTCAATGGGACTCAGGAGTTGCTTGTGTAGGTGGTAAATTGTGATATCTAGTGGGAATCCAGAGTGGAACACTGTGGGACTTAGTGTTTAAGGAAATGGGAATTTCCCTGTTTGAAACCATCTATATAGAGTGGATAATATGTAACTAGGGGTTTTAATCGGTTACAACAAGGATGTAGGTCTTAGTAACAAACCTTGTAAAAATTGTGTGTTTTTTGATTTATTTAATTTCTTCATTGTATACATGATCTAATAATCTATCAGGTGATAGAGTTTTGAATGGGGTTAAAGAAAATAAAAATAAGTCACTTAAATAAGTCACACATGAGTCACCCCATCTCTCAATGTTACTACATGATCTATTATAAACTTCACCCTAACTAGATATTTCATTGACACTGTTGGTGGTGGCCAAATAAGTGTTATCTCACACCCTGTTCAGGCTTGTATTGGTTACCCATATTGATTTCATGGATGTAGGTAGGGAATAAGGAAAGAACCCAATATATGATGCTTGATTTTATTTTTTATTAAGAGTAGGGGAGAAAATGAAAGAGATAAGATTGTGATTCTAGATATGATAGTGATTTTTGGTCTTTTGTACCTTTTGATACATGTATTGTATTGGATGCTTGCATACCATTTTCATGTTTTGTAGACACATTAAATGATCATCATATTGTATATGACTACTTTGGATATTTAATATCATAATCTTATATATGTTTATCTTTTTTCTATTTTTCAATTATTTATATCTGCTTATGCCATAAACTATTGTTATTACTACTGATGTGATACACTCTGACCTGAGTGAATAGTTTCCACAAATACACACCCAAGGTCCTCACTACTAGTCCACAACCTCTGGCATATGAGGAGGCAAGCTTGAGGCCATGTGACTCACTAGATTAGGGTACTATTTAGAAGCTTTTGGTTAAAGAAGTTATATATATTAGTATATATTTGTGATACTCTACTGAGATATATTTATCAAACCCTGCATAGGAACCTCGATGAAGGTGTAAACCTACTTTCTTTATGCATGTCTAATAACAAGTTTCATAGTGGATTGAGCTGGAGTTTCTTGATAGGTATTATATATGTAATTAGGTGAGGTTAAATGTTTTTAGTGGATGTCATTTATATTTTATTCATTTATTTATTATATATATATATATATATGATTATCTTGGTGGGTGATTTATTGGGTTGTATGAATTTATGACTGCTTATTCAATTTGTAGGAAATGAGTATATGTTATTTATTATTGTATTCCTCCAGATGTTATACAATTATGCACACTCTAATTATATGTATATTATATTCAATTATTTCTCTTTTATTTATGGTACTTATATTGAGAGTATATTCTCAATGATGTTGATCACATACTTTCATTGATAGTCAATAGACATTGGAATATGGGGAGCCATGCCTGAGGTTATGTAGAGACCTCTTGCAGGTCATATTTAGGTGATTTCAAAAAGGTAATTACACCAATCCCACATGTAGACAAACTAGTAACCCACTAGGGTATATCTATAGGTATCCCTTGATATACCCTAGGTAAGCCTCTAAAGGATTCTCGCTAGTGGTCCATACTCAACTCAATTCTCTCTCTATCTCTCTCTCTCTAAATGGAGATCCACACTCAAGGGATCTCATTATCACACTTAACCATCTCTAAGTTATAATAGGAACACTCTAATAGAGTTACTACTCTCCCACAACCCAATCACATAGACACCCCAAGTCCCCAACCCACAATAGATTTCTAAAACTATTCTTATAGCCTTCCTCATACAATTACCAAGCCTCATCACTAACTAGTTTATTACATAAGGGATAACTACTTAGGATCCAATAAATATTATATCTAGGGATCATAATTGGATATTTACACTTTATTCCATGATCAAATAACACTTTAGGTTCTATAAATCAATTTTAGTCGCACACCCCTCGATGGAATAGCTTCCAACCATCTTTAAAATTTTAAAATAATGTGTGGAACACTCAAATTATGACTAGAAAGATGAAATTTCTCCTTAAGTCTCATATTGAGACTCTCTTATCCCTCTCCATAGAGTCCCCATACCTGAAACCCAAACCCCATGGAACATGCATGAAATGTACATTCATTTGTGCATGTGGTTAATTATTAAAGGGACCACTGAGCTCAAAAATGGATTTAACATCCTCAGGAAAAGATTTACTGAGCCTCATCAAATTCTTCATTATTATACACTAATCTATGAGCCTTGAGTGGCCTCCCATTTATGGAACCTCAAGAAATTACATGCCAATGACAAATGGTATGACTATAACATTCTTATGAACAAAATACCTTTGTAACAATAACTAAAAAATCTCTAATTTATATCCAAAGTAGTGGAATACCTAAAAAACCAGAAGGTAAAGTACTAATAAAGAAATCTTTTAAAACATGTAACATTCCTCCTTTTTTGACATCCATAAAAAATATCATCTAAAATCTAAATCAAGTCAAAATTATTCCTACATGCTTTATTGGAGTCATCCTAATAACTCTAGATACAAATTCCATAAATTGGATAGAGTGAAAGGAGGGGAATACAAGAAGAAGAGGGGGAAGGAACTCACCCCAAAGGATGAGAAAACCCCTCTGGGGAAGCCATGGATCCTACTAGGGAAAGGAGAAAAAGACAATAAGGGAATAGGTATGACCCTATATGGTTATATTGATCAAGAAAAAAGTACCTTGAGGGAGATATAAAATACAGGGTCTGAAAGGGCCTCATTTACCCTTTAATAAAACTGAGAAGGATGACTATTGAAATGTATCCAAGGTGAGTAATGGTTCTATTTCCCACTCTTGAGGAAATTTTTTGGAATGAAAATATGGTTAATGAAACAACACCTCTCCCAAAAAAACTAAATAAAACTTGATGGGGTGATTTATGGCGCAACCCCTCTCATGATATGACATGACACTTTTCCTTGATAATTTATCATGGTATGGAACCTCTGTAAGTACTTTTATCTAACCTTACTTTGAATTTAATCATACTCAACCCATACACCATGTTGTAACACATTTATTGTGTTCTAATCCCCCACCTACAAAAAAACCAAACACCCTAATAATAGTGGATCACAGTGTGGTCCACTCCTCTACAACAAAATGAATAAACCCCCTCATGCAACACCACAACACTGCCTATTTTGGTATAGTCTATAATATACCAAAAATTTCATCCCATACAAGAGCTAACTCCTCCAATTTCTTCTTAATTCTCTTGGGCACCACTATAACACCCAAAAAATGCATAAAATAATCTCTTATAGGTGTTAAAACTCTTGGAATTCCAATTTGAATGTCAATTATCAAAAAAAAATTTATTGAAGCTACAAATTTAAATTCATTATAAATTTACAAACCCATAGTGATGTAGTTAATTACACTATAATCAAAAAAATATAATAAATTATATCACATATTCTCTGATTACATAAACTTATACTATAGATGTGATGTCTATGAACATGTAAATTTTTTTACCACAAGTTTAAATAAACTTTTAAACATTCTAATAATATTTTTAGAATAATAAAACAATTAAATTTAAATTCTATGGCATAATTTTATTACATCTCACCTTGGAACACTGAAATAAAATTCTGCAATGACTAAAGTGCACATTACAATCACTAGAGACTGGCGACTAGTGCTGATAGTATATACAAATAATTGGGGGATGATTTACCCTAGGACATCATAACTATAAATAAACTATTATAATAACTCATCAGATTGGAAATAAACAGTAAAATCATATTAAATAAAAATCCATATCCCAAAATATTTAAGAAATTTAATGTAATTATAGATTCAATAGTCAATGTATTATAATATAATATAATATATAAAACCAAACTCAATAGATAAACAAAATGAAGACACATAATCTCCTAAAACGAGTCTAAGTCACTCCCCATCACCTAATATACCTACGAATTGTTAAATTCTAATCATATACCACATATACTTTTACCTTACATGCACCACACTACTATAGAAAATGGATACGAACATGGTTGAAAACCATGGCCATAAACTATCAGTGTGGTCCCTCTACTCATGGGGGTTACCTTCATGGAAGTTTCATCAAGTTCTATTTCCATGGGTTATTCCAATGGAAATAAGTATTTAAATTGTTTTTGGAAATAGCTTGACAAATTTCTATAGGATATTTTTCCTGGCAATAAATCTTGTAAAATTATAAAAAATTTCAGTAGTGCATTTTTATCTAGAATCCGCAAACCCTTTTTTCATGGACATCTACCACTTCACCACATGACATTTCATATAGATATTAAAATATATAATTTTATTTAATTTTATATATATATATATAATTAAATATGTATTAATATAATTATTATATGTTTATAAAATGAAGTCCACCTGAACATATAACTATAAGACAATGACCCATGAATATAGGCGTGGAATTTCACCACAAGACTTTTGGCCCATGGAAATAGGCTCTTATTACATCAGAAAATGGCCATGACTATGTATAACCTGGATATATACCTTTATCATGTTGTACAATCACTACAAGCCACACGGACATTGAACCTAGATTGTTTTTTTTGAATTGGTTAGGCCATTCTCATGTCAATTTATTACTAAGGGCCATGTCTCCCATGGACGTAATAAATTTACCACATGGATTATTTCCAAGTTCCAGGTGGATCATGGTTTTAGGTCTTTAAATTCAACCTTATATGCATATTCCATGTTTCTTGTGTCCATATGTAGAACTATGTCCACAATTATTCTAAATGTTAAAAAAACACTATGGTTATAAGGTAATTTTATAGTAATTTTGTAGGATGTAAAGTATGAACATGCATGACATGTGCATTTATAGGGTGTAAATATAAATTAGGATGGTATAAAGAATCCCTAAGAATATCTCATCAAATAATGTGTATGCATGAGTAATTAAAAAAAGATATATTCTTAATATTTCATTAATTAAAAATAAAAGAATAAACATATTGAGCTATTGTATACTTACCAATCCATCACAATTCATAGTATTAACTTATTAAACATAGATGAAATATATTAATTTTATTAAGTGTAAAATAATTAAAACATATCCATGGGATAACATACCCCCTAGAAATACCCCATTGAAATCATAACATAACCCATGGAATTATCTCTCACACATAAAATAACATAGAAAATGGGAATTACTTGTGTTTCCATGATATAACATAACACATGGAAATAATTTATTTATCCATGTAGTACGATATCCTATGAAATTCCCCAATGTTTCCATGGTGTAATATCCCATTATGTGTTAATGGTGAAATATTTCCCATAAACATCCCCATGATCAAAACCACTCAATCATAGAAAAACAAAATATAATAAATAAATGTATATATAAATCACACTTATTCCTAATTTCAATCATATCATATTAAACTCAAAATATAATAAGACAACTTGCCCAATAAAAACACTCAATAAATCATTACAAATCAAATTATCATATTTTAGTTCATAAACCCCTCATATTCACTATTTCAAATTCATTCATGAATTTAAATCAAATATTTAACAATTTAACATAACTCCTAAATAAAAATATCAATTATAAAAATATTTTAAAATTTATTTAACTCATATGAAATTATAACTAAAATTTGAAATCTTATATATATATTTTTAATAAACAATAAATATTATATATATTAATTTATCTCTTCTATTTCAAATTATAATTTTACGCACACACATTTACACATGAAACATAAATTAAATCATTGGATATATTTTAGGTAACTTATATAAATATTAATCCAGACATCTCCAATAGAGTGAATGTTTAATTCTTAAAAATAACTATTTTTTTTCTAAATCATCAAACTAAAAGAAAAGAGAGATGTTGTAATCAAACACACAAAAATAGATATAACCATGTGGGAAATGTAATATATTACCCTATCATTTATTTAAGGAATCCAATACAATTTATGAATAAAAAATATATCATGAAATGAGAAGTTGCGAGAGGATTGAAGAGGGGTAAAATTAGAGGGAAATAGATATCTTTTATTGTTCATGCAGCCAAAAATAATAGAAAAAAATAAGTTTTAATAAAAATTCTAGAAAAAAATAACCAAAAATTTACTCTATTAAAATGGATTTATAAATTATTTGGTACTCAACGACATACAATTGGAGACAAGTAGGAAAATTCTCCACTTCCCCCTGTTAATATCATCATACACCTGGTGGATTCTTACTTGCTACCCAGTGGTCTCTGCTATAGAATAGATACACCACTACCCTCTTACCTCACCCATAACTCCTCGATATTACCATAAAATTCCATATTTTTAGAAAAAATATAGATTAAAACATAAACAAAAAAATGAAACTAAGCATTAAAACATACGTAAAAATCTAAATTCATTACAAAATACATTAATAATGACATGATAAATTTAATGAAATTATACTAAATAATATATTTGTTATTAATAGAAGTGAAAAATATATATATTAGATTATAAGAAAATTAACGTCTCATTATTTATATATATGTTGATTCTAAGATGATATTAGAAACTAATAAAAATAAAGTAAATTATTGGAAATTATGCTTACTAAAACCACAAAAATTAAATTTTAATTGAATAAAATATAATATATAGAATTAAAATAATTAGAAATAATAATAGAATTAAGCTTTACTACTCACTTTACATTGAACAAGTTTTAACTAATTGATAACAATTTTATTGTCCATCAGTTTTTACTCTATATATATTTTTTGGGAGTATGATACTAAAAAATCTTGGTAGAAAGGTTTCCTATAAGGAATATAAAATGGTTATTGAATATTATATATATGTCATGGAAATCACAAGACTTTATATTTCAATTCATTTATATAATTTATTATTTGTACAATTAATACAGTGTGTACACATTGGTAGGCATTAAATAAGGTTGTCAAATATTTAACATGTTCTATGAATTATTTTATATGACTTGATGATAACCCATGCATTCTTAAAGGTCATTATGGTTAAAAAAGGATTACTAATATTGAAAATGATCATCCATTAGAGGTAAAATTCTCACACATTTGAGGTGGAGTTATATTGTGGGGAATAAGTAAACATAATTTTATAATGAATTTTACAATGACTCTTGGATTTTTATTATATATATATATAATTATTTAAAGGGTGTAAAATCAATAATAATTTTTAATATATTAAAATTTTGGAAGTATTTTATGGAATTTATTTATTTAATAAATTCTTAATTGGAATTTTATTTATAAATATAATCCATTAAATGGATTTATGGTAAAGGAATTAGAGAGGTTAGGAAGCTTCCATGGTAAAAAATGTTTAATGTGATTAATGTGGTCCCTTAAAACTTTTTAAATGTGTATATTTTGGTGTATCAATTTAATATTAAGGGTAGTATATTTTAAAATAAACATGGGTGGTGGTGAGAATCATATTATTATCACTCAAACCATTATCTTCTTGTTATATCCCTTGGTGGTTCTAATCTTAATCTTGTTAGATTTTGGTGGACTAACTAGTGAAGAATTATGATAAAGTGAAGAGGATTAAAAGATAGTTACTATAACCTAGTTATTTTCTACTTCTATGATTATAGTATCGATTTTTTTCTATAGTGAATATTCAAAGAATGATAATCTATAATTGTGATTAATATTAATGGGTACTAATTAATTTTTTATTGAATATATTAAATTCTTCTTGGCTTTATGTCTTTTATGATTATTTTAAAAATAAATATGTGTAATATTTTAATATTGTTGAATTAATGGATGAAACAAATAAATATATTTATCTTCAATTTAATGATGGTATTGAACAAATTTCATCAATAAAGATGTGTTTTTTTATTTTTAATTAAAATTTTGATGGAATTGTGATGAATTTTTATTATGTTGAAAAATGCAAAATTTATTACATGCATGATGGCATGATAAAATTTAATAGGGGTCATGTCACTTACTAGAAGTTTACCTGAGATGATAATATTCCCTTGAGAAAAGATATAATGATAATCATGGGTTATATACTATATTTCATGGATTCGATGACATTTGTGGGTGTTTATAATCACTTATTTTTAGGTGTATCATGTATTTTTTCAATAATAACATGGTTCCATGAAAAAAATAAAACGAGTGTATTTCCTTATGTTCTTTTTCATATTTTATCTTCAAATTTTTTCTTGGGTGTGTTAAGAGGAATAGAGGGTAATAAACATACTATTTTAATTTCTTAAAACTATTTTAATCCATTTAAATTTTAATTATTAAATTTATAAGTGGTATCTTATTCATAATTCATTAAACTTAAAACATATATTTTATTTAGATATATAAGTTTGTAAATTATTCCCCCCAAGTTACTCATTTCTATAAATTGTTCTAGGTGGATAGTAGGTTGATTTATTTATTAGTATATCTTGATATCCATAAAAAATCATTGATATTGAGATACACTAAGACTTATCTTATATAATACCATGATTTCTCAATTTACATCACATGGGTCAATAATGGAGGTTATTTGTTATAAAAGTATTAAAGGATTGATGATTATTTATAAAATACATGGAATGATAATCAAAGATTCAGGTTTTGAGAGTACCTTATTATATTTTATTATATTTGAAATATGAGACCACTGCTCACAATGTAACAATAATCGCAGAGTGATTTTATCAGGTGTGACACAATATCCTAGTTGGATGATTAGAGGGAGAAACAGGTAAGTTCCCTTATCATACTCACTACAAGATATTGTTATAGTCTCGTTACATATAGTGGATTTTATTATCACACAATTCATATTATTTTAACATCTCCTCTATTTTGGGTTGTCCCTATTATATATTCAATGTCATATTTCATTAGAGTATGGTGAGATCCATTTTTAATGATGGGTTTTTCAATTATGGTTTCAAAAATGGATAGAAATCGAAGACTATATATCATGGATCACTATTTTGATGGAAGTAAATTTATTGTGAGTTTTCCAAATTATTAATTTAATTGTTTGTAAAATCAATGGATGGTTGAGTTAATTTTTTTTATCATAAGCAGTCAAAGTGACATATGTGGATCATTTTTACCTTATAACTTATGGTTTCAATTTCATTATAAGGATCTATGAGTTTTTATGAGTTGATGGAAATTTTTGGAAATTTTTGGGGATTAAATGAATTATTGATTATAAGGATTTTAACTAGATAAGTACTCATTGGGGTCAAGTACAATTGGGATGAACATGGATTAATGGAAAATCACATGATGTTAGTAACCCTGACTATTTATTCTATTTTTCTCATTATGAAAGAATTCATGTGTGAGTGGATTTAGTAATGAATAAAAGGGAAACAAATAGGTACCTTGGTAACAAAAAATTAATAAATTAAATTATTTAGTCAAATGGGACCAATGTGGTCACCTTATTATGATTATATTTTTTATTAAGGATTTGATAAAAGTTTTAGGTAGGGAGTCTAAGGTAAAATGAGTTAAAATTGGCATAAACATTCTATTTAGGTGTCTATAAAGATAAAAAATAATTTATGAGTAATTAGTGGTGGTTCCAAGTGTGTAACAGAAGTGTGAAAGAATAGAAAATTAAAAAAATTACACTATATTTAATGTTATAACATCAACCCCAACATAACCCTATCTTGGTTATCTACCTTAATATCACATGTGATTTTATTAAGAATGAAAATATAAAATTGAAATTGTACCACATTGAATTTAATTTACTACTGTGTTTTTCGTTTTTTAGGGTTTTTTTCTTCATGTAAGAGAATATAAAACACTTTAGATCATCTACACATGCTCCAAAATCTTATTGATTGTAGATATTTATACTCTATTTGTTATCATAGAGAAACTAAGGGATGTTTAGTGTTTTAATAATCATAGGAAGACTACTACTTTTATATGGGAAGTTTTTCTTAGCCTAAGGTGCCTAAAACCTGTTGATAATACCTTAAAACTACATTTTATATTTTATAATTCACTAGAAGAATCCATTCCAGAATAACCTGGGAGAATTTGATTCATTAAGGAACTCACCCAACCTAATATTTTGGAACTTAGTAGAAATAATCTACACCCAAATCACGATACTAATTTGTAGAACCTCTCCTCACCCCTTTTAACTCTAATAAATATGACATTAAAAACAATCTAAAGTAAATTTAATCAATTTAAAAACACGTGTACTTCACATGGTTTAGAATGATAATCCTATGTCTATGGGATAAAGATTTCAATAATTAATTTCTCCAAAAAAAACTTTATAACCTATCAATATAATATTCACTCAAGATTACTAAATAAAATTAATAAAAATGTGCAACACATATTCACCACATGGGTCCAAACCTCCTTATATAGTGAGTACCATAGAGTAATCTAGTTCCACCGACCTCTAAAAATGCATGAGTCCATCAATTTAAGTATTCCCACCATTGTTCTCTTGTAGCAGTCCTTAGTGTGATCACCACATCTAGTAAAACATGTGAAACATATTAAATTGAACACTTACCACTATACAAAAGTACTATGAAAAACTTCTAGAATGGAACATCCTATAATAAGAACATTTGAATAAGTCTCTCTCAAACCACCTCCTTCCAGATAACTCATTCTGAAATCCTGAAGGAAACCGCTACCACTAAAAGAACTTCAATGAAGTGAAGAACTTTTAGAAGCAATCATTTTAGTCATCTTCTTCTGATCAATTGAATTAAGAATCACATTCCCAGAAATCTCCCACTTAAACATTACATCAAAGAAAACTTTGGAATTAACTTCAACTTCCCCAATGTACAATGATCATCCATCTCCTTCCATTCAACTAAGCCCTACAAAGGATTTATATTGCCTCAGTACATCCAAAACCAAAATATTGGTAAAAGTTTCCAATGGATTCTATTTTATAGATACCTTCTCAAAATCTAACTCACCGTCTTACAATATCTTATAGATATAATGGAACTTCAGATAAATGTGTTTATTTCTTTAATGAAACACATTATTCTTATCCAAATTAATTTCACTATGACTATCGTAGAAGAAAAAAATAACCATAAATAAAATCAAGTCACTCAACCAAACATCATAACCATACAATATAATTTCTTGATTCCATTAAGACAAAATACTCTTCTTATATTATAGAATGTGAAATCTTTTCTCGAAGCCTGGATATCCAACTTACCACAGTTCCTAAAAAAGTATAAACATATCCATTTTTGGTTTTTTGAGAATCAAAATCACCATCTGCATCAAAAAATCCACAAAATGGATCATCACCTCTAAAATAAAGGGATGTTTCTTATATTCGTTTGATATAACTAATAATATATTTAATATATTCCTAATTATCCTTCCCTATATTTTTCATAAATCAACTAAATAATACCACTTCATGACAAATATATGGACATGTATACACCATATGATGTATAAAACTTATGACTTCTAAGGCATATGTAACTCTTAACATGAACATACTTTCTTCTTATATTCTTGTTGATTGTTTCTTTGAAATTTTAAAGTGACCTGTGGGAGGAGTTAAAACCTGCTAACATCCACTCATTCTAAATCTCTCAAAGATCCTACAAATGTAATCCTTTTATGATAAAACCAATATTCAAGTTTTTTTATTATGTTCAATCTTTATTCCAAAGATCATCATAGCTTCACAATGATATTTAATTTCAAACTTTCTACATAAGACCTCCTTCAAATTATGAATCAGCTAAATATTTGGACGTACCATCAACATTTCACCCATGTTCAAAATAATATTATGAAGTAATTTATACTGAACTCTATACAATAACAACAATGATTTTAATTACTCTATAAGATACATTTTTCCTCTAAAATGGAATCAAAATTTTAGTTCAGAAATCTTAGTGATTGTTTCAATTAATAGAGTTTTCTTCTTAGTTTTCTCATCCATCCTAGATTTCAATTTTTCATTAATCGAACAGGTTTCTTAAAATAAATTTCTTCCTCCAAATCACCATAAAGAAAATCAATCTTCACATCCATTTTTTTATTATAGAAATTTCTATATGCAGTCCAACTTAAAATAGTTCATATTATAGTATGTTTTACTTTTGGAGAGAAAATCTAACAGAACTAAATATCCTTCATCTGGTGAAACCATTTCTAAACTAGCCTTACTTGGTATAATTTTCTTCATTTACTTCTTCTTCCAATAAAAATAACCACTTTTTTCAATTTATTTCTTCTCTGGTGGTAATTTTTTTCTATCAGGTGTTATTCACTCATAGTGAATCAATATCCTCTCATATTCCCAACTCCCGCCTTTTAGAATATCCCATTACGATCAATTTTTCTGGACTCTATGGTTCTCCAGCATCTATTAAATGTAAGAAACTAAGATTATATCTATATTTTTTCACTATACATCTTATCCTTGAATACCTTCACTCATTTATTAATGATTTTTATTCTTTTGAAACTATACCCACAACTTCAGCCAGAAGCTAAGATTCTGACCATTTATAAATGTTCTCCTTATAAAACATATATTTTTATAACTTCTCATTTAATAACTCTTGAGGGATCTTACCTAGTTCCTTCACTATATAATACATGTTACACTGGCTCAAATTTTGAATTTTCTATACAAACATTTGAAAATCCATCTGGAATACGAGTCCTTCTATTAGATTCAGATACAACAGTAAATTTTAGAACTCAGTATCCTATTAAACCACCATTCATATCAACATAAAATGAATTTTAATCTTCATTTTCAAAATACTTTACATTCAAGTTTGGATATTTCCATAAGATATAATAATTGAATATTGAATTTTTAATTTTCAAAATTTACTTATTTTCATCACCCTGAAGCTAAATTTTTTTTTTATCTTCAAAGTTATAATAAGAAACATGAAAATGATTTTTATTCCATGTTATCTCTATCTTTTTCTTTGATAAATATTTAGGTTAAACTTTTATAAACTCTAAGATGAGATTATTTTGGTACTTTTATGGAATATAATTCTTTTGATGAACATTTTCCAACTAGTCTAAAATTGATTGTTTTGATTAAGTAAATTTTTTTCCTACTGCTTCTTCCCAAAACTCCTTATTTATTTCAAAATGTTGCAGTATACTTATTATCCTTTTAATCAATGTTTGATTAATTATATAGAATACAATTTGTTTTAGGTTTACCAAGAACATTTTTCTCATTCGAGATTCCTTTTTTGCAATATTAGTTCTAAAAAAATCCTTTCAATAAACTCACCACTACTGTTTTACCTTATACACTTAAACATGCTTCTAGTTTCTCTTTCAAACAAAGGCTTCCATTGAACAATGATTCCTAAAACCTAAATTTTATGATTCAGAATGTAAATCCATACTTTTATTGTGGAATCATTAATAAAGGTAACAAAGTACTTATACATTCCATAATAATGAATTGGGAAAGGCCCCTAAAAATTTGAATGAACCAACACATGCTTTCTATATTTGGGTGTTCTTATAGAATGATTAAAATACACCTTTCACAATTTACTAAGTATAAAACTCTCACATCATCCAATGTATGATTAATCTATCTCCAAAATTCCACTTTCTTCTAGAATATTCACACAATTATCATTGAGGTTACCAGATTGAGTATGGCATAGTTTTAAACTTTTGGATGATGTTGTTTTGTAAATTTTAGCTCCCACTACCCTTATAGTCAGATACAATAATCCATCTTTTACACTTATGGATATGAAAAGATAACCATGAGTAATCTTTCATACTTCTTCCATGATGAACATTATGAAACATACTTTATCTAGAGGACCCACTTAAATTAGGTTCTTCCATATTTTTGCAACATTCAAAATTTTCTTCAGTATAAGAAATATTTCATTATCTTACTAAACATTCACTTTTCCTTTTACCAGAATATCAAGAGTTTCACTATCATCAAGATGAAATCTAAAAAACATTAAAGATACATAACATGAAATGCACCATTTTAAAGAATACTTTCACTACTATTAATAGCTCGACTCAGATCTCTAGAAGAAGCCCTTTTGGAAGTTGTCTTCCTGTGAAAATAATATTTATTAAGGATACCTCTCTTTCCATAGTTCCAACATTAGAACTTTTAAAACCCTTCCATAAGATCTTCTCCCTTTATTTATTTTATGACTAATTTTGATTCTTTTGATGTGTTGATCCTCCCTTCCTTGAATATTTAATTCATCATTAGAAAATTATTTTCTCTCTTACATTTAGATATCCTCATTAGGAATCTAATTCCAAACATCAATGAATATAAAATAATTATTTCCCCTTAAATGACTCACAACAATAAAAATGGATTCCCAAGACTCTAGTAAAGATAAAAATAACAAAATAACCTAAACATAATATATAGATGAGACTTTTAAAGACTTAATATAGATCTAGATTAAGTTGAAATCATTCAAAAAATATGATACTAATATTACTTTCAATAATATCTACTAAATAACCTCCACATCAGGTAAAAAAATTTCCTTGTTGTATGTTTCTTGTAAATATATCCAAGTAATTCCATCAAATCAGTTGTTTTCTTATTATAAAAAATTTATAAGCCATGTTTTAAAATAAATACATTTATATCAAACCAAGTGCCTTCTGATCCATATGTTTCCATCAAAATTTTCCCATTTTTTTAGCTTGACCCCTTTAATTGAATATTTAAATATTCCTAAATGAAATCATATTCTATCTAAGTTTTCATGAAACTAAAATCGTTTCCATCAAAATTTTCAATCCATACCTTTCCTTGTTCTGATGCTATCCTTATGAAAATAATGAATCCAATTAAAATTCAAAAAACATATGATCCAAATAATGTCATTATATCTAATAAGAAAACCATTGAGCTTCTTGAGAACCTTCCCTTTGATACTAATTTTTTGAGAACCCCTTGCAACCAAACATTAATTCTAATAGTTTATTGATATTAGTTATTCTAGAATAAACTGGAATTATTTTATTCTAGAAGGAATGCTCCTAACATAATGTTACATGTCATGGTAGAAACAATATTCACCCAAATCACTACACTAAGTAAAAACACCTCACATCATCTCTTCTT
The DNA here is from genome assembly GCA_963277665.1 of Viscum album. NCBI lineage: Eukaryota > Viridiplantae > Streptophyta > Magnoliopsida > Santalales > Viscaceae > Viscum > Viscum album. The sequence continues at coordinate 2,086,997,569 of OY728132.1, forward strand.
AACAAATATAACATTCAAAATAATGTAAATTAAATATAATAAACTAAATAGCACTTTCATTTTACATGTATTGGACTAAAATTCATATGTATATGGCATAAAATTGAAATATTTTATTTCTTTAGAAAAAAAACTTTACAACTCAGTGACTTGAAAGTCACTAAAGATTACTATAAGCACGCAATCAGAAAATTTACAAATCATATCAATCACATGGGTACCAACCTCATTATATAGAGAGTACCATATGGACCTTCAGTTTCATTTACCTCTAAAAAAATTAGAAGTCAATATATTCCACTTTTTCAACCACTGATCTCCTATAGAAATCCTTAGTGTGAACACTGGCTCAGGTAAAACCAACAAAATAAAAAAAATGAAAACTCACCACTATCCAAAATTATAAGAATAATACTTACAGAATGATTCCTACTACTCTAATTACATCAAAATAAGTCATTTTCAAACCACCTTCTTTCGAAAAATTGAAGGAAATCACTGCCACTATGACAAATTCAATGAAGTGAAGAACTTATGAAACTACTTTTCTTCATCACCTCAATCTGATCAACTAAATAGGCTCACATTCCAAAAAAGTGTCCCTTCATGCCTATAGAACATGAGATAGAGGGTAAAGATCCTCTCAATATTATGGTAATGAATATTTCCTTATGTTTGGGTTTGGTATCATTTATATATTTAGGTTTAAACATGTTAAAATTTCACGTTGTCCTATTAGTAAGTTTTATCTTATAAATATTCTTGGTTCAACACTTATGACCTAAAAAACAATTCACAAGAATAATAAGTAATTTATAAATTATTTGTAACACTAAAATAAATCCATGTGATATATTTATAAGTCATTAACTTGAATCAAATCTCCCATAAAAATACTTAACGAATCATAAATATTAAATATTCATTTAATAATATTTTTATTCAATAAATAACATGTGAATAAAATGAATTAATAAATTTAATAAAATATTATTATAAAATTTAATACTATTGAATTAAATTATTTACTTGCGATCGTATAATACCGAACATTACCCAACCACCACTACGGGGCCCACTATATCATAAACTACAACTCATAAGAATTGGTCATGATTTTGAATATGATTAGTTTGTGACCCTCTAGGCCCTTATCTTGATAGTAGTGATTCATATTCATAAAACTAGAGTGGCATATAGATACACACCATAGATCCTATGGAGATAAGGTTTAATAATATCAATTTAAACCTCTTATGAACAAAAATAATATAACATAATATTTCTTTCTAATGATTTCTCACAAAGAAAGACGATAAATGTTTTCCATCATCATTTATTTACTTATTATATTATGATCTTATTGGATGGACATACATTATTCTTACATGGGAATGGATTTAATAAATTTACTATCATCATGGTCAATTCGGCCTAAGATATATCTTCCTTTAATAAAATGAAAAATATATCTTATTTATTCAATCAATGTCATACCAACAATTATGCACCCAATACAAGTTGCCTCACCATGAAATAAATTTCATGGTTTTTATCTTACATAAATGTACATGATAAAATAATGCAAAATAATAATGATATCATTTTTAGAGATTGATTTACATTAAACATATGGTGTTCTTATTTGAGGGTCAGTCTTCATGATCTCTAATACTCGAGATCACCAAGTAGGAACTCCCTAAGAATAAGTCTCAATGCTTATGAGCCCCAAAAAAATGATATTCAAACATCATATGTGACTCTTTAATATGATGTATTTAAAACATATAAAATATGTTAAATATTTGTGTCATAATATCTCATGGTTCTTATTAAAGATGGGAACCCCTTTAACTTGTTGATACGACAAGTAATATAAGGACATTAACATATAAATAGTGGACACATAATTATCAACAATATAATATTAAGAATACATCATACATATCTCATAGTATACATCATAAGGTAATTGAAAATTCATGATCAAGTTAGGTCTAGGAAACCCACTTTCACAACACACCAACTTGCATTAAATCCAACTTACCAGCCATCAACCTATTATATATCACATTATAAGATCAGGTTTCTACTGAGTAATGGATTTATTCATTCGGCCTAGAATATTTTTCTACATGGCCACTATTCTATCTTTGAATTCAATACCTTTAGTAAAACAACACTCAAGAGAAAATAAGTTTCAGTATATCCCTTTATCATATATCATAATTTGGAAATATTGACTAGTACCTTTAGTAAAATTTCAAATAGATGGTATAAAATATTATATATTTTACACTACTTCTTTAGCTATGTCATATGCTAGAACATACTATTTATTTGTAGATATGGTAATCAATAGCTTTAATTATTTAATATTTCCCATCACCTTAGCCAAAATACAATATTAGATAAAATAATACATAAGAATACAAGTATATGTTCCATTTGAAACTATGTATCTTCCTCTCCATGTACCAAGTGAATATAACTTATACATTCTCAAGTACTATTGGATAGCTCTAACTTCTTTATTTATAGTTATTTAGAATTTATATGATATTTTCCTACCATATTGTATATGTTGGAAATATTATATCAACCACATGCATGAAATATGTGATAAATACATCACAGAAGTGTATGGATTTATAATAACCATTTTAATATCTGCATATCTCTTATATATGTCTTTTATAGAGATTTAGTCTATGTGACATTGGAAACAATACTCTCTTGAATTGCTAGAAAATTTATTTTTAATAATTTATCCATATATATAGTTTTACATGGTATAAGTACCCCATAGATCTACCTCAATAGATATTATTACTTAAACGTGGGTTTCTACATTAAGTGACGCTTTGGAGAGTTATTTTCAATAGAGTTTTAAATACTTTCAAGACTAATAACTATTTATCATGTGTTATCAACATATTTTACTTGGAAAATTATAGTTCTCCCACTAACCACTTATTGACACAAAGAATTTTTTTTATTCCAAATAAAATATTATATGATCACAATGTTTTCATTAATCCATAAATAGATCTCCACAACTTAAATTCCTTATTATAATCCTTTGGTATCACCAACCCTTTTTTTCTACATCATATATACACCTTCCATGAAATGTGGTTTTGAAATACAATGCCCAATATAATGATCATAGAAATTTTTTATGAAAACAATGATTGTAATGAATTTAAGAATGTGGAATTCGTATAATCAATCAATATTTATTGGCACCATTCTTGTACCACCAATGCATGTTTTCTCTTGAATACCCACTGATTACATTACATCAATTCAAGAAACTATCAAAATACAAAATTTATTTTGGCACATTTAGTCCATTTTTATAACATCATATTATCTTTTAATTTTATACTTTTAATATTTAATACTTCCTTATAGAATTTATTATTCTTATAAAATAATATATCACCTATATTGGTTAATATAAATCCACCACTATGGTTTTAAATTTCTTTTGTAATATGTGTCTCTAGAAAATTACTTTTTATGAACTCTTGTGAATCTTTATTTCCATTATAACTATTTTACATCCCACAAATCTACTTAATTCAAGATAATATTTCTCCCACTATACAAATAGATATGTTCACACTATTATACAGTTATAGTCTTTGAATTGACTATAACTTTTCTATATTAGGAATTCATGGAATATATTATATATAATTTTGGATAATAAATGCGATGTATATTGTGATTTTCTTGATATGAGTTTGTTTGTTAACTTAGACTTAACAAACTATTTACATTTTAATACATGTTTGGTGGAATAATGTATTTATTTTATTTTATAACTCATATTATATAAATTTTTTATTATAGCCAGCCTATGGTTTTGGGTTAAAATCATTATTTGTAAACAATGCCTTGAGAAGATAATGAAATATATTTTTTTGACTTGTAATAATCATCATTAATCTTTATTCTTATTACATAATGGATTTAATGTGTATTTGGAAATGTATGTTTAGGAATAAATACACTATAAATTTTAATGATCAATGAATTCTTATAAAACTCATCATAGATCCTATTTTTACTAACACCATATTCTTGATGTGTATAAGGAAATGGGTGTTTAGAAATAAATCCACCTTATACTTTCACAATTGAAGAATACTTGGTTAAGATATTATTTAACTCATGGGCCTGAAGAATATCATATATTATAAATATGACTATTCCTTAATTTAAATTTATATTCCTTAAATAACTAAATGAATCTCATGAAGTATATGAATATACCTCATATTTCTACATGAAATAGTTCACACATATCTTATTGAAATAGTTCTAGAAACTTTGTGGAATTATTATCTTTATCTCTAAAGCTTGTTTATATAAAACATAATAATTAAGTGTATCAATATTACATATGGTTTTTGGGTCCAATGAGTATAAACACGATACTAAGTATATACTTAAAACTAATATTATTTTTAGTTGAAAAATAATTATGATGAAACAACTGATTATTTCCCGAGTCTTAGAATTTATATTCATCATTTATTACTGATGATTAAATTATTACTGAACTATTAGTTGGGTATGAAAAAACATAAAAAAAATTTATTCCAAAATTAAATAATGTATCATTATTTTTAATATACACAAGTGATATATTTTTTGGTGATAATAAATAATAGTTCAACTAGAACTAATGTACTGGGAAATTAGAAGTCATGTGCTTCACACTACTAATATAGGAACCACGGTTTCCCATATTCTTTGAGAATTCCTCTTACTTCTCTTAATTTTTCTTAACTTCATTTGTTATTTTATTTGGATACAAATATAGAAGTCACATAATATATCTAATGACCATGAATTAATGTATAAATATCTCATGTATTGTTGAATATACCTAAAGTATAATCTTGTTCTTGCTGCTTCTTTATATAATTATAGTTTATCTTTTAGTGACCTATCTTTCCACGTACAATGAAAATAACCTCATGTTGAATGATCTCAATCTTCATATTTTTTTTCTTAGAAGAATGTTTTGAAGGTGAAAAATTTATTTTTCCCTTGACATTATTATTGTTCACCATAATAACAAAACATTTACCTTTATTTGTGTTTTTATCTTTGGTTGAACCTTACCCAAAATATATTGAAGCTATAACAACCCAAAATTTTATTAATAGAAATTCTTCTAGATCTAGTTAAATGTCTTATTATGTAAAATGGTTATATAACATATGCACTTCCTTTGTTTTATTTTTTTGGATTTTAAAATTCCGTTAATAATTTTGACCATTGCTAATATTTCCATTGAACAATGATCACATGATTAGTATAAATATAGGGCTTTAACAAATCAAATTTAATCATAAAAAGGAAGTGATGGCCTCATCTAGTAGAATTTCTCCATATGAATCCTATTTTTTGGATCTTGGAAAGGAATTGGTGTCACTAGGATTCACTCTTGACCAACCCCAAGTCGAACTTCAACATGTTAAGATTGAGCATAACCGTCTACGAGAGAAGTGTAAGTTAATAGAGATTACCACCCAAGCGATGTTATCTAAGTCTCCCCAAGAGTCTGTCACCATCGAACACATTACCATTCGGCCTTATCCGGGTGTTATAAGGGTTTATTAAACAAAACACTAGCACTATTATTTTGTACATTATTTTTGTATAGATAACCTACATTCATTTTATTATTGTTACTTTCTAAATAGTTTTTAACGAAAAAGTAGTATTTCTAGTTAATATGAAATTATGAAATCTATTTTGATGAATTAATGTATTTTTTAATTGTATAAACTTTTAATGAAATATTATTACTAAATTACTTTATATTAAATATAAATGATCGTATAATTTTTATGAATATAATTGTAATTTTTATTAATGTTTGAAAGTTGTTTTTGTCAAAACCCATTAATTTTTTATAAATGTCAGTTTTTATTTTAAAAATAAAATTTCACATATTTAGAAAATTAATTAGATAAAATGAATATAATTTTTGGAATTATGGTCTCTAAATTATCTCATAGTGGTTTTTTCATAATTTTCTGAGATAGTTGAATTTCTGGGTAAAAATCAAATAATGTTTAATTATATAATGTGTTTTACGACATCATAATGCCCCAATAACTATGTAATAAAATAATATACATTGTATTTTAGTATAATATATGTATTAATTTTAAAATAATGTTATTCTAGATTTTTCTGATAAATTTTATGGTGCCTTAGTGTACCCTCCAAGACTTATAAAACATTTTAACATTTAAAATGATTTCCTTGACAGTGTGACTCAACTCCACATAATCAAGACTAATATTTTAAAAAGTTCAGCCATTGGAATTATAAAATAATGTTTTTCACTCACCATTGAAAAAAACCATTGGAAGAAACCATGGATTGGTTTTTGGTATTCATTAGTTTAATGTGTGGTGTCAAAAACTTAAATAATTAATAATTCCATCTCTTTTCATATATAAACACAACCAAGCTCCCACTTACCTTCAATCAAAACCATTTTATAACATCTTTACTATTCCCTCCTTTCCCTAAAAGCCTCCCAAGGTTCCCCAAGCTCCCATGAATCCTTTCTCAAGCCCCTCCCAAGCCTTTGGAACCACACTTCCATGTAAGGGATTTCTTCCTCTCTCATTTTTGTCTAAGTATCATTATGTTTATATACCCTTTTATTTTCAATTAAAAATGTTGGGGTATGATTTTTAAACTCACCCACAATTCCCTACTTATTTTTAATTATTATATACCTCTTTATCTCTCATTAATTTCTCTTATGTACACTTGTTACCATGCTAAAATCCGAAAAGAATTTCTCTCTTCTCATTTACATTCAAGAAATTATTTTGTATTATGAATATAAATTCTATTACGTATGTTGGGACATGTATCTCTATGAACCTATTGCTGTAAATTTTGTGTATATATGATGATACACCCATTTCTCTCACATCAACCATTTTTAGGAATTCTTATGTCATGTCATTATGCTGCTGAAATTCGACCACGATTTTCCAAGCCAAAGTCATTGTGTAGTGAATACCATGCCCATTTCTCTATCAAGGGTATTTAACTTTATGCACTTTTACTTATTGATTATTAAGTTTCATTTATTAATTCCACATTCCTTTATCGCAGAATAAATGATTATGTTTAATGAATCCATGTTATATGATCCATATGGAACACTTATGCATGAAATGATATGATTAAGAATGAGGTGCCCTGTTAGCACTCCAATGCATTGGGTAAATATTAGTACCATGATACGTTAAGTGAAATAAGGGTTTAATCATGATAATTCAAGTGAAATGAGGGTTTACTCATTCTACATGTGCAATGATCCTTTGATCATACTAATATCAGGTAAAATGTTGATGCCACATTTACATGTTATGATAATCATGCTATATCATGCCTTTATGTTCTTGTTTCTCTTATGATCCATTGATATGACCATTTCTTAATATGTATTGTATTCTTCATGTAATACCTTGTTTACTCTATTACTAGTCTTTATATCTCACCCTTTATTCATGCATGTCCTCAGGTTATCTCATGCAATGATAAGTACAAAGGAATGTGTGTGGTCATGTGAAAGAAGTTTTCAATAAAGATGTGTATTTCATGTTTTAAGATGTTATGTAAGGTTCCTAATACCCAAATAAACTAGAACTATCGATATTATATATTGTATCAAGTGAATATTTTATGTAATAAAATATGTTTATGTGTGAAATAAAGAGCAGGGTTGTTATAGTTGGTATTAGAGGATAGGTTTAGTTGTTTTTGGGATTAGGATTTCAAAAACCTAGTGAAAGCATTAGGGATAAGACAAAGTATACTAAAAACATCCCTAAATTTTATTGAGTAATGATTAATTGGTTTGTCAAGATAATAAATCCCTTTTTGGATCAATGTAGGTAGACATGGCTGTGGCACAGATGTATCTAGGGGTAAAACCCAAAAACACCGCTTTGAGCTAGACCCAAACATGAACTGGTGAACGACACAAAGCCTTGCTAAAATTTTGGTTACCATAATCCAGTGGGATATGCTTTTGTAAATTTATATGATTATTATAAACCATTATTATGGTAATAAAAATATTACCATAAGAATATATGTTTGGAAGTAGATCATGGATAACATAGATTAAAGTATATAAATTCATAAGTTAAAGAAATAAAAGTAATTTTTAAGTCATCCATTTTTTTCTTTGGATTACCCTTTATGGGTTACCCCTTAAATTCCTTTTATTCTAAACAATGATTTGTAATAGGAGGACTCGGGCTAAAAACTTATGTGAAGATCAATTTGATGACTATTCTAATGAGATTCCCAATCTGATGGGAGCAGGAATTGCAAACTTGGTCAGAATACTGTCTAAATTAACTCAAGTTTTGAATAGAAACATGGGTCAAGAGGAACATTAAACCCCCCCTAAGAATGAAAAATTCTCAATCGAGATCTTCCTGAGACAAATGCCTCCCACTTTTAATGGATCATTTGATCCCTCATTTTCCAAACAATGGATCAACTCCATTGGAAATATCTTATCCATCATTCAGTGTTCCGAACAAGAGAAGGTTCTTTTGACAGGTTGTCGTATAGTGGGTGAAACTGATCAATGGTGGACATAGTTATAAAATATGATGCCTGAGGATGAGATCAATGTGTTGGAATGTAAGGATTTAAGTAAAATGTTTTTCGATAAATATTTTTCACACACCCTCCTACTTAAGATGGAACGGGACTTTTTTTCCCTCAAGAAAAAAGACGATGAATCCATCGAAGCATATGAGGAAACATTTACAAGGCTTTCATGATACACCTTTGTCTTTGTTGTTACCCCCAAATGTAAGGTTGACCACTTCTTTGATGGGCTAAAACCTAGCCTACGGAAAGCCCTAGAAATCTCTGGATTCAAGAGTTATTAGGAAATTGTCTGATTTGGCCTCAAGTTTGAAATGGAGATCAGAGAATCTTAGGGGTATCATGAGGATAAGAAGCATATGGTGTAATTTAATTTAGATAGTCCAATGGATAAATCCAATGGTGCTAAGAAAATAAATCACCCCACTTGCCAAAGGTGCAGAAAGAAGAACCCCAGAAATTTCTTGAAGGAGAAGAGGGAATACTTTAGGTGTGGAATAGAAGGGCACCTGGCCATTAACTGCCAACAAGAAAAATACATGGCTACAATAGAGGATAATAATGCTCTGTTCGAACCTCAAAACATTGTTCATTGTGTCAACTACAAATAACCAGGGTACTATGCAAACTAGTGTCCTAAGCCAAGTTTTTTCAGAGGCAACCAATAACCTCTAAGGTAGCACAAGCGATCTTTTTGCATCTCTACCGCAAAAGTGAACCATGACAATGAAGTGGTTATAGGTTTGCTAGTTATTCATTCGAGAATAGTGAATGTACTTTTTGTTCCTGGTTCTATGAATTCTTTTATATCCCAAGTGTTTAGTAGAATAATCATAACACCACCACAAATCATGGAAGTAAAGATGTCATTGAGAACGACAAATGGGGAAATCATTGCATCCCATGACTATAAATCCCCCTGTCATAATTTGTGTATTGAACTTATCAAAAAACCTCATCATACTTCCTATGGTGTAATTTTATGCAATTATTGGCATGGATTGGATTTCCCTATATATAGACAACATAAATTACAGTTAGAGGGAAATCACCATCTATATGGTGAATTGACCCCCGATTTTGTACAAGTGCAAGTAAGAGGATGAATCTTCCTTAGCACCATCATCTCAAGTGTGGATACTAATATCCTATGATAATGTGTATATTTCTCAGATTATTGATTCTAGGGAAGCAACCGCCATTAAAGTCATGCCAGTTGTGAATGAATTCACTGAAGTATTTCTTGAGAAATTTCTTGGTCTTACTCCTAGAAGAGATTTTGAATTCTCTGTTGATCTTATACCTAGGGCATTGCCAATATCCCAAACTTCATATAGAATAGATGTTGTGGAGCTTGATGAGCTAAAGAAACAACTACAAGAGAATCTAGATAAATGGATAATATTCCAAAGTGCTTCACCATGGGGTGAACCAGTCCTCTTCATTAAGAAGAAGGATGGGTCAATGCACCTTTGTATTGATTATTGTGAGATCAAAAAAATCAAGATAAATAATAAGTATCCCCTACCACGAATTGATGACTTGTTCGATCATCTATGTGGAGCACAATAAATCTACAAGGTGTATTTTCAATCAAGATAATACAAAGTAACGGTGAATAAGAATGAAATATCTAACTCTACTTTTCGTACAAGGTAGAGGCACTATGAATTCACAGTAATGCCTTTCTAACTCACTAATGATCATAAATCTTCGTGAAATTAATGAATAGATTCTTTTGAGATTACCTTGACAAATTTGTTTTAGTCTTTATAGATGATATTCTAATATACTCCAAAACCAAGGAGGAGTGTGAGGAGCATCTAAGCACTGTAATAGAGAACATGAAAAAGGAGAAGATCTATAAAAAGTACATAAAGTGTGAGTTATGGTTGATGGAGGTATCATTATTGGGTCATATAATCACAAGAAATGGGATATATGTTGATCCCTCCAAGATAGCTACAATTGAGGGATGGATGAGGCCAACATTAGTAATGAATATTCGTAGCTTCCTGGGGTCAGCTAGATATTATCACTGATTTGTGAGAAATTTCTCACGATTTTACAACACTCTTACCAATATAACTCGATAGGGAGTAATGTTTTCTTCGAGTGATGAATGAAAAGAAATTTTTATGGAGTTGAAAAGGAGGCTTTATCATCGTGAACGTGCTCACACTACCCAAAAGTGGAGAACTGTTTGTGGTATTCAGTAATGCATCGAAGAAGTTCATGGGCTATGTGTTGATGAAAAATGAGAAATTCATTGCCTATGATTCATGGAAATTGAAATTTCACGAGAAAAACTATCTAAAACATGATATGGAGTTGGATGTAGTAATCTTCACATTGAAAAATCAGTGACATTACCTCTTTGGGGAGAAGAGTGAAATTTATACGAACCATAAAAGCCTTAAGTATATATTCACAATGAAGAAGTTGAACATGCGCCAAATAATATGGTTTGATCTAATTGAAGACTATAACTTCTCAATCCATTACCACCCTAGGAAAGAAAACAAGGTGGTAGATGCTCTAAGTATAAAGGGCCTAGTAATTCTATCATTGATGAGAATTGAAAAGGATTAAATCTTCCTAGATTTGATGAAGATGGATGTGGGAATCATAAATAATGGAGCATCATCTATCCTTTCACAAATGATTGCTCAACCATCTATTTTGGAAAGGTTAAAGGATGCTTAAAAGGATAATGTGGAAATTTAGAAGAAAGTGGAAACTATCTGAAAAGGTAAATCCATGAAGTTAAATGTTAATGAAGAAGGAATTGTGAGATTTGGGACAAGACTATGTGTTCCATAAAATATAGAGTTAAAGAATAAACTATTGGATGATCTAAATAGTTAAAATTTATCCATTCACCTAGGAAAAACAAATATATATCGAGATATCCAAGAGAATTATTGGAGGGATAACATGAGGAATGAGATCGCTGAGTATAAATCAACGTGCATGGTATGTTAGCAAGTGAAGGTTTAGAGGAAAAAGTATAAAGGGATGATGCAATCATTACCCATACCATCATGGAAATGGGAGAATATCACCATGGAATTTTTCACCGAACTTCTAAATACATCCAAAAGAAACAATGTTATTTGTGTTGTTGTGGATATTCTTAAAAAGATTGCACACGTCATTACAATTCAAGAGGATTTCTCATTGGATCAACTGGCACAAATATATATCAGAGAAGTGGTAAGACTGTATAGAGTACCAATATCTATTGTATCCGATCAATATCCAAGATTCACCTCTATGTTCTGGAAGAGTCTTCAAAATGCTCTGAATACCGAGCTCAACTTCAGTATGACTTATCATCCTCAAAATAATGTCCAATCTGAGTGGACTATCCAAACACTCAAGGACATGTTGAGAGTATGCTCAATGGACTTCAAAGGATAACAGGATCAAGATCATCTTCTGGTTGAGTTCTCTTACAATAACAGTGTCCACTCAAGCTTCCAAATAGCTCCTTATAAAGACCTGTATGGTAAGAGGTGCAGAACACCATCATTTTGAGTTGAATTTGGGGAGTGTAAACTCCTAGGTTCAGAAATGGATGTTGGAATGGGGGATAAGGTTAAGACCATCCAGCATCACATTAATACTGCTCAGAGTCAAAAAAGATCTATTCTCATAATTGTCGATGATACAGAGTGGTTGATGTCTGAAACATGGTATTCCTCATCATATCACCATGGAAGAGAGTTATGAGATTAGGGAAGGAGGGAAATATTAGTCCAAGGGACATCAACACTTTTAAGATCCTTGGTCGCATTAGAGTAGTGGCCTATTGACAAGAACTCCCACTGAACCTATCTTAAGTACATGATGTATTACTTGTATCACTCTTGAGGAAGTACATACCTGACCCATCACATGTACTCAATCCAGAGGTGGTACCATTGGAGAATGACCTCTTCTATGAAGAGAAACCAGTGCTGATATTAGATCTTAGAGAAAAAGTTCTATGAAATAAGACAATTCCCCTCGTAAAGGTGTTGTGGTGAAACCACAAGTTTGAAGATTCAATGTGGGAATTACAGGGAGTAATGAAGTATAGTTACCCACATCCGTTTTAGTGTGGGAAAAGAAAATTTCAAGGGAAAAACTTCCTAAAGGTGGAAGATTGTAACGACCCAAAATTTAATTAATGTAAATTCCTATTGATCGAATTAAATGTCTTGTTATGTAAAATGGTTATATAACATATTCACTTCATTAGTTTTATGTTTTATGAATTTAAAATACCATTATGAATTTTGACCGTTGCTAATATAAATTTTGAACAGTGATCACATGATTAGTATAATTACAGGGCTTTAACAAATCCAATTTACTCAAAGGAAGAAATGGACTCATCTAGTAGAATTGCTCTGTACGAATCCCTTTTATTAGAGATTGGAAAAGAAGGTGGCATCACTGGGATTTTATCTTGACCAATCCCAAGAAAATCTTCAACACATTAATCTTGAGCGGAAACGCCTATGGGAGAAGGGGAAGTTAATAGAGATTTCCACCCGAGCGATGTTATTTGAGCCTCCCCAAGAGTTTGTCACCATCACACACCTTACCCTTTAGTCTTAAGTGGGTGTTATAAGGGGTTATGTAATAAGATCATAGAACTATGATTATGTACAATATTTTTTATAGATAATATACATTCATTTTATTATTATTACTCTGTAAATAGTTTTTAAAGAAAAAATAATATTTTTAGTTAATATTCAATTAAGAAATATATTTTAATTAATTAATGTATTTTTTAATTAAAAAATATTTTAATGAAATATTATTACTAAATTAATTTTTATTAAATGTAAATGATTGTATTTTTTTATGAATACAATTGTAACTTTTATTAAGGTTTGAAAGCTGTTTTTTTTCAAAATGCTTGATTTTTTTATAAATGTTGGTTTTTATTTTAAAAGTAAAAATTCACATATTGAGAAAATAATTTAGATAAAATGAATATCATTTTTGGATTTAGGATGTTGAGATTATATGATAGTGAATTTTTCATAATTTTCTGAGACAGTTGAATTTTTAGGTAAAAATTAAATACTGTTTAATTATATAAGGTCTTTTATGACATCATAATGATCCAATAGTTATGTAATAAAATACTATAAATATTTTTTTCGGCCAAAATATTTTTTACCTAAATAATAATGTGATTTTAGATTTTGTTGATTAATTTTATGGTGCTTTAGTGGACCATCCAAGACTTATAAAACATTTTATCCCTTACAATGATTTCCTTGAGAGTGTGACTCACCTCCACATAATAAGGCATAATATTTTAGAAATTTAGGCCATTTTAGTTATAAAATAGTTTTATCCACTCCCCTTTTGAAAAAAAACATGGTAAAAACCATGGGTTGGTTTGTGGTTTTGATTAGTTTAATGTGTGGTGTCCAAAACCTAAATAATAAAGAATTTCCCCTCTTCTCTTATATAAACCCACCCAAGATCCCACTTATCTTCACTAAAACCCCTTGGATCACGTTTATAACCTAGCATCCTCTCTCTAAAATCATCCCATGCTTCCCCAGGCTCCCAATAAGCCTCTCTCAAGCCCCTGCCAACCCTTTGGGATCACACTTCCAAGTAAGGGATTTCTTCCTCTCTCATTTTTGTCCAAGTTTCTTTATATTGATATACCATTGTATTTTAAATTAAAAATGTTGAGTTATGATTTATCACCTCCCCCATATGAACCTAATTATTTTTTAATGATGAGATACCTCTTTATCTCTCATTAATGCTTCACATGTACACATTTTACCATGCCAAAATTCCATAAGGATTTTCTCTCTTCTCATTTACATTCAAGAAATTTTTTGGTATTATGAATCTAAATTCCATTAAATATGTTGGGACATGTATATATATGACCCCTTACTTTCTATTTCATATAAATATGATGTGAAACCCTTTCTCTCTCATCAGCCATTTTTATGAATTCTTATGTCACACCGTTATGCTGCCAAAATTGCACCACGATTTTACAAGGAAAAGACATTGTGTAGTAAATACCATGACCATTTCTCTATCAAGGGTATTCACCTTTATTAAGCTTAATTTATTGATTATGGAGTTTCATTTATTAATTAAACATTAATTTATCATGGAATAGATTATGATTCTTAATAAATCCATGTTATATGATCCATGTGGCACACTTATGAATGAAATGAAATGATTAAGAAGGGTGCACCCTAATAGCACTCCAATGAATTGGGTAAAGATTATTATCATGATACCTCAAGTTCAATGTGGTTTTAATTATTATAATTCAATTTCGTTGAGGTTTTACTCATGCTTCATGCGCAATGAGCCTTGGTTCATGATAATATCATGTTAAGTTTTGATGCCACATTTCCATGTTATGATAATCATGCTATATCATGACTTTATGTTCATGTTTCTCTTATTACCCTTTGAAATTACTATTGCCTAACATGTTCTATATTCTTAATGTTATTCCTTGTTTACTCCATTACTGGGCTTTATAACTCACCATTTTCTTATGCATGTCCTCAGGTTATGCAATTCAATGCTAAGTACAACAGAATGGGTGTGGTCATGTAAAAGAAGTTTTCAATAATGATGTGCATTTCATGTTTTAAGATTTTATGTAATGTTCCTAAGCCCCAAAGACAATAGAACTATCAATATTCTATGTTGTATTAAGTGAATATTTTATGTAATTAAATATTTTTAAGTGATAAATAACGAGTGGGGTTGTTATAGAAGCAGTTTGTCTATATTGTTTATTTTATAGTATTTAATGAAATCGTAAAAAATAGATAGTAAGGAAGATAGAGTGATATGTATTGAATGTTCATGATTTTTCTTGAATCCCAATTCTTCTTACCAATCAATTTACTTTGTAATGACCAAAACTTTTATAACTGAAATTCCATTTTGAATGAATGTCTCCCTTATTAAGTATTGTAGTTATAGAAAATACATTCACTATATTAGTTATTTTGAACATTTATAAAATATATCAGGACATACATAATTAACCATTAAACAACATACTCATTGAAAATATATCCCTTATTAAATTACCATTATTATTAGTATATAATAAGTGCTATAATAATATCTAATTAACATTTAAGGAAGGAGTGATGGCCTTGAGTAACATGATCATTGTAACAACCCAATATTTTATAAGATATATTCTTTTTAATTTCTTTCATATCTTCTGTTGAACGATACACCAAGATTATCATGCACTATACGCAACACCGTATTAGCTTGCAGTATACGCAACACAATTCTTGGATCGTGTTATACACAACTTCAAGTGCATTTGATAGAAGTTATTCTACGCAACATTGAGTGTATATATATCTATATATTCAATGTATAAATGAAATATGGTTGGATTTTGTTATACACAACAACAAAGGAGTCTTGCACTACACGCAACCCTGACTTGGTTTTCATTACACACAATCGTGACCTTCCTCGATAGCTTGTGTTGTACGGAATATCGAGTTTCACTAAACAACGATATATGGTTATAATATTATCAACAACTAGCCGTTTTGAATATAATTAACCACATTTTTAATTTTATAACATTATTATTCATTTATAAATTTTGTAAAACATTTTATGTGAAAAAAAAATAAATTTTTCGGGTAAAATAAGTATTTTTTCAAAAAATGTAGTTTTGCCACCTTTTGATGGCACACCCACTTTAAATATAGTTTTTGATATGTTTATAAGTTCAATTTTACAAAATAAAATTATTCTCCGGAATAAGGATATAAAATTTTACCTTGGATAAAATTTTCATGTTATTCTGATAACTTTCATATTTTAATGAATAGTAAAAACACGCTATATTTTAATTAAAAACAACTTTTTTCATCGTAATAATTTATTTGGATAAATTATAATATTTAATGGTATTAAATTATAAATAGAATATATTTTTACTATTTAATATAATTTATGCCATTATCATTGATTTTACCTTGAATTCGTAGGTTAAATCAATTCAATCTTTTATAATGTTTTAAACAAAAACCCGCTTTCTTTCGACAACGAGAGTAATTTTAATTTATTTTCTGAAACTTCTGTGTATTGAATTTGGAAAAATGGATTCCATATTTGGAATCAGTGGGTCCAAATTATATTAATAGACTACTTTTTATTTTTGGGCATTATGAATAGTAACTACGGTGAATTTTATTTACCATAGTTAAAGGTAAATCGGGTAATTAAGGGTAAATATAAGATTATAAAATTACCCTAACACCTGAAAAAATCCTATTGGATGACTAAAAGTAGACCCATGTCATCTAAGGGTCGTATTAGAATCATTTAATGGACTTTAGTCCATGAAAATAACTTAATTATTATTAAAACCAAAGAAAGTGACAACATGTCACTCCCTTAAATCTTATAAGTATATTAATTTTAATTTAGTGATAAACTTCATGAAACTTAGAACATTAATAGTCTCCAAAAATCTAATAAAATTATTTACATCATATGAATTACTTTATAATTTTTAGGGATTAAATAATTATCATTAATTGTGACACAATAGTGATGCAGAAATTGTTTATCTAGTGAAAATCAAGAATATAGATTTTATTAAACAAATATTGACCATAAAAGGCACAAAAACCTGACCAAAACTTATTTTACATGTAAATTTAAACCATAATCATACAAAGGTCTAATATTTGACCATTTGGAGCCTTATAAAAGCGATTATGACACTTATATTATTTTATTTTAAATGATGCCAAAGTTTTCAACTTCATAATTTAATAAATATAACAACATAAATATTGTGATTTTAAGATTATAAATTCGAGTAAAAGTATTATTGTGAAAGGTAATAGATTTATCTTAATCATAGGATTTTAGTTTTAATTTTTATGCAACAAATAAGTATATTAAATAATTATACAAAAATGATGTAGTAATTATTTTATTAAGAGATAAACCAAATAAATGGTTTTAAAAATAATAAAATAAATCTTATATGAACTATTTAATGTGCTCCACTAATTTTCTAGATATATATGACCTTTTATGAATCTATTAAATATTTTATTTCGAACATATCTTCTGTATATATTTTATTTAAATTCAAATAAATGAATAGTGTCAAAATTGACACTATTGTTATTTTATAAAAATAACATATTATAAAATTGTTTAAAATTAACAAAAATATTTAAAAATTATAAATTTAAATTTATATGGTATACAATGTTATAAAGTATCCAATTATGGACAATTCAGAACAAATATGTAATTATTTTTTTATAATTTGAAATTTAGAATGTTATTACCACAAATAAAATTAAATTGATTAAATAAGGATAAATCAAGTTGATAATGTTTAAAATAAATTCCTAACATGTCTAAATTTTATTGGTTGATGATATTACAACCCTATCTCATCTAATATTCGAATATGAGTCATTTTTTGAGTTTTTTAAGTGGGGTTAGATTTATTATAAATTAATATTTTTAAGATTTCCAAAGGTGCCCCTCTCCTCCCTTATAAAAGGGAACCTCCTCCCTCTCATCTTTAAACAACATTTAGCCTTCAAGCTCGGCCAAACCCTGAAAAATTCTCTTATCCACTTCCCTAGAAACACCCTAGGGGTCCCGGTCTTCTTCAAAGACCAATTTTATTTCCCTAAGAGAATGTTTAAATGAGGCACTTCGAGAAAGAGGTAATACCTTCTACCGTTTTCTTCAAGTTCCTTTCTTATTCTACTACCTCTTCTTTAGTTGTTTCATTATGAAGTAAAACAAATAAGTATCTATAATATACTTATATGTTATTATAAATATTAAACAACCTTATTTCACCTTCTATCCATCCTACGGAAAACAAAATCATCGCGCATGTGTACGTACGGAATATCGTCTCCACGCCGTGGTGTAATATGTTTTTCCACCAACACCTTACATGGATGGGAATAATGGTGAAAAGAATAACTATATATGGTTATTATAACATCATAATGATTCTGATATATTATACCATCCACTCCAATTCTATAATTATGGGAACGATATCATCGCTCGTGCGTACGTACGGACTACCGTCTCCATGACGCGATTAGATTCATTCTCCATGATTAACCATACATGAATGATCATAAAGTTTATATAATGAATAATAATGAAATATATGAAATAATAATTCTACTGGATTTATGTTTATATATTTGTATGTCATCTATTTAGTTTCATTCAATTCAATAGGGAAATGAAAATAGCGTTCATGCGTACGTACGACGTACTGTCTCCATGAACAGTGTATTTCATTCCTTTTATCGATCTATAATATATATGTATATGATGAATATATATTATATATAAACCATGTTTTAAATTCTGGAATTATGTAAATCAGGATATAATTAATAATATCAAGAAACAAAAAGTCGGAACACATATGATAAATGAAATGATTTTACCCAAAATGCTACTTTAACATGGAATTTACAAAAGAAAGGGTAATATAAAGTCATAAGTGAAACAAATATGATATCATAACAATGAATATGATTATGTAATAAGTCAATGACATTATTTAAATCATTATACAGGAGTTTAGGATCCATACAAAGCATATCTGACCTAAGGTAAGGGATAATTTTTCAAATATCATTTTTATCCAAGATTGCTTATTCATAAGTATTTACTGGAGTTATTTTTATCATCCATGTCCATGTTTTATAAAATTGTTTTCATATATGTTTAAAATCCTTTTAAACCATTTTTTACTTTTACTACATGGTATTTAAGAAATCTTTTGTTTACCATACGAGGTACTTTTTGACTTTTCCGACAAAAGTATGAGGAGAATGTTATTTTTAACTTATACGGCGTGAATGGATTTCTACAGTTTCATAATGCCTCATTTTAATAAAGCTTACTCTACAAGTTTGCATGATTATTTTCAAAATAGCCCTTTTCTTTTAAAAGTGAATGACATTTATTGAAAAGAAAATTATTTTGAAGAAGAAAGGATATTTTCCTGAAAAATTCATTTCAAGTGCTTTATCAAAACCATTTTCCATCTAAGATAACATTATTTCATATGTTTATGTTTCAAGTATCATGTCTCTATGATTTAAATGGTTTCAATTTTCTTATTATGAAATGATATCGATTTCTTTTATATGATGATGGGATGATGTTTATAAAAACCATTTTATTTATTGGGTTTTTATGAATGATGTATGTTTATTATGTGGAACAAGTAAGAATGATTTCATTATGAGATGGGTGGGACCTATATCTCCATCCAATGCATTGGTTAAAGATTTATATCTCATGAGATAGACATGGCTGGAACAGTAGGTTAATCCCGTTTAGTGTTACAGGACTGAAACAAGGAGTGAACTCGATTCAGAAAGGGACTTTGTCCACTAAGATGGTCTTGGCAGCAATGCCTTGGCTACTATGTAAATCATGACATGTGCTGAATGGTTTCCACTATTACATGTTTTATTCCCATTATATTTTATCATGGTTGATGTTCCATTATGATATATGCCTTACGTACTTCCACGATTTATGTCTTTGCTCAAGATTTTGATGTTTAAATTTCATGTTCACGTTTTTGCTTTCAAATGTTTATGGATTGTTTTATATTCTCTATTTTTTCCCTTACTGAGCATTTGAGCTCACCATTTTTATGTTTTATTTTCCCCAGGAAATAAAGTATGGTTTTTGGTAAGGAAACAAGAAGGGGAAGATCTTTATGGGATTTTTCGAAGATCTTTCAACATGATTAGAAGTTTATATTCCTAGTTTCCAAAGACACTAAACTATTACGATCCTTGTGTGTCTGTTTTTGTTATGTATTATGTATTCCGAAAAAGTAATGTAATTTATATGTACGTCAAGCTTCAGGTCTCTACAATCATACCCTATAAAGAACATTTATTAGAGATTCTGGGGGAGATTACATCATTGGGATTTTCCCTTGGCCAAGCCCAATATGAGATTCACCAACTGAATCTTAAGTGACATATCTTATAAGAAAATTTCAATTTTATTGAGATCACATCCCAAACAATATTCATCAAACCACCACAATAAAGTACCACCATCACACACCTAACCCCAGGGGAATATTTTGGTGTAATTAAGAGATATGTATCTAGAACTTAGTAGTATGAATTTTTATATATTAATTTTAATAAAATAATGATTATATTTATCCATTTTTATTTTTACTATATACAAATGCTTATATAATGAGTTTAATAAAAATATATTTTTATATAAAGGAAGAGAAATTGTATTTTTGGGAAATATAAAATATCCATTAATTTTTTTTAAATTCACGAATTTTGAAAAGAATTATACTTTAATTAAATTATATTACTAAATAATATTTATTTAAATATAAATGATAATATTATTCAATTAATTCAAATGTTATTTTTATAATGGTAAAAAAGTTGTTAGTATAATAAAAAAAGTATTTTATAATAAATAATGATTTTTATTTAAAAGTGTAAATTATCATAAATAAAAAATTATTTTTGTAAAATAAATATTATTTTTCTAAACTTATATAACAAAATTATACAATTTTTAATTTTTATATTTTTATCAGATCTTCAAATTTTTGGGAAAAAATTTAATATGGTATAAATATACAACATGTATTATGACATCATAATATCCCTTAAGGAATGTGATAAATACTATAAAGGGAATCCATGAAAAAGTAATTTACCTTTAAAATAATGTGTTTTATGTTATTTTAATAATTTTATAAACCTATAATGAATCCTGAAAAACTTATATTATATTTTAAGGTTTTAAAAAAAATTATTCGTGAACATGACTGACTTTCACAACATGAATGATATTTTTTTATGAATATAAAT
This sequence comes from Viscum album, assembly GCA_963277665.1. Classification (NCBI taxonomy): domain Eukaryota; kingdom Viridiplantae; phylum Streptophyta; class Magnoliopsida; order Santalales; family Viscaceae; genus Viscum; species Viscum album. The sequence goes on from OY728132.1 coordinate 2,087,019,186, forward strand.
TCTTAAACTAATAGAATATGGTAAACCATAAATATTTGGTTGAAACCATGTGCAAAATCCATGATAATGTTTTTGGTTTTGATTATTTTATTACTTTGAGTCCAAAATCAAACATTATAATTTAATAAAGAATTCACATATATTTTTCTATAAATACCCACCCAACCACTCATTCCACTTCACTCAAAAACAAATCTAGTATAAAGTTTATATCACTATCCCTCTATAAATCCCTCCCAATGTGAATTTATTCTCTTAAAAAGCTCCTCTCAACCTTTTAAAAGTAACCTCTCAAGTAAGGGACTCTATTCCACCTATTTATTCAAGTACTCTATTTTTATTAATCCACTGGATTTCTAATTTTTTCTATTAGAATATTTTTTTACACATCCCTTTACCTTACATACAATAGACATGTAATTAGATACCATCTTTCAATATCATTAATACCTTCTATGAACCTTCATGTACACTTATTATGCTACCAAAATTATCCCATGATTTTTCATTCTAAACTTTTGTGTTGTGAATACCATTCCCATTTCCACTCAAGTGTATTCACCAAGATTTAGTTATCCTCTATTGATTGGATAATTCCATTTATGTAACCCACACTCATTATTAATTTGATTAAAAGTGATGAAATACATTCATATTTTATGATATATGTGACATACAGATGAATATACATAATATTAATATAATGGGTGGGCCTAAAATTTAATATCCCTCCAATGAAATGGGTAAATATTTATCTCATGAGATACCATGTATATTTTATTATAGGTTATCCTAAGAACACTATGTTATGATGCATCTGCAGTTATCCTAGAATTATTCTTATGATGTCTTGTTTTTATATTGTTACCATATACATATGATTCCTTAATGTTATCATCTTATATAATTATTTGATGTTCATGGTTATGTTTCTCTCCCTTCTATTTTCATCATGTTACACCTCTGGACTCACATATACTACTTCACAATATGTTATTATTTGATTATTCCTTTATTGGGATTTATAGCTTACACCTTTCTTATGTACATGCTAAGGTTATCCCACACAGTATTAGAAGATCAATAATATATAAGAGCCTATTATATAGTTTTGAAATAATGTTTTTGTATATATTTTTAATTATATTATCTACATTATGCCTCTCAATCCTTTGGGATTGTATTATATGAATCTTTATAAAATAAATCATTAAATAAAGTATATAAAATATATGTGTTTCCATTGTTATTATTAGATCCAGGTCTAGTTATTTTTGGGGATTAGGATTAGACAAACGTTGTGAAAACCATACAGATTAGGCTAAACATTGGAAACCATTACTAAATTTTGGTATAGTATAGAGTGAATGGTTTCCAAGAAACAAAATCCCTATTTGGATAAAATATGTGTATGTGACTCTAGAATATTTATACCAAAGGATAATAACCCCCAAAAGGTGGATTAAGTAGTAAATCGATAATCACATAGTGAAAGACAAAGTGGCCTTGCTAAACACAATTATCTTAAAACATATAAGAGATATACTTTGGTAGATTTACAAGCTATTTACGAACCATTATAAAGAGAAAAAAAATGCCTATGAAACTTATAATCGGGAAATAGACCATTGATAACCTATATTAAAACCTATAAATTCATTGGTTAAGAAATATATTTCATTTATGATTTATCCCTTAAATATTCATATTTTCCTTTTTATGTGTTTAATAGTTTCAAAATTCTCATCCATAATTCTCCCTTTATTTTAGTTAATGGATGGAAATAGGAGGGATCGAGTCAAAATCCAATGTTATGGGCAATGTGATGATTCCCCAAATGAGATGAAAGACATGATCAGAGCATGTTTCAAGTTATTTATGACATTAATTACTAAATTAACTCAATATTTTAATAGAAACACTGAATTGTGGGAACTCCCACATACCCCTAAGAAATATAAAGTTTCAATTGATATATTTTTTGTGACAAATGCCTCTAACTTTGAGTTGATTTTATGATCCCTTAATTACAAAAAAATGGATCAAATCCATTGAAAATACCTTCCCTATTATTAAATGAGAAAGAGAAGGTCATGTTGTCTATTTATCATATGGAGGTAGAATCTGATCAATGGTGGATGTCGATCAAGAATAACAATCCTATGGTAGAGATCAAACTGATGGAGTGGAAATAATTTGGGAGAATATTTTTTGATAAACATATTCCTTTCAAACTCCAACTAAAAATGAATAGGGAGTTACTTGACATCAAGAAAAAGGATGATGAATCCATCAGGGTGTACAAAGTGAACTTCAAAATAATTTCTTGATATGCCTCTGTATTTTTTTTGATCTTAAAGTAATATTTAATGCTTATTTAATGGTATAAAGTCAAATATATGAAAATATTTGATGATTCAATACTTTTATAGCTATGATTTTTTGATGTTCCCTCCAAGTTGAAATTGAGATCAGATAAACTCAAGGGTCTCATTGGTCTAAAGATAATAATTTTATAATTGATTTTAATTCTTGTGGAGTGATGGAAAAATCTCACAATGATAAGAAAGTCAAACTTCCCACTTATCAGAAGTACAGGGAGAGGAATCTTAGAAATTTCCTAAAGTGGAAAAGGAAATGATTTAGGTATAATAAGGAGGAGAACACAGTTAATCAATGTTGATGAGGGAAACCCACTGATGTTATGGAAGAAAGGAATTATCTAGTCAACCCTCAACATATTTTCCAATGTTTCAACTTCATGGAATAAAGACACTATAAAATCCAGTGCACTAAGACAAGGGTTATTGAATAAAAAAACCAAATACAGGACAAAAAGAGTATGAGAGATTATATTTCATCACAACTACTAAGGTGGATCCTTATAGTGGAGTGGTGATAAGTATGCTAGTTATTTATTCAAGGATACAAAATGCTCTATTTGATTCTAGTTTAATGAATTATTCATCTCATGAAATTTTAGTATAACTTTTCAAAAACCACCTCAAAACATGGAATTCAATTTATCAATTAAAATGATAAATGGGTCAATTATTTTATCCCATGTATGTAACATCTACCCTATCAATATTTTTGGGCTAAATTTACCATTTAACCTTGTGATTATTCATTTAGTGAAATTCAATGTTATTATGGGTATGGATTATATTTCCTTCGTAAAGGAAACATAAATTTCTTGGTGAAAGAAATCAACCTCTTTATTGAGTATCACCCTCTGATTATATACCTGTGAAAGGTAGTGGATGTATCGCATTTGGAATCATCATATCAAGCATGGATATTATTATCTTATGAAGAAGTATATCGAGCTCAACTGATTGAGACCAAGTAAAAGATCATCCTTGATGATATTCCCATTATAAGGGAATACAACTAAGTTTTTTCTAAATAATTATCTAGAAATCCTTCTAACCAAGAGTCTTAGTTCTCAATCGAACTTATATTCCCAAGTGATTCATCGTGGGATGTACTATAACTTTTCATCAAGAATAATGATAGATCAATGTACCACTATATTTATTATCATGAGCACATTTAGATCTTGATAAAGAAAAACTATCCTCTGTCATGGAGTAATGGATTATTCGATCAGCTACAAGGGGCCCAATAGTTCTGTAATGTGGACATTCAGTTAGGATATTATCAAGTAAATTTATAGAAGGTGGATATCCCTAAAACTATTTTTCATATATGGTATGAGAACTATAAGTTCACTATGATTCCATTTGAAATCACTAATTCTCCAAAAATCTTCATGGACTTAATGAATATATTCTTTAGGGATTACCTCATCAAATTTGTGGTTTTATTTATATATGATTTTGTTATTTACTCCAAAACTAAGGAGTAACATGAAAAGAATAGGAATTTCGTACTGAAGAGCTTGAGAAAGGAATGTTTGTATATGATGTATTGTAAATAAGATTTCTGGATAAGGAAAGTAATATTTTTAGGGAATGTTATCACCAAAAAATGGATATATGTATGTCCTTTGAGATCATATGTTAAAGGATGTCCTAGACCACTATCTGTGATAGAGATATGTAATTTCCTTGGATTAGATAGGTACTATCATTGATTTGTGTGAAACTTCTAAGAATTTTCTAATAGACTAGTCTATATAACTTTGAAGGGAGTGATGTTTTTATAGAATGATGAATGAAAGGAGGGATTTAAAGAGTTAAACAAGAGGTTTATCACTAAAACTATGCTCACATTACCCACCAGTGGGGAATGACTTGTGATCTATAGTGATGCATCCAACAATAAATTGGGTTTTTTCCTCATTCAAGATGATAATGTGATTGCCTATTCCCCCTACTAATTAAAGATTCAATAGTAAAACTACCTAACACATGATCTGGAATTATCTATAGTGATCTTCACATAGAATATTTTGTGAGATTATCTATGTAGAGAGAAGTGTGACCTATATAAGGATCCAAAAATCCCCAAGTATATATTAACACAAAAGAATCTTAATTTGAACCAATAATGGTGGTTAGATCTAATTAATGATTATGATTGTTCAATCTATTACCATCATGGGAAGAGGAATAATGTTCTAGATTCTTATAGTTGAAATGATCTCATAACTATATAAATGATGAGGATTGAAAGGGATCTAATCTTCTTGGACATAAAAAGGAATAACATGGGAATCATAAAAGAAAATTAATCCTAAATTGTTCAAATAACTACTCAAACATCCATCCTTTAAAGGATCAAGGAGGCCCAAAAATATGATAAAGGGATACATAAAAAGGTATAAAATATTTTAGACTTCAGCTTTGTTAAAAAGACATTTATATTTTTTGGAACTTGAATATGTGTCCCATAAAACCTAGAACTTAAGAGGAAACTTCTTGATTATGTGTATTGATCATCCTTCTCAATAAATCCAGGAATCACTAAGGTATATAGATATCTGAAGAAAAACTTTTGGTGGGATAACATAAATATAATGATAGAAAATTTTGTATCTTTATGCTTCGTATTCCAAAAAGTCAAGGATGAATGATAGACGTCTATGGGTATGATTCAACCATTTCCCTTACCAATATGAAAATGGGAAGATATAATAATGGATTTTTTTCATAAAAATCCCCATGATATCTATAGAAAATAAAAACATTTGGGTTGTAGTCGATATCCTTATTAATTTTATGCATTTAATTACTATCAAGGATGATTTATATTATGACTAACTTTCTATGATATATATAAGATAAGTGGTACTAATACATGGACGGCCACTCTCCATTGTATTTAATCAATATCTATAGATTCCTAGAGGGTCTAGAGAAATATTATACAGGTATTGGATATAGAGATGAGTTTCAATACTGCTTATTATCCTCATACAGATGGTTAGAATGATAGAACCATTCAAACTCTAGAGTATATGATGAGGCATTTTTCAATTTTTTTATAAGGATATTGAGATCAACACTTTCCCATAGTGGAGTTATCATATAATATTGTTTTAAATTCTATTATTCAAATGGAACATTATGAGATCTATATGAGAATAGGTGTTGGAATCTAATATGTTGGGTGAAATTGGAGAGTAGTTGTTTATGGGAATTGATCTTATCTAATAGATGAAAAATATGATTCAAACCATTCATCTCCACATTAAATCCAGGAAAAATAAACAAAAATCTATGTAGATAATCATAAACATGACCTAGATTTTAATATTGGAGATAAGGTGTTCCTTTATATATAACCATTGAAGAATGATCATTCATACTAGGAGAATCCAGTGAATAAATTATATTGCAGGGAAAAAGTTCTACAAAACAAGACAACTTAAATTGTCAAAGTACTATGGTAGGACCAAATGTTTAAGGAGGTAACATGGGAACTGGAAGAGGTGATTAAAAACAATTACCCTCATCTATTTTAGTGTATGAAAATGAAATTTTGTGGGTGAAATTTATGAAGGGGGAAGAATATAAGGAACCATAATTTTATAAATAAAATCACCTTTTGAATGAATTACGATATTATTTAGTAAGGTAGTTATAGAAATCACATGCACTACATTGGTTATTTTGGAATATTATAAAATATATCCTATCATATGTAAAAGTTAGTTATGAATCTTAACTTTTGAAAATATAGAAATTATTTAGTGACCATTAAGATTAATATATATTAAGTTTCATAATAATATCTAATTGATACACAAGCATGGAGTGGTGGAATCAGCTAGTATGATCATTACCTATAGAGCCAATTTATCAGAGCTTCTGAGGGAGATAGAATCACTAAACTTTTCCATTGACCAAGCCCAATCCAATATTTAATAAATGAAACTTTAGTGAAACTACTTATGGGATAATTTCAATCTTATCAATATCACTGCCCAAACCATGTTCACTGAACCACCCTAAGAAAGTACCACCATTTTACACCTAAACCTTATATAATATGGTTGTACAATAAGTGGTTATGTATCTACACCATAGTCATATGATATTTATATTTTATATTGTATAAAATATTTAGTATATTCATCCCATTTTATTATTACTTTATACAAATGATTATATAATGAGTTTAATAAAAACTAGATTTTTATATGAAGAAACCAAAGTTATATTTTCAAGAAATATATAGTTTCAATTAAAACACTCTTTTGGATAAATTAATGATTTTTTAAATAAATTATATTTTCATGAAATATTTGTATTAAATAATCTTTATTTAAATAAAAATGATAATATAATTTAATGAAGTTTATTGTATTTTTTATTTGGTTTAGAAAGTTGTTAGTGTTGTAAAAACAAGTATTTTTTAGTAAATAAAAATTTTAAATTAAAATTTTAAATTATCAAAATTATATAATTATTTTAATAAATTTATCATTATTTTTTAAATAAACACATCAACATTAGACAATGGTGATTTTTTCTTAATTTTATGAGATCTAATTTTTTTGGGAAAAAATTAGAAATGGTATAAATTTATGATATTTATTATGAAATCATGGTAGCCCAAAATGGATGTAGTAAATAATTTAAAATGAATTCATGAATAAAAATATCATTATATTTTTAAATAAATTGTTTTTGAAGTTATTTCACTAATTTTAAAAATATATAATGGATCCACCAAAACCTATATTATATTAGAAGGTTTTAAAAGAATTTTTTTAGGAATATGGATCACTTCCACATCATAAATGGTATTTATTTTAATGAGTTTGGTTCTAAAACATATAAAATATTTAAAAAAAACTTCCTTGGAAGAAACCATTACAGAAAATTATGGGAAGGTTTGTGGTTTTTATTATTTTATTACTTAGAGTCCAAAACCTATGTTTAGAAATTAATAAGGAATTACCTACTCTTTTTCTTTAAATCCAACCAAACCTATCATTATTATTCACTAAAAATCCTATTTATCCTGAATTTAATCTATATATATACCTCTCTAAATCCATCCCAATGTTTTCCCAAGATCTTAAGAAGCTCCTCCCAAGCATTTCGAAGAAATCTCCCATGTAAGGGTTCCTCTTCCACTTCATTTTTATTCAAGTACTTTATTTGTATTAAACCATTTTTATTTTTAATTATTTATGTTGAAATGTGTTTTTACACATCCATTTATTGTCTTTATGATTCCCATGTAATGATATACCACCTTTAACTCTCATTAGTCCCTTATATAAAACATTATTCACGCCCATTATGATACCTAAATTATCTCATGATTTTCCTTGCCAAACTCTTATGTTGTGAATACCACCCCATTTTTAAATAATGGTTTCCACATAGATGTACCTATACTTCATTGATTGGGGACTTCCATGTATATAACCCACACTATAATCATGTGATTAAAAGTGATGAAATATATTCTTATATTTTATGATCTATATGGCACACAAATACATATACAGAAAATGAATATGATAGGTGGTCCTGGAATTATATATCCCTCCAATACATTGGGTAATGTTTGTATCTCATGAGATACCATTTTTGGTGTATAGTTAGTTATATTAAGCACACTATATTTTTATGTCCCAATTTTTAGGCTTGACTTATCCTTATCATGTCATGTTTTATTTTGTTTCCACATTCCTATGATGTACTGAAGTTATAATCATATGTCATGATTATATGTTCATGATTATAATTATCACCCTTTTATGTCACTATTTTATTCCTCTTGAGTCACATTTATTACTTTACACAGTTCTATGAATTGATTATTCTCTTAGGATTTATATCTCCCCCTTTCTTATGTACGTTCCTAGGATATCCCATGAAGTATTTTAAGATCAATAGAATATAAGGGCATGTTATGGTGTTTTTAAAGAATGTCTTTATATCCCTATTTCAATTAATTATGATATATACCTAATTACTATAAGACTCTAAGCCTATTAATCCTTTGGGATTTATTATATGAATGTTTATATAATAAATCATGAAATAATGTTTATAAAAGAAATGGGTTGTCATATACTCTATAATTTTTCAAACATGATTATGATCCTGAATTCAATCATTCAATATACATGTGATTAATTTAATCATGATCTTATTGATCACATGCTTCACTCTATCCTCTCATACTTTTCAGAGATTAGATGACATGGTATAACCATCCATGTCCTTATGTTTCTTTTGAAACTCATTATACATCGATGATATCATTATAATGTAAACATCATATGTGTCATCAATGAATATCCTATAGGATTCTTTTTTTACTCTAAATTAATTACTAGGGTGGCTTAATTGGTGGTACGGACTCTAGAACATGAAATTTCCTTTTATATTACAGTATCATTCATAAGAATTTGTACCAATCATGGAAATTAGTGCTTCAAAGGAATTTTTCTTTGTACAATACTAATCACATTGTTGTTGTGGTAACACTTTCCAGTTTCTATAAAATAAAACTTTAGTATATTTGTACTTATATTTTTATTACCTATAATTAGACATTTTGGATTTAATAATCTTAAATGTCTCCCACTATTTTATCAAACCCTAGTATCCATCAACTACTATATTTAGAATAATCAGTCCCTTAAATATTATAGTGGAAAGGATCATTAAAATATTTCCTCATAGTCCATGTTATGTATAAACCACTACTCCAAGAGTTTAAAGGTGATATTTTAGCTAGAAAACCACATTAACTCATTACTCATTGATCTGTTGAGTGGATCCCCATATCCTACAAAGAAGAAAATTGATTTACATAATTTTTTTCCTTTAACATTAAACCACGTAATATATGATTATTCATTTAATGTCAATTTTAGTTAAGTCAAACCATAAAATTCATATTAAATCCCCTGTATTAAGTGACACCCTCAATTACGGATAATGACCACCTCAAATATGTTATTTTCATTAAATTCAAGTGATGAAATACATTAATGACATAATATTTTCTTTGTGGATTATTATAGGTTTCTTATTGAATGAAATGTGTTTCCATTTATCAAACTTTATCTATGTGATTTCACTCACTAATTATCCATGATTAAATAGAAAGCATTCATCGTGCATATTCATTTTATTTAGAGATGTTTGTTTATTATTTAATGTGATTGTTTATAAACCACACAAACATAAATATAATAAACCATGAATGAAAAAATAAAAACTAATTGATATGATAATGATCTTTTCTAATGGATGATACATCAAGAAATTTATGGATCAACTGGGACCCCATGGGTACTCCATGAGTCACATCTAACTCGAATTGCAGCTCTCACCTCATCTAATGAATTTTACTTCTTTACAGTATTTCACCAAATCTCAGTGTGAACTCGTCATTATGATTATACATAAATAGTCACACATAGGTGATGGGTTCTCAGGAATATGGGATATACAAAAATATGAGCATGCTTAGACACATAAACCCTTATACATATAATGAATTAGGAGATGAAAAATAGAAAATACTTAATTTAAATAACTATTACATTCATCACACTTAAAATAATAAAATAAATAAATACAATAAATAAATTGGTTATTATAAAATCATGATTAGTTGATATGAAATATTTTTTTTCAAAAAAATAAAATATTCAATTAATTCATATCTAGAGAATTAATTATTAATTAAATTAAATTAAACTAATTTTAATACAAAAAATAGAAGTTTTATGGTCCAAAATATAATTCTATAAAATTCTATATTTTTTTAAATAATTTAAGGGTTTTTTCTAGAACCTCATATATTTCTAACCCCCACCCCCATGATTAGCTCTAAGAAGGCCTGGGAGGGTCTGGCCTAGCTGGGAAGCAAGGTTTTCAGTGTGACATGCCCCGTGTAGGGCTTAAGCCACTATTTGGTGCCATAATCTATATATTAAAAAATGATTTTAAAAACATTGTAGTGACAAAATGCACTACACATGGTCAACACCCCCATAATCAATTTTGGTCTAAAAAGGAAATGTGGGCGTTAATGTTGTTTGATTTTTATATTATAATTTTTTTTCGAAATATACAGAAAATATTTATTTATTTTTTGGTTTTATTTTTTCCACACCTATACATTGGGAATTTGGGTTTTTTTTCCACCATATATTATCATGGAACACCCCCAATGTCCTAACTCCAAAGAAGCACATTGGCGACCTTCTATATTGAATAGTTCATCTTTGTTTATATTAATATATATATATATGATAAATATATTAGGTTTCAAAAAATTTGGCCTATGATATCCATGTTTCATTATTCAGATAACTATTTATTGGCTATCTAACCTAGAATAAGATCATTATTAGTGGTGTTGGGAATGTTAAGATTCCGTATAATTTAATTTATGAAATTTAAATTTTAATTCCACTTAATTAATACTATGATCACTATGATACCTCTTATTAGTACCAAACACCCAACAAAGTGTGAAAACATAAGAAATTATAAATTTTACATTGTAATTGATCTTGTGATTCCATCGCCAACATAACTACAACTTTTTTATAAACTTTCGGGTCTTGGGTGATTTAATTAATCATGAAAATATAAAATTAAAACCATACCACATTTGATTTGATTCAAAAAATGAGTTATTATCATCATTGATGATCATGTCTTGATGGAACTGAATTCCGAACCCTCTTAATCAACCACCCATACTTCAAAATCATATCAATCATCAATATTTGTACACCGGGTGCTAGAGTAGAGAAAAGAAGTCCTATTTTACATTATCATGATCATGGTAACACCAAAACATTGATCTTATAATACATTCTTAGATCAGATTTTCCTAAAATTCAATTTCTCACTCTATAACTTTAGAGATAGGGAAGAGAGTATCTTAAATTTAAGTTAATGAATAGTCCCTTGAATTTAGGATTATCATAACTTTTATTTTGTTATTAAAATTTTAATTTTTCCATTAATAAGTTTCACCTTGTAAATAATCTCTATTCAATACATATATCATAGTAAAATTTTCACAAGTGCTATAAATAATTTATAAATTACTTAAAACATTAAAATACTGTAATGTAAAAAATTCATAAGTCATTAATTGGAATCAAATATCTAATAAATATATTCAATGAACCTGGAATATTAAATATTCATTTTATAAAATAATTTTCTTTTTATTCATTTAATAAGTGGAGAATAAAATTATTTAATAATTTAAAAAACATATTATTCTAAAATCTAATTATATTTTATTTATTTATTAAATTTTGATAATATTATCTTGGACATTACCCAACCTCCGCCAGGGGATCCACCATGTCCATAACTTCAATTAATAATAATTGGTTTATCTTATGAATACAATTTGTGTGTAACCCTCTAGGAAATTATATCTATAGAAATGATTTATACTCATAAACAAAGAGAGATATCTAGAAACACATCATGAACACTAAGGAGATAAGTTTTATTCATATAAGTGACAACAAATTATGAAAAAATTCCATGTAATATAATCTATTTGTCTCATGATATCTAATAATATAAGACAAAAACTTTGTGTCATCACATTTTCTTGATTTGTTATTTTATTAGCTAACTAAATATACTTACATTCTTCTACTATAACCATCGATTTAATAATGATATTACCATCTTTTTCAATAAAACCCAAGATATAGTTTTCTTTAGAGAAGAGAAAAATGATATCTTGACTATTCAATGAGTTTCATAATAACAATGTTATACCCAACACAATCTACATCACTATGAAATACAGTTTTTGGTTTTTTTTCATGAATAAAATTATGAGATCAGATGATACATAATGATACTTAACTTAATTTAAGAGATCAATACACATTCTCAGAGATTGGGAAAATATGATTGACCCTTTCTCTATTCACGTTCATGTTCTCGGTGATTCCATAAACAACAATGGCAATGATTCCCACCCCTACCCATTGGAGGGGGGCTCAGTCCTCATCTACCTGAGAGGATTGAGCATGCTTCTTTTTACTATTCTCTAATCTTGATATTTTTCAATTGTTTTCATAGATCTCAGTAAGACCAAAAATGATAGACCAGTTTGCACGCTTGCCTAAAAGTTTAATATCACTTTTAGAGTGCACAGACACTTAGGGTATCCAAAAACTAACCCTAGTGTATTGATTCCAACATCACCATCCTTTAATAAATGTTTTTTATAGATTCATTTTTAGCTCCTTAGGATTAGAGAAATGTAAAATTTTGGGGCTCCTTGACAACCAGTATATCATGATCATATTTTCTTTGATGGTTGATTCAATTATTTCATGGTCTGTAGCTCCTAAAAAATGTAATGGGTGTAATTTATATCTGCTCTGGTGCTCATCTGATATCTATATTAAATGTTATTCTTTTATCACAATGCTTTGTCTATGTTTCCTTGAACTCTTCCTACCCTTCCAAAAACCCTCTATTATTCATGTTCATGGAAATCTGGTAGCTTGATATTTGTTTCATGATAGTAGGATGGATTTTTTAGTCATCCTATTTTTCACCATATCATTGCTGAATTAGATGTTTCAAAACCGCCGATGGAGTGGGAGTTGATAATATTTGGAAAATAATTCAATTGAAAAAAAAGCATTTGTTTATAATCCTAGACAGACTAGAGTTCTTACTATGGTCGACTGGGTTATCTAGCTTCATTCTATCATCAGGGGAATTGGAACTAGAATAGGGTGCCTTATATAAAGGTGATGAGTCCATAAACATTAAATATCCTCAAGGTGCACTAGTTTGGTACTAATTATATGGGTCATTCTAATGAAGTCCAAAAAACAAAAAGAACCATGAATCGAAGGCGGAAGATAATGTACATATATGACTGTTTGAGGTGCAAAATGGGTGATAGAAATGCAAAAATGTAGGCCCAGGTTGGATCAAGGGGATTGAGGGGGGGGGGGAAGAAGGTGTTTCCTCAGTCCCCAAAAATAGTATACTAAAATATTCCCCATATTCAGGGGTTATGAGACATTTCTATGATCCTACTCATGAGGATATGGTCTAGGGGACTAGTAAAGGTGGTCTAAATTGTTGTAAAAACCAGGATATTGAAATGAAAGGTTAATTAGCTAAACATGGGGTTGGGATTAATATAGTGAACAATTCAAGTCCTATGAGGACCATGGACACTATTAATCTAGGTAACCATTTTTAAGGGCTATAAATTGAAGGGAAGATATAATAGAAAAGACATTTATCACAGGCAAAGTATCCTAATGAGGAGCAAGTAACCTATGAGATAGAGAAAAATGATGAGAATGATAGATACTTATCAAGAGATAGTAAATAGGGAAGATATAATAGGGGAATTCACTACCCAATAAGGACGAAAGGGTAGAAAGAAAAATGGGATTCTAGGAGTTGTATTTTGACCAAAGGGAAGAAATCCAAAGGGAGTAAGGATTACTCCCATTTTACTAGACTAATGGAGAAAGGGTTTACCAAAAAGATCAGACTCAAGAAAAGGGATGGTGAGTTAGAAAATAATGGAAATAAATGGGAGATAATCATACACTATGGGGAAGAAATAGTGAAGGTGGCCTTACAGATTAAGGCCTCCCAAGAGGATACAAATAGGATAGTTGAAAGATTTATTCTAGTGGACACCAATAAAGATTGGTGAGAGTGGTTCAATAATAAATAATGTATTTTGACTATATTTTTCTATAAAATGAAAATAAATATGGAGTTTTGTATTCAATTATGTGACAAGATGGATAATTTCTTCGAATACCATATTAAGGATGATTTGAAACAAGGTAAATGCTCTGCACTTGAAATTATTGAGGGATAAATATTTTTATTAACATAAAATTGTTTTTAATGCTCCTATGATATTTTAAGGTGTTTGATTATTTTTATTTATGGTGTGTGGGGTATTTGAGATTATTTTGGTGTGGATTTTTGGTGCGGTTTTAAGATGGATTCATTTTTTATGGTTCTCACTTAACCCTGAAAAGTGATCTATATTTTCTAAAATATAAAATATTGAATAAAAAAAATAGATTGGTAAAATCAATGAAACCTAAAACAGGTGATTTATCTATTATTAGGTCAATCATCATGGTCTCCTTTACATTATATCACTGAGTGAGAACTTCATGAGAAGAAGTTTCAAGCTTATGACCCCCCATCACATAATATCCTGAAATCATCTATATCACTTCAGTATGATGTATCTATACCATATGATATAAGTTTAAGATTATTATAAAGTATCTCTAGGTTATCATTATATATAGTATCCACTATAACCTATTGCTATGATAAATAATCTAAGGAAATTGCCATATAAATAGTAGATTTATAGGTATCATAAAAATATTGTTATGAATACACCATGCATAACTCATTGTATAAACCAAATGGTAATCTAAAATTACTATTCAATTTGGGTGTAGAATAGCCACTTTAATAATAATTTAGTGAAAGAAACAAAATTTATCATGTCATTGAAAATTAATTTTAGGGATTTTAATGATATTTCATCAAAAGGGAGATATAGCGAAAAACTATTAAGAGGTTACTTCATGATTTCTAAATAATTTGAAAATATTATTGGGATGTAGTGAAACCGTTTCATTTATAATAAACTATTCATAATATTTTTCTAACTATCCAACTATATATTTTCTTTATAAATTGGTAGGAAAAATTAATAGAATGGATTGATCTAAGGGATTTTGATATCAATAAAATCACTATATAAATTAGGGTATGTGAGATGGGTGAGATAAATTATTTGATGTATTCTGAATAATTTTCACGTGCCCTAGTGATGGTGTTATCATTGGGTTCCAAAATGTATATTTGGTTAAAAAATACCGAGAGGTAATTAGAGTGCTCTAAATATTATGAAAATATTCATAAATACTAATGAGACTAGAGATGTCATATTTTTTTAAGGGATATTTCAATTTGAGACCCTAATAATGTATTTTATTATTAATCTAAATAATTTATAATATAAGACATGTCATTTTTTATTATTTTGATGGATTCTATTATCATTTATGAATATGATATATTATATAGAATATAATATATTACCATTTATAATTATATTGATGTTCATTAAATGGATAAATAGATATTACATAGTTACATTGATGAGCGTGTTTGTGTGAGTTATTATGTTAAGAATTATTTTATGGTATTGTTTTACATGATATACTATTGAATTTCTAAATATATTATAGTTCATGATATATGATATTGCAAATATTACTTATTAAAAGTGGTATATGGTGGATAATGGGATGAGTACTAAGGTAACTCGACTATATGTTATTATTGTTTATTTTCCCAATTGATATAACCAAAGGATTTCCCAATATTATTTTCTCATAATATACATCCACCAAGGATTTTATATGTAATTATTGGTTATTTTCCACTCTTTTCCTGACTGTAGGATGACTGTACATTCTTTCCCTGCATGGAATGACCATTGAGGATGGCCAAATCATCTATGGTAGTATTATTCGATAATTTCTAAAGAATGTATGGTTAGAAACTTTGGGGTCCTGGTAAACCCAATGAGAACTAGATAAAGAGCCTATCCAAAACCATTAGCTTTAACCTAATCCATGTTTTAGAAAATATAAAATTCTCACTCAATATATAAATAATTAAGGCATAGAATAATGAAACTATTAGATCTCTCCCATTGAGTAATCACAAATAAACCCCAAAAGTGAATATTCACTAATTGTTAATGCTTATTATAACTTTGATAAATATTGAAATTGACTAATAAATTAATTTCTAGAAGATAAAAACTATTTATAAAGAAATAATTAATAAATTAATTATAAAGGTTTTTTTATAAAACTATGTTATCACAATCATTCATAAAACCATTGAATTAATTGGTTTCAATAAATTTCAAATGTAATTTGTTAAAATATGAAATAATATAAAAAAATATACTTAAGTCAATTTTAATTATTTTATTATTAAAATAAATGAAATTAAGTGCATTAAAATTAAATATTAAAATAAAAATATGGATTTAAAATATTGCTCATAATTTAATCCTCTCAATTATATTTTTATTTTTGAATTAATATATTTGTAAATTGATATTCTAGAATAAGATAATAAATAAGTATCAAGTTGATTATTAATTAAAACATTTTTTATAAATGATTTCAATATAAACTATTAAGTTATAATACTTATACTCTTTACTTATTACCTCTTAAGAGACTATTCACTCATAATCAAAGAGTATTAAACCATCAATGATTCATCATATTAAGAGTTAAGAAGATATAATGAAAAAAATTATATTGAGTTTTAAAACATATATAAAATTAAAAAATGATTAAATGAAATAAAAACTAATAAATTAAAATTAAAATTCATTAAAAATAAGTATATGGAATGCAGAAGTACTTAGGAAATCTACAAAATCCAAATAATCTATGATATTTATGCCCTAAATATTCTAAATCACTCACATTTATAATACTAGTCTAAACATGACATTTTAGGATGCACTATGTTATGGGTTTTCAAGCTAAAAATAAAAAGAACTAAAGCATTTACATGGGTAACCAAATATGGTAAAAAATTAATTATCTATTGACCATACTCAATCTATAAGGGTTTGGTTTGTCCTTGAACTCCATGTTTTACTTCAAATCCACAAGATTTTTGGAAAGAAAAATGAGGATATTTGAGAAATATCTTATATCAATTATCTTCAAATCATGATCCATGAAAAATAGAATATATTATATTAACATTTAATGGTTCAGTAACCATGTTTTTACTTTAAAAATTAGTTTAATCCATTCATGGTACCTAATAATTATTCTTCAAGTTCCCTAAATACAAAGTTACATGATGTTTTTCCTCAATCACAATTCCATTATTTATTAGCTTGATTAATTTCCATCAAATGCTATCTAACTTATTTCAATGATTTTAACTACCAATTATTTATATTGAGTAACATAATTTAGGTATAATTAACTTGACTTCATAAAAATAAAATTATTAACTGAATATAAAATAAAATTATCAAATTTTTTGAAACTTAATAGTTTTATTTTCCTTAAGAAAAAAATATACCAAAAAATATAAAAGAAAACATATCTTAAATAAATTATATTATGAATAAATATACTAATTGAAAAAATAATGTTTCCAATAATCCTCTTATTATTGGTACTCAATCACAACTCATAATTGAATTAATTTTTTAATTTCTCTTCCTTTACACCCACATCTCTCCACTTTTACTGGATATTGAAGTTCACTTAGTGATATTCTATATCAAATAATATTTTCTAACTTCACTCAAGATCATTAAACTAAATTTATTCTCAATTTCTAGCATATAAAATCTATCTATAATCTTAAATAATATCTATATCTCTAAATTAGAAATCAAACCACACAAAAAATATAAATTTTTAATGGTTTTATCAAATGTTGAGGATCAATGGATAATGGTATATAAATTAAATGTCTTAAAAAGGATTAGTTATC
This sequence comes from Viscum album, assembly GCA_963277665.1. Taxonomy (NCBI): domain Eukaryota; kingdom Viridiplantae; phylum Streptophyta; class Magnoliopsida; order Santalales; family Viscaceae; genus Viscum; species Viscum album. The sequence goes on from OY728132.1 coordinate 2,087,037,197, forward strand.
TAAGTACAATGAATTATTTACACTTAAACTTAGTAAAATACCCCCACTTCATCTTTAAAAGAAACCATCCATTAATAACCTTTTCTAATTTATTTTTCACATTAGTTCATAAAGTTAAACATTTAGAATAATTATTAAATTATTCTTTTTTTAGAATTGTTTCTCATTTTCATATATCTTCAATATTTGTTTCCTTTTTTTAAATGATATGTGGAAATAAAATAATAATATATAAATAAATTTTTGAATAAATCTCACATAACCAATATATAATGCCTCATATTTATCTCATTCAAAATATTCTTTATATAAAACTTTATGAAACAAAATAGATTCTTACATTCAAATAAAATGAAATTATGTCATGATACACGAAAATTTAGGTTGAAAGGAAAAATCATCTTGTAATTTGGTTTACCAAATGCGTACTATTTCCCAAATTAATATTTTTACACCAACGATAACATTATCACTAGGGAACTATAAAAGTATTTTTGAATACATTGAAAAATCTATCTCACCCATCTCAAATACGATTATTTAATTCATGATTTTCCAACTAACCAAATCCTACATATAATCCCATTCTTTTAGTTTCTCTAAACAATTTATAAATTCACTATATTGTGGGTTAAAAAAATATTTTGACTAGACTACTATGAATTTACTCTTCCAATTGTATCCCAATAGTATTTTCATAATATTTGGGACCCCAAAATTATTCTCTCATGATCTGTTGTCCCTATGAATCCCTTCTATGTCACTATTTATTTACTATTTGAATCAAATTTCATCAATTAAATAAGTTTAATTTATCTCACTTAATAACAAGTGAATTATTATATAATTTTATGGACACCTAAATATTTAGTACAAAACATTTTCCCCTTATTTTTTCCCAGAATCCCAATGTACCATTTTTTCCTATTCATCGTAATTTTTTCTGATCATAGAAGTGTGACCACATCATCCCCCTCAAAAAATTTTACTTAATTAAAAAGAAAATTATATAACCAAGGTACCCATTTTATACCTCTTTGTTTGTTTCTAACCCTAGTCACTTATAAATTCATAAATAATGAGAGAATAATGATAAATAATTAGGTTCACCTACTTCATATGATGTTATCTTAATAAACATTTGTACTAGGTATCCTAGAAAACAGAAAGTAATAATCTCATCAAAAGACTTAAAATTAATAAGTTATCAAATCCAATATAAAATCTAAAAATTGATATAATCCAATAAAAATCTATTGAGTAGCATGGTGATGGTGAGACCACAAACTAAGAGATACAAATGTTATAAAATGGCCTCTAAAATGATATGATAAGAGAATTGAAATTATTTAACTTAACCAACCATTAATTTTTCCTAAAGTTGTTGAAATGAATAAGAAAAACACTAAACCTTTTATCACTATTGAAATAGAAATCCATAACATGTGTTCTTCTCCCATAATTCTTCTTTAGGCATAAAACAAAGAACCCCATCATTAAAAATGGGTTTCACCATATTTTGGTGAAATAAAACATCATATCCATAACATAGAAAACCAAAATTAATTAATAACATAGTATAAGAGGAATAAGAGAATAATTATGATTCCTATATAATGGAATCCAACCAAGTGGGAATAATGGGAGATCAAATGGAAGAAGCGGTAGAAGGCCAGCTGAAATATCCTCCCTCGATCCCCTTCCCATTTATAAGAATCTAACACTCCAACAATAAAAATATTTTCTTATAACTGATAATGAAAATAGATTTAAAAAGAAATGGGTACCTTATGGAACACACCAACCACCCGGTGGCTCACATGGTACCCTATATAAATCCATCAAGTGTTCCCATAGTTAGAAGAGAATTGGTAGAAAGGTAATTTTATAGTTATTGGAATAAAAATTTTAATGTGTAGTTTGATTTGGGTTGTAATGTTTACCTTTGAGAGGTAATTTTGTAATTTACTGAGATGGTTTATTTTTTCACACATATGTCAGGTGGTAGTGGAATTTAATTATTATTATTTAATTAACTAATTCATTTTAATTATGGATTATTTTTATAAATGATTTATATGTAATGAGAGATATTTTACGGGAATAGATGATGTGTAAATTCTAGTTGATATTGTGGAGCTATATATTTTAATGTGGTTGACATAAAAAATTAGATGATGTAAAAGGAATTTGAAAAGGGTGGATTAAATTAGGTGTTAAATTTGTACTTTATATAATATAAAGGAGATTTTTTATGAGATGGTTTTTGAGGGAAAATTAAATGGTAGCTTTTTTGGATTTAAGAACACATCCCATAATATTTTCCCTCGTTTTCTATATTTGTCTATTCTCTCTATTATTTTATATAAGAAAACCTTCATGGTGTTATTATATGGATACAAATATAAGAGTGGTGGAAAAAGGGATTATACAAGAGGTTGGTGGAGATCATCATGGGATTTAAGAATAGTGTTCATCATGGAATTATGGTAGGACTCGTAGATTTCACTTCCCTCTTGGATTCTCTATCAAATTTGATTCTATCATTATTCATGGATAATAGAATAAACATAGTAAAAAAGTGAAATAATAATCAGAAAGGATAAGGGATACTGTGATTGAATAATTAAGATTCTTTATTTTGTCGTTTTAATGAATTAATATGGTGGTATATATATATATTCAATTTTATATTAATAAATTTTATGTTTATAGAATTATTAGATATGAATTCCTAGATACATGATTTACACCTTTGAAATTTATGATTTTGTGATGATTGGTAAAGTACATAACTTTAAATTTAAAATCTTGGACTAGTGAAAACCCATAAAAACATTTTAAAGAAATAATTACTAAATTTACAAAATTTTGAATTGGTCAGGATGATATGTCATGGTTCTGTGCCACTTTTTAAGAAAATTTGTGGATGTGTTAGTGAGGGTTGGGGCATGAAGTAGTAGAGAGAGACACATGTCAGGATATTTTGGCATGGGGACATTTCCTATCTTAGAGATATAATTCCTTAGGATAGTAAGTTATATTTGGTGGTGTAGAGTTATTCACATCTATGCTTCCTTGATATTGGGTTCATGCGAAATCATTCATGGAAGCATGTGCCCTTATATCTTCATATGTTTTCCCCTAATATTATGTGTGATACTTATGGATAGCTTAATGGCCATTCACATGTGATTATAATAATAGAATATAATCCCAAGTAGATAATAGGATAGATTCATTGGTATTTCATAGAGGTACAATTTTTAATAGTTATGGAAGAAGTGATGACACAAAGTGTGCATCCCACTGGCACACATCATGAAAGACTAATTACATTCCATATATATTTAAATTTAAATTTTATTTTCACTATTTATTTCGTAAGTGTTGGAATCATACAATATAATACTCGATTACATGTGTTTTTTGACATAAAACATGTGGGTTCATTTTTCTCCAGCATTAGAGTTCAATTATTACATATTTTTGTATGCATGATTTTGTTACCTATATAGAGACTGTGACTAGGTTTGGGTGAGAAGAAAAAAGTTAAAATATGGTTTGATACTCCTATTAAGATCTGTTGATGATAGGAAATATGTAACATAAAAATATTATAGATCTTGGTACTCCACCACTGACATAAGAGGTGGGTCCTAAAATTCATTCATGGAGTTAGTATTCCTTTCTTCTGAACAAGGCATTGGTCCCTTATATAATTTATGGAGTTATTAATTATATAATAAATAGGGTGTGCATTCACTATCCATGTATTTGTAACTCCCTTGGTCAAATAAAATTTCTTTAATGAGCCATGGGTCCTTCCCATGGGGTCAGTACTCCCTCAACCAACATCTATACCTTGGCGGGTCCCCCACTATAATGTTTGAGAGATAAAAGTTAATAAATTATTAGGTAGTTTATATATAGTGATTATTAACGTAAATTGGATACCTTGGGTTTCATAATTCATAAGATCTTTGTGTATTTGGGTAATAATATTGGGACATCACTACTTCTTTTAAGGTCTTGTTTATTAAAGCATATTAGGGTCCTTTGTACCATTTTCACTCAAACTTTTGTTTTAAGAAGAATTATCATTTTATTTTTCTTTTATTTTTAGGGTATTTTAATAATTATGTTTATAGCAACCACTTCATGGATGTTTCTCCCACACATGTTGTTTTCTATAAAATAATGTATAATTTATAAGTGATTAAAGAGTATGTAGTGTTAGTGGAGTTGGATCTTAGTGGTTCTCAATGGTGAAAAACACTGACGATGTTGATGTTGGGTGTTGGTGTGATATGGAGTTGTATATTTTAAGTTATTCTAGTACTGTAATTTCTTTTTTTTTGTACTATATTATTTTCCATCATTACTATGGGTTATATTTGATTAACTTTTATGGGTATTGGCATTTTCCACATGCATGTTACTCTTTAGTTAGTTATTTTATCTATCTTTTCATTGGTTATATTCCTTCAAGATACATGTGTTTTCATAGAGTTTTATTAGGTTAATATATCTCATGTTTCTGATATTCCTTCTTGGTATAAGTTATTATCCCATGTCCCATTAGAAATGGGTTTGGGGTGTCACACATAGCATAAATACTATCCCAGGAGGGGCCATGGTGGGTCCTGTCATGTCAAATTCATTCTAATTATCTCTAACCATCCTCCCCATTTTAAAAATATTATTCCTCAACTATTCATATTATAAAAAATAATAATAAAGATAATAAATGATAAATATACCTCTAATACCATACTCACATGAGATTTTAATACTATAAGTGTTTTTTTTATTTTTTCAATCAGTCAAAAAGCATCATCTCCTTCTTTCATGAGTTTCAACATCTATTTTTTCCATAAACCATTATTTTCACTTATGAATCCATATTAATTGACTATTCTAGAATAAAACTTTCTTGAGGATCCTATTTTCAAAATGAATATATATTTATTGTTAATTTATTAGTTATTTCTTTTTTTTCATGGTATTACTTTAAAAATCATTTATTTTTTCCCATATATATTTTCTATTTTATGTAAGGGAAAAGTAATTACATCAATATAGGAATATGTATTAAATCTATAAATAATTTTAAAGGTTAAAAAATTAATAGTATAATCTTTAAATCTATTATAAGTGAACTCAAAGTGTTTTTTGACACTCCTATTAATTATTGTTTTTCTTAATAATTATCATCCACTAATGAGAATATAATTTCAAATTCCCCAACTCTATTTGGACATTAATTTTGGGTAATAACTAGTAGAAAATAATAAAAATTTTCCAATATTGATCTACAATGTCTTTCAAAAGCAACTAATAAATTTTATGCCATGATGAGAAGCAATTTTATTTGGAATCCCATGAAGCTTAAAATTTCACTCAAATAGTAGACTGGTAATGTTATTTGAATCATCTGTTTTTTAATAAGGAATAAAATAAACAATTTTAAAAAAAAATATCCACCATAAAAAAGATAAATCATCTTCTTTGATTAGAGCTTGGAAATCCAATAATGGTTTCCATGTATATATACACTCAATGGGTACTAGGGATTAAAGAAGAAAGATAAAATCAATAAGTGTTCTTCTTAGATTTGGATATATAGAAAATAATTTATTTTAACAAAATATTCTATATCCTTATAAATACTTGTCAAATAACAATTATCACTAAAAATACTAAATGTTTTTTATATGCTAAAATTTCCAATTATTTTAATAAAATGTACCTATTTTAGTAAACATAAACAAACAATGTAATTGAAAAAATATTATCAATACAAAATAAAAATTTAACACATTAATATAAATCTTTCTAGCTAGTTATATGTTTATAGTGACTAAAAGGTGAAAAAAATCATTATCAATGGCATATTATTCTATAATCCTTTTAAATACAAGGAGATTGGAATCCAAAATTTAAATATGGGAATATCATTATTGATAGAATAAAATAAAAATCTTGTCATTTACTTTTTTTATGAATGATTTCATATATATATATAGGATTCAATGGTTTCTAAATAGCTAAAATTTATTTTATTATTATGTTGGATCATAATTTGTTTAAGAGATTTATGATTGGAATATATCTTGAATTATTGTATCAAAAGGTATTTTTTCCCTTTTTTTAGTACTGTAAAAAATGAAAATAACTATGTAATATGTATCATAATTTAGATTTGGTTCATTTAATTTTTTACTAAAATAAGTAACAGTGTTAAGTTATTGCACGAGTTCTATAAATATTATAATCTAACTTTTATCATATTCAATTTAAAAAGATTTACTATAATAAGTAAGTGAAAGTGTAGAAGAATGGGTGAGTATCTCATTGAGTATATAAAATGACTTTTCTTGAGTCATTCTCTATTTTAAAGGAATTATATTCTTTAAAAACACATTAAATAGTGTTTTCAAGATGTTAATTATTTTCAAGAATATATTTTTAAAAAATCATGCTCCTAAAAACTTCTTACCTTCTTAATGGAGGTTGTAGTTGATCAATACTAGATATATTTGATCTTCTTGTTATCCATGTCAAATCTGTCACCACACATAATAAATCTAAGGAGAAAAATTTCTCTAACAAATTAATAAACCTATTAATATTTCAAAACAATGTTTTGTTAATCAAAATATTGAGGACCTTTATTAATTGATCTATAAGTTGAAGAAATATCCTATTATACACCAAAATATCATAAAATTAAAAAACTATAAATTTTATACTATATTCATATATAAAATGATTCATCAAACTCATTAATGTAAATAATCATTGGTGTGACCAATAGTCATCACAATCTATTCATAAAGAGCCTTTTTCAATTTAAAACTAATTTTCCACCCATCACCTTCTTTATGTCTAATTTGGTGATATATAATTATTAAATCAACTATAGAGGAAATTTTAGATCCATTTAACTCATTAATAATATCATCTAACCTAGTAATAGGAGATACCTCATGATGATATCATTACTATCTCTATAATATATACACATTATATATGTTCCATTTTTTGGAACTAATAATACCGGTATCATGCATTGAATGAGGATCTCTTTGACATATCCCATATCCAATAACTTTTGAACTATCATTTGAATTTATCTTGTATCTATTAGGTTTTGAGACATACAGAAAGATTTAATAGGGATACTCAGGGTATGGGTCAATTTGATGATCAATTTCTCTAAAGGATGGAAAACCATGGGAATCCTATTCAAAAAATATATCATCATACACCTACAAAAAATATTCCATAACATTCATCAAAAGGCATATTAATTTTTTAGTTTTTTAATCATTTATTTTTATAATGAAACTAACGGTCATTCTATTAAAAAAAATCTTCATTACCCTCTCTATTTTTTCAAACTCATAATTTTTTTCAATCACTTTTTTTATCTGTTGTTTTTTCTTTAAGATCAAACACATTTCTTATCTTATTATTTTACATCTCCAAATTCTCTTCATTTTCTTATTATCATTTATTTTCTTGCATGATTATTCATTAATTTCCTCTCAATATTTGATCTTATAATTTTTTAGGGGACATAATGATAAGGGTTTTAGGTTCTCCTCGAAGTACACATGGGTGGTGGTTTAGAAAACTATCACGAGTGACACATTAATCATATTTTCATGGGAGTCCTAACCAAAAAATGACATTTCTTCATAAAAAATATATTACATATTACTTCATATTTTTATTTACCAATGGGTAATAATCATTTCACCTATTTTTTCACTTTCATATCTCTGTAATTATTCAAACTTTAATGTTGGAATGGTTTTTGTTTATTTAGAGTTTAATGTTCCAAATTCTTATTTAACACAGGGAAAAATATGTAGATGGTTATGTATTTATCAATAATATAACTACATAAATATCCATTGATTTAGAACCATTTATAGAAAAGGATCTACATTTAATCATTTCCGTTATCCATCATTTTTTCACTAAGAATTATTTTTTGATAGTAGGATTTATTACTTCCAAAAAATTACTAAATTCATTTTCCATGGAATAATCTCATCCTTTTTGAGATGTCTCCTCGTTGATCTCATATTATTCAGATTTATTGTGATGTTATTTTGAATCATATCATTAAAAATATACTAGAAGAAACCCAATAAAATTCCAGATTTTTTATCATCGAAACAAAAAGTAATGAAGAACACAATACTAAATATGATTACCTTATTTTTTTAAAAAATATCAATATTAATAATGTATGTTTAAGTTAGATCACCAAGTGACAAATTAATTACTCACACCTCTATAAGTATTACATCATTCACTAAAATTCTCATATACTTTGAGAGGAAATAATAAAATACAAGGTGTATTAGTTACTTATCTGTGAATATAAATGGAGAACCAGGTTGAAAGATAGAATTGTATTTAGAAATATAGTCATGCACACACAAACACCAATAGAATTATTTCATCATTTATATGGGATACCTTAATTTAATGAATTTATTCATTGCATTTCAACACTTGGAATCTAAAATGTATTACTCATAATGCATGTCTATTGAATAATATAATTTCTTGAACATTTTAGAAGATCATAACATGTTTTTCATTCCATAAATGAATTAGATGATAAATATTTGGAGGAAACCATTTAAAAAAAGGAGTAAAATCTATGCATTAGATATCTATATATATATATATATATATCCTATTTTACAATTCAATACTATCATCTCATGATTTTAATGAGAAATCCAAATCGTAACCTATAATATGAATCATATTCATATCTAGGCCTATGATATAGATCAATAATATAATAATATTGAATTTTTAATATCCACCAATATCTCACCTACACTAAAATCATATAAGGACCTAATGAAATACTTCACGACTCTATGAATCCATACACACTACTTTAGATATTATTTATCAGACTCTTCATTTTTGAAAAATACTTTATCCAATATTTAATTCTTATTTTAAGGCATAATTATTAGTACATAAGCGAATTTTTAGCATTGTAGACAGATATGAATTCCTGAATCCATAGATGTAAGAAAATACCATCGTTTACAAAAATATCAATACTACCCAAGATATGAATGGTCCTGGAGATATATTTATCAAACACACTCACATATCTATATGAACATGCCCACCACAAGATATATCATATACCTCATATATATATACCTATATTATTCCATTTTTCATTACATTAAGTGAATAATAGATATGAAACATTTCAATCCATCATAATCCATATCATACATTAGAAATTCACTAAAATGGACTGAACATTTTAAATATATACATCACATTCCATTCATCGAAGTAGAAGAGCACATCACATGTCCCTGAACTAAGCATGTTCATGAATAGAGGTCCCATATTTATTTGAACATTATGTTAGTGGAAAATTACCATCTTGATTAAGATCCATTTGATGTTATGATCAGTAACATACCTAACCACCCCCTAATTTATTAATCCAAAAGGATTTCATAATAACAGTATAAAAGTATAGAGGTTCTCATTATAGTAATCTCATCTACCTAATGTAATATGGATTCATATTTTTTAATGGAATTTTCTAAAAAATATCAATTATATTTTATGATTGATCTATATCATAGGCCTTGGTATGCATATGATATGTATGTCAGGCTATGATTAGGATATGTCATTAAAGGAATAATATCCATGTATTGTATTATAATATGGTTTAATGATATATGATATTGGGTACATGGATTTTTCTATGTATTTTAAATGGTTATTTTATCTATGAATCATTAGGTTGATTCATGAATGGCATTAAAAACTTATATGTGATCATTAAAATATTCAGAAATCATAAAAACTACAACTACTATGCATTATGGTAACACGTGTTGGCTGTCCAAAATTGGGAACTGGCATTTTTCCTCCCTGATTGATTGGAGGAGTTCTATATAAGTATTTTATCTTCTTATTATTGTTGGGGTGTGACTGCCTTTCCAAAAAATTAATCACTTTTTATGACTAGTTCTCTTCTTTTCTTAATCGAAGAAGGTGTTAGCACACCTCTTAGTGTTTTTAGGGTTCTCTAATAGAGTATGAGTATTATAGTGGTTGGTGTAATACTTATAGAGGTGAGATTATTTTTGAATATCACTTAGAAATATCCCTACAAAAATACACTGTCTATATAGATATTTCAAAACTTAATATTTTCCAATTTAACATATTTTATTAATTTCATATTGTTTTGGTGATGATTGATTAGGTATAAAATTAGGTTTCTCCCACTATTTGGGATATGAGATGATCCTATAAAACCCATCAATGGTGTCAAAAGAAAATGTGTAAGAGTTAATTTATTCCTTGAAAATATTACACATGATAAGTGATGAATTTTACCTCTATAATGAGGACATATTTTTTCTATAAATATTTTAATAGCCCAAATATTTAGTAAAATATAGTGATTTGATAATTTCGTATAGATTTCATTTTTTATGTGTTCATATATAGAATAGAGATTCCACCAACCTAAATGGAATTGGATCCATGTTCATATTTGAATCAACATTCTTTTCTACAATTTTCACAAAAAACATATATATCATAATATCTAGAGGATATATCACAAAAGAAGTTATATCATGGACATGTATTGGTTTTTAGATTTCTCTATGTTTACTTCAGATATAGAATATCATAAGGTGTGATAATTTGTCTTTCCATGTAATAATGTATGACTAGATGAATCGTAACATACAATTAATTTAATCAGGTGGCATTAAATTAATTTTTAAGATGTGATATGAAATATCATATCTTATGACTTAAATTTTAGGATTTTTAAAATATTAGATCTTATCAAAATAGTGATAGAGTGAATATTAAGAAAATAGGCCTCGATGATATTTCAAATAATATGTTGTAATTGAATTGAAACATCTGATTGATAAGGGATTTGTCAATAATAAAATAAGATATATCCTCAAATTTGTGAAAAAATAATTTTTATATATATTTGATTTTGGTATATAATTTTTTTATAAAAAATAATAGTTATGTATTATATATGTAATATTTATATTTATAAATTAAATATGAAATTTTTATATTAATATATCTCGTGTTTAGAAAGTAAATAAAATGTTTATTTATTTACTTATTACTTTTAAATATTCATATATATAGTTTATATAATGTGGATATTATGTTTTCTAAAATTTTTATGGTAAATCTATTCTCATAAAATTATCATTTCACTCTATGTATGAAAACATAAGATTTAGTTTTCATCTACCAAAAATTTGGTTTGTTATTAAAGTTATTATCTTGAATTTAGAGGTTGTCTATATAATATACATATTTGGTGTTTGAGTTATGTTTTAATTAAAATCTATCTTGAGTAAAGTATCCTTGGGTAGAAGGAATTTGGGATAGACTACCCACTTCCCTAGAGTCTTATCTCTTTTCAATAAAAGTGAAGGTTTTATATCCATGGATCCATGTTTACTCTTGTGGGGGTTTATGATTTCATATAATTATAAACCATCACATGAATTTTATTCTATGTAACTTATTTAGGGATATATTTAGATATGTTTAAATATATTTGAATTCTAATTTTGGGTTTGGAACACAAAATATGAGTTATGTAAAGAGTTGTAACTTAATATGGTTTTAACATATTAATTTGGTGGATAATGAATCCAAATATAAATTGTTAGAAGGGTGTATACATAATGGAGAAAAATAATAAAAATTTCTTATGATTCAATAGTTATGAACTTAATATGCATGTGATATATATTAAATTGGTGATAATTTAATAGAAAACCCATAAATATTAAGTGTGATATTCCTTTAAAACCAAACACTTATTAAGACCACAACCATTATTGATAAGTAACCCTAACCATTAGGTTCATATGAATTATCTTATGTAAGGAAATAATATTATAGGTGTCCCTAATCATTAGGTTCCTATATCTGATTTAGTCCTAGGTCACACTTAGGTGTTAGAACCTACCCCTTAAAATACTATAATAATATATATGATTAAATCAATATTTTGGGTTGGGATAAAGAGTTATCAACTCAACTTTCCAATATTAATATATGTTTGGATTAGCATGATTGTCTATCATATATAGTTTGAACTTATTTATATTATTAAGCTTTGTATATCATGATGAAATTTGGGTCTTTGACCAATAAATGGATATAATATATTAGATCAACATTATTAGTTAGAGTAATTTCATTGAAAATACTTGTTAAAAATATTTAAAACATGATACTCACCCATATATGTGTCTTTTATATAGACTATGGAATGCATAAAGTTTATTATTTTGAGGAATCTTATATGTATAACTTATAAAATTATTACAGTTTTATATTTAATGATTAGAAGTGTTATAAAAGAGAATATTCTCTACAATTATTATAATTAAATGGAAAAGGTTGATTATAACCTCAATTTCATTTGGTATTGTCACCTTGAACATGTAAATGAGAAACATATTAAATGACTCTATAGTGATGGATTGTTGGAGTCATTCAATAATGAATCACTGGAAAACTATGAATCCTTTTTATTAGAAAAAATGACCCAATCACCCTTTAGTGTAAAAGGTAAAACTAAAAGTATACTATTGAATCTGATACATACTGATGTATTTATACTAAAGAGAACTTAAGAAAGTGGTGGTTATATATACTTTATAACCTTAGTTATTGTTTTTAGTCAATATGGTTATGTATTTCTAATATTACATAAATTGAAAACTTTTAAAAACTTCATATAATTTTGAAAAAATTATAGAATCAGTTGTGAAAATTTATTAATAATATTTTATTAGACTAGGGTACTAAATTATTAAGTAAGAAATTTACTAATCATTTGAGATATTTCAGAATTAGTTTACTAAAAACCATAGTGGGATGGTGTTCCTAAGAGGATTAACTGTACCATGCTGGAATTTTTTCAATAGATGATGAGCAGTGCAACATTCTTTATTTTATTTTGAGGATACTCTCTAGAAACTACTATATCTCTACATAACCACATTCTAATTAAGGAATTTATAAAGACACCATATGAGATATAGTAATTTAAATGTCCCAATTTTTATTTTATTAATATTTAGTGTTTGGAATATTTATAATGTTTCAATTTTGATAAATTTGGCCCTAAATCAAATAAATTATATTTATTGGTTATACTAGATTGAGTGTGGGATATTAATTTTATAATATTACTGAACATAAAGTGTTTATATCCTAAAATTGTGATTTTTTATATGTAATATATGATTCAAATAATTAGTGAGAAGAAATTTTAACATAGAGGGGTCCAAGAAAAAAAATTAGAAGTGTTTTTGAGAAGGAATTTGAGTTGATTTTTGAAAGAGTTATGGAAAAAGAATAGAATCAGGTTAAAAACGAACCATGAAGGTTTATTAGGATTTTTCAAGATTCTAAGATAAATGAATTTCATGTGGAAATGGTGATCAAGTAATGTTCATTGATGATAAAAATATGGAATATTGAGGTTCCATTTAGATTTTTCATTCCAATAAATAGCTAAATTTCATGAAATCTTACCATGTTGAAACATGGTGGATGCACCTAAAGGGGTGATACACATATGGTTCAAGTAATGTTTATGAAATAAAACTAACATATATGGTATATTTTCAAACTATAAATGTCCTGTAGAAAGAAAGGGTTATAAAATAAATCGTGATATTGACTCTAAAGATTCTTTTTCTCTAGTTATGATGATTAATTCTCTTCAAATATTTCTTAACATATAAGCACATTATGATTGTGTGATATATCATATGGATGCCAAAAACACATTCCTTAATGTGAATTTATTTTAGGACTTATATATGATACAACATGAAATTTTTGAAGTTTAAAATGAGTCTAGTAATTTTTTAATGTTTGAATGGTCAAATTATTGATTAAATAAATATTATTTGTGTGGGACAAATATTTTGATGATACAATCAAAGAATTTGGTTTTACAGAAAAAATGGATGATTATTATGTATACAAGAGGATTAGTGGTGTTTTTGATGATGCATAAATATAACATAATATTTATCAGAAATTATTTCCCAACTTTTCATTCTATAAAGGTGTGGTTGGTAAATTGTTTCTTGATGAAATAAATGGGTGTAATAGCCAATATTCATGGAATGAAGATCTGTTGAGATATTTTATAGAGTTTTCTTAGATCGAGTCCAATCACATATATTATTAAGTCTCTACAGATATTTAGTATAGAAATCTCTAAAACTTCCTTTACCAATATTTCATGGCATGAATATTAGAAATATTAAATATATTTATTAAGAGTTATAAGGATGAATAGGATTCCTTGTATAACTTCTATAGGATCCACCATGTATTTTATGTTGTGTACTTGAAATGATGTTGTTTATGATTTAATAATAACAATTATATACAAATCTAATTCTAGGGAGAGTTACTGGATTGTTATCAATAATATCATTAAGTTTTTGAGAAGATATAATGATATTTTATTGGTATTTAGAGGAGATAATGAGATCATTACAAGGGGTTACACTGATGCTAGTTTCTAATTCGATAAGGATGAAATGATATCTCAATATAGTTAATTTTTTCCCAAAATGATGCCTCCATCAGTTATAAAAGTTCTAAATAATCCACTGTAGTAGACTTGAGAATAGAGACAGAGTACAACTATACATCAAATGCTACAAAGGATTCTATTTGAATCAATAAGTTCATCACTGAACTTTGGGTGGTTCCTAGTATCAAGGGAGAAATTTATATTTACTGTAGAATTAATGGATATATTTTTCATGCCAATAAACCCCAATCTAACCAAAGGACTATAAGATCCTTCAGAAATACCATATCATTCAAAATATTATTGAGAGAGGATAGATAAATACATATTATATGTATATAAGAAAAAAAATAGAGAATATCCTTTGATAAACCTATTATTACAAAAAATTAATGATGTCTATATTGAATCTATTCATATTAGATACACGAGTGATTGGATGGAGTGGTTTTAAATTTTACCATGGTTATGTAATAAAAGAAAATATCTATTTATCATTCATTAATGTGTGTTTTACTTATATTATGTGGATAATGGAATGATAATACCTCTTTAGAGTATGAATTTGAGCTCTCCCTAACCAATGATCATTAGGGTGTCTAATGGTATTTGATGATATGTTAATATTATAATGAGTATAATATGTTAATCGATATAAATTGTTGTATACAATACAAATAATAGACTAATTAAATAATAAGTTGATACTTATTATTTGTTATGAGACGCCAAATTATATCACATGGAATGTCCTACTATCATTGATATACCTAGGGGTATATAATTATGATGAATCCCCATTACCAAATTTTGGTGAGATACCAAGCATGAGAACCTCTATACTTTGATATATTTCTTATGCATGCCCTGTGGTTTAGCTAATTAGGCGTGGTTGGGTAAGTTATTGAACATGTCATATTCTAGAGCTTAAACAAGATGATATTTTTTTGCTTATATAACAAGAAGAGACATTTAAGCCCTTGTTTTAATTAAACTAAGGAAATGCATGATTTTTTATAGTATATTGACATGTTTTATGATCTACTACTTGGATGAATGATATGTTCTGTATTCATTTAAACTAGCTAGTCTATTTTGAATAATCATGAATATATGAGTTATCCTACACTAGATTCACTTGTTATATTTCTATTGGTCACTAAATTTCATGTAAAATGGATTATATATGTTTATATATGGTTTATATGATATTTTTGTGTGTGGACATGTTCATATAAATACATGAGTATGTTCGATCGAGATCACTCAAGAACCCTCTGTATCTTGAGTGGTTTCAATGTTTAACTAGAGGCCTCTCTTTGTTGATATCTATGAAATAGATAATTCATATTTTTTTCAATGCTATAAAGTCTCATAGGTTTATATTGTTAGGCCTTAGATTAAGGAATAAAGTTTGGACAAAATTTTTATTCCAGAATATATAGATTTCTTAAAAACATATCTATATGAATTTAGATAGAATCACATATAATTATAAAGTTTTTAATAATGTCCTTATGAGATTTTAGTATAATATAAATCATATTTTACAATTGATATATATTTTATGACTTGATTTTAATATAATTATTATCATAGTCCATGATTAGGTAATATCATTAAGGTCATAAGATTCCTGTATTATATTTTATGATGGACTAGTGATATATGATATTGGGTTCATGGATTATACCATGTCTTATGAAAGGTTACCTTTTGTAATGATTCATTGGGATGATTCATTAATATCCTGAAGAAAAATATGATTTTTGAAATATTTAGTAATTATAAACACTCCAATTTGAATAAGTTATGGAAATTAATATTGGTTTCCACGTGTTAGAAGTTTATGCCAACCTCATTCATTAAATTGAGGAGGATTATATAAGGATTTTGTCCATCTATTGGATTTGGGGTGAGACTCTCTTTCCAAAAGATAAATTTATCTTCATGTCTGGTTATCTATTATTTTCACTGAATAAGGTGTTAAAACACCTCTTAATGTTTGTAGGTTACTATTATAGAGTATGAGGATTATAGTTGCTAGTATACTACTTGTGGAGGTGAGAGTCTATCAATTATCACTTGGTGATCTCCCTCAAATATAATCCATAAATATAGATCATGAAGAAATCAAGGTAAACCTATTTTATTTATGTTTTCATTACTTGTTGGCTTGATAATGATAGATTAGTCGTAAAAATATTTTTCTACCACTATGTGGGATATGATATGATCTGAAAAAACCATCAATAATAATAATACACACCTAAGTGTATCAAAGTTCATATTAAATTCCATGTAATATACATTAGTGGTTTATTATAGATAATAAGTATCACTTATTATCACATGATTATATTATTTTTACCATATATAACTCTTTGCATCGATCACACGATTCAACTCACACTAATCTTAACATATCGTCACAATCCATAATACTTTGTGATGATCATCGATTAGGAAAAAATCTATGATGTACATTTAGAGGATATTATCATTCAAATATTCATGTAATATAAATTTAATACACATTAATGATTGAAAAATGAAAATTTTCTTCATTATAAAACCATGATATATTTAACAACCATTACATTAAATCATACATACCTCTAATACTAATAGATTCAACATGACTCTCATAATTTTGCTGAGTTAATGGTTTTTTCAAAGGATATGGTATATTTTCTTCCATATCCACCATTTATATCTTTACATTACCCCTCACAATGATCACTCAAATGAGATGGTATTTATGAAGGATGTGTTTGGTACTTTAGTGAGACATGGGTTCCTTATCTTGTGAAGTATATCCATTATTATCACAATAATGATCATTAACTCCATAAATTCTAGGTACCACCCCAACTTCAATGATGAAATTCATGACCTATACAACTTCCTTCATAACATATGATGAAATAGTGTCATATTCCTCTATTTTTTTAGTCCATTAAAATTGATTATTTGGAATTATTCCAACTGAAAACTCGATCGTTTAGAAAAAAACAAACCTGTATTGATATATCATAAAGTATTTTTCAAATTAGAAGATATAATCTATGTAAACCCCTATAATGATATTATCCTCACCTCCAAAGACCAAGAACATATTATTAATTATTCTTCAGCACTTAAGGATATTATTAACAGTAATCTGGTGACTCTTACTATGATTGGATTGGTATATACTAATTATGGTAAAAGTACAAGTGTCATGTGATCATGTACATAATAAATTATAAAATATAGAGGATATGAAAGAGAAATAAGGAATCATATCAATCCTCTCTAAATATTTATAAGGATTTAAAATCTTACTAAGATCCATGCCATGAAAAAACTTGAAAATACCCCTCCATGGAGTTCTCCCTGCTCAAATAGTTTATAACTTTACCATTATGTGTGTGTTTGACTTAGTCCAAGAATCCTTTTTGTCTATATCTATAGATATCCACACCTACTATGTAGTCTACCTCGCCCATGTATTCTGTTTAGAATAATTTTCCAAACCATACCATTTCAAAATGTAAATTAAAGATATCATTTTTGATAAGTATTATTTATTCCACATGTAATATTAAAAATAAAAAACCACTACCACTAATCTTAATGTATAAAAAAGAATAACGCATGTATATTTATGAAACCAAACACTTTGATTTCATTATCAAGCAAAATATTCGAACTCTAAGAATATTGGTTCAATCCAAAAAAGGAATATTTGAACATGAAAATCCTCTCAAAATCATTTAGAACATTAAGAACTTTTAAGTTATATCTTATGCACATACTAGAATAAATTATATTTAGGAGAAGTTGTTTTTAAATCCATATTATATATATCATAATCACAATGAGATTCTATGTCATGAAATATTTTAATAGACTTTGTCTTCACAATTAGAGCACTTTTTTTCTTAATTTTTAATTTCATAAATTTATTTATAACCCTTTTCCAACAAGATAGATTTATTGGTATACAATCTATCATCTATGTCAATATTATTTCAAAAAATCCCGCTTGAACTTTATGGGTATAACCCTTATAGGTGAATCCACCAATATTCAAACATAGTCAGAGTACATGGACCCATATCATATTTCGTAGCATTTTACCATTTCATAGAATTAGAAATCATGGTGTCGTATTAATAGTTAGAATGATCATCATATATAAACATTAATATATCATTATTTTCTATAATAAATTTATATTTCCTAGTATCCTAATGAATCTTACCGGGCCTTGGAGGTTCTTATGTAACCATAGTCAGTTCTTCTTCAATAACTCTTTGTGGATTTCTCTCAACATCCTTTTTTATTTTTAACTTCTCTAAGTTCAAAATTACTACCATTTAATAATAAAATAAAACAATCCTTGTAAAATAATATACTATTTCTAGACACAAACACTTTGTGGTCAATTTGAATATAGAAATAATATCTCGTAGTTTCATTTGAATAACCAAAAAATAATTTTTTTTTGATTTGGGGTTTAGTTTATCATATAATATACATAATACATATGATTTACAACTTAACATTTTAAGAAAATAAAAATTATGATATTTACCAATCCATATCTCATATGATGTCTAATATTTATTTAAATAGAATTTGGTTAAGTAGGAATGTAGTCATCTGTAGAGTATATCACCAGAATAAAATAGGAAGGTCACACTGAATCATCATAAATTGAACCACATCTAATATGGTATGATTCTTCCTCCCAAACACAACATTACACTTTTGTGTTCCAGGAGGAGTGAGTTGTGAAATAATTATATAATATCTTAGATGATCAATGAACTCTAGAATGAATTATTCCCACCATCAACCTAATTAGATAATCTTAATACATTTTTCTAGGTAATTTTATGCTTCATTTTGAAACTATTTGATCTTATAAATTGTATCAAATTTACATATCATGGAAAATGTATAAAAATGATAAATAAATTAAATGGTATATGTTCAAAAGTACCTATAAACACTAATTTATTTGGTACTCATTGGTCCACATACATCACTATGTATAAGATCCAATAGTCCACTAGCCCTTTCACCTTTTCCATTGAAAGTTATTTGAACATTTTTTCAAATAAAGAATAAATTTATGTGTCAAATGATTCATAATAAAATGATTCCAAAAATCCTTCACTATAGAGTCTGTATATTTTTCTTACATACATTTCCATGGTAATAATACCAAAGGAAAGAGAGGTTAGAGTCATCCTTTAGCTTTTTATTCTAAAATTTATAGATAATATTATCTATATCTATAATGTATACAAACTTTAATAAATTCCCAATTTTATAAAAAATTTCATACATTTATATAGAAAAAATAATGATATTAATAAAAAAATATCACCGTATCCAAATAAGATGCATAAACAAAATTTATATTTATGGTAGGAACATAATAACAGTCTTCTAGTTGTAGAACTAATCTACTAGGTAGACTTATATTATATGTCTTGACCTCAGATAAATTTTTTTACCCCATTACTAATATATATATAATCTAAATTTATTCAATTATATTCTATTTATGACTGTACATTAATAGTGAAAATATTTTATTCACAACTGGTGTCTAATACCCTTGAGTTAAAATTAAAGAAATTGACTTATATAACCTTTACATTTATATGCTTTAAATACTTCACTTTCAGAAATATTTTAAAACATTGATGAAAATAAAGAATTATTTCATAGGTCGTACATATAATAGATCTCAAAATGATAATCATAGTGCATGCCTTATTCTATAATAAAAACTTATCTCTAAGAGAGTATCATGATTTATATCTTTTCATCAAGGACTATTAATGAATATACCATAACAAAAAAATGATCCCAAAATCATTACCATTTGTGGGACAAGATCAATATTCCACTATGTTTGGATCTCTTTAGTTTTTATCTAATCAATTACATATTTAGGTAGGTAATCCTAATAATCATATAAAATATGACTATTAGATAGTCGAGTGAACAACCCTTTATCCAAATCCATCAGATATATGAACTCAAATCTATTACTTTAGTATCCTAATTATATTCATGTTTTCCAGCCATGTATAACCCAAATATCATTTTTTAATATGATCATATAATCCTATTAGGATCACCCATTCCAAACATGCCTTAAAAAATACAATATTACATGGTCACCCAACATTATCATGACCTGCTCAGTAGGATGATTGAGGCCTTGACATGTTCTTTCTTTTAAAATAACCTCACACTTAGTATTTGTGAGATTTTATTAGTCTCACCATTTTAACTTAAATAATTTACATATTAAATAATTAAATATCTCATCAAATGAAATCATTACTATCTTATGTTTTATTCCTTTATCTATGCATGGTTCTAAATATTTAGTTTTGGAATCCTTATTCTATCCACCAAATTAATATATTCAAATAATATTAATGGGTAACTCTTTCCACAACACAATGTTTATATTACTCACCAAAAAATTGAATCCAAACATATTTATATATATCCAAATATATCCCATGTATAATGTTCAAAAAAAATTCATGTAGTGGTTTAGAACTATATGAAATCAAAAATCTATACAACAGTAAAAAGTAATACCCAAAGTACCTATACCCAAGAAAAATTTACTCAAGGGTGATTTATATTTCATCATAACTCTAACACCTAATATTTTTAAACTATATTTAACCTATAAATTCAATATAATAGCTTTAATAAAAAACTAAATTCATGGTAGATAAAATTTAAATCCTATCTTGTCGTACTTAGTATGACATGATAATTTTATGAGAATAAATTTATCTCATACATTTAAGCTTTCATAATATTCATATTATATATTATATATATATATGTATTTGAATAATTTAATGGAATAAATTAATAAATAAAAAAATTATTTATTCTCTAAATATGAGATATTTATATGTTTATTTCATTTTTAATTTAGGTATAGAATTATTCCATTAATAATTCCTAACACTTATATTTTATAAAAACATTTTCTACCATAAAAATGTATATGAAATATATTTTTTTCTTTTTTTTAGGTCATATCATATTTTATGAAAGATAGTGGAAATTATCTATCACAATGCATGATTCAGTTGATCCTTATGATAAGCGTAATTGTGTGATTCTATTCCTAATCGATGATATAATCTATCTCATTGTTATAATTAAATAATTCTTATTTTCAAACCTATACTTCAATCTGCATGCTATAATATTGTATATTATAGCTTACAACACATTTTAAAATCATGGATTTCATAAATAAAATATTAATATTAATCCATTTGTACTTAATAACTAGGAAAAATAGAAAATCACACTATATGTTATCCTATATCATAAGGTAATGCACAATGATCCAATAGATAATTATTTGAGATGTCATATCATAAATTATGATATCACAACTGTAAAATCCCATGTCGGTAAAGTAATTTGAAATCCAATGGAAATGTGATTTTTTTAAACAAGTGTTTGGGTCAATTTGAGAATCACGATTCAAAATCATGTCATGAGGATTAGAACACACCCAGGAGGGGTGTTTTAGACATGAAAGGAGGATCCATAGTCATCCAAGGGGATTTTAAAGGTCCCAAGAGATATTGGATGGATTTTATAGACCTACCAGCTAGCCTGTGGTGTTTAGTTATAATATGAACCACTAAAAGAATCCACCAACTAGTTGGTGTGTGGTATCAGACAATTTACCTATAGATTTAATCCTTGTTATGTTACAGGTGGATACTCAAGATTTCCAGGAATGGAGGCACCCTTGGGTTGTTAAATTAGTTGGTTTAATTAAAATGGAATTATGCTAGGGGTCATGGAAAACCCTCATGCGATAGCTTGATGCCTCGACTATCGATGGCTGATCCCAGGAACTATATGATACAAGATGGTCATCAAACCTATCATGAGATAAGGCCAAATGTAATGAGACTCAGGAGAGTATTTGTATGTGATTGGGTCACATATAAGTTAAAGGCTAGGATTTGTTAGTGATCTCAGTCCAGGTAAGGATTAAAGGAACCCCTTCCTACTTCAATCCATTTAAAATCATAGAGATAGGGACTTGGAGAGAGATCCTCTCTTATCTAATGTGACTAAGCCCAGTTGGATAGAATGTAGGCTGACCGGGATCAAGTTAGGTGAGTGGTCCAACCAAGAGTGACCTTATTGATTGAGATGGTACATGAACTATCTTTTGACAATTTCTTATGTGAATAGACCTTGAGTAGTCATTGAGGTTACACTACCATATTGATAACATCATGGGACATGACATCCTGGTGCATAGGGTGTTGAACCTAGACATTGACTGAGACTGAGGACCCATGTAAGGGTTCCTATACTATACAATAACAGATGGGACCTAGTGGGTGCCCCATTAATAGACCAACTCTAAGAATAGATACATGATATAGTCATGGGTGTTACCATGGAACCCATACCGAGTAGAAGAACTAGAGGGTATGTTGACTATGATGATAATCATGGGACTTTGAGTAGATCCTATGTTTTATTTTTTATGGAATGTTCCCATATACATGTTACGACAAGGTTGGTATTCAATGGATATATAGTGAGATGTATGGTTGGGATTACATGTTTAGAGCTGGTTATAGTTGGAGGTGACATAGGGTTTGATCTCAATGTTTCATCAGCCATGGATTTGGGGCTTTAATATTGGTAGGGGAATACGAAAATGGATCCTGGATCATGATAAGGGATGCCATGTATTTGGATCTTGTGATAAGACTATTGTGGGATGGGTCACTGAAGTCACAAGGATTGGTTGTGGTTTCCATGGATTTGGATCTCAAATTATGATAGAAGCTACCCTGGATTTGGGGCTCATGATTGGTATATAATTGGAATCATCCATAGAGAGTTGAAATGATAGAATCAGTCATGTATTTGGATCATGGGATGGGTATTTTATGGGATGGGTCTCCAAAGTTGTGAGGATTGGTTGGAGATTCTATCAATGTAAATCCAGTATGTTACATGGTATGTTGGGTCTTTACAAAATTCCCAGAGGCACCCAACACTAACCAAAGTCGGTATGGTCATTCAGGGTCACTAACCTAAGGATTGATAATAATTTATTTATTTTCAGTGGTTATTTATTTATTTAAACTGGTAACATCATGTGAATATATAACTACATATGATTGTTTTTATGGGACTATGTAAGTGGTTCACTAAAAAGTTTTATACTCACCCCATTCTAGGGGCCCCACTACACATGTATACACAAAAAGATTCCCTGTAACGCCCTAAAATTTTAAATTAAGAACATTGTATCTCATAGTGTGTATAACACACAACACAAAGCGTAGAAGGTAATGTAACATCCTAAGAATTTAAAATATATTTACAATTTTTAATCTATTCTATATGTTTCCATGAACATAACACAAATTTATCTTTCCTTACATGCAATAATTACTTTATTCGATAGCTTGCATTACATGCAAGACATAGTTTTACCAAATATTATTAATATTATTATTTAATATAATAATATATAACCTAGCCTTTAAATTGGAATTTATGAATATTATTAACTAAATTATAAAAATATATGGTTTAAAAAATATAAAATGAATTTACTGGTTACCAATCAATTATAAATTAAAATAAAAACAAATTGAATATAAAGGAAAGGTTTATATAAAAACCTATTTCTATTCGCCAAAGATGTTTTATCATAATTAATTACTATTATTGATTGATATTAATGAATTATATATATTATTTATTCCTTAAAATATTTTCTACAGTCATTTAATAGATTTTATTGTCAAAAGATAAGAACAAACCCAATTTTACTCATAAAAACCTATATTTTCTAAATGTTGTTTTGTTGCCTTTTAATAGCTCACCTATTTTAAAACTAAATTTTGGAAATTTTATAATTTTAATTTGTTAATATAAACTTAATTTTTGAAATTGTAATTTAAAAATTATATTAGGGTGAATTTTTGGTATTTTTATGAGAAGTTTCATTTTTTGAAGAGTAATGAAGAAATACTGAATTTTAATTGAAAATAGACTTTTCGTCTCAATAATTAAAAAGGTTGAATTATATTTTTAATTAGTATTAATGTAAAAATAGATCAAATATATATAAATTTAACTAATTTAGGTCATTTTAATCCATTTTAAATTGAAATTGAACATAAAAACATTTCAATATTTTGAATATTTTTTATTTAAACCCGCTTTCTCATCCCATCAGCGGGATTAAATTTAAATTAATTTATATCACTTATGCTAGTGAAATTCGGAAAAATAGTTTAAATATTTTTAATCAGAATAATTTATAATTTATTTTAAATTTAAATTAGTTTTTTAGAAATAATATTAGTTTATTCAATTAAAATAAATTACAACGATTAAGGTAAAATAAAGCTTAACAAGGGACTAAACCTTAAACTCAAGGGAAAATGACCTAAAAACTTATAAAAACTCCATTTTATAGAAATATTTCGACTATATAATCTCTTTTATAAAAATATTTTCATTATTGGAGTCACATGATGTAAGGGAAACCTCCCAATAGTGTTTTTATTTTTATATTTATAAGAATTCCGCTCATCCTCACTATAAAAAAGGCACTCACCCTCCCACTAATTAACACCTTTAAAGACATTTGGATCATAAAAAACCAACAAAATATCTAAAAAACATCCCTAAAATATTCCTAGAAGCCTCAATTTTTTTATAAATCCAACCAATGACGTATTTTGGTATAAATCAAAGGGAGTTACCTGAATAAGAGGTAACGTTCTTCAACGATCACTTTTGTTTCATGTCTTTATCCAACACTTAAATTTCTTTTCAAGATTGTATAATAACATAATTATATTAAATATAGTGATATATTTCTATTATAATAGTTTTTAATATACTTTCACACACATCCATCAAATGGGATACACAATCATCGTTCGTGTGTACGACGAACTACTACCTCACAAATTCATGTGTTTTTTCTTCCATTAACACATTTTAAGGTTGAATAAATGATGTATTTATAGTTTATATATGATATATATAATATTTATAATGTATTTGTGCCTCTTTAATTATTATATAATTCATACCTTCATTCTTTCTATTTTGTGGGAATATGATAACATCATTTGTGGACGTGTGGACTACCGCCTCCTAAAAGCGATGTGAATCATTCACACTAAATGTGGATTGTATTGAGTATGGTTTTAATAAACATATTTTAAATATATTAAATAAATATTATATTTTAATTAAAATATACATATATTTCATTTACTTTTATTTCCTTTAACACAATAAGAAAATAGAAAGACATTCATGTGTACGTACGACCTACAGTCTGCATGAACGGTGTATATCATTTCCTATCTAAAAATATTATGGATTACAATAAATAAATATATTCTGAATATATATGATATCTAAATTATGTTACAAATTCTGGAGATGATAAAATCATGATCTATGTAATAATAACAAAAAATAACAAGTCAAAACATACTCCAAAAACAGAGTTATTAACTGAAATGATGAAAATAAAGAAAGATTATTAAAAAAGGGTAATAAAATATTATAAAAACATAATATATGATATTGTAAATATGATAATTATTATGTTGTAATTTATTTAAATTTATTAAAACCATTATAACAGAGCTCAAAGGATGTGCGCCCAAAATAAATCGCAAGGCAATATATTCCTTCTCAATTTTATTTTTTCGAGGCACATTTTAATGTTATGCACCTTGTTTCATTTATATGGTGTATACACTGACCTTTGAAAGGTAATATCATGAATAATTAATTATTCATGTCATTTACAGTTTCAATTTTAATTATTTCATCCAACATTATTTGAACTTAAGTTTACGAAGCGGTAAAGAAATTTCATAACTGAATTCATTTTTATTGGGTTATATTATTTCCTTATTATCATTAATATTATATGATTATATTTATAATTACATTGAATATTTATTTATGTATTTCAAATTCTTATATTTTTATTTATATTGGATACACATAATCTATTCATTTATTGATTCTCACATCAATGTTAGGGTATTTTTAAGGTTTTATTTAACAATCTCATTTTATTTGAGATTGCTTATTCTTGAAATTCCATTAATGGAATTTATATAATAATTATTCAATAAAACCATTAATATTATTCTAATAGATATATTCGTGTATTTGTTTAAGATATAATACTATTTTTTCACTATTTTTTACTCAAAATTTTTTAGAAATGTTTTTATGAAAACCCAAATTCATTTCTCTCTTCTTTCAGAAATCTGTTTTCTCTAAAAACCATGTTTTGTTAAAAAAAATTAATTTTTTAACGTATTAAAAATGATTTACTAAATAATTTTTTACCCATTTTACCTTTTACAATTTTTTTTCAAATGAATCTTCTTGTCTCTCTCCAAACAAGGCACTTTTCTAACCATTTTACCCTACAAAAGGAATGTTATTTCTACCTTGTACTAAATAAAAATAATTACCCTCCATGATTTATTTGAAGCTTCCTTTGAAAATTTTCAAGGATTATTTTTAAATAAAATGTTTTTAAAAGTTATTTTAATTGAAAATGGATTTTCAAAATGAGAAGGATATTTTTTTGTATAGTATTTATATTCATTAACAACAATAACCCTTTGTCCTTACAACACTTGGGTTATATTGTATTGATACCATATTTATTTTTCCTCTGGATGGTTTATAATTTATTTTGACAAGGGTATTATTTAAATTAACTTCCTTGATTCATTTTTGTAGTACCCTTGAAATATTCACTCTCTAGTGATCATTGAACTTTAAACTTCCCCCAAATATCCATATCATTTATCATGTATATGATTATTACTTAACCGTAGACCATTTTTACATTTGGTTTTCACATTGAAATTTATTTGATATCTAAGGAAATATTGATAATTCTTTATCTATTACTCAATATAGATATTTTATAAGGCACATTCTTCATGAATTAAATAGATTATTTGATATATGATGAATTTTTTGGGCAGGCACGACTCGTGTGGGGCATGGTTATAGATATCCCCTCGATTCATCAGTAGTCTCACGGGATGGGTTCATCATCTAGAATTAGTATGGTTTCACCTATTATGTTTTAAAATACCTTGTGAAAGGTCTTGATAGTAAAGGTATCATGTACCTAGTAAACATAGCATCTGATAATTAAGAATTGACTTCATTTAGATTTAGTTATTATTATCCATGAGAGTTTCACAATGAAAAAATATATGGATTCATTTCATTCTCAGTTTATTAACTTAATGGAATGTGTCTTTAGTTATTTTCCTTTTCCATATTTCTTATGACTTATCTAGTTATTTAAATTGCATTTGTGTTCAATTATTTAACTTTATATATTATTTACGAACTCCCTCTCAATTTATTAATTAAATGGAATGTGTGTTCAGTTATTTACCATTCTATATTTATTATTCTCATTGATTCATTATTTTTTCCACTATAATTAACCATTACTAAGAATTTGAGCTCATACTTATTTGTTTCCATTCCCTAGGAATCCAATAATTATAATAAGAAAGATATGAAATGATATTCTAAGTCAGAATTATGTTATCCTAGAAAAGAAAAATGATGTTTTAATTAGTGTATTCATCTGTTATACAAGTCCCATGTATGTATCTAGATGACCAATAATATTAAAGGATCAGTCCTTCAAGATTTGATTCCATGTAATAATTCCAATATTATGCTAGTATGGCACTGGATTTGAGATACTGGGGTCAGCATCACTACATTACCAAATGTTTTTTACAAGACTAGGTTTGTTTGTGACCTTGGATAAAACAGAGGAGTAGGATTGGTTGGATAGAATCATAAGACAAGATGTGACATGGCTCAAATATTAAGTGCATCCATTTTTTTTTTTGATATATATATATAACTAAACTAGTTTTAAGTCTATTATATGTTTGACATTGGTGTTTAGGCCTTACTATATTTCATTTTTTATAAATTATTTGTAACACCCCAACCCTAGATGCCGAGACCCAGTGCATTATTTTAATACATTGGTATGATTACAAGGAATCAAGTCCCAAAATACTGATCAGTTTAGTAGTCTTAGAAAATATATTACATACAAGAACTTTACATTACACATTAGAATATAAAACACAACATAAATTATCCTTTGAGAACTCCATTAATCCCCTAGCTTAACCCTGCATATCAATAATAATAGACTTCTTGGAATCCTAGGAAAATAAAACATAATAAAGGGGTGAGCTCAGATACTCAGTAAGATTAATAAATACAGCGAAAGATAACATAAACATTATGCATGGTGAATAATTGAAAACACATGACTTTAAAAATAATAAACGTGAACACTTTATGGCAGGAATATGAGATGAGGAAATAATTCCATAATAAAACATAGTCATGGGTATTCTACTAGTCGAATAAACACATGAAATATCAATATCTAATATCATAGTGATGGAATGCATAATGTCAGACATCATAACCACACAGTCAAGGCCTCATGCTAAGACTACAAATAATATTTTGTTAA
Organism: Viscum album; assembly: GCA_963277665.1. Lineage (NCBI taxonomy): Eukaryota > Viridiplantae > Streptophyta > Magnoliopsida > Santalales > Viscaceae > Viscum > Viscum album. The sequence goes on from OY728132.1 coordinate 2,087,066,482, forward strand.
CGAATTGTGCCAAGACACTAGTTTGTCTCAGGAGACCTAACGATTCATCTAGGAGCTATAACGGACTCCACCAATCACTTACTAATTCCAATGAATTCCTCATATGAAAGGGTGAAATATAATCTAAACACTCGTATTAAAATTATCATATGAAATGTCAATACTTTAACTAGAAACCATGAATGGAATAAAAATTGCACATCCACAGTAAAAAATAACTCATTCAATACAATATGGATGATTGTATTATGATAAGTCAACCTCAATAAAGAATAAAATACACTTAAGGATATCTACATAGATGAAAATAGTCATTAAAACTATTTGAGAGAAATATCCCCTTTTTCTTGAAAACATTTAAAAGTCTCACTATTTATCAAGAAGCTATTTAAAATAGATTTTTAAATAAAAGTTTCATATACCAATTTGAAACTTTTAAAGGGAATTTCTATTATAAAACATTAATCTCCATATAAATAGAACCTTAAAACCATTTTTAAAACATGGACATTAATGAGAAATATTTAGAAGAATAAAATTTTAAAACATTTAAAATGATATTTTAGTGAGAGTTCCTAACCAAATGAGAGATTATTGATTAAAAATAATTGAGGTAATAAAAATATTATAATATCATGAGAATAATGGGATTCATGATATACTACGTCAAAGTACAGTATATACACCAAATAAAATTTAATTGGCGCATAACAACAAATAAGTCTCAATGGAATTTAAGTTGTGATGAATTCCATTGTAAAAACTGTATCCTTAGGTTAAGGATAAATCAATGACATAACTATGTGTGACAAATATAAATACACTAAATATTATTGGATATTTAGTGTAAATAAATCATGGTACATTCACACATATTCTTTTAAAAACAACACCAATGACTTGGATGTTTCACTTAATGAATGTAAATTGAGTTATAATTACTCTTATCAAGTTTATATCAATGACATGATAATTTATCAATGGAGTTATTATGTGTATCAAAAGTATATCCACGCAAAGTGGAGTGGAAATTACTACATAAGTAAATAACTAGTGATTTCACAAATAATCTTGGAGTAAATTAATCAATGAAGTTTTCAAAGAACCGAATGCGTGGAAATTGAAATTTGAAATTCCCTTACCACGTTGTAATCAATCGAGTCGTATGACCAAAAGTTAATAACCAAAAAATTAATCATAGAATACCATGAATATAAAGATTATAATGATAATATATTTATCAAATGGTAGTACACAATACACCACAAGCAATAAATAAGTGGTGAACAATGGAAATCTCACGAAATTAAGAGTGAGATAAGAAATCCCATACCTCGTGTCTGACTTGACTCGTTCATTATTTAATCTCCTGAATAATAATCTAAAGTTAATTTATACTTGGTTAAGAACCATTTTCAAGTTTATTATTCCATTTATATCACTTAGTATCATGTTATATACATTATGTAATCATTTAAGTTGATAATGGTCGTTTTGTTGATATTTGGTACTTCAGTCAAAAATGAACTTGTTATAATTAAAAATTGTCTATGTGGTAAAAATTCTATTATCTCCAGTATTATATTCAAGATTTAAATATAATATATATCATATATATCCAGTATATATATATATATATAATTATTTCATGATATTTGGAGATAAGAAATGAAACACACTTTTCATAGAGATGGTAAGTCGTACGTATGCATGAACGATACTTTCATTTCTATTTCATATTTAATGAAATGAAAACTTAATGATACATAATTATATTATAATTATATTATAATATCATATGATATATTTTTTATATAATTTAATTAACTCTATCCTTTATACATTCCATGTATGTCATGAATAAATCATATCACCTTGAGGGGGCGGTAGTCCGTACTTCCTCAAATGAAATTATCATGTTCACGCATATTGGAAAGCATAAAGGTGTGTTTTTAAATGAAAATTACAGAATAATAGAGAAAAAATATACATAATATATATCATATATAAATATGGTTCCATCATAATGGCCACCATAAGAGGCGGTAGGAAATAATTGAACAATCATCATTTCGTGAGGCAGTAGTTCGTCGTCCATAGAAACATTATGTTATTTTCCCATTAGATGGAGGTGTGTGCAAGTGTAGCTTGAATAAATATCATAAAAACAACATATTATATTTATTATTCTTGTGTTGTTATAAAATAATGTAATAAAAAGAGTTTAAGGGGTTGGAGAAGTAAAATAAAAGAAGAGAACTTTAGGGAAGACATTACCTTAAAATAGGGTAACTCCATTTGGTTTGAACCAAAAGGGTTTATTTAAGTGCCTTCTACCTAAGGTTAGGATTCTATGAGGAAGGGAGGGATCTTGAGAGATTATTTTTTCAGAGTTTGGATGATACAAGGAGCTTGAGAGGTGTGATTAATGGTTTAGAGGTGAGGTCTTTTTACAAGGGGGTGGAGGGGCTCTTTAGTAAAGTGTGAAAATATTATTATATTATATAATTATTTTCGGTTTATAGAGGTCCGAAACTAATTATAGTCAAATATAAGATGACTCATGGACGAAATAAAATCATCAAATAAGAAATGGACTGGTTTTGGATATTTTTTTATTCTTTATAATCTTATTTGTTTAAATCATTCATTAATGAGGTAAACACTACATCATTATTGTGTCATAAATAATTTTTTTTTGATATCTCAAAATTATAAAAAAAAATACCACGATGTAGGAAATATTTTTTTATTGATAATGAATATTTATAGTCAAAGTGATAACTTATATAACCACATGTAAAATTTTATTTACTAAATGAAATTTGTTTAAGTCATTTTATTCTTTACTTAAAATTTATTAATATAAAGTGTCAGTATCACTCTTAAGTGTCTCCATGGAGTCCCAAAATCAACCCAAATATTCCCATTGTCGGCCATGACTCATCAAATAATGTTAGAGCGAGTGTTAAGGTAATTATTTATTATTATAATATTCTTTTTACCTTGAATTACCCTATTTACTTTTAACTGCAGTAAATAAAAGTCAAAAATTACTATTACAAAAATTATTTTCATTTCATTGAACCAAATTTTACTCACTAATAACAACCATGTATGTCAGATTTTCGAAATTCAATTCAAAAAGGTGGTAAAATTTCATTTAAATGAAAAAGTCAGATTTTTAACTACTACATAGTGGTTTCACTATTCATCAAAAATTGATGTTTTTTAGAAAAATACCAAAAATTTGGCCTATTCTATATTTTATATTCCCAATTCAAAAATTATATCTATTTTACGAAATTAAAATCATAGAATTTTTATTAATTAATTTAAAATTAATTCTCGTTTTCAAAACCAAAAGCATGTTTTTAGGAAATATTAACTATCAAAAGATTGACACTTGTTTATGTTCAATTTCGAAGTGAAATTACTTCCAATGACCAAAATTTGTTTAAATGGTAAAAATATAATAAAATTACACTTCAAAACCAATCTAATAGATAATATAACCATATAAATAAATTATATTTAAAGGTATTTTTGAATTCAAATACAGTATTTCTACCTATTCATAAAAAAATGAACATTATTAGAAAAATACCAAAATTTAATCCAAATAAAATTTTGATGTCCCAAATATAAAGATAAATTTTATTTTGTCAAATTTAATATTTAAAAGTGTCAAAAAATGGATTTAAAAAGGGTTCTCCATTAAAAGGTGGTAAAATTTCATTTTCGTAAAAATTGATTTTATTTATCTGAAAAATTGAATTTGTTCTTATATATATCTTAGAAACACATTATACATAAGTTAAAATTATATAGACTATAAAAAAATTCAAAATCCAGTTAATACTATTCATAATCGTTTTTTTGAATGGCTAGTTTGGTAAGTCGTCGTGCGCTCGAACTTAGTGTTGTGTGTGGTGTAAGCTATTGAATTACTTTAAAGAGATAACGTACTATGAAATCTTAGGGTGTGACATTGTTTATATTTATTTTCAGCCATTTTAATTTTATCAGGCGATGCATAATTTTTTGTTATTTACCTATTATTGAACAATATGATATAGTTGGTATATTCACCACATAATACCAATTTAAACCCCCAATGCTAGTAAGAAGCTTCTAAAATATGGGGAGGTGTGCATGAGGTCATGTGGAAAATCGGTCTAGCCAATTATCATAGAATGAGTTGGGGTGGGATGTTACAAATCTGTATCATATGATTGAATTATATTTTTATTTTTATTTTAGGATTTGATAGAATATAGATTTATAAATGTGTTGGATCCTATGATGGACACTAGATGGGTGCATCGAGAACACCTGATCTGCTAGGATGTATAGTTTCTAGGGTGAGGGTTTATATTTTGGATTGTGGTGTTATGATTTTATATATTTTTAACAATGATTGACACACAAGGATGTTATAGGTTTGATGATTTATGATGGATTTATAGATATTGGACAATTGTCAAGAAGCCAATGATTTTGATTTGAATCTTTTCCAACAAAGAAAATATACCTCTCATATAAAATACTAGGAACAGTGGATTCACATGAAATATTGGATTGATCATTTGTGATTTCAATGATGACTGAGTCATAGTTTTTTAATGTGAAAAAAACTACTTATATGGTGTTTTATCATATATGTACTTAGTGTAATTATACTCAAATGGGATTACTACTATATAAATATTTATTTCTTATGGAATGTTATGTGGATATATGATGAGACATTAAATGGTGAGGACGGTGACTTAGTCCTTGTGCATAGGAGGTGTAGTGACCATAGTGGGTCAATATGGCCTATGGTTCTTCATTATTGGGCCCCTGGGGGTTATATGTTTTTAGTTCAGAAATTTACAATTCCAATAATAAGCTATATAGAGTTTTCCCATATATATTGGAATAAAATTCTACTTAAGTTATTTGTGTTGGTGAGTTTACATTGGTATAGGTCTTCTTGGATGATGTCATTGGTTATGTGAAGATTCGACAGATGAGACAAGATCCTCCAATGATCAGTCTTGTGATAATATTATTAGATAGGATGAGTTACATAGTTATGACTGGTGGTTAGCAAGTGATTTTTCAATATGTGAGACCCCATGAGCGGGTCTTTGGGCATGTTGATTCCATGTGTTTTTTGGTTGGGGAATCGATGACTCCCATGAATCAAGACCTTCCTAAGACATGAAATGGTATGACTAGTTGGGATAACTATATACACTTATTTTTTACTCAAACTATAATAATTCAACATTTGGTATGATTAGGGGTAAACTATTAGAGGGGTTAGCCAAGGTTAGGGGTTCTTATTGAGAAGGAATCATGGGTTGTTCTTTAGGGTATGAGACTAACGCATAAGTGGGTTTATGGGCCCTGGTGATGAACACCTTTGGTATTCATGCTTTAGGTTTCAAAGTGGGGTTTTGAGGATAATACCAAGGTGATTTCCATCCCTATGTGTGTTTCATGCATTTTTATCTATGCGTTAGAGCGCATGTGGAATCCCATGGCTAAAATAGCCCCGGATGATAGATAGACATGTGGATGAGGTTGAAATTCCTTGGTCCAATGATGTAAACCTATTGTTTTCAATTGATTTCATAAGGAATGATTAATTTAATTAATCATTTAATGGGTTAGGTGGATGATTTGAGAGATGTGTTCTAAGGGAACTCCTGGAATGTCAAGACCAGCAAGTCGCAAAAAACGGAAAATTTGGCTTTGTGTGGGGTGATTCACAAGAGTGTGGGAGGTTCTGGAATTAGAGATGACCATGAGTAATCTAAGGATCTATTCCTTTTAATGAGACATCTATAGTCATAGTTACTTGGAGCTTCGAGTGAAATAAAGGAAGTGCACATGTGATAAGGACTATTCAAAATTTTGATTGGGTGTGGTGACATAGTCGATCCAAAAGTTATACAAGGGAGTCCATATGATGGGGACCCAACTATAGGCTACTAAAGGTGAGGTCCACCTTTTAAATTAAATTCAGTGTGTTATATGGATTAGTATATCCATGGGGGCACCTGAAATTCATTTTTAGGGAGACATGGTGTTAGAGGTTTTCAATAAGTGAGGGTGGATTGTGAGAAGTGGAAAACATTCAGAAATAAAACTTAGTGAGTTATGTTTTGGGTAACACTATGGAATGAGAAGGTTTTTTCCACACTACTGGTGCAACAACAAGGATTATCCTATGGTGGGGAGAGAGATTTTATTCGCATGCATGTGACCCTCACGTGAGAAGGTTTGTGAGAGAATGGGATCAGACATTTGGATGATCATTTTTTCCTTTTTGATTCTAGTAAATTAGTGAATCCAAATTCCTCTATATTTCCTTAGTGAATTCCAAGTGAATGTTTTATGTGTTATAGAGTTGAGACTGATCCTAGCCATCAGGGTTAGAACAATTTGTATTGATCTAGAGTTTTTGCATAAAAAATGCATCAATGATTGTGAAAATAATGATGTATGGTCATTATCCTAGTGAAATAACTATATAGCTACATTGGTAGTTACTAATAGACTTTTTTGATCAGGTTTGAATGATCAAGGGGTATCTCTTCATCCCAGGTTATTGGTATTAGTGGTATGTGATGAATCGGTAGTTAGAGTTGGGAATTTTCAAGGAAAGTCATCCCAAGGTGATTTGGAATGGATTTTCATGTATAATTGAATGTGTTGAGATAGAAACCATATTGGGTATTTTATTTTTTACCTGATGGGAGTGTTTCGATAGTTATCAAATTATTTTTAAGTAAAAGCTAGTGTAACTAGGCTATGAGAACAATCGATGGGAATTTGATTAGTTTATATAAAAATTGGGGATTGGGGATGGTATTATTATGTGTGATCAAGTGAAGTAGTTTTATATATTCTTAGAGAATCATTATCACCTTCGATATTTTTTTCCATACAATTTAAATGGTAGAATCACCAAATTATTTGAATTAGTGGCTATGGATAAACTTATAGTGAGGGGATCACCATAGGTTGGGAGACATTTTGGAAGTAAATGTGAATGTGGTTTTGGTTAGATTCACTTGGGTAAGTTTCTTCTAGGTGTTTTGGAAGTTATTATAAGATTGTTTTGTTGTTTTTTTAGATTTAACCACTGTATATTAAAGTGGATCTTTAGAAGTGTGTTGGGAGTTCATAGGCGGAACACATACATTTGATAAGGAATTGATGATCGAGGAAGGTCAGGAAGTTTGGTTGGGAGTGTACAAAGACATTTCAATGATGTGAAGTAATAAAGTGGGGAGGTTTCAAAATCCCATTTCTGTATGGGCATTCAAAATTCAATAGAAACCTGAATATTTTTAAACATGTGGATAGTTCCAATTTAGAATTATGATTTAGAACTGAGTTATTAGGCTTGTAAATCATCAAGAGTGGTGTTTTGGAAATTAAATGAGGTTCAAGATTCATTCGAGGGGCTTAAGGGATCCCCATGAGAGGCCAAGTGGATTTTTTAACAAAATTTTCAATAGATCCAATGACTATCTATGGGGTTTTAGTGATAAGAATTGTGACTTTCCCATTTTATAGTTTAAAATGAGGTTCCCCCTTCTCCTCATTTTTCGGCACATGTGACCTGGGTTGGATTCCCCCATCTCCTTCTCCCCTCTTGGTTTGGGGTGCCTTTGGGGTGTTTTCAAAGTTATTTGAGGTATTGATCTCCATATGCTAACCTCCATAGACCACCGTATCTCCTCTGATGAAGTTTTATATTTTTCAGATAGGGTTTTCATCGGTGATTCCACCAAAATATGGTTGAATGATCTGATTCTCAAGGGTATTTTACTTTTCCATAGAAGAGGATGAACTTGGATGTCGTCTGTACATGGTGTCTTGTTGATTTTACCGATTTATATTTCATTGAAAAATTAATTTAGGTTTTTTATTAAAATAAAAACTAAATTATTATTCTTTTTAAACTAGCTATTTGAGTTTTGAATTGTAATATTGTAAGGGGTGTAAGACATAACCTTAGGGAATCATTATTGGTAGTTATGATGTGGAAAAACTTCCCAGTGATATATTTGGCATTATGCTAAGTTGGGTTTTAATTAATTTATTTATTATAATTTTTATAATTAATTAATTAATTGTTTATTTTTAGTGTGAGTTATGGGCTTGGGACACAAATAAGATCTTTGTTGATTATGTTTGAGGTGAGGTGAACATGAACAGGCCCTGAAAGCTATTTTTGGGACTTGGCGTCAAGAAAAGAAGCTTTGGTAAAATGTAGGTAGTCCCATATATTTGACATATGGAATTTATTCCTTATTATGTTGAAAGTGGAAACTCTTTATCACCACTCTAGGAAATACCCTAGGGTATTTAAATTTAAAAAATTATTTCATTAAATTAATTTGTTTAATTAAAATGGGAAAATTTTAGTGGATACAAACAACCCTTATGAACTAGTTTTATGCCTAGGTTTTCGATGGTTGAGGCGAGGATCCTTATGATACTGAATGGTCTACAGACCTCCTATGAGGTGAGGCCAGACATAATGAGACTCAAGATATAGTTTTTTAAGGGATTTGAATGACTCTAATATAGATTCATGGGTGGTTTAGTGATCTTAGGCTACATAGGCCTTAGAGGACCCCCTTCATGCTTCAATCCATTTGGGATTATTAAAAAAGTTATAGGATGAGTGATCCTCTCCCTTATGTTGTGACCATTCTTAGGTGGAAAGACCGTAGGCTGGCTGAGATCCGGTTGGGTGAGCGGACCAACCCAGATTGACCCTATAGACCATGATATACCTTGAGACATTTCTTAAGTGATGAAAATGTGGAAAGATCCTGAGTATCCTGTGAGGCCGCTCTACCCTACATAAAATTTCACGGGAAAAAACATCCTAATGCACTAAATGTTAACCTAAAACCATGACTGAGATTGCGGACCCATCTAATAGTTCCTCTATTGTACTAAAACTAAGGGGACCCTTTGGGTGTCCCGTTGATATACTGATCCTTAGCATAGATTTATGACATAGTAGTGGGAGTCACGATGGAACCTATATCGGTATGAGGAGTATGAGGGTATATGGACTATGATGATGAGTGTGGGAGTTAAACCATCCCAAGTGTTTTCTTTATGAGTATTTTGTCCATGGTGATATTCTAGAAAGGTTTTTCTACCATGGTTATGGAGCTAGGTATATGGTTAAACTACCATGCTTGGAGATAGTTATCACAACTACAAATACGGCTTTTATCAGTGCTGAAAATGGCCTTTAACAGCGCTAGAAAAGCGCTGTTAAATCTGGAAAAGATAAGGGGGGGGTCCCCTTTATCAGCACTCTAAAAAGTGCTGATAAGGACCCCTTTTATCAGTACTAAAAAAAGTGCTGATAAAAATGGTCTTTTATCAGCGCTAAAACAAAGCGCTGACAAAAGGGTCCTTTATCAGTGTTTCGTTTTAGCACTCATAAAAGGAACCTTTATGAGTGCTTCCTTTATCAGCACTTTTGTTTTAGAGCTGATAAAGGCCCCCTTTTATCATCCCTTTTTTAAAAGTGCTAATAAAAGTTAAAAAAAAATAAAAAAATTAAAAAAATTAAAATAATACTGCCAAACAGTGGGGGATTTTATAGCGGTTGAGCCCCCCCTTTTACAGCGCTTTTCCACCCACTACAGTGCCCCATGCACCCCCTCCACCCTTTTATATCACTTTCTCCCATATTCTCTCATGCTCACACACCCCTTCCCCCACCAGGATTTGAACTCGAGACCTCCCCCCTACGCGCCTAATCCCTTACCACTCCTCTATTTTGATTTGTTTTCCATTTCATGATATATATATATATATATAGTTATATTTATTCGTATAGTAATAGATATTTATATTAAAATATATATAGTTATATTAATATATATATATAGTTATATTAATATATATATAGTTATATTAATATATATCTCTATTTATATATATATAGTAATATTTATTTGTATAATATATATATATATAGTTATATTAATATAAATATAGTTATATTAATATATATATAGTTATATTAATATATCTATAGTTATATTAATATATATATATTAATATATATATTAAGTTATATTTATTCGGATAGTAATATATATTTATATTAATATATATATATATATAGTTATATTAATATATATATATAGTTTTATTAATATATATATTTATTGTGATATTAATATATATATAGTTATATTAATATATATATTTATAGTTATATTAATATATATATATATAGTGATATTAATATATATATTTATAGTAATATTAATATATATATTTATAGTTATATTAATATATATATAGTTAGATTAATATATATATAATTAGATTAATATATAGGTATATAAATATTCATATAGTTGTATTTTAAATAAAATGGATATTAGTTATTATTTAGATAAAGCTAATATATTTTATATCTAAATATATTTTATTATTTATATTTATTTAAATTTTTATGTCTGAATATATAAAAAATATGTATATATTGTTATATATTTGATTATAAGTAGCAGTACATTATAAAAAAAATGAAATTTAAAAAACATAATATCAATATGAATGTAATACCTTGTAATAAACTCATTCCCCACCAAAAAAAGCCAATAATACCCCCTTAAAAGAGGCTGAAAATCCATAAAATGTTAAAAAAAACGGGGTACCCCGACTAAAAACTCAGTTATGGGGGCCTTCCGGGCCTTTTCTGGCCTCAAAAAAACCTTGAATGGTGTACCCTCAATTATAGTGATATAGAGCTCATTGCAGGTATCAATTTGATATGTGGTAGAGCTCAAACCGACACACTGATCAAAAGTTTTGTTTGTTTGAAGATCGAGTTGCGTTTTCAACATATTTTGGATCTTTTATTTTTTTTTATTTTTTGGGTCTTCAAATTAATATTAAAAGACTATTACTCAATAAAAATTAGCATAATATTAATTAAAAATATTTTTTTTATTTTTTTATAAGCCATTTTCAATAAATATCTTATATATTAAGTGTAACTCTATATTTATACTTACCTAAAATATATTTAAAATTATTTTTAAAAAATATATTCTATTTTTATATCAATATAACTATATCTATATATTTAAATATTAATATAATTTTTTTAATGTTTTTGGAATTAGACCCTTTATCAGCGCTTTAAAAAAACACTGATAAAGACCCCCCCCCCCCCCCCTTTATCAACGCTAACAAAAAAGCGATGATAAAGGGGGGTACCTTTAGCAGCGCTAAAAAAGCACTGTTAAAGGGGGTACCTTTATCTGTGATAAGGAAACCCTGATAAAGGGGTACTTTTATCAGTGCTTTTTTCAGCGCTGATAATGTTACCCCCCATTCTCAGCACTTTTTCGTTAGCGCTGATAAAAGGGTGGCGCTGGGAAAAACTGTTTTTGTGTAGTGTATGGTAAGAGATGCCCCATGGTTTGAGTAGGGTGATAAAGACTCAATGGATTTGGGGATCTGATTTTGATATGGGATCTCATAGATTCAGAGACCAGATCATGATAGGATTTTACATGGATTTGGAGCTCATGATAGGACTACCCTGGGATGGGTCCCCATAGTCATGAGGATTAGCTTGGGATTCCATAGATTTGGAGCATGAATTATGATGTGAGTTGTCTTTGATCCATAGCTCAGGATATGGATTCTATGAGCATTTTCCCTAGATTCATGAGGACATGATAGGAGCTACTATGTATTTTGATCTATGGATAGGGTTTCCATGGAATGGGTCCTCGAAGATGTCAGTATTGGACGAGGTTACTATGGTTATGGAACTAGAATGTTTCATGGGAGTAATAGTCTTTGCGACATGATTAGAGACCCCTCAGCACTAGAAAAGTAGGTATGGTCGTTCAGGATCATGAACCAATGGATTAACATGAATTTATTTATTTTTAGAAGTTATTTATTTATATCAGCTGATCATGTCACATGAACATATCACTATGTATGATAGTTGGTACAAGACCGCATTTGTGGTTCCCAATATAGTTTTCTACTCACACCCAACTTGTTCTATAACTACATTTGGGTACCCAAGAAGACTCCCCATGTTTATTACACACACATTTTGGGATTAGCTATGGGATATAATGGTGGAGTAGGATATCATAGATTGTACCAAGAGACTGGATGTGAATTTTCTCAGAGATGTAGTGGATCCTTTTATTTACTTTCATTTGTTTCTAGTGTATATTTGTAACCAACTCAATGAAAAGTCTATTATATGTATGAAATGGATGTTGGAGACTTAATTCATTTCATTTGTTATCGCTTGTTTATATTTAGCTACTTGTACTTTAAATTTATCATGAAATTTATGATTGTTGGCTATTTATCTATTATTGTGTACTCTGATAAATGGTGTATAGTCCCCCGTAGTACCACCTTAGACCCTCAATTCTAGTTGTAAACCTCTTGAGTATGGGGAGGTATACTTGGGGTCACATGGTGGACCGGTCATGCTAATATTCGTAGGGTGATCTCGAGTGGGGCATTACAAAGTAGTATTATAGGATTATTTTATTTTGGTCATTCTATTTTAGTATTTGGTCAAAAAGTGATTTAGTAATGTCTCAAACCATGTGATGGACATTAGGCTAGAGCATTGAGAAAACCAAATTTGTTAGGAAGTCACGGTTCTCAAGGATGGGATATCTATTTTGGTTTGTGTTGTTACAGTTATATATGATTTTTTCCTCAAGAAACACATATGGGTTTTTGAGGTTTGATAATTTATGATGGATTTATGGTTCTTTTACCCTTGGAAAGAGGAGAGTGATTTGGATTTGAATCAGGGCTTGTAGAAGAAATATACATATTAGGAATCAAACTAGGATCATATGGTTCACATGAAATATAAGCCTTATTGTATGCCAGTTCATTAAAAACTGAGACTTATTTTTTTAAAGTGTCAACAACCTACTTATGTAGTGTTTTTTCGAATAAGTACTTGGGGGAATTATACTCAATTAGGCTGAAATATATACAGATTTTTCTTTTAATGGAACCCATGTATATCTATAGTGATATGTTTGATGGTGAGTATGATGACTTATTCCCCATACACAGGAGGTTCAGTGACCCTAGTTAGTTAGTATGGCTTATAATACCTAATATCATTCCCCCTCGTGGGTTGTATTTATTCCGTTCAGTATTTGAAATGAAAAAACAACCTATATTGTGTTTTAATTCATATATTGGAATGAAATTCTACTTAACAAAGCCATTTTGGTGAGTCTCCCTTGGTATGTGTCTTATAGGAAGATGATATTGGTTATGGGAAGAGTCGACTGATGATAAATGATCCTCTAAGGAATATTATTTTAGATTGATGATTGAAGAGTGTGTGTTCCCTAGTTATGGGTGGTGGTATGTGAGTGATGTCTCTAAATGTGATACCCTAATAGTGGGTGTTTGGGAATGTGGATTTTATGCATTTTTTTGTGGTAGAATGTTTAATGACCCATTAAATGTGACCTTCCTGAGACTTGACCTTTTAGGGCTATGTGGGATACCTAGAGACCCTTATTCTTAACTCAGGCCATAGAGAGATAGTGTTTGGTATGATTATGGGTAACCCATTAGAGGGGATATACTAAGTTAGTGGTTATTTTTGTGATGGAAGAACAAGTGGTGATCAAGGTATGATATTGATGAATGATAGGTGTTTGAGGTTTTACTGATAAGAACCTTGGGTGTCGATGTTTTAGGTTTCAAAGTGTGACATCAAGGATGGGAATATGATGACATTTATCCCTCTACATTTTGGATTTATATTTAGTATTTTGGTTAAATCATAGGAGGAATATCATTAGTATAATAGCATCAGGTAGTGGATAGATGTGTAGATGAGTTTGACATGAATTAGGCCAATGATTGTAGCATGTGGTTTTATAATGATATCGTGAGGATTTGGTCATGGAATGAATCAAGAAATGGATTAGGTACCTAATTTTGGAGAGGTGTTTTGAGGGATCTGTTGACATAATGAAACTGATGTGTCATTCAACATAGTTAGTTTGGCTTGGTGTGGGGTAACTCACAGGAGTCTGGATCAGTTCTAGAATCAGTGACACCCATGAGTGGGATGAGGATCGATGGTTTGGAATGAGATGCCTGTGAGCATGGTGACCCATATCTTTTAGTGAAATAAAGGACGTCCCCCCTTCAACAAGTACCATTCCATAAATTGATCGGGTGTTGTAATACATACAATCTAGGAGAGGTACAAGGGATTCCATATGGTGGGGAGACCAATATAGTCTATCAAGGGTGCGATAATAGTTTCAAATGAAATTAAAAGGGTTTCATGGAGTGGTTAACAAAATAGAACTCTTGGAATTAATTTTCAAGGAGGCATGGTGTTAAGGGTTTCCATTAGTTGATCATGGATCATGGGGAGTGGAACATATTTGGTAATGGAACCTTCTGAGTTATGTTTTGGGTGATGCTTAAGAATGAATGGGTTTGGTACATGCTAGTGGTTATATCTGAGGATGGAAAGAGTTGGGGTCGGGGTGATCAAGAACTCATTTTGGTGGTGAAATGAAAAGGATGATCCTTATATGTGGAATGGGATTTTTTTCACAAGTGTGTGACCCTCACCAAATATGGTTCATGGGAGAATGATATTATCCATGGGAAAATTGTTTTTGAAATTATGAAGCAAGAAAATAAGGGAACCCAAATTAATATAGGTTTCTTTTATCAATTCCAGGTGAAAATTTGGATGTGTTCTTTAGTGGAGAATGATTTTGGGTGTTGGGATTAGTATGATTTATTTTGATCCATAGGTGTTGGATTGGGAATGCATATATGATTTTATAAAGCATGATGAAAGATCAGTTGACTGTTAATTCAGTTGTGGAGCTACACTGGGAGTTAGGTTTGTTATTTTTTTAGCATGTTTGAATAATAAAGGGGTGTCTAGTGGAGTAGGGACATCCGGATCATGTGGTTGGTGATGCTCTATTAGATGGATCCGAACATTTTTTCAGAAAATTAGCTAGAGGTAGTTCATCTTGAATTTTCATGTTTAATTGAATGTGTTGAGCTGGAAATTGCATCAAGTATTTCATTTGGATATGATGGGAGTGTTTCTATGGATTTTTTGGGATTTTAAGAAAAATATTATGAAACTAAGCATGGGTCATGGTCAATTGGAATTTGACCAATTCTGATCAGAATTGAGGATTGGGTGAAGATTTCTCATGTGTGATGGGGTGTGGTAGTTAGAACCATGATGGGAGCATATTTGGGATGATATGTGTTTGGTAGGAAATTACCATGCTTGAAGAACTAAAGAATTATAATTATTGGTTATGAAAAAACTCCTAAGGTAGAGATAAACATGGTCCATGAGACGTTTTTGAAATAAATGTGAATGTTTTATGGATTATATGCACTTGGGTAAGTGTCAAATATTTTTTTTTGCGGTGGTTATTATCATTGGATCAGGTTATGGTGATTCCAGAACCATATCTTCAAGTGGTTCTTTAGAAAATCAATGGGAATTCAGAGGTAGAACAAAACCATTTGAGTGGTAATAGACAACTGAGGTGGTTCAGAAAGTTTGGTTAAATATAAAATAAGACTTCTGAAAGATGATAAATAGTAAGGTGGGGAGGTTGTAAAAACCTATCTCAGTATGAGTGTTCAAAATTTAATGGAAACTGGAATTATTTTAAACAATTGGGAAAGTAAAATTAAGAATTAGGATTTATAATCAAGTCATGAGGCTTGGAACACCTCATGTGGGTTTTCTGGACATTAAAGAAGGTATGAGAGTCATATTGGGGGATCAGAGGAGCCCTAAGAGTGGTTTGGTGGGTATTGTAGCCACGGATGCATAATAAACACCAATTAACCAGTGGGGTTTTGAGAGAGTAGAATTACAATTCGACCCCCTCATGTTTTTAGAAGGGTAGTGACCTCTTGTGAAAGCCTAGACTCACACTCCTGGATTTGGTTCCATAAACAATGTATTTTTTTGAAAATAATAAAATAATAAAAATCACATCAAAAATATAATGTCCAAGGATATTTTTAATCTAGTCATTTGGAGGATTAAGAATATTAATACATACCAGAGTGTATAAAAAAATTTACAAACTCTTATTTGGATTCACTAGATATAGAATATTAATTGATGCCATCCACCATTGATTCTTTACTCATCATTAAACCTTTTAGAATTATTTTCTAACATGGTGTGAGCTCAAAAAATTTCAGTATGGGGTTTTAAAATAAGTAGTGAAATACTTTCCCTTTTATAATGATATAAAAACTCTTTGGAAAACATTTCCTTCTATATAAAATATTTGGAGCTAAACAAAACATTTTATATAACACATAATTTTTCCTAAAAGAAAATTACGGTTTCTTAAATCCAAAAAAGAAGATGCTTTTCAAAACATTCATTAAAATAAATATTATTTTAAAAATCTATTCTTTTTTATAAAAAAAATATCCTTTGAAATAAATCAACAATTATCCTTTGAAATTTCAAAAAAATTAATTTATAAAAATATTTTCTCTTGATAGAATTTAATAATACATGGAAAACATTAGAAACCATTGGGGCCACTAGCAATATTAAAGGTCTATAAATAAATTTCATGACAAATTATACTTGAGGTTATTATTTCACTACCAATTTGCCATCATCAAAATCAATATCCAAGTTACAAAATTTTAAATGAAACCTTTTTTAAACCTTACCTTTATCATTTTAATTCCTTTAAAATAAACTGTCAAAATATTTACATCTGTGAAATTTTTTTGAAAGAGGAAAATAATTAAATATATAATAAAATTAACAAAATATTTCATAAAAATAATCTATAAATTCATAAATATTTCAAATAATATAAAAACTTATAGTCTATAATTAGAAATAATTCTTCAAAATTAAACTTAATAAAACGTGTTTCATACCAAATATGGAATTCTAATGAGAAATACTATATATGGACATAAAATACATATAATCATGAATGAAACCCATTAATTTAAAAGAAAATTTCACACATAAAATTATAATTTATATACTCTATAAAACCATGTCATGAAATTAGAAATTTGTTAAAATAGAATTCATGAAACAACTTCCTTCATAAAAAAGAGTCCAGAAATAAAAAATTTTGAAAAAATATTTCCCTTGAAAAAACTATTTTGAAAATAAAATAAGAGTTTATCATAAATAATTACCTATCACAATAAGAATTTTTTCTTGAAATCTTAAAATTGTTATTTAAAATCACTTCCCATTACAAGAAAAGGGTTTTAAAAACTAAAATTTAATAAAATAGTTTCCCCCTTAACATAAAGTAGACTATTAAATTGAATTTATTCCTAATTATTTCATTAATATTACATTAGGAATCTTCTGTAGCTTCCCCACCCTCAAATATATACTTATGTATAGAATTTACTTTTGTCTCACTTTTTCTATTGCACTCAAAACTAAAAGGATATAACTAGGGATCTATGAGAAAATTAAATAGTCTACAACCTAAAGGAATGTTTCCCTTTAAATAACCATAATTAACTTCATTTTCATATATAAATATTATGCATATAAAGATAAGTTCCTCATCTTCTTAATTCTATAGGTTTGATAAAATATATTTTATAGTTATATTTATATTAAATATTATTTTTATTTTTATCCTTCTCTCCCAAGATATCATTAAGTATTTTACTATATGAAACCTCTATAAAAGATACATATCTCAAATATATAGTGTTAAGCATGAAATATATATATATAACTATAGAAATCGAAACTCCAGATCTTTCTAACCATTTAATAATCCATAATCCTCAAAATGAGAATCTCTATGGAGGTTGAGCTCCTATAGCTTACTCAGAAAGATATAAACTATCAATTAGATCATGTGGAGAGAAAAAAGGGATTTATAAATTTTGATTCTTTTATTAATGTCAAATTTTATTAATATTTATCATCTTTGTCAACAAAATCACCATGAAAACAAATACAATAACTACATAAATAAATTATTCAATTTAATCTGAAGTAATCTCACCTAGAGGATGATTTTTCTATAATAATTTATAGTGTAGTACTTTATTTTACATTTTCTTAAGTTTTAATTTATTTATAAAATACACACGTATAAATATAACCTTTTAATATCTACATGTTTTATGTGTGGAAGAATGTAATAACACGACTGGTTTAAATTTGAGAGTGCACTCTTAATTTTAATTAAGATGGTTCTTACATATATTTGTATTTTTAAAAGCATGGTTTAACCCTTATGTGAGGTCCGTTGACCATTATGTATCTTGAGTATAACCTTATGTAAGAGTTTTGATACCCTTATGTAGCCACGGTAAAGTTAGTTCAACCCTTACATAAGTTCGGGTTACCCTTACACAAGTCAGGCTATGCCTTTATGTGGGTAGTGTGCTAGTGGGTCTACCATTCCATGAGTGGGTATTACCTAATACAAGTGAAGGGGTACCTTTTCATGAGTTTCAGATTACCCTTACACAGTGGAATTGACCTTTACATAGTGATATTGTGACCTTCATAGGAGAAGGAATCTTAGTTTCTTCCATTATATGAGTTTCTTTTTACCCTTATACAATTACACGCTGACCTTTACACAATGGGAAATTATCCTTATAATTTTTACATGAGCACAAAACTGAGTACCTACCATCACATAATTTTTTTATTAGAAATATACAATTACATAAGCAGTTACCTTTATATGGATTTTTTTATGGAGACCAAAACTTTTTGTATTAAATTATATAATTAAATAATTTTAATTCCATTAAAACTCTTTTAATCCATTAATATATCCAATTTATATTATTAATATATTTCTTATGATTCTTAAATGTAATTTGAAGTTATCAATATTAATATTTGTACATACCATGTTATTTTTTTTGTAAAATAATCTAAATATAGTTAAAGTAATATTTTATAGCATGAATATTTTAAATTAACTTATTCCAAAATTTATATTATTTATAAAAAAACATTTAATTTTGTAAAATAAACTATATAATAAAATATATCTTCATTTGTTTTAATTTTGAAATATTCCATTTAATAAAAATTTATTTAAAATAAAGTTATTCAATAATTCTCATAATGTTACATTATATCCCCTTAAATAAATCACATCCTCTCAATTTTAATTACGAAAATAAATTTTAACATCCTAATTAAATATATGAAAAATATTTTTCATCAAAAATATTAATGAAATTACTCCTTAAGAAATTTTTTCAATGAAAATACACCGCATTGTATCCTAACTCTAAAACAAAGAAGCCCTAAGATAATCTATTATATTCCTTTAATAAAACTCAAGGTATTTTCTAAAAAAAATTCTTCAAATATACCTTCAACCACTTAAAATATAACTTTATAATCCTCAAAAGGTTTTCTATCTTCGAAATCATCCTCAAGCGATATAATCCTAATCTCTAATGTTATCTAAAAAGTTCCTCTAATGGGAAATGAGACTACCCAGACCCACACTGTTGGATATGGTGTCATAAACACTAATTTTTTTCAAATAATAAAATAATAATCATTACTTTAAAAATATGCAGTTTGAGGATCTTTTTTGTCTTGAAATTTGGAGGATTATAAAATTTCATACATATCAGAGTTTATAAACAAAATTTACGAACACTTATCCAACTTCACTCAAGTTAGACTCTTAATCAATTTTATTCACCATTGATCCTTTAATAATTACTAAACTCATGAAAAGAATTTCAAAATATGGGATGGGTTCAAAATTTATCAGTAAGGTGTTTGCAAATAAGAGGTAAAATCCTATCTCTTTCAAAATGTGATAAAAATATTTTCAAAAAACATTTCCTTTTATATCAAATATTTTTATCTAAATAATTATTTTTCTATAGCACATAATTTTCCATATACAACAAGGGTTGTAAAAAATAGGAGATAATTTTTAATAATTTTTTTAAAAGGAATATTATTTTGAAAACCCATTTTATTTCCAAACATAATATCCTCTGAAATAAATCCATATTTCTCCATTGAAATTTCAAAAAATTACTTTTAAAAAATAGTATATATTTATGGAATTTAATTATACTTGGAAAACACTAAGAAAACCTTTTAGACAATTGAAATATTGAAGGTCTAAACATCAATTTTAGGATAAATTCCCCATGAGGTTATGGGTTCACTCCCCATTTCCCATCATCATAATGAATACCAAAGTGCCAAATTTTTAAATAATACTTTTTTCTGTAAATATTGAATTTCTCATTTCAAAACAATTAAAAAAACCTTCCAAAATATTCTAATCTATATAGTTTATTTTCAAAAAGGAAAATAATTATATATCTGATAAACATAAAAAAACATGCCATATAGATAACCCTTAATTATAAAAATTATAAATAATCTAAAAATTCATATATGATGCATATAAATAATTCTGTTTAATTAAACATAAGCATATACTCTCAATACCATATATGGAATTTAAATGATAAATATAGTTCATATTCTTATAATGCATATAATCATGAATTAAATACATGAATTTTACATAACATTTCACACATGAAATACTTCTATAATCTATAAACCATTTTAAAAAATTATAAAATCATTAAAATAGAATTCGTAAAAAAAAGTTTTATAAATAATAGTTTAGAATGAAATAATCATAAAAATATATTTCCCTTAAAAAAATATTTTTAAACCATAAAATAGAAGTTTATCAAAAATTATTTCCCCTTAAAACATGTGTTTTGACTTGAAATCCTAAAATAAAAGTTTAAAACCATATCCCCATATAACAAAGGGTTTTTGAAAATACAAATTTAATAAAATAAATTTTCACTTAAATTATAGTAGACTACTAAATTTAATTTCTTCCTACGTATTTATTTGACACAACCCGGTGACTCTTATGTAACATACCTTCCCTCTAAGATATACTTCTATAGAAACTTTTTTATGTATAACCTTCTCTCTCTCCCTCAGAACTGAATGGATTTAACCAATGATCTATGCAACACATAGATAGTCTATAATCTCAAGGAAAGGTTCCCTTTAAATAACTAGATTTAACTGTATATTCCAATTTAAATATTTGGTATATAAAAGTTATGTTTCTCATCTAATTAATTTTTTAGATTTGATAAAATATATTTTAAAGTGGAATTTATATAAAATATAATTTCTATTACTATTATTATCACTTAAGGAATCATATAGTATTTCACTATAAAATACCTCCATAAAAGAACCCTATCGAAAATTTATGGTATTAATCTTAAATTGTCGTATACAACCTTATAAATCAACACTACAGATCATTCTAACCATTTAATAATATATAATCCTCCAAATGATAATCTTCATAGTTATTGTGCTTTTATAGCTTACCAAGAAAGATGGAAACAATTAGCAGGTCATGCAAAGATTAAAATAAGGTTTATAATTGATAATGCTCATAATCATGACTCATTTCATTAATCTTCATCTTATTTTTCACCAAAATCAACGTGTAAACTAATATGATAAAGATATAAATATATTCTTTGATTATATCTAAAATAGTCTCACTTCAAATATGATGGTTCTAGAATCATTTATAAATAAATATTTTATTTTAAATTTTCTTAATATTTCATTGATTCATAAAATAAACTTGCATCTATATATAAAATCTTTGATTATTTGAAGGTTTCATACAAGGAAGAAGGTGATGATGTGGCATGTTCAAATATGAGAGTGTTCGCTTACCTTTACGCAAGATGGAGTTAACATTTATATGGAGTTTTAAAGCATGGTTTAACCCTTATATGAGGTACTTTGATCTTTAGTTAGATCAGTTATACACTTAAATAAGTGTTTTGATACCATTATGCAGCCACATTAAAGTGTGAGTAACACTTAGATATGTTCAGGTAACCCTTATATAGCCTATGTACTAAGAGGATTACCCTTTTTCAAGTCAAGGTATACATTTACATGGGCAGTGTATTGGTGATTCTACCTGTATGTGAGTGGATATACCCTTATAGAAGATAGAGAGTACCTTTACTCAAGCTGTAGATGACTCTAACACCGTAGCATTTATCATTACATAGTGATATTGAGACCATTATGTGATAAAAAATATCGGTATCTACCCATATTCAAGTTGCTTTTTACCCTTACGTAAGTATTGGTTGAACATCATGTAGTAGACCATTATCATTATTACCTTTACATGAGAAAAAATTTGAGTACCTACCCTTACAAAAAATGTGTGATCAGAATTCAACCTTTATGTATGTAGTTACCTTTTGGAAAATTTATTTTTATACAAAATAAAATTTTATGTATTAAATTATATAATTCATTAAATATAATTCTATTAAAACACATTTAATCTATTAATATATTTCATTTATACCATTAATATATTTCTTATGTAACTTAAACATAATTTAAATTTATAAACATTTATTTTTTTTATGTACAACATTATTTCTTTGAAAATTATACAAACATGGTTAAAGTGATATTTTTATAACTTTAATATTTTTAGTTTACTTATTCTAAAATTTATGTAATTTATAGAAAATCATTTAGCTTTTTAAAAGAAACTTTATGTTAAAATATATCTTAGTGTGTTTTAATTTTGAAACAATCCATTTAATAAACATTTATATAAAATAATTTTATGCTATAAATCTTGGGATGTTACACCCTTTCTCCTCATGTTTTAGCTCGCATGGCTAGGGGTGGATCCCCCTTCTCCATCTTCTCCTCTTTGTTTGGGATTCATTTTTGGTTGTTTTATAGGATATTTGAGGTAAATCTCCCCTTACTCTAACCTCTATAGACCTCCAACACTCCTCCCCTGCATTTTAATTTTCCTAGATAACGTTTTCATTGGCGATTCTGCCAGAGAATGGTGGAATCATCCATTTATCAAAGGGCTTTCATTTTTCCTAGGAATAGGGTGACATAGGATGACTACGGGAAAATGGCTTTTTGTGACAGAAATAAATCACGTCGCAAAAGGTCCATCCAAGGACGGGTGGTTACCTGCGTCGCAAATAACCAATTATTTGTGATGGGATTTCGTCACCCGTCGCAAAAGGTTTGGCGTGAACAACGCGCCAAACCGTGCGAAGTCACGCGAGGGTTATTTTCGACGGTGAGATCCCACCGTCGCAAATACTTCACTATTTGCGAAGGGCCCCATCGCAAATACCTGGCAGTGGTTAATAGCTTTTTGCGACAGGATGTCGCCCCATCGCAAAAGGTGTGTTGGTATGGACTATTTGCGACGGGACCCGTCACAAATAACCTTTTAACCGTCGATAATAATTAATGTGGGCGTTGGTATTTGCGACGGGTCTCGTCGCAAAAGATATTATCTGCGACGGGATACCCATCGCACATAGTCCCGTCAGAAATAATCTAACCTATATATACCCCCATCCGTTTTTCCTCTCATTACTCTGAATTCTTAGATCTTGTTTGTTTGTGAACTCTGGTTTTAGAGGGAAAATTTTTCTAAGTTAATTTTTTTGTTCACGAGGAAGTTTTGAAGCCGTCTACATCGATAGAAAATCATGATTAAAGGTATTTATGTTTATTTTAATTTATTATTTATTTAATTTTTTATGTTAATTTTTTTTGTTGTTGATTAGTTGTAATTAAATTAATTTTAAATTGTTTTGTCATAAGTATGTATTTGTACTAAAAAATTCAAATTTTTAATCCTAATTTTTAATAATTATTAGTAAATAATAATTATTAACGATAATTAGTAATGTATATAATTCATTTGTAGTAATTAATAGTAATTTGTAATAAAAAATAATAAATACTAATAATTAGTAATAAATATTAATAATTATTACTAAATAGTAGTAAATAGTAAAAAAGAGTAATAAATAGTAATAATAAGTAATAAATAGTAATAATTAGTAATAAATAGTACTAAATTGTCTTAAATAGTAATTAATTGTAATAATTAGTAATAAATTGTAGTAAATTGTAATAAATTGTAATAAATTGTAATAATTACTAATAAATTGTAATAATTAGTAATAAATTGTATTAATTATCAATAAATTGTAATAATCAGTAATAAATTTTAATAAAGTGAGATAAATTGTAATATTTAGTAATAAAATGTAATATTTAGTAATAAATTGTAATAATTACTAATATTTAGTAATAAATTCTTAATATTTAGTAATAAATTGTAATAATTATTAATAAATTGTAATAATTAGTAATAAATTGTGACAATTTGTAATAAATTGTAATAACTAGTAATAAATTCTAATAATTAGTAAAAAATTGTCATAATTAGGAAGAAATTGTAATATTTAGTAATAAGTTGTATTAATTACTAAAAAATTGTACAAATTTCTAAAAAATTGTAAAAAATTGTAATAAATTGTAATAATTAGTAATAAATTCTAAAAATTACTAATAATTAGTAATAAATTGTAATAATTTGTAATAAATTGTAATATTTATTAATAAATTGTAATAATTAGTAATGAATTGTAATAAATAGTAATAAATTGTAATAATTAGTAATAAATTGTAATAATTAGAAATAAATTGTAATAACTACTAATAAATTGTAATAATTAATAATAATTAGCAATAATTAGTAATAAATTGTAATAATTACTAATAATTAGTAATAATTAGTAATAAATTGTAATAATTACTAATAATTAGTTATAAATTGTAATAATTAATAATAATTACTAATAATTAGTAATAAATTGTAATAATTAGTAATAAATTGTAATAATTAGTAATAAATTGTAATAAATTCTAATAATTAGTAATAAATTGTAATAATTATTAATAAATTGTAATAATTAGTAATAAATGGTAATAATTACTAATTAATTGTAATATTTAGTAATAAATTGTAATATTTAGTAATAAATTGTAATAATTAGTAATAAATTGTAATAATTACTATAAAGTGTAAATTTTTTTAATAAATTGTAATAATTACTAATAATTAGTAATAAATTTTAATAATTAGTAATAAATAGTAATAATTAGTAATAAATTGTAATAAATTGTAGTAAATTGTAATAAATTTTAATAATTAGTAATAAAGTGTAACAATTACTAATAAATTCTAATAATTAGTAATAAATTGTAATAATTAGAAATAAATTATAATAATTATTAATAAATTTTAATAATTAATAATAAATTGTAATAATTAGTTATAAATTGTAATAATTAAAAATAAATTGTAATAATTAGTAATAAATTGTAATAATTAGTAATAAATTGTAATAATTAGTATTAAATTTTAATAATAACTAATAAAATGTAATAATTACTAATAATTAGTAATAAATTGTAATAATTAGTAATAAATTGTATAATTAGTAATAATTTTTATAATTAGTAATAAATTGTAATAATTAATAATAAATTGTAATAATTAGTAATTAATTGTAATAATTAGTAATAAATTGTAATAATTAGTAATAAATAGTAATAATTACAAATAAATTGTAATAATTACAAATAAATTTTAATAATTACTAATAAATTGTAACAATTAGTAATAAATTGTAATAATTAGTAATAAATTGTAATAATTAGTAATAAATTGTAATAATTAGTAATAAATTGTAATAATTAGTAATAAATTGTAAAAATAAGTAATAAATTGTAATAATTAGTAATAAATTGTACTAGTTAGTAATAAATTGTACTAATTAGTAATAAATTGTACTAATTTGTAATAAATTGTACTAATTACTAATAAATTGTACTAATTACTAATAAATTTTATTATTTAGTAATAAATTGTAATAATTAGTAATAAATTGTAATAATTAGTAATAAATTGTAATAATTAGTAATAAATTTTAATAATTAGTAAAAAAATTGTAATAATTACTAATAAATTGTAATAATTAGTAATAATTAGTTAGGAAAAGTTAGGAATAGTTAAGAACGGTCGAAATAAATTTTAATAAATTTTAATAAATTTTAAGAACTTGGCACAATTTCTAGTGGATTGACGACGCTCCTTTTACCCGATGACTTTTCTCCTTTCATCTCTCACAGACTCAAGACATTATCAAAAATGTGCTGCTACATGGGAATATTCAATATCATATACACGAGATTGGATGTGCATTTGTTGGATCATATTTTTTATAATGTTTTCAGGCGGTGAGAGTTGGAAGAAGACAATTCATCGACGAAAAGGGGGCTCTTTTGTCCGACGAATCATTTATTTGCATCTTTCTCACACTAAAATAACAATGAAGAATCTGGACGAAGATACGCATATTCATTATTGTGCATATGAGAATGAATATGTGTACCTCTGACCAGAGTCTTCATTGTGATTTCAGTGTGAGAAAGATGCAATTAAATGAGTCGTCGGAAAAAAGAGTAGTCGTCAATCCACTGGAAATTGTGTTTCCCTTAATTAATGGTAATTATTAAGAAGTAGTAGTAATTATTTTTCTTCTTTTTTCAGATTGTGATTTTATAATTTCAAATTATTCAAAAAAAGTGATGATTTTATATTTTGTAGAAAAATAAGGAACAAGGAAGTCGACATCAGTCATTATTAGATGATCGTGCTTGGAAAAATCAGTGCATAAATCCAAATTGTTCTGTTTTAACTCTTATATATATTGAGGGTGTTGAAGATTTCTTAGCATTTACATCATCAATACCAGAAAATGTATCAGAAGTCACAATTAAGTGTCCTTGTAAAAAATGTGCTCTGAGAACGTTTGACACATTTGACAAGGTTGGGGGACATCTCTTGCGGTTGGGTTTTCAAATAGAATATTTTTTAAGTATCAACACGGTGAATGCAGTTCTAGAGATGATACTAATAACTTGATTCTGGATCCATGACGGTTCAAAAATTTAGTACATGATGTGGTAGGTACATATGTTCAACAAACTGAAACGCACGATGATATTAATTCAACTCCTGAGTTGGAACCATACAAATTTTATGAGTTGCTGAGGTCTGTTGAGGATTCATTATATTCTGGTTTCAAGATAAGAAAATTAGAAGCGGTTGAAAATTTATGGCTATTAAATCTGATAATGCAATGTCAAACAACTGTTTTGATCAGATATTTTCATTGGTTAAAACACTGTTACCTGAAGGAAATGTGTTGCCTGCAAATTAATATGAGAGAAAGAGGTTGGTTTGTAATCTAGGACTTAGTTATTGGAAGATTCATGCATGTGGAAATTATTGCATCTTATATTCTAGTGAAAATGAGTCATTGGATAGGTGTCCCACATGTGGACAATCGAGGTATAAAGAAGCTCAACCACGGAAGTCTGGATCGATTCCTCTAAAATAGTTGAGATATTTATCCCTTACACCCAGGATGCAACATTTATTTATGTCTCATAACACATCGTCAATGATGTCATGGCACAAAACCAATGTTTCAACCAAAAAAATCTTGATTCATCCTTATGATGGTGATTCATAGAAACATTTTGATCGTCTGCATCCGTATTTTGTTTTAGAAGCCCGAAACGAGCAATTGGGTCTTTCTACTGATGGTTTCTGTCTGTTTGGTTCTTATGGTTGTCAGTATTCATGTTGGACTGTCTTTTTAACTTCGTACAATATACCTCAATTGATGTTGATGAAAAATCCCTATATATTTTTGACATTATTAATCCCAGGACATCCGAAAAAAATATTGATGTTTATTTGAAACCATTGATTGATGAGTTAAATTAATTGTGTAGTAATGGTGTTCGTACATATGATATTGCTGCGAAACAAAATTTCACATTAAAAGCTACATTGATGTGGATGATTGGTGACTTTCCGGGATATGACATGTTATCTGGATGAAGTACACATGGTCTGAAATCATGTCCTTACTGTATGAAAGACAACAAATCTTTTACGCTCGTCAAAGGAAACAAACCTTTCTATTTTGATTTTCATCATAGATTTCTTCCAACCGATCATCCTTTTAAAAGGAACAAATCTCATTTCGGAAAAGGCACAATTGAAAGGGATGAACCACCAAAAATGATCTCAGGTACAGAGTTAAAATCATTTGTATTTTTATTACCTCCCATCACATTTGGGCCAACAGTAAACCAACAAAAAGTTAATAGCTTTGGGAAAGATCATAATTGGATAAAACGAATCATTTTTTGGGATCTCCCATATTGGTCTGAATTTTTTGGTCTGCCACATGTTGGATTTCATGCATATTGAGAAGAACTATTTTGATAATTTATTTCATACAGTTTTGGATACACTAGGTATGACCAAAGATACTGTAAAAACATAATTAGATCTTTCCTAAATTTGCAGGTGACCAGAACATGAACTATTTGAAAATGTCAGATCACATAGGTTAATGAAGCCAAAAGCAGCTTATACACTGTCCAAAGAGAGTCGCTTATTATTTTGTCATTGGATTGTAGATTTGATACTTTCAGATGGATATGCTTCCAATTAGGGCAGATTTGTTAAGAATGTTCATATTACTTTATTAAAAATTCATGATATTCATTTATAATGGAAAGACTTATGCCGATTGGATTTAGAGGTTTTTTGAATTTCTATGATTTGGGATTTGATAACAGACATATAATATTTTTTTCAATACATTTGTGTATTGACAACAGACTACGATGCGCTAAGAAAACTGAAAAAAGATGCTGCTTTAATTATATGTAAACTGGAAACAGTCTTTCTGCCTGCTTTCTTTGACTCAATGAAACATCTGATATTACATTTTCCACATGAAGCTAAATGTGGAGGTCTAGTACAGTTTCTATGGATCTATCCATTTGAGAGATGCATGCAGAAATTGAAGAAAAAAGTACGTAACAAAGCATCAATTGATGGCTCATTTGCTAAAGCTTATTTTCAAGAGGAAATTGATTTTTTTTCTCTCACTATTGTGAATCTAAATATCCCTCAAAAAAACTTCATGGGACAGAATGATGGAAATGTTAATGATGAAATGGATAATCAGTTATCAGTTTTTAATTATCCAAATATTATCTTCGGTGTAGTTCAAGAACGATGGCTTTCAGATGATGAACATCATGGAGCTCATATATATGTTCTACTCAACTATGAAGAAATGACAGCATTTCTACTGTGAGTGCTTCTATAACTTATTCTATAATTTCTGTTATAGTATGTAAAATTATTTTATTTTTAGATTATATTATAATCATATCAATAAACAACTTCCACAAATTATAGAAGCTGGCCTTGAAGAACGCAGACAAAAAAATTTCTCAACGGTTTCAAAAAATGGTAACATAAATTATTGATGGATTAATGTCAATTCAGTTTACTATTTATTATTTTGATAATTTTTTTACAAATTTTCAGGTGTCTTAATATATTGATAAAATTGATAAGCAACTATGTATATTGAGTAACCCACCATCCAAAATGGTTAAATCTTACAATTCATATGTGGTGAATGGTTTTCGATTTCATACAAGTGAATATGGGGAATAAAAAAACATTGAACACTGGAGTTTGTTTGAGAGGATCACATCATAGAGAAACTGATGTTGACTTTTGTGGTATTCTGGATGAAAGTATTGAGCTATGTTATCTTGGATAGGATTACATAACGATGTTTAAATGTTGGTGGTTAGATAATGAGACAGTCTTTCATTTTCATCTGACTCATGGAATCAATGATATTAAATAAAAAAGTTTTCTTACAGTAAATGAACCATTTTTAATGACTCAACAGACACATAAAATTTATTATGCAAAGTATTATGCTACTTCAAGAGATCCGAGTGATTGGTGGAGCATAATAAAAATGAAATATCAGGAAAATCAACTTACTCAAACTGAATGAGGTTCCGCTGAAGTGGAAGGAATTGAAATTTTTCAAGAGACTACTCAAAATCCGTATTTTTCACAAAGAAATGTGAATATCGATTATGACACCCAACATTTAAGGGTCGATGGTGACAAATATGTTAATGATGTTACATATGAATTTTAAATTAAAATGGATGGTGAAAGTAAAACTCATATGGATATTGATGATGCCGAGGATGAATATGAAGACATTGAAATCATCAGATATGAAGATGGTGATGAAGGTGAACATTGACAGAGTTAAATGCTGGTTATGATCATAACTAATATATATCAATATATAATAGTTATTTTAAACTATTTGCTAACAATAATAATTTTGTGTTTTAGATGGACTCTGATCTATTACATGAGCTAGAGGAGGATGAGCTACCATTGGATGAGGGGGATATAGGATCATCTAACCCTTAGCCTACTGGGGGTTCAAGAGGTACGCATAGGGGGTGCGGTCTTATGAGACTGATGATTCCTAAACCTATCCCTGAGCGACGTCGACGTATTTTCTTCGATAAACGCACAAGAAGGTATGGTAACCTGTATATTTTAGTTATATTTCATTAATTTATTTTTATATATACTAATTGTTTGATTGTTTATTCTTTTTTCACAGTTTTGCGCATGTAGCTATTGGACAGGGGAGCGCTATCTTAAGCAATTATTTTTCTCAGCCATGGATCACATGGGAACAGATTCCCATTGATGTGCGACTCAACATGTACAATCATTGGTTGGTACGTAAATAAATAATATTTATTTTCAAATTTATTTTGAAATTTATTTTATTATTAACTTGATATCAAATATTATTTGTAGGGTTTATGGTATCTCATCGATGATAGCATGTGTGATGATATCCATGCAGCTTGGGAGGTGGATAAGCATGAGAGTTTGCGTTAGTTTTTGCACAATTTTAGAAAGACGACCCTTAATAAAGCAGGAGAAAAAGTATTTGATGAGTCATGTAGAGCCCACCGACCAGAGTTCATTTTAGCTCAGGTTTGGGATGGATTATGTGTACACTGTTTGGGTGGTGGATTTCAGAGGAGGTCTTCATTGGGTTGGCAGAACCGGGGGAGACAGGAGGTTACACATCGAGCTGATAGTCGTACATTCAGTATGCATAGAGAGAATCTGGTAAGTATTTTTTTTAATATTTTATATAGCTTCAAATATAAACAGTTTATTTTATATTCATATAGGCAGTTGAGAATCTTAAAATTACAGAGTTCGATGTTTATCGGAGGATGTATAGTGATCCAGTCACCGAAGAGATTAGAGGTGATCGCCAGCGTCAGATTGTGGTTAGTCTTATTTTTTAAAGATTGACAATTAACTGTATATAATATTTTCAAAATTTTAAATTAAAATTTGAATTGAAGGAGTTGTATAATGTTGCGACCTCTCAGACACAGGCTGAGGGTCAGGATGAGGTGACTGATCAGACCAGTGCCCACCATTTTGACGAGTCGGCATGGATGCATGCGAATCAGTATGGATTTGAGAAGGGCCGATTAGATGGTATTAGCTCTCATGTGACTCCTGGTATTTATTATGTTACTGTTGTGATGTCGGCATCCAGCTCAAGAGGAGCTCGTGGAGAGGCATCAGCTTCTGCCTCACAGTATCTGGAGCAGTTCTAGCTCAGAATGACCTTATAGAGAAAATGTAGAAGCAATAAGAAGAGATGCGTCAGTAGTAGTAGCAGCAGCATGAGGAAGAGATGCGTCGATGGTAGCAGCAGCATGATGATCAGATGGAGTACATGTGTCGTCTGACTCGTAGTTCTGGGATGGAGTTTCCTCCACCATCTCTTTCATCTCCCCCACCTCCTCCAGAAGACGACCCGCAGTGATTTTTTTGTTAAAAACATTTGAATTTAAAATTTTTGTAATATGAACTATTTACAGTTTCTATCTTTTATATCGGTGCGAATATTACATAATTTAATTTTTAATATTTTAAGATTTTTTTTTGAATATTGAAAATTTTAAAAAAAAATTATTTTTTATTATTCTAATGACATTAATATTATTGTTTCATTAATGAAAATTTTATTAAATATATTTTTTCAGTATTATATTTTTTTAATGTCATTTTATTTTACTAATAATAATAATAATAATATTTAATGATTTTTTTTTATTTATGAATATTGAGAATTTTTTTTATTTTTTATTTTTTTTATTTTAATAATATTAATATTATTGTTTCATTAATCATAATTTTATTAAATATATTTTTTCAGTATTATATTCTTTAATATTTTTTTATTTTACTAATAATAATAATAATAATAATAAAATTTAATGATTTTTTTAAATTTTTTTGTCAATATTGAAAATTTTAATAATTTTAATTTATTTAATTATTTTATAATATTAAAAATAATTTTTTAATAATCAAAATTTTATTAAATTTATTTTTTAAAAATTTATTAATTATTTGTGATGGGATCTATTGAGACGGGTTCCTGTCGTAAATAGCCAAAATAATTTTTTTTTAAAAAAAGTATTTGCGACCGGATTAGGGGCCTCGTCGTAAAAAGAATTTGCGATGGGCCCACCACAAATAGTCTAAATAAATACTTTCAAAAAATTATTTCCGATGGTATTAAGGACCTGTCACAAAAAAGTATTTTCGACGGGCCCGTCACAAAAATGTTTATATATATAAAGAATATAATCAGAGACTTATTTGCGATGGTGAAACTGCCCATCACAAAAAAAATTATTTGTTGACGAGACCATCACAAATAATAGTTTTTGTGATGTTGTTTTCTATGACGAGCTACTTGCGATGGGACCCTGTCGCTAAAGATTATTTGCGACAGGATCCCGTCGTAAATAACCTGTCGCAAATACATAGAATTCTAGTAGTAGATGTCATCTACACATGGAGGATCATCAATTCATCTAACGTTTGTTTCATCTTCAATTTATTTTATGATTTTGATTAAAGTTAAATTTAAATTACTATATTTTTGGAACTTGTTTTTGGTGGCTTTTCTTTATATAGGTCCAAGGGTTTGAGATGGACCTTCGGGTGCTATTTTTTTGTGGTTTTGATGCTATGCAACAACGCAGTTAATTATCCACAATATTAATAATGTTTTTAATTCAATAATTAATAATAATTTTTATAATTACATAATAATTATTGGTGAGAGTTAGGGGCTCGTGTAATATAGAAAATATCAGTTGACCATGGTTGAGACTCATAGATCTTATACGGGCCTTTGAGGCCACTTTCAGCCCATGGAATCAAGTAGAAATGATTTCTTAAAAGGTAGGTGGTGTCACACAATTTCCATATGAAATTTATGCCTTAGTATGGTGTATGTGTGCTCTAGATCTCACCGCCGCGGGAAAAACTCTAAGGAAATTTAATTAAATGAAATGTTTTAATTAAAATAACTGGTTTAATAAAAATTGAATAAGTCCATGGGTTAAGAGAAACCAATGTGCGCTAGCTTGAAACCTTAGCTACCAATGGCCTAGGCCAAGACCCTTATGGTACCTGATGGTCTCTATACCTCTCATGGCGTGAGGCTAGACCTAATTATACCCAAGAAAATGTGTTTAAGGGATTGGGCTGCCTCTATGTCCGATGTGATCGGTTAGATTAGTGATCCAAATTTGAATAGGCCTTAAAGGAATCTGTTCATACTTTGAGCCATTTTGGCTTTTCGAGACAAGGTTGAGACAATAAATCCTCTCCCATCCAATATGACCAAGCCTAGGGGGATAGACCAGATTAGGTATGGTTATTGGACTAACCCAGAGTAACCCAATATACTATGATGGGAAGTGATTCATCTCCTGACTGTTACTGAGGCATTGAGGCCCCTAGTAGATGGTGAGGCCACGCTACCCTCTTAATGATATATGGGACGTGATTTCCTAGTGTATCAGGTGTTGAAAAAAGACTATGACTGAGACCAAAAAACCATATGAGTGTTCCTCTATTGTACTAAGGTAGAGGTAACCTTGTGGGTGAACCTTTGATAGACTAAACCTGAGCAAGCATCAGCATGGAACATATACTAGGATAAGAAACCTGAGGGGATATGATCTATGTTGATGGGTGTCGGTTTTTTATCATCCCCAATGTTTTATTTTTATGGAACGTACCCATGGGAATGTTTTGAAAAGGTTGAGTTTCAATAGATATAGATCCAATTATGTAGATGGGATTCCATGTTTGGATATGGTTATTTTTGGGGCTTCCATGGGGTTGTAGCTCATTAATGGATCCTCAATGGATTTTGGGCTCTGATACTAATTGGGGTTTTCAATGATTTAGATCCTAGATAATGAAAGGATATTCCATGGATTTGGATCTCATAATAGTACTATCATGGGATAGGTCCCTAGATTCATGAGCAAGGGATGAGTCTACCACAGATATAGATCTCAGATATTGATTTGAGCTATCATGGATTTAGAGCTCATGAGAGGGTTTTCATGGGCCTCATCTCCTAGTTTATAATGATATGATAATTGATTTCATGGATTTCGAGATTAGGATAGAGATTTTGTGGAATTATTCAAAGGATTCATAAGGATCATCTAGGGATTACATGGATGTAGATCCCACATGTTACTTGGGAGGCACTGTCTTCACAACATGCTCATAGAAACCCCAAAACTGGTTGAAGAAGGTGTGGTTAATTGGGCTCATAGAAAAAAGGATTGATAATAACTTATTTATTTTTTATAGTTATTTATTTATTTTAGTTGATAATGTCACATGAACATGTCATTGTATAAGCTGGTTAGTGCAAGACCACATTGGTGGTTACCTACTAAGTTTCATACTAACACCCTGATTAGGACGCCACTACCCTTGGGTACATGATTAGACTCCCATATATTTATTGAAGGCACATGTTGTGACAATTCCTAGGATAGAATGGTCAAGAAGGATAGATTGGATGGTATCATGAGACTGTACTTGAATTGTCTTGAAGATGCAGTGGATCTTTTTGGTTTATTATCATTTATTTATTATATATATTTAATTGATCCAATGGGTGGTTTTTTCAATGAATAACATGGATGTTAAATACATATTGTATTTCATTTTTTATCACCTATTTATATTTATATACTTTTGAACTCATTTTATCATGTGGTATATGATTATTGGTTATTTAACTTTTATTTAACACTTTGATATAGGGGTATTGTTTCTAAATAGTACCACCTTAGACCCCCACTACTATTTGGTAGCCTCTGTCATATGGACAAGTGCAACTAAGGTCATGCGATGAACCAATCTAGATATTGTTCATAGAGTGAGACAGGGAAGGATGTTACAACCACTATTTCCTTGTGATATGTATATTATTCATGAAATTTGTAGAAAAATATATTTATTTTATGTTTAATGTGAATCTAATACCACTGATGGGCCTTGTATGATCATCTCATGACCGATGCAGTAGAAGAAACCCAATTGATTTCTTAGACTTTCATCATTGTAATTGCCAAAACGAATCACTCCAAGTAACCAGATCTGAGTGTCATTAAATATTAGGCATACCTCCCCATACACCAAAGGCTTCCAACTTTAATGGAGGGTTTAAAAGGTTATAGTGGGGACATTATACCCTATGAAGATAAATAATAATAATAATAATACAAAAAATAATGGAAGTAATTTAAATATTAATAAATAACAACCTAAAATATGACTATGATATTCCATATCAAAATCTGGAATTACATTTCTATAAAATATGATTGAATAAGATATCTTTTAGGTAAGTCACATATGTATAAGTCCAAATGTAAAAAAACATAAATAACTATCCCAACACTAAGTAACCAGCTGACCAATCGGAAAAACTATACCATTGGCCTATTAATTATCTTGACATAAATCCTCACTAGGAACTACATTTCAAACCTTTACTCTTACCTATATCCTAAAACATAAAGTGTGTATATTTTCTAGAGGGATCATGTAGGGTGTGAGTATGAACTCAATAGGCCACCACCAACAGTTTCCCTAGCTAATATTAATCCATATACCAGTGTATGTAAAGCATAATATACAAAATCCAAAACACACTACACAACTTTCTCCGCTCAAGCTTGACCATCCCTGGGTGATCCTTCACCTATGTCATCCAATGCGGTATTCGAATGATCTATTTATATTATATCGTACAATAAGTTAATTCAACATCAAAAATAATTCTATATCATGTGGAATCATATTTTTAATACAACCATGGCACCCCAAGGGAACATCCACAACTCATTTCACAAATAGCAGTCTTCTAAACCCTTAAAAACTATCATCTTTATAGCCTGACATATACCACATACCCAGAAATTATTCCACTTACCTTTGGTGGCATCAATCATCATGATAATCATATGTCTTTCTATATCACATCCATCTAATATGATAATTATCAATACCAACATACCTATGTCTCTAAACTATAGAGGATACCACTAATAATGAGTGGTCCTCCCAAATGGTCTCTTACCTATGATCACATGACCCGAAATGAATTATCTCCATGATGAGAGGCAATCTCCAATTCCTATGTCTCACCGCTGCAAACCTATGTCTCCACTTTTAGAAATGGTCATCTTTATCATTATCACAACATAAAATAACATCAATCATTGCCTTCCATGAAAATTTATCCACAACAAGTAGCATCATACATGTCCACCCTATAACCAAGAAACCAAAACATAATAGACTAAAATGGTTATGTTATATATGAAACTACCCCAAGGTGTCCCTTACAAATAATGGTAACTGAAAGAGGTTCAGTTCTCGATTGAACATGTATGAACGTACCATCACCCATTTATTACACACCACATATACACATATATAACATTCAAATTATATACGCACCACCTACCTATATTATATAGGACTCCACTCATTGAATTAATCTAAATGATTTGGCTTCACTTGAATGAAATTTAGAAATCAGACATAATTTCTATTTGAGAGAACAATTTATAGAAAATAGAGTAATGGTAAAAAACCAATATTAAACACTCAAGTACATATATCCTTACACATTTGTACTCCCTATAATTACTGACATGAATATTTATTAATTATTGGTGAATAACTCTTAATAAGAATATAGGAAAAAATTATGGGAGAATACGAGGGCACAAACACTATAC
The DNA here is from genome assembly GCA_963277665.1 of Viscum album. Lineage (NCBI taxonomy): Eukaryota > Viridiplantae > Streptophyta > Magnoliopsida > Santalales > Viscaceae > Viscum > Viscum album. The sequence continues at coordinate 2,087,103,629 of OY728132.1, forward strand.
TATAGTTGAAAATAATATTTTTGATCTTTTATAGTCAAATTCCCAATTAATATTAAACTTTATTTATTTTAGAAAAATTATGGAAAAATTCATCATATTATGTTTTTTCACAAACACTAGAACTCTTATATTCATGAACCATACATATCACCTCCTTAGTGACCTTTTTGTATTACAAGGTACACCAAATAACTCATACACATTGATCTAAAATAACCTTACATATCATAGATCCTTCCAACACATTATCATTTTTTAATGGGAAAGACACTTACATACCAAGAAATGACTCTTATATACAATGAGGTACTCATAACACTGAATAATTTTTCACCTCCAAACATAGGTGACCCTTGCGTATCCTATGTATGAGACATACTTATCTTCGGGTGACTCAAAACTTATCCCATTTCTTATCATAGGATGATTCTTACATATTATGTAGTTACTTTTATATATTTTATTTACCATAGATTTACCATTATGTATATATGGATATTTTAAAGTTAATATTAAAAATAACTTATTCATTCTTTCTAACTCTTCATAGAGTTATCTTATATATGAAAAACATACACCAATGAATCAATAGTTTATTATTAAATAGAGGGAGTTTATTCTTATATATTCCCTTATTCATAGATTTACTTTTATGTATACAAGAGATCCCAACTTATCCATTTTTTCAAAAATTCAAAACCTTGATGTATGGTTTGGCTGCAAGGTCTGAGTGACTTTTACACATCATAAAAATACCATTATATACCTGGGTTTCAAATTTTTTATATATCTTTTACACCTTTTAAAAACACTCAAAATTCATCAAAAAAACAACATATACTAAATTTTTTCAAATATTGACACTGAAAAATATCTCCAACCAATATATCCCTTTTAAAAACTACTTTTGTATTATTTTCATAAAAATTAAATACCAATCTTGGGATAACCACTGAGACTCATTCCTTGACCTAAAATGACACCCGACTCATTTAAAGGGTCCAAAATCACACAATCAATATAAAACCATACATGAATCATAAAATTAAAATAACAAGAACTTAACAATCAATGAATCGTTATAAAATGACGAATAAAAAACTGAAATGGAATAAGTTATATCTAGAAATTTCTATCTCAATAGAGGATGTTTGAGGGATATAACCTTGAAAAAGTTTATGGACTCTCTCCTCTAAAGTTATTATACCGACCAACAGAATCCTAATATGATAAAAGATGACCCAATGAAATCTAAAGGTGTGTGAAGGGATTATTCATGAAGACAAATAGAGAACTGAGTTGTAATAGAGCATTGTATTTAGTAATATAGTCAAACACATGCACCAATAATAGGATCACATACTTTATATAGGTTACCTTCATTTAATAAAGGAATTCAATTAGTGAATTCCAATAAATTGAAACCAATATACATTACTCATAATGAATTCCCATAGTGGAATATAAAAAATTTTACATCTTAAACAATTATAACATGTTTTTCATTCTATAAATGAATCATATCTATGATTCATAATAAAAGGAAACCATTTAAGAAGTATGAATGAAAGAAAACACCTGATATCCATAAATCATTGGCCTACTATACAAAATGATACATGAATCTCAATACCTTAATGACGTTGCTAAATCATATCCTGTGATATGAATCATATGAATATATTTCCTACAATATAGATCTACTATATAATATGATTGATCTATTTTAGTGCATATCCATTATGATGACAGTAATATTATATATGTTTAAGAACCATCTAGTGATGTGTTATTGTAATTTACACTTAACTCAAAAAACATCCTTATTTGTTTTTTGGGCTCCTCTTAGTAAACTTTTTCTTATGTTAAAGTGTTATCTTTTCACTTTTATAATTATCCACCTCCTTTTGGATTTGATGTTCCTCTAATATCATTATCCATAATTCTCCATAGGGTAATAGGTGTTATAATATTATTAATGTTTCTCTTTATTTTTATTTTTTTATTGAATTTTATTCCTTGGTATATTATTTCTTATGCCTCCACATTGTAGTACTTATCTTTATTCGCTACCAATTTATTTAGTTTGTGTAAAAACCATTACATGGTCCCTTATAGATCCACATTTATGGTTTCTCATATCATGGAGATTTTAATCTTCTTGTAGTATTGTTGAAAACATTTACTATCTTGGGTGAAGTATGAAATATTTTTATGTAGATCATAATGAAATTATAAGGGAACTCATAACTTCTTCATAGTGAACTTAATTTCTTCCAAAGTATAGATTTGTGTCCTTTATAATAGTCACTATCCATTTAAACTAATCACAAAAAAATCAATGTATAATCAAAGAATTCAAGAGAAACGTGTTTCATATTTTTCTCCTCAATGTAGGTATAATAAATAAAAACATGACTAATATATATCTGACACTTTAAGTATACCTTTAGGTCTCCATTATCTTCAAATAAATTAACATTCACCTTAATTCTACTAAGGATGTAAATTAATTTTCACCAAAAACTTCATAATATTAAATAAATATCACAATATGCTAAAAACCACAAAGGTGAGGGATAAAATACTTGTAAAATAAGAACATGAAACCATAAACCCAAATTTTCTTTCAAGTTAGAATACCTAGGAAACTGATTCCTACTCATCAACATCCTAGCTAAAAAATATTACACACTATGAGAATCTATTTTACAAACTAACTAGATATCCAAACTTATGTCATCCCACCAAACATATAAGGGGACTTATGCCTCACCAAATCAAGCTCCAGTCAAGGTATTTATAAATATATAATGAAAAAAATTCTCCTTTTTATACATGTTCAAAAAATTATGGAGTTCTTGATTCTATAAATAGAGGATTCGTGACTTGATGATTCATGAATCATTGGTTAGAGGTGTACCAAACTCAATAGACTTTGAGGAAAACCTATTACTTGTCAGGTGAAAGAGAGTACCAAATGTATACCCAAACTATAATGGAACAACAACACATGCATTTATGGGAGTTTTGAACTCCATAACCCAATGGGAGACCAATTAACCTTCATTAATGAAAAACCAAGGAAGTACCAAACTTCAGGGCAGGCTTCGATCATCTTTTGTGAACCCTGGCATCAAACCTATGATGATAAATCCAATTTTTACATATCTCATATTGAAAATAACAAAATATGATTAAAAAAATTATTCTATTGTGATATATTTTAAAAAAATATTAGGATGTGCTATTAACTTACACAAATATAACACAATGTGAAAATGTTGTGAAAAAACACCACACACAAGGATATTCAGGCCACATAGAGGCCTTTATGAACACCATAAGGCACACTTGGGGTGGGTGGGGTACCCTTGGGGTGTATTTATACCCTAAAAACTAAATAGTATTTGGTTTTGTGAAACAAAAGTGCACCATGACACACAATTCTTATCCAGGTAGGTCAGGTGGACCCAGCTCCCTTGCGCCCAACCTGTCCTCTAGCGAGGTTTCTCTATAAGTTGGGTCCACAGTTAGGCTAGAGCAACTAGTTCTACCGGGCTCGGATACTATATTTGGGCCAACATGGTCAGGCCATGTGGCTATACCATTAGATCCTCATTGTAGGTCCAATTAGGGTGTTTGGGCCCACTATCCACCGGAAAGTAGTCCCATTTTTTCTTAGCCTATGTGGGTGGGATGATCCCACTAGTGGGGGTCGTACCACAATAGTTGTATGACCACCTTTTCCATGCTCAATGATGTCTTAAGTGGATATCACCCTCTATTTAAGAACTATTAAAATCTCTCATATCACCCCTAGGTCTCCCCACCAATATTTACTCCACCACTCCACCATTTTCACTCCTCTCCATCCACACAACACTGCCCGACCTCATATAGGCCACCCATGCCTACACAAAGATCGATCGAGAGAGAGGGAAGGAGCGAGAAAGAGATAGTGGGAGAGAGAGGGGAGGTAGGGGAGAGAGGTAGGGATAGAGGGGGAGATACATAGAGAGATAAAGAGGCATACAGATATATAGGTAGATATTGAGAGATAGTGAAGGGAGAGTGATCAGCATATGGGATCTTAGGTGTCACATGCAACACTACCAGTTGAGGTTGGAGACCTATAGATTTACAAAGGGTTATATAGCTCATCTAATAGAGAAGGGAGAGTGGATAATTTACCCATCCATCCTATTTTATATTCATTCGTCACCTTCATCTTTTGATTCATCACCAAAATAAAAAAAACTTAAGTACAAAATTTCCACCCAAAATTCTTGGCTTGAGGATCAAAAAGTAATTTTTTTAAGAATTTAGTCCAGTTTAAAATTATAATGAATAAAATATAAAAATAAAAATAACATAACCCTACCATAATATTAGATGAATAATTTTCAAGGTCCATGATTGCATAATATTTTGGTTTCATTCCCTCAAAGAATACATTAATCATATCCACATTCATCGCTCAATATTTACCTCCAAATATTTGTTTTATGGTGGATAAACAAAAAATTTAGAGTTAATGAGGATTATATAAGGGGTTTTAGGGATACATGGTTATAAAATCAATTAATTTAGAATTCATTATTTTATTTAAAACACACCCATGGTGAGCAATCTCAAGGACCTAGATGTGAATTGAACTTATGTTTCTCCTAGAAAAAACCCCATGTTTAGTATCAACAAAACTATCATGATAAAAATATGATTACCTATTTAGAAGATATAATAAATTCATTAAAATCATGTACACATGGTCTAAATATAATGTATTATTTTTGAGCCTCTATGATGCTCAAAAACATTAAAATGGATCTAAAACTAACTTCAAAAATATTATTTAAAATATTATAAAGGTTAAAAAAATTAGGGCCACTAAATTCTTCCCAATTTCATTTATTTTCACCCCAAAAAGAAAAACCTACTAAAAATAGGATGGTATTGATCCCACATCTCACTCTCTCATTTTCATGATCTCTTAAAAAGCTTCTCATACTACCTCAACACATGCATCAATGGTATCATCTAAACTCAAAGGGTATTGAACTATTAGTTGTCAATCACTGTCAAGTTCTATGCAAAGTTCAAACCATTCCTGATGTTCTACTGGACCAAGTTGATAATGTTCAATTGACCATACATTATATCCTAGAAAAAAATACATGGAAGATGTTTTATGCCTAATCTAATTACAAGGGGTGATGTTAGCTGATAAGTGAGATCACCAACCTTATGTAGGATCTAGAATGGTTTGATGAACATTGGAGACAATTTACCCCCTTAACTGAATCTCTACAAACTACATCATTGTGATACCATAAAGAACATATGATATCCCACTATAAACTCCAAATTCCACGATCATCAATACTTATAGAACATATAATAAATCTGATCTATCCTCACCCCATCCTGGATCACCTATACTTTTTTCATCCTCAATATCCTAACCTTTTGTCCAATAAGTGATATCTCTCCAATATCACTCTAGTACATGGTTGACCTATAAGGTCTCTCGTATAATTCCTTGAAAATTTTCATGCCAATATTAGAGTGGTACTATTATTTTATATGAAAACTACTAATGGTAATCTGTCCTCCTAGATCTATAAATAATTGAGTACATAGTCCCTCAACATATCCTTAAAACCCCGAGTGGTTCTTTTAGTTTGTTTATCTATATATGGGTGGAACACCGTACTCAATCTAAGATATATCCTTGAATAATTTTATAAGATTCTGAATAACCAATACATAACTAAGTTTCTCAATAAAAAACAATCATTAATGGTTCTATATGTAGCTATATGATTTCATCTGCATAAAACTATCCCAAGACTTTTGATGAACCATTCTCCCGAATAGGAAGAAGGTTGTCCAACTAGGTCAGTCAGTTGATGATCACCCAATTAACATCATGACCTCTCATAGATCATGGAGCCCCCATTTATAAATCCATTGATATTCCATCCCACTTCCACTCCAAAACCTCAAGGGGACAGGACAAACCTTTTAGGACTTAGTGATCCTCTTTCACCTATTAATGGGTGAGGAATTACATGATAAACTTAAAAACATTCCTCTTCAAACTTAGACACTAAAATTCATTCCTGATGTCCTGTTACATCTTATTAAAAACTAGATATATCACTAAGTGGGAAGAATGGAACTCCCTTAACACTTCATCAAACAACATGACTGGTATCATTGTCCATCCTTGAAAGAGGATAACATGGTACCCGCCTTCAGAATATCAATCAGGTGAATTTCATGAGAATATCTAATTTTGATAGACCTTGAAATAGATACATCCCATTTTATCCTCCCTATTATGCTGAATAAGTGAAGGGGCCACCAACATAAATAAAAGATAAGACACTTCTCTCCTATCCACCAAGGATAACTACATCACTTATAAATGCTCGTACTCCTCGTCTATTAACTGAGCTAAATATTTCTTTCTAAGGGAACAAACTACCATATTTCTATTCCCAAGAGTATATAGAATCTAAAATTCATAGTAATATATGAACCCCAACCAATGCATCTATATTAGGTCAAAATATCCCTTGGTGAATATGTATCTGAGGCTCTTATGGTTCATGTAGACTATAAACCAGTCACCGTAAAGGTAATTCCTCCAAGTATTCAATGTTAACATTACTAATGTTATCCCTAAATCAAGGGTTAATTAGTTTTTCCCATGATATCTCAAATGTTTAGACCTATAATCAATCACCACCCACCACTGCATTATTACATAAACAATACCAGCTCCCTAGGAATCAATAAACACCATGTATCTTAATCCTTCATCTAGAAACACTAGGATATGATCCCTCATTAAAAACTTCTTTACATCCTCAAAATATCTCAAGAATAATTGAGACCATATGAAAATATTCCCTTTATAAATAAGGGCATCCAGAAGAGTCACAATCCTAGATAAATTTTATATGAACTTCTAGTAGTATTTATTGAACCCAAAAAATCTATGCACCTCAAACACACTCTTGGGATGCTCCCAAGTAAGTAAAAACTTTATATTAACTGGATCCATAACAACTCCTCTCTTTGAGATGGCATTCCAAATATGTGGACACCTGAAATATATAACTAACACTCAAAGATATTATTTTAAATTTGGTGACCCCAAAGTAAGTTGAGAAAATTCCTCAGATACATAACATGATCTTTCTATAACACTAAATAAAAAAGAATTTAATCTATAAAATTAACCCTGAACAAATCCAAAAAGTGTTGAAATATCTAGTTTGTGAGTCTCATGAACATAGCTTCTGTGTTTTTTAAATTTCATCACCAAAAACACATATTGGTCATTAAGGCATTAGAATTTTGACTTATGGATATCCTCCTTGTTAACCCAAATATAGTGATAATCATACCTACGATCGATCTTCAAGAAACACTTTTCTCCTTTAAGTTAGTTTAAGAGGTTATGAATCCTTAAAAGGGAGTATTTATTCTTGATTATAACTAGATTAAAGCTATAATAGTCAATAAAAATATTCAATCTCCTATCCACCTTCTTATATAACGAAACCATAGATACCCTGAAGAACACGCTAGATTTAAAAAAAAATATCTATAGAGTCTTATAACTATACCTTTATCTCCCTAATCTCACCAGTAGTTATCTTATATGTTATAGATTATATCAGGGTGGTCAAAAGGTGTTTGTAAATACAAAATTAAATATTTCATGAGGGGATAGACTCAAGACATCCTAAAAAAAGTGACTACATACTCACCCATGACGACATAAATATGACTGTCGAAAGGATCCACCACACATAGATCCAAACTTTGTAACTGAAGGATGATATACTACAACTTCCTATGTACATGCACTTCTCATCTCGAATGAAGGTCCCAATCAACCAAGAAATAAATCCTCTTCACATCAACTTGAAAACACACCACTATCCAATAGTATTGTTATATTCTCGAATATATTTATTATAACTGAATGTTACATTAAATGAATTCATCCTAGATACTATGAGGTCCCACCAAAATCTATCTATACTAAGTGATAGCTCACACCATTGGTGTATGTAGGTGATCATGTGATCCCTTCCAATGGGTTTCTTTAAATTCATATCTGACACACCATGATTTTCTAATTTATTTTCTATAATTAATATATTTTATATCATGTGGTATATGAAACATAGTTCTTAAATGAACCATGATGTAAAATAATATATATATATATATTATTTATGTATGACCTCTATAACCCAGCCATTAGTTTGTAGAGGATGAATAAAAAACAAAATTATGAAATATATATAGAATTTTTTCCCTTAATAAAATGAATAATCAATCATACTTTGACAATAAATTAGTTATAAATGAGGATAAAATCTTTTTAAGGTTAAAAATTTATTACTTATAAAACTATTTTTATATGTGCAATATATTTTATCTCAATAGATTAAATTAATAACTTTTGAAAAATGATTATAATAAAATAATTATATTATAAATAAAATTTAAATAATTAACAATCATTTAATTATGTTTACTAGGCAATTAATGAAAATATAGTCATTTTATACTTCAGAAATATGTTTTCAGAAAAAAAAACTTTATATATCATTATATGAGTAGATATTATAATTAAGGAATAAAAAATTTATAAATTTTATTTGAAAAAATAAATATAATTTTTTAAATCATCATGTCATAATAATATTATAATAATTTTTTTTTGTTTTTTATGAAAATATTATTATTTGAGTGAATAATTAAAAATGCTGATTTTTTACAAAATAATTAATTCTATTCTATAGATAAACTAATTTAAAATTATCATTATGATTTGGATTTATTATTAAACTAAAATATAAATAATAAAAATAATTAAAAAATAGTTATCATCATATTTAATTTTGGTATAAAAGTATTTTTCTACTTAAAAACATATTTTTCTCAAAGTTGTTTTTCATTACATTTTATACATTTTTGTTAAAATTGGTTTATTCCACTTAAAGAAAATAAATATTTAAATATTTATTTCAAATTTTTAATTTGTGGTTTCAAATTTGGCAAACATTTCTCTTTTATTTTTATTTTATGAATAGTAATCCTGGTAAAAATGTTGTCAGTACAATATGGGTAAAATGGAAAAAACATGGTTAAAAATATGTGATATAGCCTAAATATCTCTCTAAAACTTGTATTTATTTTATTTTATAGGGTTTTATCAACCATAACAATCCAATATTTAAAAATTTGTCAATTTATGGAGACTTTCCATTGATTATAGGCTTCATAATATTTTAAGTAATGTATAATTACAAAAATGTCACTCTTTTACTTTAAATTTCTATTGTATGTTTCCATTGGGATAAAAAGATGTCATGAAAGAATATAAAAGATTAAATTAAACATAAATATGTTATTTTGGTTATGGTAATTTAGGATTAATTTTTGGTGATGGTATAATTTACTTAAATACTTACGCAACATTAATACAGTACTTGTGCAAGTAGTATAAAAATCTAGGTAAATAATTTTAAAAATAATAAAATAAATATGTTCTTGAATAATTATGGTTTTATAAAAATATAATTGGTAATTATAAATTAAAAAAATTTCTATACAAATTTTATTTTTTCCTTAATGTATTTGAAGTCAAACTAAATAAATAGTTTGAAAAATGAATTATATGATATTTTAGGATAAACATTATTTTATTAAATTATTAAAAATTAAAAAAAATGTAAATAGCATTTTTTGGATGATAAATGGTCTAAAATTTCATCCATGGACCATTTTTATGCACTTTCACCCTTATATTTAAATTTATAACCCTTAACAAGTGAAAATTGTGTTATTATGTTTAAGGTTAAAAAAGGTTAATGAGAAGGTTAAACTAAAAGATACTGATTAAAATGTAACTTAAACATTTATAATATTAAATTTTAAAGTTATTTTTAACCATATAAGGTTATAAATTCAAAATTATTTCCATTCAGTTCCACTTGACATGATCAGGATGGTTATTATATGTTAATGTTCTTAATATTTATAATTTTTCCACTCCCCTCACTTATTAAAGGGAATCCCCTATAGTCATTTAATTTCACATTTTGAGCATTTTATATTGAAAAAATATATAACTTAACAGCTTCCGACCATCATCTTTATAACCTATATGCTCTGGTCTCACTAGAATACCAACCTATAAAGCTTAATGTGTTACCCAAAGGATGTTTTCAAAGGAGAGGTATAACTATTAACCAAGTTATTTAATTTTATTACTTCTTATAACTCCTTAAATTATTTCATAAACAAGATGATATAATAACATAAGTATATTAATTTTACTAATATTTTATTATTTCTTTGGTATTACCATTATTCATCTCTGTCTATGTCATATGGGACATGAAAACATCACTCCTTCATACGTGTGGACTACCACCTCTTAAAAGTGATGTGTTTAATTTTTCAAAACCACCTCAAAAGGATATTTATTATAATGGATTTAATGAATATATATGATATTAATGTCATAATTTTGATTCTTTAATGATATTATATTTCTCAACTTCTTACCCTTCAACCCATTGAAAATGATATTGTCACGCATTCATATGTGTGGACTACTACCTCCATAGAGTGATGTGATTCATTTTCAATGTCCATATTTAAGAAAGGAGTATAAAATTTTATTTAATTTATACATTTTTTAATTATTTCATGATTTATATTTTGTATATGATGGATTCATGACCCCTTTTTCCATGGTCAAAACACCGAAGTTATTATGCAATTATGAACCAAACATCCACAAAAAAGTATGAAATGAACCAAATTGATTTAATTACTATATAATTCATGGTGAAAAATGGAAAAAAATACATAATAATAAGTCAATTCGCATTATAAATGTTCTTAATCGTGTATAAAATTAATATAAGTTATTTATACTAGATATAAAGTAAGTACATTGCAAGTCGGGCTGAAGGTAAGGAATTTATAATCTCGATTTCTTTTCGTTGTGACTTATACCATTTTAACCACATGTTTATTTTTTATGGTGTATAAAGTACCTTATTAATGTAATTTATTATTTACTTAAAAACTTTTATTGGTTTTCAAATATATTTCTGTCTCTCTTCTTCTACATCTTTTTGTTTCAAAAGTTACAAAATGCATAAGGGTTTATTTTATAACCTTATTTTTTCAAGATTTATTATGTTTAAATTACCATTGAAGAACATTATAAGTTGTTTATCTTTTAAAATACATATATATTCTTATTATATTTTTATCTATTGAATTTACATGTTTTCCATTCATTTTACTCTTTTTTGCACTTAATACAACTAATAAAAACATTTTTTTTAAGGAAATCCAACCTTATTTTTTCTTAAGTCGATGAACCTTTTCTTCCACATCCATTTTTAATAAAATAATGTTCTTTCATACGACCAAATGATTATTAAAATACATTTTCAACCATATTTTAATTTCATTTAAAAAATTTAAATCGAATCTTCTTCTCATTTTTAAAATGAAGTAGTTTTTACTTCTTACCAAATGTGAAAGGAATCTAGATTTTAGCATTTACCGCATGAAAAGATTTTACATAAATCTTGGATGTTATTTTATTTAAAGCCTATTTTATATGTTTTGATGGTTATTTTCAAATAAATTTATTTTCTAAATATTCTATAATTTTTTATTTAAAATTTTATCAAAATAAAAGGATTTTTTTATCATTATTTTAAAAGATAGGTTTTAATGTTATTTTAAAAGTATTTTTATCCATTTCTACATAATTCTATGAATATTATTATTTAATTGGTGTATAATCAAATGATTTCATCCACAATATCACTTTGTATTTATTATAATCATGATGTTCTATTTTTTATTGGAAAAAATAAATATTCCGTGTGTTTATTTTAAAATATAGATATTTATGTTGACTACATGTATTATTGATTATTCACCCATTTAATATGATGAATGAATTGAACTTATTAAGTGATAGGGAGGGCTTGTTATAGCCCCTCGATGCATCAGTAGGTCTCATGAGAAAAACATTCTTGGGTATTTTGTGAATGTCTACCCAATTATTTATGAGGTCTAGGAATGATTAATCGATTACTTGTTTATGATATCATAACACAAGGCCTTGCAGTATGATTATAATGTCCATCATTATGAATTATTTCATTATGAAATTATTTATCATTATCCATTTTATTATTTATATTTTTATATTATTCAAGGATATATTCCCCATTTATGATACTATTTACATGTCATAATTGATTATTGTTCATCTATTCCATATTATTCATGATTTATTTATTTTATGGTATCATATATTGTAAGATTTACTTTACTGTGCATCATAGTTCACCCTTTATTATGTTTCCATTCCCTCAGATACCATGAAGGGATCTATGAATGATTTTAGGGATATAATAGAATAAATAATAAGGTTCTCACTAGAATTCATGTTTTGAATGAAACGTTAGTTTGAATTTCAGTATCCCATTTTGGGTATTTAAGGGATATTGAGTTGAAGTGTACAAATTTTACTGTAAGGGTTGTATATCTAAGAGTTTTTCATAATTCTAAAAATCAATAAACTGAAATGATCTTTGAAATTTGATAAAGTTAAAAAATTATTTTAACTCAGATAATTTTGGGTTTTTTAAGTTATGGGGTATTACAGTTGGTATCACAGTAAATATTAGATAGTTTTATAGGTTATTATGATTCAAATAAGGATATATTAATAGTTAAAGATACCATCATGAGTTAATAATTATAAGTTTGATCATAAGTTCAACGACATAGATACCCCTTTTGAGGTTTTTTGTTATGAGAGTTTAAGATGATTAATGATATTTGGGGGGAAATTTATGGGAATATAACCCTTGGGTTTTGTATGTGTTTTAATGAAAAAAAGTTATTTGAGGAATAATGTTTTTATATTTTATGGACATAAGGTATTGATAATGTAATGACCAAAACTGTTATGAATAAAATTTCCTTTTTGATATAATTAAATGTATTGTGTTTATATAAAACATTTTAAGTCCTTTTATTTTATTATATCCAATTGTATTTAAATGACCATTAAGTATCATTATTGTTGACAATATAGACATTGAATAGTGATCACATGAGTTGTATAAATATAGGATTTTTTAGAAATCATTTTGGCACATAAAAAGGAATTTATAACCTCAAACAATAGTATAATACCCTATGAAGCCCATTTATCAGAAATTTTGAGGGAGATAGCATTTATGTTATTTTCCCTTGAAAAATTTCAAGCTAATCTCCAACAACTTAAGTATGAGTGAAACCATTTATAAAATAAATTTAAGCTTATCGAGATCACGTCCCAAGCCATGTTCGCTAAACAATCCCATGAAAGCCCCACAATTGTGCACCTCACTCTTACAGCGTATGCCAGTGTATTAAAGGGATATGTATCAAGACCCTAGAAATAAGAATATGTACATAATTTTTTATAAAATAATAAATATTTTTAATCCTTTTATTGTTACTTTGTAAATTACTTTGAGTGGAAAAATTTTATTTTTAGTTAATATTAAAATTTAAATAATGTGTTTATGAATTAATTGATTTTTGAAATAAATAATATTTTAATAAAATATTATCATTAAATATTTTTTATCAAATATAATTTATCAAATAATTTTTTTGAAGTCAAATGTAATTTTCTACAGGGGTTCAAAAAACGTTCTTCTAAAAAACTAGTCATTTTCAATAGATATTGGTTTTTCTTATAAAAATAAAAATTCACATATTATGTAAATTTTTTAGGTTAAATAAATAATATTTTTGGAATCAGGGTGTTGAAATTATCCAATAGTGAATTTTTCAATATTTTCTGAGACAATCGAATACCCGAGTAAATATTAAATACCGTATAAATATACATTGTGTTTTGTGACATAAAAATAACCTAAAAGTTATGTAATAAGTAATATAAATAGGATAAATGACCAAATAAAAGTTTCAAATTTAAAATAATGTGATTTTAAGTTTATTCGATTTATTTTTTAAGTCCATTTTGAATCCTCCAAGAGATATAATATATTTTATGATTTTAAAATCATTTCTTTCAAAGTGTGACTCACATCCACATCACTAATGGTAATATTTTAATACATTATAACCCTAGAATTATAAAATAATGTAAAACACTCCCATTTTTCATAAATCATGGGAAAAAACCATGGTATGGTTTGTGGTTTTGGATATTTTATTTTGTAGAGTCCAAAACCAAAATAATTAATAAATCCCCCTCCTTTCCTATATAAATCCACTCAATCCCCCATTTATATTCACTAAAAATCCTTTTAGATTTTAAAAACTATAAAATCCAGCCTATAGTGTCCTAAAAACTCTCCCCCAAGCTTTCATGAAGCCCACAACAATCCTTTTGAGTCACACATTCAAGTAAGTGTTCATTCTTTTCATCTCTTTCATCAAGTTTATTTATTATGTTACACATTTTGTTTTAATTACTTGTGTTATAAAATTTATTTACATGTTAATATTACTACACATTTCATATCTAATGATTTGATACAAATTTTTATATCATCAACGACCTTTATAAATTTTTATGTGACACCGTTATACTATCGAAATTGCACTGTGATTTTCTATTCTAAAACAATTGTGTATTGAATAGCATACCCATTTTATATCATGAATATTCAACTTCATACATATATAAATATTTTATTAGGGAATTACATGTATTTATTTCATAATCCTTTATCATGGAATAAATTATGATGATGAATGAATCTATGTTGACTGATCTATGTGCACACTTAAGGATGAGAATGAAATGAAAGTGATGTTTGTGCCCGGAATTATATAATGCTCCAATGCATTGGGTAATGGTTAATATCAAGATACTAAATGTTGTTATAGGGGGTTTATCTTATTAATTTATGGAATTTTTTCCACCATTATGTCTTGGTGGGTTTATCCATGACCTATGTTTATGATTAAGTGATTTAAGTTGTTTCTACATTTCCCATGTTATGATTAACAAGATATATCATGCCTTATAATTAATGTTCCTTTTATTCTCCATTGATATTCCTATTATCGAAAATTTAGTGTATTATTCAAGTTATACCTTCTTTATTCCATTACTGAGCTTTATATCTCACACCTTTCTAATTTATATCCTCAGGTTATCTCATGCAGTGTTAAGTATGAAGGAACATTTTGATCATGTTAAAGAAGTTTTCAATAAAGTTGTTTTTTCATGTTTTAAGTTGTTATGAAATTAATCTAATTTCACAAAGACACCATACCTTTATATATTTTAGGTTGTATTAAGTGTAATTTTATGAAATAAATCAATTATTAACATGTAATAAAGAGTAGGGTGGTTATAGATAACCTTTAGGGTTATTATGATCATTTATGTTAAGGTTAATTAGATAAAAATGGTTATTCCATTTTAAGAACATATTTTTTATCATATAGAAAAACATGGGATTTATAATTTATTTGTTGGATAAGTGACTAAGGTTATTTTTTAAAAATTTAACTATTTTTGGAACATTATATGATTATGGTTAATTGAAATATTTTTGGCTAAGATGAGATTTTATTTGAGGAATAAAGGATGATTTATCTTTTTTAAATATATATGATATTATTGAAACTTTATGGGGATTTAGGTTATTTATAAAAAATATTAGTATATTTTATAGATTATATGATTAAAGTATATACATTTTTTGGTATGTTATTTTATGAGTGATTAATTTTTTTGGAGATAAATGTTAAATTTATCTCATAATAATAAGTGATCATATAATTCTTATTTTTTTTGTTTTAAACTTGTTTAGGAAATATTATGAGGATTTTGAATGTTAGTTAGTTATGAAATGATTTAGATTGAAATTTTGGTGTTATTATTGATGCATTGAATTTTAATGCAGTATTTATTCATATAAATGTTTATTCATGTTCGATATTATCTTAATTTGTGTTAACAATTTTTAGTTTTGATTAATATATTGAAATAAGAGAAATAGTTGGTCATTTATTTGTATCATGTGATCCATTGAATGTTCATTTTAGTTCTTTAAGAATGAAAAAAATCATCATTTATAATTTATAATAAAGGATAAATTAAAAGTGGAAAATATTATTGGATCCCAACCAATGAAATAAATTTTTCTTATGAAGTGGAAAGAAATTAAGTATATTTTCTCTTGTTCTCTTTTTTAATGGTAAAATAATACCTCAACTCTAGAAAAAGGATCTAGAAATAAAAATATTATCCTTTTATAATTTTTATGATTAATTTATTATCTTCTTTTTCTATTAATAATTTATTGTTTTTGGCCATTAACTCTCTCATGATCATGTTCTCTATCACTCTCCATTATTACTTGGATGTTATTTCTCTATTTCATGTCTATATTTTCACTTCTATTCAATGTTCTCCTTATTTGGGAACCTGATTATGTGTTATTCCAATAATCCTTCATATTTACTTTTTCATCTTTTATGAAGTATGTTTTATTATCCCTCTTTATGATATGGGTTTTCAAAAAAGGTATTTTTAAATATAAAAAATGGGGTTTCCTTTCATGATTGCATGTTTTATCTTTAACTCCCTAAAATTGATTTAAACCATTTTTTATTAGAAAAAGGTAAAATTATAAGCATATAATTTCTATAATGGGTATGTATTATAACACCCAAATATTTTAGAACTTTTTTTATTTATGTAATACATTCAATATTGTGGGGTATAAGCAACACTGAGCTTAAACAAACCATGATATACTATAGAAATTTCATTATTTAAATATAGCCATTATAACCTAGTCATTGGTTTAGAAGGTAAGAAAAATAATAAATATATTATGATATATATATTTATATATATTCCTTACAAAAATTAATAATCAATCACATATTGATTATCAATTGGTTAGAAATGAAGATAAAATCATTTGAAGGTAAAAGACATATTTTTCAGAAAATTGTTTTTATATATGCAATACATTTTTTTCTTAATATATTAAATCATTCACTATTGAAAAATTATTTTAATGAAATAATTATATTACATATCTAATTTAATTAATTAAAAACCATTTAATTATGTTTATTATATATGTAATGAGGATAAAGTCATTTTATGTTTAGAAAATGATTTTAGTTATATTTTGTATAAAAATATTATAATTAACTTCTGAAACTTTTATAAAATTTATTTGAGAAAATTACTAATATTATTTAAATAAACATTTAATATTAGTCTTAGATTTAATTTTTTAGAATTTTTTGAAAATATTTATTTTGAGTGAATATTCAAAAATACCGATTTTTGTAAGAAAGTTATTTCTTTTCTTTAAATAAAGTAAATTGAAAGTCCTAAAATGTTTCAAATTTGGTATTAAATTAAAATAATTATCTTTAAATTATAAATAATATAATTAATTAAAAAATAATTATGATCACGTTTACTTTTGGTATAAGCTCATATTTTGGCTTAAAAATCAATTTTCCAAAAAACTTTTTTTGTTTCATTTTACGTATTTATATTAAAATTGATTTTCCCACTTATTGAAATTTAATATTTAATAATTTATTACATATTTGGAATTATGAGGATCAAATTTGGTAAATAGGCCCCTTTTAGTTTTCATCATTATGAATAGTAACCTTGGTAGAAATACTTTTACCACGGTAAGGGAAAAAGCATGTAAAACGTGGATAAAACTATCAGATATGACCTAAAAATATCCCTAAATTATGTCCTATTTTATTTTATGTTTTCTTTAATTCCATAAAAACTATTATTGTAAATGAAATAATTTATTTATACTTTTATTTTATTATAACCTTTATATTATTTTACGTAAAGAATAATTAAAAATTTTCATTCTCTTTTAATTTCTATTATATGTTTTCATGTGGATAAAAATATGTTATTAATGAATTAAAAATATCAATTTTAACACAAATAATTTATTTTTATGATGTTAATTTATTTTTAATATTTATTTATGATATGTTTAGCTTAAATGCTTATGTAATATCGATAAAATGATTGTGAATGAAGTCGAAAAATCAAGGTAAATGATTTTAGAAATTATAAAATAATTTGTTTTTCAATTAATTGTGGTAAAATAAATATAAAATAAGTAAATAAAATTTATAATTAATATTTAAATTGTTTTTATTAAAATTACTTTATTTTATTGATATCTTTGTAGTTAAATTGAACAAATAGTCTCAAAAATGTCTTAATTATATTAATGATAAAAAATATTTTATTAAATGATTTAAAAATAAAAAAAATATCAAAATAGAAAAATTGGGATGGGAAATTGTTTAAAATTTCACCCATGGTCCATTTGTGAGCCACTTTGACCTTATTAGTAAATTTAAAATCCTTTAAGTGTGAAAAATGTGTTACCATTGTCCTCATAAAAAATTGTTAATGAGGGGGTTAAGAAAAAATGATAAGGTTCAAAATGAGCCTTAAAATGAATAAATTTTATTGTTTGAAGTTATTTTGACCTTATCATGTCCTAAATTCTAAATTATTTCCCTTTTTCCACTTTATATGATTATGATATTTATTATATTTTTAAGTTCTTTACATTTAAAATTGTGATACTCTCATCACTTATAAAAAGGCATCCCTTCTCATCTCTTAATCATAACTTTGAGCCATTTATATTATCTAATATATACCCAAATACATTTACAACCATTCTATTCATGACCTATAGGCTCTATACTTAACAAAATATCAACCTAGAAGGATTAATGTGTAAACCAAAGGAGGATTTCCAATGAATAGATATACCTCTTAACAAAGTTCTTTCATTTTATTTATTCTTCTTAGTAATTCAATAATATAATAAAAATGTTGATATAATAAAATAATTATCTCCTATAAACTTACATGTTATTAATTCTATGTTATAACACTTAGTCATCTCTATCTCCATCCTATGAGAAATGAAAACATCACTCTTACGTACGTGTGGACTACCACCTCCACAAAAGTGATGCTTTTATTTATCCATCACCACATCAAAATGATGGTTATTATGATAGATTTAATGAATATATATTATACTCATGAAATAGTTAGAATTTTATAAATATAATATTTTAATTACCTTAATACCCTTCCACTCATTAAAAATGATAACATCGCTCGTGCGTATGTGTGGACTACCACCTCCATGAAGTGATGTGATTCATTTTTCAGTGTCTGTGTAAAATATACAGAGTACACACAATGCTGAAAATTAAAATATAGAAATCACTGAGAGAGAGTAGATATGAGTTTAGAATTCTCTAGTGATTAGCAGTGCAGTTCATAGACTCCTTCAATAAGACATAAATGCTTCTGAGTCTTTCTCTGGTTTTTTTGTTGAAAAATAGAGTTTCGTGATTCAGCTTTTGTTCTTCACGAGTAAATATGTTCTCTTAATCCCAGTGTACTTCGTGTGTTCTTCAGTAGAGTCAGATTGTATGAAAAATACAATTCGTTCTTTGAAGATCTTGTAATGTATTCTTCGTGGTCATGCTTGTGAACTTTTTTTTGTTTAGTATAGTGCACTCACATTTCTTGAGTAGTCACGTGTCTCTTCTTCCTATTGGTGACATTTCTCTTTATCTTTGAATGCATGAGTGTTAGCCGACAGGTTCCATGTATTTCATACCTCGTACCTCTTACTACAGCTACAAATAAACATTAAATATGTCCATGAATTAAAGGTATAAAATATGACTGTTAAAAAGTTAAATAGAAAAAAACAAAATAGTTTAGGAAATGTTGTCACAGTAGTTATGAAAACGGTGTCTTCTCCATGGTATCTCCTTTTCATGGTGTCTCTTTCACGGTGTCTCATTCTCGGTGTCTCCTTTATGGTGTCTCCTTTTCACGGTGTCTCCTTCACGGTGTCTCCTTGTCACGGTGTCTCCTTGTAACGGTGTCTTGCTTACGGTTTCTGGCTTCCGGTGCCTTGCTCATTTTTTCTGGATTCACAGTGCCTTGATGACTGTGTCCTGCTAACTATGTCTAGCACTTAGGAAAACAGAGTGTCTGGTTTACGGTGTATGTTCTTAGTGTCTGGCTTCATGGTGTCAGGCTTACTGTGTCATGGTGTCTTGTGGTCGCAGTGTCTCATGGTCACAGTGTCTCATTGGTCACGGTGTTAGGATTACCGTGTCACGGTGTCTCATGGTCATGGTGTCTCATGGTCATGGTGTATCATTGGTCATGGTGTTTTAGACTTAGGCTTCACGGTGTCTGCTTCATTACATTGTTCTTTTTCACGATGTCTGTGTCTTGGTCACAGTGTCTAACTTACTATGTCAATCTTCACGGTGTCTTGTACTTAGGAAAATAACTGTATTCATACTTAAACAGTAATATGCATAAAATGAATTAAGCTCAGCCATTATCAAGTATGAGATAAATTGAAATATAAATACACATGATTAATAATATTTGTGAGATTTGTTATCATTAATAATATTTGTAATTATTATTGAGATTTGTGATCATTAAAACATGATTAATACATGAGGAGTCCAACAATCTCCCCCTTTTAGATCATCACAAATGAAGTACAGTTAAAGGGTAAATTAAATAGAATAACAGGTAACTACACACCTTTTCTCCCCCTTTGGGGATTATCAAAAAGTAGAAAGAATAGAGGACAAACAGTGCATATAGAATTAAGAGTTTTCAGAAGACAACATACAGTAGAAATACAAAAAATCAATGGCATCCCCATAAAAAAATAGAAGTCACCGGTCTTCTTCAGGGATTGGCCTTCTCTTTGCCTTTATCAATATAAGAAGAGGAATCCATAGGGGAAGTTGCTGATGTAGAAGAAGTCATAGAAGTGGTATATAGAGAAGGTAAAGGGAGACCTTCGAAGATTGAGGGATCCAATGTAGGAGCAGTGGAGGATCTTGGTCGTTGCTGGTCAAGAATGATAGGCCTGATCTGACTAAGAGAGTGGAAAATAGACATAGTTGTTGAAGCTAAGGAAGAAGTGAAAGTAGGTAATCTAGGTCTAAGAGGAGAAGTCACTGGAGCAAAAATTGCTGTAATTTGAACATGAAGATATGATCTCAGAAGAATGATGAAGTCTGTAATGATTTCTCCACCATATTGCATGGCCTTTTCAAAGTCATCTTTTTTTTCATGAATTTTTACAACAATATGGTAAACTTGGTTAGCTTATGGATTTGGTTTTTCAAGGCATGGGTTATGGGAGGAATTATTATATTCTCTAAAAGGTATTTGAAGTGATTGGTCATATCAGTCTTGGAGAAAATATGGTTAAATTAGAAATCTACATTCTTAGAGATCTCCTGCTGAGCATCATTGGAAATGTTTGAGTGAATTTGAACCATGTGAAGCACTCTATCACTATTATTAACAAATTTAGATAAAGGAGCCATATCAAAGCCACTGAAGACATTCTGAATCTCTTCCTTGACTATTGATCTGAGTAAAGAATAGTCCAAGTAAGGTGTAAAGCATTCACCAGAGGGATGAGAAGCTTTCATGGCTGTGGTCAGAGACTTCAACTGATTCAATACCTTTTGAATACTGCCAGCATATTAATCTGTGCTCTTATTAAGGTTCCCCACAAGCTCTCTCATGTGGTGAAACATCTTCATGTGCCTTTATGCAATCTTTTCATCAAATGATAGCAGGTATGGGTGAATCTGGGACACAATATCTCGAGAGATGTTTGAAACAGAAGGTTTAGGAGAAGTAGGAGCAGGCTCTGATCTGGAATTCAGTTCTTTCTGCAGGTTTTCAATCATACCTTTCAGGGTTGCAAATTCGGTACATAGCAACTTGTTCTTAACTCTTAATTCTTGAATCTCATTGATCATCTTGGGTTTAATTCACGAGATAATCTTTTCTAAAAGCAGTGAGGCATCTTGGTGACTCAGTTTGGTCATAAGATGAGGTTGAGGGGATATAAGTTTCTCAACTTCAGCTAAAATAGTGTCTCCAATGACTTTCAAATCATCTTTACTGACAAAAGATTGTTGTTCAGGTTAAGGTGAAGGTGCAGGAAGTGGTATAGGTGCAGGCTCAGGTTGAGGTTTAGGTTGAGGTTCACGTTCAGGTGCAACGTATGTGACAGATTTCAATTGAAACAAAGAAGAAAGATCAATCCCAGTGGCAGTAACCTGTTGAGATTCACTCACATCATAGAATCTAGGGACTACATACTGAGTGTACACAGAATATGACTCAGTAGGTTGAGATGCTTCATCAGGCTTAGCCTCATCAGCATCATCTTCATTAGTATCAAGATTTTTAGGTTCATATCCCTCAACATGTGCTTCCTTTTCCGGACCTTTAGGTCAGGGGCTTTTTCTAAATCCACTGGTTCATCTCTAATTTCCTCAGCCATTTCTTGCATATCCAACCTAAAGGCTATCTCCATCCTCTCTTTAGAAGAGGGTATTATCTCAGGAATAGATTGTTCCACATGAAGGTCTTCCAGATTAGCTTCTTGGATAACAGGGAGTTCTTTTTGAGTTACTTCTTTCACAGTAGGGGGTTCTTCTACTACAGCCTCTTCTATAACAGGGAGTTCCAGAACAGGTTGTTCTTTGACATTCTGGTCAAGTTCTATCACACCTAATTCGTTTCCAGCCTCGGGTTGGGTTTCTGGATTGATATCAAATCTAAGGACTTAAGGTTATTCTTCAAGAACAACAGGAGGAATAATATGCATTTCTTCCTCAATAACAGATTCTTCCCTATGAGGTATATCTGCCTCTTCTCCATGTGGTACTTCAGATGCCTCTTCTTCTTCTTCTTCATCTTCTGAATATTCCACAACTTCATCTGGCTCCAAACCAGGATCAGAAAATCCCTTCATCCTTGTTGGATAATCTACAAGATTGAACTTCTCATAGAGATTATCATTATCTTCAACTCAATCCTTCTTCTAGGGTTTTTAGTTTATTTTAATCTTCTTAATTGTAGGTTTATATAAACAATATTCATAGTCCATAAGTACTTCTTCATTGGGTCCAACTACTCCCTTTGCAACAAGCATTGCTGAAATTAGCCTAGAGTAAAATAGAGAGGTGGATTTGGATGTGACCTTGATCAATTCACACATATGGTGAATGATGTATTTTCACAGATTGATTATGTGTCCATTCTTCATAAGATGAATCAGTAACACATCTTGATATTTCAAGACATCAAAGTCACCTTTCCTCGGGCTAATTATATTTTGAAAAAATTTAAACAACAGCCTTGTCTCTCCATCAAGTTCAGTAGCTATGAACCTTCTCTTGGTTCCATTTCTAGTTAGGATTTCCAGTGCATTTTCCAGGTCAACAAAATCAGTTGTAGGTGGGGTATCTATTTGATAATAATCACAAATTAATTCGTGAGGTATCCTAATTAATACATCCCATAACCTCGAAGAGAATGAGAAACTTTTTCCATTTACCCAACTCCTCACAACATAGCTTTCACCAGCATCAAAATAAAACTGTACATAGTGATAAACCTGAGCTACTATCCTCGGATAAATAGGTCTATCCTTCCTTGAGAACCATTGGAGCCATCCTTGTTCTCTTAAAACTTTTAAAAATAGAGATTTTCTAGACAACATCCACTCAAATAAAATTCCCTTTTCTGGTACTACACTATAGTTTACCAGGTTTGGATTTAGGGGTCCTTCGGTTGCCAGCTTTGGTGCTATTTTCTTCTTCTTCGATCTACGATTCTCATGAGTAGATGAAGACAGACACTTCATCCTTGGAATCCACTGGAGGTTCGAGAAAGAGAGAAAGAGAAAGTTTACAAGGTTGAGAGGGTTTGAGAGGAGGTCCGAGTGAAGAACTGAGTGAAACCCTTTTGTTTTATCTTTTGGAAATGTCAAATGTCACAAAAGTAAAAACGCGCGAAAGTAAAAAAGTGGTGAAATAATAATTACCGTGATATGGATTAAAAAAAACAAAAAATAATTTTCATAATGAGACTGTGAATAGTCATTACGTTGCGATGGAAAGTGGTCTTCACAGTGAGATAGTCAGTGGTCGTCACGATGAGACAGTGAATGATTTGTTCAATCACGGTGAGACAGTAAGTGACAGACCATGAACATAAGGCTCTAACGGTGAGACCGCAAACATGAGACAGTAACTGAGAAACTGTGAACATGAAAGAGTAAAGTAAAATATTGTAAAATATTAAAAATTAAGTCTAATAAGATATCTATTTCTGATTGATCATGCTAAGATCATGCATGATGTAATCTATTCTCTAAAAATTTAATGGTTTAGTGAATATATCAGCAAGTTGATATCCAGTACCAATGAATTCCAAGGCGATATCACCTTTTTGATAATGATCCCTCAAAAAGTGATGTCTTACATCAATATTTTTTGTCCTAGAATGTGAAACTGTATTTTTTAAATGTTAATAACACTTGTGTTGTCACAATTTATTAGTACATGTTTGAATTGATATCCATAATCTAGTAAAGTGTGCTTCATCCACAAAATTTTTGCACAACAAATCCCAGTAGCTATGTATTCATCTTCTACAGTAGATAATGCAACAAAATTTTGTTTCTTACTACACCATGATACTAGTGACTTACCTAAAAAGTGACATGTTATAGAGGTGCTCTTTCTATCTAACTTACAGTCACCGAAGTCAGCATCAAAATAACTAACTAGTTCAAAGTATTTCTCTTTAGGATTGAACAGTTCTAAATTGGGTGTATGCTTGAGGTATTTAAAAATTCTCTTTACAATATTTAAATGATATTCTTTAGGGTTTGCTTGAATGCGAGCACACATACACACACTAAACATAATATCAGGACGACTAGCAGTTAAGTAGAGTAGACTTCCAATCATTCCTCTTTAAGTGGTTTGATCAACAGATTTTCTATCTTCATCAAGATCCAACTTAGAGGTGGTACTCATGGTACTGTCACTAATTTTAGTTCTATCCAATCCAAAAAGATTTATAATATATTTAGTGTATTTACTTTGAGTTAAAACAATTTAATAATTATTTTGAAAGATTTTAAATCCAAGAAAGAATTTTAGTTCACCCATTAAACACATTTCAAATTCGTTTTGCATCATTTTAGAAAAATCAATACATAATGATGTTTTTGAAGATCCAAAAATGATATCCTCTACATAAATTTGAACAACTAATACATCATTAGAAATATGTTTTATAAAGAGGGTAGGATCAACTATTCCTTTTATAAAACCTTTGGAAATAAGAATAGTACTTAATCTGTCATACCAAGCACTTGGAGCTTGTTTTAAACCATATAAATCTTTTTATAGTTTAAAAATATGATTTGGAAAATGAGGGTTTGTAAATCCAGTAGGTTTTTCAACAAAAACATCATCACCTATATACCCATTTAAGAATGCACTCTAAAAATCCATTTGATATAGTTTGAAATTCAGATGTGCAGCATAAGCAAGTATAATTATGATGGCTTCATGTTTGGCTACTCGAGAAAAAGTCTCCTCAAGTCAATGCCTTCTTATTGAATATAGACTTGTGCAACTAATCTAGCCTTGTTCCTTACCATATTTCCAGCTTCATCTACCTTATTTCTAAACACCCATTTAGTGCCTATGACAAAAGTGTCCTTGGGTCCTTCAACAAGTTTCCAAAATTTATTTCTTTCAAACTGATTGAGTTCTTATTTCATAGACATTACCCAAAATTCAACTTTTTCAACATCATCAATGTTTTTAGGTTCAAGTTGTGACAAGAAGGCTTGATGTTCAACTTGATTTCTAATATAAGCTCTAGTTTGTGTTCCTTTCTCTAAGTCTCCTAAAACAGCATCTAAGGGATGGTTTCTAAGGGTTCTAACCTTTCTTGAAAAAGAGGGACTAGAGATTTCAAGTTCATCAACAGATTCAGGTTCATTAAGACTTGATAGCACATAATTTCCAGAATTGGTAGTTTTCACAGATTCTTTCACAGAGGTATTTGATGATTTTGAGTTGATGTTCAGATTTGATATATCATCCTCTAGATTTTCTAGGATGGTTCTAGGCTCATGTGGATCTGTTTCATTAAACTTGATATGGATAGATTCTTCCACACATTTAGTTTCTTATTGGATACTCGATAAGCTTTACTTGATATTGAATTACCCAAGAAAATTTCTTCATCACTTTTGGATGAAAATTTGTCAACATTATGCTTAGTGTTGAGAATAATGACTTTGCAACCAAAAACTCTAAAGTAATTAAACTTAGGCTTCCTATTATTCCAGAGTTCATATGGGGTCTTTTTGATAATCTGTCTAATCAAGACTGTATTTATTATGTAGCATGTTTTGTTAACAACTTCATCCGAAATGTTAATAGGTAGGTCATATTCACTAAGCATTGTTCTAGAAATTTCTTGTAGGGTTCTATTTATTCTTTCTACAACACCATCTTGATGAGGGGTTCTATGAGCAGAAAATTTGTGATTATAACCATTTTTTGAGCAAAAGGATTCAAACTCTTGATTTTCAAACTCATGGCCATGATCACCTATTAAAGATTTAATATTAAGGCCACTAAGATTTTCTAAAGACTTGGTATACTTAGTAAAATAAGATAAGGCTTCACTTTTGTGAGCCATGAAGAAGGTCCAGGTATATCTAGAGAAATCATCTACTATAACATATACATAGTGATTACCATTTAAGCTAGAAACTCTAGATGGTCCAAAAAATCCATGTGAACCAATTGGAGAGGTTGAGAAGTAGAAACTTCATTCTTTGGTTTGAAAGAGATTTTGTGTTGTTTTCCCTTTTGACAAGGATAAAAAAATTCATTTGGAAACTCAAGTTTGGGTAAGTCTCTAACTAAGATCTTCTTAGTCAATTTTCTAAGTGAATGTATATTGCAGTGTCCTAATATTCTGTGCCAAATCAAGACAATTTATGAAAATCATTTAAATAAGTAATATTTTGTTCGGCTAAATAATTAAAATCACCTGTATAAATATTTTCATTTCCTAAGTCAGAAAATACTAAATCATTTTTGGAATTAAAAACATTAAAAGAATCATTTTCAAAATTAACATTAAATCCATCATCACATAACTGAGAAATACTTAACAAGTTGTATTTTAATCCATCAACAAATAAAACTTTAGAAATTCAAACTGAGTTAGTGTTACCAATTTGGCCTAGGCCGATGATCTTTCCTATAGAATTATCACCAAAGGTGACATAGCCTCCATCAACTTTGATTAAACTTTTAAAACATGATAAGTATCATGTCATGTGTCTTGAACATCCAATTTCCAAGTACCATGTCTTCCAAAATGAACTTTTTAAGCAAGTCTCCTACAAAATAGGTTTAGATGTAAAATGATTTTGGTACCCATGTTCTCTTGGGTCCAGACAGGTTAGAAAGCAAAGATTTAGGTACCCAGACTTTTCTTATGGGTCTCGTATAATTCACAAAATAAATGGATTTTTAAAGATATAATTTATTTGGTCTATAAAAATGTAAATAACTAGTTGAAGTGTATGGATTTATAGAACTAGAACTAGCGGTATTCTGTCCAGATTTAGGAACAAATTTAGTTTTAGTGATCTGTCTCTTTCCAGGATGATAGCCTATTCCAGTGGTATATTTTGGTTCCACTTGTTAACCTAACATTTGAGTTAGTGTGTTTTTTTCCATTTGTGAACTTTTCTATGTCCTTTCTTAGTTGCTCACTAGAAATTTTCAGTTCTGTATTTTCCTTAAGTAATTGAGCATTCTTTTCTTCTTCTTCATCATGGGCAGATTTAACAAAACGTGATGTTTCTTCAAGGTATTATATTTTTCCTTAAGCTCATTACAGGTTTCTTACAGAATGTTATAGTATTAAAATAGTTCCTAACTAGACATGTTTTTTGATTCAAAATGAGAATTAATTTTAGAATAATATGAATTCAATGTAGGAGTGTCCAGTGTTACCTCTGATGTGTTTTTCATAATGTACATGTTAGCTTTATGAGATTATTCATATTTAGTAGAATCAGAATTACTTGGAGTGTCTTATGAATCACTCCAAGTTGCTTTCATTTCTTTATAGTACTTATTATCCTTGTAGTCATTTTTCCTCTTGAACATCAATTTTGGACAGTCAGCTTTTATGTGACCTTTTCTTTTGCATTCATAGCAGGAAACTTCATCACTCTTATCATCTTTCTTCCAATATTTCTTCCAGTGTACTTTGTTGTCATATTTACCTTTGTGGATTGATTTTTGGAAGAATTTATTCTTCCTATAGAGCTTCTTAAATCTCCTGTCTATCTGAGCCATCTCTGCATCACTGTCAGATGCAGTCTCATCATTACTCGAGCTTTCAGTAGGTATGTGAACTTTTTCCTTGTCCTTTCTCTTTGAGGTAGTAGACTTAAATGTCACTTACTTCCTCTTTGGTTTATCATATTCTTTCTTTTCTACCTTCAGTTATTTTTCATACATTATTAACTTACCAATTAATTACTTAACAAGTAAAGTACCAATATCATAAGATTCTCTAATCGAGACAGATGTGCCTCTCCCTCAGTCTGTCAGATATCTCAGTATTATCATGATTTGTTTATTTTCTGGAACAACCTTTCCAAGGGAGCTCATAGAGTTGAAAATTTCATTGAACCTGAGATACATGTCAGAGATAGGTTCATCAGGATTCATTTTAAAATTATCATATTTAGTAGTATAAGTGTTCAATCCCATTTTTTTAACATTGGTTGTTCCTTCATGAGAAACCCCCAAGGTATCCAAAATTTCATTGGTAGTTTTCTAGCAGATATGCGATTAAATTATTCATCTCGTAATGCACAATACAGGGCATTCATAGCTTTATAATTATTATTGTAAACTATTTTTGTAGGTTCATCCCAAGTTGTTCTTTCAGTTTCTGGAATATTATATTGTGTCTCTATAGCAATACATATGTCAAATCCCATACTCTCTAAGTGAATTTTCATCTTAAGTTTCCACTGGGCATAATTTGTACCATTAAATAATGATGTCCTGTTGGTAGCAACACCTTAAAGTCTATTTTCCATACTAACAAATTACTTTAAATGAGCTAGAAATTTAGAATTAACAGAAATTTATAGATCTTTAATGTACAACTACAATCACAGTTGAATAAAATTACACAGATTCTTAACAGGGGAACCTCTACTACCAAATGTTGGTTGAAGTAGTTAACTCAAGAGGGGAGGGGTGAATTGAGTTACTATAAAAATTTCTGTTTAAAAGAATCATAGTTTTACAAATAATGATTTCCCAAAAAAATAGATATAGCCCAAATAATCAAGGTTATACTATTATAATAGTTTGACTTTTTAAACAAATTCTTAGAAGATTTAATAATTCTCAGTAATCTTAATTGGTTTTATTAAAATTAAATTTGAAGTTATCCTACTAAGACAAATCAGATATAACTTCTTTCCAAGAATAACTATCAAAGTGAAATTATTGTTTTCCTGGATTATGCAGTAAAGTAGTAAAACATAGTAAACTAAATTAAAATAGCATAGTGGATATAAAAAAAGTGGTTTAGTCTCAGTTCGAGACCTAATCCACTCTACTTTTTGATCACCTACCACCAAGCAGTTTATATAAATAAACTCTGATCCACACCCTGGATCAGAGTTAAAAACAGTACATAGACTATCCAGGCCACGCAGGGACCTCTTCTACAGTATTTGTGGGAAAACAAAATAATGACTAGGCCACACAGGGACCTATTCCACAGTTGTCGTGGGTAAAGAAGGGTAAAAAATTTGTTGTGATGATTTTGAAATCCTCCGGTTCAGCATACGTGTCATTGTGTGTGTAAAATATACAGATTACACACACTGATCAAAAGTAAAATAAAGAAATCAATGAGAGAGAGTAGATATGAGTTCATAATGATCTACTGATTAGCAGTACAGTTCATGGACTCTTGGGATAAGGCATAAATGCTTCTGAGTCCTTCTCTGGTTCTTGTGTTGAAAAAAAGAGTGTTGTGATTCAACTTTTGTTCTTCATGAGTAATGATGTTCTCTTGATCCTAGTGTACATTGTGTGTTCTTCAGCAGAGTCGGATTGCATGCATGAGACAATTATTTCTTTGAAGATATTGCAATGTATTCTTCATGGTCGTGCTTGTCAGCTTGTTTTTTTGTTTATTACAGTGCACTCATGTTTCTTGAGTTGTCGTGTGTCTCTTCTTCCTCTTGGGAACACTTCTCTTTATCTTTAAATGCATGAGTGTCAGCCGACATGTTCCATGTTTTTCGTACCTCGTATCTTGTAATATGGCTGCAAATAAACATTAAATATTTTAGTTCATAAAAGGAGTCAAATATGAAAGTTAAAAAGTTAAATAGAAAAATGATAAAATAGTTTAGGAAACAGTGTCATAGTAGTTACGAAAACGGTGTCTACTTCATGGTATCTCCCTGTCACATTGTTTACTTCATGGCATCTCCTTCATGGTGTCTCTTTGTCACGGTGTCTCCTTGTCACGATGTCTCCTTCACGGTTTCTCCTTGTCACGGTGTCTCCTTCACAGTGTCTTCTTGTCCTGGTGTCTCCTTGTCACGGTGTATTGCTTACGGTTTGTAGCTTCTAGTACCCTACTCATAGTTTCTGGATTCCTGGTGCCTTGAGTATTGTGTCTTGATAATAGTGTCTAGAACATAGGAAAACAGAGTGTCTGGCTTATGGTGTCTGTTCTTAGTGTCTTGCTTCATGGTGTCAAGCTTACTTTGTCACGGTGTCTCATGGTCAAGGTGTCTCATGGTCATGGTGTCTAATTGGTCACGGTGTTAGGCTTATTGTGTCATGGTGTCTCATCATCCTGGTGTCTCATGGTCACGGTCTCTCATTGGTCATGATGTCAGGATTACTATGTCATGGTGTCTCGTGGTCGCGGTGTCTCATGGTCACGATGTCTTATTGGTCACAGTGTCTGAGACTTAGGCTTCACGGTGTCTGCTTCATCACAGTGTTCTTGTTCATGGTGTCTGTGTCTTGCTCATAGTTTCTGACTTACTGTTTCAAGCTTCACGGTGTCTTGTGCTTAGGAAAATAATTGTATTCATACTTAAACAGTAATATGCATAAAAGGAATTGATCTTATCCATTATCAAGTATGAGATAACTTGAAACATAAATACACATGATTAATAAGATATGTGAGATTTGTGATAATTAATAAGATTTGTAATTATTATTTAGATTTTTGATCATTAAAAAATTATTAATACATGGGGATTCCAACATTTATAAATCAATTTCAAGTTTTATTCTTTGGCATAATTTTGTTTCAGTAGTTTTGAAAGTCATAAGGGTTTACTCTATAATATCAATTTTTCAGGATTGTTTATGTTTAAATTTCCATTGAAGAATTTTAAAATACTTATCTTTTAAAATACATATATTTTCTTCTACTATATTTATCTATGAAATTTTATTTTACTCTCTTTGGTACTTCATATGATTTATTGAACATTTTTCAAGAAAAGTCAACCTTATTTTCGCTTTGGTCGATGGAATTTTTTTCTATGTCTGTGTTTAATATAATGGTTTAAAGAATATTATTTTCAATGATAAAATGATTATTTAAAGTCATTTTGAACCATATTTACTTTTTTTAAAAGTTTAGAAAATAATTTTCTTATCATATTCCAAATGAGATACTTTAATTTCTTTACAAAAAGTTTGAATGAGATACTTGTTTGAATTTTTACAATACAAATGGATTTTCCCTCTCCTATGAATGTTATTTACTTTGAAACATACTTTAAAATTTTCAATGGATATTTTTTAAAAAATGAATTTTTTGAATATCCTGTAATTTTTATTTAAAATGTTATAAATAAAAAAGTTATTTTTATCATGTTTTTAAATAAAAGTTCAAATGTTGTTTAAAATAATTTTCACTCATGTTATAATAATTTAACATATATTATGATTTATTGGGAATATAATATAATTATTCTATCCAAAAAAATTGATCTGTATGGATTATTATTGTGATGTTTTATTTTTAAATGAGTAAAAATATTAACATTCTGCATTCTAGTTTTATAATATTGATATTTAAATTGATTAGATACTATATTGATTATTCACTACTTTAATATGATGAATCCATTGTTCTTAGTAATATATGTTTGGGTCTCATTATATCCCCTTGATTCATTAGTTTGTCTCATGATATAAAAAACTATGGGTTTTTTGAGTATGCTTGTCTAATAATTTGTGATATCTTGGCTTAAGGCCTTGAGGGTATGATTATGATGTATTGAAATAAGGTCTTAAAAATATGTGTATGATGTCCAAAGTTATAAATTCTATCATTATAAAATTAGTTATTTTCTCTATGTAATTATTTAGGTAGTTATTTCATCCATCGAGATATTCCCCTTTTATGATATTAATTAAATTACATATTTTATTATTGTTTATTTCTACCATATTATTAATGATTTATTTATTTAATGATTTCTTATGTTATACACTTTACCTAACTAATCAAATTTGATTAACCTATATTTTTTTCTATTCCCTTGGATACTAAGAATGGATCTATGAATTATTTCAAGGACATACTAGAAAAAATAATAATTTTCTCACTAGAATTTGTGTTTTGAATGAAAAATTAGTTTAAATTTAAGAATCCTATTTTTTTGGATTAAATGTAAATTTAGAGGAAGTGTTAAATTTATATTTTAAGGGTTTTATATGTAAAACTTTTCCCCATTTATTTAAAACTTCAAACTAAAAATATAATGAAAATATAATAAAGTGAAACCATTGTTATAAATCAGGTAATTATGGGTTTTTTAAATTATAGGAAATTACAACATAGGTCAGGATAGGGGAAACACCAAGGTTTTTAGCTCTCTAAATAGGTATATAGTAACAAATGAATAGGTTATGTTGATAACTATGAGTATGGGTTCTGGTGTATAGTATACATTGACCGTACCTTGAATCATGTTTAATGTTGACATTCAATAACCCTACACAACCTGTATTTTCTTATATCCTTAGATTCTTGCTCTCAAAGCATAGTGTTAACCACTTAGGGGTGGTGGTGGATGAATTAGATCATGGTGATATCCACCTCTATCACCTCCTCCTGGTGCACCACTAGCTCGTTTATTATAGCCTCCTCCTTGAGGACCACAATGTTTACCTTGGGGAGGCCCCAATCACATCATTGCCTCTAGTGTAAGGGTCAATATACCATTTGATTACCCTCTTATTCACCTTAGGTAATTTGGTCATGATCCATATGTCTATAGGCACAGAAAATCCTATCTCATAGCTTGATATATCCTCTGTGTAGATCTTGATCCATTAATCCCGAGTCCTTGGACTATGTATGAGTGTGCCTTGGATATTGTGACCTTGAGTCCAATCAACAACTTGTCATTGTTGATCACTATTCTCCTAGATAACCACCACCATGTCCATACATCTATTTATCATCCACCAAAAATATATTGATCACCAAGTCCCTCACTAGAACCCTGAAATAGGTGGGGATAAAGAGTGGAACAATGTAGGCTAGTATCTCTTTATGATGGTTATGCTTGAACATCAATGAATGAATGAAACCTTTATGAATCTCATCAACAGAGTAAATTTTTTGGTCAATTAACCTCAACATATACTAGAAAACTGATATTATACCATGATGAAGCTTTAATATCACTTATATTCACATTTATCTTAACATAGTCCGGTGGTACTCCCCACAAAACTAGTTCTCAAACTCAATCCATAGGATAATCTCCTCATCATGAGTATGAATGATCAAATTCGAGTAGTGAATCATTATTCCATGATTAATTTTAGATAAAATATTTACCATAGGATCTAAGGGTGATAGTATAAGGAAGAACATCCAAATCACTACCACAATCCAGTCACTACTTCCTAAGGGTTAGGGTCACCTCAAAACTGAGGTGGTCACTCCCACCAAAACTTTTGAACCATACTACGCTTACATGCGTCCTCATATTTCTCTACTAGAATGATTTGTTACTCAATATGTGGATTTATTTACACCTTGGATATTAGGGGGTAATCTCCAAACACTTTAAGCAAAATAGTTCATACCCTCTCACCTGATGGAGACATCTCATAGTCCAGTCCGTAGATAAAGGCGTCTTTGATTATAATGTTGAAAATAGGTGGCACGATCACTAGGCCAAGCACATAATGACTCTACCCAGAGGATCCTAGATATATAAAATCTATATAGATATATAATACAACTTAAAAATGGTTCATTGACATTATATAATATCTAGGGAGTTAACTCTATAAAAATATAGAAATCTATAATAAACTCATAAAATATCCATATAACATTTAATTTTTCCCTGTAACTAGTTCCTTGGATCCCTGAGTTGACAAGTGGGTTATCATTATCCAAGTGAATGGATAAATAATTTTTCATTCCAATAATAGGTTTTATATCCTGAAGTTAAAACTCGCCTCTTGACACTATTGCCCTATGTTCCCAAAAAAACCAAGAAAATACATAACTCTTAACTGTATCCCCATGAAAAACCATTTCAAATACAACTTTAATATAACCTATCCCAATGAGGTCCCATATAGACCAATAAAGTTTTCCACCTTAAT
Source organism: Viscum album (assembly GCA_963277665.1). Taxonomy (NCBI): domain Eukaryota; kingdom Viridiplantae; phylum Streptophyta; class Magnoliopsida; order Santalales; family Viscaceae; genus Viscum; species Viscum album. Next base: position 2,087,138,408 of record OY728132.1, read on the forward strand.
CTCATCTCTAATAGGCCAAGGGATTGTTACTAGAACTAATTATAAATATCAAAAAACATGGGAGGCCTTAACCTAATAAACCTATACAGAACCATCAATATTAATATATTGTAACAATAATGAAACACTATATAAAGAACTATATTGAATATATAAAAATTCATGAAACAAATTATAAGATCCATAAAAGAATAAAAAGTGGATATACCATAAATTAAATGAAAAAATGAATTCATAATAATCCCACGGAAAAATAAATCAAAAGAATCTGAGATAAGGGTTCTCCAAAAGGACTAGATCCGGACACAATTGTTGTCAATAGACATCATTTCTAGTTACCACTAAGCTCCTGCTCTGCCAATAATAAGACTTCCCAAATCACCATGAGACTATCCATAATATTAATAACACATGACATGTGAATGTGAAATTCCCATATAGGGGTGAGTGTATTCACACTTAGTAATACACCACAGAATTTATAATTGAATTAATAAATATCCTATTATGGATAAAAATATAGAGTTAAAGGATACACTACACACAATATAAGAATATGAAACCAAAAACAAACATATGATTTCAAGTTAGAAAACTCAGGACACTAAGTCCCACTTATAAAACACCCAACTAAAAAGATTTGTACACCATTATTAACCATGTTACAAACTACCTAGATATGAAAACTAAATTTTACTCACCAAACATAGTGGGGGACCCATGGATCACCAAGTTAAGTATTTTTTAGGGATTTTTGAACCCCTAATGGAGGAATCACTCTTTATAGTATAATTTTATCAAACATGGGAGTACATAACTCATTAAATATAGGATTTGTTCCATGATTATTCTTGATACTTTGTTCAAGGGAGTAAAAAACTCTATAGGCTTTGTGAATGACCCATAATGTACTAAGGGTATGTGAGTACTTACTGCATTCCCGAACTATATAAAACTAAGACCTTGTGTATGTGGGGGAGTAATGAACTATATAACTCTATACAGGATTCCTGCACTATCATAAATGAAAAACAGGGGGAGTATCGAACCCTAAGGAATACTCGACATGTCATTCTTGAACCCTAACATCAACCTTATGGAGATAAATCCTAAATCCGCCAATCTTGCTTCAAAAAAATCCGTGGATTACTAAAAATACTACACAATTTTGATAAACTTTTAAAATATCTAAATATATTATATTTACTTTACCAAAAGTAACTAATGGTAATTATGCTGTGAAATATTCCATACATGCAAATATACAGGCTATGTGGTGGCCTCTGAGCACACTATGTGGCATACTGAGTGTAACACCGTTAGATTTTAGTATATATTTTTCTTCATTTAAATATTATGTTGAATACATTTAATCACACACAAAACTAATATAAAATGAACAATGATACATTTTAGATAAAATAATACAATACAAGATAAAAATTAATACATTATAATAATGCAATATTATGCAAAAAAAGATAATATTTAGTTACAAAAAATATTAAAAAAATATATACACATATTCATGTTCTAAGTATTATTATTATTTTTTTTAAAGAATGATTGGATTTATTTATAAGATTAAAATAAATAATTTAATGTCAATATATTCATATAATTTAATAAATGTTTATTAAACAAGTAATTAATCCTAAATAATTATGAAAAAACATTTAATGGTAAAATTAATTTTTTCACAAAGAATTACAATTTTTCAATATATTGTGTATTTTTAACTGAATTGAAAATTATGTAATTATGTGTAATATAATAATAATAAATTTAAAAAAATAAAATAAAATTTATCTAAATAGTTTTTCTTAGGATGGATATGAATGTATTATTTTTATGCTTAAAAAATCCATTTGTCTACAAGCTATTTTTATGTGTCATGTATGATTATTTTAAAATTATTTTAATCAAATATAGAAATTGAGTTAAATAAAATGGTTTTAATATTTTTAATTATAATATCCAATTTTTTAAATAAATAATTTTTCATATTTAAGATATAAATAAGTCACTAAAGTAAATATTAATTAACATATTAAAACAATTGTTTTTCAAAAGAATTGTTTTTATAAATGTTATGTGATTTTGATATAAAAAATTAAATTAAACACTTTTAAAAAAATGAATTTAATATGAAATTTAAACATATAGAAAAATACATTTCTATTCATTTAATTAGTAATCAATAGGAAATAAAAATAAAATCATTTAATGTATGGAAGGGAATTTCTCTATAAACTTGGTCTTTTTTGTGTCTTATGTTTTAATTTAAAATATAATTTTATAATATTTAGAAATTCAATTAGATTATAATGGGTCCAAATTTGTATTTATAAAATAAAAATATGGTAATATGTTTCATATTATATTTTCAGAAAATAAATAATGAAAAAGGTAAATATTTAATCAATGTTTAAAAGAGGTAACTTTAAGTGTCTCGAATTTTATTAAGTTTAAAAAATATATATAAATTATATAACAAATTTATTAGGTTTTAAATTCATACCCACATGTCTCACCAACCATTACTCACATAAATCACCTAACTCCCATGTGATTCCTTCTTTACCCCTCATCTACCATTCAATTCTAAGGAAAAGTCGATATTTTCCCCTATAAAAGGATATCACATCAACCAACTTCATGCCAAAAATAAACTTTTAATTACTATTGAAAAAATTCCAATTTTACATCTCTTATAATACCCTTACATTTTTGGAATCCCTTATTTTCAATAAAGTCCCCCAAGTCCTCCAATCCCAATAAATCATTTAAGAGAAGGATCAAATCCTCAATGTGAGTATTATCCACTCACTAGTCTTTTATTCCATTTCATTCTCATCCACCCATCTAAAAATATGTTCTAAACATAATAATATAATTAAATTAATATCATTATTATAATTAAATTTTATATCTCCCTCTCATCCATTCGAAAAAATGAGAACATCACACATGTTACATATAGACTATCGCCTCCATGAATGTTATATTTCAATTTTAATTAACTCATTTAATGTATGGTTTTTATTATTTTGTTAATTAATTAATATTATATATATGAAATAAATATTTTTTTAAATATAAATCCTTATCTAACTTTTTTCCTTCCATCCATTTGAAAACTAAAAACCTTAGTCATGTCTGCATACGGACTACCGCCTCCATGAGTGATGTGTTTCATTTTTCATCACATTGTTGTATATATTTTTAGAAGAATATATATAATTAATAATTAAGATATATATGATAAAATTGTGATTCTTTAAAGTTATATCATCATTTAACTTCTTCTTTTTTCTATCTGTTGAAAAATGAAAGTGTCACCTATGGGTATGTGCAGACTATCGCCTCCACAGATAACATATTTTGTTTTTCATCACAAACATAGATGGATGGTCATAAAAATTTATTTTATAAATATATATTATATTAAGTATTAAAATATGTAATGAATATTAATATAATATTCCTAAATTAAAATCAATGATCATTATAATTTAATTTTTTGATATTAGTAAATTACTCGAAAAAAGCTCATAGCCAATATCTACATCAAGAATTGTGATTAAAAATTTCATGAAATGAAATTAGAACATTATAAATAATTTAGGAAAATATATTATAGTTTCTAAAATAATATATTAATTATTAACATGGTATCAAATTATAGGGATCAACATCAACATTACAAAGAATATACTAAACAATAAAAATCACTAACATCTTATGATGAAAATAAACTATAAATAACAAGTAAATGTATAATTAATGATTATTATTAAATATTATAAAAGTTATTAAATATGGATAAGTTTGTAAAATAGTTTATTAATATATTTATGTTTATTATATAGTATTTTATAGTACTTTTGTACAATTTTATAGGTAATGTAAGGGTTTCTAATCTAAAAAATCTATTCTTTGAGACATGTTGTGTATTATGCACTTATTTTATTTTATATCGTATATATAATACAAAATTAAAATATTATATAATTTTTATAATTTTTTATCTCATTTAAAATAACCCATTTAAAATGTCAACAAAGTTATAAGGGGTTTTCTCATCTCAATTTTTCTCCTTTGAGACATATTCCATAATCCCCACCTATTTTCCTTTGTGCAGTGTGTATACTTCCCATGTATGATTTTTTACCAAAATTATCATTAAATTCAATTAATTTTTATATCCATGTATTTTTTCTCATTCAAATTATTTTCATTATAAATTTACCAAGGTTATAAGTGATTCTTTTAACACAAAACTTATTTCATTGAGATAAACTATTTCCTCTTGAACTTAATTATTATAAATTTATTTTCTTCCACAATAAAATTTTATTACATAAAAATTTCCCATTATATATAGTGAAAGTTATATTTTTATTTCCAATATTTTTTTCTGGTGAATTTCTTTCACATAAAATATTCATATTATTATGAATAATTCTCATTCTTTTTAAAGACTACTTTTTTTACATATCCATAATATTTCTTTCCAAAAATGTTTTGTTTCATTATTTTGAAATCCAACTATATATTTTCCCTTATTATCTTCATAATATAATTTACCACTATTCAAAAATATTTATTATTATGATTTTAACGATGTGGGTTTCAACAAAGGAATTTTCAAATATCAAAGGTACTTCCTCCCATGATCATATGTTTTATATTTCATTCCAAATTTCATCAAGAAAACATTTATGTCACTTTTTAGGGGTCCATTATTAGTAATTATTATAATGTGGTGTTTTAAATAAATCTTGCTCCTTGAAATTTTCTTTTGAATGTGTCTTGTAACTTAGTTTTTTTTAATAATTTTATTATTTTTTAATGAAAACTATATTTATGATTTTTCTTTAATTTTCATCTTTATATCAAAAATATGTATCTCACTTGGAACTATGTTTTACGAAATACCCTCCAAATTACCTTTTGAAATACTCGTTTTGGGTTATTAAATTTTTGGTATCAACTAATCTAACTATTGGTGATATTTTATGTAATACCTCTTGAAAATCTTACAAAATTCATTTTATTTACATGGGTTCATCATGATATGATATATGATTGATTTTATGTGGAACTTATGTGTATGTATTATCATTATGTAACGGGTTGGGTATAATATCACCCATCAATTAACTGGTTAATTTTTTTATCTCCTGATATAATGATGTGTGGAATTCATGTTTTTTTACATCTACAATAGTTTACATCATGTGTTTCCTCACAACATAAATCTTGGGAATCATGGGTTTTATCACAATTTAATGATTTCTTGTTTCTATATCTATGATATATTTCCTTGATATTCTATATTTTTATTTTTTTTATATCTCTATATTATATGTCTGTTATTCTTATTGGATTATGATTATTGTCTCATGATTCCCCATGATTTTTCAATGGAATATTCTTTATACTTTAAAATTTCATGTCCTTATGTTATACCTCTTTGAAAATGTTATTTTTTTGTTCAATTTAATCGAACATTTCTCTCATGATCATGTTTTATCACATGTATATCATCCAACCCCGAATGAAATATTAATAATATTTTCCATTATCAAGTGTTTAAGATCACTCCTTATTAGGGTTTCCATTACCCATGTTATGAATATGAGTGTAACATGTGAGATACTTATAAAATGGCATTGTTTAGTGAAATTATGGTCAAATTTTCACAATTATGTAAAATGTAGATTTTTATAATGAAAATATATAAAGAAACTAAAATTTTGGTTCTTGGGATTGTCGGATTATTTATGAGATGTAATGTTTAACTTATCAGAATGATGTTAAATAAAATATTTTTAGCTTGGTCCATATCATCTAGTAAAACATATCTTAACTAAAGTATGTGTTTTACCACTATATCCTAGGATGTGGGTTTGGGGAGTCTCACAGGGGGTGGTTGAGTTCACTGCTGGAACATGTGTGTGTCCCTGTTACATGCACACACCCAATGTGCATTGTGGTGTGTGAGAATGTGGATACCTACATAATACACCATATAGTGCAGATCCAGGTTGGGTCGGATGGACCCAACCCACCTCGCATGTCAAAACCACAAGTCAAGAGACCCTATAAGCTGGGTCCACACTCTAACTTGTCTTCCAAATCTCATTGTACTAGGATAATTGGGTCAAGCCTGTATAGCTAGGACTATATATTTGGCCCCCATGTCTAGCCCACTAGGGACCAAAACATAGAGCTATCCTAGGTGGATGTGTCCATTAATCAACCAACCTATATTCTAAACCTATTTTGGCCCACTCCATTGATAAGATACCATTGATAAGGTCATGCCATATTGGTAAGATAACCAAGACCCTCTGCTACCATGCCAAGTGATATCATGGTTAGCTAGGTGTCATTACCCCATCATTCACCACCCTTTTTCCCCTCCTAAAATTACCAAATCACACCATCAAATCCATTACTCACAATTTTTATTCCAATACTAAAACTCATATGGTCCCCCAAACTTCTCCATTCTTGATCTAGAGAGATACATAGATAGAGAGATAGAGATATAGTGACGGAGGGAGGGGGAAGGGAGATGGATTAATGGTTGTGATACCAACCCCCACATGTAGTACTATAAGACTAGTTTGATAGACCCAATCCATTAAAATGGGTTTAATGGATTGACCATGAGGTTATTGGTAGGGAAAGGTCTCTATCACCATTTTTTACCTCCTTTTGTCACCATCGCCTTTTGATTCATCACTAAAAAAGGAAAAAAGAATTAGAACAAAATATTTACCCAAAATTCCATGGAACAAGGATAAAAAATAAATAATGAATTTCAAGAATTTTATCTAATTAGAAATAGAATATTATAATAGAGAAATATTTTAAGAAAAATCCATTAATTGAGATTGGATTGATCTTTAGAAATGATCATGTCTGCGTCGAATTCTGGTGTCGATCACTCAAAGAAACTATTCATTGGGACTCTAGTCCTCCCTCAATATCCCTCTATAATTATAGGTTTTATAGATTATAAACCTTAATTATAGTGTAAAATTGGATTTTAGGGGAGATTTTTAGGACTTTAAACACAAAAAATTGTTTAATTTTAAATTAATTAATTCAATTAAAACACACCCACAAAGCGAAATCTCGTGGGTCTAGATACGAGCAGAAATTATGTCGCTCCTTGGGTAAACCAAAAATTCTTGACTAAATATAAATATTGGAATCACCATTATTTTATTTTTTTAGGAGATATAGTTAATTCATCACAAACAAATTCCATTGTCCAAAATTAATATATTATTCTTAAAATATTATTTCTAAACCTCTATAATGCACAAAAATATGGAATTCTTTTGCGACTGACCTGAAAATTATTATTTAAAATATTAAAAATGTGAAAATGAAAAAAATTAAGATTCACTACACACAAGGATATACACACCATCATAAAAGTTTTCACACTCAAATAGACAAAGATGTAAACAAACAAAAACAAGAATATGTAGTCAAACAACTATTTTTTATCAATTTTCTCCACACTCTTATCACTCAAATAAATTACCAAAAAATTTTAGATTCTTTACATTATTTTTTTCTAATCACATGTAACTAATACCTACCTAATGAATAAGGTGTTTAAGAAATAATTTTCACAACTTTTTAATATTGAAAAGGGTTAAAATAAAGGTAAAAGATAAAATGTAGTAGATGGGTATGATATGTAGATTTTTCATAGTATTTATAAAAGATATTAATTTTATTCCAGCATGATCCATATATTAGAGAAATTAAGATAAATAGTAATGATTGAGAATAATGATGTAATATGATAAAAATTTGAATTTCACTAAAAATAAAAAAAAATAAAAATTTGTGAAGTTGTAAAGGTATCTTATTTTCTTTTCTCTTTTTATTTTTTTATAAATCATTCAGATAATATATTTTCTTAGTATTATAAAGTAAAGGATAAAAATTGGAGATAATTTTATTGTTTCATTTTCTTTATTTTTTAATATATTAAACAATGAATTTTGTTATTATTATAAAACACAAGATAATGAGATGAAATAATTTTTTATAGGATATAATTGACATATAATAATGTAAAATTAAAAAATGACTACATATAGAAAATTATATTAATATGGAATATGTAATTCTTTCACATAAATAACCAATTTTTGATATTTTTATAGAAAATAATTTATAATGGTTGTATAATATGGTATGATAAAAAGGATAATAAACGGTCCTGATAGAAAAAGGATATACATCTATTATTTAAACCATAGATTTAATACCCACATATGTGAGATACACATGACATATTAGTCTTCATGAAATATGATAGTAGTTGAAGTTTAAGATTCAAGATGTTGTGAATGCAAGTAGTCAACCATCACTATAAGATAGGTGTGACCAATTATTAAAAAAACTCACTCAATAATGAATGGGTTAACAAATCCATAAAATTATGCACTTGGTTTGAAGAAAAACTACAAGAAAATAGGGCTATTTCCATGGTTTTAAAACTATATCTATATGTGGCTATAGCCATAGTTATGTGGCCTATAACCACGGTTTTATAACCGTGGCTATAGTCCAATTTTTTGTGGCTTATATCCATGGTTGTTAAAATGTGGCTATAAGACAATATTTTCAATGGCCTATTGCTATGATTTTTCAAAACCATGGAAATTTGGTTCCCACACTTCCGAAAGAAAAACAATTATCGCCAAAAATTTGGCAGGAAGACCTACTACCCCGGTTTGAGGCTATTCCCACAATTTATATTAATATATATATCATAATATATATAAATATACCTGAATTTTCATACAGTCTAATTGTTAGTATGCTGGTTCATAAAGGGAGGTACATGGATCGAAACTCATTGGGGACATTTTTTATTTAGGCTATTTCCACGGTTTACCAAGGATTTAGACACAGTTTAAACTGTAGCTATAGATCAACTTCCACAGTGTCCATTTTTGAGGCCTATTACCACATTTTTCAAAACCGTGGAAATGGGCAGATATTTCCATGGTTAAAACCATGGCAATAGGATGTGACCTACTGCCACGATGATAGCGACCATGGTTGGTCAAAACCATGGCCATATGTTATGCCCATGTTTTTTGGGGCTACTTCTGTGATTTTGAACCATATAAAAAGGCCTTTTTTCTAATTGTGAAAAGATAGGGGTTTTGTGATCTAGGATCACTAAAATAAGTTATATAATAATAAGGAAAAAATTCAACCAAAAAATAAAGATATAAGAATAATCTTTATAATTTATAGAAATAAATTGTAGAGTTTAACTAATTCCAACTTGAATGCCTAACAATGGCCATGAAAATGGATAATAATTTCCAGGATGTTTTACATCTTTCAAATTTTTAAGCCCATAAATTCATAAATTCTAAACCGACTTGTTCCCTTAAATTCATAAACTCTATCCCTATTGATGGTTTTTTACAAAAGTAAGATTTAAATATTGTCTTTTAGGATATATAACACATGGAATCAAAAGCGTATTTTTTAAATTTGATTTCATAACCCACATGATTTAATTTTAATATCACAAAGGATTAATTTATAAATTATTCATGTGGATTGAGATTTTGAATTCCTAAAACCATGATTATTATTCTTTATACAACATATTTAACCTTAATAAGGGTTATAATATACTCATTTTCTCCTTCTAATAAATATGAAATGTATAAGTCCATTAATGAAATTATATGGGCCTTTTTTCACTTGTAGATGAATTAACAACCCTTATCTCATTAGTCCTTTATCTCATAACTCCTCAAAATCAATTTAATTAGTGTATTTTACTTATCTTCTATCAATGTTTTTTATCACTCATATCGTTTCTAAATATATGAATCTTCATATTGAGAGACTCAATCAACCATTGGAGGTATTTATGTACATTTGTGGTTGTTAGAGATTTATATAACTTTGTTTTATTTCAATCAGAGTTTTGAATTATGAGTCACTGTTATTGTACTTGGTTATATTATTGATGAAACAATATGATGTCATTATTGACATGTTTTAGTTGTTTATTGTGTGATATTACATTGATTTGTTTCAACATAGTTTCATATTATTTTGTTTGAGTGGTGAAAATTATTATTTCATTAGTAAATGACATAAGAAGGTGGTATATAAGTTTATTTAACCTCATCATGTTCTTTCTAATAGGTGAGTTTTATGTTTCTTATAAAAATGATAAAGATAAAAGGATATTTAAAGATTATTTCTCAAATTTCATGGCTTCTTTCCAAAGGAATTAACAATTTCACCTCTATATAGAGAGATTGAGTTTAATATTTTGTTACAACCAAGTATAAAATCATTTCCTTGGCCTTGTATCAAGTAGAACCAGATTTCTTTATTGAGTAGAGTATTCAAATTTTAAATATACTAAAGAGGGGTTTTATTCAACCCAATGTGTCACCATAGGATAAAATAGAATTATTTATTAAGAATATAGATGTTTAATTGAAAATATAATTTTATTATTGATGGATAAATCAACTAATTATGAAGAATAATTATCATATACCAAGGATTGATTATATCATTGACATTTTGAAAGGTGAAGGCTAGTTTTAAATGGTTGTTTTTAGTTTAGATTTTATAAATTTATGATTAAATATTAGAATATTTTGATGTCTGATGTTTGATATAGGTATTGGTATTATGAGTATGTGGTGATACTATTTAGTCAAACTAATGTACCAAAAAAATTATGGGATAAATGCATCAAATTTTTCTACAATATCTTGACTGTTATTTTATGATATTCATTGATGGTATATTTGTTTTTCAAGACTGAAGGAGGAGAATATTGTGATCTTGGGTTTTCTATTTGAAAATTTACTTGATAATGAGAGTATAAAAGTTTTTGAAGTTTCACATTAGGATTTGAGAGGTTTAATTTTTTAGGAGATCATTATTGATTGGTACATGTTTCTTAGATTGAAAGGATATTATCATATATATATGCCTAAATTGTCTTAAATGGTGAAACTTTTATTAGAATTGAATAAGAATTTTCATTATTATGTTTATTCAAAGAAAATTTTAGAATATTTAAAAAGACTTATGGATAGGTTGATTAATGTACTTTTTTATATTTTACATAGGAAAGAGTATCTTATAAGGTTTATTTTGATGCCTACTATCTAGTTTTAGGTTTTTTTAATAATGTATAAATAAGTATTCATAGCTTTATGGGTATATATTTTTGTTCTCTCATAAGTTTAACTATGTTTATCCTGAAATGGTGTTGGTATCAAGGGTATTTTATTTATAATTAGGGAGGAATTACCAATTAGGAGAACACTTAATAGTTTTCATGGGATATAATAGGTTATGAAATATATTTTTATAGAGAGAGTTCAATTTTAGGTAAAATAGGTTGATTTAATTTATTCAAGAGTAAAACATTGAGTCATTTATACTATTAGAGAGGGTAATGTGGTGGATAATTTTTTGAGTCAAAAATAATATCAAGATGTTTCTCAAAAGGCCAAAGACTAGTGAAAAATAATGAAAAAATAAAAACCTTACATATTGATTTAGAAGAATGTGGATGATCAAGATTTACTATATCATATATCAATATTTTTCTTTTGGGTGGAGTGAGTGGATGATTCCCCGTAACTTGATTCGAAGGAATAAGTAAGTTGAATCATATTGTTTATGGGGATAATTAATATAGGTGTTTTGAAGTTGGGGAATACTATATTTTATTTATAGGATAAAATTTCATTCTACAATATATGTATGAGGTGATAATATGATAATTCTGATAGTTCTCCATTAATTTTTTATCTAGGAGTAGATAAGATGTATCATTGTATAGAGAAATAATTTTTATGGTCAGGAATGAAGAGGATTGAATTAGTTATTTTGTCCAAATGTCTTTTCTATTAATAGTTAAAGGTTAAGAATCAGTTTCTAGTGGGATAATAAAAATATTTGAGTTCACCTGAGTAAAAGTATAGTCATATATTTATGAATTCCATTACTATATTTCTTATTACACATAAGGGTTATGATTCTATCTAGTTAGTAGTGGATTGTCTTGCATAGTTGACACATTTTGTACCTGTAAAAGAGTAGAATTTGGAAATTATTTTCAATGATTGTATATAAATGAAATTATGAAGGTTAATGGAGTTACATGATCAATTATATTTGATTTTATAACTCAGTTTATGTTTATAAAATGGAAATGGATAAAACATGTTATTAAGACTTGGTTCTCTTAAGCACCACATTTCTTCTTCAAATAGGTGAACAAATGAAATTGATGATTCGTAATTTAGAGTATATAATACAAGAAATAATTTTGGATGTTGGCGGCTCATGGGATGAAAATATGAATTTGGTATTTTTTACATTAATTATCATTTTTCATCTATTATAGTGGAATAATATGAGGTATTGTATGGGCATGTGACGCCTTATTCTTTTATATACCAGTGAACCAGAAAGAAATTCAGGATCCCATGAATATGATAGATATGTGAATTTGAATTTTTCAATTTGGATTAAAGGGAAAATGTTATGTACATGTTTTAATTATTTTAAGTATTTATTTTATGGGTAGAAAGATGTGGAGAAAATTATTGGAATCAATTTTTCATTGGTTAGTAGTTAGAAATGAATTGGAAATAATACCCTCTAGGTATTTATTGGATGAAACATGTGGATATTCATTGGTTTTAACCATCCAGTGGCTAGTTGACTTCCATTAGGTACCTAGTGATCCATCAGGTACTAAGTAGATCATTGACCTAGTTTTTTAGAATTTCATTTTAATATTTTAGGGGAGGTTCAATTTTAAACTCCTTCAAGGTCCCCTGTGTCACCCAGTTGATTTAATTAAGTATTTTCATGAATTTGGAAAAAATTGATGACTATATTGAGTTTATAAATGGGGGTGTTTTATGGATTAGGCCTGGGTGTATTTCAAGATTGTAAAAGAAACATTTTATCATGGTTTTGGTGTCGTTACAATACCTGGTGGGTTTAGTGTTGATTATTACAATTATGGGTTTTATTTTAAGGTGTATATTAAATTGAATTTTGATAAATCTTGATCATTCATATTATATTATATAGTGAATTATTATTATATTTGTAATTTCACTTGAAATTTTTTGGTATCAGCCAATAAATAGAGTGGGAATTAATTGAATTAATAGTCAATGTGTACTAAATCACTTGTTAAATAGTCCATTGGAATCTCCTTGGTTAAATGTGTATTGGTAGAAAATTTTAGAAAAATTATTGATGTGGTTTTGTTTTTTAATATTTTTTAAAAATAAAATGAATTTAACCTTAAAATGGGATTTTAAATCAATGGGATTTTGGGATGTGAACTCTAAAGTAAATGGTTTAAAAAAGTTGGGGATAGACCCTTTTTATTAAACCAAGGAAATTCGAATCTTTTTTTATGTAGAGGAGAACCAATTACATAGCATGAATGCCCAGTGGGAATTAAAACCCAATACATCTAACCTTTAGTAACATAAATGGTCATGATGACCCAATTGAGCACATGATAAACCACATAAGCACTATCACCCATGTCATCGCCAACCTATCCCACCTGACACCCTTACATCCCATTACACTAATCATTAACTGCTCTTGGGGCTAGTCAGTTCCACCCCCTTCCACACCCTGACCATCCACTACTACCACATCCAACAAACTCTATTATCATACCCTATGTTTGTCCAAAATGTAACATCACCACTCGCCATGAAGCTTCCCAGCCGCCGCCACACTCACACCCCCCTTCACTACTATCATTTCTCACTATGAAGCTTCATAGATACTTCCATTACCATAACCATCATGGTTTAGTTTAGAATAAATATTTTAAAATGGGAATTTAAAACAAATTGTTGGTTTTCCAAAGAATCGTGAATTGTTTAAATGGAAAGAAAAGAGGTTATTTGAGTGAGTTTAACAAGGAGGATTTTCACTCATTTTTTGTTAAGTATATTATTCTTATAAAATCGATGTGTGATAACCTTTTAAATATTTTCCAAATATGTATTTGAATTATATTTTGATAAAATCAAAGAGATCATGTTTTGATAAAATATTTTTCCCATTAATCCTCATGTGGGATATGTTCTTTTTTTCAAATATTTTATGTTTGTTTGAGATTATTGATTTATGGTTATCTTATTATTATTCCCAATTTAATGATCATGTAGTATGGAATAATAATAATAAATTACACATTTTCTTAGGTAATGGGTTGGTTAGTTGGGATTGAGATACTTGTTAGGTTTCTTATTTGTGTAGGTCTATAAAAACTTTGAGATACCCCTTACAAATGAATTTATTATAGGAATATTTGATAAACCTTTTTACTTGGAGTGATTCATTGGATTTAATGGGACATTAATTTAGTGATTACATACAGATTATAATCCAAATTCAGTGTAACCATTTAAATTTTGGTTTTTTATTTTTGATAAGGGTTTGGCCTCTTTAGTTCTTATAGGAGTGTCTTATATTGGACCTCAACAATTATGGTATGAGATAGTCCCTTTGATATCATATTCCATAGAAATTATACTTGTGTTGTGATAAATATTTGGTGTACCTTGAGATATGGGGTGTTGTAGGTGATTAAATATTCTTATTGGTAGTTGACTAGGATAGGAGTATACCTCTTACTTGATGTTTGATTGGGAGGAGAGTGGGTTTCGCTTTAGATTTGGATTATTAAATTATGAGGTGAAGCAACTGGAAACATAGAATATAAGGTTATGATACTCACATGAAAAACCTACTGATTGGTATATGACCCTATGAGATATGTCATCTTGTATGACTTCAAGGTTAAATATTTTTCTTAGAGAGAGATTGTTCCACTTTTTAGGTTATGTGCACTAATGATATGCCCAGTTGATTATGATTCCACTGCTAGATATACACTTCCAAATATGTTATTGGACATTGTAAAACATTGGATTTGGCTCTAGAATAGATGGGTGATCTTATTGACAAAGGTAATAGTACCTACCTTAGAGGAGGTCTATCTTCCATATTGCTTCACCAAGATATGACCATGGACATGGAATACACTTGTTACTATTATTTACCATTATGATATAAGATTTAAGGGATCATTATATAGATATGGGGTTGCATAATCATTGTTGAGTCAAAATTCTATTGTTTCTACTTATCTTTTCCTTAGTTTTGAAATCTAAAAACAGTTTATAAAACCATTATTTTACTAGAATTACATATCCCAAGTATTTTAGAATGCTTTTATAGAGAACATAAATTTAAACTGAACAATATAATAGTCTTTAAATATATGAATATCTAATTTATATTATTTTATATAATCTATCGAACTAACTTATTATCACATCCATTAGACTGAATAGTTTCTTGTTCATTAGATAGACTAGTGTTCTTCCCATCGGATTGACTAAAGTCATATCTATTAGACAAGAAATATTTCAGATCCATCGGACTGACCATAGTTCATTTCATTGGATTGAAAAATAATGTATTCCATCGTACTATGTAATGTTTATAATAAAAGTGTTGGAATTATTTTTTATCAGATTGAATTTATTATAACATTGTAATGGTTCTATAAAAATAACATTGGATAGAGATATTTTTTTGATCTTTTAAGTAAAGAACATCTAAGGCCATTACAACCAAATCCAAGAATCATGGAAAATATGACCATTTGAAGGCTTTATATAAATAGGATTGAATTTTAGGATATGGGAGTTGATTTATAGATAACTCATCAAGTTTGATATTTTTATCAGTTTGAATATATTATTCTTATTCTTTTTAATTTATCAGAGATTTATATTTATAAGGAATCTATGTGAGGGTTGTAAATTCTGTAAGAAAGTTATCTTTTTGTGTTCACTTGTTCGAATTTAATTTTAGATCGAGGGATTATAGGAATATGATGATAGGTTATACTAATCCATTAGATTAAGGGCTTCTGAGGATAGGAAGACATGTGATTCTAATCAGGTTGATTGAGGTATTTCTTGTTTAATAAATAAACATCTTATATTGATCATCATATGAAGGGATTTAATGGTTTTAGAAGACAATGATATTCTAATTTTCATATTGAGGGATTTACTAGAAAATAAAGACATTCCTTTATAGTTATTTTGGAAACCATGGATATGTAAAGTCAATATTTTTTACTTCCTTAACTCTAAATATTAAATAATACAATTACTTTTATAAAAATATTAATTCATTATTACTTTCTCATAAGAATTCATATTACCTATTTCTAAAAGTTTTACATTCTTTTGTGCAATTTACATTAGATTTTTACTACTCTTTATAATAATTTTTTTATCGGTCTATCTGTGTGCCTCATTAACAACTCTAATTTATCAGATGTATTCGGAATCTAATAAAAACACTTTGATAATAGAATGATTGTTAAGTCTGATATTTTTAACTAAATAGGTTTTGGGTTTTGTGTTTGTTTAAAATTTTAAACAATAATCCCCCCCCCATTTTTTAGTCATCTTAAACGCTTACAATCCAAAAATCATGAAATGGGAGTTATCCCCTATAATGACATTTTAAATATTGGATATAGATAGAGATTATCTATGAGTATTCTAAAATATATCTCTAGTGAGGATTGATAATACAATATTAGTATGGGAATTATAGTTGGGTTATTATTTCATTCAAATGGGACTCGTTTTTTATTTTTACTATTTTCTTTACCATGGTATTACTAATTAGAAGGTAATTTTTTCTTAATAACTATTTGAGTTCCTTTTTAGGTTTTAATTATCATTTGGTGTTTATTATTGATGGTTGTGACCTATTTTATTTTTAGTTGTAATTATTCTTGATACAATCATTATTTCCCATGATATGTTGGGTTTTGATTGTTGATGGGTAATTAGATGACCACTGGGTTATGTTGGAAACTACATGCTAATTTTTCTACAAGTACATAAGAATCATTGCAATAGAATAGTAATATATTCCTGGGTCATTCATTCCATTGGGTTAGGTTTGGGTCATGTTTTTCTCCAGTTGAGGTTTATTACAAAATAAATACATGGGAGTATAAAAATGTGTGATAAAATTGGAAAATTAACCAAAATATTCTATATTATAGAGTAACAATAGAGATACCTATCCTTAAAAAGAGTGATTTACTCTTTTATAGAATTGATTCCAAAAATATCTAGTGATATTGAAATTTAAATTCCCTATGATTATCAATTAGACACCGAAATACCCTCCTGGATTCTCTCTCGAGACACTCTAAAGTATTCTTAATGAGTTTCTAGTTCTCCATGAGTTTTTCTATCAAGTTATAACCTAGATAATGAATTACAATAAATTAGTAGACTTATATATGTTAACTTTACACCAAGAATTGATTTTTGGTGTGTATGGGTTTTCATGCCATACATGTTTAGTTTTCCATTTTAAACTAACCTTAATCAAGTGACAATTCCAAATATCATAATGTTTAGTAAGAATATTAACTCTCGTTACTTTACTCACACCATTTAATCTTCTATCTAGTATCCAACAAGATGAGAATTATGAATAAGGAATCTAAATTGAATTTCCATAATTTTAGTGATAAAAAAAATTAAACAATCCAAATACAATTCCATTTAAGTTAATTATAGTTGAATCCAAAACACGTAAATAATTAAATAATAAAATAAAGCTCAAGGGAGGAGAAATATCATTAGATAAATGTGAGGTCCTTTGTACAAGATTTACCCAATACTTATAAAACTTAATTCAAATAAAACTCAGCTCTCTGAAGTATTTTATTAGTTTCATCTTCACTCCCACTCTAACCTATACAATCCTTTAGTTCCTCAAGTGACCAACTTGTTCCCCCAGTGGCCTCAAAATCCTCTTATACTTAGTTTGGAAAATTATTTTCACACTTATTCATCAATTTCGAAGAACATACATGGGTTAACCTCAATTATTTCCTTCCAAATTAATATAAATAAATCATACTCCGTAACACTTCTTATCTCATGATCATGCCACATAGAGATATGATGGTCTCATTATATGATTTAGTAATAATTCCAATGAGAATATTTTCCCAATGTATATTTATATTTCACTATTATATGTATATTTATACTTATTTTTGGAATATTTATTTGGTTTTATTTGTTTAAACTATAAATGTTGTGATTGTTTCAATCATATTCAATGATTTAATCATATACAGTGATATAGACATGTCTCATCTAATGACATAACTTATAATAGATCAATGATGTGTTTCCATTAATTATAATCAATAATTTTAGTAGTTTATGAATGAAACCCTCATTTCTACCATATATGGATGTCCATAAAATTATCCTTTCTCCAAGAATTATATACTTCCATAACCTTCATTATATTTTGTTTTTTTTGTTTCTTGTGGATTTTTATTCTTCCAAAACACTGAAATAGTGGTGTTGGGATAAACTGATAGTACTAAAATATGTGAACTAATTTTATTTATATTTTAGTTATAGTATATGGATATAGACATAATTTATAATTTTATATAGCCATATTATAATATTTTATGATAAAGATATGTACAACCATTAATAAGTTCACAGATCCCTTCTTATTTGATTCATGACTAATATGTACTTTATGATACATCAAATAATCACTGGAGGATTCACTTTATCCATTATTATAGAACATTATCATCTTCTATGACTCCTTTTACTACACTAATATCCTCATATTTACATGTTGATAACCTTTAGATTTTCTATTGTTTTAAATCATTAATGATGATATCCCCTTTGACAATTATGATATATTTCTTCCCCTTCATTAAATCCTCTAATAAACCCAACTCATATCATATGAAAGAAACTATTTATTTATTACATAAAAATATATTTTATTTAACTACCTGTGATATGCCTATATTATAATAAGTGAATCTTTTAGCACCATTGTTATCTCCCAGTCATCGTCAATGACATATTCTATTCCATTGTCCATGTTTCTATTATTAGCTATCAAAATTATGATATCAAATGAAATAAGTGATGATATAATTACATAATTATATATTTGGACTCCTTAAATGAATTAAAGATCTTAAAATAGTAATACATATCATCATATCATCCAAATTGAATGGATTTTCTCTATAGAGATGGGGGTTTGATGATATAGGTTGAAATTCCCTATGGACTTATTGAAGGAAGTTGTACTTTTTTCAAACATGTGGTAAATGTATTTAAATTTTGTTTGGGATAATTTTGAGTTAATTCCAAGTGTTTTGGAAGCTTTTTAGATGAATTGAGGAGTGATGGATCAATTCTAGAATATAAAGGTTGTGGTGAATTTGAAAAATTATTATGTTCATAAGGTTCATTTCAATCTTTATAAGGTTTTTTCCAAGAATTCATAAGGTGAATTTTTACTTTGTATGGTTTATATAAGACTTTAAAAGGATTATTATAGATGTAAAGGGAAAATTTTATGGTTTATGTTTGAATTCATAAGGTATTTTTCTAAACTTTATAAGGTTCACTTTGAAATTTATAAGGTTCACTAGAACATCATCAGTTTCAATGTTTATATGGTTCCAAAATTATATTATTCTATGGAAATTTATAATGTTAAAATTTGATAAAGTTGATTTTAACTTATGAAATGGAAGTAGATCAAAAATATTAAATGGGTGGTGATTTTTCTAGAAACTCTATAAGATTCATCTTGAGAAATGTAATGTTTCTTACTTTGTGAAATATGAGTGAATAATTTTTTTATTAAATCATATGACATACATTTTATTCCTAAAATTAATAAATATCATAATAATGAAATGAGGCTATGATTCATGCTGAGAAAATAATAGGCTTCATGATAAAACATAATATGTCATGTCGTGAAGGGTTTCATCATGAAGGCATGTTAACATGGAATTAATTTAAAATTCCTATGAACTTTGTGGAATCCTTTTAAGAATAATTAAGTCTTGAGTTTCAAGGGATTATTTTACTTAGGTTTAAATTATAATATCATTTCAGGATATTGATAGAAATTTTAAATTGAAATATTTTAAATTTATTATCATGATCAACTAGGGAAATTCTCATGGTTCTTTGACCAATGATAATTATACTATTAAGAATTATAGGAGAGTTTACATATTTTATCATGGAAATAAAATCCCTAATATTATGTGAATATAAATAAATAATATAAAAAATAAAAGGTTATTGGGAATTGAATATACAAGTGTTGATACATTTCTGAGTATCAGAAATGTTCTATTGAAGAAAGAGGAGAAGAATAGAGATTGATTGGTGACACATTTTCGATGATCATTTGTGTTGAGGGAAGATATTCAATTACTAATCATTTATAGGATTGAGTTTGATAATGAAGAATATTGATCTATTCTTGAATTCTCATTTAGTGTTTTGAAATCGTGATAATGGAGATTGAAATGATTTTTGTTGATTTGATAATTATTTGGAAGTTAAATATTATGATTTAAGATGAAATAAAATTCTAAAATACAAAGGCATCCTAAAATGAAATAAATATCTTATTCATATCTAATAGTAGGATCACATTTTTGAGACTTGTGGTTCCAGTATAAACATCATCATCAAGATTTTTTTTCTCGACAAAGATTCAAGTATGCATTATACTCTTATCCTATACTATAATTGACATCATTTCAAAACAAATGGAAGAATAATGATCCTATCTTGTAATCACATGAAAATTATATTGATAATACAGGTCTTGGAACTCAACCTGATCATAATAATGATTAGGTACATACATTGGGATTATACCGTGTAAAAACCCCTAATGTGCTCTGATTTTTATTTTTTTATTTCATAACTGGTGATGGAGTGTTTATATTACCCCTTCATACCACTAGTTTACCTACATCTCTCATAGTGATACATTACATAACCTTGGAAATTTATAGGGGTTACTCAATGAAATGCGAGGATTGGGTTAATTTGAGATTCTAATATATGGAAGGAGAAAACTAGTGAGGTGTTATAATGCTGGGATCATCTATAGATCATTTCATAATAAAATAGAGTGGTGTTGAAGTAATACATGATTATGTGAAATGGTTATTAAGGTAGCATGTGTCCTTAACTAGTGTATGGATCTCATGAACTGTGACTAGTTTTTTTTTCAAATATAAATTATATGTGAAACTAGAAATAATATATTTGGTTACTCCTTCGATAATGTTATTACAGGTATCTTAAGTCTAATGCAACATGGATAACATGGATATAGGTTTGGGACTGAATTTAGTAGAAAATTTGATGACGATGTGTCTGTATCAGAAATTTTTAGTGAATGGATTATGGATATTGTTGGCCTACAAGGATATATTTTGATGATAAATATATATCATACATTATGTTAGTGTCAAAATGATCACATTAGTAGCTTCCAAAAAATACAAGAGAGTTTTGTAGGGATATTTTATGTAATACTGATAAATATGGAACTAGATAATGCTACACTCAATATAATGTATGAAACTAAGGAGTTTTTAACTATTTATAGACAAATGGGTCAACTTCTATTTTATCATGTGATATAGTATTTTATATGATATTTTAGTATTTCATTGTTCATTAAATTTGCACAAGTCCATTTTCAAATTATCTTTTAATTCCTACTAATATAGCAATTCTCATCCTCATCTTATATCAAATAATAATCACCATTAGTGTCCCAAAATTCACTATTTTGTACATATATGTAATATGTATTTTTAAGAATTTAATGTGGAAATTTACTATAATGATATAGTATTAATAAAATATAAAAATTAAAATTCTTATTGTATTTTATGAAATTAAATAGAAAAACACACAAAATACACATAAAATATTAAATAAATTACATGAAAATATTTTTATTAATAACTCCCCACACACTTGATAGATTAATTTTCCTCAATAATTCCCCTCAATAAAAAAGTATCACTATGAATTCAATTTATCTTATAACTTTTCCCTAGGTTAGTGAATATTAATTGACATAGAATTAATTAATTTGTAATAACATGAAAATAAATTCATCACACTTCCTAATCCCACTTAATAATGATTCATTTAAATACAACTAATATGGTACTTTCATTTGATTTTTCTTCATCTAGTTTAGTATCCTTCATACTTTTTATATCCCTTGAAAACTAGGCCCAAATTTAACACATATTTTTTTTCTTAATCCATTTATTTTTCATAGTACTTATTCATGAATTGAAAATAGATAATCTATAACTTTACTACTCCAAATAGTAGGTATCCACTAAAATTAATTTTAATAACCCGAGCATGGAATAAATGTTGGACAACCAACCCTCTTATTTTTATTGACTCTTATTTAAAGATTTTAATTTTTCACTCACACACCCTGTTACAATCTAACTTAATAGATATCTAGTTTTGTTATCAACTTATCATTTCATTCTAATTCAAATGACCTTATCCAAATAGTTTTTTATTATGAATCATTTAATTTTTACTCTTTCATGACACAAAATTCACGCAAGTTTGATTTTATTAATCAATTTCATGCATTAAAAATTGTGATTCACCTAAATATTATTCAATTTAACTTTAAGGATCAAGTGTTGAAAATAAGAGATTTTACGTTTTGAATGCAAGTTTTTCTCTTTGAGTTTGATGGAACGTTTTCTCTAAAGTATGTTTATTTACACAGACCACCAACTTCACAATTCACACAATTCTCAACCACCTGTGATTTATTCCAAATATATTTTTATTATATATACAAGTAGGGATATGCATTGAATTATTTAATAATTAATATATGAATGAGGAAAAATATATAGATAGGATACTAGAATACTATCATTCATTTCTTTGTTCTTTATTTATAATGTGTATGTGTGTGTTTTCATGTCATCTATATCTCTTATTTTCTATAAAAATCCTATGAAACAAAGTAATACTATCATTGGGAAAAAATAGAAAAGTATTTAAAACAATAAATCAAATAAAGAAATGAAAATTCTTATGTCTAGTTTTTTTCTCCAAAAAACAATTTTTTTTACTTTTAGAAAAAAATTTCTATAAAATTATCCTCAATCATAAGGATGATATGGTTTCTTCCAAATGAATGACCAAGTGTGAGTTACTCTTATGATCCTTTAACTAGAAATAACTACTTGATGCATAGAAGGATCCATAGTAACAACCTCAAAGAGATATGTTTCAATTAACCCTTGTATCGCCCCATATCCTGTGTCATGTAGAAGATAGTACACCTCCTTAATTATATTTTAATATATTTTTTATACAAGTTGGATGAAAATATATTTTGGCGTGAATGACTGGGTTCTCTATGTTACTCAAAACTTCTAAACACTTCCCTTTTTTTCTTCTTTTATTTTTCTTAAAAACAAATTCTAATTACATATTTTCCAAATTAAGGTATACACATTGTGTATTCGTATTGTTTGTTCTCATGAACCATCAATTTATGTGTGAAATATTGAACTCTATAATTGAGTTCATATATTCCTTTTCTATATTTTTCATGAAGTTATCTAATATTTCATCCATTTTTTCCATCTCAATATAAATATAATGGTGAGAAAAAAGTAATCAAGCTTATCCACTATATTGGTTCAAGATATTCTCTTCCTTATCCTTTAAAATCACTATATATCATTTGGAACAATACAATATATTTCCTTCCCAGCACTAAAATAGATTCCTAATATCTCCATATGAGTATAAATATACCTCTTTTTTATTTATCCACCCAAAATGATCTGGGATTTCAAAATTAATCACAACTATTGATGAAATAAAAGCTGGGTAAATCATATTAATAGAAAAATAATAAGAAATGATTTTTATTAGCAATAGGTTATAATAAATTATACAATGAATTATTATTTTTTAATTTTTTTTCTTTTTCTAAATTCAGTTTGGTTTTTTAGTTACAATTATTTTAAAGGTTTTATTATAAAAAAAAAATAAATTCACTAAAATATTCTTGATAATGGATCCAATTATGCTTGATTATTTTCTTGCAATTACACATGAATCATTGTACCTATTATAGCCCAAATATAATCATCCCATATTTGCATATTTTTCACAAATATCACAACACTCAAATTACCAATACCTTTAGGTTTAGAGTTCTATATGATAATAAAATCCATTACATAACCCTAATAAATAATATCTATACATCCACTAAGTAATTATAAATTTTCTCCTCAAAATAATATTCATAAATGATACACTTCATTTTTTCAAGACGATTGACCATAACTTGAACATGAAGTTAATTTTCATTATTTTTCATACTCAAACCTTTTAAATGTCATTAAAAAAAATATAATGAGAATATAAATCCCAGTAAGCGGTATGAAAACAGAGGAAGCATATTATTCCCTGAAATATATATAAACTCGTGAAGTTGGTTATAAAAATATACATTAAACCCATATGATATCATAAAATTATATTCAATCATGAAACAAAATTCTTCAATCATTTCAATGGAATATAATGTGGATCATAAATAAGACTCATATAAAATCATGAAGAGGATAGCATGGTCATGGTGGTTTTATATAATATCATATTCATATCACACATAATACCTTGTAATCACTCGTAAACACCTATAATGGAATAACCAATCTAGTTAATTACAGCATAACTTCTATAGAGAATAAATAATTCCCCAATACATTAGGGGAAATATCTCAGGGTCACCGAACATCATTTAAAATTTTGAATAAGTATAACATGACTAAAAACATAGGAACTTTTATTTCAACCCAAAAGAATAATCATTAAATTAATCCCCTAAAAATGAATAAAATAAAATGGGTTAACTAATTCTTTATCGAAATAAAAAGGAAATAGAATCATAGAATAATGATTTAAAAAGGTAGTTGCAAAAAATAATTAAGAAAAAGATACTTAAAAACATTTGGGAGATAATAGAGAGAAATATAAAGATAATAACTATAAAATCATAGAGTAAATGTTTAAGAAAAACCCCTTACATACATCCACTATATTTCTGATTTAATTTTCATAAATTAATATAAATTAATTTTTTTAATAAAATATTATAAAATTAAAATAATTAAATTATATGGTTATATATGATTATTTTAATTCACTTAAAATCATATTTTGAACCTAAATTTCAAGTTCTGTGTCCATGGAATTCACATTTATTGAAGATTAATTTTCAAAGAAGTTCATAATTTCAAATTTATTAAATTCAGTTTCCTCGCTGCTAAAGAGTTAAAATTTATATTTGAAACAATTATTATGAATATGTAATATCTATATTCATAATATTTCTTCATTATTTCTAAAATTACAGCATCAATATATTATTTAATCAGAAATTTTATATTTTGTAATATTTATATTAACACTAGTAAACACATGTGTAAGTATATGTCACACTCATTGTAATCAAACCAAGCCAAGGTGAATGTATACTTATATAAACATAATAATCCTCCATAGGGAGTGATTCCCCACCTATGATAATTTTACATTTTAAAAAAATAAAAAATACTAAATCTTTTAAAATTACTATATAGAGACTTAATCAATATAATATTATATAAGGTAATATAAATATATATTGGATGTGTATTTACTCTTTTAAGAATGAAATTTTAATGATTAAAACTTATTTTTGGATATCATGTATATTTTAAATATAGTTCAACTATACTAAAATATAAAAATAGAATGAAGAATATAATTGAAAAAGAAAGGTAAATCATACCTTTGATTATCTTTAAAAATGGCTACTTTAATTGAGTCATTAGTTTGAGAAATAAATTTGGTAGAGTTTATAGAATGAAAAAAGAGAAATTTGGAGTTATTTATAACTTAAATATGAAAATAGAATTATTAATTCTCCATCATATCTCAAATTCATTGTTATTTACCTTTTATGTTAAATAAGATTAGTGCCAGCATTGTATAAGGATTTAAATCAGGCACATTGGCACCAGACTTGCGTAGATCTAAGTAGAGATGTATCACTAATACTGATGCTAGAAAAGATTCAAGGCATTTGGTGGTGGAAGTGAATAATGAAAAGTTGAGCTCATTGGGGAACTACAACCTAGATCTAATAGATATAACGGACCAATTATGAATAGAAAAATAACTGAACACTGCATCCTTATCAAAATACCATATTTGAATAAAGCACCATATCTATGATGAACATCAATGCTAAGTGTGTCACTAGTTATTTCACCAATAACACATGAATAGAAAAATAAATTTGGTACAAGAATAACTGATCAATATCAATGTCAATGTGAAATCCAAAGTAACATTGGAATTGAAGGTAGTGGCGTCAGCAAATGAGCTAACGACCCAATAGAGTATGATTGTTGTAATAGAAAATCAAAGACATGATGCTATAGGAAGGGTAATCATTTCCAACAATATTAGGATTAAATACTCTCAATATATGAATTATTGACAAGACTATTCAATAACATAACAAACAAGAAAGTATAGAGGTTAGGAAACCACTGACCAAGAAAAAACCTATTTCATCCTCTCACTGAGAGTGAAGTAATCTGAAACCTAGCCATCAAAAATATTTATTTTGTTTATTAAAATAAATGAAATATTAAATTAGTGAATTATTTCTTAACTATGAAAGTATTTTAAAAAAACTCATAAAATTGTAATTATGTACACCCTATCGATTTAAAACTAAAAAAACTATTGTTCATAAGAATTTAGACAATTATCTTAAAATATAAATTTATTTTAATTAATTTGACACTATTTAGTTGGTATTTTCAATGTCTTATCATAAAAACACGTTTAATATATTTATATATTGTTCCTCATTATTTTAGATAAAAATATTATAATAGGTAGTAAAATACCCTTTGAATTGAATCCCTTATTAAAAAAAGAGAGTTCATATGTTTACTAAAACTCTAACCAATTTAAGCACACCTATTAACCATACAAATTAATGTTATATATATATATTAATTATTATATCACATTTAATAACACTCTCAAGTGATCCATAACATTTTAAACACACATTATATAATGGGTTCTAAAGTTTAATTTGAACTTAAACTCTTCTTTTTTTTAAAAGAAATTTAATTCAAATGTATTAATCAACTAATATCTATAATGAATTTAAATATTAACTTAAAAAATAAATGTTTCAAATTCTTAAAAATATAATTTTGAATAATTATTTTTTTTATATACTTTTACCGTGATTTTTCATCAAAAAATATTATTATACATCACTTTCGCTATTTACCATCAAACCTTGCTATTTATAAATTAAAAAATGATTTCTATTTAATTTTGAAATTAAAATTGAAAGTATATAATTCAGATTATTTAAAAAATATTTAATTATGAATGATTAAATTTTAAATTAAAAACTCATAATATATTAAAATAATATACTATTGTTTACAACAATAAAAGTTTTATTTTTAATTCAAAATAACATTCTTGTTTCGCAACATGGAAAAATTAATTCTAAGTATATCATTATAAATCCATAAAAATAATATATATCTCCATCCATAAAACAACTTATGATTAATTAAATTATTTAAATATATAAAATAAAATTTTTTATTTTACCTTTAAATAAATGAACTTTTATATAATAAAATACACACACACACACACAAAAACACATATATTTAAATAACTATATATAATTGATAATTTTGACACATAAAAGTATATAAAATATATATTAGAAACACCAAATCCAAAAATATTATTTAAAATATTTGGATACCATATTCACCTCCAAAATATATTACATGTTAGTAATTTTTATTCATTGGTATGTAAGTGTGGATACTTTTATTTAATAGATTCTCCAGGTTACCATGTTACTTCTTCAACAATATGATTTTTCTATAAAACTTTAATGATAAAAATTTATTTATATCATAATAATTTCTCTATATGATTAAAAATATATAAAAAAATTTTATCATAAGAAATAATTTTCTCTAGTTGTACAACTTTTGGGATCAATATATGAGATCCATCATATATATATTTCTTTATTAAAGAAATGTGTAACACATGATGTACTTATGATAAAAATGGGGAAAGGCTACCTGAGAATCCATTGATATTGATTTCTCCAAAACATTATATAGAACAATAAATTAAGGGATTAATTTTCCTTTTCATTGAATCACATCACACCTTTCCATTGATATATATTATAAAAAATTATGATCTCTAAGATAAAATGAAATATCCTACCTTCGATTATCCAAATATATAATTTTATTACTTTGAATTACCCTTTTATGATATAGAATCAAATTTAGTTTTTCAACCATTTCATTTTATAATTTAAGTCCTAACAACATCCTATCCCTAACTTTATCCTAATAATTTAGATTTTGAAATTCCTTTCCATACATTTTTTTAATAATGTTTTTTATGTATACGGGAATAAAAATTATTATTACCTGAAAATTTAACGAATGAAATATATCATTCCTAGCCTCCTTGATAATAAAATGAACAATACCAAAGCACATACTCGAAAGTCTTAATTTTTCACTTTGATTTTACATCAGCCTGAGGTTGAAAAGTTGCACTAAAACTTCATTCAGAACCTAAAAACTATAGAATTACCTTATATAAATTGTATTTATGCCTTTGATGATGATAAAAAAATAGAGAGAGGAACACTGTATAAATTTATTATTACTTTATGATATATTCAAGAAATGTGATCCAAATATATATTATCTCAAACATGAATAATATGAGCACATTTGGATAAATAAGAAATAATAACCCATATTTCATTCTTAACTTGAGATAACTTGGGTAATTTCATGATAAAATCCAGGTATATGTGGACTCACTTCCATTCTATAATTGATATTAGATGAATCATTACTTTTGGATGTTTTCTATACAATTTATCCTATTGAAAAATCAAACATTTCATGGTACAATCAATAATAGATTTCTTTATCACATACCATAAAAAATATTTGTAAAGATATTTATACATATTTTTTACATATATAAATAGAATATATATATATATATATAATCATGAATAAATAATTATATTTGTAATCCAAATTTATTCGGTACAAATAAACTCTTTTCAAATCTTATAATACCATTTCTATCATTATTAAAATCACAATAATTTACTTATTTTATAAATTTTATCTTCTCTTACAACCCATGATATTATTTATAAGAATACTTTATTATTTTCAACAATGATAATTTCATTGTTGGTTGTTCTAAATAAGAAAAGGTTTTTAAGATCACAATTTCTTATATAATTTTCATTAAATAACTACCTAATGGTTATTCTCTAAACATAACATAGTTAATATTACATTATTATTTTAATTAAAATCATCTGGTACCTTTTTCCATTATTAGGATGACAATTAATTAAATAATAATAATCTTCAATCAATTCCTACCACCTCCATTACCTCAAATTCAATCATTTTTTAAGGAATATATACTTCAAAAATTTAAGATCCATATATATATATATATATCAAATTTCTCCATATATAAAAAATTAATCTTAATATTTATAGTAAAATTTACCACTGCAAGCTCAAGGTAATTAATTGTATAGGTTTTCTCATATAGTTTCTATTACCATAATGCATATGCTATAAACCATTAATATTATATCAAAATAAAACCAAGAGAATTTTCTAAAGCATAACTAAAAATAAAAATTTCCCTGTTTATTGATTTCAAGACCAATACTAAACCATTAACCAATATTCTTTTTAATTTCTAAAAACATAATCACATTCCTTTCTCTAAAAAAATTTAACACCTTTTTGAATTAACTTGGTTAATGGATTTTCTAATTGAGTAAGATTTTCAAAAAAAAAGTCATTGTTAATAACCCACTAATCAATGAAAACTATGAAATTATATGATATTAGATGGTATTAACAACTACTACACTACATTAGTATTATTTGATCCAAAATTATACAATATATTGTTATAATATTCCCAATGAATAAAATTTATTGCAATAAAAACTCTCATTCACTAAATTTTTCAGATAACATCGTTTAAATTATGTCCTGGAGAAAAATTATCAGAGTTTTTTTTTATTCTCCCAACTTTTATAAATTTAGAAAATATCATTAATAGATACCACCATAATTTTTTTCTAAATATTATTTGAATAATCTATACATTAATACACAAATACAACATAAGTAATCATTAACCCAAATAAAATAACTACAAAATCACAATAGTCATACCTTAATTAAAATGTTTTATTAGTAATATCTTTCTTACATACCTTAAAATTATAATATCATTACCTTAGGTCAATCTTTGAAAATTACTAAGCTCCCTGGAGCTAAAAAACAAATCGTCAATATGAGGTAAATGATACTTATTCTTAATAGTAATGTTTTTGAGTGCTCTATAAACAATAATAACCATAAAGAACCATATTTATTCTTAAAAAATAAAACTACATCTCCATAATGTAAATTACTAGGATACATTATATCGTTATCAATAAAAAATTGCAATTAATTTTTCAATTCATAAAGCTCTACTGAAGATATTCGATAAAGGGGTTTATAAATGAGCTTAGCATCAGGAACCAATAATATTTTGAATTCCACTTCATCGTTAGGAATAATACTAATAAAATCATCAATAACTATATAGAAATATTCATTTACCACTAGAGAATAATTCATTAAGAACTTTACCTTATTTTTAATGGTTTAATAAAATACCATTGGACCCCATCCTTTTTCAGTTTCTAAGATTCTTGATATGCTATCACTAGTATGGAATAATTCTTAAAAATAAAAAATACTCTTTCTCAATATTCAATTTGACTTATTTTTTCTACAATATATCATAACATGACATCCCAAAAATAAATCCATACCGAAAATAACATCAAACACTAATATAGGTATTCTAATAACATTTTTAGTTAAAAAAATACCCATATAATAAATGAAAGATTCATATAAATCCATTTTCTTTAATTCCTACCTCGGTAGTTTTTACCGGAATATCAAACTCCATTAATGGAGATTATATTTCAATACTACTAGTAAATTTACTAAAAATAAAAGAATTTGTAGATCCCGAATCAAACAATATATTTGAATATTTTTTTTAAACAAATAAAGTACATGACACCACTTCACTTGATGGATCAATATTTTCAGTAGTAATATGAAATGAAATTTCCATACTGCTTTTATTATGATCATGTTGATTTCCTCCTTGAATAGTTATTTCCTTACACGTGTTTTCATAAATTCCAATATTATAACAATTAAAACATTTCACTACTAACTCACTACCTTTATTATATTTTTGTTTACCTTTTTTAAAACTAGTAATCTGGCCAACAGTCATTTATTTACATTCATGAGCCTTATTTTCATATTTTCCCCACTTATAACACTTCCATGATCTCATAAAACAATTCCCAATTTTTTTAACACATTTATAGATAAGATAAATTAAATTATTTTACAATAAAATTTTATTATTGACAATTTTTAAATTATTTTACACCTTATCTACTTCTTATCCTTAATATATTGAGATAAATAAGAGTTAAAAAAACACTATTTCAAACTCTTCATCAAATTAAAAAAATATCTGTGTATCATCTAAATTCATGAGTGACCAATGAGCTTTATAAACATGGGTTCAAACCTATGTAAAATCGATAAATTTTACCTTCATGATCCAAAATAAAATTTGGTATATATATTTCTAATATTTTAATATTTTATTCATAATCATCTAACTAATTCCTTTTCATTTTTATAAACTTTTAAAATTGAATTTCTTCTCTATATAGAAGAACATTTAGAAAATAGTTTTCATAAAAATTTATCTAAATACCTTTCATTACATGGTATCTATTTTATTTTGCAATTTGGTATTCTTAGTTAATAACCACAACTGATTAGTTTTACCATTAAGATGATAAACTATAGCAGATTTATTTTGGTTCTCTAGGAAATCCATAACTTCATATATCCTTTCAAAATTATTTATCCCTCATCAATTTATTATTTAATCAGATTTTACATCAAATTTTAAATGATGTTATCACATGAAATGTTCCACTATACACATATTTCTCTATAGATAATTTTACTATTCCCTTTTATTTGTACCATAATTATAAAATATGACAGTTATGCTAAAATGCTTAAAAAAATTCATGTCCAACTCCAACCATCTAAGGATGTTAATTTGGATTGGTATTTTCTTCTTAATTCCTTCCCACTTCATTCACATTATCTTCCTTATATAAAACTATTATAAAATAGGAATAAATTAGGTAAAAAGTTTTAGAAACTCCTATTAAATAATTATAAAAAACTAACTATTTATAATGAAACATTAAATTAATGTTTTATCCCTATTTAATATTTCAAAAATTTATTCCTTGTGTTTCATTACCAACATACTAACCCCAAAATTTATCTAAACAATTCTATGATACCAACTATGATAGCTTAAACATGACCATACTATATTTACATGCTTTTCCATAAATATTACAACACTAACATTTCCAATACCATTAGGTTTAACGTTTTAGAAAATTGGTAAATAACTTACATAAGACCAATTAAGAAATTCAACAATCCTACTAAGTGTACATTTTTTCTGAAAAAGTATGTTCATAAATGATACACTTTATTCATTGAAGACTATTAACCCTTACTTGGATTTTAACTTTATTATCATTAAAAGTCATCCTTAAACCTTGAAAAAAAATATGGAATGATAGTATAAATCATAGTAAGGGGTGAGAAAGAGAGGAAACTCATTAGACTGTGAAACACATAAAAACTCATATAGTTGATTATCAAATGATACATTAAAATCTTACAAGAACATAATTATATAATCAATCATGAAATCAAGTTATCCACTTATGTTAGTGGAATAAAAATTCAATCTTAAATAACACTCTATAATATCATAAATGGAATATAATAGCTAGAAATATTTCCTAAAATGTTATATTCTTATTACTTGTAATCACTCATAATCACCGCTAATGGAATTATTAATCCAATTAATTCTATCATAATTTATCTATAGAATATATCATTACCCAATAAATTAGGGGATCTATCTCCTAGGCCCACCTATCATAATCTATAGTTTCAAAGAACAATAACATGAAAAAAAACATAGAGGACATTTTATTTTAACCCATAAGGATAACAATCAAAGTTAACCCAAGAAAATGAATAAAATATAATGGTTTATCTAATTCCCTATTGAAAGTAAATTTAAATATAATCATAAAATAATGAAGGATAAAGGTAGTAGGAAAATAAGATTTTGAGAATGAAGAATAATAAATAAAATTTGATAGGGAGTTGGGAGAAATGTAACATAGAAGAACTATAAAATAATAGAGTAATGTTTTAGGAAATATATATTACTTCTTTAGAGGATTATTTTGAAAAAAAATTATTATATAAAAATAAAATATATTTTTTATAATTTATTGTAACTTTAAAATAATTTTATTATGTTATTCCATATAATTATTTTAATTTATTTAATATAATTATTTAATCAAAATTTGAATTTATTTTTCCATTATATTCACAATTATTAAAGTTCAACAGTCATGATAGTTCATAATTTCATACTTATAAAATTTTGTGTCATCATGGCATAAGAGTTAAAAGAGACATTTGAAATTATTGTTATGAATTTATTATATCCATATTCATGATATTCATTCATTATTTTAAAAATTTAAATTAAAAAAAAATTAACTAAATATTAATACCTCATCCATATGTGGAATAAATTTCTAGAGGTGGATTGTAATTAGAGGAATAAAAATATAAAAAAAGAATCAAAAATATAGGAAAAACTAAAAAATTAAATGTTATGTAAAATAGAGTTATTATTTGTGTATTTCATCTATTAATAATTCAAATTAAAGGATTAAACCTTACTTCTAAATATATTGAATCTTATAGTGATAGATTATCCTTTGTTAAATTGATAAAAAATAAAGAAAAATATAATTGAAAAAAGGTAATTTATACCTTCCTTAATATTTAAAACAGTTAGTTTGGTTGAGTTTTTAGTATAAGATACGATTTTTTAAAGTGTAGATAATGAAAAAAGAAGATAAATATAGTGAATATATAGATATGTATAATGAGAGAAATAAATGTTGGTTAGATAATGACTACACTATGTCTTAAGAGGGGTTGAATTGGCTTTTTGAAAATTTTATTCACTTTAAAAACACTATCTTCAAGGAATATAGGTTCTGTTATTTTATGAACATAAAAAATTTGTGGAAAAATGAAAAAATAAAAATAATGAGCACTATAGATTTATAGTATTTTGGGGAATATATATCCCCTAGTTCACTCCATCAACTCTAAACTCCTAGATCTTGGTGATTTTCACTAGTGTCAGTCATTTTCCAAAGGACTTCCTAACAAAGTGAAAATAGTAATCACATAGTAAAACACTAGAATATTTCATTATGATACTACAAGTATTTAAAAAATATCATCCTTTAACACTCAATACAAGGAGTACTCACATTAAGTGATAAGAGGAATAATAATGATTGTAGATGAATCACACAGTTGAAAGTTGCAATTGACAGTAGATGAAGAAAGATCCAGAGTGGATGAGTATCTTCAAAAGTATCTATGGAGGTACTTTTATTTCAAAATATAATCTTGAATTTATAAAAACTATAGATAAGTTTCAATTATTGTATTTAAAGTTCTGTATGAAACAGATAAATATTATTTTGTATATACTCATATCTCTCTATTCATGTAGCATAAAAATCTTATATTTATATCTAATATTTTGAATTTGAACTTATGATTACTTGATAATCAGAATAGTAAAGTGTAAAATAATTTTGAAAACATAAACTCATTGGATCCTAATAGAATTTTTTATTCTTTATTGAACATGGAATAAACTTTTATGGTAGTGATAGCAGAAACATTCTTTATCATATATTTATATTCTTGTAAAAAAATCACTTTTTCCAACTTGATCTTTCCTTATTTAGATAAAAAAAATTCTAATGAACATGAAAACATAATTTGACTTGTAAAAAGGTAAAGAAAAAATGTGAATAATTATAAAGTTATATAATATATCTTGATCCTCATAAGATAAATGTCTGGAAACACCATTCTTGTAAGATAAAATACTTTAGTTCCTTGAATTCTCCATCACATAAGTTAAATAGATTGATTTACTATTTATGTATAATGAATCCATTTTATAATATAATATCTTACTGCTGTAATATATATAACTTATAAAACATTGTTTATGTTTATAAGATAATTCATTTATGAATGTCCTCTTCATAAAATAAGAGACTTTGCAGAATTTATATCTGGATTTTCCTTCTGATATTGACTTCATCATAAGATTGTTTATCTTCTTCATAAGATATTTTACTTATATACTAAGATAATATTTTACACTAGGATTCCATAAGATAGAATTATTTTATCACATGCTTAATTTTTCATTACAAATATGTAATTTTCTCTATAAGATAATACTTTTACACATAAGACAATATTCTCATGTAATATAAATTCCTTTGAAAAAAACTGAATTACAGCATCCATAAAAGGAATTTCTTTGAGCTTACAGGATAAATGATATTGACCCATTATCCATATAATATAAATTCTTTTAGAATTTATTCACAAAACAGCTCATGATTCTTAAGAAATGTTATGAATTAAATTATAAAAAACATCAGATAAAATTTTTAGAAAATAAATATTAATTTTATGAATCATAATAATATATCAAAAACTAAGATATATTAGAAGAACATAGGCTTGTCAAAAAAAATATACCACTTTTGATGATCAAGAAACCCATAATCAAATAATAAAAGATATATTGTGTTTGTAAATTATTGTAAATTGATATTTGTTAAATGTTGTGTTCTTTTCATCCATAAAACATTTTTGGCTTATATATCCCGATTTTTTATATTAAAAAGAATGAGGTAAGAAGAGAACATTCAGTATTACACTAGAATATTGAATATTAATAGAATCAAGAATTAACTAAAATGGAAAACAACATATTCAAAAAAAAAATTTAATAAAATAAATAGGATAAATAGTAAAAAAATATTAATGAAAATCGTTAAAATAGAAAAAACAATGAAAATAGTGAAGAATTAAAAACATCTGAGAAACCAGTGAAAAACCATTCAAATGTTTAAGAGAAACCGTGAAATATTATTTAAATACTATAATAAAGAAAATAAATCAGTATTATAGTGCATGATAATGTTTTAGAGGTGGATTCATGAAGTATTGAGGATGGTCAGAAGTTAAGGATGAATTTTACAGAGGGCATCATCACTTTCTCCATTAAGATCTCCCAATTGGGAATTTAAGAAAAAATACCCTCTAATGTAATTTTTATAATAAGGTACTTATCATACTATGATTATTTTAATATAAGTATAAGTTTTTTATTTTTATTTTGGTTAAAAAAATTACGACGGAAAGGGAAAACATATTTGATACAGTAGTAGTGGAGGTTTCATCACCAATATTTAGATTTTACTTTTAATAAATCTTTATTGGATAAAATATTTTCTTCAACTTTTTTAAAGTGGTGGTATGGTGATTATAAATGGAAGGTCTAGGAGATCTCCTACATCAAAATTGATACAACACATCCACACACATTCCAATTTATTTGACTATATTATTCTTTTATTAGTCAAGAAAATTAGTGAAACTATTCCATGTATTCTGAGAAAGATTTCCAAAATAACTTTTCAAATCACCTTTCGTCACAAAATTATGAATACAATTCTTTAACACTTATAATTTAGTATCATAAAAACTCATTTTGATGGTAGAAAGGATATATATAATCAATGTTAACTTAGAGGTATCATCACTAACCAATAGTTTAGCTTTGGAAACTATACATTGTTCCTTAGGTTCATAAAATATATCTTCTTCCTCAAAAGAAAATTATGAATTCATGTTTCTCCCAACTTGTTTTTGATGGTATCCAAACTTATCTTCTAACACTAAAAAATTATTTTCTAAAGAACAAGCCATCTTTCTTAATATAGTGATGATAAATCTTGCATCTTCTTGAGCTTTAAGTGAGGCATTCTGAATTTAATCCTTAAGAAGAGTGTTGATATCCTTATAAGACTAATATATGATTTTTTTGGTTACTCATGGGATTATTTTTAATCTATAAATCTCAGTAACCAAATTATGCTAAAAATGTTACAAAAAAATTCTTGAAAGAAGTTCACTCTACTAGAGGTGATCCCGTTAGTCAAAGTGTCTATTGTTTGAGTGCTAACATTCAAATTTGAATCCATTTCAGCCTTATATAAATATAATCATCATGTGTATTTTCAATAATATTCATTTGAAACTTTATCCATAACATATTAGATTAAAACTTTTAATCCATCCAAGTCATATTTTGAAACAGTGCTTTTATAAAGATTCATGACCTATAAAAAAGACTCAATCAACTCATTTTTCATCAGATTAACATCATAAATTTTTTTATTATAGCTGAAAAAAACTCTCTTATTAGTTGCATCAAGTTCAGCGATAACACCTAGATATTTTAAAACAAAAACTATGCTCGATAGCAAATCTGACCTGAAATATCATGCCTAAATTAACCATGATTATTTAAATATAACCATTATAACCTAGCTATAATATTGGTGATTATGAATAACCAATTTATGAAATATATATATATTTAATACTGAATATAAATTTGTTGATAAATTCTTATGAAATTATCACTCAATTTTTAATAAACAATTTATTCTTCAAAAAATATATTTTCTTCAAAAAATATTTTTTTTCTTTTTTTGAGAGAATACCATAATTAATTTATATAAGTTATCTAAAATATATTTGATAAAATTAAAATAATTTTTTATATCATCATATAAATTAAATTATGGTGAAATTCTAGGATTTTTCAGAAATGATTTGTTTTTCCATGAATAGTGAAAATTACCAATATTTCAAATACTGTCATTTATTTTCATTAAATCAAGTAATTTTAAGGTACCATTATATTTTAGATTTAGTATTAAAGTTAAATTTGATTCATTATATATATAATAATCTAATTAATTTCAATTTAGTTGTAAAATTTCATGATTTTGGTATGTGTTTATTTTTATGCTTAAAACATAATTTTCTGAAAACTGTTTTACGTGCATAAAGTTTATCCTTTTTAATTAATTAAAATAACCCATAATAAGAAAAGATTTAAATTAATTTTAAAAATTATATATATATATATATATATATATTAACTTAAATTCATATAATTATCACTATTAGTCCTAGAGTTAATATAAGATCATTTATTACATAAAGAATGCATTTTCCTAAAAAATTGCTTTTCATTGCGCATTGTGGGATTGTTATAAAATTAATTTATTAAACTTATAGATATTAAATTTAGTGAAATGGATTAAATATTTTCAATCAGAATAAATAATATTATTTAATAAGTTCAAATTAATTTTTTGTCATAATGAATAGTAAAAATAGTAAAAATTTGTCACCAAAATAAAAGGGTAAATCAGGTTAACCTAGGTTTAAAATTAGTGATAAGGAAACCAATTTCCATATTCAATATTATTGGGTGAAGTTATCTTGAATATTATCACATTTTTTGTGATAT
The DNA here is from genome assembly GCA_963277665.1 of Viscum album. Taxonomy (NCBI): domain Eukaryota; kingdom Viridiplantae; phylum Streptophyta; class Magnoliopsida; order Santalales; family Viscaceae; genus Viscum; species Viscum album. Next base: position 2,087,177,317 of record OY728132.1, read on the forward strand.
GTATTTGTTTATGGGATACTTTTCAAATAAATAAGTCTATATAATATTTTAAGTAAATAAAAAAATAAAATGTCACTCACTTGGTTTTAAATTTCTCATATATGTTCTCATAGTAATAAAAAAGGATGTATATAAATATTAAAAATTTATTTTTAGAATAAATAAATTATTTTCAAGATGTTAAATTATTTATAAATTTTAGTGATTATATAATTACCTTAAATGCTTATTGAATGCCAACATAATATTTATTCAATTGATAGGAAAATAAAATAAATGATTTTAAGAATATTAAAAGCAATACAATTTAAAATAATTATTATGTTAAACGAATTATTAAGACAAATATAAAATTCTATAGAGTATTTAGTGTAATATATTTAAATTTACATACCGTTATGATTTTTCAAAGTCAAATTAAATGAATAGTTCCAAATAAAGGCATTAATGTTATTTTTCAATAAATAATATTTTATTAAATGATTTAAAATTAATAAAAACCTTTCTTTGACGATTTTTTTGTTATATGTTTAAAACCATAAACTATTGTCCATTAATATACCAAATTTCCCCTTTAAAGTAATAATATTAATCCCCAAAGAGTAAAAAATTTCATTATCTCGGTAATTGTGAAAAAGGGTTAACACTGGTTAAAACCAAACAAATAGGGTGAAAACATCAACTAAACTTTTCCAAATTTTATTATAAAAGATGATTTATCCCCATCACAACCTTATTTTATAATTATAACATTTTAGATATTTTTTTAGATGAAAATAAATCTATATTAATTTATTTTTTTAATAAATTCCAAATGTTCCCCTTCCCCTACTTATAAAAGGGAACCTTATCTCGTATTTTATTTACACATTAAAAGAATTTTGGTTTATCCAATCTCTATTCAATTACCCTTACTCCCCTTAACACTTTTTAAATACAATGTTTTTATTATAATATCCTCCAGTGAAGGCTTTTGGTGCAAACCTAAAGAGGTTTTTTGAAGAAGAGGTATTGTTCTTAAGCAAGCATTTTTGTTTTATTCCTTCTTCCACCTCATTAAAATATTATTCAACCATGATGATATAATAACATACGTATATACCATATAATAATATATTATTATAACATAGATATTAAATTAGTGAATATGAATAGTAATAATTAGTTTATTAAATATTAATAAATTTTATAATAAATATAAATTTATTGATAAATTATTATGAAATAAGAACTAAATTTTTAATAATTACATTTTGTCTTCAAAAAATATATTTTCTTCAAAAATGATTTTTATTGATTTTTGTGAAAAACTATTATTATTAATTTGTGGAACATTTAAATAATAATATATGATAAAATTAAATTAAATTTATAATCAAAAATATAAAAATTAACTTAGGGTGAATTTTTATTTTACTTCTCTGAAATGATACGTTTTTTAGTAAATGGTGAAACTTACTAATTTTCTAAATACTATCATTTATATTCATTAAATAATGTATTTTATAAGTCTAATTATATTTTATATTTGGTATCAAAGTTAAATTTTAACTATTTTATTTAAATAATTTAAATAATTTCATTTAAATCATCATTTTTCATGATTTTTGTATATGTTCATTTTTATGCTTAAAACATTGTTTTTTGAAAACTATTTTTAAGTGCATAGTATTTATCCATTATAATTAATTAAAATAACTACTATTAATGAAATATATAAATTAAATTTATAGATTATATATCTATTTATATGAATTAAAATTCATATAATGATGATTTCTAGTCATAAATTTAATATAAGACCATTTATTTCTTGAAAAATGTATTTTCCTAAAAAACCGCTTTTCATCACACTTTGTGGGATTATAAGAAAATAAATTTCACCCAATTATAGGAATTAAATTTGGTATAATTGATTCTATATTTTTAATCATAATAATTAATATTATTTAATATGGTCAACCTAATTTTTTGGTCAAAATGAATAGTAAAAACAGTGAAGAAAATCACCACAATAAAATAGAAAATCAGGTTCTCATAGGTTAATACTAATTTATGAGGCCAAAAATTTCCTTATTAAATATTATTGGATGAATTAATTTCTAAAATTATCACATTATTCTCAATATTTATTTGTTTTTGGGACACTTTTTCATTAAAGTGACTTATATAATATTTTAAGTATATAAAAAAACCCAATGTTACTCACTTGATTTTAAATTTCTCTTATATGATTACATAGGGATAAAAATTAGTTATTAATTAATATTAAAGATTATTTTAGAATAATAAAATTATTTTAATTAGGTTAATTTATTCATAATTTTTTTTATTATATAATTACCTTAAATTCTTACCCAATAACAACATTGTAATTATTAAATTAATAGAAAAACAAATAAATAAAATTAAAAATATTTAAAGGTAAATAATTTGAAAATGTTATTATCTTCCATAATTTTTTTAGATAAATATTTCATGTTATAGATTTGTGAATGTAATATATTCTAATTCCTTTAATTTCATGTTTTTTTCAAAGTAAAATTAAATAAATAATTCCAAAAAAAATTAATGTTATTTTATAATAAACAATATTTTATTGAATTATTTAAATTTACTAAAAATAATTTATTTTGAAAATTTATTGGTATATGTTTAAAAATATCATATTTTTTCCATTCATGTGCCATTTTTTCTTTTATAGTTACTATATCGATTCTTAAAGAGTAAAAAACTTTGTTATCATTGTAATTGTTAAAATGGTTAACACAAGTTAAAACCAAAAATAACGGTGAAAACATGACCTAAAATTGTAAAGAATTTATTTTATGATATAATTTATATCATTAATCACCTTATCTTTTAATTATATAATTTTGGATCCATTTTTATATGAAAGATAATTTATATTTGTTTAATATTTTATGAATTCCAAAATTTCTCTCCCCTCACACATAAAAGGGAATCAGATCTTCTATTTTATTTACACATAAAAATAATTTTGGTTCAGATAATCCTTTCCCTAACCCATTTATTAGTTCCTTTACCATTTCCTAGTTTCCTTATTTTTATTATTAAACAATCCTTGAAAGGATTTCAGTGTAAACCTAAAGTGGTTTTCCGAAGAAACAATATAGTTTTAAAAAATCATTTTTTTTATTTCTTCTTCCACCTTCTTCAAATATTATTCCACCATGATGATATAAAAACATAATTTTCTACCATAATATTATTTTTTTATTATTTTAATTCAATAACCTCCATACATATCATCACCAATCTAATGAAAAACTAAACCATCGTTTGTGGATACGATGTACAACTGCCTCATGAATTGGCATAATTCGTTTTCCATCATACCCTCTCATGAATAATTATAATGACAGATTTAATGTATATATATGATATTAATTACATATTTTTCATTCTATAAAATTAATATTTCATTTATTTTCTTTCTTTTTCATTCATTGGAAGATAATAAGGTCGTTTTTGCGTATGTGTGGATTACCACCACTATGAAGTGTTATGATTCATTTTTCATTACAACATAAAATGTATGGTATATATAAGTGTATTTAATTAAATATTATTATTTTTAAGATATAATTATCATTATTAGAAGATAAAATATTTCTATTAAGATATTTGAAAAATTGACACGTTACTCATTCGTGTGTACGGCCTACCATCTCCATGATTGTAATGTAGTTCATTTTTATAACCATTTTTCATGGTAGATTTTAAAAGTATAAATTATATATAAAAATCATAATTATTTAATAATTATTACTAAATAAATGATTAAATAATGACCTCATTGACCATATTCAACATACCAAATCCATTTTGTACTTATTATCAAAATATCATCAAAACATCTGATGTAAACTTAAATGATTAAGTAATTTAAAATAACATGTTTACAAATAAAATAAAATGGGATGATAAAATAATCATTTAAATAATTAAAATTATTTTATTATTCATGTATATAAATACCATACATGGTGATTCATACTCAATGTAAGAGACCTTATTTAAAAATCCTCTTATAAAGTTTCCCTTCTAACACATTTTAATCCATGTCTATAATCTTCTAAATATTTCAAGAAATTTTTTATTTATATCTAAATGGACCCTAAAGATAATTTTTGACCAAATTTTACATTCTTTACAATATTTTTTAAAAATTAATATTTTTATGGTTTTACGTATGGGACACTTTTCTTTAAAAATCTCATTTTACATATTTAAAAGTTTTATTTTATAAATAGTGTCATCCATTTCCATATTTTTAAAATTATTTTACAGATGTATTTATATGTAAATAAATATTTTATAAAGTAAACTTTATGTATATTTTTACATTCTTTGAAAGGCTTTCAAAAGGAATATTTTTAGATGTTTTTATAGAACATTTTGACTTTCTTCACAAAAGAAAATAGGAATGTTTTATTTTAATTTATATGATGAGAATAACTTTTTATATGTTATAATCATTATTTGATTGTTGGATTCATTTATAATCTTACATTTTTTATTCAATAAAAAAATTCCATTTCCCTTTCTATTTATTTTCAAAAAGGTTTTTAAATGGAATGTAAATTTTGATATCTAGAAATGTTTTACTTATAGGTGCCAGGGATCTCACTAAACCATCGTTTTTCTCAAGGTCATGACCATTCTATCACAAATTTTTTTTCTATGCCACTATTTAATTATATTTAATACTTCTAGATTATATATATATATAGATATATCTATCTATCTGTGTGTGTCTTAAATATATACTGATATATTCTCTGTTACTTTTATGGGATAATGCATTCCTTATGTTTATTTCTCAAATACATACTTCATAAAATATCATTTGATTTTAATATGAGGAAAAAATATGAAACCCATTCATTTACATGGGTAATTATTGTTTTTAAACCTTTTGATTGATTTCCTTTTATGAAACACATATTCACAAATAGTTATGATTGGTTTACCAAAATACTGCTCGAATGTATTTGGTAAAGTTCTTGTCTTTTGAGGCATTATGTGTGAGATTAAGGAGTAAACTTAATCCAAAATATGATACTTTCTACCATGTGATGTTTTCTTTTAAGTTATCCATGACTTATAGTTATGTCATATTTGGTGTTGCTTCCAAATTTCCTATGTTGTTGTGATCTTATAATACCATGTTCCTTATGTTAGGGTGTCATGTGATTACTCATGAGATTATGTTTAGTGGAAAGTATATGCTATTTAATAAGGGTGAAATGTATAACTTTTTTTAAAAATGTTTTCATATGTTTCTCATTAATTAAAATGAACCTTTATGAGTTTTTTTAATATTTATTATGAATTTTTTTATGAAAATCTTTGGGCAAAAAAGTTTATTTTTTTAGAAATAAAATATTATTTTGAGCCCAATGTTTAATTTTGAAAAATACTAATCTTGAATAAGTATTCATGAATGAAAATTTTTCTTTCTATCTTATTATATTTCAATTAATAATAATTCTTTTATCATCCCACACTTGAAATTATTTTTCATAGGGTTTTATGGATGATTTGGGAAAAAGACAAGGTCAAGATGAAAATTGTGAAGATTTTTCTAGAAAATAAAAGTTGTTGTATCATAAAATTTTGTTTTTTGGGAATAATGGATATTAAGTGTAAGTGTCTAATGTTATATATTTGGTTTATTACCTAATTCCTTAAAAATATAAACCTAAATGATATTTGGTATGTAATAAAATGATTTCTTGACATAAAAATCCATATTTTTTAATGTTGAAGATTAAGCCCTTATATCAGTTTTAAGTATCTCAGAGGTACTAAAATCTATAGAAGAATAATTAGAAACTTATCGTGGTTATATGACCTCCAAATTCTCATTTACAAGTTGATTTACTTTAACCTTTTTAGTATCTTATATTATGAGAACCTCTTCAACATAAAAAAGTTTTTTATATTCTTCCCTTGGTTCCCTCTTAGCCACCAGCAATGTATCTGCATCTGTATTCTCTAAATTATCCTCATAAAAAATATCAATAATAATAAATCTAATATATTATATTTTACCTCATCATATTTTATATGAATGTGGAGACACTTTTATTAGAGGAATGGTTTCAATATTAGTTGAAATAGTTCTTTCTTGACCAATTCTAAGCAACTTTGTAATTACCAAAGCCATAATTTCTCTTAATAAATAGGAAATAGGGAATAAATATTTGTAAAACGAAATATTAATAGAAATAAATAATCAAGAGCCATGTTATATCAATATTGATCAAAGGAAACATTATAAGCCCATATATTTTCACTGATATGAAGTAGTAAATACTTTTCTTTAAACATAAACTCATTATACTACCTTGAATTATCATAATATTTCTATAAAAACCTAAATAAATCATATATAAAACATTTAAGTAACTTGGGACATCATTTTCTATATCACTCTTATAATCACTCTTACAAAAATAAATAATCATATGGTCAAATTACATACCCAATGCATTGGAAGGCTATCATAGACCCACTCATCCTTAGATATCATGACACCACCCATCATAATATATAATTTCCAAGAAACAAAACTTTAATGAAGTACATAGATCTTTAATTTCATTATAAAACTCATAAAACAACCATTATTCCTTTCATAATACTCACGGAAAATCAATGGGTTACCTGAAGATCTATTTAAAAAAATCAAATCCCATATAGAAAAAACAATTAGCATGGTATAATTAAAAATTATACCCAGTGGAGAATAAGTAACATTAAGGGTTGTTGACATTGATTAATGAAATTACTATTAAAATATAATTAAAAACATTCATGAGGAAAAAACCATTTTACATAAAAATAACATTTTAAAACTAAAAATTCAAAAAATATTGTGCAAATAATTTAATTTAAAAATAACATTGGAACCCTATAAAGGAATCTTCAAACCAAATAATGGAGATTATGTTAGGAAAATCTGTACATCTTGTAAACATTAAAATAACCATTCTTTTCAAATAATTTGTACATGAAGTCAAAAGTGACCCATTTGGAAAATGTTAAGGAATGTACTTTTTAAATGCTTTTCAAAAAGATCAAATATCATTTAATATATATTAAGTAAATATTTTATATTTAGAAAATATAATTTTTTTTAAACATTTTATAAATCATGGATATGGAAAGTGACAGATTCCCGATATTAAATAAGGTCTAATATCGGTATCACTTATAAAAAAATTATTGATGTTTCTTTAATCAATTACAGGGAAAATGGAAGTTAAAAATTTGGAATTCATTAATGAACATATGAGAAGTACATATATGTATTTTAAGAAAATAACATCATGTTATTTCCTCCAAAATTACTTTCAAAATAAAGAGTCCTAAAAAGAGAGGAGATTTTAACATAAAGCCTTTTCCAGATTTCTATCTTTTCAATATTAAACCCCATGAATGAATAATGTAAAAATAAAATTTTAATATCATGAGAAAAATATATTCATGATATAACATATCAAAGGTGATGTATATACACCTCATAAAATAATATAGATTTATTACATAACATATGTCCCAAGGAAGATAGTTGGTGACAAGAAGCCCTCACAATAATTATAACATTGAAGTGAGAATTAATCAGAGAATCGATTATCTATATCAAATTTAAATCCACTTAAGTTTTTTGAAATATAATATAATATAATAAAAATTAATTTCACACGTAATATTATAATATCAAGGAAAATTAATAAGTAATATTACCTAATAAAAAATGTTTTATAAAATTATTTACGACTTGGTAACTTTCATGTCAAATCCCCTTGGATGAAATAATTTAAATTGAAACATAAAATTCAATGATTTATTATGTATTGATAATTTTACATGTAAACATGGTATTATATGCACCATATAAAATAAATTAGGCTCATGACATTGAAATATGCATCAATGAAGGAAAATTGAGATGAATTTGCTTACATCATGTCAAGACATTCAATATATGTACTTTAACTCCTATATAATAATAGTATATCAATAATTATATTAATTAATAATCTTTTATAGGCTTAATATATTATTATTAAATCATTTAATTTATTTATTATAATGACACATTTAAATTATTTATCAGTTAAGTCCATGTTAGGGTTTTTGAGGATGTTCGGTTCATTATTTCAACATGGATTCGGTGTGTTGACCGTGGTCAAATATGTCAATATTTTAATCATATAAATAATAATAATAATTAAATAGTTATCATATTTATACATAAATTATAATTTTAAAACTAATCATGAATGATAGTTATGAAGAAATAACTATGTTATAATCATAAATACGATAGGTTGTATGTACGCATGAGTAACATTTCATTTTTTTAACAATAATTATGGAAAGAAGGTAAATAATATTTTATATTTACATAATTACCATCATATAATAAATATAACTTTATTTAATTAAATTTACTTATATATATCATCAATGTGATTAGGTGATGAAAAAGAATCATATCTCTTCGTAGAGGCGGTAGTCCATACGTACGCACGAACGATGTTATCATTTCTCAGTGAATGAAAAATAAAAAGTAAACGATATATTATCCATTTTATAATTATATATATAATTAATATCATATATAAAAATTAATTATATCATTATGAACATCCAATCGAGGTGGTGATGGAAAACAAATTGCATCGGTCTGTGAGGTGTTTGTCCACCGTACATAGGAATGATGGTTTTATTTTCCATTTAATAGAAGAGGAGATGGATTTAGGTCATTAAATTAACATAATAAAATTATAGTATATGTTATATAATGGTTTTATTATATCAACATGGTGGAATAATATTTCAAAGATGTGGATGAATAAACAAAACAAAAACACTTGGTTATGAACATTACCTCTTCTTCGGAACACCTATTTAGGATTGTGCCTAAATCCTTCCTAGATTGAATTTATGACCAAAAATGAATATAGGATATGGTTATGGAATTTAGGAAGGAATTTGGGAGGTATTTTATGATCTAAAATTCTTTTAAGTTGTGTATAGAAGCGGATAGTGGTGGACTTTTAAAAGTGTCGGAGATGATACATTTTTAATTTATGAAAAAATGTGATATCCGTGTTTTTTACTTTCTAAAAGGATCTCAAATAGACCATTGGAGATATTTATATGATATAAGGTCAAAATATGGCCATAAAATAGAATTTATAATAGTTTTTAGGTCATTTTAAACCTTATATGTTTAGTTTAACACCTGATAAACCAATTTTCACCTTAACCATCGTAAAATATTTTATTTTTTTCAACATTCTTTATGAAAAAAATTATGTTAAAATTATTGTATAATATAAATTATTCTTATTAAAAATATTTAATCCATTTTAAAAAATTCTATTCACATAATTAGTATAATTTAATTTATAATAAAACCCATATAAGTAATCAAAAAGCAGTTTTTCTATAAAGGATATTTCAAAGAATAAGATGATATTATATTAACTTTATAACTAGTAATAATAATTATATAAATTTCAATTAATGTTTCTAATTATATAGTATATACATATCATTTAAATCATTCCTAATTAGGTGTTATTTTAATTTATTAAAAAGGAGAAACATTATGCACTTTAAAACAATTATCATAAAAAATGCTTTTTTAAACCCAAAAGTAAACTTATACTAAAATTTAGTATAAAGATGATTAAAATGAAAATAATTGGACTAAATATAAATAAATAACTATTATTTTACTTGAAATCAAATTAAAATCACAATATTACTTTTAAATTAAATAATTTATTGAAAATAAATGAAAGCATTACAAAAACAAAAATTGGTATTTTCACTATTCATTTGAAATCAATATTTTCCAAAAAATAAAAACATTTCCCTATAAGTTAATTTTGAAATGATTATTTAAAAATGGAATTTTATTTTTTCAAATAAATTTTCTAAAATTTCTCAAAATTAATTATAATATTTTCAAATAACAAGTAATAAAAACATTTTTTTTGAAGAAACATATTTTAGAAGAATAAACTTACATTACTAAAAATTTATTGATTATTTAATAATAATTTATCAATAAATTTATATTTAATAGGGAATATATATATATATGTATTATATATTTTTTAATTTCATTCATATCCATCAATTTAACAGCTAGGTTATAACATCCATACTTAAATAATTGTATTTCGTGGTTTGTTTAGGCTTAGTATTCCATGTTTTATACACTATAAAACATAGTTTTTATTTTATAAATACTATGGGTGTTATATTCCATGGTTCATTCATGGATTTATTATATTTATTCTTATATTAAACCTTCTTAAAATACTTTTTCCATGATTTTTTATTATCTTTCAATTGTGGCTAGTCTATCTTGATGAGCCAATGATTCTTACACATGTATAATATAACGTCTTTAGAGTTTACCTTGGGCTTATTATACTTATTTAAGGGTTTCCTAAAAAAATTTATCTTATTTTAAACCTTTTTAAACTTTATTTCATATTAAATGAGTTTATAATTTGATCCCAAATTTCTGGTGGTGTCTTCTTCTAATTATGATTTAGATATTTGTATACTCTTGTTCTTATTATAATTTTTTGAGTTAAAAACCATCAATGTGGTATTTTATTTTTTCACAGGAATATTATCACTTGAATTGACTTCTATTTCAGCTTCGTACATCATTATTATAAAAAATATATCATTTACATTAAAATCATTCATATTTGTAGATTTCCAAATTGAAGTCGATATTACATTCCATTTGGGTGGTAAAATTCTGTAGATTTTCAAAACCTGATCTAGTTGACGAATATGTTCTCTTAATGAAAAAAATATTTACAACCATAGTAATTCTTCCATTAGATTGATTAATTATTTCTTCTTCCATCAATATAGAAGTATTAAAATTAATCTTGGAATTATTATTTCTGAGAGCTCACATGTTATCAACTTCTTCATAAGCAACTAATATGGTAGTCTACATATAATAAGTTGTTTCACATTGTGAAACTCATTTGAATTCATCATGAACTAGACCGTATATTATATCATTCATAACTTATATTTTAGATCATATTCTCTTTCATAATTAGAATCCCTCTTCTATATATCTCCTTTAAGAATAGTATTAGGCTTTATGGATTTTAGATAAACCTTTAATACATGGTTCTTGAAATATTTTATCATCCATGCCTTCCAGCTAAAATAGTTTTCTACATTGAAGTAGGTTTATCTGACCATATATATAACCTATATGTTATCTATCATAGAAACCATTATAAATGATCTCCTTGACTTAAACTAGTCAGAGATGAGAACTCAAGAGTTACAACCTCTGATACCAATTATTTGTTAGAGAATGAATGTACTACGACTCAAGAGAGGGGTGAATTGAGTTCATGAAAAGCTACTTCATTTTAAAACCACAATCTTCAAGGTATATAGGTTGTGATATTTTTGTAACATTAACAAACTTTATAAATAAATTAATAAATAAAAATATAGATCACGGAATATTTATAGTGTTTCAGGGAATATATATCTTCTTTTCTACTCAACCAATGCTCGACTTTTAGAGATTTGTTATTTTCATTAGAATCAGTCCTTTTCTTATGGACTTCTAGACTCGGTTCAAGTATGCATCACATAATACAACAGCATGAGCTTTAATTGGCCTCCTATAGTGATATAAAAAGCACTATACTTAAACACTTAGTACAAGGATTGATCACTTTAAGTGATAAGAGGAAATAATAAGGATTATAGATGAAGCACATAGTTACAAGATGAAATTAGAACTAAATGAAGAAAAAACCATAGAATATGAGTATCTTCGAAGATCAACTCTGAAGGTCTTTTCATTAAAAAATATAATATTTTATTCATAAAAACTATAGAGAAGTTTCAAATATTTTATATTATGTTTTTTAGGAAGCTTGTATCGATTATTTTGAATGTACATGTCCCTCTCTATTCATGTAGTGGAAAAATATTATATTTATATATATATCATATTTTGAATGTGAACTTATGATTACTTGATAATCGTAATGGTCAAGTCAATAATCCATTTTAAAAGTTAAGGTTACTGGCCTTTAATGCTGTTGGTTCTTTTTTATCTAATATGGAATAAAAATTTATGGATGATATAGAAAAAAAATTATTTATCAGATCTTTACATTATATTAAAAAAGGTGATATGTATAAATTAATATTTCCTAGTTTGGATAAAACTTTTTTTGAGTTATGTGGAAGAATAAATTGAATTTTAAAAAGGGCACACCAATGGTAAGGAGTATAATCATAACAATTCCATAAGATATCTTGATCTTCATATGATAAATATCTAAAAACACTATTCTTATAAGATAAAATACTTTAGATCATATAATTGTTATGTCGCATAAGATAAATAGCCTGGTTTTATTTTTTGTGTAGGATAACTCCAATTCTTAAGATATTCACTTACTATCATAAGATAAACAACTTTTATAACTTTCTTAATGTTTGTAAGATAATTCATTTTTGAATTTCCTCTTCATAAGATAAATGAATTTTCTGAATTCACATCCAACTTTGAATTATAATTTTGAATTCACTATAAGATAATTTATCTTGTTTATAAGATATTTTACTTATGTGGTAAGATAATATGTGATAGTAGGCTTTAGTAAGATAAAATTATTCTATCACAGGCTTGAGTTTTCAAGGAAAATATGTAACTTTTTCTATAATATAATTTTTTAACATGTAACATATTATTTTCACATAAGATAAATTAATTTGATATAAAACTAAAACCATCATCTATAAAATGAATTTTTTGTTTCACGAAATATAAATTATATTAAACCATTATCAATATCAGATAAATTCACTTATAATTTATTCATAAAAAATATTATAATCCCTAATAATAATTATACATAAAATTATGAAACACTTAAGAAAAACATGTTAGTAAATAAATAGGGACTTATTGAGTCATCAAAACATATAAAAAAATGAGATATGTTTGGACAATATAATTTTGCCCAAAAATTATTACATTGAAGGAATCTTTTAATAAGAGAGATTACAATATAATTTATAGATATTATTAGTGTCAATATTGTAATTCAAGTTTAAAATTATTACAACAATTTTGGAATTAAATTTATAACATTTACACCATTTCTTATTTATCATATTTATCCCTTAAATTTTATCATAGACTAATCCCTTATCAATATTATATATATATATATATGTGTTATAATTTTTTACATTCCTTATATTATTCTTGCATTATGTCAGAATTTAAAAAAATGGATAATTATATTGATATATAAATTAATTTTTATTAATTAAATAATATCTAGTTCATATTTTTGGAATCTTATTATTGAATGTGCACTAAACTATATGAATATGATGCATATGAATTAAGGATATGATGGTACTAATGTATCCTCAATCCTGAACCCAATATTAAATTGGAAATAATGTATTATGGTTGCTTGTGATGCAACCCAAAAATATATTTCACTCAATGTAATACAGGCTGAGTGGATGAATCTAACACCTCCCACCCATGTGGTCTCCTTCAGTTTTTAATCCATTCGGAATGGATTAAACATGGATTGTATAAATTGTTAATGGGTTCAATGGATTCTCAATCAATAATAAATTCATGGTATGATACTTGATAATGTATATGGCCAATATAATTTATCAATGGAGAGTATCAGTATAACACCCCAAAATTTTAAAATATAAATATCTTATTCGATAATGTGTATGAAATGAAACACTAATAATAGAATGGAATATAATATCCTAGTACTTTAAAATATGTTTACTATTTGAAATATATTCAATAAATTATATAGATTTCAGTGAACACAATACTGAGTTAGCATGCTTTATATGCAATAATGACTTTCTTCGATGGCTTCCATTACACACAAGACTAAGTCTTACCAAATACTATTATTATTATTATTTAAAATGAAAATTATCTCGAAACAATTAAATTAGAGGTTTTGAATAGGAATAACTAAATTATTAAATTATATAGTTTAATTCATTGGTCAAAAATTAATTATAAATGAAAATAAAAACCAATTGAATATAATGAAAATGTTTTTACAAAATCTATTTTTTGTACAAAGAATGTTTTATCCTAATAAATTAAATTAATTAAAATTATAGGATGATATTAATTAAATTTATATAATATATATTCAATCAAATTTTATAAAATTTATCCAATAGATTTTATGGGAATAAGATTAGAAAAAATATAATTTTGCACATAAAAAATATTATGTTTTTCTAAAGGCATTTTTCCCACCTTTTAATGGAAAACTTTTTTTAAACCAAATTTTAAAAAATTTATCAATTTTATTTTAAAAAATATACTCCATTTTTAAAATTTTAATTTTAAAATTAACTTAGGTTTAAATTTTGGTATTTTTCTGAGAAGTTTTAGTTTTTGATGAATAGAGAAAAATACTGAATATTAATCGAAATATTATTTTCCTTCTAAATAATTTATGATGTTAAATTATATTTTAAATTGGTTTTAAAGTAAAAATATATAAATTATACATATAATAATCCAATTTTGATAATTCTGATCATTTTTATATGAATTTAGATATAAAAACATGCTAAACTTTTGAACCTTTTCACTTTAAAAATATATTTTCTCATCCCATCAGTGGGTTTTACATTAAATTATTTTATAACAATTATATAATTTTAATTTGAAAAAATGGAATCATAATTTTTAATAATAATAATTTATATTTTGTTCAAATTAGCTTTTTAGAAAAGCGATTAGTGAAAGAAGTTAAAATTAATTACAGTGATTAAGTGAAAAACAAGTTTACCAAGGGACTAAACATTAAACTTAAGTGTAAAATGAGCTATAAACTCATTAAAAAACATTTGTTCGAAATATTTAAACCTTATACCTTCGATTATTTAGTTATGTGTATTTTTTGATACACTTTTCATTGAAAAAACGTCCTAGGAATTCTATCTTTCAAAAATTTATAAGTTTTCCACTCATCCAACTTATAAAAGGCCTTTCTCTCTCCCCCCTTATTCACACCTCTAAAGACAATTAGTTTTGGACAATAAATGACCAATTAAAATCCCAAATTCCAAAAACTCATTATATAGGCCTTATCTTAGGCATAAATTCAACTTAAGAAGGCATTAGTGAAAACCTAAGGAGGATACCCAAAAAAATGAAATATTCTTCTAAAAGTGTTTTCATTTTATTAGCTTATCATCCTCATTCAATTTATATTATATCAAGATTATATAATAACTTCGTTATATTAAATATACTAATAGTTTATTTTGTTAAGTTCTTGACCTAAAACTTTACACACTCCCATCAAATGGGATATACAATCATCATTCGTGTGTACGACTGACTAGTGCCTCGCGAATTGATGTTGTTCGTTATTCTATTGACACATCTAAAGGTTAATAATAATGTTGAAAATACTATTTATACATGATATATATGATATTTAGGATATATTTATTCTTGTTTAATTACTATATAACACATATCTTCATGATTTCTATTTAGTGGATATATGATAATGTCGCTCGTTTGTACAACGGATTACCACCTCGCGAAGTGATGTGATTCATTCACTCTTCACATGGAATGTGTTAAGGACGTTTTAAATAAAAATATGTGATATATATGAAATAATAATTATACTATAATGATAATATATATCATTTAATTTTATTTCTTTCAATATAGAATGACAATAGAAACATCGTTCATGTGTAGGTACGGTCTACCGTCTCCATTAACGATGCATTTCATTTCCTATAAATAAATATTATGGACTAATATAAATACCTATATAATTAATATATATTACATTTAAATCATGTTTTAAATTCTAGATATTATTAAATCATGATTTAAATAATATGACCAAAAATATAACAATCCAAAACACACTCAAAAAACAAAACAAGTTATTACCTAAAATGATGAAAATAATGAAATATTGTTAACTAAAAGGTAATAATATATGATAAATGTATAATATATGATATCATAAATATTAATATTGTTCTGAAATATGTTAATAAATTGTTTAAAACCACTATATATGAGGTTTAATCAACTATAACCAAAAGTAAAGTGTGCGGTAAGGGATTTCATCTCAATTTACATTCCATTGAGACTTATTTGTTATTATGCACCAATTCACTTTAATGTAAAGTATATACTACCACTTTATCATTATATATCATGATTAAATCATAATTTGTCGTATTATAAGTTTCACTTTAAATTATCACATCCAATGTGTTTGACTAGAAAATTACCACGTAGTAAAAGTTATATTTATAATCTCACTTTCTTTTTTGATTGATAACTTTCTCTTGAAAATGTCACTTCCTTATAAAGTTATTTATTTTAAATTATATTTAATTTAAATATCCATATTATTTTTTGATGTATATTATTATTTTGTAAACCATATACCATTTTTACATATTGTGTTTACTTTCACAGTTATTTGATTAATCAGGGAAATGTTTGATAAATCTATATTCTATAATCAATATAGATAATTAATAATAAGGCACGATATTTAAATAAATTATAATATATTTATGGAATTATTTGGACATGAATACATGGTTGGGTATCAGTTAACTATATCCTCTTGATAAATCGAAAGTCTCATTAGATGAACCAACTAGAAAAATTATATGGGTTCTTACATGGTAGTTTTAAATTTTCGTGACAATACAACTAGTTGGTAAAGGTTTTGTGTATCTAGAAAACATGGAATATAATAATTAATAATTTCAAGATTTTATATTCAGTTATTTTTATCCATGATATTTTCAATATGAAGAAAATATATGTATACATTTCATTCTCATTTTACTGATTAAATATCATGGTTTTCAGTTATTTACCTTACCATATTGATTATTACTTATCAAGTCATTTAAATAGAATGTGTGATCAATCATTTACATTGATATATTCATTTTTATTTATCAAGTTAATAAAATGATATGTGTGCTCAATTTTTTAACTTACCATGTTGATTATTCTCATTGATTTATTATTTATTCTGTTTTAATTAACACTTATTGTGTATTTGAGAACACCCTTATTTTGTTTCCTCTCCATAATAATCCATTAATTTTACTATAACTGATATAAAAGGATATTCTAGATTTAATAATTTTTTTCTTGAAAAAAATTATATTGTAATTTGGGTATTCAATTTTAATGAAATAATCATGTATATATCTATTTAACCAAGACTAATAAACTCTGTGTACTTTTGGGATGTGTTTCCTTGTATCTTATGACAATGTAATAGTAGCACGCACTAACTATGGGATTTCTATGTTTGGTTCACTATAGTTGGTATCAAAGGATGATTAGTTGAAACATTGGAAAGTAGATTTAAGAAAACATAGATTAGTGAAAATACCCTATGATACACTCTAAGGATAAGTATCGAATAATATATTAAAGTTTGGGTGTTATAAATTATCATTTAAAATTAAAAAACTTATCAGCTAATCTAGTATATGACATTGTTTAGAGATAAAACTTAGATGGAAAAAATTTATTAGTACTCATGGTCAATATATAATATTCCCTACTAAAGAAGCTAATTTATATGGTGTCATAACTAAGAAAGTTATGAATATATTTTTGAAACATAATCAGGTTAAGACACATAAACTTCCTTAAATAGATAAAACTATTATATATCAATATTATCTGATACTAGATCTCTTTTTGTGACATAGGCCCCCATTATTTAGTGGTACAGCTGATCTAATAGATGTTGAGAAATGTATTAAGTCTTTGGAGAAGATATTTATGGCATTGGTATGTGGTGAAAGGGAAAAATCTATATTTACAGTGTATT
The DNA here is from genome assembly GCA_963277665.1 of Viscum album. NCBI lineage: Eukaryota > Viridiplantae > Streptophyta > Magnoliopsida > Santalales > Viscaceae > Viscum > Viscum album. The sequence goes on from OY728132.1 coordinate 2,087,195,307, forward strand.
GTATCCATGTCAATACTGAAAAATAGTGGTCATTAATCCATAATACTTGGGAGGAAGGGGAAATAGAACTCATGGAATGAAAATATTTTAAGGAGAAAATATTTGAAAAATATTTTCCTTATGAGTAACAAAATGTGAAGAATATAAAGTTCCTTAGTTTAAAGGAAATGGTGGAATGGAGTATTATAGATTTTGAAGCTACCTTTATAAAGTTATAATGGTATTCTATGGGTTTCATACACAACACAAAATAAAATATTGACCATTTATATGAAGGGACTAATCCATGTATCGGAAGGGATCTAGTGTCTCAATCTTTTTCTTAATACAATGAATTAGTTTTATGTGCTATTAAGAAAGATAAATATTTCTCCAGGTATTTTTTCTTAAACATGAATAAAGATAAGAATAGGACGACTAATAAACTAAAAAATAAATGGAATTACAGAAATAAGTATTTTCCCACATGTGATTAATATGGAAAGAATCACACTAAGAAATGATTATAAAGATTGGGAGTTTGTTATAAGTGTAGAGAAAAGGGTCAATAGGAAAAAGAATGAAAATAGAAGAAATAAAAAACTTTTATTGAGTGTTTCAATTATAAAGAGATTGAGAACAATGAAAATTAATTCCCCAATCATCAAGGGAATATACATTAGATGAATCTAAGGCATCAAGCTCAAGCTTATGCTATTAATACACCCAAAGTTCAATGATTAATATTATTGTGTATTTGGATCCAAAAAGATGTTGTAAAAGTATTTTATTGATAAGATTCTCATCCTAAGAATTATGAAATATATAAGGATTGTACTTTGGTATTATTTCATTATGTATTTGATAGTGCATGTTTGATGGTACTGATGAATAAGAAAAATGATTTAGTGTAACGATGAATTAATTGAAAAAAATACGATTGTGGGAAATATTACCCTTTATACGTTCATGATGTTGAGATAATTATGTTAGGATAAATATATTATTGATATGATAAAGTAAATTGGATACTATTGACTACCTTGTAACTGAATAATGATTTATTGCAAAAATATTTTATGCCATCATTGATGGAGTTTACTGATTTTTTGAATTTATTTAATATATCCAATAATATATGTTTTATTTAACTAATAAGGAAGCATTCATGTTTTTAATAAGGTTTTATAGTAATTTAAGCTATTAACATGTTTTAAGAGAATACTTGATGAAGGTATTCACATTTTTATTATGCGACAATTTAGAGCTACTCTATGTTCTTTAAATAAATGATAAGTTCCTTTTTCAAATTTAGTGACCTTATAAAGTTTTTTCTCTTGATATTTTGGAAGTTATATAAGTTTAATCATTTATGAAATGGTTTAAGTTGATATTTGGACAAGGTTTTAGATATTAATGTATTACTTCACCATATGATGAAACATATACTAAGAAATAAAGTAGAAACAGTTAAAGTCACAACCAAAGGATAATATTGTGTTTATGGAATAGAAATGTATCAAGTAAATATATTTCAATATATTCTTAGAGAGTGAATTAATTCTCTAACTCATGGGAAAAGGGTCCTAAAACAAAAATTCCATCCTATTATCATCATTTTTTATGATATTAATGATCATTTTCGCACCTATGTTTTATGAATTTTGGGTTATTAACTTTCTCTCTAACATGTTCTCTATCTCTCTCCCTTAGTATTTTACTACTAGTTTTCCCTTCCATGTCCATGTTTTAATTTCCCACTTATGTTCTCTTATCTAGAAACCTAGTTATGTGATTATTCTATATTAACATCATACTTCTCATTCTCTATTATTAAGTGGATATTTAATTAAGCCTCCTTTTATGTGGGTTTTTCAACAAAGTTATTTTCAAATATTATACCCTTGAATTATTATATTAAGTAAAAATTTTAAGGATGTAATTTATTTAAGGTGGTGAGAATGTAACACCCTAAAATTTTAAAATGGGAAAATCTTATTCGATAGTATATACGAAATGAAACACTAAGATTCTAAAAGGATATAATATCCAAATACATTAAAATATAATTACTATTTAAATAAAATAAAATATATTATATATCTTCCAATGCATTCAATAATGAGTTAGATTTTATTACACACAACTATGACTTTCTTCGATGGTTTGCGTCACATGCAAGACAGAGTCATGCCAAATAATATTTATATTATTATTTTAAATAAAAATTATTTTCTATCTATTAAATAGAATATTATGAATATGATTAACTAACTTATGAAAATATATGTTTGAATTCATTTTCTACCTATTAGTTATAAATGAAAAAAAAACAATTGAATATAAAGGAAATGTTTTTATAAAAAACTATATTTATATACAAATTCTATTTTATATTAATAAATTAAATTAATTAATAATGGTGTGTAATACTAAGGAAATTTATATATTATATATTCAATAATTTTTTTAAAAATTATAAAATGTATTTTATAGTCATAATATAAGAATAAATCAAATTTTACACATAAAAATCTTTATTTTACTAAAGGTAGTTTTGTCACCTTTTAATTATGCACTTGTTTTAAAACAAAATTTTGAAACTTTAAAAAACATTATTTGAAAAAATAAACTTAATTTTTTAATTATTAATTTCGATATTATCTTAGGGTTAATCTTTGGTATTTTTTTTGAGTGGTTTTATTTTTTGATGAATAATGAAAAATATAGAATTTTAATTGAAAACATCATTTTTATATAAATAATTTATAACGTTAAATTATATTTTGAATTTTTTTAGTGTAAAAATATGTAAATAATAAATAAATTATTCCATTTTATGTCATTTGAGTCGTTTTTATATTTAATTTAGATATAAAAACTTTGTAAACGTTTGAACATTTTCACTTTAAAAACCCCTGTTTTCATCCCATCTTCGACATCAATTACAAATTAATTTATGACCCTTTTGTTATTTGAATTTGAAAAAATGGATTCCATATTTTTTATCATAATAATTTATATTATCTAATAATTTTTACTTAATTTTTTACCAAATTGATTAGTGAAAGCGGTTAAAATTAATTTCAGTGATTAATAGAAAAACGAGTTTACCAAGAGACAAAACACTAAACTAAAGGGGGGAAATGGCCTATATTATTTTTTCAAAAAACCCATTATAAGTCCATATTTATATATTATACAGTATATAATTTAGTTATATGTTTTATTGTATCCAATTTCTATGGAAAAAACATTGGTAGAATCCCCTCTTTTAAATATATACAAGTTTTCCACTCACCCCATTTATAAAATCCCCCACCCCCTTATTAACACCTCTAAAAACACTTATAATTTAAAAATAACTAAAAAAATAACTCCATAAATTCCCTACCTTAATCCTAGATGAGTTATATTTGTCAAAAATCCAACTTAGGAAGGAATTAGTACAAACTTAAAGAGGATACCCAAAAAAGAGGTAATGTTCTTTTAAAAGCATTTTCATTTTATTTCCTTCTATAAATAATTAAATTTATGTTATATAATTATTATATAATAACAAAATCATATTAAATATAATTATATTTTGTTATGTTAAGGTTATAACCTACAAATTCACACCCTTTTATTAAATATGATACTCAATCAACGTTCGTGTGTACAGTAGACTACCACCTCACAAACTAATGTCATTCATTCTTCCACTACCGCCTCTAAAGGTTTGGAATAATGATGTAAAATATATTTTTATATTAAATTTATAATATGTAAGATGTATTTATTATTCTATAATTATTATATAACACATACTTTCATGCTTTCCATTTAGTGGGAATATGATAATGTTGCTCGTGCATACGACGAACTACCACCTCATAAAGTGATGTGATTCATTCACACTTTACATGGAATGTATTAAGGATGAAATTAATAAAAATATTTAATATTTATGAAATAATAATGATTCTTTAATGATAATATATATCATTTACTTTCCTGTCTATCAATATGACGTGAAAATGAAAACAATGTTCAGGCGTACGTACGGCCTACTGTCTCCATGACAGTGCATTTCATTTCATATCAATAAATGTTATCAGAAAATATAAATAGACATGTAAAAAATATATTTTTTATTTAAATAATTTTTTCAATTTTATATTTTTTAAATCATGATCTCTGTACTATGAACAAAAAAATAACAATTCAAAACATACTCAAAAAACAAATAAAGTTATTACCTGAAATGATGAAAATAATAAAATATTATTAAAGAAGTGGTAATAATATGTTATAAAAGGATCGTATATGATATCATAAATTTTAACATGGTTATATAATAATTTAATAAAGAATTTAAAACCACTATAAATGATTTTAAAGTTCGTACGACCAAACAAGAAGTGTAAGGTACATGATTTCATCTCAATATGCATTCCATTGAGACTTATTTGTTATTATGCACCAATTCACTTCAATGTAGTGTATATACTACCCATTTTTAATTTTATATCATTATTCTCTCATGATTAATGGTATTATAATTTTCACTTTGACGTATCCCATCTAAGGAGTTTTAACTTGAGAATTACCAACTGGTAAATGTAATATTTTCAATCTCACATCCTTTTTTGATTGTTAACTTTCTCTCGAAACAATCACTTTATTATGATAATTTTTATTATAAATTACATTCATATTAAATATATAGATTTTTTTGTGGTGGATTTTATTATTTTCTAAACTATATACCATTTTTATATACGATGTTTACTTTGACAGTTATTTGATTAATTGGGGAAATGTTGATAAATATGTATTCTTTACTCAATATACACATTTGATGATAAGGACCATTATTAAATTGATTATTCAATATTTGAGGAATGGTTTGGACATAAATTCATGTGTAGGTCCCAGTTAATGATATCCCCTTGATGCATTGTTAGTCTCATGATATGAATTAGTTGCCCAAATCAGATGGGTTTTTACCCAATATTTTTAAACTGTCTTGAGAATTAATCTTGATAATAATGGTTCTATGTACCTAGAAAACATAGTTTAAAATAATTAATAATTATATGTATTCAGATTTAGTTATTATTATCTAATATATTTTTATTATAAAAAACTATGGATGCATTTCATTCTCATTTTATTGATTAAATGGAATGGTTTTCAATAATTTACTTATCCCTATTGATTATACCTTATCTAATTTTTTAAATGGCAAGTGTTATCAATTATTTATATTTCCATATTTACTTTTATTTATCTAGTTATTTAAATGGAATTTTTTCTTAGTTATTTAACTTTCTATGTTGTTAATTCTCATTGATTAATTATTGATTATGTTATACTTAACACTTACTGAGAATTTGAGCTCACCCTTATTTTTTTCTATCTCCCCAAGAATCCATGAAGTGTACTGTGACTAATATATATGGATATGATATATGTAATAAAGTTATTATTGAAAAAAATTATGTTTTAATTTGAGTATTCAGTTGTAGTTCAAGACTCATGTATGTATCTAGTTTTCCAAGATTGTTAAACTCTTTGGTTCTTTAAGATGCATTTGTTTGTATCTTATAACAATTTAATAGTAGAAGGAACTAAATTTGGGATTTTTGGGGACAAGTCACTAAAATTGGGAATGGATTATAAAAGGTAATTAGTTACCTCATTTATGACAGTTAATCATCAATTTCAAGAATAACTTGTTGAGTTATCTTTCTCCTCGAAGTTTCGTTTTTCACACAGTGAAGGTACTAAACCCCCTTATGTTTTTGGGAGTCCTCAAGATATGTTATTAGATCTTAAGTTAATGTATTACCTTATAGGTCGGAATATTTTTTTTTCATTGGTGATCATTATTATGTTTAGTCCATCAATATGTAGGCTTTGATAAATATGATATAGGTACATTGTGTTCTTTATTTTTCTTACATGCTGACATTTTGAGGTTAGATTGACAATATATGGGTTTGATTATACTACCATCATTCATATGATGAACATCCAAAAACCATCAATAAAATAAAATTCTTTTTATTTGATGGATCATCATATTTAATTCACTAGTTTTCAAAGATCATGATTTATAGAACTTAAATTTGTTTTTCCCTGCTCAATATTACATTATATGATAGAATAATGATAAAATGGAGAAAAATATATGTTTTTTATAATTTAACATGAATTTTGAACCAAAAATTACTTTAACTTCTTAGTGTAATGTGGAGAGTGAAGAAACATGTGTATTATAGTGAAAACATAGCCAGTTTTGCATGATGTGGAAAATAGATCATCATTTCCCCTTGCTTAATATTGTGTTGAGTTTAAAGATAATGTGGTGTAACGAACTAGACTGAGACACTATCCAGACTGGGGCCTAATCCACCCTCCACTAACACGATGGGCATCCTCAATCCCCTTAGGATAATGAAAATTGTCAATGGTTCCAACATATCCATTGGGGTATGGCTTCACACTCAAGAACCCAACCATAAAAATCTAATCATGGAATAAAAAATATGAAACAATGATATATTTCAACAATTACATTTAAAAAAACAATTTAATCCATGATGACAACACGATAAACTGAAACTAAAAGAAAATGAACAAAAGTCCAAAGTGATTGAGTCATAACACTATACCAATAGTTACCTAAAACTCTAGGTCAAAACACCATCTCCATGTGAATATTGAGTCCCCAACACAATCACAATAACCATCTGCTTCCCATGAAATATGGAACTGGATCAAACAAAATAGATAATACCTAAATAAAACCTTTATGAGACATTAATAATTAATACCCACCAATGTGACTATGTAGGCTATAATCCAAAGTACATAAGGAAAACACCATGAGTATCTTTCATTACTTTTATAAAATAACCCAAAACATCTTGTTTAAAAATATTATAAACAAATAGGTTTCATTTTTTATATTCATGATATAGAAACTAATAAAAATATAACTTTCACTTTCTCAAAGAACAAAATTTATAAAAAAAATCTATTAAGAAGATTTACCAAATCATTTCCAATTCAATAGTTAGTCATTTATTTTAAAAACCCCACAATTTTGTAAATAAACCCAGACCTAGCTTAAAAAATTTTAAAATCATTCCAACCAAGAATGTTAACATGAAGAATATTTTTCCCCTTTTCCTTTGAAATATTTCACACACCCAACTAAATAGTAATCAGGTAAATAAGGGTAATATATTGTAAAAACTCATATAAGGTCAAATATAATTCTAATAAATGGTTAGAACCAAATTATTCAACTTAAATAATAAACAACAACCGGATAAACACATTAAACAAGTCTATCCAAGAAAATAATGATCTCATGTGAAAATAAATATTAAAAGTCATAACATATGATACATAGCATGAGACAACACCATAGGGAATAATGGGATATTATAAGACATGAAATGGTGGACCTACTACTAGATGGTCAATGGTCACACAACTTTCAACTGAAGCACACGTACTTAGTATCATCAATGACACCCCACTAGCTAGGTATTACATAAAACTATGCGTGAAAATCCAGATGGTAGATATCAACTATCTTAAAAACATCCCACTATATCCCACTAAGTAATTCGGGGTTCCACATGGACTAACTATAGGAGGTGGACCATGAAAAAAAACATCATCTCATGAAAATAATAAATCCCCAAGGGAAAACACCATAATAACCTCCTTCCCATCTCACATACATCCCTTGAAAAGAGTCTCAATATATAATCACAACATGAATCACATCATAGAATATATTATAGAGATAAACATAACATAATCGATAAGAATGAGGTTAATCACAAGGGCCCAAAAACAAATCACTTAATAATGTATTAATTGGGAATTTATCTAATCACATGTAGAATAGAAATTTGGAAATCCCTTTTTTTTAAAACATTAAATCCAATCCAAATACAAATGAAATAATAATAATAAACAATAACAATAAAAAAACCCAAGGGAATATCAATTTCACTTTCTAAAACAATAACACCCTTTGAAACATTGGAAACCATTTTTAACCCAAAAAAAAACTAACTTTAAAAACCCCATGTATATTAAAACCTAATGGAAAAGTTTTTTTCTCATAGAATACCATTCTTGGAATTTTGTCAAACATAAATAATTCAGGAAGAACCATGTGAAAATCAATTTCCATATGACTAAACTATTCTCCCATTTTTTTCTAAAGGAAATAACCACCCAAGCATGTAATTATTTTAAAAACTACAAGATGGATATCATATACATCTTCACTTTAATTCAAAAACACTTTAATGAAATAAAAAATTAAAGTAAGTCTTTAATAAAAGGATTGGAAATGGAAACAACTACCTCATGTGGGGAAATCACATCCTTTGAAAGAAAACTGTCGATTTAGGTCTTAAAGGGGGGAACATAACCTCTAGATTGTAAAATCATAATTTTAGAACAACCCCAGGTATGGAATTTTTTCAAACATAGACCCTAGAGATATAAGAGAAGAGAAACATTTGAGAAAACCAAAGAGAAAAGAAAAGGGAACCCCAACCTCTATATTCAGGTGAATAATCACCAAGAGACCACTTATAAATCCACTTTGAGGGGCTTGGGAGAGGGAGAGAACCCCATAAAAGGTACCTAAGATGGGGGTATAATATGTTGGGAATCCAAGTAATGAAATATTGATTAAAAAGGACCCAAAAAGAAATGAATACCCCTCTTGGATGGGTTTCAATATTTACCTACATGGTTTCTTAAACCATGAGGTAAACATGTATATCTCCACTATAAAAGTGTGTACATGGTATGCACGTATGTTTCATGGATCGGTTTAATAGTGCACATTAACCATGTAACTTGGAAAAGGTCCCAAAAATTTACTCTCTTTAGCATGAAATGCCTCCAAATTGATGGGACAACACATCCATCAAATACTCACACATAAAAGTGACATCGTGGTGTCAAACAATCAAAACCATGCCACTTTATACCCCCAAAAAGACTTTGGAAACATAGAAAAGTGGTAATTCCAAGAGAACCATCCCTCTAATGAGGACTCGATTACTAAAAAACTTCATAAACATCAAAACCAAGAACGTGGGACATAAACATATCATTCTTGTGATAACAACTAATGAAAGATATGGAATTAACTAATAAGAATGTACCGGGATTCTTAAAATCATACTCCTCACTGAACACAATTGAAGTGATAATAAAATACGACATTAGGATAGTCACTCCTATAATCTTTTTAAGATCGGTAATATCAATATATTCACCACTACTCCTATGAGACTCCTTGTTCCCATCCCAGATCACATGAAAAGACATAAAAACTGCCTCTAAAACATTTGATGCCAAAATAGAAAAAATATAGAATATACCAACCAAAGTAATCCAAAACAATCACTCTATAAGAATGGGAAAATAGATAGATACCCTAAACATGTCTCCACACTATTTAAAATTTCTTTATAATGGTGATGATTTTGATAGAGGAACCCAATATAAAGATCATAATAACTAGATATGATTCCACTTACCATGAAAAATAGCTTAAAACACCATATGTGCACACATCCTTCAGAACATACAAGAGGTCACTATACCTGATCACCAGGAAAATTTACTCTAAGAAACAAGAGGGATAACCCAACATGCACCTACCTCAATAAAGAATGGAATAGTTCTAAACTTGGGTCACAAAACTACATATAGGGTAACTCAAGTGTAAAATTATGGAACACCCACTCATGGAAATCCTGAATGAAATTTTGACCCATTAGCTCTCATAGCCTTCTCAAAAACCAATATCATAACCCCATTACTACAGCCTCCACCCCCAAGGAATCCTCATGTCATCCATCATACAAACCTAAACACTCGACGCCATTCATAAAAGAGATAAAGCATCAAGAACTAGAAAGTCAGGAACATCTAAAAATATTCAATAATAGGGTCAACATTCCTTTCATCCATTATACATTAAATAACTATGTACACAAAATATAGGACAAGTCCCACAGCAAAATAAAAAATTCAAGAGGATGTTACAAAAAATAACACTAAATTTTCTACTCTAAAATGGATGAAAAATCACATAATACAACCCATATTCAATATAGGTCCAATAATTTTTCTTTTGATGAGTGGCCATCATAAAAAAACCTATAGATGTGGCAAGGATATCCACATAGATGATAGGTATTTGGAGCTGATGAACAAAAGTGCCTAACATGCCCAAACATCTTGCACTGAAAACACACTAATGACTGATTCTATACTAAAAAATATATGGTAGGTTGTGAATATTGATTATAATCCTTAGAAACTCTTTCTTTCCCCTTATTTCTAGCTATTTTAGCTTTACCAGCTCTAGTGGGAATCAAAGCATTACCCATTATAGGTTTATATGATAAGATTCCCTCAATGAGGACGACCTCATAAACTGATTAAAAGTAGTTATTCATTTCAAAATGAATCATTTATGAACATAGTTTCATCTAAAGTCCCATAGAAAAAACCCATGCCTTCTTATAATCATCAATATCCTAATATATAGAGGAGGATGTTAAGCCAGTGAAATGTTCAATATATTATTTCACTAACTGATCACTATGGAAGATACCCAAAATCCTCATCACCTTGTAAAATATCACTTATTTTAGATAAAATCACTGAATAAAGGTGGCTATAAAATAACCCCAAGATAGAAACATGAATGTTTGGGCATTAATAGTGTTCTTCTAACACTCCAAACACAATTCCTTAAACTAGGTAAAGGTGCACCTCACCCAAGATGCCTTTGGATTTTTAGTGTGTTAAAAATATCTTTAACCTTGGATGTCCACTCAATAATATCATGGGCTTCTTGATCACCATATAATATTAGAGGATACTAGTTAATAACCACTCAATCTCGGTCCATGAGTTGAGAAAAACCTGTAATTTCCACTGCATCAAGAGTCTGGACAGATTCAAAGAATGGTAGGACAACTCCTTGATCACTTGGAAAACTACCTAAATTATTCCCTTCTTTATTTTCCTACTATTTACTAAGGATTTCATTCTAAAACATCACAAAACAAATAACTATATAAAAACACCTTAAATTTCATCACAAAGAGAATAACCAAAAATCAAACAAAATAGAATTACAAAACCTACTCAAAACACCTCACAAGGGAACAAAATCTTGAGGAAAACAATCTAACGTTACAAACCCCCTTTCAAATTTTTCCGACAATATTTGGAAACATATTACACCATACGGAAAAATCATTGTAAAAATAAAAAAACCCAAAATCACTTATTTTACTCAAACAACTTATAACAAGGTTAAAAACATTTCATAAAACACCTCACTCACCCAAAACATGGTTTTCTCAAAGATACCATATAATTACCCTATACTTTTAAACATATTATCACATGATTTTAAGCATTATTAAATATTAACTACAAATCAAGGATCGTAAAGTCCAGTGTATTTGGAGGATTAGGTATATAAAAATGAAAACATGGAAATATAATATATATATATATATGTATATATATAAATTAATCATCCATAATTATCTCCTAACTTCATTTTATTCCTTAAATCTCTATAGGATAACATGGGGAATAAATAGAAAAAAGGTATAAGCTAAAAAGCTCAGTAAGGGAATAAACATAAAAATACAGCATAACACATCTGTTCGAAGGCATAAAATGATGAAATAAAAAGGAATTGAACGTGAATAAACGTATGGAATCATAACATAAAAAACATGGGATAGTGTAATCATGGAAACATATGAATTTTGTAGAAACATATAATATGAAATAAACACGAGTCAATGATAACATCCAAGACTATATAACGTGGTGAACAAAATCCCATAAAAGAATCAGATTTACACCCTATCCCTACATGACATCTCATGAGACTAAACATTATCCAATTCATTGGAGATATATCCAGGAATACCCATAATAACATGTTAATGCATATTTGTATCATATGAAGAATAAAAAATAAACATAATGGTTACCAATGTAGAGAAATGTGCATCATAATCATGTCATAGATCATAACAAATAGATGTATCAAAAAATTCTCTAGGAAAGTATGTAATTAAATGACATAGAGACATTAAAAAGGTAAAATAAGAATCTATGATGATAAAATATGTTCAAATAAAGTAAATACAAGTAAAAAGAATGTTTAAGAAACTTTATAAATGATCCTCTTTAATGTGGTTTAAGGAAAAATATTAAAGAGTCTTTAAAGTGGGAAAGGGAATAATTTCATGAATAAAACCAGAAAAAAACTAAGATATTATTCCAAGATAAATAGATTTATTTTAGAAAATATTTTTTTCCAAAATTGATTATGTAGTGTTCTAGAAAATGGGTAAGAAATTGAGAAGTTCTCTTTAATCACGCTTGCATATCAAGAGGAATTGAGAAGGGAACCTTATAAAACATGTATTTCCTGATAAAATAAATAATAATTAATCTAGGTACTTTTTTGGAACAAAAATACATAGTTTTTAATAAGTAAATAAGGATAAATATTAGTTACATTTAGGTAAAGATAGATAAAGTGTAGACTAAATAAAAAATATAGGTTTAGAGAGAATCATTTACCTTACGTCTGAGAGCGTTCTGTACATGTACTTAAAGTCTAGGATAATAAAATTAAATCTATTAATTTATTAATTAATAACCTGTTATACATGTATTTATTTTATTATAATTTTAATTCTTTTATTTATGGCCATTTTGTTGACTTATAATGTTTAATTTCTACATTTTGAGAGTGTTTATTTCATGATTTTATGATCAGGTCCCTTGAGTTTAATTATGGGAGTTCTTATAAAATTGAATAAGAACTATAGAAATATAATTACATGAAATTTATTCACCTCCATAATTTTAAATGGTCCCATATATCATTTTTTCAGATATGAGAATTATTTATTAGATTAAACATTAATGGTGAATGCTAGTTTATTTTGGTGTATTTAGGATTATCACGAACTAGTTTTGTTTTATTATTTAATATTATGTATATATATTAGTTACATAAAATAGAAAAGTTTTAATATACATTTTACAATCTAGTTTAAACATTATATTGTTCTTATAACAATCTATAAAGGTGGTCATATAAAACTAAAAATCATCTCCCACGAAGGTGGTGAATCGACAAATCACTAACGATGTTTTCATTTTTAAGATAAAAAGAGAAGGGAATATATTTAATTATGTATATCACATTAACATAATAAAAATAAAATATATATTATACTTGAGTTATCAGGTTACTTTGGATAGTGGATATGGAAGGATAAGAAAACAAAATAAATTAAAAGAAAAAGAGGGTTTTACCTCTTGAGTGTCGTCCCCTTGAGAATCTCTTTAAAGCACTTGGAAATGGTCTTTTAATGAGACCAAAATGAACATAACATGAGGAATATATTTGGGAGAGTAATTAGGAATAATATAAAAAAATATTCAAGTCTTATAAGTTGTGCGGAGAAGAGGTGTTGATGGGTGGTATTTATAGGGGAGGAGAGGGGTGTTTTTGGTTTATTTAATTTATTTGTTTATTATTTTGGCTCAAGAATCTAAATAGTGATGATTCCCAAGGTTAAATAAAGAAAATAGAGAAGGATAATTTGAGATAATGGTTATTACATCATCCAAACATAAATAATGACTCAAAACTTCATTTATTTACTTATAATATAAAATACTGTAAATTAGTGAATTTTAATATACACCAAAAATAAAACTATTTTAGAAAAAACCCTAAAATTTATCCAAATAATTTTTCATTTTGTAGAAATAAAAAAATGTAATCCATTTTTTTACATAATTTTCCAATTATAACATTTTTAATTTTTTATTAAAATTATCATTTATTCGAAAAATACCAATTTTAATATTATAACAATTTTTATGACACTTTAGGAAATTTATTATGATCTCATAAAATTATATTATAATTATAAAAAAAATAATATTTTATGAATATATTTTATGAAAATATATCTTCTTTTAAATCATTATATTAACTATAAAATATAAAATAAACAATTTTGTTTCACAAAATATAAAAACCGACTTTACTATTTTAAAAAAAATTATCTACTTATTCCATTATATAAATATATAATATTCTCAATTACAAGATACATGAATTTTATTTATACTTTCATAGGTGTGTTTCTATTCTATTGGCCAATTTACAATTCCTAATAGTCATATTACTATTCTAACAATCAAGTTATTATTCCACTGCTATAGGTTCCTTAATTTCTATAAATACCAATTATTTAATTCTTCATTTATGAAAATAATTTTTTTTAGCTTGTATATTTGATATATGTTCTTTATAATAAATTAAATAATTATAAGAATGGAAATTCCATTGATAAAATTTTGGGTTTTTACATTCTTCCCCCCTTATGAAATTTCTCCCTTAAAATTTTTCTTTACATTCTAACTTGAAAACAAGTGGGGGGTACTTCTCTTTCATTTTTACATTTAATTTATATGTTGAATCGTTATACTTATTATTCCACCATAGTACTTTGACTAGCTGACTAGTTTTACTTCATATAACTTTATCTCTATGGTCTAAGATCTTTACTGGCTTATCATCATACAAGAGATCATTCTCTAGTTGTACCACCTCCAGATTCAATACATGTGATGGATCTGATATGTACTTCCTCAAGAGGGGTACATAGAATAAATTATATACTTAATACATGGATGGTGTAAGTTCTAGTGTATAGACCACAACTCTGACATGATTAAGAATCTAAAAGGGGCTGATGTACCTAGGAATCAACTTTATTTTCTTTCCAAATCTCATGATCCAATTACATGGAGATATGCAGTGGAATACCATGTCTCCAACCTTAAACTTTAGTCCCCTTTGATAATAGTCCTCATATCTCTTCTGTCAAATTTGGGATGCCTTTATGTTCTACTGAATGGTTTTCACCTTTTCTACCATTTCTTTGACCAGTTCAGGTCTCAGCATCTTATGTTCACTGAATTCATTCTAAAATGATTGTATTCTGTATCTTTTTAGATAAACGGATTCATACAGAACAATTTATATGATTAAGTGAAAACTATTTTTGTAGGAGAATCTGACCAGAGGTAGATTTTGGTCCCATCTTCCCTTGAAGTCCATATAACATGGTCTCAAAATATATTCTACTGTTGGAATAGTTTTCTCATATTGGACATTAATTAGAGGATGAAAAGTCGCACTGATGTTCAACTTAGTGTTTCGAGTATGTTAAAGACTTTTCCAGAACATGGAGGTAAATCTTGGATCTCGATTGGATTCAATAGATAGTGGTAAACCATGCAGCCTCACCACTTTTCTTATGTATATCCATGCAAGTTGATCAAATGATAAGTCCACTAAATTTTTGATAAAGTTATTTGTCTTTGTAAGATATTACACAACATCCCATATATCATTATTTCTTGTGGAAGTCTTTGGAAGTCCAATGACAAAGTCCATGGTGATTTTTTCCCATTTTCATGTTGGTAAGGGTGATGGTTTCATCATCCCCTTAGACTATTTTCTTTCATCTTTAACTTGTTGACATATCTGGCACTTTGACATATATTCAGTGATCTTCTTCTTCATATTGTCCCACCAATAGTGCTCTTAGAGATCTTGATACATCTTTGTGGCCTCAGAGTGAATAGAGAATGTTGATCTATGTGCTTCCTTCAGAAGCCATTTCATTATCTCTAGATTGTATGGTACACATAGTCACAACCCAAATAGTATGACTCCCTCCTCATCAATTTTTAACTGTGAGGATTTCCCCATTCTTATAGCTTCCACCTTTTTTATACTTCAAATCATTTCTTTGAGAATCCATTATTTTCTCCATAAGGGATGGTTGAGTAATCATTTGAGAAATTATTAATGATGTTCCTTAATGATTACAATGTCCATTATTTAAAAATATAAGAATATTGGATGCTTTTAAGTCCTTATCATTAATAATGTTGCAGGATCCTTTCTACCTAGAGAATCCCCCACTTTATTTTCATTTCCAGGATGGTAGTGGATTGAGTAGTCATAATCCTTTATGATATATAACTATCTTCTATAGAGAATATTATGATCCTCCTATGATAATATATATATGAGGCTCTTATAATCAATATATATCTTACAATTCTCCGCATAGAGATAATGTTTCCAGATTTTTAATGCAAAGATCATAGGAACCAACTCCAGATCATGTGTGGGATAGTTTTTCTCATGAATTTTAAACTGTCTTGAAGAGTAGGATAACTATTTATCATGTTTAATCAGTACAAATCAGAATCCCATATTTGAAGCATCATTGTATATCATAAATATCTCCACACTTATCAGTAGTGTGAGTACTGGTGCGGGGATAAACCTCTTTTTTAACTCTTTGAATCCATCTTCACATTCACTAGTCCAGATAAACTTTACTCCCATACAAGTAATCTTGGTTATTGAGTTAAAAATTTATAATAATTTCTTAAAAAATGATCTATAATTCCTAACTAGACTAAGGAAACTATGGATCTCTTTTATAGAGACACTCTTTAATTTTCTTTTCCTTGGAAGGGTCCATAGATATTCCTTTGTTTGTGGTAACATGACCATAGAATGATACTTCCTCCATCTAGAACTCAAATTTATTTTAATTTTCATAGATTCACCCCCCCCCCCTCACAAGGTCTTTAGGGAAGTTTTCAAATGCTCCCCATGTTCCTCCATTCTATTTAAGTATATCAGAATATCATTAATAAATACTAACAAAAACATTTCTAGGTAATCTCTAAATACCCAACTCATTAAGTCCATAATAATTGACAGAGAATTAGTGAGTCTAAAGGGAATCACTATGAACTCATAGTGTCTATACATTGTTTGAAAAGAAGTTTTTGGAATATCCTCTTTTTCACCTTTAATTGGTGATATCCCAACGAAAGGTCCAACTTAAGGAAATACATGGCCCCACATAGCTAATCAAACAAGTCATCTATCGATGGTAGGGGATACTTTTCATTTATTTTGATTTTTTTGAGCTCACTATAATCAATGTAGAGGAACATTGATCCATATTTATTCTCGATGAAGAGGACTGGTGCACCCCATGGTGAAGCACTCAGGCATATGAAACCCTTTTCTAGATTCTCTTATAATTGATTATTCAATTAATCCAACTCAATGGTGGTCATTCTATAAGGTGTAATTGATATAAGAATAGATCTAAGAACAAGTTCAATTGATAACTCAACCTCTCATCTAAGATGAAGATCCGAAAATTCTTTAAGGAATACATAAGTGTATTCCCTCACAATGGGTATGTCTTAGAGCATGATTCCCTCTATTGTATCAATCATTTAATCTAAATATGTTTTCTCATAAAGAAATAATTACCACAATTGATATGTATATTCTTAAATAGATTCAACCTCCTCCTTACACATGTATAGAATTAGAGGATGCCTCATAATGTGAAGAGTGGTCTCCCTTTCCCAGCAATTGATGTTGGATTTATATAAAGATAGCCAATCCATGCCAAAAATACCATCAAACTCCATATTTTAGTACACAAACATTAACTAGAGATGATTTATATTCTCTGGATGCAATAATTTATCCATATTAAGTTCTCACATATAACTCAACTTCCATATTTTTTGGTGGTGTTTGAATGGTTATATTAAACTTGCGAGATATGAACAAATGTGTTGAACCAAAATCAAATAATATGTTTTCCATTCTGGTATGAAGAACCAGTGTACCTACAACCACATCATTGTCACACTCCTCCTCAGTTGTAGTGATATAATATTCCCTTCCTTACTACTTTGGAGTTTTTTATTGATTTCATCTGACAACCCTTGGCTTAGGGAATTAGATCACATAATTCATATGTTCCTTTCAGTTGAAACAGTTCACTATAAGATAAGTGTTGATATGAGCCTTTCTTTATTCTTCCACATTAGTTAGATTATTCATATCCCTTTTATATTTATTATCCATATTCCCTTCTTTTAAACATTTTAATCATCTTCTGGTTCCCTACAGATAGTTCCTAAGATACTTCTTCCAATACTTTTGACACCTAGGATGTTTTTTATTTATATCATGGGATTTATATTTTGATCCTCCCATATTAAACTCCATTTTATTCTTTTTATCTCTAGGACCATGAGACCACTGAGATTCTCTGATATCCATTTCAACCTTAAGGAAATTATTAAAAATATCATTATAGATGTCGAAGTCTTGAACCTCCAATGATTTTCAAAGACTCAACTTTAGTCCATTAAAGAAGTGATCCACCTTTCTTTCAATGTTCATGAAACATTTGGAGGTATATCATGCAAGTCTGGTGAAGTTTTTATCATACACCCTGATAGAATCATCATCATTTTTTTTGAGTCTCAGGAACTACCATCCCATATTAAGACAGAGTGTTCGGGAAAAATATTTATTGAAAAATATTTTCTTGAAATATTCCCATTCCATGGAATCAATTTCCTATTTAGCCTTTGTGTTTTTTGTTAGCGTATACCACTGATCAGCTTCCCC
The DNA here is from genome assembly GCA_963277665.1 of Viscum album. NCBI lineage: Eukaryota > Viridiplantae > Streptophyta > Magnoliopsida > Santalales > Viscaceae > Viscum > Viscum album. The sequence goes on from OY728132.1 coordinate 2,087,213,935, forward strand.
ATCAAAATAATAAACCACCAGTACAACTTTATCTTCTTATGAGCCTTGAAAGATAGATAATATCTTTTCAATGGAGTTAATCCATTATTATTTTATGACAGGATAAAAAGATCAACTAAATATGGAAGGCCTTTTTTGTATAAATTATTCAACCACAACAATCTATTTCTTATAAAAATGAGGGTGTTACACAAGAGTTAAGTTATTATTCATAACTTGATCTAGTTCAACAAGTACTGTCATGAATTTTTGATGTCCCATTATAATTTGATTTGTAATTTCATTAGGGAAATCATCGCAATGATTCTCACGTTAATAGTTGGAATGGGTTCTCCTATTTCTATCCATTAACTAAAAAATAAATTAAAATTATAGGGATTGAATACTTTGCTAATAAGCATATAAAAAAATAAAACATTTCATATAGAAGGACAAACTTATAAATGAAAAGTATATCTTATCTAACGATTACCTAAGTTTAAGTCTATGTTATCCATGTTGATATAATTATCCATTGGGATCATAATAAATGTTTCATTTCCTAATCTCCAAAAATAACTAGACCATGATCTGACACCAACTATAATGACCTGAGCCTTTCAAACATATTATTACTTGATTTTAAGAATAATTATCAGTAAAAATAAAAACCATGGATTTTAAATTCTAGTTTTTCTATAATATTAGGTACATAAAACTGAAAACATGGAAATATAATAAAACATATTTATATTAATCTTTCTTAATGAGCTCCTAACTTTCCTTGAGACCTTACATCTACATAGGATAACCCGAGGATTACATAGACTGAAGGGATGAGCTAAAATCACAATAAGGGAATAAACATAGAAATAAATCATAGAACATGGGTTATATAACAACCTATACTTAATATACATGGACATTACATCATTTTAAATGAATATTCAGCACATTGTGAAAATACATGCATGAGGACCATAATAGTTTAGTGTATTTGGAAACTTGGAAACATAATATTCTAACTTTGTGAAATATCTTCAACATATCCCTTAATGATATCCCCTTTTAGTATTCCTACTTAAAACATTTCTTAATAACCTTAGGAATGGAAAAAAAGAAAGGGGTGAACTCAAATGCTCAGTAAGGGTAAATAGGGGAGATATATAAGCATAACATGAGCATAATAGTATGAGAACATGATCATAACAATATAATATCACACCCTACATTTCAAAGAACATAAACATGAATCATTTCATAAATATTGGAATTTCATGAGACATTAATCATAAGGTAATCCAGATAATAAGTCGTAAGAGCATAACATTGGAATAAGATATTGAATTTGTGGTAGACGCATAAGCATATGAAAATTATTTCCATAGTAGTCAAGGATTAATGTCAAGGAAATATTATTGGAATGGGTTCACTCCCCAAACCATCTTAGTCATCAAGGTTCACTCCCAGGACCATCTTAGCAGACAAAGTCCTTTACTGGACCTGTTTTCCGCCTCATTCCGGACCTGTATTACAGAACCAGGTTCACTTTCTATTTCATCCCTATATTACTAAAATGGGTTCACTTCCCATTCCATCCATATAATATTACTAAACATGGTTCACTTCTTATTATATCCCTATATTACTAAATTAGGTTCACTTCTTGTTCCATCCCTGTATTACTGAACCAGGTTCATTTCTTATTCCAACCCTCTATTGCTGAATTGAGTCCACTCCTCGTTCTAGCCCTATATCACTAAACCAAGTTCAATCCTCATTTTTGAACTATCATAATCATGAGATATAAATATTTACATAATGTATTGGAGGTAGATAAAGGTCCCACACATCTCATAATAAAATAATACATACATGTTCTACAATATAATAAAACATTCACCATATCATGACCTATAAAAGAGATGGGTTTCATAAACATCATATCATAACCCATGAAATTAAATGGGTATCATATATTTTCATCATTTAATTACCTATGGAAAATATATAGGTCTCATAATTATTTTTTCACATCATAACCCAAGAAAATAAGCTGATTTCAAAATCATATAACCCATTGAAGAGAAATAGGTGTTATAAACATCATTCCATCAAAACATAAACCATTCAAAAATGAATATGAATCGTACTCTTAGATCATATCCATATTAAATAATAAAATATTAAAAAGTATGTCAAATTAGATGGAGAATTATTTTAAAGGATAACATGGAACATTTCTAAAGGAAAATAGCTTTTTATTGAATATCCCTTTCATTGAAAATCCTTTTCAAAAAATCATTTCAAAAATCCTTTTATTATAAAGAAAGATTTATAATTTCTTTAAAAAGATTCTTGTGGAAAATGTTTTTTCCACTTTGAAAACAATTTTTAAAACATCAATCATTTTTAAAACATTTTTATTTTAAAATATATTTAAAAACATTTAAAGGAATCTTGAAGATATTTTGAAAACCATTTTATTTGAAAATGCCTTGAAAACATAGAAAGAATGCTTGAAATAATTTTTAATCATTTTTTCAATAAAATTTTTTAAAATAAAATTGTAAAATTTTTGAAATTTTTTTTCCTTTAACACCTAAACAATAATCTTGAATACATTTTTAAAACCTTTTTTAAACATAGTTTTGAAAGAACAAAAATTTTCGACCGAAGAGATAGATAAATTCATATTTTCCAAAAAAAACACTTTCTTAATTGTCTTAAGTAACAAAGAGTGGGATGGTCATATGGCCATTGCTGATTCCTACCCTTTCTGCCTGAATATTACTAAAACTCATTGGCACGCCATCATTCACTACTCGATAGCCAAGGAAATTTGGAATAAATGGGTCCCGGCTTCGGATGTTTCACTGGACTTTATCTCTGATCTCCCTGATCTTCTGATGCGCTGGTGTTCCTCTCTTTCATCGACTGATGAAAGCTCTTTTTGTACCCTGGCCTGGATCATTTGGGTTCGGCATAATGATATGGTTTTCCACCACGTTCATCACCCTTCTGAGTTTTGGATTGAACGAGAAAATGCATGGATTGAGGGCCGGAAGGACAGCAAAGGACACATTATTCCAGGTGTTACCCCCTCCTATCCCCCTCATTAGACCCCACCCCCCCAATCAGAAGGGTGTCTTAAGATTAACGTGGATACTCATTTCCCCAAGGATGGTCTCGTTGCTCTCAGCCTCTTGGTGAGAAATCATCTGGGGTAGATTATTGCAGCAAACTATGTATCCCATCAGGCCTTCTGGGAACCTATAGTTGCTGAGGCCTCTGCCATCCTTGCAGGAATGATGTTCGCTACAGAATTTGGTTGGGCTTATTTCATCCTGGAGTCTGACTGCCTCTCTGTTATCAATGTCATTAATCACAATGACGCCGGACTCCATCCCTTTGGCTTCATCATCAGGAGAATCCGCTCGATGCGCCAAGGCTTCTCTTGTTGCACCTTCACATTTACCAAAAGGTAAGGAAACAATACGGCCCATCATCTGGTAGCCTCCGGCCCCTTCGATGTCAACCAGCTATGGCTGGACAATTTCCCTTCATGGCTCTACTTATGTACGACTGCTGATCTTCGTCATTAATATTATCCATGCTTCTTTCAAAAAAAAAGTAACAAAGAGTGGGAAATTGTACCAATACATGAATATATCATTAATAACAAAAATATAATAAAATTATGAGTGGTATTGAGATTTTTGTCATAATATTTCATCAATGGAAGCATAATCATAAATATTTCTGATAAATAATGATATTGTAATAATAAACTATTACCACTTTGGTAACTTCAACTCATAATCTAAATGAGATAAAAACATTACATGATGTTTAAAATATCATAAAATAAGGATATATATGGTATATAATTTCAAAGGGTAGTATATACACCCCATAGAAAAATATAGGTTCATAACATGGCATGTATCTCAAATAAAGAAAATTGAGAGAAAAAATACTTTTCCAGTTTGGTAAATTATGAACCATAAACCCCATGAATTAAAGATCATAAAATGGATATGTAAATACCCATAAATTTAAGTATAACAATAATATGATAAATTCATTGTAATTATATACACCACACAAAATAAATGAGTGGTGAATAAGATATAAGTCTCCAAGAAATAAAAGTGAGATGAGAAAACCCTTACCTTAAGTCTTGAATTTTTTCATACACATTCAAACCCCTTGTATAATAAGTATAATTTTATTTTAAATCTACAAAATATTAATATTATCATATATCATACCATATATGATTTTATTTTGACTTTATATTACCTTTGTATTAATAATTTTATGTTAATGTTATGTTTCAGATAATATCTGCTCTATTTTTTGTATATGTTTTGACTTGTTATTCACGATCCTCTTACTTAGATCATTATTTAATTATTTAAATAATTTAAAACATGACTTAAATATCATATATATTCAGTATATAAATATTTATAATAATCTATAAAAGTTAGAAATATTAAATGAAATACTCCATTCATGGATATGTTCGGTCGTATGTATACATAAATATTGTGTTTGTTTTCGTGTTGTATTAAAAGAAAGTAAGTAAATAACATATATGTCAATATATATATTCTCATTAGAGTAGAATTATTATGTAATATATATCATATATGTTTAATAAACCCATATTTAATAAATTCCATGTGAATTTTGAAAGAATCACAATGCATTGAGGATGCGGTAGTCTACACGCCCACAAATGAAGTTATCAAATTTCCATAAAATGAAACGCATATAGGTATGTGTTATATAAAAATTATTTAATAATAGAGACATAGTAAATATTATATATTTCATATAAAATTATTATTTTCATCATAATTACCAACCATAAGAGGTGGTAAAATGAAATTTAACAACATTATTTTGTGAGGTGTTAATCCGCCGTACACACAAATAGTAAGTTCTTTACTCATTTGATGGAATTGTGTGTATTTTTTGGATGAAATATTAGAATAAGAACATATAAATATATTCAGAACACTAATTTCATTGTATAACAATGTAATAATAATAATTGAGGTGGTGGATAATGATAATAAAATGAAACATCTTGTGGAAGGATGTTACCTCTTCTTTGGGTAATTCCTTTTGGTTTGCACCAAAGGACTAGCATGGTTTTCTTTGTACCCAAATTGAGGCTTATATATTGAGTTTATTTAAGTTGGGAGATTATTTGGTTTGGTTTTTGATGATTTAAAGTGGCTTTAGATGTGTGATAATGTGGGGGTGAGTTCCCTTTTATAGTGGAAGAGGAGTGACATTCTTGTAAATTTTTTAAAAGGGAATTCCAACCACGTTTTTCCCAAGTCATGTGGCTCTAATAATTATCAAAATACAACCCAATGAAGTATAGGGTTGAAATATTAATATCAAATGACTTTTAGAAATTTTATTTTTCATTTTGTGCCTTAAGATTAAGGTTTAACCCTTTGTTAGGCTAATTTTTATCTCAATCGTTGTAATTCATTTTAATCACTTTCACTGATATTTTTGGTCAAAAAATAATTTGAACAAATTAAAAATTAGAAATTATTATGATTCTAAATATTTAATCCATTTTTCTAAATTCTAGTCAGATAAGTGCCTGAAATTAATTTAAATTTAATCCCTCAAGCGGGATGATATAGCAGTTTTTAAGTAAAAATATTTAAAAGCTGAAAATGTTTTTATTTCAAGTTTCAATTTAAAAATGATTCCATTGACCTAAATTAGATTATTTTATTTAAAATTTATCTAAAAAAACTTTAATAAAAATTTAAAATATAATTTAACCCTATAAATTATTTAGATGAAAAATAAGTTATGAAATAAAATTTATTATTTTCCATTATTAATCAAAAAATCAAACTTCTCAGAAAAATACCAAAAATCACCCAAAGAAAATTTTGAAATTCAAACATAAAATTTTCATTTTGTTTTTTCAAAAAAAAAATATTAAAGTGTCAAATTTTATATTTAAAAGGGTTTCTCCATTAAAAGGTGATAAAAGTACCTTTTAGAAAAATACATCTTTTAATTCATAAAACTGGATTAATTCTTATCTTATACATATCAAATTTATTGGATGAGTATCAAAAATATTTATTCAATAAATAATATATAAATTTTTTTTAAAACATTCTTCAAAACTATTTTTTTTATTTTATTATGATAAAATTGTGTTTGTACATAAACAATAAATTTCTTAGTGATGTAATTTCATTATTTTTAAATAGTTCTTACATTCATTTATAACTAGTTAATAGTCGAATGATTTATTTTATATATGTTTTTAAACCATATTTTTATAATTTTGTTAATATTATTCATAACAACCATTCCAATGAATAGGTGATAACTAAAATTGTATTTCAATAATAATATAAATAGTATATTGTAGTTTGGTAAAACTCAGTCTTACATGTAATTAAAGCTATCAAAGGGGACTAGTATTGTGTGTCACACAAGTCAAATATAGTTTTATGTGTACTAGAAGCTGCTATATTTGTTTCTTATAGCTCAATCTTGACTAGGTGTTTAGTAAAATGCAATCCAAACTATGTTCTTTAAAAAAACTATATTAAATGTTGTGTGAAATTCAAAATATCAAAGAGATTAAATTAATACAAAAAAATATCAGGGTGTTACATTATACCCCCCTTAAAATTAATTTTTACCTCAACATTTATTTGTGTTATTAAAGGATAATTTAAATTTCCTTTCACAGAAACTCACATCCTAAAAATGAATACTAAAACTTCCTTTAAAAAGAAAAGTCAGAACCAAAATGGTTACCCAATGTAACTCCTAACTAGGTCTCCACATAGGAGAAAATTGGTTGGGAGTGAAGATTGGACATGGAAAAAAGCATAAATAACTAGAAATAATGATAAAAATAATTGATCATCAACAAGTTAATGGTCAATGGAAATTTAAGGGCCTCAAAACCATAGATTTGTGATGATTTACAAGACCATCATTTCAACAAAAATGAAGTTATTAAGATAAATCTTTTTCAATAACATTTTCTAATAGTTTAGAAATTATTTTAATGCTTAAGTACATGAGAAAATATACTTATGTGATTTTCTTCTTTTTTATAAGCACAATATCACCATTTGATTGTGCCTTTCTCGATTTACAATTAATCTATTGCTCCATGAAATGAAGGTTAAATTTTCATTCATGAAGCATTAACAGATCATGAGATCCAAAAATTGAATGATAGTTCATTCCATATATCATTTTGAAAACAAAAATGTTAGAACGAGTTATTCAATATGCATAAATACTCATATTGTGAGGTAATACCTTAATCTCTACAACCTAAAATAAAGCTTAACATAAACCATTCCACAAATAGTTAGCCTTATATCCCTTATGAAATATGGGATTCCAAAACATTGAAAATGGGGTTAATAAATTTATAAAAAAAATTATCATTGATCCCCCATATATCATAAAGTATTTCTTGGTTTCTACATACCAAACATGTGAATACCTTCATCATGTATTTTCTTGAGATATGGTAAAGACCTAAATTGACATAAATAATTATTGAAATAATGCATATTTCCTTATTCTATTATTTATTGGATATGTTCCTTAAATACAAAATAAATGTTGTAAAATTCATCAATGATAGCATAAACCACTTTTCAACAAGTACATAATAAGTTCCAAGGTAATAAGTACATTCCAAATTACTTATTCATATATAACATATCTATATCCAAACATCATTATTTCAACATTAGGAACATATTAAGGGTTATTGTTACCTTAATCATTTGTTTCCCATGAATATCACTTTATCGTTAAATCAACATTCTAGTTTATCATAACCATTCAATATATTATTGTAAATCATAAGTGAAAAAATATAAACTGAACAATACTTATATATCTATAAATTCATAATTCCGGAATAAAAATACATAAACACTTTGATTATTATATTTCATCCTTAATACATTAGCAAGTCCACATAATTCTATTACTTAATACCTCTTTCCTTTTTTATTTCACCATTATTATCCTCATCATCAGTAATATAACCATTACTCATACCACCTTGTTGATTCTCTTCATGATCTTTCTACTTGGGTCATTGATTTTCATAATAAAAAAGCATTCCACACTTAAAGAATTTAACCGTCATTTATGTATCAAGGAGACCAATATTCTCATCCATCTCATTAACTGAAATTTTCATTTTTCCTTTGTAGTTGCTTTCTTTGTGTTTATATTTTCCATAGTCAAAACATCTTTTGGTTCTTATAATACATTCAATTTGGTTATTCTTTCCACATTATTTACACAAAGTAAACCGAATTTTCGTTCATCCATGGTCTTCATTACCTGAATTCTCAACTAACTCCTTTCTTATATTATTTGGAGAGTCTTAGAGATTGTTAAGGTACACAATGTTAATCTAGTTCTGTGAGAACTGACTAAGTATAACCACAACATCCTTCAATACAGTTACTATCCAATTTTACTGATCACTAGAAAATTTTCCTTCATATTCAATGTTATCCCAAATATTTATGGTTCTCGCTATTGACTAAAACTAGAAAAAAGAGTGTGAGAAAGAATTATCATAGTGGAAAACCACATAATCATGGAAAATCACATATGGGATGTCTAAATTATGACACATCATTTTAAATATGAGACACCTTAAGCTTATCATTAGAGATATCCCTATATATTTCCTTAGACATATCCATAGGGATCTCACTAAAGCGTTCTCATCCTAGTATCCAATGTCTGACTAAACCTTCCCTTTGATACTAACTATAATGACCCTAGTTTAAAACACATGGATATTACATCATTTTAAATTAATATTCAACAAATTATAAAAATACATGCTTGAGTATGGTTATAGTTTAGTGTCTTTAAAATCTTGGAAATATAATACTCTAACTTAGTGAAATACATTAAACATATCCCTTAAATATCTTCCCCTTTATTACTCCTACTTAAAACCATTCCTCATAACCTGTGGAAAGGAAAGATATGAAATGGGTGACGTCAAATGATCAGTAAAGGTAAACAAGGGAGATATGTAGGCACAACATGAGCATAATGGAATGAGAATGTGATCATAATAGTATAAGATCATACGCTGTATATCAAAGAACATAAACATGAATCATAAAATAAAAATTGGATATTAATGAGACATGAATCATAACATAATCAATATAATAATCCATGGAATCATAACATAGGAATAAGATATAGAATTTTTGGTAGATACATAAAAATATAAATATGATTTCTATGGAAGTCAAGGCATAATTAAAAGGATATATTAGTGGAATAAATTCACTCCATAAACCATCTTAGTATTAAAGGTTCACTCGCAGGTCCATCTTCACAGACAAAGTCCTTTACTAAAATGGGTTCACTCCCCATTCCAACGATGTATTACTGAATCAGGTTCACTTCCCATTCCAACGATGTATTACTAAACCTTGGTCACTTCCCATTCTAGCATTATATTACTAAACTAGGTTTACTTCCCATTCAAGCCATGTATTACTAAACTGGGTTCACTCCATTTTCTAGCCATATATTACTAATCTAGTTCACTATTAATTTCATCTCTATCATGCATTAGATGGAAATATTACTTAATTAATTGTTGGGGTATATAGGTACCACCCATCACATAATAAAATCATATATATGTGTTCCATAATATTTTAAAACAATAATCATATCAAGACCCATAAAAAGATATGGGTTTCATAAACATCATATCATTATACATGAAATTAAAGGGTTATCATAAAAATTTTATCATATTATTACCTATGGAAAATATATAGGTCTTATAATCATTTTATCAAATAAAAACTCATGAAAATAAGTGGGTTTCAATGATATATAACTTTTGGAAGAGAAACATGTGTTATAAACATCATTCCATCAAAATTTAAACCAATAAAGAAATAATATGAATGGTATCCTTGGATAGAATTCCCATTGAATCATAAACTATAACAAAGTATGTCATCTTAGATGAAGAAGGATTTTAATGGATCACATGGAAAATTTATAAAGTAAAATAGCATTTCATTTAAAATCCATTTCATAAAACCATTTCAAAAATCATTTTCTTATAAAGAAAGATTTATAATTTCATTTAAAACATATATTAAGGAAAATATCATTTTTAGTTTGAAAAAATATTTTTAAAACATAATTAATTTTGGAATCCATTTTATTTTAAAATAGCTTTGAAAACTTATAAAGGAAGTTTGAAGATATCTTGAAAACCATTTTCTTTGAAAGAAGGCTTAAAATCATTTAGAAAGATATTTTATAAAAAAACATATAAAATAATATTAAAAAAGATTTTAATGCATTTTTCCTTGAAAAATTATAAAAATAAGCTTGAAAATGTTTTTAAAAACCTTTTTTTAAACATGGTTTTAAAAGAACACAAATTTCCGGAAAAACAGAGAGATAAATTTGGAATTTCGTAAAAAATGTTTACTAATTATAATAAGTACCAAAGTGTGTAAAAATGGTACAAATATATGAATATGTCATGAACAACCCTAATAGAATAAAATTATAGAGGTTTTTGAAGATATATATCATAATATTTCATCAATGCAAGCATAATCGTAAAAAATTCCAATAAACAATGAGATTGCAGAAATAAACTATTAATACTTTGATAAATTTAACTCATAATACACATGATATAATAAAATTAAATAAATATTAAAATTACATTAAATAATAATAATACAATTATTACGTGTCAAAGGTCAGTATATACACCCCATAGAAAAATATAGGTGCATAACATGGCATGTATCTCAAAGAAGGAAAATTGAGACAAAAATTACTTCACCAATTTTTTAACTTTTGAAATGTAAACCCCATGAATGAAAGATCACACGTCCACAAACGAATTTATCGCATTTCCACAAAATGGAAGGTATGAAGGTATGTGATATATAATAATATAATAAGAATAAAAACATAATAAATATCATAAATATAATAGAAAAATATTATTTATATCACAATTCGCAACTATGAGAGGTGGTAAATGAAAAGAAACATCATTTTGTGAAGTAGTAGATTGTTGTACACACAAACAGTAAGTTCATTTATATATAGATAAAAACATAATAATAAAAAATATCAGTATACTTATTATACTTAGTTTATTATACAAGCATAAAATAAGAATAATTGAGGTGGTGGATAATTAAAGTAAAAAAAGAAAGATCTTGTCGAAGGATGTTACATATTCTTTGGGTAATTCCTTTTGGTTTTCCCCAAAGGACTAACTTGGTTTGATTTCATCCCAAAGTGAGAATTATAGGTTTAGTGTAAGAATGTTGGGATCTTATTGGGGAATTTTTTGTAGTATCTAAATTTTATTTATAGGTGTGAGTAAGTGAGGGGTGAGTTCCCTTTTATAGTGGTGGTGGAGAGTCATTCTTGTAAATTATTTAAAATGGAAATAAACCAATGTTTTTCCCTGTCAAGTGTATCCAATAATGGTAAAAAAACTGAAAAAAATATTATAGGGTATAAATATGAATATAAAATGGATTTTTGACAAGTTTCAAGGTCAATTTTGGCCTTAAGCTTCAGTTTTATTTATTTGTTAATCTATTTTTTCTCTTAATCACTATAATTAATTATAATCACTTTCACTAATAATTTTGGAAACAAACTAAGTAAACCTTATTATAAATTATAAATTATTATTATTAAAAATATGGAATTAATTTATGAAAATTCCAATCACATAATTTGAATAAATTAATTTAAATTTAATCTCGCAGATGAGATGACAAAATAAGATTTTGAAGTAATAATGTTAAAAGTTGGAAATGTTTTTATATTAAATTTCAATGTGAAATTAATTAAAATAAACTAAATTTGATTAATTTATGTAAAATTTTTCTAATTAATCTTTAAAACCTATTAAAAATATAATTTATCCATACAAATTATTTATATGAAAAAATAGTTTTGAATTAAAATTCAGTATTTTTCATTATTCATCAAAAAATGAAACTTCTGATAAAAATATAAAAAATTCACCCAAATTAAATTTTGATATTATGATTTCAAAAAATATGTTTATTTTTTCAAATAAAAATTATAAAAGTTTCAAAATTTATATTTAAAATGGGTTCTCCCTTAAAGGCTATAAAATTAACTTTTTAAAAAATACATCTTCTTACTCATAAAATTGGATTTATTCATATCATATACCTATAAAATCTATTTCATGAGTGTAAAAAATATCTAATGAATATATAATATATAAATTTTATTGAAAACATTCATCAAAATTTGTTTTTTTAATTTATTGGGTTAAAATTGTGTTTGTACAGAGAAAAATACTTTTCCTAGAAAAGTAATTTCATTATTTTCAAATAGTGCTTACATTAATTTCTAACTAATTTTTAGATAAAGTATTTTTTTTATATACATGTGTAAACCATATTTTCACAAATTAGTTAATCTCATTCATAACATTCATTTCAATGGCTAGGTGATAACAATAATAATATTTTAATAACAATATTAATATTATATTGTAGCTTGGTAAAACTTGGTATTTCATATAAGGCAAGCTATAGATGGAACACATGATTTTGTGTAACACAAGCCAAATATATTTTTGTGTGTACCGCAAGATACTCTATGTGTTTCATGTAGTGAAATATTGACTTTGTGTTGATTTTTTATTTAAGACAAAATTAGGGTTTTCAAAATATATATTCAATGTTGTGTGAAATGAAAAATACCAAATAGATGAAATTAATTCGAAAAAAAATTCACAAAATCTCGAGTTGTTATTGGTTAAAAGAAATAACATGATGACATAAAAAGGTTTGTAACATGAATAAATATATGTAATAATAACATAGAGAACATGAAATCATGTTATCATAGAATAATATAAATGTGGAAACAACATTAAAATGAAATAAACATGAGTCAAGGTTAACTCCCAAGACAATATCACATGATGGAAAATGTTCCATAAAGGATTCAGGTTTACTCCCTATGCAAACATGATTTCTCATGAGAATAAAAATTGCCCAATTAAGTTGAGTGCTATATGGGTGCACCCATCATAAAATTTTCATGCATATGTGTGCCAAATAAAAAATCAAACATAAACATAAGGGTTAAACATGGAATGAAATGGGTATCGTAATCAGGTCATAGAGAATAAAAATGGGTGTATCATAAAAGTTCCCATGAAAGAATATATTTAAATAATAAATATAAATTAAAAAGCTAAAAGAGGAATATATGGTATTAAATTATGTTTAACTGAATTTAAATCATGTAAAAAAGAGTGTTTAAGAAACTTTAGAAATGAGCCTCTTTAGTGCGGTTTAAGGGAAAATATTAAAGAGCCTTTAAAGATGGAAAATGAATAATTATTTTCATAAAACCAGAAAAGAATTAATATAGTATTCCAATATAAAAAAGTGTGATTTTATAAAAATATTGGTGGTTTAAAATTGATTATGGACTGTACTTGAAAATGGGTAAGAAATTGAGATGTTCCCTTTAATAAGGCTTGACTATTGGAAGGAATTGAGAAGGGGACCTTATAAAACATGTATTTACCTATAAAATAAAGAATAATTGAGATAGGTAAAATTTTTGTAACATAAACATAAACTTTTTGGTAATTATATAATAATAATTAGGAGATACATTGGGGTAATGAGAGAGACATCATAACCCGATGGAAAAGTATAGGTTCAGAGAGAATCCCATATCTTATGGATAAAAGTGTTTTATACTTATACTAAATTTCTTGGATTATAAAATTCAATACATTAATTAATTAGTTAATTAGAAAACTATTATACTTGTATTTAATTTATTATAATTTATTTAGGTTCATTAATTTCCATTTTGTTAACTTATAGTGTTAAAATTCGTTCTTTTCAGAGTGCGTTTCATGATTTTATAATCAATTCCCATGAGTTTAGTTATGGGAGTTCTTATAAAATAGATGAAAAAATATATAACTAGAATTATATTATTTGTATTCTCCTAAATAATTTTAAATGGTCCCATATATTATTGTTTTTATATTTGAATGCTTCATTACAAAAAATGTTAATGATGGGGATTAGTTTATTTTGGTGAATTTTCGATTATCATGAACTAGTTTTGTTTTATAATTACTATTATATATATATATTAGTTCCAGAACATAAAATAATTAATATAAATTTTAAAATATGGTTTAACCATTCTAATGGTTTTACAACTAGCCATTAATGAGAAAATAAAAAACAAAAAATCATCGTCCACAAAGGTGGTGAATTGACACATCACGGAAAATGTTTTCATTTTTAAGATAAAAGCAGAAGATGTGAGATTTGATTACAGATATACCGTTAAAAAATAAAATTACTATATATATATATATATATGATATTTTAGTAATTATGTAACTTTGGATATGGGAGATGATGGAAGGATAGGAAAATAAAAATCATTAAAAGAGATATAGGGAGGATTTTACCTCTTGAATGTCATCTCCTTGAGAACCTCCCTAAGACACATGGAAGTGGTATTTTAGTATGACCATTAATACTAGAATGTGGGGAAGATTTTTGGGAGAGTAATTGGATTGAATAAAAGAAATATAGAAGGCTTGAAGGTGTTTGGAGAAGAGGTTATGAGGGTGGTATTTATAGGGTATGAGAGGGGTATTTTTTTATTATTTTATTCATTAGTTTTTAATTTTGGATCAAGACTATAAATAGTTATGATTTCCATGAATAAGATCCGTAAATAGAGTTATATAGTTCGAGATAATGGAAATTACATCATGCATACATGAACAATGACACAAAATTCCATTTATTTAATTATAATGTTAAATGTTGTAAATTACTGTTTTTCACTATTCGCAAAAAAAATAAAATATTTTAGAAAACCTTAAAACTTAATACCAACCATTTTTAATTATTTAGAATTCAAATATTTACTTCGTTTTATGAAAATAATTTTCTAAATATGAAATATTTAATTTTTAGTTAAAATCATCATTTATTCAAAAAATACCGATTAAAATATTATAACCAATTTCATGACACTTTGAAAAAGTAATTAAGGTCTCATAAAATTTTATTTTAATTATAAGAAAACAAAATATTAATTTATGTATCTATTTTATGAAAATATATTTTCTTTTAAAACATTATATTAAATGTAAAATTAAAAATATACAGTTATTTTTCACAAAAATATCAATACTTAATTAATTATTTTTTAAAAATTTATTTATTTATTAAATTATATAAATATATCATATTTTAATTTATAAGATAGATAAATTTTATTTATACATTTTAATGTAAGGTTACTATTCTATTGGCTGGTTTACTATTCATAATGGTTATATTACTATTCAAATGATCAAGTTACTATTCCATGGGTATATGTTTCTTAATTTCGATTAATATATTTTATTTAATTATTAATTTTTGAAAATAATGTTTTCATTAAGTTATCTATGAGATGTATGTACTTTATACTATACATCATAATTATAAGAATGTAAATTCCATTTATACAATTTTGGGTTGTTACACCCAACTACTAAATCATAAAACATTGATTTTAAAACTTGATTCAGAAAACTTAACTATCCATGAAGTTCCAATTGAACAACCCTAAACAAAAACTATTAATAAAAGAATATTAAAAAATAAAAAAATAAAATAAAACTAAAAAATTTCAAAAAATTCTTCATTTCTCATAGTTGGGTTGCATAGTTTTTTAGACCATGAATCAACCATGGAAGTGCCACTAGAAAATATCCATCATGCTTTGTATGACCTGTGCATAGTTTGAAAGACCTTGCACCTTAATGATGAACCCTATGAAACCCTTACAATTTTACTCTTAAATGAGGTATTTCCTAGTACGTCAACCAAAATCTCCTTTTAATTCAGAGTAAGAGAATAAAACATCAAAATATCTAAAAAATTACCAACTAAAAAACTAAAACACTCGACCACCCAGGGAAAATCAAGATCTGACATCATGAAGAGTTTTACATGATCTTCCTCAAACCTACCACCTAAGTACCTATGATCTTATCTCATATCTACCATCAAGCCCTAAATAATAGTAAGGGTAATCTCAAAACCTATTCCTCTTTTATTAAATCATGATATCCAATACCATTTATAATGATCCATCTCATGCCTCCATCCAGACTGGTTCCCACGCTAACTCATCACTGAAACTATAGGAATCCCCAATCACCTCAGACTGATAACAAGTTTCAAGGGTACCGAACCATTTAGGATGAATTAACCATCAATAAAACAAACATAAACATCCAAACAGGGCATGAAAAAGGAAACAATAATAAATTCCAATAATTACATTTATAAAAAACAACCATTTAAAAAAATATTGAAACACTACAATGTGAAACTGAAAGGAATATAATGAAAGTTCAATGATATAGAATCATAACTCAAGATAAATGGTTTCCTAAAACTGAAGGACTTACCACTATCTCCATGCGACTCTCAAGTCGCTGTGAAAAACCCAAAAAACCATCTACATTCTAAGGAATATGAAACCAGATCGATCCAAAAATACAATACATGAGTAAAACCTATATAAGATAATAAGAATACATAACCACCAATGTGAGAATGTAGGGTGTGATAAAAAAAATCCAGTAGGATACCACTATGATTCTATTCCATTCATTTTATAATGGAATGCAAAACTGATATTTTAAAAATAATGTAAACAAATTGGTTTTAGTTTTTTCATTTATATGATATAGGAATAAACAAACATAAAACATGAACTTTCTAAAAGAAAAGAAATTATATATAATTCTATAAATAGGTTATACCAAAACCTTTTCAATTCAACATCCAATCATTTCTTTTTAAAACACCACACTTTTAAAAAAACCCACACATGGATTAAATCATTTCAGAATAATTCCAACAAAGAACGTCACCTTGAAGACCATTATCCACCTTTTAATTTAAAATATTTTACACACCCAACTCAATGGTATGAAATAAAAGAAACAACAATATATAATAAAACACAACATAAAGAGTAAAAAATAACACCAATAAATGTATTGAACCAAACTAGGCAACTTCAATACTAAACCATAAAAAGATCTACACATAAAAAAATTTCATCAAAGAAATAATAATATCTTATAAAAATAAATAAAAAAGGAATAACGTATGATATATATCATGAGGAAATAAAATTAAGACTAATGGGATAGTACAAGATAAGAAAAAGTGGACCTACTTCCGGTAGGTTAATGATCACACATCCGTTGACTGAATCACTCCTAACTAGTCTCATGGGTGACACCCTAATAAATAAATATTATGTAAAACTAGGGAAAAATAAACAATCCTTAAATATAAAATATCATATCACAGTCCCACTAATTACAAATTATTAACCCAAAGTTACTCATAAAATATCTTAAGGAGGTGGGCTATGAAAAAAAAACATCACCACTTGATAATAACAAATTTCCAAGGAATAACACCATAATCACTGTTGTCATGAGACTGAATGCACTAAGATTGAATTGAGTTATTGAAATTTTCTTTACATAGAAAACCAACCACTTTAATGATATGATAAACTTCTAATATTTTCTTAAAAACATGCAGTAGAAATAAAGTCATAAAGAAAAGAGTTCATACCCAGATATTTATAGTTATTATTGGAATAAAAATCACCTAGTTCACTCTATTAATTCTCAACTCCAAGAGAATGGTGATTTTCACTTGACTAACCCTTTTTAGATAATATTAGTCCTTTTTTTAGGGACTACATGACTGAGTGATAGCAGTCAAAACTTGGTACAATGGAAATATGAGCTTTAAATATTTCTCCAACAATGTTATATAGAAAATATCCTTCAAGGTTATTTTATTAGGAGCCTTCACAGTGAGATAAATCAAGAAAAAAGTGTTTACACATGAGGCTCACAGTTGTAAGATATAATTGATAAAGGAGAGTAAATATACAATAGATATTATAAGAATAAAAAATATATTGAGGAGGGTATTTTTTAATGAAAATAAAAATGATCGGTATATAACATTTGTAGATCTTAAATCTCTTTTTTCTTTTTGATTAAAAATAGAGTTTTTTATACTGAAAATTGAGTGTGAGTTCTTAGATAATAGATCTATCTCATCTACTATTTTTAATATTATATTTTTCACAATTGAGATCACTCAAAAAAGGCATGATAAGACTTATCTTATATATGCATTGGATCATATCCATAAAAACTAGGATTAGAACTTAAATTCCACTTGTACATTTCTTAGAAATGCCTTATAAATATTATTATCCACTAAATTAGCCTTATACTTGTTTATTTTCTTAGTTAATGTCTCTTATTATAATCTTTTTTACCATAAATTGGTAATCCAACATTTAATGAATGTATAATTGCATTAAATCTCACTGAAAGTACACCAATGGTAATAAATAGACGGTTGATAAATGACGTAGTTGATTATAGATCATCGTGTAGCTGAATCTTGTAGATTTTAATTCACATAACTGAATTGATCATGTAGTCATTATTCACGTAGCTGATTTATCTACGCAGCTGAGTTTTCATAGGCCTTCATAATGAATCCAATTTTCTTCACATAGCCTTCTTGCTCAAATATTAAAAATTTATACGGATGATTTAATTATGTATTCATTTGAAACCATGTATCCCATTCCACCATGTATCAAAATCACATAGCTTATTAATCCATATAACTGATCCACATAACTATTTGATCTATATAGTTGAATGCTCATATAGGTGATTCATCGACATAGTTGATTTCTCTAAAGACAATTTCACAACATAGTTATTTCACATAGGTTAACCCTTCACCTGGGTGATTTTCAAAGATAATTACTTGATGTATACATTTATGCATATAGTTAATTACCTGACATAACTTATTTTCCATTCCTAAGAAAAAATTTATGAAAATTTCTATAAAATATATATTTAACAGCCGAATGACTTTTATAGTTATAAAACCTAATGAACAATATTAAAAGACTTTATTAATATATGAAGGGTATTTTAGATCATAAAAACCCAAATTACAGGGGTTATATTGGAAAAACATTAATAATCCTACAATCTCCTCTTTTTTATGATCAAAAAACCCATAAGACATTAAACAAAAATTTGTTAAAAGTTTGTTACATAATTTTGTAGAAAAATATATAATACATAAATTATTTTTAAAATGTTCTGTTTATACTTTTCTTCTCCACCTTAATTAAACACTTCTCTTCTTTATTATTACTTGGTAAACTTCTCCCCCTTCGATTAAACTTAGGGTAAACATCTTCCCATTTTTGTGTCATTACAAAGGAAGGGTAAGGATTAAAAAAACACTGTTAATTTAGAATTTATATGTATCAAATGATTAAGGATAGTTCTAAAACTAAATTTGAAATTATGGTAAGAATTGAATTCTCTAATCAAAATAAATATATTAATAATATTAAATTAAGTCAATCACTAAGTAAAATATAAGAAATTTAAAAAATATGAATTTCATAAAATATCAACCATTTATACAAACATATATCCACCCAAAACCAACAAAAATACATATAGAAAATACTAGTCATAATTCTTGAGATTGTAGATAGAGTTAAAATGGTAAGTTAATTTGGGTGGAGGTAACTTGATGGTTGGGGAGGTTCAATAGGTAGCAGGAGGTTCCATTTTTAGTGGAAACACAGACTTCTCAATCTTAGTTGTAGCTTTATCTGGAAATCCAATGGATAATCTATCTCTTAGATCCTGAACAAGATGACTGAGTATTCCTTCAAGATTTCCATCAGATACCCTGAAATCATAACATCCTATAGTTACAAATTCCAACTTCATTATAGGGTATGAGCGTAAAGTTCCATACTTATATCTTTCACCAGATAAGGCTATATCCACCTTGTATTTATCCTTTTTTAAATATTGGTTGGATAATAAAATGTATCATCTCTTTGTCTTGTACCTTTAAAGGTATCTTAAGGAGCTAGTATGAAAGTTATTCTCCCTCTAATGTAGAAAATATTCTCTTCACACATGTCTATTATCTTAATGATATATGACTTTTGGAACTTAAGGATAATATAAGATTACTATATATGCATTTGGGAAACAAATGAGAGACCATTGTTCGTAATTCCTTTAAAACAATAATGTTGTAAAGAAGTGAAACAATGAGAACAACTGGAAAAGAAAATAGGTTGATGAATAGATAATTAATCTAGAAGGTCTAGATACAACTTCTTTAGAATATGGTTCATTGATCCTTGGATACTGACCAATATTCCATTAATTTATTTTAATTTACTTTCCATATTATCTATCATCTATGAAAAATATTGAGCTACCTCTTGAAAATAATTTGAAAGAGGTTGGGAAACTTGATCACTATCAGTGAAAATAGAAAGATTAGATGCAACTGGATCATGTACATTAACTAGTTTCATATAAGGGAGAATCCTAAGAGGCTTGTAAACAAAAATATATTTCCTTATATTAGCAACTAGAACTGATGAACCTGCTTCAGATTCTCAGAAACTAGAATCCTCTTTATATTACAACCCTTTAAATTATTTATTGACCTTAACCATAAAGTCTATTATTCTTTGATAATTTCGGATAATAGGATCTATTGACCAAGATATCATTCCTTGAATATCTTGAGACACATAAAGATAACCCATAGTTTCATTCACAGACACATCTATTCTAACTCCATGCATTCTAACTACTTCTCTAGTGTCTTAAAATTCTCCTAAAAGATCTTTACTGAAATATTACATGATAATAGGTGTAAACATATCATACTTCATAGATTAAACATGATAGTACACATAAGTCAAATTTTAAATGATCTCATCTACACCATTTTGAAAATCAAGAACTACCAAAGGTGTAAAGGTTGAGTATGTGGTAGTTGGTTGAAACATCTTAATCAATTAAAATTTTTTGAACACCAAACTCTTTAGGGTATGAAATCATTCATTAATATTATACTTTAAAATTTTAATTTCATTAATTACATCTTAAGACATATCATATTGGACCATAGAAATTTTTTGAATCGTGTATATTTGAGATACAACTAACACCCTGGTCTAATTGAACATTGACTTGGCAGCACAACCATTTTTCATCCCCATCACTTAGGATTTTAGATCCTTAATATCTTTTGATATTATTTATGAAAAAATGTGTTGAAGTCAATGAACTATCTATATATTTTTTATCATTTTTATTTGGGTTTCCTTCAACCCATTCAATTTGTCAAAAATAGATTTTGAAATAGTACTATCCTTGATTTATATGATCTCAAACTTATAAGAATTTAAATTCCTAATTCGAATCATTATAATATTCTGTATGATTATCGAACACATTCAAAAGAGAAGAGGAAAAGTATTTCATTTCACAACTGTTAGATATCTTAGTCACAAAAGTTGAATCCTCATGCACTAGAGGAGGTGATATCATAGGTGGTGTATAATAATGGTCAACATCCTCCATAACCATATATCCATATTTATTTCTTATAGTAAGTGATCCAAGAATAATTAAATCCACTATCAGATTCTCAAAATCAATTTCAAGTCTTCCTTCCATAACTAAAACACTAGGAATAGTTTCAACTATACTTTCCTTGGGAACTATAATAGTTGTCATAACAATGGGGTCAACTTGTTAAACTACTTTAGTAGCTTCAAAAACTTCTTATTATTCGATCTAAAATATATCTAAAGCATCATGACTATATTCAGGAAGCTAGGGATCTGAACAAGCAACCACTATCTCCTTCACCTACCAGTAGGAACCATCTCAGCAGGTGTTGTATCTTTATGTGGTGAGGTTTGGGATGGGCCCACTTGAGAAACACCTTCAAGACCAATATGTCTCAAAAAATTTAACTTGTTTCATAGTATTATACAATAATATTCAAAATAATATATTAAAGTGTATTACTCTTATTTAATTTCAAAGAGTCTCCATCATTGATATCTACTTCCTTCTTCTTAAGAACTAGGGATATAAGTCAACCATAGGGTTAATAATTTAACTATCCTTACCATTAAAAAATTGATGCATAAAATGCATCATATATCTTGGAATTTTCAACTTTATATTATTGATTAGGATATATAATACATACATATCATGGAATAAATCTTTCTATATCTCTCTAGCTCTTTGTGAAAGCTCAACCTAAATAAATTTACAAAGAACTATCTATTTAGGATCTAGATTCTTTAATGGATTCTTCTAAAAGAAATAGGTTCCAAATATGAACTTGAGCACTTTGTTTAGACCCACTAGACTTGTAGGAAAAAAAATTTAACTAAAATTGAACTCCCCCTTATAAGGAAAATGAAATATATTAGCCAACTCTTCTGAATAAAGTATCACAATTTTCCCATTTACATTTGATGAAAGAATATCCTTTTCTTCATTAAACTAAAACTCAACATTTCTCATAAAATATTTCACTTCTTCCTAAAATACGAAACCAAAATTATTTTCATCAAAAACAAATTCCTAGCCCTAAAACCAAAGTACCTTCTTTAGTAACATCTCTGTAGACTTTAACCAACCCATGTCGAAAACTTTTCCAATAGGAACCATGTACGACACACCACCTTTCTTTGATTTTTTGAAAGAACTAGAGTTTCCATCATCTCTATGCTTAGCCTATCCCATGGAATATAGATTGGTATGAGGCTGATAAGGGATCGATATAGAAGAGAAGGGAAAAGAGAGATGATTTAGGTTATAAGATAATAAATTTATGTGAAAGGGGAAATGGTTGAGGGTTAATTTAGTTTAATGTTATAGACCCAATTCCCAAAAGGCATACTTACCCAATTTTTAATTTTGATCAATTCTCACATAAAATAAATAATATAAAATGGAAACCAAAATAATATAATTTAATTTCTAAAAACACAACCAGATTAATTCAAATAATAAAACAGAATAGATTAATTTAATTTCCACAAATCATTAAAACAAATCCTTAATAAAATAAAGAGCAAATTATAATTTATAGAAATAAGATAAATTAAGATTATTTAAAATATAATAATGAAAATTCTATTTCAATAAATAATAATGATCACATGTAAGGGGCTTAGAAAAAATGTCTACTAGCATATTCTTATTAGAGATAAATTCAAGAGTTTTGTCACCTTTTTTAGTGTGATATCTCAGGAAATGATTCCTTGCATATATATATATATATACTTAGTTTAATAATTATTTATCAGATTATTTAAAATATTGGTAGCACTAATTTTATCAATTTTGATTGATACTTGATTAAAATTGAATCCAAAATCCGTTAAGGTGTGTTTCATCCAATAAAATTGTGCAAAACAACTACTATTAGAAATATATTCTACTTTGGCAGTGGATAACATAACAAATTTTTGTTTCTTACTAGAATAGGATACGAGTTATTTACCTATAAAATGAAAAGTTCTAGAGATACTCTTCTTATCTAGTTTAAAACCACCAAATTCATAATATAAATATGAAGTCAGATTAAAATCATTTTTTTAGAAAAATTAAGAAGATACAAATTCATCTTTTTAAACAAATTAACATTATTTTTGAAGATTTTAAATTGTATTCCTTAGTATTTTATTGAAATATAGAACATAATCATACTACAAACATAATTTTTGGTCTACTAGAAGTAAAATGCAATAGTCTCCCAATTATTCCTCTGTATAGCTTGTTTTGAATTGGTTTTCGAGCTTCATCTAAATCGATCTTTTTGTTAAATATCATAGAAGTTGTATTTACATTAAAACCTTCAGGAAAAAACCTTTTAATAAAAAAATCTAACTCAACCATCATGCTCATTTCCAATTTTTTTTTCATGATTTTTGAAAATTCATTATATGATTTTTTATTTATAGAACCAAAAAACACAATATAAATATATTTATAAACTAAAAAATATCTGAATATTGAGATTTCTAAAATAGAGTAGGATTTACCTTTCCTAGAAAAAATATATTTGATAAAAAAGAACTTAAACATTCATACTAATATCTAGGTGATTTTTCATAGCCATTAGGAGCTTTGGTATGTTTCAAAACAGAATTTGGAAAATGAGTATTTTCAAAACTAAGAAGTTGTTCAATATAAACTTCCCCTATAAGAAAAAACCTCATAAATTAGATTTTACTACCACATGATATAATTTTAAATTAATATGTGATGTATAGGATATGTGAATAATAATGGATTACAGTCTAGCTATAGGTGAAAAGTTATCTTTATATTCTATATCTTACCCTTGATTATACCCTTTGGAATCAAGTCTAGACTTATTCTCAGTGATCACACCGTGATCATAATGTTCATTTCTAAAAACTATTTTGTTCCTATAATAGGATATTTAGACGTTTTATCAAAAAATATCATACCATGTTCCTCTTGAAATGGATTAATTCTTCTTGAATTATGAAATTTGGTTCTTATCCAGTAAGGATTATTTTATATATTTAGGTTCTATTTGAAACAAAAAAGGAAGAATATTATGAAATATTTTATACACTTTTTCTATATCTAATTCCTTGATCTATACTTCTTATAATTATTTCTAAGTGATAGATATTAAGGAATATAGGATGTATATATAGCATACATTCTAATTCACTAGTATCTATTCTTTCAGGATCTAGTTTTGGAAAATAAATTTCCAAATCATCATTATTTTTATTATTTTAGAGAGGTTCAAGTAACGTGTTTTCAAAATAATCACTTAGCCCGTCAAATTGATTCATTTTTTGATCAAAATATTCTCTTTCATAAAATCTAACATGATTTGATTATTCAATAATCATTTACCTTTAATTGAAAAATATATATTCCTTATGAGTAGTACACTATACAAGTAAGGTTCCTTCATTATCCTTTGGATAAAATTTATCAAGATTATCCTTGTTTTTTAGAATATAAACCTTTCATCCAAAAGCATTAAAGTTCCAAAATTTAAAATTTATATTATTACATAGCTCATAGGGTTGTTTCTTTAAGATAGTCCTAATTTAAGCTCTATTTATGACATAAAATTTCGT
The DNA here is from genome assembly GCA_963277665.1 of Viscum album. Taxonomy (NCBI): domain Eukaryota; kingdom Viridiplantae; phylum Streptophyta; class Magnoliopsida; order Santalales; family Viscaceae; genus Viscum; species Viscum album. The sequence continues at coordinate 2,087,239,159 of OY728132.1, forward strand.
ATCTATAGCTTAAACCCAAAAATTAGTAGGTGGGTCATATTCACATAACATTATTTTAGAAATTTCTTGTAAATTCTTATTCCTCCTTTAAATAACACCATTCTATTGAGGTATCCCAAGGGAAGAAAAAGTATTTTTGATAACTTGTTTTGAATAATAATTATTAAACTCATGGTTTTCAAATTACCCTCCATGGTAAATTCTTAGAGAAATATTTTGAAATATTTCACTTTTTGAAAAAAAAATCAAGAATAAATAAAAACAGAACAAGCTACTTTCTTAATATTTAAAAATTAAACCCATTTAAATCTATAACAATCATAAACTAACACATAAACAAAATATTTTACTCTTAAAATTTCAATTATAAATATCCCAAATAGATATATTGTATTGACCAAAGATTCACGTACATGAAAACTTCATTAATTTTGTGGAATACTTAATAAAAATCAAAAAACAGTCACCTAAGGATCGTAATAGTTTAGTGTCTTTGGAAACTCAAAAAATAATATTCTAATCATGGTGAAAGATCTTCAAAATCTCCCATAAAGATCCCCCCTTTTGTTTTATTACCTAAAACCTTTCTTTATAACCTGGGAAAAAGAAAAAATATAAAGGGTGAGTTCAAATTCTCAGTATGGGTAATCATGGAGAAAATAAAACAAACCATATACATATGAACTTAAAAAACATTAACATAAAGTTTAAACATCAAAATATTGAGTTGTGAAATAAATCTTGGTAGTATGTATTGAATAGATCATAAAGGAACATAAATAATGATAAAATAGCATGGGAATAAAACATGTAATTGTGGAAAACCATTAAGAACGTGATATGATTTTCATAATAGCCAATGCAATGCTTCCAAGACCGTCATAGTGAACAAATTCCATTACTAAATCGGGTTTACTTGTCGTTCCATCCCTGTATTACTGAAACTGGATTCACTTGTCTTTCTAGGCATGTCTATCTCATGAGATATAAATCTTTACCCAATGAATTGGAGGGAGAAATAGTTCCCACACATCACATAATGAAATCATTATTTTGTGTGCCACAAAATAAACATAAATCATTCATCATAACCCAAAGAATAATATGGGTTTCATAAACATAATCTCATCATAACATAATCCATATAAAACAAATGGATATCATTTTATCATATGTAAAATCAAACCATATAAAAAAAGAGACATTATATTTGAAACATAAACATACTAAATAATTTCATCTTAGATGGAAAATATTTTTCATAAAACACTTGAAATGAATTCTTGAGGAAAATGTCCCCTCTTCTTCAAAAACATTTTCTTTTCTCAATATGTCATGAAATTTTAAAATAAGAGAAGTTAATTGAAAATAAAATTTATAACTTGTAAAGGATGCTTCATGGAAATAATTCTCTATGATGTCATAAAAATCCATTCATGCCGTATAAGTTAAAACAAAAAAAATTCTTTGTACTTTTGTCGGAAAAGTCAAAAAGTAACTCATATGGTAAAAAAATAGACTCCTTCCATACCATGTGGTAAAAGCCAAAAAAGGGTAAAATTTTCTTTAAACATACATTTAATAATTTTAAATATTTTATGAAAACATTTTTATAAAACATGGGAATGGATGATAAACATAACCCCAGTAAATACTTACGAATAAGCAATCTCAGATAAGAATGAGATTGGAAGAATTATCCCTTACCTTAGGTCCAATTTCTTCCATAAGTGTCCAAAACTCTTGTATAGTGTATTTAAACATATTATTAACTTTTAACAGAACCAAGATAATATTTATTATATCAAATATGATTCACTTATGACTTTATATTACCCGTTATTTTATCAATTCCATGTTGAAGCACCTTTTTTGGTAAAATCGTTTCATTTATCGTACGTGTTTAGTCTTTCTGTTCTTGATATTATTACTTATATCATGATTTACTTAATTCAAGAATGTAAAACATGATTTATGTATAATATATATTCAGAATATAAATATATATGATAGATTGATAAATGGAATGAAATACACCGTTCATGAAGACGGTAGGTCGTACGTACGCATGAATGTTGTTTTCGTTTTCTTATTGAATTGAATGGAATTAAGTAAATGAAACATATATGTACATAAATCAAGTATAATTATTATGTCATATATTTCATGATAATTTATTATATATACTTTATAATCATTCTTTAATGGTTAACATGGAGAATGAATCTCATCGTGTTGTGGAGATGGTAATCCGTACGTACGCACGAGCAATGATATCATTCCCATAATTATTGAATGGAATTATAGTGGATGATATAATATCTAAAAATTAGAATTATGTTATAATAATCATATATAGTTATTATTTCCAACATTATACCCATCCAAGTAAGGTGGTGGTGGAAAAACATATTACACCACAGCATGGAGACGGTAAGTCGTACGTACGCACGCGCGGTGATTTCATTTTTCATAGGATATATATAAGTTGAAATAGGGTTGTTTCATATTTATAATAACATATAAGTATATTATAGATACATATGTTATTACTTTATAATTAAAAAACTAAATAATAATAAGTATAATAAGAAAGAAACTTGAAATAATCGATTGAAGAGATTACCTCTTCCTTGACGTGCCTCTTTAAAATTTCCTCTTAGGGAACTAGAGTTGGTCTTCTGATAATAAAAATACCTCAATAATGTAACTAGAGATGTTCATAAGAGGAATTATCAGTTTTTGGTAGTGCTTGAAGGCTCAAAATGGTGTGAAGAGGAGAGGGAGGAGGTGCCCTTTTAAAAGAGATGACAGGGGCACTTTAAGAAACTCTCAAAAATATTAATTTATAATAAACTCAAACCCCACATAAAAACATCCAAAGTGACACAAATTCAGATATTATATAATATAGGGTTGTAATATAATTAACCAATCAAATTTATACATGTTTTTATTTTATTTTAAACCATATCATTTTGATTTATCCTTATTTAATCTATTTAATTTTATTTGTGGTAATAATGTTATAAATTTCAAATTGTTATAAATACTTACTTGTGTGTTGTTAATTGTAAATAATTTGATAATTAATGGAATGGTAGACCATATAAATTTTAATTTTTAATTTTTAAATATTTTTGTGATTTTTAAACAATTTAATAATATGTTATTTTCATAAAATATCAATAGTGTCATTTTTGACACAATTTATTTATTTGAATTTAAATAAAATCCACACAGAAGATATTATAGAACCAAAATATTTAATAGATTCATAATATGTCATATGAATCTAGGAAAGTTGTGGATTACATTAATTATTTCATATTATATCTATTTTAATATTTTGAAAACCTTTTATTTGATATTTCTCTTAATAAAATAATTACTACAACTTTTTTGTATATTATTTAATATACATATTTGTTGTATAAAAATTAAAAATACAATACTATGATGAATATAAAAATAATACACTTCATAATAATACTTTTAGTCAAATTTATCTACAAAAACACCCAACTTTTTAAAATGTTATTTTTATTAAATTATGAAGGTGACAACATTGACATCATATAAAATAATATAATATAAATGTCATAATCAGTTTTATAAGGCTCCAAATGGCCCAAAAGTCTACTCATGGATGATTATGGTATAGATATACTCGACCAATAAGGTTTGGTCAAGTTTCTGGTTCTTTTGACGGGTATTATTATTTTAATAAAAACATTATTATTGATTTTTCATAAATAAATAATTTCTACATCATTAATGTATATGCTATTAAGGTAAATATATATTCCTTAAAAATTAAAATTAAATTACAATGATGAATAAAAAAATTTATCTTTCAAATGAGTATTTACAATTGAATTTATATTCTGTAAAACCTTATATTAAAAATACTTTAATTATTAAAGTTTGAGTGAGACATATTTCACTTTCATTAAATAAAATAAATTAAAGGTCTTAATTACATCCATGTTGGTTAAAAAAGAAACCATTTAGACCCAATTATATATTAGGACGAAATATAATCATCCAATTATATTAATACAAGTGTTAAAGCAATTTTATAATATTATTTTTACCCTTAAATACCTGATTTACCATTAACTATAGTAAATAAAATTTACTGTACTTACTATTCATAATGTCTAAAAATAAAAAGTAGCCTATTAACATAATTTGGACCTAATTATTCCAAATATAGGATCTATTTTTCCAAATTAAAAACAAATAAGTTGCATTATTTAATTTAAAATTAATCCCGCTGTTGAGAAAACGGGTTCTAAAAGTTAATGCATTGCAAAAGATTGAAATGTTTTTACCTATGAATTCAAAGTAAAATTAATGATAATTAAGTACATAATATTAAATGGTAAAAATATATTCTTTTTATACATTAAAAACATTCAATATTATAATTTAACCATATAAATTATATTGATTAAAAAAGTTGTTTTTAATTAAAAATTAGCGTATTTTTACTATTCATCAAAATATGAAAGTTAAAAGAAAAATATTAAAAAATTATCCAAAGTTAATTTTGATATCCTTATTTAAATAAAGAAGTTTATTTTGTCAAATTAAACTTATAAACATGTCAAAACTAGATTTTAAGTGGGTGTTCCGTCAAAAGGCGGTCGAACTACATTTTTTTGAAAAAAACTTATTTTACCTGAAAATTTTTATTTTGTTCTCATACCATGTTCTTGAATATTTGTAAGATGAATGATATTTTTATAAAATTCCAAATGTGGTTAATTATATTCATAACGACTAGTTCATAATATATCGTTATTTAGTGAAACTCGGTATTGCGTACAACACACGATATTGAGGAAGGTCGATCTTGCGTGCAACACAAGCCAAGAATAGTGTTCGCATCTACTACAAGCTAATACGGTGTTGCATATAGCATAAACCAATCTTGGTGTAGCGTACAACAAAATACATCACTAAAATTAAAAAGAATCTTTCTCAAAAAAATTTAGGGTGTTACATTCTACCCCCCTTAAAATGAATTTTGCCCTGGAAATTCGGCAGGGTTATAAATGGTTTACTACATGAAAGTTTCTTTTATCGAAAGCCACATCATAAAAAGAAATACTAAAACTTAATTTTAAAAACTAATGTATGAAATGTAATAGTTACCCAAATTAACTCATCACTGGGTTTCCACATAGAAAAACATAAGTGAAAATATGGATATGGAAGAGAAATATAACCATTATGTTCTGATGAAGAGTGGTAGATAACATGGCTATGAAAAATACAACAATCACAAAGCCATAAATTTGTGATGATATAAGGTACTATCTGATTCATCAGATATGAGGTTACTAGGACAACATTTGTGATTTAAGATCATTTCCCTAAAGTTGATGATTTTTTTTCATAAGGATAAATACTTACTTGATTTCAGTGTAACATCGTTGTTGGTCATTCTAGGAAAAAATTACAATTCATATCTTATTTAAGGAAATGAAGTTGAATTTTCCATTCTTGAAGTATTAGCAGATCATGCAATAAAATGATAGGTCGTTCCATCTATCTCAAACAAAAGGTTAGCAAAAGTTATCAAATATATATAAGTCCATATATGGTGATATTAATCATATATGGATCCGAAAATGGACTTATACTTCATATATCATACCACATAAAAAAATAAAACTAATTTCTACTAACCAGGGACTTCCTGTAGACCAGTGGTAGGTAATAAACGCATTTCTCGCTTCGGTTGTGGGTTTGATTCCCACATCGTTGTCCGATGCGACGGGTTGTCGTCCGTCCTATGGGTTATCCTTTTTCTAAAACTACACCATTATAACATTATAGAAATAATATCAAAAAAAATATCTAGCCTTAAACAATATTATTTTATGTCCAACTTGATCTATTTTAACCTTTAGGCTTATCCAAAATACTTCTGTCCAAACTCACAGTATAAAGAAAACGATTACTAGAAAAGTCATATAACAAGCATATGAATACCATCATTTATCCCCCATATATCATAAGATATATCATTTTGGTCATAGTACAAACATGTTAATACCATAATCACGTATTCTCAAGAATTACCATAGAACCTAATTGAAAACATGAATGCTGTCAAAATTTAACTCTTTCCACATACCAAAATCCCAAAAAAATCTATATACTCAAATCATGATATCACTTTGTCCTTATATGACCTCATTAATAATATCCAACATATTATTTTATCCTTATCCCTTCATTATGCACATATTATCTGCTTTCCAAAAATATTTTAGTCACTTTTCATGGTTATCGGTAGCATATTATTATAGAAAACCACAATAAACCAATACATAGATATTCCAAAATTCCACAACACTATTTTGGAATCCCGTTACATAAATACATAATCATTCCACCACTTCATTTTCATATTCAACCTCACTAATAGTGATCACTTGTTACTTTCCTTTTTCCTTTTCATTAAGAGGTTGTTGATGTCGATCATCATTAACCCTTAGATTAGGGCTTTTGTTAGCATTATTCTCCATTTCCTTGCACTTGTAGCATTGAAGTGTTGGTGGTGCATTCTCTGTAGTCTTTTCTCTATTCACATCATTAGCTACCTTTTTTCCATTACATCAGAACATAGTTGCTTGATGACCTTTTTTTCAACACTTAAAACATTTTCTAGTCCCTTTAATACAATCTAAACCATGTTTCTTTCCACACTTTGATCATAACAAAACATTCATCTTCTTTTCACCATTGTTTGGAGATTTTTCCTTGAACTCTATCTTTCATTTCTTGTCAAAACTATGAGATCGATATGTAACAAAAAATTCCAATTCTAACTTGATATCACAACACACAATTTATTCATAGCTACTGAAGTCTATTATAGCTAATTCCCTTCAAATACTTTATTTTAAGCCACTGAAAAATCGATCAACTTTACTTTCAGGTTCGATGATAAAGACAGATTCATACCTTGCAAGCCTTGTGAAATTCGCCTTGTATATACCAACAGATTCATCATCCTTTTTCTTAAGCTCAAGGAACTCCTTTTCCATCTTTTTTCAAAGAATATAAGGGATTTACTTATTGAAAAAAAAGTTCTTGAACTCGTCCCATTCCATGGATTCAATTTCATCTTGGGGCCTTGTATTCTTAATTAGAGTCCACCACTAGTCTGCTTCACCTTCTAAATGATAAAAAACCAAAATGAATTTTTCATTTTCTAAACAATGAAGTATAGAAAATAACTTTTCAATGGTACTGATCCATTTTTCAACAACAAGTTGAACAGAATACCCACTGAAAGAAGGTTGCGTTGCCTCATGAATGATTCAATAGAATATTGTTCCTTTCTCTGCTCATTTGAAAGTCTAGAATGATTCATAGCTTGTTTAAGTATTGAAATAAGATTTTTCACTCCATTTCCCATAACATTTGGTTGTTCAGGAGGACAACCGTTGCATTGCCCAGTGCATTGATCATTAACACAGTTCCTTTGGGTTCCAGCCATTATCTAAAACAAAAAAATAATAGTGTGAGAGGCAGAAATTATACTAGGAAAACAATGTAATCAAGTGGAGTACTTTAGATCTCTAACATCTTAGTTTTAATTCTAATATTGTTATCGTAATTCTAGGACTATAACCTATACATATACTTAACCTTAGGGACATCCCTAGACATACTTTACAAATATCTTGAGGGATCTCACTAAAGATTTCGCATCCTAGTTTCTGAAAGTTAACTAAATCATTCCTCTGATACCAACTGTAGAGACCCAAGCTTGACATACATGGAAATTAAATTAATTTTGAGGAATACATAATACAAAACAAAAACATACACCCAAGGATCGTAATAGTTTAGTGTCTTTGGAAACTCAGAACATAATCTTCTAATCATTGTGAAAGATATTCAACATCTCCCGTAAAGATCTTCCCCTTCTGTTTTCATACCGAAAACCTTTCTTTATATCCTGGGAAAAAGAAAACATATAAAGGGTGAGCTCAAATGCTTAGTAAGCGCAATCATGGAGAAAATAAAACAAACCATATACATATTAACTTAAAAAAACATGAACATAAAGTTTAAACATCAAAATATTGAGTTGTGAAATAAATCTTGTTAGTACGTAAGGCATAGATCAAAAAGGAACATCGATAATGATAAAATAGCATGGGAAGAGAATATGTAATTGTGGAAAAAAATTAAGAACATGATATTATTTCCACAATATCCAAGGCATTCCTGCCAAGACCATCATAGTGGAAAAATTCCATTACTGAAGCGGGTTTACTTGTCATTCCAGCCCTGTATTGCTGAACCAGATTCACTTGTCATTCTATACATGTATATCTCATTAGATATAAATCTTTACCCAATTAATTGGAGGGATATATAGTTCCCAACCATCTCATAATGAAATCATTCTTTTGTGTGCCACAAAATAAACATAAATCATTCATCATAACCCAAAGAATAATATGGGTTTCATAAACATCATCTCATCATAACATAATCCATATAAAACAAATGGATATCATTTCATCATAAGAAAAATAAAACCATTTAAATAATAGAGGCATTATTTTTGAAACATAAACATTCTAAATAATGTCATCATATATGAAAAATAGTTTTGATAAAACACTTGAAATTAATTCTTGAGAAAAATATCATTTCTTCGTCAAAAACATTTTCTTCTCTCAATATGACATGAAATTTTTAAATGAAAGAATTTAATTGAAAATAAACTTGATAACTTGTAAAGGATGCTTCATGTAAATAATGATCTATGAAATCATAAAAATCCATTCATACTATATAAGTTAAAACAAAAAAACATTCTTCGTACTTTTTCCGGAAAAGTCAAAAATTACCTCGTATGGTAAACAAAAGAGAGATTACTTCCATACCATGTGTTAAAAGTCAAAAATAGGTAATAATGACTATAAAAATACATGTATTAATATTAAACATTTTATGAAAACATTTTTATAAAACATGGGCATGGATGATAAACATAACCCCAGTAAATACTTACGAATAAACAATCTCGGATAAGAATGAGATTGGAATAATTATCCCTTACCTTAGTCCAATTTCTTTCTTACGTGTCCAAAACTCATGTATAGTGGGTTTAAACATATTATTAACTTGTAACAGAACCAAAATAATATTTATTATATCATATATGATTCACTTATGACTTTATATTATCCATTCTTTTGTCAATTCCATGTTAAAGAGGCATTTTGGGTAAAATTGTTTCATTTATCATACGTGTTTAGACTTGTTGTTCTCGATATTATTACATATATCCTGATTTAATTAATTCTAGAATTTAAAAAAATATTTATATATAATATATATTCCGCATATAAATATATATGATATATCGATAAATGGAATGAAATACACCATTCATGGAGACGGTAGGTTGTACGTACGCATGAATGCTGTTTTCGTTTCCTTATTGAATTGAATGGAATTAAGTAAAAGAAACATATATGTACATAAATCCAGTATCATTATTATGGAATATCATTAACTATTATTTATTATATATACTTTATAATCATTCTTTAATGGTTAACATGGAGAATGAATCTCATCGCGTCGTGGAGACGGTAATCCGTACGTACGCACGAGTGATGATATCGTTCCTATAATTATTGAATGGAATTGGAGTGGATGATATAATATATCACAATTAGTATTATGTTATAATAATAATATATAGTTATTATTTCCACCATTATACCCATCCAAGTAATGTGGTGGTGTAAAAAAAGATTACACCATGGCGTGGAGACGATAAGTCGTACGTACGCACGCGCGATGATTTCATTTGTCGTAGGATGGATATAAGGTGAAATTGGGTTGTAAAATATTTATAATAACTTATCAGTATAATATTTATAATTATTTTATTACTTTATAATGAAACAAATATAGAAGATGAAGTATAATAATAAAGAAACTTGAAAGAATCAGTTGAAGAGATTACATCTTCTTCAACGTGCCTTTTTTAAACTTCATCATAGGGCACTATAGTTTATCTTTTGAAAAGATCAGAACCTGAATAATATAACTAGAGAGGTTGATAAGATTAATTTTAAAGTTTTGGGAGAGCTTGAAGGATTAAAATGGTGTGAAGAGGAGAGGTAGGAGGTGCCCTTTTATAAGAGAGGATAGAGGCACTTTAGGAAACTCTCAAAAATATTAATTTATAATATACTCAAACCCCACTTAAAAACATCCAAAGTAACTCAAATTAAGATATGAGGTAACATAGGTATGTAATCTCTTCTAAAAAACAAATTTATACATGTTTTTACTTTATTTTAAACCTTATCATTTTGATTTATCCTTATTTAATCTATTAAATTTTATTTTTGTAATAATGTTATAAATTTTAAATTTTTATAAATACTAACTTATGTGTTGTTAATTGTACATAATTAGATACTTTATGACATGGTAGACCATATAAATTTTAAGTTGTAATTTTTAAATATTTTTGTGATTTTTAAACAATTTAATAATATGTTATTTTCATAAAATATCAATAGTGTCAATTTTGACACAATTCATTTATTTGAATTTAAATAAAATCCACACAACAGATATGATCGAACCAAAATATTTAATAGATTTATAACAAGTCATATTAATCTATAAAATTCTTGGATCACATTTATTAGTTCATATAATATTTATTTTAATATTTTTAAAACCATTTATTTGATATTTATATTAATAAAATAATTACTTTAACATTTTTGTATAACTATTTAATATACATATTTGTTGCATAAAAATTAAAAATAAAATTACTGATAATTACATACATAATATTAAATGGTAAATATTAATTCTATTTATACTTTAAAACTATTCAATATTATAATTTAACCATATAAATTATAATGATGAAAAAAGTTGTTTTTCATTAAAATTTTGCATATTTTTACTATTCATCAAAATATGGAAGTTAACAGAAAAATATTAAAAAATTATCCAAAGTTACTTTTTATACCATTATTAAAATAAATAAGTTTATTTCATCAAATTTAACTTATAAACGTGCCAAAAACTAGATTTAATGTGGGTGTGTCATCAAAAGGCGGCCAAACTCCATTTTTTAAAAAATACTTATTTTACCCGAAAATTTTATTTTGTTCTCATACCATGTTCTAGAATACGTGTAAGATGAATTATATTGTTTTAAAATTCCAAATTTGGTTAATACTATTCATAATGGCTAGTTCATAATATATCATTGTTTAATGAAACTCGGTATTGCGTACAACACATGCTATTGAGGAAGGTCGGTCTTGCGTGTAACACAAGCCAAGAATTGTGTTCGCATATACTACAAGCTAATATGGTGTTGCATATAGCGTAATATAATCTTAGTGTAGCGTACAACACAATACATCACTAAAATTAAAAATAATCTTTCTCATAAGATTCTGGGGTGTTACATCCATATTAATAAGTTATAGGGTTCTAGAAGTCGCAACCTCTTTAATTGTTTTGAAATATGACTTATGATTCTTCCCCATTTAGCATGAATCACCTGGATTATTTTTTATCAATTTAAGATGTGGTATATCTGAAACTAAATTCATTTTAGATACTTTTCTCAAATAATAGTCATTGAACTTTTCTAGTCTTCTATTCCAAATCCAAGATTCATTTGTTTCATCATTTAAACAATTCAATTGTTTCTCAAATAATTTAGATCTACAATATATACATTCTCCATTTTGGGTTCCTTAAATTTAAGAATTTTAACTTTCAAAATAAAACATGAATTATTAGGAAAATAAATAAAATAACCTTCATCAAAATGTTAATAAATACTTAATAGATTAATATTTAGTCCTTCCATGTAAAGAACTTTGTTTATGAGCATTGAGGATGTATTACCAACTGATCCAACTCTCATAAAATTTCATTTTTCATTGTCACTAAAAGTGACATATCCACCATTAATTTTATATTAGGAGTGGAAATTATAGAAATATCCACTCATATGTCTTGAAAATACAATATCCATGTACCATTTTTCATTGATGCTCTTAGACCATTATCCCTATAAAAAATAAAATAAGAAATTGTTTTGGTGCATATATACTCTTGGGTACAACAATGTTAGCTACTAATGACTTGGGAACCCAAATCTGTTTATGTTATTCATAAAATACAGAATTAAATTTTGAAAAACAATTGAAACAAAGGAATTATTAACGCAATAAAATTGACTATTTCTTAAACTAAAATTATTTTCATAGCTATTTGATTCTTCATGGTAAAGACAAGTAATTATGGAGATGTTTTTTTCTTAAAACTAGGCACCAAATAATTTTTATAAATATTTGGTTTTTCACCTTGACTTCTTATAGAAAGATTATATGTATGATATATAATATTTCCAAGAATTTTATTATAGAAATTTTCACCTTTTTTTTAAAAAAATTGAAGTATCTTAAAATTATTGGACTTATTTTTTCAATATTTTTATTTTTTTTATTGTAACTCTCTGACCTGAGAAGCCCAGAGTTGGTTCATTATTACGTATCATTGGCATGATCACAAAAGATCAAGTCTCTAAAGACCGATTAGTTTAGTGGCCTTGGAAGTACTAGATACATTCATAAGGTTTACATTACATCATGAAATAGAAATTTACAATAACATTGTTTCCATAGACAACACTGAGATCCCATAGACTATCCCTACAGGTCAGTCATAATATACTTCTTCACATCTTGGAAAAAATAAAACATAGAAAGTGTTGAGTTCAGATGCTCAATAAGGATAACAATATAGCGGAAACATTCATAAATAAGCTTAAACATTTAAGGCAATATATAAGACTAAAAAAATCCTTTTAAACTTGAAATTAAGTATAATATGTAAAATATAAAATCAAATAATACCATTTAATTATTAATATGGATATTCTACTAGTCGAATAATCACATTCAATATCAATATCCACTCTTATAATGATAGAATTTATAATGACAGACTTTCATAAACACATAGTCAAGGCCTTTTGCCAAGACTACAAATAATATTTTTCTCAAGGCCTTGTTCCAAGACACTAGTTTGTCTCATGATACCTACCGATGCATTGAGGAGGTATAGAGGGCTCCACCCATCACTTACTAAGTCCAATGCATTCCTCATATGAAAAGGTTTAAACATAACATAAACATTTGTATTAAAACTAGCATATGAAATTCAATACTTTATCCATAAACCATGAATGGTATAAAAATAACAAATCCATAGTCAAACATATTACAAAACCTTATATACAATATGGAAGTTTTGTATCATAATAAATAAACTTCAAATAAGCTTAAAATCCATCAAAAGATGTTGACATAGATGTAATCAAAACCTTTTGTAGAGAAATATATCTTGCTATTTTGAAATCATTTAAAAGTCCTATAATTATAAAATAAATAATTTATTTTGAAAATATTATTATAAGATTTTAAAGGGAAGCTTAGACTTTGTTATAATGGTGGAAAATAGATGCACCCGCCGTATAAGTTAAAAAACATTCATACCTTAATTTTGTGGACAAGGTCATAAATTACCTTGTTTGGAAAATGACGGAAAGGTTCCTTTCAGAACATATAAGGTCAAATAAGGGTATAAATGACTTTACCTCATTTTATAGTAAATATTAAAAATGTTTTGAAATTCATTTTTAAGAAACATGGATGTGGATAATAAAGAGGTCCCAATAAATACTTACGTAAAAACAACCCCAGATAATAAAGAGATTGTGAAATTAACCCTTACCTTGTACTTTTCCTTGGTCGAGGGTAGGTTAAACTCAGGTTTAATGGTAAAATAATTGTCATTAAATTATAAAATAATCATATACATTAATATGATATCAGATATGATCTTTTAACATTGATTTGTTAATAATATCTTAGTATTATCGTCGTTTCATGTGTTAACTGATTCGTTTTCCTTTATATGCTTTGTTATGAAAGTATTATTTGTTATGGATAGGATATATCTTATTAATAATCATAATTATATTAAGTCTTTAAACATTATTTTTAATCATCTAATGAAAATTAGTCTTGATTGGATACGATGGGGAATGAATCTCATCGCGTTCGTGGAGACAGTAATCTGTACGTACGCACGAGCGACAATATCATTCTTTTGATATTAAAATAAAATATAATTGAATGTTATATCATATATACAGAATAATTATCATGTTATATTTATTATTTAAATCAATTACACATCATTATTATACCCATCCAAATAATAATTTATTAAATAACAATTACAACACGACGTGGAGACAGTAAGGCATGCGTACGCACGTATGGTGACATGTCATTCAAAGGATGGATAGAATAATGAATTTGTTGTAACATATTTATAATAACATAATATTATATAAAAGATACTAGAGTTATTATTTTATAATGGAAACAACAAATAAAGAGGAAGTGGAAGAAGAAAGGAACTTGAAAGTGGTGATGAAATATTTACCTCTTTTTCAGGTTCTTCCTTTGGGTTTGATCAAAAGGGCTCATTGGGATGGATTTTTGACTAAATTAAGGCATATAGGATGAATTTAGGACAGTTGAGAGTCTATTTGGGTAGGGGTTGGCTGATCCAAATGGCTTTTAAGGTGTTAATTAGAGAGCAGGTGGAGTTCCCTTTTATAAGAGGGGTGAGGGGCACCTTAGGAAAAGATGGAAATATTATTTTACAATTAAATAATTTTAGGTTTATAATGGATAAAAAATGAATTATCTAAAGGATAAGGTGGGGATGGGTCGCAAAACACTCAATTAATAGGTTTTAGACAGGTTTGAGTCACTATCTTTACTTTATTATTTATATTTAACTCTTAGTTAAATAGTTTGACATATACCATGTCTCTTTGTATTTTTATATAATATGTTTAATAAACTTACTATATACTTATATGATAACCCCAAGTGGTTCATTAATGATACACCTATCATTATATAATTCTTTTGGTGGAACCTTATATTTTTAGGAATATAATTTCAATTAATAATATAATATGTTTTTTAAAAACTCTTTTATGTCAATTTTGACACTATTTAGTATTTTGTTTTTTCTAAATTTATAACAGCATTATTATTTCGAAAATAATTTATCTAACCAACCCTAATATGTCATATTAACCTATAAAATTAGTATAATTCATAAAAAGTCTCAAATTACATTTATTTGGATATTTATAATATCAATTATTTTAATATTTCATTAATTAGGTAATTACTGCATCATCATTGTGTCATAAATAAATTTAAATATTTAATGTATAAAGATTATAAATAAAATTCATTTAGGTAGGAAATACTTTTATCTTTCTAATGAATATTTATAGTTGAATTTATCTTATGCATAACCCTATATTAAAATCGTTTACTTTTTAAACTCTGAATTTAACACTTTTAACTCTTCTTTGAATTAAATAATAATAAATGTCCTAATCTAATCCAAGTGGAAATAAAGAATAAAATTTTATTAATAATGTTGTTTTAGGTCGAATTACACTTATCCAATAGAATTAGGACATGTGTTAGGGTAATAATAATATCATTTGTAACTCTAATTACCCTATTTACTTTTAACCGCAGTAAATAAAAGTCAAAAGTTACTATTCACCAAAAATTATTTTTATATCATTAAACCAGATTTTACTTACTTATATCAACCGTTTCTCTCTAAGTTTTTAAATTCAATTCACATAAGCAGTAAAATTATGTTTTATGCAAATTTTCAAATGCTCCTAGGAGGTGGGTAAAAGACGGTAATATTTCAATAAAATATTTATATATCTAAAAATATTATAAAATGACTCCAATGAATTAAAATGAACTTATATAGGTATTATTTATTTATTTTTACCTAAAATAAATTTAAATAAAATAAATAATTATTTAAATTAAAAGTCGGTTTTAACCAATAACGTAGTGTTTTTCACTATTCATAAAAAATAAAAAGTTTTCAGAAACATACCAAAAATTCACTCTAAGAAAATGTTGATATTCTGAATTCAAACATGAAGTCTATTTTACATATTAAAAACATAAAAATTTCATTTATTAATTTAAAATTAATTCACGTTGTCAAAAGCAAAACGCATATTTTTAAGAAATAATAACTATTAGAAGATTGACACTTATTTATGCCCAATTTCAAAGTGAAATTACTTAAAATGATCAGCATTGGATTAAATGTTAAAAACAAAATCTATTTATACTTCCAAAATGTTAAAATGTATAATTTAACACTATAAATTATTATGATTAAAAAATTTGTTCTCAGTTAAAATATAGTATTTCTCACTATTCACCCAAATATGAAAGTTATCATAAAAACACAAAAAAAATTATTAAAACTAAACTCTTATGTCCCGATTCTAAAGAAGAATTTTATTTTTTCAAATTTAATATATAATAGTTTTTCACATGAGCCTTAGCCCTGTTGGTAAAGACTCAGTAAGTGCATCTGGGAGACCCGAGATCAAATCCAGGTGGAGACAATATTTCCCGGGTACTATAGCAGTACTGTAGTAGGTATTGTAGTGGGAACTATGTAGTACTGTAGTAGGTACTATAGAAGGAACTGTAGCAAGTTCTGTTTGGCACTGTAGCAGCCAAAAATATGCCACCGTTTGGGCCTTCAGGCCACCGATTTGGTCCCCGAGTCCTGTAAGGCCTTCAGGACACCCAGGCCTTCGGGTCAGTAAGACCTTCTGGCCACCTCAAGGCTTTTGGGCCACCTTTAAGTGTAGATGAAAACTAGACAACCTATAAAGAACAAGCTCTATAAGGAGGATGAGCAAGGAGCTTTCACCACCGTAGAAGCTAAACAGATTGCAAGAATGAGAGGGTATGGAACCTGCCATCGGGACAAGCCTGTGCATGCACAGGAATGCCTATCCGAACAGTCATGTGAATGTGGAGAGTTTATTTCACGATGAAGATGCTGGGTAGGTGCAGTTCCAAGTAGTTAGTCTAGGTTGTATGTAATGTTTGAAGCCTACGGGCAAATGAATTCCCCTAAGGCCTATGGGCCATGTAATATATATGCCTATGAGCCTTGTAAATGGTTCCACATCACCCCTTTAAAGGTGGATTATCAAAATCAATAAAAAATTAAGGCCTACGGGCCATTGGATGAATATATAAAAGTTTAAAATATTTGATTTAAAAATGGTTCGCCATTTAAAGGCGGTAAATTGCATTTTTTGAAAAATACTTCTTTTCTCTAAAAAAATTAATTTATTCCTACATTATGTCTAAGAAACTGATAATATGGATTCTAAAATTCTATGATTTATATAAAGTTTCAAATTCAGTT
Organism: Viscum album; assembly: GCA_963277665.1. Taxonomy (NCBI): domain Eukaryota; kingdom Viridiplantae; phylum Streptophyta; class Magnoliopsida; order Santalales; family Viscaceae; genus Viscum; species Viscum album. The sequence goes on from OY728132.1 coordinate 2,087,256,577, forward strand.
AATACTATTCAATACCGCTTTTTAAGGGCTAGTTTGGTAAGTCGTGGTGCACTAGAACTTGGTGTTTCATGTAGTGCAAGTTAATTGATTACCTTGAAGAAATTACATACTATGAAATATTGGGGTGTTACATTCTTCCCTCATTCAATAAATTGTGTACTATCAATTTGAAATTGATTTTTGAAAATAAAAGGTTTAAAATAGAAAATAACTTTGTGGGAAAACCCACATCAGAAATTGGGTTAATAAATTTAGTCTTAATAAGAGGAAAAGGGAAATGAAAGGGTCACCACAAAATTATGATCTCGATTAGGAGAACATTGGTGGAAATTAGAGACAAATAATTGGTGGAATAACGTAAATATTTATAGGGATTGATTGATGTCATCAATCACAAACAAGTGTAAAATTGAGGGCCTCAAATCCATCAATCTATGATGATTTGAAATACCATCAGTTCAATAAAACATAAGGTATTAGGATAACATATTTTTGGTTTTAAGATCTGTTCCCTAAAGTCTAAGAATTAATTTACCCATAGAATAAGAGAGAAAACATTATATATATATATATATATACTTGACAATTATAGTTTCATCCTTCAACTAATTCCTACCACAAACTCATCTTTCACTCCAAAAGATTTCAAAAAACTATTCTATTTATCTAAATCGTATAGGGTTCCAAAAATAATAAATTTATAATTCACCTATCAGACCCTAAAAATACTAGATTATAAAATCCAGGGACTTCATGTAGTCTAGTCATAGGTGATAAATCCCAATCGTACTATGGATGTGGGTTCGATTCCCGCAGCTTTGTCCTACGCAACAGATTGTCACACAGTCTGTGTGTTGTACTTTTTATAACAATCCAAAAATAACCTTAACAATAATATCCAATTTCAAACATAATCCATTACAACCTTTATACTTATCCAATATACTTTTATCCAAACTCACAGTCCAATATTTATAAGGAAGTTAAACACAATGATGATTATTTTTTCCATGTAATAACATGTAAACAAATTCATCGTGTATTATTTTAAAACATGGTAACACCCTAAGTTACCATAAAACCTTATTGATTACATTCATGATCTATTATTCTTTATATAATACTGTATATATTCCTTATATCCAAAAAAAATTTATATATTCCCACAATGATGAAATAAACAAACAATTAATCAATTCCAAGATATCCAAGAAAAGCCAATATAATTTATCCAAATAAACCATCTCTTATTCCAAAATTACTACCTCTGTATCTGGAACATATTAAGGTTTATCTTTCCTCCAACCATGTATTTTCAACAAGGTTTATCGTTTTTTTGAGTCACTCTTCATTAAACCATATAATCTCAAATCCTCAATGAAATAGTACTGTAGTACAATCCTTATTTATTTCCATAATTCATATAACTGGTATATCATCAGTACAACACTGAAATGACATAATCTGTTAATAACAACATAAGAACCCTAGTCATTCCTCTTCATCTGTGGTAATATCATAAATTTATTATTATCCAATGGTATCATTTGAGGTATACTCGGATGATTTGGACATTGATTCACGTAGTGACCCAACTCCTTGCAGATGAAGCATTGTACACATGAAACCTTTTTCTTATCCTTGCAATCACGTACTTGGTGTCCTTTTTCTCCACACTTATAACAAACTCTTATTCCCTTCAAGAATTTATGAAAGTGATTCTTTCCACAATTATCACATATGGGAAAATCCTTCTTTTCCTTCTTCCCATTATCCATCTTTCTCTCTACCATACTTTTCTTATCTGGATTCCCTTCAAATCCATAGGACTCAGAGAACTCTTTACTTATCTTATTGACACATGATACTATTTCTTTATATGTTGAGAATACATGAGATATTATTTCCCTTATAAATGCTGGCTTAATACTATGAATGATATGATCTTTCTTACTCTTTTGATCATACATATTGTTGGAGTTATCATTCCTTCTATCGGGCATCATTTCTAAAAAATGGCATACACTAGGTTAGTTTATGAATTGCAATTCATAATTACAAACTTGTAAAACAGTTAACATAAATTCAACAATTTATGGATATAATCAATAATTATATAAATGTTTTCATTGAGGAAGTATATACTCATAAACTCATCCTAATGGTTTGTAAAGAAAATGATAATTATCCTAAGCATATCCCCTGGGAGTGTTCTAACCAAAAGTGCAGCAAGGCCCATTGTCGTGTACCAGTTCTCGTTCAACTCTAGCTCAAAGCGGTGTTTTTAGGTTTTACCCCTAGGTACATCTATGCTAGAACCACCTATACCTGCTCGTATCCAGACAAGGGTGTATTTCTTCTAAAACTCACAAAATCTATAAAATAACAAGATTTTAGGAATTTCTTCTATACTAATCCACAATGTCTATCTTAGGGATATGTGCTATAATCAGAGTTCTCTTAAATCTAGTTTCCAAGGTTTTTACTAAACTTCCTCTGATACCAACTGTAACACCCCGACCCCAGAAGCCTAGATTCGGGGCATTATTACATATCATTGGAAACATAACAAAAGATCAGGTCTTGAAATACCAATTAGTTTAGTATACTTTTAAGTACTAGATACATTCATAAGGTTTACATTACATCATATAATGGAAAACTACAACAACATTGTTTCCATAAAAAACACTCATATTCCATAGACTATCCCTGTAGTTCAGTCATAATATACTTCTTTGCATCCTAGGAAAAATAAAACATAGAAAGGGGTGAGCTTAGATGCTCAGTAAGGATAACAATATAGTGGACACTTTCATAAATAAGCATAAACATTTAATGCAATGTATAAGACTAAAACAAAAGCCATTAAAATTTTAACTTCATCATAATATGGTGAAGTTAAAATCAAATAATTCCATTTACTTATTCACATGAATATTCTACAAGTCAAATAATCACATGCAATATCAATAGCCACCTTCATAATGATGGAATGCATAATGCCAATCATCATAACCACATATTCAAGGCCTCATGCCAAGACTACAAATAATATTTTTTTCAAGGACTTGTGCCAACACACTAGTTTGTCTCATGATACCTACTGATGCATCTAGGAGCTATAGCAGGCTCCACCCGTCACTTACTACGTCCAATGCATTCCTCATATGAAAACATTTAAACATAACATAAACATTTGTATTTAAACTAGCATAGGAAATGTCAATAATTTATCCATAAACCATGAATGGTATAAAAATAACACATCCACATTCAAAAATATCACAAAACCTTCAATATAATACCAATGGTTTGTATCATAATAAATCAACTTCAAATAAGCTTAAAATCCATCAAAGGATGTTGACGTAGATAAAATCAAAACCTTTTTTTAGAGAAATATCTCTTACTATTTTGAAATCATTTAAAAATAATATAATTATAAAATAACACATTTATTTTGAAAGTATTCTTATAATCTTGTAAGGTAAGCTTCGACGTTGTTATAACTGCAAAAAATAGCCACACTCGCCGTATAAGTTAAAAAAACATTCTTACCTTAATTTTGTCGAAAAGGTCATAAAGTACCTTGTTTGGAAAATGACAGAAAGATTCCATTCAAAACATATAAGGTCAAATAAGGGTATAAATGACTTTAAACCATTATTTAATAAATAGTAAAAATGTTTTTAAATACATTTTTGAGAAACATGGATGTGGATGATAAAGAGCTCCCAGTAGATGCTTACGTAAAAACAACCTCAGATACCAGAGAGATTGTGAAATTAACCCTTACCTTGTAGATTTCCTTGGTTGAGGGTAGGTTAAAATTCTGTATAATGGTGAAATAATTGTTATTAAATTATAAAACAATCATATACATTAATATGATATCATATATGATCTTTTAACATTTCTTTGTTAATAATATATTATTATTATCGTCATTTCGAGAGTTCACTAATTCGTTTTCCTTTATATGATTTGTTACGTAAGTAATGTTTGTTATGTATAGGATGTATCTTATTCATATTCAGAATGATATTAAGTCTTTAAAAATTATTTTTAATCATATAATAAAAATTATTCTTGAATGGATACGATGGGGAATGAATCTCATAGCGTTTGTGGAGATGGTAATCCGTACATACGCACGAGCGACAATATCATTTTTTGATATTAAAATAATATATAATTGGATGGTATATCATATATAAAGAATCATTATCATGTAATATTTATTATTTACATAAATTACTCATCATTATTATACCCATCCAAATAATAATGTATTTAATAACAATTACATCACAACGTGGAGATGGTAAGCCGTACGTACGCATGTATGGTGTCATATCATTCAAAGGATGGATAGAATAATGAATATGGTTGTACCATATTTATAATAACATCACAGTATATATAAGATACTGGAGTTATTATTTTATAATGGAAACAAATAAGAAATAGGAAGTGGAAGAAGAAAGGAACATGAAAGTGGTGATGAAATATTTACCTCTTCTTCGGGTTCTTCCTTTTGATTTGATCAAAAGGGATCCTTAGGTTTACTTTCTGACTAAATTAAGGCCTTTAATATTAAGGGATGATATTTGAGAGGGTATTTAGGAAGGTTTTTGATGATCCAAATTGCTTTGACGGTGTGAATTAAAGAGAATGGAAGTTCCCTTTTATAAGTGGGGTGAGGGGACCTTAGGAAAACTAGAAATATTATTTTATAATAAAATAATTTTCGGTTTCTAATGGCTCCAAAATAAATTATTTAAAGGATAATGTGGGGATTGAATGAAAACCACTCAACCAATAGGTTTTAGACCGGTTTGAGTCAATATGTTATCTTTATCTTTTAGATTTAACTCTAAGTTAAATTGTTTTACATTCACCATGTCTATTTGTATTTTTATTTTATATGGTTAAGAAACATACTATATACTTCGAATGATACTAAAATAATTGGTATTTAGAGACTTGATCTTTTGTGATCATGCCAATTAAAGGTAATAATTCACCGACTCTGGGATTCTAGGGTCGGGGTATTACAACTATCATATTCAAAAAAAGATGTAGCTGAATTTTCCATTTTAGTTTTCAAATCCAAAATTTATTTATTAAATTCCTCATTTTAATTTACAAAAACATCATATAATCCTTTAAGAGTTTTATTAAATATATGTTCTTTTACAGAATGGTACAATACTCAATTAATTTCTCTTAAGACAAATTTTCATTTTTAGATTCTGATTCATGATCAAAAGAATAATAAGAATGTACCTCATCTTAGTGTTCCATAAATCACATATCATCCTTTTGATTAGTATTATAAACTTTTTATTCTAAAGATGTTACATCACTAGAATAATCTAAATCACTTCATGTGGATTTCATGGCCTTCTTGTATTTATTATAGTAGCCCACCTTTTTTAAATACGTTTTCTCAAACTTTTTGTTCTCTTGTAGCAATGGACAATCTGGTTTGATGTTTCCAAGATTCTTTCATTTGTATAATCTCACATCTTTATTGTTTATATCTTATTTCTTAAATATATTTATGGTTTTATTGAAACCTCCTCCATTATTATAGAACTTTTAAAACTTTCAAAAAAAAGTGAGCAAGCTCTCTATCTGAAGAAGAACTATTTGAGGTGACATCATCTGATGACTCATCCATTTGTGTCTCTTTTATTTTTTCCATTATTTGGAGTTGAAAATTTTAAATCATAATTTTCCTTAATAACTAATATATACTCTCTAACATCAACTTCCATATTAGCCTCTTACATCATAGGAGCGATAATAAGATATTTAATTTCAAAATTCCTGACCTTAGTAAAATTTACTAATAGTGACCAAGATTCCACAACATGCTGGTGGTATAATTAAAAGGATTTTTAAAATCATTTTTTCGTTTATCAATAGGTTTTACTAAAGTTGATACATTATTTAAATCCTCAATAAGTATTTCGTTCAACTTAGTGATTCTTTCTCCTTCCATTATTCTAAAAGTATTTAACTTACTCTTGGTATTATTATTTATGAGAGCTCACACATTGTTTGTGCCATCATTATAAATGGAAATATTAGTCCACATTTCATGAGATTTATGAAATTTTGAAACATGGTTAAACTCATATAAACCCAGTACATATATTATAGAATTCATAACATTGGATTTCAGATTATAACTGGCTTTTTTATTAGCATTCCATGTTTTAGGTTGGGTCTTTGGAATTTCAAAAGCTTCATGGTTATAAGATAAACCTTCAAACAAAGGTTCTTTAAATATATTATCATATGTTTCTTATAGAAACCTTAATTCTCACTATTAAAGTAAGGGGATCATATCATAGACACACCTTCTCTATTTTCAGTCATAGTATCCATCTTGAATATGATATTTATACTTCATCCTTTGAAAGCCAAGAACTCAAAAGTTACGAGCTTTGATACCAATTGTTTTCTCAAGACTCAATGCACTAAGACTCAAGAAGAGGTTAATTGAGTTATTGATATTTTCTTAACTTAGAAAACCACCCTATTTAAAGATATGATAAAATTTTTATCTCTCATTTATATAAGAATGTAATAGAAATAAAATAACAAATAAAAGAGATCAATTAAAGATATTTATAGTGGTTCAAGGAATATACATACTCTAGTCTACTCCACCAATGCTCAACTCGTCTATCGTGGTGATTTTCACTAGAATAGTCCTTTTTAGGGGATTGTCAGTCATTTTTCTAGGGATTACCACTACTAAAAATTGAGTTATTTTTGACATGGAAATTGCAATGGGATTTCGTTGAAAAAGGACATTTATGACGATGTCTCATTGCAAATTCCCTTTTATAGAAAATGGAATAGAAAATAGTTTCTTCATGTTTTTTTAAAAAACATTTTGTGATGGGCCCATCACAAAAAAACTTAATAAAATATAAATAAAATTTAGTAAAATAATATAAATAATTATAAAAAAATAATATAAATATTAATAATATTAAATAATAATTATAATGTTGATAATAATAACAACAAAAGAATATTAATAAAATAATCATAAAAATAAAAATAAAATGATGCTCATAAATAATAATAATAATATAATATTAATATAATAATCATCATCATCATATAATATAAAATTATAAAATAATAAAAACCTCAATATTCTCAAAAATATAAAAATAATAATAATAACAAGATAATAATAATAATAATAATAATAATAATTTTAATAAAACAATAAATTAATAATAAATTAATAACATAAAATTTTAATTAATAATAAAATAAAAAATGGTAAAAAATAAGAAAATAAGAAAACATTAAAAAACATATTATTGGCAATAATATAAAAAATGTGTTATATATAAATGTAAATATATAATATTAAAAAAATACATTCAATCATTTATCCTAAAAAGTAAATAAATCACTGAGGGGGAGGCTCTTCTGGAGGAACTAGAAGAGATTGTGGGGGAACTCCATCCTTAAACCATGAGTCAGATGTGGCATGTGATTCATCGTCTACTCATGTTGCTACTACTACAATCAACACATCTCCTCCTACTGATGTTTCTTCTATCAAAAGAGATCTTACTTCTCCCTATACATACTCTTAATAATCTCACCTTGTACTCGTAGCTTATCTTAATATTGTGTAGTAGATAATGATGACAATCCATGAGCTCCTCTCAGACTAAACACTGACATTGTAGTGGGACCATAATAACTCATAGACGTCAATGGATAGATGATACCAACATCTAGATCATTCTCAGATGCATACTATGTCACCTACATCCATGCCACCACATCAAATATTACTACACAAGTATGATCCTCAGTCTCAGCCTCACTCTCAGTTTGTGTCTAAGATTTCGCAAACTAATATTAATCATTTAATAGAAATTTAATATTAAAATTGTTAAAATATTATTTGTAGTTAATTTTAAAAATAAAAAAATTATACTAACCACAATCTGACACTAACAATCACCTTTAATCTCTCCAGTGACAGGATCATTGCACATCCTTCTATAAACATCAAAGTTCATAATATCGTGTTGTTCAACTACCTATATGAATATAAAATAAATATTTTAAATTTAAAGTTATATAAATTAATTTAAAAAAGGTACTTACCATATGTTCCCTATGTGTAATAAATGTATGACTACTAGCTCAATGTGTCACCTCTTGTCTCCCTCAGTTTTTTCACCAAAATAATGTTCTCCTATGAAAATGACCACCCATTCAGTGTGAACATAATCCATCCTAAACTTGATATGAAATGTAATCAAGTTAGTGGGTGAAAAAAGACTAATTAAAACCTTTGAATCGTGCTTTCTTCATTACTTTCCTCTTCGAATTATTCAAAAAATCATAGAGAGGATAATGTATACAACCCTATCATACCTCCTAGATAGAGTCACAAATTCACTCATTGATAGAATACTAAAAACCCTACAAATAATTAATAATATCATGTTATTAATTAAATAAATTTCAAAATAAATATTATTTGTTTACATACCAGCCAATGATCGATCATGTGGTGCTAAACATAAATAGGAATCTGATCTCATTTAACTCATGCTCGAGTAAAATAATTTTTCAATATAGTACTCCCCTATCCAACAACTATATGTAAAAATATGTGAAAAAACAAATAATAAAAAAATTAGTATATAAATAAATTAATGAAAACTAACTAAAATACACATGTAAACATACCTTTCGATGGGTGGATTAAATCCTAGATGTGGACGTCACCTGGGGATAGGGTCAAGAATCATCAATCTCGCAAGACCACTACACATATAATTTATTGTTGAACTTCCAATAGTCTAAGGGTCAGATGATTCAACATCATTATTTTCCTTTGGTGGATCAACCTTCTGTAACTCATGAAACATATCTGAGTTCACCTAAAACACAAAATGACTATTATTGTCAAATATTTGAAAAAAACTATTATATATAGGTATATATTATATATGATTCTAAAAAGCATTTAAATGTGTCAATATTCATCTCCATCCTTATCTTCATATATGACAGTGTCAATATCTTCATGTTCTTCCTTAGTATCATCAATTTCTATAGGAGTTTCGGTTTCATCATCACTTATCATTTAAAATTCATTTGTTACATTAATAACATCATTTTCACCATCGACCCTTAACTATGGTGTGTCATCATTGATATTCATATCTATTAAAGGAAATTAGGTATTTGGATTAGTCTCTTAAAAAATTCCAATTCCTTGCACTTCAGAATAGCATTCATTTTTAATAAACTAAGTTTCCTAAGTTTTTATTCTTATTATGCTCTACTAATCACATAACTCTCTTGAAGTTGCACAATAATTTTCATAATAAATTTTATTTTCATGATTAGCTAATAAAAATTATTAATTTACTTCAACAAGGATTATATATTTAATATTAATGATTCTATGATATGAATGAACACGCAAGCCTCTCTCAGTATCCAACTACTAACATTTAAAAATCGTTATGTAATTTTTTCCCAGATAACATAGTTCAATTGTTTCATCAAGAATATCATAAAATTCAACTTCACTTTCTCTATTATGAGATATTATCAAGAAAAAACCACTATTCATTGTTTTTATTATCTAAATATGAAGGTGTATGAAATTTAAAACTGTTCATCGCATATTTATTATAAGATTTAACCACTTTGGATGGTGGGTTACTCAATACATACAATTGATTATAAATTTTATCATCATGTTGAGGTACATGAAATTTTTTGAAACAATTATTAATATAATAAGTAATAAAGTGATTTTATATGTTATACCATAAATAATATATGTTATTAGTTTTTTGAAATTAGCAGGAAATTTTTTTTTCTCGATGTTCTTCAAGAGTAGTTTTTTTAATTTGTGGAGACTACTTCTTGATATGATTATCATACAATATAAAAATAAAATAATATTAATTTATTGCAAGAAATATTATTGAATAAGTGATAGGAGCACTCACAAAACAAATGGTGTTTTTCTTCATAGTTGATCAGAACATATATCTGAGCCCTGTGATGTTTATCATCTGAAAATCATCCTTCATGAACTCCACCAAATCCAAGAATAGGATAATTAAAAAATGATAATTGATTTATCATTTCATCATCAAAATTTCCCTCATTATGGACAACGAGGTTATGTTTTGAGGGATGTTAATGTTGAAAATAATGACAGTATAAAAAATAAATTTCTTCCTGCAAGTAAGATTTTACAATTGATCCCTCAAACGATGCTTTATTATAGACCTTTTTCTTAAATTTCTGCATGCATATCTCAAATAAGTACATCCATCAGAACTATACTGGTCCTCTGCATTTTTATTTATATGGAAAATGTAATATCAAATGTTTCATTGAATAAAATAAATCCATATGGAATATTTTTTCAAGTTTACATAAAATATAAACAATATCTTCTTGTAATCAACTTAGTGCATCGTAGTCTTTTGTCACCACACAAATGTATTAGAAAAAATTTGATATTTCCTTTAGCATATCCCAAACCCTTGAATTCAAAAAAACTCTAAAACCAAATGGTAGAATTATTTAAATTTTAACATGACATTCATGAATTTTTAATCTGGTAATTTGATCATTTCTAATACATCTATCCAAATTGGAAACATAACCATCTAGAAGACTCAAATATACAATCCACTAACAAAATAAGAAATGATGTTATTTGTAAATTATATAATCCTATTTTGTATTTAATAACTTCTATGATCTATCATTTTGAATTATTTTAAGTTTTTATCACTTGAAAATTTGGGCAGGATCTAATTGTTCCTTTACATTATCTTTTGTCTTACCTAGTGTGTCCAAAACTATATAAAATATATTATCAAAATATTTTTTCTCAATATACATGTCATCCAACTTGTAACAAACAAAGAAATCAAACCAATATAAAAGATCCCAAAAAATACTATGTTTTATCCAATTGTGTTCCTTCCCAAAACCATTAATTTTTGGTTGGTTTATAGTCAGTCTAAATGTAATGGGAGGTAATTAAGAGAAAACGGATTTTAACTCAATACCTGAGATCATTGTAAGAGTTTTATCTCTTTCAATTGTTTATTTTCTGAAATGATATTTTTTCCTCTTAAAAGGATGATCATTTGAAAGATATCTTCGAAGACATTCAAAGAAACAAGGTTTTCTTCCATTAATGAGAATAAATTCTTTTTTCTCTTATATAGTAAGGAAATGATTTTGGACTATGTATACTCTAACTAGATAATATACCATATGCTTCGAAGTCACTAATTGTACACATTAATGCAACATTCAGTAGGAAATTTTGTTTCAGAACAACATCATACGTACTGACACGATTATCCCATAATAAATTTAACATAGAAATCAATGGATTCCAATAAACATCGAGATTATTTTTCAAATATCTTTTAATTAATAAGGTCAAAAATATATATGGCTCATTCATCAAAATCCCAGGAGATAAATTATACGGAGTTATAAATATGGCCCAATAAAAAAAATTACTACCTTAAGAACCAAATGGATAGAAATTACCAGTATAAAGACCCAATTGAACATTTTATGTTTCTAAAGAAAAAGAGGGATGTACTTTGTCATATTGTTTCCATAAATTTCCATTAGCGGGATATTTTGAGCCTTTATCAGGTGAAATATTTGTTTAGTTCCATCATATCAATGATGATGTGTTTTGAGACATAAGTAAATACTGCAATCTAGGTGTAATCAAGAAATACATCAATTATTTTATAGTAATCAATCCAGATTTCTTTAGTTGAGCCTCTTTGTTCCTCAAATTTACACATGTATGAAAACTAATTAATGAATCCTTTAAAAAAAAAAGATGCAATCATTTTAAAAAGCATGAATCTTATGATAACCAAGACCCAAATTATGAACAATTCTCTTACTCTCATAGAAATTAATGGGAAACACATTTCCTTTAGGTAATAGTGATTCAACCAAACATAATTTTTAACCAAAATAGTTATTTGGAATTTTGTTATATGATTTAATAGCCATAAGTTTTTCAACCAGTTCAAATTTTGTTATCTTGAAACTAAGATATATGGATTCCTCGGCAGACTTCAACGATTCATAAAATTGGGATGGTTCCAACTCTAGAGTTGAATCAATATCATCCTGAGTTTTAGTTTGTTAAAAATACAGACTAGCCACATCATGTACTAAATTTTGAAACTGTGATAGATCGAGGACCAAATTATTAGTATCTTCATTGGAACTACGTTCACTATATTGATACCAAAAAACAAACTCATTTTGAAAATCAAATCGTAATAGATGACCCCCCAATGTTTTAAAATATTTCAAACCTCTAAAGAACACATTTCTTTCATGGAAACTTAATTGTCCCTTATGAAATAACTTTCGGTTATATTGTAGCAAATGATAAAAAAGCTTCAACATTATAAACATATACAGGATTTACACAAGAACAATTTGGATTCATACAATGATTTATCCAATCATGATCATGTAATAAAAAAATCTAAACATCCTTTATCCATATTTCTCTAAAAAATATAAAATAAATAAATTGTTTATGATTAATTTGTTATAAGAAAAAGATGACCTAAAAAATTTTACAATTAAAAAAATTATAATTTACTTTTAATTATTGTAAATTTTATCTATTTTTCACTGATTTATACTAACGGTCATTACTTTTTAATAATTATGGAGATTTAATGTTTATTTATACTAATCATTAATAACTAACACTCATTTTTACTAAATGTTTCTTACAAAATATCGCTAATATTGACATATTTTTTGAAAAAAAAAACAATAAATATTATTATAAATTACTATAAAGTAATGAAATATATTATAAATTGCTAAAAAGGATTAAATCATAGAATTTCCAATCTTCAAGCCATGAAAAATAATTAATTTGAGTCAACCATGTTTGTAAAAATTTAGTATTGATCACAGCCTAAAAATTGATGACCTATTTCATTTTCACCTTTCTAGTAATTTAAAATTATTTCTATTATTTCATAATTATTTATAGTAAATCATTTAAAAAATATACTAATATACACTAATTTATAATAATTTATACCAATTATATAGCACCTCGACCCCTCTAGACCAGAATCGATGCATTACTTGTTATATTGGAATGGTTAGAAGGAATTAAAATCCCAAACTAACAACTAGTTTAGTAGTCTTTAAGAAACTAGATACATAGATATAACTCAAATTACATTTGAAAAGGTTACCAAATACAAAACATAATAAAAACTAAAAACTGCATCCTCAGAAACTCAATAAATGATCTCCTCTTCATTACCTGTTGAAGGTAAAAAATTGAAAGTGGTGAGATCAAAGTCACAGTATGGGTTACAAAGAGCAGAACCATGGATCAATAATAACTAAATTGTAAACAATTGGACATAATCAATATGGCATGGTGAATAAATGAAAAACTCACACCATTAATAAAATGACAATGAAACTGCATCCATAGATTTTGTCATAGTGAAAACCACATGGATAGTAATAAATGAGAATGAATAAATAGAATGATTATTAATTGGATGTCATGTATCTGTAACATGATACCATAATACCGTAAAAATAGTTTAGTTTTGTGGGTAGGAACCCATCTGATTTTTTGGAAACAAACTCGAAGGGTTTGTCGCCAAACTGATTTGTCTCATGAGACCTACCAATGCATCAAGGGGCTATAGCAGGCCTGAACTACCTCTGCATCCAAATAATTATTTATACATAGATTCCACACAATATAAACATGCTTTACATTATCCATATAGAATAGAGGATATGAATTCATCAATATTTCCACAGTCAAAACAGCATTCAAAATAAATATCGTAAGTAAAATGCTATACAGCTTAGAAAATAATCATATACATTTTATGAGAATATGGATATTTAAATGGAATATAATTTCAATTGAAAAGTGATCTCAAATGGTCATTAGGTTCTCCACATAAGAATGAGTAGGTGCACAATACTATGCAAGTCACAATGAAGTGGAAATTGAGACAAAGCTCGTTACCACATTGTAATCATTTGAGTCATTTGACCAAAAGTTAATAACCACCAAATGAATCATAGAATACCATTAATATAAATAGAATCATGAAAATATATATCAATTGTCAGTAAAACTATACCACATATAATATATAAGAGTCAAACAATGGAAATCCTGCAGAATTGAAAGTGACATGAGAAAACCCCTTACAAACATTTCAGCATGGTAACAAGTGTTCTTGTGAGGGATTAATGAGAGGTAAATGGTTATCCCATTATTTATATGTCATAAGGTAAATATGGGGGAGTCTATGAAACATAACCAATCATTATGAATTAAAAATAAAAGAGAACAACATAGGGGAGATTCTTGAACAAAAGTGAGAGAGAGAATCCCTTACCTTATGCTTGAAGGTGTTATTGATTGTTCTTAATGACCTGGATAATCAAATTTAGCTTCATTAATTAATAAGTATAGAACCTCATAAACATGTAATTGATGTTTTATGACCTTATTAGGTTCATTAATGGACTTTTTATGGTTTAAGATATTCAAATTTTTTTTGCTAGCATTTTCTTCTTTGGTTTTCATGACCTGTTTACTTGTATTCACGAATTGATGTTTGTTTGAAATATAGTTAAACATCCAAAATTGTTAATAAAACTTATTAGTGAAACTAAAGATATATAAATTATCTTATAATTATTCTATTTATATAGCATGAATATGACTCATTCGATGAGTTAAAAATAAATGTTTGGATTTGTCTTGGCGGTTTTGTGCACAATAAACTTGTTTTGAATTATTATTCCATATTATGAAGGTGTAAGGATTCCAAAACATTAATCAAGATAAAATAAATATATTATGACTTGTTTAGACAATTTAAAACGCTTAATGACCAGTATTGAATATAGTAATGAAAATTGAAAACTTGTCTTCCTTGAGTGTTATAAATTAACACATCTCAGATGGTGTTTGCATTTATTGTATAAAAGAAGGGGAAAAAGAGAGATTATGATGAAATATTCTGTTATAAAAATGAAAATACAGTGCATGTAAGGTACTAGAATTATCATGGAATTTGTATGAGGTGAGGTTAGAAGGAAGAACAAAAGAATGGAACTTTGTAAAAGAAACTTAAATAAAGGAAAAGAATGGTTTGCCTCTTGAGTGCTCCACCTTGAGAATCTCTTTAAGGACTTTGTTTTTGTCCTTTTGGTGATAACAGAAGGTCTTGGACGTAGAGAGAAAAAATGGAATGATTATTTAGAAGACTTTAATCAAGGCTTGAAGCTTGAGTGGTGTGGTAGGAAGAGGGGGTGAGGAGAGGTTTATATAGTGGAGGGCAGAGGAGTTTTCTTAATATTATAATCATTAATTTATTATTTCCTCTCAAGACAAGTAATAGTGAGTATTCCATGACAAAGAATTGTAATATATGAATGTGAGTTATATATTTGGGTGCTTACATCACTCATGATGATAAGAATAGATAATTTAAATTATAATATATTTAGAGAGTAAATTAATGTATTTTATTACTCACAAAAAAAAAATTCATGTATTTCCGAAAAATACGAAAAATTCATCCTAACCTTTTTTTTAATTTGTAGAATCCAAAAATAAAGTCCATTTTTTAAAAATATTTATCTAAATATGATTAATTAAATTTTTAATTAAATTATTATTTAATAGAAATATATAAACACTTAAACTATTCATCTTTATTTTTAAGGTGCCTAGATTCATTTATACACTCAAGGGTATGGATAGCATTCATAAGAGCGATAGTACTATTCATAAGTGTAAGTTACTATTCATAAGGGTAGGTTAATATTCATAAGTGTAGGTTACTATTCACCTAAAATTAGGTTAATTCTATTAGACTCTAAATATCATCTTGAACACAACCGTGTATGTTAGATTTTTAAAATTCAAATCACTAAGCTGGAAAATTTATATTTAATGGATAGGTTATTGATATCTCCTATAAGTAACCATGTTTGTTCCATAGAGGATTAGTGATTCATGAAATCTTGGTTATCTAATGAATACAGTGTATTTAAGAGAAACATGCCATAAAATGTTTGGGGTGTTACATTATTCCCTCCTTTGGAAATTTCATCCTCAAAATTTTATATATAAAGTCCACCAAAAAGATCTGGGTGGTTCTTCTTCATAACATCCTCAAGTTCCAATGTTTCTTCCTCCATATTCTTGTTCCTCCAAAGAACCTTTACTAGACGAGTTGTCTGATTTCTCCATACCTTCTCTCTTGTTTCAAGAATCCTGATAGGCTTTTCACTATATGACAATTCAGGTTCCAGTTATATTTCTTCATATGTGAGTACATGCAGTGGTTCTGGCTTGTATTTCATCAATAAGGACACATGTAACATGTCATGAACTTTTGAGAGACTTGGAGGCATTGTTAAATGGTAAGACACATTTCTGATTATTTCCAAAATTTCAAATGGTCTGATGTACCTAGAGCTCAATTTCTCATTTATGACCGAACATTAAGACACCCTTCCATGGAGATACTTTCAGAAAGACATGATCTCCAACTTAAAATTCCAAATCCTTTCTCCGGTTGTCAGCATAACTCTTCTTCCTACTTTGGGATTCTTAAATATGGGCTTGGATTGTCTTCACCTTTTCCATGATCTCTTCAATAATTTTTAGGCTTATAAGTTTCCTCTCACCAACTTCATCTCAACAAGTTGGGGTTCGACATCTCTTTCCATATAATTCTTCATATGGAGCCATTTGAATACTAGAATGGAAAATATTGTTGTAGGAAAATTTCACCAAAGGAAATTATTGATCCTACATACCATAGAAGTCAATATATCATGATATCAGAATGTCTTATAGAGTTTGAATAGTCCTTTCAAACTGTCTGTCAGTTTGGGGGTGATAACCAGTACTCATACGAATCTCTGTATTCAATGCCTTCTTGAGACTTTTCTAGAATTTTGATGTAAACTGGTGATCTCGATCGAACAGAATCGATAGAGGTGCACCATGAAGTCTTACAACTTCATTAATATAAAGTCTTTCCAAGAGCTCAAGTCGTAAATCCTCTCTTATAGGAATGAAATGTGTTGATTTTGTGAGACAGTCAATAATTACCCATATTACATCATTCCTTCTAGGTGTCCTTGGTAGTTCGGTGACAAAAGCCATCATAATGTTATCCCAATTCCACATTGCAATTGGTAGAGGTGGCATCACTCCTTTAGTATTTTGTCTCTATGCCTTCAATTTTTGACAAACTAGACACCTTGACAAGTATTCAGCAATTTTCCGCTTCATATTATCCCACCAAAAATATTCATTCAGATATCTATACATCTTAGTGTTACCCGAGTGCATAGAGAAATTTGAGCTATGATCATCGTCTAATAGTTCTCTTTTTAGCTTAGGTATTGATGGAACACATAACCTCTTCCCAAATTTCAGAAATCCTTCCTCATATATGAAGTCTGCCAATCTCCCATCCTTGACAGCATTAATTTTATTCTGTTGATTCTCATCATCAGATTCAGATATTTTTATCTTCTCTAATAAATATGTTTTAGCAATAATTTTAAAGGGAAAAGATGTCTCCCCTTCCTTAACAATTCCTATATCCTTCTTTAGTAGATCCAAAAATATAGGATCTCTCTCAACCCTCATTTGAGTCAGAAGTCCATGATCTTTCATGCTTAATGCATCTGCCACCTTATTCGCCTTTCCTAAGTGGTAGTGTATTGAACAATCTTAATATTTGAGTAACTAGAGCCAACTCCTTTTCCTCATGTTGAGTTATTTTTGTGTGAAAATGTATTTAAAACTCTTGTGGTCTATATAAATCTTACATATTTCTCTATAGAGATAATGTCTCCATATTTTCAGAGCAAAGATTATGGATGCTAACTCAAGATCATGAGTTTGATAATTTTTCTCATGTATCTTCAACTGTCATGATGCATAAAAAATAACTTTATCATTTTGCATAATGACACAACCAAGTCCATTCTTTGATGCATCGTTGTATATTAAAAATCCATCACTTCCAGATATAAGAGTCAAAATTGGAGCATTGACCAATATTTATTTCAAATCCTCGAAGCATTCTGTACATTCTTTTTTCCACACAAGCATAACTCCTTTATGTGTGAGCTTGGTTAGCAGGCTAGCCAGTCAAGTCAAATTCTTAACGAATTACCGATAGTAACCTGCAAATCCAATAAAACTGTGTACCTCAGTTATATTTGTTAGAGTGGGCCATTCTTGGATTTCCTTTCTCTTCACATGATCAACTAGGATTCCATCCCTAGAGACAATATAACCTAGAAAAGAAACTGATTGAAGCCAGAATTTTCACCATCTAAACTTTCCATATAATTCATTTCATTTAAGAGTTTTTAGAATAATCCACAAGTGATCCTCATGGTCTTCATAGCTTTTTGAGTATACCAGGATATCATCGATGAATACAACAATAATGTTATCAAGATATTCCTTGAAAACTCTATTTATTAAATACATGAAAATTGATGGTGCATTCATTAGCCCAAAAAGCATCACTGTAAACTCATAATGCTCATACCTGGTTTCAAAATTCTGTCATCAGAATATCTTCCTTCCTCACACGTAGTTGATGATATCTGTATCGAAGGTAAATCTTCAAAAATTATTGAGATCTATGAATTTGATCAAATAAATCATCAATACGAGATAGAGGATACTTATTCTTTATTTTAATTGCATTGATTCCCCTGTAATCAATGCATAGCCTCATGGATCCATCTTTCTTCTTGAAAAAGAGGACCAGGGCTCCCCATGGAGAAACACTTGGTCGAATAAATCATTTTTCACTCAATTGCTCTTGTTTTTTCTTTATCTCTAAAAATTCTATGGTGGAAATTCTTTAGGTAGTATTTGATATATGTCTTTCACCAGGAATTAAATAAATAAATAACTCAACTTCATGCTTTGGAGGATGTCTAGGTAAATCCTCTGGATATACATCAATGTATACTTGCATTATATGCACATCTTCAATTTGAAGATTTCTTTACTCACCCACAGATATTGGGTTCTCTTCCTCTCTAAGAATTGCATCTAATAGAACTATTGGGCGTGGGTCTAGATAAGAATCAGATGGTGAGGTATCTTCTCTAAATATAAGAGATTATACACCATTTTCAAGAAATTTTACTTTTGTTTTCTTGTAATAAATCTTCCCATCATAGTTTGACAGACAATTCATATTGAGCATTATGTCAAATTTAGTCATTGGTAGGATGATAAGATTAGAAACTAAAGCACGTTTATGTGTCACGAGAGGGACTAGTTAACATGCCTTTGTTGAAATGATGCATCCCCTATGAGTTTTGACTAATAACTCCTTTATTAATCAAATTGGACATGTCTAATTTTCTTGGAAAACAGGGAAGATATAATAAATGCAATGATCCATATCAAATAAAGTGTTGGATAAGTTTCAGGAAATAATTAAATTACCTAACACCATATCATTAGAAGCATCAGTTTCCACAGTTGTAATCTCATAAGCTCTCCCTTACTCTCTTGGCTTTTTATGAGGCATTTTTCCTTGGAATTTAGGACACTCATTTTCATAGTGTCCCATCTGTCTACAATTTTAGCATTTAACATCATGAAATTGTTTCTTCCCCTTGCATTCATGAGATAGATGACCCTTTTCTCCTCACTTATAGCAGAATCCCATTCCTTTAAATCATTTTCCAATATGGTTCTTTCCACAATTCTTCCATATTGTGAATTTATCCATTCCCTTTTTCTTCTTTGGCACTTCGCCTTTACCTTGGTTATCAGAGTACCAATTTTTATCTTTGTTTCCCTTGGGAAAATTTGATATAGAAAATTCATTCTCTTTTTTTTACGGCACTTGATACAATTTCACCATATGATGAAAATGTTTGAGAAGCCAGTACCCTTCAAATACATGACTTAAAACCTTGAAAGAAATGATCAATCATGTTTTTTGAGTCATGTACGTAATCTATGGTGTACCTATCAAGACTTGTGAAGGTAGCCTTATTCTCTGCAACACTTTATTCTTCCCTTTTCATTAATCCAATGATTTTTTTCTTCATTTCAGTTCATTTCTCACGAGGGAAATATTTTTCAAAGAATATTTCCACAAAATTCCTCCATTCCATATCTTCTATTTCTTCTTCCTCTGTGGTATTCTGAATTAGGGACCACCATTGACTAGTTTATCCCTTGAGGCAATATACTGCCAGTACTGCCCTTTCATTTTCCTTGCATCTTAATTCCATGAATATCTTTTTAAGGGACTTGATCCATTGCATAGCAACCATTGGATTAGTAGTCCTGTCAAAATATGGGGGATTTTCCACATGAAAAGATCCAACATAGGTGTGGAAATGTTATTTGTTACAACCTGAGTAAGTTGTACCAACATGGTCATGATCTAATCTTCTCCAACATTGATCGTGTTGACTTCCTCAGTGGGGAGATCCCTACATTGCCCACGAGTATTAATTCCCATTCTTCCATTAGACTCCATTTTTAAATAATTTCACACACTAGATTATGGTATGAATCATAATTTATAATATCAATTTAACCAAATAATTAGCATAAATTGATATCTTACACATGGCTAATCCCATAATCCGAAAAATGGTTTCTTTGAGGAATAATTTACATTTCAATCCTTCATAATGGATTGTAATGAAAATATGAATTATACTAAGAATATCCCTCGTGATTTTCATAACCAAGAGTGCAGGAAGGCTAGTTGTCGTGTACCAGTTCACATTTGAGTCTAGCTCAAAGTGGTGTTTTCAGGTTTTACTCCTAGATATATCTGTTCTACAGCTGCCTCTACCTGCTTGTAGCTAGAAAAGGATGTATTTCTAGATAGATCCACATAATCTATTCCTTACCAAAAAAACCATGACGTTCTTTTATGTTTATACTCAAAGGCTTATCTTACGGACTCTTCCCTAATCTATATTTTCTAAATCTAGTTTCCATGTTTTCTACTAAACATCCTTTGATACCAACTAGAACACCCTGACCCCTCTAGAACAGAGTCGGTGCATTACTTGTTATATTGGCATGGTTAGAAAGAATAACAATCCTGAAGGAGTAATCAGTTTAGTAGTCTTGAAGAAACTAGATACATAGATGTAACTCAAATTACATTGGAAAAGGTTCCAAAATACCAAATACAACAAAAACTAAAAACTACATCCTTAGAAACTCAATACATGATCTCTTATTCATCACCTGTTGAATGTAAACAATTGAAAGGGGTGAGATAAAATGCTCAGTAAAGGATATAAATAGTAGAATAATGAATCAATAATAACTGAATTATAAACAATTTTACATAATCAATATGGCATGGTGAATAAATGAAAAACTCACGCCATTAATAAACTAATAATGAAACTGCATACATAGATTTTGTCATAGTGAAAACCTCATGGATAGTAATAAATGATAATAAATAAAGAGAATGATTATTAATTGGATATCATGTATATGTAACATGATACCATAATACCATAAAAACGGTTTAGTTCTATGAGTAGAAACCCATCTGATGTTTTAGAAACAAACTCGAAGAGTTTGTCGCCAAACTGATTTGTCTAATGAGACCTACCAATTCATCGAGGGGCTGTAGCAGGCCCCAAATGCCTTTGTACCCAAATTATTCTTTATACATAGATTAATAACAAGAGTAACATGAATTTATATTATCCATATAGAATAGAAGATATGGATTCATCAATATTTCCACAGTCAAAACAACATTAAAAATAAATACCGTAAGTAAAATGGTATACAACATAGACAATAATCATATCCATGATATGAGAATATGTATATTTAAATGGTAAACAATTTCAAATGAAAACTAATCTAAAATGGGAATTAGGTACACCACATAATAAAGAGTTGGTGAACAATACTATGCAAGTCAGAATGAAGTGAAAATCGAGACAAAGCTTGTTACCACGTTGTAATCAGTTGAGTCGTATGACCAAAAGTTAATAACCACCAAATAAATCACAGAATACCATGAAAATAAAGATAATCGTGATAATATATATCAAATTTATATACAACTATACCATATATAATAAATAATTGGAAAACAATCGAAATGCCACAGAATTGAAAGTGAGATGAGAAAAACCCTTAAAAACATTTTGGCATGGTAACAAGTGTTCATGTGAGGGATTAATGAGAGGTAAAGGGGTATAATACAATTTATATGTCATAAGGGACGTATGGGTGAGGGGAACAAACATACCCCATCATTAGGCATTAAAAATAAAAGAGCACAATATAGGGGAGATTCTTGAACAAATGTGACGGAGAGAATCCTTTACCTTATGCTTTAATGAGTTCTTGATTGTTCTTAACGACCTGGATAATCAAATTTAGATTCATTAATTAATAATTCCAAAACCTCATCAACATTTAATTGATATTTTATGACCTTATTAGGTTCATTAATGGCCTTTTTTATGGTTTAAGAGATTCAATTTTATTGTTTTGGAATCGTTTTCTTTGGTTTTCATAATCTGTTTACCTGTATTGAGTAATGGATGTATGTTTGAAATATAGTTAAACATCCAGAATTTTTAATATAGATTATTACTAAAATTAAAGATATATAAACAATCTTATAATACTTCTGGTTCTATACAATGATGATGACTCATTCGATGAGTTCAAAATAAATGCTTGGATTTTCCTTGGTGGTTTTGTGCACAATAAACTTGTTTTGTATTATTATTCCATATTATGAATGTGTAAGGATTACAGAACATTAATCAAGATAAAATACATATATAATGACCTGGTTATACCATTGAAAAGGTTTAATGACTAGTATTGAGGATATTAATACAAATTGAAAACTCTTCTTCCTTGAGTGTGATAAATTAATGCATATCGGACGGTGTTTGCATTAATTGTATAAAATGAGGGTAAAAAAGTGATATTATAATGAAATATTAAATTATCACAATAAAAATATAGTACATGTATGGTACTGAAATTATCATGGCATTTGGATGAGGGGAGGTGAGAAGGGAGAACAAAATAATGGAACATTGTACAAGAAATTGGATGAAAAGAGAATAAAGGTTCACCTCTTGAGTACTTCTCCTTGAGAATCTCCTTAATGCCTTTGTTTTTGGCCTTTTTGTGAGACCAGAAGGTCTTGGACATGGGTAGATGTCTTGGAAAGAGTATTAAGACTAAATTATGCAAGAAATAAATCTTGACTGGTGTGGGAGGAAGAGGGGGTGAGGGGTGGTTTATATAGTGGAGGGGAGAAGAGTTTTCTTAATATTATAATCATTAATTTATTATTTCCTCTCAATAAAATCAATAGTGTGTATTCCATGACCATGAATAGTAATATATGCATGTGATTTCATGATTTGGGTGCTTACATCACTCATGATGCTAGGAAAAGTTAATTTAAATTATAATGTATTTACACAGTAAATTAATGTAATTATAATTCACCAAAAATTCAAGTATTTTAGAGAAATCCAAAAAATTCACTCTAACCATTTTCAACGTGTAGAATCAAAAATTGAAGTTCATTTTTCATAAATAATTTTCTAAATATGATTAATTGAATATTTAATTAAATCATTATTTAATAGAAATATATAAACACTTAAAATATTCATCTTCATTTTTAAGGTGCCTAAATTCATTTATACACTCAAGGGTATGGATATCATTTATAAGAGTAATATTACTATTCATAAGGGTAAGTTACTATTCATAAGGGTAGGTTACTATTCACCTAAAATTAAGTTAATTCTATTAGACTCTAAATATAATCTTGAACACAACCGTGTATGTCAAATTTTTAAAATTCAAATCACCGAGCTGGGAAATTTAAGCTCAATGGCTAGGTTATGGTTATCTTCTATAAGTAACCATGTTTTGTTCCATAGAGGCTCTGTGATTCATGAAATATAGGCTATCTAATAAATACAGTGTATTTAAGAGAAACATACCATAAAATGTTTGGGATTCTTCAAATTACCACTAATTATTACAAATTACCACTGATTATTACTGAATACAACTAATTATTACTAATTACTACAAATTAGAACTTATTAATACTAGTTTTTATTAATTTATAATAAGTTTTTACTAATTATTGCTTGTTTTTTATTATTATATTGCTTTATCGGTATTTTTTACTATTTACTGCTATTATTTTACTATTTACAGATAATTATTTCTAATTACTGCTAATAATGACTAATTACCCCTAACTATTACTAATTACCGTTAATTAGTACTAATTACCACTAATTATTACTAATTATTACTAATTATAACTAATTATTACTATTTATTACTATTTATGACTAATTGTTACAAATAACCACTAATTATTACTAATTACAGTTAATTATTACTAATTATTACTAATTATTATTAATTATTGCTAATTATAACTAATTATTAATAATTATTACTATTTACCTCTATTTATTATTATTTACCACTAATTATTACTATTTACCACTATTTTTTACTATTTTTTTACTATTTAATGCTATTTATTACTATTTATTACTAATTATTAATATTTATTAGAATTTATTAGTATTTATTAGTATTTATTAGTATTTATTAATATTTATTAATATTTATTACTAATTACAGCTAATTACTTCTAATTACTTCTAACTATTACTAATTACTACTAATTGGTACTATTTGTTACTATTTGTTAAAATTTATGACTATTTATCACTATTTATTACTAATTATTACTAATTATTACTAATTATTAATAATTATTAATAATTACTAATATTTATTAATATTTATATCAAATTATTCCTAATTATTACTACTTATTACTAATTGTTACTAATTATTACTAATTATTAATATTTATTAATAATTACCAATATTTATTTCTAATTATTACTAATTATTAACATTTGTTACTATTTATTACTATTTATTACTATTTATTACTATTTATTACTACTTATTACTATTTATTAATATTTATTATTATTTAGTACTATTTATTTCAAGTTATTACTAATTATTACTAATTATTACTATTTATTAATATTTATTACTATTTATTAATAATTACTTCTAATTACCGCTAATTATTACAAATTACAGCTAATTATTTTTCATTACCACTAATTATTACAAATTACTTCTAATTATTACTAATTATTATTAATTATTAGTAATTATTAGTAATTATTACTAGTTATTACTAATTATTACTAATTAATAAAATTTACCGCTAATTATTACTATTTGCCACTAATTGTTACTATTTAACGCTATTTATTACTATTTAGCACTAATTATTGCTAATTGCCGCTAATTATTACTATTTATTACTAATTATTAATATTTATTACTATTTATTACTAATTATTACTATTTTTTACTATTTGTTACTATTTGTTACTATTTGTTTTTATTTATTACTAATTATTAATATTTATTAATATTTATTTCTAATTACTACTGATTACCTCCAATTATTACTTTTTACCATTAATTATTACTATTTACCACTAATTGCTACTATTTATTACTATTTTTTATTTTTTTTATTGATTACTACTAATTAGTACTTTTTATTACTAATTATTACTTATTATTACAAATTATTAATATTTATTACTAATAATTACTATGTATTACAATTTATTACTATTTATTACTATTTATTACTATTAATTACTATTTATTACTAATTATTACTAATTATTAATAATTGTTACTAATTATTACTAATTATTACTAATTAATTCTAATTATTAATATTTCCTAATATTTATTATTAATTATTAATATTTATTACTATCTATTAAAATTTATTAATAATTATTACTAATTAATGCTAATTACTGCTAATTATTACTAATTACCGCTAATTAGAGCTAATTATTACAAATTAATACTAATTATTACAAATTATTACAAATTATTACTATTTATTACTAATTGTTACTAATTATTACTATTCATTACTATTTGCCGCTAATTATTATTATTTACCGCTAATTATTACTAAGTGTTACTATTTACCGCTAATTATTACTATTTACTACTAATTATTATTAATTATTACTAATTATTGTTAATTACTGTTAATTATTATTATTTATTACTAATTACTGCTAATTACAACTAATTATTACTAGTTATTACTAATTACTTCTAATTAGTGCTAATTATTACTAATTTTTATTATTTATTACTATTTTTTACTATTTTTTACTATTTATTACTAATTATTACTAATTACTACTAATTATTAGTATTTATTACTATTTAAAAATATTTGAAAATTTGTATTACTATTTATTACTAATTACAACTAATTACCGCTAATTAATTCAAATTATTTCTAATTAATAATAATTAGTAATAATTAATACTAATTAATACTAATTAATAATAATTAACACTAAGTAATATTGATTGATAATAATTAATACTAATTACTACTAATTAATACTAATTACACGTAATTATTATTAATTAACGATAGTTGAAACAAATTATTACAAATTAATACTATTTACTTTTAAATAAAAAAAATTAAATCTTAATGAAACAACATATTTGTAAAAATAAATAATGCAAAATAAAACTATAAAATTTTAATTTAATTTAATTATTATTAATTAATAATAATTATAACTAATATAAAATAAAATGAATTAACTAAAAATTAAAAGTAATAGATAAATACATTAAAATTGAATCTTTCGTTGGATGCAAGGCTTGAAAATTGCTCTGATGTAAAATTTTAAACTTTAAAAAAATGAAGAGAAAAATATGAGAGTTAAGATGTAGAGAGGAGTTGAGAGAGTTGTGAAATGGAAAAAATCGTATACGGGTATATATATATAGGTTAGATTATTTGCAACGAGACCCATCGCAAATGTTAACCCCCTATTAATTAGGGGTGGCGGTTAAGAAAGTCATTGCGACGAGACCCGTCACAAATACCTACATGCCGACATAGTATTTGGGACGGGAGAAGAATCTCGTCAAAAATACTAGAAACCACAAAAGGGTATTTGCGACGGGAACATGGTCATGTTGCAAATAGTTCCTCTCAACGGCCTATTTGTGATGGGACCCTTCCCATTCACAAATAGTCAGTCACATATAACTGTTTTTTCCATAGTGTGCATGACTTAGTTCAAGCTGTCAAGGAGAGTCTTCTAAAACAAATAAAAATATCAATACAGAACAGTCGTAGATCTTGAATCTTCTTCTTTTTCTTCTTCTTGAGTAAAAATTGAGCATCATGCAAGGAGCTTCAAGAGTGTGTTCTTAGATGATAGAGCAGACACTTCTGTTCTTCTCAATATTCTATTTTTAACACTTGAGAGCACTCATGAAATTCATGCAAGGACTTAGCTTTTAGACTCACAACATCAGATCCATAAAATTGAGATTGGAACATAAATTCCACATTTTATTTTCTTGGAAATACCTTGGCAACAGTACTAACCATTAAATTATTCTTGTACTTTTTCCCTTCCTTAGTACATACCTCTTATTATAATCGTTTTTATCATAAAGTGGTAATCCAAAATTTAAGGAATGAACAAAGACGTTAAATTTCATTGTAAGTAAACCAACAGTAATAAATATAAGGTTTCAAAATGATGTATCCTATTGTAGATCACCACATAGCTGAATCTCGTAGATTTGAATTCATGTAGCTGAATTGATCCACATATATGTTCTTCATGTAGCTGATTTATCTACATAACTTAATATGCATAGGCCTTCTTTGTGAACTTGATTTGCTTCATGTAGCCTTCTTGATTATGTATCCAAAATTGATGTGTCCAATTTAATTACGTGTCCATTTGCGACCACGTTGAAGTTTAACCATGTATCCAAATGATGTAGATAATTACTCTACATAACTTATTCATGAATCCCTTTGATCAACGTTGTTAAATTCTCGTATAAGTGATACATCGATGTGGTTGATTTATATTTAGTCATTTTCATAATATATTTATTTCACATATGTAAATCCTTCATGTAGGCAATTTACATATCCAATATCATTACATAGTTATTTCTTCACATAGTCAAATGCCTCATGTGGATGATTTTCCATACTTAGGAAAAATCTAGAAATCTTTCTAAAAATGCATATTTAATACTTGAATGACTTAGATAGTGGTAAAATCTAATGAACACACTTTAAAAACAAAAACAGTATTAATATATGGAAGGTATGTGAGATAATAAAAACCTAAATTACCTGGGATATGTTGGGTCTGCATTAGTAGTCCAACAATCATGCACTTCCCACCTCACATACTTCACTTAGAAAGATCCCCAATCCATAAGCGCATCATGAATCACAACACAACATCCATCACATGGATAAACAAAACATTATCAAGAAGCATGAGGGGTCACACGGGTATAATCAATAATAAAATAATGATCACTTCATAAAGTTCCAACCGTGCCTTTATAATATCACATATATCATATACATTTGGAAATCCCTTTTAAAAACAATTTGGTATCCAAACACAATTTCAAATGAAATCATAATCATTAAAAATAACAATCACACAACCCAAGGGAAACTCCATATCACTTTATAAAACTACACCACCCCTTTAAATTATGGAAACCCTTTTTAACCCAAAAGGAAAACTTACTTTGAAAACTTTATTTGGATTAAATCCTAATGAATAAGTGGTTTTCTCATAGAAAATCATTCTTTTAATTTCATAAAAAATAGATAATGCAGAAATAACCAATTGAAAACCAAGTTCCATAAGACTAAGCAATTCACACATTTTTTCCAAAGGAAATACCCACCCAATAATGGAAAACTTTTGAAAAATATAAACAAGATATCATATACATCTTCATTTTAATTCAAAAACACATTTAAAAAATCAATAATTCAAGGAACTCTTTAATAAAAGAAATCAAAATGAAAACACATATCTCATTTGGTGAAATTATGTCACCTTCAAATATGACCACCTGTTTAGTTGTCAAAGGATGGCTCACATCCCAGAGAAAAAAAACCCAAATTTATGAACAACCCCAGGTATTGAAATCATATAACAATGGCCACTATGGTTAGAGGAGAAGATAAAACTTGGAGAAAACCAAAGCGAAAGTATAAGGGAACCCTAAAAATTTAATTCTGGTGAAGAATCACCAAGAAACCACGTCTAAATCCACTTGGGAGGGCTTGATAAATGGAGAGAACCCCATGGCATATTCCTAATTCAGGGTAGAAGAAGAGGGGAATAAAAAAGAGGAAACCCCAATTAAAAGGGACCCAAAAACATACACCTTTTTGAGTGGGTTACATGATTTTTCCACACAATTTACCAACCCATGTGGTAATCATACATATTTCCACTATAAAATAGAGTGTAGGATATACACTAAAGCGAACTATTAGTTTAACCACGAACCATAATCATGTGACCTGGAAAAAGTCCCTAAAATTTTACACTTTTCAACTTGAAATGCCTCCACCTTGAGGGTCTTAGATATCTATAAAATACTCAAACATAAAAGTGACATTGGGGTGTCATAAAATTTCTAGGATGCCACTTTCTACCCCATAAATTATTCAACAACTTAGGACAAGTGGGAATTCCAAGAATAGCTTCCCTCTAATTATTACTCTATTATTAACCAACTTCCAAAACCTAAAAACCAAAAACTCAAGACATGAAAAACACATTCCTCAGGATAAAAACTATTTATAGGTTCATAATTCACCAATAGAAACCCCAGTAAGAGTCTTAAAAACTAGGCTCCTCACTAAAAAAGTGAAGATAAATCAAAATATGATATTGTTATATCCACTCCTATGATCTTCCTGATATCGAGAATATCAAGATATTCACCACTACTTTTAAGAGACACATAATTCCTAACCTTGATTAGAGGAAAAAAGCATAAAAACAACCTTTAAATATCTGATGTCACTATAACTAAACGGAATCACTTCCCAACCAAAGGAATCCCAAATTATCACTCCTAAAAAACAAGAAAAACATATAAAGACCTGGTATAGGTCTCTACACAATTTATAATTTCTCTGTAATTTTCAAACATTAGATAGAGGAACCCAAAATTAATATCGTCCCCAAAGAGACATGATTCCACTAACTATGATAACCATATCTATACACCATAATAAAATACACCCTCAAGAACAACCAAGATGTCACTAAACCTAATCTCCAAGAAAACGCACTCCAAGAAACAAGAGGGACACTTCAAAATGCACTAGCCTCTACATGGAATGGTATCATTCTGAACCTAGGTTGAAAAAATATATATCGGGTAACTCATGGGTAAACCCATGGAATATCTTCTCATAGAAATCTTGAATAAAATATGAATATGTTTTCTCTTATAGACTACTCGGAAACCAAATGCATATCCCTATTACAATACACTACACCCAAGGAATATCTAGGTCATCCATCAAAAAAAATCAACACATGGTCTACATTACACATAAAAGACAACAAGAATCAATAATTAATGAGGAATTAAAATATCAAAAGCTGTGAAAATAGGTTCAAAATCCCTTTTAACCATTATACTTTAAGAAACTAGGTACACATAAGATGGTATAAGTCCCACACCAAAATAAAAATTACAAAAGAGGATGTTCCCCAGAATAATGATCATCTTACAACTCTCTAATGGAAGTGACATCATAGACTACTGAACATATTCAATCTTGGTTCAAAACATTTTCTTTTGAAATATGACTGTTTTACAAAACTGCTAGAAGGGACTAAAATATCCATACATATGACATGTTTTCAGAGCTATAAAACATGAGATCCTAACATGTCCAAATATACCACACTCAAAACACACTATCAGATTTCACTTTATTGAAACATGAATTTTACATTGAGAAGATGCCTTACCATCCTTATCACCTCCCTGTTTCCCCTTATAACTAGCTAGATCATCCTTATAAGCACTATAGAGAATTGATGAATCACTCATATCATGTTTCCCTGCTCTGATCTCCTCAATGGTTATGGATTTATAAACCACTTCCAAATAGGTAGTCAAGTGAGACTAAAACACTGATGAACGCAGTTTCAGACAAGGGCCCATAGAAATAAAGCATGATTTCTTCGAATGGTTGGTATCCAATGTTGGAGAGAGTGGTATCAAGCTAGTGAAACATTCAACATAGTCCTTCATAGAATAATCACCATGGAGGATACTTAAAAACCTCATCACTTTCTCAACTCTCACTTATTTAGGAAAAAATAATTTAATGAACGTAGCTGTGAAATAACCCCAAGATGGGGCCTCAAATGGTTGGTGATGAACAATGATCTTCTACCACTCCAGACCCAGTTCTTAAAACTAAGGAATGCTACACCACACCCTAGATGGTTTAGGATTTTGTAGCGAGTTGAAAATAACTTCCACCTTGGATAACAACTCAATCACCTCATTGGATCCTCAGTTACCATAGAATACTGAAGTATACTAGTTACAAAACACTCATGCATGATCCATGACCTAAGAAGAACATGGAACTGCCACTCCATCATGAGTTTGGGGAGAGTCATAGACTAGATGGAAAACTCATGGATAACTAGGAAAACTACCCAACACATTCCCTTCTTGATTTTATGAATCTTTTTTGGGGTTTTCATTATAAAACATCAGAAAAAGACACTCGATAAAACCACTTTAAATTTCAACATGAAGAGTATAACCACAAAACAAATAAATCAAAATTACAAAACCACATCAAAACTCCTCACAAAGGAAGAAAATATTGAGGCAAAAAAACAACGGTCACAAACCCACTTTCAATTTTTTCTCTAAATATTTGGAATCATGTCAAACCACACACCAAAATAATTTTAAAACTACACACCCAAAAAATAACTACTTTTACTCAACTCACTTATAACAAGGTTAAAATATTTTCATAATAACACATCACTCACACAAAATATAGTTTTTCTAACAAAAAAAACTACTAAATCATAAAACACTTATTTTAGAAATTGATTTGGAAAACTTCACTATCCAGTAATTTCAAATTAAAAAACCATAAAAAATACTATCAACCAAATAAGAATCCTAAAACAACAAATGGTAGAAAATAAAAAAAAAATTAAAATTTATCCAATGTGCATGGTTTGGTCACACGATTCCTTAGACCATGTTCCAAACATGTGAGTTCCTAAGGAAGTTATCAAAAAAGGTCTGAAATACCTATTCATGATTTGATAAACCATTCACTATAACACCCCAAGGTTACATAGTACATTATCTCTTTAAAGTAATTCAATAGCATTCACCTCACACAACACAGAGTTCGAGTGCACGATGACTTACCAAATTAGCAGTTCAAAAGAGTTGTGAATAGTATTAAGTGAATTATGAATTTTATATATTCCATATAATTTTAAAATCTATAATATGTGTTTCTTAGACATCATATAATTAAATTTCATTTTTTTCAGATAAAGGAAGTATCTTTCAAAAAAATGCAATTTTACGGCCTTTTAATGGATAAACCTTTTTAAATCCAATATTTGACACTTTTATATATTCAATTTGACAAAGTAAAATTATTATTTAGAATAGGGACATTAAAATTTATTTTCGATAAATTTTTGGTGTTTTTCTGTTAACTTTCATATTTAGTGAATATTGAAAAATACTAAATTTTAATTGAAAATAGCTTTTCTAATCAAAATAATTTATATTGTTAAATTATACATTTCAATGGTTTGGAAGTATAATTAGATTATATTTTTACCATTTAATCTGATTTTGGTCATTGGAATTAATTTCACTTTGAAATTATACATAAACAAGGGTCAATCTTTTGATAGTTATTGTTTCTTAAAAACAGGCTATTTGTTTTGACAATGAGAATTAATTTTAAATTAATTAATGAAAATTCTATGTCTTAAATTTGGTAAAATAGAAATCATTTTGGAATTCGGATATCAAATATATCTTAGGCTGAATTGTTGGTATTTTTCTGAAAAACTTCTATTTTGGATGAGTAGTAAAACCACTTAGTAGTAGTTAAAAAACTGACTTTTTCATTTAAATGAAATTTTACCACTTCTGTGTATTCAATTTGAAAAATATAATATACATGGTTTTTATTATTATGTAAATTTTTTTCAATAAGATGAAAATAATTTTTGGTGAACAGTAACATTTGACTATTTTTTACCGCAGTTAAAGGTAAATAGGGTAATTCAAGGTAAAAAATAATATTATAATATTACTTAATTACCTTAACGCTTGTTCTAACCTTATTATATGAGTCATGGCCAACCATTTCTATCCTTGGGTATATTTTGGGACCCCATGGAGCCACTTAAAGATGATAATGACACTTTATTTTAATTAACATAAAGTAAAGACAAAATGACATTAATAAATATCTTTTAGAATATCTATTTTTACATGGGGTTATATAAGTCATATTTTAAACTATAAATATTCATTGGAAATATAAATATATTTCTTAAATTATGGTATTTTTTTAATTTTTAGACATCAAATAAATTAAATTATTTATGACATAATAATGATGCATTATTTACCTCGTTAATAAATAATTTAAATAAATAGGATTATTTTTTTAAAACAATATCCCAAACCTATCCAATTATTATTAGATTATTTTATTTCTAACATGAGTCATATTATATTCTACATTAATGAGTTTTGTACTTTTTGAAACCGAAGATAAATTTATTATAAAATAACATTTTCAAACTTTCAAAAAGAGCCCATCCCCTCCCTTATAATAGGACACCACTTCTAAACCATTCCTCACACCACTCAATCCTCTTGGCTTGTCCAACCCCTAACCAAATAATCTCTCAAGATCTCTCTCTTCCACCTAGAAGCCTTACCTTATCGATAAGTCACTTCAAAAAGTCCTTTTGGTTCAAACCAAAGAGAGTTACCCAAATTAAAGGTAATGGTTTCTCTTAACTTTTTTTCTTTTATTTTACTTCTCCAACCCCTAAACTCTTTTTATTTATTTATTTTATAAAAAAACCAGTATCCTCAATATACTATGATTTTTTGATGAGAAGGATTCAAACTACACTTACACACACCTCCATCTAATGGGTAAAGAACATACTTTTTATGTGGATGGAAAACTAACACCTCATGAAACGATGATTGTTCAATTATCTCTTACCGCCTCTGATGGAGGCCATTAAGATGGAACTGTATTTATATATGATATATATTGTGTTTATGTTTTCTTTATTATTCTTCATTTTCCATTTATAGAATACCTTTATGGTTTCCATTATGGGTAAAACACAATAATTTCATTTGAGGAAGTGCGGAGTACAGCCCCTTCAAAGTGATATAACTCGTTAATGCCTTATGTGGGATGTATACAGGATTGAGTTAATGATATTATATATAATATTATACTGTAATTATGATATACCTATGTATAATTATGTTTTAATTCCATCAAAATACAAAATATAAATGAAAGTTGTGTTCATGCGTACGTACGACTTACCATCTCTACAAACTGTGCATTTCATTTCTTATCTCCAAATGTTATGTAATTTATAAATACATATATATACTGGATATATAATATATATATATATGATATCTAAATCATTTATATCATTCTATATATAATGGAATTTCGACCACATGGACAAATTGTAATTATAAGAAGTTCATTTTTTACTCAAGTTCCGAACATCGAGCAAATATCCAATATGAACTCAAATAATTAACTAATTTTTATAGAAATGTAATAAGTGATATAAAAGGAATTATAATCTTGAAAATTTTTCTTAATCAAGTATAAATTAACTTAATTTTATTATTCAGAAAGAACGAGTAACATACAAGACCAGTTGGACTTGCGGTAAAGAGTTTCTTATCTCACTTTTAATTCCGTGATATTTTCATTGTTCGCCGCTTATTTATTGCATGTGTTATATTATGTACTTCCATTTGATATATATTATCATTATTCTATTTATATTCATTGTATTCTATGATTCATTTTGTTTTTATTAACTTTTTTTCATATGACTTGACTGAATACAATGAGGTAAGGGGTTTTCATCTCACTCTTTATTTCCATGAGAATAATGCTATATTTTCCACTATTTCCTTTTGTGTGGTGTATATACTGCCCATGATTTTATTATTGGTGTAATATAATTTTATTTATGGGTATTTACATCTTCATTTTATGAGAATTTTTTCATGGGGTGTATGTTTCATAAGTTACCAAATCACTAAGGAAATTTCAAATTTCAATTTCTATTCCTTGGGCTTTATGCATACTTCATTGATTATTTTACTACATGATTATGTGTGGAATCATTATTTATTATTTATGTAGTAATATATACTCCCCTTTGGATGGATATTCTTTTGATACACATAATCACTCCATTGATAATTTCTCAAGTTATTGATATGAACTTGATAAGAGTAATCTTAACCCAATTTCCATTCATTGAGTTAAACATCCAAGTCATTGGTATAGTTTTTACAAGAATATGTGTGAATGTCCTCTGATTGATTTACACTTAATATCCAATCATATTGAGTGTATTTATATTTTTCACACATAATTTTGTCGTTGATTTATCCTTAACCTAAGGATATGGTCTTTATAAGGGATTTCATCTCAATTTACACTCCATTAAGACTTATTTTTTGTTATACACCAATTCACTTTTATATGGTGTATATAATATACTTTAACATAGTATATCATGAAGCCCTTTATTCTCATGATATTATAAATTTTTTATTACCTCAATTATTTTTATTTAAGTGTCTCTCTTTGGTTAGGAACTCTAACTAAAATATCATTTAAATGTTTTAAGGATTTATTCTTCTAAATCATTCTGATTAATGTCTATGTTTAAAAAATGGTTATAAGGATTTATTTATATGGAAATTAATTTTTTAAAATTAAAATTAATTTTGAATGTATCAAAGTGGTATGGGACACTTTGATTCAAAAATCTATTTTAAAAGGATTCTTGATAAATAGTGTGACTTTTAAATGTTTTCAAGGAAAAGGGGGATATTTCTCTCAAATAGTTTTGATGATTATTTTCAGCTATGTCAATATCCTTCATTGTTCTCAATTGAGGTTAATCTATTATAATAAAATCTTCCATATTGTATTTAAAGAGTTATGTTTGACTATGGATGTGCTATTTTTATACCATTCATGGTTTGTGGTTAAAATATTGACATTTTGTATGCTAGTTTTAATATTAATGTTTAGATTATGTTTCAAAAGATTCATATGAGGAATGAATTGGACTTAGTGAGTGACATTTAGAGCCCTCTATAGCTCCTTGATGCATCAGTAGGTCTCATGAGAAAAACTAGTGTCTTGGCACAAGGCCTTGACAAAACCTTATTTGTAGTCTTGGCACGAGGCCTTGACTATGTGGTTATGATGTCTGCATTATTAATTCCATCATTATGAGATTAGATATTGATATTTCATGTGGTTTTTCAACTAGTAGAATACCCATGACAATGTTTTATTATTTCATTATTTACTCATCTCATATTCCTTCCATAATGTGTTCATGTTTATTATTTGTAAAGGCATGTGTTTTTAATTATTCACCATGCCTAATTTTTATGTTATCTTCTACTGTATTTCTTACTCTTACTTAGCATTTTAGCTCACCCCTTTTTTCTGTTTCATTTTCCTGGGATATGAAAAAGTTAGTTATGAGTGACTTCCAGGTATAATATAGGAAGCTCGAATGTTTCTAATGGAATAAATTAGTGTTTTTTTTTCTTTTTAAGTTTTAATGTTGAACTTATATATGTATCTTGTTTCCAAAGCTGCTAAATTGATCAGTCCTTCGGGACCTGATTCCTTGTAATCATGCCAATGTATTAAAATAATACACCATCTCATGGATTCTGGGTTCAGGGCATTACAGTTGGTATCAAGGGAAGTTTATTACAAACCTTGGAAACTAGATTTAGATAAACTCTAATTAGAGCACATTAACCTAAGATAGACTTTGAGGATTATTTTAGAAGAATTTCCTAGAATTTTGGTAATGTAAATATTTTGTGTATTTTCCAAGAAATACATCCTTGTCTGGATATGAGTAGGTAACTGTGGCTCTAGAACAGATGTACCTAGGAGTGAAAACTCCAACAAGGAGTTTCGAGCTTGACCTGGGGTATCCTGGTACAAAAACAGGCCTTGCTGCACTCTTGGCTATGACACTCCTGGGGGATATTCTTAGGATAATTTACATTTTATTTACAAAATTATTTGAATTATTTAATATAAGATGATAATAAATGACCATGGTTAATCCTGTGGTGTTTCAAATTGAAAATAAGGTGTCATGATATTCTCTAAATGATTTTATGACTATTGTTACTAACACAATGCTTTCTGGTTTTAGATAATGGCTGAATTCGAAGGAATTCACAGTAACATTGAGCATGATGTACAAGGTGGGAACGGTGGTGGAAATGAGCAACAAAATGGAATGTTGATAGGTTTAAAAGATATTATGTTCATGCCAAATCAGTTTTCCAAAAAAAATTATCAATAACATATATATTAACTAACTCCTGGGCTCAACATAGAAGAGAAAGGTGATGAATGATAAGGGCTCCAACAGTGGAGACCATGGAGAAAAGGAACCTCAATTTTCATCATGTAGGATATGTGGAAGGAGACACCCAGTAAAGTGTCTTAATGGAATACAGAAATGCTTTATGTGTCAGAAAGAATGATATAAATTAAAGAATTGCCGAGGAAAAATGAAGAGTACTATGGAGGAAAATAAAAATGGATCCAAGAATCCATTTATAGTCATTTTTTGTAAACTTTAGGGACCTAGCCATTACCTAAGTGAATGAACTATTCTATAGGATGTCCTCTTGGTCAAGTAAGAATCTAGTTGGAAGTAAATGGATGGTGAAATGTTTAAAAGTATCAGTGCTCTTTGTTGATGAGATTACTTTGGAATACTTTTCTCTTGTATGTGTAACCCTACAGTTTGTCATGTGAAAATTATATTTGAGGAATAATTATCTTTTATCTTGTGGATATAGTTATAAATAACCATTTGGTTTTATATGATCCTTGAGTTTGAAGCAATTACAAGTTATTAAATTTTGGGATGAAAATGAGAGGTATGAGATAACATTTGTGGTAAAATTTTGTTATGGTTATTTTGAGGAATTTATCTCATTTTTGTAATATTATAAAATATTGTTTTTGAAAAAGGACAACACGCAGACTGTGTGACAACCCTTTGCGTCGGACAAAGCTGTGGGAATCGAACCCACAACCATAGTTTGATTGGGATTCATCTCCTACCACTGGACTATGTGAAGTCCATGGTTAGTGTGACTAATTATTTTTTGTTAAATGATTTTATTAAGATGATTTGGGACCTTATGTATTATTAAATGGATATCCTTAGTATAGGAAAATGATTTGATGATTAAGTGATAAATTTTATTTTGGAAGACGTTCACTCTGTTGGGAACACTATATGCCTAAATAAAATAGAATAATATGGGATTTAATTTGAGGAGTAATGGTGGATATTTTTCTATGTTTTTATTGTGGATTTATAGAAATATGGGTTATTTATGTAAATGATTAACTTATCATATAATATATGTGATTATGTTAATTATTTTTAAGTATGTGACTTTAAAAGTAGTTGATGTTATTTGGATAAACAATTTAACGTGGAAGACTATGTAATAAAATTCTTTTGAGTTTTGGGTTTCAATCTTAGATAGGATTATATTGAAGGATTGTAATGACAATTGTCTATTTAAGGGTATTTGTTAAACATTGGGTATTGTTTGTTAGAATTTTGGAGATTAAGAGTAGTATTTCTTTCTATAATGGATTGCCCTTTTTGGGGATCAACTGATCATGTACTAACCATTTTTTATTGGTTAATGTTTAATGACAAGGTAAATATATAGTTCATCCTTTTTGGATTATGTGATTCTCTATAAGTTGATTCTAGTGCTTTAGGTGTAACCAAGTCATCTTGAATACTCATTGTTTAGAGAAAAGATGAGTTTGTGGTAGAAATTTATTAATGAATGAAACTCTACTTGTAAAGTAAGTATATCTCCTTATACTCTTAGTCAATATCATAAATAAATTCATCTTCATTATAAAACGAAACTTAAAACAAAAAGTTGTTCGTTTACTTTTCCTACCGGGTAATCAAAGACCTTTCAACCCATCACTAGTTTGTGGCTTTTAGATTGTTAAATTTATCCTAATAATATTCTTAGTCACTCTCTATCAGAACTTTATGATTAGTTTTTTATTTCATATCCATGTTTTCCTACATTGAACCCTAGTATGTGTTATTTTCGGTAACCTTCATACATACCTTTATTTAATTTAAAATAGAGGCCTCATTAATCAATTTTCGATGTGGGATTTCAACTAAGATATTTTGAAATGTCAAAACTCAAGTTTTCAATCTCCAACTTAAATTGCAAGGATGCAATTTATTGAAGGAGGGTAGAATATAACACCCCAAGGATTCATAGTACGTTATCTCTTTAAATAAATTCAATAGCTTTCACCTCACACAACACCGAGTTGGAGTGTACGACGACTTACCAAACTAGCTGTTCAAAAGAGTTATGAATAGTATTTACTGATTTGTGAATTTTATATATTCCATAAAATTTTAACATACATATTATGTGTTTCTTAGACATAATATAATAAAAATTCAATTTTTTAGATAAATGAAGTATTTTTCAAAAAATGAAATTTTACATCCTTTTAATAGAGAAACATTTTTAAGTCCAATATTTGACACTTTTATATATTCAATTTGACAAAATAAACTTCTTTTTTAGAATCAGGACATGAAAATTTAGTTTCGATAAATTGTTTGTGTTTTTCTGATAACTTTCATATTTAGGTGAATAGTGAAAAATACTAAATTTTAATTGAAAACAACTTTTTTAATCAAAATAATTTATAGTGTTCATGAATAAATTTGAATGGTTTGGAAGTATAATTAAATTTTAATTTTACCATTCAATCCAATTTTGGTAATTGGAATTAATTTCACTTTTAAATTATACATAAACAAGTGTCAATCTTTTGATAGTTATTGTTTCTTAAAAAGACGCTATTTGTTTTGACAGTGAGAGTTAATTTTAAATTAATAAATGAAACTTCTATGTTTTGAATTTGGTAAAATAGACATCATTTTCAATTCAGAATATCAAATATAGCTTAAGCTTAATTTTTGGTATTTTTCTGAAAAAATTTAATTTTAGAAGAATAGTAAAACCACTTAATAGTAGTTAAAAACTGACTTTTTCATTTAAATGAAATTTTACCGCTTCGGAAAATTGAATTTTGAAAATCTAACAAACATTTTTGTTATTAGTAAGTAAAATGTGGTTTAATAAGAATAAAATAATTTTTGGTGAATAGTAACTTTTGAATTTTATTTACCGCATTTAAAGGTAAATGGGGTAATTCAAGGTAAAAATAATATTATAATAATACAAAAGTATCTAAACACTTGTCCTAGACATATTGGATGAGTCATGGCCGACCATGGGCATACTTGGGTCCATTTTGGGACCCCATGAATCCACATAAAAATGATAATGACATTTTATTTTAATTAACTTAAAGTAAAGACAAAAATGACATTAACAAATATATTTTAGTATATCACTTTTTACATGGGGTTATATAAGTCATATGTTGACTATAAATATTCATTGGGAATAAAAAAATATCTCTACATTATGGTAATATTTTGTATAATTTTTAGACATCAAATAAATTAAATTATATATGACACAATAGTGATGTAGTATTTACCTCATTAATAAATGATTTAAATAAATAAGATAATTTTTATTAAAAAAAATATAAAAAACCTGTCCAATTATTATTGGGTGATTTTATTTTGAACATGAGTCATATTATATTCTACTTTAATGTTTTTGGGAATTTTTTAAACTGAGGATAACTTTATAATAAAATAACATTTTCAAACTTTCCTAAAGATCCCCTCCTCTCCCATATAAAAGGACACCACTTCTAACCCATTCCTCACACCTCTCAAGCCACTTGGCTCATCCAACCCCTGACCAAATAATCTCTAAAGATCCATCTCTTTCACCAAGAATCCTTACTATATACAGAAGTCACATCAAAAAGTTCTTTTGGTTCAAACTAAAGGGAGTTTTCCAAATTATAGGTAATTGTTTCTCTTAACTTCTTTTCTTTAATTTTACATATCCAACCCAAAAAATATTTTAATTTCTTTGTTTTCTAACAAAAATAGTATCCTGAATATACTAGGATGTTGTTATGAGAATTATTCTAACTACACGTGCACACACCTCCATCTAATCGGTAAAGAACATACTTTTTCTGTGGATGGAAAACTAACGCCTCACGAAACGATGATTGTTCGATTATCTCCTATGGAGTGTCACGGTGGACATTAATATGGAACTGTATTTATATACGATATATATTATGTTAATGTTTTCTTTATGCTTCTGTATTTTCCATTTATAGAATACCTTTATGGTTTCCATTATAGGTAAAACGTGATAGATTCATTTGAGGAAGTGCGAACTACCGCCCCCTCAAAGTGATATGACTCGTTAGTGCCTTATGTGGGACATATAAAGAATGGAGTTAATTATATTATATGTGATATTATACTAGAATTATAATATTCATATGTATTATTATGTTTTAATTCCATTAAAATTCAAAATAGAAATGAAGGTAGCGTTCATTCTTACGTACGGCTTACCGTCTCCATAAACGGTGCATTTCATTTATTGTCTCCAAATGTTATGAAATATTATAAATACATATATATACAGGATATAATATATATATATATATATGATATCTAAATCATTTATATCATTCTGTAGATAATGGAATTTTGACCATAGGGAAAAATTGTAATTATAACAAGTTCATTTTTTACTCAAGTTTCGAACATCGATAAAATATCCAATATGAACTCAAATAATTAACTAATTTTTATATAAAGGTAATAAGTGATATAAAAGGAATAATAAACTTGAAAATGTTCTTAATCAAGTATAAATTAACTTATGTTTATTAATTAGGAATAACAAAGAACATATAAGACAAGTCGGACTTACGGAAAGGGGTTTCTTATCTCACTTTTAATTCCATGAGATTTTCTTTTTTTGCCACTTATTTATTGAATGTGGTGTATTTTTTACTTCCATTTGATATATATTATCATGATTATATTTATATTCATGGAATTTTGTGATTCATTTGATGGTTATTAACTTTTTTTCATATGACTCGACTGATTACAATAAGGTAAGGGGTTTTCATCTCACTCTTTATTTCCATGAGAATAATGCTATATTTGCCACTATTTACTTATGTGAGGTGTATGTACATACCATGATTGTATTCTTGGTGTAATATAATTTAATTCATGGGAATGTACATCTTAATTTTATGATACTTCTTTTAAGGGGTGTATGTTTCGTAAGTTACCAAATCGAAAAGGGAATTTCAAATTTCAATTTCCATTCATTCGGCTTTACACATACTTCATTGATTATTTTACTCCAGGAATATATGTGGAATAACAATTTATTATTTATGTAGTAATTTCCACTCCCCTTTTGGTAGATATAATTTTGATACACATAATCACTCCATTGATAATTTCTCAAGTCATTGATATGAACTTGATAAGAGTAATCTTAACTCAATTTCCATTCATTGAGTTAAACATCAAAGTAATGGGTGTTGTTTTTACAAGAATATGTGTGAATGTCCTCTGATTGATTTATACTAAATATCCAATCATATTGAGTGTATTTATATTTTTCACACATAATTATGTCGTTGATTTATCCTAAACCTAAGGATACGATCTTTATAATAGATTTCATCTCAAGTTACATTCCATTGAGACTTCTTTATTGTTATACGC
Source organism: Viscum album (assembly GCA_963277665.1). NCBI lineage: Eukaryota > Viridiplantae > Streptophyta > Magnoliopsida > Santalales > Viscaceae > Viscum > Viscum album. The sequence goes on from OY728132.1 coordinate 2,087,299,813, forward strand.
CAATTCACTTTTCTATGGTGTATATAATTTACTTTGACATAGTATGTCATGAATCCCTTTATTCTCATGATATTATAAATTTTTTATCACCTCAATTATTTTTATTCAAGTGTCTCTCTTTTAGTTAGGAAATATAACTAAAATATCATTTAAATGTTTTAAATATTTATTCTTATAAATCTTTCTCATTAATGTCCATGTTTTAAAAATGGTTTTAAGAATTTATTTATATAGACGTTAATTTTTAAAAATTAAAACCCATTTTAAAATTTTCAATTATTTATGAGACACTTTGATTCAAAAATATATTTTAAAAGCATTATTTATAAATAGAGTGACTTTTAAATGTTTTCAAGGAAAATGGGGATATTTCTCTCAAATATTTATGATGATTATTTTCATCTATGTCAATATCCTTTATTATTCTTGATTGTGGTTAATATATCATAATATAATCTTCCATATTGTATTGAGTGAGTTATTTTTGACTGTGGATGTGCTATTTTTATACCATTCATGGTTTGAGGTTAAAATATTGACATTTTATATGTTATTTTTAATATGAATGTTTAGATTACGTTTCAAACTTTTCATATGACGAATGCACTAAACTTAGTAAGTGATGGGTAGAGCCCACTATAGCTGCTCGATGCATCGGTAGGTCTCATGAGACAAACTAGTGTCTTGCCACAAAGCTTAAAAAAAATCTTATTTGTAGTCTTGGCACGAGGCCTTGACTATGTGGTTATGATGCCCAGTATTGTGAATTCCATGATTATGATATTATCTATTGATATTTCATGTGGTTATATTACTATTAGAATACCCATGACTATGTTTTGTTATGGAATTATTTACTTAGCTCATATTCCAACCATAAAGTGTTCGTGTTTATTATTTGTAAAGGCATGTGTTTTTAATTATTCACCATGCCTAATGTTTATGTTATCTTCTACTGTATTGATTACTCTTATTGAGCATTTTAGATCACCCCTTTCTTATGTTTTATTTTCCCAGGATATTAAGAAGTTAGTTATGAGTGACTTTCAGGCATAATCTAGGAAGCTTGGATGTTTCTAATGGAATAAATTAGTGTTGTTTTTCTTTACAAGTTGTAATGTTGAACATATGTATCTATCTTGTTTAAAATACTACTAAATTGATCGGTCTTTTAGGCCTTGATTCCTTGTAATCATTCCAATGTATTAAAATAATGACCAGCTCTTGGATTATTGGATCAGGCTGTTACATGGGCCTTAACCATTCACCCTCCAAAACCCTTCCAATTTCACTCCAAAATGATGAATTTCCTGGTAGGCCTCCCAAAATCTTCCAAAAACACAATGTAATAAAAAACAAAATCAAAATATACCTAAAATAAAAATCTAAAAACTCCCAAACTCAATATAAAACACCCAACCACCCATGGAAACTCAAGATCTAATACAAGGAAGAGCTGGAAAAGAACTTACCTGGACCTACCACACAAGACTCGATAGTAATATCTCATGTCTACCATCAACCCCCAAATAAAAAGAAGTTGAATCTAAAAATCCATACTCATTTTAAGAAACCTATCACTCTGATACCTTTTGTAATGAATCATCCTCGGCTTCCATCGGAACAGGTACCCAAGTTAACCCTTCACTGACCCAAGGGGTTTCCTCGATTCCCTAGTCTGATGAAAAGAATTAAGGGTACCAAAAATAAATATTGGCGATGGTTTCACACTCAATAACTCAAAACTAAACATCTAAATAAGTCATGAAAAAAGGAAATAATAATAAAATACCATAATTACATTTACAACAATAACTATTTAATAAAAGATTACAAAACTGTAAACTAAATCTGAATGTAAAAGAATAAAATAACAAAAGAGGCCAAATCATAACTTGAGATAACCATTTTCTTGAAACCAAAGGACCTACCACCATCTTCATGTGACTATCGAGTCACTTTCATAATCCCAAAAACCATTCACTTCAAAAAAATGAATAACTTGATCAAACCTGAAATTAAAGACCTGAAGAAAACCTACATAAAACATGAAGACTACATACTCACCAATATTATTATGAAGGGTGTAAGCCAAAGGACATTAGGATACCACCATTAATTAATTTTATTTATTTTATAAATGATACCAAAACATTTAGTTTGAAAATAGTGTAAAAAGAGGTTTTCATTTTTCCCTTTATATTATATAGAAACAAAAAAACATAAAAAATTTACATTCTAAAAGAACAACATTTATAAAACACGAAATAAATAGATTTTTTCAAAACCTTTTCAATTCAACATCCAATAATTTATTTTTAAAACTCCACACTTCTTAAAATATACCCACACGTGTATTAAAACATTTCAAAACCATGCCAATCAATAATTTGACCTTGAATACCATTTTCAAATTTTCATTTAAAATATTTTACACACATAAATCCATGGTAAACAGGGAAACAATGGTGATCTATAATAAAACACAACCATATAAGATAAAAAATAATTCTAATAAATGGATGGAACTAAACTAGTCAAATTCAAGACTAAACCATAAATGGATCAACACATCAAACAAGTCCATATAATAAATAATCATCTCACATGAAAATAAATAATAATAGTTATAACATAAGATAATAATCATGAGGCAACATCATAGGGGCTAACGAGATAGTACAAGACATGAAAAGGTGGACCTACAACCAACAGTTTAATGGTCACACAACCGTCAACTGAAACACTCTTACCAAGTCTCATTGATGACACCCAACTAGCCAGGTATTATGTATAACTAGTGGTAACTATCTATTCCATAAATATAAACTATCCTATCAAAATCCCACTACATCCAACAAAGTAACTCAAAGTTTCTTATAGAATAACTAAAGGAGGTGGGATATGAACAAAAAACATCTTCACATGAAGATAAAAAATCTCCAAGGGGTAACACCATAATCACATTATTCACACCTCACATAATTACCTTGTAAAGAGACCCAATACATAAGAATAACATGAATCGCATCACAACATCCATCACATGAATAAACATAACATCATAGACAAGTATGAGGGGGGTCACAAGGGAACAATCAACCATTAATCAATGATCACTTCATAAAGTTCCAACCAAGCCTTTATCTTATCACTTATATCATATACATTTGGAAATACACTTTTAAAACAATTTATAATCCAAACATAATTCGAAATAAAATCATAATAATCAATATTCACAATCAAACAACCAAAGGGAAACACCATTTCACATTATAAAACAACACCACCCTTTGAAAAAATGGAAACCCTTTTTAACCCAAAAGTAAAAATCACTTTGAAAAGCCAACTAATATTAAAACACAAAAAACAAGTATTTTTCTCATGGAAAAACATTCTTGAAATTTTATCAAACCTAAATAATTCTTAAAATACTATTTAAAAACCATGTTCTATTAGAAAAAACAATTCACCTATTTCTTCCAAAGGAAAGACATACTCAAACATTGATTTTTTTGAAAAATACAAAAAAAATCTACCATATACATATTAACATTAACTCAAATACACTTTTAAAACATCAATCATTTAAGGAACTCTTTAATAAAAGTAATAAAAATAGAAACACCTACCTCATGTGGTGAAATCATGTTTCCTTTGAAGAAAACCATTAGTTCAAGTCTTAAAGGTGGGATCATAACCCCTAGAATGAAAAATCCCAATTTTACAACAACCCTAGGTATTAAAATCATCCAACAATGAAAACTAGGGTTATAGAATAAGATAAAAATTGGATAAAACCAAAGAAGAATGAGAAAGGAACCCTAACCTTTTAATACAGGTGAACAATCACTAAGAAAAAACTTATAAATCTACTTAGAGGGTCCTAGGTTAGGGATAGAACCCCATGGAAGGCACCAAAATTAGGGGGTATAAGTGGGGAATCCAAGGGAGGAAACTCAAATTAAAAATTACACAAAAGGAAAAATATATCCTCCTTAGAGTGGGTTACATAGTTTATCCACATGGTTTACCAAACTGTGCAGTAACCATATTGATCTCCACTGTTAAGGGGTGTATGGACTACTCACTTATGCTACCTAGTTAGTTTATCTTTGTTCCATTACCATGTTACTTGGATCCCCAAAAATTCACCCTTTTTAGTCCAAAATGAATCCAACTCGAGGGAAGAATACATCCATCAAATAACCACACATAAAAGTGACACTGATGTGCCACATGTGGGGAGTCAGATTAACATTATATTGTGAGACAAATTGATGTCAAGCATATCATTAAAAGTGTGCGCTTAAATGATGAATATTAACTACTAAATAGGAGTCCCATTTCATAATTTGTTTTCGAGGGACTCTTTCTTATCATTATGAACACATTATGAGTTTTCATTGAATTCTCATGAAACCATCTCGTTTCATGTCCACTTTCATCATGCTTCCCTATATGGTGGCACTACTTCCTTGATCCTCCCCATGATTTTCCTACCAATATAGACCTATATTGATCCTCGATAGTAAACTAGGAAATATGTTGAGGGTCAGTGTATTGTCAAGTGACAATATAAAAAATTAATTTTTTATATTTAGTTATTTTTTATTATAATTTATATAATTTATATCAATGATAAGTGTTGGGATTTATATAATTAATTTTTATAAGACTAAGTTTAAAATTTAAAATTTCATGTTTTATTCTCATATTAGATAAAGTCATTATTTAATTTTATACTCCTTTATATTATTCAAATTTATAAGTTATTTATTGAATATTAATAATATGTATTATTATATTAATGTGATAAAATTCTTGTAAGAGATATATCCTTGAATTTCATACTAGGTATGACTTAATAATATTTAGATTTTTATCTACCTAGACCTTAGGTTTTTTAGAGTTATAATCTTGAGAACAATTTTTAAATATTGTGAATACTTATTAGGTATTATATATATCATGAATTAAATTCTCTCTTGAGTAAAGTCTCCTCAATGAGAGGGACTTAGAGTCAAACTACATGCCAGACTGAAAGATAATGAATTATTTTATAAAGGTGAGGTGTTGGCTATCTATCGATCCCTTATTACTCATTTAGAGATTTTCAATCTCATATAACTCTATACATTTTCATTAAAAATTCATATACCTTATGAATTATATTTATTAAGATATATATAAATATATATATGAATATACTTGGATTCTATTTTTGGGTAATTAATACAAACTTGAACCTTGTATAAAGAGTTTCACATTAATTTGTTGTTGACTCATCAATTTGGTGGACGGAATAGTAATACCAAAACTAAATCATTAGGATAATTCATAAATAATGGAATAAAACATGAGAAGATAAATATTTCATGAGATGTAATGTTTAGGAATTTAGTATTCATATGATGTATATTAATTTTGTGAAACTTTTAAACGAAAACACATATAATACCAAGTGTTAGAATCCTTCTAAAGAGGAACTTTATATGACCTTGATCATCCAACTAGGTAGGTTATTACAATGTAAGGTGCCTCTAGATTATCTTGTATACGAAAATAAAAATATATATTACATCATATAATCCATGGGAAAGTTATTCCATAGTATGGTTCCCCAAGATTGTATTTTCTTATATTTTTCTCAACATTTTATATGGGTGTCACATAGCTTGGAAACCCTGAGTGTTAGGATACTAGAGGTATCATGAACCAACCCCATTTAACCTTCCATGTCACCCAGGTTAGCCTATAAGAAAAAACAAGTGGAATTATGAATCCCCAGAGGTCATCAACAAGCACCAAGAAAACATATAAAAACTACATGTGAATGATTTAACCCTAAAGTAAAAGTTAATAAGTAGAGGATCATTTACTAAGAACCCTATATGATGCATCTATAATTTCAACTTCCATGTATAACAAAATATAAAGATACAAATAAATTAATTAAATAAATTATACATGACCAAAAAATGAACCAACCCATTTGTATCAATATAAAAAATCATCTAAAATAAATACAAAGTGAGGTAAAATGTGATGAAACTAAATACAGGAAAAAAATATGGCTGACTTAGCTGATATATCAACATCCAAATATAAACCAAAACTCAAATCATACTGCAAGAGCACCACCAAGGACCTATGGTCACTCACCATATCCAATCACACCTATTTTGGATCAATGGAGTGATATAAAATTCAATAATGAAACTTGTAACCTATATAAAGCATATAAGGTGCAAACACAGATGCAAGAGCTTGTATATAGGGCATGAGATAACATGCCTAGTAAGATATTACCAAGAAGTATACGCAATATACTTTAATAAAAAATCATGAATGGTAGTTTGAAATACAATAAAAATAAATTTTATAATTTTATAATACTTGAATAAATTCAAACATAACTTTAATAAAAAATAACTAATCACTTGTTCTTTTATAAAACCATTTATGATCCCTGTTTTGATAATGGAAAAACTTTTAATCTCCTAAAATGGGAAACTTTGTAATTATGAAAATAAAATAATTCCTTTTACCTCATTTCAAAATATTTCACGAAATATTATCCACAAACAAACATTTTGGTTTAATTTTTAAACATATTTCCAAAAAACACCCATTTAAATAATTTAGAGAAAACCACAAACCCAAAATTTTAGAAACAAAAATCAGGTAAGAACCACTATATCAGAGAAACATTAGAAGAAAAAATAGAGATAATTTATATGGTTCCACAAGAAAGATAAGTACAATGGGATATAAATAAATCATTTAATCCCCTATATATAATAAACAATCAAGGAATATATGTCATGGGATAAACCCTATGTCCTAATGTGAGATAATCTTAACAATATTTTAATAACACGTGACAAATTTCAATCCTATATTGTAATAAAATTAAACTACAATCTAACATATTATCTTGCATTAGCCTTATCAAATACCCCCTCTATCTAGCCCTAGTGTATCACAAAACTATAGGAATACTAGTATTTGTTTTCACTGAACTAGTGTAGTATGATTCAAGGACTCCCACTTAGTTACCTGGATTCCCATGACATAATCAATTGGAGGTAAGAAAACAATCAATCCAAGATTAATATATATACATCAATAAAGCAAAACAAAATACATCTTACCTCGCCTCCAACACCCTCACATGAAACATCCTTGGTTTCTACATCATATAACCATCACATAATAACGAAAATACCTAAATGGGAGAAACAAGCTTAAGGGGAAATAAAAAGGGTCTCACGAGCATTAAACCATTTGTTTTAAAATGAAAAAATGGAATTTATCAGAAATTTGAATTAATATTCCAATAAATTTTCCATTTCTTAAAAACTTATATTTTAAAATAATATTTAGAGGTAATTTTGAAACAAACATTCTCTTTATCCCAAAATCATCCTTATAAAACATGGTATCCTTTCTTTGAAAATCACAACATGGACCAAGAATTCCATTTTCCATAAAAATAATTTTAATGAAACTATAAAGTATCTCAAAAAGTTTTTTCATGCTTTAAAATTTATTTTAAAATAGATAAACATAATTTATAAGAAATCATTTTTATTCCAAACCACACTTCCATGGGAAAAAATTAGAATATCAGCATATAAGTAATATATAACCGTATATTTATAGATAACTAATTTAAAACAAAAAATAATCTCATGAATTACTAAATAAATTAAATACATAGAAACTTGTACCTCAATCCAAGAATAAATAAATCACCTTTCATGCTGAAGGATAAGACAAGTAATGAATCACCAACTTCAAGCATTAAGAGACCGAGAGCCTAGGTTAGAAATAACCCAAATCCTAAATCCCATCATCACAATGATTAGGGTTCTAGGGATAAAGATAAAACTAGAATAAATGGAAGATGGGATATATGAGAAGGTAGGGTAGGATGAAATGATGAATTTCCTTGGAGTAATATCTTTAAAACATGAACTGGAAGGCTCAAAATCAAGAGGAAGAGAGGGGGAGACTCCCTTGAATGTTTTTGGAGGTAGGACAAAAAAGTAAGTGAGATGAAGGGTAGAAAAAACATTAATTCCAATTGGTAATTTAATTCATTTATCATTCTAAGTAAATCTAGAATGATATATGTTTCGGATGCATTATTGTACAAACCATGATCCAACTATGTGGGAGACACTGTAAGGCATCTAGAAAACTAACAAGGTTTTGATGCATGGTTTCTTCTAACCATGAACCAGCTATGTGGATCACCCCTAAACCCCAAAAAAAACATAGTTACCCAATTTTTTGGATACCCCATTATCTTGATAAACTGTGTGACAACTATGTAAAACCTAGTGTTATAATTTCCCACCATTCCACTTTCTTTCCCTAGAATATATTTTTTTAAATGTAAAAGGTAACAGAACATCAAAAACATCCACAACATAATTTAAGAGGGGTGGGTAAGGTAAATATTTAATATCTTACTATTAAAATAAAACCACTCATTATGGTCTAGCCTCAAAACCATTAATTATATATCATAAAATCATTTAAACCAATCTCCCAAAATCATCAAACATATCTAAGTTTATCCCAATTATGATTGCATACCCTAGGGGCCTAATAGGATAAAGGCCCATTTAGGTCTCCCCACCATTTAAAATTAATCTAAATTGTTAAAAATACAGAAAAATAAAATTTCTACCAACCATAAATAACCCACAAGATAACCCAAATATCCACAAAAAATATCATCAAAATCATTGAGAATCCACCATTACTTTTCCAACCCAAAACAAATCAAGAAAAATAACCACAACATGCCTCTATACAGAGTGAAAAGGATAAAATCTAATGTAAAAAGATAAAAGAAATTGGTAAAATAGGAAATCACACCTAGAAAAAAAATCTCATAGTGAACCCCCAAAAAACAAACCAAACACTAGTTAGTGCATAACCCAAACAAGTGTTTTCCAAATCCTATTTTCCCAAGAACACAATAATTTGTTCCCTATGTCCGCCTATCCAATAATACTTAATGAAAAATAATTACACAAAATAATCATGATAATGACAAAAATAAAACTAACATCACATCAAATTAATCAAAGAGGAGTCCAATGGGAATATCTAATATTAATTTCCTCAAAATATTTGATCTAATCAAAATCCAAAAAAAGACCAAAAAATATATAATCACCCAAAATTGGATCACACTTGAGAATTATTCAAATAAATCAACTTAAAATAATTTTAAATATGGTATAAATATACAGAAAATAGGAAATCCCATGGAGTTTTCAATTAAGATGTCTTAGAGTGCCTTGTAGATCCACACTGAAAGAATACGAGGTGTCTCTTATTATTACAAGAACCACTGGAGTCTCAAGAAGGCTGACTTTTATCAACCTATAATTCCAAATATAACTCATCTATCTTCATATCTATACTATATGATTTACCTACATTCATAAATTATTTAATCAAGGTGTATCCAATTATTAGATATCTTGACTTATTAGCTTCCACCTAAATGGCCTCCTCAACCACCTTCTTAAAATATACCAAGATTTATCCAAGTGTTGCTAATCTAAGATCTGGGTGAATACCTCTATTAAAGAAATGTGATTTTATAGGTTCATAAATTAGTATCCCAGAATAAAATACTACCATCTCTAAAAAATATGAACAAACACATTAAAAGTTCATTTATCTTGATAAAGGCTCGTGAAATCAATAGATTTTACCACTTCCTTGTCCTCACGAAAAAAAAATGAATTTAAAACATGTTTAATAACACCTAGAATATGTTATTTTGAAACTAAAAAGGTTCCCCTAATACCCACCACACTAAAATCAGTGAAATAATAGATATTATAGAAGCTATAACCCATGAAGATTCATGAGTATGAAGAGAATTGAAGATTATCTCAATCCTTTCAAAAAACTCCACAGGTTTAGCACAACCTTTATTACTTTTAAAAGATGGCATAAACTAATTAATGAAGTTTGAGATATTGTTTAAGAAAAGTAAAGGTTTTAAGTCCACCACTCTATATGGAGTCTGATCATAGTTTGAGACTAGGAGTTGTTTGTATGTTTTTGTGAGGAGTTTGTTGAAGATGTTTTTAAAGAGGTTGAAGTGGATGTATTTCATTGTGTTTTATTTTTTAGTTAATATAGAAATCATATTCATAAAAACATTTTTTTAAAATTGATGATGTTTGGAGACTAATTTAGTTGATTTTTAAGCTGGTTTGATGTTTTTAAATCATGAAAAGTGTTCATGATTCAAGCTGATTGACGGAAACTGGTGGAAGTACACTCAAACCATAGATATTGGTTTTGTGTTGTAAAAGTTTATTGAGTTATAATATTTGTGCCTTAAATTGTTGTAACACCATAAATTATGTTGGTTTGATTTTTAGTGGCCTTATAAACATGATTAATTCTACACTATAGGTGGTTTATACACCAAAAAGGAGGTCGATTTTTTTTCTTATGGCCTTAAAAAAATTATAGAGCTATACATTGTAGGAATTTTCTATGAAACAACCAATTAATATCAAAATAGACCAAACTGCAACAGAATTTTCTATGATGTAATGGTTGGTTTTTTACAATTTTATGGAACTATATATTTAAATACCTCTTTTTCATCGTATCATATCATGTCTAAATGTTCCTAGGAAGTTAAAAATAACTATTTTGAACATTATCCTACTTCTCAAAGGGGAATTTTGTGTGGTGAAGATGGATTTATGGGCAGTTTGAGCAGACATTATGGCTTATCTTTATCTAATGGGTTTGGTGGTTATTCCATCCTATTATAACTACTAATTTTAATTCTATAGTCTAGATGAAATGAAATATGATCTGCGGCTTTTTATTAAAGAGAGTATTTGAATTTAAAATTTAAATTCCAATATAAATTAGAAAAAAACTAATTTTTAGTGGATAAATTGTGTGAAACAAATCAGAGAAATATTGAGATATAATTGAATACGTTTTTGGTATGTGTAAACAAATATATTTGGTGATTATCCAAAGTTGAATAAAGGCAGAAGAATAATAAAATTCATGTTTTTTGGTGAATGTGAATTCCATAAAAAGTTAACAAGAAACTTGTATTTCTATAAGTTTGAAGAATAAGTTATTCTTGTTTTATATTGCAAAAGTAGAGAATGAGAGGAGCAACTTACCACACTCAGCAACTTGGAGTATGTCTATTTGGATTTAGACACTAATGGTGTTTCTAAGTTATTATAATTATGTTTGTATAGGATTAACTATCTATGTGGGATGCACAAAATATTCATGAGACTTTTAAGAAAAATCTATGGATTCACCCTACTCGTAGTGATTCACCATATTCTATTAGTAGATTGTATGAACATGGATTTTTCTAAATCATAACAAGGAATATCAACTGACATTTAGTATTAAACATTATAAACCATTTTTTCTGTGTATGTGTGTTCATGTGTGTAAGAAGATAATAATAAATTAACTCTAAAACATGATGATGGTTGTTTTAAAAGGGAAAAACATAAAATTTCTTAATCACTAATTCACCCCCAGTGATTCCACTGGTCCTATGGTACTATAAGTTACATTAGTGTGAGGTTCCTTTATTTGTTGGTATATTTTTTTAATTATCTCCTACCCAAAATAATGTGTCATTGAATTTTTATCTAATCTATAATGGATATTTTAATTTCAGTGAATAAATAGGGGATTCCTACATTTAATGGGAAATTTTATCATATATTTAAGGATGATATATCGCTATTAATATTATCTATCAGTTATGATTTTTTGGAAGTAAAAATATATGAATTGTATCCTTGTTTTTAATATATTTTCATGACTCTTGTGGACAAGAGGAATGTTTATAATTACGGTCATCTAAAGAATATTATCTTATCTTCTCTTTCAAATAATGAATTTTTGGAAGTAAAAGGTATCCAAATAGTGAACATTTTATGGGATAAAATTTATAATATATATTAATAAAATTATAAATTTAGGAGGTAAAGTTTCAGTCTTTTAGACTTGAGTATGAAGATATTTTGATAAATGCTGATGATACCATTTATAGTTTATTCACAAGGGTAAATGAATTTTTTATTACTATCAGAGGCTATGGGGACAAGTTAGAAGATTTTAACCTTATTGAAAGTACATTACATATCTTACCAAATAAATGTGATGAAAAAATATGTACATTAGAAGAAAAATACCTTGGTGACATTCCTCTTGAATATTTTTATTTTTTTCAAATTTATTATGAATTGAGTAAGGATGATGTTGTTAAAAAGCAAGTAAATTTTGAAAATGGAAATTATTCAAAAGCCTCTAAATTTGAAAAAAGAAAGATGTTTCCTTGTGAGGATGATGAATTTGGTTCAAAAAATTCAATTTCTAATGTGGATGTAGAGTTTTTAAAAATTATGTCTATTATTTCTAGAAATGTAAGAATATTTAACTTCCAGATAAAAGGGAATATACCACTCAAATTATTTAATTATTGAGTTCTTGATATTTTAAAATAATTTTTCCTATGATTAAAGAATATGGATCTAGTGATAAAGAATATATGAGATATAAAAGATTCTCAAGGAATAATTCATCTAGGAAAAAAATATATTTTTGTATAAAGGGTAAGAATTTCTCAAATAAAAAGGAGATAATTTTTTATCTCTTTATGTGGAATGTGAAAGTAGTGATTATGAATATGTGGTTGACACTAATAATGATAATGGTAAAAAACTTATCATTTCAAAATTTAATGATGGATATTTCACTAGTGATGGAATTAAGGATTTTTCAAAATTAATATGAATAAACTAAAATTTAGTTCATTTAAAAAGTTATAATTAAAGGAATGTATCTAAAAATTTACAAATCTTGGAAAGGAAAAAAAGAAATTTGAGAAAGACAATCAATATAATTATTGTATAGAAGTAGTGCATGAAAATGAAAAATCTAAGTTGTTTAAGGATATTAATGACCAAAACATCCTTTAAATTGAGAATAATTTGAGTTTCAATATGTAAGGAATGGTAATAGAGTTTGATAAATATCTTGATATTACTCAATTTAATTTGGTAAAAGTTGAATAAGAACTGAACCTATATGGAATCATTTTTCAAAAATCTATTTAAAAACAAGGAAGATGTTAAAAGAGTAATAATTTGTAAGAATATCTATAAAAAATATATTAAATACGATTTTAATGTTGAAAAGGTTGGAAAATAGTTTTAGAAGAATAATGCAATAAAGATAATAATGTTTGTGGATAAATCAAATGAGTCGAAAAAATCTAGAAATTTTGTGAACTCAAACTCTTATTTAAAATATTATTTTATTTATGACTATTAACATGACGAAAATAAGTCTATAATGAATTAGAATTTTTTTTAGTTTTTATAATTTTATTTTATAAAAATAACTTAATATTTATTATCAAAATAAGTTTGAAAGGATTAAACACAGTTCTAGACAACGTACTATTTTCAAGTGTAAAAATGATTTTTATTCATATTTTTAGTATTGTAGAGGCTTAAATAATATATATAGGATGTATTGGTTTAATTATCATCATCATTATTAGTGTAGAAGACATTGGAGACAAAACTTGTGAGGGATCCATACCACATAAATGAAAAAAAAATAGAAACAATATGAATAATATGGTCTATGTATTTAGAGGAGATTTCAACTGTTGGAAGATCTATGTGAAATATGTGATCATTTGGATCAATTTTCTAATGTATTTTCCCACCATGTTACTATCATAACAGGGAAATATGTATTAGGATAGATATAATAAAATTAAATAAAAATCACTTATTATTGTCATTGCACTTAAAGCATTAAATAACAAGATTCCATTAATGTTTGATAGTTAGGGTTATTAGAATATGTTAGGATATTTGGATCTATTTAATAATGTTGATAATATTAAATAAGGACCTATAATGTTTGGATACAATGGTTATATCAATATTAAAGGGGGCAATTTTTCTATTATTAGAAAAATAAAAATTAGAATCCAAGAACACCCTTTATATTGATGGGATAAATCACAAATTAATGAGTGTTTATCAGCTTTGTGAGGAAGTAAATGAGGTGATATTTAGTAAATATTATTTTTTGATGAAAATAATTGAAGATGGAAAATTTTAAAAAAGAGGGAAATGAAAAAATGGTAACCAATTTCATGTCAGAGATGTGTGTAAAACATATTATTTGAGCATGAAAGCTGAGAATGTACTTGGGAAGAAAAGATTTTATTTTCCTGATCAAAGTAATATGAGAAATATTACTCAAATATAATGTGTTTGTGGTATACATAATACAAGGATATAGATATATTGGTGTTTATATATATGTCAAAATGGAAATATCACTCATTATTCATACAAAAGGTTGATATTAATACATCTCATCGTTTCAAACTAATTCATTCAGATATATATGTGCCCATGAGAAAATAGTTAATGAATGTAGATATGTATTATATTTAGTTTATTAATGATTTTTTTAAAATTAAATGTATTATGTTTAAGAAACATAAATCATAGTCTCTAAATGTAATAAACAGTTTTAGGAGAAGTTCTAAGAGAGGTTTAGTTACACTCTAAAGAGATTAAAGACTCATAATGGTGTTGAGTACAGAAAAAAATGTTTGAATATTATCTTAAAACATGGAATTCATCATGAAATCAGTATACCATAAAAACCCCCAATAACATTGCGTGGATTAATAGAAAAATAAAATCTTGGTATAGATAGATTAAACGATGTTTATAGAGAAAGATACCTCTCGGTATTTTTTTAGGAATGTTATTGGAGTAAAAATTCATGTTCAAAATTGTTTTTAAAGGAAAAATTAACATGTGACTCCATATGATATGTACTATAATAATAAACCAAGTTTTAAGTGTATTGTAGTGTTTAAAATTCCTTGTATCATCAAAATTAAAGGTTAAAATAAGGGAAAGTTTGATCCATGTGGTGTTGGTTAAATGTTTTTGGCTATCCACCAACTGGAAGAGGATAAATATGTTATAACAAAAAAACTAGATAAACTTTTGTTATGTTTGATGTGAAGATTCAGTAATATACAAAAATTATGTTATTAATAACTAAAAAAGTTCCATAAGTTATTTTCGTGGTCATCTTCATGATTAAATTGAAGAAATACTAGAAAAAGATGAAAGTTTTAAAGATGTTTACATTTGAGAAGAATATTTATCTATTTTGAGTGATGAGAAAAAATTTCATTTATCTCATCCAAGGATGAGAATGAAATTATAGTTTCAAATAATCATTGGGGTCATAGATAAAAGGTATGAACTAGGAGAACTATGAGGAAAAAATTCATACCACATTGTTTTCTCAAGTGAAAACTATAGAAGTTGAAGAAGAAAACAATCATAAATAATGGTTTGATATTATGAATTAATAATTAAACTAGATAGTGAAGAATAAAACTAGGGAGTAGGTGCCCAATCATATAGAAAATAATGTAAATGGAAAAAATTGGTTGTTTTTAAACGAACTGAATGAAAAAGGTGAAGTGGTGAGAAATAAATATATCGTGTAAATATTATTTATAAGATGAAGGAGTGGAATTTAATATGAATGTTCACCTAATTTCAAGGCTTGAAAACATTCGAATTTTTATTTCTATTTTAGAATAAAGGAATGATAAGATATTACAAATATATTTCAAGTGTAACCACATGATTTGTAATGATTTTTTTAAAATAAATTAAATTTCTTTGAAATATTGTGTTATATGAAACACAAATTTTAGCTTGAATTATATGAAAACATAGAATTTTAAAAATCAGTGATAAATTATTAATATTATTATAAAAACACAATAGTTATAACCAAGCCATTAAACTCAGTGATATGAATAATAATAAATACTTTAAAAATATTTAGTATAATGTTTTATATAAATAAAATATATTGATAAAAAATTACATAATTTTTAGAAAAGTTTTTATATGTTTTGAAAATACTATTTTCTAAAAAAATGTTGTTATTAATTATTATTTTGAACAATAATAAAATTAATTTCTGATGATTTTTAAAATTAATTTAAGAAAATAATATTCAGTTTTTTAGACATCATTTTAAAATCATCTTAGGGTGAAATTTTGGGATTTTTTTAAAATATTACTTTGTTAGTGTATAGTGAAAATAATGGGTTTTATTAAAAACATTCTTTTCATTTAATGAATTTATAATGTTTAAATTTGTTATTAAATGGGTTTAAAATTAAAATTAATGAAAATAAATATAAATTAATATAATTTAGTCCATTTTAATCATTTTTATACTGAATTTGGATATAAAAAATTTGCAAACTTTTTAACATTTTATCTTTTGAAAACCGCTTTCTCGTCGTATTTGCGGGTTTAATTTTAAATTAAAATTATTCAATTATTTGAATAAGCATAATTTATATTATATAATATGTCTAAATTATTTTTTGATCATAAAAAATAGTAAAAACATTAAAAACTATTTACCATGGTTAAATTTAAAATGAGTTTACTAAGGGGTTAAACATAAAAGATAAGGGTTAAAATGATCAAAAAAACTCCAAAGCCCATTGGATATAGATTTTTAGAAATTCTCTCTTATGTTATACATAATTTTCCATTTTATATACTTCATAATTTTAAAAACATGGTTACACCAGTTTATTATCAAAAATTATAAGTGTTCCACTCAGCTTATTTATAAAATGTCACCCCAATACTCCACTATTAAAACTTCCAAAACCCTTTTCAGACTATAAATGACCAAATAACTTACTTAAATCCCACCCCATAACTAAGAATTTGATTTTATTTCTTCCACCACCTCCTTAAATTATTATTAAACCATAATGTTATAATAAAATCAATATAATAAATTTAATTATATTTCATTATATTAATTTAATACACTAAATACTTCTCCATTTTCATCAAATGGGTTAGGAAAACACCATTTCTGTGTATAACGAATTACCACCTCACGAACCGATGTCATTCGTTTTTCCATCACCACCTATAATATATGGATATAACGATGGATTAAATGTTTATATATGATATTTATGATACTATTATTCTTATGGAGTCATTATATCACATTTTACCTATTACTTTCCATTTTATGGGAATATGATAACGTTGTTCATGATTATGGTGGACTACCACCTCGCAAAGCGATGTGATCCATTAACACTTTACATGGAAGGTAATAAGGATATTTTTAATAAAAATATGTGATATTTTTGACATAAAAAATGATTTATTAATGTTAATATATTATTTAATAGTATTTTCTTCAATCAGTTGAGAACATGGAGACAACATTCTTGCATATGTATGGCTTACCATCTCCGTGAACGGTGTATTTCATTTTATATATCTAAATCTTATGGATTACTCTATAAAATATATAATAAATATATATGATATTTATATCATGGTTAAAAAAATTATATGATGATAACATGATTAAAATAATAGGAATAAAAATACAAAATAAAAACACACAAGAAAAACAAATCAGTTATTGCCCGAAACATGACTTTAACATGGAATTTTTTATAAATGGGTAATAATGGTCATAATAAAATCATATATGCTTTTATATATATAATTAAAATTTTTTAATGGATTTATAATAAACTTATATTTATTATAAAAGTGGTTTAAATTCATACGAAGGAATTTGAGACTTAAGGTAATGACTTTTTTTCTCGATTCTCCTTCTTTTAGACATATGTCATGTAATGCACCTATATTATTTTGTAAGGTGTGTATATAGACCATTTAACATGTTATCTCATGAATATACTTATTTTCATGTAACATCCTAGGTAAATAAAGAATATTACATTTTCATATTTATTAATATTTGTGAATAAAATGTTAATATTACTTTAAAGGGAATGATATGTTTGATGGTGTACCCAATACGCAACAACGTGTTTCTTTGAAATCTTACATTGCACACTAATAATATAATAATATTTTTTTAAATGGTAGTTAATGAATAGACATTGTAATGGCGGGAATGAAAAAAACTAACTAAAAAATTATTATATATGGTTGTTAAATATTTTAATAATTACCCAATAAATTATAGAGGCTTAAAATGCGAATGAATCCAATTTTAAGCATAAATATTCTAATATTCTTTAAAATGTCGATTAACCTCCTTTTGATGAAGAACCCTTTTTAAAACTACTTTTTGTCAACTTTATATGTTATATTTGAAAAAATAAAATCCTTCTTCATAATTGGGACATCAAAATGCATTTTTTATAAATTGTTGTTATTTTTCCGATAAAATGTATTTTTTTAATGAATAGTGAAAATGTTGTATTTTAATTCAAAACCTCCTTTTAAAATAATTTATTTATATAGTTATATTATATTTTTAATTGGTTTTAAAGTTTAATTATAATATATTTTTACCATTTAATCCAATTTTGGTCATTATAGTTAATTTCACATTCAAATTGAACATAAACAAGAGTCAATATTTTGAAAAAAATTGTTTCTTAAAAACACACTATTTTTTTGACAGAGAGAGTTAATTATAAAATTAATTAATTAAAATTATATGTTTTTAATTTGGTAAAATGGATATAATTTTTGAATTTTGAATATCAAATATATCTTAGGGTGAATTTTTGGTATTTTTCTCATAATGTTCATTTTTATGAATAGTGAAAAATACTGCATTTTAATTCAAAATTGCTTTTTCATATAATTTATTTATATAGTTAGATTTTAAATTTAATTAGTTTTAAAGTTTAATTGTATTATATTATTATCAATTAATACACTTTTGTTCATTGGAAGTAATTTCACTTTTCAATTGGATGTAAAAATAAGTCAATCTTTTGATAAATTTTACTTCTTAAATACTCGTCTTTGGTTTTGACAACGAGAATGATTTTTAAATTAATTAATGAAATTTATTTGTTTGTAATTTGGTAAAATGGATTCCATATTTGGAATTATAAGGTCCATATTATGTAATTAAGACTCTTTTGTTTTTGGACATTATGAATAGTAACGACGGAAATTATCTTTAATTATCGTGATTAATTAGTAATCGGGTAGTTAAGGGTAATAAAATAATATGATAATAATATAAAATGACACCAACTTGTGTCCAAATAATTTCTTTGAGTCATGTAAGACCTTTCGATTCCTTGTTCCAACTTTGGGTTCCCATGGAATCACTTTAGTGTGATAGTGACCTTTTATTATATTTTTTTTAAAGAAAGGAAAATATAACCAAAGTATGTATCACCTATGTAAAAAAAATTAGTTTGGTTTATATAAATGATATCTTATAATATAAAACTTAATTATAAAATCTAAAAATATTTCCGACATCATGTAATGTTTTTATAATTTCTAGACATTAAATAAATAAATTTATTTATGACACCATGATGATGCAGTGATTACCTCATTAATAAACGATTTAAATAAAATGAAAAGGTAAGGTAAAACCTAGGACATTCAATTTTCAAAAACCTATTGTATGGGTGTATTTAGAATCCTTATCACCTTATTCTCAAAATATATTATTTTGGGACCTTTAAAATCGAAAACACATTTTATAACAAAGTAACATTTCAAGACTTTCCAAAAGTGACCCTCCTCCCTCTTAAAAAAGGCCTCCACCTCTACCCCCTTACCCACACCTCTCAAGCCCTTGTCTCATCAAAAATCTGCACATATTATCTCTCCACATCCCTCTCTTACTCTTAGAAGCCTCACATTGGGCAGAAGTCTTCCCAAGGAATCCTTTGGCTCAAAACAATAAGAGTTACCTGATTTAGAGGTAATGTCTTCTCTCGAGTTTCTTTATTTTATTTTCCTTATTCACTCACCAATATATTCTTATTATTTTATCACATAATAACACCAGTATCCTAAATATACTAGTATTTTGTTATGATAAGTATTCTACCTACACTTACACACACCTATGTCTAATGGTTAATGAACATATTGCTTCTGTGGGTGGCGAATTACTGCCTCATGAAATGATGATTGTTCAATCTCCTTTTAACACCTGTCATGGTGGTCGTTATGATATTAATATATTTATATATTATATTTATTATATTTATGTCTTCTCTATGATTTTGTATTTTATATTTAAAACATACCTTTATGCTTTGCATGTTGTGAAAATGCGATAATTTCATATGAGGAAGTGTGGACTACCACCTGCTCAAGTGAGGTGACTCGTTCAAGCAATACATGGAATGTATAAAGAAAAAAATTAATGAACTTATGTTACCTATATAGAATATATATTATACTGGAATTATAATATATCTATTTCTCATTTAGTTTTAATTCCATTAATATGACAAAATAAAATAAAAGTAGTGTTCATGCGTACGTACGGCCTACCATCTCTTTGAACGGTGCATTTCATTTTTTTTCTCAAAATGTTATGGAATAGTATAAAATGAATATATACTGGATATATATGATATTTAAATCATTTATACTATTCTGGAGATTATTTACTTATAACTACATGGACAATTCGTTTCAAACAAGTTCATTTTTTACTCATGTACCGAACATCGACAAAAACATCTGATATGAACTCACATAATTAAATAATTAGTATAACATTATAATATGTGATATGAATTGAATAATAAAATATAAAGTATGTACTTAAGAAATTATAAATTGACCAAAGTTTATTATTCAGGAATATAAAGAAACGAACAAGACAAGTTAGACTTGAGGTAAGGGATCCTACATCTCTCTTTCTTTTTAAGTACTCTCTTTTATTTCACTTATTTTAATCTCCTATTTCTTATGTCGGGGGGTGTTATTTTATATTACTCTAACTTTAATTTTTATTTTAATATTATTAGAGAACCTAGTTTATCTCATCAATCCATTTTTGGCAGTTTTAAGTGGCGCCGTTAGGCTGCCGAATTTTTGTAAGGGATTTCTTATCTCACTTTTAATTCAGTGAGATTTCCATTATTCGCAACTTATATATTGCATGTGGTGTATTATGTACTGAAATTTCATATATATTATCATGATTATATTTATATTCATGGTATTATTTGATTCATTTATTTTTTATTATCTTTTGTTCATATGACTCGATTGATCACAACGAAGTAAGGGGTTTTTATCTCACTTTTTGTTCCCGTCAGATTCATGCTACATTTGACACTATTTCCTTTTGTGTGGTGTATGTACTGCCCTTGATTGTATTACTTGTGTAATATAATTTAATTTATGGATATTTACATATTCATTTTATAACCCTTCTTTCATGGGGTGTACGTTTCGAAAGTTACCCAAATCGGTAAGGGAACCTTTCACCCTCCTCTTTTTGAATAGACTTCTTTTTGTTATGTCTTTTAATTTACATATTCTTATGTTGGGATATCTTCTTCTATATACTTATTTCTGTAAATTTTATTTCCAAGTGATGAGATACCCCTTTTTATTTCTCATCATCTCATTTTTTAAATTTTAAAGTGACGTCGTTAGGCTGTCGAATTTCTGTAAGGGAACTTCTTAACCCAATTTCAATTCTTTGGGTTAAACCCCTAATTTATGATTATGTCATGCTATGAATATGTGTGGATGACCTGTGATTGTTTTACACTTAATAACCACTTATATTGGGTGTATTTATATTTTTCACACATAATTATGTAATTGATTTATCCTTAATCTAAGGATACTGTCTTTGTAAGGGACTTCGTCTCAATCTCCTTTCATTGAGGCATATTTTGTTTTATACACAACTTTATTTTATACGGTGTATAAACCCCATTGACTATTATTGAAAAGGAATCTTTTATCTATGAAGAGTTTTACTAAACGACAAAAAGTATGTTTTTTTAACGTACACAGTTACAACGACCTTTCCTCCACTGCGAGTATTATTTGATCTTTGGCTTCCTCAACAAGTCGTAATGTTTTAAAAGAAAATAAATACCATATACTCTTTTACATATTTTGGTATTGAAAATGGTTTTTATAAAGGATTATTTTATGTCAATATATTTAAATGATATATTGTGATTCAAATGTGGAAATATTATCATTCCTTTATATTGATTTTATGTGTTATGATTTTATAATGGTACTTGGACATTTGATGGCTGGTTACATGATAAACAAAATAATGGGTGGTTCTGTAAAAAATAGGACAGGTGGTTACGTTATAACCTCCAATGCATTAGGTATGGAAGTCAGCCGTATCGCTATTCTATTTAGTGATATGTGTGGAAGTCGACCGTATGGTTATTTCATTTAAGTATGTTTATGTTCCAAGTTACCTTTATATGTTATGTATTCTTTATATGGGTTTTATGGTAATATTTTGGTTACAAAAGGGTAATCAATTATATTTTATTCAATGAAGAGTATTTAATACTTCATAAAGGTGAAAAGTATTACTTATGATAAATTATTCATGGTTTACTTGTTGTTTTGAAAAACTAACAATTTTCCTTCTTTGTGTATCTCTTACTGAGCTTTTTATACTCATTCCATGTTTTTTAAATGTTTTCCACAAGGCTTAAAGATGAATAGAGTCAAGCATGGGATCAAGGAAAGACATGCTATCTAAAACATGTAACTAGACATATATCTTTTTAAGAGTTTTTATTTTATGAAACAAATGGAAACTGAGTAGAATTGTGTACTTTTTAATCTTTTAAGATGAAATAGTTATGGCCTAATTCTGTAAAACTCTAAACCTAAAAAGATCTTCAATATGAATTATTCATTTAATTAAAGATTATGTGATGTTTTAAGTTCAGGTCCTTATATTTTAGGATATTTAATATTTAATTTTATGTTACTCTTTAATGGTACTTTCAATTAGATGTTACCAAAATGGTAAGGGTTTTCTTATAAAATATCATTGTTTATTGTAATTTTTTATGATTAAGTTTTTGATGATAAAATATTATGATCCATATATCATGAAACTCAAGAATTTTCTTATCATATGTTTATGACATTAGAAAACATGTTTTATATTCATTTTCCTCTCTTTATTAATTCATTATTCCATAATAATGTTTTTAAATAAAGCAGACTTTATTTCTCCCTTTGGTCGAAAACCCTTACTCTTCTATGTCTATGTTTTCTAAAAACATTTTAAAAAATGTTTATTATTATTATATGATTGTTTAAATTAATTTTTACCCTTGTTTTAATTTTTAAATTTTTTTAAAAGGAATATTTTTTTCTTTCCATACATGGCATATTTGGTTTTTACCAAAAATGTAAAAGAAATATATGTTTAACATGCATGACATGAATGAAAATTTCCCAACAAAAAATTTCTTGGAGATTACTTTATAATTAATTCAAGTTTATTTCAGAAAAAATTATTTCTAAAATATTTTATGAATTTTTATTTTTAAAATTTTTAATTTTCAAAAAAATGATATTTTCCTCAAGAAATACACTAAATGATTTTTATTTTAAAATAATTTTACATATAAGATGAAATAATTTGATGTTATTTATGATTTACTGAGGATATAAACCAAGGATACCATTATTATTATTTCTATGGACATTTTATGTTTATGATGAAAAGATGTTTATGAGGCAAGTTTCTCTTTCATCGGTTATACAATGATAAAATTCTTATGAAACCAGATTCTTTTTCCAAAAGTTATGCTTTGATGAAATGATAAAATGATTATGAAACAAATTTATTTTCATGAGTTGTGATATGATGAAAGTTTTATGATATTTTGGAACAATTATTTATGATTTTCATCATTTAATTGGTGGGACATATATCTCCCTCCAATGCACTAGGTAATGATTAATGATACATGATTATAAGGGGTACAAGAGAGGTTATCCCAAGCCCAAAAGAGGGTACATAGAAGGTTATCCCAATCCTGAAAGGGGATACATGGTAGGTTATAACAATCCTAATGTAGGTACGTTGGTGGTTATCCCAAGCCTAACATGTAATGAATATATTGGTGGGTATCCTTTACATAACATTTTCTATGATGATGTATATTCCACAAATCAATGTAATATGACAATATAATTCTCTCAGGGATAACATTCTTTGATTTTAATTATTATTCATGTCTTATCAACTACCAATATTTATGTGATTACTCATTTTTACGATTTATGATATGTAGGGTATGGTTTTCATATGTTATTCTCATGTTCTTTATGGCATACCTCCTTTTTATTACATAAACTTTCATTACATTACACAAAACTGAGAATATTTAAGGTTTAGTGTCTTGGAAACCAGGAACGTAATACATGAAAACAACATAAAAAATTATTCTTAAACACTTTAAAGGCTTCTCATTAGGTTTTTCCTAGGTTCATTACTGCATCTCATAACCTGGGGACATAAATCAAAAGAAAGGGTGAGCAGAATGCCCAGTAAGGGAAACAAGAGAAACATTTTACCTGTGAACTTGAGATACTTCAATAAGGTCATGAAAAGAACTTTAAGGCATGAGAAAGAAATCATGAGGCATATAATAATAAAAATAATGTAATTCATAACTTGAAGATTTGTCTACAACATTTAATATTGGCAATCATTCCGTTTCACCAAGGTCCATCCCCAAGGTGTCATTAAAAATTACCAAGGTTATTCACCAAGGCATCGTTAAAAAATAGTCATCTCTAGAGATTAAGTCTTTACCCAATACATTGGAGCGCTATCAGGGCGCACCCTTAAAATGTCTTTATTATCATGTTATCCACATATATCATCATAAATAATTTCATAACCAACCCATATAGCATAAAATATATTGTTTTCATTTCATAATCAAAACGTTTTAAAACTTCTTTGAAGATATGATCTTTATGTCACTTTAAACCCACAGAAAGGGAAATCGGGTCTCATGTATGTAAATACCAGAATTTAAAATAGAAAAATATGGTATATATGTTAATACCCATACAGAATATAGGGATTTGAGTATTCTCTTAATAAAATAAAAGAACTTTAGAAAAAGAGAGAGACATTTTGAGATAGAAATTGTGCAGCATAACGGCTATGTTTCGGGGTTTTAGAAAACATTGAAAAAAGAGGGGACATGGGTCACCCACTCATAAATGATCCATAAAAAATTAGGGGGACAGAATATAAAGGATATATTAACATGGTAATAAAATTTTAAGGACATACCATTTGAAATGAAAAACATGGAAGGAAGACAAAAATAAGATTTTTCTTATGAAAATTCGGCAGCCTAACGACGTCCCTTAAAACTTCAAAAAAAATGAATTGACGAGATCAAATAGGGTATCTAATAATATGAACATAAAATATCAGTATGAAAGATATATATATCATACCCCAACATAATAAAAAGTAACTTGAAAGACCTGACATTAAAATAGAACATGAAAATGAGAAGGGTGAAAGAATCCCTTAAAAATTCGGCAACCTAACGGCGTCACTTAAACATCAAAAAAAATGAATTGATGAGATCAAATAGGGTATCTCATCATATGAAAATAAAATATCATTATGATAGATATAAATATCATACCCCAACATAATTGAAAAGAACTTGAAAGACCTGAAAAGAAAATAGAACTTGAATATGAGAAGGGTGAAAGAATCCCTTAAAAATTCGGCAGCCTAACGGCGCCACTTAAACATTCTTAAAACGAATTGATGAGAGAAAGAGGGGGTATCTCATAAAATTAACATGAAAAGGGAAGTAAGATGAATATAAAATAACATACTCCAACATAATAACATTGATCATAAATGAAATGACATAAGAGAGGTTACTTGAAATGAAAGAGAGGGGTCGGATCCCTTACCTTAAACGTAACTCTTAAAACTCAAAGGTTGGGACCTTGAGAGGCTTGAGGGAACCTTGGGAGGACTCATTGGGAGGTAAGGAGACCATAAATTATTTTATAATGATTTTGGAGTCCAAAGGATGAGATAATGGCTTGGTATTTATAGGGAAAGTGAGGGGACAAGGCATTAATGGCCAAGGGACACCTCCCAAGTGGTTTTCTCAAAACCATGGGCTCTCCCATGGTATTTCCCATGGAGTTAGGCCACATGGGTCCCCCCATACAATTATTCATCACCTTTGGTCGTCCAACCCTTAAAATATCTCATGACATCATCAGGAAACAGTTATGATGTCATTTAACATACCGAAACCCTAAAACTGCATTTTTACTATTCACTGAAAATTCAACTTTCTCAGAAAAATCCAAAAAAATTAACTTAACATAATATCGATGCTTTGATTTCAAAAATAATTTCCATTTTATAAAAATAACTTTCTAAATATTTTTAAGTTAATTTTTAAATAAAAATCACTATTCACCCGAAAAAACTAATACTTGATTAATCATTTATGAAACCATTATTTAACCATTTTATAGAATCACATTACTTAATCAAAGTTCCTAGATTATATTAATACTTTCTTTAAGTGAGATTACTAGTCCATTTGGTCACATTACTAATCCTAAGCATAAAATCACTATTCATAATTTTCTACTCATCAAAAATTAAGTTGATATTATTAGACTCTAAATTTTGTACTGAACACTTTTGAAGAAGACCATTTTTTGAAAATCCTTACACATAATTAATTATTTAAGGTTTACATAAATATTTTAAAGTATCCTTTTTTCAAAATTCATCAATAAAATACATCCTAAAATTATCTGGACATTTTAAATTTCACAAACTTCACTAAAGGAGGAAATCTCAATTTATTTATCCCAAAGTATTATACAAAGAAGCTATGGTCTCGTCACATAGCCCCTTATAACACCAGCATATGACCTAAGTGTAAGGTGTGCTATGGTGAGAGAATCTGATGGAGTCTCATATAACATTACCCTAGTAGTAATCTCTACTAACTTGAACTTCTCCCGCAGGCGTTTCTGTTCAAGCTTAACACACTGGAGTTCGGCTTGGGCTTGGTCCAAAGCGAAGCCCAAAGATTCCACCTCCTTCCCAAGCTCTAATAAGTGGGCTTCATAAGGTTCAATTCTACTGGATGAAGCCATCGATTCCTCTTTCTACATTAACCATTAACATCTCTATTCAATCGTTAAGAGTAAGCTAATATACTATTCCAAAAGTTTGGGTCGTTACATTCTTCTCCCCTCAATAAATTTCATCCCCGAAATTTTATACATGGGGCCTAGTCGAAAAGGTGAGGGTACTTTTGCTTCATTGTTTTCTCAGGCTCCCAAGTCGCTTCTTCATACTTATGATTCCTCCATAACACTTTCACAAGGTGGGTAGTCTTGTTTTGTAGAACCTTGTCTCTACGGTCTAAGATCTCCACTGGCTGCTCCTCATAAGATAGGTCATGTTCCAGTTGTTCCACCTCTGGGTTTAGTACATGCGAAGGGTCGGGTATGTACTTCCTAAAGAGAGATACATGGAAGACATTGTGAACTTGATCTAGGTTCGGTGTAAGTGCTAGACGATAGGCCACTTCTCCTATGTGATCAAGGATTTCATAGGGGCCAATATACCTAGGGCTGAGCTTCCCTTTCTTCCCAAACCGCATGACTCTCTTCCATGGAGAAATTCGAAGGAAGACTTTGTCGTCAACACCAAACTCCAAGTCCCTTCGACGGTTGTCAGCATATCTCTTCTGCCGACTCTGAGAAGCCTTTATGTATTTTTGGATGGCATGAACCTGTTCTATAATCTCTTGCACAAGATCAGGCCCAAGAATCTTTCTCTCACAATTTTTATCCCAACAAGTAGGAGTTCTACATCACCTTCCATACAGAGCTTCATAGGGTGCCATCTGAATACTCGAATGGAAGCTGTTGTTATAGGAGAACTCAACTAATGGGAGGTTTTGATCCCATCCACCTTTAAATTTTTTTGAGCATAATATCATCATGTTTTTGAGTGTATGAATAGTCCTTTTATATTGGCCATCAGTTTGAGGATGATAGGCTGTACTAAAATTCAATTCAGCATTTAGAGCATGTTGAAGACTTCTCCAGAATTTTGATGTGAATCTTGGATCACGATCAAACACGATGGATAGTGGTACCCCATGTAGCCTTACCACTTCCTTTACTTATATCTTGGAAAGTTTATCCAGAGAGAAATCTTATCGAATAGAGATAATATGGGAGGTCTTGGTGAGACGGTCCACAATAACCCATATTGCATCTTTTTCCTTTGAATGTTTTCGGGAGAAAAGTTACAAAGTCCATAGTGATATTATCCAACTTCCATACTGGTATGGGTAGTGGTTGTAATACCCCATTAGGAAGTTTTCATTCTTCCTTTACTTTTTGACACACCAGGCACCTTGTAGTGTAATCAGCAATCTCCCTCTTCATGTTATCCCACCAATAATGATCACGAAGGTCTCTATACGTTTTAGTGCTTCCCGGATGTATAGAGAAAGTAGAGCTATGAGATTCATCCATCAGTTCTTTCTTTATCTCCGGAATAGATGGAACACATAGTCTTGTACAAAATTTCAATACACTATCTTGATCAATATTGAAATCAGGGAACTTCCCATCCTTTACAGCCTCAAACTTCTCCTGCAGCAAAGGATCTTCTTTTTTAGCCTTCTTGATCTTCTCTAGTAATGAAGGTTGAGAAATCATTTGGGATAGGTTTGATGATGTCCCTTCCCTTTCAATTCCCATGTCCTGTTTTACTAGATCTTTTAGCAAGGGATATCCTAGGATCCTCATTGTTGCCAGAACAACTGGGTATTTCCTACTTAATGCATCCGCAACTTTGTTTGCTCTTCCAGGGTGATATTGAATTGAAAAATCATAGTATTTAATAAGCTCCAACCATCTCCTTTGTCTCATGTTCAATTCTTTCTATGTGAAAATATACATTAAACTTTGGTGGTCAGTGTATATATCACATTTCTCCCCATAAAGATAGTGCCTCCATATATTTAGAGAAAAAACAATTGCCGCTAGCTCTAGGTCATGTGTAGGATAATTCTTCTCATGAATCTTCAACTGCTGAGATGCATAAGCAATTACCTTGTCATTTTGCATGAGGACGCACCCAATCCCTTTCAGAGATGCATCGCTAAAAATAACAAATCCTTCTCTGATAGAGGGTAGTGTTAACACAGGTGCAGTAACCAATATCTTCTTCAGTTCTTGGAAACTTTACTCACATTCCTTTGTCCAGATGAACTCAACCCCTTTTCGAGTCAACTTTGTTAGTGGATTAGAAAGCTGTGAAAAGATTTTCACAAACCTCCGATAATATCCTTCTAAACCAAGGAAACTGCGAATCACAGTTATTGTTGTGGGTTGAGGCCACTCCTCCAAAACAATTGTCTTTGCAGTGTCAACTGAGATTCCTTCATTGGTCACGATGTTCCCCAAGAAAGCCACTTGGTCTAAACAAAACTCACACTTGCTGAACTTTCCAAAGAGCCTCTCCTTCCATAGAGTTTTCAAAATAACCCTCAGATGATCTTCATGCTCCTCACGACTTTTTGAATATATCAAAATATCATCAATAAAAACCACCACAAAGTTATCAAGGTAGTCCTTAAATACTCTATTCATCAAATCCATGAAAATTGCAGGAGCATTAGTCAAGCCAAAGTGCATAACAGTAAACTCATAATGCCCATATCTTGATCAGAAGGCAGTCTTTGGAATATCTTCCTTCTTCACCCTCAGTTGATGATAACCAGATCGAAGGTCAATCTTGGAGAAGAATTGAGCCCCACGAAGTTGGTCAAATAAATTATCAATTCTTGAAAGAGGGTATCAGTTCTTCACTGTGATCCTATTCAGTTCTCTATAATCAATGCATAGCCGCATTGATCCATCCTTCTTCTTCACAAAGATAATTGGTGCTCCCTAATGAGACAGACTCGGTTGGATAAACCCCTTCTCCAACAAGTCTTGGAGTTGCTTATTTAACTCTTCTAGTTCCACATTTTCCAATCTATACGGTGTCTTTGATATCGGTTGAGATCCTGTTACGAGTTCAATGGAGAACTCTACCTCTCTTTCTAGGGGAGGTCCAGGTAACTCCTCAGGAAATACATCCATGTATTCTTGAAAAATCAAAACATCTTCTATTTTTATACCCTCTTTTCCTTCTTCATCATCACTAATTAACTCCATAAAGAAAGCTATAGGAGGTGCTTCTAGATAGGGATCAGTTCGGGATATCTCTCCTTGGAAGATAATTGTAGGTCTTTCATTCAAGACTACTTAGATTTCCTTACTTCTATATTTGATATTAGCGTTATACTTTGACAGCCAGTCCATCCCTAGTATAATGTCGAATTCCATCATGGGAATGACTACTAGATTTACGATAATATTGTGCTCACTAATGTAAAAACTAGAGTCTCTAAACACTATTGATGCATGGATAATCCCACTTGGAGTCTTGACTAACAACTCTACCTCAAGCAGTTTAGGGATTGATTCTATATTCTTTGCAAACTTGGAGGAAATAAAGGAATGCGTAGAACTGGAATCAAACAAATTAGTTGCTAGTTTTGAGAGTACAACAAGAGTACCTGCTACCACGTCATTCAGAGCTTCAACTTCAGTTGTTTTGATAGAAAAAGAACGACCTTTCTCCCCTGGACTTTGCTAAGGTTGATGGTGATTCTCCTCGACTGCCCTTGGATTTGGACAGTGATTTTCAAAGTGCCCAAGCTGTCCACACTTGAAGAAATGGACTTTGGGTAGGGCCAGAACCATCTTTCCTCTGTCGTTAGTGTTGGGGAGTTGAGGCTTCACCTCACTACGATAATTCCGAGCAACATGGCCTCCTCTTCCACACTAGTAGCACTTTCCACTTCCGATAAAGCAGTGCCCCAGAGGCTTCTTCCCACATTTATTGCATATGGTATGTTGCATTTTCTTTCCACCTCTTCCCTGATCAAAAGTCTTCCCTAAATTGGGATCCAACGATCTCTTATTGTCATTTGATTTATGAGACCACTGTGTCTCACCAAACTCTAGCTCGACTTTTATTGCACTCCGCACAATCTCCTCATAGCTATCATAGTCCCGGTTGGCTAGATTCTTCCGCAGATGAGGTCTCAGTCCACTAAA
The DNA here is from genome assembly GCA_963277665.1 of Viscum album. Classification (NCBI taxonomy): domain Eukaryota; kingdom Viridiplantae; phylum Streptophyta; class Magnoliopsida; order Santalales; family Viscaceae; genus Viscum; species Viscum album. Next base: position 2,087,330,967 of record OY728132.1, read on the forward strand.
AAATCTATCAACCTTCCCACTTGGATCCATGACAAAGCTAGAGGTATATCGTGAAAGTCGGGTGAAGTTCATCTCATAGCTTCCGACAAATTCGTTCTCCTTCTGCTTCAGCTTGAGAAACTCTTTCTCCATTCTCGTTCTCATGGAACGAGGGAAATACTTATTAAACAATATTCCTCAAAACTCTTCCCACTCAATAGCTTTCATCTCTCCTCTAGGCTCCGTGTTTTTGACCAATGACCACCACTGATCAGCTTCTCCCTCTAGGCGGTAAACAGTAAGGGTGACTTTTTCTTGTTCCGAACAAAGGAGTACAGAAAAGATCTTTTCAATAGAGTTTATCCATTGTTCCGCAACTAATGGGTCAGTAGATCCACTGAATTCCGGTGGTCGTTGACGCATGAAGGACTCAACAGAGTGTTGTTACCTTTATGTTGAGATCGGACTCACAGCTTGATTCAAGTTATTACTCATAACTTGAGTCAGTTGGTTTATCATTCGCATGAATGTTTCCATTCCGGTTTCCATCGGAGGGCCGTCAGCACATGGTATATTGCAGTTACCATCTGCACGGTTACTCCTATTGCCCGCCATTTTCTAAAAGGATAAAACCTTACTGAGAAACTTATTTTATTTATGAATCTTTTAACTAAGACTTCATTCTTAGACAATTACATTTCTCTATAATTTTTTCATAGTGATTCAAAAAAATCTTGTGATTAACCAAACATATCCCCCGGGAGTATCGTAACCAAGAGTGCAGCAAGGCCCGTTATTGTGGACCAGTTCCCTTTTGATTATAGCTCAATGCGGTGTTTTCATGTTTTACCCTTATGTACATCTGTGCCAGAGCCGCCTCTACCTATTCATATCCTGACAGGGATGTATTTGTTTGATAAACCACTTACTCAATACTTACCAAAATACCAGAAAGTTTTCATATATTTAAACTTTTCTATATGGTTCTTCCTAAGGTTTTTATATCCTAATTTCCATAAATAACTAAACCATCCCTTGATACCAACTATGGAATCCCGCCTTTTTATAACATAAACTTTCATTACATTACACAAAACTAAGGATCTTTAAGGTTTTGTGTCTTGGAAACCAGGAACATAATACATGAAAACAACATAAAACATTCTTCTTAAACACATGAAAGGATTCTCCTTAGGTTCATCCTAGGTTCATTACTGCATCTCATAACCTGGGGACATACATCAAAAGAAAGGGTGAGCAGAAGGCCCAGTAAGGGAAACAAGAGAAACATTTTACATGTGAACTTGAGATACTTCAATAAGGTCATGAAAAGAACTTTAAGGAATTAGAAAGAAATCATGAGGCATATCATAATAAAAATAACATATTTCATAACTTGAAGATGTGTCTAAAACATTTAATATTGAAAATCATTCCATTTCACCAAGGTTCATCCCCAAGGTGTCATTAAAAATTACTAAGGTTATTCACCAAGGCGTCATTAAAAAATAGTCATCTCTAGAGATTAAGTCTTTACCCAATTCATTATAGCGCTATCAGGGTGCACCCTTAACATGTCTTTATTATCATGTGAGACACATATATCTCATCAATAATTTCATAAACAACCCATATAGAATAAAATAAATGCGTTTCATTTCATAATCATAACGTTTTAAAACTGCTTTAAAGACATGATCTTTATGTCACTTTAAACCCACAGAAAGGGAAAGAGGGTATCATGTATATAAATACCAGAATTTAAAATAGAACAACTTGGTATATATGTGAATACCCTTATATAATATAGGGCTTTGAGTATTCACTTAATAAAATAAAATAACTTTATAAAAATAGATAGACATTTTGAGATGGAAATTCTGCAGCATAATGGCTATGTTTCGGGGTTTTAGAAAACATTGAAAAGAGAGGGGACATGGGTCACCCAGTCATAAATGATCCATAAAACAGTAGGGGGACATAATATAAAGTGTATATGAACATGGTAATGAAATTTTAAGGACATACCATTTGAAATGAAAAACATGGAAGGAAGACAAAAACAAGATTTTTCTTATGAAAATTAGGTAGCCTAACGGCGTCACTTAAAACTTCAAAAAAATGAATTGACGAGATAAAATAGGGTCTCTCATAATATGAACATAAAAGATAAGTATTATAGATATATATATCATACCCCAACATAATAAAAAGGAACTTGAAATACTTGACATTAAAATAGAACATGAAAATGAGAAGGGTGAAAGAATCCCTTAAAAATTCGGTAGCCTAACGGTGTCACATAAACTTCAAAAAAAATGAATTGACGAGATCAAATAGGTTCTCTAATCATATGAACATAAAATATCAGTATAATATATATATATATATATCATACCCCAAACTAATGAAAAAGAACTTGAAATACTTGACAAGAAAATAGAACTTGAAAATGAGAAGGGTGAAAGAATCCCTTAAAAATTCGGCAGCCTAACGGCGCCACTTAAACATTCTTAAAACGAATTGATGAGAGAAAGAGGGGGTCTATCATCATATGAACATGAAAATGGAAGTAAGATGAATATAAAATAACATCCTACAACATAAGAACATGGAGCATAAAATAAATGACATAAGAGATATTACTTGAAAAGAAAGAGAGGGGTTGGATCCCTTACCTTAAACGTAACTCTTAAAACTCAAAGGTTGGGACCTTGAGAGGCTTGAGGGAACCTTGGGAGGACTCCTTGGGAGGTAAGGATACCATAACTTCGTTGAAATGATTTTGGAGTCCAAAGGATGAGATAATGGCTTGGAATTTATAGGGAAAGTGAGGGGACAAGGCATTAATGGCCAAGGGAGACCTCACAAGTGGTTTTCTCAAAACCATGGGCTCTCCCATGGTATTTCCCATTGAGTTTGGCCAAATGGGCCCCCATACAATAATTCATCATATTTGGTCAGAAAACCCTTAAAATATCTCATGACATCATCATGACACAGTTATGATTTCATTTAACATACCGAAACCCTAAAACTGTATTTTTACTATTCACTGAAAATTCAACTTTCTCAGAAAAATCCCAAAAAATTACCTTAACATAATATCGATGCTCTAAGCTCAAAAATAATTTCCATTTTATAAAAATAATTTTCTAAATATTTTTAATTTAATTTTTAAATAAATAACACTATTCACCCGAAAAAACTAATACTTGATTAATAATTTATAAAACCGTTATTTAACCATTTTATTGAATCACATTACTTAATCAAAGTTCCTAGATTATATTAATAAATTCTTTAAGTGAGATTACTAGTCCATTTGGTCACATTACTAATCCTAAGCATAAAATCACTATTCATAATTTACTATTCATCAAAAATGAAGTTGATCTTATTAGACTCTAAATTTTGTACTGAACACTTTTGCATAAGACCATTTTTTGAAAATAATTACACATCATTAATTATTTAAGGTTTACATAAATATTTTAAAGTATCCTTTTTTCAAAATTCATCAATAAAATACATCCTAAAATTATCTGGACAATTGAATTTTCACAAACTTCACTGAAGGAAGAAAACTCAATTTATTCATCCCAAAGGATTACACAAAGAAGTTACGGTCTCGTCACCTAGACCCTAATAACACCAGCATATGACCTAAGTGTAAGGTGTGCTATGGTGAGTGAATCTGAGGGAGGCTTAGATAACATTTCCCTAGTATTAATCTATACTAACTTGAACTTCTCCCGCAGGCGTTTCCGTTCAAGCTTGACATGCTGGAGTTTGGCTTGGGCTTGGTCCATAGCGAAGCCCAAAGATTCCACCTCCTTCCCAAGATTTAATAAGTGGGATTCATAAGGTTCGGGTCTACTGGATGAAGCCATCGACTCCTCTTTCTTCATTAACCATTAACATCTCTATTAAATCGTTAATAGTAAGTTAATATACTATTCAAAATGTTTGGGTCGTAACATTCTTATACTCATATACTTATGTTATATTGATATCTCCATGTTTACCCTTACTAAACAAATAATCTCACCATTTATTATGTTTCCTTTCCACTTTATATGAATAAATGTATTATATATGATATGTCTATTAAGGGTTTTAGTTAGGAAGAACATAGTTGGAGATCAATAATCTCACTTATGGACCAGTTGTTTATGTGTCTAAGTTTTCAAAGGTACTATACCTTTATAATCATCAAGAGTGTGTTTGTTTAATATAATGAATATTCTTATTAATAGATATAATATATATGTATGAAAATCCTAGATAATTGTAGTTATTTTTAGACGATAATTTTAGTTAAAATTTGGAAACTAGGATGAGAAAACATTAGTGAGATCCCTAAGGACATGTCTAAGGATAATTCTAAGGATAATTCAAAGTATAGGAAAATGTCTTGGAATTTTAGTAAGGTATGGAGCAAGTGGTTTCCAAACAATTATATCCCTATATAAATACTAAAAGTATATGTAGCTCAATAAAAGAGGTACCTGGTGATAATAAATCTAAAAAGGTCACATTAAGATGGACTTGACCATCACCTGGTGCACAAAAAAAGCCCTTGTTTCACACCTATTTTGACACACTCTAGGGATATACTTTGATAATTAACAAATTATTTATGAACTATAATGAAGGATTTAAATAAATGATGACAATGAATGGCCTAGGATAAACCTAATATGTCATAAATTAAAAAGAAGGTGTTATTATTTGGACATATTATAAGTGATTTTTCATGATTATATGGTTCCCTAATATGATTATTATTTCTTAAAGTATGATTTTTGATTATTTTAAATAGATAAAACGTAAAGGAACTATGTTAATATTGATTGTGGTGGAAAATGAAATGATTTTATTCATGAGCATCCAAATGTTATGGGAGCTATAATTCAAAATCATGTTTTTATTCTTATGAAACATTCTCAATATATGAATCATGCTGAAATTATAAATAAGGAAAAAAGGGAATAACATATTGTTGCTTCCTTCATGAGGAAACATCTACCTTCCATCAGTGAATCCACTTATCAACTAGTTTATGAGAAATTTATCTGTACCACTAAAAATATATTTCCCATTATTTAGTATTTAGAATATAGAAAATTCATTTTTTTGTCTATCAATTATAAAGAGAAGTAGATAAATGGTATACTCTAAACTAGAATACAAGGGAACATGATAAAAGTGACTCCATCTAGTGGGATGATTTTAAGATCTTATTTTCCAAAAAGTACTTACCTCATATCCTTTATAAAAAAATTATAAGGAACTCTTTTAACTAATGAACAGGGTTGAAAATCTGTTGGTGCCTATGAGGAAATTTTTATAAGAATTGTGAGATGAGAATGTGGAATTATCATCCATCCTAAAATTAATGTTGATCAAATATTCAGTGGCATAAAACCATGTTTTCCAAGGGTGTTATCCATAAGGGACTTTGGTGGCTATGGAGAAATAATTTTTTGTGTTATCAAGGAGGAAATAAATATTAGAGTGACCCATCCATTTGATGGTTTTGATAAGAAAATAAGGATGTAATTCAAGGGAATTAATAAAATTCATAGAGGGAATAAGATGATATTTCCTTCATGCTAGATGTGTGGTAGAAAACATGGAGGGAATTTTCTTAAGGGGAATACTGAATTTTTTAATTATGGAAAGGAAGTCCATCGAGTATCTGAATGACGAAGTGATGAGAAGATGTTTTCTAATGATATGAATGATGAGAAATATCCACAAAATGTACCACACATTCCTTAGTGTTTCAATTTCAATTAGTTTGGGAATTATTCTAACAAGTTCCCAAATCTGAGGGTTGATGACAATGATCGATGTCATTAACCTTTTGAGCTGAGAAATAAGGTGAAATATAATGCAATAATTGTTTCTGATGAGGGGTGTGATAATTGTGTGATTAAAGGTAGACTTACCATTCACTCTATAACTAATAATGTCTTATTTGACACTAGATCTACCCATTATTTTATATCTGAATAATTTTATAAGGGTATAAATATTCCACCCAATTGACTAGATGTATAATTAGCATTGGAAAACCCTAATCGTATGATGATCAAATCTCAATACTATGATTCCTCTCTTGTTTATATTTGTGGAAATATACTTCCTTAAAATCTTTCTATTCTACCTCTTGTTGAATTTCGTGTTATCTTATAAATTTATTGGGTTTCATTAAAAACTCACTTTGATTTCTAAGGAAGGGAAGTCACATTTGATATTCGAAAAACCAACCTATAATCATATATCAATGTGATGATAAATATGGAATTTTTATTGAAATCACATCAATTGTTTGGGATTTTATTTCTATTCAAGAATGGAATTTATCTCAGATGGTTTGGGAGAAACTGAACCTCAATGATATGTCTATTATGTGGGAGTTTGTTGATGTCTTTACAAAATATTTTCCTTGAATCCCACAAAATCTTGAAGTTGATTTCTCAATAGAACTCATAACTAGTGTTATTCTTATTTTAAAGACTCCCTATATAATTTCCTTGAATGAGTTTCATGAATTGAAAAATAAACTTCAAGGGAACCTTGATAAGGGATTTATTCATCAAAGTGCTTCAATTTGGGGTTCACCTATTCATGTTGTTAAAAATAAAGATGTATTGATGTGAATCTACATTGATTATCTATATATGAACAAGATCGTGATCAATAAAAAATATCCTCTACCTCATATTGATAGACTATTTTATCAATTGTGCAGAGGTTAGTAATTTTCCCAGATTAAACTTCATTCTAGATATCATCAATTGAGGGTCAAAAAGAGGATATATCCAAGACATTATTCCATACAAGGTATGAACACTATGAATATATTGTGATTCTATTCAATATTAATAATTCCTCCACTATCTTCAAGGATTTACTGAATACAGTATTTAGTGGTTACCCTGATCGGTTTATGGTAGTCTTTATATATGATATTATAATCTATTAAAAGAGAAATTAAGAGCATTAATATCACTTGATAATTATAATAAATACCCTAAGGAAGGATAAACTATATAAAAATTTTTACAAAATGTGAATTTTAGAAACAAAAGGTTTCATTTTTGGGATATATAATCTCATGAGATGGTATATCGTTAGATCCATCAATGGAAGAGGCTATTGAATGTTGGCCTAGACCAATTGTGGTAACTGAGATCAATAGTTTTCTTAGTTTATAAGGATTTTATTGAGGTTTTTTTGTATATAATATCATGAGTATCTAATAAACTCACTAAGTTATCCTGAAATGGAGCCAAGTTCATCTAGATTGATGAATGTGAGGAAAATTTAAATGAATTAAAGAAAATATAAGTAGTGGACCTTTTTGACATTAATTTATTATGGATAAGGGTTTATAATATAAATTAATTAATCAAATGAGGTATTGGGATTATTTATCATGAAAAATTGCATGGTTTTAGCTTATTTATCATGATAGTAAAAGATTCATGATCAAAATTTCAAAACTCATGATTTAGAGTTAGTTGCCATAATTTTTTCATTAAAGATATGGAGGAATTTCTTTACAGAGAAAAGTGTGATTAATATAATGATAAATAAAATTAAAGTATATATTAACATAGAATGAGTTTAATATGTGCCATATAATATGGATATAGCTAATTAAAGATTATGACTACTCAATACATTACCACCCTTGGAAATAGAACAAGGTGGCCTATAATTCAATCCAAATGGATCATGTTATCTTATACATGATAAGGATAAAAAAAGATTCAATATTTATTTATTTTAAAATGATGGGTATGGAAACCTTGAAGTAAAGGGGAAAATATTTTCTTTCCAAATTTAATGTTCAACCTTATATCCAAGTGAGTATTAAAGAGGCACAGAAGGAAGATGTTAAGATACAAAAGAAAATTATAAATTTCCCTAAGTTTATCCTTGATCATAATGGAATGATAAATTTTAGGAACTCTGTATGTGTTTCATCTACACCATATTTGAATAAGGGGATGTTAGAGGAAGCTCATATTTATTTATTATCTATTCATCCTCGAAGTATGAAGATGTATAGAGATTTGAAAGATTATTTTTTGTGGGATTTCATGAAGAGAGATATCGTGAAGTATGTATATCAGTGCAAAGTATGTTAGTAAGTTAATACTAAGAGACACAATTATAAGGGTATGTTCATCCATTACCCATACAATAATGAAAATGGGAAAAATCACCATGGTTGTTATCATTAGACTCCCCAAAATATATAAATGGTATAATACAATATGGGTTGTATTTTATCACCTTACAAGGTTATCCCACTTCATCTCTATCAGTGATGACTTGTCTCTTAATAATATTTCCTAAATATACATTAATGAAGTGGTATGGTTTCATGTATTTCCACATTAAATTATAATTTATTGGGATCTGAGTTTTACCTTGAATTTCAAGATAAGTCTTCAATAGGCTCTGGATGTGGAGTGAAACATCAAAACTATATGTCCTCTTCAAAAAAATAGTCAGTATTACAGAAAAGTTAAAACCCTAGAAGATATGCTAAGATATTGTTCTATATATTTAAAATGTGTTTGGTATCAACACCTTCCTCTAGTTAAGCTTTCATACCATAATATATTTCTCTCAAGCATTGAGAGGGATCCTTATGAATCCCTCTATAGAAATAAATGTGGATATGCAATGTGATGGAATTAAGTAAAATAAAGAAAGGTATTTAGACCTAAATTAGATAATGAAATTGAATATATTATTGGAGTTATTCATTAACACATCAAGTTATCTCAGATTCGGTAGAAAATTTATGTTGGTTATCATTAGTGTGACCTAAAATTTTAAGTTGGTAATAATGTGTTTCTAAGAATTTCTCCATGGAAAAAGGTTATGATATTCAGGAATAAAGGGAAAAAATACCAAGGTATATTGGTACCTTTGAAATTATTCATTATATCATGATTATAGCTTATTATTTGTATCTTCCACCAAACCTCTCTCAAGTTCACGTTGTGTTCCATATATCTCTCATGAGATAGTACATACCTAATTCTTCACGTGTACTGAACTCATAGGTCATACAACTGGAGGAAGATCTTTATTATGATGAACAACCAATGGAGATTTTGAATCATAAAATGAAAGTTATATGAAACAATACTACACACATGTTCAAAGTTTTTTTGGTGAAACCACTAGTTTGAGGAAGCTATATTGGAACATGAGAATATAATGAGGCAAAAGTATCCTCCTCTATATCATAGTGAAAAAAATTTAGCGTTAAATTAATTTAAATGGGGTATAATATAGCACCATGTGTTTTTATGAATTTTATTTTTGAATAAATTAAATTTATTCAATATATTTTATTACACGTAACATCGATTTTATCTTACGTTATACACAAACACTATGTTTTAACAAACTGTGATATATTATTGATATTATTATCTAAATTAGACCACTATAACATAGCCATTAAACTTAGATTTATTAATAATAGTAAATAATTTTTAAATATGAAGTATAATGGTTTTATATAAAGAAAAATATAGATAAAAAATTACTTAATTTTTAGAAAAGTCTTTATGTGTTTTGAAAACACTATTTTTTCTAAAAAAATCTTTATTTCTATGAACAATAAAAAAATTAATCTATGACACCTTTAGAAAAATTATTTTATAAAATATACTTTGTTTTTTGAAATCATCATGTAAAAATTTTATTAGGGTGAATTTTTATTAAAAATTTTAAAAGATTAATTTCATAGTGAATAGTGGAAAATACTGGTTTTTATTGAAAATTGCCTTTTCATTTTAAGAATTTATAAGGATCATTTTTTAGAATGGGTTTAAAAGTAAAATTACTTCAATTATATATCAATTATTCCAATTAAGTTCATCTTAATAATCTTCATATTGAATTTTTATATAAAAACTTTTAAAGCTTTTGAATATTTTCTCTTTAGAAAATAGTTTTCTCATCACGTCTACGGGTTTAATATTAAATAAAAATTTTCACTTATATCGATGGAATTTTTAAAAATGTATTCCATATTTGGAATCTTAATCATTTTTATGATCTAATAAGGTCAACTTAATTTTTGACCATTATGAATAGTATACAAAGTAAAAATTATTTATGCGGTTAAGGTAAAAATCGGTTTACTGGGGGTTGAACTAAAAGGATAAGGATCAAAAATGAATAAAACTTTTATAAAACAGATTTTATATACATATTTAGACCTTATAGATTCTATTCTTTATAATGGTCTAGTTTTATCCTTATGGAATATGAAAAATGTGGGTACACCTTTTTCTTTTTTAAAATTACAAGTGTCTCACTCACCTCTTTTATAACAGAGCACCCAATCTCATATCCTATTCATGATTCCAAAACCCTTTTTTCATACAATAACTACCCAAATAAAATACTTAATTCCCTCCTCAAATCCTGTATTTATTATTTTGATCATAAATCCAACCTAATAATCCAAAATATGTTTTTCAAAGAAGAGGTAACACCCTTAATCAAGAGTTTTATTTTATTTCTTCATCCAAAACATTAAAATATTATTCAACCATGATGATATAATAATATTAGTATAATTAATACGCTAATATTTTATTATGTTAATTTAATAACATAAATCATTCTCCAATTTCTTCAAATTGGTTACGAAATCACCATTCATATGTACAACGGACTACCGCCTCACAAACTGATGTCATTCATTATTCCATTACCACTTATAAGAGCTAGATATAATGACGTATTATATGTTTATCTATTATATTTTTTATAATATTATGATTCTATAATCATTATAGCACATTTTACTCATTAAATTCCATTCCATGGGAATATGATAAAGTCATTCATGTGTACGGCGGACTACCACCTCGCGAAGCGATGTGATTCATTCACTCTTTACATAGAATGAAATCAGATAGGTTTTAATGAAAATATGTGATATATATGACATAAAAATTATTTTTTAATGTTATTATATTATTTACCTTTATTTATTTTAATCTTTCATAAAAATGGAAACTGTGTTCATTTGTGCATATGGCCTATCGTCTCCATGAAAAGTGTATTTCATTTTCTATCTCTAAATATTATGGATTATTATAAAAATGTATATAATAAATATATATGATATTTATATCATTTTTAATATTATAGAGGTGATATAACCATTATCAAAATAATTGGATAAAAAATAACAATTCAAAACATACACACAAAAATAATGCATTAATTACCCAAAACGTGACAATAACATTAAATGTTTAATAAACTGGTAATAAAAGGTCATAATAAAATAATATATGGTATTAAATATATAATTATGGTATTATAATAGATGTATAATAAACATATATTTATTATATAAGAGTTTTTAACATGTATTATGGAAGGTGAGACTTGAGGTAAGGGATTTGTGTCTTAGTTTGACTTCTTTGAGACATATATTATGTTATGCACCTATATTATCTTATAAGGGGTATATAAATCCCCTTTGAAATGGTATAAAGTTAGTATTATTATTTTTTAATGTATAATTTTATGTTATTATTTAATGGTGCTTATAATTCAATGTTACCAAAATGGTAAGGGATTTATGATACAATCGCATCATTTATCGAGATTGCTTATGATTATATTTCCAAAGATCAAAAATTATGATATATCTCCCAATAAACTCATGAATTTTATTCTCATATGTTTATTTCATGATAAAAAATGGTTTCTCTTCATTTTCATCACTTTATACACTCAATTGTTTTAAAAAACGTTTTTAAAGAAAAATGACTTTATTTTTTTCTTAGGTTGAAAACCCTTTATCTTCTATTTCAAGGTTTTCTAAAAAAATTCTAAAATGTTTTAATGTGCCTATATTATTTTTTAAATTCATTTTTACCTATTTTTTTCTTTTTAAAAATTTTTAAAAAGGAATATTTATATCATTTTTCCAACATGCCCCGTTTTTTTGTTACTAAAAATGTGAAAGGAATATTTGTTTTAACATGTATGACATGAACAGAAATTTACCGTCATAATTTTATTTGAATATTCCATTCTAAATTTTTTGTGGTTATTTTCAAAGAAAACCATTTCTACAATATTTTATGAAATTTTAATTTTTTTAAAAAAAAAATTTAAAGAAATGATATTTTCCTCAAGAAATGCTCTAAGTGATTTTTCTTTAAAATAATTTTTCTTATAAGATGACATCCTTTGATGTTACTTATGATTTAATAGAGATATAAACCAAGTATAACATTATTATTATTTCTTCTTATGGTTTGTTTTTATGATGAAAATATGTTTATGAAAACCATTTCTCTTTCATAGCTGATGTCATGATAAAATTTAGTCGAAACCTCCTTTTTTTAAATGATTTATACATTAAGTAAATTATCAAATGATTATGAAACTCATTTATTTTCATGGGTTCGGATATGATGAATGTTTTATGATCTTTTGGGACACATATAAATTATTTTCATCATGTTATGGGTGGGAACTATATCACTTTCTAATGCATTGGGTAATTATTGATGTTATATGAGCTCAAAGGGTAAAAGAGAGGTTATCCCAAGCCCAAAATAGGGTACAATGTAGGATATACCAAGCATTAAAGATGGTGAAAGGAATTTTATTCCAAGACTGATGTAGGTATATGAGTGGTTTTCCCTAGCCTAAAATGTTTTTAATATCATGGTGGGTATCCATGACATAAGTTTTTCTATAATGATGTATATACCTCAAATATATGTCATATACTAATGTTATGCTGTCATGGCTCGTGTTCTTAGATTTCCATTATGATTCAAGTCTTTTTATCTACTAATATTTATTCCATGACTCATATTGATGATTTATGATATGCATAGTATGGTTTTAATATATTATTATCGTGTTCTCATACCCATATTCTCATGTTATATTGATATCTTCCTTATTTACCCTTATTGAGAATTTGAGATCACCCTTTTTAATATTTACATTCCCCAAGATATGGATAAAATTATTATATATAATATTTATAAGAAGGGTTCTAGTTATTAAGAACATAGTGGTAGAGGGCGTTGCTCAGTTATGGATCAATTGTTTACGTGTCCAAGTTCCCAGAGGCACTATACCTTTACAATCATTTGGCACATTTTTGTGTAATATAATTAATATTCATCTAAATAGATGTAATATCTATGTTTGAAAATCCTGGGACATTATATCAAGTCTTCCTATCTCAATTATGAATTGGAATATGAGGTATATATTTAGTGACCATGTGGTTTCTTGATTAATAAATATTATAATTGTGATTGATGGTTAAATAAGGCTCTATATGGTTTTTAAAAAGACCTAAGATGTTGGTATGCTAATATAGATACTTATTAAAGAGATTTAATTTCAAAAAATTAAGGGTGTAAAATAATATCTACATCAAAGATAGAAAAGTGGTATGTCTTATTGTTATTGTTTATGTAGATGATGACATATTTTTTTGGGGATGATGAAGACATTTGTAATGGGTTTTATAAGGAAATGAAGGATTTATTTTAAATGTATATCTTATGAGAAATGATATACTTTCTTGTATTTAAAATTTCCTAAGAGATTGATTACATTTTTCTTTCTAAAGTGATGTATGATAAGGAACTGTTGAAAATGTTTTCCCAGAAATACTCAAATACTATTTCCACACCCGTTTTAGTGGGAACTAAACTATTAAAATATGCTCAAGGAAAGGATGTTAGTCCTTGATAATTCAAGAAGTTAATTGGAAGTTTTTTATACATTATAGATTCAAATCCTAATTTGATATATATTTTTATTCTTTGTGATATGTATCAAAGTAAACATAAATAATATCATTTCATAGAAATAAAATATATTCATTGGTATATAAAGGGTATAAATATTTATGGAATGAAATATGATAGTAAAAGCGTGTTATACATATTGGGTTATGCTTAGTCTAATTAGTCCAGTTTTGTTAATGACAGAATATCCATAGTTGGAAGATTTTTCTTCCATGGTGATATGTGTGTTTGTTGTCACTCTAAGAAACAAATATCAATTACTGTAATCATTTTAGGGTAAAATATGTGGTTGTAACTCAATACAAAACCTAGTTAATGTGGATAAAGATACAGTTAGAAGATTTTAAGGTCATAATGAATTTTTTACTTCTTTATGGATGTGATAGTAAGAGTGTTGTTAATTTATGAAATAATATTTTTTCAATGTTCTAGTAGAAAGCATGTTGATATTAAATATTACTCTATCAAGAATATTTTAGAGATAAATGAATTGAAATAGGTATGTGTTCGAACAAAGTAACAGATTGTTGATGTATTCTCTAATTCAGTTTATAAGGAATAATTTCAGTATCTGAGGTTACATTTTAGTTTTCAACCACATTCTTTATTAGGATAATGTTTAGTGTTTTATCCCCTCTCCCTTCTTGTATTTGGATATTGTTGTAAAAGTGGGAGAAAAAAGACAACATAAATATCTATTTATATTTTTCTTCTTGAAATTTTTGTAAGGTAGAGAATATTTATAGGGTAATTTCCATTGATATGTGAATCTATTAATAGGGAGCATATATTTTAAGAGAGTTTGTAAAATGGGAATGTTTTGATTTCAATGTTGTACATTTTTTTAATTGTTCTAATAGTTTTTTAATGTGAATGTAGTAGTTTTTAATAACATATTTTTTGTAATTATGGTGGTGATTATGAATCACTAGATAAATAATGATTGATATTTTTTTAAGTGGTATCTCATCATCAAGAACATTTTATTTTTTCAGTTTTTATGAAAATTGAATATACATCATTGTTAAGTTCTTGAAAACAAGGCATTATTTATTCAATATTCTTGTTTCCAACACTTAGTTCACTCACATAGTATTATAATTATTTAATGATGATCCATTCTAATAATTTATAGTTTGGTATTGATTTATGTTCCTTGGATTACAAAAAAATCCAAAGGGGGGATTTTTTAGTCCAAGAGGTGTTGAGATGTTTTTTATGAGGTGTTTTTTGAACACGTTTCTGAAGAGGTTAGAGTGTACGTGATTCATTGTGTTGGGTTTTTTAATACCTAAATAATATTCAAAATTACATTTATAATAATGTGAATATATTTGGAGACTAATTATAATTGTTCTTAAGTTGTTTTAAATTTTATAAATCATGGAAATTGTTCATGATGCAAGCTAATTAAAGGAGGAAGATGGAAGTAGTATTACACTGCAGATATTGATATTAAAACATAACAGTTGATTGAGGAAGAATAATTGTTCTCTAAATACTTGATACACCATAGAGGAGGCTGGGTAATTTTTTAGTGGCCCTGGAAATATGGTGACTCTACTCTGCAAGGGGTTGTTATGTTGCTAAAGAAGATGGTTTTTCTATCCCTAAATAATTTAGGACCTCCATGTTGTAGGTAGAAGTTATGCTACAATGTTGAGATCAAGGTAGTACATGGAAAAGTAGAGGTTTCCATGTAATAATATCCAGTTTTCCAAAATTTAGAGTCTCTATAAATTTCAAGACCTCTATTCCACAATACCACATCACATCACAATGTGTCCAAGTAGTTAAAAAATAAATTTTTTGAACCATTATCCAATGCCGAAAAGAAAAAGGATACATCGTGAAGATGAATTTCTAGAAAATTAAAGTATCCATGATGACTTGGATTCATCTAAGAGGTTTGGTGGTTATTTTAGCCTATTATGACAAATAATTTTAATTATATAGTTAATATAAAATGAAAGATGATCCTAGATACTTTTATTACAAAATAGTATTTGAATTTGAAATTAAAATTCAAATCTAAATCCGAAAAAAAACTGATTTGTGGTAGAGAAAGTGTGTGAAAATATTTAAAGAAAGATATAGATAATTTAAAATAATTTTTTTATATGTAAAAAATAGAGAATATTTTCTGATTAACCAATGTTGAAGAAAGATGGAAGGAGAAGAAAAACGAAGCGGTTGTGTGCATGTGTTGTGCATACAAAGTTAAGAATAAATAGTTTATTTTTAAATTTTGAAGAATATGTTCTTGTTTTATACTATGAAAATAGAGAAGAAGAGGAAGAAATCATCACACTCAGTGTCTTGGAAGAATTCTCTTTAGTTAAATACAATATAGTTTTTAAATTTTTATCATTATATTAGTGTGGGTGCACTAACTTTGTGGGATGCATGAAGAAATTGAGAGACTTATAAGAAAAATATAAGGATGTTCATTTCTCATAGTGATTCACTATATTTTATTAGTGGATTATATAATCATTAGATTTATTGGATCATTCCTAGGACTAGCTTCTCACATTGAGTAGTGAACCTTGTAAGTCATTTGCTCCCTGCTTGTCCATTCTAATGTGTTAGAAGAAAAAAATCAATTCACTCTTTGAAGTGATGAAGGATTCTTAAAAATAGAAGACATAAAATTGATTAATCACTTATTATCCCTTATCTTAGTGATCCCTCTGATCCTATGTTACTACATATATTTGATAACTAAAAATACATTCTCATAGTGATGCAGGTATTTACTAAGAGGGCTATCCATGAATATGGACCTTCTATTTTCTTTATTGAACTCTATTAGAGGCATAATATAAATCACACAAGACATGAACATGATCAATTCATGAAACAAAATTCAAAAAACATAGTCCCTTTTCTAGATTTAAGGACAAATCCAAAAATATAAATCCACCAAAATAAGACACATCATCCAGAAATCATGAAAATATTTTTTTCATTAAAACACCAAATTCATATAAAGAATATAAACCCATTTTACTAAGTCATAAACTAGAAAAAACATCCCCTTTTTAAAACAAATCAATCTTAGTAAAACACCTGACTACCATTAAAACTAAATGAGATCACTACACAAACTTATTGAAAGTAACAATCATTTCAAAATTTAATGGAATCATTTGAAAACATTTACATAAAGGAATACTTTGATTTCAAAAAAAAATTATAAAAACCATGATAAAATCAACCACTTTACCAAATACCATATGAAGGAAAAAGAAATTGATTTCAAAAAACCTAATAAAAATGGTTTTTTAAGATCAAAAATTTTATGAATTTCTATTTTCCACCCAAGAAAAAGATTTAAAATTTTAGAATAAATATAAAATATTATAATAACAAGATGTACCTAAAGTAACAAGGGGGTTTCCTGATACCATAGTTGTCACAAACTCTCCCAAATCAACTTACCATATTGCCTGGGTCAGCCCGCAATTAGGCTTAAGGGGTGTTCCCAATCCCCAAGGGATGGTGACAAGTATCAGAGAATCAAATTAAGACTATAGTGGAATGACTAAATCCTAAAAACATAGTAAATAAGTAGTGGATCCTTTACCAGAAACCCAACATAGTATTTCCATAATTTGGGTGTCCATACATAACAGAAAAATAGATACAAATAAATGAAAGTAAAAAATTAGTCATATCCAACAACCATGGTCCAACTCATTTGTATCAATACACAACATCATCTAGAATAAATTTAAAATGAGGTCCAATAATTAGAATCTAAATACATATAAAAAGATTTCTAACATGGCTAATATATCAATATCACAAAATAAACAAAAACCAAACCCACACTGCAAGAGAACCTCCAATGACCAATGGTTTTCACAATATCCCAAATAACTCATTGCAACCCAAGATATTGATAACTAATCTTAATTTCCAAAGGATTGAATAACAATTGAGAGGGGGGTGAATTAGTTGTTCACTTTTTATAAGTTTCAATACATTTCAAAACATAACCCCTAAAACTAGTCAAGGTTTATTTCATCATCAAAGTTTAGTAAATACTCATGAATCCAAAAGTAGGAAATAAAGTAAAGAACACTATATTAAAAAGGTTTTTCCTCAGTTTAAGAACCTACATCCTTTCCATATCCACTCTTGCGGGTCTATAAAAATTCACTATTATAAAAAAGTGAATAAAACTTGTTCCAAATCCCATTAGACACCTTCTATCTTCAAATAAGAATTATTATACTGACTCCATCCAATTTAAAATGTTTTATTATAAAAAATTAATCCAAAAAAATAGAATAAACTCTTTTTTTGAAACTACTCTACTATTTCTCAGTATGAATCCTTAGTCCAATTTGGATGGATCCAATTTTCTCAATATGATAATATGGGATCTAATTTTCTCAATATGATGATGTGGGATCCAATTTTATCAATACAATGATGTTGGATCCAATTTTCTCAATAAAATGATGATGGATATGATTTTATCAAAATGATGACCCTAGATCTGATTCTCTCAATACAATGATGTTGGATTTGATTTTCTCAACACGATGAGCCTAGATCTAATACACTCAAATGATGAAATCAATATGATGAACTCATTATTAAATATGAAAAAATAAAACTATGCTAGGATGATCAATACAATTATTCTTCAATTAAATGGTAAATTTTACTTTGAATTCTCCAGTGATTCGCCTTTTTCATGTGTGTGAAAATTTTAAAAAAGGATAAATTCTTTGATTAGGTATTTATATGAATCTCAGAAAAAAATCAAAAAACTTGAAATCTTTCCCTACTGATTCAAGTTTCAAAACTCCAAAAATATATATCATTTAAACATTAACTTTAAATTATTCAATCCTCATTATATTTATTTGATATTTACACCAAATTTAATTTCAGGTTTTACTTCTTCAAATATTTATATATTTTTTAGCTCATTATGATTTGTTTCATCCTTATCACATTACGATCTATTTCTTTCTCATCTCATTATGATCAGTTTCTTTCTCAGCTCACTACGATCTATTTCTTTCTCAACTAATTATGATATTTTTCTTTCTTAGCTCATTATGATCTGTTTCATTCACACCTCATTATGATATATTTCCTTCCCATATTAATATGATTTATTTTCTTCTTATATAATTACAATGGACTTTCCCATTACGATGGAATTACCTACATGATAGAATTATCATTACGATGGAATTCCCCTTATAATGGAAATCCCATTATGATAAATTCCCATTATGATGGAATTCCTGTTATGAAGGAAATCCCTTTATGATGAATTTCCATTACGATGAATTTTCATTATGATAGAATTATCTATTTTGATTATTTGTATTTTTTCATACCTCTCCACCATTTCTTCAAAAGATTTTATCATGAGAGTTTTCATGATTTTTGAGAACTTTATGATCCGAAAAGAATCGTTGATTTTTTTTAGAAAGTATGAAAAAAATTTAACTCCTAAATTCACATTCTTCTTTCAAAAATCTTCAGAAAAAAATATGAATTCTTCAACCAGCAACTTATGTATTTGAAACTTCTTTACTTCTAACTCATCAAATTCATTCTTTCTAACTCAAAAACTTCATTCTTTATATGATTAAGGAAAAAACTTTTAGTAAAAAATAAAATTCTACCTTTGATTCCTTTAAATCTAATGATTCTCAATGTCATGCCAATATATCGAAATACAATAAAGTATTTGATCAACAACCTCATCTTTATAGCTTCTTTTAGTCCAGTGAAACTCAATACAATAACTGGGTTCTGTGAACTTGTGTCTAGAAAACAACCTCATTATAATGGATTGGGTCCGATTTCTGAATAACAAAAACATTCTTCATCAAAAAAGGTTATTTTAAAAAAAATACCAAAAAATTATTTAATACAATCTAAACACAAAGTCTCTTCAATATCCCCCTTTTTATTTATTAACAACCCTTGTTAACAACTTTTCCAACTCAATTTTTGTAAACAAATCATGTTTTTTGACTTTTATTAAAACATATCATTTCTCAAAAAAGAATTTTTTGACACCACACTACTTGATAATGTAATATTTTTTAAAGAATTCAATCCCTCAGTGGTAAGGAAATTTTTAATCCATGTAAAGATAAATGCCCCCTCACTTTTAATTTTTTTCCTCTCACTTTCCTTTTTCTCTCCCCCATTCTATGATTACCACAGCTTTAGATTCATTTAATAAGATAAGTAAAAACATCTTAAAAAGTAAAATTTATTGCTTTCTCTCCCCCTTTATCAACATAATCCAAAGCATAGTGGGGGAAATTCCATATGAGGTTTAGGAAGACATGGGAGGATGTTAAACATGAAGTTTCAGACTCAATTCTACAATCCTTTCTTTTTTGCATTTCTTTTGTTAAGATATCAAAAATCTGATACTTTTTTGAAATGTATTACCAAAAAATTTCTCTAGTAGAGAATTTATCTTTTATAAAGTGAAAATTTATATAAATATGTTTTGATCTTGAATATTGGACAAGATTTTTAGAATGATAAATTTCACTATGATTATCAGAAAGTATCTTCAATGGTTTAAAAACTTTTACTTTCAAATCTTCTAGCTGAAATTTTATCCATAACATTTGAGTAAAAGCTTGAGTAGATGTAGCATATTCGGATTCAACTGTTCTCAAATTTACTAAAAAAAATTTCTTAATATACCAACTCACACAACATTCAACCAAGAAGAATTTTTCTCCTGATGTTAATTTTCTATCATTACAATATTCAGCCCAATCATCATTAGTATAACCATTAAACATCATCTTACTATTTATTTTGTATAACAACCCATGTAAAGTTATTCTTTTGAAAAATATCATAATTATTTTTTCTGCCAACATATGTGATTCTTTCAGATTACTTTGATACTTGGCACATAAAGTCGCAACATAAGAGATATCATACCTTTAAGCTTTAAGGTAAAGAAGAGTTCATATTATCTTCTGAGAGTATTTCTATATCACACTTGTTCTGGATTCATCTTTACTTGACTTTTTTCTTACTGAAATAGAAGTTGAAATTTCTTTATGTCCTTTAAATAGAAATTTTTTTTAATAATTTCCTGGAATACTTTTCATGGGATAATAAAATATATTTTTTATTTTTTTTGAACTTGTAATCCTAGGAAGAAATTTAATTCTCTCAAGATAGAAATTTCAAAATTCTTCTTCATTTCCTCAAAAAATATTTTAAAAACGTATTCTTTATCTCTATAAAAAAATTATATCATCGATATAAATAGTTATAGTTATAGTTCTAGAGTCAAAATATTTCACATATAAGCTGATATCAACTTTTAATTTAGAAAATTTCAACATTCTCATACAGTTCTCAAGTTTAGAATACCAATAATCTGGATCTTGTTTCAACCCATACAAAGATTTCTTCAATTTAACAAACTTTGGTTTCATCCTCATCAAGTAAAAAACCATAAGGTTGTTCAATGAAAACTTCTTCCTCAATATCACCATTTAATAAATATTACTTTACATCCATCCTATAAACTTTGTAATTATGATTTGAGGCCACTGAATTAAACATTATGATAGTTTTCTAATATTTATATTGGGGAAAATTTTTCTTCAAAATCCACACTTTCCACCTATTCATAGCCTCTACAAACAAGCCTATATTTTTTTTCTTGAAACTTCTCCATGATAATTTAACTTGTTTCTATAAAATCACTTGGTTTTGAAAATATTTCTATTTTTTGGTTGTAAAACATGTTCCCATGTTTAATTATTATCAATCTGATCCAATTATTCATTCATATAATCCACTCATTCATTTTTTTGAAAATATTCTGAAACTGATTCTGGTTCAACATTTGAGATAAGTGAATTCTGGTTATCTAATCTCAACTTTCTTCTTACCAGGATTGGAACTTTTTAACTCCCAATAATGTTTTTGGATTCAAAATGTTTTTGTATGGTAATAAATTTCAAAGATTCTTTCCCAACTAAAATTTCCTCATCACATGATTATTTTTAATCTTGATAAGGATGTTTTAAACTACTTTACCTATTGTTATAATTCTCTAATTTATCATTCTCAGAATTCTAAATAACTTTTATTAAGAAAATTTTATTTTCCATTACCTTCATATCAAATTAGTCGACCAAATTCTATAAATTTTTGTTCAAGCATTTGTAACTTCTTCCATTTGGTGAATAACCCTTAAAAAATCCTTCCTCAAATTTCTTATCATACTTTCCCAAATCTGGATTTTTGATTTTGAGAAAACATGGACTTCAAAAAAAATTGAATAATTTCAATGAAGGTTTTTTGTTATAACACATTTCATAAGGATTCATGTTTGTTTATGGTCTCAACAAGAATCTATTTTTAACATGTATAGTAGTACTAATAGCTTCTCTCTAATAGAATTTTTAATTTTTTAATTCTGATAACATAATTCTTCCCATTTCCACCAAACTTCTATAATTTCTTTCTACTACCCCATTTTTTTGGGGTGTAAAAGTAGCACTATACCGATGTTTGATACCATGATATCTTTGACATGTCTTGAAATTATTTCCTGTGAATTAGGTACTAGTATCTATTCTTAAATTCTTTATGGAAACCTACATTTCTTTCTCCGCATATTTTCTGAATAATTTGAACATTTTAATAGCCTCTGACTGGTGAATTAAAAACATAATGTTTTCTATTCAAGTGAAATAATTAATAAAAATGATAGAGTAAAAATATCCTTTTATTGATTGATGTTTCATCATCCCAAATAAATCATAATGAATAAGCTCAAGTGGTATGATAGATTTAATATCAACTCTTTTATGACTTTTCCAGTTATCTTCCCTTTTTGAAAAGTTACAAAAATATCTTCATCTCTTATTTTCAATTCGGGAATGTTTTGAATGGAATCAACATTAGAAAGTTTTTTCATACTTTTCTATCCAAGGTGACAAAGTCTTTAGTGACACAATTTATTTTCATCTTCCACACTCAAATAACATGAGTAATTGAATTTTCCTATTTGAAAGAGATTCACAGGGGTTCTTTCTACATTGGTGGTGACTTTTCCATATTTCACACTTTTGATGATACAAAAATATTTTCTAAAAAACAATTATTTTCCACCATCTAAAAGTTGACTTACACTAATTAAGTTATGTTTTATCCCATTAACAAATAAAACTTCATTAGATTTCAACTTTTTTGCTTCAATCTCAATCGTTCTGATTCATGTGATTTTTAAATAACAATCATTACAAAAGGTAACAGCTCTTCCAACATGAATTTCAACATGTTTTGAGATTTTTATATCACCTTTAATATGTAAATAAAATAAACTATCAAGTATTTATGGTTTTTCATTTTACTTTCTTTCAGATATGTATCAACAAAAAAATCTCGTTCCTCACCATTCTTCTTTTTATCTTCTTTTTTCTATTAAAAGAAATTTGTTTTAGAAGGAGTGTCATAAATGTTTTTATCATGATGACCATTATTATCACATATTCTATAAACTTATTCAAGAAATTCAAATTTATTTTTAGTTGTAATGTTTCTAACATCTTAAGGATTCACTTTTCCAACTTTCTGTATGTTAGGAAAGTTAATCATTATAATTTCACTATTTATTTCAATTTTCTAAAACCTTATTCCAAGTAAGGATATTTTGTTACAAAAAATATAATAATTATTCCCATATACTCCACAACACCAAAAATAACCATAAAATCTCAATTTTTTATTGAAATAAGATTTTTCTCTATTGAAACTTTATTGAGGTTGGAAACTTATTTCATATCTAACATACTCGGGATGTGGACCATATTTTATTTTGAGTAACCTATCTAATTTTTTAGATTTTATAGGTTTATCACATCCTTTCTCTGCCTAATATTTCCCAAAAGGTTTTACAAAAACTAAAATTTTAAAATAATCAGATGAATCATTATTTTTGGAAAGGGGATATTTCACCTAATTCTCGTATTGAACCTTCTAAGAATCTTTAGAAGTCTCAGATTTTACTTCTGAAGCTCTGTTGATGTTTTCATTCGTATCCCTCAAGGTACTTTTAGAGTCAAGAAGTTTTGATTGAATCGTTTTAACCTCTTATTCCTTAGATTCCAACTTCTTACTAAGATCTTAAAACATCTTTCCATATTCAAAAATTATATGTTTGTAACATAAAATCTCTTTGAATGTATTCATGATACTTCTTGATGACATCTTTTTGACATCAAAATTTCTTCAAAATATTTATTCATTAATATAATTTCATTATTAAGGGATTTGTTTCTTATGAAATGGAAAAATTTATGTTCTAAGAAAATACTCTCTATAATATTCTTCACCACCTTCCTCATTCTATAAGAAATATTTTTTTTTCTCAACTTTTTCAATAAAGGTTATGCATTTTTCTAAACATTCATCTTCAAAATATTAATTGTTAATTGAGTATGATTTAACTTTCTTACTCAATATATTTCTATTGTTTCTATTAAACTTATTCTTTTATCTGTTGGAAGAATTTTCTTCTTTATCATTTTTGTTTGACTTCTTCAATCAAGGTTTTTCATTATAATCATCTTGATATTCTCAAACTTTCTTCCTAGGGTGATTCATAGAAAAGTTTATGATTTTACCACACTCAAAACATTTGAGAGGAATTTTTCCTTCATAATTTTCTCTACCGATTTGATAGTTCTTGGATATAAGAGACATGATTATTTCATTTAATTCATCATCCTCTTTAAATTCATAGTCACAAGGATCAACATCTTCAATATATTGAATTTTTAACTTTTTCATAGCTTCAAAATCCATTTTATCTTTCATATTATTTTTAAATATTGAATCTCTCCTCATTTCATAAGCAATAAAAAATTTATACAATTCATCAAGAGATAAATCATCCTTATCTTGTAAATAAGAAACTTTAGAATAAAACATATCTTGAAAGTTTCTTATATGTTTCTTCACAATTATAGAATATTCAAGGACATCTTAGAATCCATTGATATTGAAAAAAATTTCATTTACTCTGGTGAAGTATTCATAAATTTTTTCTTCATCTCTCATTCTGATGTCTTCATACTTACTACACTAGATTTGTAGCTTTTCTTCCTTCACTTTTTATTCCCTTCGAAAAAACATTCCATCTTATCCCAGATACTTTTTGATGTTTTGAGAACCATCACCTTCTGATAAAAATTTTATGATAAGGACTTGAGAATATAATTTATAGCCTTTCCATCATCTTTAATATTTCTCTTATTAGAAAAGGTCATTGGGGAATCTTTCTCAATAGGTGGAAACCCAATAGTAGGAACATCAAGAACTTTCAGCAGAGGAGATAAGAGATAAGGAATCATCCTATTTTTTCAATGCATAATAATTTTATCCACAAAATGTAGTAAATCCAATACTATTTAAAAAATTGATATTATTTATGATTAGGATTCAATATGTGAACCTCCCTCTGATACCAATTGATGTTCCAATGGATCGAATAACAACTAAGAATGGGGGGATTGAAACAATTGTTCAATATTTATAAGTTTCAACACTTTTCGAAACATAACCCCTGAAACCTTTTAAGATTTATTTTCTTATTGAATTTTAGTAAATACCCATGCATGAAGAAATAGGAATGAAAATAAATAAGATAATATTTAAAAGGTTCAGCCTCAGTGTAAGAACCTACATCCTTTCCATAGCCACTCCTGTAGGTCTATAAAAATTAACTATTATGAAGAAGAGGATGCAACTTGTGCCAACTCCAGTTAGATACCTTTTATCTATCAATGTGAATGATTATACTGACTCCCATTATTTTTCAATGATTTCTTATAAAAAATTTATCCAAAAAATAATAATGACTTTTATAAAAGTACTCCACAATTTCTCAGTCTGAATCATCCTTCTGATTTGGTTTGATTCGATTTTCTAAATACAAAAAAGTTGGATCTAATTTTCTCAATATGATGATGTTGGATCTGATTTTCTCAATACGATGATACTGAATTTTTTTTCTCAATGTAATGATTTTGGATCCAATTGTTTCAATATGATGATCCTGGATCCAATTCCCTCAATAAAATGACGCTGAATAAAATTTTCTCAATATGACGATCTTGGATCTGATTCTCTCATATGATAGACTCAATATGATGCACTCATTATTAAATATGCAAAACTCTAACTCTTCTTGAATGCTCAATATAATTATTCTTCAATCAGATGGTAACTTTCACATCGAATTCTTCAGTACATCGTCTTTAGTGTATATGTAAAAAAACTAAAATGGATGAATGATCTAAGAAATTATTTATAGGTAACTCTGAAAAAAATATGCATACATCAAATCATTCCTCGCTTCCCCAAATTTAAAAACTCCAAAAATATCTCACATTTAAACTTTAATGTTGACTTATTCAATCCTCCTTAGGTTTCTCTATGATTTAATCAAAATTTAATTTCACAATTGGCTTCTTCAATTCAATAAATCTTTCTGAGATCATTATGATATGTTTCATTCTAATTGCATTAGATCTATTTCTTTCTCATCTCATTACAATATATTTCTCTCTCAACTCATTGTGATCTATTTCTTTCTTAGTTCATTATGATCTATTTCTTTATTAGCTCATTATGATATATTTCTTTCTCACCTAATTATGATCTATTTCTTTCTTATCTTAATATGCTCTTTTTCTTACTCATCTCATTTTCCCATTATGATGGAATTCCCATTATGATTGAATTCCCATTACAATAGAAATCTCATTATGATGAATTCCCATTATGATGGAATTCCCATTATTAATGAAATCATATTACAATGAATTTAAATTTTGATAGAAATCCCATTACAATGAATTTCCATTATGATGGAATTATCTATTTTTCTTCTTCAAAATTCTTCAAACCTCTCCACCATTTCTTCAAAAGATTTTATCATGAGAGTTTTCATGATCTTTGAGAACTTTATGATCAAAAAAACATCATATGAATTTGTTTTATAAAGTATGAGAGCTTTATAACTTCTTACTTCATGTTATTCTTTCAAAACTCTTTAGTAAAAATACGACTTCTTCAACCAGAAACTTCTATCTTATAAACTTCTTTCTTTCAAACATAGAAACCTTATTATTTCTAACTCAACAAATTCATTATTTCTCTTATAATAGAAAAAAACATCTATCAAACAATAAATCCCACCAATAATTTTTTTAATTCATTTATTCTCAATGACATTTCAATGTATCAGAATATGATAAAGTGTCTAATAAATAACTTCATCTTACAAACTTCTTTGGTGTCTAGTGCAGCTCAATACTAAAACCTGGGTCAGAAAACTTATCTCTGGAAAACAACCTCATTAAAATGTACTGGGTTCTATTCCTGAATAACAAAAACATTATTCAATAAAAAATGTTTGTTGTCAACAAATACAAAAACTTTTTTTAAAACAATTTAACCACATAGGATCCTCACAATAAGAAAATGAAACCTGAATACCAGTATAAAAAAATATATATTCACACAAACAAAAACATTAATGAATATTCAGGGTGTGAGATAACAAGATTAGTAATATCTCACCAAGGATTCTATGAAATTACATTCATGAAATAGTATATAAATCCTAGTTTTAAATATAATAGAAAATAATGTATTCCATTTGATAATTCCTAAAGAAAATAAAACCAAATTCCTTTAATTATAAATAATGTATCACTTATTAATTTATAAAACCATGTGAAATTCTTATATATATATTCGAAACACTTTTAAAACTCATGAAATGGGGACCTTTGAAATTATGAAAACAAAATAATTAAATTTTTCTTCATTTCAAAACCTTTCAAAAAAAATCCCTCTATAAACAAACAATTATGTTTTATTTTAAAACATATTTCCCAAAACCACCTTTTAAATAATTTATAAAACATCCTAATCATAAATGATGATACATACAACTAAGGTTGGAGCTACTATATCAAAGAAGCATCCCAAGATCAAATAATTATAATGTACACTTTTTTACAAGCAATATAAATATAAGGGTGTACAAATAAAAGGGGAAATACCCTATATAGAATCACTGGTAAAGAAGTATGTGTCATGGTTGACACCCTAGGTCCTAATGTGAGTGATATTATAAATAATATAACAATACAAAACCAACTACCAGACTACGTTGTATCTAAAATAACACAAAATCCATCAAACTAGACCATAATAAACTCATCAAGAGAAACCCATATACCCCTGGTGTATCATACAACTAGAGGGACACATGCATATATGTGTATTAAACTGGTTAATTAGGAATCAAGAACTATGAATTAGTTACCTAGTTTCCTATGAAATAAACTAGTGTTTGTATGCCAACAATCAATCAAATATCAATACATATATATATATTTATAAATAATAAACAACACATCTCACCTCACCTCAAACACCCTTTCTTGTACATCATACAACCATCACATAACTATTCACAACCCCTAAAATTGAGAAACAAGGAAGAATTGAAATAAGTAGGGTCTCAAAAGTATCAAACCATTTATTTTAAGGTTCTAAATATAACTTTATATGAAATGAGACCTGGTATAAAAATAAATATTTTATTTTTAAAAAACTCTTATTTCAAAACATACTCTAGAGGTTATTTAGAAATAAAACCCCATTTATCCCAAAATAATAATTAAAAAACATGGTCTAATTTCTTTGAAAATAAAAATATATACGAATCCAAACATTTTTAAAAAAACCTATAATAAAATCCTCAAAAATTATCTTAAAAGGTGATTAACATTATCAAACACTTATTTCAAAAGAAACAATTGAAATTCATAACAAAAACATTTATATAATACCACACTTTCATGGGAAATAATTAAAAATTGACTATAGAAGTCTTATATATCCATATAATCAAAAAATAATTTAAAAAACAAAATAATATAATTTATTTATAAATGAATGAATGATATAGAAACTCTTACCTCAATCCCAGAAGACATCAATCAACATCATTGGCAAAGATTAATCCAAGCAATAAATCACCCTCTGTAATCCTTAAGATACCAAAACCTAAGTTTAAAACTAGTAAAAACCTGAAATCCCATTTTTATAGTGATTAGGGTTTTAGGGAGAAGGAGAAACCTATGAGAAATGGAAGATGAAAGAAATGAGAATATAATAAAGGAAGATATGATGGATTACCTTGGAAGAATCACTTAAAAACCTGAAGTGGAAGTCTTAAAAATCAATAGGAATAGAGGGAGATATTCCCTTACATGTGCCTGGTTGTTAGAGGACAAAATGGGTAAGGAGAGGGGAAAAAACATAAATTTGAGGAGGTAATTTAATTCATTTAATATTTTAATTTAATCTGGGTATACCACGTGGTTGACATAACTACACATTAACCAAGGGAAATCTATATAAAGAAACCTAAATGAATCAAATGGTTTGGCTATGTGGTTTACCCTAACTGTGCACCAATCATGTGGTCCACCCCTAAATGAAAATTTGAGTCTCATAGTTTGTTGGAGACATAATATGGTTTGTTAAATCATCCACTCACTATTCAAACCCCAATTTTAGAAGTTTTAACACTATGAAAAATTAGCTGACATGGTTTCCTCTAACAATGTGGTAACTATAAAGAAAATAATAACATTTATAAATTAAAATTATCAATTCCTAAACTCCTTATATTCAAAAATAGACTATATTTATATAATAATTAATACTGCAGTGACATGGGTGTGTTACAAGAGGAATAGAGTTGAGTTTTTCCATATGATGGAGTTGGGAAAATATTTTCTTACTCAACTATCAGGGAATCATAATTTTTAGGATTGAGATGTTTCTCTACCTAAATAACTATTTGGTGAGAGAAATTAAAAATATGACTTATTACATTGAGAAGCATGGATCTTTGATCACTAAATATATGTGATTTTTGGGGTAATAATTTTTTGTGGGAGTTCATTACTTAATATTCCTTGATGAAAGGAAATAATACATGATAATCACCCATAGATATGTCTCTATTATAGGTTATAGATTATTTAGTGAAAATAATATTGATATATCTTATAGGTATGACCTATTGAATAATTAGATATTGGTATTTATGATTAATAAATGTTCTCAAAGTGAAGTATTATAAGTATCTGAATGTGAATTTTATAGAGCTAAATTTCACCAACAATAGATCTTGGGTATTAAATATCATTAACGTGTCACACATATATGTGGACAACTAAAAACTCATAGATATAAAGTAATTTAAAATGTCGGAAGTATATCATTATGTTAGTAATAAAGAAATAGACTTTTTATTGTTTTTTAGAACTTATAACCTGATTTTACAAAGTTGATTGATACTAGAATTAGAAAACTATTATTTTATTCCCACCAAAAACAAAAAATTAAAATAAATTTCTTTTTTGGAAAATAAGGTATTTTCAGAAAAAAAAATTATGAACAAGAAATATTATATATATACAATAATTAAATATTTTATAAAATCAAGAATGTAGTAAATAGTTTATATATTCTAGATATGTATTATATTTTCTATAATGTTCAGAATAAAAAGTTTATGGTTTTTACTAGTCCCACCCTCCTTTGGCATTTTCACATTGGACATATAAATGAAAAATACATCTTAAGACTCTATAAAGATGGATTATTAGAACCATTAAATTATGGATCATTTGAAAATAGTGAATCTTATTTATTATGAAAGATACAAAACCAAATTTTAGTTGATAATGTGA
Organism: Viscum album; assembly: GCA_963277665.1. Taxonomy (NCBI): domain Eukaryota; kingdom Viridiplantae; phylum Streptophyta; class Magnoliopsida; order Santalales; family Viscaceae; genus Viscum; species Viscum album. Next base: position 2,087,361,631 of record OY728132.1, read on the forward strand.
AAGTTAAAGTTAATTACTATATCTCATACATAGTAATTTATGTGGAAAATTACTATATAAACAAATGATAGTTTTAGGTACTTATTTACCTTTTCCAAGGATTTTAGTTCATATGGATAAGTTCTTTTGATGAGACAATAGTATAAAAAATTGAATAGTTTAAATAATTTTAGAAAAAATTACATAATCAACTGAGAAAAATTATAAGGATCTTATAATGAGATCGAGGTGTTGAATATATCAGTCATGAATTTATTGATCATCTGAGGGATTATAGAATTTTTTCATAACTCAATCATCCTAAAATATAGAATTAGAATGGTTTTTCTGAGAGTAGGAATATTACAATTTTTGACATGGTTTGATCAATTATGAGTAAATATAAGCTTCCTATTATTTTTGGGGTTATGCACTAGATACTACTTAATTTCTATAAAATCATGTTATATCTAAAGAAATTATACAAACAAGATATAATATATGGACATAAAACATACCATCATGTAATTTATTAAGATTTTTAGGTGTTAATTATTCATATAATGATTGAATTTTGATAATATTGACTTTAAATTTGAAAAAATCATATTTTTTGGTTATCCTAAGGGAAATAAGAATATTATTTCTATAATAATACTAATGGAAATGTGTTTATGGATCAATTTTTTTCACACCAAGAGATTAAATATATATATCTACGGTTATAAGGAGGGTTTTTGTACATGGTGAAGTTTAAGGCCAACAAATAAAAAATGATCCAGATATAGAAGTTGAGATGTTTCTATAAATAGTTGTAGAAGAATAACTAACTCAATTTACATAATAACCAAAAAATTATGGTAGTATTTATCAAGAACTCATGATAAATATATTTCTCCTAGAAAATTATGAAGATTTAGTGTTCATGGGAGATGAACCTACCACTTATTAAAAAGCCATATAGAGTTCTGATTCTGAAAAATTGTTGAAATCCATGGAATATGAAATGGTACCGATGTACACAAACCAAGATTTAACTTAGTAGATAAACTTTAATTGGTGATAAGAATAGTATTTAAGTGGTTTTTTACAAAAAAACTAATATGGATGATATAGTGTCTACCTATACATTATTCTAGGTTTTAATTGGTCTCAAGAAAATTTGTGGTATTGATGATGACGAAAACTTTTCACATGTTGTGTCGATAAATTACATTTAATTTTTTCTTTCCATAACAAATTAAATTTATTTTAAGATATATTGAGTTGATATCAAAACAATTTTACTTACTATTAATTTAGTTAAAGTTTCATATATGATAGAAACTAAATTTTTTGAAATACTAACCAAGAATGTTAAGGAGTGAGAGCTGTAGTAATCCATTTATGGATTAAAGTAACCTTCTCATAGTATTAATATCTGTTTTGATGATTAAGAAACCTCTTCACATGTTGTGTTGACAAATTCCATTAAATTATTTCTTTCCATAACAAATTACATTGATTTTAAGATATATAGAATTGATATCAAAACCATTTTACCTACTAATAATTTTGTTAATGTTTCATATATGATACAACCTAAATTTTTTGACATACTAAATAAGAATGTTAAGGAATGAAAGATGTAGTGATACATTTATGGATTAAAGTAACCTTCTTATAATATTAATATTTGTTTCCCATCTAACACTTTTTCTTCCATGTCCATGATTGTGTAAATATTTCAAGAAATTTTTTATTTATACATAAATGGACCATAAAGTTAATTTTTGACCAAATTTTTCCTTCTTTAAAATTTTTTTTAAAAATTAATATTTTTATGGTTTTAGTTAAGGGACACTTTTCTTTAAAAACATCATTTTAAATATTTAGAGGTTTTATTTTCTTAATTTATTTCTTCTATTTCCATATTTTTAAAATTATTTTATGGATGTATTTATATGGAATTAAATAAATTATAAATTAAATCTTATGTATCTTTTTACTTTCTTTAAAAGGCTTTTAAAAGGAATATTTTTACATGTTTTTATAGAACATTTTGACTTTCTTCACAAAAGAAAAGAGGAATGTTTTATTTTAATGTATATGATGAGAATAACTTTTTTATATGTTGTAACCATTATTTGATGGTTGGATTCATTTATAATCTTCCCTTTTTTATTCAATAAAAAAATTCCATTTCTCGATGGTCTATTTATTTTCAAAAATATTTTTAAATAGAATGGAAATTTTGATATCTAGAAATGTTTTACTTATAGGTTCCAGGGATCTCACTAAACCATCCTTTTTCTCAGGGTCATGACCATTATATCACAAAAAAAATTCTATATCACTCTTTAATTTTATTTAATGCTTCTAGATTACATATATATATCTGTGTGTGTGTGTCTCTTAAATATATTTCGATCTTATTATTTGTTACTTTTATGGGATAATGCATTCTTTACGTTTATTTCTCAAATTCATACTTCATAAAATTACATTTGATTTTAATATGAGGAAAAATTATGCAACCCATTCATTTCCATGGGTAATTATTATTTTTACGCCTTTTGATTGATTTCCTTTTATGAAACACATAATCATGAATAGTTATGATTGGTTCACCCAAATAGTGCTCCAAATCATTTGGTAAAGTTCTTATCTCATGAGACATTATGTTTGAGATTATGGAGTAAACTTAATCAACTATATGATACTTTCCACCATGTGATGTTGTCTTATAAGTTTTCCATGACTTATAGTTATGTCATATTCAGTGTTTCTTCCACATTTCTCATGTTCCCATGATCTTATAATACCATGTTCTTTATGTTAGGTTGTCATGTGATTACTCATGAGATTAGGTTAAAAGGAAAGTATATGCCACTTAATAAGGGTTAAATGGATAACTTTTTTTAAAAATGTTTACATAAGTTTCTCATTAATGAAAATGAACCTTTATGAGTTTTATTTTTTTTTCCTTTTAATATTTCTTATGAAATGTTTTATGAAAATATTTGGTAAAAAAGTTTATTTATTTAATAATAAAATATCATTTTCATCCCAATGTTTAATTTTGAAAAAGACTAATCTTGAATAATTATTCATGAACTAACATGTTTCTTTCTAAATGTTTACATTTTCCTTAATAATACTTTTTTTTTCTCATCCCACATTTCAAATTGTTTTTCATAGGGTTTTAAGGTTGATTTGGTAAAAAGATAAGGTCAAGATGAAAATTGTGAAAAAATTTCTAGAAAATAAAACATGTTGTATCATAAAAGTTTTGTTTTTTTGGAAGAATGGATATTCAGTGGAAGTGTCTAATTTTTTATATTACGGTGATTAAATAATTATCTAAAAATATAAACCTAAAATAAACCTTTTCACATGTTGTGTTGATAATTTACATTCTATTTTTTCTTTCCATAACAAATTACATTGATTTTAAGATATATTGAATTGATTTCAAAACCATTTTACATACTAATAATTTAGTTAATGTTTCATAAATGATACATCCTAAATGTTCTGAAATACTAAACAAGAATGTTAATTAATGAAAGTTGTAGTGATCAATTTATGGATTAAAGTAACCTTCTCATAGTATTAATATTTGTTTCCCTTCTAGCACTTTTTCTTCCATGTCCATGATCTTATAAATATTTCAATAAATTTTTTATTTATACTTAAATGGACCCTAAAGTTAATTTTTGAGCAAATTTTACATTCTTTATAATATTTTTTAAAAATTAATATTTTTATGGTTTTACGTAAGGGATGATTTTCTTTAAAAACCTCATTTTAAATATTTAAAAGTTTTATTTTCATTATATTTTCTTCAATTTCCATATTTTTAAAATTATTTTACGGATATATTTATATGGAAATAAATAAATTATAAAGTAAATTTTATATCTTTTTACTTTCTTTCAAAGGCATTCAAAAAGAATATTTTTACAGGTTTTTACAGTATATTTTGAATTTCTTCACAAAAGAAAAGAGGAATGTTTTATTTTAATGTATATAATGAAAATGACTTTTTTAAATGTTGTAACCATTATTTGATGGTTTGATTAATTTATAATCTTCCATTTTTTATTCAATAAAAAATTCCCATTTCCCATTGGACTATTTATTTTCAAAAACGTTTTTAAATGGAATGGAAATTTTGATATCTGGAAATGTTTCACTTATATGTTTCAGGGATCTCACTAAACCATCCTTTTTCTTAGGGTCATGACCATTATATCCCCAAATTGTTTTCCTTGTCACTATTTAATGTTATTTAATCCTTCGAGATTATATATATATATATGGGTGTGTCTTAAATATATACTGATCTTATTATCTGTTACTTTTATGAGATAATGCATTCCTTATGTTTATTTCTCAAATGCATAATTCATAAAATTTCATTTGATTTTAATATGAAGAAAAATTATGTAACCGATTCATTTCCATGGGTAATTATTATTTTTGTACCTTTTGATTAATTTCCTTTTATGAAACACATAATAATGAATATTTATGATTGGTTCACCCAAATAGTGATCCAAAGCATCTGGTAAAGTTCTTGTCTCATGAGACATTATGTGTGAGATTAGAGAGTAAACTTAATCCCCTATATGATACTTTCCACCATGTGATGTTGTCTTGTATGTTATCCATAACATATAGTTATGTCATATTTGGTGTTGCTTCCACATTTCCTATGTTCACGTGATCTTATAATACCATGTTCTTTATGTTAGTTTGTCATGTGATTACTCATGAGCTTATGTTTAAAAGAAAGTATATGCTACTTCATAAGGATGAAATGTATAACTTTTTCTAAAAAAGTTTTCATAATTTTATCATTAATTAAAATAAACTTTTATGAGTTTTATTTTTTTATTTTAATATTTATTATGAAATGTTTTATGAAAATATTTGGGCAAAAAAGTTTATTTATTTAGTAATAAAATATTATTTTGAGCCCAATGTTTTATTTTGAAAAATATTAATCATGAATAAGTATTAATGAACTAACATGTTTATTTCTAACTTTTTATACTTCCCTTAATAATAATTTTTTTCTCATCCCAAATTTTAAATTATTTTTCATATGGTTTTAAGGATGATTTTGGAAAAATATAATGTCAAGATGAAAATTGTGAAGATTTTTATAGAAAATAAAACTTTTTATATCATAAAAGATTTGTTTTTTGCAAAGAATGGATATTAAGTGGAAGTGTCTAATTTTTTATATTAGGGTGATTACCTAATTCTCTAAAAATATAAACCTAAAAGATATTTGGTGTGTAATAAAATTATTTTATGACTTAAAAATCCAGATTTGGTAATGTTTAAGATTGATACCTTATATCGGTTTTAGGTATCTCAGAGGTACTAAGGTATATAGAAGCCAAATTAGAAACTTATTTTGGTTCTATAACCTCCAAATTATCATTTACAAGTTGATTTTATTTAACTTTTTTAGTATCTTATATTAGGAGAACCTCTTCAACGTGATACAGTTTATCATATTCTTCCATTGGTTTTCTCTTAGCCACCAGCAATGTATCTACATCTGTATTCTCTAAATTCTCCTCATAAAAACAAAAATATCAATAATAATAAATCTAATAGATTATATTTTACCTCTTAATATTTTATATGAAGGTGGAGACACTTTTATTAGAGGAATGGATTCAACAGTAGTTGAAATAGTACTTTATTGACCAATACTAAGAAATTTTGTAATTACCAAAGCCAAAATTTCTCTTAATCAAAGTAAATATGGAATAAATTTTTATAAAAAGAAATAGTAATATAAATAAATAATCAAGATCCATGTTATATCAATATTCATCAAAGGAAACCTTATATACCCATATATTCTCAACGATATGAAGTAGAAATTACTTTTCTTTAAACATAAACTCATTATCATAATATTTCTATAAAAAACCCAAATCAATCATATATAAAACTTGTAAGTTACTGGGGAAATCATTTTCTATATCACTCTCGTAGTCACTCTTACAAATAAAATAACCATATGGTCAAATTCGATACCCAATGCATTGCAAGGCTATCATAGACCCACTCATCCTTAGATATCATGAAACCACCCAACATCATATATAATTTCCAAGAACCAAAACTTTAATAAAGTATATAGAGCTTGAATTTCATCATAAAACACATAAAACAACCACTATTCTTTTCATAATACTCATGGAAAAGAAATTGGTTACATGAAGATCTATTTAAAAAAAAACCATATTCCATATAGAAAAAACATTTAGAAAGGTATCATTAAAAACTATACCTAGTGGAGAATAAGTAACATTAAGGGTTTTTGACATTGATTAATTAATGTAATATTAAAATATAATTAAAAACATTCATGGGAAAATTAACCATTTTACTTAAAAATAACATTTTAAAACTAAAAATTCAAAAAATATTGTGCAAATAATTTAATTTGGAAATAAAATTGGAACCCTATAAAGGAAGCTTCAAACCAAATGATGGAAATGATGTTAGGAAAATTGTTTCATCTTGTAAACATTAAAATCACCATTCTTTTCAAACAATTTGTACTGGAAGTCAAAAGTGACCCATTTAGAAAATGTTAAGAAATTTCCTTTTTAAATACTTTTCAAAAAGATCAAATATAATTTAAAATATCTTAAGGAAATCGTTTATATTTAGAAAATATAATTTTTTTAAAACATTTTAGAAATCATGGATATGGAAAGTGAGAGATTCCCGATCTAAAATAAGGTCTAATATTGGTATCACTTATAAAAATATTCTTGATGTATCTTTAATCAATAAGGGGGAAAATGGAAGTTAAAAATGTGGAATTCATTAATTAACATATGAGAAGAACATATATGTCTTTGGAGAAAATAATATCATGTTATTTCCTCTAAAATAACTTTCAAAATAAAGTCTTGAAAAGAAAATAGATTTTAACATAAAGCCTTTTCCACATTTCTATCTTTTAAATATTAAACCTCCTGAAAGAATAACGTAAAAATAAAATTTAAATATCAAGAAAAAAAGTGATTCATGATATATCATATTAATGGTGAATTATATAAACCTCATAAAAGAATATAGATTTATAACATAACATCTGTCCCAAGGAAGATAGTTGGTGATAAGAAACCATCAAAATAATTATAACATTGAAGTGAGAATTAATCAATGAATTGATTATGTGTATCAAATTTAAATCCACTTAAGAGGAGAGGGGTTGACTTTTAAAAGTGTGGGAGAGGATACAGTGGTAATTTATGAAACAAATGTCGTACCCATATTTTTTACTTTCCAAAAGGATACCAAATAGACCATTGTAGATATTTAGATGATATAAGGTCAAAATATGGCTATAAAATAGAATTTATAATATTATTTAGGTCATTTTAACCCTTATATATTTAGCTTAACACCTGATAAACCTATTTTCACCTTAACTATGGTAAAATATATTTTTTCAATATTCTTTAGGAAAACAATTATGTTAAAATTATTGTATAATATAAATTATTCTTATTAAAAATATTTAATCCATTTTAAAAAATTCTATTCACATAATTGGTATAATTTAATTTAAAATAAAACCCACAGAATCAATTAAAATGCTGTTTTTCTATAAATGAAATTTCTAAGAATAAGATGATACTATAGTAACTATATAACTAGTAATAATAATTATATAAATTTCAATTAATTTTTATATTTATATAGTATATAAATATCATTTAAATCATTCCTCATTAGGTGTTATTTTAATTTATTAAAAAGGATAAACATTATTCACTTTAAAATAATTGTCATAAAAAATGCATTTTTAGACCCAAAAATAAACATATAATAAAATTTAGTATAAAGATGATTAAAAGGAAAATAATTGGATTAAATATAATGAAGTTATTATTATTTTTCTTTAAATCAAATTAAAATAACAATAGAACACTTAAATTAAATAATTTATTAAAAATAAATGACAGTTTTACAAAAAAAATCGGTATTTTCACTATTCATTGGAAAATAAATATTTCCAAAAAATAAAAAAAATACCATAAGTTAATATTGAAATGATTATGTAAAAATGGAATTTTATTTTTTTAAATAAGTTTTCTTACATTTCTCAAAATTATTTACAATATTTTCTCATAAAAAGTAATAAGAACATTTTTTGAAGAAAACATATTTTGGAAGAATAAATTTACTTTACTAAAAATTGATTGATTATTTACTAATAATTTATCAATAAATTTATATTTAGTAGGGAATATATATATATTATAAATTATTTAATTCCTTTTGTATACATCAATTTACAAGCTAGGTTATAATAGCCATATTTAGATAATTGTATTTCGTGGTTTGTTTAGGCTTAGTATTCCATGTTTTATACGCTATCAAACATAGTTTTTTTATAAATCCTATGGTTGTTATAGTACATGTTTCATTAATGGATTTATTATATTTATTCTTATATTAAACTTTATTATAATACTTTTTCCAAGATTGTTTATTATCTTTCAATTGTGGTTAGTCTGTCTTGATGAGCCTAAGATTCTTACACATGTAGCATATAATGTCTTAGAGAGTTTACCTTATGCTTATTCTACTTATTTAAGGTTTTTATAAAACACTCTATCTAATTGTAAACCATTTTAAACTTTATTTCATATTAAACAATTTTATAATTTGATCCCAAATTTTTGTTGGTGTCTTCTTCTCATTATGATTTAGATATTTGTATACTCTTGTTCTTATTATAATTTTTTGAGTTAAAAACCATCAATGTGGTATTTTATTTTTTCACAAGATTATTCTAACTTGAATTGTCTTCTATTTCATCTTCCTACATCATAATTATACAAAAAATATAATTTATTTTAAAATCATTCATAGATTTATATTTCCCAATGGAAGTCGATATTACATTCCATTTGGGTGGTAAAATTCTGTAGATTTTCAAAACCTGATCTAGTTGAGGAATATGTGCTATTAATGAAAAAAAATATTTACAACCATGGTAATTCTTCCATTTTATTGATTAATTATTTATTCTTCCATCATTCTAAAAGCAACTAATATGGTAGCCCACATATCATAAGTTGTTTCACATTATGAAACACAGTTGAAATCATCATGAACTAGACCATATATTATATCATTCATAACATAGATTTTAGATCATATTCTCCTTCATCATTAGCATCCCACTTCTCTAGATCTCCATTAATAATGGTATAGGGCTTTAGGAATTTTAGACAAAACTTTAATACATGGTTTTTCAAATAGATTATCATCAATGCCCTCCCAAAAAAATAGTTTTCTACATTAAAGTAGGTTTCTCTAACAATATATATACCCTCTGTATTATCTATCATAGCAACCATTATAAATGATCTCTTAAGCTTAAACTAGTCAGAGTTGAGAACTCAAGAGTTACAACCTCTGATACCAATTATTTTTTAGAGAATGATTTCACTACGACTCAAGAGAGGGGTAACTTGAGTTCATGAAAAGATTCTTCATTTTAAAACCAAAATCTTCAAGATATATAGGTTGTGATATTTTTGTAACATAAAAAAACTTTATAAATAAATTCATAAATAAAAATATATAGCACTAAATATTTATAGCATTTCAGGGAATATATATCCCCTTGTCTACTCAACCAATACTCGACTTTTAGAGCTTTTTTATTTTCATTAGAATCAGTCCTTTTCCTATGGACTTCTAGAAAGGGTTCAAGTAGGAATCACATAATGTAACACGATGATCTTTTATTGGCCTCCTATAATGATCTAAAAAGCACTATACTTCAACACTTTGTATAGGGAGTGATCACTTTAAGTGATAAGAGGGAATAATAAGGATTATAGATGAAGCACAGAGTTATAAGATGAAATTTGAAATAAATGAAAAAAAATCCGTAAAATATGAGTATCTTCTAAGATCAACTCTGAAGGTCCTTTGATTGAAAAAAGATAATATTTTATTCATAAAAACTATAGCGAAGTTTCAATAATTTTATATTGAGTTTTTTTGGAAGCATGTATCGATTATTTTTTATGTACATGTCCCTCTCTATTCATGTAGTGGGAAAATATTCTATTTATATATATCATATTTTGAATGTGAACTTAAGATTACATGATAATCCTAATAGTCAGGTAAATAATCCTTTTTAAAAGTTAAAGTGTCCAACTCCTAATTTCATTTGTTCCTTTTTCTCGAATATGGAATAAACATTGATGGATGATATTGAAAACAATTAATTTATCAGATCTTTACATTATTGTAAAAAAGGAGATTTCTCTAAATTAATATTTCCTTATATGGATAACTCTTTTTTTGAGGTATGTGAAAGAATAAGTTGATTTTTAAAAAGGAAACACCAATGGTAAGGAGTATAGTCATAATAATTCCATATGATATCCTGATCTTCATATGATAAACATCTAGAAGCACTATTATTATAAGATAAAATACTTTAGATCATAAAATTGTTACATCCCATAAGATAAATAGACTAGATTTATTTTTTGTGTAGGATAACTCCAATTATTAAGATAATCACTTACTATTTTAAGATAAACAACTTTTACAACTTCCTTAATGTTTGTAAGATAATTCATTTATGAATTTCCTCTTTATAAGATAATAGAATTTTCTGAATTTACATATAACTTTGACTTCTAATTTTGAATTCACCATAAAATAATTTATCTTCTTAATAAGATATTTTACTTATACGGTAGGATAATATATGACACTAGTCTTTCGTAAGATAAAATTATTTTAGCACATGCTTGAGTTTTCAATGAAAATATGGAATTTTATCTATAATATAATGTTTTAACATGTAAGATAATATTTTCACATAATATAAATTAATTTGATTTAAAATTTAATCCACCATCCATAAAATGAATATTTTGTTTCATGAAAGATAAAATATATTAAACAATTCTCAATATAAGATAAGTTCACTTATAATTTATTTATCAAAAATATTATAATCCTTAATAATAATTTGACATAAAATTATGAAATAGTTAAGATAAACATGTAAGTAAATAAATAGGGACTTATTGAATCATCAAAACATATAAACAAATGAGATATGTTTGAACAATATAATTTTGCCCAAAAATTATTACATTGAAGGAATATTTTAATAAGTGAGAGTAAAATATAATTTATAGATATTTTTAGTGTCAATATTGTAATTCAAGTTTAAAATTATTACTACAATTTTGGAATTCAATTTATAACATTTACACCATTTCTTATTTATCATATCTATCCCTTAAAGTTTATCATAGACTAATCCCTTATCAATATTATATATATATATATATGTCATACTTTTTTACTTTCCTTATACTATTCATGAATTATTTAAGAATTTAAAAAATGGATAATTATATTGATATATAAATTAATTTTTATTAATTAAATAATATCTAGTTGATATTTTTGGAATCCTATTATTGCATGTGCACTAAAATATATGAATATGATGTATATGAATTAAGGATATGATGGTACTAATGTATCCTCAATCCTGAACCCAATATTACATTGGTAATAATGTATTATGGTTTCATGTGATGGAACCCAACACTATATTTCACTCAATGTAATACAGGTTGAGTGGATGAATCTAACACCTCCCACCCATGTGGTCTCCTTCAGTTTTTAATCCACTCTGAATGGATTAAATATGGATTGTATAAACTTTTAATGGGTTAAATGGATTCTCAATCAATAATAAATTCATGGTATTATACTTGATAATGTATAAGGATAATATAATTTATCAATGGAGAGTATCAGTATAACACCCCAAAATTTTAAAATATAAATATCTTATTTGATAACGTGTATGAAATACAACACTAAGAATAGAAGAAAATATAATAGCCTAATAATTTAAAATATGTTTACTATTTTAAATATATTCAATAAATTCTATACCTTTCAATGAACACAATGCTGAGTTAGCATGCATTATATGCAATAATGACTTTCTTCAATGGATTGCATTACACACAAGACTAAGTCTTACCAAATACTATTAATATTATTATTTAAAATTAAAATTATCTCCTAGACATTAAATTAGAGGTTTTTAATAGTAATAACTAATTATTAAATTATATAGTTTAATTCATTTGTTAATAATTACTTATAAATGAAAATAAAAACCAATTGAATAAAAATGAAATGTTTTTATAAAATCTATTTTATGTGCCAAGAATGTTTTATCCAAATAAATTTAATTAATAAAAATTGGTGGTTGACATTAATTTAATTTATATAATCTATATTTAATCAAATTTTTTAAAATTCATCCAATATATTTTACGGGCATAATATTAGAACAAATCAAATTTTTCATATAAAAACATTATTTTTTTCTAAAGTCAGTTTTCCCGCATTTTAATGGCACACTTTTTTAAAAAAAAAATTAAACATTTTATAAATTTTATTTTAAAAAATATACTCCATTTTTTAAATTTTAATTTTAGAATTATCTTAGGTTGAAATTTTGGTATTTTTCTGAGAAGTTTCATTTTTTGATGAAAAGGGAAAAATACTGAATTTTAATTGGAAAATTATTGTTCTTATAAATAATTTATAATTTAAATTATATTTTAAATTAGTTTTAAAGTAAAAAATATATAAATTAAAAATATAATAATACAATTTTTATAATTTTAATCATTTTTATATGAATTTAGTTATAAAAACTTGGTAAAATTTTGAACCTTTTCACTTTAAAAATCGGTTTTCTCATCCTGTCTGTGGGATTTATTTTAAATAAATTTATACCAATTGTATAATTTTAATTTGAAAAAATGGAATCCAAATTTGTAATCATAATAATTTATAATAATTTCAAATTAACTTTTTATAAATATGATTAGTGGAAGAAGTTAAAAGTAATTACAGTGATTACGAGTAAAACAAGTCTACCATGGGACTATACATTAAACTTAAGTGTAAAATTAGATATAAACTCATTCAAAAACAATCTGGTAGAAAACTCTATACCTTATTCCTTCTATTATTTAGTTATGTGTATTTTTTGATCCACTTTACATTGAAAATTTTTTCTAGGAATTCTATCTTTCAAAAATTTATAAGTTTTCCACTCACCCAACTTATAAATGGCCTCCCTCTCACCCCCTTATTCACACCTCTAAATACAATTAGGTTTGTCCAATAAATAACCAATTAAAAACCCCAATTCCATCAAATAATCATATAGTCTTTATCTTGTAAAAAAATTCAACTTAAGAAGGCATTAGTGAAAACCTAAGTAGGATACCCAAAAAAAAGGTAATACTCTTCTAAAAGTGTTTTCATTTTATTAACTTATCCTCCCCATTAAATTTATATTGTATCAAGATTATATAATAACATAATTATATTAAATATACTAATATTTTATTATGTTAAGTTTATGACCTAAAAATTTACACACTTCCATCAAATGGGATACACAATCATCATTTGTGTGTACGACTGACTAGTGCCTCGCGAATTCATATCGTTCATTATTCTATTAACACATATAAAGGTTAATAATAATGTTGAAAATACTATTTATAAATGATATATATGATATTTAGGATATATTAATGCTTATTTAATTATTATATAACACATATCTTCATGCTTTCAATTTAGTGGATATACAATAATGTCGCTTGTTTGTAATGCAGATTATCACATCGCGAAGCGATGTGATTCATTCACTCTTCCCATGTAATTTTTTAAGGATGCTTTTAATAATAATATGTGATATATAAAAAATAATAATTATACTATAATAATAATATATATCATTTAATATTATTTCTTTCAATACGAAATGAGAATAGAAACATCGTTCATGCGTACGTACGGTCTACCGTCTCCATTAACGATGTATTTAATTTCCTATCACTAAATATTATGGACTAATATAATTACCTATATAATATATATATATATATATATCTTATTTAAATCATTTTTTTTACATTCTGGATGTTATTAAATCACGATTTAAATAAAATGAACAAAAATATAACAATCCAAAACACACTCAAAAAACAAAACAAGTTATTACCAGAAATGATGAAAATAATTAAAGATTGTTAACTAAAAGGTAATAATATATAATAAAAGTATAATATATGATATCATAAATATTAATATTGTTCTGAAATATGTTAATAAAATGTTTAAAACCACTATATATGGGTTTTAATCAAGTATGACTAAAAGTAAAGTGTGAGGTAATAGATTTCATCTCAATTTACATTTCATTGAGACTTATTAGTTATTATTCACCAATTCACATTAATGTGGTGTATATACTACCCATTTGACATTATATATCATGATTAAATCATAATTTATGGTATTATAAGGTTCACTTTGAATTATCACATCAAATATGTTTGACTTGAAAATTACCAAGTAGTAAAAGTTATATTTGTAATCTCACTTTCTTTTTTGATTGATAACTTTCTCATAAAAAAGTCACTTCCTTATGAATGTTTTTATTTTAAATAATATTTAAATCAAATTTCCATATTATTTTTTGATGTGTATTATTATTTTTTAAACCATATACCATTTTTAAATATGGTGTTTACTTTCACAATTATTTGATTAATTAGGGAAATGTTTGATAAATCTGTACTCTTTAATCAATATAGATACTTAATAATAAGGAACAATATTAAATCAATTATTATATATTTAGGGAATTCTTTGGACCTGAATACATGGTTGGGTATTAGTTATTTATATCCTCTTGTTACATCAAAAGTCTCATTAGATGAACCAACTGGAAAAATAAGATGGTTTTTTACCTGGTAGTTTTAAATTTTTTTGAGAATGGAACTTATTGGTAAAGGTTTTGTGTATCTGGAAAACATGGAATATAATAATTAATAATTTCTAGATTTTGGATTTATTTATTATTATCCATGAAATTTTCACTATGAATAAAATATATGGATACATTTCATTATCATTTTATTGATTAAATGTCACGGTTTTCAGTTATTTACCTTACCATATTGATTATTCCATATCCAATCATTTAAATGGAATGTTTGATCAATCATTTAAATTGATATATTAATTTTTAATTATCCTATTTAATAAAATGATTTGTGTGCTCAATTTTTTAACTTACCATGTTGATTATTCTCATTGATTTATTATTGCTTCTGTTTCAATTAACACTTATTTTTAATTTGAGCACACCATTATTTAGTTTCCTTTTCATAAGAATCTGTGAATTTTACTATCGGTGATATAAAAGGATATTCTAGATTTAATAAAGTTTTTCTTGAAAAAAAATATATTTTAATTTGGCTATTCAATTTTAATGAAATACTCATGTATATATCTATTTAACCAATACTAATAAACTCTTTGTACCTTTGGGGTGTGTTTCCTTGTATCTTATGACAATGTAATAGTAGCAGACACTAACATTGGGATTTCTAGGTTTGGTTCACTACAGTTGGTATCAAAGGAAATTTTAGTTGAAACATTTGAAATTAGATTTAGGAAAACATATATTAGTGAAAAAACCCCTATGATACACTCTAAGGATAAGTATTGAAAAATATCTTAATGTTTGGGAATTATAAATTATCATTTAAAATTAAAAAACTTATCAGCTAATCTAGTATATGACATTGTTTAGAGATAAAACTTAGAAGGAAAAAATGTATCAATAATCATGGTCAATATAGAGGCATCCCTACTAAAGAAGTTGATTTAGATGGTGTTATAACTAAGAAAGTTATGAATATATTTGGGAAACTTAATCAGGTTAAGACACATAAACTTCCCTATATACATAAACCTATTATATATCAATATTCTCTGATACTAGATCTATTTATGTGACATAGGCCCCCATTATTTCGTGGTACTTCTGATCCAATAGATGTTGAGAAATGGATTAAGTCTTTGGAGAAGATATTTATGACATTGGTATGTGGTGAAAGGGAAAAATCTAGATTTACAATGTATTGTCTTCATGTCAATACTGACAAATGGTGGTCATTAATCCAGAATAATTGGATGGAAGGGGAAATATAACTCATGGAATGGAAATATTTTAAGGATAAAATATTTAAAAAATATTTTCCTTCTGACTAACAAAATGTGAAGAATATAAAGTTCCTTAGTATAAAGAAAAATGTTGAATGAAGTATTGTAGAGACTGAAGCTACCTTTATAAGGTTAGAATGGTATGCTATGGATTTTATACACAACACAAAATAAAATATTGACCATTTATTTGAAGGGATTAATATAATTATCTAAAGGGATCTAGTGTCTCAAACATTTTCTTAATACAATGAAGTGTTTTTATGTACTATTAAGAAAGATAAATATTCTTCCAAGTCTTTTGTCTTAAACAGGAATAAAAAGAAGAATATGATGACTAATAAAATAAAAGATAAATGGAATTAAGGAAATAATTATTTTTCCCACATTTGATTAATATGGAAAGAATCACAATAAGAAATGATTATAGAGATTGGGAGTTTGTTATAAGTGTAGAGAAAAGGGTCAATAAGAAAAAATGAAAATAAAAGAAATAAAAAAACTGTTATTGAGTGTTTCAAGTATAAAGAGATGGGAAACTATGAAAATTAATTCCCCTAGCATCAAGGGAATATACATCAGAAGAAGCTAAGGTATCAAGCTCAAGCGTATGCTATTAATACAACCAAAGTTCAATGATTAATATTCTTGTGTATTTGGATCCAAAAAAAAGTTGTAAAAGTATTTTATTGATAAGAATCTCATCATAAGAATTATGAAATATATAAGGATTATACTATGGTGTTATTTCATTAAGTATTTGATCGTGTATGTTTAATGGTACCGAAGAATAAGAAAAATGATTTATTGTAAAGATGAACTTATTGAAAAAAACACAATTGTGGGAAATATAACCCTTAATACGTTCCTGATGTTGAGATAATTATGTTAGGATAAATATATTATTGATATGGTAAAGTAAATTGGATACTAATGACTACCTTGTAACTGATTAATCTCTTCCAATGGCCCGAAGGCCTTCATTTTTTATTTATTTTGGATAATCCACCTTTCAAGGGGTGAGGTGGAACCCTACAAGGCACATAGGCTTAAGTATTACATGGCCCGTAGGCCTTAGAAGAAATTATTTCTCATAGGCTTCAAACATTACATACAACCCAGACTAACTACTTAGAACTATTCCTCCCCATCATCTTCATCGTGAAATCATCTCTCTACCTTCACATGACTTTTCGGCTAGGCTTTCCCATGCATGCACAGGCTTGTGCTGATGGTAGGTTCCATACCCTCTCATTCTTTCAATCTGTTTATCTTCTGATATTGTGAAATCTCCTTGCTCCTCCTCCTTCTAAAGCTTGTTCCTTGTAGGTTCTCTGGTTTTCATCTGCAGTTTTAAGGTGGACGGAAGGCCTTGAGCTGTCCTGAAGGCCTTACTGACCTGAATGCTAGGTTGGCCCGAAGGCCTTAAAGAACTCAGGTACCAAATTGGTGGCCCGAAGGCCCAAATGGGGGCATATTCCTGGCTGCTACTGTGCCAAACAGTTCTTTCTACAGTTCTCGCTATAGTACCTGCTACAGTTCTGTACAGTTCCTACTATAGTACTCCTACAGTACTCCTACAGTACCCTGGAAATTATCCCCAACCTGGATTTCATCCCGAGTCTCTTGGATGCACTTATGCCATCATTTATGGAGTTTATTGCTTTTTTGAATTTATGGAATATATCCAATAATATATGTTTTATTTAACTAATAAAGAAGCATGCATGTTTTCAATAAGGTTTTATAGTAATTCAGGTTATTAACATGTTTTAAGAGAATACATGATGAAGGTATTCACATGTTTGGTATGTGAACATTTAGAGCTACTTCATATTGTTTAAATAAATGACAAGTTCCTTTTTCAAATTTAGTAACCTTATAAATATTTTTAGCTTGATATTTTGGTAGTTACATGAGTTTAATTATTTATGAAATGGTTTAAGTTGATCTTTGGACAAGGTTTTAGATATTAATGTACTACTTCACCATATGATGAAACTTATACTAAGAAATAAAGTAGAAACAATTAAAGTCACAACCAAAGGATAATATTGTGTTTATGGAATAGAAATGTATCAAGTAAATATATTTCAATATATTCTTAGAGAGTTAATTAATTCCATAAATCAAGGGAAAAGGGTCCTGAAACAAAAATTCCATCCTATTATCATCATTTTTTATGATATCAATGATCATTTTCGAACCCATGTTTTATGAATTTTGGGTTATTAAATTTCTCTCAAACATGTTCTCTATCTCTCTCTCTTAGTATTTTACTGTTAGTTTTCCCTTCCATGTCCATGTTTTAATTTCCCACTTATGTTCTCTTATCTAGAAACCTCGTTATGTGATTATTCTAGATTAACATCATACTTATCATTCTCTATAATTAAGTGGATATTTTATTAAGCCTCCTTTTATGTGGGTTTTCAACATATTTATTTTCAAATATTATACCCTTGAATTATTATATTAAGTTAAAATTTTAAGGATGTGATTTATTTAAAGTTGTTAGAATGTAACACCCTAAAATTTTGAAATGTGAAAATCTTATTCGATAGTATATACGAAATGAAACAACAAGATTCTAAGGGGATATAATATCCCAAGTCTATAAAATATAATTACTATTTAAAAAAACAATATATTAAATATATTTCCATGCATTCAATAATAGGTTAGATTTTATTATACACAACAATGACTTTCTTCTATGGTTTGGGTTACATGAAAGACAAAGTCATGCCAAATATTATTTATATTATTATTTTAAATGAAAATTATTTTCTATATATTAAATATAAGATTGTGAATATGATTAACTAACTTATGAAAATTTATTTTTGAATTTATTTTCTACCTATTAATTATAAATGAAAACAAAAACTAGTAGAATATAAAGGAAACGTTTTTATAAATAAACTATTTTTATATACCAAATAAATTTTATATTAATAAATGAAATTAATTAATAGTGGTGTATAATAATATTTAAATTTATATATTATATATTCCATAATGTTTTTAAAATTTATAAAATGTATTTTATAGTCATAAGATAAGAATAAATCAAATTTTACACATAAATATCTATATTTTACTAAAGGTAGTTTTATCGCCTTTTAATCGTGCACTTGTATTAAAACCAAATTTTGATACTTTTAAAAAATTATTTGAAAATATAAACTTAATTTTTTAATTATTAATTTCAAGATTATATTAGGGTTAATTTTTGGTATTTATTTTGAGAAGTTTCATTTTTTGATGAATAATGAAAAATATAGAATTTTAATTGAAAATTGCATTTTCATAGAAAAAATTTATAATGTTAAATTATATTTTGAATTTGTTTTAAAGTAAAAATAGATAAATAATAAATAAGTTAATGCATTTTATTTCATTTTAGTCGTTTTTATATTTAATTTAGATATAAAATCTTTCTAAACATTTGAACATTTTTATTTTAAAAACCGGTTTTTTCGTCCCGTCTTCAAGATTAATTATAAATTAATTTCTAACCATTCTGTGATTTGAATTTAAAAAAATGGATTCCATTTTTTTATCATAATAATTTATAATATATAATAATTTTTAGTTAATTTTTTACCAAATTGATTAGTGAAAGCGGTTAAAATTAATTATAGTGATTAATAGAAAAATGAGTTTACCAAGAGAAAAAACTTTAAATTTAAGGCGAAAATGACCTATATTTTTTTCAAAAAACCATTTATAAGTCCATATATCTAGATTATACCATATATAATTTAGTTATATGTTTTATTGGATCCTATTTCTATGGAAAAAGCATTGGTAGAATCCCCTCTTTCAAATATATAATTGTTTTCCACTCACCCCATTTATAAACCCCCCCCCCCCCACCCCCTTATTAACACCTCTCAAAACACTTAGTATTGAAAAATAACTAAACAATTAACTCCATAACTTCTCTGCCTTAATCCTAGAGGAATTATATTTGTCAATAATCCAACATAATAAGGCATTAGTATAAACTATAAAAGGATACCCGAAAAAGAGGTAATGTTCTTCTAAAAGGATTTTCATTTTATTCCCTTCTCTAAA
This sequence comes from Viscum album, assembly GCA_963277665.1. Taxonomy (NCBI): domain Eukaryota; kingdom Viridiplantae; phylum Streptophyta; class Magnoliopsida; order Santalales; family Viscaceae; genus Viscum; species Viscum album. Next base: position 2,087,381,836 of record OY728132.1, read on the forward strand.
TAAATAAATTTTTGTTATATAATTATTATATAATAACCAAAGTATATTAAATATAATCATATTTTGTTACTTTAATGTTACAACCTACAAATTCACACCCTTTTATCAGATATGAAACTCAATCATCGTTTGTGTGTAAAGTAGACTACCACATCACAAACTAATGTCATTCATTCTTCCATTATCGCCTTTCAAGGTTTGGAATAATGATGTAAATTATATTTATATATTATATTTATAATATTTAAGATGTATTTACTATTCTATAATTATTATATAACACATACTTTCATGCTTTCCATTTAGTGGGAATATGATAATGTCACTCGTGTGTACGACGGACTACCACCTCATAAAGTGATGTGATTCATTCAAACTTTACATGGAATGTATTAAGGATCATATTAATAAAAATATGAAATATTTATGAAATAATTATTCTTATTTAATGATAATATATATCATTTACTTTTCCTTCTATCAATATGAAACGAAAATGGAAACAACGTTCATGCGTATATACGGCATACTGTCTCCATGATCGTGCATTTCATTTCATATCAATAAATGTTATCAAGAACTATAAATAAACATTTAATAAATATATATTTTATTTAAATGAAGTTTTCAATTATATAAATTTTTAAATCATGATCTCTGTAAAATGGATAAAAAATAACAATTCAAAACATACTCAAAAAAACAAAAAAGTTATTACCTGAAATGATGAAAATAATAAAATATTTTTAATGAATAGGTAATAATATGTTATAAAAGAAAAAATATGATATAATAAATATTAATATTGTTATATAATAATTTAATAAAAATTTTAAAACCACTATAAATGATGTTAAAGTAAGTTCGACAAAATAGGAAGTATGAGGTAAGGTATTTCATCTCAATTTACATTCCATTGAGACTTATTTGTTATTATGCACCAATTCACTTCAATGTTGTGTATATACTTCCCCCTTTTCATTTTATGTCATTATTCACTCATGATTAATGGTATTATAATTTTCACTTTGAATTATCCCATCTTTGGGGTTTTAACTTGAAAATTACCAAGTGGTAAATGTAATATTTACAATCTCACTTTCTTTTTTGATTGTTAAATTTCTCTTGAAAAAATTACATTCTTATGATAATTTTTATTATAAATTACATTCATCTTAAATATAGAGATTTTTTATGGTGTATATTATTTTTTTCTAAACTATATACCATTTTTACATACAATGTTTACTTTGATAGTTATTTGATTAATTGGGGAAATGTTGATAAATATGTATTCTTCACTCAATATACACATTTGATGATAAGGACCATTATTAAATTGATAATTCAATATTTGAGTAATCATTTGGACAAAAATTCATAGGTGGGGCCCAGTTAATGATATCCCCTTGACATATTATTAGTCTCATGATATGAATCAGTTTGCCAAATCAAATGGGTTTTTACCCAATAGTTTTAAACTATATTGAGAATTGATCTTGATAATAATGGTTCTATTTACCGTGAAAACATAGTTGAAAATAATTAATAATTATATGTATTCAGATTCAGTTATTATTATCCAATATATTTTTATTATAAAAAACTATGGATGCATTTCATTATCATTTTATTGATTAAATGGAATGGTTTTCAATTATTTACCTTTCCATGTTGATTATGTCTTATCCGTCCTTTTAAATGGAATGTTTTCTCAATTATTTAGATTTCCATATTTACTTTTCTTTATCTAGTTATTTAAATGTAATTTTTTCTCATTTATTTACCTTTCTATATTGTTAATTCTCATTGATTAATTATTGATTATGTTATACTTAACACTTACTAATCATTTGGGATCGCCCTTATTTTTTTCTCCTTCCCAAAAAATCCATGAAGTTTTCTTTGACTAATATATATTGATATGCTATATGGAATAAAGTTATTCTTTAAAAAAATTGTTTTAATTTGTGCATTTAGTTGTAATTCAAGACTCATGTATGTACCTTGTTTTCCAAGATTTTTAAACTCTTTGGTTCTTCAAGATGCATTTCTGAGTATCTTATAACAATGTAATAGTAGTAGGAACTGGATTTTGGATTTTTGGGGATGAGCCACTACAATTGGGAATGGCTTATAAAAGTGAATTAGTTCCCTCATTTATGAGAGGTAATCATCAATTTCAAGAATAGTTTTTTGAGATGTCTTTCTCCTCGAAGTTCTGTTTTTCACACAGTCAAGGTACTAAACCCCCTTAGGTTTTTGGGAGTCCTCAAGAAATGTTCTCATATATTAAATTGATGTATTACCTTATAGGTAGGAATATTTTTTTTTTGTGTTGGTGATCATTATTATATTTAATCCATCAATATGTAGGCTTAGATAAATATGATATAGGTACATTGTGTTCTTTATTTTTCCTAAATGTTGACTTTTTGAGGATAGATCGACAATATATGGGTTTGATTATACACCATCATTCATATGATGAACATCCAAAAACCATCAACTGAATATAATTCTTTTTATTTGATGGATAATCATATTTAATTCACTAGTTTTCATATATCATGTTTTATAGAACTTAAAATTGTTTTTCCCTGCTCTATATTACATTATATGATATAATAATGATAAAACGGAGAAAAATATATATTTTTATAATGTAACATGCATTATGAACTAGGCATTACTTTAACTTGTTAATTTAATGTGGAGAGTGAAGAACAATTTTTATTATAGTGAAAACATAGCCAGTGTTTCATGATGTGGAAAATAGATCATCATTTCCCCTTTCTTAATATTGTGTTGGGTTTAAAGATAATGTGGTGTAACGGACTAGACCGAGACAATGTCCAAACTGGGGCTTAAGCCAACCCTACACTAACACGATGGGCATCCTCGATCTCCCTAAGCTGATGAAAATTGTCAATAATACCAAACATATCCATCGGGTTATGGTTTCACACTCAAGAACCCAGCAAAAAAAATATAAACATGGAATCAAAAATATGAAACAATGATATATTTCAACAATTACATTTTAAAAACAATTTAATACATGATGACAACATGAAAAACTGAAACTACAAGGAAAAGAACAAAATTCCAAAGTGGTCGAGGCATAACATGATACAAAAAGTTTCCTAAAACTCTAGGTCAAAACACCATCTCCATGTAAATATTGAGTCCCACCACAATCACAATAACGATCTACTTCCCAAGAAATATAGAACTGGGTCAAACCCAAAAGATAATACCTGACGAAAACCTGTATGACACATTAAGAATAAATACCCACCAATGTGAGTATTTAGGATATAATCCAATGTCCAGAAGGATAACACCATGAGTGTCTTTCATTACTTTTATAAAATAAACCAAAACTTCTAGTTTAAAAATATTAAAAACAAATAGGTTTTCATTTTTTCTCTTTTATGATATATAATCAAATAAAATATAACTTTCACTTTCTCAAAGAAAAAAATTTATAAAAAATTCCATAATGAATATTTACAAAAAAAATCAAATTGAATATTTAGACATTTATTTTAAAAACACCACAATTTTGTAATTAAACCCAAACCTAGTTTAAAATTTTTCAAAATCATTGCAACCAAGAATGTCAACATGAAGAATATTTTCCCCTTTTCCTTTAAAATATTTGACACACCTAACTAAATGGTAATCAAGAAAATAAGGCTAATATATAGTAAAACCCTATATAAGGTCAAATATAATGCTAATTAGCTGATGGAACCAAATTATTCAACTTCAATAATAAAAAATAACCAGATAAACACATTAAACAAGTCTATCTTAGAAATAAATATCTCATGTTAAAATAAATAATAAAATTCATAACATATGAGACATAGCATGAGACAACACCATAGGGAATAATGGGATAATATAAGACATGAAATGGTGAACCTACTACTAGATGGAAAATGGTCACAGAACTTTCAACTGAAGCACATGTACTTCGTATCATCAATGACACTCCACTAGACAAGTATTAAATACAACTAGTCATGAATATCCAGATTGTAGATATAAACTATCTTAGAAACATTCCACTACTTCCCACTTAGTAATTCAGGGTTCCACATGGACTAACTAAAGGAGGTGGACCATGAACAAAAAACATCATCTCATGACAACCCTAGGTATGTAAATTTTCCAAACATGGCCACTAGAGATATAGGAGAAGAGAAACATTTGAGAAAACCAAAGAGTAAAGGGAAGGGAACCCCAACCACTAAATTCAGGTGAATAATCACCAAGAGACCACTTATAAATCCACTTTGAGGGGCTTGGGAGAGGGAGAGAACCCCATAGAAGGTACCTAAGTTGGGGGATAATATGTTTGGAATCCAAGAAAGGAAATATAGATTAAAAAAGACTCAAAAGGAAAATAATACCCCTCTTCGATAGGTTTCACTATTTACCTACATGGTTTTCTAAACCATGAGGTAACCATATATATTTCGACTATAAAATTGTGTACATGGAATACACGTTTGTTTCATGGCTAGGTTTAATTTTGCAAATTAACCATGTAACTTGGAAAATGTCCCAAAAATTTTACTCTTTTTAGCATAAAATGCCTCCAAATTTATGGGATAATACATCCATCAAATACTCACTCATAAAAGTGACATTGGGGTGTCAAAAAATCATAACCATGCTACTTTCTACCCCCATAAAGTCTTTGGAAACGTAGACAAGCGGGAATTCCAAGACAACCATCCATCTAATGAGGACTCGATTACTAAAAAAACTTCTTGAACATCAAAACCAAGAACTTGGGACATAAACATCTCATTCTTGTGATAAACACTAATTAAAGATATGTAATTAAACAATTAAAAAATGAACTAGGATTCTTAAAATCATACTCCTCAATGAACACAATTGAAGTGATAATAAAATACAACATTCGGATAGTCACCCCTATGATATTTTTAAGATCGGTAATATCAATATATTCACCACTACTCTTATGAGAATCCTGGTTCCCAGCCTAGATCACATGACAAGACATAAAAACTGCCTCTAAAACATCTGATACCAAAATAGAAAAAATATAGAACATACCAACCAAAGTAATCCAAAAACAATCACTCTATAAGAATTGTAAAATAGATAGAGACCTTGAACATGTCTCCACACTATTTAAAATTTCTTTATAATGGTGAAAATTCTGATAGAGGAACCCGATATAAGGATCATAAAAAATAGATATGATTCAACTAACCATGACAAATAGCTTAAAACACCATATGTGAACGCATCTTTCAGAACATCCAAGAGGTCACTATTCTTTATCACCAAGAAAATTTACTCTAAGAAACAAGAGGGATAACCCAACATGCACCTACCTCAATAAATAATGGAATAGTTCTAAACTTGGGTCACAAAACTACATAGAGGGTAACTCAAGTGTAAAATCATGGAACACCCACACAAGGAAATCCTGAATGAAATTTTGACCCATTATCTCTCATAGCCTTCTCAAAAACCAACATCATAACCCCATTACTGTATCTTGCACCCACAAGGAATCCTCATGTCATCCATCAAACAAACCTAAACATTACACACCATTCATAAAAGATAGAAAGCATCACGAACTAGAAATTCATGAACATCTAAAAATATTCAATAACAGGGTCAACATTCCTTCCATCCATTATACATTAAGAAACTAGGTACAAAAAATATAGGACAAGTCCCACACCAAAATAAAAAATACAAGAAGATGTTTCAAAAAATAACACTCAATTTCCAAATCTATAATGGATGAAAAATCACATACTACAACCCATATTCAAGATAGGTCCAAGAATTTTTCTTTTGATGAGTGACCATCTTAAAAAACCTATAGATGTGACCAGGATATCCACACAGATGATAGGTATTTGGAGATGATGAACAAAAGTGTCTAACATGCCCAAAAATATTGCACTGGAAACACATTAATGACTGATTCTGTACTAAAATAAAAATAGTAGGTTGCGAAGATAGATTATCATCCTTAGAACCTCACTCTTTCCCATTCTCACTAGCTAGATCAGCTTTAACAGCTCTAGTGGGAATCAAAGCATCACCCATTATAGGTTTATATGCAAAGATTACCTCATTGAAGAGGACCTCATAAACTGATTACAAGTAATTATTCATTCCAAAATGAATCATTGATTAACATATTTCCAGCTAAAGGCCCATAGAAAAAAATCATGCCTTCTTCTAATCATCAATAGCCAAATATATAGAGAAGGGTGTCAAGCCATTGAAATGTTCAACATATTATTTCATGAACTGATCACCATGGAAGATACCTAAAATCCTCATCACCTTCTAAAATATCACTTATTTTAGATAAAATCATTGAATTAAGGTGGATATAAAATATCCACAAGATAGAAACCTGATGTTTGGGCATGAATAGTGTTCTTCTAACACTCCAAAAACAATTCCTTGAACAAGGTAATGGTTCATGTCACGAACCAGCCTGAGTCAACCCTAAACCGGTCACCCAGGCCAGCCCGCTACAAGTCCCAAGAGGCATTCCCGATCCTCCCGGGATGGCAACAAGCACCAAGGGAATCAACAGAGTACACAAGAGAACGATTTCACCCATATATAAATAATCATAAAAACATCTGAAAGAAATGGACATCCCAAAAAACATTTATATAAAAATTGAACTGAACATTATTTTTACAAGAAACTGAAAGTACAACTAAACCGAAAACTCAGCTGAACAAACTAGTTAACCAACAAACTCCATGTGATCCCGCTGGTCACTCTCCAACAAAATTATCAAACATCCCCCAAAGTGATCAAACTCGAGCTGAAACCTGCACAAGGGCTAAAAATAGAAGAAGACTATAGGCATGAGTATTAAAACTCAGTAGGTTAGCCTGATATTCTATTCCCAATGCACTTCCTTTAAAATAAAAGAAACGTCAATTTATAGTTTTAAATACAAGATATAAAATTATTCTTTTCAAATGAATTTCCATTCTATAATAATTATCAGACAAAAACATGCTTGTTTAATCAACAAAAATGTAAGTAACAATTTTTCAAAGAGGTGAAACTTCAAAATGAAAATTGTTTCAATGAGGGATGCTTTAAAGATTGTACAATTTCTAATAAATAACACACACTACTGAATTTACCAAACAAACAAATCATATGCCGATAGTGAGTACAAAATAGCCAATGGGCACAACTCACAAGAACACCCCTAGGCACTAGTTTGTTGTGATCCCAGGTACCTCGTAACTCAGTGAAAGTAACCATAACAAATAGCCATTCTCAAGAACAAGAGCCACTAGTAGGGAGCATACCCATAACCTAGAGGTCCCCCAACATCATCATCATTATAGTTCATTTAGTGTTATCATTATCAAACTTGCTACGTGAAACAGGGGCCAAACCCCACAGAATCACTAGCATACTAGTACACATCTGCCCACCTAGATACCCGAGATTTCCTTTAGTTATCAATCAAGTTACACATATTATTAAATACACACTTCACATCCAAATTACATTCCCAAACCATAAAAACACAAACAACCCATAAAATTTCTTCACATTTCTTTAATGAATCAATAAACCACTACAAATTTTCGTAAAACAATTTCCAGGAGTGTATTCAGGGTTTTCACATAAAACTCATTTAAAAACACTATTTGAATTATAAACATAAAACAAGACCATACCAAACCATATTTTTTAGCACTAAAAACATTTAATAATGTTATTTCATGGTAGATAAAACAATCCCAATTGACAAAACATGGTATATACAAGTAAAACACTCATTCTTCATTTTTAGGAAAGGCCGAACAGGCCTTTAAACATTTTCCCAAAAATAACATTTGAAAAAGATATGAATTTCAATTTATTTTAAAGAGGTGTATACACACCATATATAGCATTAAACAAAATTAATAAATCCCATAAAACACTCAGGTTACATATTTAAGACACAACCATTTTCATAAGAATGTAAAACATGCCATTTTCCGGCAACTCGGGCCAAAACATATTGTAAACCAAAACCCATTTATTTTTAAGACCAAATACAAATTGGAAAAGCCATAAAAGGATCCCAAAATAATTGATTTTACATTCATCCAATGTATTTATAAATCCAAACAAATCATTTTAAATTTCACTAGACACATAAAAGCCAACCGGGCAATTTACAGAACACGTGACATGCACTCTTTAAAAAAACAACTTATATTAAGCACTTAAAAGGGATAAAATATCATTTTCATGCCATAAAGTTATTCAAGATACTGAAACATATTCAAAATTATATAAACCAAGTGCATAATCTCATGGAATAATTTATCAAACAAGAGGAGTGCACATTTATACTAAAACAACTATATTTTTAACAAAATAAGTCATAAAACATAATTTGCACACAAAATCATTAAAACCAAGGTTTCACAGAAGAAAATATCATATAAATAAGGTTATAACTATATGATAATGATGAAACATAAATGATAAAGTCTTGTGTAATGGGCATCCTACCTCAAATCCTTGGCATAATGGAAACACACTCCCAAAATCACCATATGAGGGTTTACAAACCCTAAACCTATGAATATCAGACCCAAATAAATAAAAACCCCATAAAATATCATGTAATAACATAACCCTAAGTATAATAGGACTAGGGAAGATTATAAAACCAATAAATAATGAAAGGAGGAAGAAGATGGAGGATAAAGGGGAAGGAATATCACCTTTTCAACTAGAAAACTCTTCGTATTCCACTAGATCTTCACCCCTATATAAATGGTAATGGATTGAAAATTATTTTAGTGACTCCTAAGGGATGGAAGAAAAAGGGAAATAATATTGGTGGCCAATAGAGAATGAATTTATTGAGTTATGAATGATACAATTTACCTTGTCAATTCTGTTCTATTTGAGAGACATTGAGAATGTTTCCCCACTCCGCAGCTATTCTGAGCTCCAAAGAGGGAAAATCGATAATGGGGGTGAGGATAGGGATACTGGATTCTTGTGGGTGGTGGAATCATTGAAAAATATCAAATATTGAATTATATATTAAAAAAATTAAAATTGGAAATTGGCCCATGGGCTGGCCCAATGCCTAAATAAGTAACCCAAATTCACTATGATTATAAAATCTTAAGGGGTAAAAAAGGATATGGTAGTTTGAATATATTAGTTGAGGCCATGTGGGAAGTGGAATGGGTGAAAAAGGTTGAAATACAATGGATTTATAAAATAAAAAAAATTTGGTTTTTAAAACTAGAAATGGGCTCACGGTAGGCCCAATTCATGAAGTAACCACCCTTTCTCCAAAAAATCCTAAACAAGAAATGGGGAACACAAATTAGGGTGATTTGAAATAGATGAAACTTAAAAACTCAATATTAATCTCACACAATACAAAATAAAACTATCTGGATTTCAAATGAACTGGATCAAAACAAAGACATGAAAAACCAGGTGTGATAATTCTCCCCACTATTAACGCTTTCCGCCCCCGGAAAGCCATAACACTTTCCAGATAAAAGATAAACACATAAAGATTCCTTATAAAAATGATCCAACCTATAAATCTTGTGAAATAACATTTTCCATCAACATAACTTAATCCTCTTTCCCAAACAAAACACCAACTCACAACAACTTTGTGAAAATCAACAGAACGGTCAAGCCACCACATCCACAACCAAGCCAAGAACCTGATTGTTGGTCCCTCTCCCAATCAAAAAAATAATCACCCAAACTAAAGATCACTCAATAAAACCAAGGAATCTTGGAGAGTACATAATGTACTCCCCAACATTAATAAACAACTATCACTAGATAAGTTCGTAGGAGGAAAAATCAACGAGACCTATGGGGGGTCTCCCCACCATTAGAACCTAACTAGAAACAAAAAAACAAGAACTCATCATTACCTCTCATTCACAAGTCCAAAAAAAATCCCCCACAACAAACCACCAACCCAAGTTAAGAGGGTTTCAACATGAACATATAAACCACCCACTCCAAAACATATGGGATGAGAACTTGGCCAACACTTTCAGCATGGATCCCGACCCCCACCACTTAGGGAGGGGAGGGAAGGGGACCCAATAATTTGGCCACGGGAACAACAAAAGAAACCAAGGAACTACCCAAAAATATCCATCTATGAATAGGTAACACCAAGACTACACCCGATTTATAGAGGCAGTCTATAAAGGGACATTGATCTGATACCCACATCCATGAAGGCATAACCATAGACACTGTGTGAGGGGTTAGTCCACCACACTTGTTGTGACAAATGGAAATTCACAGTAATGAGGAACCACAATATAGTCATAGAAACTACCTTAACAAAATGGTGGTGGCAGGATCCTTGTCAATCACCCCACACCATTGTAGATTTCTTCACTTCATGAAATGCTTCACTCTGAGTCCTATGGCTAGAGCCCTAAATCATGAAGCATCTGCTGCCCCGGAGTCAGGGGCTAAGTATCACACCACTCAAAAAATCTCACTTGCTCAAAAAAAGACTTTAATCTAAATAGGAACTCATAGATATATGTCAAAATTCTATCTCACTCTGAATGAGGAGCATAATGGACAATGAATTCAGCGAAATGCATCAACATCAACGAACACAACTGTTATGTCCACAAGAATTATCACGAACTGGAAGCACTTTAAATCTATCCCAAACAGATCTCTATTTAAACTAATGGGATGATGAATTATTTTATGAGGTGGATATATCTTGTGAAACATGAGAATGAATCCTTAGGTTTATCAATTTGAAATCGTGAAAACATAGAACTATCTGTGGCCACATCACAACATCCAACACATCTTTTGAAACCCACTGACCATTACTCCAAAACCGATCCACCAACAAGATCCCATCTCAAGATGCAACAAGAGTATGAATTATAGATCATAATAATCATAATGAATATAAAACACTTCTAATACATATGATAAACCATCCACATAACCGTCAGTTCAAAGCAAACACCACAATTTTTCAGATAAAATACTTTTGAAAAAAAAACTAACGTGGTGGATTTTCACATTCACCAATGGTGTTTCATCAATTCTCACTCACATGAACATTTACGTGCCACCGAAGGCACTCAACAACCATGCCATATAGTCCATCATTCTAGATATCAATAAAACCTTGCATGTGAGAGCCCATGAAAACACTGAAGGCTAAAAGAAAACAATATCATTCCAAAAATCATGTACCATGAAACGGAACACCAACCACCAAGTCAAAAACGCTTTTCATATTCCACAAAACAAAACACACTTCATCAAGTAACACTTGAGTAAAAAAACAATCCATTTAATTTAATAGAAATTAAAAAAACAACCATTCTATTCCAAATATCCCTTCCCCATTTTAAAAAAAAATCAGCAATGTATCTTTTCATAATCTGACAACCACAAAAGCCAAAAACCCCTTTCCAGAAAAACACCAGCCACACAAAACCGAATTTCTAAAACCTATTAATCATATTCATACACTTTTCAACATCCCAAAACACCCCATTTAAAACAATGTTTCAGAATTAATTTAAAATGATTCACACTTTCAAAACATTTCATTTCAACAAACCACAAGTTTAGATTAGGGAAAATCCAATCCCATTAAATCATTTCCACTTCCTCACCAAAATTTGTTTTAAAAAACAAAACCTTACCAAAAAAATTCTTATATTTACTTTTTGAAAACCCTTTTTCTACTTTTCCAAATCCGATCTTTCCTTTAAACCCCATTTCCATAATTCTCCCACAATCATTTTCAAAAAAAATCAGAATTCATGAAAGGTCCAAGAAACCCACAAAAGAGAACTAGTGTCGGTGGGTGACTTGACCATATGGTTGGAGGCCATATGTCATAAACAAAACAAACACAGAGAGAATTATTAGGCTGATTCCCCGGCTCCACATGGCTTTCCAGGCCCTTCGAGCTCACAGATTCCATTAGTCAGACTCACCTTGTCATATCCCAACACCAAACAATCAGAAAGAAATAAGGACACTAATAAAACCAGACTTCCCATAGAAACCCGAGGATCAGAACGAGAAAGAGTTCACGACGCTCTTCCTGAACATACCCCTAAAGTCCCAAAAATCCTACTCCATCTACTTTTACATCCCCAAATAACATGGGTGCTCTAAAAGAATGGTCTGCTAAGAGCCGACCTCCTCTAATACCATTTGCTCATGAACCAGCCCGAGTCAATCCTAAACCGGTCACCCGGGCCAGCCCGCGACAAGTCCTGAGAGGCGTTCCTGATCATACCGGGATGGAAACAAGCACCAAGAGAATCAATATAGTACACAAGGGAACTATTTCACACATATATAAACAATCAAAAAAATAGCGGAAAGAAATGAACATCCCAAAAAACATTTATATAAAAATTGAACTGAACATTATTTGTACAAGAAACTGAATGTACAACTAAACCAAAAACTCAACTGACCAAACCAGTTAACCAACTAAATCCATGTGATCCCGACGGTCACTCTCCAAAAAAATGATCACACATCACCCAAGGCGATCAAACTCGAGCTGAAACCTGCACAATGGATAAAAACAGAACAAGACTATAGGCGTGAGTATTAAAACTCAGTAGGTTAGCCCGATATTCTATTCCCAATGAACTTCCTTTAAAATAAAATAAACATCAATTTATAGTTTTAAATACAATATATAAAGTTATGTTTTTCAAATTAGGTTCCATGTTGTAATAATTATCATACAAAAACATGCATGTTTAATAAACAAAAATGTAAGTAACAATTTTCCAAAGAGGTGCAACTTCAAAATGAAATTTGTTTCAAGGAGGGATGCTTTAAAGATTGTACACTTTTAAATTAATAACACACTCTACTGAATTTACCAATCAAACACACCATTTTCCTACAATGAGTACAAAATATCCAATGAGCACAACTCACGGGAACACCCCTAAGAACTAGTTAGTTTTGAGCCTCAGGTACCTCTTATCTCGGGGAAAGTAACCCTAATAAATATTCATTCTCATGCACACGGTCCACTAGTAGGGAGAATAACCATAACATAGTGGTCCTAAAACATCATCATCATCATATTTTAGTTAGTTTTTTCATCTTTAAACTTGCTACATGACACAGGGGACAAACCCCAAAGTATCACTAGCATACTAGTACGCGTCCACCCACCTAGATACCCGGGATTCCCTTTAGTTCTCAATCAAGTTACACATATTATAAAATACACATTTCACATCCAAATTCCATTCCCAAACCAAAAACACACAAATATCCCATATAATTTCTTCACATTTCTTTAATGAATCAATAAACCACTACAAATTTTCATAAAACAATTTCAAGGAGTGTAATGAGGCTTTTCACATAAAACTCATTCGAAAACACTATTTGCATTATAAAAACACAACAAGACCATACCCTACCATATTTGGCAGCCCCAAAAACATTTAATAAAATAATTTCATAGACGATAAAACAACCCCAATTGACACAACATGGTATATACAAGTAAAACACTCATTCTTTATTTTTAGGAAAGTCCAAATATGCCTTTAAACATTTTCCCAAAACTAACATTTGAAAAAGATATGAATTTCAATTTTTTAAAGAGGTGTATACAGAAAATATATAGCATCAAAAAAAATTCATAAACCCCATAAAACACTCAGGTTATATATTCAAAACACAACCATTTTCATAAGAATGTAAAACAGGCCATTTTCTGGCAACTCGGGTCAAAACATGTTGTAAACCAAAACCCATTTATTTGTAAGGCCAAATACAAATTTTAAAGCCATAAAATGATCCCAAAATAATTTTTTTACATGCTTACAATGTATTTATAAATCAAAACAAATCATTTTAAATTGCACTAGACACATAAAATCCAACCGGGCAATTTACCAAACACGTGGCATGCACTCTTTAAAAAAACAACTTATGTTAAGCACTTAAAACGGGATAAAATACCATTTTCATTTCATAAAGTTATTCAAGCTACTGAAACATATTCAAAGTAAGATAAACCAAGTGTATAAGCTCATGGAATAATTTATCAAACAAGAGGAGTGCACATTTATACCAAAACAACTATATTTTTAACAAAATAAGTCATAAAACATAATTTGCACACAAAACCTATAAAACCAAGGTTTCACATCAGGAAATATCATATAAATAAGGTCATAACAGTATGATAATGATGAAACTTAAATGATGACGTCTTGTGCAATGGACATCCTACCTCAAATCCTTGGCGTAATGGAAACGCACTCCCAAAATCACCATCTGAGGGTTTACAAACCCTAAACCTATGAAGACTAGAACCAAATAAATAAAAACCCCATAAAAATCATGTAATAACATAAACCTAAGTCTAAAAGGACTATGGGAGATTATAAAACCCATAAATAATGAATGGAGGAAGAAGATGGAGGATAAAGGATAAGAAATCTCAACTTTTCAACTAGAGAACTCTTCGTATTCCACTAGATCTGCACCCTTAGATAAAAGTTAATGGATTAAAAATTATTGTAGAGACTTCTAAGGTCTGTAATAATCAGTGAAATAATATTGGTGGCCAAAATAGTACTAATTTTTTGATTTCTGAATGATACAATTTACCTTGTCAATTCTGGACGATTGGAGAGACATTGAGAATGTTTCCCCACTTTGCGATTATTCTGAGCTCCAAAAAGGGAAAATAGATAATGGGGTTGAGTATAAGGATATTGGATTTTGTTGGGAAGTAGAATAACAGAAAAATATTAAATATTTAATTATATACAAAATACAAAATTTATTTTTTAAAAACTGGAAATGGGCACATGGGCTGGCCCAATGCCTAAATAAGTAACCTCGATTCACCATGATTATGAATTCTTATGGGGTCCAAAAGGATATGGTGGTTTTAATATATCGGTTTAGGCCATGTGGGAAGTGGAATGGGTGAAAAAGGTTGAAAAAAACGAGTTATAAAAGAAACAAATTTGGTTTTTAAAACAAGAAATGGGCTCACGGTTGGCCCAAATCATGAAGTAACCACCCTTTCTCCAAAAACTCCTAAACAACCAATGGGGAACCCAAATTTGGGTGATTATACATAGATCAAACTTAAAAAATCAACATTAATCTCACACAAGACCCAAAAAAAGTATTCTGATTTCAAATGAACCGGATCAAAACAAAGACAAGAAAAACCAGGTGTGACAGTGCACCTCACCCAAGATGCCTTTGGAGTTTTAGTGGGTTAAAAATATATTTAACCTTGTATGTCCACTCAATAATATCATGGGATCCTTGATCACTATATAATACTAGATGATACTATTTAATAAATACTCAATCTAGATCCATGAGTTGAGAAGAACTTGGAATTTCCACTTCATCAAGAGTCTGGACAGAGTCAAAGAATGGTAGGAAAACTCCTTGATCACTTAGAAAACTACCTAAAGAATTACCTTATTTATTTTACAACTATTTACTAAGTATTTAATTCTAAAACATCACAAAACAAATAACTCTATAAAACCACCTTGAATTTCATCACAAAGAGAATAACAAAAAACCAAACAAAATCGAATTACAAAACCACCTCAAAACACCTCACAAGGGAACAAAATCTCGAGGCAAACAAACCATCGTTACAAACCCACATTCAAATTTTTCCCAAAATCTTTGGAAAGATTTCACACCATACACCAAAATTATTTTAAAAATAAAAAAACCCAAAATCACTTCCATTACTCAAACAACTTATAACAAGGTTAAAAAATATTCATAAAACACCTCACTCACCCAAAACATGGTTTTTTCAAAAATTCCATATAATTAACCTATCATTTTAAGCATATTATTAAATGATTTTAAGAATTATTAACCATTAAATACAAACCAAGGATCATAAAGTCTATTTTATTTTGAAGATTAGGTATATAAAAATGCAAACATGGAAATATAATATATATGTATATATATAAATTAATCATCCATAATGATCTCCTAACTTCCTTTGATTCCTTAAATCTCTATAGGATAACATGGGGAATAAATAGACAAAAGGGATGAGCTAAAAAGCTTAGTAAGGGAATAAACATAAAAAATAAAGCATAACACATCAGTTAGAAGGCATAAAATGATGAAATAAAAAGGAATAGAACGTGAATAAACATATGGAATCATAACATAAAAAACCTGGGATAATGTAATCATGGAAACATATGAATTTTGTAGAAACATATAATATTAAATAAACATGAGTCAAGGATAACTTCCAAGACTATATCACAAGGTGGACAAAGTCCCATAAAGGAATCAGATTTACACCCCATCCCAACATGACATCTCATGAGACTAAACATTACCTAATTCATTAGAGATATATCTAGGAACACCCATAATAACTTGTTCATGAATATCTGTACCATATGAAGAATCAAAAATAAATGTAATGGTTACCCATGTAGAGAAATCTGTATCGTAATCATGTCATTGGTCATAACAAATAGATGTATCATAAAATTCTCTAGGAAATTATGGAATTAAATGATACATATATGTTAAAAAGGTAAAATAAGAATATGTGATGATAAAATATGTTCAAATAAAGTAAAAACAAGTAAAATCAATGTTTAAGAAACTTTATAAATGATCCTCTTTAATGTGGTTTAAGGAAAAATATTAAAGAGTCTTTAAAGTGGGAAAGGGAATAATTGCATGAATAAAACAAGAAACGAACTAAGATATTATTCCATGATAAAGAGATTTATTTTATAAAAATATTGGTGTCTTAAAATAGATTATTTATTGTTCTTGAAAATGGGTAAGAAATTGGGAAGTTCTCTTTAATCAAACATGCATATTAAGAGTAATTGAGAAGGGAACCATATAAAACATGTATTTCCCTATAAAAGAAATTATAATTAATCTAGGTACATTTTCTTGGAACAAACATACATAATTTAGGATAAGTAAATAAAGATAAATATTTGTTACATTTAGGTAAAGATAGAGAAAGTGTAACCTGAAGAAAAAATTAGAGGTTTAGAGAGAATCATTTACCTTATGTCTGAGAACGTTCTGTACATGTACTTAATATCTAGGATAATAAAGTTAAATCCATTAATTTATTACTTAATAACCTAATATACATTTATTTATTTTATTAGAATTTTGGTTCATTTATTTATGGTCATTATTTTGACTTACAGTGTTTAATTTTAACGTTTTGAGAGTGTTTATTTCATGATTTTATGATCGGTTCCCTTGAGTTTAATTATGGGTGTTCTTGTAAAATGGAATAAAAACTATAGAAATATAATTATATGAATTTTATTCACATCCATAATTTTAAATGGTCCCATATATCATTTTTTCAGATATGATAATTATTTATTAGAATAAACATTAATAGTGAATGCTAGTTTATTTTGGTGAATTTAGGATTATCACGAACTAGTTTTGTTTTATTATTTAATATTATGTATATATATTAGTTACATAAAATAAAAAAGTTTTAATATAAATTTTAAAATATATTTTTAACATTATTTTGTTTTTATGAAAATCTATAAAGGTGGTAATAGAGAAATAAAAATCGTCACCCACAAAGGTGGTGAATCGACACATCACTAACGATGTTTTCATTTTTAAGATAAAAATAGAAGGGAATAGATTTGATTGTGGATATCACATTAACATGATAAAATTAAAATATATATTATACTTGATTTATCATGTTACTTTGGATAGGGTAGAGGGAAGGATAAGAAAACAAAATAAATTAAAAGAGAAAGAGGGTTTTACCTCTTGAGTGTCGTCCCCTTGAGAACCTCTTTAAAGCACTTGGAAATGATATTTTAATGAGACCATCATGAACATAACATGAGGAATATATTTGGGAGAGTAATTAAGAATAATATAAAAAAAATATTCAAGCCTTATAAGGTGTGTGGAGAAGAGATGTTGATGGGTTGTATTTATAGGGGAGGAGAAGGGTGTTTTCGATTATTTTATTCATTTGTTTATTATTTTGGCTCAAGACTATAAATAGTGATGATTCCCATGGATAAATAAATTAAATAGAGAAGTATAGTTTGATATAATGGTTCTTACATCATCCAAACATCAATAATGACTCAAAACTTTATTTATTTACATATAATATAAAATGTTGTAAATTAGTGAGTTTTACTATTCACCAAAAATTCAACTATTTTCAAAAAAACCCTAAAATTCATCCAAATAATTTTTCATTATGTAGAAATAAAAAATGTAAATCGTTTTTTTTAATAATTCTCCAATTATGATATTTTTATTTTTATTTAAAATTATCATTTATTCGAAAAATACCAATTTTAATATTATAACCAATTTTATGACACTTTAAAATATTAATTAAGATCTCGTAAAATTATATTATAATTATTATACATCAAAAAAATTAATTTATGAATATATTTTATGAAAATATATCTTCTTTTAAATCATTATATCAACTATAAAATATAAAATAAACAATTTTGTTTCAAAAGAATATCAAAACCTAATTTACTATTTTAAAAACTTTTATTTACTTATTCCATTATATAAATATATAATATTTTCAATTACAAGATACATGAATTTTATTTATACTTTCGTAGGTGGGTTTTTATTCTATTGGCCAGTTTACAATTCCTAATAGTCATATTACTATTCCAACAATCAAGTTATTATTCCATTGGTATAGGTTCCTTAATTTCTATAAATACCACTTATTTAATTCTTAATTTTTGAAAATAATTTTTCATTAGCTTGTATATTTGATATATGTTCTTTATAATAAATTACATAATTATAATAATGGAAATTCTATTGATAAAATTTTGGGTTTTTACATTCTTCCCCCCTTATGAAATTTCTCCCTTAAAATTTTTCATTACATTCTAACTTGAAAACAAATGGGGGTACTTCTCTTTCATTTTTACATTTAAATTATATGTTGAATCTTTATACTTATAGTTCCACCATAGTAATTTGACTAGGTGACTAGTCTTACTTCATATAAATTTATCTCTATAGTCTAAGATCTTTACTGTCTTATCATCATAGAAGATATCATTCTCCAGTTGTACCACCTCCAGATTCAATACATGTGAGGGATCTGATATGTACTTCCTCAGGAGAGATACATAGAATACATCATATACTTAAAACATGGAAGGTGGAAGTGCTAGTTGATATACCACAACTCTGACATGATCAAGAATCTCAAAGCGGCTGATGTACCTAGGACTCAACTTTCCTTTCTTTCCAAATCTCATGATCCACTTACATGGAGATATGCATAGGAATACCATGTCTCCAACCTTAAACTTTAGGCCCCTTTGACAATTGTCCTCATAGCTCTTCTATGAACTTTGGGATTCCTTTATATTCTACTGAATGGTTTCCAACTTTTCTACCATTTCTTTGACGACTTTAGGTCCCAGCAGCTTGTGTTCACTGAATTCATTCTAAAATGATGGTTTTATGTATCTTTTAAGATAGAGGGATTCATACGGATCCATTTAGATGATTGAGTGAAAACTATTATTGTAATAGAACGTGACCAGAGGTATATTTTGGTCCCATATTTCATTGAATTCCATATAACATGGTCTCAAAATATATTCTAGTTTTGGAATAGTCTTCTCATATTGTACATTAATTTGAGGATGAAAATTTTTACTGAAGTTCAACTTAGTGTTTAGAGTATGTTAAAGACTTTTCCAAAACATGGAGGTATATCATGGATCTCGATTGGATACAATATATAGTGGTAAACCATGCATCCTCATCAATTTTCTTATGCATATCCATTAAAGTTGATTGAATGATAAGTCCACTCAAATTTTGATAAAGTGAGTTGTATTTTTAAGACAGTCCACAACATCCCATATATCATTATTTCTTATGGATTTCTTTGGAATTCCAATGACAAAGTCCATGGTGATGTTATCCCATTTTCAGGTTGGTAAGGTTAATGTTTTCATCATCCCCTTATACTTTTTCCTTTAATCCTTCACTTGTTGAAATATCTGGCACATTGATATATATTCAGTGATCTTCTTCTTCATATTGTCCCACCAATAGTGCTCTCAGAGATCTCGATACATCATTGTGGCCTCATGGTGAATAGTGAATTTTGAGCTATGTTCTTTATTCGGAAGCCCTTTTTTATCTCTAGATTGTATGGTACACATATTCATGACCCAAATCTTATGACTCCCTCATCAATTTTTAACTATGAGGACTTCTCCATTCTTATAGCTTCCACATTTTTTTAAACTTCCAAATCATTTCTTTGAGAATCCTTTATTTTCTCTATAAGGAATGGTTGAGTAATCATTTGAGAAATTATTAATGATGTTCCTTAATTATTACCATGTCCATTATTTAAAAATATAATAATATTGGATGCATTTAAGTCCTCGTCATTAATAATGTTGCAGGATCCTTTCTACTTAGAGAAGCCCCCACTTTATTTGCATTACTAGGATGGTAGTGGATTGAGAAGTCATAATCCTTTATGATATATAACTATATTTTATAGATAATATTATGATCCTTCTATGAGAATATATATATGAGTCTCTTATAATCAGTATATATCTTACACTTCTCCCCATAGAGATAATGTTGCCAGATTTTTAATGCAAAGATCATAGGCACCAACTCCAGATCATTTATGGGATAGTTTTTCTCATGAATTTTAAACTGCCTTGATGTGTAGGCTTACTATTTATCATGTTTCATTAGTATACATCCTAATACCATCTTTTAAGCACCATTTTATATCATAGAGAGCTCCACATTTATCAGTTGTGTGAGTACTGGTGCAGTGATAAACCTCTTTTTCAACTCTTTGAAGCCATCTTCACATTCACTAGTCTAGATAAACATTACTCCCTTCCAAATTAGCTTGGTTATTGAGTGAAAAATTATGATAAGTTCTTCAAAAATCATCTATAATACCTAGATAGACTAAGGAAACTATGGATCTATTTTATAGATGTGGGTCTGGGACACTCTTTAATTGCCCTTTCCTTGGAAGGGTCTAAAGATATTCCTTTGTTGGTGATAACATGACCCTAGAATGATACTTCCTCCATCTAGAACTCTCATTTATTGTATTTTTCATAGATTTACCCCCCTAAAAAGGTCTTTAGAAAAGTATTCAAATTCTCCCCATGTTCCTCCTTTCTCTTGAAGTATTTCAGAATATCATCAATAAATACTAACAAAAAAATTTCAAGGTAATCTCTAAATACTCGATTCAATAAGTCCATAAAAATTTCTAGATAATTAGTGAGTATAAAGGGAATCATTATGAACTCATAGTGTCCATAAATTGTTTGAAAATAAGTTTTGGGAATATCCTCTTTTTTCACCATTAATTGGTGATATCCCAACTGAAGGTCCACCTTAGAGAAATACATGGCCCCACATAGCTGATCAAACAAGTCATCTATCCATGGTAAGGGATAATTTTCATTTATTTTGATTTTTTTGAGCTCAATATAATCATTGTAGAGGCACATTGATCCATATTTCTTCCTAATGAAGAGGACTGGTGCACCCCATGGTGAAGCACTTGGGCATATGGAACCCTTTTCTAGATTCTCTTATAATTGATTCTTCATTTCCTCCAACTCAGTGGTGGTCATTCTATAAGGTGTAATTGATATAAGAATAGATCCAGAAATAAGTTCAATTTATAACTAAACCTCTTGTTTAAGATGAAGATCGGACAATTCTTTAAGGAATACGTCAGTGTATTCCCTCACAATGGGTATGTATTAGAGCATGATTCTCTCCTTTGTATCAATCATTTGATATAAATATGTTTTCTCATAAGGAAATAATAACCACAATTGAGATGTTGATTCTTAAAGAGATTCAACCTCCTCCTTACACTTGTATAGAATTGGACGATGACTCATAATGTGAAGAGTGATCTCCCTTTCCGAGCAGTTGATGTTGGATTTACATAAAGATAGCCAATCCATGCCAAAAATACCATCAAACTCCGTGGTTTAGTACACAAACATTAACCAGGGATGATTTATATACTTTGGATGCAATGATTTATCCATGTTAAGTTCTCACATATACCTCAACCTCCATATTTTGAGGTGGTGTTTGAATGGTTCTATTAAACTTGTAAGATATGAACAAACGTGTTGAACCAAAATCAAATAATATGTTTTCTATTCTGGTATGTATAACCAGTGTACCTACCACCACATCATTTTCACACTCCACCTCATTTGTAGTAATAGAATATTCCCTTCCTTACTACTTTAGAGTATTTTTTTAATGATTTCCTCTGACAACCCTTGGCTTAGGGAATTGGATCGCATAATTCCTATGTTCCTTGCAGTTTAAACATTGCACTACAAGCTGAGTTTCAATATGAACCTTCTTTTATTCTCCCGCATTTGTGGGATTATTCATATCCCTTTTATATTTATTATCCATATACGCCTCTTTTCCACATTTTAATAATCTTCTAGTTCCCTATAGATAGTTCCTAGGATACTTCTTCCAATACATTTGACACCTGGGTTGTTTTTTCTTTATATCATGGGATTTATCTTTTGATCCTCCCATATTAAACTCAATTTTATTATTTTTATCTATAGGCCCATGATACCACTGAGAGTCTCTGATATCCATTTCAACCTTAAGGGAATAATTATAATTCTCTTTATAGATGTCAAAGTCTTGAACCTCCAATTATTTTCATAGACTCAGCTTTAGTCCATTAAAGAAGCGATCCACATTTCATTCAATGTTCATGAAACATTTGGAGGCATATCATGCTAGTCTTGTGAAGTTTTCTTCATACACCCTGATAGACTCATCAGCATTCTGTTTGAGTCTAAGGAACAACCATCCCATATTAATACGGTATGTGTGGGGAAAATATTGATTGAAAAATATTTTCATGAAATATTCCCATTCCATGGAATCAATTTCCTCTTTATCCTTTGTGTTTTTTCTCAGTGTCTACCACTGATCAGCTTCCCCATAAAATGATTGACCACCAGTACAACTTTATCTTCTTATGATCCTTGAAGGATATATAATATCTTTTCAATGGAGTTAATCCATTTTTATTTTATGATGTTATCAAAAGATCTACTAAATATGGAAGGCCTTTTTTGTATAAATTATTCAACTACAACAATCTATTTCTTATAAAAAAGGAGGGTGTTACACATGATTTAAGTTATTATTCATAACTTGATCTAGTTGAAAAAGTACTGTCATGAATTTTTTAGCTCCCATTATAATTTGATTTTGAATTTCATTAGGGAAGTCATCACATTGATTATCACATTAATATTTGGCATGTATTCTCTTATTTCCAGCGATTAACTAAAAAAGAACGTACAATTAGGGGGATTAAATACTTTGCTAATAAGCATATAAAAAAATGAAACATTTCATATAGAAGGACAAACTTGTAAATGAGAAAAATATCTTATCTAATTATTACATAAGTTTCAGTTTAGGTTATCCATGGTGATATAATTATCCATATGGATCATAATAAATATTTCATTTCCTAATCTCCAAAAATAACTAGACCATGATCTGACACCAACTATAATGACCTGATCCTTTTAAGCATATTATTACTTAATTTTAAGAGTAATTATCAGTAAATATAAAAAAACAAGGATTGTAAATTCAAGTTTCTATATAAGATGACGTACATAAAACTAAAAACATGGAGATATAATAAAACATATTTATATTAATCATTCACAATGAGCTCCTAACTTTCTTTGAAACCTCACATCTACATAGAATAACCTGGGGATTACATAAACAGTATGAGATGATCTAAAAACCACAATAAGGGAATAAACATAGAAATAAATCATAGAACATGGGTTATATAACAACCTATACTTAAGATACATGGACATTACATCATTTTAGATGAATATTCAGCACATTGCAAAAATGCATGCGTGAGGAATATAAAAGTTTATTGTATTTGGAAACTCGGAAACATAATATTTTAACTTTTTGAAAGATATTAAAAATATCCCTTAAAGATATCCCCCTTTAGTATTCATACTTAAAACATTTCTTAATAACCTTAGGAAAGGAAACAAATGAATAGGGTGAACTCAAATGCTCAGTAAGGGTAATTATGGGAGATATATAAGAATAACATGATGATAATAGTATGAGAACATGATCATAACAATATAATATCACACCCTACATGTCAAAGAACATAAAAACAAATCATTTAATAAATATTGTAATTTCATGAGACATGAATCATAAGGTAATCCAGATAATAAGTCGTGAGAGCATAACCTTGGAATAAGATATTGAATTTGTGGTAGACACATAAGCATATGAAAATAATTTCTATAGTAGTCAAATATTAATGCCAAGGACATATTATTGTAATGGGTTCACTCCCCAAACCATCTTAGTCATCAAGGTTCACTCCCAGGACCATCTTAGCAGACAAAGTCCTTTACTGAACTGGTTTTCCTCCCCGTTCCAGCCCTATATTAGTGAACCGGGTTCACTTTCTATTTCATCCTTGTTTTACTAAACTAGGTTCACTTATTGTTCCATCCATATATTACTAAACCATGTTCACTTCATATTATAGCCATATATTACTGAATTAGGTTCACTTCTTATTCCATCCCTATATTACTGAACCAGGTTCACTTCTTATTCCAACCCTCTATTACTGAATTGAGTACACTCCTCGTTCCAGTCATATATCACTAAACCAGGTTCAATCCTTATTTTAGCACTATCATATTCATGAGATATAAATATTTACCTAATGGATTGGAGGTAGAAAAAGGTCCCACCAATCACATAATAAAATCATACATACATGTGCCGCAAGATAATAAAACATTCATCATATCATGACTAATAAAAAGAGATGGGTTTCATAAACATCATATCATAACCCATGAAATTAAATGGGTATCATAATTTTTCATCATTTTATTATCTACGGAAAATATATAGGTCTCATAATCATTTTTTCAAATCATAACCCGTGAAAATAATAACATTACATAGTAAATATCATATATTTCATATAAAATTAGTATTTCCATCATAATTACCAACCATAAGAGGTGTTAAAGGAAAATTTAACAACATTATTTCTTGAGGCGTTAATCTGTCGTACACACGAATAGTAAGTTCTTTACACATTTGATGGGATTGCATGTATGTTTTTGTTGAAATTTTAGAATAAGAACATATAAATATATTTAGAAAACTAATTTCATTTTATAATATGGAATAATAATAATTGAGGTGGTGGATAATGAAAATAAAATGAAAGAGTTTGTGGAAGGATGTTACCTCTTCTTTGGGTAATTCCATTTGGTTTGCACCAAAGGACTAGCATGTTTTACTTTGTACCCAAATTTAGGCTTATATATTGAGTTTATTTAATTTGTGATATTATTTGGTTAGGTTTTATATTATTTAAATTGGATTTAGATGTGTCATAATTTGGGGGTGAGTTCCCTATTATAGTGTAAGAGGAGTGACATTCTTGTAAATTTTTGAAAAGAGAATTCCAACCACGTTTTTTCCAAGTCAAGTGGCTCTAATAAATATAAAAATAAAACCCAATGAAGTATAGGGTTGAAATATTAATATCAAATGACTTTTGGGAAATTTTCTTTGTCATTTTTTTCCTTAAGATTAAGGTTTAACCCTTTTGTTATGCTAATTTTTATCTTAATCGTTGTAATTCATTTTAATCAATTTCACTGATATTTTTGCTAAAAATCAATTTGAACTTATTAGAAATTATAAATTATTATGATTCTAAATATTTAATCCATTTTTTAAAATTCCAATCAGAGAAGTGGCTAAAATTAATTTAAATTCAATCCCAAAAACGGGATGATAAAGCTGTTTTTTAAGTAAAAATATTTAAAAGTTAAAAATGTTTTTATATCCAGTTTCAATGTAAAATTAATTCCAATAACCTAAATTAGATTATTTTATTTTCAATTTATCTAATAAAACTCTAATAAAAATTTAAAATATAATTTAACCCTATAACTTATTTAGATGAAAAAGAAGTTATGAATTAAAATTTAGTATTTTCTATTATTCATCAAAAAATCAAACTTCTCATAAAAATACCAAAAATCACCCAAAGTAAATTTTGATATTCTGACGTAAATTTTCATTTTATTTTTTCAAAAAAAATTGTTAAAGTGTCAAATTTTATATTTAAAAGGGGTTCTTCATTAAAAGGTGATAAAAGTACCTTTTAGAAAAATACATAATTTAATTCATAAAACTAGATTATTTATTATCTTATACCTATAAAATTTATTGGATGAGTATCAAAAATATTTATTTAATAAGTAATATATAAATTTTATTGAAAACATTCTTCAAAAGTTGTTTGTTTAATTTTATTAGGATAAAATTGGGTTTGTAAATAAAAAATAAATTTCCTAGAGATGTAATTTAATTATTTTTAAATAGTTCTTACATTCATTTATAACTAATTAATACCCAAAGGATTTATTTTATATATGTTTTTAAACCATATTTTTATAATTTAGTTAATATTATTCATAACAACCATTCCAATAGATAGGTGATAACTAAAATAGTATTTTAATAATAATATAAATAGTATATTGTAGTTTGGTAAAACTCGGTCTTACGTGTAATGAAAGCTATCAAAGGGGATCAGTATTGTGTGTCACACAAGTCAAATATAGTTTTTTGTGTACCAGAAGCTACTATATTTGTTTCTTATAGCTCAATATTGACTTGGTGTTGTGTATAATGCAATCCAAACTTAGTTCTTTTAAAATATATATTCAATGTTGTGTGAAATTCAAAATATCAAAGAGATTAAATTAATTCAAAAAATATATATCAGGGTGTTACATTATACCCCCCTTAAAACGAATTTTTACCTCAAATTTTATTTTTTTTATTAAAGAATTATTGAAATTTCCTTTCATAGAAACCCACATCCAAAAAGTAAATACTAAAATTTCCTTTAAAAAGAAAATTTGGAATCATAATGGTTACCCAATGTAACCCCTAACTAGGTATACACATAGGAGAAAATTGGTTTGGAGTGAAGATTGGACATGGAAGAATGTTTAAATAATTATAAATAATGATAAAAATAATTGATCATCAACAATTTAATGGTAAATAGAAATTTAAGGACCTCAAAGCCATAGATCTGTGATGATTTATAAGACCATCGTTTCAATAAAAATGAAGGTATTGGGATAAATATTTTTCAATAACATTTTCAAATAGTTTAGGAATTATTTTAATGCTTAAGTACATGATAAAATATACTAATGTGATTTTATTCCTTTTCATATGCACAATATCACCATTTGATTGTGCCTTTCTCGATATACAATTAATCTATTACTTTAAGAAATGAAGGTTAATTTTTTATTCAGGAAGCATTAGCAGATCACGAGATCCAAAAATTGAATGATAGTTCATTCCATGTATCCTTTTAAACACAAAAATGTTAGAAAAATATATTCAATATGCATAATTCCTCATATTGTGAGATAATACTTTAATCTCTAAAACCTAATATAAATCTTTACATAAACCATTCCACAAATAGTTAGCCTTATATCCCTTATGAAATATGGGATTCCAAAATATTAGAAATAGGGTTAATAAATTTATAAAAAAATTATCATTGATCCCCCTTGTATCATAAAGTAGTTCTTGGTTTATACATACCATACATGTGAATACCTTCATCATGTATTATCTTGAGACATGGTAAAAACCTAAATTGACATAAATACGGATTGAAAGAATACATATTTCCTTATTCCATTTTTTATAGGATATGTTCTTTAAATACAAAATAAATGTTTTAAAATTCATCAATGATAGAATAAACCAATTTTCAACAAGACCATAATTAGTTACAAGGTAATCAGTAAATTCCAAATTACTTATTCATATACAACATATCTATATCCAAACATCATTATTTCAACATTAAGAATAGATTAAGGGTTATTGTTCCCTTAATCATATGTTTTCCATGAATATCACATTAACATTAAATCAACGTTCTAGTTCATCATAACTATTCAACATATTATTGTAAATCTTAAGTGAAAAAACATAAACTGAACAATACTTATATATTTATAAATTCATAATTCTTGAATAAAAACACTTAAAAACTTTGATTATCATATTTCATCCTTAATGCATTAGCAAGTCTACATCATACTATTACTTAATACCAATTTACTTTCTCATTTAACTAGTATTATCCTCATAATCAGTAATATAACCATTACTCATACCACCTTATTGATTCTCTTCATGATCTTTCTACATGGGTCATTGATTTGCATAATAAAAAATCATTCCACACTTAAAGAATTTAACCGTAAATTATGTCTTAAGAAGACCAATATTCCCATATATTTCATTAACTGAACTTTTCATTTTTCCTTTTTAGTTACCTTCTTTATGTCTTTATTTTCCATAGTCAAAACATCTTCTGGTTCTTATAATACATTCACTTGGGTTATTTTTTTCACATTCTTGGCACAAAGGAAACTGAATTTTGTTTCCTACATGGTCTTCATTACCTGAATTCTCATCTAAATCCTTTATTATCTTATTTGTTGAGTCATAGAGTTGGTTAAGGTACACATTTTCAATCATGTTCTGTGAAAACTGACTAATTATGACCACAATATCCTTCAATACAGTGATCATCCAATTTGACTAATCACTAGAAAATTTTCCTTCACATTTAATGTTATCCCAAATCTTTATGGTTCCCACCATTGACTAAAACTATAAAGAAGAGTGTGAGAATGAATTATCATAGTGTAAAACCACATAATCATGGAAAATCACATATGGGATGTCTAAATTATGACACCTCATTTTAAATATGAGACACCTTAGGCTTATCATTAGAGATATACCTATACATTTCTATAGAAATATATCTAGGGATCTCACTAAAGTGTTCTCATCATAGTATCCAAAGTTTGACTAAACCTTCCCTTTGATACCAACTATAATGAAGTAAGATTAAAACACATGGATATTATATCATTTTAAATTAATATTTAACAAATTACAAAAATACATGCTTGAGTACAGTTATAATTTAGTGTCTTTGGAAACATGGAAACATAATATTCTAACTTAGTGAAATATATTCAACATATCCCTTAAATATATTCCCATTTATTACTCCTAATTTAAACCTTTCCTCATAACCTGTGGAAAGGAAATATATGAAATAGGTGAGCTCAAATGATCAGTAAAGGAAAACAGGGAAGATATATAGGCGTAACATGAGAATAAGGGCATGAGAATGTGATCATAATAGTATAAGATCATACCTTGTATATCAAAGAACATAAACATGAATAATAACATAAATATTGGAAGTTCATGAGATATGAATCATAACATATTCAATATAATAATCCATGGAAGCATAACATAGGAATAAGATATATAATATGTGGTAGACACATAATAATATAAAAATTATTTCAATGGAAGTCAAGGCTTAATTAAAAGGACATATTAGTGGAATTAATTCACTACATAAACCATATTAGTATTCAAGGTTCACTCTCGGGGCCATCATCACAAAAAAATTCCTTTACTAAACTGGGTTCACTCCCCATTCCAATGATGTATTGCTGAATCAGGTTTACTTCTCATTCCAACCTTATATTACTAAACCTGGTTCACTTCCCATTCTAGCACTATATTACTAAACTAGGTTTACTTCCCATTATAGCCATGTATTACTAAACTGGGTTCACTCCATTTTCTATCCATATATTACTAATCTGGTTCACTCCTCACTCCATCTCTATTATACATGATATAGAAATATTTACTTAATTAATTTTTGGGGTATATAGGTACCACCCATCACATAATAAAATCATATATACATGTTCCACAATAAAATAAAACATTCATCATAACATAACCCATAAAAAGAGATGGGTTTTATAAACATCATATCATAACACATGAAATAAATGGGTTATTATAAACATTTTATCATATCATTACCTATGGAAAATAGATAGGTCTCATAATCATTTTATCAAATAAAAACTCATGAAAAGAAGTGGGTTTCAAAGACATATAACTTCTGCAAGATAAGCAAGTGTTATAAACATAATTATATAAAAATATAAACCAATAATGAAATAATATGAATTGTATCCTTGTATAATATGCTCATTAAATCATAAACCATAACAAATTATGGCATCTTAGATAAAGAAGGATTTTAATGGATCACATGGAACATTTCTAAAGTAAAATATCCTTTCATTTAACATCTCTTTCATAAAACCAATTCAAAAATCATTTTCTTATAAAGAAATATTTATAATTTCATTTGAAACATATATTAAGGAAAATATCTTTTTCAGTTTGAAAAAATATTTTTAAAACCCAATGAATTTTGGAAACCATTTTATTTTAAAATAGATTTGAAAACTTATAAAGGAAGTTTGAATATATCTTGAAAACCATTTTCTTTGAAAATAACTTTAAAACATATAAAGAAGGCTTAAAATCATTTAGAAAGATATTTTATAAAAAACTTATAAAATAATATTAAAAAAGCTTTTAATGACTTTTTCCTTGAAAACTTAATAAGCTTGAAAATGTTTTTTAAAACCTTTTTTTAAACATGGTTTTGAAAGAACACAAATTTCCAACAAAACAGAGAGATAAAGTTGGACTTTCTTACAAAAAATTATTAATTATAATAAAAACCAAAGTGTGTAAAAAAGGTAAAAATGCATGAATATGTCATGAATAACCCTAATAGAAATATTTCATCAATGCAAGCATAATCATAAAAAATTCCAATAAACAATGAGATTGTAGCAATAAACTATTAATACTTGGATAACTTTAACTAATAATCCACATGATATAATAACATTAAATGAAAATTAATATGACATTAAATAATGATATTCAAATTATAACATGTCAAAAGTTAGTATATACACCCCATAGAAAAATATAGGTGCATAACATGGAATGTGTCTCAAAGAATGAATATTGAGACAAAAAATAATTGACTGATTTGTTAACTTTTGAAATGTAAACCCCATGAATGAAAGATCATACAATGGATATGTAAATACCAATATATTTAAGTGTAAAAATCATATAACACATTCATTTGAAATATATAAACTATATATAAGAAATGAGTGGTGAATAAGGCATAACTCTCAAAGAAATAAAAGTGAGACGAGAAAACCCTTACCTTAAGTCTTGAATTTATTCATAAATGTCAAAAACTATTGTATAATAAGTATAAGTTTATTATAAATATGACACATAAAAATATTAAAATATATCATAACATATATTATTTTATTATGACATTATATTGCCCTTTTATAAATAATTTCATGTTAATTTTATGTTTCGGGTAAAATCTGCTTTGTTTTTTATTTATGTTTTGAATTATTATTATTGATCTTATTACCTAGATTATTATTTAATTATTTATAGAATTTAAAACATTATTTAAATATAATATATATTCAGTATATAAATATTTCTAATAATCTAAAAAATATAGATATATGAAATGAATACACCATTCATGGAGACGGTAGGTCGTACGTACACATAAACATTGTTTCTGTTTTCTTGTTGTATTGGAAGAAATAAAGTTAATGAAATGTATATATTTATATATATTATCATTAAAGTATAATTATTATGTAATATATATCATATTCCTTTACTAAACTCATCCTTAATACATTCCAGGTAAAGTGTGAATGAATCACATTGTTTTGAGGAGGCGGTAGTCCAAATGTCCACAAACAAAGTTATCGTATTTCTAAAAAATGGAAAGTATGAAGTTATGTGATATATAATAATTTAAGAAGAATAAAAACATCATAAATATCATAAATATTATATAAAAATATTATTTAAATCACAATTCCCAACCATGAGAGGTGGTAAATTAAAAAAAACATCATTTCGTGAAGCAGTAGTTTGTTGTACACATGAACGGTAAGATAATTTTTGTGTAGGTAAAAACATAATAAATAAAACATATCAGTATATTTATTATTCTCAATTTATTATAAAATCATTAAATAATAATATTTGAGGTGGTGGATAATTAAAATAAAATGAAATATCTTGTGGAAGGATGTTACCTCTTCTTTGGGTAATTCCTTTTGGTTTTCCCCAAAAGACTAACTTGGTTTGATTTCATACCAAAGTGAGAATTATAGGTTCATTGGAGGAATGTTGGGGTTTATTGGGGAATTTTTTGCAGTATCTAAATTTTATTTATAGGTGTGAGTAAGTGAGGGGGTGAGTTCACTTTTATAGTGAAGGTGGAGTGACATTCTTGTAAATTTTTTAAAACGGAAATCAACCAATGTTTTTTCCCTGTCAAGTGTATCCAATAATGGTAAAAATACTCAAAAAATAGTATAGGGTATAAATATAAATATAAAATGGATTTTTTACATGTTTCAAGGTAATTTTGGGCCTTAAGCTTTATTTTTAGTTATTTGTTAAGCTATTCTTTATCTTAATCACTATAATTAATTATAATCACTTTCACTAATAATTTTGGTAAAAAACTAAGTTAACCTAATTATAAATTATAAATTATTATTATTAAAAATATGGAATTAATTTATCCAAATTCTAATCACATAATTTGAATAAATTAATTTAAATTTAATCCCACGGTGAGATGACAAAATGAGATTTTAAAGTAATAATGTTAAAGGTTGGAAATATTTTTATATCCAATTTCAATGTGAAATTGATTAAAATAAAATAAATTGGATTAATTTATGTAAAAATTTTCTAATTAATCTTTAAAACCAATTCAAAATATAATTTATTCATACCAATTATTTATATGAAAAAGCAGTTTTGAATTAAAATTCAGTATTTTTCATTATTCATCAAAAAATGAAACTTCAGAGAAAAATATAAACAATTCACCCAAATTAAATTTTGATATTATGATTTCAAAAAATAAGTTTATTTTTTCACATAAAATTTATAAATGTTTTAAAATTTATATTTAAAATGGGTTCTCCATTAAAAGGCAATAAAATTAACTTTTTAAAAAATACATCTTTTTACTCATAAAATTGGATTTATTCTTATCATAAACCTATAAAATATATTTCATGAGTGTCAAAAATATATAATGAATATATTATATATAAATTTTACTGAAAACATTCATCAAAATTTTGTTGTTAATTTATTAGGATTAAATTGTGTTTGTACAGAGAAAAATAGTTTTCCAAGAAAAGTAATTTCATTATTTTCAAATAGTACTTACATTAATTTCTAACTATTTGATAGATAAAGTATTTGTTTTATATACATGTGTAAAACATATTTTCAAAAAAAAATTAATCTCATTCATAACATTCATTTCAATGGCTAGGAGATAACAATAATAATGTTTTAATAACAATATTAATAGTATATTGTAGTTTAGTTAAACTCAGTATTGCATGTAATGCAAGCTATCGAAGGAACTCAGGATTGTGTGTAACACAAGCCAAAAATATTGTTGTGTGTACCAAAAGATA
This sequence comes from Viscum album, assembly GCA_963277665.1. Lineage (NCBI taxonomy): Eukaryota > Viridiplantae > Streptophyta > Magnoliopsida > Santalales > Viscaceae > Viscum > Viscum album. Next base: position 2,087,415,612 of record OY728132.1, read on the forward strand.
CTATGTGTGTTTCATGTAGGGAAATATTTACTTTGTGTTGATTTTTATTTAAGTCAAAATTATTGTTTTCAAAATATATATTCAATGTTGTGTGAAATGAAAAATATCAAAGAGATTAAATTAATTCGAAAAAAATTTCACAAAATCTCGGGTTGTTATAGGTTAAAAGAAATAACATGATGACATAAAAAAGGTTTGTAACATGAATAAATATAAGTAATAATAACATAGAGAACATGGGATCATGTTATCATAGAATAATATAAATGTGGAAGCAACATTAAAATGACATAAACATAAGTCAAGGTTAACTGCCAAGACTATATCACATAATGGACAGAGTCCCATAAAGGAGTCAGGTTTAATCCCTGTCCAAACATGATTTCTCATGAGAATAAAAATTACCCAATGAATTTAAGTTCTATATGGGTTCACCCATCATAAAATTTTCATTCATATGTGTGCCACATAAAAAATCAAACACAAACATAAGGGTTAACCATGGAAAGAAATGGGTATCGTAATCAGGTCATAGAGCATAAAAATGGGTGTATCATAAAAGTTCCCATGAAAGAATAGATTTAAATAATAAATATACATTAATAAGGTAAAATAGACTTATATGGTATTAAATTTTGTTTAAATTTATTCAAAACGTGTAAAAATAGTGTTTAAGAAACTTTGGAAATGGGCCTCTTTAGTGTGGTTTAATGGAAAATATTAAAGAGCCTTTAAAGATGGAAAAGGAATAATTATTTTCATAAAACTAGAAATTAATTAATATAGTATTCCTATATAAAAAGTGTGATTTCATAAAAATATTTGTGGTTTAAAATAGATGATGGACTATACTTGAAAATGGGTAAGAAATTGAGATGTTCCCTTTAATAAGACTTGAATATTGGAAGTAATTGAGAAGGGGGCCTTATAAAACATGTATTTACCTATAAAATAAAGAATAATTGAGATAGGTACATTTTTTGTAACATAAACATAAAATTTAGGGTAATTAAATAATAATAATTAGGAGATAAATTGGGGTAATGAGAGAGAAATCATAACCCGAAGGAAAAGTATAGGTTCAGAGAGAATTCCTTATCTTATGTATGAAAGTGTTTTGAACTTATACTACATTTATTGGATTATAAAATTAAATAAATAAATTAATTAGTTAATTTGAAAATTATTCTACATGTATTTAATTTATTATAATTTTTTAGGTTCATTAATTTCCATTTTGTTAACTTATAGTGTTTAAATTCGTTGTTTTCAGAGTGTTCGTTTCATGATTTTATGATCATTTCCCTTGAGTTTAGTTATAGGAGTTATTGTAAAATAGAAGAAAATATCAATAACTAGAATTATATGATTTTTATTCACCAAAATAATTATAAATCGTCCCATATATCAATTTTTTTATATTTGAATGCTTCATTACATAAAATGTTAATGATGGGCATTAGTTTATTTTGGTGAATTTTCAAATATCATTAACTAGTTTTGTTTTATAATTTACTATTTTATATATATATATATATTAGTTACAAAACATAAAATAATTAATATAAATTTTAAAATATGTTTTAACCATTATAATGGTTTTACAACTATCCATGAAGGAGGTAATAAAAAACAAAAAATCATCATCCACAAAGCTGGTGAATTAAAACATCACGGACAATGTTTTCATTTTTAAGATAAAAAGAGAAGATGTGAGATTTGATTATGGATATACCATTATAAAAATAAAATTACTCTATAATATATATTATATTTTAGTTATCATGTTACTTTGTATATGGGAGGTGATGGAAGGATAATAAAATAAAAGAAATTAAAAGAGAAATATGGAGGATTTTACCTCTTGAGTGTCATCTCCTTGGGAACCTTTCTAAGGAACTTGGAAATGGTCTTTTAATATGACCATCAAGACTAGAACTTGGGGAAGATGTTTGGGAGAGTAATTGGATAGAATAAAAGCAATATAGAAGGCTTATAAGGTGTTTGGAGAAGAGGTTGTGAGGGTAGTATTTATAGGGGAGGAGAGGGGTATTTTTTGATTATTTTATTCATTAGTTTATTATTTTGGATCATGACTGTCAATAGTGATGATTTATGTGAATAATTAAATTAAATAGAGATAGATAGTTTGAGATAATGGAAATTACATCATCCATACATGAACAACGACACAAAATTCCATTTATTTAATTATAATGTTAAATGTTGTAAATTACCGTTTTTCACTATTCGCCAAAAAATTCAACTATTTTAGAAAAATTAAAAACATTATCCTAAAATTTTTTAATTGTTTAGAGTTCAAAAATTTTCTCTGTTTTATGAATATAATTTTTTAAATATGAGATATTTAATTTTTAGTTAAAATCATAATTTATTCGAAAAATAATGATTAAAATATTATATACAATTTTATGACACTTTGAGAAATTAATTAAGGTCTCATAAAATTTTATTATAATTATAATAAAACAAAATATTAATTTGTGTATCTATTTTATGAAAATATATTTTCTTTTAAAATATTATATTAAATATATAATTAAAAATATATATTTATGTTTCAAAAAAATATCAATACTTAATTTATTATTTTTAAGACATCTATTTATTTATTAAATTATATAAATATATCATAATTTTCATTTATAAGATACATAAATTTTATTTATACATTCATATGTAAGGTTACTGTTCTATTGGTTGGTTTAATATTCATAATGGTCATATTACTATTCTAATGATCAAGTTATTATTCCATTGGTATATGTTTCTTAATTTCTATTAATACAAATTATTTAATTATTAATTTATGAAAATAATGTTTTTCTTAAGTTATATATGATATGTATATACTTTATACTATATAACATAATTATAAGAATGTAAATTCCATTGATATAATTTTGGTTCGTTACACCCAACTACTAAATCATAAAACATTGATTTTAAAACTTGATTAGGAAAACTTAACTATCCATGAAGTTCCAATTAAAAAACCATAAAAACAACTATCAATCAAAGAATATTCCAAAATAAATATATAAAATAAAACTAAAAAATTTCAAAAAATTATTCATTTATCATAGTTTGGTTTCACAGTTTGTCAGACTATGCATCAACCATGAAATTTCCACTAGAAGTTATCCATAATACTCTATATGACATGTGCACAGTTTGAAATACCTTGCACCTTAACGATGAACCCTATAAAACTCTTCCAATTTTACTCTTAAATGAGTTATTTCCTATGATGTCAAAGGGAATATTCTTTTAATTAAGATTAAGAGAATAAAACAACATAATATCTAAAAAATAGTCAACTAAAAACTAAAACACTATATAAAACACTCAACCACCCTAGGAAACTCAAGATCTAACATAAGGAATATTTTTCCATGAACTTCCTCAAACCTATCGCCTAAGTACCTATGATCCTATCTCATATCTACCATCAACCCCCAAATAATAGGAAGGAAAATCTCAAAACATATGCCCCTTTTAAGAAATCTAGAGATTAAATACCATTTATAATGATCCATCCCATGCCTCCATCCAGACTGGTTCCCAAGCTATCTCATCACTAACACTAGGGGAATCCCCAATCACTTTATCTTGAAAACAAGTTTCAAGGGTACTAAACCATTTAGGATGAATTCACCCTAAATAAAACTAACATAATCATCCAAACAGGGCATGAAAAAGAAAACAATAATAAATTCTAATAATTACATTTACAAAAAACAACCATTTAATAAATGATTGCAACACTACAATACGAAACTAAAAGGAATATAACGAAAATTCAAAGATATAGAATCATAACTCAAGAAAAATGGTTTCCTAAAACTGAATAACTGGCCACCATCTTCATGTGACTCTCAAGTCACTGTGAAAAATCCAAAAAACCATCTGCATCATAAGGAATATGGAACCAGATCGAACCCAAAATCCAAGACTTGAGTAAAACATACATAAGATAATAAGAATACATACCCACTAATGTGAGTATGTAGGGTGTGAGAAAAATTCTAGTAGGATACCACTTTGATTATGTTCAATTATTTTTATAATAGGATTCAAAACTAATAGTTAGAAAATAATGTAAAAAAATAGGTTTTAATTTTCCTATTTATATGATATAGGAATAAACAAACATAAAACATGATCTTTCTCAAAGAAAAATAATTATATAGCATTACATAAATAGGTTTTACCAAAACCTTTTCAATTCAACATCCAATCATTTCTTTTTAAAACACCACACATTGAAAAATAAACCCACACATGGATTAAATCATTTTAAAATAATTCCAACCAAGAACGTCACCTTAAAGACCATTATTCACCTTTTAATTTAAAATATTTTACACACCCAACTCAATGGAAAGAAATGAAAAAACAACAATATATAATAAAACACAACCATAAAGAGTCAAAAATAACACCAATAAATAGATTGAACCAAACTAGGCAACGTTAATACTAAACCATAAAAAGGTCGACACATCAAAAAAACACATCAAAGAAATAATAATCTCTTATAAAAATAAATAAAAAAGGAATAACATATGATATATATCATGAGGAAACACCATTAATACTAATGGGATAGTACAAGACATGAAAAAGTGGACCTACTGCCAGTAGGTTAATTATCACACATCTATTGACCGAATCACTCTTAACTAGTCTTACGGGTAACACCCCACTAACCAGGTATTATGTAAAACTAGGGAAAGATAAACAATCCTTAAATCTAAAATATCATTTCACTGTCCCACTAATTATATATTATTAACCTAGAGTTACTCATAATATAACTAAAGGAGGTGGGTTGTGAACAAAAAACATCACCACATGACAATAACAAATTTCCAAGGAATAACACCACAATCACTGTTGTCATGAGACAGATTGAACTAATATTTAATTGAGTTATTGAAATTTTCTTGACTTATAAAACCAACCTATTTAATGATATGATAAACTTCTAATATTTTCTTAAAAACATTCACTAGAAATAAAATCATAAAGAAAAGAGTTCATACATAGATATTTATAGTTATTGTGGGAATAAAAATCACTTAGTTCACTCCACTAATTCTCATCTCCAAGAGATTGGTGATTTTCACTTGACTAGCCCATTTTAAGGAATATTAGTCCTTTTTATAGGGACTACATGACTGAGTGATAGCAGTCAAAACTTGGTACAATGGCAGTATGAGCTTTAAATATTGCTCCAACAATGTTATATAGAAAATATCCTTCAAGGTTATTTTATTATGAACCTTCATAGTGAGACTAATCATGAAGAAAGTGTTTACAAATGAGGCTCACAGTTTTAAGATATAATTGATAAATGAGAATAAATATCCAAGAGAGATTATAAGAATAAAAATTAACTCGAATAGGGTATTTTTAAATGACAATAAAAATGATCGATATATAGCATTTTTAGATCATAAAGCTCCTTTTTCTTTTTGATTAAATATAGAGTTTTGTATAAAGAACATTGAGTGTGAGTTCATAGATAATATATCTATCACTTCTATTATTTTTAATATTATATTTTTCACAATTTAGATCACTCAAAAAAGGCATGATAAGACTTATCTTTTATACACATTGGATAAAATACATAAAAAGTTGGATTGGAACATAAATTACACTTGTACATTTCATAGAAATTCCTTATATATATTATTAGCCATTAAAATATCCATGTACTTGGTTATTTTCTTAGTTAATGTCTCTTATTATAATCTTGTATACCATAAAGTGGTAATCCAACATTTAATGAATGCATGATATCATTAAAGCTCACTAAAAGTACACCAATGGTAATAAATAGATGGTTGATAAATGAAATAGTCAATTATAGATCACCATGTATCCAAATCTTGTAGATTTTAATTCACATAACTGAATTGATCATGTAGTCATTATTCACGTAGCTAATTTATCTATGCAGCTAAGTTTGCATAGGCCTTCATAATGAATCCAATTTTCTTCACATAGCCTTCTGTCTCAAATATTGAGAATTTATATGGATGATTTAATTATGCATCCATTTGAAACCATGTATCCCATTCCACCATGTATTAAAATCACATAGCTAATTAATCCATGTAACTGATCCACATAACTATTTTATCTACATAGTTGAATGCTCATATAGGTGATTCATCGACATAGTTGATTTCCTTAATGACAATTTCACAACATAGTTATTTCGCATAGGTGAATCCTTCACATGGGTAATTTTTAAAGATAATTACTCAATGTATAAATTTATTCACATAGTTAATTACCACACATAAATGCTTTTCCATTTTTAGGAAAATGTGTGAAAATTTCTATAAAATTTAGATTTAACAGCCGAATGACTTGTATAGTTATAAAACCTGATAAACACACTTAAAAAACTTTATTAATATATGAAGGGTTTTTTAGATCATCAAAACCCAAATTACATGGGTTATATTGGAAAAACATTAATAATCCTACAATCTTCTCTTTTTTCTGATCAAAATATCCATAAGATGTTAAACAAAAAGTTGTTAAAAGGTTGTAACATAATTTTGAAGAAAAATATATAATACATAAATTATTTTTAAAATTTTGTGTTTATACTTTTCTTCTCCACCTTAATTAGAAAATTTCCCTCTTTATTATTACTTCGTAAACTTCTCCCCTTTCGATTAAACATAGGGTAAACATCTTCCCATTTTTGTGTCATTATAAATGATGGGTAAGGATTAGTAAAACACTGTTAATTTAGAATTTATAGGTGCAAAATGATTAAGGATAGTTCAAAAACTGAATTTGAAATTATGGTAAGAATTGAATTCAGTAATCAAAATAAATATATTAATAAGATTAAATTAAATCAATCACTAAGTAAAATACAATAAATGTAAAAAGATTAATTTCATAAAATTTAAACCATTTATACAAAAATATATCCACCCAGAACCCACAAATATACATATATAAAATACTAGTCATAATGCTTGAGATTTTGGATAGAGTTAAAATGGTAAGGAATTTTTTTTTGAGGTAACTTAAAGGTTGGGGAGGTTTAATAGGTAGCAGGAGGTTCCATTGTTAGTGGAAACACAGACTTATCAATCATAGTTGTAGCTTTATCTGCAAAGCCAATGGATAATCTATCTCTTAGATCCTGAATAGGCTGACTGAGTATTCTTTCAAGATTTCCATTGGCAACACTGAAATCATAACATCCTACAGTTACAAAGTCTAACTTCTAGTGAGGGTATGATGGTGAAGTTCCATGCTTATATCTCTCACCAGATAAGGCTATATCGACCTTGTATTTATCCTTTTTTAGATATTGGTTGGATAATAAAATGTATCAACTCTTTGTCTAGTACCTTTAAAGGTATATTAAGGAGCGATTATGAGAGTTATTCTCCCTCTACTATAGAAAAATTCTCTTCAAATATGTCTATTATCTTAATTATATATGACTTTTGGAACTCGAGGATAATATAATATGATTGTATATTCATTTGGGAAACATAAAGAGACCATTGTTCATAATTACTTTAAAAAATAAAGTTGTAAAGAAGTGAAACAATAAGAACAACTGGAAAATAAAATAGGTTGAGGACTAGATAAATAATCTAGAATGTTTATATACAACTTGTTTATATTATGGTTCATTGATCCTTGGATACTGACCAATATTCCATTCATTGATTGTAATTTACTTTCCATATTATCTATCATCTCTACTAAATATTGAACTAACTCTTGAAGAGAATTTGAAGGAGGTTGGAAAACAGGATCACTAGCAGTGAAAATAGAAATCATAGATGCAACTGGATCATGTACAGTAACCCGTTTCACAGAAGGTATAATCCAAATAGGCTTGTAAACAAAAATCTATTTCCCTGTAGCAGCAACTAGAACCGATAAAGATGCTTCAGATTCTCAAAAACTATAATCCTCTTTATATTAAACTCTTTAAAATTATTTATTGACCTTAACCATAAATTCTATTATTCTTTGATAATTTCGGGTCATAGGACCAATTGACCAAGATATCATTCCTTGAATATCTTGGGACGCTTAAAGATAACCCATAGTTTCAATCAAGGACACATCTGTTCCAACTCCATGCATTCTAACTACTTCTCTAGTGTCTTAGAATTCTCCTAAAATATCTTTCATCAAATAGTACATTAGAATAGGTGTAAAAATATCACATTGTATAGATTAAACATGACAGTACACATAATTAAACTTTTAAATGATATAATCTACTCCATTCTGAAAATCAAGAACTACAAAAGGTGTAAAGGTTGAGTATGTGGTAGTTGGTTGAAACCTATTAATGAATTAAAACTCTTTGAACACCAAACTCTTTAGGGTATGAAACCATTCATTCATATTAGACTTAAAAATATGACATTCATTAATTACATCTTAAGATATATCATATTGGACCATATAAGTTTTTTGAATCATGTATCTTTGAGATACAACTAACACCCTAATCTAATTGAACATTGACTTGGTAGCACATACCTTTTTCATCCCCATAACTTAGGATTTTAGATCCTTAATATCTTTTGAACTTATTTATGAAAAAACATGTTGCACTAAATGAACTATCTATATATTTTTTATCATTTCTATTTGGGTTTCCATCATCCCATTCAATTTTTCAAAAATAGATTTTGAAATAGTACTCTCCTTGATTTATTTGATCTCAACCTTATAAGAATTTAAATTCCTTATTCAACTCATTATAATATCCTCAATTATTATCAAACACATTCAAAATAGAAGAGGAAAAGTATTTCATTTCATAACTATTAGATATCTTAGTCACAAAAGTTGAATCCTCATGAACTAGACGAGGTGATATCATAGATGGTGTATAATAATGGTCAACAACCTCCATAACCATATATCCATATTTATCTCCTCAAGTGGGTGATCCAAGAATAAGTAGATCCACTATCAGATGCTCAACATAAATTTAAAGTCCTCCTTCCATAACTAAAACACTAGGAATAGTTTCAACTATACTTTCCTAGGGAACTATAATAGTTGTCTTAACAATGGGGTCAACTTGTTGAAATACTTCATTAGCTTCAACAACTTCTTATTATTGGATCTAATTATCTCTAAAGTATCATGACTATATTCAGGAATCTAGGGATCTAAACATGTAACCACTATCTCATTCACCTACCAGTAGGCACCATCTCAGTAGGTGTTTTATCTCTATGTGGTGAGGTTTGGGATGGCCACCCTTGAGAAACACATTCATGAAAAATATGTCTCAAAGAATTTGAACTTGTGTCACAATATTTTCCAATAATATTCAAAATAATTGCTTAAAGTTTATTACTCATATGTAATTTAAAAGAGTCTTTATCATTGAGATCTACTTCCTTCTACTTAAGAACTAGGGATAAGAGTCTACCATAGGGTTAATAATTTAACTAACTTTTCCAATACAAAATTTATGCATAAAATGCATCATATATCTTGGAAGTTTCAACTTTATATTATTGATTAGGATATATAATACATACATTTCAGGAAACAAATCTTTCTACATCTCTCCAACTCTTTGAGAAAGCCCAACCATAATAAATATACAAAGAACCATCTATTTAGGATCTGGATACTTTATTAGATTCTTCTCAAAGGAATAGGTTCTAAATATGAACTTGAACACTTCGTTTGGACCCACTAAAATTGTAGGTAACAAATTTTAACTGAAATTGAACTCCCCCTTATAGGGAAAATGAAATATATTAGCCAACTCTTCTGAATAAAGAATCACAGTTTTCCCATTTACATTTGATGAAAGAATATACTTTACTTCACTGAACTAGAACTCAACATTTCTCATAAAATCATTCACTACTTCCTCAAAAAAGAAACCAAAATTATTTTCATCAAAAACAAATTCCCAACACTAAAACCAAAGTACCTTCTTCAGTAACATCTCTGTAGACTTTAACCAACCCATGTCGATAACTTTTCCAATAGGAACCATGTACGAAACACCACCATTCTTTGATTTCTTGAAAGAACTAGAGTTTCCATCATCTCTATGATTAGACTATCCCATGTAATATAGATTGGTATGAGTTTGATATGGGATAAATATATATGATAAGGGAAAAGAGAGATGATTTAGGTTATAAGAGAATAAATATATGTGAAAGGGTAAATGGTTGAGGGTTAATTTAGTTTAATGTCACAGACCCAATTCCCAAAAGGCTTACTTACCCAATTTTTAATTTGGATCAATTCTAACATTAAATAAATAATATAAAATGGAAACCAAAATAATGTAATTTAATTTCTAAAAACATAACCAAATTAATTCAAATAATAAAATAGATTAGATTAATTTAATATCCACAAAGCATTAAAACAAATCCTTAATAAAATAAAGAGTAAATTAAAATTTATAAAAATAAGATAAATTAAACTTATTTAAAAAATAATAATGATCACATGTAAGGGGATTAGAAAAATATCTACTAACATATTCTTATTAGATATAAATTCAAGAGTATTTTCACCTTTTTGAGTGTGATCTATTAGGAAATGATTCCATATATATATATGCTTAGTTTAATAATTATTTATCAGATTATTTAAAATATTGGAATCAATAATTTTATCAAATTTGATTGATACTTTATTAAAATTTAATCCAATATCCATTAAGTCATGTTTCATCCAACAAAATTGTGCACAACAACTACCAGTAGAAATATATTCGACTTTGGCAGTGGATAACACAACAAATTGTTGTTTCTTACTAGAATAGGATACTAGTTATTTACCTAGAAAATGAAAAATTCTAGAGATACTATTCTTATCAAGTTTACAACCTCAAAATTCATAATATGAATATGAAGTCATATTATAATCATTTTTAAAAAAAATTAAGAAGATATAAATTGTTCCTTTTAAGCAAATTAATATTATTTTGGAAGATTTTAAATGTTATTCCTTAGGATTTTCTTGAAATCTAGAAAATAATCATACTAAAAACATAATTTTTGGTCTACTAGAAGTAAAATACAATAGACTCCCAATTATGCCTCTATATATCTTGTTTTGAACTAGTTTTCCAGCTTCATCTAAATCAATATTTTCATTAAATCTCATAGAAGTTGTATTTACTTTACAACTTTCTAGAAGAAACATTTTAAGAAAACAATTTAACTCACCCATCATGCTCATTTACAATTGTTTTTTTGTGGTTTTTGAAAATTAATTACATGGTTTTTTTATTTATAGAACAAAAAATTGAATCATAAATATATTTCTAAACTAAAAAATATCTGAATATGGAGATTTCTAAAATATAGTAGGATATACCTTTCCTAGAGAAAATATATTTGAAAAAAAAAAGAACTTAAACATTCATACTAATATCTAAGTTCTTTTTCATAGTCGTTAAGAGCTTTGGTATGTTTCAAAATAGAATTTTAAAAATGAGTATTTTAAAAACTAAGAGGTTGTTCAATATAAACTTCCTCTATAATAAAAAACCTAATAAAATAGATTTTACATCCACATGATATAATTTGAAATTCATATGTGATGTATAGGATATGAGAATACCAATGGATTATAATATAGCTATAGGTGAAAAGTTATCTTCATACTATATACCTTACCATTGATTATACCCTTTGGAAACTATTCTACACTTATTCCTAGTGATCACACCATGATCATATTGTTCATTTCTAAAAAAAAAATTCCTATAATAGGATATTTAAGGGTTTTATCAAAAAATCTTGTACCATGTTCCTCTTGAAATGGTTTAATTATTCTTTCAATATGATATTTGGTTCTTATTTAGTAAGGATTATTTTATATATTTTGGTTCTAGTTGAAACAAAAAAGGAAGAAAATTATAATAGATTTTATACACTTTTTCTATATCTAATTCCTTCATCTATACTTCTTATAATTGTTTATAAGAGATAGTTTTTAAGGAATATAGGATGTATGGGTAGCATACTTTCTGATTTACTAGTATCTATTCTTTCGGGATCTGGTTTTGGAAGATAAGGTTTCAAATCATCATTCTTTTTATTGTTTAAGAGAGGTTCAAGTCACGTGTTTACAAAATAATCACTTAGCCCATCAAATTGGATCATTTTGTGATCGAAAGGTTCTCTTTCATCAAATCTAACATGATTTTATTATTCAATAATCTTTTACCTTTTATTGAAAAATATATATTCCTTGGGAGTAGTATAATATACAAGGAAGGTTCCTTCATTATCCTTCGGATGAAATTTATCAATATTATCCTTGTTGTTTAGAATATAAACCTTTCATCCAAAAGCATTCAATACCCAAATTTTGTATTTCTATTATTCCATAGCTCATAGGGTTGTTTATTTAGGATTGGCCAAATTTAAGCTCTATTGATGACAGAAAATTTGGTATATATATATTAAACCAAAAAATGAGTAGGTAAGTCATATTAACATAACATTATTCTTGAAATTGTTTTTAAAGTCTTATTCCTCCTTTAAATAACACCATTTTATTGAGGTGTCCCAAGGTAAGAAAAAGTATGTTTGATAACTTGTTTTGAATAATAATAATTAAACTCATGGTTTTCAAATTATCCTCCATGGTGAATTATTAGAGAAATATTTTGGAATCTTTCACTTTTTGAAAAAGATTTGAAAAACTTATAAAAACAGAACAAGCTTCACTCTTAATATTTAAAAATTAAACCCATGTAAATCTATAACAATCATAAAATAACACATAAACAAAATATTTTACTCTTAGAATCTCAATTATAGATATCCCAAATAGATCCATTGTAGAGACCCAAGCTTGACGTACATGGACATTACATTAATTTTGTGGAATACTCAATACAAACCAAAAATAGACACCCAAGGATCATAATAGTTTAGTGTCTTTGGAAACTTGGAACATAATCTTCTAATCATGGTGAAAGATCGTCAACATCTCCCATAAAGATCTCCCAATTTTTTTTTATTACATTAAACATTTCTTTATATCCTAGGAAAAAGAAAATAAATAAATAGTGATATTAAATGCTCAGTAAGGGGAATCATGGAGAAAATAAAACAAACCATATACATTTCAACTTAAAAAAACATGAACATAAATTTTAAACATCAAAATATTGAGTTGTGAAATAAATCTTGGTAGTACGTAAGGAATAGATCATAAAGGAACATCAATCATGATAAAATAGCATGGGAATACAACATTTAATTGTGTAAAACCATTAAGAACATGATATTATTTCCATTGTAGCAAATGCATTGCTTCGAAGACCATCATAGTGGAAAAATTCCATTACTGAACCGGGTTTACTTGTCGTTCCAGCCCTGTATTACTGAACCGAATTCACTTTCCATTCCAGCCATGTCTATCTCATGAGATATAAATCTTTACCCAATGCATTTGAGGGAGATATAGGTCCCACCCATCTCATAATGAAATCATTATTTCGTGTTCCACAAAATAAACATAAATCATTCATCGTAACCCAAAGAATAAAATGGGTTTCATAAACATCATCCCATATAACATAATCCATATAAAACAAATGGATATCATTTCATCATAAGTAAAATAAAATCATATAAATAATATACACATTATATTTTTAACATAAACATACTAAATAATGTCACCTTAGATGGAAAATAGTTTTGATAAAACACTTGAAATGAATTCTTGAGGAAAATATCCTTTCTTCTACAAAAACATTTTCTTTTCTCAATATGTCATGAAATTTTAAAATAAAATAAGTTAATTGAAAATAAACTTGATAACTTTTAAAGGATTCTTCATGGAAATAATTCTCTATGAAATTATAAAAATCCATTTATGTCGTATAAGTTAAAACAAAAAAACATTCTTCGTACTTTTTCCGGAAAAGTCAAAAAGTACCTCGTATGGTAAACAAAATAGAGATTCCTTCCATGCCATGTGGTAAAATTCAAAAAAGGGTAAAAATGGATTTAAACATACATGTAATAATATTAAACATTTTATGAAAATATTTCTATAAAACATGGGCATGGATGATAAACATAACCCTAGTAAATACTTACGAATAAATAATCTCGGATAAGAACAAGATTGGAATAAGTATCCCTTACCTTAGGTCCAATTTCTTCCGTATGTGTCTGAAACTCCGGTATAGTGGGTTTAAATATATTATTAACTTGTAACAGAACTAAAATAATATTTATTATATCATATATGATTCACTTATGACTTTATATTACCTGTTCTTTTGTCAATTCCATATTAAAGCAACGTTTTGAGTAAAATCGTTTCATTTACCGTACGTGTTTGGACTTGTTGTTCTTAATATTATTACTTATATCCAGATTTACTTAATTTCAGAATTTAAAACATGATTTATATATAATATATATTCATCATATAAATATATATGATAGATCGATAAATGGAATGAAATACACTGTTCATGGAGACGGTAGGTCGTACGTACGCATGAACGCTGTTTTCGTTTCCCTAAGGAATTGAATGGAATTAAGTAAATGAAACATATATGTACATAAATACAGTATCATTATTATGTAATATATTTCATTATTATTTATTATATATACTTTATAATCATTCTTGAATGGTTAACATGGAGACTGAATCTCATCGCGTCGGGGAGACAGTAATTCGTACGTACGCACGAGCGATGATATTGTTCACATAATTATTGAATGGAATTTAAATGGATGATATAATATCTCAGAATTATTATTATGTTATTATAATCATATATAGTTATTATTTCCACCATTATACCCATCCAATTAAGGTGGTGGTGGAAAAACAAATTACACCATGGCATGAAGACGGTAAGTTGTACGTACGTACGAGCGGTGATTTCGTTTTCCGTAGGATAGATATAAGGTGAAATAGGATTTTTTTCATATTTATAATAACATATCAGTATATTTTTTATACTGATATTATTAATTTATAATGAAAAAACTAAATAAGATAAAGTAGAATAAGAAAGAAACTTGAAAGAATCGATATAAGAGAATACCTCTTCCTCGATGTGCCCCTTTTAAACTACCTCGTAAGGCATTAGAGTTGGTATTTTGAGAATACCAGCACCACAATAATGTAACTGGAGAGGTTGAGAAGAGTAATTTTCAGGTTTTGGCCGATCTTGAAGGCTCAAAATGGTGTGAAGATTAGAGGGAGGAGGTGCCCATTTATAAGAGAGAAGAGGGGCACTTTAGGAAACTCTCAAAAATATTAATTTATAATAAACTCAAACCCTAATTAAAAACATCCAAAGTGACTCAAATTAAGATATGAGAAAATATAGGGTTTTAATCTCATCAACCAATCAAATTTAGACATGTTTTTATTTTATTTTAAACCTTACCATTTTGATGTATCCTTATTTAATATATTTAATTTTATTTATGGTAATAATGTCGTAAATTTTAAATGGTTATAAATACTAACTTATGTGTTGTTAATTGTACATAATTGGATACTTTATGACATGGTAGACCATATAAATTTTAATTTTTAATTTTTAAATATTTTTGTGATTTTTAAACAATTTAGTAATATGTTATTTTCATAAAATATCAATAGTGTCAATTTTGACACAATTCATTTATTTGAATTTAAATAAAATCCACACAGAAGATACGATCAAAAAAAAAAATTAATAGATTCCAAACATGTAATATTCTTCTATAAAATTCGTGTATCATATTAATTATTTCATATAATATTTATTATAATATTATGAAAACTATTTATTTGATATTTCTCTTTATAAAATAATTACGAAAACATTTTTGTATAATAATTTAATATATATATTTTTTCGTAAAAATTAAAAATAAAATACTATGATGAATATAAATATAATATATTTCATAATAATACTTTTAGTCTAAATTATATTCAAAAACACTTAACTTTTTAAAATTTTATTTTTATTAAATTATGAAGGTGACAACTTTGACATCATTTAAAATAAAATAATATAAATGTCATAATATGATTTATAAGGATAAAAATGATCCAAAAGTAGACCCTTGGATTCTTATGGTATAGATATACTCGACCAATAATGTTTGGTCAAGTTTATGGTCTTTTTATGGGTATTATTATTTTAATAAAAACTTTATTATTGATTTTTCACTAAATAAATAATTTATGCATCATTAATGTATAAGCTATTAAGGTAATTATAAATTTCTTAAAAATTACAATTAAATTACCATGATCAAGAAAAAAATTATCTTTAAAATGAGTATTTATAATTGAATTTATATTCTTTATAACCTTATATTAAAAATACTTTAATTATTAAAGTTTGAGTGAGACATATTTCACTTTCTTTAAATAAAATAAATTAAAGGTCTTAATCACATCCAAGTGGGTTCCAGAAGATACCATTTTCATCCAAGTATATTTTAGGACGAAATATAATCATCCAATCATATTAATACAAGTGTTAGAGTAATTTTATAATATTAGTTTTACCCTTAATTACCTAGTTTACCTTTAATTGTAGTAAATGAAATTTACCGTAGTTACTATTCATAATGTCTAAAAATAAAAAGTATCCTATTAACATAATTTGGATGTAATTATTCCAAATATGGAATCTATTTTTACAAATTCAAAACATATAATTTTCAGTATTTTATTTAAAATTAATCCCTCTCTTTGGAAAACGTGTTCTAAAAGTTAAAAATTTACAAAATATTGAAAAAAATTTATCTATGAATTCAATGTAAAATTAATGATAATGACATACATAAAATTAAATGGTAAAAATATATTCTATTTATACTTTAAAACCATTAAATATTATAATTTAACCATATAAATTATATTGATTAAAAAGTTGTTTTTAATTAAAATTTAGCGTATTTTTATTATTCAACAAAATATGAAAGTTAACAGAAAAATATTAAAAAAGTATCCAAAGTTAATTTTTATATCCTTATTGAAATAAATAATTTTAATTTGTCAAATTAAACTTATAAATGTTTCAGAAACTAGTTTTAATGTGGGTGCGCCATCAAAAGGCGGCCAAGCTGCATTTTTTTGAAAAATATTTATTTTACCTGAAAATTTTATTTTGTTATCATACCATGTTCTAGAATATATTTAAGATGAATTATATTATTATAAAATTCCAAATATAGTTAATACTATTCATAATGGCTAGTTCATAATATATTGCTATTTAGTAAAACTCGGCATTGCGTACAACACACGCTATTGAGGAAGGTCGCTCTTGCGTGCAATACAAGACAAGAATAGTGTTCGCATATACTACAAGCTAACAAGGTGTTGAATATAGTGTAAGCTAATGATGGGGTAGCGTACAACAAAAGTCATCACTAAAATTAAAAAAAATCTTTCTCATAAAATTTCGGGGTGTTACATTATACCCCCCTTAAAATGAATTTCTCCCTCCAAATTCACCAGGGTTATAAATGGTTTACTACTTGAAAGTTTATTTAATAGAAAATCACATCATAAAAAGGAATACTAAAACTTAATTTTAGAAACTAAAGTATGAAATGTAACAGTTACTCAAATTAACTCATCATTGGGTTTCCACATAGAATAACATAAGTGAAAATATATATGTGGAAGAGAAATCTAACCATCATGTTCTGATGGAGAGTGGTAGAGAACATGGCTATGAAAAAGCCAAAAATCACAAAGCCATAAATTTGTGATGATATATGGTACCATCTGATTCATCAGATATGAGGTTATTAGGAAAACATTTTTGGTTTTCAAGATCATTTCCCTAAAGTTGATGAATTTTTTTCATAAGGATAAATACTTACTTGATTTTAGTATAACAACATCATTGGTCATTCCATAAAAAATTTCTAATTCATCTATTATTTAAAGAAATGAAGTTGAATTTTTCATTCTTGAAGTATTAGCATATCATGCGATAGAATGATAGGTCATTCCATCTGTCTCAAAGAAAAGGTTAGCAGATGTTATCAAATATACATAAGTCCATATATGGATCCAAAAATGGACTTATAATTCATATATCATACCACTTAATAAAATAAAACTAATTTCTACTAACCAGGGACTTCCTGTAGGTCAGTGGTAGGCGATAAAGGTCTGTCGTACTTTGGTTGTGGGTTCGATTCCCGCATCGTTGTCCGACGCGACGCGTTGTCATCCGTCCTACAGGTTGTCATTTTTCTAAAACTACACCATTATAACATTCCATAAACAATATAAAAAAAATTATATCCTTAAATAATATTATCTGATGTCCAACTTAATTCGTTCCAACCTTTAGGCTTATCCAAAATACTTCTGTCCAAACTCACAGTATAAAGAATACGATTACTAGAAAAGTCATATAACAAGCATGTGAATACCATCATTTATCCCCCATATATCATAAGATATATCTTGTTGGTCATAGTAAAAACATGTGAATAACTTAATCATGTATTCTCATGAATTACCATAGAACCTTAGTGAAAACATGAATACTATCAAAAGTTAAATCTTTCCACATACCAAAATCCCAAAAAAATTCTATACACTCAAATCATGATATTACTTTGTCCTTATATGACCTCATTAACAATATCCAACATATTTTTTTCTCCTTATCCCTTCATTATGCGCATATCATCTACTTTCCAAAAATATTTTAGTCACTTTTCATGGTTACAGGTACCATATTCTTAAAGAAAACCACAATAAACCAATACATAGATATTCCAAAATTCCACGATACTATAAATGAGATTCCACAACAATATTTTGGAATCCCATTACATAAACACTTAATCATTCCACCAATGCATTTGCATATTCAACATCACTAATAGTGATCACATGTGACTTCCCTTTGTCCTTTTCCTTAAGAGGTTGTTGATGTCGATCATTATTAACCCTTGGATTAGCGCATTGGTTATCATAATGCTCCATTTACCTACACTTGTAGCATTGAAGTGTTGGTGGTGTGTTCTATGTAGTCTTTTCTCTATTCACATCATTAGATGCCTTTTTCAAATTACTTCAGCACTCAATTTCTTGATGACCTTCTTTTCCATGCTTAAAACATTTTCTAGTCCCTTTAAGACAATATCCACCATGCTTCTTTCCACACTTTGAGCATAAATAAACATTCATATTCTTTTCACTATTTTTTGGAGATTTTTCCTTGAACTCCATCTTTCGTTTATTGTCAAAACTATGAGATGGATATGTAACAACAACTTCTAGTTCTACCTGGATATCACAACGCACAATTTCTTGATAGATACTGAAGTCTCTTATATCTAATTCCCTTCAAAGACTTGGTTTTAAGCCACTGAAGAATCGATAAACTTTACTTTCAGGTTGGATGATAAAGCTAGATGCATACCTTGAAATCCTAGTAATATTTTCCTTGTATATACCAACAGATTCAACATCCTTTTGCTTAAGCTCAAGGAACTCCTTTTCCATCTCTGTTCAAAGAATATGATGGAATTACTTATTGAAAAACAAGGTATTGAACTCGTCTCATTCCATGGATTCAATTTCATATTGGGCCTTGTATTCTTAATTAAAGTCCACCACTGGTCTACTTCACCTTCTAAACGGTAAATACCCTAAATGACTTTTTCATGTTCTGAACAACGAAGTATGGAAAATATATTTTCAATGGTACTAATCCATTTTTTAGCAACAAGTGGATTATAAGACCCACTAAAAGAATGTGGGCATTGCCTCATGAAGGACTAAATAGAATATTGTTCCTTTATCTACTCATTTAGAAGTCCAGAATGATCCATAGATCGTGTAAGTATAGCAATAATATTTTTCACTCCATTTCCCATAACATTGGGTTGTTCAGGAGGATAATCATTTCCTTTCCCAGTGCATTGATCATTAACACGGTTCCTTCAGGTTCCAGCCATTATCTAAAACCCAAAAAGAATAGTGTGAGAGGCAAAAATCATACTAGGAAAACAACATAGTCAAGGGGAGTACTTTCAATCTCTAACATATTAGGTTTAATTCTAAAATCATTACTGTAATTATAGGACTATAACCTATACTTATACTTAACCTTAGGTACATCCCTAGACATACCTTAGAAATATCTCTAAGGATCTCACTAAAGATTTCACATCCTAGATTCTAAAGGTTATCTAAACCTTTCTTCTGATACCAAATGTAGAGACCCAAGCATGACGTATATGGACATTACATTAATTTTGTGGAATACATAATATAAAACAAAAACACACACCCAAGGACTGTAATAGTTTAGTGTCTTTGTAAACTCGGAATATAATCTTCTAATCATGGTAAAATATCTTCAACATCTCCCCTAAATATATTACCCTTTTGTTTTCATACCTAAAACCTTTCTTTATAACCTGGGAAAAAGAAAACATATAAAGGGTGAGCTCAAATGATCAGTAAGGTTAAGCATGGAGAAAATAAAACAAACCATATACATTTGAACTTAAAAAAACATGAACATAAAGTTTAAACATCAAAATCTTGAGTTGTGAAATAAACCTTGGTTGTACGTAAGGCATAGATCATAAAGGAAAATCAATCATGATAAAATATAATGGGAATAAAACATGTAATTGTGGAAAACCATTAAGAATATGATATGATTTCCATAGTATCCAAGGCATTGCTGCCAAGACCATCATAGTGGACAAATTCTATTACTGAACAAGGTTTACTTGTCGTTCCAGCCTTGTATTACTGAACAGGAATAACTTTTCATTCCATCCATGTCTATATCATGAGATATAAATCTTTACCCAATTAATTGAAGGGATATATAGGTCCCACCCATCTCATAATGAAATCATTCTTTCGTGTTCTATAAAATAAACATAAATCATTCATCATAACCCGAAGAATAATATGGGTTTCATAAACATCATCCCATCATAACATAATCCATATAAAACAAATGGATATAATTTCATCATAAGTAAAATAAAACTATGTAAATAATAGAGACATTATATTTGAAAACATAAACATAATAAATAATTTCATCAAATATGGAAAATAGTTTTGATAAAACACTTGAAATGAATTCTTGAGGAAAATATCCTTTCTTCTTCAAAAAGATTTTCTTTTCACAATATGTCATGAAATCTTAAAATAAAATAAGTTAATTGAAAATAAACTTGATAACTTGTAAAGGATGTTTCATGGAAATAATTCTCTATGAAAGCATGAAAATCCATTCATGCATTGTAAGTTAAAACAAAAAAAGAATTCTTCGTACTTTTGCCGGAAAAGTCAAAAAGTACCCCGTATGGTAAAGAAAAGAGAGATTCCTTATATACCATGTGGTAAAAGTCAAAAAAGGGTAAAAATGACTTTAAATATACATGTAATAATATTAAAAATTTTATGAAAATATTTTTATAAAACATGGGCATGGATGATAAACCTAACCCCAGTAAATACTTGGGAATAAACAATCTCGGATAAGAATTATATTAGAATAATTATCTCTTACCTTAGGTCCAATTTCATCTGTACGTGTCCGAAACTACTGTATAGTGGATTTAAACATATTATTATATTTTAACAGAACCAAAATAATATTTAGGATATCATATATGATTCACTTATGACTTTATATTACCCGTTCTTTTGTCAATTCCATGTTAAAGCAGCATTTTTGGGTAAAATCGTTTCATTTATCGTACGTGTTTGGAATTGTTGTTCTTGATATTATTAATTATATCCTGATTTACTTAATTATAGAATGTAAAACATGATTTATATATAATATATATTCAGCATATAAATTTATATGATATATCAATAAATGAAATGAAATACATCGTTCATGGAGACGGTAGGTCGTACGTACGCATGAACGTTGTTTTCGTTTACTTATTGAATTGAATGGAATTAAGTACATAAAACATATATGTAAATAAATATAGTATAATTATTATGTCATATATTTCAGGATTATTTATTATATATACTTTATGATCATTCTTTAATGGTTAACATGGAGAATGAATCTCATCGCGTCGTGGAGACGGTAATCTGTACGTACACACGAGTGATGATATCGTTCCCATAATTATTGAATGGAATTTGAGTGGATGATATAATATGTCAGAATTCGTATTATGTTATAATAATAATATATAGTTATTATTTACACCATTATAACCATCCAATTAAGCTGGTGGTGTGAAAATAGATTACACCACGGCATGGAGACGGTAAGTCGTACGTACGTGCATGCGGTGATTTCGTTTTTCGTAGGATAGATATAAGGTGAAATAGGGTAGTTTCATATTTATAATAACATATTTTTATATTATTAATATTGATGTTATTACTTTATAATGAAACAACTAAATAAGAGGAAGTAGAATAAGAAAGAAACTTGAATGAATCGGTTGAAGAGATTACCTCTTCCTCGATGTGCCTCTTTTAAACATCCTCTTAGGGAGATAGAGTTGGACTTTTGAGAATACCAGCACCTCAAAAATGTAACTAAATAGGTTGAAAAGATTAATTTTCATGGTTTGTAAGATATTGAAGGCTCAAAATGGTGTGAAGAAGAGAGGGAGGAGGTTCCCTTTTATAAGAGAGGAGAGGGTCACTTTAGGAAACTCTCAAAAATATTAATTTATAATAAACTCAAACCCCTCTTAAAAACATCAAAAGTGAATAAAATTCAGATATGAGATAATATAGGGTTTTAATATCATCAAAAAATAAAATTTAGACATGTTTTTATTTTATTTTAAACCTTATCATTTTGATTCATCCTTATTTAATCTATTTAATTTTATTTGTGGTAATAATGTTATAGATTTTAAATGGTTATAAATACTAACTTATATGTTTTTAGTTGTACATATTTGGATACATTATATAATGGTAGACCATATACATTTTAATTTGTAATTTTTAAATATTTTTTTTATTTTTAAACAATTTAATAATATGTTATTTTCATAAAATATCAATAGTGTCAATTTTGACACAATTTATTTATTAGAATTTAAATAAAATCCAAATAAGAGATATGATCGAACCAAAATATTTAATAGATTAATAACATGTTATATTCGTATATAAAATTCGTGGATCCCATTAATTAGTTCATATAATATTTATTTTAATATTTTGAAAACCATTTATTTGATATTTCTCTTAATAAAAATATTACTACAACATTTTTGTATAATTATTTAATATACATATATATTGCATAAATATTAAAAATAAAATATTATGATCAATATAAATATAATATATTCCATAAGAATACTTTTAGTCGAATTTATCTTCAAAAACACCTAACTTTTTAAAATGTTATTTTTATTAAATTATGAAGGTGACAACTTTGACATCATTTAAAATAAAATAATATAAATGTCATAATCTGTTTTATAAGGCTCCAAATGGTCTAAAACTAGGCACTTTGATTCTTATGGTATAGATATACTCGACCAATAAGGTTTGTTCAAGTTTATGGTCCTTTTATGGGTATTATTATTTTAATAAAAACTTTGTTATTGATTTTTTACTAAATAAATAATTTCTGCATCAATAATGTATAAGCTATTAAAGTAATTATATATTTTTTAAAAATCACAAATAAATTACCATGATTAATAAAAACATTTTACCTTTCAAATGAGTATTTATAATTGAATTTATATTCTGTATAACCTTATACTGAAAATACTTTAATTATTAAAGATTGAGTGAGACATATTTCACTTTCTTTAAATAAAATAAATTAAAGGTCTTAATCACACCCAAGTGGGTTCCAAAAGATACCATTTCGACCCAAGTATATTTTAAGAAGAAATAAAATCATCCAATTATATTAATACAAGTTTTAGGGTAATTTCATAATATTATTTTTACCCTTAATTGTCTGATTTACCTTTAACTATAGTAAATAAAATTTACAGTAGTTACTATTCATAATGTCCAAAAATAAACAGTATCCTATTAAAATAATTTGTACCTATTGATTCCAAATATGGAATCCATTTTTACAAATTCGAAACACAGAAGTTGCAGTATTTAATTTAAAATTAATCCCGCTGTTGAGAAAACGGGTTCTAAAAGTTAAAACATTGCAAAAGATTGAAATGTTTTTACCTATGAATTCAATGTAAAATTAATGATATTGACATAAATAATATTAAATGGTAAAAATATATTCTATTTATACTTTAAAACCATTAAATATTATAATTTAACCATATAAATTATATTGATTAAAAAAGTTGTTTTTAATTAAAATTTAGCATATTTTTAATATTCATCAAAATATGAAAGTTAACAGAAAAATATTAAAAAAATATCCAAAGTTAATTTTTATATCCTTATTGATATAAATAAGTTTCTTTCTTCAAATTGAACTTATAAATGTGTCAAAAACTAGATTTAAAGTTGGTGCGCCATCAAAAGGCATCCAAACTGCATTTTTTTGAAAAATGCTTATTTTACCCGAAAAAATTATTTTGTTCTCATACCATGTTCTATAATATGTGTAAGATGAATGATATTTTTATAAAATTACAAATGTGGTTAATACTATTCATGATGTCTAGTTCATAATATATTGTTGTTTAGTGAAACTCGGTATTGCGTACAACACACGCTATTGAGGAAGGTCGCTCCTGCGTGCAACACAAGCCAAGAATAGTGTTTGCATATACTACAAGCTAATATGGTATTGCGTATAGAGTAATCTAATCTTGGTGTAGTGTACAACATAATACATAAATAAAATTAAAAATAATCTTTCTCATAAAATTTCTGGGTGTTATATCCATATTAATAACTTATAGTGTTCTAGAAGTCACAACCTCTTTAATTGGTTTGAAATATGACTTATGTTTCTTCCACATTTAGCATGAATCACCTGGATTATTTTTTCACAATTTAAGTTGTGGTATATCTTAAACTAAATTCATTTTAGACACTTTTCTCAAATAATAGTCATTGAAATTTTCTAGTCTTCTATTCTAAATCCAATATTCATTTGTTTTGTCATTCAAACAATTCAATTTTTTTCTCAAATAATTGATATCTAGAGTGTATACAATCTCCATTTTTGGTGGCTTAAATTTATGAATTTTAACTTTCAAAATAGAACATGAATTATTAGAAAAATATACAAAATAACCTTCATAAAAATGTTAATAAATATTTAATAGATTAATATTTAGTTTTTCCATGTAAAGAACCTTGTTTATGATCATTGAGAATGTATTACCAACCGATCAAACTCTCATGAAATTTCATTTGGAATTTTCACTAAAATTTACATAGAACCCATTAATTTTATATTAGGAGTGGAAATTATAGAAATATCCCCTCATATGTCTTGAAAATACACTATCTATGTACCATTTTTCATTGATGCTCTTATAACGTTATCCCTATAAAAAATAAAATAAGAAATTGTTTTAGTGCCTATATTCTCTTGGGTACAACAATGTTAGATACAAATGACTTGGGAACCCAAATATTTTTTTGTTATCCATAAAATACAGAATTAAATTTTTTTAAAAAAATTGAAACAAAGGAATGATTATCCCATAAAAATTGACTATTTCTTAAACTAAGATTATTTTCATAGTTATTTAATTATCCTTGTAAATACAAGTAATTGAGTAGAGGTTTTTTTCTTAGAACAAGGCACCAAATAATTTTTATAAAGATTTGGTTTTTCACCTTGACTTCCTATACCAAACTTATATGTATGATATATATTATTTCCAAGAATTTTATTTTGGAAATTTTCACCTTTTTAAAAAAAAATTGTAGTATCTTTAATGTATTGAACTTATTTTTTCAATCTTTTTATATTGTTATTGTAATGCCTCGACCCCAGAAGCCCAGAGTCTATGCATTATTACGTATCATTGGCATGATCACAAAAGATCAAGTCTCGAAAGACCGATTAGTTTAGTAGCCATGGAAGTAATAGATACATTCATAAGGTTTATATTACATCATAAAATGGAAAACTACAACAATATTGTTTCCATAGAAAACACTGAGATCCCATAGACTATCCCTAAAGGTCAGTCATAATATACTTCTTCGCATCTTGAAAAAAATAAAACATAGAAAGGGGTGAGCTCAGATGCTCAGTAAAGATAACAATATAGCGGAAACTTTCATAAATAAGCATAAAAATTTAAGGAAATGTATAAGACTAAAACAAAATCCTTTTAAATTTGAACTTCATAATAATATGGAAAAGATAAAATCAAATAATTCCATTTACTTATTCAAAAAGATATTCTACTAGTTGGATAATCACATGCAATATTAATATCCAATTTCATAATGATGGAATGTATAATTCCAGACTTTCATAACCACATAGTCACGGCCTTGTGCCAAGACTACAAATAATATTTTTTTCAAGGCCTTGTTCCAAGAAACTAGTTTGTCTCCTGATACCTATCGTTGCATCGAGGATCTATAGTGGGCTCCACCCGTCACTTACTAAGTCCAATACATTCCTCATATGAAAAGATTTAACCATAACATAAACATTCGTATTAAAACTAGCATACAAAACTTCAATATGTTATCCATAAACCATGAATGGTATAAAAATAACACATCCACAATCAAACATATCACAAAATCTTTAATACAATATGGAAGTTTTGTATCATAATAAATCAACTTTATATAAGCTTAAAATCCATCAAAGGATGTTGAAATATGTGAAATCAAAACCTTTTTTTAGAGAAATATCTCTTACTATTTTGAAATAATTTAAAATTCATATAATTATAAAATAAAACATTTATTTTGAAAATATTCTTATAATATTTTAAGGGAAGCTTCAACGTTGTTATAACGGTGGAAAATAGCCGCACCCGCCATAGAAGTTCAAAAAAACATTCTTACCTTAATTTTGTCGAAAAGGTCATAAAGTACCTTGTTTGGAAAACGACGAAAAGATTCCTTTAAAACCATATAAGGTAAAATAAGGGTATAAATGACTTTACCCCATTTTCTAGTAAATATTAAAAAAAATGGAATACATTTTTAAGAAACATTGATGTGGATGATAAAGAGGTCCCAGTAAATTCTTACATAAAAACAACCTCAGATAATAAAGAGATTGTGAAATTAACCCTTACCCTATACATTTCCTTGGTCAAGGGTAGGTTAACCTCCTGTATAATTGTTAAAAAATTGTTATTAAATTATAAAAGAATCATATAGATTAATATGATATCATATATAATCTTTTAACATTGCTTTGTTAATAATATCTTAGTATTATCGTCGTTTCGGGTGTTAACTGGTTCGTTTTCCTTTATATGCTTTATTACATAAGTAATTTTTTTATGGATAGGATGTATCTTATTCATATTCATAATTTTATTAAGTCTTTAAACATTATTTTTAATCATCTAATGAAAATTAGTCTTGAATGGATACAATGGGGAATGAATCTCATTGCGTTCGTGGAGACGGTAATCCGTACGTACGCACGAGTGACAATATCATTATTTTGATATTAAAATAATATATAATTGGATTATATATCATATATAAGGAATAATTATCATGTTATATTTATTATTTACATAAATTACACATCATTATTATACCCATCAAAATAATAATGTATTGAATAACAATTAAACCACGACGTGGAGACGGTAAGTCGTTCGTACGCATGTATGGTGACATGTCATTCAAAGGATGGATAGAATAATGAATATGGTTGTACCATATTAATAATAACATCACAGTATATAGAATATACTGGATTTATTATTTTATAATGGAAACAAAAAATAAATAGGAAGTGGAAGAATAAAGGAACTTGAAAGAGGTGATGAAATATTTACATCTTCTTTAGGTTCTTCCTTTGGATTTAATCAAAAGGGCTCCTTAGGTAGGATTTCTGGCTAAAATAATACCTCTAGGATGAAGGTAGGATAGTTGATAGGGTATTTGGGTAGGGTTTTTCCGTTCCAAATTGCTTTAAAGGTGTGAATTAGAGAGAAGGGGGAGTGCCCTTTTATAAGAGGGGTGAGGGGCACCTTAGGAAAAGATAGAAATATTATTTTATAATAATAAAATAATTTTCGATTTATAATGGCTCCAAAATGAATTATTCAAAGTCTAAGGTGGGTATGGGTCTAAAACCACAAAACCAATAGGTTTTAGATAGGTTTGAGTCACTATATTAACTTTATCTTTTAGATTTAAC
The DNA here is from genome assembly GCA_963277665.1 of Viscum album. Classification (NCBI taxonomy): domain Eukaryota; kingdom Viridiplantae; phylum Streptophyta; class Magnoliopsida; order Santalales; family Viscaceae; genus Viscum; species Viscum album. Next base: position 2,087,443,948 of record OY728132.1, read on the forward strand.
TCTTAGTTAAATAGTTTGACATTTACCATGTCTCTTTCTATTATTATATTATATGGTTAATAAACTTACTATATACTTCCAAGAGAACCCCAAGTGGTTAATTAGTGATACTCCTATCATTATATAAGTCTTCTGTAAGAACCTTATATTTTTAGGAATATAATATCAATTAATAATATAATATTTGTTTTAAAAACTGTTTTATGTCAATTTTGACACTATTTGGTATTTTGTTTTTGCTAAATTTATAACAGCATTATTACTTAAAAAAATTCATCTAACCAACCCTAATATGTAATATTACCCTATAAAATTATTTTAATTCCTAAAAAGTCTCAAATTACATTTATTTGGATATTTTCAATATCAATTATTTTAATGTTTCATTAGTTAGATAATTACTGCATTATCATTGTATCATAAATAAATTTAATTATTTAATGTCTAAAAATTATAAATAAAAAACCATTATGTAGGAAATATTTTTATATTTCTAATTAATATTTATAGTCGAATTTATCTTATTTATAACCTTATATTAAAATGGTTTAGTTATTAATCTTTGAATTTAACACTTTTAACTCTTCTTTCAATTAAATAATAAAAAAATGTCCTAATCTAATCCAAGTGGACCTAAAGGATCATATTTTATTCCTAAGGTTATTTTTGGCTGAATTAAACTTATCCAATAGAATTAGGGCATGTGTTAGGCTAATAATAATATCATTTGTACATTTAATTACCCTATTTACTTTTAACCGTGGTAAATAAAAGTCAAAAATTACTATTCACCAAAAATTATTTTAATATCATTGATCCACATTTTACTTATTGATATAAATCGTGTCTCTCAAATTTTTGAAATTAAATTCACAGAAGTAGTAAAATTAAGTTTTATGCAAATTTACAAATGCTCCTAGGAGGTGGGTAAAAGACGGTAAAATTTCAATAAACTTTTTATATATCTAAACTTATTATAAAATGACTCCAACGAATTAAATTTAAATTATATAGGTATTATGTATCATTTTTTACCTAAAATAAATTTAAATGAAATAAATAATTATTTAAAGGAAAATTTGGTTTTAACTAATAACGCGGTGTTTTTCACTATTCATCAAAAATTGAATGTTTTCAGAAACATACCAAAAATTCACCCTAAGATAATTTTGATATTCCAAATTCAAAAATTAAGTCTATTTTACCAAATTCAAATCATAGAAATTTCATTTATTAATTTAAAATTAATTCTTGTTATCAAAACCAAAAAGCTTATTTTTGAGAAATAATAACTTTTAAATGCTTGACACTTTTTTATGTCCAATTTCAAAGTGAAATTACTTACAATGACCAGCATTAGATTAAATGGTAAAAATATAATCTATTCATACTTTCAAACCATTAAAATTTATAATTTAACACTATAAATTATTTTAATTAAAAAAGTTGTTTTCAGTTAAAATATAGTATTTTTCACTATTCACCCAAATATGAAAGTTATTAGAAAAAAAAACCAAAAATTTATTGAAACTAAACTCTTATGTCCCGATTCTAAAGAAGAAGATTATTATGTCAAAATTGAATATTTAAAAGTTTCAAATATTGGATTTAAAAAAGGTTCTCCATTAAAAGGCGGTAAAATTTCATTTTTTTAAAAATAATTCTTTTATATGAAAAAAATGAATTTTTTCTTACATTATGTCTAAGAAACTCATAATATGGATTCTAAAATTATAAGGATTATATAAAGTTCAATATTCGGTTAATACTATTCATAACCACTTTTGAATGGCTAGTTTGGTAAGTCGTGGTGCGCTAGAACTCAGTGTTGCGTGTAGTGCAAGTTATTGGATTACTTTGAAGAAATAACATACTACGAAATCCTGGGGTGTTACATTATTCCCTCCTTCAATAAATTGTGTCCTCTCAATTTGAAATTGTTTTTCAAAAATAAAAGGTTGAAAATAGAAAATACCTTTGTGGGAAAACCCACATCAAAAATTGGGTTAATAGAATTTAGTCTTGATAAGAGGAAAAGGGAAATGAAAGGGTCACCACTAAATTATGGTCTCGATTAGGATAACATTGGTGGAAATTAGAGAAAAATAATTGGCAGAAAAACATAAATATTTATATAGAGTGATTGAGGTCGTCAATCACAAAAAAGTGTAAAATTGAGGGCCTCAAATCCATAAATCTATGATGATTTGAAATACCACCAGTTCAACAAAACATAAGGTATTAGGATAACACATTTTTGGTTTTAATATCCCTTCCCTAAAGTTTAAGAATTAATTTACCCATATAATGAGAGGGAAAAAATTATATATATATATATATACTTGACAAGTAGAGCTTCATCCATCAACTAATTCCTACCACAAACTCATCTTTCACTCCAAAAGATTTCAAAAGAATATATATTCTATTTATCCTAATCGTATAGGTTTCCAAAAATAATGAATTTATAATTCACCTATCAGATGCTAAAAACTATATTATACAATCCAGGGACTTCATGTAGTCCAGTGTTAGGCAATAAATCTCAATCGTACTATGGTTGTGGGTTCGATTCCCACAGCTTTGTCCGACACAATGGATCGTCACACGATCTCACTAGTGCAGAAAACATTTTTTACGTCGGTTATTTTTCATTATTTACGTCGGTTTTTAGGCGAAGTTAATACGGACGACGTTATAAATAACGTTTTTTACGTCGGTTATTTAAAACCCGACGTAACATCCCTAACATCACAGTGTTTATCACGTCGGTTCATATAATAACCGACGTGATAAATATGCGCGGGGGGGGGGGGGGTTTATCACGTCAGTTATTTTCTAAACTGACGTGATAAAACGCCTGGGATATAGTTTATCACGTCGGTTATGACATAACCGACGTGATTAACCCTTCCCCGGGCCTATTATCACGTCAGTTTCTTAAATAAACGACGTGATAAAAAGGCCTGGGAAACGTTTTAGCACGTCGGTTGTCCAATAACCGACGTGGTAAATCGATTCCCCGGCCTTTTAGCACGTCGGTTATATGAAGAACCGACGTGATAAAAGGCCCGGGAACGGTTTATCACGTCGGTTCTCGAAATAACCGACGTGATAAACCCCTAACGATTTATTTACCACGTCGGTTATTTTATAACCGACGTGAAAGCGATATATTTTTTTTTTAAAATAATTGCACTGCTCTCACCAAAAAGCAACCAGAAACCAGACAACAAAAATAACCATGCCAGCCCTCCCCCAAGCCCCAACTGAACCCCACCCTCATCTATACCCACCTAACAACCTGGTCAGCCCTCCCCCACCACATTGGAGCCCCACCACAACCCTTGGACACCCCCCCACCCCTTGGACAGCCCCCCCACCCTCATTTACACCCCCACGACCCCTAGTACAGCCTCAAACACCCATTGGACACCCCTCCCATATCCCTTGGACACCCCCCACCCCTTGGACACCCCCCCACCCCTTGGACAGCCCCCCCACCCTCATTTACACCCCCAAGACCCCTAGTACAGCCTCAAACACCCATTGGACACCCCCCCCCCACACCTTGACAGCCCTCCCAGACCCCTTGGACACCCCCCCCCCCCCCCGACCCATGGACACCCCCCGAGCCCTTGGACAGCCCCAAACACCCCTTGGACACCCCTCCCATATCCCTTGGACACCCCCCCACCCCTTGGACATCCCCCACCCCTTGGACAGCCCCCCCCCCCCCCCACCCTCATTTACACCCAACCGGCCCCTTGGACAGAACTCCCAGACACCTTGGACACCACTCCCATATCCCTTGGACACCCCCCCCACCCCTTGGACACCCCCCCTACCCCTTCGACAGCCCCCCCCCCCCCCCCCCCCACCCCCATTTACACCCCCTGAACACTAGGACATCCCCAAACACCCCTTGTACACCCCTCCCATATCCCTTGGGCACCCCCCCCCCCACCCCATGGACACCCCCCCACCCCTTGGACACCCCCCCCCCACCCCCTGGACACCCCCCCCCCCCCGACCCCTTGGAAACCCCCCCCCCCCCCGACCCCTTAGAAACCCCCCCATCCCCTTGGACAGCCCCAAACACCCCTTGGACACCCCTCCTATATCCCTTGGACACCCCCACACCACTTGGACACCCCCCCCCCCCACCCCTTGGACAGCCCCCCCCCCCCCCACCCTCATTTACACCCAACCGACCCCTTGGACAGCCCCAAACACACCTTGGACACCCCTCCCATATCCCTTGGACACCCCCCACCCCTTGGACACCCCCCCACCCTCATTTACACCCCCCCCCCCTGACCCCTAGGACAGCCCTAAACACACCTTGGACACCCCTCCCATATCCCTTGGACACCCCCCAAACACCCACCCACCCCCTTGGAACCTCTCCCCCCATACCAAAATCCAGACCAGAAAAACCATCAACAGTAGACCAAAACAAGAAGTAGAGAAAAATTAAACATTCACTTATATAACATTCAAAACTTACACTGTCAACTTCAAAAAAAACTAAATCCAATCTAAACGACTACGAAATACACAATTACATTGACAATATTCAAAATTACATTTTACATTACAAACAACTAAAAGTCAATCAAACCTGTAAAATAATTTGACCACTCCACTTGTAAGTGTTTGATATCTTCAGCAGTAAAGGGTTGAGGGTCATCAAAAAGCTACAATGGAAAAGGATATTAGTCAACGTGTATAATGAATAAATCAAATTGAAATATTATGAGAAAGATGAAATCTTACCAGGTCAAAACTCAGAACTGTCCCAGTTGTTATTATTTCATACATAAATCTTAACATGTAATATCCGCATTCGATGATGCCTTGTTGCTCATGACATTTCTGTTTGAATGAGTGTAAATTCAATATATTATTTTTATGTAATAAATCAAAATGTACAAATTATAAATGGATATTTACCTTCGCATGTACATATTTGATCTTGAAATTCCTTTTCTTTGCGCTTTTTCGAAAGTGGACCCATGCCCTGTTAGAAAATAATACGAATGGGGTAAATTTACAATTCATTATAATATATAAAACTATTGTGAAATTGAAACTTACGTTTCCAATATATTCTTAAAACTTTCTCGCACATCATCATGGAGAGAGCATATCCAATAAAGTGCTTTCTCCCTAGGGCAAAAAACCCCTAACATCCAATGATCCCTGATAAAAGGAAATTTAAATTTAGTGGTTTTTTATGTTAAAAGATAATTAACTCTTTGAGAGGGATGTGTTTCATACCTCTCACAAAAAGGCATCATCCAAAACTGTGTGATTACATTCTTTTCAAATCTATCAGCAATATAAATCATTCTTTGTTCCTCATCCAATGCACATGCTTCAGAGGAAATCAATTGTGGGTCCACGAATCCATATACATCTGTCAGCTCATTCCTCTCACAAATTTTATACAGATACCTAATACAAAGAAGACATAAGTATACATTTTTAATAAATATAACGCAAGGAAAAGGTGTTAAGACTTACATGATAAAAATTTGCACCACGTTGATGCCCAACTTATCTCCAGTGACAAACTCCATGATATCAGTTTTCATAATCCCCACACTTAGTTCACGTCCACAGACATGAGCTTCCATTGTAAAGTCATAATGATCCGCCAACAAATTTGAATATCTTGACAATTTGTCAAGACTGCTAGTATCTGCATCTGATGTCATAGCTATCTGTCTTTGTTGTTGTTTATACAGTATTTCTTTACCTTTGAAGTATTCCTGTAAAAATAAATTGAAAAATATATTAGTTTTCAAATGATAAAACATTAATAAAAATATAAAATAAAATATATAACATCCATACCTCTATGGTAATGAGTCGAAGAAGTCTTGATGGACAAAGTAAAAAATGGCCGATACTATGTCCAACTGTCGTCACCTCATCTGTAGGTAATGGTATCCGAGCTGATCTATCTATAATATCCTGTACAGTGACCCTCTGATTCTCTACCTCTAACTGTTGATGATGAACTGTATCTCCTATACAATATACCATCCCATATGCAACTATATGATGTTGAGGATCATCAACATACAACTCACAATAAGTAGGTAGCTGCGGCGGAGGAGGAGGATCAAAAATGGGGTCCGCAGGCTGAGGTGGGGGTGTGGGAGCTATTGGGAGAGGTGGAGTGGGAGCTGCACCCTGAAATTGTCTTTGCAAGTCTGCAAACATAACCTGCACCGATGCTCTAATCTTGTCCTCCATTGTCGCATTAATATTATGGACTTCAGCCTCCAAGGATTCTATTTTTTTTTATAAACTCCCTCAACGTTAGAAGTTGAGGAACGTGGCAACACTTTTCTTACCGATACACCTGCCGGATATCCTCTTACACGGCCAGGATGTTCGGGCTTTCCCAATGCCACAGATAAAATATCTTCCCTCCCAGATGGTGTAAATGTCCCCTGTGAACTCTGCTCCTCAAGAGAGTCCTGTAATAATTAATTGAACATTCCTATAATGATTGGAAATATATGACGAAAATAGTAAACTTAAATAAATAAAATAGATATCTTATAATCCTCTCAACTACGAGTCTCGATTCTTCCGAAAGATATTGTCCTTTTTTGCCCTTCCGAGCTCTTTTCCATTTCTCATGTCTAGATGGAGGGGATGGAGGGGCCACCTCTCCAGAGCTCGAAGACTCAGCTCTTAGTTGTTGAAATTTTTCTTCCATCATTTGTTCTTCCAATAATGCATACCCTCCCCGAGATAAACTATGAGGGTATACATTTTTAGATTGGATCTCTTGATGAGATTTCCTTGTTTGCTGTAAATTAAGAATAAGTAATCATTAACAAAACAATAATAAGATCATTTATATAAGAAAGCTTATAAAAGTTTACATTGCCCTTACCAAAAATGATTCTTTTCTTCTACTTTCAAAAAATTGTCTCCATGTGTCTTCATCTATAAAAGGATATATACGACATGGATTCTCACGACTCCTATGACCATAAATGAAATCAGATGAGAGGGTTGATTTGAAATCCCTCCATCTCCTAGCAGCCAACGATAAGCATTTCTTCCTGACTCCTCCAGTGTCAGGAATATCAAATTTCATCTGATAAAAAAGAGGTTAAAAATATTATATATACTAGAAACATTTAAAGAACAGTCAAACAATAGCAAAAGATCTTACCAAAATGGTCTCCCACAGCTGAGAAATTATTGCCTTATCCACACTTCTCCAATCATCATAGAGAATGCTTACTTTGCTCTTAGCCTGAGTTGCTACAAAACCCTTAAAATCATTAGCATTTGGACCTCTAGGAATATCATCATCATCAAACTCCACGACTATCCTCTCCTCCTTCGTACGGGCAAGTGATAATTTTGGTAAACGTGTGCACCCACGCTTACCAACCTTTGAACTCTTTTTCGTAATAGGAGCTTGTGAATGTTCCTCCCCAGATGTATGACCAATATGCTCATCTTCAGAATCATGTGGATGATCAACTAATTGATCTGTCATTTTCCTTCAAATCAAAAAAACAAACATTAGTTCACAAATATACAAATTCAAATATTGTAATACTACTTAATCAGAAAATAGAAAAGTGTACTAAATTACATAATAGTAAACATTGGTAATATGGTAAGCATGTTAAACAATGATAAACATGGTAAACACAGTCTGTTGTACCCCTCTATCTTGGATTTTAATGATCAGAATCACTCTTATTATGTTCTAACTTGTTTTCAAGTGTTTTTGTTGATAGGAAAAAGGTTGCCAAGGATTTGGCCCAGGAAAGCTGAAAAGTGGACTCACTGAGTCCACCGGTCAGCCGGTGTGAGCTCACCGGCCAGCCGGAGGACCCAGGCAGTAGACTTGCCCACTGCCTGGTGTCACCGGCCGGCCGGTGGACCAGACAGAGAGCCTTCCTCTCTGTCTGGACCACCGGCTGGCCACTGGATCACCACCGGCCGGCCGCTGGATCACCACCGGCCGGCCGGTGGACCAGACAGAGAGCCTTCCTCTCTTTCTGGACCACCGGCCGGCCGCTGGCTCATCACCGGCCAGCCGGTGGACCAGAGAGATTTTCTGTCTGGACCACCGGCCAACCGGTGATCCCCCACCGGCCGGCCAGTGCGCCCAGGACTTCTCCTCTTTACGGTTTTTATTGTTTTATCATTTTGGTTTGATACATGTTTTAATAAGTAAAAAATTTACAATATCTAACATTATATTAAAAAACTAAATGTAAAAAAGAAATAAACATGTGTTACCTGTAATTTTAGGAATGTACAGTTGGATTGTTTTCCCAAATTCCTTCGTCGTGATCGTTCCTTATGGCACAAACCATGTCTTCAACATACTCATCATTATGTTCTGTTAATCTTTCCATGGAAGTCGGGATATCACATAAATCAGCATATTCATCAAATTCATCCTCACCAACATATTGTTTTTTCCCTTGTAAAACAACATCCCACTGCATATCTGATTGATCTACTACATAGAAAATTTGTTTGGAATGTGTTGTCATTATAAAATAATCAGCTGTGTCTTCCAATCTATTCAGATTAACAAGTGTCATTCCAAATTCATCGTGTCTGACACTGTTGTTACCGATAAACCATTTACAGTTAAAAACAGGAACTTTAATTTTAAAGTAATCAGCCTCCCATATGTCTTCAATCACTCCATAATATGCACTTGATGCCGAAATTGGGTTTCTGTCCTTAGCACTCGAAAAATGCATTGCTTCTGCAAACACCAATACACCACTATTCTGAACTGCACTTCTGTTGTCCTGAGCTTTCGTATGAAATGTATAGCCATTAATGTCATAAGCGGACCATGTTATCACATTTAAAGATGGACCACCCACTATACATTTTAATGTCTCTGATACATCTGATCTACCAAGCAAGGTCTTTTTAAACCATGGCAAAAAAGTTTTGTTGTGCTCATTCAAAATCCACATTTCTTTCTTCTTTGGATTACATTGTTTCAACTCATTAATATGCAATGTGATATACGGTTGAACATCAGCTATGTTATTCAAGATGTATGATTCTAACTTCTTCATCTGTTCAGCTGACAGTGATTTGACTTTCAAGCCACGAATCCCCTTTCCCTCATTATTAACCTGTTCATGGCGAGATGGAGGCAAACCTATGTGTTGCGCCGTAGCCAAGTAGCTCGTACAAAACTCTGCTACCTCCTCAGAAATATACTTTTCAATAATGGAGGCTTCAGGTCAATATGGATTTTTAACATATCCCTTTAATATTTTCATATACCTTTCAAAAGGATACATCCAACGAAGATATACAGGTCCACAAATCTTTATTTCTCGAACCAGATGAATCATTAAATGCACCATCATATCAAAAAAAGTTGGAGGAAAATACATTTCCAAATGACAAAGTATAAAAATTGCATCCTTTTCCAAAAGGTTCAAAGAATTCACATCAATCGCCTTGTTACAAATTGAATTGAAAAAATAACACAACCTCATTATAGTCTTTCTGACACGGATGGGAAATATTCCACGCAGTGCAACTGGTAGAATTTGTTGCATCATGACGTGACAATCATGTGATTTCATACCTATCAACTTCAAGTCTTTCAATGAGACAAAATTTTTTACATTTGAAGAATAACCTTAAGGCACTTTGATGTCATGAAGACACTGACAGAAGCTACTTTTCTCCCTCTTCGATAATGTATGACAAGCCGGGGGAAGAAATGTTCGTCTTCCTTTAGGAGTGGGAGCTAACTCCAAACGTATTCCCATTGATAGTAGGTCTAACCTTGCATTCAACCCATCTTTTTTCTTTCCTTTAATATCTAGCAATGTTCCGATCAAAGAATCACAGATATTCTTCTCCACGTGCATGACATCAATATTATGTTTGACTTCATGATACCTCCAATATGGTAGCTCAAAAAATATTGACCTTTTCTTCCAAATATGTCTATCATTACCAGATTTCTGTGTCTTTCCCAATGTCACATCAAGGTTTTTCACCCTCTCAAAATACAAATCTGGGGATAAAGGTTTTGGAGCAGTATCAAATTATTGTGAGCCATTGAATGCCTTTTTTAGTCTTCTATAAGGGTGATCCATAGGAAAAAACTTTCGATGACCCATGTACACTGTTTTCCTCCCATGATGCAATTGACAATATGACATCTGTTGTTCACAAATTGGACATGCTTTATGCCCTTTAACACTATATCCAGACAAATTTCCATATGCTGGGAAGTCATTTATAGTGAATAGAAGCACTGCATGTAGTTGAAAATATTCCATTTTATAAGAATCATACACCCTAATACCATCAGCCCATAACAGTTTCAAATCATCAATCAGCGGTGACAAGTATACATCAACATCATTGCCGGGTTGCTTTGGACCAGAGATCATGATACTCAGCATGACATATTTGCGCTTCATACAAACTTCAGGAGAGAGGTTGTAAATTACCAATAAAACAGGCTATGAACTATGTGTGCTACTGAGGGTTCGGTATGGATTCATTCCATCTGTGCACAAGCCTACTCTCAAATTTCTAATTTCATTTCCAAATGTAGGGTACTGGGCATCAATTTTCTTCCATTGTGGACAATCATCTAGATGACGTATTTTTCCATCACATACCCGCTCATCAGCATGCCATCTTAACCTTTTTGCATCATGTGAATTAGCAAATAAACGTTTGAAACGAGGAATTATAGAAAGATACCAAAATACCTTTGAAGGGAGCTTTGTAATCTCTACATCAGCTTGTGATTTTTCTTTCACCTTATACCGTGATGTCCCACATTTAGGACACTCTTTCAGAAATTCATATTCCTTCCTATATATAATGCAGTCATTCGGACAGGCATGTATTTTCCTGTATCCCAATCCCATCGGGCATAATATTTTTTTGGCCTTATAATGTGAATCTGGAAGATCGTTATCTTTTGGAAGAATGTCTTTCATCAATTGTAGCAGCTCTGTAAAACTTCTGTCACTCCATCCATGTTTTGCCTTCAGGTTAATCAATCTTAACACCGCCGACAAAACCGTAAAATCTGTAAAACCAGGATATAATGGTTTTTCGGCATCACCATATAGACGTGAAACTGTCGGTTCTATCTCAATTTGTTCTGCTACAATATCGTGAATCATTTCTTCAATTCCATCGGAGTTACCATCTTGTGATTCATTATCATCAGTGACATTCTGTCCAGTTTCACCATGCCAAATCCAAGGGTTGTAACTCGGATTGAAACCATGACAAATCAGATGATCTTTTATCTCTCTACTTTTCAACTTCTTCATATTCAGACATTTCAGGCATGGACAGAAAAAAATGTCACTACTTGGAACATTTCGTTTAGAAAATTCCAAAAAGGCATCAACACCTTCCTCATATTCATTGCTCATTCGATGTGCCGTAATCCAACTTCGACTCATTATTACCTATAACAAATAGTAAAAATATATATATTTTTTAGATAAGACAAATATATGTTTATATGAAAAAAATCATAATTTGAATGTAAATAATTTTGAAATATAAAACAAATCGATGTGTAAACCCCCCTGGACACCCCCCGACCCCTCTGGACAGCCCCCCACCCCTCCTGGACACAACCCCCCACCCCCGACCTGCTTGGACACCCCCCTGGACACCCCCCAACCCTCTGGACAGCCCCCCACCCCTCCTAAACACCACCCCCACCCCCTACCCCCTTGGACACCCCCCTGGACACCCCCCAACACCCACCCACACCCTTGGACAGCCCCCCACACCCACCCACCCCCTTGTAAACCCACCTGGACACCCCCCGACCCCTCTGGACAGCCCCCCGCCCCTCCTGGACACCACCCCCACCCCCTACCCCCTTGGACACCCCCTGGACATCCCCCAACCCTCTGGACAGCCCCCCCACCCACCCGGACAACCCCAAATACCCTCTGGAGAGGCCTCCACCCACTTGGACAGCCCCCCCACACCCATCCAACCCCTTGGACACCCCCCTGGACACCCCACCGACCCCTCTGGACAGGCCGCCACCCCCTTGGACAGCCCCCCACACCCACCCATCCCCTTGGAAACCACCCTGGACACCCCCCGACCCCTCTGGAAAGCCCCCGACCCCTCTAGAAAGCACCCCCACCCCTCCTGGACACAACCCCCCACCCCCGACCTGCTTGGACACCCCCCTGGACACCCCCCAACCCTCTGGACAGCCCCCCCACCCCTCCTAAACACCACCCCCACCCCATACCCCCTTGTACACCCCCCTGGACACCCCCCAACACCCACCCACACCCTTGGACATCCCCCCACACCCATCCAACCCCTTGGACACCCCCCCTGGACACCCCCCGACCCCTCTGGACAGCCCCCCGCCCCTCCTGGACACCACCCCCCACCCCCGACCCCCTTGGACACCCCCTGGACATCCCCCAACCCTCTGGACAGCCCCCCACCCACCCGGACAACCCCAAATGCCCTCTGGAGAGGCCGCCACCCACTTGGACAGCCCCCCACACCCATCCAACCCCTTGGGCACCCCCCTGGACACCCCACCGACCCCTCTGGACAGGCCGCCACCCCGTTGGACAGCCCCCCACACCCACCCATCCCCTTGGACACCACCCTGGACACCCCCCGACCCCTCTGGACAGCCCTCGACCCCTCTAGAAAGCACCCCCACCCCTCCTGGACACAACCCCCCACCCCCGACCTGCTTGGACACCCCCTTGGACACCCCCAACCCTCTGGACATCCCCCCCACCCCTCCTAAACACCACCCCCCACCCCCTACCCCCTTGGACACCCCCCTGGACACCCCCCAACACCCACCCACACCCTTGGACAGCCCCCCACACCCACCCACCCCCTTGTAAACCCCCCTGGACACCCCCCGACCCCTTTGGACAGCCCCCTCGCCCCTCCTGGACACCACCCCCCCACCCCCTACCCCCTTGGACACCCCCCTGGACATCCCCCAACCCTCTGGACAGGCCCCCCACCCACCCGGACAACCCCAAATACCCTCTGGAGAGGCCGCCACCCACTTGGACAGCCCCCCACACCCATCCAACCCCTTGGACACCCCCTGGACACCCCACCGACCCCTCTGGACAGGCCGCCACCCCCTTGGACAGCCCCCCACACCCACCCATCCCCTTGGACACCACCCTGGACACCCCCCGACCCCTCTGGACAGCCCCCGACCCCTCTAGAAAGCACCCCCACCCCTCCTGGACACAACCCCCCACCCCCGACCTGCTTGGACACCCCCCTGGACACCCCCAACCCTCTGGACAGCCCCCCCACCCCTCCTAAACACCACCCCCACCCCCTACCCCCTTGGACACCCCCCTGGACACCCCCCAACACCCACCCACACCCTTGGACAGCCCCCCACACCCACCCACCCCCTTGTAAACCCCCCTGGACACCCCCCGACCCCTCTGGACAGCCCCCCACCCCTCCTGGACACAACCCCCCACCCCCGACCTGCTTGGACACCCCCCCTGGACACCCCCCAACCCTTTGGACACCCCCCTGGACACCCCCCCCCCCCCCTGGACACTCCCCAACCCTCTCGGGGATTTATAGAAAACGATGAAAAATTAGTGAAATCATAAAATTAGTCAATATTGCAAGTCGAACAAATAGATCTAGGGATGATAAATAAGATTATGGTGCCAAAACGAGTTAAAAGGGTTCGCAATCGAAGAATCTTAGCTAGTTTCAACAAAAAAATCACAACACATATATATATACTATCCGCGAAAAAAAACGAACGAGTGGGAGGATTACCTGAGTGCTGCGAGTTTAGATGATTGATCCGAGGAGATTAAATATGAGAAACGATGATCGCAAAACGAATCTAAACCAACGAAATGGACGAGCTGATTCGGGTTTACGCGCGAGAGAGACGAGTCGCGACTGTCGAAGGTAAACTCGCGAATGACAATCCACGTTTTTAAATGAGTTATCACGTCGGTTATTCAAAAACCGACGTTATAATTTTTTTTAAAACATTTATAACGTCGGTTATTCAATAACCGACGTAAAAACCTTCCTCCGATTCTTTTTTTACGTCGGTTATTTTGATAACCGACGTTATAAAGGGCTCAAAATCCGCTTTTTTTTACGTCGGTTATTCCATAACCGATGTCAAAAACATCTGCGGATTCTTTTGTTACGTCGGTTATAAAATAACCGACGTAAAAAGGCCTTCGGAAACCGCGTTTTTTACGTCGGTTATTTTTATAACCGACGTAAAAAACGAATCCGCGCGATTTATAACGTCGGTTATAAAAATAACCGACGTTATAGGTGTACCGAACACAGGTTTTTACGTCGGTTATTAAATAACCGACGTAAAAAACCTCGTTTTACATATTATGACGTCGGTTTTATATAACCGACGTAAAAAATGGTGACGTAAAAAACGTTTTCTGCACTAGTGTCTGCATGTTGTCCTTTAAATAAAAATCCAAAAATAACCTTAAAAATAATATCCAATTTTAAACTTAACCCATTCCAACCTTTAGACTTATCCAAAAAACTTCTATTCAAACTCACAGTCCAAAATTTATAAGGAAGTTAAACACAATAAAGATTATTTTTTCCATGTAATAATATGTGAACACCTTCATCGTGTATTATTTTAAAACATGGTAACACCTAGAATTACCATAAAACTTTATTGATTATATTCATTATCCCATATCCTATATATAATAATAGATATATTCCTTGTATCCAAAAATTTTGAATATTCCCACAATGATGAAATAAACAAACCATTAATCAATTCCAAGATAGTCAATAATATCCAATATAATTTATCCAAATAAACCATCTCTTATTCCAAAATTACTACCTCTATATCAGGACAATATTAAGTTTTATCTTTCCTCCAACCATGTATTTTCCAAAAAATTTAACTTTTTGTTGAGTCACTCTTCATAAAACCATATAATCTGAAATCCTCAATGAAATGGTACTGTAGTACAATCCTTATATATTTCCATAATTCATATAACTGGTATATCATCAATACAACACTAAAATGACATAATATTTTAACTACAACATAAGAACACTAGTCATTCCTCTTCATTTGTGGTAGTATCATAACTTTATTATTATCCAATAGCATCATTTGAGGTATACTCAGATGATTTGGACATGCATTCGTGTAGTGACCCAAATCCTTGTAGATGGAGCATTGTACACATGAAAACTTTTTATTTTTCTTGCAATCACAAACTTGGTGCCCTTTTTCTCCACACTCATAACAAACCCCCATTCCCTTAAAGAATTTACCAAGGTGATTCTTTCCACAGTTATCACATATGGGAAAATCCTTCTTTCCCTTCTTCCCTTTATTCATCTTTCTCTCTAAAATCCTTTTCTTCTCTGGCTTCCCTTCAAAGCCATAGGAATTAAAGAACTCTTTACTTATCTTATTAATTCATGATACTATTTCTTCATATGTTAAGAATACATGGGATACTATTTCCCTTTTAAATGTTGGATTAATACTATGAAATATATTATCCTTCTTACTCTTTGGATCATATGTATTGTTGGAGTTCTCATTCCTTCAACTGGGAGTCATTTCTAAATAATGGCATATACTAGGTCAGTTTATGAATCACAATTCATAATTACAAACTTGTAAAATAGTTAACATAAATTGAACTATTTATGGATATAGTCCATAATCATAAAAAAATTCTTTGAGGAAGTATATACTCATATAATCTTCCTAATGGTTTGTAAAGAAAATGAGAATTATCCTAAGCATATCCCCCGGGAGTGTCGTAACCAAGAGTGCAGCAAGGCCCATTTTCGTGCACCAGTTCTCATTTGAGTTTAGCTCAAAGTGGTGTTTCTGGGTTTTACCCCTAGGTACATCTGTTCCAGAGCCGCCTCTACCTGCTCGTATCCAGATAGAGTTATATTTCTTGTAAAACTCACAAAATCTCTACAATACCAAAATTTTAGGAATTTCTTCTATACTAATCCTCAAAGTCTATCTTAGGGCTATGTGCTCTAATAAGAGTTTACCTAAATCTAGTTTCCAAGGTTTGTAATAAACTTCCTCTGATACCAACTGTAATGCCCCAAACCTAGAATCCTAGAGTTGGTTCATTATTACGTATCATTGGCATGATCACAAAAGATCAAGTCTTGAAAGACCGATTAGTTTAGTAGCCTTGGAAGTACTAGATACATTCATAAGGTTTACATTACATCACAAAATGGAAAACTAAAACAACATTTTTTCCATAGACAACATTGAGATCCCATAGACTATCCCTACAGGTCTTTCATAATATACTTCTTTGCATCCTGAGAAAAATAAAACATAAAAAGGGGTGAGCTCAAATTCTCAGTAAGGATAAAAATATAGTGGAAACTTTCATAAATAAGCATAAACATTATATAAAATGTATAAGAAAAAAACAAAATCCTTTTTAAAATTTAACTTCAGCATAATATGGAAAAGATAAAATCAAAAAATGTCATTTACTTATTCACATGAATATTTTACTAGTTGAATAATCACATGCAATATCAATAGCCACTTTCATAATGATGGAATGCATAATTCCAGACATTCATAACCACATAGTCAAGGCCTTGCTCCAAGACTACAAATAATATTTTTGTCAAGGTCTTGTGCCATGACAATAGTTTGTCTCATTAGACCTACCGATGCATCTAGGAGCTATACCAAGCTCCACCCATAACTTACAAAGTCCAATGCATTCCTCATATGAAAAGGTTTAAACATAACATAAACCTTCATATTAAAACTAGAATACGAAATGTCAAAACTTTATCCATAAACCATGAATGGTATAAAAATAACACATCCACCTTCAAACATATCGCAAAACCTTCAATACAATATGGAATTTCTATATCATAACAAATCAACTTCAAATAATCTTAAAATCCATCAAAGGATGTTGACATAGATGAAATCAAAACCTTTTTTTTAGAGAAATATCTCTTACTATTTTGAAATCATTTAAAAGTAATATAATTATAAAATAAAACATTTATTTTTAAAATATTCTTATAATCTTATAAGGGAAGCTTAGACATTGTTATAATGGCAGAAAATAGCCTCACCTGCCGTATAAGTTAAAAAAACATTCTTACCTTAATTTTGTCGAAAATGTCATAAAGTACCTTGTTTGGAAAATGAAGGAAAGATTCTTTTCAAAACATATAAGGTTAAATAAGGGTATAAATTAATTTACCACATTGTCTAATAAATAGTAAAAAAAATTTGAAATACATTTTTTAGAAACATGGATGTGGATGATCAAGAGGTCCCAGTAGATACTTACATAAAAACAACCTCGAATAATAAAGAGATTGTGAAATTAACCCTTACCGTGTACATTTCCTTAGTCGAGGGTAGGTTAACCTCCTGTATTATGGTGAAATAATTCTTTTTGAAGAATAAAATAATCATGTACATTAATATTATATCATATATGATCTTTTAACATTTCTTTGTTAATATTATCTTAGTATTATCGTCGTTTCGGGAGTTAACTAATTCATTTTCCTTTAAATGCTTTGTTATGTAAGTAATGTTTGTTATGTATAGGATGTATCTTATTCATATTCAGAATGATATTAAGTCTTTAAAATTTATTTTTATTCATCTAATGAAAATTATTCTTGAATGTATATGATGGGGAATAAATCTCATAGTGTTCATGGAGACGGTAATCCGTACATATGCACGAGTGACAATATCATTCTTTTGATATTAAAATAATTTATAATTGTATGGTATATCATTTATAAAGAATCATTTTCATTTTATATTTATTATTTAAATCAATTAAACATCATTATTATACCCATCCAAATAATAATGTATTGAATAACAATTAAACCACGACGTGGAGACGGTAAGTCGTATGTACGCACGTATAGAGACATGTCATTCAAAGGATGGATATAATAATGAATATGGTTGTACCATATTTACAATAACATCATCTCATATTGAAGATACTAGAGTTATTATTTTATAATGGAAACAACAATGAAATAGTAAGTGGAAGAAGAAAGGAACTTGAAAGTGGTGATGAAATATTTACCTCTTCTTCGGGTTCTTCCTTTTGATTTGATCAAATGGGATACTTAGGTTGGCTTTCTGACTATAGTAAGGCCTCTAGGATGAAGGGAGGAAGGTTTATAGTTTATTTGGGTAGGTTTTGGCAGATTCAAATGGCTTTGAAGGTGTGCATTAGAGAGAAGGGGGAGTACACTTTTATAAGAGGGGTGAGGGAAACCTTAGGAAAAGCTAGAAATATTATTTTATAAAAAAATAATTTTCGGTTTCTAATGGCTAAAAAATAAATTATTTAATGGATAAGGTGGTTATGGGTCTAAAACAACTCAACTAATAGGTTTTAGATAGGTTTGATTCACTATATAAACTTTATCTTTTTTATTTAACTCTTAGTTAAATAGTTTGACATTTACCATGTCTCTTTGTATTTTAATATTATATGGTTAATAAACATACAATATACTTCCAAGGATACTAAATTAATTTTTCTTTAGAGACTTTATCTTTTGTGATAATTCCAATGATACGTAATAATGCACCGACTCTGGGCTTCTAGGGTCGGGGTGTTACAGTTATCATATTCAATAAAATATGTAGCGGAATTTTTCATTTTGGTTTTCTAATCCAAAATTTATTAATTTAATTCCTATTTTTCATTTACAAAAACATAATAGTAATTTTTAAGAGTTTTAATTTTTTTTTCAAAGATATTTTATTTTACAGAATGGTAAAATACTCATTTAATTCCTCTTAAGACAAATTTTCATTTTTAGATTCTGATTCATGCTCAAAAGAATAATAAGAATGTACCTCATCTTAATGTGCCATAAATCACATATCATCATTTTGATTATAATTATAAACTTTTTATTCTAAATATGTTACATCACTAGAATACTCTAAATCACTTCATGTGGATTTCATGGACTCCTTGTATTTATTATAGTATCCCGCCTTTTTGAAATACATTTTCTCAAACTTTTTGTTCTCTTGTAGCAATAGAAAATCTGGTTTGATGTTTCCAAGATTATTTCATTTGTGTAATCTCACCTATTTATAGTTTATATATTATTTATTAAATCTATTCTTGGTTTTATTAAAACCTCCATTATTATTATAGAACTTTTAAAACTTTCACAAAAAGTGAGAAAGACCTCTATCTGAAGAAGAACTGTTTGAGGTGACCTCATCTGATGACTCATCCATTTGTGCTTCTTTTCTTTTTTTCCATCCTTTTGAGTAAAAAATTTTAAATCTTCATTTTCCTTATTAACTAATCTATATTCTCCAACTTCAACTTACATATCATCCTCTTACATCATAGGAGCAATAATAAGATCTTTAATTTCAAAATTCTTGACCTTAGTAAATTAACTAATAGTGGCCAGGATTCCACAACATGTTGGTGGTAGAATTAAAAGAATTTTGAAAATCATTATTTGGTTAATCAATAAGTTTTCTTAAAGTAGAAACATTATTTAAAGCTTCAATAAGTATTCTGTTCAACTTAGTAATTCTTTCTCCTTCCATCATTCTAAAAGTATTGAACTTACTCTTGGTATTATTATATCTGAGAGCTCACACATTGTTTGTACCATCATTATAAATGGAAATATTAGTCCACATTTCATGAGATTTATGACATTTTGAAACATCGTTGAACTCATATATACCAAGTACATATATTATAGAATTCATAACTTTGGATTTTAGATTATAACTGGATTTTGTATTAGCATTCAATGTTTTAGGATGGGCCTTTGATATTTCAAAAGGTTCATGGTTATAAGATAAACCTTCAAATCAAGGTTCTTTAAATAGATTATCATATGTTTCTTCTAGAAACCATAATTCTCACCCTTAAAGTAAGGTGATCATATCATAGACACACCTTCTCTATTTTCAGTCATAGTATCCATCTTGAATATGATATTTAGACTTCAGCCTTTGAAATCTAAGAACTCAAAAGTTACGAGCTTTGATACCAATTGTTTTCTCAAGACTCAATGCACTATGACTCCAGAGGAGTTGAATTGAGTTATTGATATTTTCTTGACTTAGAAAACCACCCTATTTAATGATATGATAAATTTTATATCTTTCATTTATATAAGAATGTAGTAGAAATAAAATCACAGAGAAAAGAGATCGATTAATGAGATTTATAGTGCTTTAAGGAATATACATCCTCTAGTATACTCCACTAATTCTCAACTCGAATGTCTTGGTGATTTTTACTAGACTAGTCCTTTTTAGCGGATTGTCAGTCATTTTTCTAGGGATTACCACTACTAAAAATTGAGTTATTTGTGACATGGAAATTGCAATAGGATCTCGTTGAAAAAGGATATTTGCGACGATGTCTCATTGAAAATTCCCTAGTATAGAAAATGGCATATAAAATAGTTTCTTCGAGTTTTTTTAAAAAACATTTTGCGATGGGCCCATCGCAAAAAACATAAAAATTAAAAAAAATTAATAAAATTTAGCAAAATAATATTAATAATTATAAAAAAAATATAAATATTAAAAATATTAAAAAATAATTATGATGATAATAATAATAACAAAATAATATTAATAAAATAATAATATTAATAATAATAATATAATATTAATAAATAATAATAATAATATAATATTAATATAATCATAATCATAATCATATAATAAAAAATTATAAAATAATAAAAACCTCAATATTCGCAAAAATATAAAAATTATAAAAATAACAAAATAATAATAATAATAAAATAATAAATAATTTTAATTTTAATAAAATAATAAAATAATAACAGAAAAGTTAAATTAATAATAAAATAATAATTTGGTAAAAAATAAGAAAATAAGAATACATTAAAAAACATATTATTCGCAATAATATAAAAACTTGTTATATATAAATGTAAATATATAATATTACAAAAAAAATACATTCAATCATTTATCATAAAAAGTAAATACATCACTGAGGGGGAGGCTCTTCTGGAGGAACTGGAGGAGATTGTGGGGGAACTCAATCCTTAAACCATGATCCAGATGTGGCATACGATTCATCGTCTACTCATGTTGCTACTACTACAATCAACACATCTCATATTACTGATGTTGCTTCTATCGAAAGAGATCTTCCTTATCCCTATACATAATCTCTATAATCTCACCTTGTACTCGCAGCTTCTCTTAATATTGTGCAGTAGATAATGATGACAATCCATGAGCTCCTCTCAGACTACACGCTGACATCGTAGTGGTACCATAATAACTCATATACGTCATTTGATAGATGATACCAACATCTCGACCATTCTCAAAGGCATACTAGGTCACCTGCATCCATACCACCTCACCCTGCACTAGTATGATCCTCAGTCTTGGCCTGACTCTCAGTTTGTGTCTAAGATTTCACAAACTCATATTAATCATTTAATAGAAATTTAATATTAAAATAATTAAAATATTATTTGTAGTTAATTTTTAAAAAAAAATTATACTGACCACAATATGACACTGACAATCACCTTTAATCTCTCTAGTGACAGGATCATTTTACATCCTTCTATAAACATCAAAGTCCATAATATCAGGTTTGTTGAACTACCTATATAAATATAAAATAAATAGTTTAAATTTAAAGTTATATAAATTAATTTAAAAAAGGTACTTACCATATGTTCCTTATGCGTAACAAATGTATGACTACTAGCTCAATATGTCACCTCCTGTCTCCCTCAGTTTTTTAAGCCTACTAATGATATCCTCTAAAAATGACCACCCATTCAGTGTGAACATAATCCATCCTAAACTTGATATGAAATGTAATCAAGTTAGTGGGTGGAAAAAGACTAATTAAAACCTATTAATCATGCTTTCCTCATTACTTTCCTCCTCAAATTGTTCAAAAAATGATAGAGAAGATAATGCATACAACCCTTTCATGCCTCCTAGATAGAGTCACACATGCACAGATTGATGGGATACCATAAACCCTAAAATAATTAATAATGTCATGTTATTAATTAAATAAATTTCAAAATAAATATTATGTGTTTACGTACCATCCAATGATCGATCATGTGGTGCTAAACATAAATAGGAATACGATCTCATGTAACCCAAGCTCGAGTAAAATAATTTCGCAATATAGTACTCCCCTATCCAACAACTATATGCAAAAATATGTGAAAAAATCAAATAATAAAAAAATTATTATATAATTAAATTAATTAAAACTAACTAAAATACAAATTTAAACATACCTTTTGATGGGTGGATTAAATCCTAGATGTGGATGTCACTCGGGGATAGGGTCAGGAATCATCAATCTCGCAAGACCACTACACCTCTGAGTCATTATTGAACTTCCAATAGTCTAAGGGTCAGATGATTCAACATCATGCTCGTCCTTAGGTGGATCAACCTTATATAACTCATGAAACATATCTGAGTCCACCTAAAACACAAAATGACGATTGTTATCAAATATTTGAAAAAACTATTATATATAGATATGTATTATATATGATTATAACATGCATTTAATTGTGTCAATATTCATATCCATACTCATCTTTATATCTGAAAGTGTCAATATCTTCATGTTCCTCCTTAGTATCATCAATTTCTATAGGTGTTTTGGTTTCATCATCAGTTATCATTTCAAATTCATTTGTTACATTAATAACATCATTTTCACCATCGACCCTTAACTATGGGGTGTCATCATTGATATTCATATCTCTTCAAGGAGATTATGGATTTGGATTAGTCTCTTAAAAAATTCCAATTCCTTGCACTTCAGAACAGAATTCATTTTTAATAAACTAATTTTCCTAAGTTTTTATTTTTATTATGCTCCACTAATTGTATAACTCTCTTGAAGTAGCACAATAATTTTCATAATAAATTTTATTTTCATGATTAGATAAAAATTGATTAATTTACTTCAAGAAAGATTCTATATTTAATAGTAATGATTCTATGGTATGGATGAGCATGCAAGCCTCTCTCGGTATCCAACCATTTAAACATCGCTGCGTAATTTTTTCCCAGATAACATGGTTCAATTATTTCTTCAAGCATATCGTAAAATTAAACTTTACTTTCTCTATTATGATATCCTCTCAAGAAAACACCACTATTCATTGTTTTTTTATCTACATATGAAGTTGTATGAAATTGAAAATCATTCACCACATATTTATTATAAGATTTAACCATTTTGGATGGTGGGTTACTCAATACATACAATTGATTATCAATTTTATCATCATGTTGAGATACATGAAATTTTTTAAAACAATTATTAATATAATAAGTAATAAATTGGTTTTATATGTTATACAATAAATATTATATTTTATTAGTTTTCTAAAACTAGTAGGAAATATTATTTTGTCGATGTTCTTCAAGAGAAGTTGTTGTAATTTGTGGAAACTACTTCTTGATATGATTATCATACAATATACTAATAAAATAATATTAATTTATTGTAACAAATATTATTGAATAAGTGATAGGAGAACTCACAATACAAATGGTTTTTTTCTTCATAATTGATCAGAACCTATATATGAGACATGTGATGTTCATTATCTGAAATTCATCATTCATGAACTCCACCAAATCCACGTTTAGGCTAATTAAAGAATGATAATTGATTTCTCATTTCATCATCAAAATTTCCCTCATTATGGACCATGAGGGTATGTTTTGAGGGATTTTAATTTTGAAAATAATGAGATTAGAAAAAATAAATTTCTTCCATCAAATAAGATTCTACAATTGATTCCTCAAACGATGCTTTATTATATACCTTTTTCTTAAATTTCTGCATGCATCTCTCAAATAGGTACATCCATCAGAACTGTACTAGTACTCTACATTTTTCTTTATACGGAAAATTTAATATCAAATGTTTCATTGAATAAAAGAAATTTATAAGGAATATTTTTTCCAGTTTATATAAAATTAAAACAATATCTTCTTGTAATCTACTTAGTGCATTGCAGTCTGTTGTCGTCGTACAAATTTCATAGAAAAAAATATGATATTTATTTTAAAATATCCTAAACTCTAGAATTCAAAAAATATATAAATTCAATCGGTAGAAGTATTTCTATTTTAACATGATAGTCATGAATTTTTAATCTGGTGCTTTGACCATTTTTAACACATCTAGCCAAATTGGAAACATAACCATCTAGAAGCCTCAAATTTAAAATCCACAAACAAAATAATAAATGATCTTATTTGTAAATTATATAAGCCTCTTTTGGATTTAATAACTTCTATGATCTATCATTTTCAAATAGTTTAAGTTTTGGTCACCTGTAAATTTGGCCAGGATCCAATTGTGCCTTTACATTATCTTTTGTCTTACCTAGTGTGTCCAAAACTATATAAAATATATTATCAAAATACTTCTTCTAAATATACATGACATCCAACATGTAACAAAAAAAATCAATCCAATATAAAATATCCCAAAAAATACTCTATTTTATCCAATTTTGTCCTTTCTCAATACCATCAATTTTTTGTTGGTTTATAGTCAGTCTAAATGTAATGGAAAGTAATTAAGAGACAATGGATTTTAACTCAATACCTGAGATCATTGTAGGAGTTCCATCTCTTTCAATTTTGAATTTTTTAAAATGATATTTGTTCCTCTTAAACGGATGATCATTTGAAAGATATCTTCTATGACATTCAAAGAAACAAGGTTTTCTTCCTTTAATGGGAATTAATGTTTTTTTCTCTTATATAGTAAGGAAATGATTTTGGACTATGTATACTCCAACCAGATAACATACCATATGCTTGGAAGTCAGTAATTGTACACATTAATGCAATATCCAGTAGGAAATTTTGTTTCAGAATAAAATCATACGTACTGACACCATTACCCCATAATAAATTTAACGTAAAAATTAAGGGGTTCAAATAAACATCGAGATTCTTTTTCAAATGTCCTGGAATTAATATGGTCAAAAACATATATGGCTCATTCATCAAAATCCATAGAGATAAATTATATGGAGTTATAAAAATGGTCTAATAATAATATTGACTACCTTAAGAACCAAATGGATAGAAACCACCAGTATAAAGAACCAATTGAACGTTTTCAGTTTCTAAAGCAAACGAGGAATGTACTTTGTCATATTATTTCCATAAATTTCCATCAGCATGATAGTTTAAGCATTTATCGGTTGAAATGTTGTTTTTGTGCCATGACATCAATGATGATGTATTTTGAGACATAAATAAATACTGCAATCTAGGTGTAATCATGAAATACATCAATTATTTTATAGTAATCAATCTAGAATTCCCTAGTTGAGCCTCTTTGTACCTCGATTTTCCACATGTAGGACAACTAATGAATGACTCATTGTGAGAAAAGTATAAGATGAAATCATTGTAAAATGAATGAATCATATGATAACCAAGACCCAAATTATGAATAAGCCTCTTACTCTCATAGAAATTTATGGGAAACACATTTCTTTTAGGTAACAGTGATTCAACCAAAGATAATTTCTAATCAAAATAGTTATTTGACATTTTGTTATCTGATTTAATAGCCATAAGTTTTTCAACCACTTAAAATTTTCTTATCTTGATACTATGATATAAGGATTACTTAGAAGACTTCAACAATTCATAAAATTAGGATGGTTCCAACTCTACAGTTGAATCAATATCATCCTGAGTTTTAGTTTTTAAAAATACAGACTAGCCACATCATCTACTAAATTTTGAAACTGTGATGGATCGGGAACCGAATTATTAGTATCTTCTTTGTAACCAAGTTCGCTATATTGATACCAAAAAACATTATCATTTCAAAAACCAAATCATAATAGATGACCCCCACCCCAATGTTGTCAAATATGTAAAACCTTCAAATATCACATTTCTTTCATGGACAATTAATTGTCCCTTCTGAAAGTAATTTTGCTTTTGTTGTAGAAAATGATAAAAAAGATTCCACATGCTCAACATATAAAGGATTTAAACTAAAACCATTTGGATTCATACGATGATTTATCCAATCATGATCATGTAATAAAAAAAATTAAACTTCTTTTCCCCATATTTCTCTAAAAAAATATAAAATAAATAAATTGTTTATGATTAATTTGTTATCAGAAAAAGACGATCTGAAAAATTTTACAATTAAAAAAATTATAATTTACTTTTAAATATTGTCAATTTTATCTATTTGTTGCAGATTTATACTAATGGCTATTACTTTTTAATAATTATGTAGATTTAATGTTCATTTATACTAATCGTTACTAATTAATGCTCATTTTTTCTAAATATTTCTTACTAAATATCGCTAATATTGAAATATTTTTTTAAAAAAATCAATAAATATTATTATAAATTACTATAAATTAATGGAATATATTTTAAATTACTAAAAATGATTAAATCATATAATTTACGATCTTCAGGCCATAAAAAATAACTAATTTGTGTCAACCATGTTTATAAAAATTTATTATTGATCAAGGCCTAAAAATTGATGACCTATTTCATTTTCACCTTTCTAGTAATTTATAATAATTTCTATTATTTCATAATTATTTATAGTAAATAATTTAAAAAATATAGTAATATACACTAATTTATAAAAATTTATACTAATTAAATAGCACCTTGACCCCTCTAGACCAGAATCGGTGCATTACTTGTTATATTGGCATGGTTAGAAGGAATGAAAATCTTGAAGGAATAATTAGTTTAGTAGTCTTGAAGAAACTAGATAAATAAATATAACTCAAATTACATTGTAAAAGGTTACAAAATACAAAACATTATAAAAACTAAAAATTGCATCCTCAGAAACACAATAAATGGTCTCCTATTCATTATTTGATGAAGGTAAACAATTGAAAGGGGTGAGATCAAATGCTCAGTAAGGGTTAAAAATAGCAAAACCATGAATAAATAATAACCTAATTGTAAACAATTGGACATAATCAATATGTCATGGTGAATAAATGAAAAACTCACACCATTGATAAACTGAGAATGAAACTGCATCCATAGATTTTTTCATAGTGGAAACCTCATGGATAGTAATAAATGATAATAAATAAAAAGAATGATTATTAACTTTATGTCATGTATCTCTCATATGATACCATAATACCATAAAAACGGTTTAGTTCTGTGGGTAGAAAACCATCTAATTTTTTGGAAACAAACTCGAAGGGTTTGTCGCCAAACTGATTTGTCTCATGAAACCTACCGATGCATCGAGAGGCTGTAGCGGGACTGACCCACCTATGAATCCAAATCACTATTTATACATAGATTCAATACAAGAGAAACATGACTTTACATTATCCATATAGAATAGAGGATACAAATTCATCAATATTTCCACAGTCAAAACAACATTCAAAATAAATACCGTAAGTAAAATAGTATACAGCTTAAACAATAATCATATAAATTATATGAGAATATGGATATTTAAATAGAATATAATTTAAATTTAAATTTGATCTCAAATAGTAATTAGTTACCCCACATAAGAATGAGTATGTTCACAAAACTACGCAAGTCACAATGAAGTGGAAATTGAGACAAAGCTCATTACCACATTGTAATCAATTGAGTCATTTGACCAAAAGTTAATAACCACCAAATGAATCATAGAATACCATGAATATAAAGATAATCATGATAATATATATCAAATTTTAGTAAAACTATACCACATATAATAAATAATAGGCAAACAATGTAAATCCCATAGAATTGAAAGTGAGATGAGAAAACCTCTTACAAACATTTCGGCATGGAAAAAAGTGTTATTGTGAGGGATTAATGAGAGGTAAAGGGTTATCCTGTTATTTATATTTCATAAGTTCGATATGGGGGAGGTTCAGAAACATACCCCATCATTAGGAATTAAAAATAAAAGAGCACAACATAGGGTAGATTCTTGAACAAAAGTGAGAGAGAGAATCCCTTACCTTATGCTTAAAGGTGTTCTTGATTGTTCTTAACGACTTGGATAATCAAATTTAGCTTCATTAATTAATAATTACAAAACCTCATAAACATTTAATTTATGTTTTATGACATTATTAGGTTCATTAATGGCCTTTTTGATGGTTTAATAGATTTAATTTTATTGTTTTGGTAGCATTTTTTTCTTCAGTTTTCATGATTTGATTACAAGTATTTACGAATTGATGTTTGTTTGAAATATGGTTAAACTTCCAGAATTTTTAATAAAAATAATTAGTGAAACTAAATAGATATAAATGATTTTATAATTATTCTGGTTATATACCATGAATATGACTCATTCGATGAGTTAAAAATAAACGCTTGGATTTGGTTTGGCAGTTTTGTGCACAATAAACTTGTTTTGTTTTATTATTCCATATTATGAATGTGCAAGGATTACAGAACATTAATCACGATAAAATAAATATATTATGACCTGTTTCAACCATTTAAAATGTTTCATGACCAGTATTGAAGATAGTAATTAAAATTTAAAACTCGTCTTCCTTGAGTGTTATAAATTAACGCATCCCGGACGGTGTTTGCATTTATTGTATAAAAGGAGGGGTAAAAGAGAGATTATGATGAAATATTCCATTATCACAATGAAAATAAATTACATGTAAGGTATTAAAATTATCATGTCATTTGGATAAGGGGAGGTTATAAGGGAGAACAAAATAATGGAACTTAGTAAAAGAAACAGAAAGAAAAGAGAAGAAAGGTTCACCTCTTGAGTGCTTCTCCTTGAGAATCTCCTTAAGGAATTTTTTTGGCCTTTTGTTGATAAAAAAGGTCTTGGACGTAGAAAGAGGACATGGAAAGAGTATTTGGAAGAATTTAAGCAAGTCTTGAGGCTTGAGTGGTGTTACAGGAAGAGGGGGTGAGGGGTGGTTTATATATTGGAGGGGAGAGGAGTTTTCTTAATATTATAATCATTAATTTATTATTTCCTCTCAAGATAAGTAATAGTGAGTATTCCATGAACAAGAATAGTAATATATGAATGTGAGTTCTATATTTGTGTTCTTACATCACTCATGATTATAGGAATAGTTAATTTAAATTATAATGTATTTAGACGGTAAATTAATGTATTTTACTATTCACAAAAAAATTCAAGTATTTCAGGAAAATCCCAAAAATTCACCCTAAACATTTTTCAATGTGTAGAATCCAAAAATGAAGTCCATTTTCAAAAATAATTTTCTAAATATGATTAATTAAATATTTAATTAAATTATTATTTAATAGAAATATATAAACACTTAAAATATTCATCTTCATTTTTAAGGTGCCTAAATTAATTTATACACTCAAGGGTACGGATACCATTCATAAGAGTCATGTTACTATTCATAAGTGTAAGTTACTATTCATAAGGGTAGGTTACTATTCACCTACAATTAAGTTAATTCTATCAGACTCTAATTATCATCTTGAACACAGCCGTGTATATCAGATTTTTAAAATTCAAATCACTGAGCTGGAAAATTTAAGTTTAATGGATAGGTTATTGTTATCTATTATAAGTAATCATGTTTTGTTCTATATAATATTAGTGATTCATGAAATATAGGCTATCTAATGAATATAATGTATTTGAGAGAAACATTCCATAAAATGTTTGGGGTGCTACATTATTCCCTCCTTTGGAAATTTCATCCTCAAAATTTTATGTATAAAGTCCTCCAAAAATATGTGGGTGGTTCTTCTTCATAACATCCTCAGGTTCCCATGTTGCTTCCTCCATATTCTTGTTCCTCCAAAGAACCTTTACTAGACGAGTTGTATGATTTCTCAGTACCTGATCCCTTGTGTCAAGAATCTCGATTGGCTTTTAACAGTATAACAAATCAGTTTCCAGTTCTATTTCTTTATAAGTGAGTACATTCGTTGGTTCTGGAATGTATTTCATCAACAATGACACATGGAACACATCATGAACTTTAGATATACTTGGAGGCGTAGCTAAATGGTAAGCAACAGCTCAGATTCTTTCCAAAATTTCAAATGTTCTGATGTACCTGGGGCTCAATTTCCCTTTATTACCGAACCTTAAGACACCCTTCCATGGAGATACTTTCAGAAAGACATGATCTCCCACTTGGAATTCCAAATCCTTTCTCTGGTTGTCAGCATAACTATTATTCCTACTTTGTTCTGCTTTAATATGTGTTTGGATTGTCATCACCTTTCCCTAGGCCTCTTCAATAAGTTTCAGGCCTATAAGTTTCCTCTCACCAACTTTGTCCCAACAAGTTGGGGTTAGACATCTATTTCCATATAACGCTTCATATGGAGCTATTTGAATACTAGAATGGAAACTATTATTGTAATAAAGCTACACCAAAGGAAATTATTGATCCTAAATACCATGGAAGTCAATAGATCATGATATCATCATGTATTCTAGAGTTTGAATATTCTTTTAAGACTATACGTCAGTTTGGGGGTGATAAGAAGTACTCATACGAAGCTTAGTATTCAATGCCTTCTGGAGACTTTTCCTGAATTTTGATGTAAATGGTGATCTCGATCGAACACAATCGATAGAGGTGCACCATGATGTCTTAAAACATCATTAATATAAAGTCTTTCCAGGCTCTCAAGTAGTAAATCCTCTCTTATAGGAAAGAAATGTGCTGATTTTGTGAGACAATCAATAATTACCCATATTGCATCATTCCTTCAAGGTGTCCTCGATAGTATGGTGAAAAAATCCATCATAATGTTATCCCACTTCCACATTGGAATTGGTATAGGTTGCA
The DNA here is from genome assembly GCA_963277665.1 of Viscum album. Classification (NCBI taxonomy): domain Eukaryota; kingdom Viridiplantae; phylum Streptophyta; class Magnoliopsida; order Santalales; family Viscaceae; genus Viscum; species Viscum album. Next base: position 2,087,474,908 of record OY728132.1, read on the forward strand.
TCACTCATTTAGGATGTTGTCTCTCTACCTTCACTTGTTGACAAACTAGACACATTGACATGTATTCAGCAATTTCCCACTTTATATTATCCCACCAAAAATTTTCTTTCAAATATCTATACATCTTGCTGCTACCCTGGTGCATAAGGAAATTTGAGCTATGAGCATCATATAATAGTTCCCTTTTTAGCTTAGGTACTGATGGAATGCATAACCTCTTCCCAAATTTCAGAAATCCTTTCTCATACATGAAGTCTGCCAATCTCCCATCCTTGAAAGCATTAATTTTCTTGTACTGATTCTCATCATCAGATTGAGATCTTTTTATATTCTCCAATAAATATGTTTTAGCAATCATTTTAAAGAGAAAATATATTTCCCCTTCCTTAACAATTCCCATATCCATATTTAGTAGATCCAAAAATATAGGATCTCTCTCAATCCTCATTTGAGTCAGAAGTCCATGATCTTTCCTACTTAATGCATCTTCCACCTTATTCGCCTTTCCTAGGTGGTATTGTATTGAACAATATTAATATTTGAGTAACTTGAGCCATCTCATTTGCCTCATGTTGAGTTCTTTTTGTGTGAAAATGTATTTCAAACTCTTGTGGTCCGTATAAATCTCACATATTTCTCCGTAGAGATAATGTCTACATATTTTCATAGAATAGATAATGGCTTCTAACTCAAGATCATGAGTTGGATAATTTTTCTCATTTATCTTCAACTTTATTGATGCATAAGTAATAACTTTATCGTTTTGCATAAGGATGAAACCAAGTCCATTCTTTGATGCATCGTTGTATATTACAAATCCATCACTTCTAGATCGAAGAGTCAGAATTGGATCATTGGCCAATCTTCTTTTCAATTACTCGAAGAATTCTGTACATTCTTTTTTCCACACAAACTTAACTTCTTTACATGTGAGATTGGTTAGCGGGTTATCCAGTTGAACGAAATTCTGAATGAAATGTCGATAGTAACCTGCTAAGCCAATAAAACTGTGTACCTCAGTTATGTTTGTTAGCATGGGCCATTCTTGGATTGCCTTTATCTTTTCCAGATCAACTAGGATTTCATCTTTAGAGACAATATGACCTATAAAAGAAACTGATTGAAGCTATAATTCACACTTTCTAAACTTCCCATATAATTCATTTCTTCTAAGAGTTTTCAGAATAATCTACAAGTGATCCTCATGGTCTTCATAGATTTTTCAGTATACCAGGATATCATCGATGAATACCACAAAACAATTATCAAGATATTCCTTGAAAACTCTATTCATTAAATCCATGAAATTAGATGGTGCATTTTTTAGTGCAAAAACCATCACTAAAAACTCATAATGATCATACCTAGTTTGAAATATTGTCTTCGGAATATCTTCCTTCCTCACACGAAGTTGATGATATCTGTATTGAAGGTCAATCTTCAAAAAGTATTGAGATCTATGAATTTTATCAAATAAATCATCAATCTGAGGAAGAGGATACTTATTCTTTATTGTAATAGCATTGATTTCCCTGTAATCAATGCACAACCTCATGGATCTATCATTCTTCTTGACAAAGAGGACAGGGGCTCCCCATGGAGAAACACTTGGTCCAATAAATCCCTTTTTTCTCAATTCCTCTAGTTTTTTATTTAGATCCACTAATTCCATGGTGTCCATTATATAGGGAGTCTTTGATATAAGTCTTTCACCAGGAATTAAATCAATAAAGAACTCAACATCCCACTCTGGAGGATGTCTAGGTAAATCCCCTGGAAATACATCAATGTATACATGAACTATATGCACATCTTGAATTTGAATATTTATTTTGTCACCCATAGATATTGGGTTCTCTTCCTCTACAAGAATTTCATTTAACAAAACTAATGGGGGTGGGTCTAGATAAGAATCAGATGGCGAGATTTCTTCTCTAACGATAAGAGATTATACACCATTTTCAAAAAAATTAACTTTTTTTCTTGAAATAAATTTTCAAATCATAGTTTGACAGCCAATTCATACCGAGAATTGTGTAAAAGTCAACCATTGGTAAGATGATAAGATTAGAAACTAAAGAACTTTTATGTGTAACGAGAGGGACTATTTGACATGCCTTTGTTGTAATGATGCATCCTATAGGAGTTTTGACTGATAACTCCTTTACTAAATCGAATTGTACATGTCTAATTTTCTTGGAAAACTGGGAAGATATAAATGAATGTGATGATCCAAAATTAAATAATGTGTTGGCTAAGTTTGAGGAAACAATTAAAGTACCTACCACCACATCATTAGAAACCTCAGCTTCTGCGGTTGTAATCTCATAAGCTCTCCCTTACTCTCTTGGATTTTTCTGAGGCATGTTTACTTGGAGTTTAGGACACTCATTTTCATAGTGTCCCATCTCTCAATAATTTTAGCATTGAACATCATAAAATTTTTTCGTCCCCTTGAATTCATGAGATAGATAACCCTTTTTTCCTCACTTATAGCAGAATCCCATTCCTTTCAAGCATTTCTTGAGATGATTCTTTCCACAGTTCTTACATAATGGGAATTTCTTTATTCCTTTGTTCTTATTTGGAACTTCACCTTTCCCTATGTTTTTAGAGTACCGCTTTTTATCTTGGTTTCCCATGAAAAAATTTGATCTAGAAAATTCCTTCTCTGTTTTGATGGCACTTGATACAATTTCATCATATGATGTAAATGTTTAAGAAGCTAGTTCCCATAGAAGAAATGAATTAAGACCTTAAAAGAAATAATAAATCTTTTCCTCCAAGTCATGTATGTAATCTACGACGTACCTGGCTAGACTTTTGAAGGTATCCTCATACACTGTAACACTGTCTTCTTCCCTTTTCTTTAAACTAATGAATTTTTTCTTCATCTCAGTTCATTAATCATGAGGGAAATATTTTTCAAAGAATATTTCCTTAAAATTACTCCATTCCATATCTTCTATTTCTTCTTCCTCTGTGGTATTCTGAATCAGGGACCACCATTGATCAGTTTCTCTCTTGAGACAATATATTGTCAGTACTACCTTTTCATTTTCATTGCATCTTAATTAAATGAATATCTTTTCAAGGGACTTGATCCATTGCTTAGAAACCATTGGATTAGTAGAACCATTTAAATATGGGGGATTTTTCCACATAAAATGATCCAAAATAGGTGTGGAATGGGTATTTGTTACAACCTGAGTATGTTGTCCCAATATGGTCATGATCTGATCTGCTCCAACATTGACCGTGTTAACTTCCTCAGTGGGGAGATCCCTACATTACCCATGAGTATTGATTCCCCTTATTCCATTAGATGCCATTTCTAAATAATTTCACATGCTGGATTAGGGTATGAATCATAATATATAATCTTAATTTCATAAAATACTTAGCATAAATTGAGATCTTACGCATGGCTAATCCCATAATCATAAAAATGGTTTCTTTGAAAAATAATTTACATTTCAATCCTTTATAATGTCTTATAAAGAAAATATGAATTATACTAAGCATATCCCTCGGGATTGTCGTAACTAAGAGTACAATAAGGCCAGTTGTCGTGTACCAGTTCACGTTCGAGTTTAGCTCAAAGTGGTGTTTTCAGGTTTTACCCCTAGATACATCTGTTCCAGAGCCACCTCTACCTACTTGTATCTAGACAAGGATGTATTTCTTAAAATATCAACATAATCTATTCCTTACCAAAATACCATGACTTTATTGTATGTTTATACTCAAAGGCTTATCTTAGGGACACTTCCCTAATCTATGTTTTCTAAATATAGTTTCCAAGTTTTCTACTAAACTTCCTCTGATACCAATTGTAACACCCTAACACCTCTAGAATAGATTCGGTGCATTACTTGTTATATTGGCATGGTTATAAGGAATGAAAATCCTGAAGGAACAATCATTTTAGTAGTCTTGAAGAAACTAGATACATATATTTAACTCAAATTACATTGTAAAAGGTTAAAAAATAGAAAACAAAACAAAAACTAAAAACTACATCCTTAGAAACTCAATAAATGATCTCCTATTCATCACCTATTGAATGTAAACAATTGAAAGGGTTGATCTCAAATTATTATTAAGGTTTAAAAATAGTGTAAGCACAAATCAAAAATAACTGAATTGTAAACAATTTGACAAAATCAATATGGCATGGCGAATAAATGAAAAACTCACACCATTAATAAATTAATAATGAAATTGCATCCATAGATTTTTTCATAGTGAAAACCTCGTGGATAATAATAAATGATAATGAATAAAGACAATTATTATTAATTTCACATCATGTATCTGGAACATGATACCATAATACCATATAAATGGTTTAGTTATGTCAGTAGAAACCCATCTGATTTTTTGGAAACAAACTCGAAGGGTTTGTCGCCAAACTGATTTTTCTTATGAGACCTACTGATGCATCGAGGGACTGTAGTGGGCCCCACCTACCTCTGTATCCAAATAATTATTTATAAATAGATTAAAAACAATATTAACATGACTTGACATTATCCGTATAGAATATAGGATATAGATTCATTAATGTTTCCACAGTCAAAACAACATTTAAAATAAATACCGTAAATAAAATGGTATACAACTTAGACAATAATCATATCCATGATATGAGAATATGGATATTTAAATGGAATAAAATTTCAATTGAAAACTTATCTCAAATGGGCATTAGGTACACCACATAAGAAATAGTAGTTGTATAATACTAAGCAAGTCGGAATGAAGTGAAAATTGAGACAAAGCTTGTTACCACGTTGTAATCAATTGAGTCGTATGACCAAAAGTTAATAACCGCCAAATAAATCACAGAATACCATGAATATAAAAATAATCATGATAATATATATCAAATGGATGTACAACTATACCATATATAATAAATAAGAGGCAAACAATGGAAATCCCACAGAATTGAAAGTGTGATGAGAAAACCCCTTAAAAACATTTTGGCATGGTAACAAGTGTTCTTGTGAAGGCTTAATGAGAGGTAAAAGGGTATACCATTATTTATATGTCATAAGGGAAGTATGGGTGAGGTTTGAAAACATATCCTATCATTAGTCATTAAAAATAAAAGAGCACAACATAAGGGAGATTCTTGAACAAAAGTGAGAGAGATAATCATTTACCTTATGCTTGAAGGAGTTCTTGATTGTTCTTAATGACCTGGATAATCAAATTTAGATTCGTTAATTAATAATTCCAGAATCTCATCAACATGTAATTGATATTTTATGACCTTATTAGGTTCCTTAATTGCCTTTTATGGTTTAAGAGATTCAATTTTATTGTTTTGGTATCATTTGTTTCTTTGGTTTCATGATCTGTTTACTTGTATTCAAGAATAGATGTTTGTTTGAAATATAGTTAAACATACAGAATTGTTAATATAAATTATTAGTGAAATTAAAGATATATAAATTATCTTATAATAATTCCGGTAATATTCCATGAAGATGACTCATTCGATGAGTTAAAAATAAACGCCTGGATTTTCCTTGGCGGTTTTCTGCACAATAAACTTGTTTTGTATTATTATTCCATATTATGAATGTGTAAGGATTCCAGAACATTAATCAAGATAAAATACATATATTATGACCTGGTTAAACCATTGAAAATGTTTAATGACCAGTATTAAAGATAGTAATGCAAATTGAAAACACTTTTTCTTTGAGTGTGATAAATTAATGCATCTCAGATGGTGTTTGAATTTATTGTATAAAAGGAGGGTAAAAAGAGATATTATGATGAAATATTCAATTAGAAAAATGAAAATATATTACATATAATTTAATGGAATTATCATGGCATTTGGATGAGGGGAGGTGAGAAAGGAGAACAAAATTTTAGAACATTGTAAAAGAAACTGAATGAAAAGAGAATAAAGGTTCACCTCTTGAGTACTTCTCCTTGAGAATCTCCTTAAGACCTTTATTTTTGGCCTTTTGGTGAGACCATTAGGTCTTGGACATTGGGAGAGGGCTTGGGAAGAGTATTAGGACGAATTTAGGGAAGACTTGAAGCTTGAGTGGTGTGGGAGGAAGAGGGGGTGCGGGGTGGTTTATATAGTGGAGGGAAGAAGAGTTTTCTTAATATTATAATCATTAATTTATTATTTCCTCTCAATACAAGAAATAGTGAGTATTCCATGACCAAGAATAGTAATATATGTATGTGAGTTCGATATTTGGGTGCTTACATCACTCATGATGCTAGAAATAGTTAATTTAAATTATAATGTATTTATACGGTAAATTAATGTATTAAATATTCACCAAAAATTCAAGTATTTCAGAAAAATTCCAAAAATTCACCCTAACCATTTTTGACATGTAGAATCCAAAAATGAAGTTCATTTTTCAAAAATAATTTTCTAACTATGATTAATTAAATATTTAATCAAATCATTATTTAATGGAAATATATGAACACTTAAAATATTCATCTTCATTGTTAAGGTGCCTAAATTCATTTATATACTCAAGGGTATGGATATCATTCATAAGAGACATATTACTATTCATATGGGTAAGTTACTATTCATAAGGGTAGGTTACTATTCATTAGGGTAGGTTACTATTCACCGAAAATTAAGTTAATTCTATCAGAATCTAAATATCATCTTGAACACAACTGTGTATGTCAGATTTTTAAAATTCAAATCACCAAGCTGGGAAATTTAAGTTTAATGGCTAGGTTATGGATATATTCTATAAGTAACCATGTTTTGTTCCATATAGGCTCAGTGATTCATGAAATATAGGCTATCTAATGAATACAGTGTATTTAAGATAAACATACCATAAAATGTTTGGGGTGCTACAAATTACCACTAATTATTACAAATTACCACTAATTATTACAAATTACCAATAATTATTACTGAATACAACTAATTATTACTAATTACTACAAATTAGCACTTATTATTACTAGTTTTTATTAATTTATAATAATTTTTTACTAATTATTGCTTATTTTTTATAATTATATTGCTTTATCGGTATTTTTTACTATTTACCACTATTATTTTACTATTTGCAAATAATTATTACTAATTACGGCTAATAAGGACTAATTACCCCTAACTATTACTAATTACTGTTAATTATTATTAATTACTACTAATTATTACTAATTATAACTATTTATTACTATTTATTACTACTTATTACTATTTATTTCAAATAACCGCTAATTATTACTAATTACAACTAATTATTACTAATTATTACTAATTATTATTAATTATTGCTAATTATAACTAATTATTAATAATTATTACTATTTCCTCTATTTATTATTATTTCCCACTAATTATTACTATTTACCACTATTTATTACTATTTATTACTATTTAATTCTATTTATTACTATTTATTACTAATTATTATTTATTAATATTTATTAATATTTATTAATATTTATTAATATTTATTAATATTTATTAATATTTATTAATATTTATTAATATTTATTACTAATTACAGCTAATTACTACTAATTACATCTAACTATTACTAATTACTGCTAATTGTTACTATTTATTACTATTTATTACTATTTGTTAATATTTATTACTATTTATTACTATTTATCACTATTTATTACTAATTATTACTAATTATTACTAATTATTAATAACTATTAATATTTATTACTATTTATTAATATTTATAACTAATTATTCTTAATTATTACTAATTATTACTAATTATTACTAATTATTACTAATTATTAATATTTATTAATATTTATTAATATTTATTAATAATTATTAATATTTACTACTAATTATTACTAATTATTGACATTTGTTACGATTTTTTACTATTTATTACTATTTATTACTATTTATTACGAATTATTACTATTTATTACTATTTATTACTACTTATTACTAATTATTACTATTTATTACTATTTATTACTATTTATTAATATTTGTAACTATTTATTACTAATTACTTCTAATTATCCCTAATTATTACAAATTACAGCTAATTATTTTTAATTACCGCTAATTATTACCAATTACTGCTAATTATTACAAATTATTACTAATTATTACTAATTATTAGTAATTATTACTAGTTATTACTAATTATTACTAGTTAATACAATTTACAGCTAATTATTACTATTTGCCACTAATTGTTACTATTTACCGCTATTTATTACTATTTGGCACTAATTATTGCTAATTGCCGCTAATTATTACTACTTATTACTAATTATTACTATTTGTTACTATTTGTTTCTATTTATTACTAATTATTAATATTTATTAATATTTATTTCTAATTACTACTATTTACCACCAATTATTACTTTTTACTGTTAATTATTACTATTTACCACTAATTGTTCCTATTTATTACTATTTATTACTGTTTTTTATTGATTACTACTCATTAGTACTTTTTATTACTAATTATTACTAATTGTTACTAATTATTACTAATTATTACTAATTATTAATATTTGTTACTAATTATTACTATTTATTAATATTTCTTACTATTTATTACTATTTATTACTATTCATTACTATTCATTACTAATTATTACTAATTATTAATAATTGTTACTAATTCTTACTAATTATTACTATTTATTACTAATTATTAATATTTCTTAATATTTATTACTAATTATTAATATTTATTACTATCTATTAATATTTATTACTATTTATTACTATTTACTGCTAATTACCGTTAATTATTACTAATTACCGCTAATTACAGCTAATTATTACAAATTAATACTAATTATTACTGGTTATTACTAATTATTACTATTTATTACTAATTGTTACTAATTATTACTTTTTATTACTATTTGCAGCTAATTATTACTATTTACCGCTAATTATTACTAAGTGTTACTATTTACCGCTAATTTTTACTATTTACTGCTAATTATTATTCATTATTACTAATTACAGTTAATTACCGCTAATTATTATTATTTTTTGCTAATTACATCTAATTACAACTAATTATTTCTAGTTATTACTAATTACTGCTAATTACCGCTAATTATTACTAATTTTTATTATTTATTACTATTTTTTACTATTTTTTACTATTTATTACTAATTATTGATAAATATTACTAATTATTAGTATTTATTACTATTTAAAAATATTTAAAATTTCGCATTACTATTTATTACTAATTACCACTAATTACTGCTAATTAATTCAAATTATTTTTAATTAATACCAATTAATAATAATTAATAATAATTAACACAAAGTACTATTAATTAATAATAATTAATACTAATTACTACTAATTAATACTAATTACACGTAATTATTATTAATTAATGATAGTTGAATAAATTAATTACAAATTATTACTATTTACTTTTAAATAAAAAAAATCTTAATGAAACAACATATTTGTAAAAATAAATAACGCAAAATAAAACTATACAATTCTAATTTAATTTAATTACTATTAATTAACAATTATTATAACTAATATAAAATAAAATGAATTAACTAAAAATTAAAAGTAATAGATAAATACATTAAAATTGAATCTTTCGTAGGATGAAAGGCTTGAAAATTGCTCCGATGTAAAATTTTAAACTTTAAAAAAATGAAGAGAAAAATATGAGAGTTTAGATGTAGAGAGGAGTTGAGAGAGTTGTGAAATGGAAAAAATTGTATATGGGTATATATATAGGTTATATTATTTTCAACGAGTACTGTTGCAAATGCTAACCCCCTATTAATTAGGGGCAGCGGTTAAGAAAGTCTTTGCGACGGCAACGAGACCCATTGCAAATGCTAACCCCCTTTAATTAGGGGCGGCGGTTAAGAAAGTCTTTGTGACGAGACCAGTCACAAATACCTACATGCCGATATAGTATTTGGGAAGGGAGAAGATTCCCATCGAAAATACTAGAAACCACGAAAGGGTACTTGTGATGAGAACAGGGTCATGTCGCAAATAGTTCCTCTCGACAGACTATTTGTGATGGGACCCTTCCCCGTCGCAAATAGTCTGTCACATATAACGGTTTTTCTCATAGTGTGCATGACTTAGTGCAAGCTGTCAAGGAGTGTCTTCTAAAAAACAAAAATATCGATATAGAATAGCCGTAGATCTTGAATCTTCTTCTTCTTCTTCTTGAGTAAAAATTGAGCATCATGCAAGGAGCTTCAAGAGTGTGTTCTTAGATGATAGAGCAGGCACTTCTATTCTTCTCAATATTCTATTTTTAACACTTGAGAGAACTCGTGAAATTCATGCAAGGACTTAGCTTTTAGACTCACAACATCAGATCCATATAATTGAGATTGGAGCTTAAATTCCACATTTTATTTTCGTGGAAATACCTTGGCAACAGTACTGACCATTAAATTATTCTTTTTCTTTTTCCCTTCCTTAGCACTTACCTCTTATTATAATCGTTTTTATCTTAAAGTGGTAATCCAAAATTTAATGAATGAACAAAGATATTAAATTTCATTGAAAGAAAACCCACATTAATGAATATAAGGTTTCAAAATGATGTATCCTATTATAGATCACCACATAGCTGAATCTTGTAGATTTGAATACATGTAGCTGAATTGATCGACATATTTGTTCTTCAAGTAGCTGATTTATCTACAGAGCTTAATATGGATAGGCCTTCTTTGTGAACCTGATTTTCTTCATGTAGCCTTCATGATCATGTATCCAAAATTGATGTAGCCAATTTAATTATGTATCCATTTGGGACCACATAGAAGTTTTACCATGTATCCAAATGATATAGATAATTACTCTACATAACTGATTCATGAAACCCTTTGATCAACGTTGTTAAATTCTTGTATAGGTGATTCATCGATGTGGTTGATTTCTATTTAGTTATTTTCATAATATATTTATTTCACATACATAAATCCTTCATGTAGGAAAATTACATAGATAATTTCATTACATAGTTATTTCTCCACATAGTCAAATGCCTCATGCAGACGATTTTCCATACTTAGGAAAAATTTAGAAAACTTTCTAAAAATGAATATTTAATACTTGGATGACATAGATAGTGGTAAAACCTAATGAACACACTTAAAAAACAAAAACAATATTAATATATGGAAGGTATTTGAGATAATAATAACCTACAGTACCTAGGATATGTAGGGTCTACATTAGTAGTCCAACAATCATGCACTTCCCACCTCACATACTTCACTTAGAAAGAGCCCCAATCCATAAGCACAACATGAATCACAACACAACATCCGTCACATGGATAAAAAAACATTATCAAGAACCATGATGGGTCACACAGGTATAATCAGTAATAAAATAATGATCACTTCATAAAGTTCCAACCGTGCCTTTATGTTATCACATATAGCATATACATTTGGAAATCCCTTTTTAAAACAATTTGGTATCCAAACACAATTTCAAAGGAAATCATAATCATTAAAAATAACAATCACACAGCCCAAGGGAAACTCCATGTCACTTTATAAAACTACACCACCCCTTGAAATGATTGAAACCCCTTTTAACCCAAAAGGAAAACTTACTTTGAAAACTCCATTTGGATTAAATCCTAATTAATAAGTGGTTTTCTTGTAGAAAATCATTCTTTTAATTTTATAAAAAATATATAATGTAGAAATAACCAATTGAAAACCAAGTTCCATTAGACTAAATAATTCACACATTTTTTTCAAAGGAAATACCCACCCAAGCATAGAAAACTTTTTAAAAATCTAAACTACATATCATATACATCTTTACATTAATTTAAAAACATTTTCAAAACTTCAAGAATTCAAGTAACTCTTTAATAAAAGGAATCAAATGAAAACACATACCACATTTGGTGAAATCATGTCACCTTCAAATATGACCAGCTGTTTAGGTTTCAAAGGATGGCTCAGATACCAGAGAAAAAAACCCAAATTTATGAACAACCCTAGGTATTGAAATCATCTTACAATGGTCATTATGGTTAGAGGAGAAGATAAAAATTGGAGAAAACCAAAACGAAAGTATAAGGGAATCTTAAAATTTTAATTCGGGTGAATAATCACCAAGAAAACACTTCTAAATCTACTTGGAGGGGCTTGATAGAGGAATAGAACACCATGGAATGTTCCTAATTCACGGGAGAAGAAGAGGGGAATAAAAAGGAGGAAACCCCAATTAAAAGGGACCCAAAAAAGAAAAAAAATAAACCTCTTTGAGTGTGTTACATGATTTTCCCACACGATTTACCAAACCATGTGGTAATCATACAGATTTCCACTATCAAATAGAGTGTAGGATACACACTTAGGATGAAATATTAGTTTAACCACGAACCTTAATCATGTGACCTAGAAAAAGTCCCTAAAATTTTACCCTTTTCAACTTGAAATGCCTCCAACATGAAGGGTTGAGATATCTATCAAATACTCAAACATAAAAGTGACATTGGGGTGTCATAAAATTTCCACGATGCCACTTTCTACCCCCATAAAGTCTTCAACAACTTAGGATAAGTGGGAATTCCAAGACTACCTTCCCTCTAATGAGTACTCTATTATTAACCATCTTTGAAAACCTCAAAACCAAAAACTTGTGACATGAAAAACTCATTCCTTAGGATAAACACTATTTAAAGGTTCATAATTCACCAATAGAAACCCCTGTAGGATTCTTAAAAACTAGACTCTTCAATGGACAAAAGTGAAGATAAAACAAAATATGATATTGGCATAGCCACTCCTATGTTCTTCTTGATATCAGGAATATCAAGATATTCACCACTACCTTTAAGAGACGTATAATTCCTAACCTTGATCAGAGGAAAAAAACATAAAAACTACCTCTAAATATTTGATGTCACTATAGATAAATGAAATCACTTCCTAACCAAAGTAATCCCAAAGGATCACTCCAAAAGAACAAGAAAAACACATAGAGACCTGGTACAGGTCTCTACACAATTTATAATTTCTCTATAATTTTTAAACATTAGATAGAGGCACCAAAAATTAAGATTGTCACCAAAGAGACATGATTCCACTAACCATGATAACCATCTCTGTACACCATAACAGAATACACCCTCAATAACAACCAATAGGTCACTAGAACTAATATCCATGAAAACACACTCCAAGAAACAAGAGGGACACTCCAAAATTCACCTGCCTCTACATGTAATGGCATCGTTCTGAACTTGGGTCACAAAACTATATATAGGGTAACTCATGGGTAAACCCATGTAATATCTGCTCATACAGATCTTGAATAAAATATTAATATGTTGTCTCTTATAGCCTACTCGGAAACCAAATGCATATCCCTATTACAATAGACTACACCCAAGGCATCTCTATGTCATCCATAAAAAAAACTCAACACATGGTCTACGTCACACATAAATGACAACAAGCGTCAAGAATTAATGGGGAATTAAAATATGAAAAGTTTTGAAAACAGGTTCAAAATCCCTTTTAACCATTATACATTAAGAAACTAGGTACACATAATATGGGATAAGTCCCACACCAAAATCAAAATTACAAAAGAGGATGTTCTCCAGAATAATGATCAGCTTACAACTATCTAATGGAAGTGACATCATAGACTACTGAACATATTCAAACTTGGTTCAAAACTTTTTCTTTTGACGTATGACTATTTTACAAAACCGCTAGAAGGGACAAAAATATCTATACATATGAAATGTTTTCAGAGCTATCAAAAATGAGATCCTAACATGTCCAAACTTCCCACACTCTAAGCACACTAACAGATTTCACTTTATTGAAACATGAATTGTATGTTGAGAGGATGCCTTACCATCCTTATCACCTCCTTGTTTGCCCTTTAACTAGCTAGATCATCCTTAAAAGAACTAGAGAGAATTGATGAATCACTCATATCATATTTCCCTGCTAAGATTTCCTCAATGGTTATGGATTTATAAACCACTTCCAAATAAGAATTCAAGTGAGACTAAAACACTTATAAATGTAGTTTCAGACAAGGGCCCATAGAAATAAATCATGCTTTCTTCGAATGGTTGGTATCCAATTTTGGAGAGAATGGTATCAAGCTAGTGAAACTTTCAACATAGTCTTTCATAGACTAATCACCATGGAGGATACTTAAGAACCTCATCACATTCTCAACTCTCACTTATTTAGGACAAAATCATTTAATGAAGGTAGCCGTGAAATATCCCTAAGATAGGGCCTCTAATGGTTGGGACTGAACAATGATCTTCTACCACTCTAGACCCAGTCCTTAAAACTAAGGAATTCTACACCACACTCTAGATGCTTCAGGAGTTTGTAGCGATTTGAAAATATCTTCAAAATTGTATAACCACTCAATCACCTCATTGGATCCTCAGTAACCATAAAATACTGGAGTATACTAGTTCAAAAACACTCATGCATGATCCATGACCTGAGAATAACATGGAACTGCCACTCCATCGTGAGTTTGGGAAGAGTCAGAGACTAGATGGACAACTCATGGATAACTAAGACAACTACCCAACACATTCCCTTCTTGATTTTATGATTATTTTATGGGGTTTTAATTCTAAAACATCATAAAAAGACACTCGATAAAACCACTTTAAATTTAAACACAAAGAGAATAACCACAAAACAAATAAATCAAAATTCCAAAACCACATCAAAACTCCTCACAAGGGAAAAAAATATTGAGGCAAAAAAAGAAAGGTCACAAACCCCCTTTCAATTTATTCTCAAAATATTTGGAAACATGTGAAACCACACACCCAAATAATTTTAAAACTACACACCCAAAAAATCACTACTTTTACTCAACTCACTTATAACAAGGTTAAAATATTTTCATAATAACACCTCACTCACCCAAAATATAGTTTTTCTAACAACACAAACTACTAAATCATAAAACACTTATTTTGGAAATTGATTTGAAAAACTTCACTAACCAAGAATTTCAAATTAAACAACCATAAAAATAATATCAACCAAATAAGAAGCCTAAAACAACAAATGGTAGAAAATAAAAAAAAATCTAAAATTTATCCAATGTGCATGGTTTGGTCACACGTTTCCTTAGACCATGTTCCAAACATGTGACTTCCTAAGGAAGTTATTAAAAAAGGTCCAAAATACCTATTCATTATTTGATAAACCATGCACTATAACACCCCAAGGTTACATAGTACGTTATTTCTTTAATGTAATTCAATAGATTTCACCTCACACAACACCAAGTTCGAGTGCACGATGACTTACCAAACTAGCCGTTCTAAAGAGTTATGAATAGTATTAACTGAATTGTAAATTTTATATATTCCATATAATTTTAATATCCATATTATGTATTTCTTAAACATAATATAAGAACAAATTCATTTTAGATAAAAGAAGTATTTTTCAAAAAATGAAATTTTACCGCCTTTTAATGAAGAACCCTTTTTAAATCCAATATTTGACATTTTTATATATTCAATTTGACAAATTAAACTTCTTATTTATAATTGGGACATAAAAATTTATTTTGATAAATTTTTTGTGTTTTTATGATAACTTTCATATTTAGGTGAATAGTGAAAAATACAAAATTTTAATTGAAAACATCTTTTTTAATCAAAATACTTTATAGTGTTCAATTAAACATTTGAATAGATTGGAAGTATCATTAGATTATATTTTTACCATTCAATCCAATTTTGGTCATTGGAATTAATTTCACTTTGAAATTATACATAAACAAGTGTCAATATTTTGATAGTTATTGTTTCTTAAAAACAAAATATTTGTTTTGACTACGGTAATTAATTTTAAATTAATTAATTCAACTTCTATGTTTTTAATTAGGTAAAATAGACAACATTTTTGAATTCATAATATCAGATATATCTTAGGATGAATTTTTGGTATTTTTCTGAAAAACTTCAGTTTTTGATGAATAGTAAAACCACTTAGTAGTAGTTAAAAAGCTGACTTTTTCATTTAAATGAAATTTTACTGCTTCTATGAATTTAATTTTGAAAATTTTATATACATGGATGTTATTATTATGTAAAATTTTGTTCAATAAGATGAAAATAATTTTTTGTGAATAGTAACTTTTCACTTTTACTTACAGTAGTTAAAAGTAAATAGGGTAATTCAAGGTAAAAAAAAATATTATAATAATATAGAATTACCTTAACACTTATCCTAACCTTACTAGATGATTCATAGTCAACCATGGCCATCCTTGGGTCGAATTTGGGACCCCATGGAGTGTCACGACCCATCCTCGGGACCCGTGTCGTGACTACCCCAAGCCCGCCTTCCATAGGCCAGGGGCTGGCGACTAGCACCAAGGCGTAAAATCCCGGAAAAGGGGAAGGCATTGCCTTTGAAAAGTAAACAAACACCACAGAGTAAGCAAGCGGAAAAGTAAACACTAAGTAAAATCTGTAACAAGCTGTGCTGAAAGTAAAAGGGGCCGGAAATACAAGCCCAACTGTAAAGTACAACTAAAAGGGGAAAATAGCAACTGAGAAGAAAAGCCGCAGCGTCGAGCCGTCCTCTGGAAGTACCACCTGAAGGGTGGGTACAGATAGCCTCCACTAGTCCTTGGGTCCACCTGACCGCTCCGAGTACGTCCCGCCCAGTGGTCCACCTCCAGGTACCGTCCTGCTCCACAAGCCTCCACCACAATTAGCGTTGTCCGTCGTCTGCAACCAACACAATGTAGTGCGGGCATAGCCCGTGCAGGGGTGAGTATAAGCTACTCAGTAGGGACCCCAAGACCCCTGAAGGTCTCCCGAAATCCACAAAGGATAAACCAAAAAGTAAAGATCCAATCACGAAGTAACAACCGACACTGCTTAGGTATATGCCCATACATATACCTAAGTCATCAATTCCCGTTCGGCTCCAACATCCGAGCCCAAGCACAACACAGTCCACACAGGGAAGCAAAACGTATATCCACACAGGATAGCACAACACAATCCACGAAGGAGAGAAAAGTAATCCACGAAGGAAAGTAAACAGTAAATCCACACAGGATAGTTCAACACAATCCACAAAGGAGAGTAACACAAGATTCAGCTCACACAGGTATACTTCTTGTATGACGATAAAGATGATCACTGATCCATCTAAATCGTCAGACCCACAAAGGATCGAAAGGTACTAACCCCCACAATGACCCACACAAGAGCGGACCCACACAGGATCAATAGGTAACTAACCCCCATAAAGACCCACACAGGATCGGGCCCACACAGGACCTGTAGGCGCTGGCTCACACAGAACCGCTGAGCGCTGACCCACACAGGATCTGTAGCACTGATCCACATAGGATCACTGCGTGCAGTAGTCGTCGCAGTCCACTGAGGATCTCTGCACATTCGTCGGAGTCGCAGTCCACTAGGGATCTCTACACAGTCGTCGTCGCAGTCCACTACGGATCTCTGCACAGTCTTCGTCGCATTCCACTAAGAATCTCTGCACAGTCGTCGTCGTAGTCCACTAAGGATCTCTGCACAGTCGTCGTCACAGCCAGCTCTAGGGTTCCCGCACACAGCAAGCTCGTTCGGGAGGGTCCGCTCCATGAGCCGAAAGGCTGATACATCGACTGACACATAGTGCAGAGTTGATGTATCCAAAAGTTCTGTATCGTCAACAGGAACTCAACGTCGAAGATGGCGCGTCAATCGGACGCCTGGTCTGAGAGTTATTGGTGTTTTCGTCCCAGGGGCCCGGTTGGTTTTTAAGGCAAAACCAACCCGACCGTACTCCACCTATGTCCAAACCTCGGGTGGGGTATACCAAAAGATCTGTCTCACTTAGAGGAAAACAACAAAGTCGACGGCACGTCGATCAGACGTCCGAAGCTCAAGATATGAGCGTTTCCGCTCCGAGGGCCCGGTTGGTTTCGTGTACGAACCAACCCGGCCGAACTCAAAGTATTCTGAAACCTTGAGTGCGATATACTGAAACCACTGTCTCGATCCAAGGATCGTGTTTCCGCTAACGGAGAGTCGTTTGAAGGCCTGTAACTCAAGTTACGGGCCAAAAACTGAAACGGTCCGAAGACGGGGGTCTCGGCCCGGGCCGACCCCCCCCCCCCCCCCTGGGTCGGCCGAACCGGGTCGACCTGACCCGGTCCAACCTGGCTGGACCCGGTCCGGCCAGGCCAGGGTGCGGCCCGGCTCGGCCGGCCGGTCCGGCTCGGCTTGGCCGAGCGGCCGAACGAAGCAGCCGCGGGGCGCTGCCCCCGCGGGTTGGAAGTGTCGCAGCCCCGCGTGGGGCCGCGCTGGAGTCAACGGACGTGGCATAGCTGCATCCCGTGCGTGAGGGCCGGACCCGCGAGGCCGCGGGTCCGCTGGCCGCCGCCGTTGCGGCTTCAGCCGCGGCGGTCCTGTCCGGCGGCGCACCGGGGCACCGCCGCCTCCGGCCGCCGGCGACCCGTGCTGCCGGAGGCTTCCGCGGGCCACCGGACTTGCTCTGGTGGTCCGTTTTCCTTCCCGTCTGCGCCAGTGCTCCTCCCGGGTTCCGTTCTTCACTTCGGAAACATTAAATTCCCTTTTCGGCACGTTTTGTCGTCGCCCGCCAAATCCGCACAACAACGAAGAACGGCGGAGGGTTGTCGGGCCGTGTTTGTTTGGCCCGCACCCTCCGCGTTAGGTGATAACAATTGGTAGGATTAAACAACACATCAAACAACAATTTTAATATATTAAAATTTTTCTTATGAAACCGGTTCTTTAATTTAAAATAAACGTTCACGGGAAAATAAAATTATTCACAACAACCCCTACCTCGTCAAGTCGTCGCACGCGCGTTCTTCGCGGAATTGATGGTCGCGGAAGGTGGGGATCGTCGCGTCGTCGTGGTATCTGGAATTGCGTCGACAAACTCTGAGGTCCAAGAAACAACAGATTTAATTTTAATAATTAAATCTAGCTTGAGTTAAAAACCACAAAGGAATTTAAAGAATCGCAAACTCTCACCTCAACGGATGGTCGAAGGTTCTTGTCGTGGAGGAAGGAATGTCGCAGAAGAATGTCGCGGGAGAGGAAACGTCGGCATCGCGGCACATTGCGTCGCGACGTCGATTTCCGCGAGTTCGGCGTTCTTCGTCAGAGGCCGGCGTTCTTCGCGTTCTTCGCGTTCTTCGCGTTCTTCACGAAGGAGGATGAAGAACTCTTGGTTTCTGTCAAATCCTCTCAACAAACATTTTTCCAGAAGTCGTGTGTTGGTCTTATTTTATTAATACGCCAACGGATTTCAAACCAGTTAAGAAACGAATGAAATTAATTCATAGAATTAATTTCAATGAAGAAAACCGCCCAATTAATTCAACGAAGAAAACTGCCCAATTAATTGGTGCGTTAAGAAATTAAGAAAACGCGTTAGTTGACTTTCATAATGACGGGTTTTCGCGGGTGCGTTACTTAGCGGAAAGCAACGGTGGGGCTCATGCGGGTCCCACCTCACAAATATCCTACCAAGAGGGTAGGATATTTTTGGATAGCACCCTATCTGCATCAACTCATCTTAAGACGCTTTAAGTGGCTTCAAGTGGCTTCCAAGTGGATTAAGTGAAATAAAATAAAGTTTGTCGTACAATTATTTTATTTCTTAACTTTAAGCCCGAAAATTAAAAACCACACCCGAGCAAATGCAACTCCGGAAGAGGCGTTTCTAAGTAAGTACCAGCGCTGCGATTCCATCAGTGCCATCAGAATTTGATTCCGAGCACCGGTTCAAAAGTTAGAAAAACCCGCTCATCCGTTCACTGAACGTACCCGAGCCAAACTTCAGAAAATGATTCCGGGCACACCGGGCCTCGGAATCAGGTGCCGTCAGAAACTGCGCTCTTGTAAAATTCCAAAGAAAATTAAGAAAAAAAAAATTCCTTGAAATTTGCGTGTCTTTACATTACTCCCACCTGAGGGCTTTATGTCCCCGTAAAGATACATCATAAACTAGGGAAACAAATGTGGGTACTGAGCATGCATCTGAGCCTCCCGCTCCCATGTGCTCTCTTGGAGGTTCCCGTGCTTCCATCTGATGCACACAAGAGGAATAGATCGCCCACGTAAGACCCGCTCCTGTCGATCTTCTATCTCCACCGGGACCTCCGTAAAAGTCGCTCCATAATCCACGTCTAGCTCCCCATGGTCAATGATGTGCATCGGGTCGTGCACGTATCTCCTCAGCTGGGATACGTGGAAGACGTCGTGCACCCGGTGCAACTGAGGTGGTAGAGCCAGGCGATAAGCCACCTCGTCAATCCTGCTGATTACCTGGAATGGTCCGATGAAGCGTGGAGAAAACTTGCCGCCTCGGCCAAATCTCCGCAAACCACATCGAGGTGAGACACGCAAGAAGACATGGTCGCCATCCTCTAACTCTAGTGGCCTCCTCCTCCTGTCATCATAAGACTTCTGCCAGCTCTGAGCTGTCCTCATCCACTCCTGGATGACCTGGACCTTCTCTGTCGTGGCCCAGACCATCTCTGGTCCCACAAGTGCTGACTTCCCAGGGTCTGTCCAGCACAAAGGAGATCTGCAAGGTCTGCCGTATAACGCCTCGTATGGTTCCATCCCGATGGTCGAGTGGTAGCTGTTGCTGTACGTGAACTCCACCAATGGTAGGTGGTCCTCCCATCTGCGACCAAAGTCGAAGACACATGCGCGGAGCATGTCCTCGAGAGTTTGAATGGTCCTCTCTGTCTGACCATCCATCTGAGGGTGAAAGGCGGTGCTCAGACGTAGCCGCGTCCCGAACGCCTCCTGTAACCCCTTCCAAAGCCGAGAAGTAAAGCGAGCATCCCGATTGGAGACGATAGACGATGGCACACTGTGAAGCCGTACAATCTCCTGAACTTAGAGATGCCCCAAGCTCTCCACTGAGCCCTACTCTCGGATGGGTAAGAAGTGACCCGACTTGGTGAGTTGGTTGAAAATCACCCAGATGGAGTCGTGACCTCTGGAAGTGCGTTGAAGTCCAGTAACGAAGTCCATAGATATCCCATCCCACTTCCACTCCGGGACCTCCAAGGGCTGTACCAAGCCTGCTGGTACCTGATGCTCTGCCTTCACCTGCTGGAAGGTGAGGCATCGAGAAACGAACTCTGCCACAGCCTTCTTCATGCCCGGCCACCAGTGCTGTCATCTGAGGTCCTGGTACATCTTCGCCACTCCAGGATGTACCGCCAAAGGAGAAGTGTGAAACTCTCTCAGCACCTCCTCTCAAAAAGCGACTGGTACCAAGTTACGTCCTCTGAAAAGGATGTCGTGCCCTGCTCCAAAGGAGAAGCCATCAGGTGCCTATCCTGAGGATAACTGTGCACGCCGCGTCTCACAGTCAGCGTCCTCACGTTGTGCCTCTCTAACCCGCTGCAGTAGTGGAGGGGTGACTGTGAGAGACTGAATGAAGGCTGCTCCATCTCTATCCATGAAGGATATCTGCAAAGCGGCTAGCTGCTCTGTCGCCTCCTCAAGTAGCTGGATGCCCGTCCTCCTGCTGAGGGAATCGGCTACCACGTTCCCCTTCCCAGGAGTATAGACTATATCAAAGTCATAGTCGTGGAGGAACTCGAGCCATCGCTGCTATCTCAAGTTCAGGTCCTTCTGCGAGAAGATGTACCTGAGACTCTGGTGGTCAGAAAAGACTGTAAAGCGCTCGCCCATCAGATAGTGTCGCCATGTCTTCAGAGCGAAGACCACTGCTGCTAACTTCAGGTCATGGGTAGCGTAGTTCTGCTCATGAGGCCTCAACTGACGTGATCCATAGGCAATCACGGCCCGCTCCTGCATCAGGAGACACCCAAGTCCGGTCCCTGATGCATCGCAGTAGACTACGTATCCAACTCCCTCCTCAGGCAACCTCAAGATAGGTGCGCTGGTCAATCTTTGTCTCAGCTCTTGGAAGCTATGCTGACATCTGTCTGACCACACAAAGGGTTTCCCCTTCTTCTTCAAAGCTGATAGTGGTGCCTCAACTCTGGAGAAGTCTGGCATGAATCTTCGGTAGTATCCAGCTAGACCCAAGAAACTCTGCACCTCCGTCACGCTCCTGGGTGGCTCCCAAGCTAGCACTGCCTCGATCTTCGCGGGATCCACAGTAACTCCCGCCTCAGAAATGAAGTGCCCCACGAAGTGGACCTCACGTAACCAGAACTTGCACTTGGAGAGCTTTCCATAGAGCTGGTTCTCTCAGAGTGTGTCTAGTACAACCCACAAATGGTAGGCATGCTCCTCCTCCGTGGTCGAGTACACCAAAATGTCGTCGATGAAGACCACGAAAAATCGATCGAGGTATGGCTAGAAGATCCTGTTCATGAGGCTCATGAACACTGCTGGAGCGTTGGTTATGCCGAAAGGCATATCCAAGAACTCATAGTGTCCATACCGACACCTGAAGGCCGTCTTCGGCACGTCCTCGTCTCGAACTCTGAGCTGATGATTGCCTGGCCTGATGTCTATCTTCGAGAACCACCGTGCTCCCTTGAGCTGATCGAAGAGGTCATCAATCCTCGGTAGCGGATACTTGTTCCTCACTATCAACTGGTTCAGGTGACGATAGTCGACACACAGTCGCAATCTCCCGTCCGCCTTCTTGGCGAATAATATCAGGGAAGCCCAAGGTCAAACACTGGGTCGGATGAACCCCTTGCCCTGAAAGTCCTCCAACTGTACCTGCAGCTCTCGAAGCTCAGCGGGGGCCATCCGATACGCTGGAGTGGATATCGGGGTTGTCCCGGGGTACAGATCAATATAAAAGTCTACCTCTCTGCGAGGAGGTAGCCCTAGAACGTCATCGGGAAAGACGTCCGCATACTGATCCACCACTGCAGGAAAACTAGGACTCCGCACGTCCACTGCTCCTAGGATGAGACTAGCCAACTGATGAGTGATGGGTTGTCCTCTCCTCTGCGGAAGTCCATCCTATGCTGCGAAGGCTCCCTTCTCGCCGGTGAAGGTGAACCTGCTCCCGTCGGTGCGTACACATCGCACCTTGCGCCTAAAACAGTCAATCTGAGCATGGACTGTAGATAACCAATCCATGCCCAAGATGACATCGTAAGGCCTCGACGCCGCTACAAGAAGATCCCAGCCGAAGCTCTCGCCTCCTAGAGTAAGCTCACACTGCCGGCACTAGTGTGTAATCGTCGAGTCTGCTCCCGTAGGGGTCTCTAGCCGTAAGGATCGAGCCAACGGCTCTGTCAGAATCTCCGAGCTCTGAACAAGGGCAGCGGCTATGAAAGAGTGACTTGCTCCTATGTCTATAAGAATTGCAGAAAGGGTGGAATAGACACAGATCGTACCTCGAATCATCTCTGGCGCATCGTGGTCATAGGCCTCCACTGCCTGGAGCTGTGCATGTCTCTGCCCGCCAGCTCCCTGTGGTCGGGGCGGGCCTCCTGGTGGTGGTGGTGGCCGAGCCTCAAAGCGTCGCCCACCACCAGCTGCTCGGCCAACTCCTCTACCTCATCCACCTCCTCCCTGCGGACCGCCACGGTCGACCCTCTACCTCTGCCTGGGTGGCCCCTCCACCATCTACTGCTCCTTGGTACGGCGGGTCGGGCAGTCACGAGCCATGTGGCCCTGCCCGCCGCAGGCGTAGAACTGTCTGCCTCTCGGAAGACTGGCTTCGCGCTGTGTGCCCCGCACTGCTGAGCCAGTGTCCTGAGGTCGTCTACGAGAGGGTCTGGTCTTCCTGGAACCCCGAGTCATCCATCGACTACCTGCTGCCGAAGACTCCGCTACCTGCCGCCCTGCGGTAGGTCTCGCTGTGGACTCAGCCAGAAAGCTCTCGATCAGAAGGGCCTGCTCCAGTACTCCTGCCTGATTCGGAATGCTGAGGGAGATCAGCGATGCCCTGATCTCATGTCTCAAACCCTGCTCAAAGGTCTGGGCCCGGAAGAATGGGTCCCGTACCATATCTGTCGAGTAGCGAGAAAGATCGGTAAACCTCACCGCGTACTGGGCGACCGTCAAGCTGCCCTGCCGCAGCTGAAGAAGCTCATGGATGTGCACTACATGGAGGGTGACCGGGACGAACTCTGAGCGGAAGAGGCTCTCGAAGTCCGTCCAAAGAATAGATGCCTCATCGTGCACCTGGAGCATCAAGCTCCACCATCGTCCTGCTGCTGCGTGCAGTAGGCTCGCCGCGAGGATCACCATGAGGTCTGTTGGTGTCCTCACTAGCCTGAAAACTCGAACGACCGCCTCCAGCCAGTCCTCGGCTGCCTGGGGGTCCATCTCCCCACGAAACCTGGGTGCTCGCTGGCGCTGGAACTCGTGCAGAGCTCTGAGGTGACGTGCATCGTCAGCGGTCGGTGCTGGTAGCATCGGGGGCTCGACGGGTAGAGGTACCACCGGTGCCTCCGCCGTCAAAGGGCCCTGTACCGAGGCCTCTTCACTCGGCGGGCTGTCGTCGCGCTCTACTCTCGGAACCCTAGCTGGCTGCCATCGTGGGGCCATCCTGAAAAGGAAACAAGTGTGCCACGGTCAGAACAGTATACTTGGTGAGCTGACACAAGTAATCTCAAAGAAAACTTGAAACACAAATACAATCAATGTTTTCGTGCATTAAGTCGGAAATCATAAGTCAGGGTCCTGGTGTACGGATACGTCGGCCACCGCACCAACACTGGACTCCCTGGACTGATAACCACACTCAATACGCTAAACACTATTGCTTCAAATAGAAGAAAGATCAGAGTCTGCGGTAGAATCGACCACCTTTGATACCAATTTTTCACGACCTGTCCTCGGGACCCGTGTCGTGACTACCCCAAGCCCGCCTTCCATAGGCCAGGGGCTGGCGACTAAAACCAAGGCGTAAAATCCCAGAAAAGGGGAAGGTATTGCCTTTGAAAAGTAAACAAACACCACAGAGTAAGAAAGCGGAAAAGTAAACACTAAGTAAAATCTGTAACAAGCTGTGCTGAAAGTAAAAGGGGCCAAAAATACAAGCCCAACTGTAAAGTACAACTGAAAGGGAAAAACAGCAACTGAAAAGAAAATCCACAGTGTCGAGCCGTCCTCTGAAAGTCCCACCTGAAGGGTGGGTACAGATAGCCTCCACTACTCCTTGGGTCCACCTGACCGCTCCGAGTACGTCCCGCCCAGTGGTCCACCTCCAGGTACCGTCCTGCTCCGCAAGCCTCCACCACAATCAGCGTTGTTCGTCGTCTGTAACCAACACAACGTAGTGCGGGCATATCCCATGCAGGGGTGAGTATAAGCTACTCAGTAGGGACCCCGAGACCCCCGAAGGTCTCCCGAAATCCACAAAGGATAAACCACAAAGTAAAGATCCATTCACGAAGTAACAACCGACACTGCTTAGGTATATGCCCATACATATACCTAAGTCATCAATTCCTGTTCGGCTCCAACATCCGAGCCCAAGCACAACCCAGTCCACACAGGAAAGAAAAACGTATACCCACATAGGATAGCACAACACAATCCACGAAGGAGAGCAAAGTAATCCACAAAGGAAAGTAAACAGTAAATCCACACAGGATAGTTCAACACAATCCACAAAGGAGAGTAACACAAGATTCATCTCACACAGGTATACTTCTTTTATGACGATAAAGATGATCACGGATCCATCTAAGTCGTCAAACCCACAAAGGATCGAAAGGTACTAACCCCCGCAATGACCCACACAGGATCGGACCCACACAGGATCAATAGGTAACTAACCCCCGCAAAGACTCACACAGGATCGGGCCCACACAGGACCTGTAGGCGCTGGCTCACACAGAATCGTTGAGAGTTGACCCACACAGGATCGGATCCACACAGGATCTGTAGCACTGATCCACATAGGATCGCTGAGTGCAGTAGTCGTCGCATTCCACTGAGGATCTATGCACAGTCGTCGGAGTCGCAGTCCACTAGGGATCTCTAAACAGTCGTCGTCGCAGTCCACTAGGGATCTCTGCACAGTCATCGTCGCATTCCACTACGGATCTCTGCACAGTCGTCGTCGCAGTCCACTAAGGATCTCTGCACAGTCTTCGTCGCAGTCCACTAAGGATCTCTGCACAGTCGTCGTCGCAGCCATCTCTAGGGTTCCCGCACACAGCAAGCTCGTTCGGGAGGGTCCGTTCCACAAGCCGAGAGGCTGATACATCAACTGACACATAGTCCAGAGTTGATGTATCCAAAATTTCTGTATCGTCAACAGGAACTCAACGTCGCAGACGGCGCGTCAATCGGACGTCTGGTCTGAGAGTTATTGGTTTTTACGTCCGAGGGGCCCGGTTGGTTTTTAAGGAAAAACCAACCTGACCGCACTCCACCTACGTCCAAACCTCAGGCGGGGTATGCCAAAAGATCCGTCTCACTTAGATGAAAACAACAAAGTCGACGGCACATCGATCGGACGTCCGAAGCTCATGATATGAGTGTTTCCGCTCCGAGGGCTCGGTTGGTTTCGTGTACGAACCAACCCAGCCGAACTCAAAGTATTTCGAAACCTTGAGTTCAATATATCGAAATGATCATCTCGTTCCAAGGATCGCGTTTCTGCTGACGGCGAGTCGTTTGGAGGCTCGTAGCTCAAGTTACGGGCCAAAGCCCGAAACGGTCCGAAGACGGGGGTCTGGGCCCGGGCCGACCCGGCCAGACCCCCCCCTGGGTCGGCCGAACCGGGTCGACCCGACCCGGTCCAACCCGGATGGACCCGGTCCGGCCAGTCCAGGGCGCGGCCCGGCTCAGCCGGCCGGTCCGGCTCGGCTCGGTCGAGCGGTCGAGCGAAGCAGCCGTGGGGTGCTGCCCCCACGGGTTGGAAGTGTCGCGGCCCCGCGTGGGGCCGTGCTGGAGTTAACGGACGCGGCATAGCCACGTCCCGTGCTTGAGGGTTGGACCCGCGTGGCCGCGGGTCCGCTGGCCACCGCCGCCACCGCGGTCCTGTTTGGCGGCGCGCCGGGGCGCCGCCGCCGGAGGCTTCCGCGGGCCACCGAAGTTGCTCCGGTGGTCCGTTTTCCTTCCCGTCTGCGCCGGTGCTCCTCCCGGGTTCCTTTCTTCACTGCAGAAACATTAAATTGCCTTTGCGGCATGTTTTGTCATCGCCCGCCAAATCCGCACAACAACGAAGAACGGCGGAGGGTTGTCGGGCCGTGTTTGTTTGGCCCACACCCTCCGCGTTAGGCGATAACAATTGGGAGGATTAAACAACACATCAAAAAACAATTTTAATAAATTAAAATTGTTCTTATGAAACCGATTCTTTAATTTAAAAGAAACGTTCACGAGAAAATAAAATTATTCACAACAACCCCTACCTCGTCAAGTCGTCGCACGCGCGTTCTTCGCGGAAGGTGGGGATCGTCGCGTCGTCACGGTATCCGGCGTTGCATCGACGAACTCCGAGGTCCAAGAAAGAACAGATTTAATTTTAATAATTAAATCCATCTTGAGTTAAAAACCACAAAGGAATTTAAAGAATCTCAAACTCTCACCTCAACGGATGATCGAAGGTTCTTGTCGCGAAGGAAGGAACGTCGCATAAGAACGTCGCGGGAGAGGAAACGTCGGCGTCGCGGCACACGGCGTCGCGTCGTCGATTTCCGCGGGTTCGACATTCTTCGTCGGAGGCCGGCATTCTTCGCGTTCTTCGTGTTCTTCGCGAAGGAGGATGAAGAACTCTTGGTTTCTGTCAAATCCTCTCAACGAACATTTTTCCAGAAGTCGTGCGTTGGTATTATTTTATTAATACGCCAACAGATTTCAAACCGGTTAAGAAACGAATGAAATTAATTTATAGAATTAATTTCAACAAAGAAAACCGCCCAATTAATTCAACGAAGAAAACTGCCCAATTAATTGGTGCGTTAAGAAATTAAGAAAATGCGATAGTTGACTTTCATAATGACAGGTTTTCGCGGGTGTGTTACTTAGCGGAAAGAAACGGTGGGGCTCGTGTGGGTCCCACATCACAAATATCCTACCAAGATGGTAGGATATTTTTGGATATCACCCTATCTACATCAACTCAGCTTAATCCACTTTAAGTGGCTTCCAAGTGGATTAAGTGAAATAAAATAACGTTTGTCGTACAATTATTTTATTTCTTAACTTTAAGCCTGAAAATTAAAAACCACACCCGAGAAAACGCAACTCCGGAAGAGGCGTTTATAAGCAATTACCGGCACTACGATTCCATCGGTGCCCTCAGAATTCGATTCCGAGCACCGGTTCAAAAGTTAGAAAAACCCGCTCGTCCGTTCACTGAACGTACCCAAGCCAAACTTCAGAAAATGATTCCGGGCACACCGGGCCTCAGAATCAGGTGCCGTCAGAAACTGCGCTCTTGTAAAATTCCAAAGAAAATTAAGAAAAAAAAATTTCCTTGAAATTTACGGGTCTTTACATGGAGCCACTTAAAAATGATAATGACACTTTAGTTTAATTAACTTAAAGTCAAGACAAAAATGACATTAACAAATATCTTTTAGAATATCAATTTTTACATGGGGTTATATAAGTCATATTTTCAACTATAAATATTCATTGGAAATATAAATATATTCCTTAAATTATGTTATATTTTTATACATTTTTAGACATCAAATAAATTAAATTATTTATGGCAGAATAATGATGTGGTATTTACCTATTTAATAAATGATTTAAATAAATAAGATTATTTTTATTAAAAAAATATCCAAAACCTGTACAATTCTTATTAGATTATTATATTTCTAACATGATTCATATTATCTTCAACTTTAATGAGTTTTTTAAATTTTGAAACCGACGATAAGTTTATAATAAAATAACATTTTCAAACTTTCTTAAAGAGCTCTTCTCCTATCTTATAATAGGACACCACTTATAACCCATTCCTCACACCTCTCAAGCCCCTTGTATCATCCAAAACCTACCCAAATAATCTCTCAATATCCATCTCTTCCACCTAGAAGCTTTACCTTAGGCATAAGTCACTTCAAAAAGTCCTTTTGGTTCAAACCAAATTGAGTTACCCAAATTAAAGGTAATGGTTTTCCTTAACTTTTTTTCCTTTTATTTTACTTATCCAACCCCTAAACACTTTTTATTTATTTATTTTATAACAAAAACATTATCCTAAATATACTAGTATGTTTTGATGAGAAGCATTCTAACTACACTTACACACACCTCCATCTAATGGGTAAAGAACATACTGTTTCTGAGGGTGGAAAACTAACACCTCGCGAAATGATGATTGTTCAATTATCTCCTAAAACCTCTCATGGAGGACATTAAGATGGAACTGTATTTATATATGACATATATTATGTTTTTGTTTTCTTTATTATTTTGTATTTTCCATTTATATCATACCTTTATGGTTTCCATTATGGGTAAAATGCTATAATTTCATTTGAGGAAGTGCGGACTACCGCCCCTTCAAAGACATATGACTCGTTAATTCCTTATCTGGGGCATATGAAGGATGAAGTTAATGATATTATATATTATATTATACTGGAATTATAATATACCTATTTATAATTATGTTTTAA
Source organism: Viscum album (assembly GCA_963277665.1). Classification (NCBI taxonomy): domain Eukaryota; kingdom Viridiplantae; phylum Streptophyta; class Magnoliopsida; order Santalales; family Viscaceae; genus Viscum; species Viscum album. Next base: position 2,087,504,479 of record OY728132.1, read on the forward strand.
TTCCATTAAAATGAAAAATAGAAATGAAAGTTGTGTTCATGCGTATGTACGGCTTACCGTCTCCATAAACGGTGCATTTCATTTCTTATCTCCAAATGTTATGTACTGTTATAAATACATATATATACTAAATATAATATATATATATATGATATCTAAATCATTTATATCATTCTATATTTAATGGAATTTTGACCACATCGACAAACTGTAATTATAACAAATTCATTTTTGACTCAAGTTCCGAACATCGATAAAATTTTCAATATGAACTCAAATAATTAACTAATTGTTATAGAAAGGTAATAAGTGATATAAAATGAATAATAAGCTTGAAAAAATTTCTTAATAAAGTATAAATTAACTTAAGTTTATTATTCAAGAATAACATGGAACATACAAGATAAGTTGGACTTGCGGTATGGGGTTTCTTATCTCACTTTTTATTCCGTGAGATTTTCATTGTTCGACACTTATTTATTGCATGTGGTGTATTTTTTACTTCCATTTGATATATATTATCATGATTCTATTTATATTAATGGTATTCTGTTATTCATTTGGTGTTTATTAACTTTTGGTCATATGACTTGACTGATTACAATGAGGTAACGGGTTTTCATCTCGCTCTTTATTTCCATGAGAATAATGCTATATTTGACATTATTTAATTTTGTGTGGTGTATGTACTTCCCATGATTGTATTCTTGGTGTAATATAATTTTATTTATGGGTATTTACATCTTCATTGTATGATGCTTTTTTCATGGGGTGTATGTTTCGTAAGTTACCAAATCAGTAAGGGAATTTCAAATTTCAATTTACATTCATTGGGCTTTACGCATACTTCATTGATTATTTTACTCCATGATTATGAGTGAAATAAATATTTATTATTTATCTAGTAATTTATACTCCCATTTGGGTGGATATACTTTTGATACAAATAATCACTCCATTAATAATTACTCAAGTCATTGATATGAACTTGATAAGAGTAATCTTAACACAATTTCCATTCATTGAGTTAAACATCCAAGTCATTGGTATAGTTTTTACAAGAATATGTGTGAATGTCCTCTAATTGATTTACACTAAATATACAATCATGTTGAGTTTATTTATATTTTTCACACATAATTATGTCATTGATTTATCCTTAACCTATGTATATGGTCTTTATAAGGGATTTCATCTCAATTTACATTCCATTAAGACTTCTTTGTTGTTATACTCCAATTCACTTTTATATGGTGTATATAATATACTTTGACATAGTATATCATGAATACCTTTATTCTCATGATATTTTAAATTTTTTATTACCTCACTTATTTGTATTCAAGTGTCTCTATTTTGGTTAAGAACTCTAACTAAAATATCATTTAAATGTTTTAAATATTTATTATTGTAAATATTTCTCATTAATGTCCATGTTTAAAAAATGGTTTTAAGGATTTATTTATATGAAAATTAATTTTTTAAAATTAAAATTCATTTTAAAAGTTTCAAAGTTGTATGGGATACTTTGATTCAAAAATCTATTTTAAAAGGATTCTTGATAAATAGTGTGACTTTTAAATGTTTTCAAGGAAAAGGGGGGTATTTCTCTCAAATATTTTTGATGATTATTTTTAGCTATGTCAATATCCTTCATTGTTCTCAATTGAGGTTAATCTGTTATAATACAATCTTCCATATTGTATTTAATGGGTTATTTTTGACTGTGGATGTGCTATTTTTATACCATTCATGGTTTGTGGTTAAAATATTGACATTTCGTATGCGAGTTTTAATACGAATGTTTAGATTATGTTTCAAAATTTTCATATGAGGAATGAATTGGACTTAGTGAGTGACATGTGGAGCCCTCTATAGCTCATAGATGCATCAGTAGGTCTAATGAGACAAACTAGTGTCTTGGTGTAAGGCCTTGAAAATATCTTATTTGTAGTCTTGGCACGAGGCCTTGACTATGTGGTTATGATGTCTGGCATTATGCATTCCATAATTAAGAGATTAGATATAGATATTTCATGTGGTTATTCAACTAGTATAATAACCATGACTATGTTTTATTATGGAATTATTTACTCAGCCCATATTCCTCCCATAAAGTGTTCATGTTTCTTATTTGTATAGGAATGTGTTTTTAATTATTCACCATGCCTAATGTTTATGTTATCTAATTCTGTATTTATTACTCTTACTGGGCATTTTATCTCAACCCTCTCTTATGTTTCATTTTCCTAGGATATGTAGTCATTTATGAGTGAATTGCAGGAATAATCTAGGAAGCTTGGATGTTTCTAATGGAATAAATTAGTGTTGTTTTTTTTTCATGTTTTAATGTTGAACTTATGTATGTATCTTGTTTCCAAGACTACTAAACTAATTGGTCTTTCAGGACTTGATTCCTTGTAATCATGTAAATGTATTAAAATAATGCATTAGCTCCTGGATTCTGGGGTTAGGGCATTACAGTTGGTATCATAGGAAGTTTAGTACAAACCTTAGAAACTATATTTAGATAAACTCTAATTAGAGCACATTAACATAAGATTGAATTTGAGTATTAGTTTAGAAGAACTTCCTAGAATTTTGGTAATGTAAATATTTTCTGTATTTTCCAAGAAATACATCCATGTCTGGATACGAGCAAGTAAATGCTGCTCTAGCATGGATGTACCTAGGAGTGAAAACTCCAACAAGGAGTTTTGGGCTTGACTTGGGGTATCCTAGTACACAAAAATGGGCCTTGCTGCACTCTTAGTTATGACACTCCCGAGGGATATGATTAGGATAATTGACATTTTCTTTACAAACTGATTTGAATTATTTTAATATAAGATGAGAATAAATGACCTTGGTTAATCCTAGGGTGTTTCAAATTGAAAATAAGGTGTCATGATATTCTCTAAATGATTTTATGACTATTGTTACTCACACATTACTTTCTAGTTTTAGTCAATGGCTGGATTCCAAGTAAGTCATAGTAACATTGATCATGATGTATAAAGTGGGAATGGAGGTGGAAATAAGAAAAAAATGGAATGTTGATAGGCGTAATAGATATCGTGTTCATGCTGAATCAGTTTTACAAAAATTTGATCAACAACATATATATTAACTAACTCCCGGGATCAACATAGAAGATAAATGCGATGAATGATAAGTGCTCCAGCAGTGGAGACCATGGAGAAAAGAAACCTCAATTTCCATCATGTAGGATATGTGGAAGGAGACACCCAGTAAAGTGTCTCAATAGAAAATAGAAATTCTTTATATGTGGGAAAGAAGGACATAAAGTAAATAATTTTTGAGGAAAAATGAAGATTACTATGTAAGAAAATAAAAATGGTCCCAAGAATCCATTTACAGTCATTTTCGGTAAAATGTAGGGGACCTGGGCATTACCCGATTGAATTCCCTATTCTATAGGATGTCCTCTTGGTCAAGTAAGAAGCAATGTGGAAATAAATGAATGGTGGAATGTTTAAAACTATTAGTGCTCTTTGTTGATGAGATTACTTTGGAATACATTTCTCTTATATGTGTAACCCTACAGTTTGTCATGTGAAAATTATATTTGAGGAAGAATTATCTTTTATCGTGTGGATATAGTTATAAATAACCATTTGGTTTTATATGATCCTTGAGTTTGAGGAAATTACAAGTTATTAAATTTTGGGATGAAAATGAGAGATATGAGATAACATTTGTGGTTAAATTATGTTATGGTTATTTTGAGGAATTTATCTTATTTTGGTAATTTTATAAAATATAGTTTTTGAAAAAGGACAACACACAGACTCTGTGAAAACCTGTCGCGTCGGACAAAGCTGTGGGAATCGAACCCACAACCAGAGTGCGACTGGGATTTATCTCCTACCACTGGACTACGTGAAGTCCCTGGTTAGTGTGACTAATTTTTTTTTTGTTAAATAATTTTATTAATTTGATTTGGGACCTTATGTATTATTAAATGGATATCCTTAGTATAGTAAATTGATTTGGTGATTAAGTGATAAATGTTATTTTTGAAGACATTCGCTCTGTGGGGAACACTATATGCCTAAGGAAAATAGAATACTATAGGATTTAATTTGAGGAGTAATGGTGGATATTTTTATATGTTTTTATTATGGATTTATAGTGATTTGGGTTATTTATGGAAATGATTAACTTATCATAGAATATATGTGATTAGGTTAATTACTTTTAAGTATGTGACTTTAAGAGTAGTTGATGTTATTTGGAGATACAATTTAACTTGGAATACTACGTAATAAAATTCTTATGAGTTTTGGGTTTCAATCTTAGTTAGGATTATATTTAAGGATTTTAAGGACAATTGTTCATTGAAGGGTATTTGTTAAACATTGGGTATTGTTTGTTATAATTTTGGAGATTAAGAGTAGTATTTCATTCTATAAGGATTTTCCTTTTTAGGGATCATCCGATCATGTACTAACCATTTTTTTATTGGTTAATGTTTAATGATAAGGTAAATATATAGTTCATCCTTTGTGGATTATGTGATTCTCTATAAGTTGATTCAAGCGCTTCAGGTGTAACTAAGTCATCTTGAATACTCATCGTTTGGAGAAAAGATGATTTTGTGGTAGAAATTTATTAATGTATGAAACTATACTTGTAAAGTAAGTATATATCCTTATACTCTTACTCAATCTCATAAATAAATTCATCATAATTATGAAAAGGAACTTAAAACAAAAACGTTTTTCGTTTACTTTTCCTACTGGGTAATCAAAGACCTTTCAACCCATCACAAGTTTATGGCTTTCAGATCGTTAACTTTATCCTAATAATAATATCGATCACTCTCCATCAGAACATGATGATTATTGTTTTCTTCCATATCCATGTTTTCCAACATGGAACCCTAGTATGTGTTATTTTTAGTAACCTTCATACTTACCTTTATTTATTTTAAAATATAGTCCTCATTAATCAATTTTTGATGTGGGATTTCAACTAAGATATTTTGAAATGTCCAAACACAAGTTTTCAATCCCAATCTTAAATTGCGAGGATGCAATCTATTGAATGAGGGGAGAATTTAACACCCTGAGTTTTCATACTACATTATATCTTTAAATAAATTCAATAGCTTTCACCTCACACAACACCGAGTTCGAGTGCACAACGACTTACCAAACTAGCCGTTCAAAAGAGATATGAATAGTATTAAATGATTTGTGAATATTATATATTCCATATAATTTTAACATCCAAATTATGTGTTTCTTAGACATAATATAAGAATAAATTCATTTTTTTCAGATAACAGAAGTATTTTTCAAAAAATGCAATTTTACTACCTTTTAATGGAGAACCCCTTTTAAATAAAATATTTGACACTTTAATATATTCAATTTAACAAAATAAACTTTTTATTTAGAATCAAGACATGAAAATTTAGTTTTGATAAATTTTTTGTGTTTTCAGATAACTTTCATATTTAGGTGAATAGTGAAAAATACTAAATTTTAATTGAAAACAAGTTTTTTAATCAAAATAATTTCTAGTGTTCAATAATACGTTTAAATGGTTTGAAAGTATAATTATATTTTATTTTTACCATTCAATCCAATGTTGGTAATTGGAATTAATTTCACTTTTAAATTATACATAAACAAATGTCAATCTTTTGATAGTTATTATTTCTTAAAAATACGCTATTTGTTTTGACAATGGGAATTAATTTTAAATTAATCAATGAAACTTCTATGATTTTAATTTGGTAAAATAGACATCATTTTTGAATTCGTAATATCAAATATAGATTAGGCTTAATTTTTGGTATTTTTCTAAAAAACATTAATTTTTGATGAATAGTAAATCCACTTAGTAATAGTTAAAAAACTACCTTTTTGTTTAAATGAATTTCTTCCTCTTCTGTGAATTGAATTTCAAAAATCTGACATACATGGTTATTATTAGTAAGTAAAATGCGGTTCAATAAGATGAAAATAATTTTTGGTGAATAGTAACTTTAGACTTTTATTTACAACAGTTAAAGGTAAATAGTGTAATTCAAGGTAAAAAGAATATTATAATAATACAAACTTACATTAAAACTTGTCATAACCTTATTTTAATGAGTCATGGCCGACCATGGGCATCCTTGGATTGATTTTCGGACCCCATGAATCCACTTAAAAATGTTAATGACACTTTATTTTAATTAACTTAAAGTAAAGACAAAAATGGCATTAAAAAATATCTTTTAGTATATCAATTTTTACATGAGGTTATATAAGTCATATTTTTTACTATAAATATTCATTTTAAATCTAAAAATATTTCCTACATTATGGTAATTTTTTGTATAATTTTTAGACATCAAACAAATTAAATTATTTATGACACAATAATGATGCAGTATTTACCTCATTAATAAATGATTTAAATAAATAAGATTATTTTTATTAAAAAAAATTCCAAAACCTATCCAATTTTTATTGGATGTTTTTATTTCTAACAGGAGTCATCTTATATACTACTTTAATGAGTTTGTGAATTTTTGAAATCGAAGATAGGTTTATAATAAAATAACATTTTCAAACTTTCCTAAAGAGCCCCTCCTCTCCCTTATAAAAGGACACCACTTCTAACTCATTCCTTACACCTCTCAAGCCCCTTGTCTCATCCTAACCCTGACCAAATAATCCCTCAAGATCCATCTATTTCCCCAAGAATCCTTACTATAGGCTGAAGTCACTTCAAGAAGTCCTTTTGGTTCAAACCAAACGGAGTTTCCCAAATTAAAGGTAATGGTTTCTATTAACTTATTTTCTATTATTTTACTTATCCAACCCCTAAAATATTTTTATTTCTTTATTTTATAACCAAATAAGTATCCTCAATATACTAAGATGTTGTTATGATAAGGATTCTAACTACACTTACACACACCTCCATCTAATGGGTAAAGAACATACTTTTTCTGTGGATGGAAAACTAATGCCTCATGAAACAATGATTGTTCAATTATCTCCTACCACCTCTCATGTTGGCCATTAAGATGGAACTATATTTATATATGATATATATTTTGTTCATTTTTTCTTTGTTCTTCTGTATTTTCCATTTACAGAATACCTTTATGGTTTCCATTATGGGTAACACGTGATAATTTCATTTGAGGAAGTGCGGACTACCACCCCCTAAAAGTGATATGACTCATTAATGCCTTATGTGGTATGTATAAAGGATGTAGTTAATGATATTATATATGATATTATACTGGAATTATAATATACCTATGTATCATTATATTTTAATTCCATTAAAATTCAAAATAGAAATGAAAGTGGTGTCCATTTGTACGTACGGCTTACCGTCTCCATAAACGGTGCATTTCATTTCTTATCTCTAAATGTTATGTACTATTATAAATACATATATATACTGGATATAATATATATATATATGATATCTAAATCATGTGTATCATTTTGTAGATAATGGAATTTTAACCACATGGACAAATTGTAATTATAATAAGTTCATTTTTGACTCAAGTTCCGAACACCGATAAAATATCCAATATGAACTAAAATAATTAACTAATTGTTATAGTAAGGTAATAAGTGATAAAAAATGAATAATAAACTTGAAAAATTTTCTTAATCAAGTATAAATTAACATAATTTTATTATTCAGGAAGAACATGGAACATACAAGATAAGTTGGACTTACGGTATGGGGTTTCTTATCTGACTTTTAATTCCGTGATATTTTCATTGTTCGCAACTTATTTATTGCATGTGGTGTATTGTTTAATTCCATTTGATATATATTATCATTATTATATTTATATTCATGGTATTTTATGATTCATTTGGTTGTTATTAACCTTTGGTCATATGACTCGACCAATTACAATAAGGTAAGAGTTTTTCATCTCACTCTTTATTTCCATAGGAATAATGCTATATTTTCCACTATTTACTTTCGGGTGGTGTATTTAATTCCAATTATTATATTATTGGTGTAATATAATTTAATTCATGGGTATTTACATCTTCATTGTATGATACTTCTTTCATGGGGTGTATGTTTCGTAAGTTACCAAATCAGAAAGGGAATTTCAAAGTTCAATTTCCATTCATTGGGATTTACACATACTTCATTGATTATTTTACTCCATGATTATGTGTGGAATAAAAATTTATTATTTATATATTAATTTCCACTCCTCTTTGGGTGGATATACTTTTGATACACATAATCACTCCATTGATAATTTCTCAACTCATTGATATGAACTTGATAAGAGTAATCTTAACTCAATTTACATTCATTGAGTTAAACATCCAAGACATTGGTATTATTTTTAAAAGAATATGTGTGAATTTCCTCTGATTTATTTACACTGAATATCCAATAATATTGAGTGTATTTATATTTTTCACACATAATTATGTCGTTGATTTTTCCTAAACCTAAGGATAGGATCTTTATAAGAGATTTCATCTCAATTTACATTCCATTGATTCTTCTTTGTTGTTATACGCCAATTCACTTTTATATGGTATATATAATGTACTTTGACATAGTATATCATGAATCCTTTTATTCTCATGATATTATAAAGTTTTGATTACCTCAATTATTTTTATTCAAATGTCTCTCTTTTGGTTAGGAAATATAACTAAAATATCATTTAAATGTTTTAAATATTTATTCTTCTAAATATTTCTCATTAATGTCCATGTTTTAAAAAAGGATTTATTTATATGGACATTAATGTTTTAAAATTAAAATTCCTTTTAAAAGTTTCAAAGTGTTATGAGACACTTTGATTCAAAAATCTATTTTAAAAGGATTCCATATAAATAGTGTGACTTTTAAATGTTTTCAAGGAAAAGGGGGATATTTCTCTCAAATAAATTTGATGATTATTTTAATCTATGTCAATATCCTTCATTATTATCGATTGAGGTTAATTTATTATAATACAATTTTCCATATTTTATTGAATGAGTTATGTTTGACTGTGGATGTGCTATTTTTATACCATTCATGGTTTGTGGTTAAAATATTGACATTTCATATGGTGGTTTTAATATGAATGTTTAGATTATGTTTCAAAATTTTCATATAAGGAATGCATTGGACTTAGTAAGTGATGGGTGGAGCCCGCTATAGCTCCTCGATGCATCGGTAGGTCTAATGAGACAAACTTGGGTCTTGGCACAAGGCTTTGAAAAAATCTTATGTGTAGTCTTGTCACCAGGCATTGACTATGTGGTTATGATGTCTGGTATTATGCATTCCTTGATTATGAGATTAGATATTGATATTTCATGTGGTTATTTTACTATTATAATACCCATGAGTATGTTTTATTATGGCATTATTTACTCAGATCATATTCCTACTATAAAGGGTTCATGTTTATTATTTGTAAAGGAATATGTTTTTAATTATTCATTATGCCTAATGTTTATGTTATCTTCAATTGTATTGATTACTATTACTGAGTGTTTTATCTCACCCCTTATGTTTCATTTTACTAGGATATGAAGAAGTTAGTTATGAGTTAGTTGCAGGCATAATCTAGGAAGCTTGAATGTTTCTATTGGAATAAATTAGTGTTGTTTTTCTTTTGAAGTTGTAATGTTGAACTTATGTATGTATCTTGTTTAAAATACTACTAAACTGATCGGTCCTTTAGGACTTGATTACTTCTAATCATTCCAATTTATTAAAATAATTATCGGCTCCTGAATTCTGGGCTTGGGGCGTTACATGCACTTTAACCATTCACCCTCTAAAACCCTTCCAATTTCACTCCAAAATGATGAATTTCTTGGTAGGCCTCCCAACATATTTCAACAACACAATGTAATAAAAAACCACATCAAAATATGCCTAAAATGAAAAACGAAAAACCCCCAAACTCAAGTTAAAACACCAAACCACCCATGGAAACTCGAGACAAGGAAGAGATGGAAAAGAACTTACCTGGACCTACCACATAAGTCTCGACAGTAATATCTCACGTCTACCATCAACCCCAAAATAAAAATAAGTTGAATCTAAAAACCCATACCCCTTTTAAGAAACCTAGCACTCTAGTACCATTTTTAATGAATCATCATCAGTTGTCATCCAAACAGGTACCCAAGCTGACCCTTCACTGAACCAAGGGGCGTCCTCGATTCCCCAGTCTAATGAAAACCATTAAGGGTACCAAAAATAACCATTGGTGATGGTTTCACACTCAATAAATCGAACATAAACATCTAAATAAGTCATGAAAAAAGGAAATAATAATAAAATACCATAATTACATTTACAACAATAACTATTTAATAAAAGATTACAAAACTATAAAATAAATCTGAAAGTAAAAGAATAAATTGAAAAAGAGGCCAAATCATAACTTGAGCCAACCAATTTCTTGAAACCAAAGGACCTACCACCATCTTCATGTGACTATCGAGTCACTTTCATAATCCCAATAACCATTCACTTCAAAAGGAAGATTAACTTGATCAAACCTGAAATCAAAGACCTGAAAAAAACCTACATAAAACATGAAGACTACATACTCACCAATATGATTATGAAGGGTGTAAGACAAAGGATATTAGGATACCACCATGAATTCATTTTATTTATTTTATAAAAGAAACCAAAACTCTTAGTCTGAAAATAGTATAAAAAAGAGGTTTTCATTTTTCCCTTTATATAATATAGGAACTAAAAAACATAAAAAATTAACTTTATAAAAGAACAACATTTATAAAACATGGAATAAATATACTTTTCTAGAACCTTTCCAATTCAACAGTCAATCATTTATTTTTAAAAACCCACACTTTTTAAAATATACCCACATGTGTCTTAAAACATTTTAAAACCATGCCAAACAATAATTTCACGTTGAATACCGTTTTCAACTTTTCATTTAAAATATTTTACACACATAAATCCATGGTAAACAGAGAAACAAGGGTGATCTATAATAAAACACAACCAAATAAGATAAAAAATAATTCTAATAAATGGATGGAACTAAACTAGTCAAATTCAAGACTAAACCATAAATGGATCAACATATCAAACAAGTTCATCCAATAAATAATCATCTCACATGAAAATAAATCATAATAGTTATAAAATAAGATAATAATCATGAGGTAACATCCTAGGGGATAACAAGATAGTACAAAACATGTAAAGGTGGACCCACAACCAGTAGGTTAAAGGTCACACATCTATCAACTGAAACACTCTTACCAAGTCTCATCGATGACACCGAACTAGTTAGGTATTATGTATAACTAGTGGTAAATATCCATTCCATAAATATAAACTATCATATCAAAATCCCACTATATCCAACATAGTAACTCAATTTTCCTCATAGAATAACTAAAGGAGGTGGGCTATGAATAAAAAATGTCTTCACATGAAGATAAAAAATCCCCAAGGGGTAACACCATAATCACATTATTCACACCTCACATAATTCTCTTGTAAAGAGTCCCAATACATAAGAACAACATGAATCACATCACAACATCAATCACATGGATAAACATAACATCATATACAAGTATTAGGAGGGTCACAGTGGCACAATCAACAATTAATCAATGATCACTTCATAAAGTGACAACCAAGCCTTTATCTTATCACATATATCATATAAATTTGGAAATACACTTTTAAAATAATTTATAATCCAAAAAAAATATAAAGAAAATCATAATCATAAATATTCACAATCAAACAACCTAAGGGAAACACCATTTCACTTTATAAAATAACACTACCCTTTGAAACAATTGAAACCGTTTTTAACCCAAAGTAAAAATCACTTTTAAAAACCAATTAAGATTAAAACACATTAAAAAAGTATTTTTCTAATAGAAAACCATTCTTAAAATTTTATCAAACATAAATAATTCTTAAAATACTATTTAAAAACCATGTTCTATTAGAAAAAACAATTCACCTATTTTTTCCAAAGGAAAGACACACTCAAACATTGATTTTTTTGAAAAATAAAAACAATATATCATATACATATTAACATTAATTAAAATAAACTATTATAACAGTAATCATTTAAGGAACTCTTTAATAAAAGTAATAAAAATATAAACACATACCTCATGTGGTGAAATCATGTTTCCTTTGAAGAAAACCATTATTTCAAGTCTTGAAGGTGGGATCATAACCCCTAGAAAGAAAACTCCCAATTTTAGAACAACCCTAGGTATGGAAATCACCCAACCATGGAAACTAGGGTTATAAAATAAGATAAAAATTGCATAAAACTAAAGAATAATGAGAAAGGAACACTAACCTTTCAATACAGGTGAAGAATCACCAAGAAACCACTTATAAATCTACTTAGAGGGTCCTAGGTGAGGGATATAACCCCATGGAAGGCACCAAAGTTAGGGGGTATAAGTGGAGAATCCAAGGAAGGAAACTTAAATTAAAAATTACACAAAAGGAAAAATATATCCTCCTTAGAGTGGGTTATATAGTTTACCCACATGGTTTACCAAACAGTGCAGTGACTATATTGATCTCCACTGTTAAGGGGTGTATGGACTACACACTTATGCTACCTGGTTAGTTTATCTTTTTTCCATAACCATGTGACTTGGGTCCCCAAAAATCCACCCTTTTTAGTCCAAAATTAATCCAACTTTAGGGGAGAATACATCCATTAAATAACCACACATAAAAGTGACACTAGTGTGCCACTTGTGGGGAGTGGGATTAACTTTATGTTGTGAGACAAAGTGATGTCAAGAATATCATGCAACGTGTGTTCTTAAATGACGAATAGTAACTACTAAACTTGAGTCCCATTTCATAATTTGTTTTCGAGGGACTCTAGCTTATCATTAAGAACACATTTTGAGTTTTCATTGAATTCTCATGAAACCATCTTGTTTCATGTCCACTTTCATCAGGCTTACCTACATGGTGGCGCTACTTCCTTGATCCACCCCACACTTTTCCTACTATTATAGACCTATATTAATCCTCTATAGTAAACTAAGAAATATGGTAAGGGTCAGCGTATTGTCAAGTGACAATATAAAAAATTAATTTTTTATACTTAGTTAATTTTGATTATAACTTATACAATTTATATGAATGATAAGTGTTGGGATTTATATAATTAATTTTTATAAGACTAAGTTTAAAATTGAAAAGTTCATATTTTCTTATCATATTAGATAAAGTATTTTTTTTAATTTAATACTCCTTTATCTTATTCAAATTTAGAAGTTATTTATAGAATTTTAATAATATGCATTCTTATATTAATGTGATAAAATGCTTCTAAGAGATGTATCCTTGAATTTCATACTAGGTATGACTCAATAAGATTTAGTTTTTCATTTACCTTGACCTTAGTTTTTTTACAGTTATAATCTTGAGAATAGTTGTTAAATATTGTGAATGCATATTAGGTATTATATATATCATGAATTAAATTATCTCTTGAGTAAAGTCTCTTCAAGTAGAAGGACTTAGAGTCAAACTACATGCCAGACTGAAACATAATGAATTATTCTAGAAAGGTGAGGGGTTGGCTATCTATCTCTACCTTATTACTCATTTAAATATTTTCAATCTCATATAACTCTATACATTTGCATTACAATTTCATATACCTTATTAATTATATTTATTAAGATATATATATATATATATATATATATATATATATATGAATATACTTGGATTCTATTTTTTGGTAATTAATACAAACTTGAGTCTTGTATAAAGATTTTCACATTAATGTGTTGTTGACTCATCAATTTGGTGGACAAAAAAGGAATACCAAAACTAAATCATTAGAATAATTAAAAAATAAAGGAATAAAACATGAGAACATAAATATTTCATGAGATGTAATATTTAGGAATTTAATATTCATATGATGTATATTAATTTTGTGAAACTTATAAACGAAAACACATATAATACCAAGTGTTAGACTCCTTCTAAAGAGGAACTTTACAAGGACTTGATCATATAACTAGGTAGGTTATTACAAAGTAAGGTGCCTCTAGATTATCTTGTGTATGAAAATAAAAATATATATTACATCATATCATCCATGGGAAATTTATTCCATAGCATGGTTCCCCAAGATTGTATTTTCTTATATTTTTCTCAACATTTTAATTGGGTGTCACTTAGCTTAGACACCCTGAGAGTTAGGGTACTAGAGGTATCATGAACCAACTCCATTTAACCTTCCATTTCACCCAGGTCAGCCTATAAGAAAGACCAAGTGGAATTATGAATCCCCAGAGGTCAGCAACAAGAACCCATAAAACATATAAAGACTACATGTGAATGATCTAACCCTAAAATCAAAGTTAATAAGTAGAGGATCATTTACTAGGAACCCTATATGATGCATATATAAGTTTGAATTCCATGTATAATAGAATAAAAAGACACAAATAAATAAATTAAATAAATGATACATGACCAAAACAATGATCCAACCCATTTGTATAAATATACAAAATCATCTAAAATAAATACAAAGTGATGTTCAATGTGATGAAACTAAATACAGGAAAAAAATATGGCTGACTTAGCTGATATATCAATATCCAAAAATAAACCAAAACTCAAACCATACTGCAAGAGCACCACCAAGGACCTAAGGTCACTCACCATATCCAGTCGCACCTATTGTGGATCAATGGAGTGATACGAAATTCAATATTGAAATTTGTAACCTATATAAATCATCTAAGGTGCAAACACATATGCAAGAGCATGTATACAGGGCATGACATAACATGCCTAGTAAGATCTTACCAAGATGACTATGCAATATACTTTAAGAAAAAAATCATGAATGGTAGTTTTAAATACAATAAAAATAAATTTTATAATTTTATAATACTTGAAGAAAGTAAAACATAACTTTAATAAAAAATAACTAATAACTAGTTCTTTTATAAAACCATTTAAGATCCCTGTTTAGATAATGGAAAAAAAATTAAAATCCTAAAATGGGAAACTCTGTAATTATGAAAATAAAATAATTCCTTTTACCTCATTTCAAAATATTTGACAAAATATTATCCATAATCAATCATTTTGGTATAATTTCTAAACATATTTACAAAAAACACACTTTGAAATAATTTAGAGAAAACCCCAAACCCCAAATTTTAGAGGCACAAATCAGTTAAGAAACATTATATCAAAGAAACATTAGAAGATAAAATAGAGATAATTTATATGGTTGCACAAGAAATATAAGTACAATGGGATATAAATAAATTATTGAATCCCCTATATATAATAAACAATCAAGTAATAGATTTCATGGGATACACCCTGTGTCCGAATGTGAGATGATCTTAAGAATATTTTAATAACAAATGAAAAATTTAAATCCTATATTGTAATCAAATTAAACAACAATTTAACATATTATCCCGCATTAGCCTTATCAAATCCCACATCTATCTAGCCTTGGTGTATCACAATACTATAGGGATACTAGTATGTGTTTTCACTGAACTAGTGTAGTATGAATCAAAGAATCCAACTTAGTTACCTGGATTCCCATGACATAATCAATTGGAGGTAAGAAAAAAATCAATCCAATATTAATATATATACATCAATAAAGCATAAAAAATACATCTTTAATCACCTCAAACACCCTCACATGAAACATCCTTGGTTTCTATATCATATAACCATCACATAATAATGAAAATACCTAAATGGGAGAAACCAGCATAAGGGGAAATCAAAAGGGTCTCACAAGCATTAAACCATTTGTTTTAAAATGAAAAAAATGGAATTTATCAGAAATTTGAATTAATATTCCATTAAATTTTCAATTTCTTGAAAACTCTTATTTTAAAAAATTCTTTAGATGTTATTTTGAAATAAACACCCACTTTATCCCAAAATCATCCTTATAAAACATGGTATCCTTTCTTTGAAAATCACAACATGGACCAAGAATGAAATTTTCCATTAAAATAATTTTAAAGAACCTATAAAGTATCTCAAAAAAAATTCATGCTTTAAAACTTATTTTAAAATAGATAAACATAATTTATAAGAAAAAATTATTATTCCAAACCACACTTCCATGGAAAAAGCTTAAAAAATCAGCATATAAGTCATATATAACCTTATATGTATAGAAAACTAATTTAAAACATAAAATAATCTCATGAATTTCTAAATAAATTAAATACATAGAAACTTGTACCTTAATCCAAGAATAAATAAATCACCTTTCATGCTGAAGGATAAGAAAATTAATAAATCACCATCTTCAAGCATTAAGAGACCCGGATCCTAGGTCAGAAACAACCAAAATCCTAAATCCCATCTTTATAGTGATTAAGGTTCTATGGATAAAGATAAACCTAGAAGAAATTGAATATGGGATAGAGGAGAAGACAATGGAGGATAAAATAAGAAATTTCCTTAGAGTAATATCTAGAAAACATGAACTGGAAGGCTCAAAATAAAGAGGAAGAGAGGGGGAGACTCCCTTGAATGTTTCTAGAGGTTGGAAAAAAATTGAGATGAAGGGTAGAAAAAACATTAATTCCAATTGGTAATTTAATTCATTTAACATTCTAAGTAAATCTATAATGATATATGTTTTATATACATTATTGTACAAACCATGTGCCAACTATGTGGGAGACACTGGAAGGCACCTTGACAACTCACAAAGTTTGGATGCATGGTTTCCCCTAACCATGAACCAGCTATGTGGATCACCCCCAAAACCCACAAAACAATTTAGTTACAAAATTTTTTGGATACCCCATTATCTTGATAAACTGTGTGAAAACTATATAAAACCTAGTGTTAAAAGTTATCGCACTGTGTACAGTTTTCCTGCACAGTTTATCTTAACCAAGAAATCATCATTTCATAGAGGAAAACTTTTAGATATTATAATTCTTTTTATCTAAAAATCAAAAAAAATTAAACAAAATCCATATTTGAATAATATTTAAAACAATAGTGACATGAGGGGTGTTACAATTCTTCCCACAATGCCACTTTCTTTCCCTAGAATATATATTTTTAAAAGTAAAAGGTAACAGAACATCAAAAACATCCACAACATAATTTAATATAGGGTGGGTAAGGTAAATATTTAAGATCTTACTATTAAAATAAAACCACTCATTATGGTCTAGCCTCAAACCCATTCATTATACATCCTAAAATCAATGAAACTAATCTCCCAAAATCATCAAACATATCTAATTTTATCCAAATTATGATTGACTACCCTAGGGTCCTAATAGGATAAAGGCCCATTTTGGTCTCCCCACCATTTAAAATTAATCTAAATGGTTAAAAATATAGAAAAATAAAATTTCAACCAACCATAAAGGACCCACAAGATAACCCAAATATTCACAAAATAATATCATCAAAATCATCGATAAATCCATCAATGCTTTTCCAACCCAAAATAAACCAAGAAAAATAACCACAACCAGCCTCGATACAGAGTGAAAAGGATAAAATCTAATTTAAAAAAGATAAAATAAATTGGTAAAATAGGAACTCACACCTAGAAAAAAATCTCACAGTGAACCCCCAGAAAACAAATCAAACACCTGTTAGTGCAAAAACCAAACAAGTGTTTTCCAAATCCTAGTTTCCCAAGAACACAATAATTTGTTCCCTATGTACACCTATCCAATAATACTTAATGAAAAATAATTACACAAAATAATCATGATAATAACAAAAATAAAACTAACATTCCATCAAATTAATCAAAGAAGAATCCAATGGAAATATCTAATATGAATTTCCTCAAAATCATTGATCTAATCAAAATCCAAAAAATAAGACCAAAATATATATAATCACCCAAAACTGGATCACACATGAGAATTATTCAAATAAATCAAATTAAAATAAATGTAAATATGGTCTAAATAGACACAAAAGTAGAAATCCCATGGAGTTCTCAATTAATATGTCTTAGAGTGCCTTGGAGATCCATACTGAAAGAACACGAGGTGTCTCTTATTATTACAAGAACCACCGAAGTCTCAAGAAGACTAAATTTTATCAAATTAAACTTCCAAATATACCTCATCTATCTTACTCTCTATACTGTATGATTTACCTACATTCAATAATGATTTAATCAAGGTGTATCCAATTATTAGATATCTAGACTTGTTAGCTTCCACCTAAATGGCCACCTCAACCACCTTCTTAAAATATTCTAGGCATTATCCAAGTGTTTCTAATCTAAGATTTGGGTGAATACCTGTACTAAAGAATGTTATTTTATAGGTTCATCAATTAGTATCCCAGAATAAAATACTACCACCTCTAAAAAATATAGACAAACACCTTAAGAGTACATTTATCTTGATAAAGGCTCATGAACTCAATAGATTTCACCACTTCCTTGTCCTCATGAAGGAAAAAATTAATTTAAAACATGTTTAATAACACCTAAAACATGTTATTTTAAAACTAAAAAGGATCCCTTGATACCGAGGACACTCAAATTAGTGAAAAAATAGATATTATAGAAGCTATAACCCATGAAGATTCATGAGTATGAAGAGAATTAAAGATTAACTCAATCCTTTCAAACCACTCCACCACTTTAGCATAACCTTTATTACTTTTAAAATATGGAATACACTAATTTAATAAGTTTGAGATATGGTTTAAGAAAAGAGAAGGTTTTGAGTCCACCACACTATATGGAGTCTAAGCATAGTTTGAGACTAAGAGTTGTTTGTATGTTTCTGTGAGGATTTTGTTGAATATGTTGATAAAGAGGTTGGAGTGGATGTGTTTCATTGTGTTGGATTTTTTTGTTAATATATAAATCATATTCACAATAACATTTTTTTAAATTAAATATTTTTTGAGACTAATTTAGTTAATTCTTAAGCTGGTTTGAAGTCTTTAAATCATGAAAAGTGTTCATGATTCAAGCTGATTGAAGGAAACTGGTGGAAGTAGAATCAAACCATAGATATTAGTTTTGTGTTGTAAAAGTTGATTGAGGTATAATTTTTGGGCCTTAAATAATTGTAACACCATAAATGATGTTGGTTTGATTTTTAGTGGCCCTAGAAACATGATTAATTCTACACTATAGGTGGTTTATACAATAAAAAGGAGGCTGATTTTTTTTTCTTATAGCCTTAAAAAATTATATATATATATACATTATAGTAATTTTCTATACCAAAACCAATTAATATCAAGATATTCTACAGTGCAATAGTGTTTTATATGATTTAATGGTTGTTTTTTTAGAATTTTATGGCCCTATATATTTAAATACCTCTTTTTCATCGTATCATATCATGTCTAAATATTCCTAGGAAGTTAAAAATAACTATTTTGAACATTATCATACTTCACAAAGGAAATTTTGTGTCATGAAGATGGAGTTATGGGCAGTTTGAGCAGACATTATGGCTTAGCTTTATCTAATGGGTTTGGTGGTTATTACATCCTATTATAACTACTAATATTAATTATATAGTCTAGATGAAATGAAATATGGTCCAAGGGTTTTTATTAATGAGAGTATTTGAATTTAAAATTTAAATTCCAATCTAAATTAGAAAAAAACTAATTTTTAGTGGATAAATTTTGTGCATAAAATCAAATAAAGATTGAGATATAATTGAATAAGTTTTTGATATTTGAAAACAAATATATTTGGTGATTATCCAAAGTCGAATAAAGGAAGAAGGATAATAAAATTCAAGTTTTTTGGTGAATGTGACTTCCATGAAAATTGAATAAGAAACTTGTGTTTATATAAGTTTGAAGAATAGGTTATGCTTGTGTTATGTTGCGAAAGTAGAGAATCAGAGGAAGAACTAACCACACTCGGCAACTTGGAGTATGTCTATTTGGATTTAGACTCTAATGTTGTTTCTATGTTATTATAATTATGTTATTATAGGATGAACTACATATGTGGTATGCACAAAATATTCATGAGACTTTTTAGAAAAATCTATGGATTTACCCTAATCGTAGTGATTCACCATATTTTATTAGTAGATTATATAAACATGGATTTTTCTAAATCATGACAAGTAATATCAACTCACATTTAGTATTAAACATTATAAACCATTTTTTACATGTATGTGTGTTCATGTGTGTAATGAAATAATAATAAATTCCCTCTAAAACATGATGAAGGTTGTTTCAAATGAAAAAAACATAAAATTTATTAATCACTAATTCACCCCCAGTGATTCCACTGGTCCTATGTTACTAAAAGTTACATTAGAGTGAGGTTCATTTATTTATTGGTAGATCTGTTTTAAGTATCTTCTACCCAGAATAGTGTTTCATTGAATTTTTATTTTATCTATAATGTATATTTTAATTTTAGTGAATAAAAAGTGGATGCCTACATTTAATGGGAAATTTTATCATATTTGGAAGGATGAGATATCTCCATTAATATTATCAATCAGTTATGATTTTTTGGAAGTAAAAATAGATGTATTTTTTCCTTGTGTTGAATATATTTTCATGAATCTTGTGGATAAGAGTAATGTTTATAATTATGGTCATCTAAAGAATTTTATCTTATCTTCTCTTTCAAAAAATGAATTTTTAGAAGTAAAAGGTATCCGAATAGTGAACATTTTAAGGGATAAAATTTATAATATATATTAATAAAATTATAAAGTGAAGAGGGAAAAGTTTCAGTTTCTTTGACTTAAGTATGAATATAGTTGGATAAGTTCTGATGATACCATTTATAGTTTATTCACAAGGGTAAATGAATTTTTTTGTACTATCAGAGGTTATGGTGATAAGTTAGAAGATTTTAATCTAATTGAAAGTACATTATATATCCTACCAAATAAATGTGATGAAAAAATATATACATTAGAAGAAAAATACCTAGGTGACATTCCTCTTAAATATTCCTATTGTTTTCAAATATATTATGAATTGAGGAAGGATGATGTTGTTAAGAAACAAGTAAATTTTGAAAAGGGAATTTCCTCAAAAGCCTCTAAAATTGAAAAATGTAAGAAGTTTCCTTGTGAGGATGATGAATTTGGTTATAAAAATTAAATTTCTAATGTGGATGTGAATTTTTTAAAAAATATGTCTATTATTTTTAGAAATGTGAGAATATTTAAGTTCAAGATAATAGGGAAGATACCACTCAAATTCTTTAATTATTGAGTTCCTGATATTTTCCACTAATTGTTCTTAAGATTAAAGAAGATAGAGCTAGTGATAAAGAATATAGAAGACATAAAAGATTCTCAAGGAATAATTCATCTAGGAAAAAAAATATTTTGGTATAAAGGGTAAGAATTTCTCAAATAACAAAGAGATAATTTTTTATCTATATATGTGGAATGTGAAAGTAGTGATGATGAATATGTGGTTGACACTAACAATGATAATGGTAAAAAACTTATCATTTAAAAAGATAATGATGGATATTTTAATAGTGATGGAATTAATGATTTTTCAAAATTAATATTAGTAAACTAAAATATAGTTCATTTAAAAAGTGATAACTAAAGAAATGTATCTTAAAATTTTCAAATCTTGTAAATAAAAAAAAGAAATTTAAGGAAGACAATCAATATAATTATTGTATAGAAGTAGTGCATGAAAAATGAAATTCTAATCTATTGAAGGATATTAATGATCAAAAAAATTCTTTATTTTGAGAATAATTTGAGTTTCAATATGTAAGGAATGGTTATAGAGTTTCATAAATATCTTGATATTACTCAATTTAATTTGGTTAAAGTTGAATAAGAACTAAACCTATATGGAATCATATTTCAAAAATCTATTCAAGAAGAAGAAGAATGTTAAAAGAATGATAATGTGTAATAATATCTATAAAAATCTTATAAATACTATTTAAAAGTTGAAAAGGTTAGAAAAAACGTTTTATAAGAATAATGCAATAAAGAGAATAATGTTTGTGGATAAATCAAATGAGTCTAAAAAATCTAGAAATTCTGTGAACTCAAACTCTTATTCAAAATCTTATTTTATTTATGAGTATAAACATGATACAAATAAGTCTATAATGAATAAGAAAATTTTATTAGTTTTTAAAATTTTATTTCATAAAAAGAACTTAATATTTATTATCAAAAGAAGGTTGAAAGGATTAAACACAGTTCTAGACAACGTACTATTTTCAAGTGTAAAGTTATTTGTATTCATATTTTTAGTATTGTGGAGGCTTAAATAATATATATAGGATGTGTTGGTTTAATTTTCATCATCATGATTAGTGTAGAAGACTTGGGAGACAAAACTTGAGAGCGATTCATACCACATAAAGGAAACAAATTTAGAAATAATCTGAATAATATGGTTTAAATATTTAGAGTAGATTTCAACTTTTGGAAGATCTATGTGAAATATGTGATCATTTGGTTCACTTTTCAAAAGGATGTTTCCACCATATTACTAGAATGATATGGAAATATATATTAGGATAGATAGAATAAAATTAAATAAAAATCACTTATTATTGCAGTTATACTTAAATCATTAAATAACAAGATTCCAATAATATTAGATAGTTGGGGTTATTCAAATATGATAGTATATTTGAATCTATTTAATGATGTTGATAATTTTAAATAAGGACCTATAATGTTTGAAAACAATGGTTCTATCAATATTAAAGTGAACAGTTTTGCTATTATTGGAAAAATAAAAAATAGAATCCAAGAACACCCTTTATATTGATGGGATAAATCACAAGTTAATGAGTGTTTATCAGCTTTGTGATGAAGTAAATGAGGTTATATTTAGTAAATATGGGTTTTTGATGAAAATAATTGAAGATAGAATTTTTTTGAAAAGAGGTAAATGAAAAAATGGTAACTAATTTCATGTTAGAGATGCATCTAAAACATATCATTTGAGCATGAAAGCTGAGAATGAACTTGGGCACAAAATGTTTGATTTTCATGATCAAAGTAATATGAGAAATATTACTCAAATATAATGTGTTTGTGATATACCTGATACAAGGATAGAGATATATTGGTGTTTATCTATATGTCAAAATGGTAATATCACTCATTCTTTATACAAAAAGTTGATATTAATACATCTCATCTTTTTGAACAAATTCATTCAGATATATATGGGCCCAGGAGAAAATAGTTGATGAATGTAGATATATATTTTATTTTATTTATTAATGATTTTTTTAAAATTAAATGTATTATGTTTATGAAATATAAATCATAGTCTCTAAATTTAATCAAAATTTTAAGATAAGTTCTGAAAGGAGTTTAGTTACACTCTAAAGAGATTAAGGACTCGTAATGGTGTTGAGTACAAAAATAAAATGTTTCAATATTATCTTAAAGACATGTAATTCATCATGAACTCTTTATACCATACAAACCACAATAAAATTGTGTGGATTAATGGAATAATAAATTATTGGTATAGATATATTAAATGATGTTTATAGAGGAAGATACCTCTCGGTATTTTTTGAGGAATTTTATTAGACTACCAATTCATGTTCAAAATTTTTTTTATAGGAAAAACTATCATGTGACTCTATATGATATGTACTATAATAATACACCAAGTTTGAAGTGTATAATAGTGTTTAAAATTACTTGAATCATCAAAATTAAAGGAAAAAAATATGGGAAATTTTGATCCATGTGGTGTTGGTAAAATGTTTTAGGTTATCTACCAACTAGAAGAGGATATCGATGTTATAACAAAAAAAACTAGAAGAACTTTTTTTATGTTTGATGTGAAGATTCAATAATATACAAAAAAGTATGTTTTGATAATTAAGAAAGTTCCATAAGTTATTTTCATGGTCATATTCATGATTAAATTGAAGAAATACTAGAAAAATATGAAAGTGTTAAAGATGTTTAAGTTTGAGAAGAATATTTATCTATTCTGAGTGATGAGAAGAAATTTCCTTTATCTCATCCAATGATGAGAAAGAAATTATAGTTTTAAATAATCATTGGGATCATAGATAAAAGGTATGAACTAGGAGAACTATAAGGAAAACAATTCATACCACATTGTTTTCTCGAGTGAAAACTATAGAACTTGAAGAATAAAAGAAACATAAATAATGGTTTGATACTATTAATGAAGAACTAAACTAGATAAATAAGAATAAAACTACTGAGTTACTTCCCAATCCTATAGAAAATAATTTCAACGGAAAAAATTGGGTATTTTGAAACAAACTGAATAAAAAAGTAAAAGTGGTGAGAAATAAATATATTGTGTAAATATTATTTATAAGTTGAAGGAGTGGAATTTAATAAGAACATTTCCCTAATTTCAAGTCTTGAAAACATTATAATTTTTCTTTATATTTTATAATAAAGGAATGATAAGATATTATAAATTGATTTCAAGTGTAACAACCTGAGTTGTAATTATTTTTTTTAAATAAAGTAAATTTCTTTTAAATATTGTGTTACATGAAACACAAATCTTAGCTTGAATTACATGAAAAAATAGAATTTTAAAAAACTGTGATAAATTATTAATATTATTATCAAAACACAGTAGTTATAACCTAGCCATTAAACTTAGTGATATGAATAGTAATAAATAATTTAAAAATATTTAGTATAATGGTTTATATAAAGAAAATATATTCATAAAAAATTACTTAGTTTTTAGAAAAGTCCTTATTTTTTTTGAAAATACTATTTTCTAAAAAAATATTGTTTTTAATTATTTTTTTGAACAATAATAAAATTAACTTCTGATGATTTTTAAAATTAATTTAACAAAATAAAATTAGTTTTTTATAACATTATTTTAAAATCATCTTAGGTTTAAATTTTGGGATATTTTTTAAAAGATTACTTTCTTAGTGGATAGTGAAAAATAATGGTTTTTATTAAAAACTTTCTTTTCATTTAATGAATTTATAATTTTAAAATTTTTTATAAAATGGGTTTAAAATTTAAATTAATTAAATTAAATATCAATTAATATAATTTAGTTCATTTTAATCATTTTCATATTGAATTTGAATATAAAAACTTTGTAAACTTTTGAACATTTTCTCTTTTAAAAATCGCTTTCTTGTCGCATTTACGGGTTTAATTTTAAATTCAAATTATTCAATTATTTGAATAAGCATAATTTATATTATCTAATACGTCCAAATTATTTTTTGATCATAAAAAATAGTAAAAACATTAAAAACTATTTACCATGTTTAAAGTAAAAATGAGTTTACTGAGGTATTAAACTTAAAAGATAAGGGTTAAAATGATCAAAAAAATTCCAAAAACCCATTGGATATAAATTTTTAGAAATTATCTCTTATATTATACATAATTTTCCCTTTTATATCCTTCATCATTTTAAAAACATGGTTACACATTTTTATTTTCAAAAATTATAAGTGTTCCACTCAACTCACTTATAAAATATCACCCCTATACTTCACTATTCAAACATCCAAAACCCTTTCCAGACTATAAATGACCAAATAACTTACTTAAATTCCACCCCATAACTGATCATTTGATTTTATTTCTTCCTCCACCTCCTTATATTATTATTAAACCATAATGATATAATAAAATCAGTATAATACATATAATTATATTTTATTATGTTAATTTAATACCCTAAATACTTCTCTTTTTTCAGCTAATGGGTTAGGAAATCACCATTTGTGTGTATGATGAATCACTACCTCACGAACTGAGGTCATTCGTTTTTCCATAACCACCTATCATGGATGGAAATAACGATGGATTAAATGTTTATATATGATATTTATGATACTATTATTCTTATGGAGTCATTATATCACATTTTACCTCTTACTTTCCATTTTATGGGAATATGATAACATTGTTCGTGTTTATGGTGGACTACCACCTCGCAAAGCGACATGATTCATTAAAACTTTACATGGAAGGTAATAAGGATAGTTTTAATAAAAATATTTTATATTTTTGACATAAAAATGAATTATTAATGTTAATATATTATTTAATAGTATTTTCTTTAATCCGTTGAGAACATGGAAACAACATTCATGCATACGTACGGCTTACCGTCTCCGTGAATGGTGTATTTCATTTTATATATCTAAACCTTATGTATTACTCTATAAAATATATAATAAATATATATGATATTTATATCATGGTTAAAAAAGTTATATGATGTAACCATGATTAAAATAATATGAATAAAAAAATCAAAACACACATGAAAAAAAGATAAGTTATTGCCCAAAACGTGACTTTAACATGGAATTTTTTATAAATGGGTAATAAAGGTCATAATAAAATCATATATTCTATTATATATATAATAAAAAAATTTAATGGATTTATAATAAACTTTTATTTATTATACAAGTGTTTTGAATTCATACGAATAAAGTTGAGACTTAAGGTAATGACTTTTTGTCTCGATTCTCCTTCTTTCAGACATATGTCATGTTATGCACCTATGTTCTTTTTTAAGGTGTATATACAGACCATTTAACATGTTATATCATAAATATACTTCTTTTCATGATATTTAATATTTAATTTTATGTTATTCTGTAATGGTACTTTCAATTTGATGTTACCAAAATGGTAAGGGTTTTCTGATAAAATCTCATTATTTATTGTAATTTTTTATGATTAAGTTTTCGATGATAAAATATTATGATCCATGTATCAAGAAACTCAAGAATTTTCATATCATATGTTTATGACATTACAAAACATGTTTTATATTCATTTTTCTATCTTTATTAATTCTTTATTTCAAAATAATGTTTTTAAATAAAACAGACTTTATTTCTCTCTTAGATCAAAAACCCTTTCTCTTCTATGTCTATGTTTTCTAATAATATTTTAAAAAATGTTTATTATTATTATTAGATTGTTTAAATTAATTTTCACCCTTGTTTTAATTTTTATATTTTTTTTAAAAGGAATATTTTTGTTTTCTTTCTAAACATAACCTATTTGGTTTTTACCAAAAATGTGGAAGAAATATTTCTTTAACATGCTTGAAATGAAAGAAAATTTCCCCCAAAAAAATTCTTAGAGATTCCTTTATAATTATTTCAAGTTTATTACAAATGAAATTACTTCCAAAATATTTTATTAATTTTAATTTTAAAATTTTTATTTTTCACAAAAAGGATATTTTCCTCAAGAAACACTCTAAATGATTTTTATTTTAAAATAATTTTACATATAAGATGAAATAATTTGATATTATTTCTGTTTTACTAGGGATATAAACCAAGGATACCATTATTATTATTTCTTTGGAGATTTTATGTTTATGATGAAAATATGTTTATGATACTAGTTTCTATTTCATGGGTTATACAATGATAAAATTCTTATGAAACTAGATTCTTTTTCCACGAGTTATGATTTTAGGAAATGATAAAATGATTATGAAACTAATTTATTTTCATGATTTATGATATGATGAATGTTTTATGATATTTTGTAACATGTATGTATGATTTTCATCATTTAATAGGTGGGTCCTATATCTCCCTCCAATGCACTGGGTAATGATTAATGATACATGATTATAAAGGGTACATGAGAGTTTATCCCAAGCCCAAAAGAGGGTACATAGAAGGTTATCCCAATATTGAAAGAAGATACATGGTAGGTTATACCAATCCTGATGTAGGTACGTTGGTGTTTATCCCAAACCTAACATGTAATGAATATAATGGTGAGTAGACTTTGCATAATATTTTCTATGATGATGTATATTCCACAAATCCATGTAATATGACAATGTTATGCTCTCAGGGATAACATTATTTGATTTTCATTATGATCTATGTCTTATGAAGTACCAAGATTTATGTGATGACTCATTTTTATGATTTATGAGATATAGGGTATAGTTTTCATATCTTATTTTCATGTTCTTATACTCATATACTCATGTTATATTGATATCCCCTTGTTTACCCTTACTAAACAAATAATCTCACCATTTATTATGTTTCCTTTATACATTATATGAAGAAAGGTATTATTTAAGATATGTTTATTAAGGATTCTAGTTAGGAAGAATATAGTTGGAGATCAAGAATCTCACTTATGGACTAGTTGTTTATGTGTCTAAGTTTTCAAAGGTACTATACCTTTATAATCATCAAGAGTGTGTTTGTTTAATATAATGAATATTCATATAAAAATATATAATATATATGTATGAAAATCCTAGGTAATTTTAGTTATTATTAGATGATAATTTTAGTTAAACTTTGTAAACTAGGATGAGAAAACATTAGTGAGATCCCTAAGGACATGTCTAAGGATAATTCTAAGGTTAATTCAAAGTATAGGAAAATGCCTTGTAATTTTAGTAAGATATATAGTGAGTGGTTTCCAAAGAATTATATCCCTATATAAATACTAAAACTATATGTAGCTCAATAAAAGAGGTACCTATGGATAATAAATCCAAAAAGGTCACATTAAGATGGACTCGACCATCACCTGGTGAAAAAAACAGCCCTTGTTGCACACCTAGTTTGACACTCTCTGGAGATAAACTTTGGAAATTAACAAATTATTTATGAACTATAATGAAGGATTTAAATAAATTATGACTATGAATAGCCTAGGATAAACCTAATATATCATAAATTAAAAAGAATGTGCCATTATTTAGACATCCTAATAGGGATTTTTCATGATTATATGGTTCCCTAATATGATTATTGTTTATTACAATATGTTTTTTGATTATTTTAAATGGATCAAACTTAAAGGAACTATGTTAATTCTGAGTGTGGTGGAAAATGAAATGATTTTCCTCTTGAGCATCCAAATGTTATGGGAGCTAGAACTAAAAATCATTTTTCTATTTTTATGAAACTTTATCTATCTATGAATCATGCTGAAATTAAAAATAAGGAAAAAATGGAATAACATCTTGTTACTTCCTTCATGAGGAAACATCCACCTTCCTTCAGTGAATCCACTTATCAACTAGTTTATGAGAAATGTATCAGTACCACTAAAAACATATTTCACATTATTTAGTATTTAGAATATAAAAAATTCATTTTTTTGTCTATCAATTATAAGGAGAAGATAATAAATGGTATACTCTAAACTAGAATACAAGGGAACATGATGAATGTTACTCCATGTAGTAGGATTATTTTAAGATCTTATTTTCCAATAAGTACTTACCGCATATCCTTTATAAAAAATTTATAATGAACTCCTTCAACTAATGAACAATGTTGAAAATCTGTTGGTTCCTATGAGGAAAATTTTATAAGAATTGTGAGACGAGAATGTGGAATTATCATCTATCCTAAAATTAATTTTGATCAAATATTCAGTGACATAAAACCATGTTTCCAAAGGGTGTTATCCATAAGGTAATTTGGTGGCTATATAGAAATAATTTTTTGTGTTATCAAGATGGAAATAAAGATTGGAGTGACCCATCAATTTCATGGTTTTGATAATAAAATAAGGTCAGAATTCAAGGTAATTGATAAAATTCATAGAGGGAATAAGATGAGATTTTCTTCATGCTAGATTTGTGGGAGAAAACTTGGAGGGAATTTTCTTAAGGGGAATACTGAATTTATTAATTTTGGAAAAGAAGGTCATCGAGTAGCTGAATTGAGAAGTGATGAGAATATGTTTTCTAATGATATGAATAATAAAATAGATTCACAAAATTTACCACACATTCTTTAGTGTTTCAATTTCAATGAGTTTGGTAATTATTCTAGTAAGTTCCCAAATCTGAGGGTTGATGACAATGATCGATGTCATCAACCTTTTAAGCTGATAAATAAGGTGAAATATCATGCAATAATTATTTCTGATGAGGGCTGTGACAATGGTGTGATGAAAGGTATACTTACCATCCACTCTATAACTAATAATGTATTATTTGACTCTGGAACTACCCATTATTTTATATCTGAAGAATTTTATAAGGGTATAAAT
Organism: Viscum album; assembly: GCA_963277665.1. Taxonomy (NCBI): domain Eukaryota; kingdom Viridiplantae; phylum Streptophyta; class Magnoliopsida; order Santalales; family Viscaceae; genus Viscum; species Viscum album. The sequence goes on from OY728132.1 coordinate 2,087,534,523, forward strand.
ATTCCACCCAAATGACTAGATGTATAATTAGCATTGAAAACTCCTAATCGTATGATGATCACATATCAAGTCTATGATTATTATATAGTTTATATTTATGTAAATATACTTCCTTTAAATCTTTCTATTCTCCCTATTGTTGAATTTGATGTTATCTTATAAATGTATTGGGTTTCATTAAAAAAACTCACTTTGATTTCTAAGGAAGGGAAGTCACATTTGATATTCCAAAACCAACCTATAATCATATATCAATGTGATGATAAATATGTAATTTTTATGGAAATTACATCCATTTTATGGGTTTTGATTCCTATTCAATAAGGGAATTTATCTCAGATGGTTTGGGAGAAACTCAACATTGATGATATGTCTATTATGTGGGATATTTTTTATGTCTTTAAAAATTATTTTCCTATACTCCCACAAAATTGTGAGGTTGATTTCTCAATAGAACTCATACATAGAATTATTCTTATTTCAAAGAATCCCTATATAATGTCCTTGAATGAGTTGCATGAATTGAAAATTAAACTTCAAGGGAACCTTGACAAGGTATTCATTCATCAAAGTGTTCCACTTTGGGGTGAACCTATTCATGTTGTTAAAAAGAAAGATGTATTGATGTTACTCTACATTGATTATTGATATATGAACAAGATAATGATTAATAATAAATATCCAATACCTCGTATTGATAGCCTATTTGATCAATTGTGCAGAGGTTAATACTTTTCCAAGATTGAACTTCATTCTATATATCATCAATTGAGGGTCAAAAAAAGGATATACCCAATACATTATTCCATACAAGGTATGAACACTATCAATATATTTTGATTCCATTCGATCTTAATAATTCCCCCACTATCTTCAAGGATTTAATGAATACAGTCTGTAGAGGTTTCCTTGATCGGTTTATAGTAGTCTTTATATATGATATTATTATCTATTAAAAGAGAAATTAAGATCATTAATATCACTTGATAATTATACTAAATACCCTAAGTAAGGATAAACCATATAAAAAAATTACAAAATGTGAATTTTTAAAATAAAATGTTTCATTTCTGGGATATATAATCTCGTGAGTGGGTATATCGGTAGATCCATCAATGGAAGAGGTTGTTGAATGTTTTCCTAGACCAAATATGGTAACTGAGATCCATAGTTTTCTTAGTTTATAAGAATATTATCAATTTTTTTGTATATATTCCCATGAATATCAAATCCACTCACTAAGTTAACTCAAAATGGATCCAAGTTACTCTAGATTGATGAATGTGAGGAAAATTTAAATGAATTGAAGAAAAGATAAGTAGTGGACCTTTTTTTAAATTAATTTATTATGGATAAGGGTTTATAATATAAATTAATGAATCCTAAGAGGTATTGGGATTCTTTCTCATGAAAAATTGCATGGTAGTAGCTTATGTATCATTATATTAAAAGAATCATGATCAAAATTCCAAAACTCATGATTTAGAGTTAGCTGCCATAATTTTTGAATTAAAGATATGGAGGCATTGTATTTACAAAGAAAAGTGTGATTAATATAATGATAAATAAAATTAAATTATATATTTACATAGAATGAGTTGAATATGTACCATAGAATATGGATATATCTAATTAAAGATTATGACTACTCAATACATTACCACCCTGGGAAAGAGAACAAGGTGGCCTATGATTCAAGCCAAATGGATCATGTTAGCTTATACATGATAAAGATTAAAAAGATTCAATATTTCTATATTTTAAAAGGATGGATCTGGGAATCCTAAAGTAAAGGGGGAAATATTATATTTCCCAATTTAATGACCAACTATCTATCCAAGTGAATATTAAAGAGGCACAGAAGGAAGATGTTAAGATACAAAAGAAAATTATAAATGTCCCTAAGTTTAACCTTGATCATAATGGAGTGATAAAGTTTAGGAACTCTATATGTGTTTCATCCATACCATATTTGAAGAATGATTTGTTAGAGGAAGCTCATATTTCTTTATTCTCTATTCATCCTTGAAGTATGAAGATGTATAGAGATTTAAAAGATTATTTTTTGTGGTATTTCATCAAGAGAGATATCGTATTGTCTGTATATCAGTGCATAGTATGTTTGTAAGTTCATACTGAGAGACAAAATTATAAGGGTATGTTCATACATTACCCATACAAAAATGGAAATGGGAAAAATCACCATGGTTGTTATCATTAGACTCCCCAAAACATATAAATGGCATAACACAATATGGGTTGTATTTTTTCACCTTACAAGGTAATCAAACTTCATCTCTCTCAGTGATGACTTATCTATTGATAATATTTCCTAAATATACATTAATTAAGTGGTAAGGTTTCATGGATTACCACATTCAATTATAATTGATTGGGATCTGAGGTTTACCTTGAATTTCAAGATAAGTCTTCAATAGGCTCTCGATACGGAGTGAAATTTCAACACTATATATCTTCTTCAGAAAAATGGTCTGTATGATAGAAAAGTTAAAAATCTAGAAGATATGCTAAGATATTGTACTATAGATTTCAAATGTGTTTGGGATCAACACTTTCCTCTAGTTAAGCTTTCATACCATAATAGATTTCACTCAAGCATTGAGAGGGCTCCTTATGAATCCCTCTATGGAAATAAATGTGGATCTACAATGTGATGGAATGAAGTAAGAGAAAGAAATATATTCAGACCTGAATTAGATAAAGAAATGAAATATATGGTTGGAGTTATTCAGTAACACATCAAGTTAGCTTATAGTCGGCAGAAAAGTTATGTTGGTTATCATTAGCGTGACCTAAAATTTTAAGTTGGTAATAAAGTGTTTCTAAGAATATCTCCATGGAAGAAGGTTATGATATTTAGGAAGAAAGGGAAGAAAATACCACAGTATATTAGTAACTTTGAAATTATTCATCATATAGTGATTATAGCCTATTATTTTAATCTTCCACCAAACCTCTCTCAAGTTCACATTGTGTTCCATGTATCTCTCATGAGGTAGTAAATAACTAATCCTTCACATGTACTGAACTCATAGGTCATACAACTGAAGTAAGATCTTTATTATGATGAACAACCAATGGATATTTTGAATCATAAAATGAAAGTTATATGAAACAATACTACAAACATGTTCAATGTTTTGTGGTGAAACCACTAGTTTGAGGAAGCTATATTGGAACTTGAGAATATAATGAGGAAAAAGTATCCTCCTCTATATCAGAGTGAAAAAAATTTAGGGTGAAATTAATTTAAATGGGGTATAATGTAGCACCATGTGTTTTTATGAATTTTATTTTTGAATAAAGTAAATTTATTCAATATATTTTGTTATAGGTAACATAGATTTTAGCTTGCATTATACACAAACACTGAGTTTTAACAAACCGTGATATATTATTGATATTATTATCTAAATAAGGCCAGTATAAAATAGCCATTAAACTTAGATATATTAATAATAGTAATTAATTTTTAAATATGCAGTATAATGGTTTTAAATAAAGATAAAACATTGATAAAATATTACTTAATTTTTATAAAAAGTCTTTATGTGTTTTGAAAACACTATTTTCTAAAAAAAATATTTCTTTTTTTGAACAATAAAAAAATTAATTTGTGACACTTTTAGAAAAATAATTTTTTAAAATAAACTTTATTTTTTAAAATCATCATGTAAAAATTATATTAGGGTGAATTTTTGTTAAAATTTTTAAAAAATTAATTTCATAGTGAATAGTGAAAAATAGTGGTTTTTATTGAAAATTTCTTTTTCATTTAAAGAATTTATAAGGATCATTTTTTAGAATGGGTTTAAAAGTAAAATTACTTCAATTATATATCAATTATTCCAATTAAGTTCATTGTAATCATTTTTATATTGAATTTTTATATAAAAACTTTTAATGATTTTGAATATTTTCTCTTTAGAAAATAGTTTTCTCATAACATCTACAGGTTTAATATTAAATAAAAAATTTCACTTATATCGATGAAATTTTTAAAAATGGATTCCATATTTTGAATCTTAATCATTTGTATAATCTAATAAGTTCAACTTAATTTTTTACCATTATGAATAGTATAAAAACTAAAAATTATTTATGTGGTTAAGGTAAAAATGGGTTTACCGGGGGTTAAACTAAAAGGATAAGAATAAAAAATGAATAAAACTTTTATAAAACATATTTTATATCCATATTTAGCCCTTATAGATTCTATTATTTATAATGGTACATTCTTTAGCCTTATGGTATATGAAAAATGTGGGTACACCTTTTTCTTTTCAAAAATTACAAGTGTCCCACTCATCTCTTTTATAACATACCACCCAATCTCATATCCTATTCATGATTCCAAAACCCTTTTTTCATACAATAACTACCCAAATATATTCCTTAATTTCATCCTCCAATCCTATAGTTATTATTTTGGACATAAATCCAACCTAATAATCCAAAATATATTTTTCAAAGAAGAGGTAACACCATTAATTGAGAGTTTTATTTTATTTCTTCCTCCAACACATTAAAATATTATTCAACCATGCTGATATAATAATATTAATATAATACATACACTAATATTTTATTATGTTAATTTAATAACATAAATAATTCTCCAATTTCTTCAAATTTTTTACGAAATCATCATTCATGTGTACAGCGGACTACCGCCTCATGAACTGATGTCATTCATTTTTCCATTACCACCTATAAGAGCTAGATATAATGATGTATTATATGTTTATATATGATATTTATGATAATATTATGATTTTATAATCATTATATCACATTTTACTTTTAAAATTCCATTCCATGGGAATATCATAAAGTCGTTCGTGTGTACGGCACACTACAACCTCGCGAAGCGATGTTATTCATTCACTCTTTACATAAAAGGAAATAAGATAGGTTTTAATGGAAATATGCGATATATATGAAATAAAAATTGTTTTTTAATGTTAATATATTATTTACCTTTATTTATTTTAATCTTTCTAGAAAAAGGAAACTATGTTCATGCGTGTGTATGGCATATCGTCTCTATGAACGGTGTATTTCATTTTCTACCTCTAAATATTATGAATTATTATAAAAATGTATATAATGAATATATATTATAATTATATAATTTTTAACATTATGGAGTTTATAGAACCATTATAAAATTAATTGGACAAAAAATAACAAATCAAAACATACACAAAAAAATTATACATTAATTACCTAAAACGTGACTTTAACATTAAATATTTAATAAATGGGTAATAAAAGGTCATAATAAAATAATATATGGTATTAAATATATAATTATGATCTGATAATAGATTTATAATAAACTTATATTTATTATATAGTAGTTTTTAACATGTATGGTGGAAGTTGACACTTGAGGTAAGGGATTTGTGTCTCAATTTGACTTCTTTGAGACATATATTATGTTATGCACCTATATTATTTTATGAGGTGTATATAAATACCCTTTGACAAGTTATAAAATTAATATTATTTTTTTATATTTAATGTATCATTTTATGTTATTATTTAATGGTGCTTATAATTCAATGTTACCAAAATAGTAAGGGTTTTTTGATACAATCTCATCATTTATCAAGATTATTTATGATTATATTTCCAATGATCAAATATTATGATCTATCTCCCAATAAACTCATGAATTTTCTTCTAATATGTTTATGTCATGGTAAAAAAAAATTTCTCTTCATTTTCATCACTTTATACACTCAATATTTTAAAATAACATTTTTAATGAAAAATGACTTTATTTTTTTCTTAGGTTGAAAAACCTTTATATTCTATGTCTAGGTTTTCTAAAAAAATTATAAAATGTTTTTATGTGACTGTATTATTTTTTAAATTCCTTTTTACCTATTTTTTACTTTTTACAAGTTTTTTAAAAGGAATATTTATAACATTTTTCCAACATGCCCCATTTTTTTGTCACTAAAAATGTGAAATGAATATTTGTTTTAACATGTATGACATGAACAGAAATTTACCAACATAATTTGATTTGAAGATTACTTTCTAAATTTTTAGTGGTTATTTTCAAATAAAATTATTTCTATAATATTTTATGAATTTTTAATTTTAAAAAATTAATTTTGAAAGAAAGGATATTTTCCTCAATAAATGCTCCAAGTGATTTTTCTTTCAAATAATTTTTCATCTAAGATTAAATTATTTGATGTTACTTATGATTTACTAGAGATATAAACCAAGTATACCATTTTTATTCTTTCTCTTTGTGGTTTATTTTTATGATGAAAATGTGTTTATGAAAACCATTTCTCTTTCATGGCTTATGTCGTGATAAAATTAAGTTGAAACCTACTTCTTTTTACATGATTTATGCATTAAGAAATTTATTAAATGATTATGAAACTCATTTATTTTCATGGGTTCTGATATGATTAATGTTTTATGATCTTTTGGGATACATATATATTATTTTCATCATGTTATGGGTGAGAAATATATCACTTTCAAATTCATTGGGTAATGATTGATGTTATATGAGCTCAAAGGGTACACGAGAGGTTATCCCAAGCCCAAAATAGGGTACAATGTAGGTTATACCAAGCTTGAAAGATGGTTAAAGGGAGGTTATTCCAACCCTGACATAGGTATATGAGTGGTTATCCCTAGACTAAAATGTTTTTAATATCATGGTGGGTATCCATGAGATAATATTTTCTATGATGATGTATATACCTCAAATATATGTCATATACTAATGTTATGTTGTCATGGCTCGCGTTCTTCGATTTCCATTATGATTCATGTCTTATTATCTACTAATATTTATTCCATGACTCATGTTTATGATTTATGTTATGCATATTATGTTTTTAATATGTTATTCTCATGTTCTCGTACCCCTATTCTCATGTTATATTGATATCTTCCTTATTTACCCTTATTAAGAATCTGAGATCACCCTTTATAATATTTCATTTCCTTAAGATATGGGGACAAGTATTATGTATAATATTTATAAGAAGTTTTCTAGTTATTAAGAACATAGTAGTAGATGACGTTTCTCACTTATGGATCAATTGATTATGTGTCCAAGTTCCCAGAGGAAATATACCTTTACAATCCTTTGGCATATTTTTTTGTAATATAATGAATGTTCATCTAAAAAGATGTAATATCTATGTTTGAAAATCCTGGTTCATTAAATCAAGTCTTTCTATCTCAATTATGAATTGGAAGAGGAGGTATATATTTAGTTACCATGTGGTTTCTTGATTAATAAATATTATAATTGTGTTTGATGGTTAAATAAGGCTCTATATGGGTTTTAAAAAGTCCTAAGAGGTTGGTATGCTAATATAGATACTTATTAAAGAGATTTAATTTCAAAAAAAATAAGGGTGTAAAATAATATCTACATCAAACATGTAAAAGTAGTATGTCTTATTATAATTTTTTATGTAGTTTATATCATATTTTTTTGGGAATGATGAAGACATTTATAATGAGTTTTCTAAGGAAATGAAGGATTTATTATAAATGTATATCTTATGAGAAATGATATGCTTTTTTGTATTTAAAATTTCCTAAGAGATAGATTAAATTTTTCTTTCTAAAGTGGTGTATGCTCAGGAACTCTTCAAAATGTTTTCCTTGAAATACTCAAAGACTATTTCCACACCCATTTTAGTGGGAACTAAACTATTAAAATATGCTCAAGGAAAGGATGTTGGTCCTTGATAATTCAGAAATTTAATTAGAAGTTTTTTATACCTTACAACTTCAAATCCTAATTCAATATATATTTTTAATATTTGTTCTATGTATCAAAGTAAACCTTAATAATCTCATTTCATATAAATAAAATATATTCATTGGTATATAAAGGTTATAACTATTTATGTAATGAAATATGATAGTAAAAGAGAGTTAGACCTATTTGGTTATGCTTATTCTAATTGGTCAGGTTTTGTTGATGACAAAATATCCACATCTGGAAGATTTTTCTTCCATGGTGATATATGTGTTTTTTGTCACTTTAAGAAACAAAGATCAATTACTTTAATCATTTTTTAGGTAAAATATGTGTTTGTAACTCAATCCAAAACTTAGTTAATGTGGATAAATATACAATTAGAAGAGTTTAAGGTCACAATGAATTTTTTACTTCTTCATGGATGTGATAATAAGAGTGTTGTTAATTTTTAAAATAATATTGTTCAATGTTATAGTAGAAACCATGTTGATATTAAATATTACTTTATCAAGAATAATTTGGAGATAAATTAATTAAAGTAGGTATGTGTTTGAACAAAGTAACAGATTTCTGATGTGTTCTCCAATTCAGTTTATAAGGAATCATTTTAGTTTCTGAGGTTAAATTTTAGTTTTCAACCACATTCTTTATTGGGATAATTTTTAGTGTTTTATCCCCTCTATATTCTTGTCTTTGGATATTATTGTAAAAGGGGGAGAAAAATGACAACATAAAACTCCATTTATATTTTTCTTTTTGAAATTTTTTTAAGTAATAGAATATTTATAGGGTATTTTCCATTGATATGTGTTTCTATTAAGAGGGAGCATATATTTTGAGAGAGTTTGTAAAATGGGAAAGTTTTGATTTCAATGTTGTAATTTATTGTGAATTTTTCTAATAGTTTTTAAATATGCATGTAGGATTTTTTAATAACATATTTGGTGTAATGATGGTGGTGATGATGAATCACTAGATAAATAATGATTTATATTTTTTTAACCGGTATCTCATCATCAAGAACATTTGATTTTTTCATTTTTGATGAAAATTGAATATACATCATTATTAAGTTCTTGAAAAAAAGGTATTATTTATTCAATATTATTGTTTCCAACACTTATTTCACTCACATAAGATTATAATTATTGAATGGTGGTCCATTATAATAATTTTTCATTTGGTATTGATTTATGTTCCTTGTTTTACAAAAAAATCCAAAGGGGGGATTTTTTTAGTCCAAGAGGTGTTGAGATGTTTTTTATAAGGAGTTTTTTGAAGATGTTTTTGAAGATGTTATAGTATACGGGATTCATTGTGTTGGGTTTTTTATTACATAAATCGTATTCAAACTTACATTTATAATAAGGTGAATATATTTGAAGACTAATTCTAATTGTTCTTAAGTTGGTTTAAAGTTTATAAATCATGTAAATTGTTCATGATGCAAGATGATTAATGGAAGAAGATGGAAGTAATATTGCACCGCAGATATTGATATTATATCATAATAGTTGACTGAGGAAGAAGGATTTTTCTCTAAATACTTGATAAACCATAGAGGAGGATGGGTAATTTTTTAATGGCCCTGGAAATATGGGGACTCTACTCTGCAAGGGGTTGTCATGTTGCTAAAGAAAATGGTTTTTTGTCCCTAAAAAATTTAGGGCCTCTATGTTGTAGGTAGAAGTTATGCCACAATGTTGAGATCAAGGTAGTATATCGCAAAGTAGAGGTTTCCATGTAATAATATCCAGTTTTCGAGAATTTAGAGTCCATATAAATTTCAAGACCTCTATGCCACAATACCATATCACATCACAATGTGTCCAAGTAGTTAAAAAAATAAATGTTTTGAACCATTATCCAATGTCGTAAAGATAAAGGATACATCGTGAAGATGAATTTATGGGCAATTAAAGTGTCCATGATGACTTGGATTCATTTAAGAGGTTTGGTGGTTATTTTAGCCTATTATAACAAACAATTTTAATTCTATAGTTAATATAAAATGAAAGATGATCCTAGGGATTTTTTTTACAAAATAGTATTTGAATTTGAAATTAAAATTAAAATCTAAATCAGAAAAAATTGACTTTTGGGGGAGAAATTGTGTGAAGAAATTCAAATGAAGATATAGATAATTTAAAATAATTTTTGGATATGTAAATAATAGAGAAGATTTTCTGATTATCTAAAGTTGAAGAAAGTTGGAAGGAGAAGAAAAACAAAGTGGTTGTGTGCATGTATTGTGCATACAAAGTTAAGAATAAACTTTTTATTTTTAAAGTTTTAAGCATAAGTTCTTCTTTTTTATACAATGAAAATAGAGAATAAGAGGAAGAAATCATCACACTCAGTGTCTTGGAAGAAGTCTGTTTAGTTAAAGACACTGTAGTTTTTAAATTTTTATCATTGTATTAGTGTGGGGTGCACTAACTTTGTGATATTCCTGAAGAAATTGAGAGACTTATAAGAAAAACATAAGGATGTTCATTTCTCATATTGATTCACTATATTTTATTAGTGCATTATATAATCATTATTCTCATTGGATCATTCCTAGGACTAGCTTCTCACATTGAGTAGTGAACCTTGTAAATCATTTTCTCCCTGCTTGTGTGTTCTTATGTGTTAGAAGAAAACAATCAATTCACTCTATCAAGTGATTAAGGCTTCTTAAAAATAGAAGACATAAAATTGATTAATCACGTATTCTCCCATATCTGAGTGATCCCTATAATCCTATGTTACTATATAGATTCGATAACTAAAAATATATTCTCATAGTGATGCAAGTATTTACTATGAGGACCATCCTTGAATAAAAACCTTCTATTTTATTTATTGACCTCTATTGGAGGTGTAATATAAATCACACAAGACATTAACATGATCAATTCATGCATCAAAATGAAAAAAAAATAGTCCCATTCCTAGATTTAAGGACAAATACAAAAATATAAATCCGCCAAAATAAGACACATCATCCAGAAATCATGAAAATGTTTTTTTCATTAAAACACCAAATTCTAATAAGTAATCTAAACCCATTTTACTAAGTCGTACTCTAGAAAAAAAACATCCCCTTTTTAAAACAAATCAATCATGGTAAAACACCTGACTATCATTAAAACTAAATGAGATCACTACACAAACTTATTGAAAGTAAAAATCATTTCAAAATTTAATGGAATCATTTGAAAAAATTTACAAAAAGGAATACTTTGATTTCAAAAAAAATTCTAAAAACCATGATAAAATCAACCACTTTACCAGATACCATATGAAGGAAAAAGAAATTAATTTCAAACAACCGAATAAAAATGGTTTTTTAAAATCAAACATTTTATGAATTTATCTTTTCCACCCAAGAAAAACCTTTTAAAAATTAAGAATAAATAAAACCTATTATAATACATCACATCAAATTTACTCCAATTACTTTTATACATCATAAAAACCCCCCATTAAACCAACTCCAGCAAATGGAAATCACTATAAGAGTGATCTAGATTCAAAATATGTTAATATAAAAAATCTAATAGAAATAAAGGGGTGTGTACATTTTGTTCCCACAGTTTTTTGGGTCTTGCTCCAACCATGTGATAGGCTTTGTGAAGTCCTAAAAACCATATACATGGGATCTTCATGGTTTGATAGACTATGTGAGATAAATGTGGTAGAATAGTTCTTCCTCTATTTTAAAACTAAATCAAACCCATAAAATCAATTTCATAACTCAATATGCATTCAAATATCAATTCCCCACATCAAAATACATCGAAACTAGTTAAGAAAAAATCAAAATCATGGACTCAAATATTAACTACCCATGGTAACTAAAGGATCCAAAGGGGAAAGAGATAACTAGACTCTCCTTGAACCTACCTGTCAAGTTATAAAATTCCTATCTAATTACTACCAATATGTATCTCAAATAACAAGAGGGTTTCCTGATACCATAGTTGTCACAAACTGGCCCAAATCAACTTACCACATTGCCTAGGTCATCCCGGAACAAGGATTGAGGGGCGTTCCCAATCCCCATGGGATGGTGAAAAGTATCAAAGAATCAAATTAAGACTATAGTGGAATGATTAAATCCTCAAAACGTAGTTAATAAGTAGTGGATATTTTACTAGAAACCCAACATAGTATTTCCATAAGTTGGGTGTCCATACATAACAGAATAAATAGATACAAATAAATAAAAGTAAAAAATTAGTCATATACATCAACCATGGTCCAACTCATTTGTATAAATACAAAATATAGTCCAGAATAAATTTAAAATGATTTCTAATAATAAGAAGCTAAATACATATAAAAAGATTTCCAACATGGCTGATAAATCAATATCCCAAAATTAAAGATCCCAAACCACACTGCAAGAGAACCTCCAACGACCAATGGTTTTCACAATATCCCAAATAACTCATTTCAACCAAAGATATTGATAACTAATCTAAAGTTCCAAAGGATTTAATAACAATTGAGATGGGGGTGAAATAGCTGTTCACTTTTTATAAGATTCAATAATTTTAAAAACTTAACCCTTACAAATAGTTAAGGTTTATTTCATTATCAAATTTTAGTAAATACTCATGAATCCAAAAGTATGAAAGAAAGTAAATAACACTATAATTAAAAGTTTTGGCATCAGTTTAAGAACCTACATCCTTTCCATAGCCACTTTTGTGGGTCTATGGAAATTCACTATTATGAAAAAGTGAATACAACTTGTGCCAAATCCCATTATACACCTTCTATATTCCAATAGAAATTATTATACTGACTCCCACCCATTTATAATGTTTTATTATAAAAAAATAGATCCAAAAAAATAGAATAAACACTTTTTTGAAACTACTCCACTATTGATCAGTATGAATCCTTAGTCCAATTAGGATGGATCCGATTTTCTCAATACGATAATTTGGGATCCAATTTTCTCAATATGATGATGTTGGATATGATTTTATCAATACAATGATGTTGGATCCAATTTTCTCAATAAAATGATGATAAATATGATTTTATCAATATGATGACCCTAGATCTTATTCTCTCAATACAATGATGTTGGATCTGATTTTCTCAATACTATGAGCCTAGATCTAATTCACTCAAATGATGGACTCAATATGATGAACTCATTATTCAATATAAAAAACTCAAACTATTCTAGGATTCTCAATAATATTCTTCTTCAATTAAATGGTAAATTTCACTTCAAATTCTCCAGTGATTAGCCTTTTTCATGTGTGTGAAAAATTTAAAAATGGATAAATTATCTGATCAAGTATTTATAGGAATCTCAGAAAAAATAGAGAAACATGAAATCTTTCCCCACTTCTTAAAGTTTCAAAAACCTAAAAAATATATATCATTTAAACATTAACTTTGAATTCTTCAATCCTCATTATATTTCTTTTATATTTACACCAAATTGGATTTCAGGTTTGAATTATTCAACTCTTTATATATTTTTTATCTCATTATGATTTGTTTTATCATTATCACATTACGATCTGTTTCTTTATCATCTCATTATGATCAGTTTCTTTCTCAGCTCACTACGATCTATTTCTTTCTCATCTCATTATGATATTTTTCTTTCTTAGCTCATTATGATTTGTTTCATTAAAACCTCATTATGATATATTTCATTCCTATATTAATATGATCTATTTTCTTCTTATCTCATTACAATAGATTTTACGATTATGATGGAATTACCATCATGATAGAATTATCATTACGATGGAATTCCCCTTATAATAGAAATCCCATTATGATAAATTCTTATTATGATGGAATTCCTATTATGAAAAAAATACCATTATGATGAATTTCCATTAGGATGAATTTTCATTATGATAGAATTATCTATTTTTCTCCTTTGAATTTTTTCAAACCTCTCTACCATTTCTTCAAAAAAAATCATGATATTTTTCATGATTTTTGAGAACTTTATGATCAAAAAAGAATCATTTGATTTTTTTAGAAAGTATGAAAATTTTCTAACTCCTAAATTCACATTCTTCATTAAAAACTCTTCACCAATAATATGACTTCTTCAACCAGAAACTTATGTCTCTGCAACTTCTTTACTTATAACTCATCAACTTCATTCTTTCTAACTCAAAAAACTTCATTCTTTCTATGATTAAGGAAAATAATTCTAGTAAAAAATAAAATTCTACCTTCAATTCCTTTGAATATAATGATTTTAAATTTCATTCCAATAGATCTAAATACAATAAAGTGTTTGATCAACAACTTCATCTTTCTAACTTCTTCTAGTACAGTGCAACTCAATATGAAAACTTGGGTCTGGGAACTTGTGTCCAGAAAACAACCTCATTATAATGGACTGGGTCTGATTTCTAAATAACAAAAACATTCTTCAACAAAAAAAGGTTATTTTAAAAAAAATACAAAAAAATATTTAAAACAATTTAAACACAAAGGTTCTTAAATATCCCCCTTTGGATTTGTTTACAACCCTTGTTAACAACTTTTCCAACTCAATTTTTTGTAAACAACTCATGTTTTTTTTACTTTTATTAAAACATAGCATTTCTCAAAAGAGAGTGTCTTGACACCACACTACTAAATAATGTAATATTTTTTTAAGGGATTCCATCCCTCGGTGGTAAGGAAATTTTAAATCCATGTAAATATAAACTCCCCCTCACTTTTATTTTTTTCCTCTCACTTTTCTTTTTCTCTCCCCCATTCTATAATAACCAAACCTTTAGATTAATTTAATAAGATAAGTAAAAACTTCTTACAAAGTAAAATTTGTTACTTTATATCCCCCTTTATCAACATAATACAATGAATAATGGGGTTAATTCCTTATGAGGTTTAGGAAGACATGGTAGGATTCTAAACATGAAGTTTTATCCTCAATTATACAATCCTTTCTTTTGGCATTGCTTTTGTAAAGATATCAGAAATCTGATACTTTGTTGAAATGTATTAAAAAAATATCTCTAGCAGAAAATTTCTATTTTATAAAGTGAAACTTTATATTAATGTGTTTTGATATTTTATATTGGACAATATTTTTAGAAAGATCAATTGCACTATGATTATCATAAAGTATCTTCAATGGTTTAAAAACTTTTACTTTCAAATATTTTAGTTGAAATTTCATCCACAACATTTGAGTACATGCTTGAGTAGTTGTAACATATTCGGATTCAACTATTCTCAAAGTTACTAAAATTTGTTTCTTACTATACCAAATCACACAACATTCAACCAAGAAGAATTTTCCTCCTGAGGTTGATTTTCTATCATTACAATCTTCATCCCAATCGGCATCAGTATAACCATGAAACTTCATCTTACTATTTCTTTTATAAAACAACCCATGTGAAGTTGTTCTTTTGAAACATCTCATAATTCTTTTTTCTTCCAACATATGTGATTCTTTTAGATTACTTTGATACTTGGCACATAATGTCACAGCATAAAAGATATCATACCTTGAATAATTAATGCAAAGAAGACTTCATATTATCTTTTGAAAGTCTTTCTAATTCAAACTTGTTCTCGATTCATCTTTACTTGACTTTTTCATCCTGAAATAGAATTTAAAACTTATTTGGATTCTTTTAACCTATATTTTTTTAACAATTACCTAGAATACTTTTCTTGGGATAATAAAATCTATTTTCTGTTTTCTGGAACTTGTAATCCTAGAAAGAATGTTAATTCTATCAACATAGAAATTTCAAAATTCTTCTTCATTTCCTCATTAAATGTTTTAAAAATATATTCTTTATCCCTATAAAAAAATTATATCATTGATATAAATATTTATAATTATAGTTCTGGAGTCAAAATATTTTACATATAAGCTGATATCAACTTTTACTTTAGAAAAGTTCAACATTCACATGCAATTTTTAAGTTTATAATTCCAAGAATCTAGATCTTGTTTCAACCCATAAAAATATTTATTCAATTTAAAAACTTTTTTTTCATCCTCATCAAGTAGAAACCCATAAGGTTGTTCAATGAAAACTTCTTCCTCAATCTCATCTTTTAAGAAATCCGACTTTACATTCATCTGATAAACTTTGTAATTATGATTTGAGGCCACTGAATTAAACATTCTAATAGTTTATAATATTTATATTGGGGAAAATTTTTCTTCAAAATACACACTTTCCACCTATTCATAGCCTTTACAAACAAGCCTGTATTTTTTTCTTGAAACTTCTCCATGTTAATTTAACGTGTTTCTATAAATGCACTTGGTTTTGAAAACATTTATATTTACTAGTTGTGAAACAAGTTCCCATGTTTAATTATTATCAATCTTATCCAACTCTTCATTCATATAATCCAATCATTCTTTTTGTTGAAAATATTCTGAAACTGATTTTAGTTCAACAGTTGAGATAAGTGAAGTCTAGTTATCTAATCTCAACTTTCTTTTTATCTGGACTGGAATATTCTAACTCCCAATAATTTTTTTAGATTCAACATGTTTTTGTATGGTAGTAAATTTCAATGTTTCTTTCCCAACTAAAATTTCCACATCACACGATTCTTTTGAATCTTGATAAGGATGTTTTAAATTACTTTCACTGTTGTTATAATTCTCTAGTTTATCATCATCAAAATTCTAAATAACTTTTATTAAGAAAAATTTATTTTCCATTACCTTCACATCATATTAGTCCACAAAATTTTGTAAATTTTTGTTATAACATTTGTAAATTCTTGTATTTGGTGAATAACCCATAAAAATCCTTCCTCAAATTTCTCATCAAACTTTCCCAAATATGGATTTTTTATTTTTGAGAAAACATGGAATTCAAAAAACTTTTAATAATTTCAATGAAGGTTTTTGTTATAACAAATTTCATAAGGATTCACATTATATTATGGCCTCAACAAGCATCTATTTTTAACATGTATATTAGTACTAATATCTTTTCTCTAATATAATTTTTAATTTTTGTATTCTGCTAACATACTTCTTCCAATTTCCACCAAACTTCTATTATTTCTTTCTATTACCCCATTTTTTTGGGGTGTATAGGTAGCACTATACTGATGTTTGATACCATGATTTCATTGAAATGTTTTGAAATTATTTCTTGTGAATTACGTAAAAGTATCTATTCTTAAATTCTTTATGGAAACCCCAATTTCTTTCTCAACATATTTCTTGAATAATTTGAACATTTCAATAGCCTCAGATTGGTGCTTTAAAAACATAATGTTTTCCATTCGAGTGAAATCATTAATAAAAATGATAAAGTAAAAATATCCTTTTATTGATTGATGTCTCATCATCCCACATAAATCATAATGAATAATCTCAATTGGTATGATAGATTTAATATCAACTCTTTTATGACTTTTTTTAGTTATCTTCTCTTTTTGAAAAGTTACACAAACATCTTCATCTCTTATTTTTATTTCTGGAATGTTTCGAATGGAATCAACTTTAGAAAGTTTTTTCATACTTTTCTATCCAAGGTGACCAAGTCTTTAGTGCAACAATTTATTTTCATCTTCCACACACAAATAATATGTGTTGTTGAATTTTCCTTATGAAAGATATTCCCACTGGTTCTTTCTACTTTGGTGATGACTTTTCCATATTTCACACTTTTGATGATACAAAAATATTTTCTAAAAACAACATATTTTACACCATCAAATAGTTGACTTACACTAATTAAGTTAGTTTTTATCCCATTAACAAATTATAATTCATTAGATTTCAAATTTTTATCTTCAATCTCAATCATTTTGATTCATCTGATTTTTAAAGAACTATCATTACCAAAGGAAACTGCTCCTCCATCATCAATTTCAACCTGTTTTGAGATTTTTATATCACCTTTCATATGTGAAGAATATACACTATCAAGTATTTATGGATTTTTCATTTTACATTCTTTCATATATTTATTAACAACAAAATCTCTTTCCTCAACTTTCTTCTTTTCATATTCCTTTTCTTTTATATTATAAGAAATTTATTCTAGAAGGAGTGTCAACAAGGTTTTCAGCATGATGAACATTCTTATCACATCTTCCATAAACTTATTCTATAAAATCAAATTGATTTCCTATTGTAAAGTTTCTAACATCTTAAGAATTCACTTTTCCAACTTTCTGTATGTTAAGAAAGTTAATCATTATAATTTCACTCTTTCTTTCAATTTTCTCCAACCTTCTTCCAAGTAAAGATATTTTGTTACAAAAAGTATAATCCCTATTCCCAGAGACTCCACAACACCAACAATAACCATAAATTTTTATTTTTTATTGAAATAAGATTTGTCTCTATTGAAACATTATTGAGGTTGGTAACTTCTTTCAGCTCTAACATACTTGGGATGTGGACCATATTTTATTTTGAGTAACCTATCTAGTTTTGTAGATTTTATAGGTTTCTCACATCCTTTATCCACCTAATATTTCCCAAAACGTTTCACAAAAACTAAACTGTTAAAATAATCAATGAATGATTATTGTTGGTAAGGGGATATTTCACCTAATTCTCATATTGAACCTTCTAAGAATCTTTAAAAATCTCAGGTTTTACTTCCAAATCATTGTTGAAGTTTTCATTCATCTCCCTCAAGGTAATTTTGGATTCAAGAAGTTTTGATTGAAACTTTTTAACCTCTTATTCCTTAGATTCCGTCTTCTTACTAAGATCATCAATCATATTTCCCTATTCAGAAATTCTAAATTTGTAACATAAAATCTCTTGAATGTATTCATACTCCTACATGATGACATCTTTTCTTACATAAAAATTTCTTCAAAATATTTCTTCATTAATATAATTTCTTTTTTGAGGGGTTTTTTCTTGTGAAATGGAAAAATTTATGTTCTGAGCAGATACTCTCTATAATATTCTTCACCACCTTCCTCATTATCTAAGAAATATTTTGTTTTCTCAAATTTTTCAATAAAGGTTGTGCATTTTTTCAAACTTTCATCTTCAAAAGATTTATTGTTATTTGAGTATGATTCAACTTTCTTACAAAACTTATTTCTATTGTTTCCATTAAAATTATTCTTGTATATATTGGAATAATTTTCTTCTTTATCATTTTTTTTTACTTCTTCAGTCGAGGTTTTTCATTTTAATCATCTTGATATTCTCCAACTTTCTTCCTAGGGTAATTCATAGAAAATTTTCTGATTCCACCACACTCAAAACATTTGAGATGAATTTTTCCTCCATAATTTCCTCTTTCTATTTGATAGTTCTTGTATATAAGAGACATGATTATTTCATTCAACTCATCATCCTCTTTATATTCATAGTCATAAGGATCAACATCTTTAACATATTGAATTTTTAACTTTCTCATAGCATCAAAAGAAATTTTATCTTTCATATTATTTTTAAATAGTGGATCTTTCCTCATTTCATAAGCAATAATAATGTTATACAATTCATCAAGAGATAAATCATCTTTATCTTCTAAAGAAGAAACATTAGAATCAAACCTATCTGGAAAGTTTCTTATATTTTTCTTCACAATAATAGAATATTCAAGGACATCTTTGAATCCTTTGATATTGAAAACAATTTCATTTACTATGGTGAAGTATTTATAAATTGTTTCTTCATCTCTTATTCTGATGTCTTCATACTTACTACACTATATTTGTAGCTTTTATTCCTTAACTTTTTATTCCCTTCAAAAAAACTTTCCATCTTATCGCAAATAATTTTTGATGTTTTGAGAACCATCACCATCTAATAAAAATTTTCTGATAAGGACATGAGAATATAATTTCTAGCCTTTCCATTATATTTTATATTTCTCTTATTAGAAAAGGTCATTGGGGAATCTTCATAAATTTGTGGAAACCCAATAGTAGGAGCATCAAGGACTTTCAGGAGAGGAGATAAGAGATAAGGAATCATCCTATTATTTTTATCCATAATAATTTTATCCATAAAATTTAGTAAATCCAATACTATTGACAAAATTGATATTATTTATTATAAGGATTCCACAAGTGAACCTCCCTCTGATACCAATTGAAGTTCCAATGGATCTAATAACAACTAAGAAGGGGGGATTGAATCAATTGTTCACTTTTTATAAGTTTTAAAACTTTTTGAAACTTAACCCTTGAAACCTTTTAATATTTATTTTATTATCAAATTTTAGTAAATACTTATGCATGAAAAAATAGGAAATAAAATAAAGATCATAATATTTAAAAAGTTCAGCCTCAATGTGAGAACATACATCCTTTCCATAGCCACTCCTGTTGGTCTATGGAAATTAACTATTATGAAGAAGTAGACACAACTTCTGCCAACTCTAGTTAGACACCTTTTATCTCTCAATATGAATTATTATAATGACTCCCATCAGTTTTCAATGTTTTCTTTTAAAAAATTGATCCAAATAAAATAATAATGACTTTTATAAAACTACTCTACAATTTATCAGTCCGAATCCTCAGTATGATTTGGTTTGATTCTATTTTCTCAATACAATAATTTTGGATCTAATTTTCTCAATATGATGATGTTGGATCCGATTTTATTAATATGATGATTCTGAATTTTATTTTCTCAATATAATTATTATGGATCCAATTTTCTCAATATGATGATCATGGATCCAATTCTCTCAATAAAATGATGCTGAATCAAATTTTCTCAATATAATGATCTTGGATCTAATTCTCTCATATGACAGACTCAATATTATGAACTCATTATTCAATATTCAAAACTCTAACTCTTCTTGAATGCTCAATACAATTATTCTTTAATCAGATGGTAACTTTCACTTCAAAGTCTTCAGTACTTTTTATTTAGTGTATATGTGAAAAAACTAAAATGGATGAATGATCTAAGAAATTATTTATAGGTAACATAGAAAAAATATCTAGAAACATGAAATCATTCCTCGCTTCCTCAAATTTCAAAAACTTCAAAAATATCTCGAATTTAAACTTTAACTTTGACTTATTCAATCCTCCTTAGGTTTCTCTACGATTTAATCAAAATTTAATTTCAATAATGACTTCTTCAATTCATTATTTCTTTCTTAGCTCATTATGTTATGTTTCATCCCCAGTGCATTAGATTTATTTCTTTCTCATCTCATTACGATCTATTTCTCTCTCAACTCATTGTGATCTATTTTTTTCTTAGTTTATTATGATCTATTTCTTTCTTAGCTCATTATGATCTATTTATTTCTCACCTAATTATGATCTATTTCTTTCTTAGCTTAATACGCTCTATTTCCTTCTCATCTCATTATGATGGATTTTCCCATTTAGATGGAATTCCCATTACAATGGAATTCCCATTATGATGGAATTCCCATTACAATAGAAATCTCATTATAATGAATTCCCATTATGATGGAATTCCCATTATTAAAGAAATAATATTACGATGAATTTAAATTATGATGGAAATACTATTACAATGAATTTACATTATGATAGAATTCTCTATTTTTCTTCTTCAAAATTCAAACTCCTCAACCATTTCTTCAAAAGCTTTTATCATGAGAGTTTTCATGATCTTTGAGAACTTTATACTAAAAAAAACATCATATGAATTTGTTTTAGAAAGTATGAGAGCTTTATAACTCCTAACTTCATGTTATTCTTTCAAAAATATTTTGTAAAAATACAACTTCTTCAACCATAAACTTCTATCTTAGAAACTTCTTTATTTCAAACATAGAAACTTCATTATTTCTAACTCAACGACTTTATTATTTCTCTTATAAATGAAAAAAAACTTCTATCAAACAATAAATTCCACCGATAATTCTTTTGAATTCATTGATTTTCAATGTCACGTCAATAGATCATATTATGATAAAGTGTACGATAAACAACTTCATCTTACAAACTTCTTCGGTGTCTGGTGCAGCTCAATACTAAAACCTTGTCCAGAAAACTTATCTCTAAAAAAACCTCATTAAAATGTTTTGGGTCGTATTCCTGAATAACAAAAACATTCTTCAACAAAAAAATGTTAGTTGTTAATAAATACAAAAACATTGTTTAAAACAATTTAACCCCAAAGGTTCCTCACAATACAAGAATGAAACCAGATTACCAATATAAAACAATATATTTACACACACACACAAACATTAGTGAATATTCAGGCTGTGAGGTAACAAGATTAGTAATATCTCACCAAGGATTCTATGAAATTACATTCATGAAATAGTTTATAAATCCTAGTTTGAAATATAATAGAAAATAATTACTTCTATTTGATAATTCTTAAAGAAAATAAAACCAAATTCCTTTAATGATAAATAATGGATCACTTATTAATTTATAAAACCATGTGAAATTATTATTTATATATTGGAAACACTTTTAAAACTCCTGAAATGGGGAAATTTGAAATTATGAAAACCTGATAATTAAATTTTTCTTAATTTCAAAACCTTTCAAAAAAATCCCTCTATATACAAACAATTATGTTTTATTTTAAAACATCTTTCCCAAAACAACCCTTTTAAATAATTTATAAAACATCCCAATAAAAATGATGATACATACAACTAAGGTTAGAGCTACTATATCAAAGAAGCATCACAAGATCAAATAATGATAATGTACACTTTTTTACAAGCAATATAAATATAAGGGTGTACAAATAAAAGGGAAAATACCCTATATAGAATCACCGGTAAAGAAGTATGTGTCATGGTTGACACCCTAGATCCTAATGTGAGTGATCCTAAGAATAATATAACAATACATAACAAACTACCATACTGCATTGTATCCAAAATAACCCAAAATCTATCTAACTAGCCCACAATAGACTCATCATGAGAAACCCATATACCCCTGGTGCATCACCCAACTATAGGGACACAGGCCTATATGTGTATTAAACTGGTTAATTAGGAAGCAAGACCTATGAATTAGTTACCTAGGTTCCTATGAAATAAATAAGTGTATATATATCAACAATCGATCCAAGATCAATATATATACATCCATAAATAATAAACAACATATCTCGCCTCACCTCGAACACCCTTTCTTTTACATCATACAACCATCACATAACAATTCGCAACCCCTAAAATGGAGAAACAAGAAAAAATGTAAATAAGTAGGGTCTCAAAAGTATCAAAGCATTTATTTTAAGGTGCTAAATATAAATTTATAAGAAATGATACTTGCTATAAAAATAAATATTTTATTTTAAAAAAAACTCTTATTTTAAAACATTATTTTGAGGTTATTTAGAAATAAAATCCCCTTTATCCCAAAATAAAAATTATATTACATGGTTTACTTTCTTTGAAAATAAAAATATATACAAAGCCCTAAATTTTCCAAAAAACCCATAATAAAAACCTCATAAATTATCTTAAAAGGGGATTAACATTCTTAAACACTTATTTTAAAAGAAACAATTGAAATTTATTATAAAAAAATTTATGTAATACCACACTTTCATGGAAAATAATTAAAAATTGACTATATAAGTCTTATATATCCATATAATCATAAAATAATTTAAAAATAATAATCTCATTAATTTATAAATTAATTAATGATATAGAAACACGTACCTCAATCCAAGAAGAAATCAATCAACATCAATGGAAAAGATTAATTAAAGTAATAAATCACCCTCTATAGTCCTTAAGATACCAAAACCTAAGGATATAACCAATAAAAACCTGAAATCCCATTTTTATAGTGATTAGGGTTTTAGGGAGAAGGAGAAACCTATGAGAAATAGAAGAGGGAAGATATGAGAATATAAGAAAGGAAGATAGGATAGATTACCTTGGTGGAATCACTTAAAAACATGAAGTGGAAGTCTTATAAATCAACAAGAATGGAGGGAGATATTCCCGTACATGTTCCTTGTTGGTGGAGGAAAAAATGGGTGAGGAGAGGGGGAAAACACTTAAATTTGAGGAGGTAATTTAATTTATTTATTATTTTAATTTAATCTGGGAACACCACATGGTTGGCCTAACTACACATTAACCATGTGAAATCTATATAAAGAAACCTAAATGAATCAAATGGTTGGGCTATGTAGTTTACCCTAACCATGAACCAATCATGTTTTCCACCCCTATATGAAAATTTGAGTCTCATAGTTTATTGGAGACCTCATATGGTTTGTTAAATCATCCACTCACTATTCAAAACCCAATTTTAGAAGTTTTAACACTATGAACAATTAGCTGACATGGTTTCATCTAACCATGTGGTAACTATAAAAAAAGGAGCACATTTATAAATTAAAATTTTCAATTCCTAAACTCCTTATATTAAAAAATAGACTATATTTATATAGTATTTAAAACTACAGTGACATGGGTGTGTTACAAGAGGAATAGAATCTAGTTTTTCCAAATGATGGTGTCGGGGAAATATTTTCCTACTCAACTATCAAAGAATCATAAATTTTAGGATTGAGACATTTCTCTACCTAAATAACTATTTGGTGAGAGATATTAAAAATATGACTTATTAAATGGAGAATCATGGATCTTTGATCACTAAATATATGTGATGTTTGGGGTAATAATTTTTAGTCGGAGTGTATTATTTAAAATTCCTTGATGAAAGGAAATAATACATGATAATCACCCATAGATATGTATCTATTATAGTTTATAGATTATTTAGTGAAAATAATATTGATATATCTAATATTTATGACCTATAGAATAATAAGAGATTGGTATATAAGGTTAAGAAGTGTTCTCAAAGTAAAGTATTCTAAGTATCTGAATGTGAATTTTATTGAGCTAAATTTCACCAACACTAGATCTTGGGTATTAAATATCATGCATGTGTCACACATTTTTGTGGACAAATAAAAACTCATAGATATAAAGTAATTTAAAATGTTGGAATTATATCTTTATGTTAGTAATAAATAACTAGTTTTTGTATTGGATTTTAGCACTTATGACCTGATTTTACAAAGGGGATTAATATTAGAATTAGAAAACTGTTATTTTATTCCCACCATAAAAAAATTAATTACGTTTATTTTCTAGAAAATAAGGTATTTTTAGTAAAAATTATGAACAAGAATTATTATATATATATATATAATAATGAAATATTTTATAGAATCAAGAATGTAGAAAATATTTTATATAATCTAGATATGTATTATATTTTCTATAATGTTCAGAATAAAAAGTTTATAGTTTTTACTAGTCCCACCCTCCTTTTGCATTTTCACATTGGACATATAAATGAAAAATACATCTAAAGACTCTATAAAGATAGATTATTAGAACCATTAAATTATGAATCATTTGAAAATAGTGAATCTTATTTATTAGGAAAGATACAAAACCAAATTTTAGTAGAGAATGTGAAAGGTAAAGTTGATTACTATATCTCATACCTAATAATTTATGTGGAAAATTACCATATAAACAAATGATAGTTTTAGGTACTTATTTACCTTTTTCAATGATTTTAGTTCATAGGGATAAGTTCTTTTGATGAGACAATAGTATGAAAAAGTTGAATAGTATAAATAATTTTAGAAAAAAGTACATAATCAACTGAGAAAAATTATAAAGATCTTATAATGAGATCGAGGTGTTGAATATTTCAGCCATGAATTTATTGATCATCTGAGGGATTATAGAATTTTTCACAAATAAATCATCTTAAAATACAAAATTGGAATGGTATGTCTAAGAGGATGAATATTACAATTTTTGACATGGTTTGATCAATTATGAGTAAATATAAGCTTCCTATTATTTTTGGGGTTATGCTCTAGCGACTACTTAATTTCTATTAAATCATGTTCTATATAAAGAAATTATACAAACAAGATATAAGATATTGACATAAAACATACCATTATGTAATTTATTAATATTTTTAGGTGTAAATTATTCATATAATGATTGAATTTTGATAATATTGACTTTAAATTTGAAAAATTCATCTTTTTTTGTTATCCTAAGGGAAATAAGGATATTATTTCTATAATAATACTAATGGAAACGTATTTATGGATCAGTTTTTTTCACACCTAGAGATTAAATTTATATATCTAGAGTTAGAAGGAGGGTTTTTGTACTTGGAGAAGTTTAAGGCTAACAAATAGGAAATTTTCCAGATATAGAAGTTGAGATGTTTCTATAAAGATTTGTGGAAGAATAACTAACTCAATTTACATAATAACCAAAAAATTATGGTAGTATTTATCAAGAACTCGTTATAAATAGATTTGTCCTAGAAAATTTTTATGAGTTAATGTTCATGGGAGATGAACCTACCACTTATTAAGAGGCCATAGAGAGTTCTGATTCTAAAAAATTGTTAAAATCCATGGAATATGAAATGGTAACCATGTACACTAACCAATTTTTAACTTAGTAGATAAACTTTAATTGGTGAGAACAATATCATTTAAGTGGTTTTTTACAAGAAAACTAATATGGATGATAGAGTGTCTACCTATAAAATATTCTAGATTATAATTGGTCTCAAAACAAATTGTTGTATTGATGATGAAGAAACCTTTTCACATGTTGTGTTGATAAAGTCCATTCAATTTTTTCTTTCCATAACAAATTACATTGATTTTAAGATTTATTTAATTGATATCAAAACAATTTTACTTACTAATAATTTAGTTAATGTTTCATATATGATACAACCTAGATTTTTTGAAATACTAAACAAGAATGTTAAGGAATGAAAGCTTTAGTGATCCATTTATGGATTAAAGTAACCTTCTCATAGTATTAATAATGGTTTTGATGATGAAATCAAAGAGTTTGGTTTCATTAAAAACATGGATTATTCTTTTGTATACAAATGGATTAATAGGAGTGTTGTAGTTTTTCTGATATTTGTTTTAGATGACATACTAATTATTAGAAATTTCATCCCAAATATTCACTGTAGGAAGATGTGGTTGGGTAAATGATTCTCAATGAAACACATGAATGAAGATACCTATGTATTGAGTAAAAAATATCTAGATATATAGATCTAATATATTACTTAGACTCAATCAGGACACTTATATTGATAAAGTGATAAATAATTTTAGCATATAGAACACTAAAATGGGTCTTTGTTAGTGTTTCATGGAATGAATATTAGGAAGATCCAAGAACCTTACAAATAGTTAATTAGGATAGATAAAATTCCCTATGCATCCATTATAGGATCTATTCTGTATATCGTGTTGTGTGATCAAGATAATGTTGTCTATTATCTAATAATTACTTCAAGATACCAATCCAATCTTGGTGATAGTCACTAGATTACTATGAAGAATGTCCTTATGTACTTGAGAAGGACTAAGAATGTGTTATTGGCCTTTATAAGAGAGTATGAGCTCTCTTTAAAGAATTATAAAGATACGGGTTTCAAATCTAGTAAATATGATATGAAATTTCAATTTTGTTTTGTATTTTTCCCAAATAGTGGAGTGATAAATTGGAATAGTTACAAATAAGCCACCATAGAGGGCCTTTAAATAGAGTAAAATTATGTAACTACCTCATATATTGTGAAGGAATATATTTGGATTAGTAAGTTAATATCTAAACCAAAGGTGGTTCCTAGCATCAAGGGAGAAATAAATATTTACTATGATAATAATGAAGCTATTTTTTAGGATAAGAAACCTTGGTCTTATCAAATGATGAAACACATCCTTTTAAAATATCATATTAAATGATAGATCCTTGAGAAGGGTGATTTAAAGATCGTATGGGTGGCTATAGATGAAAATATAGTAGAACCATTGATCAAATCCCTATTGCAGCAAAAGTAAGAGGTCCATGAAGAGTCTCTTGGTATATGATACTTGAGAGATTTATATAATGGTTTCATAATGTATAATGTATTGGGAATCCCTCAAAGTTTTATTATTTATTCCAATAAAACCACCAGAACTCCACATATCAATCCACCAAAAGATCACACATAGAAAACTTTGCATCGTGAAAACTAATCTTTGAAATTTATCTTCCCCCAAAACTAGGTGCACTAGAAGTAGGTAGATTTAACAACCTACTCACCACAAAAATTCATTCTTTCACACACTATAAAACTAAAAAACACAAAAATCACCAAAAATAAATTCAATGATAGTACATGAAACCATAATATGGAAAATAAGAAAGTAAATAGAGTTTAGTTTCTATTAGATGATGTGTCCTATATTGTAAAGACCTGGAAACCAATTTCCCAGAGCCAGTGCTAAAACATGTTGTGTAATTTTTTTATAAAATAAATTGAATAACAACACAACACATTAAAAAACGTAGGATGTTTACAGTTCTAGGTTTTGGAGAATTAGATATAATTATTACATTTCCTCATAACTGTAAAAGAATGAAATTAGCTAAAAAAATAATCATCAGTGGTATTCTTTCACATAGAATAATACATCACTAATAAATCTATTGAAACTATAAAAAATAATTTAAAATATAGGGTGAGCATTTAAAATTCCCACTAAGGGGTTTTAATATAATTAAAAAATTATTTTAAAATATTTTATTAAATTAAACATATATACTTAAAAGTAGATTATCATAACACTTGAAATATAAATAAATAAATTTATAAAATCATTAATTTCTTAAAATAATAATAATTGAAATAGAATTGGGATTTCTCTATTGAAAATAATAATTTTTTAGTGGGTCATTCATGAAACTAGGATGACCATAAAAACCATAACCTAAGGCTGCTAGTCATAACTTATATGGAACAAAGTTCCCTTAAGACTTATGGGTTCACTCTGCATAACGTCTCATACCATACTAGTTCCATTTTTTGAAAATACTTTTGATGGATTGGCCTTTATCAACCCTAACCCAAAACATTTCAAATATACATACATAATATTATTTTCTTTAAAAATAAAATAACCTTTATCATAAAATGTCATCAACATTTTCTCGAGAGATTCTAAAACAATTTTTAGGAGAATTCCATTCTTGAAATAACCGTTATTATTTATAAATCATAAATATAATGGATAAATAATTAAAATGCATAAATTATTTAAAAATTCATGGGATGTCATTTATAATTTAGATAGTGGTCATTCCTAATTTTTCATGACATACCAAGGGGTGAAGATACAAATTTTCACATGAATTGATAGCTTGTTTAGGATTTTCACATAAAATGATAACTATTATCATTTTAAAACTAAGTTTATATATAAACATAAACCATAAATTGATAGATTAAGAATAAATTATAACTTCGTATATATATTTGGAAATAAAATATTCACCCATTTTTAAAAAATAAATTGATATACATATATGTATATACATAAATATTTATATCATTATTCCTTATACATAAAATGATGTTTTGAAAATACTCGCAAACCCCTTGATAAATTATTTATCTTACAACATATTATCTTATATATAAAATTTAAAAAAAACATTTATAAATTCTGAAAAACAGATATTTATATAGATTAATATGTAATTATATATGTACATATATATATATACATATGTATATATTTTTAATCAACATAATTTGATCAAAATAAAATCAAACCTTGCACACCATAGATTTAGAAATAAAATTTAAAATATAAAACCCCTATCTTATATATTTTGAAAATAGATAATTATATATTTATATATATACATATATACACATATATATGTATATAAATCATTATAAAATGAAAATAAATTGACCAAAAGAAAATAAACCCATGCAAACCATAGGTTTAGAACCAAAATTTAAAAAAAATCCTTATTTTATAACCTCTGAAAATATTAAGTTGTATAGTTAGATATAAAATTCATATATACATATATAAATATTTATATCTTGGTATGAGAAAGATAGTTTGATGAATTAAAATAAACCCATACAAAATATAAGTTTAAAGAAAAAAATTAAAACATAACCCTTACTTGCTAGTGGAGAACAAAGTGGGAATGATATCTTCTACCTGCTTGAAGAACATGAACCAAAGGATAGGTTTTGATCTGGTCTTCTAACCATAGAAGAGAGGTTCTCTTTTTGTTCCCCATATTTACAAAAATTCTATAGTTTTTTTATGCTTCTTTGAGAAGCTGGGTTATATATTATTTTTAAATAAAAACCCAAAACACAATCACGGGTTTACATTTTTTTATATCATATTGATTGTTTCACTTTTTCCCCTCATTCACTTTTTTCCTCTTTATTTTGTGTTCCATGATTCATCTATTATTTTTATTTATTATTATAAATCAAATTCATCATCATTATTTAAAAATATTATTATTTTATCATATAATCATTCACGGTGTTACCTTATATTGACATGCTTATTATCATTTACTATTTTCTTTTTTTTAACAATTATTTTATCTTTTTTAAATAAAATCTCATTTTTTCATTATATACATATGGAATGAGTTTTTTTTATAATAAAATTATTATATATTTATAATTTATAAATTTTATAAAATAAAAACATAACATATTATCATATATTTATAAAACATATCATATTTTCCTTCTTTTTGTTTTATTAGTTAAATTTGTTTTTTTATATTAATATAATTATATTAAAACAAAAAGTGTAACTATTTTTTATACATGTATAAATTTTTTTATTATATATATTTATAATTTAAAAAACATCATAATTCTTATATTTATATTTTTTAAGACATGTTACTACAATATGAACATTTAAAATTTATTTATTGCAAATCACCTTAAAATTTTAATACCATTAATTAAAATAATTTCACTTAAAAATCATTTTAATTTTTCAACTTATAATACTTGAAAATAATAATTATTTTAATTTACTCAAATTCTGATAAAATAATTAACATAGTATTTATACCATTGCAAAATAAATAATTAGATTAAATACATTCATTCAAAATATTTTGTTAAATGACCTTTTGATAAAATAAATTTTTTTATTCAAATACTTTTATAATTGTTTTTATGAAAATAATAAAAGACATATATCCATATTAAAATATTCCTCTACACAAAAAAATACTATAAAATTGTATTTGTTTTTAGAACAATAATTTTAAATTAATTTGAAATATAATTATTTATAAGTACTATTATTAATTAAGACACCTAATTCATGTTGTTATTATTTTCATATCTTAATTTATTATTAAAAAATTATTGGGGTGTTACATTATTCCCCCCTCAAAATATTATTGTTCTCTCAATTTATTTGTACACACATGGAAAAACAATAATAAGGAAAACATGCTTAAAATTTTAATTTGTTCTAATTTTTCAAAATTATCTAGATCGTTCCCCTAATACAAACTATAAAGACCGAGACCCCAGTTGCATGGATCTAGTGACAAAACATGTTGTGTAATTTTTTTTATAAAATAACTAAATAATTACACAACACATTACACAACAGAGAATCTTTACCAGTCTAGGTTTTAGAGAATTAGAGATAACTATTACATTTCCTTAAAACTTTACAAGAATGAAATTAAGCAAAAAAATAATATTAAGTGTGCTTCCTCCTCATAGAAAAATATTTCATTTATAAATCTACTAAACCTACAAAAATTAATTTAAAATGTAGGGCGATAATTTAAAATGCCTAGTAAGGGGTTTTAAAATAATTAATAAATTGTTTTAAAACGTTTATTTAAATTAAACATACATACTTAAAAGTATATTTTCATAACATATGAAATATAAATAAATTAATTAATAAAACTATTAATTTCTTAAAATAATTATAATTGAAACAATGTTGGGATTTCTCCATTGAAAATAATAATAATATGATGGGTTTTTCATGATACTAGGAAGATAATAATAAAAAACTATTAAAGTAAGGCCACTAATCACAACTCATATATAAAAAAGTTCCCTTAAGACATATGGGTTTACTCCCCATAAAATTACATACCATGCTAGTTCCATTTTTTGAAAATAATTTCAATGGACCTGCCTTTCTCAATCATAACCCAAAACATTTCAAATATACATACATAATATTATTTTCTTTAAAAATAAAATAACCTTTCTCATAACATGTCATCAACATTTTCTCAAGAGTTTCAAAAACAATTTTTAAAATAATACCATGCTTAAAATAACCATTATTATTCATAAATAATAAATACAACGGGTAAACAATTAAAATGTATACATGATCTAAAAATGCATGAGATGTCATTTATAATTTAGAAGATGGAAATTCCAAATTATGCATGACATATGAACGGGTGCATATACAAATTTTCACATGAAATGATATCTCGTTTAGGATTGTCTCATAAAATGATAACAATTATCATTTAAATCTAAGGTTACACATAAACATAAACCCTAAATTGATAGATTAAAAATAAATTCTAACATTGTATATAGATTTGGAAATAAAATATTCACCCCTTTTTAATAAATAAATTGATATACATATATGTATATACATAAATATATATATCATTATACCTTATACATAAAATGATTTTTTAAAAATATAATAAAACCCTTTGATAAACGATTTATCTTACAACTTATTATCTTAGAGATAAAATTTAAAAAAAAAATTAGAAATTCCAAAAAAAATTAAGTTTTATAGATACATATGTATATACATATATAAATATATACATATACATATATATATATATAAATATTTATATATTTGTAATAAAAATAATTTGATCAAAATAAAATCAAACCTTGCATGCCATAGATTTAGAAATATATATATATATATATAACCCCTATCTTATATGTTTTTAAAATGGATAATTATATATGTGTACACACACACACACACACACATATATATATATATATATAATATTTTTAACATGAAAACAAATTGATTAAAAGAAAACAAACTCATGCAAACCATAGGATTAGAACTGAAATTTAAAACAAAAATCCTCATTTTATAACATCTAAAAATATTAAGTAATATAGTTAGATATAAAATTTATATATACATATTTATATCTTGGTATAATGAAGACAGTTTGATGAAATAAGATAAAACCTTACAAAATGTGTGTTTAAAGAAAAAATTTAAAACATAACCCTTACTTGCTAGTGGAAAACAAACTAGGAAGCAAATCTCCTGCCTACTTGAAGAATATGAACCAAAGGATAGGTTTGGCTCCAGTATTCTAACCATAGAAAAGGGGTTCTCTTTATGTACCCTATATATATAAAACTTTTATTGGTTCTTTAATATTTTTCATGAATTTGGGTTATATATTTTTTTAACAAAGACCCAAAACACAATCACGAGTTTAAATTTTTTTATATAGTTTTTTTTTGTTTCACTTTTTCTCCTCATTCAATTTTTCCTCTTTCTTTTGTGTTCCATATTTCATCTATTATTTTTATTTATTATTATAATTAAAATTCATCATCATTAGTGAAATATATTATTATTTTATCATAAAATCATTCATTTTTTACCATATATTGACTCTCTTATTATCATTTTATTTTTTTAACAATTCTTATATCATTTTTTAAATCAAATCACATTTTTTTATTATATACATATAAAGTTGTTTTTATAAGAAAATTATTATATAATTATAATTTATAAATTTTATAAAATAAAAACATAATATATTATCATATATTTATAAAAGATATCTCATTTTTCTTCTTTTTGTTTTATTATTTAAATTTGTTTTTTGTATTGATATAATTATATTAAAACAAAAAGTGTAACTTTTTTATACATTTATACATTATTTTTTTATTATATATATTTATAATTTCAAAAGCATCATAATTATTATATTTATATTTTATAAAATATGTTACTATAATATAAACATTTAATTTTTTTTATTTCAAATCACTTTAAAATTTTAATACCATTAATTAAAATAATCTCACTTAAAAAAATTCATTTTAATGTGTCAACTTATAATCCATAAAAATAATAATTTATCTAATATACTCAAATTCTGATAAAATAATTAACATATTATTTCTATCATCGTAAAATAAATAATTATATTAAATACTTTCCTTCAAAATATATTTTTAAATAACCTTTTGATAAAATAAATTTTGTTATTCAAATAATTTTTTGATTATTTTTATAAAAATAATCAAATACATATATCCATATTAAAATATTCCTTTACATAAAATAATAATATGAAATAGTATTTGTTTTTAGAACATTAATTGAAAATTAATTTAAAATATATTTATTTATATCATTATTAATTAAAACACGTAATTCATATTATTATTATTTTCATAACTTAATGCATTATTAAAAAAAATTATCGGGGTGTTACATATGCACATGAGAGAAACACCACTATCTTGATTTTTATTAAACCAGAAAAGATACATTGATTTTAAGAGTTATAAATTACTAAGTATAAGAAATTACTAAAGTTATTCTTTATGTGCTTCTGTTAATTCATGAAATAAAACATTATACTAAATCCTACACTTTCTTAAACACTGATCTTAGCTATCCAAACTAGTTAAAACCACTCCCTTAAAATCCTTGTCAATGAGGTGTGACCTCCAAAGCTTATATACTAACCTAGGGACCCTTTAGTCTCACTAAAATTCTAGAACTTCAGTTCTTCACCATACAACCATTGGTAGATAGAAAATTCTTATGGTATTATAATAATTGTAGAATCCATACTACCACTATATGCACATCATGCATAGCCTATCATTTTGTGCATAAAAATAGGATTAATATAATTCTATGGGATAGAATTTTGATGAACTGGTACAAACTTCACCTCCTAGAAATATTCCACTTCAAGTTTATTCAAGGGAATCATGAAAACTCTCTAATAGTTAAAATGGAGAAAAATTCTCCATTATTTTTTAATCTATTCACATAAGTCCTACTAAGGTTCTATTCTACCTCGAGATTTTTTAAACTACCACCTTGGTGAATATATCTATCAGATTATATATTTTTTCTATCTTTATAAGTTCTATATATTTTACCTTCATAAATTTTTTTATTAAATGAAACATTAGGTCAATTTGATTTATCTTAATATATAAAACATGTTTTTTACCAAAGTGGACTTCAATATAACAATCCCAAAAATTCATTTCTCCTTTTTGACTCTTTATGGGTTCCTTAAGTAATTTCTTCAACCATATCATTTTATTCCTAGCTTTCATTTCTGCTATATACTCTAATTATGTTGTACTTAATGTAAAAAAAATTTACAAGCATGGAATATAAATGATTGTTGTTCCTTCATAAGTAAAAAAACATAACCCGTTATGATATTATGACAATTTCAGTCTCCAGTGATATCAATATCAAAAAATCCATACAACATATAATCTATTATGATGTATATAGTTTTAGTTTTTATTCCTTTCAAATACTAAAGGATCCACTTCACATCCTCCCAATGTATGTTCTCTAGATTCTCCATATACTGACTCACAAATATCACTGCATGGGCAATATCCATCCAAGTGTAAATCATAGAGTATATTAAACTTATAACAACTAATGAATATGGTGATTTCTCAAAGTATCAATACTATTATTCTATTAAAAATTCATGTTCTTTTAATAGTTTAAACTATCCATCGAGAGGAGTTAAAACTTTCTTTCTTTTGAAAATCCTAAATTTTTTGATGATATTATGGATATACTATTTTTGAGATAGTACCAAAATCTTGTATTTTCATTCTCTCTCAATCCTCATCATCAATATATTCTTGTCTTTCCTGAGATCTCTCATATTAAAATTCCAAGAAACTTATAATTAAATTTATAAATATTTTTATCATCTGGTCCAACCAATAACATGTCATTGACATATAAAATAAATATAATCAAACTCCTATCATCCCATTACATTTGATAAAAAATGACCAGAATTTCATTTATAGAATCCTTCTTCTATCATGAATGAGTCAAATTTCTGATTCCACTTTCATGGTGCTTACTTTAATCCATACAATATTTTCTTCAATATACGTATATAATTCTAGTTTCCAAATTTCAGTACACCTATTGGTATATTTATATAAATTTTTTCCTCCAACTTTCCATGAAGTAAATCTATATTGGCATCCATTTGTTCAAGATACATATTTTTAATTTCCACCATATTGATCACTGTTTGGATTTTATAATTTTTAATTATCATTGGGAATATTTATTAAAAATGCACTCCTTCCTTCTATTGAAACCCATTTACTGCTATAAAATTCTTTTATATATTTTTACGATCAGTATCTTCCTTAATCTGGTAAACCAACTTACTCTCCAAGGTTCTTTATCTTTCTAGAAGCTCATTTATCTCCTAATTTTGTTTAACTTCAATGAATTCAACTCTTCATTCATAGCTAACTCCCACTATTTTGAGTCACCGAGTAATACTGCTTCTTATAAACATTTAGGTTCTCCTAGATCCATTAAAAGTATAAAATTCATTTCATCCCCAAAACTATGAATGGTTCTCTTGATTTTGGTTAATCTTTTCAACTAGATCAACTACTTTGAACTACTCAAATTATCTCTATCTACTAGTGTATGAAATTTTGGTACATGTACTTCCATATCCCATTCTTTCAGTGCTCCAACTCAATATTTATCCACCCTTAAACTTTATAGATGATATTTAATTGACCTTATCCTAGACTTATGGTGATTTTAGTATTCACATTTTTATTCTTAGTTTTGTTTTCAAAATTTTGATACTCATACTATGATCAACTTGGACTTCGATAGGTGATATATCTACAACTTATTTCCTATACAAGTTCTATTTATTCCATAAAAACGTTTCATTAAATAAAATATATCTTCTCCTAATGATTTATTTTATTTTATCATCCTACAATAGATATCTAAAATTTCATCTTCATAACCAAAGAAAAACACATTTTGGATTTTTATTCAAGCTTGTCTCAATCCTTATAATTAACATGTACATATGCTAAACTACTGAAGACTTTAAGAAAATAAATTATTTTCCATTTTACAAACCATATATTCTATATAAGTTCTTTATAAACTACTTTTATTGGACTTATATTAGGGAGATAATCTGTTGTGTTTAGTTCCTCTAACAAAATCACTTTAGGAATTCTTGAGTGCAACCTCATAATTCAAAATTTCTCTATCCGGTTCCTATTAATTATTTAATCTACTCAATTATATTATGGTGCTTTATGAAATATCTTCTCATAACTTATTCTATTATTTTGGTAGAATTTTTGGAAGTTGATTCATGTATGCTCACCACCAATGTCCATCCAAATTCACATTAACTTTCGACCAAATTCCCTTTCTACAAATTCTTTCCACCAAGTAAACATAAGAATTATAATTAAAAAATAAAATACATAATTTTATATTAAAATCATCAATAAAAGTAATAAATTATAGGTAACATAAATTTTATTGTATAGAGTAAGGTACCCAAGCATCAGAGTGTACAACCTCCAATTTCCAATTCTTAGGATTTTATCCATCTAAGTTGAAGGTCACCCTTCTCTTTTTTACCATTACAATTCTTTATGAATTTAAAATTTATTTAAGTTTAAGCTTAAATATTCCTTACAATTTTAAACAATAATATTCTTATAAATAAGGTGATAAAACCTACATTTACAAACTTTTGGATCATCAAATGTCATATTTCTAGAAATTTCAATCCCAGTAGAATTTTCAATCAAGTAAAGAGTCTCATGATTTACCACACATGCAACTATCATAGATCCTCAGGTAACCATATGTACCCCATTTGAAAAATTGATCCCATAGCCTTCTCAATTGAGTTTCCAAATTGAAATAAGATTTTTTATAGGCCAGTTTCATTCCCAACTTCTATAAGCTTCAATAATCCCCCATTCTTCATCTGAATGTTGTCCTCTCCTTTTCCAAAAATTTTTAAGGATCCATTATCTGCTACATGAACTTTCCAAAACAACCCTGATACATTATTGACTATAAATATTCGATAACTAGTTGAATAAAAGGATTATCTAGAGTCAATCAACCAAGATTCTATTGAAGTGTTCACACTTATCAAGTAATCATTACCTTCTTCCAGCAAACAAATAGAATTTTAACTACTTGAGGTTAAATTTTTTCTAGTGTTCTCCTTATGACTATTTTAATTTTTCTTGATATTCCATTTATTCTTAGAACTATAGTATATATAGACTAGGACAAATAACTTACATTGAATCCATTCTCAATAATTTTCATCCATTGGTTTCTTTTTTTATTTCCAATGGGGTGACATTCTCCTTCTATTGCTATTAATAGCACTACATGATTGTTCATGAACTTAACTCAATCTGATATATTCATTAAATATCAGAATCTAGATATCATCAAACACCAAGTCTATTTTTCTAATAGAGTTTCTAAATATAGTAACCATAGAATCCCATATCTTCGATAGTGATGGAAGTATTAGGATTTCCCATAAATCATCTGTGAACTTCACCTTCACCGATTCGAACTTCCCTAGGATAATGTTGAAATCATTCACGTGATATGCCACTTGTCTTCTTTACAATAACCTTAGGAAAAAATAACATTATATCATGAACATTTTTTTCATATCTGTAGGTTTCTTATACATGTTTGATAGTGCTTTTAATATTTCCACTATAGTTTTCTTCTCTTGAATATTTAAAGAAATATTTTAAGATATAATAATTCTTAATAATTCTAGAGCCAATATATACAAGCACTCCCATTCTTATTTATCCATCAGCATTCACTTCACTCCAAATAATTAATCTCGCACTACTAAAAAAATGGGTTTATCCAATGTTATCATTTTAACAGAGCTAACTAAAAGCGCTATCAAAAACCCCCTTTCTCAGTACTAGAAAAATTTATCAGTACTAGAAAAAGAACTATTATAGGGGATCCATAATAGTGGTTTTTTAGTTCTATTTAATGGGGTCTTTAACAGTGCTAAAAATCACTATTAAAGAGATCCCTTTATCAGTTCTTATAAAAAAGCACCGATAAATCCCCTATCAGTGTTAGTAAAAAATGAAGATAAAAAGAACATTTATCAGTGCTTCTAAAAAGTGTTGATAAAGGGGTGTATTTATCATCACTAGTAAAAAACACTAATAAATAGAGAGTCTTGATTGAATTAGAATAGGGAAATACATTTCCATGAATAGTTAAATCACATAAGATGTGTTTAGTTACTTGGATGGGGGAAATGTTATGTACTCACTGGAGGCAAGGGCGTACAATGGAGGTGGGATTATCTAAAGTTATAATAAATGGGTGGGTGAAGCACTGATAAAGGGGGGAGAACTAATAAAGGGGGGTGGTCCTAAAAAAAATATACCCTTTATCAGTGCATCCTTAATCAACACTTCTTTTAATACTGATAAAGTCCCCCTTTATCAGCTCATTTTTTAGCACTGTTAAAGGGGGCCTTTATTAGAGCTTTTAAGAGCATTGTTAAATCTAACCCTTTAACATCACTTAAATTATAAGCACTTCTAAAGAGATGATAAATCCCTTTTACTAGTGTTGTTAAAGGCCTGATTTTTGGTAGTGTCATTTAAATCATATGATCTTTAATCTTCATTCTCTAGAATCCAAATTCTATTCCATCAAATTTATTGATTTAGATCTTCCCTTCATTTTATGTCATACCCAAGATGATACCACTGTATTAACCTAAAAATTTGAACCTTCTTTGATGCCACTTCTTGGGAAACCTCTCAGAGTCAAATCTATGATTTTGATAAGACCACCAAAACCAATCACATCAATTCAATGAAATATCCCACACAAGAGACTCTTCATAGTAGAAAAATGGTCTCTGGAAGTTCTCTTCCCCTGTGATTAAGTGCACTAGAAGTTGGTAGAATTACCACCCTAATCAACATAAAAATTAATCCACACATACACTAGTAAACTTACAAATATATAAAGTACCAAAAATAAATTAAATGAT
This sequence comes from Viscum album, assembly GCA_963277665.1. Taxonomy (NCBI): domain Eukaryota; kingdom Viridiplantae; phylum Streptophyta; class Magnoliopsida; order Santalales; family Viscaceae; genus Viscum; species Viscum album. The sequence continues at coordinate 2,087,574,273 of OY728132.1, forward strand.
ATAAATGAAATGAAAATAAAAAAAATAAAGAATACGGGGTTTAAAATACCTCAGATGATGTGTCCTTCTACATGGGAGAAACTCTACAATATTCATTTCCATTAAATTGGAAAAATTAGAAGATATTAAAATATTTAAAATTTTATAAATATAAGTAATTACTCTATATATTTTTTCTACACTTAAATTGATTCATGAAATCATGCATTTAATTGAATCCTTCACTTGTTTAAATACTAATCTTAACTAGTCAAACCAATTAAACTTGATCCCTAAAAATCACATTCAAATATTTATGACCGCCTTAGCTTGTCTACCAACCTGGTGACCCTTTAGTCTCAATGAAATTCCAAAGATTCGGTTCTTCATCATACAATCATATATAGATTCAAAATTTCAATGTTCTTTTCTCCTATGGATATTTACTGAAACTATTGTCTATAAATCATGTCCAAAACATCATATAGTTTACAAAAATCCAAAAAACCTATGTCTTTCAGATAAACTATTGGTGAACTAAAAAAATTCAAATATTAATATCATTTATTATAAAAAAGGAAATCTACATTTATCAATCATTCATGTGTGTGGAAATTTACTTTACATCAACACTAAAATGATAATATCCACTCAAACTATGACTTTGATTTGTTCCTAATCGATGGTCATCATGGATTATTATGGTTTGTGGTGATAATTTAAAATTAGAATGAATATAATATTATACCCTCTATAATTGGTTTTATATGAGATACGAATAATATATCCATGAGGTAATATGTAAATACTTATTACTTAGATTTACCCACCTATTATATCTCAGGTAATGTCATACAGTCATCATTATACTTGGAGTGTATACTTATTATCAATCCTTGTTACCTAAGGTTATTGAGATACCAACCATAAGAATATTCATAATTCAATTCAATTATTACACAATTAATTTGAAACTAGCTAATTAGTGGAGGTTGGGTATGTTACTGATCATATCGTCTGTTTGAGGGAAACCAAGATGGAATTTGACCACTCGTATACTGAGAAAATACATTTTCCCCTTGATTGAATTAGACTAGGGAAATAAATTTCCATTCTTAGTTGAATAAAATATGATGTGTTCAGCTACCTAGATGATGGAAATGTGTTGTAATAATCTATTGGATGAATGAAATATGATGTATTCTTCAACTTGGTTAGTATTTTTTAGAGAACTAAGAAATAATGAGATGGATTATACTAGATTGACATTGTTCCATTTTTAGTGGTCGCCAGATGTCATGGGATAAAAGATTATATATTTATATATTATATATATATGATACATATTATGGTGGAAAAGTTAATATAGATATATGATTTTGTTTGATGTATATCACACCATACCCCTATGTATCTTGAGTAGTGTTAATGATTTACTAAATACTTCTATTTTCTTACATCTATGAAATAGGGATTTTATATTTCTTTCAATTCTACTAAGACCAATTGGGTCACATGGTTAGGATTTGGAATAAGAATTATGTTTTGGACAAATTTTTTGTTCCAAAATAAATAGAGATCGATGATATCATATCCAAAATGTGTTTTGGGTGGATTCATAAAGAGTTGCGAAGTTTTTTATGAACTCCTTCTGAATTTTAGTTCAAGAGGGATGTTATTGGGTGTGAACTAAAATCATTGAATATGATTTATAGGACTTAAGGATATATTGGTTCCAACATATCCTTAATCATGATATTGATATTGTGTTGGTTCCAATATAGTTTGGTTGCATGTGATGCAACCCAAGACTATGTTGCACCCAACATAATGCAAGATGAGTGAATTAATATGAAACATCCCTCCCATGTAGTTTTCTTAAGTTTCAAATCCATTATGAATATATTAAACATGGCATGTGTATACATTGAATGGGTTCAAATGTATTCTCTAATAAAAGTAACATAAGGTATCATACCTGGTGCATTATTTATGGTTGACTCAATTCATTAATGGAGAGCATCAGGCATGAACAATAAAATTGAATGAGTTCCCTCAGTGGGGGGAGGTGATCATCAGTTTCATGCATAGCTTTCTAAATCTTTTTTTATTCATGAAACTATATTTGTCACGCAATAAATGTGTTATCACCACTTAACTATTTGGGAGACCTTAAGAAACATTCTGGGATCCTAGGTTGGTGTAAAACCTAAGAGGTGGGAAACTTTTTTTACTTCTTCACTAATCTTTATTAAGATTACTCCATCAATATAGAGGCTTTTTCAATAAAAATATAGGTATATTGTGTCCTTGATTATTATTTCACATTTATATAGGAGAGTCGCTACTACAAAAAAACCTTTAGCAACACTGATATTTATTAGCACTAGAAGAAAACAATAATAAATAGAATATTTATCATTGCTAAAGAAAGAGATGATAAATTTAAACTTTTATCAGTACTTTTATTTTAGCGCAGATAAAGAAAACCTTTATCAGCGCTTTATTTTTAGTGATGATAAAGGGTATCCCTTATCAGTGCTTTTTTAGTACTGATAAAGGGTACGCTTTATCAACGCTTTATGTTTAGCGTTGATAAATATTTATTTCATCAACACTTTTTTAGCGCTGATAAATTGAAATAAATAAATAAAAAAAATAAAAAATGTTTTTATTAATAAAAATATTGCAAATTTTAATAATTAAATAATTATTGATAAAAATTAATCGATTTATTATATATTATTAAATATTAAACATTTTATTGATTATATTATTATGATAATCAATGTTATTAAATTGTATATATTAAATATATAGATATATATATTAATTTATATAAACATGATTATATATTATAAAATATTTATGAGATTTACATTAAATTGTTATATATTTATTGAATAATGATATATAATTAAAAATTAATATGAATTAAAAATATTTATTAATTGCATAGTACTCGATATACATATAATTGAATGTCGTATGATTTTTAAATTTAATATAGATCAAATGTGTGTTATATTGATTTCACATATATATATAATTAATGATTTTTTATATAAAATATGCACACACATAGAACGTATCCATTTTTTCAATATTGTTAGTGTACCTATATATTTTTAATTAATTCAATTTCAAGCATTTTTTACATATATGCATGTAATAAAAATAAGATATTCATTAATAATGATAAAAATATATTTGTAAAAAAATACTTATAAAAACTATATTTATAAATGTACATTCACTATATTTATACAATTATATTTTTATAATTATAAATAAATAAATATTTTTCTAAAAGTATTTCTATAATTATAAATAAATAATTATGTATATTTAAATAATTATTAAATTTATAAAAAATTTACTTAAATAATGAATATATTTATTATTTTTATATTTTTATATATTTATTAAATATATATATATAATTATATAAATATATATAATGATATAAATTATATTTTTTTAAATATTTATATACTTATAAATACATAATTATAAAATTCTAATAAATATATTTAAAAAGGAATATATTTAATATATTTATATATATATATATATTAAGTATTTATAAATATTTACAATTTTTTTATAATTATAATTATATATCCCTTAACAATGCTTCAGTAATAATCACTAATAAAAGAATCTTTATTAGCACTTTTTTTTTGCGCTGATAAAGATGAGGATTTATCACTGCTAAACAAAGCACTAATAAATGAAAATTTATCAGTGCTAGAAGTTTAGTGTTGATAAAGATTGGTTTTATCAGCGTTATATGTTTAGTGTTGATAAAAGTGTCCTGATCTATTTTAAAAACCCTAACCATTTGCGAACTAGTCGCGATATAGAAGCTTTCCATGGAAGCCACCCACTTTCGGTGCTCCTCCTCGACGAATCGAAGGTTGAATCGCACCACTAAACTGCCTCCAAACATCTCATCTAACATCAAAATACGTTCTCATATTTTCTTCAACCTAGTGAGGTAGGCCTTTCGATTATCTTTGTCTATTTTTGGTTTCTTTTTTGATTTCTTCTTCTACGATTTGTTTATGATCCATTGTTTATGATATATTGTTTATGATTTTTTGTGATCCATTTTTAGGGAACAATTTGTGGTATATTTCTTGTATTGACTACCAATGTATAATCCATTGGTCTATATCAGACATTGAACCTTGGATTTAGTCATTATTGTTTTACTACTATGTTTTATATCTTCTTACTAAATAATTTTTTCTTCTATTGGTTATATGTATCATAGGATCTAGTTCCTCTAAGAATTCACTATGGTACTTAGTTTTCTTATGGAGCATATTCAAAAGGGCCATCCTCAGTTAATCACATGAGGTTTTATCACATCAAGACTTCACTTTTTGAATCATTATGGTGTCTTTATTTCACATTATGTTTGAATATCAGGTTTTTATCTATTTTATATTTCTTATAGACTATAAGTGAGTGATATTTTATATTGGTGTCACATGTATTTGTGTCTATATAGTTATTGCATCATTTATTTCCATAGTTTTTTGTTTAATAGGTATGCCTATATTAGGTAATGATTATTTTGGGTCTGCATGTCCATTGACCCCAAGTGTCATGCTAGAATTTGGTTGACCTCTATTACTAATTATTTCTATTTCGGGGGGAACCTCCCATTTATGTTTTTTACACCCAAAGTTTAAACCATCCTTTAGTGACTTTGAGGTGTGTTATAAGTTATAAGATGATCTTACCTGGTGTTGTTTGGGTAATTCAGGATAGGGTCATTACACTATCCATCTTCTGATTTACACCTATAAAGTTTGGTGATAATATCATTTATTATCTTCCTTTATCTCCAACTATTTTTTTCAAAGTTCAACATCCCTTATTATTGTATTTGGAATATCTAGGCACTCATATATTCTAGTATAAATGATACATATTTCCCTTATTAGAATTTTCTATTACTTTCACTTTTGATAATGAATATCTTATGTGTATTTATTTATATATTGTATAAAATTAATCTTTTATGAACCCAATAAAATGAATATGAACCAAAAATGGATGCACTCTAAAAATTTGAAAAATTAATATGAATATTTAGTTAAGGTGTTTATTAATTTTTCAAGAGAGCATGCACACAACAATTTTAAAATTCTCTATCCATGTTTATATTATTGTTATTCAAGACAAATTAATCTGGAAGAGTTGGAAGAACATTTTATTTTTTATTGAATAAATCAAAACTGAAAATGTTTGAATAAACACAGGGAAAAACTGAATGTGGACATCAATTGGTAAGATACTATGATTTATGAATCATTTTCTATGAATACTTATGTAAAAGATGATGGAGATCACATAGAAGAAATGACAATGATAATTGAAGATGACCTTCATGATTTTCCAAAGTTATTTGAGGATTTGAATATATATTCCAAGAAACCATTATATATTGGTTGTACTAAATACACAACATAGTCATTTGTATTGAAGTTGTATATTTTAAAAGCTGGAAACAGATGGAGTGACATCAGCTTTACAGAACTACTTGGTCTTATGAAAGATATGATACAAGAAGAAAATGAACTACCATGCCGAATATATGATGATAAATTAATTTTACGTTCAATTGGAATGATATCTAAAAAAATACATGATCATCCAAATGACTGCATATTGTTTTGTAAGGACCGTGAATTACTCATCAAATGCCCTAAGTGTGGAATATATGAATACAAGAAAAATGAATCAAGTCCTACGAAATATATACGATAATTTTATATTATTTCATGGTTTAGATGATTATAGGGATGTCAGGAAACTTCAATAAAATTAATATGGAATGAAGATACAAGAATTAAATATGGTAACCTACATTATCCAGTAGATTCTCCTTAATGGAAGAAAATTGATTACGAGTTTCATGAAATTGAAGATGAGCCAAGAAACTTTTATATTGCATTATCTAGATATGGCATAAATCGTTTTGGTATATAGAGTAATACTCATAGTATATGGACCATCATGTTGGTAAATTATAACTTTCCTCCATGGTTTTGAATAAAGCACAAATACATTATATTGTCTCTGCTTATATCAAGACCAAAGAAACCTGGTAATGATATTGATGTCTATTTGGGTCTATTGATCAAAGACCCGAAATTGATATAGGATACATGTGTTACAATGTATGATGCTCATAGAAGTGAAAAATTCACATTAAGGACCATGTTGTACATAATGATAAATGACTTCCCCGCTTATAGAAATTTATTAGGATATAGTATTAAAGGAATGCCAGGGTGTCCCATTTATGAGAAACGTACATACTCATTTTGGTTAAAACATTCCTCTAAGACTGTGTTTTTAAGACATCAAAACTTTTTACCTCACTAACAAAAATATCAATTCTAGATGACATAATTCGATGGGAATATCGAACAAGGTACAACACTGTCTTCCACAATGGGTGATCAACTATACAAAAAAGTATAAAATATTGACATTGTTTTTGATATACCAATTTTGAAAAACCTTAAAAAATTATGTTGGAAGAACATATCAATTTTCTTTGAATTAATGTATTGGAATTTTTTATATGTCAGATATTTTTATGATGTCATGTATGTAGAAAAATAATATATTTGATAGTGTTATTTTCATGTTACTAATGTTCCTCAGAAAATGAAATATAGAATCAAGGATAGGTTGAACTTGAATGAAATGGAGATAAGGGAAGATTCGACACTGGTGAAGGGTAAAAGGAATACTTTTCTTCCTCCAACAACTTATACTCTATCCATATAGGAAAAATTACACTTTTTTCATTTCTTTACGAGTGAAAAAGTTCCACAGGGGTATTCATCAAATATCAAGAATGCCGTGTTAATGACTAATTTGAAGTTACAAAAACTAAAATCAGATGAATTTCATGTTTTGAAGAAAGATTTAATTCCTATTACTTTCCATTGCATTCTACCTCAAAATATACAACATGCATTACCCAGAATCTACTTCTTTTTCAAATCCATATGCAGTAAAGTTATTGATCTAGTGAAGTTTCCCATCATGAATACGGATATTTAAATCATATTATGTGAATTAGAAATGTTCTTCCCACTATCATTATTTGATATAATGGTCCACCTGATGGTTCACTTAGTCAGATAGGTTCAACTATGTGGTCCTATCCATTATATATGGATATACCCCATTGAACAATATATGAAGATTTTGGAAGGGTATGTTAATAATCAAAGTCAACCAGATGGTTGTATTGCAGAATGTTATATTTTTAAAGAAGATATTGAATTAAATACTGATTAACTATTAGATTTTGAAATTATTTTTCTCCCAAAGTCTCATCACAAGGAACATGTTATTGGTGAAGGGATTTCCAGAAAAGGTGTTGTTACAATTACCTTAACAGAGCGAGAGAAAGCACATCTTTACATATTACATAATAGTGAATATTTTGATCCATAAATTGAAGACCACAAAGAAATTTTTAGAGATTTTAATCCATCAAGGGCTGAAGGATGCATATCATATACACATAATCAACAATTTATAAGATGGTCCCAAAATCAAATTTGTAAGGAGTTATCTGAAAATCTGAATTCAATTGTCTAAAGACTTCAATGGATAGCCATAGTATCGAATGAAAATTTTATATCTTACATAGAGTTTGTAATCAATGGTTATACATTCTATAAAAAAAGAACACGATGACTTCAGTATGATGTAAAACAGTGGTGTAACTCTTGTGGCTGAAGTGATGCACATATCTTGTACCAAGGATAAAAATTCAATTTATGATAATATTTCATATTTTGGCATTATCGAACAGATATACAATTTGGTTTATACAACATATCAAGTTCTTTTTTTCCATTGAAAATGGGTTAAAAATATCAATGGAGTGAAAGTTAATGAAATGGGCTTTGTAAAGGTGAATTTCAGTGTAGAAGGGGGGAAAGAAGAGCCATTCATAATGGAATCAAAACAAATGCAAGTATTTTATGTCTACGATCTAACAAAAAATAATTGGTTGGTTGTCCTACTGGAAACTAAAACAAATGTTGAGTTAGATGAAAATTCAATCAGGGATAACCCTTTCATTGGTATATCACAATTAGTTCATGTCGGTCCCACTATAGAAAATGTCTTTTATGTTAGAGGGGACTACAAAGAGCAGATTTGGATTCTTGAAAGAGGAACCGAATCCTTGAAACCTTAAAAAAATAAATAGATTTCAATGATAAGGTAAAATTTTTTCTAATATATTATGTTTTTACTCGTGATATTATATGTTCTCTACTATATTAACATAATATAAATTAAATGTTTGACAACTCATGAAGACAATGTATTCTATATATGATGATGTTTCCAATCCCTTAGAAGAAAAAACTATAATAAAGTAAACCCTTTGGATAGATGAAAAGGTAATGTTATTCTATACATTCTCTATTTTACCGTAAAATTATATAATGGAATGTTGATTTATGTTTCATTGTTCCCTATAGAGTTCATTTATTTAAGAAGATTTCTATCCATGTGTCATGAATTTTAAAGAAGAGAAAAAATGTTGTCTCTACTTAATCAAAGAGGTAATCTTGATGTTTTTATAGTAAAATCATTGTCTATAGAATTAATATATTTTTTCACATTTATGTTTAATTTATTTATTTTTAGTATTACTCACATAAAAATTGTTTTCTTATACAGGTGGATTCTTTTGTTTGAGTTGGGGGTGCTCTATCCAAATTTTTTGCTCCTTCTCCCTTAAAACCTTTTCACCCCTATAGTGGTTCATTTATCTCTTTCTTCCAAATTACTTCCACTAATTTTGCAGGAAGAGAAACGATGCTACCTGTGCTCAATTACAAAGGTAATATTGATTTTTATACAGTAAAATCATTGTCCATATAATTAACGTATTATTTCATGTATATTTTTAATTTATTACTTTTTAGTATTACTCACATAATAATTGTTTTATTATATAGGTGGATTATTTTTTTTGAGTTGGGGGTGCTCTATTTGACTTTCATGCTCCTTCTTCCTTAAAATCATTTCTCCCATATAGTGGTGCATTTATCATTTTCTTTTAATTTACCTCCACTACCTTTACATGAAGAGAAATGATGCTGCCACTGCTCAATTAAAAATTTAATCGTGATGTTTTCATAGTAAAATCATTATCCCTAGAATAAATTAATTTTTTTATATGTATGATTAATTTATTTCTTTTTAGTATTACTCACAAAATAAAATTTTTATTATACATGTGGATTATTTTGTTTGAGTTGGGGGTACTCTATCCAACTTTCATGTTCCTTCTCACTTAAATACTTTTCAAACCTATAGTGGTTAATTTATCACTTTATTTCAAGTTACCTCCACTTCCTTTGTAGGAAAAGAAACGATGTTTCCTCCACTCAATTACAAAGGTAATACTGATGTTTGAAGATTTAAATAATTGTCCATAGAATTAATGTATTGTTTTATATGTATGTTTAATTTATTTCTTTTTAGTATTACTCACATAATAACTATTTTTTATATAGGTGGATTATTTTTTTTTTGAGTTTGGGTTATATGTCCATCTTTCATCCCTTTCAGCACAAAATCTTCCACAGACTTCTTCTCTCACAAAACCTTTTTCTCCTGTAGTGTTGATATTTATCCATTTCCTTCAAGATCCCTCCAATACTCAATCACATAGGTAATCTTTATATTTTCATAGTAAAATCATTGTCTATAGAATTAATTTATTATTTCATATTTATGTTTAATTTATTTCATTTTAGTATTACTTATAATATTTTTTTCTTATACATATGGATTCTTTTTTTCGAGTTGAGGTGGTTTGTTCGAAACTACTCATGCCATGTTGGTAGTTTGAAAAATAAATTCAATGGAAATTGTGGTAACATTAAAAATTAGGATTATTTTTGAACGTTTTTAATCATTTGTATTTATGTAATTGTATAAATCAAGGTTTGAAATGTCTATAATAGTGTTTTTTAGTATGTTTTTTATAAATTTCATTTCATTTAAATTATGTATTGGGACTTTTTTTTATATCTGAGGTGTTTCTGGTGTTTTTATGGTGTTGTAGTGTGTTTTAATAGCATACTGCAGTATGGCCCTTTATTATCACTTTTAAAAGCACAGATAAATATGACCTTTACCAGTTCTTTTAAAAGGGCTGAAAAAATCACATTTATCAGTGCTTCTAAAAGAACTGATCAAAATAATTTATCAGTGCTTTTCTAAGAATTGATAAACATTTCCTTTAGTGGCACTAAATTAAAGTGCTGATAAATGGGTCTTTTATCAGCACTTTTGAAAGCAATGATAAAGGTCCTATTTGTCAACACTTTTTTAGTGTTGATAAATGCCCCTTTATCAACACTTTTTCAAAACTAATAAAAGTTATGGTTTTTTAACCTCACTCACATTGTCAAAACTTTTCTAGCACTGATAAAGGTTATTTCTAGCACCGTTAAAGGAAAATTCTGTATTAGTGAGGATAAATCAGGCATATATGGGTTTTCTTTCACTACCCTTGTTTTACAATGAAAACAAAAAAACATATCTTATCACACCTGACACATTTCATATGTTTTTATATTATTCCTTATAATTTTAGATTAAAATATAATAATTTTCTGTAAATTTATATTTGAATCAAATGTTTTACACAACCTATAATAAATTTGTATTCACCTATTAATTTTAAAAAATCATTTTTTTATATTACGTATTCTAGCATATTTCATACCATTATCAAGTGATCCATAACTTTATAGATGCGTATTTAATAATGGTTTATAAATTTCGATTTGAAATTGAACTCTTATTTTTTTAAAAGGAATTTGAATTCAAATGTATCACTCAACTAATACCTATAATAAATTTAAATAACGAATTCAAAAAAATCATTGTTTAAAATTTTTAAAAATATAATTTGGAATAATGATATCATTTATATATTTTCTTCAATATTTTTTATCAAAAAATATGATTATATATCACTTTTACTATTTATTATCATTCATTTATATTTATAATTTTTTAATTAAATTGATTATATCTAATTTTGAAATGATGGTTCAAAATATGAAATTAATTTTATGAAAAAAAATATTTAATTATTAAATATTAACTTTTAAAATAAAAAAAACATAATATATTAAATAATTATATACTTTTTTAGAATAATAGAATTTTTTAACTGGAAATCACACTCTTTTTTGATGACATGCCATAACTAATTCTAATATTATAAAAATTAGAAATATAATTATGAATCCATATAATGAATATAAATCCACATATATAACAACTTAAAATTAAATAAATTATTCAAATATATAAAATATAAAACATTACATAACCTTTTGATAAATAAACATTTATACTGAGATATAATAATAGATATATATTTATTTATTTAATAATTTATTGATATTGTTTTAAATAATTACTTCTATTGGATAATTAAAAAATATATAAGCCTATAAAATCTATATTTGAAATCACCCAATAAAAAGTATTATTTAAAATAGTTGTATACTATAATAGCATAATACCAATAAATCACCCAGTCATTCTTTCCATGGTGATAGGTTTGGATCACACATATCTTTGTATGATTTGTTTTATAAAAAATATTAAAATGGGTTTGAAAATTTGTGATATAATTGGGAAAGTTGTTTGAATATTCCAAGTCTAAGAGTAACAACCAGAATTCCAAACCTTCATTAAAGTGAATTCATCTTTTATGGAATTAATACCCAAAATTACAAGTGATATTTCCAACCACCTTACCTATAATTATCAATAATCAACCTTAATTAACTCAAGGATACTATCTCAAACTACCCCTAAGTCTCCCTAATGAAGTCCTAGGTCCCTTTGAGATTTCATGTCAAGATCCACCTAAGTGAATAAAGTTGAAATAATTTGTGGTTTTGTGTTTTCTACATCTTCCTCGTGAATTTAAGTATGTTTTTTATGGGTTTTCATTCCATAAATGTGTGGGTAACTATTCCACTCTATACTTCCTCAAGAAATAGTGGATCGTATTCTAATAAATTATATGAAATTCAACTCTCATTACTTAACTTGAATCCTTTAATATTCTATATAATGGTCAACTGAATGAGTATTAAGAATAAGAAGGCCAAATTGACTCACCCCATATTTAAAATCTATAAAAAGAATTAAAAAATCCAAATAAAATTTCATTTATGTTCATCACAGTACAAGACTAAACATGGAAACATTCAAATAAAAATATAAATTTGAAGAGATTATAAATATCATTATATCCATGAAAGTTACTCTATTAAATCATCACTCAATACATATCCAAGTTCCTCTAATTTTAGTATGGATCCCTAATGTTATATATTATTTTCATCTCTACTCGAACTCTAACTCTTATGCACCTCTAGTTTCTCAAGTGACTAGGTTTCACACCTAATGGATTTTTCCTACTCTTATACTTTGTCTAGAAAATTAATTTCATGCTCATTATGAGACCTATATATATGTGTAGTAATAGTACAGATCACTCCCATGTAGTACCCTCAGTTTTTCCTCCCAATTTAATCTTACTAAATCATACTCCCCCACACTCCTTAGCTCATAATCATGACATGTTTGATATATGATTGTCTCATTTCCTAATTTTTTAAAACAACACTTATGGGGAACTATTTACATTGTGAATGTTCTCCATGTGGAATTATATAATATTAATGACTTTCATTTATCTTGAGAGTTATATAATGCAATGATTATTATACTTATTCCAAAATATGTATTTGGTTCAAAGTATTTAACATGTAAGTGTTGTGATTGTTTTAATAATATTTAATTCCTAGATAAAAGATAATGATATAAACTTATCATATCCAATATCCTCATCCAATTAAAAGATGTTATTCCCTTAATGATATATATTCGTATTAGTGGTTTATGCATGCATCTCCCCTTTCTCCCATGTATGGTAGGCCACAAAATTAGCTTATAACTAAGTAGTATATACTTTTATAACCTTCACTATATAATGATAAAACATAATTATGATATTAATTCTCAAACTAATTTAATAAAATTTGTGAATGTGAAGATATAGGGAGGCATTCATACCTCGGTATCATAGTGATGAAAAATATTTTGAGAAAATAAACCATTTAAAAATCAATAAAGGGGTTGTGAATGTGCATGTCCATGAAACATTCTAGATTAAAATTAAATGTTTAATTCTTGAATTTTCATTTTAATATTTTTTATTCATTGCATTTATATACATAGGTTTCTCTTATTTCATTAAATATTTAGTGATTTTTTTCTATAGTATTTATTGTTTTTTATCTACACTACTTACCTTTTAGCTTGATATCATGTTTTATTATTGGGATTTTAGGGGTCATTGATCATTATAATCAAACATACCACAATATTATCTTTTTTTCTTACTCATTTGTGATTTCTAGATCTCTCATTTATATTTTGATGCACACCCCTTCTCTGGCATCCAATCACATGTTTCCTCATACCCTTCTACACTTTTATGTGGTTATGATTTGAATGGAGAAATGCATCTATTTCATCCACATGTTCAATATCCCATGTGTATCCACTTTATAAAATTACATTATACCTACTAATGTGATTAGACTCTCAAGATTTTGGAAATTAGATCATTATAATCACAATAAGGGTTCATTCAAATGGTTTTAATTGATAGATCTTGTGAAACTCATAGTTTTCAGTAGGCCAAAAGAGATTAAAAATCTATTTATGGAGGTGATACTTGTCCAAGTGTTCTTTCATTTAGTTGAAGATATTAGTACCTACTAATATCATTACTAGTGTATGATTTTGGTGGAAAGTGGTGGAGATCATCGACTTTATAGTAGGATGACTTCACATGGAGGATTAAATAACTATTGAGGTGTCATTATAACTTCATACTGGGTTTCTGAATATGAACCTGGTGTTTTAATAAGATTACTTGAATTTTTTTATTTTTTTCAAGAAAGTAAATGTATCCTAAAATATGTATGTGTAGCATTAGTATAACCGGGAATGTGAGAGGTTATCTTATTGTGATAGGATTTATTGTTTCCACATGCTCTAAGTAGGCTCACTCCTTATATATATTCTCTAGCCCATTTACAATTTTTCAAAGACTTGTAATCTTGTAGTTGTTTCTTTAGTAATAAAGATCTCTATGGGTGTTGTTCTCAATATACACATAGGTCCAAAGTTGATTTAAGCATTTTATATGACCTTGTTCTTTACTTTTCAATTTTTTTTTCTTTCAATATTCTCATCTTGAATCTACCTCATTTGTTGCTTCCTCTTTTTATAAAATAATTTATCTAGTTAGATTCATAAACCATTTCATCTAGATTAGTGGTTCCTAGATATTTCATTGGGATTACCATAATAATTTATACCCTAAAAATTGGTATCAAATTCATATAATCTTAAAACAATAGGATCTGTGAAGTTATAAATATATGAGTTTGATGATTATAATTATTTCTACTTATGGTTGATAAAAATAAGTATGTTGTTAGATTACAATGAACTCATAGATTCCCTCTATAACACAAAATTTCATGTTGTTAATATGTCTAATGATATAAAATATGCTACCATTGATATTGACGTCTCAGAAAATGTGCTTAGGAAGTCATGTAGTCTAATGTTTCTATATTTAGGTGATAAGGTTCTTTATGATATAACAACCAAATATTTTGGATCCTTTAAATTGATATTATCTTCCATGCATAGTGTAACATGCAACACCAAACTGGTACAACACTCAACTAAAAAAACTGTGACATGTTAACATTACATGAAAAATATAATCCTAAGTAAATAAAAAGATAATAATCAATTAAAATAGTTAAATATTATTATTTTTCATTGTCCATAAAGAGGATGTCTTTCAAAGAACCATTATATTTTAACTTAATTTGATAATAGTTAAAAAAAATTCATAAGTAATATTTAGATTTATAAAGTAATATGTTAACTTTCAATTATATATAAATTTATATAGAATAATATTAAATACACTTGAAGTTTAAAAGGTCATTTTTTTAAAGTAGTTTTCCTTATATTTTTTATTTACTTTTAAATGATAAATTTATTAATTTTAAAATTTTAAATATTTTAAATAAAATTCATTAGTTGATTCATAATGTTAGTATTATATTAAAATTATTTTTTTTGTATTTTTCTAAAATAGTTTATTTGAGATGAATAATGAAAAATATAGTTTTTATCAAAATTGTTTATTATATGACCTTATCATTATATAATAAATAAATATAATTTTATAAAACATTTTAATGGATAAAATTTTTATTTAATGATTAAAACTATATATTTTCAAAATATAATTATGAATTTGAAAACCTATGTTTAACAACTTATGTAATATTTTCCAAAAAAAATTATTTTTTGTCTTCTCTTTTTATTAAATATTATTTTTGGTAAAATTCAGTTTTGGATTTATTTGAAAGCTATATAACTTTTAGTTTTCTGAAATAAAAAATTTTATATAATTAAAATCAAATATAATAATAATTATATCCAATATATAAATTTTAAGATTAAAAATAAACTTATTATAAAAATAAGTTTTTACACATTACATATGATAATGTTAAACATTAATTTTTATTAAACATATAAATCTTATATGATGAAATGGATTTCATATTTGGAATCATTACATCTAAATTTTTTAATAAGTACAATTTTATTTTTATACATTATATATAAATTACTTAAAAATTAGTTATGGTGGTAAAACCAAAAATGCTAAAACTAAAAATTCTAAGACTAAAGGACTTGTGAACATGTTTAAGACATGTGTGAAAATAAATTTTATAGGTATTAATGAACTTATATCATCTCCCACGCCATTATTTTTCATATTAGAGTCTTCTTGATATGTGAAACATGCGCTCTCTTTATATTAAGTTTAAATATTTACAAAATAGTCATTTTCACCACTTATAAAAAAGGGGCCTCTCACCACCCCATCAATAACAGCATAAAATATTAGTTTTCCACTTTAAGATCTGAAAAATTTTATTTCCCCTATAATATTATCCATTTTCCTTGAGCTTATGGTTATAATATATTTTTCTATGACTTCGATTTCTAAGGAGTCTTCTATGGGAAATCTCATGTCCTTAATGTGAGTACTTTTTTTTAACCTCTTTTCCTTTCATTATTATTTACCAAAATATAATTTTTTAATTTATATATAATTAAATCAATATTTTTTATAATTAATGTTATTATTATAATAGAATAACTATTGAATATTTTTCCCCTTTTTTGTTATGAAAAATAAAGTTGTGACTCTTGTGTTTTGTGGGATACCACCTCAATAAAGTGACAAATTTGGTTTATCACCACCACATCTATTAAAAAATTATAATGGTAAAATTAAATAATTAATATCAAAAATATAATATAATTATAATTATGAAAATAAAAATTATAATTCACCTTATTTCACTTGCGTTCTTCAAGAAATGAAAATGTTAATCATGCATTGTGCGGACTACCTCCTCCATGATGTAACATATCTCATTTCTCATCAAGTTTATTATTATTTATTAAAATATATTAAAATATGATTCATCACTTTAAAATTATCTAAATAATATCATTTTTCTTCTATAATCATTAAATTATTTCAAAATAAATATCATTCATAATAATAGTCATCCATTAATTATGGTATGTTAATGTTTGGGTCGGTCAAACCACCTACTTGAGGAATGCCATAAAATAATTCCATGTATGACTATAATAACTTAATTAATGATAATATATTATATAGAGAATAAAATAAATATTTTATTTTGGTTCTATAATTGTAAAAATAATTTTAAAATCATTAATTAGGATACCAACATCAATTCATGAAAAATCACTAAAATATTATCGTCGCCAATTTCATCTTGAAGATCATAAAAATCCAATAAAATGAAATTTTAACATTATAAATGACTATAAAACATAAATTCCATTTCCATTTATGATCTTTTAATGATTAACATTCAGATAAGAATGAATAATAACATCACTATTATGAAACTAGTTCAAACTGATCATGATTAATCACATCTGATATTAAAAATAAATAGTAACTAACTAATATACATTTTGAGAAAAATTATAAATTAATTTTATAAAAGTTTATTGATAATAAAAATTTTATGAAATAGGTGATTAATGTAGTTATTTTCTTATACAGGATATTCAAGAACATTAGTGGATGTCAGTAATTATGGTAAGGATTTCTTATCTCAAATTTCAACCCCTTAAGACATATTCCTTATTATACACCATGTTTTATTTAGAATGGTGAATATAATTATCCCTTAATATTTTATATCATGAATATATCATTATTTATATTATTTAATTTTTCATTTGAAATTACATTATTTATGGTGTTTTGACTCGAAAGTTTCTAAGTTTGTAAGGGTTTCTCTGTCCCGTTTTCAACTCCATGTACCATGTTAGATATTTCACATCAAAATTTATTTTATATGGTGAATTCAACACCCTATTGATTTTATGTATTAAAATATTTGACATTTCATGAGATTTTATAGTCCATTGCATGATATCCCTCTTCGTCTCTTTGGATTCTTACGTTATCAACATCATTAGGATTTTTTCATCAATATCATTTTAAAATAGAGATTGTTTTTAAAAGATAATTCATATGGATAATTTTTATAATTTTATATGTAAAACCCCTATCATTTTATTATACTATATTTATTATTAGGGTTTTAGCTACCTTATCCCTATTTCATTTTCCCTCGTGGCTCATTATTTACTCATTTTAAGGAAACTGACCCTACCATTTCTTTTTAGTCTAGAACCTCACTTTTTACTTGTCCATATTCATTGGATGATTTTTTTAATGTCATTATCTAACCATAAATAATTAATTAATGTCATTTTCTACTACATAGTATTTTTAAAAATGTTTTAAATAAATTTTTAATGTTTCCCATATGTGTCATATTCATCAAAGTGTGAACAACATATCCTTTTAACATTTTTCATGGGAACACATTATTCCACAAATTTTTCATTTTATATGAAACTTTCTTTATATTTTTTTTAAAGGAAATTATTTTTCTCCTGGTTTAATAAAATATTTATTTTAAAATTATTTCATAATATCAAATATATTGTTTATTTTCAAAGTGATTTTTCTAAAACTCTTAAAATGTTTTTTCATCTAATTCATTATCCTTTCATATATCTTTTGCTTCAACAAAGATATTCATCAAATGATATCATCCACATTAATTTTTTAAATGGATTATGTAATGTTATTTTCTACTAAAAAATGATCCATAATTTTTTTTCTTGAAAATTCATCCTATTTTATAAGCATCATTTTATTTCTAATTTCTTTCCTCTATAAACACTCTTTATTTTCTTCCATGGATTAAAGTGTGTTCACTAAGATTCCATACATCTATTGATTAGGGAAATTATTGACTAAACCATATACCCCTTTCTTTGTATTGTGTTATTTTGATGGATGATTACATTAAAAGATATTTCATTTATTGATTGGGGAAATATTAAAAATTTGTATATTTATTATTTTGATACATATGTTTATTGACTAAATAGAAAATTGGATTATGTATAGTTTAACCTTCAATCTTATTTCTCTTAATGGGTGATCATTTTATCTCTTTTATTGACATGGGTAAAATTATTTATATTCCATATGTTACTACACTAATATAGGTTTTTATGAAGGAAAGTTGATTATGTATAATATTTTTGTTCATATCTTTCCTATTATGAATACCTAGGACTTAAAGAATTTACGAGTGGGTATCGATATTATATAACCCTTTCACGCTTCATTTGGGCTCATGAGACAAAAAATTTAGGTATTTTTGATGTATTCCTACCCAATGAAACATTTTTGTCTTGGTATTGAACTTAATGGTAAGAATGGTTTCTTGGATATGGCATTGATAGAAACAATAATGTATTAGTCAAGGCCTTCGCTTTAAAGATAAAGATATATAGCATTATGCATTCCATAACCATGAAATAAGCTATTGTTGTCAATGTTTTTATTTATATTGTTAATCATATATTTGTTTCAGGATCATGTTATCAGTTAAAATAAATTATTTTATTATCAATTTTTTCCTTCCATATTATTCATTTCAAGTTTATGACTTAATAGATTCTTATAAGTGTTTTCTTTTACTAATAATTTTATCCCACCCTTATTATGTTTACATTTTCCTATGTTATTAAGAAATGTATTACACATGATATGTCTATAAGATTAGCATGTGTGGAGAATTTTCTGGGAGATATTAAAGTCTTATTTTGGATTAAGTAGTTTCTTATATAAAAGAAAAAATATCTATTTGATGAGAAATACGTGGGATTTTTTAGTTAAAAGTTTTTCCTAACTCTATAAAACTCTAAACCTAAAAGTTACTTCAAATGTAAGTGAATAAATATTTTTAGTGATATTGTAATTATTTAAGGATAAAATTGGGTTTCTTTATTTAGTATTTCAATCCAGTATGTAAAGTAACTTCTTTCAGAATCGGATCTTGGAGTGTGGGTCCAAGGTGACACATTTGGTATCAAATGAGGGTTTATATAACTTTACATGTTAGAATGATATTTAAGAATAATTTAAATATCGATTTGTTATGTTTCATCATAATCTGAAAGGTACATATCACTATTTAGGCTATTTGATGTAATATTTAATATTTTAGGGATTATGGGAAGAGATATTTAATGAAAATCCTATGGATAAGTCTAAGTATAAGATAACATCATGAATTTTTGGTAAATTTGGTATAGTGTAGTTTTC
This sequence comes from Viscum album, assembly GCA_963277665.1. Taxonomy (NCBI): domain Eukaryota; kingdom Viridiplantae; phylum Streptophyta; class Magnoliopsida; order Santalales; family Viscaceae; genus Viscum; species Viscum album. The sequence goes on from OY728132.1 coordinate 2,087,594,212, forward strand.
ATAGAAATTGAATCGATATATATATATATAGGAAAGTGGATGTGGCTATAGTATAGATGAAACTAGTTGTAATTAGATTGAAAAAAATCTACTTGGGCAATGACTCGATCTTCATTTAAGTGCATAATGAGTGGGCTTATGACTATACACCTGGCTAGACACTCCTGGGGGATATGATTTTGTTAATTCACATTATCATTATGAACCATTATAAAGGATTTGAAAATATTTAGGTTATAAATCCTAATATAGAATGAATATGTATTACTTATATTAAAACATGTAAATTCAGAATCTAAGTTACATATTAATTGATATGTGCTTTTATAGATAAATGGTAAGCCAAAATTTAAGTTCATGGGTTTCAGTTATTTTTAGGTTTATAATATTGTAAGAAATTTCATGATAATTTTGCGGTAGTTCTTTTTGGGATTAGGATGATAAGAATAAGATAACCTAAATTAAATAAATTTAGGTTGAACTAAAAATATAAAATAATGAAATAAAGGTGTCATTGGAGAAGACATATTATTATTGAGTTTTTATATTCATGTGACCATTTTATTTGATTTTATTGATAACCATTTTGGGTTTTATTATTTTTGTAAAAATAGGATCACATAAATGAAGTTTAGAAAGGCATATATCTAGAAATAAATATGTCCTATAATAAAATAAGGGATCATTCTTAAATAGTTGATAATATAAGTATATGTTTATTATTATAAAAAGGTTGAGTTTCCTAGTCTTACCTAGGTATTCAATTTGATATCATAATAGAAATTAAATCTTGATACTCTTATCAATTTTCATTATTCATTGATATTTAATGATGATATTATGAAACATTTTAAATTTTATGAATATTATGTATAACATCTAAATATTTATCTTTGTTAATTTTCCATTAATTTTTTGGAAACATATATTAAATGGTATCAATAACATTGAAAATTGATTTTATAACAAAGTTATATTTTTTGGAATAATATTAAAGAAAACATGATTGAAGGATGGATAAATATTAGGTTTAATATACACTTGATATAGAGATAATAATAGGTTGATTTGTTTTGAAAAATTAAGTTAAACAGTATTGGTAACATTGGGGCTGATAATTGATTCATGATATTTTTGTTGAATTTGTTCACATTTTTTGGGATTGTGTTATGTATTAAATAGTGTGGGATTTTATAACCTAGAAATTATTACCAATTTAGGGTTAAAATAGTGTTAATTTTTAGAAAAAATTATTCTTTATATGTGGTTTAATTTCTTATAGATTCTGATGGTTTTGGGAATGGTATATTTTGTAGAATGTATGATTATGGCATATAGATACTTGACTATATGATTGTATGAAAGATTAATGTTTTTTAGGAAAGATAAGTAACTTAATATATCTGGATTGAGTAATATATATTTCATATTAAAATTTATATCTTTAATGATAAATAGGTTAATAATATCATCACCTACTTTCATCAATGAGTAATAATTAAAATTGCAAGGACATAATTTATTTAATGGGATATAATGTAACGACTCGAGATTTTGGATCATTTAAATTGATATTATCTTAAATAGCTTGTGACACATTAAACAATATCTAATGAAACACCCAAATAAAAAAAATTGTGACATGTTAAAATTAAATGAATAATATAATCATTAGTAAATAAAAATATAATAATCAATAAAAATAATTACATGTTATTATTTTTTTCTTTGATTTTAAAATGGATGGATTTTGAAGAAACATTATATTTTACATTAATTTGATTATATAAAAAAACTTATTATAGGTTATATTTAGATTCATAAACTAATATTTCAACATTAAATTATTTGAAAACTTATATAAAATAAGATTGAATATGTTTAAAGTTTAAAAAGGTATTTTTTAAAAACATTTTTCTTTATATTTTATATTTTCATTTAAAAGATAAATTTATTAATTTTATAATATTAAATATCTAAAATGAATTTCATTATTTGATTCATAATTTCTGTAACACACCAATTTTTCATAGTACGTTATCACTTCAAACTAATTAAATAACTTGCGCTACATGCAACATCGAGTTTGAGCACACCACAACATACCAAACTAGCAGTTCAAAAAGTGGTTATGAATAGTAATATCAGGATTTTGAATTTTATATACTAAATATAATTTTTGAATCCATATTTTTTTCTTAAACATAATATAAGAATAAATTCATTTTTTCGAATAAAAGAAGTATTTTTCAAAAAAAATGTAATTGCACCGCCTTTTAATGGAGAACCCATTTCAAAACCAATATTTTAAACTTTTATATATTCTATTTAATGAATTTAAATTCTTCTTTAGAAGCAAGACATAAAAATTTAGTTTGCATAAATTTTGGTACTTTTCTGATAAATTTCATATTTTGATGAATAGTGAAAAATACTAAATTTTAATTGAAAACAACTTTTTTAATCGAAATAATTCATACTGTTAAATTTTAAATTTGAATGTTTTGTAAGTATAATTAGATTATATTTTTATCATTTAATAAAATTTAGGTCATTATAAGTAATTTCGCATTTAAATTTGACATAAACACATGTCAATCTTTTGATAGTTTTTACTTTTTAAAAACCAACTTTTTGGTTTTGACAACGAGAATTAATTTTAAATTAATTAATGAAACTTATATGTTTTTTATTTGGTAAAATAGAATTCATTTTTTAATTTGTAATATTAAAATTATCTTAGGGTGAATTTTTTGTATTTTTCTGAAAACGTTCAATTTTTTATTAATAGTGAAAAACACTACGTTATTGTTTAAAACTGACTATTTATTTAAATAATTATTTATTTTATTTAAACTTATTTTAAGTCAAAATAGATTTATAATACCTATATAAGTTAAATTTAATTCATTGGTGTCATTTTGTAATAAAATTAGATGTGAAAAATTTTATTGAACTTTTTAACATTTGTTACCCACCTTCTAGGCACATTTAAAAATTTGCATAAAATGTAATTTTACTACTTCTATGAATTTAATTTAAAAAATATTAGAGGAAATATTGACATCATTAAGTTAAATGTGGTTCAATAAGATGAAAATATTTTTTGGTGAATAGTATCTTTTGACTTTTATTTATCACAGTTAAAAGTAAATAGAGTAATTAAAGGTAAAAATGATATTATAATTACCCTTACACATGTCCTAATTCTATTGGATAAGTTTATTTAGACCAAAACCAACCTTATGAATAAAATATGATGCTTTTGGTTCACTTGTATTAGATTATGACATTTATTATTATTTTACTTAAAGAAGAGTTAAAAGTGTAAAATTCAAAGTTTAATAACTTAACCATTTTTAATATAGAGTTATACATAAGATAAATTCAACTATAAATATTCATTATAAAGATAAAAATATTTCCTATATAATGTTATTTTATTTATAATTTTTATATATTAAATAATTAAATTTATTTATGACACAATGATGATGAAGTAATTACTTTATCTATGAAAGATTAAAATAATTGATATTATAAATATAAAAAAATGTAAATTGAGGCTTTTTATGCCATCCAAGAATTTTCTAGGTTAATATGACATTTTAGGGTTGATTGAATATTTTTTTTAAGTGATAAATTTTTTATGACTTTAACAAAAACAAAATACCAAATAGTGTCAAAATTGACATAAATGAGTTTTTAAAACAAATACTATATTATTAATTTATATAATATTAGTAAAAATATAAGGTTCGTAAAAAGGACTTATATAAGGTTATATATATCAATAATGAACAATTTGGGTTTCTCTTGGCTTTTATAGTAAGTTTATTAACCAATTATTATAACAATACAAGAGGACATGGTAAAAGTTAAACTATTTAACTAAGAGTTAAATCTAAAATATAGGGTTAATATGGTTACCTAAAATTATATAAAACCTATTTTTTGAAATGATTTCGACCTATCCCCACCATAGATACAAAATAAAAAAATTTGGAGCCATTATAAACTGAAAATTATTTTATAATAAAATAATATTTCAAACTTATCCTAAAGTGACCCTCACCTCTCTTATAAAAGGGTACTTCCCCTTATCTCAAAATCACACCTCCAAAGCCATTTGTCTCAGCCAACCCCTACCCAAATCCCCTCCCAACTTCCCTCACTTAAACCTAGATTCATTCCCTTGAGTATAAATCCAACCTAAAGATCCCTTTTTTTCAAATCAAAACGAAACACCCAAAGAAGAGGTAATTATTTTATCACCTCTTTCAAAGTTATTTTATTCTTCCACTTTATTTTTCTTTTTTATTTCCATACCAAAATAATAACTATAGTACCTTATAAATACTGTGATGTTATTATAAATATGGTACAACTATATTCATTATTCTATCCATACTATGAATGATAATGTCACTATGCGTGCGTGTGTATGGCTTACTGTCTCCACGCCATGGTGTAATTTGTTATTCAACACTATGTTATTTGGATGGATATTGTGATGAGTAATATGTATATAAAAAATGAAAATAACATTCTAATTTCTATTTAAAATTAATATACTATTCAATTCCACACCTTTTAATCATTAATGAAATGATATCGTCGCTCGTGTGCACGTACGGCTTATCATCTCCACGACGCGATGAGATTCATTTCCACGTTCACCATTCAATGATGATTATAAAAATATATATTATTAATAAGTATGTAATATATGACATAATAATGATACTTTATATATATATATATATGTGTGTGTGTGTGTGTGTTTGTGTGTACATACATATATCTTATTCACTTACTTCCATTCAATATGATATGAAAACGGAAACAGCGTTTATGAGTACGTACGGCCTACCTTCTCCATAAACATTGTTTTTCATTTAATAGATCTATCTATTATACATATTTATATTATAAATATATATGATATATAAATCTTGTTTTATATTCTGTAAGTAATTAAATCATTATCTAAATGATATGAACAAGAATAAAAAATTAAAACATGTACGATAAAGAATGTTGTTATTACCCGAAATGTAAATTTAACATGGAAATCATTATTAAATGGGTAGTATAAAGTCAAAATGAATCATGTTTGATATAATAAATATGATTATGGTTCTTGTATCATTTAAAAACATATTATGGTCATTATAAAGGAGGTTAAGCGTACCCCTGACCAAAGAAAAGTACAAGGTAAGGGTTAATTCTTCAATCTCATTATTATCTGATATTGTTTATATATAAGTATTTACTAAGACATTTTTATCATCCATGTCCATGTTTCATAAAAAAGTTTTTAAAATTAATATTTTAATGTTTTATGGAATGGACTCTTTATCAAGATCATCATTTTAAATTTTTTAATGATTTATTTTTCTAAATATTTTTAATTAATGTCCATATTTTAAAAATGTTTTTAAGGATTTATTTATATGGACATGATTGTTTTAAAATGTTAATTAATTTAAAAAGTTTCAAATTAGTATGGAACACTTCGATTCAAAAATTTCATTAAATGTATTCCTTTCTAAATTGTGTGACTTTTAAAAGATTTCATGAAAAATGGATATTTCTCTTAAAGAGTTTTACTGATAATTTTCAACTATATCAACATCCTTTACTGGATATTATTCTTGATTGAGGTTGATTTATTATAATACAATATTCCATATTGTATTGAAGTTTTTTTGATATGTTTGACTGTGTATGTGTTATTTTTATACCATTCATGGTTTATGGTTCAATTATTAACATTTTGTATGCTGGTTTTAATATGAGTGTTTGTGTTATGTTTCAACATTTTTATATGAGGAATGCAGTGGACTTAGTAAGTGATGAGTGGAGCCCACTATAGCTCCTTGATGCATCGGTAGGTCTCATGAGACAAATTAGTGTCTTTTCACAAGGCCTTGACAAAAAATTTATTTTTAGTCTTGGCACGAGGCATTTACTATGTGGTAATGATGTCCAGCATTAGGCATTCCCTCATTATGAAATTAATTATTAAATGTGATTATTCGACTCGTAAAATATCCATGTGCATGTTTAAATGGTAATTTTTGATTTATTTTCTCCATATTATGTTCAAGTTTATGTTTGTAAGAACCCAGTTTTTGCTGCGAAAGACTTTGGAATATTCTTGATATTATTCCAGAGCAGCGCCCTCAGACGGCGTGCGATTCCGAGCCCCGGAGTGGCCGGAATTAAATTTTCAGTGCGTTCACACTGAGAACGCAAAATAAATGGGATAACTCATAAACGGTGATCCGCATCAGATATTCGAGTGTACGGATGGGTTCGGAATGGGGTGTTTACCCTAGGAATGACATAAAGCATGTCGTCGCGGGACGTTTGGACCCCTCGCCTGCTAACAGAACGTTAAACGGATAAATTAATTAATTTATTTATTTGTTTAATGGTTAAACTTGGTATCTCTTAAATGGTGGCTTATATTAGAAAACTGAAGGCACCGTTGAGTTCGGAACATGTCGTTTACCCTAGGAGGGGTGTAATTTTTGCGGGCGCAGCCTGTCTGTGAAAAATGGCCCCGGGGGCGTTTTCGTAATTTGGTGGCCTCGAGCGCGGTTGTTGCAACTTTTGAACGGTGCCTCAGATTTAAATTTTGATACCGCCGTTGCGCTCGGAGCGTGTTTTTTAGCCTAGGGGAGGCTTAATCCTGACCCCATCGAAATTTCAGGTCCAGGACTATCAGGCAGGTGTTTAAGTATTTTCTACATAAACGCATCCCCTCCCCTCTTCTTCTTCTCCTTCTCCCCCCAAGCTTCCCCTCTCCTCCATCTCTGGTGAGTCAGTTCCGGCGAAGCTACTCCGGCGTGGTGCGGTAATTCTGACGGATCGACACGAAGCTCCGGGCTTAGTCCCACGAGGTAGGAGTTGTTTTTGTTTCGTTTTATTTCCCGCACCATGTTCGTCCTAATTTCACATTGTTGAATTGATGCCTGATCTTCAATCCAAGCCCATAATTGCGTAGATCCTATTCTGATCTTTTCAGAATGCTATCCGGATCGAATTTTCGACCACCGGATCGTTTCCGGTGGTCCTCTGAAGTTTTCCGGTCACGAGGCCAGTTTCTAGCGAGCTCCGGCGGCGGAGCGGCTCTAGGCGGTGGCTTCGACAGGCGGCAGGCTCAGTGGCAGCGGAGGAGGCCGACCGTTCGGTCAGCCGGGCGGCACCTTGCCGATGCAGGGAAGCGTAGGTGGTCCAACCGAGGGCGTCGGCGAGGGAGCGATCGGGGTCGCAGCTCTCGACCCCGCTGGGGAGACCGAGACCCGCCACAGGCGGGTCTCCGCGTGGACGCGACCAGCCGTGTCGGCCGGTCAGTAAAGGAGGCGCCTGTGTGGCGCGCGGGCAAGTGGGCCTCATGGGAGGCGGCAGGCCGCGGTGGGGTGGCCCGCGGGTTTGGCGAGGCCGGGCCCAGCGACTGGGCCGCGGCTCAGCGGGTCGGCCCGAGCGGGGCGGACCGGCCGGACCGGGCCGGTCTGGCCCAGGGGTAAACCCCCTTAAAAATTTGGACAACCGTAACTTTTTCTACGGTCGTCCGTTTTGCGTGCCGTCTACGGCGACGTGATCCTGGGATCGGGGGGGGGGAACTTTTTGAGATGGTTTCAGGAATTTTTAATTCCCGAAACCAGGGGTCTCGGAGGCGCGACGTGTTCTTAAGTGCTATGACATTATCTTCGGGGGATCATGTTTTGGACGGCGCGGACGCGTCCAATGTCCGTTTTGAGCATCGTCAGTGGCGTTTGGACCCTGGTTCCAAGTTGGAGTTTTCCAATGTGGTTTTGGGTGTCGAAACTAGAGTTGATGTGTGGGCCCCACAGCCCGTCTTTCGAGCTGCGTGCAGCGTTTCATGACTTTTCATCGGACGTCCGTTCGGGGCGTGTGAGAAGTCATTTTTTGTGTTTTTCCGAGGGCATTACAACGGTGCAATCTGCCCTCTCTAATTCTGCACAGTGGTGCGGGCCCCACGGGGGAGGTTTGGGCGTTGACGGTGATTTTCCATCTCTATCACCGGGTGACCATTTTGGGCAAGTGAATAGCCCAACTTGTGTACTTTTTCGAGAGGATCACAATGGTGTGATCTGTTCGTTGTGTTTCGGGATGGGGTGTGGGTCCCATGAAGCGTCGCTCGTGTGCGGTGCGCCGGAATGCATATTTTCCTCCGGATATCCATTCCACTCAAGTGAGTAGTCCTTTTGACGTGTTTTCCCGATGGGATCACAATGGTGTGATGCGCCCGACTATTTTTGGGGCCGAGGCTCGGGATCATGGGACAGCGTTCGGGCGTGAGGCGGTGTTGGTGACTTTTCTGTCAGATATCCGTTTTAGGCAAGTAAGTAGTCAATCTCTCATGTTTTTACGTGAGGATTACAACGGTATGATCCGTTTGGTTTTACGGAGCCTCTTATGTGATCTTATTAAATTTGGAATGTGAAGGTGCCCTGGTGGTAGTTCTTCCAGCGGTGTTTGCAGAAAACCATTGGCGTGTGATCGCGTTCACTCCCATGTGAGTGATGTAAATGCTTGAAGAGATGTGGTTGTCCGTGCCTGGGCCTTTGAGTTAGAGTTGTTACGTTCACGCCTTCGCGTTGAATGTTGGGTGTCGTGTACACGTTAACCTTTGAGCTGGAGACGTGGTATACTCTGGGAGTATACAGGAGCGTAGGGAGGTACATGTGGATGTTGGTTCCTGAGAATGTTTGTGCACTTGATTGAGGTTGACTTGGGGACACATGTCGAGTCGGCCCCATGTGTGTGTCGTGTTCTTCTTTATGTAATTTTGACCTCTCGCGACATAGAGGGTTCCTCTCTTCTCATTTGTTGACCAGCGGTGTTGAGTTTTCCCCCGGATCTGTGCTCGATGGTTTAGATCAGCAGGGTTGAGTGGTTTCCCCTGGTTTGTTCCGGAGACAGATGGTTGCGCGATACCCACTCCGTGTTTGGTTGTCCAGTGTTGCCCCTCTAATAGAGATGGCTAGAACAGTTTTGAGTTTTACCCTCCAGTGGGGCTGGGCAGTGGGTTACTCATCGACTTCTTCAGGTTTACCCTCCAGCAGAGACTAGGCAGTGGGTCACCTGATGACTCTTGAGGGTCTACCCTCCAGCGGGGCTGGGCAGTGGGTCTCTCGTCATCTTGTTTCAGGTATACCCTCTAGTAGGAATGGGCAATGGGTCTCCTGTTGTCTTGTTCCGGGTTACCCCTCCAACAGGGCTGGGCAGTGGGTCACCCGTTGACTTATTCCAGGTCTATCGTCCAGCAGGGCTGGGCAGTGGGTTGCATGTCATCTTATTCCAGGCCTACCCTCCAGCAGGGCTGGGCAGTGGGTCGCCTGTCAGCTTATTCTAGGCCTACCCTCTAGCAGGGCTGGGTAGTGGGTCGCCTGATGATGTATTAGTGTTTACCGTCCAGCAGGGCTGGGCAGTGGGTCGCCTGTTGTCTTGTTCCAGGTTTACCCTCCAGCAGGGCGGGGCAGTGGGTCACCCGTCGACTTATTCCAGGACTACCCTCCAGCGGGGCTGGTCAGTGGGTCACCTGATGATGTATTAGGGTTTACCCTCTAGTAGGGCTTGGTAGTGGGTCACCCGATATCTTATTAGGGTTTACACTCCAGCAGGGCTGGGTAGTGGGTCACCCGATATCATATTATGAATTACCCTCCAGCAGGGCTGGGCGGTGGGACACCTGTTGACATTCCAGACTCAGCCCTATCTACTAGGCTAGTTTGTGTATTTTCTCTGTGGTTACCAGAGCGGGACCCTTGTTTGTACGAGTTAGTGATGTGACGTCTTTGACTTTGAGGAGACCTCTCAACTGTGGGGCAATGACGAGGTGTGGTTTGACTTTCCCTATAACTCTCAAGTACGAGGGGTGTTTTCCCCACCGAGACGCGTTCTTGTGACGTGTTCAAAAACAGTGTGGGCGAGTCAGTTCCGCCCAAAGAGGATAGTGTCGAGGTGCGGTGATTTGAGCCCCTTGACTTGTGGTTCGGGGCAGACGTGCGGGATGCTGGGCATCGATGGTGTTACTTCTGGGACTGTTGGCGACTCACTTTTTCTTGGGTTGAGCTACGGGATGGAGATCCCCTTACGGTCTTCTTTGGGATTCTTGGAATAGCATATGGTTTTGTATATACCTTGTTTCTGGTACCCACTTCTTGGGCTTGGTTACTCTCCCTCCAGGAGAGGTGAAGACGTGCGGGGTATGCCACGTGCTTTCCGTGTCTAGTTTCTCGTGGTTGGATGAGTATACTCTATGGCTATAGGTATCGAAGACTCAACAGTAATTTCATCTTCTCACTGTTTCCAGCTCCTTATATCTGGACGAGTCTACCTTCTTTCCTCTGGTTGGGTTGAGCTGGACTCTTCACTGTACTCTTTACTGCACTCTCAGTTGTACTCCTTTACTTTTCCTGTTCACTCTAATTCTCACCATTAGATACCTTCTTTGTTTCTCCCTCAAGCCTTCGAGGTATCCTACTGATTATTTTTATATTCACCCCTGCTTGGGCTTTTCCCACACTTGGTGTGCCCTTGCAGACGACGGACAGGTTGGTCGTGACGTCAGAGGAGCTTAGGAGTTCGGGAGCTTGGACCGCGTGCGGTGGTCGGAGTCGGGATCCAGGTGGTGGACCCTTCCATTTGTTTCTTTTGTTTACCTGTTGCTAGGTTGTGGCACTTTTATTAGTTGGGAACGTGTTTTTTCCCTTCTCTTTTCAGTTTAACTCAGCATTTGCTTGTACTGTTTAGAGGTCGATGCACTATTGTGGTTTATATATAGTAGTTTCCCTTTACTTTACTTTAATTTTCTCTTTTACTCTGCACTTTTGCATTGAGTGTGATGCGTGTGTGTGTGTACAGGTACTTAGGCAAAGGCCTCCCCAGGTTATTGTGCCTTCGGCGCTGGTCGCCAGCCCCTGGCCTATGGAGGCGGGTTTGGGGTAGTTGCAGCTTGATCCCGGGTAGGGTCGGGTCGTGACAAAGTGGTATCAGAGGGAGGTTCATTCCTTGGGACATTGTGCGTACATCCCTAAAAAGGAATTGGTTGGGCATTAGGGAAATGGTGTTAACGTGTCTCGAGAGTGAATCTTAGGCCAGGGAGTCCAGTGATGGTGTGGCGGCCGACGTATCCATTCACCAGGACCTTAATAACCCGCTTGTCAACTCGGCATGCTGAGACACTCATTGCAGGGGGAAATTGGTTTGTGTGTCACATAGAATTGAGTCTTTGACTGTCCTTCTTGAGTCAGCTCCCCATCGTTGTTATTGGTATATACATATATGCTCATCTGACCGCGGCACTCCTTGATAATATTCATGATGTCTCCGCAAAGACATCCATCCAGGATACCAGCTTGGGTTCGTGAGGACGACCCTGTGAGCTACGAGGCCTCAGTCCAGGACCCATCATGTGAGCCCCTTTCTCCAGGTGGGCTAGTAGCAGTACCCCCACCTGTTGAGCAGCAGACAGCTTCAGTAGAGCAGGCTAAGCTTGAGTACAGGTTGAGCGCGCTCCGTGAGTTCCAGCGGCAGAGACCGCTGAGGTTCAGTGGTGAGCCAGAGCCTCAGGCAGAAGAGGTTTGGCTAGAGATAGTGGTTTTCCTTTTTAGGCTTGTGCAGACGCTGACATATCAGAGAGTGGATTTGGCAGCCAACCATTTTCGTGGAGCAGCTTGGAATTGGTGGATTCTGGTGACTCAGTTTCTTGACGATTCATCACTTTCATGGGGCGACTTTTAGTTGTTGTTCCGTGAGGAGTTTTTCCCCTCCTGCTTGCGCTCTTTTCAGATTCAAGAGCTCCTGCAGTTTCAGCAGGGAGGGATGAAGGTGGCCGAGTACGTGGCTAGTTTTGTAGACTGTGCACGCTTTTATCTGAACTTGGTCTGTGACGACAACATCCGAGTGCGGAAGTTTGAGTAGGGTCTCTACCAAGAGATTCGTGTTGTCATAGTTCCCTTGTGCATTTCCACTTATGTCGACGTGCTAGAGCAGGCATTGGTGACAGAGGGCTTCCTGTCACGTTTTATGGTTGGTAGTGGCAGTGGGCATGACAGAGCTGAGACGTCTGTCGTAGCTAGTAGGCGCCAGAGGACAGGACCTCGACACAGGTGACCTTCCCACTACCGGTTTGGAAGACGTGGTCGTATACCACTATGCCAGAAAATTGTAGGGCCTCAGCCGAGGGTTCCCTTATGTGAGTGGGCTCTAGGCCATAGTCGTACACCACAGTGGCCCCGAAGGGCACTAGGATAGCTCACGGAGCAGCGATGTTATGCTTGTGATGGGAAAGATCACTTGGCACGAGACTTCCCAACCAGAGATGCTAAAAACTTCAGGTAGGCAGCAGGTGCACCACTATGGCAGGGGCAGTGCCGTGATCGAAGTAGTACCCAGAGAGGTGGTGCTAGCAGAGGAGTGGGACGAGCTGGTAGTGGGGAAATACCTTATGAGGTCTTCCCGTCACCACTAGGCGGTCCACATCGGGCTCCGGGAGCTGATAGTTGGGACCATGGACAGCCACAAGCTTTGGATGGCTACGATCCTGCAGAGCATGAGGTGATAAGATGTACGCTCTACAGGTCTTCTACTTTTTGCAGTAGAATTGTTAGAATCTGCCTATGAAATGCCTTTATCCCTGATCCTTGCTTGAGGTGTTACCAGGGTGGCGCGGGGCGTCGGTGTAACCCTGTGTTGGTATGATAAAAGGCGTGGTACCTTTTTCTCTAGTCGATGGTGTCGACTCCTTCTCTTTCTGAGCATATAAGAGAGTTTGGGTTGCGAGACATCAACTGTGGAATCTTGCGTGACCAGATATCCTTGGGTGTTTCCCCATATGGATGTCCTAAAGGAGGGAATCACCAGGCCTTGTTGTAGTGATTCTAGTCGCGGCGTGCGACGTAGAGGTTCGGTCGGGGAGGTGAGCTACCCATGAGATATTTCGGGCCGTTTGGGACCGTGTAAAAGGGATGGAGAGATTCTCTACCTCCTTTCCCTAACCCCAAAGTCTCGAGTGGGTGCACGACGTCTCCCGCGTGACTCACCTGAGGAGATGGGTGTGTGCTCTTATGCACGTCATCAGCAAGGGCAGACCTCATGTGAACAGATCAAATCATTTGGTCTATGTGCGGTGGTGTAGACCTGTGCGAGGGTTCCTCTGGGTACGGGAGAGCTAGGTGTGGGATTAGTACCCTGAGTTGTTCCTTGGTTTTGCCTTCCGGGGAAGAAAAGCTTGAAGGAGGGAATGATGTAAGAACCCAGTTTTTTCTGCGAAAGACTTTGGAATATTCTTCATATTATTCCAGAGTAGCGCCCTCAGACGGCGTGCGATTCCGAGCCCCGGAGTGTCCAGAATTAAATTTTCAGTGCGTTCACACTGAGAATGCCAAATAAATGGGATAAATCCTAAACGATAATCCGGATCAGATATCCAAGTGTATGGATGGGTTCAGAATGCGGTGTTTACCCAAGGAATGACATAAATCATGTCAGTGCGGGACGTTTGGACCCCTCGCCCGCTAACGGAACGTTAAACGGATAAATTAATTAATTAATTAATTTGTTTAATGGTTAAACTCGGAATCTCTTAAATGGTGGCTTGGATTGGAAAAAAGAGGGCACCGTTGACTTTGGAACGTGCCGTTTACCCTAGGAGGGGTGTAAGTTTCACGGGCGCAGCCCGTCTGTGAAAAATGGCCTCGGGGGCGTTTTCATAATTTGGCGGCCTCGGGTGAGGTTGTTGAAACTTTTGAACGGGGCCTCGGATTAAAATTTCGAGACTGTCATTGCGCTTGAAGTGAGGTTTTTAGCCTAGGGGAGGCTTAATCCTGACCCCGCTGATATTTCGGGTCCGGGGCTATCGGGCGGGTGTTTAAGTATTTTTCTACTTAAATGCATCCTCTCCCCTCTTCTTCTTCTTCTTCTCCTTCTCCCCCCAAGCTTCCCCTATCCTCCATCTCCAGCAAGGTGGTTCCAGAAAAGTGACTCCAGTGAGGCACGGTAATTCTGGCGGATCGACGCGAAGCTCCGGGCTTAGTCCCACGAGGTAGGAGTTGTTTTTGTTTCGTTTTATTTCCCGCACCATGTCCGTCCTAATTTTCCATTGTCGAATTGCTGGTCGATCTTGGATCCAAGCCCATAGCTGCGTAGATCTTGTTCTAAGCTTTTTGGAATGCTATCCGGATCAAATTTTCGACCACCATATCGTTTCCGGTGGTCCTCTGAAGTTTTCCGACCACGAGGCTGGTTTCCGGCGAGCTCCGGTGGCGGAGCGGCTCCAGGCGGTGGCTCCGGCAGGCGGCAGGCTCGGGGGCGGCGGAGGAGGCCGACCGTTCGGTCAGCTAGGCAGCACCTCACCAGTGCGGGGCGGCGTAGGTGGACCGGCCGAGGGCGCTGGAGAGGGAGTGATTGGGGTCGGGGCTCGCGACCTCGCTGGGGAGACCGAGACCCGCCACATGCGGGTCTCCGATTGGACGCGACCGGCCGTGTCGGCCGGTCGGTGGAGGAGGCGCCCGCGCGGCGTGTGGGAAAGCGGGCCTCGTGGTAGGTGGCGGGCCGCAGTGCGGCGGCCCGCGTGTTCGGCTGGGCCGGGCCCAGCGGCTGGGTTGCGGCTCAGCGGGCCGGCCCGAGCGGGGCGGACCGGCCGGACCGAGCCGGTCCGGCCCAGGGGTAAACCCCCTTAAAAATTTAGACCCCCGTAACTTTTGCTACGGGCGTCCGTTTTGTGTGCCGACTGCGGAGACGTGATCCTGGGATCGGGGGGGAACTTTTTGATATGTTTTGGGGGATTTTTAATTCCCGAAAGGAGGGGCCTCGGAGGCACGACGTGTCCTTAAGTGGTGTGACGTTATCTTCGGGGGATCCTGTTTTGGACGGTGCGGACGCGTACAATGTCCGTTTTGAGCGTCGTCAGTGGAATTGGGACCCTGGTGCCGAGGCGGAGTTTTCCAGTGTGGTTTTGGGTGTAAAAACTGGAGTTGAGGCGTGGGCCCCATGGCCCGTCTTTGGAGCTGTGTGCAGCGTTTCACGACTTTTTTATCGGACGTCCGTTTGGGGCGTGCGAGCAGTCATTTTTGGGTGTTTTTCCGAGGGCATTGCAATGGTGCAATCCACCCGCTCTGATTTCACATGCTGGTGTGGGCCCCACGAGGGTCGTTTGGGCGTTGACGGTGATTTTCCATCTCTATCACTGGGCGACCGTTTTGGGCAAGTGAATAGCCCAACTTGTGTACTTTTTTGAGAGGCTCGCAATGGTGCGATCCGTTCATTGTGTTTCGGGACCGGGGTGCGAGTCCCACAAAGCGTTGCTCGTGTACAGTGCACCGGAATGCATCTTTTCCTCTGGATATCCCTTCCACTCAAGTGAGTAGTCCTTTTGACGTGTTTTCCCAAGGCGATCACAATGGTGCGATGCGCTCGACTGTTTTTGGGGCCGAGGCTCGGGATCACGGGACGTCGTTCGGGCGTGAGACGGTGTTGGTGACTTTTTCGTCGGATATCCGTTTGAGGCGAGTAAGTATTCTACCTCTCATGTTTTTTCGTGAGGATTACAATGGTATGATCCGTTTGGTTGTGCGGAGCCTCTTACGCAATCTTATTAAATGTAGAATGTGAAGGTGCCCCGGTGGTGGTTCTTCCTGCGGTGTTTGTAGAAAACCCTTGGTGTGTGATCGCGTGCACTCCCGTGTGAGTGATGTAAATGCTTGAAGAGATGTGGTTGTCCTTTCCTGGGCCTTTGATTTGGAGTTGTTATGTTCACGCCTTCGCGTTGACTGTTGGGTGTCGTGTGCACATTAGCCTTTGGGCTGGAGACGTGGTATACTCTGGGAGTATACGGGAGCACGGGGAGGTACATGTGGATGTTGGTACCTAAGAATGTTTGTGCGCTTGATCGGGGTTGACTTGGGGCCACACCTCGTGTGGGACCCATGTGCGTGTTGTGTTCTACTTTACGTACTTTTGACCTCTCGCGACGTAGAGGGTTCCTCTCTTCTAATTTGTTGACCAGAGGGGTTGAGCTTTCCCCCAGCTCTATGCTCGATGGTTGATATCAGCAGGGTTGAGTGGTTTCCCCTGGTTTGTTTCGAAGATGGATGGTTGCGCGATACCCACTCTGTGTTCGGTTGGCCAGTGTTGTACCCTCTAATAGAGATGGCCAGAACATTTTTTAGTTTTACCCTCCAGCAGGGCTGGGTAGTGGGTTACTCATCGACTTCTTCGGGTTTACCCTCCAGCAGAGACTAGGCAGTGGGTCACCCGACGACTCTTGAGGGTCTACCCTCCAGCGGGGCTGGGTAGTGGGTCGCCCGTCGTCTTGTTTCAGGTCTACTATCTAGCGGGGATGGGCAGTGGGTCTCCTGTTGTCTTATTCCGGGTTTACACTCCAACAGGGCTGGGCAGTGGGTCACCCGTCGACTTATTCCAGGTCTACCCTCCAGCAGGGCTGGGCAGTGGGTCACCTATCGGCTTATTCCAGGTCTACCCTCCAGAAGGCTGGTCAGTGGGTCGCCTGATGATGTATTAGGGTTTACCCTCCAGTAGGGCTGGGCAGTGGGTGGCATGTTGTCGTGTTCCAGGTTTACCCTCTAGCAGGGCTGGGCAGTGGGTCACTCGTCGAATTATTCCAGGACTACCCTCCAGCAGGGCTGGGCAGTGGGTCACCTGATATCTTATTAGGGTTTACCCTCCAGAAGGGCTGGGTAGTGGGTCAACTGATATCATATTATGAATTACCCTCCAGCAGGGCTGGGCGGTGGGACACCCGTTGAAATTCCAGACTTAGCCCTATATACTATGTCAGTCTGTGGCTTTTCTCTGTGGTTACTAGAGTGGGACCCTTGTTTGTACGAGTCAGTGATGTGACAGCTTTGACTTTGAGGAGACCTCTCGACTGCGGGGTAGTGACGAAGTGTGGTTTGACTTTCCCTAGAACTATCATGTATGAGGGGTGATTTCCCCACCGAGATGCGTTCTTGTGATGCGATCAAAAACCATGTGGGTGAGTCAGTGCCGCCCAAAGAGGATAGTGTCGAGGTGCGGTGATTTGAGCCCCTTGACTTGTGGTTCGGGGCAGATGTGCGGGATGCTGGGCATCGATGGTGTTACTTCTGGGACTGTTGGCAACTCACTTTTTCTTGGGCTGAGCTACGGGATGGAGATCCCCTTACGGTCTTGTTCGGACTTCTTGGAAGAGCATATGGTTTTGTATATACCTTATTTCTGTTACCCACTTCTTCCACTTGGTTACTCTCCCTCCAGGAGAGGCAAAGACGCGTGGGGTATGCCACGTGCTTTCCGTGTCTAGATTCTCGTGGTTAGATGAGTCTACTCACCAGCTATAGGTAGCGAAGACTCGACGTGAAGTTCATCTTCTCACCGTTTCCAGATCCTTGTGTCTGTACGAGTCTACCTTTTTTCCTCTAGTTGGGTTGAGCTGGACTCTTCACTGTACTCTTTACTGCACTCTCGGTTGTACTCCTTTACTTTTCATGTTCGCTCTACGTCTCACCCTTCGGTACCTCCTTTGTTGCTCCCTCGAGCCTTCGAGGTATCCTACTGAGTATTTTTATACTCACCCCTACTTAGGATTTTCCTGCACTTGGTGTGCCCTTGCAGACAACGAACAGGTTGGTCGTGACGTCATAGGAGCTTAGGAGTTTGGGAACTTGGACCGCGTGTGGTGGTCGGAGTCGGGATCCAGGTGGTGGACCCTTCCAGCTGTTTATTTTGTTTACCTGTTGCCGGGTTGTGGCACTTTTACTGGTTGGGCACGTGTTTTTCCCCTTTTCTTTTCAGTTTACCTCAGCATTTTCTTGTACTGTTTAGAGGTCGATGCACAATTGTGGTTTATATATAGCAGTCTCCCTTTACTTTACTTGTCTGTTCTCTTTTACTCTACACTTTTTCATTGAGTGTGTTGCGTGTGTGTGTGTACAGGTACTTAGGAAAAGGCCTCCCCAGGTTATTGTGCCTTCAGCGCTGGTCTCCATCCCTTGGCCTATGGAGGCGGGCTTGGGGTAGTTACGGCTCTAGCCCGAGTAGGTTCGGGTCGTGACAATGTTTAAAAGGCTATTGTTTTTATTACACATCTTTCCTTAAATGTTTATAGCTTCTGATAAATTATTTACCCTTACAGAGCATATGAGCTCACCCCTTTATTATTTTTTGTTTTCTTATGATTCCAAGAAGTGTATTATGTTTGATATGCAAGGTGAAGCTAGGGGAATAATGGCATTCTCAATGGATTATTTATGTTGTGTTTTATCTTTAAATGTGAAATGTAACATTCATATATGTAATATATTTTCCAAGACTACTAAATTGATCGTTCCTTCAGGAATTGATTCATTGTAATCATTCCAATGTATTAAAATATTGCACTTACTCTGGGTAACTAGGATTGGGGCATTACAATTTTAATATTATCTTAAGATAATTTTTTTATTTTTGAAATAGTTGATTTTAGGTGAGTAGTTAACAAATACATTTTTTATCAACACTGAAACTTTTATCAACTTATCCTTATTTAAGAAATAATTAGAAGTTTATAAAACATTTTAATTGATAAAATATGTATTTAATATTGTCTTTTCAAAATAATATTATGAATTTATAAAACCTATGTTTAGGAACTTATGAAATTTTTCCAGTAAAAACTATTATTAGTTTTTTCTTTTAATTAAATATTATTTTGGTAAAATTCAATTTTGAAAGAATAATAAATTTTAATTATTTTATAATAAAACAATTTATATAATTAAAATAAATTACATTTATAATTTTATCCTACAAATAAAATTTAAGCATAAAATATACATTTTCTAGAAATATGTTTTTACACGTTACATATGTTAATGATAAAATTAATTTTACTTACATATATATATATTTTATCTAATAAAATATTTTTAATATTTTTAATAAATAATTAAAAATTATTTAATATGTTCCATTTTATTTTTATTAATTAAAATTAAATTACATAGGTAAAAATTAGTTACCATGATAGAACAAAAAATAGTAAAAGTAAAAATTCTGAGTAAGGGACATAAAAATATATTTAAAACATGTATAAAAATTAATCATTGAGAAATTATAAACCTTATATCATACCAAACTCCATTATTCCATCTTGGAGTCTTATTGTCATGTAAAACATGTGCTCTCTTTTATTAAGATGAAATATTTACAAAATTGTCATTCTCACCAATTATAAAAGAGGCCTCTCACCACCCCTTAAAGAACTCCAAAAAATTAGGTTTTCAAATGAAACTCTACCCTTTTTAATTCCCATATAATCCTCTTAATTTTTCTATAATCCTATATTCATAATTTATTTTCCTAATTCCTCCATTTCCAAGGAGTTTTCCGAGGGAAATCCCAAATCCTCAACGTGAATTTTCCTAAATTCTTTTATTTTCATTCTTATTTCCAAAATTTAATTTTATAATTCACATATAATTAAATAGGTATTTTTATACTGAATTTAATTATTAAAAGATAATAACTATTAACCACATTTACCCTTTTCTATTAATAAAAATTAAACTATCATTTATATGTTGTGTGGACTACCACCTCCATGAATCGGGGACTTCTATTTTTTACCACCACCAAAATTCACTGATTATAATGGTGAAATTGAATAATAAATGGGAAATATATAATATAATTATGATTATAAATAGAAAAATTATAATCCACCTTCTTTCCCTCTTATTCTTTGATAAATGAAAATGTTAATTGTGTGTTGTATAGACGACCTCCCCCATGAAGCAATGTATCTTGTTTTTTATCTAGTTTCATTATTATTTATTAAAATATCTTAAAATATGATTAAAAAAATTAAAATTATATAAATAATATCATTCTAATTCTATAATAATTATTTTATTCTAAAATGATCCATTTTTATAATCATAATCATCCATTAATTATGGTATGTTCAATTTTGGGTCAGTCTAACCACCTACTTAAGAAATACTATAAAATAATATCATGTATGAATATGAGAACATAAATAATAACAAAATATGATATAAATAAGAAACTTAAATTTTTTATTTTGTTTCTAGAATGAAAATATTAATTTTAAAATCATTAATTAAGATATTAACATCTGTTCGTGTAAAAACCCATCGAAAACTTCTCATCAATGATTTCATCTTAAGGATCATAACCAAAACTACATTAGAATGAAAATATAACATTATAAATAATTATAAAAAAATTATAGTACCTTTTTTTATCTGTGAATGATTAATTTTGGGGTAATAATAAAGAACAACACTTTTATTACAAAGCTTGTTCAAAATGATCAACATTACTCACACCCGATATTAAAAAATAGATAGTAACTAACTGATATATATATATATATATGGTAATTAAAAATGAATTTTATAAGAGTTAATATATATTAATAAGGCTCTACAATACATTATTAAGATAATTATTTTTGTTATAAAGGATTTTCAATCATTTTATTGGAAGTTGAGAATTTTTCTAAGGGTTTCTTATCTAAAATTTTCACCCCTTGATAAATATTCCATATGATTTTTTGGAATTTTGTGTCTACTTAACCTTTAATTTTTTAAATCATGATCACTTCATTATTCATGGTATTTAATTTTTCATTTCAAATCACATCCTTCAAGGTATTTTAAATTGAATGTTTCTAACATTGTAAGGGTTTAGTTATCTCATTTTCAACTCCACGAGACATAATTAATATTGTGCACCATCATTTTTTTATATGGTGTACTCACTACCCTTTTGATTTCATTTCTGAAAATTTCTTACATGTTATGATATTTAAATATCCTTTACATTATTACCCTCTTGATCTCTTTTAATTCTTATTTTTCCAAAACTGTGAGGATTCTATCAACAATCTCATTTAAAAATATAGATTTCTTTTGAAAGATAATCCATATAGATAATTTTTATACTTTTATATTTGAAAAAACTATCATTTTATTCTCCTCTAGTCATTCTTGTGTTTTTACTTGTATTTTACCTATTTTAATTTTCCCATTGGCTCATAATTTACTCATTTTTTGGAAACTAACACTACCTTTTATTTTTTGTTGGGAACCTCCCTTTTTAAATGTCCATATTCATTGTATGATTTTATGAATTGCCTTATAAATGAATTAAAAATTGATTAATTTAATTTTATACTACTTTATATTTTTTTTAAAATATTTAAAGAAAATTTTATACGAAACTTTATCTCTATGTTTCACGGATTCTAAAAGAAATTATTTTTTTTCTATTTTTTATAAAATATTTATTTTAAGATTCCATCAAATGATCAAGGATGTTTATTATTTCCAAATTTATTTTTATATAAGTCATAAAATGTGTTTTTCATCTAATTAATTGTCATTTGATACATCTTATACTTGATCAAGGATATTATTAAAATGATAACATATACTTTCTTTCTAAATATGTATTATGTAATATTCTTTTCTACCAAATAAATGATTTATCATTTCCTTTTTCTTTCCAAATAATCCTTTGTTATAGTAGTGATTTTCCTTCTAAGTCATTTCCTCTGTGAACGCTCTATATTTCTTTCCTTTTATTGAAGGGTGTTTACCTTGATGGCATACATAGATTAATTAGAGAAATTATTGACTTAACTATATACCCATTCCCTTATATGATGTTAGATTGAAGGATTATTACATATAAATATATTCCATTTATTTATTGTATAAATATTAAAAATAAGTATATATGTTATTATGATACATATCTTTATTGATTACTCAGGAAAGTTGATTATGTATTGTTTAACCATCCACTTTATTTCTCTGGATGATTTATGGTCATTTTATTCCTTTTATTTACATGGGTAAAAGTATTGAAATTTCATATATTATTATTCCAATATGGGTGTTTATGAAGGAAATTTAATTATACATGGTATTGTTATTTATATCCTTCATATGGTGAATGAATAGGTCCTAAAGAAGTGATGGGTGGGGGCCAATATTATATATCCCCTTGATGCATCAGTTAGACACAATAGAAGAAAGGTTTTTTGTATTTTTTTATTCCTACCCAATGGAAACATGATTTCTTGGTTGTAACCTTAATAGACAGAAATATTATTGTATATGTCCTGGATATTGAGAATAATTTCATGGTTTAGGGATTGAATATAAGGATAAGGATTTCTATAATTATACATTAAATTACAATAAATTAAGTTATTATTAACCATGTTTTTTATATATTTTAAACCATGTATTTTTTTCAAGCTCATATGATCAGTTAGATGGAATTATTTGATCATCATTTGTTTCCTTCCATATTATTCAGTCTAATTTCATGCCTTGATAGATTCTCATATATTTTTCACTTACTATATTTTTGAGCTCACCCTTATTTTATTTTCGTTTCCCTAGGTTATGAGGAAAATTATTAAACATAATATATCTAGAAGATTATCATGTATACAGAATGTTTTGGGAGATGTTAAAGACTTATTATAGATTAAGGAGTTTATTATATAGCGGTTAAATGTTCATTTTATGAGAAAGAATTGGAATTTTTTAGTTAAATTTTTTCCAAACTCTTTAAAACTATAAAACTAAAAGGTCCTATGAATATAAGTGACTCAATATTTTTTAGTGACACTGTAATTATTGATGGTTAAAATTGGATCTATTTGGTTGGTATTCAATGATAGTACGTAAAGTATTTTATTTTTACATTAGATCCAAGAGTGTGGGTTTTGGGAACCACACATTAGGTATCCTATGAATCTACCACTTCAAAAATATGGTCTAAGATTAAATCCATATATATGAAAAAAATTGTTTGTTCGATACATAAGAAAATACAGTTATATAATTTTTTTATACCCTCTAGATTTTTAGTTGGGATACATGTTGACGAGTTTAATAAAATCATGTTGAATTGTATGAAATATATGTTCAAATAAATGAAACTATGACACTGTAGTGACATAAGGTACTGTAGAAGTAGTAAAGATGGGACTGTAGAAGCAGTGGTACTGTAGTAGAAAGGTATTGTAGCAACACTATTCACAGAATGGTCTTTAGGCCAAAAAAATCAGGCCTATCGTCCATGTAATAGGCTACATGTCCACTGGGCCGTTAGGCCAAATATATGATGAAATAAAGTGGGTAGTTGGGTGGGTTATCCCGTAGGGGGTTATGAACTGCCTTTCAGGCCTGTGTGTGTGTGTGTGTTTGATGTAATTGTACCCCAATCACCTAATATAATGTAAATGAATATATAGATGTTAAACTAAAGGATGATGATTTGGATATCATTATATTGACCTAATTAAATGGTTATTTAAATTAAATTAAAGACTCATTAATGTATGTTAGAGACTCACTGGATTTAAAAGGTATTATGCCTACCTTTTTATCTAAAGAAATAAAAATTAAGGGTTCTGTCACACAAAAATATGAGGGGATTAATGTGAGGGTTAGGCCTGAACATATAGGTAAGAGGAGGGGTAAGAGTAAATATAGGATTCAATTGGTCTCTAGGGGTAGGCTAATCAAATAATTTCAATGTAACTATCCTTGGTATATTAGGAGTAATTTTCCTAAAAGAAACAATTCTAAGGGTAATAATGATATTTAATTGTTAATAAAATATGATTTTGATATTGGTGGTATACTAAATGTTTGTTCTAATTCCATGAGTGAAGAGTGGGTCCCAGATTCTAGATGCACATTCCAAATGCGTCCAAAACAAGATCACTTTATCAATATAAGTGAAGTTGAGAGTGTTGAGGTGTACCTGAGAGATAATAGAAGTTTTCAAATAATGGGTAAGGATTTATTTCTCTATGATTTCATTATGGGTTTGTAGGAACTCTAGAATATGTGATATAGGCACTTGAATTGAAGAGAAATAAAATTTCCCAAGGTGTGTTTGACTACAAGGGATATATATTTAGGTTTAATTCTTAGGGTATTATGACATACAAGGGATCCCTTACTATTATTAAAGGAACTCTTTTTAATGGTATATACATCTTAGATAATAGGATACACATATTGTAGTTGAATATTACCCACACCCTTATTCCTGTTAATTGTATGCTATAGCATAGTAATTTGGGTAACCTAAGTTAAAAAGGGATGAGATAGCTTAGAAAATAAGGTTTTTTGAAAGATTAAATCCCATACAGTCTTCCCTTTTATGAATATGATGTGTATGGAAAGTCTAAATGAGTCAATTTTAATAGGTATTCATATAGAGAAAACCCCCCTAGAGTATTGTAAGAACACAAATTTTCTTGGAGGTATAATCCTTTTTTATTTTTTTTTTAATTCCTTGGTTTTACCCTTAGATGAATACCTAGTAATTATATGGAGGAAACAAGTGTGTTTGAGTCTTGTTTGCAGATCAAATCCTCATCTTTTGGAGGAAATAATTGGTTTGCACATTTATTATAAATTTTAAAACCCCGTCCACATGGTTAGAGAAAATTGTATGGGGTGTTTCAGTACATAGTAGATGGCTACATGGTTCTCCCAAACCACGCAACCTGGTCCACATGACTATGTGAGAAAATTGTAGATGTTAGCATAAGAAAATGGCATAGTTTGTGCATGGTTTCTCAAACCATGCATATGAGCTATGCAAGCCCATTCCTTATACATAAATCTATGCATGGTTGGCACAAAGTTTGGCCAAACATGCATCCAAACTATTCACCCTTTAAAAGAGGGGTAAAATCACAATTTTTCCTTTGAGTATTTATAACTTAACCCCTTTATTTTTTATTATCAGTAGATAGGAGGTCTCTTTTTCCCTCATTGAAGCATCCTTAAGAATCCTCACCTAGTTTAATTGATAACTTCTCCATCCTAACTTGGAATCAATATATGTTCATCTCGTTGGATAGACACTGGTAATCTATCCACTCATTAGGATCCTTTTTTCATTTGTATCTATATCGATGATGCTATTTTGGTGAAAGATCATATGCCCTATTTTAAGTGTGTTCATCTGTTCTTTTATTTTCTTTCGATTCAAGCCAAACTAAGGGTTGATACTGGATAAGGCATCTACTACAAGCATAATGTAGGTGTTCTATGACTTTTGCATTAATTCCTCACCATTTATAAATTGTTTTTATTGTGTGTATATCAGTTTTGTTGGGAATTGATCCTTAAATTCATATTCTTAATATTTAATCATCTACATTGTAATCTAAACCCCTAATGACGCCTCTTCAAATCATTAGAGTTTAAAACCTCAATTTTAACCACCCTGATTAGGGTGTTTTCTTTGTTATACCTTTATAAACCTATGTTGGGTTTACCTGAGACACTATTTGGGTATGTTGACTTGACCTTTGGTAAGGTAAGTGTTCTATCACAATTAAATGAGTATGTACTTGAATTTATAATTGGTTGTAATACTTAATTCACCCTATCTTGTTTAATGACATTTAATGGAAAAACATATTAAATGAAAATATGGCATGATTATTAAATGGAATATGATGAAATATGTATATAAATGAAATGAGTATATGGTGCATGCTTACCTTTTTCATATTTATAGGAATGGCCAGACTTGAGCCCACCTTGGATTCCTAAGGGAATGACTTGAGCACTAAGAGGTTTTCATTCCAATTCATTGAGATAATTTCCATGGGATATACCCACCAAATAATCTTGTTATTATCTTATTATGTGAATTATTCAGCCTTGTACCAATGATTCAACTGAATCTTTTCTAGAAATTAGAATGCCCTGGATATACTCCTTGGATTCATATTAATGTCTCTGGAAATGGAGAGACTTGGATTCACCCCATTGGGCCCAGTCATTCTTGGATCGGGATTACTATGGATGAGTTCCACGAACTCATATAGACTTTTTTACAGTGGAATTACTTGGGTGTACCCCTTATATTACACTCAAACCCTTATTTCCAGACTGCATTAGTTACTACTATGAGTCGGTTTGACCCCTGAGTTCTAGGATGCCTTAGTTTCTCCTAAAAACCTACTTTATTATTATCATAATTATTACTCCATGATTAGTAGTATATTATAATTCATAACCCTTGGCTAATAATTAAATGATCACATGTTCAGAGAAATTTCCAGCTACGGATAAAGAAAGTAAAAGTTGTTTACATTAGCAATGATTTACTTTTATAAACCTACACTCTATTATGTTTTATATTCATAGATTGGATTTGTATAGACACCATTAGTGGCGGCCTACTGAGATTTATCTCACACCCTATCTGGGTCGTCATTGGTACCTGGGTAGATTATATGATTGTAGGTGTGGACAAGTGGAATTGTCCCACTTTAGACACCTGACATGCATGCTTTAGGATGAGAGATTGGTATCAGATGACTGGAAAAGTTCTTGGGATGATTATATAGTTTTTTCTCTTTTTGGATTCTTTTTTATATCATGTATCGAACTGCCTTCCTGCTTCTATATATGTTTGTTTTACTTTTTAAAGAGACAAGGATTCATCATTTTGTATATGATATATTTTATAGCTTTTTATGATTATTTACTATATGGATTCTTATTCTTATTTACACTACCTTATCCAATATTATAATTCTTCTTTTTACTTTTTCATGTTATATCACCTTTGTGATTCACTCTGAACAAAGGGAAAAGTGTCCACATGGACACACCTGAGGTCCTCGATGCTAGTCGATAGCCTTTGGTGTACAAGGAGGTCACTTTAGGCCATGTGGACAACTGGGTTTTGATAATCATGAGTTAATTGGGCCTGGGAAATCACAAAGTTGTATCATATGGCTTTTATTTTCTTGCCTTATTTATTGTGAAATTTATAAAGGAGATTAGGAACGTGTCAGAACATGTTCATAAGTTGTGTCTGGGAGTAGCTAACCCATATTACGGGTAAATACTGAGCTTCTTAGGAATGGGACATTATTGTTCTATATTTCATCTAATATAGTTGATATATTCTCAATGTTGGGTGATGCACATGAATTCTGTATTTGTTATGATTTTTATAGATTCATCCTTAGCCCAGTATGGAAAGGAGAATTGTTACATGCATCATTATAGGCACTTAAGATTCACATGCAATGTATATTCCATGCCATGTAAGAGAATTTCATTACTTCCACTGCCTATGTTTCCTATGATTTTTGAGTAATCCATGGTTGTTATATATTCTTGTGCTACTAGAATCTTCTACATGGAAGGGAAATTGGTGTTTTAACTTATAAGAATCAACCTAAATATTTTTTCCCTATGTTTATTGATGGTATAATATTAAATATCCAATTTTGATTCATGTATGATATGTAACCATGGATGCATGAGATGGACTTTGGCTATGATTTTTTTACTAACAATTTCAATTTATAAATTATATGGGCCTTTATAAATTTGAATGGGTAATTCATCAAATCAAGTCATCATATATTTCCTGTTATATTTTGAGACTGAATGTAAGGGGGTTGGTTAAAATTAAATGGCTTTCAATTTCAATTTATAGAGTGTATGGGCCTTTATAAACTAGGAATTACTATCTATTTAATTGAACCTCGTGATATGTATAAAATAACTTATGAACCTAAAATATAAATTATGACTTAAAAATGAAATGGTTTTCAATAAATGGAGAGGAAAATTTTTATTTAAAGATTTTTTACCTCCTTCACTTTCAATTGAACCTCCATATACTAGAACCCCTATAAATAAAAACTTCAATGCTTAAAAATACCCCGACCATTGATGGGGGTTATTGGTGTAGTATGTTGTGTAGTGAGACCTTTTCCTTTTGTTCTATTTCCTTTAATGATCATATCTACCGTGGTATCGTGTTATAAGGTGTGTTCTTAGAATTATTAGAGTTATTCCACCATGATGTACTAAATTCGTGTTCTAGGAGGATGGAAACAACCATGATCTGGAGGTGGTGGGAGATAACCCTCTAGTGCTATCTCCAATAGTTCCACATCTGTCACCACTATATATTCCTGACTGGGAGCTGAAGCTCATCTTCGAGATAGTTTTTTATGATTTATGCAGTCTAAACAGGATTCTCCACAACCTACACCTACGATGTTTGATCATAATCATGATTTATATCATCGATATCCTCTAATCTTCTTAGGGGATGGTGTCCATATATTGTTTAGTCATGGATAGAAGCAATTTTATCTAATTTTTAGCATCTAAAGATGCCTCCAGAGAGGAGGTTGAAGCCTTACACCTACATATTTCATGATTCTACCTAGTGCTGGTGGGATGTGATTACCCAGGTTGGTCATCATTAGGGCATAGTCTATGCAAACTTCTAGACTACATTCTATGATTACTTTTTCCCTTAGACACTGAGAGCAGACTGAAAAAAAGAGTTCATGAACCTAGAGATGGGTGTTATGTCCCTCATGGACTATTCAAGACGTTTCACTAAGATTCAATGCTTTGCACCACTTCTTATCAGAGATAATTTATCTCAATTGAGATACTTTGAGGATGGGCTTAGGTATGTCATCCACTCTCAGGTGAATGTATTTATCCTCTATAACTTTTCTGATATCTTGAACCAAGATCTTATCACCAAGAGAAACCTAAGGGAAGATGATAGTATTGGGAACCTAGGTTCATTTCCAAGATAGGGAAGTAGTTATTTAAGTAATAGGAAGCATAAACTTTAGGTTTCTCATCAGTGCAGTAGTGCACAGAGTATCCACACCGGTAGCTCTTTTGCATGCCATCAGTGTGGACGAAAGGGTCTTGTAAAGCTATAGTATTGTAGAGACCCACTAAAGTTTCATGATTGTAGCTGGATGAGACATCTTTAGAAGATTTTTTAGAACTTTCTTCATCTTTCTTGCGGAAGAGGACCCATGCCAGCACCACCTTCAGGAGAAGGATTTGTGACTTCATGCCAGGCCGGAATTTGGAGTAGCACTAGCTGAACAGGCCAGAAAGGAGTTTATGGCCGAGGTGTCCATACTTATGATTTTTCGGAACACCCCTATATTTTTATGAGATATTTTTTTTTTGATGTCTTTTGTTTTATGCAACACCAAGATTAGCTTGCATAATATGCAACATTGGCTTAGCATGTGCTATACGCAGCGCTATGCTTGGATTGTCCTACACACAATTTCAAGTTCTTTTGATATAATTCATTTCACTCAATACGAAGTATAAGTGAATAACTAAATATTATTATGTAACCTAATAACCTAGTCATTATAATATCAGCTATGAATAGTATTAACTTTCTTCAGAAAAAACTATTTAAATGCAAATAAGTGAGTTTATAAAATAATAAAATCACTCTTGATGGATTTCATTAATGGAATATATGTTTAATATATTTAATATAAGGTTTAAAATTATTCTTATATGTATTCTATACATGATATAAGAAAGAATTTAATTTTTCAAATAAAATAATTATTTCTCAAAAAAAATGCAGTTTTTCCACCTTTTGATAACACGCCCATTTTAAATATATTTTTTGACAATTTTTATTTTTATTTTCAAAATAAACTTATTATTTTAAATATAATTATTAAAAAAATTGGTTTTATTTTTGGTATTTTTATGATAATTTTTATTATTTATTTTTTTGATAAATAGAGAAATGTAGATTTTTTTAAAAAAAACTATATTTTCTATTAAGGTATTTAAAAGGTAAAATTATGTTATATATTAGTTTTAAATTTTAATTATTTCATTTTGATCCAAATATGGTTTTTTAAATGGATTTTATACATGAATTTATTATAAAAACATTTTCCATTTTAAATGGGCAATTTTCTGAAAAAACTATTTTTCATGACATTTTATCGATTTTATTTTAAATTTAATTCTGAAAATTCTAAGTATTGATTTTTAAAAAATTGATGAAAAAATTGGATTTATGAGGTATAAATTTGGAAAGTAGTTCCCTTTTATTTTTGGTCAATATGAATAGTAACCATGGTAAATTTTGTTACCACAGTAAAAGGTAAAGTATGTAATTTAGGTTAAAAATAAAATTATAGTCTATAAAATAACCCTAAAATTGGTGAAATTTTATTTTATGAATTAAACTATAACCTTAAAAATTAAGGTTCTAAATTATATCTTTTAATGGACACTTATCCATGAAAATGACTTAAATAATATTTAAATCAAAGAAAGACACAAAGTGTCAATTTCTTTATCTTTAATATATATTATGTGTCCACAAGGAGAAAATTTTATATTATGAACGAATATAAATTCAATGTTTTAACTTAAGAAACATATATTCCTGTTAAAAATTTATTTTTTATGTTTTGGTTCACTTAGGTGGAATTATTATATTTATATTTTTTTATATATTATAATTTTAAAGATGTCACATTCATGTTTTAATAAACATATAATTTTTAGTATATGGTAATACATAATATAAATTCAACTATAAATACTCATTATAAATATAATTTACTTTCATTTATCATGGTAATTCATTAGTAATTTTTATGAAATAAATAATTACCGTAATGTCTTATACATTGATGATGCAGAAATTATTTAATTGATGAAAAATAAATAAAATATTTTTTATTAAATCATAATAAATATTAAAATACCAAAAAACATTACCCAATATTATTTTTCCATTATATATCAACCGTAATCATCAAATTCTTGAATTATTGACCATTTACATGGAATAGATTATGACATTTCTAATATTTTATCTAAAGTAATGTTAAAGTTGTCATATTTATGTTTTAATAAATATAACATTTTTAATGTTGGTTTTTCCAGAAGATATATTCAACAATAAGTATTCTTATGAAATATAGTTGATTTAAATTCATCATAGTATTTTATTTTTAATTTTTACCCAGTAAAAAAGTATCTTAAATAATTACACAAAAACTAATGTAGTAATTATTTTATTAATAGAAATATAAATTAAATGTTACTAAAAATATTAAAATAAAAATAGTTTGGGATAATTAATATATCAAATTATTTTTCTTAAATTACTTGACCCAATAGAGATATAATAAAATATTTTATTTGGGGATAAAATCTTATCTTGATATTTTTAAAATCTATTAATTAAATAGTGTCAAAATTGGCACTATTGATTGGTTATTGAAATAATTTTTTTAGTAATTTATTTAAAAATAATAAAACATTTCTAAAAATATATAATAATTATTATATTATTTAAAATGTTTTAAGGTATTCATTTATGTTATAATTGACAACAAATAAGTATAAATTACGTTATTCTAATATTAAACAATTTGTTACCATAGTTAAAATTAAAATAGAATAACTAAGGGTTAATTGAAATGATAAGGATTAAATTTACATAAAAACTTTCCTAAAAATAATTAGTTTATGATATTAAAACCTTATATCATCTCATCTTATAAACTAAGAAATTTTATAGGTTTTTGGATGGGTTTTGATTTTATTATAAATTAATATTTTTGGAGATTCCAAATGTGCCCCTCACCTCAATTATAAAATGGAACATCCTGCCTAATTTATTAAAAGCTCATTGAGCCTTAAATTTAATCCATACCCTTCCCTTTTACCTTATCAACTTCCCTAATTACATTATAGAGGTTCTGGTCTTCTTTAAATACCAACCCTAGTGCTCTAGAAAGATTTAGAGGAATCACGTCAAAGAAGAGGTAATCTTCTCAACTGATTATTTCAAACTTATTTCTTCTTCTACTTCCTCTTAATGAGTTATTTATTTAAAAACTAATAACTACAGTATCACTAATATACTAATATGTTATTATAATTATTAAACAATCATATTACACCTTCTATCCATCCTACAAAAAATGAAATCACCATTCTTGCGTACATACGGCTTACTGTCTCCACGTTGTGGTGTAATATGTTTTTCACCACCACCTTACATGGATGGGTATAATGCTAGAAATAATAACTATATATGATTATTATAACATGATATTAATTATGAAATATTATACATCATCCAATTCAATACCATTCAGCAAATATGGGAATGATATCATCACTCATGTGTACGTACGACCTACCATCTCCACGATGTGATGGGATTCATTATGTATGATATTCATTAAAGAATGACTATATAAATTTACATCGTGAATAAATATCTTATATAATATTTTTAATATCATTTTTTAATGATATAACTATGATCTATGAAATATAACTGGAACTTATTCTACAAAACATGTATAATCAAATGAAGCAGTTAATACCTGAATAACAAGTAATAATGAAATGTTGTTAACAAACAGATGATCATATGATCATATATGATATCATAAAAATGAATATGATTCTGAAATAAGTCAATTAAATTATTTAAATCATTATACATGATGTTCGGATATATACAAAGGAAACAGGACCTAAGGTAAGGGATAATTTTACAATCTCGTTATTATCTAAGATTGTTTATACGTTAGTATTTACTGGGGTATATTTATCATCCACATCCATGTTTCATAAGCATGTACTTTTATTTATATTATTCTATAATTTTTTAAATTTAATTTTACCATTTGGTTAATTTTTATTAAACATAATGAAAGGAATCTTTTTTCTTTATTCGATACAAGGTACTTTTTGAGTTTTCCGATAAAAGTACGAGGAGTGTTTTTTTAAATTATATTGAATGAATGGGTTTATATGTTATAATAATGCATTATTTACATGAATATTCCTTTACATGATTTCATGTTTATATTCAAATAAATTCTTTTCTTTTAAAATTTCACAACATTTTGAGAAAAGAAAACATTTTTGAAGAAGAAATGATATTTTCCTCAAGAATTAATTTCAAGTGTTTTATCAAAATTATTTTCCATCTAAGATTAAGGATATGTTTCAAGTATACTAAACCTATAATTATTATGGTAGATTATGTTTATGTTGTAATACTATTTATGAAATCTATTTTTTTACATGGATTATGTTATGAAAGAATGATGTTTAAGAAACCCATTTTATTCCTTGTGTTATGCTGTGAGGAATTATTTTCTTGTTATGGTACACATATGTATGGTTTTCATTATGTGATTATTGGGACTTATATATCCCTCCAATGCATTGGGTAAAGATTTATATCTCATGAGATAGACATGTCTAAAATGGAAAATAAATCTGGTTCTGTAATACAGAGATGGAATGGCAGGTAAATCTGGTTCAGTAATATTGGGCTGGAATAATAAGTAAAACTGGTTCAGTAATGTACTTTTACCAATATGATGGTCTTGAAATTGATATTTTCCTAATATTAAAATAATTTTCTAGTATTATGTTTTTACACAATTATATGTTTTATTCCAATGTAATTTTATCATGGTTTACATTCCTTTATGATTTATGCCTTATGAACTGCCAAGATTTATTTCATGACTAATGATTTTGATATTTTGTATTGATGGTTTGATTTTCAAAATTTATGTTCATGTTTTTACATTCTTATTTTTATGTTTTGTATGATATTTTTCATTATTACCCATACTGAGCATTTAATCCCAGCCTTTTTATATTTTTTCTTTTCCCCATGATATAAAGATAGGTTTTATGTCAGAAAACTAAAGGGGAAGGTATTTATGGGAGATGTTGAATATTTTCACCAAGTTAACAGAATGTTTTACTAGTTCCCAGTGAAACTAAATGAATACTGTATTTTGGAATCTTTATATGTAATTTATTAATTATTTATCAAAATTAATGTAATATCCATGTATGTTAAGCTTGGGTCTCTACATTTTTAGTGCCAACAAAGCGGACCTACTCAAGGTAGTCCAATTGTAGCTTAGGGCCATGGATTAGGATAATTGTGTGCATTATAGTAAATACATGAGGAAAATAGTGCATTAACTTCTACTATTAATGGTAAAATTATATTAGCCTCTCCTATTTTATCATCTTTTTTCAATATAAGTGTGACGTGATCCTTTATCATAGTATTGATCATGTAAATACTTAGGCTTAAATTTCTATACTTTTGTGAGTGATGACCCTAGACACACCATTGGGTTTATGAACAGAGGGTATACGCCAGTGTAAGTATTGTAATTTTTAGTTTTTAATTTATCATTTCATATACGACCTCTTTTTCCTTAAGATTATGGGATTCAATTTCATTTTGGGGATGGACAGTTTGGCCCCCTATCCTGACTATATGAACTTCTATCAGCGTAGGGTATCATTTACATCACTAGAGGGTAACAATTATCTTCACATGGGTGAGTAAGATGTCTATGAAATTAGATATGGACCAGATCATCATGTGATGGGTAGAGTGATAGTTCATATTTCTAGCCTTTATATAGAGGAGTATGGAATACATCAATCTGATTTTCCTCTTGTGGTGGGTAATTTTAGGGATGTTTTCCCAGAAAACTTATCTAGATAACCTCATGAGAGAGAGTGGTAGAGTTTATAATTGATCTTATTCCATAAATAGCTCTATTATTTATTCCTCCATACAGGATGAAGTCTGTTAATATCTATAGGCTCAAGATACAGTTGGAGGATTTATAATCTAATTATTTTATCTGACATAATACTTCTCTTTGGGGTTTTCTTATATTTTTTTCCAAGATGGGGGATGGAAACCTCCGACTATACATGGATTACCGATGGTTAAACCAACATATAGTTAAGAATCAGTATCCATTACCACAAATAGATGACCCCTTTGACCAGCTATAAGAATCTAGATTGTTCTCATAGATCAACCTAAGATCGGGCTGTCATTAGTTGCAAGCATGTTCTTTAGACGTACCATGTAGATCTTTTAGAATTTAGTACAATTTATATAATTATCCATTTAGGTTATTCGATCTTATGAACATGATATTTTTTTCATGTAATTGATAAATAGGGTTTTCCACCCCTACATGGATTCTTTCATCATGATTTTTGGGGAAGACATCTTTGTGTATTTTCATACTCGAAGTGACCATGAAAAATATTTTGAGATCATATTGACTACATTGAGAGAGCATCATTTATATTCTAATATCACAAATTTCCAATTATGGATTGAAAAGTTTCATATATTGGGTTATATTATCTTGGAATCAAGAGTATCAGTTGACCTAGAGAAAGTGATTGATATTGTTTCCTAGGGTTTTCCTAAGAACATGTTTGACACACGGTGTTTCTTAAGCTAGTTAGATATTAAAATATTTTTATATAGAACTTACCACACATTCTGGTGACTCTTACTATCCTAATTAAGAAGGGTGTAAAGTTATTGTGATATGAATCATGTGATAAGGCATTTCAGAAGATAAAAGGAATACTTCTACCCCGATCCTGATTCTTCCAGATCATGGAATAGGTCATACAGTGTTTTGTGATGCATCATGAATAGGGATGGGTGTGGTGTTGATGAAGTAAGATCAAGTCATTGCTTACGATTCCCATTGTTTGAGACCTCATGAGTGTAATTACCCAATGCATGACCTCAAGCTTACAACATTCATTAGTACCTTGTGTTATTTGAGGAATTATATGATGGGAGAGAACTTTATGGTGTATAAGGACAACAAGAGCCTAAAATATATATTTATGTGCTATGGATTGAATCCAAGAAAGTGAATTTGGTTTTAATACCTTTATTCCTTTGACTTTGAGATTGCCTATATTCTTAGAAAGGGAAATACAACACTTGATGCACTGAGCCAAAAAATTTAGGCACAATCCATTCTAAAAGCCTGTGATGAACCAACGTTGATGGAACTATTTTTTGAGATGCATCTGGAGTTTCAAGAGATTCATGAATGTACTTTTCTTGTAACCATACCAGATACCTCTTCACTCATGTATAAGGTGAATATAAGTTGGTTCTCAGATTCTGAAGGCTAGGTCATGAGGTTTAGTATTTCAAGTGATGACCCACCTTTGGATTTTTCTATCGATGGAGAAAAAATCCTATATATACATGGGAATATTTGGGTGTCTACATATATGTGATATGAAAAGATGTGATAATTCCATGCTTCTCATTGGGTAATGCACCTGGGTATCTCAATGATGTATTGTGATATGCCTCGCCAATATTGGTGGTCTGAGATGAAATATCATATTGAAGGTTTTATCACTAGGTGTTCCACCTGTAAGTAGGTGAATGCAAAACACTAGCATCCCAATGGCTTGTTACATCCATTACCAGTCCTATAATGGAAATGGAATGAATTCATGATATATTTGTTGACTACTTTATTGAGGTCACCTCAAGGTAGTGACATTGTTTGGGTAGTCATGGATCGGCTGACGAAGGTAGCCCAATTCCTTCCTATCCAGGATACTTTCATAGTTAATGATCTAGGAAGACATTATATGTGTGGTATTATATGCCTACATGGGGTCCCTCATATTATAATTTCATATGGGTATTCTCATTTTACATCGAGGTTCTGGAAATAAATACAGAGAGATTTGGGTACGCAGGTGCTTCTGATCACAGCTTTCCACCCTCATACCAATGTCCAGTCGGAATGGGCTATACAGGTATTGGAGGACATGTTCCGAGCATGTTTCCTTGATTTTGGGGGTTCTTGGGAGAATAATATACCTCTATCTATGTTTTCATACAGTAATATATTTTAAGAAATAATTCATATGGATCCATATTAGGACTTAAATAGTAGGATATTCCGTTCACCTCTATACTGGCTAGAGGCATGGAAGGTAGTGATACTAGGTCCTCATCTCATAAAAGAGACTTTGGAGCATTAATAGTTGATCAGAAAGTGTATTAATATTTCTTAGTCTAGATATAAATCATAGGTTGATCATCATCGATTAACTCTAGAGTTCGAGGTCGGGGATCATGTTTTTTTACGAGTATCACCCAGGATGGGGAATAGGAAAATATAGAGGCAAGGGAAGTTGTTGCCTAGTTTTTTGGGCCTTTTGAGATCTTGGATAGAGTTGGGCCAATAGCTTATCAATTAATATTATCTCATAGGTATCATACCATGAATTACATCTTCGGTGTTTCATATCTTCACCATTACCATGTCGACACATCTCTTACTTTTGATCATAAGGATATTGAATTGGATGTTGATCAAAAGTAGAAAAAGTTTATATATCTATAGTAAAAAACGGTGGCTATAAGTTTAGGCATAGTTTCAATAGGTCGTGGATATTACTAGCATGTATATAGTAAAAAATATATATCCATGGTGCTAATGGTCTATTTCCATAG
This sequence comes from Viscum album, assembly GCA_963277665.1. NCBI lineage: Eukaryota > Viridiplantae > Streptophyta > Magnoliopsida > Santalales > Viscaceae > Viscum > Viscum album. The sequence goes on from OY728132.1 coordinate 2,087,631,472, forward strand.
TTGTAACCATGGAAACAACACCTATAGTCATAGTTTTTGGAACTATGAAAATAGCCCTCTCGATTTTCCATTGTGGCTATAGACTTTAAAAATCATGGAAATAGGTGTGAAATAAATTGATTCCGATGAAATTCAATCTCCATACCTCTACTACTAGTAACCATACACCATACCACTACACCACACCCAATATATGATATATATATATATAAATATATATATATATTGTCATTTATATCCTTAAAAACTATGGAAATAGAAATAATACCCATGGAAATAGGTCTTCCCTGTAAATTCTTGTGTGAAATAGTTTTTTCTCGCACTTAAGCAGGAAACTTATAGCCACGGTTTGCTTAAATTGTGGCTATAGGTAAAGGCTATAGCTATGGTTTTATGAAAATTGTGGCTATATAAAAATCCTATAGACACATTTTAGGAAAACTGTGGCTATATCCTTTAGAAAAATATCCTATAGCCATGTTTATATGAAAACCAAGGTTATATATTTTGAAAAAACAACCTATATCCATGGTTCCATGAAAATCGTGGCTATAAGTATAGCATATAGCCACGGTTTCAGAGAACCATGGTTGTAGACTTCAAAAAAACTACTTGTATCCATGGTTTAATAAAACTGTGGCTATAAGTCCAGAATATAGCTATGGTTCTATAAAAACGGTGGCTATATCCTTGATATAAATTCATATATCCACAGTTTTGGAAAATCATGGCTATATGTCTATGTCTATATCCTGATTTTCTAGTAGTGGATGATTCTTTTGAGGAGTATCACATACACGTCATTGATTGGAGCATAGATTCTATCCGAGGTCAATCTATACCTTTAGTATGGGTGATATGGTAGTACAACCATGTACATTATGATACTTGGGAGAGAGAGGCTGATGAATGTGCCTAGTGGCTGGAGTTATTCTTAGATGAAGTTCTAACACCCTAGGAAAGGAAACTCAGGGATGAGTTCCTTTAAGGGGGGAAGACTGAAAAAACCTGAACTTTATATGAGGTATAGACCTTTTTAATTTTATTTTAATTCTTTGGTTTTACCCTTAAATTAATACCTAGTAAGGCTATGGAGGGAATGAGGGTGTTTGGGGCTTGTTCGGATCCTGAACCCTTGTATTTTGGAGGAAATAGTTGTGTCGCATGGTTATTAGAAATCAATCCATCCAATCCACATTATTAGAGAAATATATGAAGGTTGTTTTAGTGTATAGAATAGGTTGTATGTTTTTCCCTATCCATGCAACCTATAATTCACAACTATGTGAGAAAAACATAGATTTAGCAAAGGAAAATTGCATAATTTGTGCATTGTTTCTGAAACGGCTGTGTATGAACCATGCAAGACAATTCCTTGGATAGTACTCCATACATGGTAGGTGCTTGGTTTGTCCAAACATTCAGTCCAAGCATGATCCCTTTAAAAGAGGGGTAAAATTAAAAAAATTCCCTTTAGGCTTTATAACTCAACCCCCTATTTATTTCTCATTTCCATTAGATAGGTGGCTCTTTTTTTATCCTCTTGAAGAATACTCTAGACTCCTCACCAAGGTTCTTTGATAACTTCTCTATAAAACCTCATAATTAAGATCTATTCATCTCATTGTATATCCATTAATAATCTCTCCACTACATCGGCTCCTTTATTTATTTTTCTTTCTATTGATGATTCTATTTTAGTGTGAGCTCATATACCTTATTTTTAGGTCATTCATTTGTTCTTCTATTTTCTTCTAGTCCATGCCAAATTAAGGTTCGATACTGGATGAGAAATATAAAAAAATCATAAGTTAGGTGGTCTATGACTTTTCAATTAAGTTATATACATTTATAAATTTTTCTATTATGTGCACGCCAATTTCACTGGGTATTTCTCCTTAAATTAATCGGCTTAATAGTTGATTACCTAAGTTGTAATCTAAATACCTAATGAAACTTTTTGACACCATTGGAGGTTGAGACCATGATGTTAACCACACCAAGTAGGGTTCATTATTTATTATTCCTTGAATGACTCATGTTGGGTTTACTTGAGACACCGTTCAGGTTCATTGACTTAACCTTTGGTAAGGTAAGTGTTCTCTCACAATTAAATGATTATGTAATTAAATTGATAAATAGTTTCATGTCCTTAATTCACTTTTTAATGTTTAATGAAAGGTAATGGAATGAACCTATTAAATAATTATATGGAATTAGTATTACATAACTTATGATGATATATGTATATAAATTAAATGAGCATAAGGTGAAAAATTATTTTGTAAATTTACTATATTTATAGAAGTGGTCAAACTTGATAACATATTAGATTCCCAATGTAATTCCTTGAGGACTCAGAGGATGTAATTATAATTAATTGAGATGATTTTCATGGGAGATATCCATCATAGAATCTGGTCCTTGTCTTATTATGTTAATTACTTAGTGTTTCATCAATGATTCACCTAAATCTTTTCTAGATATTAAATTTCCTTGGATACACTCCTTAGATTAATCTTGATATCTCTAGATATGTATCGCTATGGATTCACCCCATTATACCTAATAATACATTGCTTGTTATTAATATGGACAAGATCCATGGACTTAGTTTGACTCTTTTATAGTGGAATTACTTGGGTGTACCCATTTTATTTCACATAGACCCTTATTTCTAGATAGCATGAGTTACTATTATGAGTTAGTTTAATCCTTGAGATCTAGGATACCTTAATTTCTCCTTGGATCCTATTTTATTATTATCAATATTATTACTCCATGATTATTAGTATATTATAATTCTTAACCCCTGGATAATAATTAAATGATCACATGTTCAGAGACATTTCCAATTGAGGATAAAGTAGGTATGTGTTGTTTACATTATCACTGATTTACATTTATATGCCTTCATATTATTATAATTTATATTCACATGTTTTATTTGTATAAACGTCATTGGTGGTGGCCTACTATGATTTATCTCGAATCCTATTTGGGTCATCGTTGGTACTCGGAAAGATTATATGATTATAGGTGTGTACAAGTGGAAGTGTCCCACTTTGGGCACCTGACTTGTATGCTTTAGGATGGGAGCATGGTAGTAGATGACTGGTTTGGTTCTCAAAATTCTTATATAGTTTTTCCCTTTTGAATTATTTTTTATATCATGTATTGTACTATCTTCATGTTTCCATGTATGTATGTTTTCCTTTTTTTAGTGATATGGAATCATAATTTTGTATATAATATAATTTATAGTTTTTTATGATTATTTACTACTTGGATTATTATGATTTTTTTCCTCCACCTTATCCAATATTATACTAATTTTTCTTAATTTTTTATGTTATGTAACTTTTGTGATCCACTTTGACCAAAGGTAATATTCTCCCCATGGTCACACCTTATTCTCTTACTGATAGTCGACAACCTCTAGCATATGGGGAGGTTCACTTGAGGTCATGTGTCTAGCCAGGTTCAGTTAGTCAGGAGTTAACTAGGTCTAAGACGTCACAAGTATGTCTATCTGGACTTATGGAGACCCTCTAGAGTGTCATCCCTTCAGTGGAGGGCACTAATTCTAGTCCTTAACTAATAAATATTCATGGAAATTATGTATTTACATAATAATTTATAAGTATGATAATTTTGAAAAGCACAAGACTTGGAAATCCAGCATCGAGTCTTGGTTAGAGAATAATTCAAAAACCCTTTTAATAGATAATGGGCTTGAGTAATTGTATAATGAATTTGTTGACTATTGTAATTATGAAGTTTTCCTTAGACAACGAACTGGTTTGGACACCCCAAAGAGAAATGGGATACCTGAGAGGATGAATATGATAATATTAAAGAGTGTGAGAAGCATGCTCTCACACTATAATCTATATAATTATTTCAAGGTTGTTGTGGTTGCTACCATGGTTTACATGATTAATCATTATTCTTCTAGATCCAATTCATTCAAAATTCCTTTGTATATGTGGACTAGTTCTCCCTTATTCTAGGAAATATTATAGTTTTTATTTTTACTACGTATGTGCATAGAAAAAATGATAAGCTAGATCTCAGAGTTGTTAAATGTTTCTTTTGGATTATCCTTAGGTTATTAAGGGGATAAATCTATTGTTAGATTGGCCTATATTTCAGTGTTGTTTTATTAGTTGATAAATTTTCATCGATGAGGCTATTTCACCCAATAAAAAGAATTTTTATCCTATTGATGCTGGTGCGTCTCAGCCTATGGGCATTGAGGTTCCCTCAGAACCTAAAAAATAAGTCTAACACCAATACTACCTCCACCAATCCTCCCTAGCTGATTCACGTTGAATTTGGAATTATTTCAAAGTATGAGTTTTATTCTGATTCTAAGGTAGAGGGGTGTCTAAAAAACTATTTTTTGACACATTATAGAGCTAGGAGAACCATTATTCCTCAATCTCGTTTAATTTAGGCCTATGTGGCTTCATATATGTTTAAAATTTATCTAAATTTAAATGATAATGAGCCACAAACTTTCAAAAAATAGATAAAATCTAATGAATCAAAGTAGTTGATAGATTCTATGAAAGATAAAATGGATTACCTTTTAATGAATTAAATATTCACAATTGTTAATAAACCTAAAAGGGATAGAATGATTGACCATAAATTAATTTTTAAAAAGAAGGAAGATAATGTTGGTGAAATGAAAATAATGTTCAACAAAAGACTTATAGCTAAAGGTTTCATTTAGAATAAAGGGATTGAATATAGTGAAATCTTTTCCTTAGTTTTTAAACATTCATCTATTAGATTGTTACATTTTTTATACCTAAAATTACTTTTATATCAAAAAATTAGATGTAAAAAAATTATTTTTTCATGGAAAATTATATGGAATTATACATGAAACCTCCAAAAAAAATTTCAAAGAACATAAAAACTAGGAAAGCCTATATTTTACACAATTATTTATGTAGTCTGAAATATTATTCTAGATGGTGATATAAATAGTTTTATTCTTTCATGATTTAAAATTATTTTGATAAAAGTAAATATGATTCTTGTGTTTACTTTAAATATTCCAGGCATTATTTTATTTACTTACTATTATATATTAATGACATGTTGATAATTTATAAATATATGAGGTTGATTAATCTTATGAAATCCTAATTGAAATTTTCCTCTAAAATCAAAGACATCGGCTATACTATGAAAATTCTAGGCATAAAAATTATTAGGTATAAAAGTAGTAGAGTGTTATAATTTTTTCAGTCTTATTATGTTAACAAAGATCTTAAGGAGTATCTATTTGAGAAATTCAAACCTATAAACATGCCTTTGGGTAATCACTTCATGTTTTCCCAATCCCAAAACTCTATCAATGAATCTGATTCAAATTTTATGGATCAAATACCATATGAAAACATAGTTGAGAAACTTATATATGTAATGATATGTTCTAGGCTATAAATTTTTTTTGTTTATACATTGAGTAGGTTTATGGGAAATCCAATAAATCCCCATTGTCATGACTTAAAGTGGTTACTTTAGTATGTTTACATTTCCTTTGAACTATGCATTTTTTTGAAATAATAGTTCTTATAACAATGATATAGTTGGTTAGATTATAATTATGTTATAAACATTAATATATGAAAATCTATAACTGACTATGTATTTCTTACTTGTAGGGGTTTTATTTGCTATAAATGTAATACAATGTCTGTTGTTGCCTTAACAACAACTGAGGAAGAATATATTGTACTAAAAAAATCTATTAAAGAGACAATTTGGTTAAATGTATTGATTAATGAACTTTATTTTTCATCTAGTAATATAGGTTTGTTTATAGTCAATCTGCTTTTTATTTTTCTAAAAACATGTTTTCCATGATAGTTCAAAGCATGTAGAAATTAGGATACACTTTTTTAAGGAAATCATTGAAATTATGGTAGTGTATTTCAATAAGATACACACTTTTAATAACCTAGTTTATAGTTTGACTAAGGAATTTAGTTATTAAAGATTTTGAATTGGTTATAGATGATAAATCACTACAAAAAATGTGGTCTTATTGGAGGTTCTAATAACCTATACTAAAAAAATCTTATTAAATACAATTTAAAATTAGGATTGGTTTCAACGAAACTGCTGCTAATTGTTTTTTTTTTGTATTTAGTGGTGTTTTTGTTTAAATTGTTACTAATTGTTAAAAAATAAACCAAATTCGAACCCCCCATCTGATTCTCAAGTCTCCCCACCCACCCAACAACCCCTCCCCCTCTCAGTCGCACCTCTCCCTGACACTGGTGAGCGCAGCCCCTCCCCCTTTCGGTCATGTCTCTCCCTAACATCAGTGACCATTTACTATCCCCCTCTTGAATGTGCCTCTTGCCGATGTCGGGAACCACCTCTCCCCCTCTCGATCACACCTATCCCTAACAAAAGTGATGGCCCCTCCCCCTCAGCCATGCCTCTCCTCGATGATAGTGATCGCCCCTCCCCCTCAAACCCACATCTCCCCTACAGTGACCCCCTTCTCTTTGATAGCTCACTCATCCTCCTGATCCATGTTCTCCCTGACGGCTCGCCCCTCAGCCTCAACAACAACCACCCCTCACCCCACCCTCACCTTTGATCCTCATGACCCTAACCCCACCTGCTTCTTGATGAAAACCCCACAATGACCCCCTTGCTCCTTGATGACAATCCCTAATCGGAGCCACTCCTTCAATTTTCTTGGTGAGTGAAATCCCCAATAGTAAGGTAAAATTTTCAATTTTTTGTATCTAATTTATAATTTTGATTATAATTTATATTTTTTTTTCAAAATCAAAATTAGAGGCATATGTTGTGTTAATTTAACATTAAACATATGTTTCGTGTGATCCAATAATTTTTGTATCATGATTATGTAATGTATTGTGATTTATATTTTCTTTTTTTTTAATATTATATGTTTGAGTAATTTCTATATATAATTTATAATCAAGATTTTTATTTGTAATCTTGGTTTTTTTTCATTTTAGAAGTATTGATATTCATTTTAAGAGATATATTATTATTAATTTTTTATATTTATAAATGATGTATCTTTAAAATATTCATCATTAAGTGGATGGTGAAAGATATGTTATGTGTGATCTGAAAATTGTATACTTGTATGGTCACCATGATTTTATATACTATATTTATAGAATTGTAGGATAGAGTTTGTGATCAAGAAAGATGAAGTCGGTTGATCTTTTATTTTTATTTTACTTGTTTGATTAACCATTTATATCTTTATATCTGAATACACAGGGAGAAGAGTGAAAATCCAATAACTTTGGATAAAATTAGGATTAATTTACCTCAAAAAACACCATGTTATGCCAAGGGTTTGGAAGAATTTTTAGATTATGCAATTGAAAAACAAACAGTAGATGTACTACTACCAAACTGGCCTTTAATAGCACTAGAGATTGATTTTATCAACGCTACAAAAGTACTGACAACGTGAGCGATGTTAAAAGCCCAGGACTTTTATCAATACTGAAAAGGTGCGGATAAAGGGGAAATTTTTCAGTGATAACAAAATAACTGATAAATGGGACCTTTATTAGCACTTTTTAAAAGTGGTGATAAAGGTCCCATTTATCAATGCTTTTATTTATCACCACTAAAGGAATCCTTTACCAGTTCTTTTATAAGCGCTGACGCTATAGAATCACTAATAAATTATACCTTTATCGCTGCTTTTAGAAGCACTGATAAATGTGTTATTTATCATCACTCTTAAAAATGCTGATAAATGTGTTCTTTATCAGTTCTTTTAAAGGTGTTAATAATGGGTTATACCACAGTGTGTTGTAACAGCACACCACATCACTAGAAACACACCAAATATCAAAAAAACAAGTATCAATACATAATTTAAATGAAATGAAATTTACAACACAAATACTAGAAAAACACTATATTATAAACATTTCAAACATTGGTTTATACAATTAAAAAATACAAAATATTACATATATTCAAAAAAAAATATTAAATATCAATGTTACCATGATTTCCATTGACTTTTTTTGTCGAACTACTAACACTGCATGAGCCAAACCACATCAACTCAAAAAAAAGAATCCACCTATATAAGAAAACAATTGTTATGAGTAATAATAAAAAGAAATAAATTAAACATAAATATAAAATAATACATTAATTCTATGGAAAATGATTTTAATATGTAAATATCAAGATTACCTTTGTAATTGAGTAGAGGTAGGGGTATTTCTCTTCCTACAAAGGAAATGGATAGAACTTGAAATAAAGTGATAAATGCAACACTAGAGGGGTGAAAAGGTTCTAAGGGATAAGAAGAATTAAAGTTGGATAGAGAACCCCTAATCAAACAAAATAATCCATCTGTATAAGAAAACAGTTATTACATGAGTAATTCTAAAAATAAATAAATTAAACATAAATAATAAATAATGCATTAATTCTATAGATTATGATTTTACTGTGAAAACATGAAGATTACCTCTATGATTGAGAAGAGACAGCATCATTTCTCTTCCTACAAAGGCATGATACATAGATATAAATCTTCTAAAATAAACAAACTCTATAAGAAATAATGAAAATTGAATCAATGTTTCATTATATAATTTATTAGTAAAATAGATAAAGTATATTGTAACATTACCTTTACATCTTTCCAAAGGGTTTATTTGGTCCAGATATAAGATAATAATAAAACTAAGTATTCTCTGTGCACTTCACTTATATTGGTTAACTATAGCATAGTATAGCACCTGACCTAAACTTCCGACCCGGCTTCCCCATGATTCTCTCATCCCATACACACTCACCACCATCTCTATCATATCACCATTTAGAATTCACTTTTCCTTCTCTTCTTAAACCCATTTACTACTTGTAATGATGCATGATGCATGAAGCTGCATGCATATAGTAAATGGGTACTGGAAGAGAAGAAAAAGTGAATGTTGAATGGTGATATGATACAGATGGTGGTGAGATTTTATGATATGAGAGAATCATGAGGACGTCGGGTATGGATTTTAGGTAAAATGCTATGCCAAGCGGTAGTTATCCAATAGTAGTGAAGTGCATAGAGAATAATTAGCTTTCTTATTAAATTTGTCAGTGACACATATCCAATACATGTTTTGGATTCATTAATCAATGGATCCAAATAGACATCAATATTCTTCAAACACACTAAATCAGTAGAAATACTAGCATAAATGATCAAAATATAGAATATAAATGAACCTTCACACAAGGCACAAAAACCTATTTCCACAAAAAAATACACCTCCAAACAAGCATGATAGAAAGAGGGGAACTAATTCATGAAAGGCTAACCATTTAAAGGTTCACATTCAAAAAAACAAAAACATTTGAACTACGAAAGGATAATTTCATGATACTCTTATAAAGAAAGATGAACTTACAATAGAAACAAAACAAAAATGAGGAAACTCCAAACATCTTCACCCCAACATGGGAGACAACAACTGAGCCAATGTGTTTATTATTCTTTCACAACAACTCATCCAAAAATTCTTCCTCCACCAACTTCTCAAAATAGAGATCCTTGGAGAAGAGGAATTTCTCATTGATCTTAGGACGAAGATCCCAAATAAAAATAGAATCTTTCAAAAAATACTACGATACCACCTATGGAAAAAAGGAAACCAAAACTTTGAAGTGTTCAACATAATCCTTCACCATCTACTGACCTTTCTGGACACTCATGAGTTATTCCCTTTTCTTCATCTTCACCTCCTCATGTATAAAACATCAGACAAAGAGGGACTTAAAATCTTCCTATGTAATCCCAACTTGCATCATTGGTGGGGAAAATAACTCCCATTATTACATAGATAAACCCCAAATCAAGCACATAATAGAACAAACTCTAATAGCTTGGGGAATTCCAAACACTCTGAAGACATGCTCAACTTCATCAAGCCACTTCACTGACTCTAAAAAACCTTGATTTCCATGAAAGATGGGAAGTAACTGAGGAGAACCGGAAATAGGGCGATACCCACTAGAAATGTTGGGGACCCTTATGGGTGACATACTAACACAAAAATCATAAAATTGGGTTCAAAATCAATCTAAAACACAACCAAAAGGAACATGTTGGGACAAGAAACTTGATCACAAGCCAAATTTCATAAGAAAACAAGAATTTTCTATTCAAAAATCACTATTTCATTTTAAATTTCAGTCCACCTTCTTCTAAAACCACTTTTGACAACATAATAACCCACATTTTTAAAGAAAATCAAATTCTAGAAATCATTTTTCCCCTTTCAAAAAAACATTTCAAAAAACCAAGCCAAGATGATTCTTAAAACAGAGAATGCACATTGGTCACAATGGATGAAGAACGAGTCATAACCAACACTAATTAAATATTTATCATGAAATGATTTTTCATAGTGGTCATCAATCATATCTATTCATGCTTCTAGGATGTTAAACTGCACAAATTCATCCTAGAAGAAAGATGTTAAACTGTATAGTGTCTCTCATCCAGTTTTCATGATGTTAAACTGCACAAATTCATTCTGGAATCAAGGAATTAAACTACACAATGTATCTCATAATTGTTATAGGATGTTAAAATACACAAATTCATTCTAGAAGAAAGATGTTAAACTTCACAGCATCTCTCATCTTGGTTATATGAAATTAAACTATAAAAAGTCATTCTGACACTAGGAAGTTAAATTTGATAATGTCTCTCATCCTGGTTGCATGAAGTTAAACCATGGATATTCATGTTGTCAACATACCATTAAAATTCATAGAGGATTCACGCCGATAGAGGTGATGATATGAGATCTAGGGTTCTTCAAGGTTAAGAACAACACAAAAATTCAAAACGAAGAACCCAAAAGATCAATCAACGATATAAGAAAAGTAGAAAATAACAAACATTGGAATTTATCCTTGATTCGTTAAATGGATCATAGTGGAGTCACACTGGTAGCAGAGGAGTTTTTCGAGAGATTCAAAATCATGAGGAGTGAGTACCAGTAAGGGTTCTTTTAAATAGATTGGGAACACCTAACAGTGCTTTCAAAAAAGCACTAATAAAGATCTCTTTTATCAGCATTTAATTGATAAGTGTTGATAAAATAGATCTTTATTAGTAGTAATAAATCACTGATATATATTGATATTTATTAGTGCTCAGAAATCACTGATAAAAAACATCTTTGTGAGCGCAAATATTTTAGCGTCGAAAAAAAATCTTTTTAATAGCATTTTTTAGCACAGATAAATATGAATCTTTATCAGCTCTAAAATTTTAGCATTGATAAAGGATTTATTTAAATAAATTTATTATAATTCTATAATTATTAAATATGTATAATTATTTATTTATAATCACATAAAAACTTATTTAAAAATTAATTATTATTTATTTATAATAATAATAAATATTTAAATATTTAAATACATTAAAAATACATTTATAAATATTTATTTATAGATATATTTTGAATATTATTAGTGGATATATAATCTTAAATAAATTCATTTTAAAAATGAGTCAAATTGATTAATTCAAAATGAGTGCACTTTAAAAATATTGAAAAATGGATAAGTTTTATTAATTAAATATAAATTATTAAAAAATATGGATATATATATATATATATTGAATTAAAGATGAATACATATTAAAAATACTAAAACATAATAAATATATACATATATATAATAGAAAATGGTCAAATTCAAAAATAGAATAATAAATAAAATAAAAAATAAAAAAATATTAAAAATGAATGCCCTAAATATAATATTATTAAAAATAAATAAATAAAATTTATCAATTAAAAACATAATATATTAAATGTATCATGTCAATAATAAAATTATAAAATATACTGAAATTTGAATAAATAACATAAATATTAGGTGTATCTGTTTCTATATATTGCGTAAATATATTTGTGTGTGTATTTGTATATAAATTGCATTAATTACACATATATATATACATGAAATCAATGTAACACATGACGTTTGATATATGTTAAATTGAACAATCAAACAACATTAAAAATGAACAAGATAATAATATTTTTTAATTAACATTTTACTCATTGTATATATATTTATATTTAATATATATTATTTATTACTATTTATAATTAATATTTATATATATATTATACTTATTCATTTTTATTAACAATTGTTTCATTAATAAATTTTTAAATAATTTTGTAAATTATTCATTTTTAATTTTTTGTTTAATTATATATTCATTTATATATCTGCATTTAATATTTACATTTTATCAATATTTATAATTTATATATACATATATATATATTTATTAAATTTATTTATTTATTTATTTAATTAATAGAATGTTAAATATTTTTCTTAATTTACTCATTTTAAATTTTTATTTACTAATTATGTCATTTTATTAATTTTACATATCTATATATTTAATATATACTATTTATTAATTTTTAAAATTTATATATATGTTTATTCATTTTTAACAATAATTATTTAATTAATGAAATTTTTAAAAAAATTATTTTTATTTTCTAAACAATTATCATTACTAATAAAGTGCCGATAAAAGTTACAATTTATTAGTAATTTATTGTTAGCGCTAATAAATGGTAACTTTTATCAGTGCTAAAAATAAAGCTCTGATAAAGGGTGACTTTTATCAGCACTAAAAATAAAGCATTGATAAAGGGTAACATTTATTAGTGCTAGAATAAAGCACTGATTAAGATGACCTTTTATCAGTGCTAAGAAAAATGTGATGATAAAGGTTTTCCATTATCATCACTTTTATTTAGCACTGATAAAGGTCCCCCTTTATCGATGCTTATTTTAGCACTGATAAAGAAAAACTTTCTCAGTGCATTTTTCTAGTGTTGATAAATGTCAGCACTATTAAAGGCCTATTTTATAGTAGTGATGGTTGAATAAATTTTTTTATCCTATTTGTAAATTCGATCGATAGTTGAATAGAAATGAAATATATGAGAATTTCATATTGAAATAGTTTTCTTCTCAATATTTATGTTGGATTTGGCATGGGGAATCGAATGTTATAGAAATTAAAAATAATGAAAATCCTATAAAAAAATACAAAGTGACACACCAGAAGATAATTCAGTAAACAAAATTTGATAAATAATTCATTTGGATTTGTAGGATATAATGTCCAATATTTTAATAGATCAATAGAACCTTAAGATGGTCTTGAGTAGGTTGATCTTGCTCAGAACTTCAGCAACCAAAAACATGAGTTTTATGAATTAGTTTAATATGGGAAACAATAATTACATGAACGTTGTTCCAAGTATTCAAAGTTGTCTTTTATACTTAAGTTGTATCATATCAAGTGTCTATGTGGAATTACTGACAAATAAATTTCCTTGATTTTAGAGTTGCTTCATGATGCATTTAGTGAAGCTAATATCCCTACACCATTCTATGCCCGAATGGCCCGACAGCCTCATTTTTATTGATGTTTTATAACCGCTCTTTCAAGGGATGAGGGGGAACCCTTAAAAGGCACGTAGGCTTAGAGATTACATGGCACATAGGCTTAAGAGACATTACATAACCTAAAGGTATTTAGGGAATTCAACAAGACTATAAATACAAGGAACTGCCCCTCACCAGCATCTGCATTGTGTTGGTAGCTCTCCACCTTCGCATGGCTATCTGGATAAGCATCCCGTGCAAGCATAGGTTGGTCCCGATGGTGTAGCCATACCCTCTAATTCTTTCCCGATCCATTGGTTCTGCTCTAGTGAGTGTGCCTACTCTGAATCCTCCTCTAGGGATGCTCCTTTTTTTTAGAGTCTGTCTAGGGAAACTGCATGTGGTCCGAAGGCCTTGAGGTGGCCCAAAATCCTTGAAGGTGGCCTAAAAGCCCTACTAACTCGAAGGTCTAGGTGACCCAAAGGCCTTAAGGACTCCAAGCCCAAACTGATGGCCCAAGGTGAATAGTTCATGGCTGCTACAGTACCCACATAGTGCCTAATACAGTACTAGTACAGTGTCTACTACAGTACTACTAGAGTGCCTACTACAGTAACCCAGAAATATGCCTCTGCCTGGTTTTGAACCTGGATCTCATGGATGAACTTAAGGATACCTCACCAACTGGGTTGTGGCTCATGTTCCCTACATCATTCTATAAGATGAAGAAAATCATCAACAAACATGGAATTTATTATAAAAAGATACATGCATGTCTTAATGATTTCATGTTTTACTATAGATAAGAGTCTGATAAATAAAAATACATAATATGGAATACAAGAATATGGAAGTCAAAGGAAAAAAAATGAGGGCAAAAATCAGTACAGACCCAGGAAAAAACATAAGAAGAAAACTATTTCAAAGGTATTGTGTTACTTTACTTTGAAACCATGCTTGCAAAGATTATTCATGTTGTCTAAGACTAGATACAACATGAAGTGGCATGCTCAATATAGTAACGATGGCTTGATGAGATATCCAAAATATTCAAAATCATAGAATATTCTTGATTCATTATATCTAGATTTTTCTTCAAATCCTAGGAACGTACATTTGGGATTGGCTTCTGATATTTTTAACCCTTTTAGTACTTTAATTAATAATTATAGCATTTGGATAGTTGTTTTGATCCCCTATAATCTACCTCTGGGGATGTGTATGAACAATACTTATATCATTACTTTGATGATCTTTTCTAGAAAGATAATTACTAGAAATGGCATTGATGTATACCATCAACATCTAATGAAATAATTTTGAGAATTATAGGATGATGGTATGGAAACATATGATGGTTCAAAAAAACTATTCAAAATTCATGTTGCTTTAATGTAGACAATTAGTGACTTTCCTAGACTAGGAAATTTATTTGGTTGGAACACTCATATTGGTTTGTCTTCTCTAGTTTTTAATTTTTTTAACATTAATGATTACCTCATAACAAAAAATAGTTTTTTATGTGTCATCCTTGATTTCTTAGTGCTTCTCATAAATTCAGGTTTAACAAGACAGAATTCAATGGAGATATTGAATTGAAAAAGACATAAAATGTGTTATCTAGTTAATAAATCTTGTGATAATTAATGAATGCGAGTGAAAATTTTGAAAAATGAAATTAGTTTAAAGAACGGGATGTTGAGTCAATAAGGTTTTCCTTATGACTTTTCCATTCCTTCTTGTTTTGAAAATCACAAACACCTTATCTTTAGGAAAATTGCTTTCTTAAGGAAAATTGCTTTTATAACGAAAATTTGCTTTCTTAAGGAAAATCGCTTTTATAAGAAAAATTATCCTTATCATATTTTCATCCATATTTTTCTTAAGTATGAGATTCGGATTCATTTTCTTGGAATCATTGAAACTTTGATATAAAGCATTCTGTTTTAGGATTCGGATTCTGGATAAGAACTATAAGGAAGTTTCATTCCGAATTCCGGATATGAACTCTGACTAAGTTCTATTCCAGATTCAGGATACGAATTCTGAAGAAGAATTCTCATTACGAATTCTAATGAAGAAATCTCATTCCGAATTCCCGTTACGAATTCTAATGACGAATTCTCATTAAGAATTCTGATAAAGAATTCTCATTACGAATTCTAATGACGAATTCTCATTACGAATTCTGATGACGAATTCTCATTACGAATTCTGATAAAGAATTCTCTTTACGAATTCTGATGAAGAATTCTCATTATGAATTCTGATAAAGAATTCCCGTTACGATTTCTGATGATGAATTCCTATTCCGAATTCTCATTCCGAATTCACCTATTAAACAGAATTTGAGTATCTTTGTTTTATACACTCTGAATTAATTCAGACTCCGAAAAATATCTTTGTTTGACTCCGAAATTTTATACTGCTTACACTTCTAAAAATTGTCTACTCTTTACTATTGTTCTTTACTCTCCGAACCTTCACTCCGAAGTTTTCATTCCGAACTTTTATGTTAGAGTTAAAACGATGTCGTACATTCTGTTATACTTGTTTTGTTATAAAACCATGTCGTCTGTTTTGTTATAAACTAACCGTTGTCTAAGTGACACGTGTACAGGTCCCTCCGATCTTTAAGGAAAATATGACCGTTGGAGAAGGAGCCGACCTTACCTATAAATAGGAGCTCATTTGAAAGAGCTCGAAACTGATGACAGATGAACAACTTGGTTTTGTGCCTACATGCTGTTGAAGTGATTTCTAGAGAGAGAGGCTCTTATTAACTCTCAAAGCTTCGTGCGACTCCGAATGTTGGTGATTACATTCGAGGGCTTCCGGGGATAGGAAGACAGAGGTGCCGACTACCTTAAAGTTCGAGGGCTTTCTTGCTGAGGAAGACAGAGGTTGCCAACTACCTTAAAGTTGAGGGCTTGCGGGGATAGCAAGACAGAGACTCCGATCTTCATATCGAGGGCTTACCCTGGTGTGGGTAAGATAGACTTTCTTGAAAGTATAAATCAAGGGACCTTTATCCAAGGTTGTTGGATACCCTTCTCTTTGGGTTAAAAGACTTATATCTTGTTACTAGTAGTTTTACTACTTATTTCTATTCTGCTGCATTTTGTATTATAAGGAAAGTATAACTTTCTTATACATATTTACTTATACTCTGATTAATTTAGATTCTATACGCTTTAAGGTAGAATCTCATATTGTAACCTTTTGTTAAGTTTCAATTTCCGGAACCATATTTCCGGAACCTACTTTCAGAATCTCTTTCCAAGTTTGTATTCGGTGTTAGAGGTGTTGTGAATTTGCTTAGTTTAACTTTGTTAAACTTAGCCTTTTCCTTTGCTTAAGGAAACCATAGTTATTCTTAAATAACTTTAAAGGTTCCAAAGGAATTTTTAAAGTATACAATTCACCCCCCCCCCCCCTTGTATATTGAGCATCTACATCACTATTTCGATTCTACAATTGGTATCAGAGGTTGGAAACCTCTTACTCTATACCAATCTTACATTTGGTATCAGAGGAGGTCTCTGAAATACTTGTACTCACATACAAGTTTTTCTTTCTCACTTTATCCTTCCGAATTTCCATTCCGAACTTTTCCCATTCCGAACTTTGTTATTACGATTCTTTGCTACTAACAAGTTTGTGTGCAAAGTTATATTAAGTATGGCAGGTATTAATGTTGGATCAATTGACAATCTGAATCTGACAAGACCACCTATATTTGATGGTAATGACTATGAGTACTGGAGAGATCGTATGAAGACTTTTGTTATCAATACTGGAGTAGACAACTTTGTTATTCTTACTGGTGATTATAAAATTCCTGACAAGGAAGTTAGAACTTTTACTAACCAGGAAAAGCAAGAATATCAACTCAAATATAAGGTACGCAATACTTTACTATGTTCAATGACCAGAAACATATATATCCAAATTTATTCTTGTGAAGCAGCTAACTGTATATGGAAGAAGTTAGAGGTTACACACTTTGGGACATCTAAGGTGATTGAAACTAGAAGAGCTATGCTTAGAGCTGAATATCATGGCTTCAATTTTCCTTATGGAGAACCTATCTATAAAGTTCAACAAAGATTTATGACTATTGTCAACAGTCTACAATATATAGGAGAAAAAGGTTTAGATGATGAAGCTCTTGTGGACAAGATAATTGATATTATGCCCAATGAGTGGGAATCCAAGAGAACAGCTATAGATGAGAACAGGAAGGTAACTCAAATTACTCTTGATGAATTATTTGGAACTCTTCTACAACATGAAACCAGAATGAAGAGAGATGCTGACAACATCAAGAAGAAGAATGGAAATAGTACTGTTGCTTTTACAACAACTTCAAATCAGATGAAAGCTAAGACTCCTGAGAGAGTAACCAGATCCAAGTCTAAGAAAGTTATTTTCTAATCCGAATCTAGTGAGAGTGAAGTCTCAGAAAATGAATTAGCAAATCTTGCTCGAAGGATGAACAAGATTGCTGGACAGAGAAATTTTCAATCTAAGTATAAGAAAAAGGATAGGAAATATAAGAAAGATGGAGAAGTTACTTGTTATGAATGTAAAAGAGGTGGACATATTAGACCAGATTCCCTTATGCTCAAAAAGAAAGAAAGGAAGGAAAGACATTCAGACAGGAACAGAAAGAAGTATTATAAAGCTAAAGATAAGAAAGTTCTGAAAGCTAATGACACATGGAGTGCCAGTGGTGGTGACTCTTCAGATGAATCTTCTGATTATGAATCTTCAGGACAGAATAATCTTGGTCTTATAGCCAGATTACCTATTGATAATAATTGTCTTATGGCTAAGGTACGAAATGTTAAATCATTGACCAATGTTTCTTTAAATTCTAATGATAGTAAGTATTATAACTCTTCTGATGACGAATCATCTTCTGATGAGGAAAATACTTTACCTACTTATGAAGAAGTCTCTAGGTTTGCTGAACTTCTTGAAATTGAGAATTTCAAACTCAATAAGAAACTTGATAAGGCAAACTCTAGAAATTCTATTCTTACAAAAGAGATATCAGATCTTTCTAAAGATCTTGATAAGAGAAATGCTGATTTTGAAAGAATTTCAAAAAATCTTGGGGAAGTGAGTTCTGAGAAGAACAAACTTTCTAAAGAATTAGAAAAAGTAGTTTCTAATAAAAATGTTTTCGAGCCTAACTCTAGTTCTAAAACTAGTGATTTTGAGGACAAAAACTTGGTTGTAAAACTCAAGTCCGAAATTTTTTCCTTAAAGAAGTTTTTATCAAACTTTACCCATGGTAAAGAAAATTTTGATAAGATGTATTCCCAAATACGACCTTTAAGAAATAAATCCGGATTTGGTTATACCCATGCAAAACCAGTTTTCAGTAACAATTATTTTGTTCCTCAAAGTGCCCCATTTTGTACTAAATGTCAATGTGGAGGTCACTAGGCAAAAAGTTGTTCCTTAAATAAAACCCAATCTCTAGGTTTTCATAAAGCTTACTTTTCTAAGAAGATGTGGGTTCCTAAAATTTTATTGTCTGGAAATCTCGGATCCAAACAAGTTTGGATTCCAAAAGTCTAAATTTCTTCTTGATTTCAGGATAATAAAGAAAGTACCAGCAACAATACATGGTACATGGATAGTGGATGTTCCCGGCACATGACTGTTAACAAAATCTTTTTTGAAAAGATTATCAAAACGAAAGGAGGAAAGGTAACTTTCGGAGATAATGCTAAGGGAGAGATTGTTGGTATTGGTAATATTGTTTTTCTTGGTAAAACCTTGATTTCAAATGTTCTTTTTGTTAAAGGGATTAAGCACAACCTCATTAGCATAAGTCAGTTATGTGATGAAGGTTACCTTGTGAATTTTAGGAATGATAAGTGTTTAGTTCACAATTCCAAGGAAGAATTTATTCTCTCAGCCAACAGGCAAGAGAATGTTTACACCTTAAACTTAGAAGACCTAAGAAGCCAAGATCTACCTTGCCTAAGTGCAATAGAAGATCATTCCTGGTTATGGCATAGAAGATTAGGACACTGTAACCTTAGGAACCTATGTAAACTCTCTAAGAAGAAACTAGTTAAGGATCTACGGAGCTTAGATTTGATTCTTTTAAAGTTTGTGATCCTTGTCAATATGGAAAGCAACATAAATCTAGTTTTAAGTCAATCGGTGAAGTCTCAACAACTGATGCATTACAGTTAGTGCACATGGATCTTTTTGGTCCAACACAAACTGGAAGTATTGGAGGCAAATACTATGTGTTTGTTCTAGTTGATGATTACACTAGATTTACTTGGGTCTATTTTCTAGCAAAGAAATCTGAAGCTTTTTTCTATTTCAAAAGTTTTAGAGATCAAGTTAAAAATGAGAAAAACCTTCCATTGAAAACTATTCATAGTGATCATGGAGGAGAATTTCAAAATTCTGATTTTGAAACTTTTTGTAGTAAGAAAGGTATTACTCACAATTTTTCAGCACCTAGAACTCCTCAACAGAATGGTGTAGTTGAAAGAAGAAATAGAATTCTTCAAGAAATAACTAGAACCATGCTGATTGAATATTCTATTGCTAGACATTTCTGGGCTGAAGCTGTAAGTACTGCTTGCTATACTATAAATCGAGTTTTGATTAGACCTTTCCTTAATAAAACTCCTTATGAGTTATGGAATGGTAGAAAACCTAGACTATCCTACTTCAAGGTTTTTGGTTGCAAAGTATTCATTTGGAATACTAAAGATAACTTACATAAATTCGCACCAAAATCAGATGAAGGGATTTTCTTAGGTTATTCCACAACCTCTAAGGATTATAGAGTTTTTAATAAAAATACCTGCACTGTTGAGGAAACAGTACATGTAAAATTTGATGAATCGGATCCTTTTGTTTTTAAACCTTCTCAACTTACATCTCCGGATGTGTTTTCAAAAATTGATTATCAACCTTTGATAGAAGAACCTTCTGATAAGGAAATTGTTCTAGAAGATACTTCTGAAACATTTACCCCAGAAGACTTTCTACCCTATGTTGATGAATAGGTTTTACAAAACCCAAATCAGGTGTTTCTTAAGAATCATCCCAATGATAGTATCATTGGTGATGTAAACCAACCTGTAAGGACTAGAAGTTCCTTAAGAAATGAAGTAGAACATCTAGAATTTCTTTCCCAATTATAACCTAAAAGCACTGATGAAGCTTTAGGTGATGATGATTGGATTAAAGCCATGCAAGATGAACTAAATGAATTCGAAAGGAATAAAGTCTGGAACTTGGTTGAAAGACCTAAGGAAACTTCTGTTATTGGAGTAAAATGGGTTTTCAGAAATAAATGTGATGAAAATGGAGTCATTGTTAGAAATAAAGCTAGACTTGTTGCTAAAGGCTATAATCAGCAAGAAGGAATAGACTATGAAGAAACCTATGCTCCAGTAGCTAGACTTGAATCTATCCGTATTCTATTTGCCTTTGCAGCATTCTTTAATTTCAAACTTTTCCAAATGGATGTGAAATGTGCTTTTCTTAACGGTTATGTTCAAGAGGAAGTTTTTGTATAACAACCTCCTGGCTTTGAAGATACAAAACATCATGATCATGTCTTTAGACTTACCAAAGCTTTGTATGGCCTTAAACAAGCCCCACGAGCATGGTATGATAGACTCACTGGATTTTTGCTTCAAAATAACTATGTTAAAGGAAATGAAGATCCAACCCTTTTTATAAAGAAAGATAAGAAAAATGTTTTAATTGTTCAAATTTATGTTGATGACATTATATTTGGTTCAACTCAGCAATCTTTGACTGACTCTTTTGCTAGTCTAATGAAATCTGAGTTTGAAATGAGTATGATGGGTGAGTTAACATTTTTCCTTGGTTTTCAAATTTCTCAAAAACTAGAAGGAACCTACATATCTCAACATAAGTATATTAAAGATCTTCTGAAAAAGTATGGTTATGACAACACTAAGAGTATAAGTACTCCCATTGGTACCTCAAACTCTTTAGATCTTGATGAAGCTGGGAAACCAGTAGATCAAACATCTTTTAGAGGTATGATAGAAAGACTACTTTACTTAACAGCTAGTCGACCAGACTTAATGTTTTTAGTATGCTTATGTGCAAGATATCAATCCAATCCAAATGAATCTCACTTAAAGGAAGTAAAAAGAATTTTTCGCTACCTTAAGGGAACCATGGATCTAGGATTATTTTATACTTCTGGAAATGATTTTGTTCTAAAAATATTTTCTGATGCTGACTTTGGTAGATGTAGAATGGATAGAAAGAGTACATCCGGAACTTGTCATTTCTTAGGAGATTCTCTAGTGTCTTGGTCCTGCAAGAAGCAACTTTCTGTAGCACTCTCCACTGCTGAAGCTGAATATGTAGCAGCTGGAAGTTGTTGTGCACAAGTGTTGTGGATGCAACACACACTCACAGACTATGGCTTGAGTTTTACTAAAACTCAAATTTTGTGTGATAACACAAGTGTCATTGCCCTAAGTAAAAACCCTGGACATCACTCTCGTGCAAAACACATAGATATTAGGCATCACTTTCTTAGGGATCACACACTCAAAGGAGATATTATTCTTCAGTTTATCGGAACGCAAGATCAACTTGCTGATATTTTCACAAAATCTTTGCCTTCTGATAGATTTGAATATATTAAACAAAAGTTAGGAATGATAACTGTAAGGTAATCTTTCTTAATTAAATTTCTGTTGAAAAAGTCTCCTTACAGTAATAAACTCCTTTTCATAGGGGGAGTACATTTAATTGGTTGTGTAATAAAGTCTTTCAAATTTTGTTTTCAAACTTTTCGGAATAAAGATTTCCGGAATGGAACTTCCAGAACTAATTTTTTTTTATTGGACATTTTCGTATAAAATACTTCTGGAATGGAAGTGTTCTTATTGAAAATTTCCGGAATAAAAATTTACGTACTGTCAGTTTCATAACCAGTTTTTTGTATCGATTTTTTTACTCATAATGTATTTTTTGTAATGTATTTTTTCATACTGAGTTTTCCGTAATGAGTTTTTCGTACTAATTTTATTTTTCATAGTAAAATTTTTGAGAAATCATCCATTACGAATAATTCCCTAAGCCAATCCGAAAGGTATGATTTCCTTCCTCATGTTTTCGTAGTCATATTTTACTTGCTGGAATTTTCTTGTACTAAGTTTTCGGATTATAGTTTTCTTAATTCTTTGTTTTAATAAAAAACTCAAAAAGATCAGATTCAAGTTTTCAACCGTCAGATCTGATCGCAGCTCATTCCAACCGTTAGATCAACTGTGGAATGTGAACCGTCATCTCGTTGCCTATATAAAGGGGACTCAAATTCTCGTCCCACATCGATCTCAAAGCTCTCGCGTCCCGAATCTCTGCCTCTCTGATTTAAGGCTGTTCCGAACTACAGTTGTCTCCGTTCCGAACTTCTCAGAGAACTTCAGATCTGAATGTCTGCGGAGTTAGCATCTCAAGAAATGTCATCCACTAAGCCTATTTCTCAGTGGTTAGTTCACAGAGAAAGGTTACTCCATCTGGATTTCTTCAACAAATATGATTCCCTTATCTCAAAGAACATTAAGTTGAATGGCTGGGAAGATGTTGCGGTGTCAAAAACCGGGAATCAAGATGAAGTATATTCAGATTTACTTGTCGAGTTTTATGAATCAGTTTCCTTTTTTAAGGAAGATGATAGGGAGAAGTTTTCTTTCAAGTCGTATGGCAAGACCTACAAACTTTCTTACACCAAGGCTGCAAGCTTGGTAGGATTGTCTTATGAAGGAGAAGCAGAATTTATTTCGCACGTTTTACCGGACTCTAAGGGTAGCTTTGACAAGGAAAAAGCCTTAGAAACTCTCGGACTGGCTGATGACAAGGCTCCGAAGATTGCAAGTCTATCCACAAACTTCTGGATTCTAGAGTTGTGGGTGCAAGGACTTATCGTACCGAGGAAAGGCGATAAAGACAGCTTGAAGAAGAGTGAGATCTATATCCTAGATTTCCTGATAAATCTAAGGAATTTCAATTTCATGAGGCATATTCTTATAACCATTGAAAACCTTAAGAAAGGAAATCTCAGAGCTCATATCATAATGTACCCAGCAATATTATCAAAGTTGATAGTTCGGTGCCTTGAATCTTTCAAGGAGGCTTGCAGATCTAAGCCGAGGGTATGCAAAATTTTGTTGGTTAGTGATGACACTCTTAAAAGAATGGATGTAGCTTTTGACAAGAAGTCTGGAAAGTTTATTGATCTACCCGCTCAAGAAGAAATTGTTCCGAAAGCTGCTGATCCGGAATCCTCTAAGCCGGTAAGGAAGACAAAGCTGAAAGAAGTGCTAGTAGAAGCCGAGAATCCCATGTCTAAGGAAGTCCACTCCGCACCTCCAAAGCCAAAGAAGAAGAAAGACTATCCTGATGAGGTTGTTACAAAGTGGAGAGCTGATAAATAGAAAAGGAAAGAAGGGGATCCACAGTTCGGATTGGACCCTACGGAGGATAAGGCCTTGAAGGAGAGAACTGCTGATGAGCTTGAAAAACAAGCAAAGCAAAAGAAGCTCAAGAAGAAGATGTCTGAGGCTGATTTAGCTCAGGCTTTATTGAAATTCAATGAAATGGTTTCAGCAACTATTCCAGTTCCGAGATCTTTCTCCTTGGAATCTCTACCTGAGACTCCAGGAAGAAATCTTGTTGCTCCGGAAGAAGCTATTGCTAAGAATACTGAGGAGGTAGAGCAAGTTGAACAAGTGGAACAAGTAGAAGAAGGTGCTGAAGGAAGTGGTGAAACCGGAGATGTGCTGAAACAAGTAGATGATTACAAAGGGACACCTTCGGAACACTTATCACTCCGGACTTCAGAAGCTGAATCTTCGAAGCTAGTTACTCCAGCAATGCAAGAAGAGAAAGGAGAAGAAGAAGTTGCCTATCATGGAGAAGAAGAACAACTTTTACATGATATCTCTCAGATGAAAAACGTAGAGGATGGTATTCAGGAAGTTGCTGATGAGGAAGATAATGTTGTTCAAGTTTCTGATAGTGAGAAGAGAACTCTGGAACAGGACTCAATTCCGAAAAAAGATGAGGGGAAGCAAATTCTTGCTGATACTCCGAGCTCAGAAGAAAGGAAGAGAAAGGAAGCTGGTAGTTCTTCAAAGAGAAAGTTGGAGCTTATTGAGGAAGAAAACTCTCCAAGCAAGATTTCAGATTCGGAGTCATCCTCGTTGGGGCATGACTTTGTTGTTCAGTCCTTAAAGAAGTTGGTGGGAACCATTCCGACCTTCTCTAGTATTGACTCAAGATGCCAGATGCTCCAACATGCATTGAATCAGAAAACCGACTCTGTATCTATGGTTATGGATAAGTGCGTTGAGATTGAGGCTCAGTTCAAAACCTTCTTTGTTGGTTACGAAGCTCATAAAAGATCTTGCAAAAGGATGAAAAGCTGGTCGAAGAAGACTGTGGAAGAAATGAGGTTGCTTGATGAGTTTCAAGACAATGTTAGAGATGCCTTTGAGACCGAGGACAATAAGTTAAATGAGCTGACTTCCTCCTTTGAAGAAAAGCTGACTGAAGAAAAGAACTTCTGGATCCAAGAAGTCAGGGATCTGAATGGGAAACTGAATTCTATTTCTCAGAACTGGAAATTTGAAAGGGATCATCGGATCGATTTTGAAGAAAGGATGAAGGCTCAGGACGAAAAGATCAAGGCTCAGGAAGAAAAGCTAAAAGCCCAGGAAGAAAAGATTGAAGCTCAATCCGCAAGAATAGTTGCCTTAGAGAAGCAAGCTGAAGAAGATCATAAAGACCTAAAGAAGATCAAGACTATTCTAAAGGGTCTCGTGTCAAAGGAGAAAGATCCGAAATAACCAAATCCGATCTTTTTGTTGTATTCTTTTTGTTGCTGAGATTTCAAAATTAATGAAAGTTGTGCTTGTCGTCTCTTTTGTTATCATTACTAATATTTCAGGTACTTTGTTATTTTTTTTCCATTCCCTCCAATTCTTTTTGAAAATCACAAAGGGGGAGAAGGAAAATATCCTTAAGAAAAAGAGGAACTCTAATAAGAGTTTATCAAAGGGGGAGAAAGAAAAAATACCCAAGGAAAAAGAACTCTAATAAGAGTTTGTTTAAGGGGGAGTGTTTCTTAAAGAAGACCTTCTTATGAAATATCACTCCGGAAATATGAATACGATCCTTAGAGTTTCAAAGCCTAAGGGGGAGTTAGTCGTATTCATCTATATCCTTAAAACAAGGGAGATAAGCATTAATATGTTTCTTTCTTCTTAGAATTTTTTTTCTGTAAGGATGTTTGTGCTTTCCAAAAAGGGGGAGATTGTTGAGTCAATAAGGTTTTCCTTATGACTTTTCCATTCCTTCTTGTTTTGAAAATCACAAACACCTTATCTTTAGGAAAATTTCTTTCTTAATGAAAATTGCTTTTATAACGAAAATTTGCTTTCTTAAGGAAAATCTCTTTTATAAGAAAAATTATCCTTATCATATTTTCATCCATATTTTTCTTAAGTATGAGATTCGGATTCATTTTCTCAGAATCATTGAAACTTTGATATAAAGCATTCTGTTTTAGGATTCGGATTCTGGATAAGAACTATAAGGAAGTTTCATTCCGAATTCCGGATATAAACTCTGACTAAGTTCTATTCCAGATTCAGGATACGAATTCTGAAGAAGAATTCTCATTACGAATTCTAATGAAGAAATCTCATTCCGAATTCCCGTTACTAATTCTAATGAAGAATTCTCATTACGAATTCTGATAAAGAATTATCATTACGAATTCTAATGATGAATTCTCATTACGAATTCTGATGAGGAATTCTCATTACGAATTCTGATAAAGAATTCTC
Organism: Viscum album; assembly: GCA_963277665.1. Taxonomy (NCBI): domain Eukaryota; kingdom Viridiplantae; phylum Streptophyta; class Magnoliopsida; order Santalales; family Viscaceae; genus Viscum; species Viscum album. Next base: position 2,087,657,862 of record OY728132.1, read on the forward strand.
TTTACGAATTCTGATGAAGAATTCTCATTACGAATTCTGATAAAGAATTCCCGTTACGATTTCTGATGACGAATTCCTATTCCGAATTCTCATTCCGAATTCACCTATTAAACAAAATTTGAGTATCTTTGTTTTATACACTCTGAATTAATTCAGACTCCGAAAAATATCTTTGTTTGACTCCGAAATTTTATACTGCTTACACTTCTAAAAATTGTCTACTCTTTACTATTGTTCTTTACACTCCGAACCTTCACACCGAAGTTTTCATTCCGAACTTTTATGTTAGAGTTAAAACGATGTCGTACATTCTGTTATACTTGTTTTGTTATAAAACGATGTCGTCTATTTTGTTATAAACTAACCGTTGTCTAAGTGACACGTGTACAGGTCCCTCCGATCTTTAAGGAAAATATGACCGTTGGAGAAGGAGCCGACCTTACCTATAAATAGGAGCCCATTTGAAAGAGCTCGAAACTGATGACAGATGAACAACTTGGTTTTGTGCCTACATGCTGTTGAAGTGATTTCTAGAGAGAGAGGCTCTTATTAACTCTCAAAGCTTCGTGCGACTCCGAATGTTGGTGATTACATTTGAGGGCTTCCAGGGATAGGAAGACAGAGGTGCCGACTACCTTAAAGTTTGAGGGCTTTCTTGCTGAGGAAGACAGAGGTTTCCAACTACCTTGAAGTTGAGGGATTGCGGGGATAGCAAGACAGAGACTCTGATCTTCATATCGAGGGCTTACCCTGGTGTGGGTAAGACAGACTTGCTTGAAAGTATAAATCAAGGGACCTTTATCCAAGGTTGTTGGATACCCTTCTCTTTGGGTTAAAAGACTTATATCTTGTTACTAGTAGTTTTACTACTTGTTTCTATTCCGCTGCATTTTGTATTATAAGGAAAGTATAAATTTCTTATACCTCTTTACTTATACTCTGATAAATTTAGATTCTATACGCTTTAAGGTAGAATCTCATATTGTAACCTTTTGTTAAGTTTCAATTTCCGGAACCATATTTCCGGAACCTACTTTCGGAATCTCTTTCCAAGTTTGTATTCGGTGTTAGAGGTGTTGTGAATTTGCTTAGTTTAACTTTGTTAAACTTATCCTTTTCCTTTGCTTAAGGAAACCATAGTTATTCTTAACTAACTTTAAAGGTTCCAAAGGAATTTTTAAAGTATACAATTCACCCCCCCCCCTATTGTATATTGAGCATCTACATCACTATTTCGATTCTACAGGGGAAAATGGTATGAGGTATAGTTTCTGAAGGATTTAGAACAAAATAATGGAATAAAAATAGTATAGTTTTAAAACTTCCTTATTGGGAGTTTAATTTGATACATCATAATATTCATGTAAAGCTTATTGATAAAAACATATATGAAAATATAATTTTCACATTGCTTAATGAGTAGAGTAAATAGAAAGATCACATTAATGCTCATAAGTATTTGAAGTCAATAAATATAAAGGATGGTTTGTGGGAAAATTGGAATGGAAAGTATACTTTGGTTATTTTTACAATGAAAATCATGAGAAAGATGCATTCCTTTAAAATTTAAAGAATGTAAAAGTGCCATATGGATATTCAGGTAACATATAAAGGTGTGTTGACTTAAAACATCAAAAGTTTCATGCATTTTTTTAAAAGGTGGTACCTCAGTCAAAGACCAAGGCACAATTTATTAAAAATAGATAAAGAAAGTTACAAGAGTCTAAAAGATGGAATTTTATTAAAATCTTTATCATATAATGGGAGAAAATCACCAGGAAAATCATCCTACCATGTAATTTCTTGGTTTACCCCCTTGTTGGAAAGACCATCAGCAAGCATGTTCACTTCACCAAAGGAATGAGTGGAAATGTAATTAATTTCCATGATCGAAGCAAGGCAATTCAACCAATGAGAAGTAATAATCTAGGAAATATGCACCACCCCTTCCAAATTACTTGGACAATAGTGGTTGAATCACTTTCAATCCAAAGATTATTCCAACCCATTTGTTTGTAAAATTACATGGTATGGATCACCCCCATAATTTCTGATTCTAGAGACGAGGTTATACCACACCCACCAAAGAAGCAGCTATGAAACCTACCAAGATAGTCTCTGAAAATGGCACTGCATCCTGTAGGTCCTAGGTTTCCTTTCAAGGCACCGTCGACATTCACTTTGATCCATCCTGGAAGCAGAACTTTCCAGAATACCACAAAGGTGCATCAAGAATGTCTGTATGAACCAATAATCCTAAGCCTGTGTAGGATCTCAAAGTCACCAATAGTGTTGTCACAATAATCTTTTTAGATCGAGGCAGTTTCCCAGATGGAAATTAGAATCTGCATCCTACTTGCATTGAGCCTGAATGAGAAGTTGTTATAAAGAATATTATTTCTATCATACTAGATCACATATAGGAGTTTAGGAACCACAGTCAGAAAAAGATTCTTAATTTGCTGATAAGATTCAAAATCAACACAACGCTATAATTGAGAACTGATTGAATCAATAAGTAATCATCTAAAACCAAAAATGTGAAGAATGTAATTCTAAATAGATGCAGTTCTAGAAAAAGACAGAAAAAAATGATGAGCATTCTCTCCGTGTTGGTTGCACAGGTGATATTTAGAGCTAAGATGAATCCCAAAATATTGAATTCAAGCTTTAGTGGGGACTTTGTTGTGAGTTATACGCCAAATAAGAGTAAATCTTGAGGGCTTAATCCAAGGTTTTATAAAATATTTCAACCAACATAGGCTAGAATCATAATTTATGAAATTTTAATTGTAAAAACTTTTGGAATCAAGAACACAATTATAAGAAGGTTCCCAAATGGGGAAATCCATAGAGTTAGAGAAGGTACAATTGTTGATAACATGACTAATTTTATTAGGGAGGGTGATGTCATGAGAATTAACAACATCCCTAATAGTGGAGTTAGTATTATTAGGAAGAGTATTGGGAGGCAGCATAGAGATTAAAGGTGCACCAGTCTAGTTGTCAAACCAAAAATTCAGAGAAGAATTGGTACTAACCATCCATCTAGATTTGTTCATAATGTCGGTGACGGATTGCCTAATGGACGGCCATATGGAATAAGTAATGTAGTTCAAATTTCCATTCTTAATCTTGGTAATGGGTCATTTTTTGTGAAAGACGGTGGAATCAGAGTTATTATGAAGAAACCTCCAAGTCATCGTATCTTGAATAGAATTATTAAATAGCTTAAGATTTTTTATTCCAAGACCACCCTTGTCCAAATGCTTGCAACAAGTGACCTAAGGAATGGTCACAAGCTTCTGTTCGATCATACTACTGGTACAAACAAAGTATTTAATGTAAATGTTAATTTTCTTAAGAAGAACAGTAGGCCAGTTTTAAACCATCATCGAGTAAACCATTTTGGAGAAATTTTATATTTCACAAGACAAATTCTGTCAGCCATAGAGAAATATTTACCCTTCCAAGAAGAAATTTGATTGGTAATTTGATCAAAAATGCTGTAAAAGTAACTGGGTTTAGGTTTTACCCAGAATATAGGACCACCAAGATAATTAAATGGGAAATGACCCTCTTTAATACATAAATAATTGATGATATTTCCTTTTCTATTAGAAAAAAAAATCCCCAAATAACACAAAGTATTTTCTCCATCTTATAGATTTACTAGAGATTTATTCATAATGAGACATGGCATTTTTAAGATTTTGAATATTCCTTTTTTTACCCTATAAGAACAGAATAATGTCATCAATATATAAAATATGTGTGGTAACATTTAAGTTTCTAGAATCCTGGATAGGTTTAATCTTGTTTTGATCCACAAGTCGAGTAATATGCTTAGGTAATCCTTAGTAGTGGAAAAAAGAATGGTAAAAATAGGATCTCTTTCCTAATGACCTTGGTGAATTTAAAGAAACCTTTAGGTGCACCATTGACAAATAAAGATATGGAATCCCAATTGAATAAAGATCTTATCATACCATTGAAAGAGTCGTTAAACCCAAATTTTTTGAGAACCTTGATAATGAAACTCCAATACATGGTATCGAAAGCTTTCCTAATGTCAATTTCAACGGAAACATTACCTCCTCTAGTGACTTTGTTTAAGATATTAGTGCATTCTGAAGAAATACAAATGCAATCTTGTATAGACCTACCTTTGATGAAGTCAAATTGGTTCCAAGAAACAATTATATTTCAATTGTAAGAATGTCTATTAGTAAAGAGATCATGTTTTATAGAACATGTGTGAGTTCTTCAGGGTCACATATCTTTTGGCCATACTTGTACACCAGTATGGATTGTATGAGCATGTATGGGTTATATTTATAACTGTGTTGAGTTACACTAACCATGAATACATATAAATCAACTTGATCACTAACTCTCAATGGGTTTAGATGATTAAGAAAATCCTATTGGGTTGTTGAACTCACCCCAACCCATGTACATGACATGGGTTTTGATGTATGTGGGTACCCCTTCATGCCTTATTTTAGGAATGGGTATCCACTTAGAGATGAAATTATGGATCAAGATGAACAGTGTATCATAGGTTGATGATTTAGCAGGATATTTATCATGATTTGGGATAAATACTATTTATTTTTCATTTATTCATTTGTATTTCATATATACCATCCATAGTACTAAATACTTTATTTATTATTTTAGTGATATTTATTGATCTTTTTTAACTTTTTTATATATTGAGGAATCATGTAGACTATTTAATTTTATATTTTGGACTATGGGATATTCTTTTTTCTCCATTTTTTATGTCTATATGTTTTGAATATATTCGTTATATAGATGGGTTATGTGAAATTTTTAGTGGATTCAAGCATGAATATTTTTCTTTATATTAAGGAAATAGTCTCAAAATGACCTGTTTTTTCCCACAAAACAGGTCATAAGACCATGCTAGTGATTTTGGTAATGGTATGAAATTTTCATGTTTTGAATAAATTAGAAGGAAAATATTTTTTGAATTGGATTTCCAAATAGTTTTGGAAAATGAAAATGGTATTTAGGTAAAATACTAGCTCGACTCGAGATTTTAGGTTTATTGGTTTTTTAAAATAATTCTTGGGTACCAAGGGGGTTTTTAGAAAACTAAGGTATTTTATGGCATTCATAAAAGGATTTTTTATGGTTTTAAAATAAGAAATCAGTGGTGTGTAATCGTGTTTACTTGGTTTTAAATGGACGGAATGGGAATGACCTAACTATCATTGAATTGTAAATTATATATATTAATGGTGAAATATTTTTGAGAGATGTATAATACAATATTTAAAAACGGGGTTTTAGATTAAGGCTTGAGTATCCATATATGAAATTTCTGTTTTTAGTGATTGAACCACTTATATTAGGATTTGGTATGAAATTCCTATCATGGGGAGCACCATTATCTGAAATTGGATTTTAGTAACTACTCCTTATAGAGGTGAGTGATATAAGTCTAGGAATTGATTAATAATAAGTGTTTTAAGATAATTGGATGAATACATACATCATCTAGTCATGTTGGTGATGGATATGAGTAAGGTTCTTAGAGAATGAGATTTAATATATTAGAGCATGAATAAAATATAGAGTAAATTATTCTTGTTATGTGATAGAAATTCTGAATGATTTAATATAATTATTGATGATTAGGTAGTGATTACTTTGGTGAATAGTTAACTAGGTGTTGGGATTCATGCAAGGAGAGCACGATGACTATTTTGGAATGTAATATAGTGATTTGGAAATGAATATATGACTGATGTAGGATAATATTTATGGATAGATGATTAGTGAGGCTTCTTATGTATGAGAAGCATTATAATGTAGATTTTATAATAATATAAGTCTTCACATGTTGGTGAACTAAAATTAGGGTGAGACTCCCATCAATTTAGTGGATGGTTCAATTTGTATTTTTGGATTTATATTGAAGAGATAAAGTTTATGATATGTTTTAAGTAATTAATTGGATATTTTAGAAGTAGAAAGATGGGTGGAAAATAACTGGAATGATTTTTTGGGTGGTTGATATTTGAAAAGGGAAAATGTTGTGGTTGTAATAGACATAGGGTACCAAATCTAGTACTATTAGTGGAGTAACTAGTGGGGACTCCCACTAGTTTTATCCATCAGGTGGCTGGTGGGATTCTACTGAGTACACAATGAACTGTTAGGTACCTAATGGATGTCCATCGAGTACCTGGTAGGCCCTAAAACTATTTTATTTTGATAATAATTTTGGTATTTTTCTAGATGTTATATTTTATAACCCCATCTATAAATTTTGTATCTAGTTATCTGGAAGAAGAGGGGCATCCCACTTTTTCTCTCCAATATCCCTTACTTTTTCCCTTTTGATGTTATATGATTTTGGGGTGTTTTATTATGTAAATATTGGGTAAGATTCTACTCTTACTCTTAATTTTTATTCTCCTTATATTATTTTAATTCTTGGTTTGTGCCACCTAGGGATTTGAGTTGTGATTCCAATGGAATCTCTTTATAAATATGATCCTTTCATGTGTGGTGCAAGGAGGAGGCTTGGGAAGCTTGGATTCTTATTGTTGTTTTTTTATCTTATGTGTATCCCATGGCTGGTTTATTTGGATATTTTTATGATTTTGGTTTAAATTTACACTTGAATTGAGTTCATAAATTGATTATTTTTTTCAAATCAGGTCTAGGTGTGCATCAAGAGTGTATCACACCCCTTTTCTCAAGGTTTCAACATCATTAAAATTCCCTATAAGTTTGGGAATCAATTATTTCAATCATTGTTTTATTTTATGGTGTATTGTTAATTAAATTGTTGTCATTTTTTATGAGATAAGAGCTTGTTGTAGTCAACGGATGTAATTATGAGCTTGGGATTATTAAATTAAAGCATGATTGAGGTAAGTAATCTTTACTCACTACATATATTGATCTTGTGGATTATATTATTGTTTGTATTATTATTATTATTATTATTATTGGAATGTTATATGACATTACTCAATATCAAACCATAAATGGATAAATCTATCATCATCCTAATTTTCAATAAGGACAATATATCTTTCTAAATGGTTTGTTGGTGGTTATTTGTTTGAATGACTGTTAGTGGCCCATTTTTGGGATTTTTTGGCGGTGTGAGTTGGTTTTTGAATTAGTTTTAAAATGGAAAAGATTTTAACATTAAAATATTATTTTAAAATAAATATATATATGGGAATGTAAATTCTAAATGAAATGTTATGTATTAAAGGAAATATTTTGAAATGGGATTTTAAAACAAAGAGTTCATTTTCCATAAAATCCTAACTTGTTTCAATAGAAAATAAAGAGGATATTTGGGTGAGTTTTGCAGGATTATTTTTATTTATTTTGGGGTAAGACCCTTTTTCTTTAAATTCAGGCTTTTGATTTAATTTTAAAAAAAATTAGAGACTTTTTTGAATTATATTTTGATAAAATACAATAGATCTTGGTTTGATAAAGGATTTGTTTCATTTAACCTCATGATGATTATACTATGTTTTCAAAAGCTTGTATTCTTGTGTCTGCTTATCTATTTATGGTATCCTTGTTGTTATTATATATTACATGATGATTCATGATAAAATATGAACCATATATGATACCCTCCCTTGGGTGATGGTTTGGTTGGTTTGTATTGAAATACATGTTAGGTTTCCTTTTAGTATAAGTATATAGAAACCTTGATATACCCTTGAGAAATTAATTGAGTTTATGGATATGTTATTAACCATCCTTCTTAGAGTGAATCATCGGGTTTGGGGGACTTTGTTTTAGTGATAACTTGTTGGTTTTAATCAAGGTTCATGGAAAAAATTGGGATTTGGTTTTGAAATTATTTAAGAGTAACCATCCTCCTCAGTTCTTATGGTAGTTCTTTCTTAATGGGCCTCAACGGTCAAGGAGGTAGTTTTTCCCTTTGATATTTTATTGATGGATAAGGATAGATTTTTGAAAAATTACACAATTATTAAATAAACCCTCAATGTGGGTTGGTATTTGAGGAGAAAAAGGTTATTATGATTTCACCTTAGTGTTTGACTAGGAATAGAGAAGGCCTTCTCTTGGATGTTTGATTAGGAGGAGAGTGAGTTTCTCCTTAGATTTGTCTTATGTCTTTTTGAGGTGGATTAATTGGGCATGTAACCTATGAAGAAGTGATACTCATGTGATGAGCCTATTAATTGGTATAAAACCCTATGGGATATAATGTATTTTATTACCTCAGGATTTAGTATTTGTATTGAGGGGTATAACTATTTCACTTTCAAGGTTGTGTGAAATGATAATAAACCTAGATAATGATAATGACTCTCCTAAAAATTATAATCCCTATAGGTGATAGGTTATAGTGCAATATTATATGTATCTCTGAGAGGTAAGGATTATTATATTGATGGTGATGAGAGTACCTACCAAAAAGAAATTTTTTTCATCCATATTTCTTTACCAGGATTAGAACAAGTTTAAAGAAAACCCTTATTGTTTATGATGATGTTATTCATATGGGACTTGATTGATCAGTGTGTAGATATAAGGAAATATAATTTTTTATTGGGGAATAACCCATATTATGACTTTTGATTTATGGTATAGGGATGGAGGTGATCTATAGATAATATGATGGATATCTATGATAAGGATTGGTGAGATGAGATAGGGCATGGAAAAAGAGTCAACTTATTATCATATATCTCTATGACTTATACTTTATTTTTCCTATTTATTTTATCATAGTACTGATATTTAGATGATATTTTTTACTTGGGTACCTCTTTAACAACGCTTTTTTGGTTTTCATTATCATTTGGAAAATTTCATTGATGGTTGGGGCCTCTTTGAATTAGGGGTGTCCAAACCTACCCCAACTCAATCAACTAGACCCAAACTTACCAGGTAAAGTTGGGATGGGTTGAGTTAAACATGGGATATGAATGGATCATGTTAATTTGGGTAAATTTGGGATAAATTCATGTTATATCACGAGTTGTAAAAATAAGAAACCAACCCAACCACTACCTAATTTATTTCCTCTGGAGGTTGGGCACTCGGATTTTCTCTTATTTACTCTCAATTTGAGAAATATTATAGAAATTATAGGTAATTTTTATTAAACTTAATAGTTACCTATAATGATTTTTTGTTAGATAGCTTATAAAATTTTAAAATAAAACACATTAAATGACTAAATAACTTTAATAAATTTTTATTGAATTTGCTTATTTTAATTTCATCACTTATTGAAATTTTTATTAAATATGATTATATGTATGTTTCCTTCAATATATGTTTTGATTTTTGGATTATACATCTTATATGTCATACCTAATTTATTTGGAAATTATAGTTAATTTTTTTTTGTATGATATAAATGACTTGGGTGCTTCATATGATAATGTGTTTCTTGGTATTTTTAAGTAATTTTTTTTACAATTTTGAATTGAAGTTAATAGGGATAGTTATTCTGTTTGTATTTTTAATATTTTAAGATGTCATTTTTTTTTTTAAAATTCATTAATTTTTTACAATATTTTATTCTTTCCTATAATGTTTCTTTACTTAACCATACTGAACCCAAATTGAGTCACCTTAGGTCAATTCTGGTCAGTCCATTATGAAAAAATGTTTATAGCCAGATCAAACCTAACTCGACCACTTTTGATTGGGTTAGGGGAAACTTTTACCAAAATAAACCCATAGACCCCCTAATTTGAATGCTAATTTCTTTATTCATGATATGATAAATATTTTACATGATATTTTGGGTTTTTATAATTAATGTTCAGTGAGATGACAGATGGGTTATGTGAGAGTGAGAGAGAGGGAGTCATTCTGGATGTGAGTCGATACCTCTTGGTGATAGAATTTGATGATATGAGAGAGAATGTGTTGAATAACTCATTAGGTTATGAGGGTGTATGAGTCATTGATTACATATAGGTGGGACATGTCCTATGTTGGGTAGTATGATTATGAGTCATCAGGGTGTGTGTCTTCTAGCCATTTGGGCATGTGGGTATGGATTTTATGGGAATGTGTGGGTTATATTTTTGAGTGGGTTGAATTTTACCTACAAAACTTTCACATGTATCCACTTAATATCTAGAACTATGTGAGTTAAGGTGAGTTGGGGAATCTTACTTGTTCATTGGATTCAAACCCTACTCATGTATACGACATGGGTTTCGATGTACATGGGTAGAGCTTTATGTATTTTTTTAGGCACATGTATCATCATAGAGCTACATATATGGCTTTGAACAAGAAATTTTTTATAGGAAAGTAATTCTATAATATATTTATTATTATTTAGTCTAAAGGGAATTTATTTTATTTTATTAAGTTATATTGAAAATATACCAAGAATTTTTTGAATTTTTTCATTTATTAAAAATGTGATTTGTATTAATATGATTCTATGTGTTGATGAATTGTGTATAATATTTAATTTTATATTCTAGAGTCTGGGTATCCCTCTTGGATCCCTGTTTTATTTTTATAGGTTTTGGATATGTCCATTATTGGGATAGGTAAGGAATTTTTTCTCATAAGGATAACCCTTAAGCTTTATATTGAGGGTATGGTCTCCTAATTAATTATTAATAACCTAGATAATAGTTGGAAACCTTTTATTTATAGGAACACCTAATGTGATGTTTCATCATTGGATTTCTCAATGGTAGGGAGATCTGGGTCAGGGTGTTACAAGGAAACATTTTTATTCTCTAATGTACATGATGGCTATTGGAAAGAAACTAATTATTAAACCTAGAATAGTAAAGAGTATGACAGAGCAAGTTAGTTGATCAAGGATTGTAAGAAGTCATATAAAAGTAGGAAAAAGTCTTATCTGAATTGATGGTGCAGATATTTGGAGTTTATTGTTAGTGATCATGATTTTTGAGGCATTACTGAAGTCATGGGTAGTGTGGGTTTAAAAGGGGGATAAATTTATAAATAAGGTTAAATAGAAATTTTGAGGTACTGAGTAGAGTTAGTGAGGTAGATTATAGGCTCATGATACCTCCATAGATGGAGTAAATAAAATATTTATTTTATGTGTCACAGTTGAGGAAATACATCAATGGTTTACACCATGTGATTGAGTGTGTAAATTTAGTGCTATAATGTGATGAAATTTTTTTAAACATATTATAAAATTAAAGAACATGTGGTGAAGGTTTCATATAAATTTTTTATTTCATTGGATTCGGTTTTTTAAATTCATAGTGATATAGAGGAGAGAACCTAGGAGTAATAGTACTAGATGAGGTCATAATAACCCAAATTATTTTAGTTTCTTTATTTTTTATTTATTTATTTGTAGTTTATATATGTGTTATGATTAAAAATGTTTGAGTAATAAGGAAGTTATTTCATTCCTGTAATGTTTAGGTTTTTCCCATTGTTTTTCACTTGTGGTTATGTCATATAATTTTTTAGGATAATTTTTTTAAGTTGGATCTATTGTGGAGATATGTGCATTGTTGTTTATGTTGGTTCATGTGTTTTAGATAGTTTTTAGATATTTATGTGTTTATAACTTAAGATATTATGGTTATTGTCTGTTATTGTTTGGATTAAAAGTTTAAAAGGTGGATATATTGTGTTAGTGTGAAAATTAATGGTCTAGGATTTTGTGACCCTTATGGGGGATTTTGGTCATTTTGTGATTAAAGGAAAAAATAGTGATTTTGATCCAATTAAAATTTTAAGAGGGTTTTTTTCCAAAATTGTTTTGAAAATGGTTATTTAATTATTTAGTTTCAAAATTTTATTTAAATATTATTATGACTATAGTTTTGAATTGTTATTTTTTAGATTTATTTAATTAAAATTATTTTATAAATAATTTTAATATTATGAAATATATTTTTATAAGTGGATAAAGAACTTGTTTTTTATTTGATAGATTTTTATGCTGTGAAAGATAAATATATTTTATGTAGTAAATTACTTTTTGAATGAATTATATAAAATAATTTATTAATTCATTATTGAAGTATTCATTGTATTTTCTGTTAATAGAATTTAAATATGGTGATTATGATAATCTATGTTGGAAATATTGATTTTTATGATGTTATTATTTTTTCTTATTTTACGATTTTTAGGGATTAAAATTATACATACATACATATATAAATACATACATGTGTGTGTATGTGTATTTGATTTATTGATGTCATGATGAAATGATTTTTATTATAAAAAAGTATTAAAAGTATTTTATGGAACTTATTTATTTAATAAATTATAATTTTGGTTTATTATTATTTTATAAATATTATTAATTAATTATAATGGACGGTAATGTAATTAAATAGTGGATGAAGTACCCTCGACCAAATGTGTTGAATGTGATTAATACGGTTCACACGCAAAAAATATTATGTGTTGAAACCCAACCCCAGAAATCCTAGAACTAGTCTCTAATACCATTACATATACATGATTATAAGGAATTAAATCCTAAAGGATCAAATAGTTTAGTAGTCATGGGAAACCGAATACATATACGAGTCTTTTATTATAAATGAATCCACTAAATACAAAATATTTTTTCATTTCGAGGATAACTTTATTTTATCTAGTATATCAATGAATATCTTTCATAGTACACTTCTTGGATTATTTGGTAACAGAAATAAAATAAGGGTGAATTAAAATTCTCAATAAGGGTAAAGTATATAAGAAGAAATGTAGTTGGAGGCTTTCAAGAGTGGTAAAGGCTCCTTATAATCTTTCATCAGTCTGAGGTTCAAATTTTGGTGGGAGAGGATTTTTTTTGGTAGGAAATGATGCAGGCATGACACAGGTATATGGTGATGCGGGCATGATGCAAGTAGATAGTGATGCAGGCATAATGCAGGAATGACGATGAACTGGGACTTTGGGTCAATTTGTGGGCATTTTTCTCCATGTAATGGGCTTCATGCCCATTAGGATTTTGAGCCACGTACTGAATAAATAAGTCTTGATGGGTGAGTTATCCCTTAGGGGTTTCTATGGCCTGACTTTCTATCCTGTGTGTATGGTGTGTGTGTGTGTGTATGTGTGTGTTTAATTTATTTTTACCCCCCAAGAACCTAATATATATATATATAACAATACTTAATAAATAATTGGGAATAATAATTATGACATGGTAAATAATTGAACACAGATACCATGTAATCAAAAAAATAATAAGGAATTTCATAAACAATTTTGAAAGATAATAAAATAGAATCACATACCATTGAAATAACTAGATAAGTAAAAATAAATATGGAAAGGTAAGAAACTAAAACACATTCCATTTAATCAATGAACTGAGAATGAAATGAAACTGTAGATATGTTGATGAAAAGTCTCATGGATAAATAATAACTAAATCAAAATGAAGGAAATGCTTAATTATTTGACATCATGTATCTGAAACATGAACCACTACCATCAAGACCTTTTATAAGATAGTTTAATTCAGTGGGTATAAATCCATTTATTCTTCTTGTAAACAAACTCAAAGGGTTTGTTGCCAACTAATTTCATCTCATGAGACTACTGATGCATTGAGGGGATTACATTAACTGGTCCCCAACTAGTAAGGCTTACATTAAATGGTCCCCAACCCATGTAGTGAGTGTCCAAAGCATTCCTCATAAACTAAATAATCAATTTAAATAAATAAAGTTCCTTATAAAATATTATTATTGAGTAAAAAATATAGATTTATCAATATTTCCTAGTCAATCAAATAACTTTCAAAGTAAACAATGCATGTAAAAATGATATATGGTATAAGTAATAAATATATTCATAATTAATTCTATAGATAATTAGCGGAAATTTAGTGTTCAGTGATCATTGGAAATTGAATATTTCAAAGGGAATAACAATTCAATCAAGGAAGTGAATATGAATAATATCCTTAGCCAAATAAATTATAAACCTTACAGATAAGGAATAATTATGGTATCAAGAAAACATATCCCAAGTGGAGTAAAAATAAAGGTTTTTTGTTTTTGATGAATAGAAATACTATAAAAATATCTTTTTAAAACATTCTTGAGGAAAATATCCTTTTGTTTTAGTAAAAACCTTTTGAAAAACCTTTTCTTTGAAAGTAACACTTGAAAAAAAATCTTTAAAAATAAACCTTTTAAACATGAAAATAAAGCTTAAAATAAATGAAAATGGGTAAATCTATAAATGCCATATAACGTAAAAAAACATTCCTTTGTCATGGTAAAATTTTTTGAAAATACCATGTTTGGAAAGAGATAAGAAGATTACTTTGAAAACATGGTTAAAAGACAAAAAGGGTAAAAATATATTTAATAAATAAATTTTGAAAGGTTAAAAACCTTTTTTAAAACCTTTTTATCGAAATTTCTTATAAAATAAAATAGGTTTTCTAACTAAATAGAGAATTAAGTCACATTTTCTTAAAAAAATTATAATACATTTTGAGTACAAAAGAGTGTGAAAATGGTACTAATACTTGAAAAAGGTTATAAATAACCAGTAGAGAGTAAAATTAAATGGTTTATTGAAAAATTTTCATATAATTTTATTTAATGGAAATACTTTTAAAAGATAATTTAAATTATTCTTGAGAAAAATAATCTTTAAACATTCCAAAGTGTCTCATACCACTTGGAAATATTTGAAATCATAAACCTCTTGAAGGAATAACATTAAATGATAGTTTTAAAAAATTAATATAAAATTATTAATGATATAATATGTCAAGATGTTCATTATATACATCACATGAAAGAAGTAAGTGGTGAACATGAAATTTATATCATGAATGTAAAAAGTGAGATGAAAATCCCTTACTTTGAGCCTGACTTGTCTTGTGTGTCTTTATATTCATGAATAGTAAACTTATGTTAATTATTTACTTGATTAATAAATATTTTAATGTTTATAACTAATTTTATTTCACTTATTACCATGTTTTATACAACAACTTAAATATTAAGTTTACATCGGGTGTTTTGACCAAATTGGGTTAATGTGTCAAAAATAACTTTGGTAGGAAAACTATGGTCAAAGGGTTCATTACATAAAATCTCCATAATGATAATCATGAAAAAATTATAATATTTATACATCAATTATACTATTCAAACCAAACATTAAATATGGTTATTAAAAATTAACCAACATTATAATCATGGTGACGGTAGGTCATACGTACACATGAGTAACATTCCCATTTTTCAATAATTGTTAGGGAAAGAAGGTAAGTAACATTAATATTTCTAGAATGATAATTATATCATAAATACCATATTATTTAATCATATATACATATATATATATAATTATTTTTATGAATGAAACACTGATTTAGCATACATCTCACTGAGTTATTTAATCATATATACATACGCATGAGTAACATTCCCATTAGTGGATGATATTAAAAAATTATTTTTCATGAGATGTACGCTAACTCAGTGTTGTATTCATTTCAAGATATAAAATATATTGAGTTTGTTTAAATTAGTAAATATATTATAAATAATAGGGATATTATATTCCCTTACATGTTTGATGTTGCATGTCATACATGTTATCGAATACAATGTTCTTACTTTAGATTTTTGTGGAATTACATTATGGATGGAGGTTGGAATTCCATTTATGAGTTAGTTTCTTGTGACACTTTAATGTTGTGAGTGGAAAATATTAATAAAAATATGGTTGGTAGTGAAACTCATATTATTCACACTCAAATCATTCTCTTCTATTTATCATCACTTGGTGGTTCTTATCTTGAGTTTGTTGGGGTATGGTATAAGATTCATTAATGAATGATTATTTATTGAATAGGCATAAGTGGTATATGACTCTAACCCTCTAAGTTTTCTCCATTATGACTAAATCATGGTTTTTATCATCAATTACTAGTTAAAAAATGAAAATCTATAATTATGATTAATATGGATGAGAAATAGTTATGTTTTTGTTAAATATATTGTGTTCTTTGGGATTATAAAGACTTTGGGTTTCTCCAGAGAGCTTCATATTTATTTTATAAAGATTTTGATTATTATTTTGATGAGTTTTAATTGAATTTTAAGGTTGGAGAGTAGATGAGTAGGAATTTAGAGAATATCTTAATGGATTGCAGTTAGTGGAATGTATTTAGTTCTATTAAAAATCTTATACGGATCACCGGGAGGCTAGTGAACCATCCAATGGAAATGTAAGCCTCTATACACCATTAGGAGGCTGATAGTGATCCATCAAGAACCTAATGAGCCACAAAGAATTCATTAGAGGCCTCCTGGATCTAGGTGGATCCACCCAACCCCATTATTAATGGGGGTTCATTTTTATTTCAATTTATGAATTTTAACCTAGTTTGGGGGAGTTTGGAGGAATAGTAAATAAATTGATTTGACTCCAAATTATCTCAAGACTATATTATCTTTTTTTGGTGATATCATTATCAAGTATTGTTAGAATCATGATCTATAAAGTGTGGTGGAATCAGGATAAGGAGTAAATCAAAATCACAATGGTTATTTTTAAATTTTGTATGGTTTCATTTTTTATTTCGTTCTAATTTTAATTTAACTTCTAGTTTGGGTAAATATTTGTTTTTTAGTGATTAAGGAACGAATTTTTATTTGATTGTTGCATAGATTTTTAATTGATCATTGGATGGGTGATATCAAGCCTCTATGATTTTAATTGGTTATTACTTATGTATTTTTTTAATTTTATATTTCGGTTTGACTATGGGGTAGATTAATGGAATGAAAATGGAATGAATTCTTAAATTATTAAATTATATGAATTAATTTTAGGTAATTGTGTAAAATAATCATGATTTATAGAATGAAAAATATAATTATTGATGTATTGATGTTAATGCCATATGATAAAAGGAGATTCAATGTAGACTCTAGGTCCTTCACTCATCCTCTACATTGTGTCTTAGGGGTGTTAGAGGAATTAGAGTGAAGCTTAGTGGTGGTCTGAAGGTGTAAAATGGGTTTGGTCCTCTTAAGTGTCAAAACATACATTTTGGGAAGGCTTATATAGTGGTGTATGTTGTAGTTTCATATGTATTGTGGAAGGTTGTCCATTTTCTCAGGTTTATAGAGTTATTATCTAAATTAACCATTTTTGTATGGGTTATATTATAAGTCCATCTATGTGATGGATTTAGGCATTTGGGTAGGTTTAGTCAATTGTTGTAATTTTTATAAGATATGGGGATAAATTAAACACCCATTTCAGAATTTTTAGTGCTCTATAATCATTTTCAAGATGATTGTATATCATGGTTGATTCCTAAAGTAAGGGTAAAAATGGTGATGGTATCTGGTTCTATACTATAATGGTTCATGGTTAGAGTCTAGGTTTTATGGTGAAATAGTTGTGGCCAAATCCACTATATTGTGGCAGTTTTTAAATTAATATTTATATATAAGAACAATCACTATTTGTGTGAGGAAAAGGCCATTTTGAAAGCCTATATTTTCATATATCATTTATCTAGGATTTTTTATCCCATGGTTAAGTCTTTACTACCATGTGGTAGGTTTTGTGGCATATTTTTGTTGGTTTTAGGTTGAGGTATTTGTTTTCTGACTCTTTCCACTAGGTTTATGCATTGAGGTGTGGTGACACACTATTCATGCCCTGCATTACTCCTTTATAAAGGTGGGAAACCTATACAGCCATGCTTGGTTATATTTAATCCTTGACCAAAATGGGATGATGGGATGACATATATTTCTTCCATGGATTCCTCCTTAGAGCTCAGCACCTAGTATGGGTCACCCTCACAGATTTAATACATGATTATAAATCTCTTTCTTAGTGCCATATCAATATGGATACTAGTTAATTACACTATTTTCTATTGAAACAAGGAAACTACCATAATTTTGGAGCTTGTGATGGTTGTAAATATTGGTCATGTTGTACATCTATAAAATTATTCCTTTGTCACAGTTAAGGGCATCTCATATATGAGGCATCTCAGGAAAATTACCTAAGGAATCATGTATCCTATATGGGTCAACTTATGTCATGATCATAAGGAATCAAAGGATAGATACATTGGTAAGACCATGTACACTGCATGGGGTAGTGGTTCTTGTATATTTGGTGGGTGTGTTCATAAGTTTAACATCTTGTGGGGACAGGTAGGTCACAAGTTTAATATCTTGTGGATACAGTTAGGTCACAAGTTTAATGTCTTGTGGGTAAAGGTAGGTCACAAGTTTAACATATTGTGGGGATATATGGGTCATAGGTTTAAGGTATTATGGGGACAGATAAATCATAGGTTTGGCATCTCATGGGGATAGGTAATTCATAGGTTTAATGTCTTTTGGGGATAGGTAAGTCACAAGTTTAATGTCTTGTGGGGACAAGTAGGTCACAGGTTTAACATATTGTGGGGATAGATAGGTCATAGGTTTAATACCTTTTGAGTATAGGTAGGTCATGGGTTTAATTATTTATAGGGATAGGTTGGTTTAAGTGTATTCCCATAGGGAAGAAGATCAGACTTCAGGTTTGTTTCCCTCTATGGGTAAGACATGAAGATTTAATGGTGGGGTTGAGGAATCGAGATTGAACCTCAATGAGGTATCCCGAGAGTGTTGGAATGTCAGGGTTGAACCTCATGGATTCATCATATGTACCTTGTCAAGTGATAAGGATCAAAACCCATATAGTTCAATACTATAGTTTAAGGTCATGTTTTTGGACCGTTCCATGCGGTTTAATGTCATGTGGTAAGGATTCTCATGTCATGGATGGAGAAATAGAAATGGATGGTCTAGGGATTATGTATATGATTTAATTGTTGTTTTGGGGGTTTAATCATAGGTTTGGGGGGGATGGTGTGGCGTAACTCATTTGAACTTCCCAATGTCGGAGGATCATCCCATGATGGGAAAGTATAGTGTTATCCCATGATGATAGTACATGGGGAATCCTATGTTCATTGAACAGGTTAATAAGTGAGGTTTCATACCATTCCATTCATACATGGGGTATCCTATGTTCACTTCATAGGATAAGGATACATTTTTACATCATGCGTTGAGGATTTTGTCGTACAATTTAAGATTGTATGACTAGGATATTGGGCTATGTAGTTTAACTTCTTGTAGCTCAGATGTGGGATGGGTATGCACCTAAGGAGAACATTTCTTTGTAGGATAAGAGTATAATACACTAGGCCTCCATTACAAGAAATGTGTACTATTTCTCCAAATGATTATACTATTGTATCTTACGTGTCTACTGCACAGGAACCTCTAGGTGGCACATGGCATGAACACTGCCATAGTGAAGTGGAAATGGGGATCCTGGTCTTAGGGTGACTATTCTTAGGAGAAATAGATATTATTGTGCTTATTCTTATGATAAAAAAGGTGATATAGTTGTATAGGTCATGCTTGAATAAAAGTGGTTAGACACAAGGTTGGGGATACCAGTCTCATGGGTAAACCTGATCAGAGTGGGATAGAGAACCTGAGCACTAAAATGGAATGCAGATATTCTTGGTGGAAGGAGGAATTAGTCTAGGGACACAAAGGTTATTGTGTGCAACTATATATATGAATACACAAGTGGGGTTGTGTGAACTGTAGGCTCTAGAACAAGGAAACATCATGGATCTTGGAAACATATGTTCATGAAACTTCTGGAGACACCTGATACTTGGGTTTATGAGAAGGTAGATTCTCATGCATGAACCCACTTATCATTTAGGGGAAGTTTAATGAGGACATCTCAAACATAATATAAGAAAAATTTTGTCCTATTAAAGGTTAATTGTGAAAGTTATCTACCTTTGGGTGTCCATTAAAGTTTTGGAGTTACATGATTTTGTGCAAGAATGGGTTGCACGAGTAAGAGTCTAGGATTCAAAATCTAGATATTTTTTCCATAAATAGAGGGGTTATTATCTATTTATAGCCTAACTAGGCATATTTTGGCATGAAACCCTAATTGTGTCATGAAACTTGATTGATTTATCCCTATGACTTTTCCAATAGGGGGTTGGGTAAGGAAGTGGCCCAACGATACCTTTCTCATGAAAATTTTTTGCGCACCAATATCTAGGGTTGAGTGAAAGGGTCTAAATTCTCATGTAACTATCTTTTTAACATTTTGGAAGTTCTATAGTGCTCTCAAATATTTTTTTCTTTAACATATCATTTTGTACATAGGTCAATTGCACATGGAGATAGAGAGTTACATGCAATGCATTGAAGTTGTGAACATTTACTTCCTTGGATCCTGAATGGTCCATTGGTTCAGGATTTTTCTTTATTTTAAATAAAACCTAAATTTCAGGATTTGAGACACATTTTTAGTGCCTACAAATTCCCCCTAGGAATTGGAGCTAATGGGGAATTTGAATGTCAATTTCTGAGAAAAACATTGAAACTTGGGGTAGTTTTCCACAATGTAATTCAACTTTCAATATAGGATGTGAAAACTAGTTTCACACATGTGTAACTTGGGGGACCCATTCCTATAAATAGCAGAAGTGGGGACCTATATGTTCACTTAACTTTTCTGTGAGATAAGTATCTCTCATATTTAGAACTTGAACCCTTTACACTAACTCCCAAGATTTAAGCCATGATGTTCACACAAGTCCTTTTTACATGACAATATTGTTCACATAAGTCATCCTCTTGTGTGAAGTGATTCATATTTGCACGACATTAACCCATTTTCATGAAACAATAGACAGATATGTGATTAAATCTTATAAAATCCTCAAAAAATATAAATGAACTATCAAGCTGATCAAGTATCCACTTCTACTTATGATGCTACCATTAGGAAAGAAATAGATAAAAATCCTAAAATTCCACAGGATAGAAGATTCATTTCTGAGAGCACAGAGCTATTGAGTCTGCTGTCACAGGCCCAAAGAGGGTATTTTATGAGCAACAGACTGCCTCTATATAACTTTGGGATATTGGATGGTGTGGTTATCTCATTAATTAAAGTGAACATGCTAAGGTTTTGGTTTTATTATCATCATAAGATTAACCATTGGAATATTGTTTTTGTCGGCTATCTAATTAGGAAACTTAAAACTACTATCATTTATACCTTGAGTAGGAGGACAAAGATAGTGACAGGGGAGCATCCCTCAGATGAATACTTCCTTTCCCACTATTCAAGTGTCATTTAGAAAACATCCAAAACAACAACATGGGATGGTATGAAGACCGTGATCTATGAGTTGAGGGAAATTTCACTGATCAATGGGTGTGTTCATACTAGGTTAACTTCACATGTGAAGAGTATGGTGTTGAGCTATGACATATTAGTTTATAGTAAGTAGTTTGGATGTCCCAATTCCACATTTACTACCAACCAGATCTATTGTTGGAGCTATTTATTAGGTGGTCTCCAGAAACAAAGACCTTCTACCTCCATTATGGGGAGGTTGAGATCATCTTGTAAGAACCTCACTACATTGGCATAATTACTCTAATGATATTTTAATATCATGAATTATTCTCAACACCCAATACTTAGGGTAACATGGATCATAAATTGGTATAAAGGGATATATTATCAAACCAGTTGACCCTGGTGTTGAAGTACACCCCCCCCCCACTCCAGAAGGATATTGTGTTCATATCATAAATGGGATTGTTCCTAAATGCACTGACCATAAAAAATGTCAGAGTGGCCAAAGGAGTGTCCTAAATCATATAAAAGGAGGAGGTTGGGATCCTACTGGGTGATCTTGGAATAGGGACACTACCAATAATGGCGCTACAATGTGAATGATTGATAGTAAGTGTTCATATACATGATTTTCTTAGCCACCTTCTTGAGTGGTTGGATGCTACCAGTCAAAGACACCTGGATGGTCTTGTGACTTGGGACACTGGTGATGGCGACGATCCTAGTGTCAAGAAACTAGGTGAACTTAGGGTCTTAGTGATGGTATATTTCTACCATCATTTGGGGAAGGTTTGGAGGGGAGACACACCCCAAAATATCATTAGTCTATTCCAATTTTATCATGGATATATTATGATGTGCTTCGAGGGGAATGAGTTTCCCAATTCCATTACCCCCCCCCCCCTCCCCCCCCCAAACACTAGTGTATGGATTTTTCTCTTCAATACTACTGGAGTTTGACCAATGATGCTCAATAATAATTGAGTGATCGAAAAAAATTAGAAACCTTAGGAGATTAAAATTTCATCCATTATTGGCCCCTTTTGGAGAGATGGTTGATAATTTTGATGGGACGTTAGAGAGGAGGGGATATATGCAGTCTTTTTTTGATGGAGTGATGGTTGCGAGGATTGATAGAAACATATATTGTGAACCATATACTCCATACTCATTCACACTCCTAGGTGGCTCCCAAGCAAGCACAGCCTCTATCTTCGCTGGATCCACTGCAACTCTAGCCTATGAGATAACATGTCCCAGAAAGTGGACCTCTCATACCTAGAACTAGAACATTGAGAGCTTACCAAAAATCTGGTGTTCTCAGAGTGTATCCAGAACTATCTGCAGATGATAGGCATGTTCCTCCTCCATTGCTGAGTACACTAAGATTTCGTCGATGAAGACCACCACAAAGCGATCGAGGTATTGATGGAAGATCATGTTCATGAGTATCATGAACACTTCAAGGGAATTGGTCATGCTGAATGTCATAACCAAGAACTCATAGTGGTCATACTGACTTTTGAAATTTGTCTTATTCACATCATCATCTCGTACTCTGAGCTGATGATAGCCTGATCTGAGGTCTATCTTTGAAAACCAACGAGCTCCCTTCAGTTGATCAAAAATATCATCAATCCTCTGTAGTGAATAATTATTCTTCACATTCACCTGGTTCAGGCACTGATAGTCCACACGGAGTCTCAAACTCCCATCTGCCTTCTTGGAGAACAAAATCGGGGTTTCCCATGGAGAAACGTTGGGCCTTTAAAACCCCTTGCTCTGAAGGTCCTCCAACTGTACCTGTAACTCACGAAGCTCCATGGGAGCCATCTGATATGTTGGTGTAGATATCAGTGTCGTCATGGGGTATAGGTTGATGTGAAATTATACCTCTCTGCATGGATGTAGTCTTGGAACATCATCAAGAAAGACATCGACATACTGGTCCACCACTACAGGATAGCCCGAACTCTAAACATCTACTGCTCTGAGGGTAAGGCTATCCAACTGATGTGTAATCAGTTTCTGCCTCCTCTAGGTAAGTCTTTCCTATGCTGTAAATGTTCCCTTCTCACCAGTGAAAGAAAAAATGTTCCCATCTATGCGGGCACACCACACTTTGTGTCTAAAACAGTCAATTTGAGCATGGACTATGGATAACCAGTCCATACCCAAGATGATGTTGTAAGGACTCAACGCCACTACTAAAAGATCCCAGCCGAATCTCTCGCCTCATAGAGTAATATCACACTGTCGGTACTAGTGTGTAATCGTCAAATATTCTCCCATATGAGTCTCTAGACATAAGGATCAAGACAATGGCTCCACTGGAATCTCTGAGTTCCGAACGAGGGTCATGGAAATAAAAGAGTGACTGGAACCTATGTCTATAAGTACTACAACTAAGGTGGAGTAGAAATAGATCGTACCTCTAATCATCTTTGTAGTGTCGTGGTCATAGGCCTCAGCTGCCTGGAGATGAGTTCATCCCTGTCCACCTGATCCCTGTAGTCTGGGTGGACCACCTGGTGGTGGGGGCGGTAGAATCTCATATCATAGCTCACCGCCACTGCACGGCCAGCTCCTATACCATGTTCGCCTGCTAACTGCAGACCCCCTCGGTCAAACCTTTGCCTCTGCCTCGGTGATCCCTTGACTATCTTCTAGTTGTCCGTATAGCGGGTCGGGCAGTCACGAGCCATGTAACCCTGCCTGCCACACGTGTAGCATTGTCTGTCCCTCATCTGACCTCCTCTACCTCATGAGCTCCACATCTTCGACCCAGTGTCCCAGGGCCATCCACCAGAAGGCTTGGTCTGCTTGGACCTCTGTTTCATCTGCCAAAAACTATCCATAGATGACTCTGCTACATGCCACCTGTTGGTGGGTCTCGCTAACAGTGTCTTCTCATATAGGAATCTCCCCACCAAAAGTGTCTTCTCTAGTACCCCAGCCTTCATTGGTATGCTGAGAGATACTATCGATTCTTTGATCTCCTGTTGAAGACCTTGATCAAAGGTCTGGGCCCTGAATAAAGGGTCTCGTACCATGTCGATGGAGTAGCGGGAGAGATCAGTGAACCTCGTTGAGTACTGGGCCACTGTTATATCGCCTTCCTGTAGATGCAGAAGCTCCTGTATATGCATAGAGCATAAGTTCGCTGGGATGAACTCTGCCCTGAAAAAGCTCTCGAAGTCCGCCAAGACTAGGTTCACCTCATCATGTATCTAGAGAATCAAGATCCACCATCTCCCTACTACTACCTGGAACATATTGGCTACTAGGATCACCATAAGGTCATCTGGTGTCCCAACCAGGCAGAAAACTCTAGCTACGACCTTCAACCAGTCCTCATCCACCTATAGTTTTGTCTCGCCTCAGAACCTCGGAGGCCTCTACCGCTGAAACTCATGCAACGCACTCAGTCGGCGTTCACCCTCTGCCGGTGGGGCTAGTGGAAATGGCTTCCCAATTCGTATTGGTGCTGCTAGTACACCACGCGAAGGTGCTAACATTGTAAGAGGGCCCTGCACAAAGGCCTCATCACTCAGTGGGCCATCTTCACGTACTGTCTCAGGAATCCTGGCTGGCTGTCTACGTGGGGGCATCCTGAAAGAAGACAGGCATACCATGGTCAAAAAGTTATACCTAGTGAGCTGACTCTAAAATAAATCAAAAGGAAAAACTTTCCAAAAACACATATAATCAGTGTTTTCATCCACTAAGTCAGAAATTAGAATTCAGGGTCTGGTGTATGGATACATCATCCGCCGCACCAACACTGGACTCCCTGAACTAAAAACCACACTCATAACACTTAACACTATTGCTACATTGAAAATGTCAGAGTCCTAGTTCTTTGGTAGAACCGACTCTTTTGATACCACTTTGTCACGACCCTTTCCCCAGGGCCCGTTCTGTGACTACCCCAATCCTTTTCTCCAAAGGCCTGGCACTGGAGACTAGCACCAGAAAGACGTATCCCTATAATGGGAAGGCATTGCCTTTAAACCTGTACAAACAAACATACTAGAATGCAACAAGAAGCAACCACTAAGTAACTACTGTCGTAAAAGAGTGCTGAAAGTAAAGGGGGCTAGAATATAAGACCAACTGGAAAAGTACAAGTACAACTGAAAAGTAAAAACAACTGAAAAGTGAAAAGTAGCTCTTGGATCATCCACCACGGATCCTATCTGAAGGGTAGGTACAACTCACGATTAGTAGTCCCTGTGCCACATCATGCCAAATAGTCTACCTCTGAGCACTGACCAGTCCTCGCTCCCTCATCCTCAATCAATGTTGTACATCGTCTGTACAAGACACAATCAGGTGAGGGCGAAGCCCGTGCAGGGATGAGTATAATAATACTCAGTAGGGACCCCGAGACCCCATAGGTCTCCTAAAGTTCCACAAAAGAAAACCACAAAGCATGATCTCAATCACAAATAATGAGGCAATATACAAAACTCAAAAAGATTCTCAGTTCACTAGGTTTTTAGTGAAGTATATAAGTATAAATGATTATTCATAAAGCTAAATCATCTTATTCTATCAAGAGGCACTTCTTCTGACCATACGGAGTCTGACCCACACAAGATCGATAGGTAATAACCCCCGCAATGATCCACATAGGATTGGACCAACCTAGAGTCGATAGATAACTAACCCCAGCTGACCCACACAGGATCTGACCCACACAGGATCGGTATGCACTGACCCAAACAGGATCACTGAGCACTGACCCACACAGGATCTGACCCACACAGAATCGGTATGCACTGACCCACACAGGATCACTGAGCGCTGACCCACACAGGATTTGACCCACACAAGATCAGTATGCGCTGACCCATATAGGATTGCTGAGCGCTGACCTCTATATGATCTTTCTCTAACCTTCTCCTCACTGCCAGCCACTGGATTCCTCGCACTCGGTACGCTCGAGTTTCGTAGAATCATCCCTCAAGATATCGGTCATACCTCGACCGCTACTAAGCTATGAAAAAGAGTAACCCAAATAACTGCCATGTCGCAAGGGTTCCAACTCGTTAGACGGTGGGTTAATCGGACGCCCGTTCTGTGAGTTATAATCATTTTAGTTCTGGGGGCCCGGTTGGATTCGGGTTCTATCCAACCTGGACATACTTCAAATATCTCCAAAACTTGAGAGGATTATACCAAAATAACGTTCTTAATCCAAGGATCCCAACACCATAGATGGTAAGTCAAACGGACATCTAGTTCACAAGATATAGACCTTTAAGTGTTTCTGGGTCTGGGTCCCATCCAACCCGATTGGGCCCAAGTCCCGTTCAACCTGGCCCGACCCGGTCTGGGCTGGGCCGCGGTGGCTCAGCTCGGCCCTCAAGGAGGGGCGGCCTGGTTCGCGTAGGGCGCAACCCACAAGGGGGAGGCCTAGCCCGCATAGGGCGCAGCCTGTAAGGGGGCGGCCCAGCTCGCATAGGGCGCGGCCCACAAGGGGGCAGCCTAGTACGCATAGGGCGCAGCTCACAAGGAGGTGTCCTGCTAAGCGGCGGCCCGCTGGGCAAGCAGCTCAGCCGCGTGAGGCGCGACCCACAAGGGGGGTCTACCCTAGCCACCACCAGGGGAGCAATCCTCAGTTTTCCTAAACGAGTAAAGGTCGTTTGGTTTTCTTCACAGCAGCGGTGGCATGTGGCGCTGCCAGGTGGCAAGCAGGACCTGCTGGAGTGGGTCCTACAAATTCCATCATGGCCGGTTGGTGTGTCATCCGACTTCTCCAGCAGCGTGCAACAGCACACTGCTCCGCCACCCACGGCCGATCGGTGCGTCGGCCGCCTTCCTCCGGTCACCGCGGCTGATGAGCTGTGACCCCCTTTGGTCACCGACAGCATGCAACGGTAGGCCACACCTCATCCACGTTCGGCGGGTGCTGGCCTCTCTCATGAACATCGCAGAATTGTGTCGTGGCCTCCTCTTGCGGTGTGTGTCTACATGTTATCCCCAACGTATCCAGTCAGTTTCACCACGCTGGCGGTCTTCCATGGAGGCGTAAGGATAAAAAGATAGTGGAGGGTTCGGGCCGGGCTCATTAGGCCCATGCCCTCTGCGTTAGCTCGTAAACATGTGGGAAACTAAGGGTTATTAATCAATTGAATTAAATAATAATCAAAACCCTACAAAGATACCCCGCAACAACCTCCTTCTAAAAAGAATGAATCACGGATCAACCCATTAGTTAGTTGGTCCACGTTCTTTGTATTATTCAAGAATGGGGAAGAGGAAAACATTTCAAATGTATAAACAAATATACCCCCTACCTCATAAAACTGTTGGAGAGTGATTGCGCTTGAAGGTGGGTTGTGTTCTTCGTTCCCACAACCAGTTCCCAATGACGTCACTCATACGTCATCCTTCGGTTCGTGGTTCAGCTTCACCCGGCACCTCCCACTAGGATCGGCTCTATCCTCTAAGAGTTCGGAATCTTGGCACTCATTCAGGACTTCGTTTCTTGGTGAATTTGTGCCGATACCCCTACCCAAACTCCATATATATAGGAGAGGGGGAGGTTAAGTAACGACATGGAGAATTAATGGGGGATCATTAATTAGAAACCTTCCTAACTCCCCAATGACTTTGTTACTTAAGATTTGACAGGTCAAGCCATTTATTGTCTTGACACATCGCTAGCCCCACACTCTGCTTGTCCGTTGGTGGAGAAGAAAGAAAATAAAATAATAAACTATTTCTTTTCTTTTCTTTTAAAAAGTTACAAAACTTAAATTTTTCTCCAAACCTACTGCTCTCAAAGTAAATCCTCCCATAAGAGAATCCTGACATTTCAGATTTAATGGTGCCCTCAGATTTTTAATCCAAGCAATGATTCAAAAGTTAGAAAACCCTTCTCGTGTGTTTATTGAATGTACCTAAAAAAAATTCATAAATTCATTCTGGGCACACTGGGCCTTGAAATCAGGCACCATCAATTTTTGCAGGCTCATAATAATTCCATCTAATTAAAAATATTACATGAAAAATTCAGGTCTTTACACTATGTCGTTGTGTGTTTCCTCTACATGTCGCATTTGTACCCCCTTATACATGAAACTATCCTCCTGCACTCACTTGAGAGAAAACTATACCCCCCAAAAAACTCATATTTATACATTTTTTAATCTTATAAAATATATTACAAAATACAATTATCTATACATTTAGTTAAAATATTTTATGAAAATATTTTTTAACATTTTATATCATAAACTAATCAATATTATTTTTTTAAAAAAATATACACCTAGATAATAAAACCCAATTTTTAAAATGATTTCGTGATAAAATAAATCATCACATAAATCCAAATGGTTTCGGTATAAATATTTTTAATATTTAGGTTGTTGAAACTCCTATGTCATTTTTATTTTAAAATTAATTTTTTTAAATGGGACAATTAAGTTCCCATGTAAAAAATACAGACTCAAGAAATTTAAAATTTTCGATGATGTTGGGGTTTAACTATTGTGATTTAGTTTTCAAAAATATAATATATTTAGGAATCAACATTGTGAATGTAATTTAGAATAAGATATAATTTTTTTGGTTCCAAACCCTTCACAGTTTTGATATTTAGTACATGAGGATATTGACTAGTATTTTTTGAAAAAATAAAGTCTAAATGATTATTTGATTCCTCAACTGAAACCATCTCAGTTTTATAATTTATTGAAATATACTAAGGATATTTTTTATCCTAGAGGAAATATAAGGAAATTTAAAGCTATTACAAAATTTATGTCTATTAAATAAAATTTTGGAATATAAAATAGTTGTTTCGATCAGATATTTTCTATGGTTAAATCATTGTTTCCTAAGAGAAATACACTATCTATATATTTATATAAAATCAAGAAATTGGCACATAATTTGGCTCTTAATTATCAAAAGATTCATGTGTTTAGATATAATTTCATCTTATATTATAGTGAATATCAATAAGTAGTTAATTATTCAACATGTATAAAAGAGAGGTACAAAGAGGTACAACAAGGAAATTCTGTATTTGTTCTTGTTAAATAGTTGAGGTATTTTCTAATTACACTTAGGTTTCATCATCTATTTATATCTCACAACATAGTCACATTGATTCCATGGCATAAATCCAATATTTTTATTCATAAAATATTAAATCATCCTTATGGGGGTGATTTATAAAAACAATTTGATCAGGTTCATCATTATTTTTCTTCAAAACTTCATAATGTGTGGTTATTTATTTACTATAATGGTTTTTGTGCATTTGGTTATTTTGGGAATTAATATTCTTTTTGCATTATTTTTATGATTTCATACAACTTTCCTCCTTAGATGTTGAAAATTAAACCATATATTTTTTTGGTATTATTAATTCCAAGATATCCAAAGAATAATATAAATTTTTATTTGAAGCCACTCATTGATGAGTTAATTTTCTCATAGATAAATGGTGTAACTACATATGATGTTATTACATAACATAATTTTACATTTAAAGTTACATTATTGTGGAAAATTAGTGACTTTTTAGTGTATGGTTTATTATCTCGATAGAGTACACACGGCACAAAATCTTGTCTATACTTCATGAGTGACATTAATGTGTTTATGCCTATAAATTGTAGAAAATGTTGATTTTTTACCATCATCATAATTTTTTTAAATTAATCCTTTCTGAAGAAATATTAATAATTTTACAAAAGGTAAAATTTAAGGAGATTGACCTCTAAAATTTATCTCGGATATTTAGATAAAATATATCATCTCTTTATTACCCTCTATTACCTTTTTACTAACTATAAACCAATAAAAAATGGATGGTTTTGAGTGAGATAAAAATTAGATAAAGAAAAGTATATTTTGGTAATTTCAATATTAGTCTGATTTGTTGGTATGATGCATAGTTGATGTAATTTATATTGAGAAAAACTATTTTGATAACATATTTTATACCATGTTGCACACACCTAGAAATACTAGAGATATTATAAAGGAATAGTTAGATCTTATCCAAATTTTTAGACATCCCAAACTTAAACTATTTGAAAATCAAAGACCAAAAATTTTAATGAATCCAAAAAAAAGAATATTTACTTTCTAAATAAATTAATTTATTATTCTATCAATAGACTATATATTTTTGGTTACCATATGAATATTCTACTAATTTATCTTATTGTGTAAAAAGTGGTCATATTACCAAATTAAAAAGTCATGATTTTCATGTCATAATGAAAAGATTATTTCTTATTATCCTTAAAGGGTTGTTGGATTCTTCAATTTAGGATGTTTTGACCAAAATATTATATTTTTTTGATACATTTATAAGTAAATAATAGATTATGATGAAAATAGTATGTTATAAAAATTCATTGTTATAAATCTATGTAAAAAAATATTCCCATCGACCTTATTTAATTCAATGTTACATTTAATATTACATTTGTTGTATGAAGAAAAATGTGATGTTATAGTATGTTTTTGATGGATATACCCATATGAGGGATGCATGCAAAAATTAAAGAATAATGTGTGTAATAAATCATCAGTTGAAGGGTCAATTATAGAAGCATACTTACATGAGGTAATTCCAAATTTCTACTCCTATTATTTTAAATATAAATATCCTTCAAAATATAGTTTAATGGGTCACAATGAGAGAAATGATAATGATGCCATGAATTATAAATTATTAGTATGTAATCAATTTGATCTTAGTTTTAGTAGTGATTATTAATGATGGATTTCAGATGATGGACAACACAGAGTTCATACATATGTTCTACTTGATAATAAATAAATGTCATGATTTTTATAATAAGTAATAATTTTACAAATATTTTTTAAAATTAAACTTTTATTAATTGTTTTATAGATTATATGATAATAAAACCCAAAAAACACAAAAAATTATATTTGATTCTCTTGAATAACATCAACAGTCTAATTTCTCCAATTTGTTTTAAAGAATGGTAAGTTAAATATTTTATAGTTGAACATATAAAATCAATTTATTAGTTTATATATAATTAATTATATTTTATATTTTTTCAAGTATTGAAACATGGAAATAAAATATATAGTATATTATATATGTTGAGTAACCTACAATCCAAATTGGTCAAACCTTATATTTCATATGTGGTTAATAGTTTTCAATTTCATACATGCACAAATGGTGAATCAAAAAAATCAATGAACAGTGGTGATTTTTTAAAATGATCCCATCACAAAGAAAGTGAATTTGACTTTTTTGGAATTCTAGATAAAATAACTGAGTTATTCTATCTAAGATATAATTACATAATAATTTTTAAATTTCATTGGTTTGATATAGATATTGGGTTGCATATTCATCTATGACATGGAGACATTGAAATTAAATATAAAATTATTCTTATAGAAAAAGAACCATTTATTCTTAAATATTGATCACATAAAGTTTATAATAATAATTTTTATATTTCTTTGAGAGATATAAACAATTGGGATAATGTAATAAAAATAAAATCTCATGGAAATAAATTTATGGAAAACGAAATTGGTTCTATGGAAGTGAAAAATATATAAATATTTTAAGAACCATCATCAAATAAATCTATTACTCAAAGATATTATGATATCAAAGATTATCCCTAATAGTTAAGATATGATGGTGTTGATAATGGTGATAATTTAGCTAATGAGTTTAAAATAATGATGGATGATTAAATTAAAGATCAGGGGAGATTTCTGGTATAGGGGAGGAATATGAAGACATTATAATTGATGAATATGAAGGTAAATATGAAAAATGATGTATTACATTCTAGTTATAAACATAATCAATATATATTATTTTTTCAAAAAAATATTTATTATATTTTTATATTTTATATATGTTTTAACAATTTATTCTAGTAACATTATTTTCTATTAGTATCTCTCAAATGGATCCAAATAAATTTGATACAATGATGTGTAGCTTTACTGAGGATGTGCTACTAGGTAATAAGCCTCTCAGTTCATTAATTGAGGGTTCTAAAGTATCATCGGCTACTAGGAGGGGTTAAGGCCTTGTGAAATTGATGATTCTGGATTCTATTCTTGATTGAAATTCATATCTTAACTTTGATCCTCATCATATGAATTAATTTTGTATATGAATTTTTTAGTTTTAATTTATTTTATTTATTAATAATTTTACTAATTATTCATATTTTCAAAGTTTTTCATATCAAGATGTTGGTTGGGATAGTGTTATTTTGAGGAACTATTTTTATTTTATGTCAGTGTCATGGGATTTGGTTCCTACTGATGTGCATCACCACGTGTTTGAGTACTATAAAGTACTTATAACTAAACAATATATTTTATTTAAATTTATATAATCTATAATTTACTATATTATTAAATATTTTTAGGTTCTATGGTCTCTTAATGATGATATCACGAGACCCTCTATTTGGGAGGAATTGGAGGCTTTCATGTATGATTGTTTCTATCAGTTTTTACATAAATTTCAGTGAAGATCTATGGAGAGATCATATGTGGCTATCTTTGATGAGTCATGTATACCCTATCAATTTGATTACATCATCTCCCATGCTTGGTAGGGATGATGTACTTACTGTATATGAGATAATTTTAGGAGGAGGTCATCTTTTGGTAAATGGGAATCAGGGGTGATAGGATGTCACACATAGAGCTAAGAGTCATACTTTTAGTATACATCATTGAAGGTTGGTGAGTAATATTATTTAATTATATATAAATACTTATTTAATACTAAATGTATATAATAAATTTATATAGCCTGCAGTTTATTCATCCATTATAGAGTTTGATGTGTATAAGAGGATATACACTAATAGTAGTACTGGGGAGAATACTGGTGAGAGAAAATAAAAAATTGTGGTTAGTATTTTATAAATATTTTTAAATTTACATAATATAAATATATTTTCCTTTTAATTTCATTTTATATAGTTTTATGAGACATATGAGAGATATATTTATTGAATTCATGAGTTTCAAGACAAGAAAAAATGTGAGAATGAGGCCTCATGAGTGTCATATTTTAGAAAAGAAGTTGGGCTACAAGTGATGGTGAGTGGTATTCAGAAAGGTTGGGTGATCGATATTGGTTCACGATTTAATTTATCTAGTTAATATGGTACTAAATAGATGTTATCATTTAGATCAAAGAGAACATATATGAGATCATCATCCTTCACTACTACAGAGTATAGGTTGAAGTTGTGAGCTCAGGATGAGACTATATAGAGAATGGTTAGAGGGTATAAAAATCAAAGATATTATCTAGATGGGAGATGGTAGTAGTGAGAGAAACAATGTTAATAACATGAGAATATGGTAGAG
This sequence comes from Viscum album, assembly GCA_963277665.1. Classification (NCBI taxonomy): domain Eukaryota; kingdom Viridiplantae; phylum Streptophyta; class Magnoliopsida; order Santalales; family Viscaceae; genus Viscum; species Viscum album. The sequence continues at coordinate 2,087,691,471 of OY728132.1, forward strand.
TATTTTTGGTTAATTACATGTGGTTTATGGATATATTTCCCTCCTCTTGATATCACTCATTCCCCGCCACCTCAATGAAATTATTATTATATTATTTTTTATTAATTTTTTTATATTATATATGTTTTGGTTTTATAATAAAATTTTTTTTACAGTTTTTTAATATTTTATTGAATTAATTTTTTATTATTTTTTTATATTTATTTGTGATGAATCTAATTTTCCTTCACAAATAATTATTTTTTATAGAATTAAAAAATTCAAGTACAATGGGTTAAAATTATCTACGTTGGAGATTGTAATTCTATCACAAATAGTATTTGGGATGAAAATATTTTTCTATTGAAAATAGTATTTGTGATGGAAAGTTTAATTCCATTAAAAATAATATGGAAGAAATTTATTTTTCATGGATAAAAAGTTATATCACAAATATTATTTTCAATAGATAAATAGTTTCATTGCAAATAGAATCATCGTGAGGTTAATTTCGATACCCCATCCCAATAACTATTATTTTCCAAGTAATTTTCTATAAAATATTTTCTAGAAAATATTATTGTATCAATTAAATTTTTTGATGGGAATCCATCGTAATAAACATATCATAAAACCAATTATTTTTGTAGTGATTTTTCTAATGTCTAGGATAGAGGTGATACAGATGGTTGACTACTCTACCTTCCCTCCTCCCTCTTAAAAAATTATTACAATATGTGATATCTTATGGTTATATGTTTATTAAGTGGTTCTATGGTGGGGGAATACATATAAGGGGGAGAGAATTATGTTGGTGTCCTTTATAATTACATACCCAACTGTAAGGTAGTATGTGGATATGGTTATAATGTAACTATGATATGCGGTATGTGGATGTGGATATGATTTAGTTTTGATATGTGATATGTGGTTTTGGATATTATGTGGGTATTTGGTTATATGATATGTGGTAATGTGGATATATATGGGATAGTATCACTATGAAATAATCCAATGGGTTGTTAGCGGTGTTGATTCAATAGGGAAGTGGATGTAGGGTACCTCCACATATATATATATATATATATATATATATATATTTATATATATATATGTGTGTGTGTGTGTGTGTGTAATACTATATTACTATACTTGTATATGAATTTAGGTGAGTGATCCTTAGGAAGGATGAGATGACTATATGACTTAGTATAGGTAGCGATTTGGTTTAACTGTTTATTTATTATGGCATTGGTATACTTCTTCAACATTTTCACAAGAGGATTTAGGGTGGTTTCTACTAAGTATACTTATATGTTCACACCTATAAATATATATATTTATTTAAAATTTATATGAGGAATTTGGTGCTTGGGTTGGACATACTAGATCGTAAGGAAGAGTTTGATGGTGTCTATGTGTTTTTTCATAAGAGTGGCCTCATGGTATTTATTTTATAGATTTTTTATTATATATGAAAGTACATGCATTGTGAGATATTGGTTTTAATTTATATTATATGGATTTTATTGGTGGTTTATTTATTATATTTATATTAATTATGAGGGTAATGCCTCTCATATGTATGTTTTATACCCTCATATTTACTCTCCAACATGTCTCCTATTAAAGGTGGTCCATGGGGGTCATATTTGTCTTTGTTACTAGCCTTTAAGGGGTCCTAGTAGGGTTGGTCCATGACATAGTAGTATAAGATATTTGGTTAAGAGATAGCATATATTTCAAAGTTAGGAACTAGTGGGCGTTATCTTGGGATAGTAGGGAAGAAACATTAATTTAACTTATTATGTGATGTATGCAAGGGAGATGAGCTAAGACATGGTAGATTAGACCCCATAAGATCAAATGAAAGGATATTAACTTAAAATATATACTATGTGAGATGATTCTTATTATAGGTAAGAGACCTAGGTGTGGTACACACATCATTCTTATTCATGTTTGTGTTTGAATTGGGGTGATTCTAGGAAATTTAAAATAGGATTTAACTAAAATGCCTAAAAATAAATTCATGTCCTGGTATTAGGGGTTCATTTTATTCTTGAGACCAAGGATAATTATTTGAGAGTATTATGAGGTTATTAGGATTATTTTTTCCAATTCACCTTGATATTTCTTTTTTTATTATAAGATGTTTTAATGAAATATTTGTATTTTTTCAGTGAAAATTAAGATATTTTTTATATGTTGTGTGTTAATTTTTGCATATATTAAATTGTGGTCATGTGAAATCTATTCATGTTGGATTTTTTTGTTTATTAGGAACTTATATTATTCAAAGAAACATAAAATTTGTGTTGAATTGTAACTCTAAAAAGTAATAACATTCATTGAGTTAAATGGTTAAAGATAAATAAAAACATTGATAATGTTGAAACTGAATTAATTATTACTTAAACGTTTTTTAAAAGTGTAGATTATGAATTTACCTTAGTGAATTATTAATAATTTATTACAAGATAATAACTTAAATAAACTGTAAATTCAATATGTTTAATTGTTTCATCTTCAAGTTTTAAAATTTTTTATAACAAATTATGTGTTAAGATAAATTTCATGATTTGGGAGTTGATTCATGTTGATATTGAATTGATAAATATAATTCTTGAGTTTTTTAATTGAATTAAAATTATGTTGAATGTGTACCAACATTTTAATTTCAAGATATATGAGTTTTTAAGAAAAAAATAAATATGTTATGTTACTTATCATGTTCAGTGTGCTCTTGATTTTCTAAAATTGAAAATCTTCATGAATTTAAAACATACTAAAATACACAAGATTTTAAATGTTAATGCTATAATGTGTGAATAGTTTATATCTTATTATTCATGAAAATTTAAATTATTTAAATTTATTTATTTATTTATCATTATTAAATGGTAACAAAGTATTTTATAAAGTGTTTAGATCATAAAATGATGATTTTGATAACTTTATCTACGTTATGTAATAATGTGTGTAGTTTTTTTTATAATGTTTACTTGATTTTTTTAAATAATGGTACATTTTATTGATAATTTGTTTCCTTAAATAAATAATGAGTATGGTGGTGTTTTTAATGAAAGTTGTGTTGATTTAAAAAAATAGGTTTTGTAAAAATATTTTTTTGGAATTTTTATGAAGATTTTTACTGGTGTTATAATTGTAAAAAAGAGTATAAAGTTTAATTTTTAAATGGATTCTTGGAAAAATAAGTTTTATGGAAAATTTTAATTTTAAAGTTTTAAGTGTTTGTTTTTTAATAAAATATATAGTGATTTAAATTTATGTGTGAATAATTTATTATATCATGATGAAATTGATGTGATGAATTTTTTTGATTCCAAGAGATTGATAAAGTGTATTCATTACTATGCTTGTGGTGGGAATGGTTGCTGGAAAAAATAGGGGTTTTTTTATTGTTGATTTTTGTAAAATGTATTATTTTTTAGTGGTATAGAAATGATAAGGTAGTTTTTTGGAGGAATAGTTCTTATTAGAATGATAATTTTGTTTTTTTGTATAATTTAAATAGATTTTGGTAGCATGATGGTATGGGAATGAGTGTAGTCCTTTTTATGTGTTGTAATTCTCTATTATTGATGCATGTTTTAATTTTTTTAATTATTTTTTTTAAATTTTATGTTTCGATTAAAGTAAATCCATCATCACATCAATTATATTTTGGGTATAATAATCAAATGAAGATTTCATGGGATGAAGTGTTAATGAACTTTTAGTAGAAATAAGTTTAAAAGTTATTTAGTGGAGTATCATAATTCAAGTTAAAAGAATGATTAGAAGAGTTCAAAGTTTCCTTTATCTTAATGAATACTCCATATCATTTCTAAGTTTCCTTATCAATGGATTTGTTTTGATTTTTGGCCTAAACTTGGTGGAAGATGGGTCATGGTCTCCTAAATGAGATGTCTTGGGGAGAGTTTATCAAATTATTCAATAGTAAATTTATTTCCTAAGTGTAAGAGGTTAAGTGTAGAGAAAATATTCAAAGGTTTTGAAAAGGGGTGTCTAGTGTGAATGATATTAGAATTTATTTTTAGAGATTTATTAGTCAATTTTTAGACATCTAAGCTAATGATGACACACAAGAATGTTATTTTGAGTCCTCTTTAATGTTAAATATTTGAAGAAATGTGGTGGGATTATGATTGAAATCTTTGTTGGAGGTGAGGGATCATGATAAGATAATATAAGGAGGATTTTTTTGGTTTTCAATAGAGTTGGGGAAGATGATTCGAGTTATAGAATATGTGGTGCATAAATTCAGAGAGTAATATGCTCATCTTGATATTGAGCATGACTTCAAGCTTTGGGTTTAACATTCTTGAGGTTCCCCTTATAAGGTGATTTAATTTTATTATATTGTGATGTTTAGGGACATCTATAGTATGAGTTTATCATGATTTATGGTTTCCTTATTTTAGTTTAGTGATTTTTTTGTTCGGTAGTGTGGTCGTATTTTATTGTGTATTCATTTATGATGGAGTTTTTAGTTTAGAAACTTAGAGAGTATTTTTTAAGTAGGTGTCCTTTTTCTTTTTAAGAGAAAGTCCCTTAAAATGATCATTGGGGTTTTAATTTAGAGCGTTCATAACTTTTCTGACCTTATTTTCTTAAATTGTTTTTTTAATTAAATTCTTGGTTTTTATTTTTAAAAGGAATTTTGATTTAGATTTTTCATGTTACAAGTTACAATGAATGAAAAAAAATTATGTTTACATAAATTCTAAATGGTTTTTAAAATACATGAAAAGTTTTGAAAAGTAAGGCTATGTTTAGTCAGGGTAAAAATTTTAAACATGATTTTATAATCAAAACATATATTATTATTATAGAAAAAGTAATGTTTGGTAAAATGGTTTAGTTTTGGGTAGATGTGATTGATTTTTTCCTTTATCTTCTTTGTCATGTATGATCCTTTTAAATATAAAAATACCTTTTGATAGGTATCTCCTATATTAGTAATATTTTAGGATGTCTCTTGTTAGATAATGTCTAATATTTTAGTGTAGTAGTTGAGTTGAGGGTGTTATGTGTGTGATTAGTAAATGATTCCTAGAGTGAGGTTTTCATTAGGTTTTAGAGTATATTTTTTATGGGTATAGTTCTTCCTAGGATCTATAGAGTAGTTATTTTAGATGTTATCAATCTTGTTTGATTGGTGTCTTCCTTGGCATTCATGTCATGTAAATTCCTTGATTTGGTTTTATTTTATTGTATAAGATGAGAATCATTTTAGGGGTATCTAATATATAATCTTGATCCTTAATTGGATTCTTCCTTTGTGTATTAGGGGGGTTAAAGGAATTAAAGTATATTTTGGAGGTTTTCAAAAGTTAAAAATATGGTTTTGGCCTCTTGAGAGTCAAAACAACCATTTTAGGAAGGCCTATATCATAGTGTATGTCATGGAATAATCTATGGGATGATAGGTTAGTTGTTTTACTATGTTTGTGGAGTTAGAATCTGAAAAGACCTTTTATAGTGGTTTATATAGTGTTAATAATCTATGGCATAGAGGAATTAATTTTGGTGGGTGTGGTCTCTTGGTGGAATTTCTGTAAGAAATGGGGAGAGCTAAAATGAATGTTTTAGAAGTCATGGTGCTCTATAACCATTTTCAGGAATGGTAAGGGTGGAAGGTTCTATGTTATGTTGGTTCATGGATGGATTCAGGATTTAATGCTAAAATGGATATGGAAAAACACATTATGTCAAAGCAGTGTTCAATATTGTATTTCTATGGTGAAATAGTTGGCATATATAGAGGGATAAGACCATTTATAAAGTTTGGGTTCTTGGATCTTGTCTAACCTGGCTTGTTTATTCCATGATGAAGACTTCACTACGAATAGAAATTTCTATTGAATTGTTTTTATAAATTTTACCTCTATCTTACCTTTTTTTTACTTTTTGAGTGATTCTCAACCCCTAGATATCCTTTGGATCTCCTTTAGTGCTCCTTAGTCATTTCCTTGAATATTTAAGGGTTTTCTTTATATGATTAGTCCCTTTTGATCCAAGGTGCCTTCTTTCTTCCTTCCTCTTAGTCCCCCCTCTCTTTATTTTTTTATTATATGTTCTTCCTTATTTTCAATCCATTTAAGGATTTATGGAATATTTTTGTTGGTTTTTAGTTGATTTTTTAACAAAGTATGACATTTTATATGTTATTTAGGATTTTTCTTAAGGATTTAGTGGTTTTTGGTTATCAATCTCTTCTCATTCCTATTTAGTGATTGATGAAGATTTAATCTATGTATGGGATTTTAGATTTATCTTCTATTTATTATATGTTTAATGAGGAATTATCATGTCTATGTTTTCATTGAGTTGATGGTTATAATTAACCTAATAAAGATAATGAACCAGATTAAAATAATTTAAAGGGGGGATGTGATTACCATATGTTTTAGGTTATTTATATGTTATTACCTATATATTATTGCTTATATTTTTTGATAATTTTTATTATGGTATCATTGATTATTATTGGTAATATGATTTATCACATTTAAAATTGGTTAATTAAACTAAATATGGTAATTAAATATAGAAAATAAAATTTGGAATTATTGTTTGAACAATACATAGTGAATTAAATAATGAAGTATAATTAAAAGGAGTTTTTTTTACTTTTTGATTATATTTTTTTTATTGTAATAATGTTGCACTTATGTGATTTTATATTATCATGTTGCTTTTATATGGTTATATTCTAATATTGTTATGATATATGTGATATTAGTATGATTTCCTTAACTTAGTTGGATAATGAATAATTTTGGAATTGAATAAAAAACTTAAAGTTTCTAGTGAGATAATGAGTTTTGGAATCTAAAATTTATTAACTGTTCTTTATTTGATGATGTAAAGGAAAAGAAAATTCTTTTTGCAGCTATTCTTATGTGGTATTATTATAGAAATGGTGGTGGCATGTAACATCCCAACCTAAACCACCATATCTGAGCTAGATGTGACATGACCACATGCATGCCTCCTCGAATTCAAGAGGTTGTTGACTAGTAGCGAGGGTCTCGAGTGGAATCATGGGAAGATTATACCCTCTATATCATCTCAGGGGACCAATAAACAACAACATCTTTTTTTAATAAAATAAATAATCACAGTAATATATTTGGAAACTAAAAGGCAGAATACATTATACAATTACTGAAACAAAACAATTATCTCAGGTATAGGTAAATATAATAAGTAAAGGTATCAGCAGACATATCATCTAAACTCTATCCAGCAATAACCACATCCTCCTGATTCATCTTCTCAACCATCCACCACAGGTCCCTTTCCCTTCACTGAATCCCTAAGCATGCTATCTACATGCACACCGAAATTCCCAAGTAGGGTGTGAGTACAATACTCAGTAAGACACCACCAAAATACCTTAACAAAGTTTCCTAAAATGTAAAAGTGTATGAAATTAATTTAAACAAGGTACAAATATAAAAAATATATATCACACAAATACCAACCACATGTCAGGTCCTTAGGGACCATCTCTACCTACTTTAGCACCATGTCAGGATAAACATACTTGCTTCAGCACAATGCCAGTATGAACCTCACCATCTATGTCCAATACATCCCCCTCCTCAATGTGATAGTTCAAAAATAACGTTTGATACATCCCTTGGAAAGGATATCCCATATTCATGTCGGTCAATATCTCACACATCCCTCTCATAAAGGGATAATCCATATGGCACCACCTATATCAACTGTAGATAACAAATAGTACATGAAAACATATATATAATATGGAAGATTAATATCATTCCAAACAAGTAGTATAATTATATAAAAAACCATGTTCAAGAAACACAAGCACAAGAAAAATTCAATGTTACACGCACGCACACACCTTATGTGATCAAACATCAAACATTGGTCTCATAGGTCATGCATGCATGCCAAACAGTCATTCTAAACCCATATATAACATGTTGAAATGTCAAGAGCTTCTTAAGACTACACACATGCCAACAAAAATGTCAATAACCTGTATAAGACATCTAAAAAACTTAAGGACTGTATACTTTTTGTGAAATGATGACTAACGATGAGGGTTGATGTATGAGTTTAACTACACCACTAAAACCTTGTTTCTTTCATAAAAAAATGTGTTTAAAAATATGTCCATCAAGATAAACCCAAAAAAACTGACCACACATCAATATGATAAATATTTTAAGATATATATATTATTGAAGTTTGGAAAAATAATAAAAATAAAACAATGAAAGAATAAAGGAGAGAAGAATGTGAGGGAGATGTGGAGGCATAAGGGTTTTTTCAAATTCTTCATCCACGCATGATTTGGGAATGCCCCACTCATTTCCACCAATTTGTATATTTTTTCTATCACATTTCATTTATTCTTTACTTAATTCATCAATTATTAAATTCATCTTTCTTTTATTACAGGATTTAAGTACCACTAGTTGCCTCAAAGACATGTGGTCCCCTACTTAGGGCCCACCCATATTCCCAAACAGCTCATCATACTAATGACTATACCCACAAGTCAACACATGTTCTTTCCAGTATTCTTTTTCCTCACTCACACACACCCAGAAAAACTTTCCAGAAGGTCACCCATCCTGATCACTACTTCAGTCCAAGCATGCTTAATTATGGATTTTGGATCAAGTTGGCTCCCGAAAAGAAAGTTTCACCTTATATACATGAGTCATATCATTTATTCATTTAACCATTTATCATTATGGGGTATTACATGATGTTTTTGTTTTGTTTCATTGTGGTAAATATATAATGGAATGTTTTTTTATAGTGGTGGTTGATCTAGTTTACATGGGATAATGTGGCCATTATAGTGGGTTATAGGAATGGTTGTTAACATAGAGGGGTGTTAAGGTTGTTATGGATGATGTAATAGTTTCCTAGGATGTGGATAAAATAATAATTAATTAAATGATATATGTGAATGATTTAAGATGATATATATAGTGTTTTAGTAAATTAATAAACAGATCAATTAAATGATTAATTGAAGGTGGAATTGATTATAGTGTAATGATGATGTATTAGAATTAATGAATAAAATACTAGGTATGTAATATTTGGTAATTTTATTATTAATGTTGAAATTGAAGTGATTAGTTGTAATTTTAATTTTGAGAAATATATGTGGTGTAATTAATGTAATGATGGTTGTAAAAGTTAATGTGATTGATAATGAACTGGGAATTGAATGTAAAAATAAGTGGATAAATATTGAAATTTAAAGTGGCTAGTAAATGATTATTAAAAAAGTTAATATATGGTATGAAATTGGATTAATATTCTTTTAAGTGAAATAGTGGTTTTGCAGTGCAATGGTGGAAATATTTTTTGTTATGGCTTGAAGTGGTAATGATATCAGTGGTGGTAGTTGTGGTTATAGTGTCATTATGTTAGGTAGTAGACCCTTAGGTTGGGTTTTTGTACTATTATATATTTATATATATATATATACATTATAGTTTATATTATTTCATATGCACCACCATCTAGTTTGGATGACGTGATCAATGTTCATATAAGGTCCTGGGTTCTAGGTGTTTTTTCCAATATCTAGGATAGAGGTGATACAAATGGATGAATATTCCTTATCCCCTCAATCTCTCTTCTAGACATAGTACAGGCTATGATAGGATTTTTTTATATATTTTTATGATGTGGGTGGATAGTGTGGGGTTACTTGGAAAGAGGACGGAACGAGGTTGATATCCTTCATCATTTAGTACCCAACCATGAGGCGGTATGTGGATGTGAAAATGATGGAATTATGTGGATGTGGTAGTGATGTAACTATTATATGAGGTATATGGTTGTGTGTATATGGTTGTGGTTGTTATGTGAATATGAAATTATATGGTATGTGGTGATATGGATATAGAGGGGATGGTATCACTATGATATAAATTGTTGGGGTATGAGGTAGACTAGTTCAATGAGGAAGTGGTTGTAGGGTGCCTTTATATATATATATATATATATATATATATATATATATATATATTATTGATATTTTTTACCGTACTTGTATATGTATTTGGGTGAGTGATCCTTAGTTATGATAGAGGAACCGTATAATTAGTTATAGGTAATGAATTGGTTTCATTGGTTATTCAATAATGCATTATTATACATTTTTCACATTTACATGAGAATTTTTGGGGAGGATCCTATAAATAAAATTTGTATACTCTCCCCAATATACATATATCTATTTTTCATATTTTTAGAAGTTTTTTAATGATCTATTTGAATATTACTAGCTCATAGTGCATAGTTGGCTTGTGTCGGTGGGTTGTTGTTATGGGTGTTGTCTCATAGTATTTATTTGGGAGATTTTTTCATATTTATAAAATTTCATGCATTATAAGATATAAATTTTATTTTATATTATATGGATTTTATTATCAGTTTCTTTATTATATTCCTTATAACTATGAGTGAAATTACTTCCATATGTGTTTTTTATACCCTTGGTGCTAGCAGTCAACTCATGGTCTACTGGAGGTAGACTTTGAGGATTACACTTTTATTTTCTACAGGCCTATAAAAGATTCCATTGGGGTTAGATCATTATATTCATGGTGAATTAATATTATTTGATTCAAAATAATATTAAATGATGGTTTTATGTGCTAAAATTTTGTTTTTTGAGTTGAATATAAATGTTAAGTTATGATTTTTGGATGAGAATAAAGCATTATTGTTTTATAATTTTCTGTGTTCATTTAAAAGTGATTTTGAGACATGTAAATGATATTTTTTCCTAGATAAATTTAATTATTAGTTTTTTGAATAAATTATGGATTATGTTTCTTGGAATTATTGATCCATTAATGATTTTCAATGGTTTGTTGTGAATTTAAATGATTTGTTCAAGAATATTAATGGGGTGTTAATATTTGTTATAAATGATTTTAAATGAGTTTTTAAATTATGAAAATTGATTTCATGATGTTGAAATGGTATATAATGATAAATATTTATTTAGGGATAAATAAATAATGTTTTTAAAATTTATAATATATTTTAAATTGTATTATAAATTAGGGGAAGTGAGAATTTGTTTGTAAAAAACATATAAATTAACTTTAAAGGGTTTTTTAGTTAATGTTTAGTGATTCAATTATAGTTTTATTATTGTGTAATGTGTTGGAAATTTTTATTTTGATATTATAATAGTGTGATATGTTTTGTGTTGTTTTGAAAAGACCATGAATTTAGTTTTATTTTAGGAAAATACTTGAGTTTGAATATGTTATGATCGTATATTTGGTCAAGATGTCAGATAATACTTGTGTTAGGATGTGATGTGATTAAGGAATGTGTTTGAATAAAAATTGTGTTAGGATATGATAAAATAGGTCGTGGGTTTCTAAATTACATGATTTAAACTATATGAATATGATCTATGTGATTGTCTATGCTATGATTTTGGATATATCGAGATAATCTGTGAGTCTTTTCATGTTATTGGTTTTACTATTGGGAATATAAGTCATGTGTTTAGTAGATCATGTGCTTTACCATTATCCTAATTTATGTCAGGAGTTTGGTAGGTCATGTTTTTGATAATGATACTAATTATTCTATTCATTTGGATATGACTTATTTGATAGATACATTAGGTTTCTATTAGTACAGGTCGAAGAAGGTAAAACATGGTGCCTATGTGTCTTGGTAATCACTTCTTTAGAGCTTATGTATAAGATTTAATTATATATATATTTATTTATTTATTTATTTATAATTTATTTCATTATGATACATGTAGTTGGGTTATGATTTGTATCTATTGTGGTTTTATAACCTGTTTGGAAATTTTGGTGTTTATTTTAGAGTTTACTTGACAATATTTGGTATAAATTTCCATTGTGGATGATTATTACTCAAATTTTTATTTATTTCATTATTATGGTTTATTAAAGGTTAGATTTCTCACAAAGTGATACCTTAGGACCACGATTCTCATTTTTAGACTCGAGTGATCGAGTAACTCACTTGAGGTCATGTGGTGTATTGCCATAGTAGTATGGTCATTACATGGTGGGACGTTATAAATTATGGATACGTTCACTAAAGAAACAACCAAGATGTGGTGGTTTAAACCATGTCATGGTCTATCCATATATGCACCATGGTATAGTGTGAGACACTATTTCATGGTGGAGTTGTGCATAGTATTATCATATAATGCGATAACATGTAGGAATCAATTCAAATCATCTCTAAATGTTATCATGATTAGATATTAATCATATTATGATGAATTTAAGGGTTTTGAATGTAAAACATATTTTTTTAAATATTAAATTAATTAATATAGAATTAAGATTAATTTTTTAAAGAGTTGAAACATTTGATAACATTTATGAAATTTTCATCAATTGTATAAACATTTTGAGTTCCTTGTATGCCTATATAAGTTTTTTTATTCCTCAAACATGTGTGTGTGTGTGTGTCACAGTAAAACTCCTTGGATGAATCTATCTATATCTTATTCCCTATATCCTCAAATCTTAAGTATCTAGTAGACCATGGATAGGAGTGATGTACAGACCCCAACTCTAATAACTCAGAGTAGGTGGTTACTTTTTTACATTGGTACTATATATAAGTGATCGCGTCCCAAACTACCGAATAGTTTATTAGTCTTAGTAAACTAGATATATGCATTATTCTCATATTACATTAGGAAAAACATAGAATAATAAACATTCTTGAATCATTGATATATTTCACAATATCATTATTTATATCCGAGGATAAGTAAAAAATAAAGGGTGATCTCAAATGCTCGGTAATGGTATACATACAGAAGAATTTATCTTGAGTAAATTATGCATAATCAATATGGCATGATAAATAACTAAAAAACACTATTAATCAATAACTTAAGCATTAAGAATAATATGGAATGAATAAATGAAGATATAATAATTAAATATAAATAATCACATGATCTTGAAACTTATCCATGGATATCATAACTATTAAAATAATCACATGGAAATCAATAACTAATTCTATAATGTAATTCAAAATATCGGACATCATAAAATTACCATCAATGCCACACATTGACACATCTTACATAAATGGATTGGACCACTACCAAATACCCAAATTCATTTGTTTCATGAAACCTATTGATGCATAGATGGGAAATAATGGTCCCTTAACATCATTTACTAAGTCCAATGTATTCATTATATGAATGGGGTGAATAAAAATTTTATACATAATCAACATAAACATTCATATAGAAAAAAAATTAGAATATAAAATGTTAATATTTCCTCTAATCAAAATGAACATAAACCATATAGAGAAAGAATAAGGTTGGTATCATAAAAAAATATCCACAATTTATAATAAATAAAATAAAGTTTTTTTTATCTTTGATTAATATAAGTACCATAAAAATATCATTAACAATATTCTTAATAAATATACCCTTATTTACTTTGAAAATCGCTTTTGAAAACTAAAAATTTACAAAATTTTAGAAAATGTATTTTCATTAAAAATAACCATGGAAACTTTTAAATTAATCTTAAAATCATTTAGTGTTTATGTTGGTGGTAAATTACATTCATGTTGTATACACTAAAACAAATATTCTTTTTACATTTTCGATAAAAAAAAGTACCTCATTCTGAAAATGAAAAGAATATTAATTTCAAAAAAAATTATATAAAGTAAAACATACTTAAAAATGAATTTAAAAATAATAATATAATATTAAAAATATTCATTAAAATAATTAATTTAAAACATGAACATTGAATAAAAATATTCTCAATCGAGTAGAAAACAAATTCAGTTTTCCTTAAAACATTTTTATAGAATCTCAAGAACTTAAAAGAGTAAAATGAAAGGAAAACTTATAATTATCATAAATAAAAAATAGAATAAGAAAATATATTGGTTTTAATATATAAATATCATATAATTCCTCTGATATAGACTTAAACATAAACAATCACAAATAATGATGAGATTGTGAAATAAACCCTTACCCTTATAGTAACTTTTGAATCACAATATCCATGAAATAAATAACTTAAAAAGAAATTTAAATACCATGAATATAAATAGACTAATTAAATAACATATAAATGGTTAGTATATATATTATACAAAATAAAAAAGTGGTGAATATGACACATGTCTCACTGAAGTAAAAGTGAGATGAGAAACCCTTACAAAGATTGTATCATTGAAGTGAGAATTAATCAATGAAGTGATTATGTATAAAAAAATTAAATCCAATAAAAATAATTGTAAATATAATATAATTAAAAAATATCATTTCACACATAATCATGGAATAAAATAATCAATCAAGTAGAAGTATAACCCAATGAATGGAAATTGAGTTAAGAAGCCTCTTACCACTTGGTAACCTTCAATTAAAATACCCTTGGTTAAAATAATTTTAATTGATACATAAAACACCAAGAAGTTTGAATGATTCATGATATAACATTTAAAAGGAATATATATACAACATAAAAATAAACTATGTGTATAACATTAAAATATTCCTCAATGAATAGAAATATCGATGAAATCCCTTAAAATATTTATAACATTAATGTGAGAATTAATTAATAAAGTTATTATGTGTACAAAATATAAATCCAAAAAATAATAGTGTAAATACTAAAATATAAAATCAAATTTCATTTCACACATAATCATGACATAACATAGTCAATTAAATAGAAGTATAACACAATGAATGTAAATTGAGTTAAGAAATCCCTTACTACAGGTCTGACTTCCTTCGTATGTGTTTGAACCTATTTTATAATAAATATAGATTTATTATAAATCTATTATAAAACCATAATCATATATATAATACCATATATTATTTACTTATAACCTTTTATAACCCATTTATTTACAATTCCTTATTAAAATCATTATTTCAGGTGATAACTGCTTCCTTTTCCTTGTTTGTTTTGGTTCAGTAGTTTTGTTCCGTGTACTTTTATCATAGTTCCATCATATTCATAATTTTAATAATGATATAAATATAATATTTTTTCATTATATACATATTTATAATCATACTTTAATTGTATAGATATAAAAATTAATTACATCATTCATGGAGATGGTAGGTCGTACATACGCATAAATGTTGTTTTTACTTTTAAACAGATGGAAAAAAAGTTAAATAATAATTAAAAATAAATAATAATTATTATATCATATATATATTCATTAAATATATCTTTATTACCATCCATGTAAATCATAAATGAAAAACAGATCACATCGCTTCGTGGAGGTGGTAGTCCACACGTCCTCACGAGCGACGTTATCATTTTCCAAAAGATCAGAAGGTAAGAAGGAATATATGATATTATAATTTCATAAGAATAATTATTTCATAAATATAATATACATTCATTAGATATATATTTATAACCATGCAAGTATAGTGGTGATGAAAGATAAATTACACCACTATGTGGAGACAGTAAGTTGTCTGTACGTACGAGCAATGTTTTCTCTTTTCGTAGGATTAAAAAGAGATGAAAAATATTTTCCCATAATCATAATAATATATAATAAAATTTATTACACTAGATTTATCATTTTAGTATGGGTTTAAAAAAATTAGAGGAAGTATAAGAATAGATAAATTTGAAAAGGTTGGTAAAGACAATTTCTTCTTCTTCGATAGACATCCTTTAGATTCCATATTAAGGATCCTTTTAATGGTCAAAAAACATCTAATTAGTTTCTAGGAAATTTTATAAGATAAATGGGAAGGTTTTTTTCAATATATATGGCTCAAAGTTCAATGAATAATTGAGATAAAGGGGTATCCTTTTATAAAGAAGTAGAGGGGCACCCTTTGAATTTCTTAAAAGATTAAAATATAATAAAGTCATTCTCTGAAAAAGTGATTCAAAATGGAAATATAATAGAATTTAAGGTATTTATAGTTTTAAATTATATCAATAAATAAACTTTTGATAGGTTTATGTGGTGTTTTAAACCTTATCATTCAGTTTAACCCCTTAGTTAATCAATTTTAACCTTAACCATAGTAAAAACTTTTCATTATTAATGAGTTATAATTTTACTTATAAGTTAAAAATTAGATCATAAATCTCCAAGAGATGGAATTTTAAATTATTTCTATACCTATTTTTCCTATTTAAACATTTTTATTATTTTTAAATAATTTAATAAAATATTATTTAACATTAAATATTATTAATGTCATTTTTGACACTATTCATTTATTTTGACATTAAAAACACCCAGGAAAAAAATAGAATTTGAAGATAATAATTTAAAATATACCTAATATGGTATATTTATCTATATAATTTACGTAACACTATAAAACACTTAAATTATATTACTTTTAATATTTTTAAAATCATTTATTTATTTTTATATTAATTGGATAAATACTACATCAACATTGCGTAAGCATTTAAGGTAATTATTTCACCACTAAAAAATGAAAATAAATTACCATAATGAAAATTAATTAATTAATTTTAAGATAAAATTTTATATTCATTAAATATCTATAATTGGTCACATTTATGTCATAGTAACTTATTTAATATGTTAATTTTACTTTTTCAGCCCTACACAAGTATTGCACAAGAATTTGGATAAGTCACACATTATATTATGCCAAAAAATGATATATATCCATGAAAAAAATAAATAATAATTCATATTTATTAAAAAATCCAATTAAGTACTTATACCTTCTCAAATATTATATTTAGGACACCAAATTTTACTTTTCTTATGTTGTACAAGCACTTTCGACATTGAAAATGATTTTTATATTTATCATGAAACAAAATATAATATATACTTTTTTAATTATTATTGTGTTATATTTATATTATATTATCATAAATTATTCATTTCATAAGTTTAATAAATTTTTATATCATTTTTATATCTTGGTGATATCATAAAAGATATCGTATTTCTTAAAAACTGTATTTTTTTACAATTCAAAAAAAACATATTTAGAAAAATCCCTAAACTTTATACTGGGATAAATTTTAATTTATGAATCAAAAAATAAAAAACATTTAAAAAATATAAATTCTTATAATTTATAGAAATTAATTCTTATATAAATTCATAAAACGCAAAGAGAAACGGTTTTTAGAAGAAAAAAAAATGCATTTTTAAGCCCAAAAATTAACTAAGACCAAAATCAAGTATAATAATGATTACTATATAATTAATCACATGTTTTTTATAAATAAATTATGCCTGTGTTAATTTAAGATCAAATTAAAATAATAGTGGGACATTTAAATGAAAATAAATGAAACATTTTCAAAACAAATGTACAAAAGTGATATTTTTATTATTCACTAAAAAATAAATATTTTTAGAAAAATATCAAAATTTCATCCTATGATAATTTTTATATAAAAATTTAAAAAATTATTTTCATTTTATCAAATAAATTTTCTAAATTTTCCAGATATTAATTATAATATTTTCTCACAAAACATAATAAAAATAATTTTTAAAGAAAATGTGGTTTTGAAGAGTAAATTAACTTTACAAAATATTGAGTAATTACTAACTAATAATTAATCAATAGATTTTTATTTATTAGGTCATTTATATTGCATAATTTTGTTAATACTATTCATACCCTCTAATTTAATGGCTAGGTTATGATAGTCATATTTAAATAATAATATTTCATGGTTCATTTAAGCTTGATGTTGCGTGTTGTATATGTTATAGAACATTATGTTTTTAATTTAAAATATTGGGGTGTTACATTCTCCCCCCCCCCCCCCGTAATAAATTTCATTCTCTCAATTTGAACTTTTTCTCAGAAATCAAGAATTTGACATTTGAAAATATCTTTATTTAAAACCCGCATCATAAAAATGGTTGATTAAACTTTCTCTTAAAAGAGTGAAGGGGAAATATAAGGGTTGTCTAGAATAACACATAAATACATTATTAGGTATATGAACATTAGTGGGAAGTGTAATTATATACATGGAGGATAAAACTAATTCTCAAGACCTAATATATAGTGATATATAATGTGTTCAAGAGAAAGTTAAGAACCACAAAAATATAAATCTATGATTGGTGAAAATACCATTAATTCATCAAAAATGAATGTAATAGGATGAATTTTTTTTTAATATCCTTTTTCTAGAGTTGAGAAATTACTTTACCATCTAGACTAAAGCATAAGAAAATATACTTACTTAAAAAGTATAATTTCATCCTATAATCAATTTCCACCACAATCCCATTTTTTTTACAAATAATGAGAATTCAATATTAATTTTTAATGCATGAAGCACTAAAATAAAATTTTAACAGATCACGTGATCCAAAAAATTATAACTAGATAATCCACTTATCTTTAGATATTAACCAAAACCAAAATGGATAGCATAAGGTAATATAATTCCAAAAATGAATAAACCTTCCTATGAGTAAATTCAACATTAGTATATAAATCTTAAAAACTAAAACCCAAAGTCCAATATTGATCATTTGATAACTAACTAAACTTAAAATTCTTCAAAATATTCTTAACCAAGTTTGAAACCAAAAAATAATAGGATTTAATCGGTTATTATTTTGAGATTAATTTAACATTTATCTCTAATCAACATTAGTCACTCATAAAGTCATATACCCAAAAATGTATATGCCTTAATAATATAATATCCAAAATATGATAATTATTTAAAAAAATAAATTGAATCACCATAAAGATGCATTAAAATCATATATTACTATAAAAGATAAATCAACTATTATTCTAAAAATAAAAAACCATCTTGGATAAAAGTATTTACATTTATCTTAATTATATAAAGTCCCCACAATAGTGTACTTCCTCAAAAATAACATTAGTCACATAGTCACCAAATCATTTTTTAATCCCATAGTTAGATATATGATAAATCATATGCTCCCAAATTATATTAACCCATAATTACCTCAACATAAAAGATAAGATATACCCTAAAGGTTACCAATACATTAAAACTAATTCCCAAAAAATGTAATGGAATTATTTCTCAAAATAATTTTTCACTAAAACCCATACTAATCCCAAGAGTTATATTACAATAAATTTATCTCAAAATAATCTTAATCATCTTAAACTCCCATCACTTAAAACCTCAAAATGAGTATCTCTACTTTTAAACTTATGATCGACCTTATACTAATCAAACCAATATAACATTGGTTTATCCCATATCACTATGGAATATCATAATATTCTATAGGTTTTATTATCTCATTCATTATAATGGTTCATAAAGAAAATGTTAATTAACCCAATCATATCCTCAATGTAATGTCTCGGCCTGGTTTCCACACACTGGTGCCCCAAGCTGGTCAATCACATACCTCAATCGTGCTTCCCCATACACCAGAGGCTATTAACTAGCAGTGAGGGTCTAATATCGATCATGAAGAGACTATACCCTATTTTTATCAAAGTAATACACCAGTGAAACTAATAAAAATAACCAAATGATATTAAATAACTAGAATAATAATGTATCATAAGATAAACAAAAATTGGAAATACATTATCAAAACTGAGCAGTAAATATTCTATGCTAAAGTATATGATAAGTGTCTAAATGAAAAATAAAGACACTATCAACTTTCTCAATCAGGTCTTAACATCGAGTCCCATTCCCTCATCCATGATTCATCCCATATCAACCATCTAAAATAGGGCCTTTTCCCTTTTCCTATCCAGAAAACACAAGTCTATTAAGGTACCGATCAGGCAGCCCGAGTAGGGTCTAATTACAACTCAGTAGGCTACCACCAATAATGAATAAAACAATATCCATTCAAATAGTGTATGAATTTGTATAAATAATAAAATAAAAACAATAAAGTAAATAGTTTATATTTATTCAATTACTCTTTATTTAACCACATAACACTTGGGTTCTTGAGGACACCCAAACTCTCAATACCTTCTTCGACTCATACTGGAGTCTAAACTATTTCATATTAATAATTCACAATTCATTTGAAAAATGGTCTTTCATTATCCATTTCAATTCAATTTATAATATGGCTAACTATAATCATAGTCCAATGCCAATAATTTGGGTCTAGGTTGTCATTCCTAGGACCTCGTGATCTTTGGAAGCATCAAACAGTGTCTCACACACATTTATCAATAAATTTATCACTACAATTAAGGTTAGTCAACATTAACTTTATTATCAAATTTCACAATCAAGTATTCAATTAATTAATTCAATAATTAATTAATTCATCTCAAATACTTACAAAAATAACAACTATTACCATTAATTAATTAAACAATTAATTAATCAATTCACAATCTCAATATACAATAATTAATTCAATAATTAATTATCAAATTCATAATTTCAATAAAAAATAATTAATTCAAAAATTAATTATCCAAATTTCATATTTAAAATATCTCAATAATTAATTCAACAATTAATTATCTCAAATAAACAATCTAAATATATCATAATTAATTCAATAATTAATTATCTAAAATCAAAAATCTCAATATCTCATAATTAATTCAATAATTAATCATCTCAAAATAATAATCTCAATATCTCATAATTAATTCAAAAATTAATTATCTCAAATCAACAATCACAATATCCCATAATTAATTCAACAATTAATTATCTAAAATAAAAAATCTCAATATATCATAATTAATTCAACAACTAATTATCTAATTCATTCAATTGCATCTACACATCAATTTCCATTATTTATTAACCAATTAATTAATCCAATTCATTCAATTGCATCATCACAACAATCCCCATTAATTAATTTATCAATTAATTGATTTTGTTCATTAAATTACATAATCATAACAATTATCATTAATCAATTCAACAATTAATTAATCCAATATAGTAATCATAATGTTACATCCATTAACTAATTAAAAAATTAATTAATCCAAATCAATTCCATTAATTAATTCAACAATTAATTAATCATGTTCAATCCTTTCAATTAATTCACTAATTAATTATTCATGTCAATTCACTTAATCAATTCCATAATTAATTAATCACATTCAAACAATTTCATAATCACAACAATCTCTAATAATTAATTCTATAATTAATTATTCTTATTTAATTACTTCAATATAAAAAAAATTAATTCAACAATTATTTATTCAATTTCAACATTCTCAATATCACCATAATTAATTCAACAATTAATAATTCAAAATCACAATTTAATAATCCCAACCATTCTTATTAATTAATTCAACAATTAATTACTCAAGTTCAAAAACTTCAATAACTCCATAATTAATTCATCAATTAATTATTCCAAATCACAATTTCATAATCCCAATCATTCCAATTAATTAATTCAACAATTAATTAATTATATAAATACCATTAATTAATTAATCATCTTTATATAATTAATTAACTCAAAAATTAATTAATCATCTGAGTCTCATTAATTAACTCAAAAATTAATTAATCATCTCAATCTCATTAATAATTCAATAATTAGTTCATCACATCAATTCCCTTAGTTTTTTTCATAATTAATTAACCACGTCAATCCCATTAATTAATTCACCAATTAATTAATCAATATCCATAAACTCAATATCCAATAATTAATTCAAAAACTAATTATTCAATTCACAATTCAATTATCTGATAATTAATTCAACAATTAATTATTTAATTCAAATTTTAATATTCTAAAAATTAACTCAACAATTAATTATCCCTAAAGCCCAATTCAATATTTTGATAATTAACTCACTAATTAATTATTCCCAAATCCCAATTCAATATTTCGATAATTAACTCAATAATTAATTATTTCCAATTCACAATTCCTTAATTAATTTACTAAATTAATTAATTCAATTGGGAATTTTAGTTTCTAAATGAACTCTAGAAATAATGAAATTACATACATTTAATTGAAATAATGACTATGGGATTTTAATTATAGACCACATATCTCAATTCGTTGATGAATTATCACCCAACAAAAAACCCCAATTTTGAAGCATATCAATCAAGAACGCGACGAAGAACATAGTATAGATCTAGAACCTAAATTCATGGTCAAATGAAACAAGATCTGTTAAATAGAAATCTAGATCCAAAAATCCTAGATCTAGATCCCCCAAATATGGATCTAGATCCAATAAAATATAGGATAACTTCCCTTAAGTAATAAGATAAGAATAGAAGAAGAACTGAAAAATAACCAGGATTGAAATATATTACCAGGAGAGGTGCAGATCTACAATATGGTCTTTGAATAGCCAATATCGAAGGTTGAAAGCCTTAGTAATTCTTCCTAGATCCTCTAAAAATGGGTGTAATATGTTATGTTCTATTTAGGGTTGATTTCGGTTAATATGGGGGTTCGAAGGATTTTAAAATCAATTTTCATAACTTAAATTTTCATGTGCATGGTTTTTTGGGTGAATTCGCATGGTTAGGACTAACCATACATTTAACCATGAACCCAGTTTCACACTTAGAATGAAAACATAGTTTAACCATGAGAAAAACATGCAACCCCCTTCCACACTTTATGGAACCATTCTCAAACTATGTGTAAACCATGAAACCCCTTTCATGCTTTTTTTAGCCATGCACAAACCATAAAAAGCCTCTCATTCTTCCAAAATTCTCAAAACGTTTACCCAAACACACCCAAATCAAGACCCATACAAGTTATACCCAAAAATAAGAAAAAATAATTCCTATAAACGAGCCCAAGACATCTCTAGAAAAGGGTTGGGAACTTACAATATCCCTATCTTATAACATCTCATCCTTAAGTTGTACTATCAAGCTACTCTAAGATTTTGAGTGAAAAGGATTGGGCCACTGAGCCCTCATGTTCATTTCTCTCTCCCAAGTTTTCTCCTAAACACATAAACATTTCCACAAAACATGAACCATCAGAATGTTCATTCCCCACAATACCTTCTCAATATGATCTAACACACATATTGGATTCTCCTAAAAGGACACATTCATATCAAGCTCATCATCATCAACATACCAAAAGAGTTTCCCAACTCACCATGCCCAACAACCACAAGAACGCCATCCAACATTGGCACTCATACTTTCCATCAAGACTACCTGGAAATGACATATATCCATCTCCTCCAAGGCTCACCTGGCCTTTCCTTGAAGAATTTAAACATGCACTTTATAGGTTCCTCATTGGAATTTTGATGCCACCACTTCCAACCCATGGTCTTTCTCCACACACCTACTATGAACACATATCTCCCCACCTTTGGAGCATCGCTAACACTTCCTTGTCAAGAAACTCAACCACCAAATCCCGTGCTTCAATCATAAGGTAAACAATAAAACTTGGACATATCCTTCTATAATTTCACAGGAAAACAAAAAAATATCAACAACTACCCAATCTCGGCTTCTGAGTGTGGAAATCATGGTATTCATCGACCTCTGGTCCATCCTGAGAACCTTTTCTATAAATTTTCGATGGCATACCTTCCACCATCTAGATCCATGTATACTACTTTATAATTAAAACCTATAAGGGACCTTATATCCAAACAAACCACATCCAGATATCTAGGCGTAAATCCATATCTTTCTCATCATACATGGGAAGATTTCAAGGTAGTGGACATGATCGTCTCTAATTAAAATTACGCTAAGAAATCATCATAAACACATATATTTACAATTACAAATACAAATATTAGGACAAAAAATAGAACTTTAACACATTTATGGTAAACACTATATGTCCCAACGATTCATTTTCCCAAACCCTGACACACGGTCAAAATCAAGGCACTACCACTACCCTTAACCATCTTATACTTATGTCATGGTTTACAAAAGGGTAAACTCATTATCATTATTCAATTTTCACATTTATACATACATTTATTCTAATCATGAATCATTTTACAATATTTCTCAATTTCATGCTAGGGACAATTTTCAGATCAATTTCACAAGCAAGGAAAAACAGTTCAACAACTTACCCATAACCCATTTTCAAATGCATGCCTAAAATAATGCATGTCACAATATAACCCTGAGTGCTTATAATGATATAATCATACTCAACTCTCATTCCATATTAGTCCACAAGTAAAATCCCATATAACCTTAACAACAATAATCACATAACTCCATAGGTGCATCACCCAAGGTGAAATAATATTCAACTATAATAGAAAATATAAATAACAAAAATCCCACCCTAGGTACTTGATTTCTCCCCCGTACATGGGTTATCCACTCCCATGCATGAGCTCATAACCAATTCATGGCTCTTTTTTATATTCTATCTACATTTCCCAAATAGTAATATAAAATAAAAATAAAAGAAAACTACATCTGATACCACTTTGTAAGGTCCCAGCTTGGATTCCATGCACTGGTTCCCCGATCCAGTCAGTCACATAACCTAAAGTGCCTCCCTATATGCGTTCTAGATCCAAAACCTAAATCTATGGTCAAAAAAACAATATCTAAATATAGATCCAAAAATGCTATATCTAGATCCCCAAAATATAGATCTATATCTAATAAAATAGCAGATAACTTCCCTTAAGTAATGAGAGAAGAATTAAAGAAGAATGGGAAAATAATTGGGATTGGAATCTCTTACAGGGAGAGGTGCAGATCTATAATCTGGGATTTGAATCACTAAGAATAGAGTTCGGGAGCCTTATGAATTTTTTTGGGAGCCTCCAAAAATGATTATAATGGGTGATGTACAAGTTGGGGTCGATTTGGGGTTAATATAGGGGTTCATGAAATTTTAAAATCAATTTTCATAATTGAAATTTTCATGTGCAGGGTTTGATGGGTGAAGTCGCACATTTATTACTAACCATGTGCTTAACCATGCACCCAATTTCACACTTAGGTTGAAAACTTAGTTTAACAGGAAAAAACCATTCAAACATCTTTGACACTTTGTTTAACTATGTGTAAATCGTGAAATGCTTTTCAAACATTATTTAACTATGCTCAAATCTTGAAAAGCCTCTCCACCTTCCAAAATTCTCCAATTTTTTACCCAAAATCACCCAAATAATGACTCATATAAGTTTTACTCAAAATAAGGAAAATGAAAACCTATAAATGATCCAGAGACATCTCCAAAAATTGGTCTAAATCTTATACCCAGGAGTGTCAAACCAAGTGCGTAGTAAGGGAACATTCATTATGCACTATAATGATGGATGAGATATAATAAACCAACTCCTTTTAAGGTTATTTCCCTTATACTCATTGGTTCCAAATCCACATCCACTTGTGGTATCTAGACAAGGATGTATTTCAAGGAAAATAACATAATCTCTACCTTACAAAAACATTAAGATACTATCCTATGCTTAAACTTATCCTCAAGTTTAGTCATAAGGTTTTGTTCCCTAATCTATGTTTTCTTAATTCTAGTTCCAAAGGTCTCTACTAAACTTTATATGATACCAACTATAAAGACTCTGGATCTAGTAGCCCAAATCTAGTGGTTACTTTATTAAATTGGTACTAAATATAAGATATTTCATCCCAAAGGACCAAATAGTTTAGCAATCTTGGTAAACTAGATACATATATGATTCCCATATTGCATTGGAAATATAAAAACATAGCAAAAGAAATTTTTTTGAATACTTGATATCTTTCACAATATCCTTATTCGTATCCTTGTGAAAGGAAAATAAATATTAGGTGTCCTTGAATTCTCAGTAAAGGTATGCATACATTAGAAGTTATCTTGAGAAAATAAGGCATAATCAATATGACATGGTAAATAACTGAAAACATATGTCATTTAATCAATAACATGATCATGAATAATAATATATAAAGAATAAAATGATGATAAAATAATGACATATAAATAATCACATGAACTTAAAACTTATCCATGGATATCATAAATATTAAAATAGTCATATAGACATCAATAACTAATTTTATAATGATGGAATTCATAATGTCATACATTATAAACTTACTAAAAAGGCATAGTTCTAAGAAATCTTACATAAATGGGTAATTCCTCAGCCAAATACCCAAACTAGTTTGTCTTATGAGACTTATCAATGCATTGAGGTGATATAATGAGCTCTAAATCCACTTACTAAGTCCAATGCATTCATCATTTAAATGGTTTGAATAATAATTCAATTCATTATCAACATAAATATTAATATTGAAAAACTATCAGATGAAATGTTAATATTAACCCCAATCAAATCGATCATAAATCATCAAGATAAATAATAATGATGATAACATTAAAAAATATCCTCAGTGAAACTTAATTAAAATAAAGGGTTTTTTCCATTGATGAATAGAAATACCATAAAAATAACATTAAAACATTCTTGAGTAAAATACCGTTTTTATTTTGAAAATCACTTTTGAAAAAAAATCCATAATATTAGGAAAAATATATTATTTTAAAATAATTATGGAAAATTTTAAAGTAATCTTCAAATCTTTGGGTTTTCATGATGGTGGTAAAAAAATTCATGTCGTATACGTTAAAACAAATATTCTTTTCACATTTTCGATAAAAATTAAAAAGTAACTCGTTAGAAAAAAAGACAATAAAATTAATTTTAAATAATTTTTATAGAAAATAAAACATGGTTAAAAATTAATTAAAACAATAATATTATAATATTAAAAACATTTTTGAAATTATTTTATTGAAAACATGGACATGGAATAAAAAGATTCTTGAATGAGTTAAAAAAATTCATTTACCCTTAAAACATTATTTTAGTATCTTGAGTAATTAAAAGAGGAAAATGAAAGGAATATATATGATTATTAGAAATAATAGAGTAAAATAAAATAAATCAATTTTAATATAGATATATAAAATAATTCTCATAATGGATACTTGATCATAAACAATCCCAAATAATTATTTATTGTGATATAAACTCCTACCACTATTGTAACTTTTGAATCATAATCCCCATGAAATAAATAACTTCATATGAAACTTTTAATACCATTAATATAAATAGATTCATGGTATAAAATATAAAATGTTTAGTATTTACACCACACAATATAAATAAGTGGTGAATATAGAATATGTATCATAAAAGTAAAAGTTGGATGAGAAACCCTTACAAAGATTGTGTCATTGAAGTGAGAATTAATCAATGAATTCATTATGTGTAAAAGATTTAAATCCACAAAAAATAAGTGTAAATAAAATATAATATAATCATATATAATTTTATACATAATCATGTCATAATATAGTCAATGAAGTAGAAGTATAATCTAATTAATGTAAATTGAGTTAAGAAACCCCTTACCAATTGATAACTTTCAAGTCAAATCCCCTTGATTGAAGTAATTTGAATTGAAACATAAAATAACATGAATTATTAAGGATTAATGATATAAAATTTAAAATCAAATTATATACACCATAAAAATAAACAAGGTGTATAACATTAAAATACTTCTTAATGAAAGGAAATTGAGACGAAATCCCTTAAAAAGTTTGTAACACTGAAATGAGAATTAAATAATGAAGTGATTATGTGTAGAAAATTTAAATACACACAAAAAAAGTGTAAATAAAATAATATAAAATTAAAGGTCAGATCAGATATAATTATGGCATAACATAGTCAATAAAGTATAGGTGTAACCCAATGAATGTAAATTGAATGACGAAATACCTTACCTTAGGTCAAAAATTCCTTCTTATATGTTTTAAAATCCTATATAAAAAATATATATTTATTATAAATATATTCCAGAACTATAATAATATATATCATACCATATATGATTTACTTATAACCTTTTATCACCAGTTTATTAAAAATTATTTATTAAAATCATTGCCCTAGGTGATAACTGTTTCATTTTTCATTTATGTTTTGGTTCAGTAATTTTAGTCCTTTTACTTTGATCATAGTAACATAATTTATATAATTTTAATGATTATATAAATATAATCTTTATTCATTATATACATATTTTTAATCACCTATTAAATTTAGAGATATAAAAAATAATTACATCATTCATGGATACGGAAAGTCATACGTACACATGAAAGTTGTTTTTACTTTTCGAATGATGGAATAGAAGAAAGGTAAATAATAATTAACTATTAAATAACCATTATTATATCATATATATCATATATATTCATTAAATCTATCCTTATTACTATCCATTTAAAACATAAATGAAAAACGTATCACATTGCATCATGAAGGTGGTAGTCCACACGTCCGCACGAGCGACGTTATCATTTTCCAATGAATTATATAGTATGAAGGTATATATTATATTATAAATACATAAAAATAATTATGTAATAAATATATTATATATAATTATTTTCATCTTTATAACTATCCAAATATATTGGGGGTGAAAGAAAAATTACTCTGTTATGTGGAGATGGTAATTTGTGTGTGCCCACGAGCGATGTTTTTTTATTTTCATAGGATATAATATATGTGAAAAATGGTTTCCACATAATCATAATAAAATTTAATTATATTTATGATACTCTATTTACTATTTTATTATGGATATAATAAATTTATATGAATTATAAGAAGAAATATATTTGAAAGAGATGGTAAAGATGATTACCTCTTTTTCGGTAGACTTCCTTTAGATTCCTTATTAAGGACCCTTGTAAATGTATTTTAAGAATACAAGAACCTCTAAATTGTGTCTATAACATTTTATAATAGAAATATGAATGGTTTTTTCGAGCTAGATGGCATAAAGTGGTGTCAATAATTGAGAGAAAGGGGTGTCCTTTTATAAGGGAGAAGAGGGGCACTCAATAATTCCGTAAAATATTAAAATATAATAAAGTCATTCTCTATAAAAATACTTTCAAATGGATATAGATTAAAATATAAGGTAGTTATAGGTTTAAATTACATCTAAAAATAAAAAATTTATAGGTTTATGTGGTCTTTTAAACCTTATATTTTGTTTTAACCCCTTAGTTAACTTGTTTTAACCTTAACCGTGGTAACAACTCTTCACTCTTAATGGGTTATAATTTTAGTTAAAAGGTCACAATTGGATCATAAATGAAAATGGGATAAAATTTTAGACCATTTCCCACCCAAATTTTTCTCTTAAAATTATTTTATTATTTTTAAATAATTTAACACAATATTATTTAAGAATAAATATTATTAATGTCATTTTTTACACTATTCATTTAATTTGACATTAAAGATACCAATAAAAATATGGAATTAGAATATAATAATTTAATACATCCCTAATATGTTATATTTATCTATAAATTTTATTAAAACCTATAAATCACCCAAATTATATTACTTTTAATATTTTTAAAATAATTAATTTTATTTTTCTATTAATTGGTTAAAAAATGTGTCATCGTTGGATAAGAATTTAAGGAAAATATTTCATCCCTAAAAATTAAAAATAAAATACCATCATAAAAATAAATTAATTAAGTTCAATATAAACTTTTATATTTGTTAAATGTATATAATTACTCACATCTATGTCATGGAAACTTATTTAATATTTTATTTTTATTTTTCCAGTATTGCATAGGCGTTTGGATAAATTACTTTTTATATAAATCAAAAAAAGAACATATATATATATATCTATAAAAATAATAAATAATACTTAATATTTATTAAAAATTTTGATAAATTACTTATTCATTCTCACATATTATCTTTAGGAGACCAAATATGACTTTTCTAGTGTTGCGCAAGCACTGCATCTACACTAAAAATGATTTTAATATTTATCATGAAATAAATTATAATTTATATATTTTAAATTATTTTATAATTATATTTATATTTTATTATCATACATGAGTCAT
Source organism: Viscum album (assembly GCA_963277665.1). Lineage (NCBI taxonomy): Eukaryota > Viridiplantae > Streptophyta > Magnoliopsida > Santalales > Viscaceae > Viscum > Viscum album. The sequence continues at coordinate 2,087,721,453 of OY728132.1, forward strand.
TACATAAGTTTAATAAATTTTTATATCATTTTTATGTCTTGACGATGTCATAAAAAATATTGTATTTCATTAATACTATATTTGTTTACTATTCATTGAAAATTAATCTTCTTCAAAAAAATACAAAAAAATCATCCTAGGATAAATTTGAATTTATTAATCCAAAAATAAATACCATTTCATAAAATTAAATTACTATAATTGTAAAAAAAATACTTCTATTATAAATGCCTAAAATGCAAAGAGAAAATGATTTTAGAAAAAAAATCATTGTTAAGCCTAAAAATGAACTTATACCAAAATCAAGTATAATGATGATTATTATGTAATTAATTACATTTTTTATAACTAAGTTATACTTATTTTAATTTAAGAAAAAATTAAAATTATAATTGGACATTTAAATGAAAATAAATGATAGCTTTATAAAAACGTACAAAAACTATATTTGCACTATTCCCTTAAAAATTAATCTTTTCAAAAAAATAAAAATTTTACCATAAGATAATTTTGATATTATAATTTTAAAAATGAATCTAATTTTATAAAGTACATTTTTTAAAAGTTCCAGAAATTAATTATAATATGTTCTCATAAAAATAAATAAAAAAAACATTTTTAAAGAAAGCGTATTTTTGAAGAATAAATTGAATTTAATAAAAATTGAGAAAATATTTTATAATAATTAATCAATACATTTATATTTAGTATTTAATTTATATTTAATAATTTTTTTAATCATATCCATACTCTCCAATTAGATATCTAGGTCATAATGGTCATATTTAAACAGAAAAGTGTGTGATGGTTCCTCTATGTAGTTGTTAACTAGTCTCTTTTTCATGGCCATAGTCCAAATGGTTTGGACCATGCCATATAAAATATCATCCATGCTATTTTGGTACTTATAAATTCATGTGTTAAATTTCTTAGATAAACAAAATGATTAGCCTAAAATGACTTCCCATCTGAAATGACAAGACCAAAATGGTTTAGCATGTCTAAAATCACATAACCACAATAGAATAGAAAAAAATAGCTTCTAAGAAAAAAATTGGTAAAAAACTATCTAGCCTCAACTCAAATAGTTTCCCAAAACTCTCATAGTCTATGGTGTGACCATAGAACCAAAACGACATTCTTTACACTATAGTGCATGCTATTTTGAGTAGAATTTTAAATAAAATAATATTTTTGTAAAAATTTCAAAAATCCTTCATCATCATAGAATTCATCATGCTTTAAAACATTCCAAAAAAATTGGTAGATTTGATCTAGAATTAATGTGGATTTGAACATTTTATAATTTATAAATTAAAATAAGTTAAAATAAAAAAGTGTTTATATTTATTTATTAATTGTTCATAGATATAAATATAAAACTTTTATATTAAGGTGTTATTTAGAAAGTTATTTAAACTATTAAAAAAGGGATTTTGGTTGATTTGATTAATGGTTTAAATAAAATCAAATATGTGATATTAATTTATGTAAATTGTTTACATAATTAAATGTTTATTATTAAATAATAAAATTATTCATAAAATATCTCAAAATTTTAATATAAATATTTTCATATTAAAACCATTTAAATGAAAATATGAAAAGTTAATATTAGATATAAATGAATTGTTCATGTTTATTTGTGCCTAAATTATAAAGTGTTTATAATTTATTTATTAATTGTTCGTAATTATTTATATCATGTTTAATTTATGAATTTCTCATTTATTTAGTTTATTCCATAATTTTTTATTCATAAATATAAATATTATATTATGGATTGTAATATATTCTTTATTTTAAAAGTGTTTAAACTGCTTCAATATAATATCATACATGCATTTAAAGAGTTACATGCTATGTATGATAATTTATTTAGTTTTGTTTATACCTTGACTTTGGATTTTACTAGGTTATGAGCTTTAATTAAGGAGTAATTTATAGTTTATACATATTAGGTTTAGAATTATAATGTAATTAGGGTTTATATTGAGTAAATATCTATAAGTAATGATACTTTGGGTTAGACTCCTCACTAGCTTAGAGGCTTATGCCCCTTTTAGAAATGTGGGGGTTATATGTCTGTCACTCCGTGCTTACTCTTGTGGGTATTTCTAAATTCATATGATTATAATCCTTTACATGAAAGTGTTTCATATAAATTATACTTGAGATGCATTTTTTATATGTATAAATATATTTGGTCTTTAATTTAGGTTAGTAACATGATTTATGAGTTAGGTAAATTGTTACACATTAATATGGTTTGGACATATTGATTTTGTGGAAGGATTGGATTCCAAAATAAATCATTATAATCATGTATACTTATAAATAGAATAAAATGAGATAAGATATTGAGATTAAATCCCCTTTAAAAAATACTAAGTGCAGATTCCTGTTAAAGATAACACTTGTTAAGACCTCGATCATCTAATGGGGTAGATCATTCCAAAGTGAGGTGTCCCTATATTATATTTCTATGAGGAAAGAAATTAAAGTGGTGACCCTAAATATTATGTGCCTCATATTTGGATTATACTTTGTGTTATACTTAGCTGGTAAACCCTAACTGTTAAGATACCATAGGAATAGAGTTGAGATAATTCATATGTTGGATCAGGAAAAGAGTTTTTCACACATTTATTGAAGATACATATGTGATATGATTGACAAGATTTTCTACTATAAATAGTCATGGATTGTGTTATGGGATTATTTGGGATGATTCATGATGAAATATGTGTGTTGGGAAAAAATCCCTCAAGTCATCATTGAAGCATTTTTGAGGTGATTGTGTTTGTTGACAAAGCGGACATCTGAGTGATGATTGTTGAAAAAGCAAAACAATGACATACAAATTTGTTGAAAAAGAGGATTTCATGATGGAATGTCGAGTTCAAGAGCTGAGGTCAACGATCCATGTTTGATTCAAGAATTTCGACAAAAGGAATGGATGATCTGGAGGCGGTACAAAAGAACAGATACAAGGTGGCGCCGTTTTCCAGTGTTTGCCAAATTTTTGGGCCTGAAAATCAAAAAATGAAGAAAAGTGTTTTTTGGAAAATGGACTTGAGCGCCGTGTACATGAAGGCTTGGAAACTTGCACGTCATATGTTTTTCAAGATCAGATCATCAAAATATGGCAAAGGAATAAGGTTTGCACAAGTTTTGATAAGGTCGCGCAGGTGACTTGCGCGCCGAGAAAGATACTTGCGCGCTGATGCCTTGGAAGCTTGAGAACTTGCACGCCTATGGTTTTCCAAGATCTGAAGATCGAAATATAGCAAAGTAAAGAGGTTCGCGCAAGTTTGGAAGTGGGTCGCACAAGTGACTTGTAGGGGAAGAGACTTGCGCACCGAGGCTTGACTTGCGCGTCGTCGCGCAGGGTGGTCAAATTGCCTATAAATACTATACCATCCCTCTTCATTCTTCACCGGAGTTCAACACTTTGAGAAATCAGAGCTCCCGTCGCGCAGGTGTGGTCGTCGCGCAGGTGTTGTGTGGTCGCACAGGTGGAGTTGCGTGCTAGTGTGAGGAGTTGCACGCCAGTGTGAGAAGTTGTGCGCCGGTTGGCAGTTGCACGCCAATATTGGTTTGGGTGTAAAAGGAATAGAGTCACGCAAGTTTTGAGTTGGGGAAGATTGTATCACGCAAGTGTCTGAGGTGAACTTACGCGCCCGTTGTGACTTGCGCGCCGATACTTGTGTGTCGAGTTAGACTTGCGCTCCAAGTAAGGTTTATTTCCAGCAGTGATTTTCAGGCTGCGTGGAAGCTGGAAGTTTTCTTGATACCTTTGGTGCAAAGAGAGATTCATCTATGGGTGAAAATTGGGCTTCAAAAGAGCATCTACTTACATAGGAAGATGCATTCCTTCATGAAAATTAAGATACCTACAGGTCTATAAACTGTGAGTGGATTCTTTCCAGAGTAGTGAGCAAAAGAAGAGGAAGAAGGTGATCCTCTCCACCAGCAGTGATCCAGAGAGAGAGAAATAGGGAGTGACCCTTGGGAAAGCAGTGAGCTGACCCTAAACTTTGTAAAGGCAGTGAGCCTGGGCATAGAAGTGATCTAGCCCAAATCTTGTAATCCAAAGCTAGTGAAGTTTAGTGGAATTTGGTATGACTGATAACTTGTCAGCATATGCTCCTTGGACGTATCCCTTCACAGTGAACCAAGTAAAATTGATGTGTCTTGTGCATGCTTTACTTTCTATTTACTTTGTGCAACAGGAAAGAGAGAGAAGAGTGTTTTTCTTAACAGCGAAACAAGATCAGAACGGGTATTAATTTTAAATTTATCATACCCTGATTCACACCCCCTCTCAAGGTATTCATCCTTGTGGATCTAACAATTGGTATCAAAGGGAGGTTGACAGTTGTTCTTCTCTCAATGGAGGTCACTAATCATAAAGGGATTCTGATCTTCGACGGATGTAATTTTCAGATATGGAAGAATCTAATGCAAAACTATTTTCAATCTTTGGGAATGGATGTGTTTTCAGTAGTTATGTATGGTATCACAGTTGATATTAATAGTGGTGCGTTATCAGAAGCTGAACATAGAGAGTTGGATGCTGATTCCAAAGCGATCAATGCCTTAGGGGGAGCCCTCTCTAATCTCATCTATACAAAGGTGATTTCATGCAAAACGTCACATGCCATATGGGAAAATCTTTTGAATATATATGAAGGGGATACAAAGGTGAGAGAGGCAAAGTTTCAAGTGTTGTGGAACAAGTATGAAGATCTGAGAATGAACCCGAATGAGTCTGTTGATGCATTCTTTGACAGGGTAAATGTTGTGGTAGAATACATGCGAGGTCTTGGAGAAATTATTGAAGATATAAAAATTGTGAAGCGCATATTGGGAAAACTTCCACCTCATTTCAATCTGAAAGTTTCTGTTTTGGAAGATAAAGACCCAAAAGAACTGACATTGGATAACCTTCACAGCACTCTTGTTGCATATGAAATGAGAAACGATGATAACGAGACTGTGGAAAAATATAAATCCAAAGAGGTGGCATTCAAGGCCATGAAGAAACTGACCATTGAAGATTCTAATGAAGAAGAAGAGATAGATGAGGTTATGTCATTCCTTTCTTCAAATCTGCAAATAGGAAGAGGAAAGTTTAAAGGTAAACTTCCACTAGCATGATTTCGATGTGGAAAGGTTGGTCATCTTGCGACAAGATGCCCCAATAAATTTCAAGATAATGATGATGATGATGATGAAGTTGAAATTCCCAAGAAGAAGACTTCAGCGTTTGTGAAAGGGAAGAAGCAATTCAAGAGAAATTTATTCAAGAAAAATAATCTTCTTTCACAAGAATTTGAAAGTTCAGATGAGTTTGAGGATGAAGAGGTTGAGGAAATAGAAAATTGCAGAGATCGTGGGGTAAATGCCTTGGTGGAGATTGTTGGTAGTTCTCAGAAAAAGGAAGAAGCTGACCCTGAAGAAGAAGAAGAAATTGAAGGGAGAGTTGATATGGAAACCGAATTGGAAATGGCTCTTGAGGAGATAAACGTTTGGAGAGCCAAAACAAAGAAAGCCAATAAAGCGGTTCGTGATGCCAAACTCTATATGCAACAACAGGATGAAGAAAAGTCTGAGCTATTAGAAGAAATTGAAAGACTAAAATCCTCAACACCAGAGATCTCAGAAAATATTGTTGAGTATAAGCTTAAAATTGAGGAACAAAAGAAGGAAATTGATTGTTTGACTAACACAGGAAAGGAGCAGGCCAGACGTATTAAAGAGCTTGAAGAAGAAGTGGTCAGTCTACGACAAAAAATTAAGGTTCAAGAAAAACTCTTGAACCCCAATGTGATATCAAAAAAGCAGGCCATTCAGAAGACAGAGAAGATGAAAGATAAGCCTAGTAGTTCAGTAGGGAAGAAGCAGCAATTGAGCTCAGATGTTAAGGTCGTTTCAGGGCTTAATTAGGAACAAAAATTTGTGACAATTGCAGTCAGACCGTATGAAACCATCCTGAAATTGAAGGTTGATTTGGGCACAAAACAGAATCAAAATATTCAGAGATCCCAAAGGGAAAATCGCAGTGCTGAAGTATCATGAAGGAATGTATCCTATATCAGATGTTATTGCTGTGGGAAAATGGGACATTCACAGTATGTGTGTTCCATAGCCAAGAGATATAGAAGGGAACAGGAACAGAGATGACATCCAAACAGAGAATGGTTTTCCAGAACATATTTTGAAGGACACTATTTTTGGTGCAGAGTATTTGGAAACATGGCTAGGTATTGCACTTTGACCATTCAGAGAAATGTTCCAAAGTAGAATAAAAATGTTCGCAAGCAGCAGATCAATAAACTGACAAGAGAGTTAAAAGTTCAGAACAGATTTGCAGATCTACAAGATGAAGTTGGCCCGTCATACTCTGAGAATGATCATGAGTCTCAATCTATACCAAGCATGGAGACAAAAATATGGACTAAGAAGAAGAGAATAGAGAAGGCAGTAGTTGCTGAAATTTCCCTTAAAGCATCAGATCGTTCTGGTGTGTGGATTCTTGATAGTGGTTTTACGTCTCACATGACAGGCAATAAGGATCTGGTTACAGGCATAAAATATGACAAAGAAAGAGTTTTCAAGTTTGGAAATGATGAAGGCCTGAAGATAATTGGATCAATAAAGGCTAGGTTTGGGGGCAAAGAAATCAGACGTGCTGATGTCTTGGTTATAGAAGGTCTCAGTCATAATTTGCTCAGTGTCGGTCAATTGTGTGACTCAGGACATTCTATACGATTCACCAAGAAGACCTGTACTGTCACGAGAAAAGATGGGGCAGTTGTTCTGTAAGGAAAAAGGACAAAAGGGAATCTTTACTTTGTAAGTGGAGAAGAAGATATGTGTCTCTTATCTAAAGAGGAAGAAAACTAGTTGTGGCATAAGCGACTTGGTCATCTATGCTAACCATCTATGGAAGATCTAGTAAAGTGGGATGCTGCTAGAGACCTTCCCAAACTATCACGTGATCGCACTCATACATGTGATTCTTGCCAATAAGGGAAGATCATCAGAAATACATACAGGCCAAAGAAACAGAAATCAACTAGAGTGCTTGAATTGGTGCATGCTGATGTATGTGGACCTATCTCACCACGAGCTATAAATGGGCAAGGGTACTATGTTCTTTTCATTTATGATTATAGCAGAATGTCTTGGGTGTTTTTTATTACCCATAAGACAGAGGTGTTCAGTTTCATAAAGTAGTATAGGAGGGAATCAGAAAAGATGCTTGGGCAGAGAATTCAGAAGTTCCGTACTGATAACGGTACAGAATTCACAAACACTCAAGTTGAAAACTATCTCGAGAAACATGGTATAAGGAATCAAGTTTCATCAGTGAGAACTCCCCAATATAATGGAGTGGTTGAAAGAAGAAATTGGATCATCAACAACATGACCAGAACAATGATTATTGATAAGGACCTACCAGAGAAATTTTGGAAGGAAGCAGTTTTGACATCGGTCTATGTTTCAAACAGGTCTTTGTTGTGTCCGAAGTAAGGGAAGACTCTGTATGAACTGTGGTACGGAAAGAAGTCAACGTTGAAATACTTTCTAATCTTTGGAAGTAAGTGTTTCATTCTCAACAAAGAAAATCACAGGATGTTTGAGGCATGAGGAGATGAGGGGATATTCCTTGGCTACTCAGAGAAAAGCAAGGCATATAAATGCTTCAACAAGAGGCTAGGAAAAATTGTTGAGAGAAATGATGTCACTATAGTTGAAAATGAACAGAATACTCAACGATCTAGTGAACAGTTCCTGGATGAAAGTGATGATGAGGTAAGCAACACAGGGGGAGCAGAAGTGGAAGAGGCTGACTCGGAAGAAGATACTGATGATGAACAAGAAAGTGTCAAGTCTGTGTCTGCAAGGAAGCCAAAGATTCGATCTAAAATTGATAGGCAGAATATCATTGGTGATCAGACAGCACAAGTTCAGACATGAAGAATGAAATCGTTACAACAAACATCGTTTTTGTCTCAGGTGGAGCCGAAATTTTTTTCTGATGCAGCTGAAGTTGAAAACTGGGTTCAGGCTATGAATGAAGAGCTTGATCAGATTGAGAATAACCAGACATGGGAGATTGTTTCGAGGCCAGTAGATAAGAATGTCATCGGGACTAAATGGGTCTATCACAATAAGATGAATGAATATGGCATAGTGATTCAGAACAAAGCATGACTAGTGTGCAAGGGATACTCCCAGATAGAGGGAATAGATGTTGATGAGACATTTTCACCCAATTGCAAGGCTAGAGACAATCATATTATTTTTTCCCATAGTAGTGAAAAGAAAGTTTAAAGTATTCCAGATGGATGTGAAATCTGCATTCTTGAATGGAGTTCTAGAAGAGGAGGTGTATATTGAGCAGCCAGATGATTTTCTCATTCATGAGGATGAGAACAAAGTTTGTAGGCAGAAGAAGGCGTTGTATGGGCTGAAACAAGCACCAAGGGCATGGTACTCAAGACTTGATCAGTACTTAAAGAAGCTTGGTTTTCAGCGTGGGGGAGTTGATTACAATCTTTATTACAACAATGAAAGTAATCAAAGGATGATGGTGTTGGTTTATGTCGATGACATAATATTTGGCGGATCAGATGAAGCTCAGTGCAGACAGTTTTCCAAATTCATGAAAAATGAGTTTGAAATGTCAATGATTGGAGAACTAATGTTTTTCCTTGGTCTACAGGTGACACAAAGAAGGAATGGAACATTTATTTCTCAATCTAAATATTCCAAGGAGGTCCTGAGAAGGTTTGGAATAGAAAATTCCAAGGAGATGAAGACTCTGGTTGCTACCCGGATTAAATTATCAAAAGATGAGGATGGAAAGGAAATTAATATCACAGAATATAGGCAAATTATTGGAAGTCTGTTGTACTTAACCGCAACAAGGCCTGATATTGTTTTCACCACATTCCAGGAAGTGAGATATCAGAGTAATCCCAAGGAAATCCACATGCTTGCAGTGAAAAGAATACTTCGGTATATCCAGGGCACAGTGGATTTCGGCTTGAAATATACTGACAAATCTCAGACATAGTTATTGGGATATACTGATGCAGACTGGGCTGGTTCAGCAGATGATAGAAAATCAACGTCAGGTGGTGCATTCTATCTTGGTGGATTGTGTATTTCTTGGCTAAGAAAGAATCAATATTTCATTTCGTTGAGCACCGTGGAATCTTATTATATTGCGGCCACTCATGCATGCACACAGTTATTGTGGATGAAGCAGCAGCTTGAAGATATGGGAGTTGAAGTGAAGTCTCCGATCGGAATCCAGTGTGATAACTCAAGTGCTATAAATCTCAACAAAAATCATGTCCATCACTCAAGGACAAAGCACATTGAGATAAAGTATCATTTTATCAAGGAGAAGGTTGAGCAGGGAATCGTGAAATTGGAGTATGTTCCTACAGAGTTACAGGTTGTAGACATTCTGAAAAAGGCCTTACCCAAGGAAGCTTTTGAGAGGCATCGACTGGCTCTGGGAGTTCAGTCGATTCCCTGTACTTAAAATAGTGTGTTTGTGGAACCCCCCCCCCTGTCCCCGAGGTATGATGTGTTTTTCCATAATGTGCTGATATGTGTTCTCTACTATGTTACAGACTACAAAGGAGTGACCTTTGGGTTCGTTGACAAAGGGGGAGAAAATAGTGATTGATCAAGGGGGAGATAGTGTGGCTATTTGCGAAATCTGACGATGAAAAATATGGGGAGAAGCTGACCAGTGGAGCATCCAAATAGGGGGAGAAATGAGAAAGGTGGAGATTTTTAAATCTGATGATTCTGGAAGTGATCGATCAAAGAATAGATATCACGACAGTTGCGGATCGTGATAAAAGCAGAAGAGTGGTTTTGGAATGTGGTAAAAATATTTCCAAACAAAAATTGGTCTTCCAACAAGTCCTTCAACAATTGGTATCGGCTTACAACAAATTGGTATCAGTTTGGTGTCAATAGTGGGTGTCAGAGATGAAGTGATTCATTGATGAACTTTTCATTTACTCTTGTTTCTCACGCCGAGCATTGCTCATGTGGGCTTAGAGTATGTGTTGAGTAAATCCTTGATTGCTATCAAAATCGCAAAATTAGAATGGTGGCTGAAGAATCAATGATGTATCTTTTTATGGAAGAATTATCAGCAAACCCAAAGGGGGATATTGTTGGGAAAAAATCCCTCAAGGCATCATTGAAACATTTTTGAGGTGATTGTGTTTGTTGAAAAAGTGGACATCTGAGTGGTGATTGTTGACAAAGCAAAACAATGACATACAAATTTGTTGACAAAGAGGATTTCAGGATGGAATGTCGAGTTCAAGAGCTGAGGTCAATGATCCATGTTTGATTCAAGAACTTCGACAAAAGGAATGGATGATCTGGAGGCGGTACAAAAGAACAGATACAAGGTGGCGCCGTTTTCCAGTGTTTTCCAAATTTTTGGGCCTGAAAATCAACAAATGAAGAAAAGTTGTTTTTGGCAAAGGGACTTGCGTTCCGTGTACATGAAGGCTTGGAAACTTGCATGCCATATGTTTTTCAAGATCAGATCATCAAAATATGGCAAAGGAATAAGGTTCGCGCAAGTTTTGGTGAGGTCGCGCAGGTGACTTGCGCGCCGAGAAAGATAATTGCGCGTCGATGCCTTGGAAGCTTGAGAACTTTCACACCTATGGTTTTAAAAGATCTTAAGATTGAAATATGTCAAAGGAAATAGGTTCGTGCAAGTTTGGAAGTGGGTCGCACAAGTGACTTGCAGGGGAAGAGACTTGCGCGTCGAGGGTTGACTTGCGAGCCGTCGTGCAGGGTGGTCAATTTGCCTATAAATACTAGACCACCCCTCTTCATTCTTCACCAGAGTTCAACACTTTGAGAAATAAAAGCTCCCTTCACGCAGGTGTGGTGGTCGCGCATGTGGTGTGTGGTCGCGCAGGTGGAGTTGCGCGCCAGTGTGAGGAGTTGTGCGCCAGTGTGAGAAGTTGCGCGCCGGTTGGCAGTAGCGCGCCAATATTGGTTTGGGAGTAAAAGGAAGAGAGTCGCGCAAGTTTGGAGTTGGGGAATATTGTGTCGCGCAAGTGTCTAAGGTGAACTTGCGTGCCCTTTGTGACTTGTGCACCGATACTTGCGCGCCGAGTTAGACTTGCGCGCCAAGTAAGGTTTATTTCCAGCAGTGATTTTTGGGCTGCGTGGAAGCTGGAAGTTTGCCTGATACCTTTGATGCAAATAGAGATTCATCTACGGGTGAAAATTGGGCTTCAATAGACCATCTACTTACAAAGGAATATGTATTCCTTCATTCAAATGAAGAGACCTACAGGTATATAAACTATGAGTGGATGCTTTCCGGAGCAGTGAGCAAAGGAAGAGGAAGAAGGTGATCCTCTCCACCGATAGTGAGCCAGAGAGAGAGAAACAGGTAGTGACCCTTGGGAAAGCAGTGAGCTGACCCTAAACTTTGTAAAGGCAGTGATCCTGGTCATAGAAGTGATCTAGCCCAAATTTTGTAATCCACAGCTATTGAAGTTTAGTGGAATTTGGTACGACCGACAACTTGTCGACGTATGCTCCTTGGACGTAGACCTTTGTGGTGAACCAAGTAAAATTGATGTGTCATGTGCATTCTTTACTTTCTATTTACTTTGTGCAACAAGAAAGAGAGAGAAGGTTGTTTTTCTTAACAGCGAAACAAGATCAGAACGGGCGTTAATTTTAAATTTTTCATACCCTGATTCACCCCCCCCCCCCTCTCAGGGTATTCATCCTTGTGGACCTAACAATGTGTCATGGACCACTAATAGATATAATATTATTTAAAATTTATCATAATTTTAATGGAAGTACATTTATGAAAATCCCTTGTAAAACGAATGTAAGAAATTGTAATCATCTGATAAAAACTTATATTGTAGATAATGGAAAAAAACATCATCAAACATAAATTTTAGATCAAGGAAAAGCTTAATTGAATCAATTTCCTAGACTAGTATAATAACATCAGAATAATTCTTAATAAAAAAAGAAAATTCTATGTGTTAGAGTAACTCCTTGAGAAACCATATATTAAATGTTTTCTATAAGTGAATATAGATTCTTATAAGAAGCACAAAAATATTCACTTGAGATTTCAATGGAATTATATATAATATGATTAAAGGTAAAACAACTTTTACTCATGTACTAAATATGATTGAGTAAGTTTATTACTTAAAGATACTAGAGGTCTCCTTTGTGACTTGTTTGGACAACAGAAATAATTCTATTATCATCATTAGAAATATTCTAATAATGTAAATGAGTTTAATTAAATCTTTCATTGTTCTATCAGTATTGATGATGGTTGAACTATGCATGATATATCTAGTTAATATTTTTATAATAATAGTATAATTGGTTAAAATTTCATACTATAAGAAAAAAATTTAATTCGAAATTATGATAATGTTTATTTGAGTCGCTAGAACAAATTTTTAAAGCTTAAGGGAGGTTTTATAAAGGAGAGGCAATGTTTCTAAGGATGCAATTTTCCAAAATAATTAAAATAGTTTAATAAGGTCCATGTATATTCCACATTAGGTATTAACATAATAGAAATCATTTTTTATTTTGAAGGGTATATGATACCAAATGTATGTTTTAAAACTTTTTTAAGCACAAAAAAGTTCAAAATCAAGGTAATAATTTATGGGTCTTGTAGTTTATATTTAGAATATTTTTTAAAGGGTTTTTGAGTCATAGAGTTGAATAAAAAGGAATATTTCGAGCTTAAATGGATCTAGATAAAGGATGTATATTTTTATCTTTTCAACTTATATTATATGAGAATTTTTTTTAACAAATATTTTTTAAACAATATTATATTATAGTTTTAATGCACATGGTTTATGATTCATCAGATTCTATAACATGTTTTGAAAATAATATAAAGATAAAGGGGTTTTATTTTTGATAAATGATTTTATTTGAGATATTTTTTAAAATATGAGTGGAAGAGTTCCCACTACCTTAAAATGACATATTTTAAATAATAAAACCTTATTTTCATAATAATACTCCAAAAAACCTAGAATACGATATAAGATATGGGTGTTAAAAATTTATTTGTTAAAATATTCCATCTAAGAGGAAATAAGTGTTATTTTTTTAATACAAAAAAGTTTGTATATCTTATAATGGTATTGTGAAGAGAATATATTTTATAAGAGGTTAGTGGGAGAATTTCTGAACTTATAGAAGTTAAAATGTCATCAAATAAAATATTATTCTATTTAGATTCAAAGTGAATTACCTTTAATATCCTAAAATAGTTTTGGGTATGTTATTAAATAGGGATATAAAGAGTTTTATTTAATTACTATAATTAAGTGAAATAAACTTTATACCCTAAAATAAGTTTATGATGTGATGGTAAAGAATAATATGAAGAGTTATACTAGTCACCAAATGATCTCAAAGAAAATTTTTGAGGGAAAATTTACAAGGATTATGATGATGATGAACTTAGAAAGAGTTATAAATGGTCAATAAAAGTTATTAATAGTATAAATTTGGATATTGTGAAGTAAGGAAGTTTGAATAATATATTTGAGAAGTTAAACATTAGGAATATGATTCCTTGTCTCATCACTATTAAAACATTATTACTTCAAATATGTCACACATTAAATAGTTTAGTGGGATGATTTTATCAGATGGTCACATAGATATGCAGCAAGAACTATATAGAGTTGTAATGAGATCAATAAAACCCTAAAATCAAAACAAACATAAGGCCTATCTAGTAGTCTATCATATAGGATATGATAAGAAAAATGTTTATATATGATTTTTTTAGTATTTTTAAAATATTTTAAGAATATAAATTTTATTATGTTATATAAAAACCATTCTTTACTTTATCATTATTTCACATTGGTTACACATATTGTGTAAAGTGAAATAATAATTTACCTCTAAAAGTATGACTTTGAGTTTTACATATATGATGTTTGTTATAGAGTATTATGGGTTGTAAAGAAATGTTATTGTTAAAATGGATAAGATTTTTTATAAATATATAGAATATTTTCATTAGTTAGAAAATGAATTTTTCACTATATGGACCACTAATTATAGAACATGGAGTGTCATAAACTATGTATTTAGTATACTAGGTGTTCATATTTAATATTTAATCCCCATGTCATGTGTTATAAAATAATTAGCATGGTAACCTTTATAATTTTATACCTTTATTGTGTGAATTTAAATAATTTTCATGTGTAAAATTGGGGGGTTCTCTCCCACTTTTCCCTCCTAATGTTTTATTTGGTGAAACCCTAAGGCTTCTCCCTAAGGTAGTGGTTCAAGGGGTCATGTGGATTTTTTATAGAGGTAAAGTGATGAAGAGCAATGACAGTTTGCAAGGTGGGGTACTTGGTGTGTCGGTGGTTATTGGAATGAACAAGTCAAATTTGAGGTAAGATAATAATATCTTAGGGGTGTATCGATAAAATAAATATAGTAGTGGCATCGACATTGGAATACAGGTTTAATAGACAATCTATTGTGAGAATGCTTTGAGATCTCAGTAGAGGTTCCTTATTCCAATATGTGATAGTAGATCTCTTTCATGAGTTTTTGGTGGCATAATTTTTAATTAGGTCCAGAACACCTTTATGGATCATCCAAGATCCCATATTTGGTATTGGTTTTTTGTTTCATCACACATACGGTTGTGATGGTTTGGGGGTGTGTCGAATGCAGTAACACGATAGGGTCACCATTAGTGGCAACTGGGGATACTATGTGGCTAGTCAAAGGAATTATTCAATGGTGATGGTGGATCCCTATCCCAGTACATGATGGAATTATCCCATTAGTGGTCCCTATAGTGATTTGTTGGTCTAGTATAGTGGTATAATATTGATTATGACATTATTATAGGGTTCTAAAGGATTTGGATGATGGTCCTGGAATGGTTAAGTATTTGAATCCCTTATCTAATCCTGTTATGTTCTATATTATTAATTACATTACTCCCCAAAATGTGACATAGTGTTTTGGTTCTCTAAGAAGCTTTGAAATTTTTTTTTTGAGTGGTAAATGGTGGTTTATGAGGCTCAACTGATGTAGGATTCCTATCTACCCTTGGTTGTACGATGGGTTTTGAACTATATCTTAGTGAGGCTTTAGTGGAGTCTTGGTTTTTATGGTCTCTTTCTATTTTCATTTTCTTTAGAGGTATTTAGTAGACATAATTTCTATTTTGGTGTGTTTATTTATTTATTTATATGGTTTCTCATCAGTGTTTGGTTTTCACCAGCGATGACAATGACAGTGTGATTGAATTTGTCAACAATTGTGGTTATATCAGTATTGGGTATAACAAAGGTGATGATTATGGACAGTCTAGGTGTCATTGATGGCATGTAATGACATGAATAATTTTGAAATAGGTGTGGGCCACATAGTGTGATCTACATTTAGGCATTTTAATTTCAAAATTTTCAAGTGGGTATTTGAATTTCTAATTTGTAGTATTTGTACACAATGGTGGTTTTTTTGGGTTTGGGGTATTATTTGGTACACACAAAACTATAAAGTGTTTTTTTAAATAAAAAATAGAAATTTGGAGATGGTTGATACCTTTATTATATAATACTTGAGGCTTAGATAATTAGGGGTGGTTGGGTATATTGGTGTTCGTGTTGTCAATTGAGGCTTAGTCAAGATAGAATTTTTCCTCTTGTATGATGAGTAATACATATGGGCCATCAATTGAGATAAGAGAAGAAAATATATGGACATACTTAGATAAGTTACATGTGATGTACTTATATACCTAGATGATGGGTATGTGATATACTCATCTACTTAGTTGAATGACATGTGATGTATTCATCAACCTGGTCAGTTTAAACTCAAAGAATTGAGAACATATGAGTAAGATATGTAGGGTTGACATAATATTTGTCCCATGTTCACTTAATGTCTTAAAAAATGGATTATGTAAAACCCTAAGAATTTTTTATATATATTTCCCTTTAGATAAATTCAGTCACTTTAATATCTTGTGATACACACAACCTCATGTCTAAAAGAACCATAATATAGTAAAGTGTTATAACCTAGATGTTAAATTGGAGGTTATAAATAGTACTAAATAAATTATTAAAAGTAAATAAATTTATAAATAAATTCATTTTTTTTAATTTATTATAAATAAAATTAAAAATAATTTGAAAGAAAAAGAAATATTTTTCTAAAAAACTGTATTTTTCTAAAAAATATTTTGTTACCACATTTTGCAAACTTTTTAAAAATTAATTTTTTCAAATTTATAAAATTTATTTGAAAATGTTAACTTTATTTTTTAAATAATCATATCAAAATTATCTTAGTGTGAATTTTTAAGAATTTTATGAAAATACTAATTTTTTGATTAATAATGAAAATACAAGTTTTTATTAAAAACTATATTTTCAATTAAAGTATTTAAAAAGTTTCAATTAATTTAAAAAAAAATTAAAATTTTATTATAATTAATCCAATTTGGGTCATTTTAATCAATTATATGTTCAATTTTAATATAAAATAATTTTTAAATATATGAAAACTTTTCCTTTGAAAAATCATTTTTTTCATTGCATCTGCGGGGTTAAATTTAAATTAAATTATTCCACTTATATGAATTGTATTTGGAAAAATTTATTACATATTTTTAATAATAATAATTAATATTGTACAATAATTTCAACTTAATTTTTGGTCATAATGATCGGTAAAAATAGTAAAAATTAATTGTTGCAGTTAAGGTTAAAATAGGTTTATCGAGGGTTAATCTAAAAAGAAGAGGGTTAAAATGACCTACCAACTTTTCCAATTCATATTTAATGGACATATTTAGACCCTATATCATTTATGTTTTTATAATGATCCATTTTAGATCATTTTTTCATGAGAAAAATGTGTGTACAATTTATTCTTTTCAAAAATTCCAAGTATATCCTTCCCCCCACTTATAAAAGGGAACCCACTCTCCTCTCCCCTTTACACTTTCAAAGACCTTTATTTTGAAAAATACTAAACCAAATAAATTTATTACATCCCTAAACATGGATTATAGTCCTTTTTATGATCATAAATCCAATCTAGTAAGGCTTTAGGTATAAACCTAAAGAGGTTGTCCGAAGAAAATGTATAGTTCTTAATCTTTCATTTTCATTTTATCTCTTACTTTAACTCTTTAAAGTATCCATAAAATATTCTAAAATAATAATAAAATTATCTAATATATAGTTTTTTATTATTTTTATGTAATAACCTATATTCATCTTCTATTCCATCAAATGGGAAACAAAATTGTCAATCGTGTGTACGGCGGACTACCGCCTCGTAGACTGATGTAATTTTTTTCCATCACCACCTATCAAGGATAGAAATAATGATAGATTTAGTGTATATATATTATATTTATGAAATAATTTCAATTTTATAATTATAATATTACATCTAACTTCTTAACTTCCAATCTTATGGAAAATGATAACGTTGTTTGAGCGTACATGTGGACCGCCACCTCCACATGGCAATGTGATACATTTTTCATTTTAGTTTGACATGGATGGTAATAAGGATAGATTTAAGGAATATATATGATATATATATGATATAATAATAATTCTTTAAAGTTGAAATATTATTTAACTTTATTTATTTTAATCTGTTAAAAAATTAAAACAGCGTTCATGCGTACGTATGGTCTACCGTCTCCACAAACGTTGTAACTCATTTTTCTATATATAAATTTTATGGAATATTATAAATAATTATATAATGAATATATATGATATTTATATTATGGATAACATTTTGGAGATGATGTAACTATGATCAAAGTACAAGGACCGAAACTACCAAACCAAAACATACATGAAAAACAAAGCAGTTATCACCCAAAATAGTGATTTTAACAATGAATTATTAATAAATGGGTGATAAAAAGTTATAAGTAAATCATATATAGTATTATATTTATTTTTATGTTTATATAATAGACTTATAATGAATCTATATTTATTATACAGGAGGTTTTAACACATATAAAGGAAACTTTACCTGAGGTAAGGGTTTCTCGTGCAACACCCTGAGAATTTAAAATATTTTCATTTTATAATAAAATTAGTTTTTTTATAGCTTTCTTTATACTCAACACCATGATAATATTAAACTACACACAACACTGAGTTAGCTTGGGGTACATACAAGACCAAGTTTTACTGCCTTTTAATAGTGCACCTACTTTAAAACTAAATTTTCAAAATTTTATAAATTTTATTTTTCAAAATAAACTTCATTTTTTAATGTGTAATGTAAAAATTATATTAGGGTGAATGTTTTTTATTTTTATGAAAAGTTTCATTTGTTGATGAATAGTGAAAATATTAAATTTTAATTGAAAACTTCTTTTTCATCTAATTTATTTATATTTTAATTTTTTAATTATATTCAGTTCAATTAATCCAATTTGGGTAATTAGAACCAATTTCACATTGAAATTGGATATAAAAACATTTCAAACTTTTGGAAATTTTCACTTTAAAAATCTAGTCTCATCTGCGGGATTAATTTTAAATTAATTTCTGCTACTTCTGTGGTTGAAATTTAGAAAAATGGATTCTATATTTGTAATCATCATAATTTATAATTTATAATAAGTTCATATTATTTTTTTACCAAAAATATTATTGAATGGAATTAAAATTAATTACAATAATTAAGGTTCGAATTAGTTTACTTAGTGGTTAAACTTCAATCTTAAGGGACAAAATGACATAAAAACTAGTCCAAAACGCATTATTTTCCCATATTTTGACCATATATCCTCTTGGTTTGTATTTTATGAGTTATTTGGATATTATTCCATGAATTTTACTGATATAATAAGTTAATTAAGGAAAAATACAAAAAAGGAACCTTCCTTACCATTAACATTTATAAATCCTTAAGATAAGGAAAAATATCATAATGTTTTCTATACATATCCTTTTAAAAGATAAATTAGTTATTTTTTATCATAATAATTTATCATTAATTTTTAGATATTAATTATTTGCTTAAGATTCATAAGAAACGCCAACGTAATGATTATTTAGTTAATAATTAAATAAAATAAATGATAGTAAAATTATTAAAAGTGAAGAAAATTTAATGAATTGTTGTGTTGCATTATTTTTTAGAATAATAGGTAATGTTACATATATATAAACTTAACATATTTTAATTGCATAATTTACTGATATTTTAAAATTAAAATTAAGTAAATAAGGTCAAAATTGAAATTAATATTATTTTATAATAAATTATATTTATTAAAAGAATTAAAATTACTAAAAAATACTATCTACAAAAAATTTATTTCTAAATGTTAAAAAGTGTAAAATTTCATCTATTTATAGACCAATTTATCTTTTATAATGAAAATATTAACCCATAAATAGTAAAAACATTATTAGCACAGTTTGGATTAATGTAGTGTTTTTGCATGTTACATACACTTCTATTAAAATGAATTTCCAAAAAACAAGGTATTTTTATTTTGTAAATTATATATAATATTTATAATTAAGTGGGTCTATATTTTCTAATAAATCTAATATTATTTTAGTCTTAATGGTTAAATTACATAGGTTAGAAAACTAGTTACCTAAATAAAAAACCAAAATGGTAAAAGTGGGAAAACATAGAAGTTAAGGAACAAAATTATAAAAAAACAATTATTTTTGTGTAATAGAGGTTTTTATCAACTGTAATTTCACTTTACTCCATTATTTTTCAATTTTGGATGCACATGAGGTATTAGAGACCTCCTAATAGTGTTTAACTTTTTATGTTTACAAGAATTCCACTCCCCCACCACTATAAAATGGCACTCACCCCTCCCATTTCATCACACCTCTCAAGCCATTTGGATCCTAAAAACCCTACCCAAATAAATCAATACAAGAAAGTGGGAATAAATCAATCCAAGTATTTTCCCCTCAACCTCAAAATTAAATCCCTCCCCTAAACGTATAATCCTCACTTTGGTAATAAATCAATCCAAGGAAGTTCTTTGTTGAAAACCAAAAGAAGTTACCCAAAAAAGAGGTAACATTCTTCATTGATCACTTTTGTTTTATTTATTCTAAAACCATTAAATTATTATCATTAAATAATTATATAATAACATAATTATACTAAATATAATTATATTTTTTTTAAGTTAAGGGTTTAACCTACACCTACACACACTTCTATCAAATGGGTAACAAAATTATCGTTCATGTGTACGGCGGACAACCACCCGACGAAACGTTGTCATTTTTTTTCCTTTACCACATCTCACAGTTAGGTAATATGATGTAAATAATGTTTTTATATGTTATATATTATATTTATGTATTATTAATACTTCTTAAATTTTTATAAAATGCATACCTTTATTATTTCCATTTTGGGTAAATACGATAACATCGTTTGTGGGCGTGTGGACTACCGCCTCCTCAAAGCGATATGATAAGTTCACACATTACATGGACTGTATTAAGGGTAGTTTTAATTAAACATATGTAACATAAGTGAAATATATATGATATTCAATAAATAATTATCTTTCTTTAAATATAATATATGATTGTATTTATTACCCTTTTCACACACCAAAAAAGTGACAACGTTGTATGTGGACATGTGGACTACTGCCTCCTCAACGCGATGTGATTCCTTTTACATCATCATAATTATATATATAAGTATATATAATTAAATAAAATAGTATTTATTATATAATTATTATTATTAAAACATAAAATGTTGCTTACCATCTTTCTATAATGATCATTGAAAAATGGGAATGTTACTCATGCATACGTACATCCTACCATCTCCATGATTTTAATATTGGTTCATTTTTCATATCCATATTTCATGATTGGTTTTAAAATAATAATTTATTTATAAATATGATGATTATTTTTTTGTTTACTATTATGTACATTTTTATATAATGACCTCTTTGACCAAGTTGACCCACCAAAGTCGTTTTTGGAACATAAACCGAATTTAGTCAAAACACTCGACGTAAACTTAATTGTTTAAGTAGTTGAATAAAACATTATAATAAGTGAAATAAAATAAATAATAAACTTTAAAAATATTCTTGATAATTTAATTTATTAACATAATCTTATTATTCAGTAATATAGAGACACATGTGACAAGTCAGACTCAATATAAGGAGTTTTCATCTCTCTTTTTACATCTGTGAGATAAATGTCATATTCACCACTTACTTATTTTATGTGGTGTATATACTACCAATTTTGATATATTTTATCACGAATACTTTTATAATCATTATATTTAGGGTTTTACTCTGAATAATCTCATCCAAGGGGTTTTAACTTGAAAATTACCAACTGGTAAAAGTTATCTTTCAATCTCACTTTCTTTTGTGCTTGTTAAATTTCTCTTAAAACAATCACTTTATCATAATAATTTTTCATTTATAATTATATTTATTTGTGATATATGTATTATTTTATGATGGATATGATTATTTTCTAAACCATATACCATATTTAAATATGGTTCTTACTTTGAAAGTTATTTGATTTAATGGGGAAATATTGATAAATCAATATCCTTTACTCAATACGAATATTTGATAAGACACATTGTTTATAAATTTAAATGGATAATTATATATATTATTAATGATTTGGAAATGAAATAAATTGTTTAGGGACTAATTAATTCAATCCGCTTGATGTATTGGTGGTCTCATGGGATGAATTCAGTTGGACATACCCTTTACGTTTGTAACCGATATGTTTTAAACTGTCTTCTAAATGGTATTGATAGTAGAGTTAAGATTGGACAAACCAAATTAGTTTGTAACCAGTATATTTTAAACTATATTGTCAAATTTCATGATATTAAAGGTTATGTGTACTTGTGAAACATGACATCTAATAATTAATCATTTCCTTTATTTAGTATTTAGTTATTATTATCTATAATATTTTTCTATGACAAAATTTGTGGATGCATCTCATTATTAGGTTATTGATTAAATGGAATGTGTGTTCAGTTTCTTTTACCTTTCCATATTGATTATGATTATTTATTAATTATTACTTCCATTGTACATTACCCTTACCGGAAATTTGAGATCACCCTTATTTTTTTCTTTTCCCCGGGGTATAAAGATAAATTCTTGGAATGAGTTTC
Organism: Viscum album; assembly: GCA_963277665.1. Lineage (NCBI taxonomy): Eukaryota > Viridiplantae > Streptophyta > Magnoliopsida > Santalales > Viscaceae > Viscum > Viscum album. Next base: position 2,087,743,755 of record OY728132.1, read on the forward strand.
AACGATGCATATAATTTTATTTTATTATGTATTATGTTTTTTATATTAAAAATATAAAATGGGTTCCATGTAAATTTTATTATTTCCTAAATTTCTAAACTGATTGGTCCTTTGGGATTTTATTTCTTGCAATCATACTAATGTAATAAAGTAAGGCACCAGCTCTGGGCTTCTAGGGTCAGGGTGTTACAGTTGGTATCAAAGGAAGTTTAGTAAAAACCTTGAAAATTAGATTTAGGAAAACATATATTAGAGAACATAAGTCTATAATATACTTTGAGGATGAGTATATATGGACATCCTAAAGAAACCATGTTTATGATTGTGATATTATCCATGTATAAATTTTTCAATTTATGTTATGTATTTCACTAGTTTTGGGATTATACATGATAATATCTTATCAATTCTATGTCATCATTCAGAAATAGAGTCTATCAAAAGGAATTTGAACCTCACTAATGTACATGATCCAAAGAGTAAGAATGATTATTTCTTTTGTTCTATTAATAAATTTTTTCAAAGGGAAATAGTCTCTTAAGAATTATTATCATATGAGGACATATTATCATGTGATAATGAGATAAATAAATAATTATCTAAGTATTATAGCTTCAGAGGGAAGAGAGAATAAGAGGACAGTTGGGAAAATAATTTTGAAAGGTAATAAGGGAAAGAATTATTTTCCTACATGTAATAATTGTAGAAATAATCACCCAATAAATTTCTTAAAATGAATGGGATTTTTCTACAAGTGTGAAGAGAAATTATACCAATATTATGATTGAAAGGATAATAAAAAGGTTTCCAATATACAATTCTTGAACTACAAAGAGATGGTACACTACACAAATCAATTTCTCAAGTTTCAAAGTAATATACCACAAAAGAGGATAATGGATCAAGGTTAAGCTTATGTTATTGATATAGTTAAAGTGAAATGATTAATGTGACTATGTATTTGGATTCTTGAGTAATGTTATAAAATTATTTTATCAGTGATGTAATGGTTATAAGAATTATAAAATATATAAGGATTATACTATAGTACTATTCCATTAAGGATTTGAGATCATATTTTTAATCGTACTAAGAAATGTGATTTAGTAGCATGTTATAATTTTTGGAAAAAACGTGTTTGAGGGAAAGATATCCGTTTATATGTTCCTGATATTGAGACAATGATGCTTGGATAAGGTGATGATTGATATGGATAAAGTAAATTGGATACTAAAAACTTCCTTGTAATTGATTCTAATATTTTGGATCATAATACTTGGAAGGGTTATAAGGTTAACCATTTATAAATTAGTTTATGTCAAACTTTGGACAAGGTTTTAGAGATTGAATTATTACTTCACCATATGATGAAACTTGTGCTCAGATATGAATTAGAAATAGTTGAAGTCACAATCAAAGGATAATATTGTTCTTATGAAATAGAAACTTCTCAAGTAATATGATTTCCTTACATTCTTATAGAGTTAAATAATTCCTCAACTCTAGGGAAAAAGGCCATGAAACAAAAAATAATAATCCTATTATCATCATTTTTTATGATATAAATGACCTTTTTCATAACTATGGTTTTAGTTCTTGTAATCATCAACTTTTAATTGAACATGTTCCCTATTACTCTCCATCAGAACTTTATAATTAGATTTTTCTTCCATATCCAAGTTTTCACTAATATTTTCCTATTTGAAATCCTATTTTTGTGGTGACCATCACATTTCCCATTCCTTATTATTAATAAGATGTTTTATTAACCCTATTTACGATGTGGGTTTTTCAATAATAGTATTTTCAAATATCATACCCCTGATTATAGAGATCAAGTTTAAATTGTAAGGATGTAATTTAATTAAGGTGGGTATACTATAAGGATGAAATTAAATTAAGGTGGGTATAATGTAACACCCCAAGACTTTACAATATTTTCATTTTAGAATAAAATTAAAATTTTTTCTAGATTTTTTTATATACAACACTGTGTTAAGATTATGATACACAAAATACTGAGTTAACATGTGTTACATGCAAGACCGTGTTTTACCACCTTTTAATGGAGAACCTATTTTAAAACTAAATGTTATAAATTTTATAAATTTTATTTATCAAAATTAAATTAAGTTTTTAATTTGGCATGCCAAAATTATCTTAGGGTGAATTTTTTGTATTTTTTGAGAAGCTTTATTTTTTGATGAATAGCGAAAAATACTGAATTTTAATTGAAAAATACTTTTTCATCTAATTTTTTTATATTTTAATCTGAATTTAAATTATATTTAGTTTAATTATACATCAATTAATCTAAGTTTTTTAATTGAAACAAATTTCACATTAAAATTGGATATAAAAACATTTCAAACTTTTGGATATTTTCACTTTAAAAACTCGTTTTATCATCCCATCTGTGGGATTAATTTTAAATTAATTTATGTCACTTTTGTGATTTTAATTTGGAAAAAATGGATTTCATATTTAGAATAATAATAATTTCTAATTTCTAATAAGTTAAACATAGTTTTTTACCAAAACTATTAGTGGATGAAATTAAAATTAATTATAGTGATTAAGGTAAAAATTAGTTTACTAAGTAGTTAAACTTTAATTTTAAGGGGGAAAATTACCTAGAAACTTGTCCAAAATCCATTATCTTCCAATATTTATACCATATCCTATCTTGGTTATAATTTTATGAGTTATTGGGATATTATTCCATGAAAGTGTCCTATATAATAAGTTAAATAAGGAAAAAGAGAAAAAAGGAACCTTCCTTACCTTTAAATTGTTTAAAGTCTTGAGATATAGAAAAAAACATCATATTTTAGGTTATACATATCGTTTTGAAATATAAATGTGTCATTTTTATAATAATAATTTATCATTAATTTTTATATATGAATTAGTTACTTAAAATTCTTAAGAAACACAAACATAGTGATTATTTAGTTAATAATTAAATAAAATAAATGATACTAAAAATATTAAAAGTGAATAAAATTGAACGAATTATTATCTTACCTTATTTTATTATATGAATATTTAATGTTATGTATCTTTTAACTTAATATATTTTAATTCTGTAATTTTATTTATATTTAAAATTTTAAATTATATAAATAATTTCAAAAATTGACATTAATGTTATTTTATAATAAATTATATTTTATTAAAAGAAAAAAATTAATAAAAAATCATATCTACTGTCAATTGATTTGTAAATGTTAAAAAATATAAAATATTATATATGGATAAATTTATCTTTTATAATGTACATATTGACCCCTAAATAGTGAGAACATTGTTAGCACGATTCGGGTTAAAGTAGTGTTTTTACACGTTACATGAGGTTCTCTTAAAATTAATTTCCAACACTCATGGGGTTTTTATTTTGTAAATTAGATATAATATTTAAAATTCAATGGTTATATATTTAATAATAAATCTCATTTTAATTTATTTTTAATTTTTAAATTACTTAGGTTAGAAAACTAGTTGCCTTAATAAAAACAAAAATGGTAAAAGTGGGAAAACATAGAATTTAAGGAAAAAATATAAAAATAAAATTATTTTTATATATTGGATATTTTTATCCACCATAATTAAACTTTAATCCATTATTTTTTAATTTTATAGGCACATGAGGTAAGGTAGACCTCCAAATAGTGTTTACCTTTTTATATTTACAAGAATGTCACCCCTCCTCCATTATAAAAAAGGCACTCACCTCTCCCACTTCATCACACCTATCAAGAAATTTGAATCATAAAAACCCTACAAAAATAAGCTCCCAAAATCCCTCCCCTCAACCTAGAAGCCTCAATTTGGATTGAAATAAATCCAAGTAATTCCTTATGATGAAAACCAAAAGGAGTTACCTGAAAAAGATGTAACATTCTTAAATGATCACTTTTATTTTATTTGTTTCTCAAACCATTAAATTATTATCATTACATTATTATATAATAAAATAAGTATACTAAATATACATATATTTATTTATGTAAAGTGTTTTATTTACACCTACTCAAACTTCCACCTAATGGGTAATGAAATTTTCATTCAAGTGTATATAGGACTACTGCCACACAAAACGATGTCATTCATTTTTACTTTACCACCTCTCATAGTTTGGAATTATGATGTAAATTATATTTTTTGATATATATTATATTTATTTTTTATTCATAATTCTTTAAATTTTATATAACACATACCTTCATTCTTTCTATTTTGTGTGAATACGATAACATCGTTTTTGGACTTGTGGACTACCGCCTCCTCAAAGTGATGTGATACATTCACACATTACATGGAATATATTAGGGATGGGTTTAATTAAACATTTGTGACATACATGAAATATATATTATATTCAGGAAATAATTTCCTTTATAGAAATATAATATATCATTTTCTTTATTTCCCTTTTCAAATACTAAAAAAAGTGATAACGTCATTCGTGGACGTGTGGACTACCACATCTTTAACGAGATGTGATTCCTTTTACATCACCAGAATTATATATATATAAGTATATATAATTAAATATAATGGTATTTATGATATAATTATCATTCTGGAAATATAAAAAGTTACTTACCTTCTTTCCATAATGATCATTAAAAAATGGGAATGTTACTCATGCGTACGTACGGCCTACCGTATCCATAATTGAAACATTGGTTAATTTTTCAAAACCATATTTCATGATTGGTTTTTAAATCATAATTTATGTATAAATATAATAATTATTTCATTATTATTATTCTTTTTATGTTTATATTATGACCCATTTGACCATAGTTTACCTACCAAATTCGTTTTTGACACATGAACCGAATTTGGTCAAAACACCCGACGTAAACATAATTATTTACGTAGTTGAATAAAAAAGTGTAATAAGTGAAATAAAATTAATAATAAAACTTAATAAGGTTAAAATTAAAGTAAATAATTAACATAAATTTATTATTCATCAATATTAATACACATGAGACAAGTCGGACTCATGGTAAGTGATTTTCATCTCACTTTTTACATTTGTGAGATAAATGTCATATTCACAACTTAATTATTTTTTGTGGTGTATCTAATGACCATTTTGATATATTTAATGATGAATCCTTTTATATTCATATTATTTACTTTTAGTAATCTTATACAATGTGTTTTAACTTGAAAATTACCAACTAATAAAAGTTATCATGCAATCTCACTTTCTTTTGTGATTATTAACTTTATATTAAAAAATCACTTTATCATAATCATTTTTCATTGAAAATTATATTTATTAGTGATATAAATATTATTTTATGACTGGTATGATTTTTTACTTAACTTTATACCATATTTGTATATGGTTCTTACTTTGAATGTTATTTAATTTAATGGGGAAATATTGATAAATATGTATCCTTTACTCAATATTGGTATTTGATAAGACACTTTGTTTATGAATTTAAATGGATAATTATATATATGAGGAATGATTTGTATATCCAATACATAGGTTGTGTACCAATTAATTCAAGACCCTCGATACATTATTAGTCTCATGGGATAAATTCAGATGGACAAACCCTTTGCATTTATAACCAGTATGTTTTAAATTGTCTTGTGAATGGTCTTGATAGTAGAGTTAAGGTTGGAAAAACAAAATATTTTTTGTAACCAGTATGTTTTTAATCATATTATAAAATTTATTTATGGTAAAGGTTATGTTTACTTGGGAAATATGGCATCCAATAATTAATCATTACCTTCATTCAGTATTTAATTATTATTATCCAAAAATATTTTCACTATGACAAAATCTAAGGATATATTTCATTGTCAGTTTATTGATTAAATGTCATGTGTGTTCGGCTTATTTTACATTTTCATATTGATTATGATCATTTAATAATTATCAATTATGTTTTATTATACCCTTACTAATCATTTTAACTCACCCTTATTTTTTTCGTTTCCCCAAGGTATAAAGATAAATTATTAGAATGAGTTTCAAGGATGTATATCATTTTATTTTGTTGTGTATTTTTTTGTTATTTTATTCCAAATGTAAAATGGGTTCCATGTATGTTTTTATTTTCCAAAACTTATAAACTGATCAGTCATTTTTTGGATTTGATTCCTTGTAATCATACCAATGTAATAAAGTAATGCACCAGCTTCAGGCTTTTAGGGTCAAGGTGTTACATCTCGTCTCACTTTTACTTTCATGAGACATATTCCATATTCACCACTTATTTCTTTTTTGTGGTGTATATACTTCCCATGAAAGTATTTTATGATTATAATAATGAAAATTATATGATATAAATGTCCATCTATGGCCCTTTATTTCATGGGTCTTATGATTAAAAAGTTATCAAAGTGGTAAGGGTTTTATAATTACAAACTCATCATTTATTTGGATTGTTTATGATTAAGTTTATGATGATGAAATCTTAAGATAAATCTCACTACTAAAAAACTTACATATCCTAATGGTTTTAAACCATTGTGATAGACCCCAAAACCATTATGATAGCATATCCCAACGGTTTGGGAAACCATTATTGTATGGGTCATCAGGATAGCACTATACCAATGGTTTCCATTTAATCATTGGTATAGGGTGGTTTGGATTTAAATATACCCATGGTTAATTCTAAACCATTGGTAAATTCCTATACTAATAGTTTAGAATTGTTGGTATAGCTCTATACCAAGGGTTCAAACTGTTGGTAAATGCTTATACCAATAGTTTAGAACCATTAGTATATATCTATAACAATGGATCAGTTTAAACCATTGATAGGATTATTTTTAACCAAAGTCTTGTTAGGTTGTAAACAAATTTTTATTCAATGGATAACAAGATCCTTACTATTGACTAGAATAAATCTTGACGATTGACAAAAACACCCATTATCAATAATATTTTATTGATTACTGGTAAATAATTTACTGAGAAATAATACATGTAGTTAATATACAAAAGGAATCATTTTTACATTACAGAAATAGATTCGATTTGGCCTTCTCATCATTATCCTAATCCTCCTTGAACTTATCCATGCTCTTCAAGAATATTCCCACAAACCATATTCCCCCATTAACAAATAGAACAGATGTAAGAATCAGTGCCATATTTATCCAATAATTGATGATGTCCTTCACCAACCCAACCAGTGGAGAATAAGAAACACCCCCAAATATGTGGATACACACAGTTGACATCACCATGTATAGTGGCTTCAAACTAGGACTCACACAATACATACACACATAATTAACTAGACCCTATAATGACAATATAATTCAATTCCTTCACCTATAAAAAATTCCTTAATCAACTTTTCAATTACCTAGGTTTCAAACCCAAATAGATCCCCCACACAAAATAGAGAAATAAATCCATACAAGATTTTTAGACAAATGGGAGTGGAGAAAAAAATTTCATCAAGGAATGTTTCCCTAGCTAGAAGTTGTAATTGATATGAAAAGCATGTTGTTACAAGTAGGAAACAAAATCACTAAAATTTAAAAATATTTTTTTAATAAAGATAATAAATTATGACCACATCTCACCTTAAAATCATTTGATATTATAGAACCCAATTAATCAAGACTGAATCCCCCCACCAATTTTCCTAAAATACCACAAAAATTTTGTAATCCCCCAAAATAGAATATATATATATATTACTCTATAAAAATCTGATCTTTAACCAGTATCAGTGCTTATTAATATAAAATAGTCATTTATTCAAAAAATTGGGGAAAATTCAAAAATAAATACAATATCATCTAGGGTAAGAAATTTGGAAAGTTGCACTACCATGAGATAAATATTGTAACCCACCTCGATTCCCCAATACAAGTAAGCTCCTATGATAAAGTTGTAAGAAATGTAACCTACCACCAATGTAACAGTAAATGGTTACTTTACAACATAAAAATTTCAAAAAAAAATCATCATAATAAAAATTTGTATTAAAAATGATATTTAAATAAAGATTGATATAATTGAGTTAAACAAAGATAGTTGTAGCTTACCCAGAACATTATCAACATAAACACTATCAAGAAATAATACTTTAAAGTCATTCAAAAATCAGAGGCATTGTTCAAAAAATGTTTTCATTGACATGCCAGATAAAAAAGAGAATACCAGAAAAGTCTCATATATTCTCTTGATAATCAATTTATGAACTATTTTCTTAATAAATATAGAGAGAGAGAGATCATATATTTCCATTTAAAAACAATATTAAAATAGGCACATGGGAACTCACTTGGACATTTTATTTGAACTTGATTATGAATTCCTTCTACAGCTAATTCATGACCATCAATAGTTGAAACCCTCAAACATACAAAAATTATAATAATGACTATTAAAACATATCTTAATATTTAAAAGAGAATGTAGAGGAAGAAATTATGTTTATTTTTCAAAAATAAAGTGTATGAAAAGTTTGAATAACCATTAGCTCTGCAACTTAATTAAAAATTTCATAATTTGATATCTTCTAGAAATAAGACAATAAATTAATGCTAGAATGTACTTTAGATAATAGGCCTACTTGCTAATTAAATTCTTGAGAATAAAAAAAAGGTCAAACCAATCAGAAACAAATGCGTGGTTTTATTTAAAACAATATACAAATGTTGAATATTCTACTACATCGAGAATTAATTATCCAGAGTGAAAAAATAACCTTATGTTCTATGAATTCTTTCTATAGATATTAATGCCTTTATCGAACCATCAGGAGAAAACCCTAAATAGAAATTCAAAATGTGGGGGTGAAAAAAAAATAATGGGATTACATGAAACTCAAAAAAAATCACCTTTTAACTATAAAGGTTTTATTGTAAATCCCAAAACAGAAAATATAATCATTAAAATTGCTTCCCCCAAAAATGAACAATTCTATTTAAGATAGGAACCGAACTAAAAATGATAGATAATGATTTGGACTAGATTCATATGGGAGTGATGATAGAGATTGAAGGAGGGAGATTCACATGTCATTGCTAGTTCCAGAGGAAGAAGGGTAGATGCGTAAATTCCTTTACGTATTTTAGAGGGAGGAGGGGAGACCCACACAAGTGGTTATTGGTTCTAGAGGGAGGATATGAGACATGAACACCTCTAGGGTTAGAGAAACTAGAATGGAGGAGGGGAGGGACCATGATGGGAGTAGGGTAGTCAGGTTTAGATCATTATGGGGAGGAGAAAAGGAATAGCTAGGCTATAATTTAGAGGGAGTAGGTCCCAACGGTTTGTAAAAATCACTAGATAGATTAGTTTTCCTAATGGTTATTTGAAAACTATTAGGAAGTATTCATCCAAAATAGCATATCCCAACAGTTTTCCCAAAACATTGGGATAGGTGTGTTAATATAGCTAACTATTCCAGTAGTGTCTCTAAATAAACTCATGATTTTTATTATACTATAGTTATTCATAAACATTTCAAGTAATATTACAATTTTCTTCTCTTTATCACATGAAATTATTGAGAAAATGTTTTAAATAAAATATAAATTTATTTATATCCTCATTCAAAACCCATTTTTCTTATATATCCATGTTTTATAAAAATCAAAAATGTTTTTAAAACTCTAGAAATGATTTATTAATGAAAATTTTACCCATGTTTTTATTTTTTGATTTTTTTTGAAAGAAATCTTCTTGTAATTATTCAAATGAGGTACTTTTTTACTTTTACCAAAAATGAGAAAGGAATATTTATTTTTTAACTTACTCGATATGTATGGGATTTCCTGTCATCATGAACACTCGTTAATTTGAAGTTTCCTTTATGAGTTTACCAATTTATTTTCAAAGGAAACTTTTTCCTAATGATTTGTAAAATTTTAGTTTTTAAATTCAATTTTCAAAGAGAAAAAGGATATTTTCATATGAAGCTGGAGATGGAGCTACATCTGGAGATAATAAAATTATAATTATATTGTGGAATATAACTTAGGTTATTTCTAATAATTTTTCTCATATGGATCAACCAAATAATAAACAATTTGGTGTAATAATGTCATATTTCTTCATGCATTAGAAACCTCCAAAGTTTAATGGGACTACAAATCCATTTGTAGTTGAGTAATGAATAAGTTTCTTATAGAAGATATTTCTCACATTGGGGAGTAATGAAAGGGAGATGGTTTTCATGGTAGTTTATCATATCTTACAGGATAAAGATAAATGGTAGTCATTAATTCAAAAAATTAAGGATTAATAATAAATAGAAAATATAAAGTGGAAGGATTTTAAGGTACTCTTTTAGGAAAAATACTTTCTATATGAGAAAATAAGAGATATGGAGAGAAATTTATTGAGTCCAAGACAAAAGAAAGAGTAAAATTTTTCTAAATTTGAATCTAACTTTACAATATTATCAAGGCATGTTTATAACTACGTACATAATCCAAAGGGAAATTGAAACACCCCCAAAATTCTAAAAGAGTAACTTTTATTTGATAGCATGTATAACACACAACACCAAGCATAGAAAGGAATATAACATCCCGATAATTTATGATATATTTAATATTATAAATAAACTTATTCTATATATTTTAATGAATTCAACACTAGGTTAGCTTGTTTCACATGCAATAATGACTTTGTTTGGTAGTTTTTATTACACACAATACCAAGTTTTACTAAACAATAATATATTATTAATATATTATTATTTAATATAATAAGATATAGTCAAGCCATTAAATTGTTGGTTACAAACAGGAATAAATAATTTATAAATATATTTTTGAATTCATTAGTTAATAACTAAATATAAATGAATATAAAATCCAATTGAATATAGAGGAAATGTTTTTATAAAGAACTATTTTTATGCTACTAATGGAATTTTATCATAATAAATTAAATTAATTACTATTAGTGAATGATATTAATGAAATTTATATATTATATATTCAATCAAATATTTTTTATATTCATTCAATATATTTGATAGGCATAATATAAAACAAACCCAATTTTATGCAAAAAACCTATATTTTTTTAAAGTCAATTTTCCACCTTTTAATAGCGAACCTATTTTAAATCCAATTTTTGGAACTTTTATAAATTTTATGTGTCAAAATAAACTTAATTTTTTTAATTATAACATAAAAATTAGATTATGGTAAATTTTTGGTATTTTTATGTGAATTTTCATTTTTTGATGAATAGTGAAAAATACTAAATTTTAATTGAAAACTGATTTTTCATCTAAATAATTAGTGTTAAATTTTATTTTTAATTGGTTTTATATTAAAATTATATCAATTATAAATAAATTAATTTAATTTAAGTCATTTTAATCAATTTGACATTGAAATTTTATATAAAAACATTTCAAACTTTTGAACTTTTTCACTTTAAAAACTTGCTTAGTCATTCCGTCTGTGGGATTAAATTTAAATTAGTTTCTATCACTTATGTGATTGGGATTTGTAAAAATGGATTAGATATTTTTAATCATAATAATTTATAATTTATAATATTTTCAACTTATTTTTTTACCAAAAATATTAGTGAAAGTGATTAAACTTAATTATAGTGATTGAGAGAAAAAATAGATTAATAAAGGACTAAAACTTAAAATTAACACCCATAATTACCTAGAAACTTTTCCAAAAGTCATTTTATGTTCATATTTAGACCCTATACTCTATTTTATTGGATTTTTACCATTATTTGATCCACATGATAGGGGGGAAACATGTCCCTTCAAAAATTTACAAGAATGTCATTCCTCCTCCACTATAAAAACGCACTCACCCCTCCCATTTTTTCACACCTCTCAAGACCTTTGTATCACAAAAAATAATCTCAAATAATCTCCAAAAATCTCTCCCCTAATCCTAGAATCCTAAATTTTTGTATAAGTAAAACTAATGAAGTATTTTGGTATTAACCAAGAGGAGTTACATGAATAAGAGGGAACATTCTTCAATGATCACTTTTGTTTCATTTACTTCTCCACCCCTTCAATTATTTTTATGTCATGCTTATATAATCACTTCATTATATTAAATATACTTTTATTTTTTTATTATAATATTTTTACCTACAATTTCACACACATCCATCAAAATGAGATATTCAATCATCGTTCGTGTGTACGGAGAACTACCGGCTCACGAATTGATGTCATTTGTTCTTCCATTTACCACCTTAATATGTTGGAAATAATGATGGGTTTATTTTTTATATATGAAATATATTATATTTATAATGTATCTATACTTATGAATTTTTTATAAAATACATATCTTCATGCTTTCTATTTTGTGGGAACACGATAACATCATTTGTGGATGTGTGGACTACTACTTAAAGCGATGTGATTCATTCATGATATACATGGAATGTATTAAGGATGATTTTAATAAAAATATGTAAAATATATTACATCAATATGATACTGGAATTATAATATACATATATTTATATATATCATTTACTTTTCATTCTTTTAAATACGAAAAAGACATGGAAGTAACATTCATGCATACGTACAGCCTACCATCTCCATAAACGATGCATTACATTTCCTATTTCAAAATATTATGGATTATTATAAATACATATATACTAAATATATATTATAATTATATCATGGTTCAAATTTCTTAGATGATTAAATCATGATATATATAATAATAACAAAAATAAAAAGTCAAAACATACTAAAAAACATGATAATTAACACCTGAAACAAGGAAAATAATGAAAGATTTTTAATAAATGGGTAATAATATATTATAATAATAAATTATAATAAGAATATATATAATATTATAAATATTATTATGGTTCTTTTATAATTTAATAACATGATTAAAACCATTACATAGGAGGTTAAATTTTGTTCACCCAAAAGAAAATTCAAGGTAAGAGATTCTTTTCTAACTTTTCTTTCCATGAGGCATACACCATTTTCACCACTTATTTATTTTTGTGTAGTGTATATACTGACCCTATTTTATTTTATATCATGAATACATTTATATTCGTGGTATTTATAGTTTCATTTGAAATTATTTCTTTCACAAATATTATAATTCAAAATTTACCAAGTAGTAAGAGATTTCCATCTCACTTTTTACATCTATGAGAAAAATATTATATTCAACACTTAATTCTTTTTGTGTGGTGTATATAATACACCTTTTGATATATTAAATCATGAATCCTTTTATCTTTATAGTATTTAATGTTTTACATCGAATTACCTCATCCAAGGTGTTTTGACTTGAAAATTACCAAGTGGTAAAAGTTATCTCTGCAATCTCACTTTCTTTTGTGATTGTTAACTTTATATTGAAATAATCACTTCCTTATAATCATTTTACATTTTACATCAAATTTATTTTATATATAAATACTATTATGTGATGTGTAGAATTATTTCCTAAACCGTATACCATTTTTACATATGGTGTGTACTTGAAAAGTATTTGATTAATTGGGGAAATATTGATAAATATGTATTCTTTAGTCAATATAGATATTTGGTAAGGAATGTTTTTTATGAATTAAATAGATTAATAGATATGATTAATTCTTTATAAAGGAATTTATGGGTGGTTCTTAGACTTTATATAGCCCCTCGATGCATCGACAGGTTCTCATGAGATAAATAAGTTGTCCAAATTAAACAGTTTTCAACCCAGAGTTTTAAACTATCTTGTGAAAGGTCTTGATGGTATAGGTTTTCATGTGCCTCAGACATGAAGTATAATAATTAAGCATTTAATTCATATATATTTTAGTTATTATTTTTATTATCCATGATATTTTCATATGATAAAATATATGGATGCATTTTATTCTCAGTTTATTGATTAAATGGAATGTTTTTCAGTTATTTACCTTGAAATATTGATTATTCATTATCTAGTTATTTGAATGGAATGTGTTCTCAGTTATTTACCTTTACATGTTGATTTATTCTCATTTATTCATTATTTCTTCCACTTTACTTACCCTTGCTAATAATTTGATTTCACCCTTATTATATTTCCTTTCCCTAGGTTATGAAGAGGAATCTTTCGAATGAGTTTCAAGGATGATGATCTTTTACTTGTATTATGCTTTATTTTATTTTCCCAATTTATTATGGGTATCATGTATGTAATATGGTTTTTTAAAACTACTAAACTATTTGGTCCTTTGGTATTTTATTCCTTTTAATCATGCCAATGCAATAGAGCAATGCATTGGCTTCAGGATTCTAGGGTTGAGGCATTACAGTTGGTATCAAAGGAATTTTATGAGAAACCTTAGAAACTATATTTATAAAACTTAGATTAGGGAGCATAAACAAAATATATACTTTGAGGATAAGTATATAATAACATCATATAATTTTTGTAAGTTATATATTATTTGGTTCTTCCTAGAAATACATCCTTGTCTAGATACTAGAAGTATACGTGGTTCTGGAATAGATGTACCTAGGGGTAAAAACTCTGAAAAGATGTATCGGGCCTAACTTGAACATAACCAGGTACATGAAAATGGGCCTTACTATGCAAATATTTTTGCACTCTCGAGGGATACTATTAAGATAATTTATGTTTCCTGATGCACTCACACGTGTCGTTTAATTCGCATGGGCTATAGTCAGATTAGATTTGATTGTTTTCCAAACTTCACTTAATACTAAGACGTAGTAAAGAAATAGTTTGGGGTTGATCACATAGTTATTTGTGATATTAATAGAAACCTTTGGCTTAGAACCCTTTGGGATAGTATTCCTCATGAATTTGGTTCAGTTTTGGAAAACTACTGCTAAATAATTGAGGTTTGAAATCAGTAATAAGAAAGGGATCTGGATAAAATTTGGGTTTGTAGAATAGATAGTCTTAATTATAAATTGGTAGTATCCTAAGGTTTAGGTTATGAAGAAAGAGGAGGTTACTAGTTGACTATAGTCAAACCAAATAGTTATACTTAGGAGCTAACTATTCCCTAGTATATATATAGTGACAATCTAGATGAATTAAGTTAAGTTTATAATGTGGAAAGTGTCTTAGAATATTGGTCATAACCTAATCCACTTCATCCAAGATAGGGTACTTCATTCAAATTTCCTATGATCATGGATGTTCAAATGAATTGGATAGATAATTTTTATTTATCCTGATTATTAATCCTTAAGGTTACCAAGTTGAGGATTAAATATTTATTGATTTTGGATTCCCTAATCTTGATCCCTACCCTAGGGGGTTTAGCCAATCATTGTAAAAGTAATAAAGAAAGATAAATATATTTAAAACATATTGAATTTACAAATTTAAATGGAAATTAAACAATTAAATAATATGTATGGAGTGGTATTTATCAGTTTATGAACATGAAATCATGAATTGGAAATAACGAGATGGATTCAATCACAATTATAACTAATTTACTTACATGAAAAAAGGATGATAACAAACATAGAAAAGGCTCATAATGGATTGATAATTGAAATGAATAACGAGTGAAAAAAACTTTGTTAATGAAAAACAAAATAAAGAAAGGCCTTGAAATCGATCCACAACACTTGTATTAAAGTAAAACATTGAAAGTAAACTAAGAAATTTTGAGTTTTGGGGAGAGGGGGTATAAAGGAATGAGAGAATAATGAAAGAAACAAAAAATATCCAACATCTCCACTTTTAAATCTATTGTACCTACCTCTATATATATAAATGGAATATTACATTATGTTTAATGGGAACAAACATCGCATAATTCTGATCCATGAGTTTCTCCGCAGATTTTAAATCTTATGCGTATCTCACACATATCTCATCTGAGATTTAAAACTTTTACCCTTATCATAATGTGTGAATGGGACTCATGACATGTATCCTCCTTTTGGATTTATCTTCAATTTGGGAATTTAATTCAATGGTTACACGATATGTATTGTTGAATCACATCATGTAATGGCATTATTATTTGAAATTCTTCATGACTTCCATCAGGACTTATAGCATGCTGTGAAACTATGTTACACATCATGTAATGAGGTTTTATGATGTGTAATATCCAACTTTTCTCATTTTATAGATTTTTCCTTTTAACCATGAAAGCATATTTCCTATAAAAATCAACACATACTAGATGCATTATCATTCAAAATGTTAAAAATATTTAATCAAATGACAGAAAAATGTATATATGATTTCAACATATCATTTTCTTTACAAATAATTATGAATAATTTGAAATTAAAAATATCCCCAAAGAAACCAAGTTTATGATTATGAGACTATCTATGCATAAATTTTTTAATTTATGTTAAGCATTACACAATATTTATAATTATACAAAGTTAATAATCTTATGAGCTAATCTAGTATATGTCATTGTTTAGAAATGGAACCTGGAAGGAAGAAGTGTATAAATACTCATGGAAAATATAGAGGTTTCCCTACTGAGAAAGCTGATATAGATGTTATTGGAACTGAGAAAGTTATGGATATATTAGGGTAGTTTAATCATGTTATGGAACATAAATTTCCCTGGATGGAGAAACCTACTCCACAATGATATTCTCCAATTTTGGATCGCTTTATATGAAATATTCCCAAATAATTTAGTTTAACTACTCATCCAATGGTAGTTGAGAAATGTATTAAGTCTTTGGAGAAGATATTCATGGAATTAGGGTATGGTGAAAAGGAAAATGTTACACTTGTAGTTTATTTTCTTAATAGATATTTTGATCAATGGTGGTAATTGATCCATAATACTAGGGAGAAAGAGGAAATAGAAATAATGGAATGGAATTCTTTCAAGGACACATTATTTGAAAAATATTTCCCTCACATGCAACAAATCGAGATGAAGATAAAGTTACTTAGTTTAAAAAAAGGAGGAAGAAATTATTTCAGAGTATAAATATACCTTTATAAGGTTATAAAGGTATGTTATAGATTTTATATGCAACACAGGGTGAAATATTAATCACTTATTTGAAGGACTTAAGCTAATTATATAAAGGGAATTGGGGTGTCAAACCTTTTCTTCATATGATGAAATATTTTTATATGCTATAAAGGTAGATAATGAATTCTCAAAGTCTTATGGATTTATATGGAAGCAAGATAAGAAGAGGATGGAAGAAAAAATAATAGATAAAGGGAAGAAGGGAAAAAATGATTTTTCTAACATGTGATAACTTTGGAAAACATCACCTTGATAAATTCTTGAAAGTATTGGGAATTTTTTATAAGTGTGGATAAAAGGGTCGCGAGGAAAATAATTCAAAGTAAAGAATTAAAACACTTCTATTTAGTATTAAAACTACAAGGAGATGGGTAACTATGGGAAAAATACCCCAAGAATCGAGGGAATATACCTCAGAAGAAGCTAAGGGATCAAGTTCAAGTATATGTTATTAAAAAAACCAAAGTAGAATAATTAATGTGATTCTATATTTAGATCTAATAATTTTTTTGCAAAATTATTTTATCTATGATGTTCTCATAATATTAATTACGAAATATATAAGGATTGTACTATAGTTCTATTTAATTAAGGATTTGAGATCACATATTGAATGGTACCAAGAAAATTGAATCAGAAAAAAGTTAAATTTTTTAGAAAATACATAGTAGAGGGAAAGATGAGACATAATATGTTCCTGATGTTGAGATAATAATGTTGGATAAAGTGATGATTTATATAGAAAAAGTAAATTGGATATTACTAACTACTATTGAGATGATTTTAAAGTGTTAGATCATAATCTTTTGGAAATTTTAACCATTTATGAAATGGTTGAAGTTGAACTTTGGATGTGGTTTTAGATATTGATGTATCACTTCACCCTATGATGGAACTTGTGCTAAGAGATGAAGTAGAAAGAGTTAAAGATGCGATTAATGGAAAAATATTGTTTTTATTGAAATGTATATTTACTTATATTCTTAGAGATTGAAAGAATTCCTCAACTCTAGGAAAATTTGTATTGAAACAAAAATATTGTCCTATTATAATCATTTTTTATGATATCAATGAACTTTTTTATAATTGTAGTTTAAGGAATTTTGGCCATCAACTTTCAGCTGAACATGTCCTCTATCACTCTCCATCAGAACATGATATTTATATTTTTCTTATATGTCCATTTTTTTACTAACATTCTTTTATTTGAAATCCTAGTTTTATGGTGACCTTCACATTTTATATTCTCTCTTATTAAATAGATGATTTTATTAAACATTTTATAGTGTTGGATTTTCAAAAAAGGTATTCTCAAATATCAAACCCTTGATTAAAAAATCAACTTTAAATTTCAAGTATTCAATTTAACTAAGGTGGGGAGAATGTAACACCATGAAAAATCTAAAAGAGTAAATTTTATTCGATAGAATGTATGATGTGAAAAAACAAGAATATAAAGTAATATAACATCTAGATACTTTAAGATAAATTTAATATTCTAAATAAAACTATTCTATAACTTTTAATGTATGCAACACTGAGTTATCTTACATCAAACACAAGAAAGGATTTGTTCGGTAGTTTTTGTTACACGCAAGACCGAGTTTTACTGAACAACAATATATTATTAAGATATTATTATTTAATATAATAAGATAAAACCTAGCCATTAAATTGATGGTTATATATATTAATAACTAATCTATAAATATATTTTTTAATTCATTGGGGAACAACTAAATAGAAATGAATATCAAAATCAATTTAATATATAGTAAATGATTTTATAAAGAACAATTTTTATTCTTTGAAATGAATTTTATCATAATAAATTAAATTAATTACTATTAGTGAATGATATTAATGAAATTTATATATTATATATTCAGTAAAATATTTTTTATATTCTTCCAATAGATTTTATATGCATAATATAAGAATAAACCCAATTTTACACATAAAAAACTATATTTTTCTAAAGGAAATTTTACCACCATTTAATGGTAAACCTATTTTAAATCCAATTTTTTGAAATTTTATAAAATTTATATATAAAAATAAACCAAATTTTTAAAATTTGAACATAAAAATTATATTAGGGTTATTTTTTTGTGTTTTTATGTGAAGTTTCATTTTTTGATGAATAGAGAAAAAATATATAATTTTAATTGAAAATTTATTTTTCATCAAAATAATTAAGCCTTAAATTGTATTTTAATTGGTTTTAAAGTCAAATTATATCAATTATAAGTCAATTAATCCAATTTATTTCATTATAATAAATTTCACATTAAAATTTTATATAAAAACATTTCAAACTTGTGAACTTTTTTACTTTAAAAACCTGCTTTATCGTCCCATCTGTGGGATTAAATTTAAATTAATTTATACCACTTATGTGATTGTAATTTGGAAATAATAATTCCTTATTTTTAATAATAATAATTTATAATTTATAATAATTTTAACTTATTTTTTGACCAAAAATATTGGTGAAAGTGATTAAAACTAATTATAGTGATTAAGATAAAAAATAGCTTAAAAAAGGACTAAACCTTAAAATTAAGGACCAAAATGACCAATAAACTTGTAAAAAATCCATTTTATGTTAATATTTAGACCCTATAACCCCTTCTATAATATTATTACCAATATAGGATCCAATTTACATTGAAAAAATATGGGTGGAATTCCATTTTCAAAAATTTACAAGAATGGCACTCCTCCACTATAAAATGAAACGCACCCCTCCCATTTATTCACACATATAATGACCATTGTATCGCTAAAAATATGACCAAATAATATCACAACATCCCTAAAATAATCCTAGAAGCCTCACTTTGGTCCTAAGTAAAACCAAGGAATCCTTTTGGTATAAACCAAAAGGAGTTACCCGAATAAGAGGTAACGTTTATCAACAATCACTTTTGTTTCATTAACTTATCCACCCATTAAATTATTTTAATGTCATGATTATATTATAAAATAATTATATTAAATATAATGATATTTTTTATGCTAATATTTTGATCTAAAATTTCACACACATCCATCAAAATGGGATATGTAGTCATTATTTCTGTGTACGACAGACTACCGCCTTGCGAACCAATGTCATTTATTATTCCATTTGATAACTTTAAAGGTTGGAAATAATGATATATATATATAGTTTATATATTATATATATCATATTTATGATTTATTTATGATTTTTAAATTTTTATATAATACATTTCTTTATGCTTTACATTTTTTTGGGAACATGATATCATTGTTTGTGGACGTATAGACTATCTCCTCCTCAAAGAGATGTGATTTGTTCACGCTATACATGGAGTGTATTAGGGATTATTTTAATATAAATATGTGAAATATATGACATGAATATGATACTGTAATTATAATATAAATATATATATATATATCATTTACTTTTCATTTTTTTAAATACAACAAAGAAATGGAAGTAGCGTTCATGCATATGCATGACCTACCATCTCCATGAACGGTGCATTACATTTCCTATCTCCAAATATTATGGATTATTATAAATAAAAATATAATAAATATATATGATAATTAAATCATGTTTTACATTTTAGATATTATTAAATCATGATCGACATAAGAAGAAAAAAAAATAACAGGTCAAAACATACTCGAAAAACATGACAATTAACATCCGAAATAGTGAAAATAATGAAATATTGTTAAAAAATTGGTAATAATATATTATAATAAGACCATATATAAAATTATAAATATGATTATGGTTCTATTTTAATTTAATAACATGATTAACCATTACAAAGGATATTAAATGATGTTAACCTAAAAGTAAATGCAAGGTAAGGTATTCTTGTCTCACTTTTCTTTTCATGAGGCATACACAATTTTCACCACTTATTTATTTTGTGTGGTATATATACCTCACTTGTTTTATTTTATATCATCAATAAATTTATCTTCCTGGTATTTAGATTTTTATTTTTAATTATATCTTTCATGGGGATTATAATTCAAATGTTTCCAAGTATTAAGGGATTTTCATCTCACTTTTTACATATGTGAGATAAATATCATATTCAACACTTACTTATTTTAGTGTGGTGTATATACTACCCATTTTGATATATTATATCATGAATCCTTTTATCGTTATTTTATTTAATTTTTTACATCAAATTATCTCATTCAAGGTGTTTTGACTTGAAAATTACCAAGTGGTAAAAGTTATCTCTACAATCTCACTTTCTTTTGTGATTGTTAACTTTCTATTGAAACAATCACTTACTTATAACAGATTTCCATTGTACGTCACATTTATTTTATCTATCCATAATATTATGTGATGTGTATAATTGTTTCCTAAATTGTGTACAATTTTTACATACATTGTGTACTTGACAGTTATTTGATTAATTGGGTAAATATTGATAAATCTGTATTCTTTATTCAATATAGATATTTGATAAAGAATATTTTTTATTAATTAAATAAATTACTTGATATGAGAAATTATTTGTATAGTAATTGATGTGTGGGTAATAGATTTTATATATCACATCAATTCATCAACAGGTTTGTTGGGACCACTTTGTGTATGAAGATTGTATTTGTTGTCAACAGTTGTCAATACTCGTCAAAATGAAGAAGGAGATGAAGAAGGACTAAAAAGTTAGTGGATATTGGCTGAAGTCGGGATTTCTGGAGAATCTCTTTGGATTCATAACATTGGATGCCACACTTGGGAAATTCTTTATGTTGTTACAATTCAGACGATTGTTGAACTGATCCTAAGTTCAAAGAACTTGTGTCAAAGGTGACGCATTGTTTACAACAATGAATAATGGATAAGTATCATCCATTTGAGGATTATTAGAGCAGAATGGTGAAGTATCATCTATATATGGATGTTTGAAGAAGAATTGAGGATTTGAAGTGAGTATGAAAGAAGTACTTTGGAATTAATATTCCAAAAAGAATGGACAAACCGGAAGGTACTTTACTGATATGTATTTCATAAATATCCTAATAAGGAGAATTTGTGATGCAAGCCTTATGAAGGAAAGGGGGAGAAATAATAATGCCAGTCATATACAGTTTTGATTGGAAGGAATGATGTTGTTGGAAGATAAGGATGTTTTAGTACTTCCCATTGTAAATCAGACGATGCTTTGCTGATTTATATTTTACAGTCATCACAAGTTTGGAGAACTTCTGGTGCAAGCCGTATGAAGGATAGAGATAGTAAAGAAGTGTTTTTTAAAACCACATTTCAACATCATACTATCCAAAAATGACAAAGGTAAGAAGAATGTGTGCAAGTGGCGGTGCACAAGTGGCGGCGCGCAAGTGTTGTAGAGGCACGCAAGTCATATTTCAAATATCATTATTTCAGAAATATGGAAAAGGAAAGAAAGTGGCATGTAAGTAGTGGCGCGCAAGTGGTGGCATGCAAGTGGTGGCGTGCAAGTATTGACGCGCAAGTGTAAGTGGCGCACAAGTCCTATTTCAAAGATCATCCAATCAAAATATGTCAAAGGAAATAAAGTGGCGTGCAAGTTTGGAAGTATCACGCAAGTCAAGAGTGTCATGCAAGTATTGGAGCGCAAGTGCATGTTGTGTACAAGTCATATTCGAACATCATCATATCAAAATATGACAAAAGAAATAAAGTTTCGTGCTAGTGATGGAAGGGCGCGCAAGTGATGAAGCGGCGCGGAAGTAATGGAGCGGCGTGCAAGTATTGGTACGCAAGTGTATGGTCACGCAAGTCACAAAAATTCCTATAAATAGACAACTCACCTCCTCATTTTTTAAGGCTCAACACTTGAGAAAAATTTGAGCTCTGAACGTGCAAGTGCATAAAGCATTGCGCAAACTGAAGTGGCGTGCAAGATGAGGGTTATTTAAAAGGTGCGCAAGTTTTTCCGCGCAAGTATTGTCGTGCAAGTATTGTCCTGAAAGTATTTCCACGCAAGTATTTCCGCGCAAGTATTTCCGCACAAGTTTTGGCTCACAAGTTGTTAGTGGCACACAAGATGGGTGGCATGCAAGCAGGGTGGCATGCAAGTAAGGATTGGTGCGCAAGTTGTGAGTTGTTCTAGAAGTTATTACCAGCTTCTATTCAACTGTGATGATGCTAAGTTGATCTAGACTTCATTTTTTTTACAAACACAAATAGAACTTGTGATTATATCAAGAAGAAGAAGAAGAAGAAGAGCTCGGTACATATGGTTTTGCACTGAAAGAAAACGTGTGAAGAAGAGTAGGTTTCAGTGCAGCTGGTTTTTCATTGAAGAAGCATAAGAAGAATAAGAGTATTCATTTTACAGGTTTGCTGCATAGAGAGAAGAGAAAAAGAAGAAGAAGAATAGACCAAGAATAGAGAAGGCATTTTAGTGCAGTTGGTTGTTGCACTAAGAAAAAGAAAAAAGAAGTTTAATGCAGTTGGTGTTGCACTAGAAAATAAGAGAGGGAAAGAAGTAAGAATTTCTTTCCTACTGATTTTCAAGTAATCAAGTGAAGAGCACTGAAGAAGATCAAGAGCAGAACCTACCTTTTGAAGAAGGAAGAAGACTATCTCCATAGGTAGTATAAAGAACCAGCTAGAGGCTGCAAGTTGGACTAGGCTTTCACCAGTCTAGGGAAGAGGATTGTTTCCCACCCCCCTCCAAAGTGTAGGGACTCGCACTGGCTAGAGGATTGTTTTCTTAGCCACTCCATTGTAAAATCATATCACATTATAATGGATAATCCATGCAGTGTTCATACCCATGCATGGAAAGGATGTAGCTACTCTTATTGAGTGGTGAACCTTGTAAAAATATCATGTGCATATTTTTACTGCTTTCTATTATTACATGAGACAGGGAAAAGAGAACAAGAGAATCAAGATCCTAACAGTTTAAGAGGTACAGGGATAAAAGTTGAAATTGGTTTTAAAATTTCCCAACACTGATTCACCCCCCCCCCCCCCTCTCAGTGTTAGGTATATACCAAACTGGTCCTCTCAATTGGTATCAGAGGGACAGGTTCACCTTTGTTGGATTCTCTACAGTGAAGTTATTCTCTTTTAAAAACTTGAGCTCATTTCGAGAGTCAACAATGAAGAGCAGTGTTTTTAAAGATCCATCTATCTCTGAGCAGAAATAAATATCTACCAAGACCATGATGAATAGTAAAAAGAAAGAGAAGAGAAAATTGAAGAATAATTCCCTCTCATCTAAATAAGTGGAAGCATCTGGTTCTCCATATCTGTATGATATTGAAGACACACCAGACTTGGAAAGTAAAGAGAAGGTGGATCAAGTCCCCACCAAGAATATGGATAACATTCCTACCTCAACTGATCAAGAAGTATGTGTTAGTACATTTGTAAATTATCCTCATGATGAAAATGCAAGCACAAGTGTTGATGATCAATATACAACATCTCAAGAAATATCAGTAGATAGATTAAGAATGATTCTGCATGGTATTCTTGAAGAAATTTCATCCCTGATTTGTGGAGTATTTAAATGTATGTAGGAAAATATCACTCATCTAGAAGAAGAAACTGATGTTTTGGAGAAAGGCTTACAATAAAAAATTGTTGAATGTTTAAAGCTCTCTAGACAGGTTGGATCCTTTGAAGCAAACAAGAGGGGATTTGAAGTAATCTCTTCAAATTGGATCAAAGATGTTGAATAAAATGAGGGATTCAACAAAACTCTAGAAGAGAATATCCATGCACTTGAATATGAGCTGAAAAGGGTCAATGAAGTCAAGAAGTTATATTTGGAAGATAACTCCAAGAAGATCAATGAACTTGAATCTTTGTTACAAAACAATGTAAAGATGCATGAAGCTGAAGTTGAAAGATTTAAGAAGTCTTGTGAAGATAATATGACTATGATTGATGACCAAAAGGTCATCCTCAATATGAGATGTCTAGAGTTGGAATATCAGTTTACCAATCTTGAGAAGACACATATTGAGTCTTCACAAAAGAATGAAAGAGTTGCTGCTAGTACCCAATATTTACTGGGGGATTCTACTGTCAAAAGACCTCAAAAATGTGATAAGAAGATCATGACTTCACTCATTGATCCATCATAAGCACTTGAGAAAGTAAAGGTATCATCCATACCAACTTGTATTAATGTTTCTAAAATTGCTTCTACAAAAAGTGCAGGTTGGAAGAAAAATTATAAACAAGTTTGAATGAAGAAAAGTGAGAAGAAACCTACCACCATGGCTAGAGTGGATAGGGGAAAGAGTGTGGAAGATATATCCCCATAGAAATCACAATATTCCAAGAAGAAGATTCAGAAACCTTATAAAGAAGATGAAAAGAAGTCAAGGTTTGTTGGTTAATGCTGGTGCTGTAATAGATTTGGGCATTGTGAAATGGATTTTTGGTACAACCCCTTAAATGTAAAAGCAAAAAGAAAGCCCATATCAAGGGGGAGATATCCAGAGAAGAAGAAGCAACATCCAAAGATCCAAAATCATCTGTATACCGCAAACAGATTTGGAATTTTAGATAACATCTGTGATGTATGCAATACGAGTGGTCATACAAATGGTGCATGTTCAGATAAGAAGTCCTTGGATATTAAATCCAAGAAAGTGAAGGGTGGTGCATCCAAAAGAATTACTAAAAAGGAATCCACTCAGAAGAAGACATGTAGAAGATCAAATCTTGATGCCTCAGTCCCTAATGATATACTGGTGATTTGGACAAATGATTTGGAAAGAATGAGGAGAATGGAAGTTGCACCAGGATATTCTAGTGCTTAGAAATCTCTTGAAGAAAAAAGATTCACACACAAAGAGATAAAAGAATTATTGAGATCCACACAACCACATTCAAAATTAAATATCAAATTTGAAAGTGTGAGGAGTGGAGAAAATGGAGCATCTTGGTTGAGAAAATCATCTCAGCCTTCCTGCTCACATTAAAGAAGCATGGAAGATCCACCTTATTCCCTTAAATCTTTTTGTATTGTATTTGTTCTTTACATACATGGAATTGAAGGTGAGGCAAGCCCTCAGGGGGAGATCCTGAGAATAAATTGTGAGAAGTGTTCCCCTAAGGGGGAGACACATGAATAAGCTTCTAGAGTCATTGTCTCAACAAGTATCAACTTCAGTTGGTACTAAATTCAACTACTCTAAATATTGTATGAAGATCATGTCATTGGAAATGGTATATTATTTATAAATCTCTCATCCTTGGTTACTCTAAATAAAGATCATTCTACAAAGAGGATTAATGAAGATAATCAATGACATAAGAAGAGTGAAAGTGCCCCAAGGCTACTTATCCTACCCATTTTCACAAGAATGTTTTTGATCTTTTTGTTGAAGTGAGTGTAGGAATTTCAGGATTGATTATTTCCTATCACATTAAATATCTTTATCCTGGAATGAAAGTGGGAAACCCTTGAAGACAAGTGTAGGAGATCTCATCTCATGAGGTATCACGATCAGTGGATAATGGACAACTTTGTTGTCTAAATCAAATTCTCTTGTTTTCTACATCATTCTTTGCTCAAGTAGAATTAGAGTGAAATGATTGATGGCACACTTCTTAAGTAAGGACTGATACCCTCTCAACTATGAACTTTGTATTTCTTGTCAATAAGGGGGAGAGAAAGTGAAATGAAAGTTTGAAATGAAAGGGGAAGAGAAAAAAGTAATGGGGAGATAAAAGATTCTTATTTTGACATTGACTCATTCATTTGAGGAGACTTTGTGGTATTGACAACAAAATACAAAGGGGGGGATTTTTTGGACCACTTTGTGTATGAAGATTTTATTTGTTTTCAACAGTTGTTAATACTCATCAAAATGAAGAAGGAGATGAAGAAGGACGAAAAAGTTAGTGGAGATTAGCTGAAGTGTGGATTTCTGGAGAATTGTTTTGGATTCATAGCATTGGATTCCACACTTGGGAAATTCTTTATGTTGTTACAATTCAGACGATGGTTGAACTGATCCTAAGTTCAAAGAACTTGTGTAAAAGGTGACACATTGTTTACAACAATGAAGAATGGAGAAGTATCATCCATTTGAGGATGATTGGAGTAGAATGGTGAGGTATCATCTATCTAAGGATGGTTGAAGAAGAATTGAGGATTTGAAGTGAGGATGAAAGAAGTACTTTGGAATTCATATTCCAAAAAGAATGGACAAACTAGATGATGCTTTACTGATATGTATTTCACAAATATCATAAGTTAGAAGAACTTGTGATGCAAGCCTTATGAAGGAAATGGGGAGAAATAATGATGCCAGTCATATACAGTTTTTATTGGAAGGAATGATGTTGCTAGAAGATAAGGACGTTTTAGTACTTCCTATTATAAATCAGACGATGCTTTGCTGTTTTGTATTTTACAATCATCACAAGTTTAGAGAACTTATAGTGCAAGCCGTATAAAGGATAGAGAGAGTAAATAAGTGTTTTTAGAAAACTACATTTCAACATCATACTATCCAAAAATAAAAAAGGCAAGAAGAAGTCACGCAAGTGGTGGCATGCAAGTGGCGGTGCGCAAGTGGCGGCGTGCAAGTGGCGGCGCGCAAGTGGCGGTGCGCAAGTGGCAGCGCACAAGTGTTGTAGAGGCATGCAATTCATATTTTAAATAGAATTATTTCGGAAATATGGAAAAGGAAAGAAATTGGCGCGCAAGTAGTGGCGCGCAAGTGGTGGCACGCAAGTGGTGGCGCGCAAGTATTGACGCGCTAGTGTAAGTGGCACACAAGTCCTATTTCAAATATCATACAATCAAAATATATCAAAGTAAATAAAGTGGCGCGCAAGTTTGGAAGTGTCTCACAATTCAAGAGTGTCGCGCAAGTATTGGCGTGAAAGTCTTGTCGCGCAAGTGCATGTTGCGCACAAGTCATATTCGAAAATCATCATATCAAAATATGACAAAGCAAAGAAAGTTTCGCGCTAGTTATGGAAGGGCGTGCAAGTGATGAAGCGGCGTGAAAGTAATGAAGTGGCGTGCAAGTATTGGCGCGCAATTGTATGGGTGCGCAAGTAACCAAAATGAATATAAATAGACGACTCGCCTCTTTATTTTTCAAGTCTCAACACTTAAGAGAAAAATTTGAGCTCTGAACACGCAAGTGAAGAAAGCGGCGCGCAAGCTGAAGTGGCACGCAAGCTGAGGGTTATTTATAAGGCGCACAAGTTTTTCCGCGCAAGTTTTACCATGCAAGTTTTTCCGTGTGTGTATTGTCGCGCGAGTATTTCAGAGCCAGTATTGTCGTGCAAGTATTTCCGCGCAAGTTTTGGCACGCAAGTTGTTAGTGGCGCGCAAGCTGGGTGGCACGCAAGCAGGGTAGCGTGAAAGTAAGGATTGGCGCGCAAGATGTGAGTTGTTCTAGAAGTTCTTACCATATTATGTTCAACTGTGATGATGCTAAGTTGATCTAGACTTCATTGTTTTTACAATCACAAAGAAAACTTGTGATTCTATCAAGAAGAAGAAGAAGAAGAAGAAGAGCTCGGTACATATGGTTTTTCTTTAAAAGAAAACGTGTGAAGAAGAGTAGGTTTCAGTGCAGTTGGTTTTGCATTGAAGAAGCATAATAAGAAGAAGAGTGTGTAGTTTACAGGTTTACTGCATAGAGAGAAGAGAAAAAGAAGAAGAAGAACAGACCAATAAGATAGAAGACGTTTTAGTGTAGTCGTTTGTTGCACTAAGAAAAAGAAAGAAGAAGTCTAATGCAGTTGGTGTTGCACTAGAAAATAAGAGAAGGAAAGAAGAAAGAATTGCTTGCCTACTGCTTTGTAAGTAATCAAGTGAAGAGAACTGAAGAAGATCAAGAGTAGAACCTGAATTTTGAAGAAGGAAGAAGACTATCTTCATAGGCAGTATAAAGAACCAGCTATAGGCTGCAAGTTGGAATAGGATTTCACCAGTCTAGGGAAGAGGATTGTTTTCCACCCCCCTCCAAAGTGTAGGGACTCACACTGGCTAGAGGATTGTTTTCTTATCCACTCCATTGTAAAATCATATCACATTATAATGTATAATCCATGCAGTGGTCATACCCATTCATGGCAAGGATATAGATACTCTTATTGAGTGGTGAACCTTGTAAAAATATCATGTGCATATTTTTACTGCTTTCTATTATTGCATGCGATAGGGAAAAGAGAATAATAGAATCAAGATCCTAACAGGTCAAGAGGTATAGGGATAAAAGTTAAAATTGGTTTTAAAAGTCCCCAACACTGATTCACCCTCCCTTCTCAGTTTTAGGTATATCCCAAAATGGTCCTCTCAAGGTTCTCATAAGATAAATAAGTTGTCCAAATTAAACAGATTTCTACCCGTTGTTTTAAACCATCTTGTTAAAGGTCTTGATGGTATAGGTTTTCATGTTCCTCATACATGATGTCCAATAATTAAGCTTTTCCTTCATATATAGTTTAGTTATTATTATTTTTATCCATGAGATTTTCATATGATAAAATCTATGTATTCATTTCATTCTTAGTTTATTGATTAAATAGAATGTGTTTCAGTTATTTACCTTGACATATTGATTATGCCTTGTTCGGTTATTTGAATTGCATGTATTATCAATTATTTACCTTTCCATGTTGATTTATTATCATTGATTCATTATTTATTATGCTTTAATAACCTTTACTAAGCATTTGAGCACACTTTTATTATGTTTCCTTTCCCCAAGTTATGAAGAGGAATCCTTTAAATGAGTTTCAAGTATATTGATCTTGTACTTATGTTATACATTATTTTATTTCCCCAATGTATTATGGGTATCATGTATATAATATAGTTTTCCAAAATTGATAAACTATTTGGTACCTAGGAATTTTATTCCTTGTAATAATTCCAATGGAATAAAGTAATGCATTGGCTCCAAGATTCTAGGTTCGGGGTGTTACATAAATATTGACTATTTATTTTATGGTATCAAGC
The DNA here is from genome assembly GCA_963277665.1 of Viscum album. NCBI lineage: Eukaryota > Viridiplantae > Streptophyta > Magnoliopsida > Santalales > Viscaceae > Viscum > Viscum album. The sequence continues at coordinate 2,087,773,701 of OY728132.1, forward strand.
CAATCCTTCAAAGGGAACTAGTCTCCAAAACATTATCATCATATGAGGAGTATCATGTGATATCAAGATAGAGAAATAATTGTTCAAGTCTTATAGATTTTAAGTAAAGTAAGATAATAAAAGGGTGATTGAGCACTCGGGAAACAAAAATAAGATGAAGGGGAAGAAGGGAAGAGTGGAATTTATAGGTTGTAATAAATGTTGAAAGAAACATTGTGGAATAATATTTCTAGGAATGGAAGTTTTCTATAAGTTTTGAGAGAAAATACACCATCATCATGATTTCAAGGGAAATAAATAAGCTTTCAATGTGCAATAATTCATCTATAAAGAGATGAAACACTATATGAATTATTGTCCAAGGCATGAAGGAAATTTTCCTTAAAAAATGAAAAGGGGTAAAGGCCAAGATTATGTGATCACAATAGTCAAGGTTGAAGATCTTAATTATGTAGTGGCAGGTATTTTACTTATATATTCAAATTTAGCTAATGATTTATTTGATTCTATATCTTCTCGCTACTTTATATCTTCTATGTTTTCTAAGAAAATTAGATATTTTCCTTGCACCTTAACAGAGGAATTATCTATCAAGACTTCAAGTGGAAGTCTCACCACAACAAGTATGTTTCAGTAAGTTCTCATTATGACACATAAAAATTCCATATTTTTTAACTTTATTATTATACCTATGGTTGATTTTTATACAATCCTTGGTATAGACTGGATTTTAAAATATGGTGAAAATGTGTATTAAAAATAGAAAGAAATTATTATTCAAGTTGAATATATGGAATTCCTTATCTTTAGAGATGAGATTTCATAATCTAGGTCATGTATAGATCCACCCCCAATATCACTTATGAATGAGATCTTTGAGAATAAAAGTAAACACAATAAATGGATGAAAAGGGAAATCTTTAAACTGAGGATGTACCTATTTTACAAGAATGCATTTATATATTTCCTAAGGAAATACCTGGAAATACACCAGATTATGAAGTTGGGTTTTCCATTGATTTAATCCCTAATGCAAGACCAATATAAAAGAGTACCTATAGAATGGGCACTATATAATTAGTTAATTTGAAGAAACAACTAGAGGAGTTATGTGATAAGGGGTTTATACACCCTATTTTTTCTCCTTGGGGATCCCCTGTTCTTTTTGTTAAAAATAAATATAGATCTATGAGATTGTGAATTAATTATAGGGAAATAAATTTTATCATGATAAATAACAAGTATCCTCTATCCCGCATCGATGACTTATTAAATAAACTTCATGGGGCCCAATATTGTTCAATGATTAACCTTCGTTCTGGGTATTTTTGATTGTCAGTAAAGAAATAATATATTATAAAGACATAATTTTGTACAAGGTATGGAAATTTATAGGTCACACTAATACCATTTATATTGACTAATTCATCATCTGTATTCATGGATCTAGTAAACAAGGTATTCGAGGAATAACTTGATGATTTTTTATGGTATTTGTTAATAATATCTTATTGTAACCTAAGAGATATAAGGACCATGAAAATCACTTGAGGCTCATTATTGATAATCTTAAAATAAAAGAGTTATATGGTAAATATAGAAAGTGTGAATTTTGGCTTCATAATATTTTTTTTCTTGGAAATATTTTCTCCAAGGATGCAATCTTGGTTGATATTATGAACACAAAGGTAGTCCAAGAATGGACTAAAACAACAAAAATAACTAAGGTACATAGTTTCATTGGTTTGGTAGGTTACTATCAATGATCTGTTAAAACATTTACCCAATTAGATAACCCATTAACCAAGATTACTCGAAAAGTGGTTAAGTTTATATGGATAAAGAAATGTGAATAATTTTTTGAATAATTGAAGAGGATATTAGTGAATGATCTGATTTTGACTCTACCATCAAGAAATAATGGGTTTGTAATATGTAGTGATCTATAGAATAAGGGAATTGGTTTTGTCCTTATACATAATGATAAGGTTATTTTCTATGCATCAAGTTAGTTAAAATTTTATGAGAAAAACTATCCAACCCATGATCTTGAGTTGGCAGCTATAATCATTTCTTGAAGATATAGAGACATAATGTCTATGGTGAAAAATGTGAGATATATACATGTCATAAGAGTTTGAAATATATCTTTTCATATAAATATCTCAATATGAGGAAAAAAATTGATGGCTTGAGCTACTTAAATACTATAATTTCTCAATACACTACCACCCAAGGAAGTAAAATAAGGTAGAAGATGCATTAATCCAGAAAGTTAATGGAGTCCAGACTAAAATGAGGATTGAAAAGGATTCTATGTTCATGGATTTAGTAAATATAGATCTAAGAATTATTAATTAAGGGTATACATCACTCATTTTTCAAATTATTTTTAAACCATTTTTTTGGAAAAGATAAAAATTTGTCGACATGATTATGAGAATCTTCAAAACAAAATTAAATTCATGAATGATGTAAAATTGGAAGACTTCATTTGTAAAGATGGAATTCTAAAATTTTAAAATAGATTATGCATCCCATCTATACCTGATTTAGAGAGGTAATTGTTGGATTACTTTCATAGATCTAATTTATATATACACCAAGTAGAACAATTATGTATATATATATATAAAGGAACATTTTTTGCGGGATAATATGAGGTGGGAAATTATGGATTATGTGTCAAGATGTTTGGTTTTACAATAGGGAAAGTCTTAAAGATAGTATCCTAGAGGATCCATGAAACCTCTTATTATTCCTATGTGTAAATATGATGGCATTACTATGGACTTTTTCACTAGATTCCCAAATAATCTTAGAAATAATGTTACAATATGTTTTATTGTTCATCGCCTAACTAAATATGCACATTTAATCATTATAAGAGAGGATTTACCTATTGAGCATATGGAAAATATTTATATTAATGAATTTTTAATACCTCATAGTGTACCTTTATCGATTTTGTGTGATCATGATCTATGATTTACATTAAAATTCTATAAGAGTCTTTTAAGGCTCTTGATTATGAGATTCGTTTGAGCACCACTTATCACCCACAAACTTATGGACAATCTGAAAGGACTATTTAAACATTATAATACATTTTGAGTTCATTATCTATTGAATTTCAAGGTATGTGGGATCAGTATTTACCCTTTTTAGATTTCTATTATGAAAATATCTTCCATTAAAGTATTTAGATGGCGCCATATGAAGCATTGTATGGTGGAGATATCATACTCCAACTTGTTAGTATGAATTTGGTGAAAGAAGCCTATAGGACCAAAAACTTTTGAGGATACAATGGAAAAGTTAAATACTATTCAAAACCATATCAAATAATCTCAAAGAAAAAAAAAGAGTTACATCGTTAATCAGAGGAAAGATTTGGACTTTTAAGTGGGAGATCACATTTTCTTGAAAGTATCTCCATGGAAGGGTGGTTTAAGGATTGTTAATAAAGTAAAATTGAGCCCCAAATACATTGGACCATTTAAAATCCAGAAAATAATTGTCTTTTTGGCTTACCTCTTGGTAATTTCACTAATTCTCTCTAAAGTACATGAAGTGTTCCATATATCACTATTAAATAAGTACATGATAGATCCAATGCATGTTCTCACCTCTGAAGAAATAAAATTGGAAATTGATCTATATTACTTTGAAGAGCCTATCTAGATTCTGGACACTAAAGAATAAGTGTTTAGGAATTGGATGACTCATCTGGTAAAGGAACTTTGGAGAAATCATAAGATAGAAAAGGCGACATGGGAACCTGAGGAATTTATCATGAAAAACAACCCAAATATTTTCATGAGGTGAAATTTTGAAATTTTCAAGGATTAATTTTTTTATAATAGAGAAGAATTTAACACCATAATAATTTATGATATATATTTCCTTATAAATAAATTCAATATCTTCGATAGCTTGTGATACACATAACACATAGTCTAAAAGAACCATAAAATAGTATATCGTTATAACCTAGCCATTAAATTGGTGAGTATGAATAATAATGACTAAATTATTAAAATTATATACATGTATAAATAAATTCATTGGTTATCAATTGATTAGAAATAAAAATTAAAATCATTTGAAATAAAAAAAATATTTTTTTTCTGAAATACTGTATTTTAAAAAAAAATGGGTTTTGTCACGTTTTCCACTTATTTTAAAATTAATTTTTTACACTTTTATCTACAAATTATTTTTTTCCATTTTATGAATAAGCCACTTTATAGAGGAGTGGGAACCTCACAATATTAACAACCAAATTTCAAACACCATAAACACTGCATACAGAAGTCCCAAAACATCAAATTTCAAATTCTAAAACAACACAAAGCATTCAAAATAAGCCACACTCCAGCACCTCGGGTTGTGAACCACCTCGAGCCAGGCTCCCTGATTCACAGCCCTAAAACTCAATCAACCCATAACCAGATCACCAGTGATTAGAATACATTGTATCATCATATGTTTCTATTGAAAAAAAATAAATAAACCACCATGCTGACAAGAACACCGACAGCACCCGAGAACCAAAAACAAACTCTGCAACATCAAACAGATCCGGAAATTGAAGCAACACATCGATCAAAAGAAAATAGAACTTCCACAGCAAAGAGACCCTATGCCGGACATGACTCCTGGAAACCTTCATCCACTCTAAACATCACATCCCAAAACCACCATGGAGGCCACAGCACCGGACCGACCTGGAAGGAGCGATGGACCAGGCGGTCAAAACAGATATGAGCGAACTAAGGCCTTCATAGAGGTCCATGCCACAAGTGTCGCTCCTATTTTATGGAAATATTTGGACTATATATAATATAAGGTTTGATAATACTCCTTTTTTATCCTTTTTTAATGATAAAAATTTGGTCATGATTTTTTCATTTTGAAAATTCCAAGTGTGTCTTCCCCCCCCCCCACTTATTAAAGGGAACCCCCTCTCCTCTCCTCTTAACACATTAAAATAAATTTGGTTCATCCAATACCTACCAAAATACCTTAATTAAATCCCTACCAACTACCTAGAGCCTTTTTTTATCATAAAACTAATCTATGAATTATTTACGTATAAATCTAAAGAGGTTGTCCGAAGAAGAGGTATAGTTCTTAACCTTGCACTTTCATATTATTTCTTCCTTTAACTCCTTAAAATATCCATAAAATATGATAAAATAAAATAAAAAATATATACCATATACTTATATTTTATTATTTTAATTTCATAACTTATATACATCTCCTCTCTCATCAAATGGTAAATTAATCTGTCGATCTTGTGTACAGTGGACTATCGCCTCGCAAATCGATGTAATTCGTTTTCCATCACCACCTATCATAACTAGATATAATTATGGATTTAATGTATATTTATTATATTTATGGAAGTAATTACACTTAATTAATTATAATATCACATACACCTTCTTACCTTTTAATACTTTGGAAAAAGATAATGTCACTTGTGCGTTTGTGTGGACTACTGGCTCCGTGTAACAATGTGATATGCTTTTCATTTTACTTTTACATGGATGGTAATAAGTATATATGTAATTAATATTATTATATATATTATATATATTATATAATAATGATTATTTATAGGTGAAATAATATTTAACTTTATTTAATTTCATCCATTAAAAAAATGAAAACAGCATTCATGCATACGTACGGCCTACCATCTCCAGGAATAGTGTAACTTATTTTTCTATCTCTAAATTTTGTGGAATATTATAAATAATTTTATAATGAATATACATTATATTTATATCATGTTTAAAATTATTTATATTATGTAACCATGATCAAATTATAATAACTGAAACAATCGAACCATAATATACATGATAAACAAAGCAGTTATCACCCAGAATAGTGATTTTAACAAAGAATTGTTAATAAATAGGTATTAAAAAATAATAAATAAATAACATATAGTATTATATATTATTATTTTTATTATTTTTATTCATATATTTATAATAAATATATATTTATAATAAATGAGTTTCGAACATGTATGAATGAAATTGGACCTGAGGAAAGGGTTTCTCATCTCGCTTTTAATTTCATAAGACATGTTTCATATTCACCATTTATTTCTTTTGTGTAGTTTATATACTTCTAATGAAATTATTTTATGTTTCTCATAATGAAAATTATGTGATATATATATATATATCCATATAGGTTCCTTTATTTCATGGTTCTTACAATTCAAAAGTTAACAAAGTGTTAAGGGTTTTATGATTACAATCTCATCATTTATCAGGATTGTTTATGATTAAGTTTTCAATGATTAAATATTATGATATATATATATAAATAAACTCATGAATTTTTTTATAATATGGTTTTTTTAACTTTTAAAGTAATAATACCATTTCCCTCTCTTTGATACTTAAAATGATTGAGAAAATATTTTAAAAAAAATATGACTTTATTTCTCGCTTTGGTCAAAAACCCTTTTTATTCCATATCCAAGTTTTTCAAAAATATTTTCAAAATTTTTTTTAAAACTATAAAAATGATTTATTATAAAAAATTACCCATATTTTACTTTTTAAAAAACGGTTTTAAATAATATTCTTTTCATTTTCCGAATGAGGTGATTTTTTTACTTTTACAAAAAATGTGAAAGTAATTATTATTTTAACGTACTCAACATGTAAAAAATCCTCCTCCCTCATAAGCACTAATTAATTTAAATATTAATTTAAAATTATATAAGGTTATTTTCAAAGAAAATTTTTTTCTTAATATTTTGGAAAAATTTAGTTTTAAAAATGATTTTCGAAAGTAAAAAATGATAATTTCATCAATAATGTTTTTAATGGAATTTTTATTGTATTTCTATTGATAAATTACAACAACCCTCATTTAACCATATTATCTATTGGAAATATATTTTAATGATACCATAATTATTAATTCTTCATATGGTTTATGATTATTTTTTCTGGAATGAACCATTTTGATACTATTCTCCATAGTAATCTGGATGGTTTATGATTATATTTATTGATTAGGGAAAGTATTAACATCAGTATACTAGTTTTACAATACTAATTTTTATCTTTATTATGTTTATTAATTTGGGAAATTATTAAAAAAATCTAGTTTTTCAATATAAATGTTTACATTGATTATATTTCTCCCCTTTCATATGAGGAATGAATTGGATTTAGTAAATGATGGGCAGGGCCTACTATAGCCCCTCGATGCATCGATTAGTCTCATGAGACAAATGATATTGGGTATTGGATTAAGTCCTTACCCATTTATGTAATATGTCTTGGAATAATTCCTTTATGATATGGTGATGATATCTGACATTATACATTTCTTTTTTATGAGATTAGTTATTTATGTCTATTTGATAATTTGATTAGTTAAAATATTCATGGATAAGTTTCAATCTAATGTGATTATTTATATAGAATTATTTGATCATTATTTATTCCTTCTATATTATCCTTTATGTTTAATTTATTTATTAAATGGCATGTGTTTTAATTATTTACCTTTCCATATTGATTATGCTTTATTTGTATATGATAGATTATGTTTTATGCATACCCTAACTGAGCATTAAATCTCATCATTTTATTATGTTTTATTTCCCCAGGATGCCAAGAAGTTTATTGTGATTTATATAAAGGGATATAAAAAAGGGAATGATATTTTTCTCAAATAAATTTATATGTTGTATTTTAATTTTTCAAATGTAATGTGAAATTCAATTATGTATCTAGTTTTCCAATACTAATAAACTATTCAGTCCATTATGATGTGATCACCTGTATCTAGCACCAATGTAATAAAGTAACCATTGAGTCTGAGATACTAGGGTTGGGGTATTTATAGATTATATAATTATTCATACTTTTATATGATACAGTTGGTGTATGTATGCATGGAGAAACATGTGTTTTATAGAAATCACACTGGATACCATTATAGATTGAGTATCATTGATTCTTTTTCAAGTAGCTTCTCTTTGATTAAATTTTTTGTATTATTAAATTGATAATTATTTTCATCACTATAAAGGCTTTTCGGGTCACACTTAGTGTTTTTATGAATGAGGATCAATTTTATAAAACTTTTAGATCTTCTCCAAAGTGTTTTAGAGAATATATATAAGAATTTTTGGATGGATTTTTCACAAATTATTACATATGATATAACATGCGGTAAAAATTTATGATAGCTTTATCAAAATAAGTTTTGAAAATATTTAAGAGTTTTGGATGTGGTTTCACAAGTTTTTATATACGAAATGACAAAAGGTGAAAGTGTACTAAAATTATGATTCGTTGGTGTAAGTGGGAGATTTATGGATATTTTCACAAAAGGTCCGACTATAATATAGTGGCTTAAACCACATCATGGTATATCCTTATAATCACCATGACATTTTGTGAGGCACTATGTCTTGTCGGTATTGTTCATAGTTTTATTTTATAATGAGATAACATGTGGGAATCAATACAAATCATCTCCACATATTATCATGCTTAGTTATTAAACATGTGATAATGAATTTGATGATTTTTAACATTAAAAATGTCTATTTAAATATTAAATGAATTAATAAATGATAAATTCAAACACATCTCATTTATTTTAGTAACTAATATTATTAATAATATATTTAGGAAAACACCAATTTGATTATTAATAATTGACTCATTATATTGAATTTAATTTCTCAAATTAATTAAAATTCAAACATAATCACATGAATTCAATAATATTCCATGTTTCTATGTTTAAAAATGAGGCATGAACACCACAATATTCACCCTCAATACATATTAATTTTATAACTTGAATGAGTGTTGAAAGAAGCTACTGTAGCTCAATCTATATGTCAAAAGTCACACTACAACATAATTGTCACACCCTGAAGGTGATTAAAGTATATTTTGATGGAACCATATATCTAAATTTCACTCCATATAAGTAATTTCCAATTTGTAAGAGTCCAAGTGGAATTTTGGGGCATTGTATATCTGAAGGTCACACCACAAAAGTAAGCATTGCACCATGAGATTCTAAGTGCATGATTTGATGGTTATGATATACATCTGACCACACCATGAGAAAAATTCTTCCACCATGACTAGATTTGGGAATATTTTTATAGTTTTGTACAATAGAGGCATGTGATGAGAAGAATAGGGGTTTATCATGGATAGTTCAAGGATCAAAATGGATTTGGAGGTCCATTTAATGATCTTAGGAAGAATTTAATATGAGATATGGAGTGTATTTTTTATATCTGGTTGTTGAAAATTGATGATTCACATTCATTAATGGTTTTTAAATAACATATAACATTGGTTTTTTCATAAAATATTTACATTTACATCCAAATTTTATTACATTATTTTTTAATTCAACATGATAGGATTGTTTAAAATTATTTATTTTGATAGTATTTTGGTATTTTGATCATAAATTTTTATATAATAATCCAATTCATGTGATTCTTATTTCATTGTATTTTTGGGATATATTTATACATATCATTTAAAATAATCTAAAGATATATTGGACATTTGGAAGGTTTTTTTGCTCAGGAAATATGACCAAACATTTTTATCAAACATTTTGGACTAGATTTGAAGTTATAATTATTGGTAAAAATAAAAAACACAAAATTCCTTAAAACATCATATAATTTATGAAAACAATTATACCAAAAAATGTTTAAAATAATCAATATTCACTTCCTCCATTAATTTTACCAACTAAAGAATTAAAATAATCTATATAAAACTATCAACAGTATAGACCACTAATAATTGTGGGCCTATTTCTCCCAAACCATCAGTCCAAATGAGTTTTTTTTAATATTTAGGAAAGCAAGGGGAAAATATTCATTAACTACCATCTATAAATATTTCTACATTTTCAAGGTTATAAATGTATGGTAGGATCTTTTTGAAGCCTTCCAAACACACATCAACAAAATCACAAGGTAATAAACACCCAGACGTGGGTATTATCTTTCCCATTAGAGAAAGGAAGAAGAAAATGGTCGAAGACTTACAGAGCCTCTAAAATACTTGTGACCATGTGACCATATCAAGGTCATGTGATGTATCTATTCATGGAACCTATCCCACATAAATTCCCACAGAACCCTCTTCAACGATCACCCTTTCTCATTAGTGGTTGAATGGTGACAGCCGGATGGGAGCCTCCTAGGTCACGTGGTTTGTCATTTGAAAGTGCTTGATAAACCACCTAGATTCTCTAAAAAATAAAAGTGAGAGACATTAAAAGGTAGAGACCCCTGGTGATCATAGATATCACATGCCAAGTCATCATTGGGAAGAATAAAATCCCTAGATGATGTCCAAGGCATCTCACAAGATCTATGATCCTTCATCACAAAGAATGAAGGAGATAACTAGGGGAAGGAAATAGGGGTCCATGGTCACTGGAAGGCTTGTGGTGTTCCCCTGTAGACATTCAATGCACCACTATTTGTCTGGTGTGTCTCACAAAACCCCTTCAGCTCATCATTCATGCCGCATAGAAGCCTTCGGGCCTATCCAGACAACTCTATGGTGCCCTAAGGATAGATGCATGGTTTTTCCACAATATACTTGTGCACTCTCATATGATCCATATTAATCACATGAGACACCATAGGAAAATTGAGTAAAAATCATATATATTACTCGAGAAAACTCTCATACCTCCCAACTCTTATCGCATAAAACAAATGGAATCAAAATAGAGGAGGAGAGTGGTACCTGTGGTCATTAAAATACATGCGATGTGTGCCCCAAGCAATACACGACACACTACGAGTCCCTGAAGACCTATCTGGTGCATCTCATGAGGTACCTCTGGCTTGTCAGCCTCACTTCACGGAAGGCCTTGTGCATGTTCAGGAAACATCATAACGCTCTAAGAACAAATGGATAGATTTTTGCATGGAATGTTCACGCACCTCCATGCGACCCATATTGGTCATGCGACGCATCTCCAAAAACTAGAGGAAATACCCTCAACACCATACATAAAATCTCACATGACTCTCGATATTCATAATATAAAGTGAAATAAATATAAAAGGAGGAGGTAAGTAGGGTTCACAGTTTATAAAGGGCACGTGATGCACCCAGCGCACCCTCGGCGTGGTCCTATGAGACCTCGAGACAAGCCATCCAAAGACTCATGAATGCCTTCTGATAATCATTTGGATCTCGTGAAGACCCTTGGACATGTCAGCATGACTAAATAGAAGTCATTCGAAGAGAAAGTCCTCAATACTCGACAATAATAAGATAAAGGACAGATGGACTTGTGACCGCTAAAAATCAGGCGGTGCCCTTAACGTGGTCCACCACAGAGACTTGTGAAACAGTATAACACCATACCCCACTTCTACTCTATCCTAGAATCACTCAAGATGCCCCACACAAATCGGTGATTACGTGGATGAATACCCCTATAAATTCTCTAATCCAACTTGAAGGGTTGGTTGGTTGGACTCTATAATTTTGGACTCAAGCCGCTGCTACGCACATTAGCATTCAGACTCCGGGGTTCTACACACCACTAATCATGTGACCAGATCACCAGGTAATACACCAGTGGACCATCGAAGTAGTCATTCTCCAGACATAAATCCCTTCACATGATCTATCAAAGGTCACATGAAGGACTTCTGGTGAGACATGTAAAGAACTTATTTCATGTATTCTAGATCACGCAAGACCAAAATAAGATGACACTGAGCTTAGCCAACTCACTCACACTATAAGAGAAAAATTTAGGATTCAAAGTGGAAGGATCAAGTGGAAGTCATGACCGTGGACCTCCATATGATTTGTGGGTGTCACTCAAAGATGCGCGATAGTACCAAGTCATGTCACCAGGATCTCACGATAACCCCTTTGACACTTCACTGGGGACATGCAGAGCACTCCAAACATATTAGGAAAAGTCTTACGAACCTCCCTCAAACCATACCATTTAGATCTCATGAACCCTCTGGGTTTTTTCCCTTGGAATCATGAAGTCCTTCAAATATATCACCTGACTCATATAATGGCACCTTCTCATGTTATTTGATTCTCACCAACACATATGGACATGACAACCCAGCTTTCATGTCACCCCTTGGAAAAATCACCTGAGACACACGGCGTCCCCTAGACATGTCAGCCTAGTCTCGTGATGTCTCTAAGAAGTTTCATTTAGGACATGTGACACCCCCCAAACATGTCAGTCTGGTCTCACAATGTCTTATATAGGTGTCATTTGATACATGAGAAACCCCTTGGACCATGCCACCATGGCTCCCGTAACACCCTCTACATGTGTCAAGCCAAGTCACACGATGGATTTCAGGGCATGCCATATGGGTCATGTGACACCTTCTATATAAGAAGGTCCATTCATCAGAGAATCCTAAATGTGTAAGTCCCAACACAAAAAAAAACTATGAGAACTCTGATTCCCACCATAATAGAGATATGTATTATGCCTCTTTAAATACCAGAGCTTCATATCAAACATCCCAAGTACTTCCCCAATACACAGGTCTCATAACTATATGTCATGAGGCTAATCATGTACTCCCCCTTGTTTCTCACAACGAGCATAGCTCACATGGTCTTAGGGGTAAGCTACAAAAAACTCATCAGACACATGATCCCCACTCATTAGGGAAGCCTCAGTGTGTAAGCCCCAACAGATTAGGAACTATGATGACTCTGATTCCTTCCATATTTAGGATATGTATCCTACCTTTCCTCGAGGTTTGATCTCCATATTGACTACCCAAGGCAATCCCGATATTTAATCCCCCTGCTACCCAAATCAATGGTAGTGATCAAGTGTTACCCCTTGTTTCTCACAATGAGAATGGCTCATGTGGGCTTAGGGATTCGCATTGGTTAGGACATTTTCACCATTTACCTAGGGTTTCAAGGGTGGCTTCGGAATACAACCCCCAGTATAACCGATCTACGGTGACTCTGATTCCTATCATAAACAAGATATGTAGGACATCTCCTCAAGATTCGAGATCAAATACATGGTGTCTCAGTACCCAAACATAGTCTTCTCTATGTGGCATTAAAATGTGAGTGACAAACAAACTATGTGGGTTTTGATTCCTACAATAACTAGGATATATAGGATGCCTCATAATGGGTCAATCTCATCCTTGAGATATTCACCACCTCCATATATGGGATCATATCCTGAAACACATGGTTATATGGTTTCAATATATAATAAATCACTCATTACTGAAAAATAATGAAGATCCTTGGATACATACAGAAAAATTCCCCAAATAAATAGGAGTCTGTTGCATACAAAAGATAATTAACCCACAATCGTTTTTTTAGGTTAACCAGTCCCGCACTGGGATTAGGAAGAGATTCATGAACATGTATTAAATCTATAAGAGAGTACCAGAGTATACAAAAATTTCCCAAAAAAAGGGTGGGATGAGACTAACCTTCATCCTCTCGACCAAAGTGAGTGCCCAAGAGTCACTAGGCCTGAAAACCTAGATGAACACCAGCGTTTGGAAAGTATGTATATACTCACCTATGGATAAGGGAACCATTGGGAGTTTTAGGGGGAGATTAGACAGATGGAAAACCTGATGTGTGTGATTGAGTGATGCCTTAAAATATTCTTTGGTTAAACCACCTAGGGGAAACCATTCCACATCCTATCCAAAATTTAATGAAACAAAAATGGTGAACCTGACATGAATCTATGAAATAACAGAATGAATATTTTATAATCCATCGAGCCATGTTTCTTTCCCTTCATATGCAAACAACATTAATAGGCTCGAAGGGGACCTCTTAGTCCACTTTTTTTGTAAACCATATATAAACAAAGCAGTAATACCATCATAAACTAGGATTCCTATAAGTCTGTCCTCATGCTGACAAGACCACGCGAGCAGAATGGCTAGAAAGGGAATATAGGACAATTGTGTTGACCATGCATATCTGATTGAGAAATATTATGTCTCTGCTATATCACTGATTGGTGGCCTTTTCTTTATTGTCTACATGGATTCAGACTCCTAATCTGAGAGAATGACTTCATCTTCCAACACTTGTTCTAGTACTTCATCTGCCACCATGACCCCCATGGTTCATAAAGTGATCTCATCTACCAAATGACTCTGGAAGAAGGTAGAAAACATGATGATTCAAGAGTACCATTGATATGGTATGATCTCGACTATGGAAGCTACCCATGAGATTCTACAAGCATGGAATCTGGTGAGTTCACATCGCTCAATGAAGGTTTCCACTAAACTGGTGGCCCCCATCACCACAACCAATCACTTTGGGAGACTATCCCCAGAGTGTGACAATTTCTACCTTCCGTACCTGATAAAGGTGGATCAGGGGGTTGGATCTGGCTTCCCCATGGTTTAGGCACCACCAAGGAGGGCACCTACTAATTTGCATCGCCAGAATCATCATATCGGTACCTATTAGCCGCTTGTTGAGGTTACCCCCCAATAAACATCCACCTTGGACCCCCATTTACGGGATCCATCAAGGAAGTATCATTGGATAAAGAACAAATTGGATACCTAAGAGTGGGATAATAAACTTACTCCTTCTGAAAATGCCTAGTAGCATACTCTGGCAGGGACCAGCCAGCAAGCTCATATCCCTACTCTCTCAGAACAAGTCTGTGGGCATATTCCCATAGAAAACATGGGTTAGGATCATACTCATACCCCTATGAATTAATCCCATTAGCATATCTCAATGGAACATAGAGGATAGAAGTGGGTGAATATCCCCACTTCAATAGAAGATATTTTTCAAAAGTTTATGGAGACAGAAAATGTGCAGGCTTACATCACTACACACGCTTTTCTAAAACGCCAATACATTTTTGTGATGGCTGAAGAGATACTCCAGCATATTCCTTAATTGTTGTAGATTAAGGGATAGGTGCATAATTCTATCCCTACATATAGAATGACTCAACACTCTGATCATCATGATCAAGTGGTCATGTCGGAGCAAGCACACATTCTTGATCCTTCCCAAGAGGATTATTGGAATATCCCAATAAAGGGCGATACATTAGACCAAGCTCGTAATCTCATTCCAACTAGGACCAACCAGGTGATAGTGGAACACACATCGGGACAGGGGCATGTGCATGTTGAAAAAGTCTTACGGCATAATCTGAAGGCCCAAGATTGGGCATATATCCCCGTTCTAGCCGAGGCTAACCAGGTGAGAGTGGAACAAGCCTCAAGATAGGCACATATTCCTATAAGTTAATTTTCTCCGCATACTCTAGTAGATCACAAAGGAAAGGTGCATATTCTTACTTCCTCTAATGAATGATTGTGCCAGCATCATTCCAAGGAACTACAAGAGGAGGCTCATATTCCTTCTCCCATCCCAAAGTTCTATCGGCATATTTTGGCAGGGAATGCATATGTGGACCGGGCTTATATTCCTGATCAAACCAGGTCCAACCAAGTGAGAGAGACACATGCCTCATGGAAACCTCATACTCTTTCCAAAAAAGACTGGAGGCATATCCCAAAGACTCGAGATTGGGCCCATACCATGTTCTCGACTGAGTCTCACCAAGTGAGAGTGGTGCACACCTCAGGACAGGCTCATATCCCTATCAACAATGAGGTAGCTTATTGGCATATTCCAATATATCCTCAGTAGTGGGATAATATTCCCATAGCACCATGTAGTTATATACAAATTCTTGAAACCACCGTACAGTAGGCTCATATCCCTATACATCCACGAAAGGCATGTCAGCATATTTTGGAAACAATGAAAAACATGGCTTGTATTTCTAATTATCTCAATGCCAATGTCCTTGAGGTTATTCGAGAAACATTATCAACACCATAAGGGTCTGTTGTATCTTCTATCAAAGAAAAAGTAGAAGGCATTCATTACCATGATAATCCTCCTTGTGGTAGTATAGAGATGGATCACAGGGACCCTACTCCTGACAGCCACCATGGTCAACCTCTCCACGATGATATCTCCCATGGGCAAGGCAATCAAAAAATTTCCCAAACACCTATGTATATAGAGGTGAACCAAGAACCAACACCTTCATATAGATAGGTGCTCGAAACACTAGGGTTAATTGTATATGGTTCCCACTAGCATCCAGCAACCCTCCATTCCTGTCAATAGGTGACCATCAGAGACATCTGCTATGGTCTGACCAGATAGAGGTGTGTAAGTTTGATGAAGAAGAGGCTGAAATTGAAATATAGAGAGGGTTATCCAGAAACAACCACCCCATCATGTTATGTCCCCTTACTACTTTTAAATATGAGGTCCTCAACAAGCTAGATAGGGAGTTAATTCTTTATCTATGCTGAAATATATGGGCGACTCATCAGGGGCTGGAGGATCAATATCTCCCTTATCCAGAATATGATTTTCACCTTCAGAACATCAGGATACTCTATTTTCATCTTGACCTAGCTTCTATCTCTATGGATCGAGATCCAAAACTGGAAAATCAGAGCCCAAATTTACAATATGCTTGCCTCAATAACATCATGACACTTTGGTAGCTTATCTTCTAATCCATGTAAGGCATATGAATTTGAGGATTGGGATAGTATAGATCATTACACTTCATCGCTCCCCTGGAATAGAATATCCCCTTAGACACAACATATTGAAATGTTATAGCCTCTGGTGATATTAGGAGAGTGGATAATGATCGGGCCAGTTGGTCACTAAAACCGAATTCCCCCACTTCAGCGATGCCCGGACTTCGTAGATGGTGAGAGAGTATAGCCAATAGGACTTCAAATTGGCCACCTAAAGATAATATAAGGACGTTTCGAACATAAAAATAAAAGCTTATATCACCTGGAAAACTTCCCGAAAGGAATGATCCTCGTCATGGGCTACCATCGCACCCAACTCACACAAGCACAATATCACCACATCACAGATACCATAGTAGAAACTACTATAGTGGTCGTTCAGGAGTGCACTCAACCCCCTCAGCTAGGAGAAAATTTTACACCACCTCCACCCCTCGGGTCATCAGTTCCTAATAAAATTCAGGATGTGCCTATAGTAGTCATAGGTAAACCCTATCCCCCGGGGCTAGAGGAATTTATATCTCAATCATCATCTCCAAATTCATTATCCCCTAAAAGGTCATGTGAGACATCGGCGGTGATTATATATCACCTTAACCCCAACAGGCTGGGTGTAGTTGCATATTCACAACCAATAGTAGCCCTAGATAAACCTTATCCCATAGGGTTGGGGGCATTTTCATCAGCAGCACCACCACATAGGGAATCAGTGTTCTCTGGGTTGGGAGGAAGAGATCAACGATCAGCATCCCACTAGTTCCTCCTACCAAAAGAAAAACCTCTGTTGTTTGGAACTCGTTTGATGACCCTGACTGAAAATTACCTCAAGATCACAATTCATGAACCAAGAGGAGAGAAGCGTATAGTGAAGGAAATCAGGCCTCATTGGGGTTGAAATCTAAAACAACCCAATAAGGACAAGGGTTCGAGTAAAAACCCTAATGAAAGTCGTGAAAAACCATCTTTCCACGTGTAAAGAAATGACACAACCATCGTTGATCAATCTACCTCTATGAATGTAATCACTACCAATATGGCAGAAATGGATCATGATCTGAACATAGAAGGATGTATCATGGAAAACATACCCTAGGAGGAGGGTGATTTGGATGTACCAAATGAGGTTGTTCACAACTAGAACCAAATAAGCCTCTAGAATTTTTCACCACAAAATAATGATTTTCCACCTCCTCGATGGAACATCTCCAAAGATAAAGGGAAATAAGCAATGAAATCTATGTTTCCATCTTTGGAAGAGAAATTGTCACAGTATGAGAGTGAGATACGATCTCTCTAGTAGCTCAATGAGGGGATACTCATGAGAAATATTCCCACTAGGTATCGTCTCCAGCCATAGAAGAATATTCTACCTCCTATGATTGATCTTAAAACTAAAGTAGTGTCTGAGTATAATATTGGTGTCGGATTGGTGATGGTTTGAGAATCCCTATGTTGTGGTGACAGCCTATCCCTCACCAGGGTAACTCTTCAGTTATAGGAAAAATAGAGGATCAATGGGAGATGAAAGTGGGACCATCTCATCAGCCCCCACCCACTCCCTTGAATGGGAGTAGGCTTAGATAGCAGTGCCCCTAGATTTTCTCACTACCATTTAATCCCTATATACTCAAATAGAAGCCATGGAAGGACGGCGTGTGCTAGTGAAGACTGAAAAGAATCCATATCTCGAATGGGTAGATTATACCCTACCTCCATCCAACTTTGGAAATCCAACATTTTCCACCTTTAATGATACAAGCGATCTTGAGCATCATCTCACATATTTCGTGTCTCAATGTGGTCTGATTATGGGACTTAGAGATCAGTACGAGGCAACCAAGATAAGGTGTTTCATACAGATGTTGACAGGGCCAACCATAATCTAGTGTAGTAGTTTTCTTAAAGGATCCATTGTGGGATGGGAAGACATTCATCGTCAGTTCCTTTACCAGTTTAGTTCAACACTAATGAATTCAATGATCTTCAACCTGAAAAACTGCAAGAAATGTGTGAATGGGAGGGTGTATAACTTTATATCTAGGTGGAAGGGTTTGACCTATTCACTTAGCATCCCTCTCTCATAGAAAAAACTACTAGATCTCTATTCTGAAAATCTCAGGGATGAGCTGCAGACAACCATAATC
This sequence comes from Viscum album, assembly GCA_963277665.1. Taxonomy (NCBI): domain Eukaryota; kingdom Viridiplantae; phylum Streptophyta; class Magnoliopsida; order Santalales; family Viscaceae; genus Viscum; species Viscum album. Next base: position 2,087,792,514 of record OY728132.1, read on the forward strand.
CCCATGAAATATCTAGGCAGGTTCCAAGAGTTTGTTGAAATAGTGGAACATCTTGAAGAGGCTATTCATTGAACTCGATCCAAGTCTCAGATCACGCCCACAACATAAGAAAAAAATTCAGGAAGAGTAGAATTGTAGTTGTCACCCTCAAGCCTATAATAGTCCAAGAACCCAAACAAGCTCTGAACTACACAACACCTCCTGCTGACTGATGACAGTCATAGAACCACCCTCGATTGAAAGCATAGAGAAATCAGGGATGTCTAGGATTTCAGTAACATATGAACAAGGAGTAATCCTTATGAAATTAGTAAGTCTTGGGATATTTCTTGGCATCCATGGACAATAATCTACTCACAATTCCACAACTCAAAAATCATGATGAATTCAACCTCACCAATCATCCTGATTACTTCCCTTTCCATATAAGGATGGGTCATAATATCCAAAATTGTTTCATCTTTAAGGACATCCTTTAAGACATGGTCAACTCTATACAGGTGACATTAGACGATCCTCCAAAAGAAGTGTATTGCATAATCATTTCCCAGTCAGAGGAAGAGGAAGGATGGAAGAAAGTTCCTTCCAAGAAAGCACAGGAGTTTGAAAACTGGATGAATCATAAAACAGCTAATCGATCTCACGGCACCATGAAGGCGCAGTTTCATAAAATCACAATAGATCCACCACCCAAAAAGGATAAGTCTAATTTTCCTCCTAGGGGTGAGCATAACCAATGGAAGTAGGAATAAATAGAAGAAGAATATTCATATTCTATTCCAAAGTAGAGTCTAACTCTTGTAGATTTCCTCCCTACAACATTTTAAGCATGGACACCACAACCACAAAATAGAATCCTCATCAGATGAGGAGCTCATATTCAGTTATTTAAAAAAAAATACACTTATTGAACCCCTTATCCTAAGATTATAATTCCCCATAATATTGTTTTTTAATATATAATAGGAGAACAGGGGGTGCATGCACCGAATTCAATGATACAGGGGACAACACATATATGGTTGGAGTTAGTTTCCTAGTCATATCACCAAAGATGACACATATGAATCTGAGACTCATGGGAAAGTATTCTAGTAGGCTCAAAATAAGTAGAGAGGTGCCTCAGATCCCTCTAGTAGTTTCCCATACCTGATTTTCATGCATGACCTCTTGGAGGGGGTTCAACCTGATTAACCCAAGCAATGGGGAAGTCCAACACAACATGTGCCACTAGTAGAGGATACTCCCTCAACCTTCACGCAAGCCTTGGTTCCATCAACCCCAACTGCTCCAGCTCCTAATCTTTATGCCCCAAAGTAACCCCATATCGGGAAGTGGTGACTTTTAGCACAAAAGTATGATGTACTAAAATAGATAGCTATGGTCCTAGATAAGATATCAATCCTTTATGCACTTCATATTTCAAGATAAATCAGGAAGGATCCTATTGAATCCCTCTGAATCCCATGATATTTTGAGATAGAAGTCATCGTAGCTAAGGTCTATCAATTAGAGACCATGTCCCCAGGATGTCATGTAGACATCTCATTCACTGATCAATATTAGAGGCCATTCAGGGACACATCATACCCTTGTGCATCTCAGGAAGACTCAATAATGTCATCGTTCAAAGGGTGTTTATTGACAAAGGATCTAGGATCAATCTCATCCCAGCCCGAACTCTCCAACATTTGGGGTATAGAGAAGGAGACCTATTGTAACGACCCAAACTTTCATTAATGGAAATCCCTCTTGATCTAATTAAATGTATCTTTATGTAAAATGTTTATATAAAATGTAAACTTCTTTGATTTTATGTTTTTGGATTTTAAAATACTGTTAAGAATTGTGATCATTGCTAATATAGTTGTTGAATAGTGGTCACATAATTAGTATAAATATAGGGCTTTAACAAATCCAATTTACTCATACAAAGGAAGTGATTGCCTCATCCAGTAGACATGCCCCATACAAAGCCCATTTGTCAGAGCTCAGAAATGAGGTTACATCTTTGGGATTCTCTCTTGACCAAGCCCAAGCCGAGCTTGAATATGTTAAGCTTGAGCAGTACTGCCTATGAGAGAACTGGAAGTTGATAGAGATTACCACCCGAGCAATGTTATCTGAGCCACCCCAAGAGTCTTTCACCATCGCACACCTTACTCTTTAGTATTATGTAAGTGTTATAAGGGGTTATGTAACAAGACCTTAGAAATATTGTTATGGACTTTATTTTTTATATAATTATGAATATACTTTCATTTTATTATTGTTACCTTGTAAATAGTTTTTAAAGCACAAATAGTATTTTTAGTTAATGTTCAACTAAGAAATATATTTTGATAAATTAATGAATTTTTGAATCAAATAATACTTTAATAAAATATTATTATTATTATTAAATTAATTTTTATTAAATATAAATGATTGTATAATTTTATTAAATGCAATTGTAATTTTTATTAAGGTTTGAAATCTATTTTTTTCAAAACCCATGAATTTTTTATAAATGTCGGTTTTTATTTTAAAAGTGAAAATTAACATATTTATAAAATTATTTAGATAAAATGAATATTATTTATTGAACCAGGATGTCGAAATTATCCAACAGTGAATTTTTCATAATTTTATAAGACATTCAAATTTTTGTGTAAAAATTAAATATTGTTTAAATATATAATGTGATTTATGACATCATAATGACCCAATAGTGATGTAATAAAATACTATAAACTTTATTTTCGGAAAATTTATGTTTTATCATTGAAATAATGTTATTTTAGGTTTGTTTGATTTATTTTATAAAACTTTAGTGGACCCTCCAAGAGTTATTAAACATTTTGTCTTTTTAAATTGTTTTCCTTGGGAGTGTGACTCACCTCCACATAAGAAACCCCATTATTTTAATAAGTTGGGACTTTGGACATATAAAATATTTTATTCCAATTCCCTTTTCCAAATACCATTGGAAAAAACCATGGTATTGTTTGTGGTTTGGATTAGTTTAATGTGAGGTGTCCCAAACCTAAATAATAAAGAATTTCCTCACCTTTCCTATATAAACCCACCCAAGATCCCACTTCCTCCTCACTCAAATCCTTTAGAGTTCATCCAAACTCTTCCCTCATCTCTATATAATCCTCCCAAGGTTCCCCAAGCTCCAAAGAAGCATCTATCAAGCCTCTCTCAAGCCTTTGGAAGCACACTTCCAAGTAAGGGTTTTTCTTCCTTTCTCATTTTTGTCCAATTTTCTTAATGTTGTTTTGACCTTTTAATTTCAATTATAAATGTTGGGGTATGGTTTCACAAATCCCCCATACTTAACTAATTATGTTTGAATTATTAGATACCCCTTTATCTCTCAATAAATGCCTCCCATGTACACCCATTACTATGCCAAAATTCCAAAAGAAATTTATCTCTCCTCACTTACATTCAAGCAATTCTTTTGTATCACGAATCTAAATTCCATTACAATTGTTGGGACATGTATATATATGAACCCATTACTTTCCATTTCATGTACATATTATGAGACACCCCTTTCTCTCTCATCAACCATTTTTATGAATTCATATGTCACGCCATTACGCTGCCGAAATTGCACCGATTTTCCAAGCCAATGTCATTGTGTAGTGAATACCATTCCCATTTATCTATCAAGGGTATTCACCTTTATAAACATTTACTTATTTTTTAAAGAGTTTAAAGTTTTTATTACACATTCATTTATCATGTAATAAATGATTATGTTTAACGATTCAATGTTTTATGATCCATGTGGCACACTTATGCATGAAGTGAAATGTTTAAGAAGGGTGTGCCCTGATAGCGCTCCAATGCATTGGATAAAGTATAGTATCATGATATTTAATGTGAAATGGGTGTTTAATCATGATAATTCAAGTGAAACTAGGGTTTACTCGTGCTTCATGTGCAATGAGGGTTTACTCATGCTCCATGTGCAATGAGCCTTGGCTCATGCTAATTCCATGTTAAGTGTTGTTGCCACATTTCCATGTTATGATTATCATGCTTTATCATGCCTTTATGTTTATGCTTCTCTTGTGCTCTATTGATATTCCTATTGTCTAACATTTATTTTATTCCTCATTTTATTCCATGATTATTCCCTTACTGGGCTTTATAGCTCGCCCTTCTTTTATGCATGTCCTCAGGTTATCTCATGCAATGATAAGTACGAGGGAATGTAGTGGTCATGTAATGGAAGTTTTCAATAAAGATATTTGTTTTCATGTTTTAAGTTGTTATGTAATGATCTTAATCCCCAAATACAATAGACCTATTGATCTTCTATGTTGTATCAATTGAAGTTTATGTAATAAATTATGTTTAATTGTGTAATAAAAGATTAGGGTTGTCATAGTTGGTATTAGAGGATAGGTTTAGTTATTTTTGGGATTAGGATTAGAAAACCCTAGTAAATACTTAGAGATAAGAATATGTATAATAAAAACATCCCTAAGTATTTTTGAGTATTTAGTAAGTGGTTTATCAAATAAAATACAACCCTGTCGGGATACGAGTAGGTAGAGGCGGCTCTGGAACAGATGTATCCTAGGGGTAAAACGCGAAAATACCGCTTTGATCTAGACTCGAATAGGAACTGGTGCATAACAATGGGTCTTGATGCAGTCTTGGTTACAACACTCCTGGGGGATATTCTTTTATAAATTCACAAGATTAGTATGAACCATTATTAAGGGACTAAAAAGATTCCCTAAGAATATATGTTAGAAATTAGATTATGGATAACATAGACTGAAGCTAATAGATTCATATGTTAAGGAAATAAAAGTTATTTATAATTCATAAGTTTTTTCCTTGGATTACCCTTTATTTGTTACCCCTAAATTTCATTTTATTCCATCCAATGGCCGATAATAGGAGGACTTGGGCTAACAACTGATGTGAAGATCAATGTGATGATTGTACTAATGAGATGCCCAATCTGATCGGACTGGGGATCAAGAACTTTGTCACGCTTCTCTCTCAGTTAACTCAATCTTTGAATAGAAACGTGACTCAAGAGGAATGTTCAACCCCCCTAAGAAAGAACAAGTCATTATTGAGAGCTTCATGAGACAAAGGCCTCCTACTTTTAATGGATCATTTGATCCCTCAATCGCTGAACAATGGATTAACTCCACTGAAAATATCTTCTCCATCATTCAATGTTCTGAATAAGAGAAGGTTCTCCTGGCTGCTTATCGTATGGAGGGTGAAGATGATCAATGGTAGATGTTGATCAAAAATACAAAGCATGAGGAGGAGATCGAGGCATTGGAATGGAAGGATTTCCAAAAGATGTTTTTTGATAAATATTTTTTGTGCACCCTCTGGCTTAATATGGAAATGGAATTCCTTTACCTAAAGAAAAAAGACGATGAATATGTTGGAGTGTACGAGGAAAACTTCACAAGACTTGCATGATACGCTTTCGACTTTGTCGTTTCCCCCGAATGAAAGGTTGACCACTTCTTTGGTGGGCTGAAACCTAGCCTGCGGAAAGCACTGGCAATCCGTGACTTCGACAGCTATGAGGAAATTGTTTGATGTGACCTCAAGGTCAAAATGGAGATCATAGAATCTCAGGGGTATCATGGGGATAAGAATTTTAAGGTGGACTTCAATGTTTGTGGTCTGATGGATAAATCCAATAGTGCTAAGAAGATCCAGCACCCCACTTACCAAAGGTGTGGAAAGAAGCACCTTGGAAATTTCCTGAAGGGGATGAGGAAATGCTTTAAGTGTGGAAGAGAAGGGAACCTGGCGATTAAATATCTGCTAGAAAGACCCGCGGCTGTGATAGAGGAGAGGAACGCTCCGTTCGAAACTCAACACGTGGTTCATTGATAAAACTGAAAAAAAACCAGGGCATCTTTCAAATCAGTTCCCTAAGCCAAGGGTTTTCATAGGAAACCAACAACCTCCAAGGCAGCAAGGGAAAGCTTTTTCCATCACTACTGCCGAAGAGAACCCCAACAACGAAGTGGTGATAGGTACACTAGTTATTAATTCAAGAATAGCGAACATAATTTTTGATTCAGGTTCCATGCATTCTTTTATATCTCTAAAGTTTAGTAGAACAATCCCAGCACCACCAAAAATCATGGAAGTGAAGATGTCGGTGAGTACGGAAAATGGAGCAATCATTGAATCCCATGAATATAACTCCTCCCCTATCATAATCTGTGGATTAAACTTCCCAGTGAACCTCTTAATACTCCCTTTGGTGGAATTTGATGAAATTATTGGCATGGATTGGATTTCCTTATATAGATCCAACATAAATTTCCAGGAGAGGGAAATCACTCTCCATATGGATAATCGACCCCCGATTCTTTACAATTGCAAGGAGGAAGATGAATATTCTTTAGCTCCATCATCTCAAGTGTAGATATTAATGCCCTATGAGCATGTGTATCTAGCTCAGATGATTGAGTCTAAGGAGGAAACCATCCAAGAAGACATTCATATTGTGAGGGAATTCATTGAAGTGTTTCTCGAGGAATTTTCTAGTCTTCCTCCTAGAAGAGATGTTGAATTCTCAATTGATCGTATACCTGGGGAATTTCCAATATCCAAGAATCCATATAGAATGGCTATGTTAGAGCTTAATGAGCTGAAGAAAAAACTACAGGAGAATCTAGATAAAGGGTTTATACGCCCAAGTGCTTCACCATGGGGTGCACTAGTCCTCTTCATCAAGAAGAAGGATGGGTCAATGCACCTTTGCATTGATTATCATGAGATTAACAAAATCACGATAAAAAAAGTATCCTCTCCCATGAATTGATGACTTGTTTGATCAAATGAATGGATCACAATACTTTTCTAAGGTGGATTTGTGGTCGGGATATTATCAAGTAAGGGTGAAGAAGGAAGATATCCCCAAGACTGCTTTTCGTACAAGATAAGGGCACTATTAATTCATAGTAATGCCTTTCGAACTCACTAATTCTCTAGAAATATTCATGGACTTGATGAATAGAGTCTTTAGAGATTACCTTGAAATATTTGTGGTAGTCTTTATAGATGATATTATGATATACTCCAAACCCAAGGAGGATCATGAGGAGCATCTGAGAACTGTACTAGAGACCTTGTGGAAGGGGAATATCTATGCAAAGTATAGCAAGTGTGAGTTCTGGTTGAAGGAGGTCTCATTCTTGGGTCATATCATCACAAGAAATGGGATATCTGTGGATCCCTCCAAAACATATGTAATTGAGGGATGACTGAGGCCAACATCGGTAATGGATATTCATAGCTTCTTGGGGTTAGCTGAATATTATAGAAAATTTGTGAGAAATTTCTCATGATTTTCCAACCCTCTTACCAAGCTAACTCTTAAGGGAGTAAAGTTTTCTTGGAGTGATGAATGTGAAGAAATCTTTGTGGAGTTGAAAAGGAGGTTTATCACTGCACCCATGCTCACTTTACCCACAAGTGAAGAACTTTTTGTGGTATTCACCGATGCTTCAAAGAAGGTCCTGGGAAGTGTGTTGATGAAAAATAACAAAGTCATTGCCTATACTTCAAGGCAATTCAAAGTTCATGAATAGAACTATCCAACACATGACCTCGAGTTGGTTGCAATGATCTTCGCTTTGAAAATTTGGTGGCATTATCTCTTTGGGGAGAAGTGTGAAATATATATGGACCACAAAAGCCTCAAGTATATATTCACACAGAAAGAGTTGAACATGCACCAACAAAGATGGTTAGAGCTGATCAAAGACTATGACTACTCAGTCCATTACAACCCTGTGAAAGTGAACAAGGTGGAAGATGCCCTAAGTATAAAGGACCCAGTGATTCTATCATTGATGGGAATTTAAAAGGATCCAATCTTCTTATATTTGATGAATATGGACATGGGAATCATAAATAAGGGAACATCATCAATCCTTTTATAAATGATTTCTCAACCATCACTTTTACAAAGGTTAAAGGATGCTCAAAAGAGTGATGTGGGAATTCAGGAAAAAGTGGAAGCTATCGGAAAAGGTAAATCCTTGAATTTTAATTTTAATGAAGAAGGAATTGTGAGATTTTGGAAAATACTATGTGTTCAATAAAGTTCGGATCTAAATAAAGAACTTTTGGATAATGCACATAGTTCAAATTTCTCTATTCACCCAGGATACACAAAGATGTATCGAGATCTCCAAGAGCATTATTGGTGGGATAATATGAGGAAGGAGATCACTAAATATACATCAAAGTTCCTGGTGTGTCAGTAAGTGAAGGAAGAGAGGCAGAAGTTTAAGGGGATGATGCAAACATTTCCCATACTAGAATGGAAATGGGAGAACATCACCATGGACTTTGTCACTGGACTTCCGAAGTCATCCAAAGGCAACAAAGCAATCTGGGTTGTTGTGGATCGTCTTATAAAGGTTTCACACATCATTACTATTCGGGAGGATTTCTCATTGAATCAACTAGCACAGATATATATCATGGAAGTGGTAAGGCTGTATGGAGTACCAATATCTATTATGTCCGATTGAGATCCATGATTCACCTCTAAATTTTGGAAGAGTCTTCAACATGCTCTGAATACTGAACTGAACTTCAGTATGTCCTATCATCCTCAAACTGATGTTCAATCCGAGCGGATTATCCAAACACTTTAGGACATGTTGAGAGTGTTCTCAATGGACTTTAAAGGAGGATGGGATCAACATCTTCCTCTGGTTGAGTTCTCTTATAATAATAGTTTCCACTCGAGCATCCAAATGGCACTATATGAAGCCCTTTATTGGAAAAGGTGTAGAACACCGGCATGTTGGGATGAGGTCGGTGAGAGTAAGCTACTTGGACTAGAAATGGTCAAAGAAATGGTGGAGAATGTGAAAACCATTCAGCAGCATATCAAGGCAGCCTAGAGTCGACAGAAGAGTTATCAAGATAACTGTCAACGAGACCTTGAGTTTAAATTTGGAGATATGGTATTTCTATGCATATCTCTGTGGAAGAAGGTCATGAGGTTTGGAAAGAAAGGGAAGTTAATTCCAAGGTACATCGGCCCCTTCGATATTCTTGATCGTGTTGGGACTGTGGCCTATCGACTAGCACTTCCACCTACCATGGCCAAAGTACATGATTTCTTTCATGTATCCCTCTTAAGGAAGTACATACCGGACACTTCACATGTACTCTCTTCAGAGGTGGTATAGTTAGAGGATGATCTTTCTTATGAGGAGTAACCAGTAAATATCTTAGATCGTAGAGAAAAAGTTCTATGAAATAATACAATGCCCCATGTTAAGTTGTTGTGGAGAAACCACAAGTTTGAAGAAGTGGCGTGGGAATCGAAGGAAATGATAAAGCAGAGCTACCCACATCTATTTTAGTGTGGGAAAAGTAAAATTTCTAGGATGAAATTTCTTAAGGGGGGAAGATAGTAATGACCCAAAATTTAATTAATGGAAATCTCTCTTGATCTAATTAAATGTCTCTTTATGTAAAATGTTTATATAAAATTTCAACTACTTTGGTTTTATGATTTTGGATTTTAAAATACTATTAAGAATTATTACCATTGATAATATAGTCATTGAACAGTGGTCACATGATTAGTATAAATATAGGGCTTTAACAAATCCAATTTACTCAGACAAAGGAAGCGATGGCCTCATCCAGTAGACGTGCCCCATATGAATCCCATTTGTCAGAGCTCGAAAAGGAGGTTGCGTCTTTGGGATTATCTCTTGACCAATCCCAAGACGAGTTTGAATATGTTAAGCATGAGCGGTACCTCCTATGAGAGAAGTGGAAGTTGATAGAGATTACCACCTGAGCAATGTTATTCGAGCCACCCCAAGAGTCTTTCACCATCGCACAACTTACTCTTCGGTCTTATGCGAGTGTTATAAGGGGTTATGTAACAAGACCTTAGAACTATGGTTATGTACATTATTTTTGTATATAATAATTAATATACTTTCATTTTATTATTGTTTCCTTGTAAATAGTTTTTAAAGCAAAAATATTATTTTTAGTTAATGTTCAACTAAGAAATCTATTTTGATGAATTAATGGATTTTTGAATTAAATAATATTTTAATAAAATATTATTATTATTATTAAATTAATTTTTATTAAATATAAATTATCATATAATTTTATTAAATGCAATTGTAATTTTTATTAAGATTAGAAATCCATTTTTGTCAAAACCCATGAATTTTCGATAAATGCCAGTTTTTATTTTAAAATTGAAAATTAACATATTTATAAAATTATTTAGATAAAATGAATATTATTTCTAGAATCACTACTTTGAGATTATCCAATGATAAATTTTCATAATTTTCTGAGAGAGTCAAATTTTTGGGTAAAAATTAAATACCGTTTAAATATATAATGTGATTTATGACATCATAATGACCCAATAGTGATGTAATAAAATACTATAAACTTTATGTTCAGACAATGTATGTTTTATTATTAAAATAATGTGATTTTAGGTTTGTTTTATTTATTTTACAAAACTTTAGTGGACCCTCCAAGAGTTATTAAACATTTTGTCTTTTTAAATTGTTTTCCTTGGGAATTTGACTAACCTCCACATAAGCAACCCCATTATTTTAAGAAGTTAGTAATTTGGAATTATAAAATATTGTGTTATACTTCCCTTTTCCAAAAATCATGGGGAAAACCATGGTCTGGTTTGTGGTTTGGATTAGTTTAATATGAGGTGTCCCAAACCTAAATAATAAATAATTCCCTCACCTTTCCTATATAAACCCACCCAAACTCCCACTTCCTCCTCACTCAAAGGCTTTTTAGATCGTCCAACCTCTTCCCTCCTCTCTCTAGAATCCTTCCAAGGTGCCCCAAGCTCCCAATAATCCTCTCTCAAGCCTCTCTCAAGCCTTTGGACGCACACTTCCAAGTAAGGGTTTTTCTTCCTTTCTCATTTTTGTCCAATTTTCTTAATGTTGTTATTCCCTTTTAATTTCAATTATAAATGTTGGGGTATGTTTTCTCACCTCCACCATACTGTCCTATATATGTTTCAATTATGAAAGACCCTTTTCTCTCTCAATAAATGCCTCCCATGTACACCTGTTACTATGCCGAAATTCCGAAAGGAATTTATCTCTCCTCACTTACATTCAAGAAATTATTTTATATCATGAAACTAAATTCCATTACAATTGTTGGGACATGTATCTATATGACACCCCTTTCTCTCTCATCAACCATTTTTATTAATTCTTACGTCACTTCATACGCTACCAAAATTGCACCGATTTTCCAAGATAATGTCATTGTGTAGTGAATACCATGCCCATTTCTCTATCAAGGGTATTCACCTTTATGCACATTTACTTATTTTTTAAATAGTTTCAAGTATGTATTCCACATTATTTTATCGTAGAATAAATTATTATGTTGAATGATTCAATGTTTTATGATCCATGTGGCACACTTATGCATGAAGTGAAATGTTTAAGAAGGGTGCACCCTAATAGCGCTCCAATGCATTGGGTAAAGTATAGTATCATGATACGTCATGTGAAATGGGTATTTACTCATGCTAATTCAAGTGCAACGAGGGTTTACTCGTGCTTCATGTGCAATGAGGGTTTACTCATTCTCCATGTGTAATGATCCTTGGCTCATGTTAATTCTATGTTAAGTGTTATTGCCACATTTACATGTTATGATTATCATGCTTTATCATTTCTTTATGTTTATTCTTCTCTTGTGCTCTATTGATATGTCTATTTTCTAACATGTATTTTATTCCTCATGTTATTCCCTTATTGGGCTTTATAGCTCACCCTTTTTTATGCATATCCTCAGGTTATCCCATGCAATGCTAAGTACGAGGGAATGTAGTGTTCATGTAAAGGAAGTTTTCAATAAAGATGTTGTTTTTCATGTTTTAAGTTGTTATGTAATGATCCTAATCCCCAAAGACACTAGACCTCTCGATCTTCTATGTTGTATCAAATGAAGTTTATGTAATAAATTATGTTTAATTGTGTAATAAAAGATCATGGTTTTCATACCTATCCTCTATGAAGATGACCATCCAGGGGAATGATAAGAATGATCAAAGGCCCCTCAAAAATATTAAGCTACAGACCCAATTTGTAGAGCTCACATCTAAGGCCGAGTTCAAGGTCACCCAACAATACACTGCATATAATGTCTTACTTGGAAGGCACTGTATCCACATCCAATCGACAATACCATTAACATTACATAAATGTTTGAATTACCCCATCAATGGAAAGGTTATCATACTTCACGGTGAAAATGCCCCCTTTGAGACTTGTGGTTCCATATATGCTGAAGTAGACTTCTACAATAAGGGAGGAAAACAGCTGATGGCAGATGATGTTATACAGGTTGATGCCCCCAATGGTTTAGGGACCACCCCTATAAATCCATGGATCATGCTTGATAAGGATTATGTGCTCCCCATAAACATGGTTGAAATAGTAGACTCAGTCCTAGAGGTCCAGGTATCTCCTGTCCTTAGTGACAATTATCTTTATCATGTCTCTACTGCAACTCAGATGATAAGAGATGATGATATTTCTTATGATGACCTCCCTCACCCTGATAGTCATGGAGAGGCCCCCAAACTGCCATTCTCATCCAAAATTGTCCCTATAGACTCAGAAATGGAAGAATATGGGGATGATCATAGAAACGCCACTCCATCATTCAAGTAAGGTGCTTCCACAACCATAGATGAGCTCTAGTAGATAAACCTAGGGACATAAGAATACCAAATTCTTACCTTGATTAGAACCACCATTCCTCCTAAAGAGTAGGAGATGTATATCACATTCCTGAAGCAACACTGATATGTGTTTTCCTGGAACTATACAAAAATTCCTAGATTGAATCCAGATGTGGATATGCACCATCTAGAACTACTTGAAGAGCATCAGGGCTTCAAGCAGGCAGACAGGAGAATGCACCCCTCTCATTCTACAAACATGAAGGCAGAAGTCGACAAGTTTTTCAAATCCAACTTTTTTCAAGAAGTGAAACACTCAAAATGGATTACCAACATCATCCCCATAAAGAAAAATAATGGGGAGATTAGGTTTTTCATTGATTTTAAAGACCTTAATCAGCATTTCCCGAAGGATTATTTCCCATTGTTGATCACAGAACTCTTTATTGATGCGGCTTCTAGTTTCCAAGACCTTTTCTTTATAGATGGGTATTCAGAGTAAAATCAAATTAATATGGACCTATAGGATAAATAATCCACCGCCTTCAGGGAACCCTAGGGGATATTCTACTACTAGGTCATGCCATTCGGATTAAATAATGGTGTTTCTACATATCAGAGTGTTATACATCGCATCTTTAAGTCGTTATTAAGAAGGTTAGTTGTGTGTTATATTGATGACCTAGTCATCAAATCTCGATAGTGATGTGATCACTTCATAGATCTTCAAGAAAAATTTGAAAAGTTTTGACAACATAATCTGAAGGTGGATCCATTAAAGTTCACTTTTGGGGTAAAATTTGAAAAATTACTTTGTTTTGTGGTACGCCATCACGATATTGAGGTGGAACCAGATAATACCAGTGCTATCCTAGAAATTTATCCCCCCAGGAATCTAAAAGAACTAAGGGGACTCCAAGGGAACCTTTCCTACATTCGGAAACTAATATCCAACCTATCCAACAAAGCTCTCCCCCTTACGAGGCTAATCAAGAAGGGAGTCACCTACCAATGAGATGATGAGTGTCAAAAATACTTTTAAAACCTAAATCAATACCTACTTCACCCACCAGTTTTGATTCCTCCAGTGGAAGGTAATCCACTTATCTTATATGTGGCCTCTATGGAACACTCATTGGGTTCCCTCCTCACAAAGAAGAATAACCCAGGGAGAAAGAATAGTCTTTACTACCTCATCTAGACTATACTGGGTACCGAGACCATATATTTTAATGTCGAAAAGAACTGCCTCATGCTCATCTTCATAGTGAAAAAGTTGAGGCATTACCTGTAGCACCAAGAAGTCCACCTGGTCATTTGTATTGACCTGTTAATGTACATCCTTGACCGCCCTATGTTGGCTGGGCATCTAGCTAGATGGGCGGTCATTCTGCAGCAGTATGGAATCTAGTTCATATCCTAGAAGTCGGTAAAATGACAAGCTCTGGATGACTTCCTGGCGACACATCCTGCTCTGTAAAATACACCAGAGGATGTCAAGCTCCCCGAAGAAGAGGTCTTCTATGCCCATGACACTCCCTGAACATCGAAGATTTATTTTGATGTCACCTCTTGGAGTCCTATCGGAAAAATAATGTAAAACCCAAAGAACAACCGGGTTGGTCTGGGGATTATATTTTTCTCTATAGACAAAGAATTTTTTTCCCTAAACTTTCTCACTATACAAAGGATTCATGAATAATGAGGTTGAGTATCAACCCCTCATCATTGGGTGGGAACTATCTCTGAAACTGCACATATCCTACCTGAACATCAAAGGGGGTTCAGAAATGGTGATAAATCATATTACCAGTGAATATTCCATCAAGAAGGAAGAATTATCCCCCTCAATGGCTATGTTAGGGGATTGATGGTGGAGTTCCACTTTGATCCCGCACTACATCATATCCCCCAATCACAGAATGCTCATGTAGACACACTGGATAATGTAGATGTCATTAAAGTTGACCCTGGTCAGGAGGAGGAAACCTTCCACATAGCACATTGAATAAATGTCTCATTGATCATCATATGTGATATGAAGGAGATTAATCAGGTCTGCACTTACCTAGAGCAGGATAAACCAATTACCACCCCCATATGGATGGAGTCTATAATCATCTATCTTTGGGATGGGACTCTCCTGATGAATCATGATGGAAAGGAACAGATTTGGCACCAGGAAACAAACTTCACCTTGCAGGATAGCCCAAATGATCATAAAATTCTATACAAGCATGGATTCGATGAAATTATCCTTAGGTGAAAAGTAGAATGAGAATTTCTCACTATTATGGAAGAAGTCCATGCAGGCTCTAGTGGTTCCCACCAATCTGGGATCAGGCTCTCTCACTAGATCAGAAGGTAGGGATATTACTGGAAAACCATGATACAGGACTACGTAGAATTTACCAGGAAATGTCATGCATGATAGATTTATGAAAACTTCATCCATCAACCCTCAGAATTACTACATGCAGCCAGATATTTTTGTCCATTTTCCATTTGGGGGATGGATATTGTGGGTCCATATCCCTTGGACACTACAAAGAAGTTCAAGTACATCCTTACTACTACCAACTTATTTTCCAAATGGGATGAGTCGATACCCCTCAGGGAAATAGAAACAAATAATATAATCAACTTCATAAAATCTCATATCATCACTAGGTTCAGATTCCCTTGCACGATATTTATGGACAAAGGAACCAACTTCTATTTTTTGGAGTTAAATAAGTGGTACCAGGAGTGTAACATTGAATCTAGTCACTCATCTCACTATCATGTGGTAAAAAATGGACAAATAGAGGAATTCAACAAGACCCTATCGAATGTACTCTATAAGATGGTGAACAAGGATAAGAAGTCCTTGTCAGACAAACTCCTCCATGCTCTATGGGTCTACCATACCACCACATGTACTGCTACACAAGCAACGCCATACTCACTGGTGTATGAGACCAAGGTAGTGTTACCCATAGAGTTCCAACTTCCCCCACTCTGAATATCCATTTTCGAGAAACTCTCATATAATGAACAAGGGTGTAAATGGTTGTATGAGTTGGAGAAACTAGATGAGAAGAGTTCACGCACACTACATAACCTCGAGATCCACCATAACTGGATAGCACAAGACTTCAATAAAAAGGTTCATCTATGTTCGTTCCTCCAAGGAGAACAGGTAATGGATCTCAGAACCCCAATGATACCAGGGAAGAATCCCCTGAAATTGGAACCCAAGTGGGAGGGACCTTACATCATATATAAGGTCTATAATAATGGGGCCTATTCATTGGACACCATGGATGGGGACCGTGTCACACCACCCGCCAATTTGATATTTCTCAAGAAATAATTTGCATAGATTCCCGCAATAGGGCATACACATTGGTGTAAACCCCATATTCATCCTTACTGCATGACGTTAAACTTCATTATTCTCTAAGAACTATGTGTAGCTTGATTCTTTTCATCACAGGATACGTAGTGATGTCTGGATATTTAATCTTGAGCTCAGCTACAACTATCAATAGGAGATAATGACCACCTCTACATATGGTACATACCTATGTAGAGTATCTCCTTCTCTAGAACTACATACGATTTTATTCTCATTTTAAATGAGATTCATAGGGATGTCTTGATCCTATATCTTGGCCTAGCCACTACATGACATAAAATACTCCTATCCTATCCTCTATTTCCTTTTAATAGGGAAAGGGACCCTTGTCATTCCTTGTTTCTTGAACCAATCATAGATCATGTGAGATTAGGAATTACAGTAAGGTTTTCCCTACACAAAACAGGGCATGAAGGCTTGGGATGAACTCATAAAAGGAAATAAAGGGTATCCAATGTCCTTACCGCATGACATAAAACTGCATGGATTCATGATATCCACCTCCATTCAAGTTGGGTCACCCACATCCTTAACGCAAGATGTTAAACTAAACTTTCCTTATATAACTAAGTGTGGCTCAATTATCATCCCTATGGGATATGTAGGAATGCCCGGACATTTAGTCTTCAGGCCCAGCCCCAGGTACCAAAAATCCTACCTTCTTTCTAGCCTCATGTCCTGAGCCCCATTCAAGGATGTATGGAATCATGTGGATCTCTTTGATCCTCACTCACACTGATTTTTCTTTATCATGCCTGAACATCCCCTTCGAGACCTCATTCTCCCACCTTCGTCCTTACCACATGAAGTTAAACTGCATGGAAGTATGTCCTTTCCGCATGATGTTAAACTATGTGGAAATATGTCCTTTCCATATGACATTAAACTACATGGTCCTTCTAGAACTACATGTGGTTTGATTATCATCTTCATGAGATATGTAGTGACGCCCAAACCTATACTCTTAGGACTAACTGAAATATCCCCATTAATTCACATAAGTTCACCTTCATCATTACTACATGACATTAAACTGCATGGAAATACATCATGACTGCATGACATTAAACTAGATGGAACTTTAAGAACTACATGTGGATTGATTATCATCCTTATGAGATACGTAGTGATGCCCAGACATTTCATCTTTAGGATCATCCATGGGTATAGCCTCCTTTTTCCCCTTGTCTAGAGTTTTCTAGGAAAGGTATGTAGTGTGGTTGAGACCTCTTTGGTTCTCATTTACATCAATTTACTCCATGGAACCACACTGCACATCCACACATCAGTTACTTCACCTTATGGTCTAAATCACATGACCCTAAACTATTTTCATATGTCCCTGCAACATGGAATTAAAATGTGCCTCATTTTCCTCACTGTATAATGTTAAACTTTGTCGAAGTAATTCCTTACCACATGACGTTAAACTACATGGAAGTACATCCTTACCACATGATTTTAAACTTCATGTAAGTACATCCTTACCGCATGATGTTAAACTGCATGGAAGTACATCCTTACCGCATGATTTTAAGCTGCACAGAAGCATGTCTCCACTACATGACGATAAATTATGAAGGTCATTATCCATCACCCTTTCTTATCAAAGGACCACAAGAGCCTTACCCCAGACAACTATAGAATGAAGTTATTCCATTATCTTTTTGAACAAATCAATCTAAACTCCATACTTAATGTCTCAAGAGTCTTGGTTCATTGAAAATATTTCATTTCCCCTGAAGAGGAAAAAGATCTCTCTATTTGGACATGCTATTGATGTGAGGGATTAGACCCACCAACCAGAGACATCTTGGCCTAGTATAAAGGGATTCCTAATTCTTGTGAGCATGACATCACCAAGGTGGAACACAACACCTCATTGTGTTATAGGTTATCCCCAGAATGATTGTCTCATACCATCACTCATCACCTTAGAACCTTGATCTATGATTTACAACATATTCACCTCCCGATCAAAGGGATGTTGGAGTACTCTTGACCCTGGGTATCCTAATGAGCCTCTTGTGTAACATCCCCATACTAGGTCCAAATGGCATGACCTTAAACTACTCACACCTCATTCAATGTTGTACAACCTTAAACTCTAGCACACAATGGTCCAAATCGCAAGACCCTAAACTACTAATGAAAGAAATGCAAAACTCATCAGGTCAAAAACCTATAAAGGGAGTCCTGAGAAAAAGTAGAATAATTTCCTACTAAACTCATCATCTTTAGAGTTTAGGAAAAAATTAGGGCATAAGTAAATAAGGAATAAAGATCATAGGGTCTATTCTATATCCCTAGTAAAATCTAAGCTATGATCTCTAGACCCCATGGTCTAGGAAAAAATGAGAGCAATGATTTGTCACATCTCCATGCCATGATAATATGTTCAATAGGTAGTGGCACAACTTTTATGGTGCTCAAACCCTTCTTGGATCTTAAATTTTTCATATATTCCACTTCATGATCTAAATCGTCTAGGTCATCACAAATCTTTCATTTCCCCTGAAGAGGCAACAGAGATCTCTCTATTTGGTCATGTTATTGAAACAAGGGCTTAGACCCACCAACTAGAGACATCTTGGCCAAGTATAAAGGAATTTCCAATTCTTGTGAGCTTGATGTCACCAAGGTGGAACCCAGCACCCCATTGTGTTATAGGTATCCCCTGAATGACTGTCCCATACCTTCCCTGTGACTTGATCACTTTGGACTATGATTTACAGTCTCCATATCAGACTATCTAAGTAGATCTGATATCCTCAACATTACATCACCATGTTTTGTACCCATTCTCAATGTTGGAATGAGACCCTTCATTCTTGAACCTTTTTATGGCTCACACCTCATGATTTGAAACCATAAGGCATAGAGATCAAGTTATTCAATTAAGAGCTAAGTTTCCCTAGGGTGCCAAAACCCTTCCTGGATTGACTCCCATCCATACCCAACTTTATAATCTCAATGTTTGGGCCTTCATAAATATTTTATAGCCCTTGGAAAAAAAGAGATCTCTCTAATTGTCCATGATACCAATGTAGAAGGGATCGGGCCCACCGATTGGGGACATCTTAGCCGAGCATAAAGGGTATCCAAATCCTTGTGAGCCTCAATGGCACTATGGTGGAACCTGACACCTCATAGGGTTAAGGGACATACCCGGCATGTCTACCCCATTCCATAGCACTTAGCTCAAGCTTCTGGGTTGTGATTTACATCACCCACATCCCAATTATCCAGGTGTGACTAGATTCCCTAGAATTTTACCATAAGCTATATTCACCCCACAGATCTTCCATGTCCCTTGGAAAAGAGTGTAGATTATATTTTCTTGGCCATTCTACCGATGCATAAGGGACTTAACCCACCAATTAAAGGCATCTCCCCCTTTTTATATAAGGAACTCTGGTCCTCATGAGCCCTATCAGTACCATGGCATAATGCAGCACCCCATAATTTTGTGAGTCATATCTGGTCTTCCAGCCCCATATTCCATAAAGGTATGATCTAAAGACCCTAAAATAAAGAAATAGATGGTCAGAGCTAAAGACCCTAAACTAAAGCAATAGATAGTCCGAGATAAATACCCTAAACTAAAGAATATGATAGTTTTCATGAGGCATGCTATACGACCCTATCACACTCAAGATGATTTCCATAGATATGAAAATCACTCATAATTTAGGAAATATCTCCTACCCTGATGATCTCTCTACACATCAAACATTCGCACTCATATATCAAAATGAGAGATATTGGCATCTATAGAAACTCTTAATGAAAATAATTGCAAAGCATCATACAAAGAAGAAGATTGGGAGTAAGCTAAACTAATCCATTAATAGTATGTAAATGAGGGAGTAATATCCACATTTTAGAGTCTCTCTAAAAACCTCAGCAAAAAAATGGGGTGTAGTACAAAATTATGGGATACAGTGTAAGTAGCAAGATTGATAAGGGTTTGGCGGGATGCGCCAATTGAGTGTTGAATGTCACCCTCCCCGCTTCCTCCACCCCTACCGCAGGATGAATAATTTCAAATAAAGTATTCATATCCTCAATCCTACTTCATACAGTGGTCAATGAAGTTAATGATGTTGAAAGATTAGACTTCAACTAAGAAATCATCTCTTTATACCTCCATATCTTCTATGTCCAAGCATCCATATGGGCTTTCAATTCAGAAAATAGTTGATGACCCTTCTCTAGTTTCTTTTTCAGCTCTATAAATTGTTTGGAGAGGGAGGCCTCATTCGTAAAATTGTAAAAGCTCCTCTTTTGTGCATCTAAGTCTCTCTGGGTTAGGACGATCTGTTGCATAAGTTCAAATAGAGGCTACTGATCAAAACCGTCTGCCCCCAGATCATGGAATAATTTTTGAAGCCCCTCCCCTTTATGATAGAATGTCTCCAGAAGGACCTCAATAATCAAGGTTTGAATATGCTCCTAGGCCAGCCTATGACATGACCAAGACTTATCAGCTGACAAATTAGGTATGGTAGAAGGATCGTCAACCATTCTAATCAAATATGAAATAGGATAAGAGTTCCCATACACCCCATTTAAATAGGCTAATCATATGTATCCTACATGGGAGGACTAATCTTCTCAATGAAATCTGGTCCGTTGTACAAATATTTGTCATTTGAGTGAATTTTTTTCCAGGATTCCTTGAACAAATCCACAATCAGATCCATCAATTCCACAGATATAGGAATCATCAATGAAAGAGGATTGTACACATGAAAAACTAGTTATCCTAATACATCATCAGGATAATCCATCATCCAAGACCTTGCATAATCCTGGGTGAGGCAAGCAGGATCATAGGTGGGCGGGAATATAATCACAGCCTTGGTGACTTAATGAGATAGCATCTTCCAAAATTGGCAGATAACACTAGGATTTCATTCCACATAGACACTAAACAAGGGAATGGGGGAAACCGTATACACATAACCAAATTGTTGGGAAAATCTATGTACTAAGTATGGTTCAAAAATAATAAGCTCGTCTATCCTGGTCGTAAGGACCCCATCCTGAAGGGAGACCATATAATATTTCTCATAGAGAGATCCACTAATGTCTTCAATGATTGAAATAGCTAGTATATGCAGGATAGAGAAATCTAGACTTTCATATCGGCACAGTGCACCTTTGACCTTTATAGGGGTTAGGGAAATAGGCCCAACTCTAGAAACATATATAAATCTAGGATAGGATACGGGGTCTTTAATCTAGGAAGTATTTTAGCAATCATAGTAATAAAAGTGATCCCCTATCTGTCCAAACAATAACTGATGAGGACCACCAATTCTTTAGGGAATGTTTCTTTGATGGATATGGCCCAACATCTGGTAAATATGTGAAAGGATTGGTAGCACCAAGTTGAGATGTCTCCCCTCTATGATTAATGCCACCATCACCAGGGTGCTGATGCGGATTCCATATCATGCATCCCCAGTTGGGAAGAGCCACCCATTTAGAGATATAGCAAGAAAACCTGCTAGAATAAGGTCTGTAGAAACCTTCGGGTTCACTTGATAACCCCATGAAGTATAATATCTAGCTTCCAGAATGTCCCAATATGAACTATCATCATCACAAATCTACTGGGAGGGCCACCTATGAGGGAAAATGATGTTTGGTTTGACCCCACTGCTACACAGGAAAATTTTGATGCAGTAAGTGAAGGAAACAAGTGAGTTCACTTTCAACTCTCTCCCCAGTTCCTTCCTCACAAGGACAAGAATCCCCTTTTCTAGAGATAGATTCTACAGATGATCATCCAAAACATTTTTAGCAAGGAGAAACTCATCATACATTTCTCTAAGGGGATGGATTCCACCCAACTGATGGATATCCCATAGTCCAATACCCACCTCGCCATGGTGAAGGTGGAATGTGTTGGTCCTAGGGCACCAATGGAAGATCATTTCCCAGAGGAGTTCAGGCTGGCAGTAGATAATGAACTGAGATATGCACATGGACTCATGAAGATGAACCCTGTATAGATCATCATCAAATTCCAGACATCTTTTTCATACCCATAATGGCCATGCCCATTCATCAGAGAAATTTCCACTAGGAAGAAGGTATCACTTTGAGTAACATCTACCACCAGGAGTGCATAGGGAAGAGGAAAATATTCTTGAATAGTTCTGAAAAATAGGTTTTTGGGAGAGATCATAGACATCTGGGCTTAGGGGGTAGTTGGCCAGCAGATAGGATAAGCCCCGATATTGGGTATTTATCAGCTGACCATCTTTGGTAATCATCATATGAACGCAGTCAAAGGAACTAAACACCCAATGAGCTAATAGATTAAATTTCGAGGAGGTAATAGCTACATCATCCATCTGTCCAAACCCATACAATAGAATCTAGTCATATAGGGGATAATCTTGGATTCCTAGCGAAATAAACCTCCATAAAATATTGATATTAGTATGCACATGGTAACTGGGATCAGTATTGTGATTCCTAGAAATCATGGACCTTTGATTAGCTACAGCCGAGGAACCTTTAAGGGATCTAGAATCCATATCTAAAATAATTAAGTGTCACATGTCATATGAGTAATATGAAGTCTGGATAAGGGAAAAGGTATAAAAATACCCCAATGGAATTATGCGCATCACATGACCCATCTAAGGGTTCGTGAGCCACATAAATGGGTTCGTGAACCACCTGGTATCTGGAAGACTCATGGGGTAAATAACCCCTAAGAGGCCCCAAGCACATCACATGACCTCCTTGGAGGCTCATGGTCGCGTGACCTAGACATGGTCATGAAAATAAATCAAGAGGTCGAGCCAGCAGAACTCAAAAAGTCCTCATGACAACCACCTAAGTTTAAGGAATTACCAAAGCTTAGTCTATGGTCAAAATAGATGAGAGTATATAGAGGAATAAACCTTGTTCAAGAGAAAGGCTCACAAACAGGACATGCAATGTAGACTCGTGTACAAGGATCGTGATCGGGGTTCATGGAAAGGTCTTGTGATAGGGTAGTAGTGGGAACAATCTGGATAAGGAGGTGTCTAGTATAATGAAATTTCTTCCACCCCCCCCCCCATATATAGGTGGGTCGTGAAATACCAAATTTTGGCTAGTAGACCGAATGTTTCCCAAGTGCATAGGTTCACAACACCACCAAGGACTATGGTAGGTATTTATTTGTCCTTAGGACCAAGTCCTTTTCCCCTCAGACATCACTTCTGAGGGGGGAATTTTTTGATACCCGCCAAACATCAATCAGTAAAATCACAAGGCAATAAACACAAAAATGTGGGTATTATCTTTCCCATGAGAGCAAAGAAGAAGAGGACGGTCGAAGACTTGCAGAGCCTCTAAAAGACTCACAATCATGTGACCATCTGAAGGTCAGGTGAAGTCTCCAAACATGGAACCTAGCTCGCGTTAAGTATTACAGAACCCTCCTCAACAAGTACCCTTTCTCACCAGTGGCTAAACATTGACTGTTAGATGGGATCCTCCCAGGTCACAATTTTTCATTGGAAAGTGCCTGAAAAACCACCCAGATTCCCTCAAAAATAAAAGGGAGTGACTTTCAAAGGTATATACCCTCGTTGGTCATAGAGATCACACTCCAAGTCATCATTGGAAAGAATAAAATCTCTAGATTATGTTCAATCCATCTCATAAGATCTCTGATCCTTCATCACAAAGAACGAAGGAGATAAATAGGGGAAGGTGAGAGGGGTCTTTGGTCACTGGAAGACATGCGGCATGCCCTTGAAGACACGCAATGTACCATGACCAGTCTAGTGCGTCTTTCAAAACCCCTTTGGCTTGTTAGCTACGCCACATGAAAACCTTCGTGTGTGTCTGGACAGCTCCACGGCGCCCTAAGGATAGATGCATGGTTTTCTCCATAATATACTTGTGCACTCTCATATGATCCATATTAATCACACAAGAGAACACTGGAAAATCAAGTAAAAAACATAGATATTACTCAAGAAAACTAGCATACCTCCCAAATCTTGTTGTATAAAACAAAGGGGATAAAAATGGAGGAGGAGAGTGGTTTCCACGATTGCTGAAAGACATGAGACGTGAACCCTAAGTGACACGCGACGCACCGCAAGTCCATGCCAACCTGTCTGGTGCATCTCACAAGGTCCCTCTGGTTTTTTAGTCTCATTTCATGTAAGGCCTTGCACATGTCTAGGCAACATTGCGGTGATCTAAGGACAAACTGATAGATTTTTTCATGGAATGTTCACGCACCACCATGCAACCCATATTGGTCATGAAACACTTCTCCAAAAAATAGAGGAAATACCCTCAATTCCATACATGAAATATCACATGACTCCCGAAGTTCTTCATATAAAGTGAAGTAGATAAGAAAGAAGAAGGCAAGCAGGGTTCGCAGTCGCTAAAGGGCATGCAATGCACCTAGTGCACCCTTAGTGTGGTCCTGTGAGACCCTGAGACAAGACATCCAAGGACTCAAGAATTCATTATGACCGTTATTTAGATCTTGAAAAGACCCTTGGACATGTCGACATGAAAACATGGAAGTCCTTCAAAGCGTAAGTCCACAATATTCAGCAATAATCCGATAAAGGATGGATGGACTTGTGACCGCTGAAAATCAGGTAGCGCACTTGATGTGGTCCACTGCAGAGACTTGTAAAACTCAATAAAGACAGATCCCATGTCAACTCTAGCCTGGACTCACACCAGATACATCACACAAACTAGAGAGTATGTGGATGGCTGCACCTATAAATTCTCTACTCTAACTTGAAGAAAGGGTTGGTTGGTAGGTTGGATGCTAGAATTTTGGACCCAAGACACTACTATGCATATCAGCATTCAGACTTTGGGCTTCTACACACCACTAATCATGTGACCAGTTTACTTTATGCCAGGTAATACACTGGTGTACCATTGGAGTAGTCTTTTGATGGACATAAATCCCTTTGCATGATCGGTCAAAGGTTACGTGAAGGACTTCTGGAAATACATGTGAAGACCCTATTGCATTTATTCTAGATCATGCAAGACCCAAAAAACTAACACTAAACTGAACCAAGGAACTTGTAATACAAGGGAAAAAGTCAGTATTCAAAGTGGAAGACTCAAGTAAAAGTAATGATCTTATACCTCTGTATGCTTCGTGGGTGTCACTCAAAGATACATGACAGTACCAAGTTGTGTCACCCGGATTTCATGACAACCCCTTTGACACATCACTGGGGACATACGGAGCACTCCATGCATATCATAACAAGTCTTGAAAACCTCCATCAAACCATACCTCTTGGATCCCGTGAACCCTCTAGGTGTGTCCCCCTGGACTCACGATGTACTTCAGATATATCGCTTGACTCATATAATAGCACCTGCTCATGTTAGCTGAGTCTCACTAACACATCTGGAAATGACAACCCAACTCTCACGGCACCCCTAGAAAAATCACCTAAGACCTGCAGTGTCCCCTAGACATGTCATCCTGGTCTTGCAATGTCTCCCGGAGGTGTTAGCTAGGACATGAGACACCCCCTGGACATGTCAACTTGGTCTCACAATGTCTTCTGGAGGTGTCATACAAGACATGAAACACCCCTCAGACCATGCCACCATGGCTCCCACGACACCCTCCACATGTGTCAATATAAGTCACATGATGACTTTTGGGGCATTTAAAATAGGTCATGTGACACCTTCTAGATAAGAAGTCTCATTCATCAGGGCAGCCACAGTGTGTAAGCCCCAACACAGAAATAACTACAAGAACTCTGATTCTCACCAAAACTAGGATACGTAGGATGCCTCCTTAAAGTCCTAAGATTCATATCAAACACCCCAAGGACTACCCCAATACACAAGTCTCATAACCATATTCCATGAGGCTGATCATGTACTCCCCCTTGTTTCTCACAATGATCATGGCTCATGTGGGATTAAGGGGACGCAATGAACACCTCATCAGGCACCATATCCCCACTCATTAGGGTAGCCTCAGTGTGTAATCCCCAACACAAAATTAACTATGATGACTCTGATTCCAGGCATATTCATGATACATAGGATACCTCTCCTCGATGTTTAAGCTTCATATTGACTACACAAGGAAATCCCAATATCTAATCCCCCATATACCCAAAAAAATGGTAGTGATCAAGTGCTACCCATTGTTTCTCACAATGATCATGGCTCAAATGGGCTTAGAGATTTTCGTTGGTCAAGTTATTTTCACCATTTACCTAGGTTTTCAAGAGAGGCTTCAGAATACAAGCACTAGTATGACTGAACTGTGATGACTTTGATTCCTTCCAAAACCAGGATACGTAGGACATCTCCATGAGACTTGAGCTCAAATACATGGTGTCTCAGTACCCAAACATAGTATTCTCTACATGGCATTAAATTTTTCAAGACAAACAATCTATGTGGGTTTTGATTCCTGTAATAACTAGGATACGTAGGACACCTCGTAATGGATAAATCCCATATTTGAGATATTCACCACCTCTATATATGTGATCATAGCCCAAAACACTTGGTCATATGGTTTCAACATATAAAAAACCACTCGTTACCAAAAAATGATGAAGAACCTCAGATACATATAGACATATTCCCCAATGAAATACCAGTCTGTTGAATCCAAAAGAGAATTAACCCATAGTCATTTTGTTAGGGTAACTGGTCCCACACTGGGATTAGGAATAGATTCACGAACATGTCTTAAATCTATAATAGAGTCCTGGAGTATGAAACAATTCCCCCCGAAAAGGGTGCGATGAGCCCAACCTCCCATCCTCTCGACCAATGTGATTCCCCAAGAGTCGTTGGGCCTGAAAACCCAGATGACCAGCAAGCTTTGGAGAGAAGGTCCATACTCAGCTATGGATAAGGAAACCATTGGGATTTTTGAGGGAGAAGAGACAGATGTATAACCTGATGCATGTTCTTGAGCTTGGCCTTAAAATATTCCTTGGTCAAACCATCGAGGGGAAACCATTCCAAGTACCATCCAAAACCCAATGAAACAACTGTACTTATGGAATTTGACTATTCTATCTATCCAGGAAAGTCGAATTTACTATTTTAGAAATAAATTTGGATAATGGTGTCTAATAGACTTAAAAAAAATTGAGGATAATTAATACAGAGAGGAATAAATTTTTAGGTGGTTATTTTCTCAGATTTATCTATCATATGGTTTAAATTGGTTTCAAATCTAAATGGGTATATTAAAAGGGAAACCATCCACACCTATTCCCTATAAAAAAAATTATCTACTTCCATTTAAGTGGTTATAATTTTGATAAGTTAATAAATTATTTTTAACACTTCCACTATTTAATTTAGGGATTGAATATCTTCTATACTCTATCTATAACTAGAGATACCCATCCTATTCTATTATTTCTTAATTTTTTCCTATTTATTTTGTTTTAACATTATAAGTGTTGTTTCAATTTTAAATTTATTATTAATTAAAGTTTCATCATATTATATTAATTCTAATAACCTTATTTATAACTATTATTGTATTATAAAGGTTTTTTAATTTCTATCAGCATCCCTTTCTTCATTACCCTTTTAATTCAATCCTAAGTGTGTGTTGTTTTCATTTTGTTCATGTGTGTAAGTTTGGTTGGTGTAAATATCCCCCTATTCTTTTATTTTTTCTTTTCATTTTTACTCATTAATCTAAATCCCTATAAATATTATTCTCCATTTCTATATATAAGTAAAAAAATATTTTAGGGTGAAACCTTGGTTAGGTATGATGGATTGATCGAGAGAAACTACACTTCATGATTGTTAAATTGATGTTGTGTTCCATCATTGAATGTGTCATGAACTATTGACATGTTTTATGGATTTCAAGGTTCCATGGATTATTGGATATCTTGGAACATAATGACTCATATATTTTTAAACCATTCATTTGAAATTTTTATGCATGGATTGGATCTAAAATCAAGGCATGGATTATTGTTTAATCTTCATAAAAACATGATCCTTCACATATCACATTGTGATTGTCAATTTAACATGATTTTTTTCAATGATCAATGAAATAAATCCATTAAACACTTATCCTTTATTCTCATCCTAAATTATCATAAATATTTTTATTCAAATTAAATTGTATTATTCTTCATAAATATCTACAAAAAACTCCCTTATCATCTATAAACAACTTCAATAGGTTCCAAAATAATATTATCATCATTGAGGATTCAACCCAAGTGCCACTATGTGATTTATAGTAAAGAACTGGTTGTTTTTTAGTCAACAGGTGAAAATAGGCCACACTTTAACCATACATTATTTTATAAACCATGAAATCACACCATGAACTATTTATTTCTATAACATTGGGCAGCTATAACTGGAGTTAAAAATTATTTATTTTCATGAAATTATGGGGGTTGACTTGGATTGATTAGCTGGGGACAACCATATTAAAATATGTAGTTTAATTAGAAAATTTTCAGTGGGTTTTTAAAAGAATAATTAATCTTAAAAATTAGATTAAGGTTTTGATTCTTATCAGATTATAAAAAATTCTTGTAGTTGTTCTATAATATAGAGGGAAAAAAAGAATAAAAATTAAAGAGAAAAGAGAATGTATTTAAATAATCGATGTAAATAAAGGAGAGGCAGTTCCAAAATTTAATGGATAGTAAGGAGGGTGGTCCATGTGATAGTCTTAATGTAAGATTAGTTTAATTATTCAAGTGGAATAAATTTCACCATATTGACGCACCATTGTTGATTTAGTCTTACTTCTATGTTCATGAGAATCAAAGAAATGTTTCTTAGAGGATAAGTATGTTCCCTGAGTGTTTAAGAGTAGAGATCTATTATCTTGTGATGGTTGTAAACTGTGATGGTTAGTGTAACCACTCTAAAATTTTAACCAAATCAATGATATTAGTGATTCAAGTTGATAGGCTCATTTCCATTCATGCTCCTAGGATTATCCCATTTGGGTGAACCAGGTAAAAAATCTTTATGCCTCTTCTTTATTATTTTATCTATCTATGTCAACAGTGAGGAAGAGATATTCATTCCTATTAAAAATATAATAGGATCATTGAAAAGGGTTGAGTGAAAGAATTTAAAATACCACTATTGTCCCCCCATTTTATTCACCCTTATTTGGGGATAATAATAAATATCGTATCTAAAGGTTCTCTAAGAAGTTATTCTCTCTCTGGAGTTATGGAATCGGTTTTCAATTAGAAAGGAATTACTATTTTTGAAGGCTATAACTTCCAATTATGGAAAAAAATGAAATTATTCTTTTGATCATTTGGTATGGGTGTGTACATGACTACTATGTATGGAATCTCATCCAGTATGGAGATTGAATACCTATCTGAAAAGGATTGCATGGAGTTGGATGTTGATTCAAAAGTGATTTAATCACTAGGATAAGCCTTTTCCAACCCTATCTACACAAAGGTGATATCATTTAAAACATATACTTCTATGTGGGAGAAACTTATCAGTATTTAGGAAGTTGAACCAAAAATTTGAGAAGTTAAGTGGAATGTTTTGTGGAATGGGTTTGGAGATTTAAGAATAAACCTGAATAAGAAAATTGATGAGTTCTTTAATCAAGTTAACATTATTTTGTAAGGTATTTGTGGAAATATAGAGGCCTTTAAAAGTATTAAATTCATGAAAAGTGTCTTGAGAATTTTACCTACGCATTTTAATAAAAAATTATATGTGCTCAAAGACTATGTGCCCTATAAGTTTTAGGATGATGATGAGGAAGAAAAATCCATGAGGAAATTAGTTGAAGTCATGAACAATAAAATAAAATCATAATATAAATTATTCAAGTGGAAGAACTTACTTTCAAAGTAAGATGATAGCATTGATTAAATGGAAGAAGAGGAGGTTGAGGGATAAATAGACCTCAATGAATAAGTTCTTTTATCCAATATAGACAATCCACAAGAAAAATACAGTGATAATGAAGGTGTGGAAGTTGAGTGAAAATTTGAACTTGAAGAAGAACTCAAATACACTCTTGAATAAATAAAAATTTGGAGGGAAAAAATAAGAAATATAATGGTTTTTTATGTGAATCCAGACTTTACTTGTAGTAAAATGAAGAGGATAATTCCAAGTTCAAGGTTGATGTTAAATAGATCAAATAAAAAAATAAAGGAAACTCAAAAGTGGGATTGAGTACAAGATCAAAGTTGAAGAGTAATCCCATATCATATATGGTTTTACCAATTCATTGAAAGATCATGTCAAAATAATTTTCAAACTTGAAAATGAATTCGTGTATTTGCAACAAAATTTTAATGATCAAGATAAAATTTTAACTCCTGGTATGGAATCGAGAAGTTTGAGTACATGGGCTTTAAAATAAGGTAAGTAGGTTCATGGGTAGTTAATGGAGAAGGTGGATACATGTACACTAGTGTAGTGGTTCAAATATAAAGGAAAATATATTGAGGATTTTAACTTAAAGAAAAAATAATTAGTGGTTAATGTGAAACCACAAGCACCCACACATCGGAATATGTTTGACTTGGGTAACACTCAAAAGACCCAAAAAGTCACATATAAAATAGTGAATACACGTGATAATGTACTAAAAATTAAATTTTGTTATTGTAGAAATATGGGGTGTACACAATATGTGTGTTGCATAGCTAAAATACACTTCAAGGCTCAAGAACAAAAAAAATAGTCGGTGGATTTTTGTATACTCAGTTTTTTTTATGTGATATTTCTTTTGTTTGGGAGGTTATGGACACAATACGATAGATTTTACATTAATTTTATAAAAAAATATATCAAATTATATATGAATAAATAAATTTTATTTAATGGAAGCTTCATCAAGAGGGATGAAAATACATAATAAGTTTTTAGTTCTGTAATATGGGGATAATCTAATAGATCTAGAGGAGGAACAAGTTTGTTTACTAATACAGGAAGGAAGGCAATGAACATGGGTCAAGAAAGGAAAACCTAAGAAGAATAACATCACAAAAAATTTCTTTGAGACCAAAAGGCCAAGCCAAATTATGCATCCCCGATAGAGGTTGTACTTCCCACATGATGAGAAATAAAAATATTGTCATAGAAATCAAATATGATAAATATGGTGTTGTTATATTTGTAAACTATGAGGATCTAAATATTATTATATTAAGGAAAGAAAAAATTAGTGGAAAATATTTAAGGTATATGTAAGTATTTATAGTTAAATATATCAGTCAAAATCATTTTTTTGTGAGTCAATTATGTGACTTGGTACATGAAATTAAGTTTAACAAGAAGACATGTCTTATAGAAGGAAGATATGTATCCAATGTTTTATAAGGAAAGTGAACCAGGGTAAATATTTATCTCATTGGTGAAGAAGATAGGTGTTTGTTTTCCAAATAATAACAAAACCAATTAGGGAACAAAAGGCTTATCCATTTGTTCTAAAAATACTTGGAGTACTATGTGAAGAATTAATAATCCTAATTAATCCCTAATCACGCATGTATTCACACCTATACAACTGATTCTTAAAAAAATGAAGATTGTTCAAAAACCCTACAATATAAAGAATGATAAATCAACAATGTTGATCAAGTTAGTGTATGTGGATGTGTGTGGACCCATGACACCTAAATCCATTAATGTAAAAAAGGAATTATACCTTGTTTATTAATTATTATATAAATATGGAATGGTTAATAGTCATTTCCCACAAATCCAAGGTGATTAAATGCATTAATCGGTATTAGTGGTTAGCAGAGAAGATTCTTGGTGTGAAAATTCAGAAGTTCCAGACCAATAATTGTATAGAATACAATAATAACCAAGTGGAATTATATCTTTAAAATAATGTAATTCCGCATCAAGTTTCAATGATAAGGACTCCTTAATGAAATAGATTCATTGAGAGGAGGAATTGAATTATCAATATTATGGCTCATAAAATTATTATCAAGAAGAATCTACTATATAATTATTAAAAATAAGCAGAGTTTAAGTTAGATTATTTCTACAATAGATCCTTGTTATATTTTAATGAATAAAAAATCCCTACATGTTATGGTATGGGAATAAGAAGATACTCAAATACTTTCAAGTGTTTTGAAGAAAATTATTTATTCTCAATAAATATAAGAACTATAAATTTGTGAATTGTGGGGATAAATTTATATTACTTGGTTATTCATCCAAAATAAGGTGTGTAATTAGGTAATAAATGGATTGGAAAAATATTGAAAGCTAATATGTAACTATTGTAGAGAATGAGCCAGTTTTTCAAACTGCTGAGAAGAATTTACCATGGAGTAGTGGAGAAATTAGGGAGGAAAGTGATACTAAGGTGAGTGACTCAGAGGGAGATCATAGGGATATATAATATTTAAAATAATCCACTGATAATGAAGAAATTATATTTGTTTCAATAATAGTAATGATAGATATCAATATTAATGAAATCAATGGAGGAAATATAGTTGGTGATAGGATAAATCTAGTTTGAACTCAAATAATAAAGGCTTAGTAGAAAAAATCTCTCTAATATCAAGTAAAGCCTAGATTTTTTTAATAAGAGGGTAAATATGAGAATTTGGTCAAGAATATGTATGAAGTGCTTGAATAAATATAAAATAACCAAAAATGGTAAGTTATTCCAAGGCTGGAGGATAATAATTCCATCAGAACCTAGTGGGTATTCTGGAATAAAATTAATAGAGACAAAAAGGTAACATAGAGAAAACAATAGATAGTTTGGAAGGTATATTACCAAATTAAAGTTATTAAAATTGATGATATATTTGAACCCATGGCCTAGTTAGATATTGTATGACTATTCTTAGATATAATAGTGAAAATGGCTTTAAGGTGTATTAAATGGATATTAAATCAAAATTATTGAATGTGGTCCTTTAATAATAAGTATACATTGAAAAACTAGATGAATTTATTATAGATAAAGATTAAAACAAGGTTTTATAGTTTAATAAGGTATTTTATAGCCTAAATCAAGTTATAAGATCTTTTTAATCTCATTTTGACCAATATTTTAAGATCTAAAGTTCCAAATAGGTGGATTTGTTCACAACCTATACATCAAGAAGAAAAAGTATCAAATGTTTTTTGTGATTATTTATGATTATGGTATAATATTTAGAATATTGAACAAAGAAAAATAAAAT
Organism: Viscum album; assembly: GCA_963277665.1. Taxonomy (NCBI): domain Eukaryota; kingdom Viridiplantae; phylum Streptophyta; class Magnoliopsida; order Santalales; family Viscaceae; genus Viscum; species Viscum album. The sequence goes on from OY728132.1 coordinate 2,087,825,860, forward strand.
ATTTTTTCATATTATATGAGGTGTGAATTCAAAATTTCTATGATTATAGAACTAACATTTTTCCTTAGTCTACTTTTGATTAAAGTAAAAAATTGCACAATTATATTTCAAAAAAATATTCCAAGTAAGTGATCAAAAGGATTGAAAATAAGGATTCAAATTTGATGAAAAATACAATGGATACCTAGATTAATTTTTAGAAGTATATTCATATAAAGTAGGATGATGTAATATATTACATGAAAATTATTGGGAGATTACTATACATAACTTCTATATAGAATGATATATTTTTTACCACATGCCAAGTTAAAATTTACCAAATATATCCTAATGAGAGTCATATATTATCAGTGAATAGAATACTTTAAAATAATAAAAATATAGTATACTTTTGGATAATTTATTTTAGAAATCCATAGTAGGAGTTACTTGGTTATATGGATGTACATTGGGAAGGTTCATCAGATGACTAAAATTCAACATCAGGTGGTATTTTTTATCTTATAAGTCTCTGCATTTCCTGGCTAAGTAAAAAAGTAGTATTGTACTTCATTGATCACTGTAGAGGCTAAATACATAGAGGCCACTCAATTATGTGCTCTAGTGAGATGTATAAAGCAATAACTTGAAGACATTAGAGTGGATATGGCATCTCCCATTGCTATAAAGTGTGACACCTTGAGTTGTATCAATCTTAAAAAAGTCTTATTCATCATTAGAGAATAAGGAACATCAAGATAAAATATCATTTCATCAATAAGAATATAAAACAAGGGTTGGTGAATTTGGAGTATGTTTCTACACAAGATCAAGTTGTTAATATTATGGAAAAGGCACTATCCAAATCAGATTTTTGAAAGGCATCAGTTCGTACTTAGAGTCCAGTCGACTCCCTCCAACTATATTGGTTGGAAAAGGGACCCCAAATCCCTTTTGGGAGTTTCTATTTGAATAAATATATGATTTATATCATGAATTAAATTCTTAAATTTCTAACTATCATTTTTTAACTTTCATAAAAGTTCTCTTTGGGTTTGTTGACAAAGGGGGAGAAGTAATCTATAAAATTAAGGGGTAAAAACTATGATAAGCTATTAGATAAGAGTTTTCTTTATTTTGGAAAAGGGGTATAAATCCAGTTTTTATTCTTAAGTAAGGGAGGTAATTCCTAAATGATTATATATGGGGGATTAGTTTTTTTTAGTGGTATTAAAGAGCATGAAGACTAGTGAAGTGTTTTTATGAGGATATTTTTATTTAACTATTATTTCTCATGTCAATATTGACTTATGTGGGTGAAGAGTTAGTGAATAGTGTATCATTGATACTCTCCTTAAATGGAACATTTTTTTGTAACATGGATCACACTAGTTCTGGAGTTCTTAGATATAAATATATCAAATCTACTTTGGTTCTTTGAAATGGTCGTGTGTTAGAAATAATTTTTAACAAACCCAAAGGGGTGGATTGTTATAAATAATACCTTGGAGTAGTTTTGGGAATTTTTTTGTTGATAATTGAGTGTTATGTGACCTTCAAAAAATTTCATTTATTGATAAAAGGGCTTGAAGGGATGTTAAAAGATGCTACTATGTATTTTTTATGAAGAAAAAGAGCCACATTGTGACATAATTATCACATCATGAAGGTGATAAAAGTGGATTTTAGTGTAAAATCCATCTTAAGGTAACTACATGAAAGGAAACGCCATTTTATAAGAGTTTAAATGAATTTTTCAGCACTATCCATTTTAAGGTTGCACTGAGAGAGGAAGCACTACATCGTGAGAGTCCAAGTGTAGGATTTTATGAAACTAGTCTATATATGACCCTGTTGTGAGGAAAATACTCATGAAATGACTATATTTGAGTATATTTCGATGGTTTTTTCCAATATAGGCTCATGAAATGGAGTAGTTTACATTGTGACTAGTTCAGGATCAATATGACGACATACCATGAACTGTGACTTTCCAAACCCTCAACCAGTTACAATTGGAATTCAAAATTATGGGTTAGCATGAAATTTAAAGGGTTGAATTAACTTTATTGTAATGTGGAAACCACATTAAAATATATGGTAGACATAGAACAATATCAATGGGTTTATAAAAGGAGAATTAATCTTAAATATTTGATTATGTTTTGGATTCTTAGAAGATTAAAAAAACTAATTATTGTAGTTCAGTAATCTAGAGATAATAGAAAAAGAAAAATCAGAGAGAAAAGAGAAAATATTTCTAGTATTTTATTAAATAAAGGATAGGAAGTTACATCAATTTCTAGAAATAAAATGAGGTGATCCAAAATCCATTATAACATGAAAAATTGTGTAATTCTTCAAGTAGAATAAATTATATCATATTAGCACACAATTGTTGGTGTGATCTTACTTATATGATCATGATAATAAAATCAATGAATCTTGGAGAATCAATTAATTACCTAAGTATTTTATAGTAGTTATACCACATCTTTTGAGGTTTATAAACTATGAGGGTCAATTTGAACTCTCTAAAATTGTAACTGAAGTAATGATCTTTATGTTTTAGGTGTATAGGCACATTTCCATGCATGATCCTTGGATTAATATATTTGGGTTAACTGAGTAAAAATATGTGTGTCTATTATTTATTATTTTATCACTCTATATAAACTTTGAGGAAGAGATAGGTGTTCCTATTAAAAATGGAACAAGATCATTGGAAAGGGTTGAGTGTAAGAATTTACAATACATTAATTCACACCCAACCTTTCCTTAGGATTTTTGTAGATTACCTTATTCTAGGTTTGAGCAAGGGGAAAGTTACACTTGGAGGTGGTTCTTATTGTTGATCCCTATGACTTGGATAGTTGTGTCTTATTGGGACTTGGGTTGTTATCTCTCTGTTTTATGGTACTTTTGTTGTACTTTGGGTTTGTATACCTATTTTTATTATGGTATTATTCTCCTTGTGGAGTTTTATTTTGAGTATATTGACTTTTATATGTTTATTCCGCTATTTAATGTGGAAAAATCATTCCCTCCTTTTTCTTGTATTATTCCAGGTGTTATTCGCCAACCCATAGGGATCAGAAATACCCTTCGGGCCCTATCAATGGCAGATCAGGTATCAGGGTACCAGGGTATCTAATATGGTTCTTAACAAAGTGGTATCAAAGGTACAGGTTAAACATCTTACCTTGATGTCATTATGCAGTTGTGTAATCTTTTCAGGACTTAGGAGGTAGTTTTGAGTGAGTGTCTGGCCATCTCTCAATGTAATGATCCTTAATTCACTAGGGGTTGTTTGGTAAATATTTCTTGAGTATCAGTTCTAGTCTTTTCCCTACTTTTTATTTGGGTATTTACAATAAAAAACTTATTTATCTATCTACTGGGATTAATTTACCTATTTCTCTTGTTTGATTGTTGATATTCTTAATGTTCTTGTGTCTTCAATGTTGTATGTTGATGTTTTGTAGCATCATGCCTCTAAGAATACATGTGAATCAGATCCAAGAGGAAAATGTTGATAAACCACAATGAGAAAATCCTATCATTGACCAGAATATGGTTGAGGTTATTGTGCATGTTGTCCAAGCTTTAGGACTGGAACCTGAACCCATTCCCATTTAAGCTCTAGTTGTGGAGCCTCAGAGGGATGAAATCAGGATTCATGCTCAAGAATTACTTTCATAGAATCTATTGGAATTCCAAGGCTCAAAAACTCCTTAAGAGGTTGATTATTGGTTGAGAAGGGTTTAATTTTTATTTGAGTTCTTGGAAATTCCAAATTTTATCAAAGTGAAATGTGCCAACTTCAAGCTAGAGGGACCTAGAAGGAGATAGTGGGACACCATGGTGATGGAAAAGAAGCATGAGGGATTAGAGTGGAAGGAATTTAAATCTATTTTCATTTATGATTTCTATCTAGAGTCGATGGTATCGGCCAAGGCTATAGATTTTTTCAAACCCGAGTAGGATGATAGAATTATGACAGAATATGCAAATCGCTTTGCTGATCTTGTGTAGTTAACACTTGATATTATATCAAATGATAAGATAAATAATCGATGGTTTGAGATGGTAATTAAATCTAATATTCATTATTATATTTTCTTACTAAATCTTCCTTCTTATGCTAATGTGTTGGATAGAGTGTTGATGGTTGAGATGGAACTAGATGGAAACCCAGGGTTGACGGGAGTTTCATTTTCTCCCAATGGTAGTTCTTTGAGTTCTTTTAAGGTAAATAGAAAGAATGATGATTCTCATGGTGGTTCTAAATAGTAGGGTTCTTCTAGACCTACTTTAGTTCCTAGAATAGGCCCTTTTATTTGATATCAGTGTGGAAATATTGGGCATTCGAAATGGGTTTTCACTAAGGTAGCCAAGATATGTGGTTCTTGCATATGCTCAGATTACTTGCAGAAGTTATGTCATGTCTATTATTCTCCCCGTAGTGGCACGGGATCATCTGTGCCAAAAATTACTATGGTAAAATTATATTCTTCACAAACAAATAGATTCTAGCCACAATCATCTAGAATGAAGCTTATTCACGCAGTGGAAGTGTCTTCAGAGAAAGTTGATATGAGTCCAGCGACTGTGAGAGGTACCATCACTATTAATTCATCTTTATTGACTTATTTATTTGATATTGGTTAATTTCATTCATTTATTTCAACCTATTTTTTTAATCTTCTAAATCTTATTACAAATATTTTATCTTATGTGATGGATATTACTACACCCCTTAGAATAAAGAGAGAGAGGGGTCTATGTTTTCCTACTTTTGTTTTCTCATTATCAGAGACTTATCTTTATTGGTATTTTTTGGTTCTCGACATGAAACCTATTAACGTCATATTCGAGATGGATTGGCTTATTTTTGAGATGGGGTGTGTCGTATCTTTCAAGGAGAATGGGACTTGAGATTGAGTAGAGTTGGACTTTCCTATCTAGAGTTGGGTAAAGTGATATCTATGTTCACTTTTGATCTAGAGTGAGAATATTTTTTGGGTGATCTCCCCCCAATTTTTATTGAGTTTCCAGATGTTTTTCATTCTAACTTCTCTGGTTTTCCACCAATAAGGGAGGTAATTTTTTCAATTGATTTTTTTTGGGTACTAATCCGGTATTTATCCCTTCTCTCCACATGGAACTAGATGAAATGAAGCAGTTGAAAACTCAATTGGATGATATTTTAGAGAAAGGCTTTATCCTCCTAAGTGTGTCGCCTTCAGTGGCACTAATTATATTTTCTAATAAATATTATGGGTCACTTTGCCTTTTTTTATTAAAAAAAGTCAATCAATTTATAGTAAAAGAACAAGTATATGTTGTCATGGGTTGATGACTTGTTTGACCAGTTAAAAGGGGTGAAGTGGTTCTTGAATATTAATCTTTGATTAGGTTATCACCATTTGAGAATAAAAGAATATGACATTCATAAAAATTTATTTCAGAGTAGGTGTGGCCATTATTATTACCTTATCATACCATTTGGTATAACCAATGCTCCTGCAGTCTTCATAGATTTAATGAATAGAATTTTCCATGAGTATCTTGATACTTTTGGGGTAGTATTTATGGATGAAATCCTTGTTTTCTCTAAGTTAGAGGAGGATAATGTATGTCATCTGAGAGAAAATATATAATTGTTGATAAATCACTGCCTTTATGATAAGATTTTGAAATGTGACTTTTGGATTCAGGAAGTGAAGATCTTGGGATACATGGTGTCAGAACATGGTATTTCAGTTGATCCTGAAAAAGGTGAAAGCTATTATGACATGGGAGAAACCATGAAATGTTTTCGAGATTCTGAGATTATTGGGTTTAGTAATATATTATCATCAGTTTTTAAAGGAATTATAAAGTTTTTATTCTCTAATGACTACTCTAACACAAAAGGGGGTAAATTTTTCTAGGGATAAGAATGATCACATCACAATTCACTTCTTTATTTCACCCCTACATCATTGTTTTAAACTAGTTTTGTATTTAAAATTACAAATATTATCTCAAATTAAAAATCCCATTTGATTCAATTATTAAATTTTTATAATTTTTAAAAAGATAAATTATTCTTTTTTTGGTGATTTTTTTGTAGGAGGAGGTGATTTAGAGGGTCAGAGATGATCCAGAAGGGAAATGGGCCAAACTGCATGGAAGCCCAAAGATATATTTCCACAGTTTTGCACATTTATAAAAATCCGTGAGACCAAATGGGATGAAATTTTGTGGAACTCTCCAAAACTCCATGGTCTAAAATCATCCCAATGAACTGAAGACCAATTTATTAATTAATGCGTCCATACTAACCAATATATCCAGGGGACAGAATCTGCACGAAGTCAATGATTTAGTTTTGTATTTTAGCCATATCTCTCACTATCATCCTACATTGGACGCAAAATTTGACATGGAGATAGTAAATATGTTATACTACAACTTTTATATTTTTTTCAACTCGATATAATTTCATTTACCAACTCAAAACTGATACACAAGTGATATCTCGAAAATTGGGTGCCCAAAATCACTCCCCATTTTGGCTATAAATTGACACCTTGGGTACCCCATTTGGAAGTTCGGCCAAGGAGTGAAGTGATGCCATTTTGGAGTTATAGAGGAGTCCTATAACCACATTAGAGGTTATGGAACTCCATATAATCATAGGGGGTGCTCTTGAAGAAAGGATCCCTTCATCGAAGCCTTCCTCTCTTTCTTACTTTGTAATATTTATGTTTTCATAATAAACTTCTTTTTTCCTCTTCTATTTCTTGAATTCTCTTCTATATTCACCAATTTTACTCTGTTTTATTCTTCATTAATCTTACTAATTGTTATGGAATCAAGAATAGAAACAAAATTAGGTTTTACCCTTTCTAAACCTTTGCATATGCAAAACGTTTCTATGATGACTACACCGCCCATGGAAGACTAGTTATTTTTAGTAATCGATCTACCTCTAACCTCCTTAGTTAATTTTTTTTTTGAATAAATGATATAATTTAATTCACATAATATGATCCATTAATTGAGTTTTTAATTTTAATGAAACTAATAAAGTAATTGAACAATAAACACAAAACATGCGAGGTTGAGAATTGTGTTAATTGTGAGAGCGTGAACTTAATTGGTAAAACAAGACCACGCGGGATAAATTTGTAAAGTTAAAATATAATCCCTGAACTCAATTAGTCATTATTTATAGAATTGATATGTGCCTTAATTTACCATTTACCATAATATATCCTTATAAATTCAATCAAAGCAGAGTGTTGTGATTACATGTTTCGAAGATAGCGTAAGGTTTAATTCACTTCATCTTTATGGTAAAGTTAATTATTGTAGGGTTTGGGGGTTAAAAATTTAGGGGATCATAATTAAGTGGATGTTAATTGAAATTATAATTATAAATAATTGATTGAAGAGGTATAGTTAGATCGATTACCCCTTTTAAAATATTTTCTAAAAAACATCTTTTTGTTGTGTCATTTTAATCGAACTTCATTTCAAAAATAAAAATAAAAAATTTATACAATATTCTTCCAGAAAACTTATTCTAGTTTTATGAACAATAAACAGCCCCATATCCTTTAAAGTAGTGTTATTATTCTCTTTTATGTTATTTTAAAAATACTTTTAATAGGTTTTCAAATTTACTTCCTCCTTTGAGAGACGACCTTGGTCAGCCACTCTGCTGCACCTAAGTACTCAAAAATCACACTTCATTTGAGAGCGCCAATGATAGCGCCTTTCAAATTGGTGTCATTGCTGGAGAGGAAAGTGATTTATTCAACCAATTAGATATATTTATTTTATTTTTAATTTAATTATTTTCTTCTCCTCTTTCTTTCTTCTTTCCCCTTTCTCAAGTTTTTTTTCTTACTCTCTTATTTTATTTTTATCGAGCCAACTCAAACTTATTTTATTTTTATTATGGTCCACTTTTATTCATTTATTTTTTATCATTAATTTATTTATGACATGAAATAATCCCAAATATCTCTTATATCTTGACCCTGAGATTGAACGCAGCCTTAGGGATTGAATCCAACATTCTCAGTCTATGGGGATTTTCAACATTAAACTAATTGGAGAATTACTCCATTCCAAGAACACAGAAATTGGAAACACTTATATATAAAAACTAAAACAAGAACCAATAGATGAAAATAATGTAAATGAACTTGATAGAACCATTCTATAATTGGATTCACCTGATATTAAATATCAACCAAATTGTATTGCATACCCAAATCTCAAATTAGACTTTGAACTAAAATATAGATTAATTATTCTTCTTCCAAAATTTCATAGATTATCAGGTGAGGATCCAAAAAAACTCCTTAAGGAATTTAATGTTGTTTGATCAACCCTTAAACCAAGAAATGTCTCTAAATATCAAATCAAGCTAAGGCCATTCCCTTTTTCACTTGATGGAACTGCAAAAGATTGGATGCATTATTTATAACCAAAAGATATAACTTGTTGGAATGATTTGAAACATATTTTCTTGTAGATATTTTTTCTAGAATAATGGACCAAATTCATTCAAAAAGATATCTCAGGGATCAAGAAAGTACAATGGGAATCAATGTATCAGTACTAGGAGCGATTCAAGAAGTTGTGTGCAAGATTATCACATCACTAAATTAGTGAGAAACTACTCATCCAGTACTTCTATGAAGGACTCACACCTATATAGAGAATAATGGTGGATGTCGCGGATGGAGGGGCATTGGTGTAAAAAACACCAGTAGTTGCACATGCATTTATTGAAAAGATGGCCCAAAACTCCCAACAATTTGGCGATCGAGGTACACCACATGTTTGAGGAGTGCATTAGGAAAGTCCTCTTGAAATTCATTTGATTGAAACTAAGTTAGAAGAATTGACCACTATAGTGAGGTAGATTGCATTGGATCAAAAGAAATCCCAACCCCCTCATTCAAGGCCTTGTGGCATTTGCACTGAGACAAGCCACCCAACTAACTGTTTCCCCAACTACAAGAAATAGAAGATTGCGCAGTCGTGTTTCCTGGGTGACCATATCAGCAGCAAAAACAAAAATATCCCCAAAAGAAGCTTGATTACTTTTCACCAACATACAAACAAGGGTGGAAGGATCAATCAGACATGAGGTATGGATCTGGACAACAACAAAGTCCCCCCTTTCAACAAGACTTCCAGCAACCTCCTCCTTACCAGCAGGGTTTCCAATAACCCCAGAGGAGATTTGAATCCCAAGCATCAACAAGTCAACAATAAGGGAATCCCCCACCTAAGTTATATTCTAACACTGATGACCTTTTGAATAAAATTGTTCTTAATCAACAGAATGAGTTGAAGAGTCAAGATTCAGAGTTGAGGGAGTTGAAGACACAGATGATCCAGATTGCCACCTCCCTCCATGAACTGGTAAGTAAGAACTCTAGAAATATTCATTCCCAACCTACTCTAAATCCCAAGGGGAATGTTAGTGCCATCACATTGAGAAGTGGGAAGAAAAAAATTGATACATCTGCACCTATCATTCCACCGGGATTCACCTCAACTATAGAAAATCCTTATTTCACACCAACTATTGACCAACCCAACGGGAAAGATAAAGGTAATAAAAATATTGATTATGTTTCTCTTAAACCCATTACCTTTACAAATAGGGTTTTACAAACCAAGAATATGGCTAAAGAGGTGATGAAAAAAGAAGTTTTGGATACATTCAAGCGTATGGAGATCAACATCCTTTTACTTGAAGGCATTAAACAAATACCAAGGTATGCTAAATTCTTAAAAGAAATTTATACTAATAGAAGAGGGCTCAAGATAAATGAGAGGATAAATCTTGTAAGGAATGTGTCAGCACTCATTACACTAACTCTAGCAATGCCAACAAATTGCAAGGATCCAAGGACATTCACTATCCCATTCACCATAGGGGAGTTTCACTTTTCTAATGATTTTTGTGATTTTGGAGCTTCCATAAATGTGATGCCTCACTCTGTATTATCTTCTTTACAGGTTGGTAAGTTGAAGCTGACGAGAGTAGTGGTGCAGTTGGTAAATAGATATACAGCATATCTAGTTGGAGTCCTTGAGGATATACTTGTCCAGGTAAGAGACATGAACTTTCCAGAATATTTCTACATGCTTAACAAGGAGGATGATCAGGTAAGTTCTCATGCTCCCATTATCTTAGGTAGGCCCTTCCTCAAAACTACAAAAACTATCATAAATGTCAATGAGGGTACACTTTCCATGGAGTTTGGGAATGAAGTTGTGATATTTAATGTTATGGACTCCATAAAGTACCCATTAGAGGACTATTCTATATTTTTTATCTCCTATTTTGAACCACTAAATAAAAAACCCATGGAATTTTATTGTCCTATGCTTAGGGAGATTATGAGTATTAGTTCTAGTTTTATGTCTAAGAGTACTTCCACACCTATTTATAATGCACAAGACTCTCTTAGATTTGATTTTGAAATAGAATCATATTCTGATTTTGATCATGTGAAATCTGATTATGACATAGATGTTGAGTATGATGATGGATTTAATGCTTTATTCTCTGATTTAGATGATGTATATTCTGATACTGATGTTCATTGTGCACATATTTCAATTCCTTTAATTTCACCATCCATACATCACCCCCCTACATTGAAACTAAATCCATTACCACCAAATCTAAAATACTCATACTTGTTAAGTGGTGAAAAATTACCTGTTATAATTTATAACAATATCCCTTTCAAACATGAAGAAAAACTTTTGAATCTTTTGAGGGAGAACATCAAGGAAATCGGGTGGACCTTGGCTGACATATCAGGTATTAGTCCCTCCATTTGCATGCATAGGATTATTTTGGATGATGGGGCTAAACCAGTTAGGAATCCATAAAGGAGACTCAATCCAACCCTTCTAGAAGTTGTTAAAAAATAGGTTGAAAAACTACTCGAGGCAGGTATAATCTATCCCATTTCAGATTCCTAGTGGGTGAGTCCTATTCAGGTTGTGCCTAAGAAAAGTGGTGTTACTATTATTAAAAATGATAAAGATGAGTTAGTTCCAATGAGGGTACAAAATAATTGGCATGTGTGTATTGATTATAGGAAACTAAATCGGTCCACTAGCAAGGACCATTTCCCCCTCCCATTTATTGATCAGATGCTTGAGAGACTAGCTGGGAAAACACACTATTGTTTCTTGGATGGATTTTCTAGATATTTTTAGGTTTCTATTGCTCCGAAGGATCATGAGAAGACAATGTTAACTTGTCCATTTGGTATGTTTTCCTACCTAAGGATTCCATTTGGACTTTGCAATGCCCCAGGTACCTTCCAGAGATGCATGGTGAGTATTTTTTATGATTTTATTAAGACCTATATGGAGGTATTCATGGATTATTTTATAGTGTATGGGTCTTCATTTTATGAATGTCTAAGTAGTTCAAGAAATGTTTTGAACCATTGTATTGAGAATAATATGGCCTTGAACTTTGAAAATTTTCATTTCATGGTAGAGCATGGCATTGTCTTAGGGCATGTAGTGTCAAAACATGGGATAGAGGTTGATAGATCTAAGATAGAAATTATTTCATCCTTACCCTGTCCTTCATGTGTACATGATATTATATCTTTTCTAGGGCATGAAGGTTTTTATCGGTGATTCATCAAATATTTTAGTAATATTTCTCTTCCGTTGTTGCGATTACTTCAAAAGGAATCTGATTTTGTTTTTGATGATTTACGAAGGGTAGCATTTGATGAGCTGAAGAAGTGTCTGACCACTCCACCGATCATACAGACACCAAAATGGGACATTCCTTTTGAGATTATGTGTGACGCATCTAACTTTTCGGTTGGAGTTGTCTTATATCATAGGTTGGAGGGATGTTCACATGTGATTACCTATGCATCGAGGAAACTGGATTCATCCCAATAAAACTACAAAACCACAGAAAAGGGGTTTCTTTCTGTCATATTTGATTTAGATAAATTATATTCATATTTATTGGGCTCTAAAGTAGTTGTTTTTTCTGAACATGTAGCTCTGAGGTACCTCTTGAATAAGCCTTATGCAAATCCCAGGCTAATCCGATGGATGCTCCTTCTTCAAGAATTTGATATTGAGATAAAGGAAAAGAAGGGGTCAGAAAACCTAGTGGCGGACCACATGTGTAGGCTTACTCACACACTATAGGATGACACCTTATACCAGGTACCACTTCGGGACACTTTTCTCGATGAGCATATTTATTTCCTCTTAGGTACGCATCCTTGGTATGTTGATTTAGTGAACCTTTGTTGCATCTGAAATTTCTGAAAATTTAAAGAAACATCAAATCCAAAAATTAAAAATTGAGACTCGATATTATGTGTGGGATGATCTCTACATTTTGCGTATGTGTAGTGATCAAGTCATTAGGAGGTGTGTTCATGACCATGAGTTTGAGTCTATTCTTCATTTTTGCTATACCCTTTCATGTGGAGGACACTTTGGACCCCAAAGGACAGCTAAGAAAGTTTTAGACTCTGGATTATATTGGCCTATCTTATTCCATGATGCTCATCTGTTTTGTAAGTCATGCTCTTATTTCCAACATACCGGGAACATTTCTAGGAGACAGAAGATTCCCCCAACAACCCATACTATTCTGTGATATTTTTGATGTATGGGGAATCGATTTTATGGGTCCTTTTCCTAGTTCATTTGGTTTCCTGTATATTTTGGTTGTTGTTGATTATGTGAGAAAATGGGTGGAGGCTAAGTCCACCATAACTGATGATTATCATGTTGTTGTGGAATTTTTCAAATCATAGATTTTTTGTAGGTTTAGAGTACCGAAGGCCATCATCAGTGACCAAAGGATGCACTTCTACAATCGAAATTTAGCTTCCCTTCTTCGAAAGTATAGGGTAAAACACAAAACATCAACACCATACCACCCCCAAACAAATGGCCAGGATGAGGTTTCAAATCGTGAGTTGAAATAAATTTTGGAAAAAATCATGCAACCAAATAGGAAGGCTTGGATCAAGCACTTGGATAATGCATTATGGGCTTATAGGACAGAATTCAAGACCCCTATCGGTATATCCCCATTTCAGATTGTTTTTTGTAAAGCGTGTCTTCTCCCCGTGGAAGTTGAGCTTCAGACATATTGGACTATAAAGAAATGCAACATGGATTTGGCCCAAGTTGGAATCCAAAGGAATCTGAAAATTTAAGAGCTTGAGTAGATTCAATTGTCTTCATATGAGAACTCAAGTCTCTATAAGGAAATATCAAAATTTCTCATGAAAAAATGATCCAAAAAAGAGAATTTCAAGTTGGATAAAAATTCTTGCTCTATAGTTCACAATTGAAGTTGATGCCTGGTAAGTTTCATTCTAGGTGGTTAGGTCCTTATGTTGTGACTGATTTTTTTCCTTATGGTTTAGTGGAGATCACACAAGAGGACATAGGAAAGATCTTTACAGTTAATGGGAAATGTTTGAAGAGATACATTGAGGGACTTCCTACTGATGCAGTGGATTTCATCACACTACATGACCCCATCATCACTTGATCATATTAGGTTGTTCCTAACCCTTTCACTTTTTTATTCTTTGTCCTATTTAAAATTATACATTTCATGTGCATATATCATCTCATGGGTTCACATTTAAAACAATGCAATATTTTAAGTATGGGGGAGGAAACCTTTTAGTTTAGTAATTTCAATTGTTTTCCTGTTTTTCAATGATTTTCAAAGAAATTGTGTGTTTTTTAAATTTCGTGTGTTTATTTTTCATTTTTTTGTGTTTTTTTTTTGAAACTTTTGAGATGAAATTATTTTCATCACCATTTTGAAATTCATATCAATAAGTGAAACAATTTATCCTATGAAACCAAGCTTAAATGAATGTTGAAAATAACTTTGTTTCAAGTTCAAATCTTTAGTAATTTCATGAAAAGTACTCTGAATTTTGAATCCCATGACACATCTCACTGTCTTTATATTTTAAATAAATTTCTTTTTTAGGCTTCTGAACCATTCTTTTCATATTCATTACATTTACCTCACTTCTTGAGAGAACTAAACAATGCTTGATTTAACCAAAATTTGATTTATTCCTGTAAAAACTTGAGGGTTTGAGGTACTTATATTTAAATTATTGAGGAATTTGTTTAATATCAAAGAACGTATTTCAAATAATCCTTTTTTATGATGTCCTACCTTGAACATTTAATCCTTGTATCCCTCATAATCTATGAACATCCTATTAGGTTAGCAACATTACAAGTCAATTTTCTCTATCCTACCAACTCTTGAAGTGAAATTGTATAATCTAGTTGAACTTAGGTGTGGGGGAAGTTTTCTTGTGTTGTAATACCACATTTTTTGATACTTTGAGTGGAAAATTAAATTCCAAAGAGACGTGTTTGCTACTGAAAAAAAAAGCATTCTATTGAAAGCTATGCCTTTCTGGAGCATTCATGATAAAATAATTTCTGCCTTTCTAGAGATTATGATGAAGAAAGAAAGTTGTTCCTATCTATAGATTTCATGAAAAACTATGTTTGAGAGGATTGAAATTTGTGTTGCTGAAATTATGAATGGTGTAAACTTTCCATGAGTTTTTGTGATGATGGAACTTAATTTATACTAAGAGGAGTGATGAGGAGACCATACTTGAGTGACAATTAGAATAATGAAATTTTTCTTCAAAAAGAGTCAATCCCTCCTCATTCAGCCTTATAATTTTTCACATCTAAATCCTTCTCACCAAAAGCCACAGAACAATGCTGAAAATTCCTCATGATAGACATATTTCCTTGATTCACGTCAGGTGGTGATGTAGGAATTTATCAAGACTATGGTGAACCTTGTATGAGTTTGGATGAGAAAGAAATTGTTGAAAAATTAACATTTGTGTGATAAGATAAAACTCAAGTGAGGTAAGTGTTTTGTGCATGGGAGGATAAATTAAGTGGAAATATATTGAATGATATAAATGGAGAACTTGAAATAATGGTTTTTTATGAGGCATGATATCTTTTGTTTATTTGAGTAGAATTTTTGGATCTCAAGGATATGTGTTTTAAAATTTGTTTTTATTTGATATTGATGTTTACTTGTCACAATTTTTTAGATTAAATGATATGAGGTTTTTCCCTGGAGTGCCAAAGGGTAAGTGTGGGGGTGTGATCACATCACAATTCACTACTTTATTTCACCCCCTACATCATTGTTTTAAACTAGTTTTGTATTTAAAATTACAAATATTATCTCAAATTGGACATCCCATTTGATTTAATTATTAAATTTTTATCACTTTTAAAAAGTTAAATTATTCTTTATTTTTGTGATTTCACTGTTGGAGGAGGTGATTTGGATGGTCAGAGATGATCCGGAAGGGAAATGAGCCAAACTACATGGAATCCCAAAGACATATGTCCACTATTTTGCACATTTATCAAACTTAGTGTCTCCAAATGAGCTGAAATTTTGTTTATCCTTCCAAAACTTCATGATATAAAAATTATATCAAGTAACCAAAGCCCAATTCGTTCATTAAGGGGTCCATACTAACCAATATGTCCAGGGTACATAATCTGCACGAAGTCAATGATTTGGTTCTATATTTCGTCCATATATCACGCTTTAATTCTCCATTGTCCTCCAAATTTGACATGGAGATAGAAAAGATTCTGGAATACAACTTTTATATTTTGTCCAACTCGAGATAATTCCATTTAACAACTCAAAACTGATACACAAGTGGTATCTTGAAAACTGTGTGCCCAAAATCACTTCTCATTTTGGCTATAAATTGACACCTTGGGTACCCCATTTGGAAGTTCATCCAAGGAGTGAAGTTATGAAATTTTGGAGTTATATAAGAGTCCTATCTACACCTTATAGGTTCTATAACTCAATATACTCATAGGGGGGTCTCTTTAATCAAGGATCCCTTCATTAAAGCCTTCCTCTCTTTCTCACTTTGTAATATTTATGTTTGCATAATAAACTTATTTTTTCCTCTTATATTTCTTGTATTTTCTTATGTATTCCCTTTTTTTATCTGTTTTATTCTTATTTAATATTCCTAATTGTTCTTGAATCAATAATATAAATGAGATTGGGTTTTACCCTTTCTAAACCTTTGCACATGAAAAACATTTTTATGATGACTACACCGCCCATGGAAGAGTAGTTCTTTTTAGTAATTGATATAACTATAACCTCCTTAATTAATTTATTTTGAATAAATTATCTAATTTAATTCACATAATATGATATATTAATTGAGTTTTTAATTTTAATGAAACTAATAAAGCAATTAAACAATAAACACAAAACACGTGAGGTTGAGAATTGTGTTAATTGTGAGAGCGTGAACTTAATTGGTAAAACAAGACCATGCATGATAAATTTGTAGAGTTAAAATATAATACATAAACTCAATTATTCCTCATTTAAATAATGGATATGTTCCTTAATTTACCACTGACCATAATCTATCCTTATAACGTCAATCAAAGCAGAGTATTGCGATTACATGTTCTAAAGATATCCTAGGGTTTAATTCACTTCATCTTTGTGGTAAAGTTAATTCTTGTAGGGTTTGGGGGTTAATAAGTTAGGGGATCATAATTAAGTCTATGTTAATTTAAATTATAATTATAAATAATTGATTGAAGAGGTATAGTTAGATCTATTATTCCTTTTAAAATATTTTCTAAAAAAACATCTTCTTGTTGTGTCATTTTAATCGAACTTAATTTCAAAAATAAATACAAAAAAAATTATACAATCTTCTTACAGAAAAATTCTTCTAGTTTTATGAATGGTAAAAAACCTCATATCCTTTAAATTAGTGTTATTATTTCCTTTTATTTTATTTTCAAAATACCTTTAATAAGTTGTCAAATTTACTTCCTCCTTTGAGAGACAACCTTGGTCAACCACTCTACTACACCTAAGTACTCAGAAATCACACTTTATTTGAGAGTGCCCATGAAAGTGCCTTTTAGGATGAGAAATGTTGGATTTCTTTTGTTGAGAAGAAATTTATTTTGACTAATTCATTGGTTTTGACTCTTCTAGAGGCCGATCAGGGCTATGTAGTCTTCTGTGATGCATCAGGTTTAGATTTGGGATGTTTTCTTATGTAGGGTGATCACATCATTGCCTATGGATCTAGTCATTTTAGGAAACATGAGAATAATTTTCCAACCCATGACCTTGAAATCGCAGTTGTAATGCATGAACTTAACAGTTGGCAGCATTACCTTTTCAGAGAAAGTTTTATCATGTATTCCAACCATAAGATATTCAGTTATATTTTCTCTAAAATATATTTGAATCTCTACTGGATGCATTGGGTGGATTACCTGCGGTCCTTTGATTTTGATATTTCCTATACCCCCGGGGAAAGGGAATGACGTCATTGATGCTTTGAGTAGGAAACTTCCAACCTAGTCCATGAAATAATCATCAGAAGAGTGGAACTTGATGGATATTTTTTCACAATTTCATATAAGAGTCCTAGAATCTAGGGCTAATTTTTCTTTGGCCAGTGTTCATTGAAATCTTCTCTTCTTGGGATGATTCTTAAGGAACAACAGAATAATGATGAATTCCAAAAAATTAGGGACACTATTTATGGTGGGGATATTTTTGTTGAGTGGTCTCTCTATAGAGAGGGTATTCTATGTTTCCAGAACTGGTACATTGTACCTTTTCCTATAAGGAGAGTTGTTATGGGGGTTTTTATAATTCCCAGTGGGAATTGCACCCGAGAACCATGAATATGTTCTATGAAATGTGGTGATGATTCTGGTGGCCAAGTATAATACAGTGCATTTATAATTTTTTCTCTCATTTTTATGCATTAAAACTGGTAAAGGATAAGAACTAGAGACCTTAAGGTTTTATTTAAACACTTTCATTCCTGACTTGGAAGTGGGGTGATATCTCTATAGACATTTTTGTTGGTTTTCCATGTACCCATATAAAGAAAAATTTGATATGGGTTGTGAACAATAGGCTGACCAAATCATCTAACTTTATACCCATTCATGATACAACCAAAGTTGAAGAGCTGGGAAATCTCTATATGAAAGATATTTTTTTTTCATGGAGTTCCATATGCTATAGTCATTAATAGAGATCCCCAGTTTAATTCTTGATTTTGGAGAGGACTTCAGGGGGAACTGGGATCTCAAGTTCATTTTAGTATAGAATACCATCCATATACGGATGGCCAAATAGAAATAGATATATAGATTCTTGAGGATATTCTTTACACCTGTGTTATTGACTTTGGTGGATCTTTGGATGACCATCTGGGGTTAGTTGAGTTTTATTATAACAATAGTTATTGTCCTCGATCAAAATGGATCCTTTTTAGGTCTTATATGTCTGGCCTTGAAAATATATGTTGTGTTGGTCAAAAATTGGTGAAATTACCTTGGTTGTAACAAGATAGGTTCAAGAGATGAAAACAAAGATTCATTTGATTCATAAGATAATTTTGATGGCATAGCTCTATAATAAGTCTTATACTGATCGTCATCATAGACCATTGTAATTTTAAGTTGGTGATTAGGTGTTTTTGAAATTTTCACCTCGTTTAGTTCATCAAAGGCTTGGGAGGCAAGGGAACATTTCTCCTCATTTTATGGGACCATTTGAGGTTGTTGAGAAGGTGGGGAAATTGGATTATCGTTTATCACTTTTTTCACAATTGATGTAGATATGTAATATGTTCCATGTATCATAGCTCCAAAAGTATATTTCTGATCCATCTCATGTTCTGAGATGATGGGATCTTGATGTTGAACCTGATTTATTTGTAACTAAGCATCCAATCATGATAGTTGATTCTAAAACCAAGGTACTTTTTTGGAGGATGATACCTTTGGTTCAAGTGTGGTGGAAGCATAGTTCTGATACTCATGAGATGTGGGAGAGGGAGGCACTGATGAGAGAGCAGTGGCCTCATCTTTTTAACATGGAATCTTCTTGACAAGATTTCTGGGGACATAAGGTTTCAATGGTGGGGATGTTGTAACATCCTATTATTGTTTTTAGGTACTCATCGACCCTTATTTTGATCAGTCTTTCATTGGGTCTTATTTAGGGGTGTTTTGAGAGAATTTTTGAAAATTTTGGAAGGATTTTGGGTTGTTCATGGTTGGTTCACGGTTTTCCCAAACTGTGCACCCTACTAGTGAAAATCATACAAAACTAGGTTGTGAGGGTTTTTATGGTTGGAAAATAGTTTGAAAAACCATGTTGCCACCTAGTAGAAACCATGAACCCTGCCATATGGGGACATGGTTAGGGTGCATAGTTTATCTAACCATTCATCCTTGCCCATTTAACCATGCATATGAGAGTTTTTAATTCAAAAAACTTATTTTAAAATCCTAAAACCCCTAGTTTAAGTGCCCGGTGATCCCATTCGACCCTAACATGATTTATTCTCCCTTGTAGGATCTATGGAGGTGATTTTAGATACTAAAAACTCCTTATAAATTAAATCTAATCATGTTGAACATCATTTGATCTCTTCCCAGTAAGATTTCTTCTCTCATTCTCTATACCCCTCTCTCCCCCTCTATCCTCCTCAGGGTTTGATAGATCTCTATATTGTTATTTTTTTTAAATCTTATATCTAGGTTTGATTCTCGGATCTCTATTTTCAATGTTCTTTGTTGGATTTTCCCATTGTAGGTGTTGTGAGATGTGATGTATTTGTTTTAGTAGGTGATTCTATTTAAGATTGGCCAATTGATTTAACCCTAAATTGATTGATTTAAAATAAATTATTTTCAAGTGGATTGTGAAAAAACAAATTCACATCTAATTGGGATTTGAATTTACTTTATCATGAAAATTTTGGAAATCCCCTAATTATAATTAATTTATGTGTGATTGTGTAATTTTTTGGAAATTGTGAAATTAAATTGTAGAATTAAATTGTGGAATTGAATTGTGAAATTGATTCCAAAATTTTATTTTAGAAAAATGGATTAAATTGTTTTAATAGGAACCTTAGTTGGTTTTATCCTGGAAAAGACATTAATTTATTAAAAATATATTTTATTTTTTAAATGGAAATTAGAATATTAAAGAGGAAAATGGGTTAATTGCATTTTGAAAAGTTTTGAGATAAATTTTCCATTATTGATTATTTTTTGAGAACATGAAATCCTAAGTAATTAGTGACTTATTTGGGATAACACTCTTTTTATTCTTTAAAACTCTAACAAAACATATACAGTAGGTTACATCCTCAATGGGATGGTGATGAGTCCTCTTTGATCAGTGTATGAGGGACATGTGTACACATATTGTTGTTATCACCTATTCATGTGTGTGAGGATACCATAACCTGGAACTATCATACCTATTATAAGATGACCATGTTGTTATCTTGTAATTATTTTGATATATATTCCATTTTTTTTAAACTATTTTACATGTGACTTATGAGTTTATTTAAAATGTTTTATATAAACTATTTATAAATCCATTATTTGAAATATTTCCATCAATTGAAATGAAAATCATGTTTTGTTTTAAATATGATATTATATTGTAATTCCTATTTTATTTAAAATTGAAATCTTTATTTAGTAATTTAATATGTCATCTTCTTATGAAATCCTTGGTAAGACCCTACTGGGATTTTAGATCACACCCTACTTGTGCCTTTAGGTATTTGTAGATTACCTTCTACTAGGTTTGAGCAAGGGGAAAGCACCACTTGGAAGTGGTTCTTGTTGTTGATACTTGTTACTTGGAGAGCTATGTTTTGTTGGGAATTAGGTTTTTATCTATCTATTTTATGGTACTTTTTTGTTTTAATTTGGGTTTTTATACTTGTTTGACTTATGGTACTATTATCACTATAGAGTTTTATTTTGATAATACTGACTTGTGTCTATTTCTTCTATTGTTTAATGTGGAAAAATTATTCTCACCTTTATCTTGTATGATTTCAAGTGCTAGTTTCCAACCTGTGGGGATATGGAATTCCCTTTAGGCCATGTTAGTGTCAAATTGGGTATCAGGGTACCAGGGTATCTGGGCTGGTCCATGACATCACTCAAGATTTCAATGAGGTTATATCACCTAGTGGGATATACATTGATTATGAATAATCAAATTAATAAGTATTAAATTTTATTAGATAATTATAATTATTTTATGATTCATTGAATTGGATATTTGTTGTAGATAGGTTCGTGTGGATGGTTGATGGTGGGTATAGGCTTGTACAAGTTTTGACAATGGTGGGATAGTGTCTCTTAAGGGGATAACTCTATATTTGAGGTTGGTGGTCCCTAAATTTTCTTTCCATTATATGTGTGTTGTGTTTAATATGGGGTAGTGAGGGTAGTCATAAAAGTGGGATAACACTATAATGGAACCCAAGTGGGTTTCCATGGATTTTTTTTATGGGGCTTGTAATGTTGTTCTTATGCGGTGACTTATTCACCGATTATGGGGTGATGGCGATTCACCATGGATACTTAGGGGCATGATGGTCATTGTATGTGTTGAAATGATGTTCCATTTTTGTTGTATTTGTATGGAAATGTTGTTGATTCTTCTCATTTTTTGGGATAAGGCTGATATAGTTTGTACACTAGAGGGATAGTTTTAACCACTAGATTACTGGATGAATCCTCCATATCTATGTGGACCTAAGGTAATGATATTGATCATTAGAATTAAGAAATGATACACCATAGATGTTGGATAAAGATTAAGGTGGCGATTTTGATAATCAATTCACTTATGGTAATTATGCTAGTTATATAGAGGTATAATGCCTCATTGGTGGTGACATGGTATTGAACTTAGGTAGTGGGTGTATACCCAAGTGGTGGAAATAAGTGTTCACTAAAAATATGTGGTGATTAAGACATCGCTAGACTTAGTCCTGGAATTTTAGTATACATGGTGGTGATGTAAGGTCATAAAAGATGTGATGATACATGGTAGAGGTCCATGTGAGAATCTGTGTGGTCTTTATTCTATATGATCATCATCCTATTCCATCATTGGATAAAGTAAGTGGTATGATTCATAAGGGTGATGGTATAGTACCCCATGTATTGAGAGGCCATATGGATATTTATTTGGTTTTCATTTAATTTTATGTATGTACTCATATACCAATGGAGTTAATTAGGGGTATAGTGGTGGTGGCCCACTGAGTTTATACTCACACCCTATATAGGAATCTTAGTGTTTGTAGTTCTTTATGGTTATACTTTTATGATTATCCATGACCCCAAGATAGGTGGATATTTAGGGAGATGATGGTTGGTGTATGGATGTATATTATGGTAGATGATGAGGTCAAATTTGGGTAGATCATCAATTACTAATAGATATGGTTTACCCTTTTTTATTTTGAGTTTATGTATATGATTAACCCACATTAGGTAATCTTTTATGGTATTCCAGATTGTGTGTATGTATTGTATTTAATTTATTATGGTATGATTTTTTTGGTTATATCTATTCAATCATGTGTTTAATGTTACCATCTTATTTCTGTTATTATTCTATTTATACTAATTAGAGGGTATAGTCTCTCCATTGTTAACTTAGACCCTCACCACTAGTTGGAAACCTCTGGAATACAGGTAAGAGAGATGAGATCACATGGTGCATCCAAATCAAAGTTGTTCAGGTCGATCAGGTTGGGGATGTTATAAATTGATATCATAAAAGTGTTTTGTTCCATTATTTTGGGTGTGGTAGATAGAGATCTATGAATATATTGAAGATTGTAATGGGCATCTTATTATCTGCTTGGATAGCACAAGTGTAGGATATCATCTAAGATGCTAAGGATTTTGGGAATAATATTATTGGTTTTTATTATTATATTAGAGTTATTTTGCACTGATAATATTAATTTTTGATGTGTTTGATTCATGGTTTTCTCTTGGCCTATAGAGGCAAGAAGTGTGTGTTCATGAATCATGCTAGGCATGTTAGATTCACATGATATGGTTATGCCTTATAGTGATTAATTATTGAATTTTGGAAAAAGGTTTAGTTTTTTAAAATGTAAAATAAAATTAAACAAGGTTTTATTGTATAATATATTGGTGGAATTCTAATCAAATTTACATGGTTATTTCTTGGTATCTAGTATCACTTGATTATGGTAATGTGGATCTCATGAAAATGTGGGTTCTGAACCCTGAGATTGAGTAATATGATACAAGAATGATTGAGGATGATGGATCCCTATAGTTTGTGAATATGTTAGATATTTATGTGTTTCTTAGGCTATAATATAGAGATATATATGGAATATGATTTTTATGGGATGAATTGTGTAAACTAGGCAGATAGTTTGAGTGGGTATGGGATGAAACTTAGGTTGTTAGTGAGTTAAGTTCAATAATATCATAGTGAGTGACTTAGTTTCTTTACTCGGGATTAGTATTGTGTGGTGTAGATAGTCGTAGTGGATGTTATTTCAATCATGTTAATTCCTTAGGATAGGGAGAAGTAATAAATTATTGGTTTTTTGTAATGATTCATAAGTGGGTGTGATTTTTTCTAGATAGAGCATGTTAAATGAATTATAATTCATGTGGGTATGGAACCCATAGTGTTTTTTGGGTAGTGATTCGGTATAATATGGGTAGATTAGAGTAGTAAGCATGGTATCAATATTTTTATGGTCATATAATATAAATAATGAGAAGTAAATGTTGGGTGGTGTGAATTGGAGTTGTCTTGGCTATAAGAGTTCATCACTGAGATATTTTAAAATCCATATCAAGATGGAACATGGCTTGTATTACCCCTAGTTTCAAGTAAGTAACCATTTCTTTATGTTTTTTAAGTATGTAAAGTGTTTAGGTAAAGTTTTGGAGGGTTTGGAGGAATTTTGGAATGTTTTGGGGGTTTTCTAAAGGTGCATGGTTTATAGAAATCATGACACTCTTACAGAAAATTATGCACAATGAGACAGGGGATAAAGGGATGGAACACAGTTGGGAGCATGGTTTGTCCAAACCATGTGGCCACCAAGGAGAAATTGTGAAAATTGGGATAGTGGTATTTTGCGTGGTTTGCACATAGTTTATCTAACCATTCAATCCAACTATGTTGGGTACTCTTTAAGGCAGAGGTTAGCATACTATTAGCACACGGTTTTCCTAATCGTGCGACTAACCATGCACGGTTTAAAAACCAGATCCAAAAAAGTGGATCTAGGTCAATATTAGCCTTTAACCCCTCATGTTTTCTCCAAAACGACCCGAACTCGATATTTTCTTCCTCCCAAAGACTTTATAACCTATCCCCATTGAATTGGAATCAATATGAAGGCCTTTTTTGGTGTTTTGAAGCTCAATTCCCTTGGTAAGTTGTCGTTTATGGTAGTTTTTCTTAGTTTTTCTTATATATACTTCCCTCTCTCTCTTTATTTCTTATATCTAGTTATATTTTGGATATATCTAAGGTTTTTGATACCAATCATGATTATATTTGTCCTTTTCACTAATAGGGGAATATGTCTAAGGAGGGTTTTTGGATATTTAACCCAATTTCATTGGCATTTTAGTGTCGTTCTTTGTTTTTTCCATAAATCTTGAGGTAGGTGGCTTCACTCTCTACTACTCTATTTAGAACTTGAATTCTTGATTTCAAATTGGTTGTTTTGTGTTAAATTGATTTTGAATTTATTGATCAATGATTTATGGAAACCTTCTCTAGTGGCAGTTTATCTTATTGTGTGAAATTGGGTGTTTTGGAAAAAGTTGAATTTGGTAACATGATTTTAAAATGATGATTTTAAAATGGTTATTTGGTTTTGATGCATGAAAAAAAATTCAATAAAATTTTGGTTTTATTGGAATAATATTTTGGAAAAGGGTTTTCAATAAAAGGTGGGTTTGATTGAAATGGTTCACTGTTATGGTTTTCAATAAAATTATGGTTTTATTGAATTGGTTAAATTGGTTTAGAAAGTTTTGAATTAGAATGTGGTTGGCTTAAATGGTTGAGAATAGATGGAATGGGATGGAAAATGGTTGTGAAGTACCACCATCAAAGTGATGGGTTATGGATGTGAAATTTACACCGTCAATGGTAACACTAAGCTTGTGTGGTTGTATGGTTAAGTCTATGTGTGTGGTACGGAATGGGTTATTCCAACATGGTAATTGATAAATGGTTAAATGAATGGTTTGGTTTCTTTATTTGTAACTTGGTGTTTCTTTGAGAAAATTGTTTTACCATGACACTTGTTTTATATTTTGATATAAACTGTTTTCAATTGATTTATATAAATTGGTTTATATAAATGTGATCACATGTTCTATCCTAGTGGAATGAGTGGGGAATTCATTTAGTGAAATCCTACTAAGTTTCATTACTCACCCCTGATTTGTAACTTTGGTTCTTTTGTAGATATCTTTTATTAGGACATAGGTAAGGGTAAAGTATCACACTTCTATAGTGGGGAATAGTGATACTTGGGATGTATTGTGGAGTGGAGTATAGAGCATGGTTGAAGCTTGTAGTTTTGTTTTGGAGCCTTTGGGTTTTGTTGGTTGTGTCTTCCACTATTTACTTTTATGTTTTGAAGTATTTCATTCTGGTACTCTATTTTGGTGTGATTTTGATATCAATGGCATTTCTTTGAGTTGTTTTACATTTTTATCATGTATCATGTAGTGGTTTATGTTTTTATGGAATGTTTACTTTTTTGGTTCTATTTATTAAAGGGTAAATCATCCACCAATTGTATTGAATCCCTTGGCATTTATTTCCAGCCTTTGGAACCTTAGGGATGTTACTTAAGTCCAAGTAATGTCCTTCCGCCTTCTAAATCTAATAATGAGGGGTGGGATGTTACAAGTGGAATCAATATTGGTCCTTCTAAATATATTTTTGGAATAAATGGTATCAGTTTTTTGAATCCTTGGTGATCAGTCATGTCGGTCTTGGATTTGACAATTAATTATGGTTTATTCCTTGAGTTGGGATGGTATAAAGGATTAGGATTATTGGGACTTGAAATGTAGAGCATAAAAATACGTAGTTAACCTTTTTATATTGAACTTCAAGTTACCATGGAGTTGGGTACATAAGTGTTTTAGAGACACTTATAGGATTTGGAATCTCATTTTCATGGGTTTATCCAATGAGATGAGCTTGACATGCATTGTAAAAATGACTTCCCACTAGAAGTGAATATTTAATTTGGAGTAATTATATATTATTTGGTGCAATTTTTTGATTTTTGAAAAATGAAGAAATTATTTTCAAATGTAATATTTTGAAAAGAGCAAAGTGGTGCTATTTTGAAAATGGTTTGATTTTAAAAAGAATGTTGAAATTTACCAAAAATGGTTGAACATGGAAAGGTTGAATTTTAGAAAGAAATGTTGTGATAGTATGTTATTGTATAATTTTAAATTGTTAATACTTCAGTTGATAGATAGTGAGACTTATGGTATTTGTTTTGTTTTTAGAAAATGGCACCTGATAGGAATCATATAAACCAACTGGAGGAAGCTGCTGAGAATATGGTTGCACCTGATCCGCAGTAAACCAATAATTAGTTTAGATTATAGTCCAATATTTTTAGGCTATGGATATAGGGAATAGAATATATAAACCAAATCAATTGTATCATTCTATCTAGTTCTAGAAGCATAATCTACCCATCTTTCAAGGTGATTCGGAACCAGAGAAGGCGGAGGTGTGGCTAAATATGATGAATCGTATCTTTTATTTCCTCAGCACACCAGGAGAGATGAAAGTCAATATGATGATGTATATACTGGAGGATCTTGGATGCTAGTGGTGGGATTTATCTGGTCAGGATAAATTAGACCAAGACCTTGCATGGGAGTATTTTTAATAATTATTTAACAAACAATTATATCCTCATAAATTCCGGATTATAAGAATGATAGATTTATTTATCTTGAAGAAGGATATCCTCACAGTGATAGATTATGTGGCTAAATTTATGAATTTAGTCTACTTTTCATCCAAAATTACCGCTAGTGCATCCTTGAAGGCATGCATCATTGAATCGGGGATGAGGAAAGAAATTCGCTCAAAGATTTTCGTGTTGCGGAATCGTCGGGAGACACAACGACAGAAAACGAGAAAACGAAAGAAGGAAAAAAGCAACAATGAACACGGCGATTTACGTGGTTCGGTAAAAATCCCTACGTCCACGGGAGAGGCATAATTTCACTAATCGGGAGCAGCAAATTATAGAGGATTTCAATACTAAACCCTAGCCCGAAAATGGGCTACATATGAAGAAGACGGTCCACTGTTCTGAATAGTAGTCCGCGTTGCAACAGTGATCGATGGCTCACTTTGTCAAAAGTGCTACAGTGTCTGCCGACTGGAAGTCAAAAGCGCTACAGTACTGTTGACCCTGAAGTCCGCACCGCTACAGTGTCTGTCGGTGTCGGTCGGTCAGCTCCGCTACAGTGGTCAGCATTGCTACAGTGCCGGAAGCATTCGGCCCAACCGGATCGGGCAACACCAATCCAACATTTCGTGCTTTGTATAACAGATTATACAGAGATGGTCAATAGAGTGAATGTGGAAGAAAGAGACATCTCAGGAGCTATAGGTGAAGGATACATGTTGATACTTATAGGAAATTGTGGTAACTCTAATGCTGGGAACAAGTAGAAGAGGGGAACCTATTTCCAAGGTGGGAGCATGACTTGGAATCAAATGGTTGGATCGGTGAATCTTCCTCTGAAATCCAAGAGAAGTTGGGATGTTTCTAATGTGGTTCTCTTAGTCACATATAGAATGAGTGTACAAAATCACCTAGATCATTCCATAATTGCAACCAAATGGGGAATATTCAATGTTATTATTGTAGTACTTTGAGGTTAGGTGTTTGGGAAACTTCTCAGGTGTTGCAAACCTTGTGTGGTTTGATTGGAAAAGGGAAGAAGAATACCTCTTGTTAGTGGAATAGAGCTAGCCATGGTGATTCCAAGAACACCATGAATCTTAGGTAAGGGCTATCTCAATAGGGAAATAAGGAAAAAAGTGCAATGAATAAGAAATTATATGGAGCTAAGAAGGTTATTGTGGATGATCATTCTAGACTATCGATCGTGATAGGTATGGTTCTTTTTAATTATACCCTTATGCAATATTTTTTTGATATGGATGAATCCCATTCCTTTATTTCTTATTGTGCTATTAATTTTTTGTGTTTGAGTATTGAGATAATACTTTCGGTGTTAAAACTTCAAACTTCTCATGGTCAAAGAGAATGTCAAGCCTTTGTGTGTAAATTATATTCTATAATGATTGATAGAACTGAAATGATATGGGACATATCTATGCTTGAGATGGATGTCTATGATATAATCTTGGGTATGGATTGGTTGAAAACATTCAACACTCACATCATCTTTTATACCATGACGGTTAGTTTTATGACTAATGATGGCATTGAGCATCTTTTTAAAGGATACCGCAATGTAAAGGCAGGTGCAATGGGCTTATTGTAACCCACAATACAAATGATCTTGTATCATTTAGTATTTTTGACTTTGGTATTGATAGAATATATCAATAATAGTAGTTTTCCATTAGTTTTTGTTCAGTTTCCTAATTTTTTCCTAATAATTTCTCAAGGTTTCCACATGTAAGGGAAGTGGAGTTTATGATTGATCTCCTTTTGGGAACCAGTCCTATTTCCCTTCCATATTATAAAATGGAACCAAAATAATTAATTGAATTGAAAGTGTAGTTTGAAGATATAGAAAGAAAAGGTTTCATTTGTCCTAGCATGTCTCCATGGGTATCACTGATTTTGTTTTTCAAAAAGGTGGATGGAACTCTTTAGTTGTGTGTGAATTGTCATAAGATTAACCAAGTTACGATAAATAATCAGTATCCACTTCCATGCATTAATGATATTTTTGATCAATTGAGGGGAGATAATTGGTTCTCTAAGATTTACTTTCAATCAATATATCACCAATTGCGAGTTTGAAAGGAGGATATTATAAAGAATTATTTCAGAATAAGATATGTCTATTATGAGTAAGTTGTTATGACTTTAAGTCTTATGAATTCACCAGTGGCCTTTATGGAATTGATGAATCATTTATTTTAGAGATATCTAGATTATTTTGTGGTGGTGTTTTTGGATGACATATTGGTGTATTTAAGGACAAGGGTTGAGCCTGAGGAACACTTGGAGACAATGTTGGGAATATTGTGGGATCATAATTTCTATGCAAATTTATCAAAGTGTTATTTTTATATACAAGAGGTATGTTTCCTTGTCCATGTAATCTTTGAATGAGGTGTTTCTTTGGATCCAAAAAAGATAGTGGTGGATATCTATTATAAATCGCCAAATAATGTCTTTGAGGTTTTTTGTTTCCTTTCTCTAGCTGGTAATTACCTATGATTTGTTCATGATTTCTCATTACTATCTTCACCGATTCTAGCTTTGACAAGGAATAATTTTCCATTCTAATGGGATGAGGAATGTCAAAAATCTTTTCAAGAGCTTAAAGTTTTCCTTACATCAGCACCAATCTTGATTTTTATAGAATTAGGACAAGAGTATATGGTGTATTGTGATACTTTAGGATCAGGGTTGGGATGTGTTCTCATGAATATAGATCATATTTTTTCTTATGGATCAAGATAATTATGGTTTCTTGAGAATAACTAACTAACACGTGATTTGGAGTTACCTACCATAGTTTATGCTTTGAAGACTTGGCATCATTACCTCTTTGGTGAGAAATTTACGGTTTGTATGGATCATAAGATCTTGAAACATATTTTATCACAAGTGGATTTGAATTCAAGACACAGAATATGGATGGAGTATCTTCAAATTTTTGAATTTGAGTTGATATATACACTGGGTAAGGGAAATTTGGTGTAGGATGCATTAAGAGAGAAGTCATATGATCAGTTGGAAAAAGAAGCTTCTAATGAGTGGCAGTTGATGTTAGCCCTAGCCTACATGGACTTGGAATTTAAATATCAAGGTGAAGTTGTGGATTTATTTCCAGTTTAATTTGTTCCTGATTTGATGAATATTGTTAAAGAGGCATAGACACCCGATGCAGAATGCATGGCTATGAGGTCAAAAATCAATGGTGGGGAGACTATTAAGGGATAGAAGCTGGATGTGAGTTTAGAGTTGTGGTTTAGAAATAGGATGGTAATGATTATGGATTTTCAATAACAACTTCTTCATGTATACCACTATTTAAGATAAGTTGTTCATCCTGGAATATTGAATTTTTATAAGGTGTTGAAAGTATAGTTTTGGTGGGTTATTATAAAAAGGAAGGTGGATGAGTTCATTTTGAGATGCTTAATTTTTCAATAAGTTAAAGCAGACCATCGGTGACCAGTAGGTATGTTGTAATCTTTACATATTCTTATTTAAAAATAGGAGCATATAGTCATGGATTTTGTAATAGGTCTCCCAATAATGGTTCTGAAACACGATGTCATATGGGTGATATTAGATTGGATCACAAAGTCATCCCATTTAATCCCTATTCATGAATCTCATATAGTAAAGGACTTGTCAAAAATATATATCTGAGAAGTTCTAAAGAGGCATAGTGTACCAGTTTCGATAGTTTCAAACAGATATCTAAGGTTTACATCTCATTTTTTGAAATCCTTATGTAAAGTCCTTGGGACATATTTAACTATGAGTATGGCATATCATCCATAGATGGATGGGAAATCTGAAAGGATGATACAAAATTTGGAATACATGTTGCGGTCTTGTGTAATGGATTTTGGTGGCTCATGGGACGATCACATACCGTTGGTGGTTTTCTCATATAACAAAAGTTATCAAGCCTTGATATATATGGATCCTTTTTAAGAATTGTATGGGTTTCCTTTTCTTTATCCACTCTATTGAGTGGAAACAGGTGAGACTTCACTTGTTGGGATGAGCCTTGTCCAAGAGACAATGGATAAGATTCATTTGATCAGAAAACGGATAGCGATGACACAAAGTCTTCAGAAAACGTATGCAGATCATCATTGATGGTCATTGTCATTCGAGGTGAGTGATCATGTGTTCCTGAGGACCTCTAAAAGGATTGGACATTGTTATTTTGGGAAGTGGGGAAAGTTATCTCTGTGTTACATAGGCCATGTTGGGACAATTGAATGGGTTAGTGAGGTGGCATGTCGGTTGAATTTTCCACCATGGTTCAGTGTGGTGCACAATATGTTTCATGTATCTCAGTTGAAAAAGTATCATCCTAATCATAACCATGTGATTTGATGGGATCACGTTGACCTAGATCCAGATGCTTCATTGGCACACATTCTAGTGAAGAATGTGGATAGGAAATATAAATTCTTTCATGGGAAAATCATCGGTCTAGTATGGGTTTTATGGTAGCATGGTCAGATTTAGGAAGATACTTAGGAATGGGAGAAGGAAATGAAAGAATAATGGATATAACACTTTCAAATCAATGGTGGTTTTATACTTTTCAGGGATGGAAAGACTAATGGTGGGGAGAATTTAGCACCCCTGATTTCAAGTAAGTAACCCTTTCTTTATGATTTTTAAGTTTGTAAAGTGTTTGGGATAAGTTTTTTAGGGTTTGGAGGACTTTGTAATGTTTTAGGTATTTTCTAAAGGTGCATAGTTGGTACATGGTTTTTGGGAACCACATAACTCCTACAAGAAACCATGCACAATGAGACAGTGGCTAAGGGGATGGCACATGGTTAGGTGCATGGTTTTTCTAAACCATATGACTACTAAGGAGAAACTGTGCAAAGTGGGATAGTGGGATTTTTTATAATTGGCACATTCTTTTTCTAACCATGTGAACCAACCATGTGGGGTACTCCTTAGGGAAGTGGTTGGTTCATGATTAGCACTTGTTTTTCCTAACCATGCGACTAACCGTGCATGGTTTAAAAACAGGATCCATAAAATGTGGAGCTGGGTCTCAATTAGACTTTAAACCCTTTTTTTTCTCCAAACCGACCCTAACTAGAGATTTTATTCCTCCCAAGGACTGTAGAACCTCTCCCCATCAAATTGGAAGCGATCCAGAGGCATTTGTTGGTGTGTTGAAGCTCGATTAACTTGGTAAGTCATTGTTTATGGTAGTTTTTCTTAGTTTTTATTATATCTTGTTATGTTGTAGATATATATAAGGTTTTTTATTCTAATCATGATTATATTTGGCATTTTTTTAATAGGGGAATATATCTAAGGTGTGTTTTTAGAGATTCAACCCAGTTTCGTTGGCATTTTAGTGTCGTTCTTCATTTTTTCCATAAATCTTGAGGTATGTGGCTTCACTCTCGACTCCACTTTTTAGAACATGAAGGATTTATTTAAAATTGGCTGTTTTGTGTTAAATTTATTGTTAATTTTTTGTGAAATGATTGATGGAAACCTTCTTTGGTGATGGTTTATGGTATTGTAAAAAATTGGGTGTTTCAGACAAAGGTGAATTTGGTAACATTATTTTAAAATAATGATTTTAAAATGTTTATTTGGTTTTGATGCATAGAAATGTGTTTTCAATAAAAAATTTGTTTTATTTGAATGATTTTTTGGAAAAGGGTTTTAAATAAAAGGTGGGTTTTATTGAAATGGTTTGTTGTTATGGTTTTCAATAAAAGTACAGTTTTATTGAATTGGTTAAATTGGTTTGGAAAGGGTTGAATTGGAATGTGGTTGGATTAAATGTATGAGAATGGATGGGATGGGATGTAAAATGGTAATGAAGTATCGTCATCAAAGGGACAGGTTATGGAGGTGAAAGTTCCACCATCAATGGAAACACTGAGCTTGTGTAGTTTCATAGTTTGTGTGTGTGTGTGTGTGTGTGATTATGTGAAACGGAATGGGTTATGCCAACATGGGAATTGATAAATGGTTAAATAAAATTTTGGTTTCTTTACTTAGAACTTGGTGTTGCTTTGAGAAAACTTTTTTACCATGACACTTGTTTTATATTTGAATATAAATTGTTTTTAGTTTCTTTATATAAATTAGTTTATATATATGTGATAATATGTTATATCCAAGTTGTATGAGTAGATAATTCATTTGGGGAAAGCTTACTAAGATTCATTACTCACCCATGCTTTTGAACTTTAGTGATTTTGCAAATATCGTTTATCGGGGCATGGGTAAAGGTAAAGTATCACACTTCTCTAGTGGTGCATAGTGATACTTGGGATGTATTGTGGAGTGGATCTTGGAGCATGGTTGGATCTTGGTGTTTTGGTTCACAGTCTTTGGGTTTTGTTGGTTGTGTCTTTCTCTATTTAATTTGATGTTTTGTAGTCTTACTTTATGGTACTCTATTGTAGTTTGGTTTTGATATAAATGGTATTGCTTTGAGTTTTTTTACATTGTTATTATGAATCATGTAGTGGTTTATATTTTTATGGCATGTTTGGTTGTGTGGTTCTATTTCTTAAAGTTAAAATCATCTCCTAGTTGTATTTAAGCCCTTGTAATTTATTTTTATCCTTTGGAACTTTGGGGATATCGCTTAAGGCCAAGTAATGTCCTTCTGCATTCTCAAGCCAATGAGGAGGGGTTGGATGTTACATAGATAGTGTTATATCTTTCAAGAATGAGATTTTTTGTGATGTATCAATACAACGATTCATATACATCATGATATTGATGATACTTGAGCAAGCCTAGTAGGATGGATCTATTTAGGTATGTTGATTGGGGATTGTGGCTATCAGTCTTTGGTCAATAGTGGGGTATATACCGGTCAGTGTTCATTAGTCGGGGTAAGGGGATGCCTATGGTGGGGAGTGAACCATGAATAGTTTTACATGTAATATAATTTTTTAGGGATAAAATTGGTTTTTATCATGGTTAAACATTTGGTGAACCCAACCCTAAATTGGTTGTGATTTTGTGTTGGGATTTGGATATGGACTACCTAAGAAGGTCAGGTAGAGAAGTGGAACCTTCCTGTTGGCACAGGGCATAGGTCCTCTATCGACTTCTAGAGTGGAATAGTCCATATGGGTTGGGCATGAGTCATCTACCATCAGAGTGGAACCCTCCTGCTGGATAGGGCATGGGTCCTCCATTGATTATTAGAGTGGAACCCTCTTGTTGGTACAAGGTATGGGTCCTCTGTCTATCCGTTAAGTGGAACCCTCCTATTGTACCAGGGCATGAATCATCTACCTAGAGATTGTGGTCCCTTTGTGTGGCATAATGACGAGGTGTGACTTGACTTGGATGGTTTGTGTTGGGCAGATGCACGAGATGATGGGCATCGTTGTTGGACTTCTGGAACTGTTGGTGACTCTTTTAATGGGTTGAGCTATGAGATGGAGATCATCTTTCTCTCTCATTTGGGCTTCTTTTGTTGAATATATATATATATATATAGACACACGCATTTGTATCCATGTCTTTGGATTTGATTATTCTCCTGTCATGGGTTGCGAAGACGCACGAGATATGTCACATGCTTTTCGTGTTTAACTTGTCATGGTTGGATGAGGTAACTCTCCTGTTATGGGTGGCATAGACTCAACATGTAGTTCATCTATACACCATGTTGAGCCCCTTATGCTTGGATGAGATTACTTTTTCTCCTGCTTTGGGTTGAGTTGTATCCTGTTTGTTATCTAAATTCTTTTCTTTCCTATTGTGTCTCTTACTGCTCCTCTCTTTCAGCTTTCATGGTGTTTTACTGGGTATGTATATAGTCACCCCTACATGGGATTTGCCCACGCGTGTTGTGTTTTATGCAGACAACGGATAGGTTGGCGGTGACTTCAGAAGACCTTAGGGATACTTGGTGCTTTGGACCACGTACGATGGTCGTAGCTTGGAGACCGGGAGTTGGGCTCTCTCAGTAGTTTACTTTCCAGTTTTTGTCAGTTTGGGACATATTTCTGGTTGGACGAGTATTTTTGTCCCTTTACTTTTCAGTTTGCACCGTTGTACTTTTATACACCCTAGAGGTTTTGCATGCTTAGTTTACTTTCTAGCTGTTGCATCTTTTTATTATTATTCCTCTACACTTCTGTATTGAGATAGCCGAGTGTGTGTGTACAGGTACATTAGGCAAAGCCCTCCCATTTAGGATATGACTTTCGGTGCTTGTCATCACCTCTGACCTATGGAGGCGGACTTGGGTAGTTGCGGCTCTAATCCCGGTTACGGTCGGGTTGTGACATAATTTTACTATGTTAAGTTTCAAATTGTGATATGCATTTATTTATATGAATTATCTTCCAAGTGAGTAAGTATTTAAAATGGTGGAGGATTGTTGAAAATTGTTTCTAAAATATTTTTGAAGATATTTTGATATTTTATAAAAAGAAAAAATGGGTTTTTCATGGGAAAACTAGTCCCAAATTGAACTTTGAGAAGGGTGTGAGAGTGCTTAATAGAGAAAATGGTTTGTATTATTTAAATAATGTATAAAAGAAAAAAAATAGAATATTGTATTGAATGGTGCATCATATCATCCACATGCATGCTTCTATGGACACGAGGCACCATGTGACACGCTTTGCAGAGCACATCACCAAAAAGTTTAATGAGGTGTTGTGAGATTTTTTGATCAAATATACCATGATTATATATTGATTGAACGACTGATATTGCGCCACACAGAGAATGAGATTCTAATCCGAGCAAATTAAGTTAAATCTGGTTTGACATGGGTCGGATTGATTAGGGGGTTTGAATAGATACACCAGTTAAAAATTGACATGGTATGTACAGTATATCTAGAATCAATGCACTCATGACCATTTGGATCTAATCAAAATGGGTTTCAATTCAATGTTTTTCTTGACCTTGTATTAGAAATGTTGTGTGATCTGGACTGTTGATTCAAAGTGAGATAAATTTAATTAAGCAATGCGATCAAGATCATGGATTTGATTTGAGACAATGTAATGGTCAGGAAACATCCAGTTAAGTTGCAACCCTTGAGAGCAAACAAAAAATATTATCATAAAGGTTAAGATATCATATCTGAAAGGACGTCTTAAACCCTATAAATAAGGATATGTGGGAGTTATTCTAGCATATCTTAGACATCCAAACCACTTGTATTCACTTCCATAGCTTCCAATACACACAATTTCAAAGAGTTCCAAATCATATCGAGGGCATTTCTACACTTGCTTTCTCTTCTCAAGGGGTCATCCTCTAAAAATTGGCTCATGAAATCCTAAAGGAAATTCACCAACAGCCTAAAATACTACCAATTTGGCAAGGGTGATTTTGCACTTAACAATAATGTCTCCATAATTTCATCTACACATAAATCTGTATGTCCTCATTATGCTTGGTCACATTAAGTGATTTCAATTTGTTTTCTTTTTATGAACGTGGAAATCATTTATGAACACTTTTTATTATTTTGATATTTTGTGTTCTGTGCTAAGGTTTTCATCAAGACTTCTCAAAACCAAGGATGGGGCAATTGCATCATGTTGATGGGGCGATTTCTCTGCCAGAAGGGACAAATAGGATTGAATTGAAAGTTCATTTTTGTGGAAGGCAGGGGGTGCACTCGTATCCACAGCTCAAAAGTCACTTTTCCCTGAAAGGAAAACCACCTACAGCCATCATTGTGTTACTCTTCAAAGACCTCTAAAGCAGTGTTTGGATGATGCAAAAACCCATGATCCAAAACAACAGCTTGGGCTGCTAGCAGCGATCCACCTCTCACCATTGGCCACTTCATGAAGATCCCCAAAACTTGGTTCCATCAGAACTTTCATTCATATTATGTGCCAAACAAACAAAAAAATACATTAATACAGAAAAATCAACAAACAGAACCAAAAAAAAAAAGATAAATACCAGAACTTTATACAGGGACAACTCGGCTTCATGAGAGAGAGATTTTCTACATGAGTCCAACATGCCTGGGAACAGCGAACAAATGAAAGATCCACGGCTCCTATTTCACTGGTTTCAGTTCTGGGTGAGAGATGGAAAGGAGGGAATGGATTGCAGGATCAGCTTCCGGGTGCTGCTCCGGCGACCGGGAGATGATCCCACATGGCAGTGAGGTGGAGAGACCCTCTTGCTGTTTGGAGAAGAAGACTTGACTCCATGGCTTGGAGAGCAACTGTCAAGAAGAATATCAGGCAATTCATCGGCCATGGCTGTTTTGAAATGCTTCTCATGCTTGGGCCGAGGTGGCAAAAAATTTGGTCTTCCAGCCCTCTCACAGAGTTGCAGAGAAGATGATCTTGAGGTATTGACTGAAGAAGATGGCGGCGGCCTCCTCCTCTTTGACAATGAAGGCAGCTCGGCTGATGGCCTATTGACCAAAACCTTCTTTAGTAATCTTGATGAAATGAATCTAAGAGCCCATCTGTTTGAGCTTTTTTAGGACTAAGCTTTTCACTAGGTTTGTTCAAGATTCTTTTAAAAAGCATAATATTAAAAAAAAACACACTTTTCAAAATAATTTTTTTTTAAAAATATCTTGGTCAGGTTTAGGTTGACCATTCTTGGTAACTCTAACCCGATTAAAAATATAATGATAATAGAGAATATTAAAAATATAATGATGACATAAAATATTAAAAATATAATGATGATATAAAATATTGAAAATATAATAATAATTATTTGACAATATTTTTTATTCTTACAATCAACTTAATTTGAAATAATTCAATATGCTTATAACACATTATTTCTTTTAAATGGTTTAAGAATGTAGAGTTGCAACATGGTTAACATACGTCTCATATTAATGAGGTTGTTTTCAGCCTAAATGGAATAATTCAATCTGCTTGGGTCATTGAATTTATATGATATTAACTAGTCGGACATGTCATGATGCAGTTTATGTTATAGATTTAAACGGGATGATGGGTCAAGTTAGAGGGACCCCTTCATAAAAGGAAGGGATGGTCGGGTCAACCCATTTAATTAGATGGGCTGGGTTAGGATTGAGCTTAAATGGGTTCATAAGAGTCAACCCAACCTATGAACTAGAATTGCCACCTCTACCAAACACAAAATAACTTGAGATTTTTATTAAAATCATATTTTTAATTTCCTCCAAAAGCATTTATCTTTTAAGACAAAACAAACAAAGATCCTAGAGCCTGTTTATTTAATATTTTTTAGGCTAAAAGTACTTTTTTCCAAATAAAATTGCTTCCTTCGTTTCAAATTTTTCCCAGTAGAACCTAGAAAAAATAAACACGTAACAGCTTTTCTTTGAAAAACAATTCTGATAATTTTTTTTGAAACTGATTATGAAATTCAAATTAAAAATTGATTTTTTTAATAATAATTCATGCACAAAATAGTTTTTGATTTTTTTAAAAACACATCGTCAATAACTTAAGTAAATTTACCCCAAAAACAAATTTTTAAGCCAAAACAAACCAGGCTATAAATCATAAACCAACAAGAAACAGAAACCTGCAGCATTCAACCTTCTGATGCGCAATGGCGTGATTGGAGTGGCAGACTCCAGAGTCGACTCTTCATGACTCCGAGCAACAGTGTTATGTAAATTTTCACAGGTTTCTGCTTCTGCTCCCTCTTCTGGTTCAATGTCTCGTCCCATTGAGGTAGATCCTAGTTCCAAAGAGGAAGATAAACTCAGAAATAAGGGCTTGTCCAGTAGGAGATGAGAGGTGAGAAAGGGAATGAAAAAGAAAGAGAAGGAAGAGTTTTCCTCAAAAGGATGGATTTTAGAGTTCCAAGTAAATTGTAAAGGTTTTATCATAATCTCAAATGAGTCAAATTGGGAAAAAGAAAATGGAAAATGGGTTTGAATGGAAAGAAAAAAACTGGTAGGATGAACTGATATTCTTGGCGCACTTGCCATCTTTTCTACCAAATGCATTCTTACACCCTTCACATCTGCATCTAATGGAGCACCCAACACCGCCCTGAAAAAGAAAACAAACCATCCAATCAGATGATTTAGAAATCAAAACCCATAGGAAATGTTCTTAGGGGGCAAAAACCTGATAGCATTCACAATATTTCTTTAAACAGCTTGATTTTTTGCAATTGCACCCGCTTTTGTGCCGTGCCGAAGCTGGAGTTTTGCTAGGTTCATCCTGAAAAATCCATTATTGGGAGGGGTAGAGTTTATGACTTCCTACCTACATAGCAGTTAAAAAACACATAAAGTTTCGATAAATTATCTAACCCCAACTTCGGCCACGGAATCAAAACTCCGGACCACTTTTGGAGCGAAGGCAAATGGATTGCGAGACTCAATCTGTTTGCGTGTTTCAAGAACTTTGAGTTCATGGATGGGCTTGTTGAAGCACTCTTGACATGAACATGGCTCCACACAGTAGACTCCAGCAGCAAAGCATTCGCAATACCTGTGTAGATTAGGTGAGTCTTTAGTGCCCATTTTGTTGATTTACTAAGGGCGCTGTCCATGGGAAACAGTACACCATTTCACCCTTTGGTTGAAGTGAAATGGAAGTGATACCCCGTTCTATCATTTGGTTGGGGAATCTATCAAGGATACAATTCCAAAAAACAACGGAATGGGCAATGACACCTCAAGGGGAGTCCATCTGATTTTCTAGGTATAGGAATGGTTATAATTGACATTAAACAGTATCATGTTGGAAAAAAAAAATGAAACAGATGGTTACTCTTTACATGTTTCATTCAAAACAATTCTGTTCTATTTTATTCCATTCCATTACATTCTCAGTGATCATTAAAAACCAAATAGATTTAATAGACCATTAGGGTTTGAAGCTTTTCACTTGATGCTTTCTGCATTAATGTGCATGGCCTAATTATAGATTCATATAAAATAAATCAGTTTTTTAAACTTAAAGTTGTGCCTGGTTTTGGAATTCCAGAAATGTATTAGAAAATACATTTGATTATGTAAATAAAAGACATTTTTAAGAAAAAATGAGAGATTTTTTAAACAAAACTTGTTTTCACGTTTATTGCAAATTGAAAATGCAAGATGCAAACCACATATCTTCTTTTCCCCCCAGCAGTGAACCAGTTAGAATCATGCATTTGTAACGAGTACTTCTAAGAATCCAAAAAGCAGAATTTCAGTGAGAAACTGAAAACCGGTAAACCCATCATCAAAAGAATTGATGGGGGTGGTATAATAAAAAAATAGAAAAGATTCTAAAACATCAATGGTAATGTAAAATAACATAAGAAATGAACAAGTAATTCTATTCAACAACCTAACCAAAATTGCCTGTAAATTGTAGTAATGAATAGGCTTCTTAACAAGATCATGAAAAAACTTACAGCTTCAAGCACTTTGATTTTTTACAATTGCAACGCTTGCATGTCTCAAGCTCTCCGACTTGTTCCGACCTACGCCTGAAAAATCAATTTTAAACCATGATTGTAAAGAAATTGATAAATTGGAATGCAAAATATCACATAATGACAAAGTTGTGAATACTTTTTCTTTTTCGGGCTAATCGGATTAAACTCTTCAGTAGCTCCACTTACGGATGCCTGCAGAATATTTTCTGTGACATCAAATTCATTTTCATTGAGATCCTTCTCTCCTTCAACAGATATCAATTCCAAGGAATCAGTTTTAGTTTCTTGATCAGTTGATGTAGAAGGCGGAGAGGTAAAGGAATTGGGTATGCTTGTTACTTGGATCTCAGTAGCAGAAATTTCAAGGCTAGAAATTTTATTTTCCTTTGAAGTGGTAGCTAGAGAGTTTAAATGCAATCCAATCCCAGAAAGAGTCTGACGCTTAAATGCAGCTTGCTGCTCATTATCAGCTGGAATTTTCCCCTCGTGATGAGACGGGCATGAAGAGTCTGAGGCATCACTTGAATTCTTTCTAGGAGCTTTGACCATTTCAAAAAGCAGACTGCGCCTCATGCCACGGTGCAAATTAAAAGCAGGCTGCAGACCAATAAAAACAGTAAATTGCGTTAGATATTGAACATACTTCCATTCTATCACAGTACAAAAGAACAACAACAAATTACAAAATTTACAAAGGAAATACATCCAGGAAATTCATGCAGAACTATGGTAGCATTGTCACACTAGCATGTTGGGTTCAATGCTTAATCAATACCAACATTATTGAGAGGTGTCCAAGTCTAAACAAATTTGTAATTGAATTTTTTATTTTAGAACATTTTGAACACTATTGACACTTTATCAACGCATTCACAAGACTTTAAAAAGCACAGCATCATTTTTTTATCATGTTATGTCACAAATAACTGCATGCATCAAGCAATGAATGTCTAAAGATCCAACATGGAAAATTTACCTTACAAGGAAAGGGTGCGCACTTGACAGCCTCATCATCCATGATAATTATCTGCTCTGTTC
The DNA here is from genome assembly GCA_963277665.1 of Viscum album. Taxonomy (NCBI): domain Eukaryota; kingdom Viridiplantae; phylum Streptophyta; class Magnoliopsida; order Santalales; family Viscaceae; genus Viscum; species Viscum album. The sequence goes on from OY728132.1 coordinate 2,087,867,235, forward strand.
TTTCCAGCTCACTAGAAGAATATTCAGCCCCTGGTTGCTTTGCATAAGTAGTGAAATCTTCCTGAGGGAACTCTGGTACACCAGAAGTACACAAAGTTTTATCAGAAATTAACTTCTGCCTGGGTCCCTGGTTAGCTTCAGTTCCATGAGGTGAACTGACAATTAATAGGTCAGTTGTCTCAGACAACAAGGTCTCCCAGTCACATTCTGACTCTTCTCTCCTTTGGGGGTTCTTTACTTCACCCGGCAACGAAACGTTTTTTGAAACTCCGGGGATAGATGGAACAAGCAATGCTGATTGGCCATCCAATTCAGAGGCATCAACTCTTCCGCCACTGCTACAAGGCTTTGATCCATCTTCAGGGCTGCCACTATCAAAATCTATGTTTCCTGACAGATGCACCACAAGATTTGGATGTTCATTAGGTGAATCAGAAGATGCTTCTCTTAGAAAACTCCCAGGTGACACAGACGAGTCTCCGTAGATCTGGAGAGCACTGGTAACACCTTCACCAGAACTGAGGTGATTTCCAGTGTCAGAAAAATTTTCACATTTGTGTTGATCAGAAGATTGATGTCTGTACATACAGGGTAAGAGAAAGCGAGAAAAATTAAAAAATTGGTATTAGGCTATGATACTGCAATGTGGGATCAAAAAAGTAACCAATACCTTCGCATGACTCTGAATTCTTTGACATGGGGTGAAGTGAAAACAGATGAAATGGATGCAAGACTGAGGGAGTTTAACGTCTGAGAAATGTTTGCTGATTTAACAGGCTCTATTGGAGAAAGATTATTGATGTAATTAAAAAACGGAGAGTCCTGCAAGAGCAGAAAATATTCCTTGAATAAGATCGAAGAAAGCACATATCATCGTAAATTGACATTAGTAACAATGACATTTCAGATGCAAACTCTAAAATAAAAAAATTGCATAAATCATTTTTTTCAGAAAAAAAGGAAAAAATAGACAAAAAATAACTCATTAGCATGATCTGATGAAGAGGATCCAGGGTTCAAAACAGAAGAAATTGGAGACAAGTATGGCGTGGGATAATGAGAAGAAATGTCCATTCAAGCTGATTGAATAAAGCACCTGACTAGTTATGGCAAATGTTGAGCCACAATACTGGCTTGAGGTATGGTGGAAAGTAAACAAGTTGTGCACAAAAATCTTCCTTATACCAATCCTTCAAGAAGAAGATGGAATGCTGAACTGTGCAGATGAGCAATTCTTAACCTTCAAATTTGACCTTCAGCTGAAGGTGCGGTAGGGACAAGGCATTTTCTAGGATGGTAAACGAATGTTTAGACCCAGAACAACATATTTACAGTGACATGGCAATAGCCAGGATTGAAAAAAATGGAGAATTGGTAGAGCAAGGGAAGAAGATTGACGACGACGACCTAAACCCAGAGCCAAATTGTAGAAAGCCCATATTCAGGACCGATTTCCAAACTAAACCCAAAACACATAAGGCAACTAAGATCCGTAAAAAGAATCTACTGAATTCCGCGAATGCGAGTGGGGTTGCGAGCCAACAAAACCCTAGGTCATAATGACGAGGAGTGATCGAGGAACCGAATCAAGCACAAGCACAGCACCCAAAATCGCCCGCCCACATTTCCGGGAGAGGGGAAGAAACAGACGAGATTAAAAGGAATAATCAGTTCCACAGTCCCACGGACCTGAAATTAGAAGCAACAGCCCCAGGTCCAGCCCCAGGTCAAGGGAGAGTTACCTCGATTTTGGAGAAGGGCGTTCCGATCTGGCTCCGCTCCGGAGTATCCATGACCAACGCGGCAGCTTCAGCTCCTCGGGAGAACTCCTTTTCTCTCTCACTCCCGGGCCGTCTCTCACTCCAGCCCCCTCCCTCTCGTGACCGGGGGAACCGATCGAATTGAAAGAAGGGGCGGGAATTTAAATACCCTCGCCACGTTAAACAAAGAACGTACACCTGGCATTGACTGCTCCTCACCGTATCCAACGGTTACTGTTCTGTGGGGACGTGGCAGTAAAATAACGTGATATGCTGTTAAGATCTTTAACGTAATGTGAATTATGCGGGGCACGATGGCGGCTTCCGGCCAAACTGGAAATAGTCAACCTGCGAGGGGTCCGGTCCGGTCGGGTCGGCCGGCCCTCACTGTTACTCCACGTAAGCACCTTTGTTGTGAACAAACTCACATGGAATTCATTTTCAACATACATTACAATTAATTAGAGGGAATATTTAAATATTCACTTAGTTCAATATCTCAATATCTCAATATCTCAATGTATTATCAGAATAATAAGGTCTCAGAACATTAAACCTATTAATTTGAATGATAAATCAAATATATCTTAAATATAATGTTTTTTTATCCATATGTTAAATGAAAACGCTTTTATATCCTATTTCATAGATTTTTTAAAGAGCAAACACGTTAATTTCTATAAGGAGCATCATCACATCTAGGTTCGTATAAGCGAAATATCACAATTTGTTTTATTTATTAGAACAAACTCGCAAAATATTAATTAGGTTTCCCCCTTTTCACATGTTCCTTCCATCGCCATTCGCGACAATGACTCTCTTGTCTTCCCCCAATGCGTTCTGCATCAACCTTTGGTTTGTCTTTATGTGCACCTAGTGAGGTCTCCTTCCCTTGCTTATGGTGTTTTTTTCGGCAAGTATTGTCCCCCTCCGCTTTAGATGCTAATTTGGGCTATGTTCCCTCTTCGTTAGTTGCGTCACACCTTGCTTTTTACTCTTCTCTTGGATAGGGTCTCACTAGGGGCGTTCTTACTCTACCTTCGTTCTCTAGCGTTGTTGTCTCGATGAGGGCTTGCTTCATTGTCTTGGAGGCTAAGGGTTTTCAGAGATGTAGGTGTACCCAGGGTTTGGCCCTAGTGGAGTGGGCAAGGGAGATGGTGAAGCGGCGACAACAGGCTCTTCATCGGTGGGTTGTGGTCCTTTTCATTGGCTCTTGGGGTTGGTAGTGTTCTTTGTTGTGGTTGTGTTGTGCTTTTGTGTGAGTGGTTTCTCGATGGTTAGCAATGTTATTCGGTCTTCGTTTTTTGTGGTTACCGATGTGGTCGTCGGCTCAGGGGATGTATGGGTGATGTTCGTCAACCAGGATGGCATGCTCTCTCTCTCTCTCTCTCTCTCTCTCTTCATTTCAGGTCATCCCTTCTCTGTTGAGGAGAGGTGGTGATATACCATGTCGTGACTTTGTCCTCCATGCCATCGATGACTTGAGGCAATGTAACTCTTGTTTATGGGGTTTCATCCACCTCATCTCAGTGGAGAAGATATTGTGTTGGTTCGAATGTTTTCTGAAGTTCTTTAGGATCATTGAAACCATTAAGAAGGGGGGGGGGGTAAATGAGTGGTGACCTTTTACAATTTCAAATTCTTTGAAACTAACCTCTATAACTTGTTAGAGTTTCTATCCTTATCAACTTTTTATAACAAACTCACAAGCATACAATGATATGAAAGTAATGCAAGACACACAAGATTCAGACTCGGTGTGAGAACCTATGTCCTTTTCATGGCGACGCTCATTGATCCATGAAAACTCACTATTAATAAGAAGTGAATATAACTTGAGTCAACTCCTGTTAGACTCTATCTCCTGATGATAATGATTATACTGACTTTTGTCAATTTACAAAAGTCTTTTTTGCAAAATTGAGACACCACAAATACGCGAGACTTTGTAAAAACAACTCCCAAAAGTTCATCTGGAAATCTTCATCCGGTAAGTGTCTGTCTGGTGCGCCTCTCTTTCATCTAGTAAAACTTTCCCCGACACGCCTCACTGAAATTATGCCTTTTTCTAACCTAAGTTATGTCCACTGAACAAAACCTTTGCACCTCAATGTCTGCCCGAACTCTCTGTTTGGCACCTCTAACTGGTATCTCTATCTACTTCCTCAGATAGAAATATATGTTTTCTTACACTGATCAAAACCTCTATCAGATGTTCTGACAAGAGGCTCTATTCGGTAGCTTTACTTCAATCGAAAAGTAATCTCGATTGGAAACTCACAGTGCCATAATTTTTTTAGTGTTTCAGCTTTTTGTACGGGGTGAACAATGTCAGTACGATTGTACTTTGCACCACTTTTTTATAGGTGTTCTTGAAGTGGAAAAGGCAGGAACTCAATTTCATTTTCCTACTCAATCTGAATTCATTGAAAGCTTCACAAGCATTCCAATGTATTCTAGAACAATCTTGAACCTTCATGAAAACTATAGTGATTCCAACCTTCCTTGAATTTTCTTAACCTCACTATTAAGAAACTTCTTCAAACTTCCTTATCTTAGCTAGATAACAACACATTGACAGAACAGTTCAACATCATCAAGGTTATTGGGGCTTTACAAAGTTAGGCAAAGCTTCTCGAAAACTCTATCCGGTGGAAGTTCATCCAATGACTTCTTTAAAAACTCCTCGATCCGATTATATTATTTCTTCCTTCCATCTAATCCTCATCAACCAAAGAATTGGAAAGTCATTGTCCAGTGAAACCTTCCCTAGCTTAAACTTCACACACCACTTGGAATATATGATTCAGTCTGATACAACTTCTCAAAATTGTCTGTCTGATGACATCACTAGTAGAAAAATGGTCTTTAATATCAGTTCTTTGATACCGATATTAAAAGTCTTCCACAAGGAATGTCAACATCGGTTATTCCATAACCGATGTTAAAATCTCACTTTTAACATCGATTCCAGAAAAAACTAACGTTAAATGTCCTCATCGAAAACTTTTAACGTCAGTTTCTCTTCAGGAACCAATGTTAAAAGTCACTTTTTGGAATCGGTTTTTCAAATAACTAACATTAAAAATCATTACCTAGTTGTATATCATTTCTCAATATTCAATTTTATTAGTCTTGGAGCTAAAACGGACTTATAGATCAAAAGTTATGGACGTCGGAAGTTGAACACTATAAGACTTGACTTTTAACATCGGTTTTTTTCAAGAACCGACATTAAAAGTCACTTTTTGGAATCAAATTTTCAAATAACAAATGTTAAAAATCACTACAAAGCTGTATATAATTTCTTAATCTTAGATTTGACTAGTCGTGTATCTAAAACTAACTTACAAATCAAAAGTTATGGACGTCAGAAGTTGAACATTATATGACTTGACTTTTAACATTAGTTTTTTTCAGGAACTGACGTTAAAAGTCACTTTTTGGCATCAGTTTTTCAAATAACAGACATTAAAAATCATTACCAACTTATAGCTCATTTCTCAATATTCTCTTTGACTAGTCGTGAAGCTAAAATGGACTTACGAATAAAAAGTTATGGACGTCAAAAGTTGAACATTATAAGACTTGACTTTTAACGTTGGTTTTTTTTCAAGAACCAACGTTAGAATTCATTTTTTGGATTATTTTTTCAAATAATTGATATTAAAAATTATCACCAAGTTGTATCTCATTTTTCAATCTCTGATTTTACTTGCCTTGGAGCTAAAATGGACTTATGAATCAAAATTTATGGGTGTTGGAAGTTTAACATTACAAGACTTTTAACGTCAGTTTTTTTAGTAACTGTCATAAAAAGTAAAATTTCAAATACGCGGGATTAATATTTCAATTTTTTTCACAATGCGCATTTCATTTTTTATAATCCTACTAACATTTTAATACAATTTGGTTGAGAATATTTTTGTTTGCTATATATAAATACATATTCTCCTTCTTTCAACATTTTCGACCTCTTCGATTCAATCAAATTTTCAACGCGTCTTTAATTGATGATTGAATAAGGTATCTATTCTGATAATGTAATTTATTTATTATTATTTTCATTCATTGCTAAAAATATTTATAATTTTCCATATAATAATGAATTATTCTTATGGTCGAGTTATGAATATAAAAAATTTAGATGAGATTTACCAACTGAGGTGAAAAATTCATTATCGATCACCATTTTCATTATCACATGAGTTATATAATAAAAAGAATAGAAATAACGATAAACTATATATAAATTTGAAGAAAATTCCTAAAATAATAGAAATTTGTTTGAATCCTTATGTTTATTTTTTTCATTTGGTGTATGTAATTTTCATTCATGTTTCTCATGTTTTTTTAAACAAGTTGCATCAATCGAAACTTAGAGAAGTCCAACTTCCGATGACCATAACTTTTGATCCGTAACTCCTTTTTAGCTCCACAACCAGTAAAATTGAAGTTTAAAAAATTATCTAAAACTTGATAAACACATTTAACATCAATTATTTGAAAAATTGACATCAAAAATAACTTTTATCATCAGTTCCTGAAAAAAAACCAGCACTAAAAGTCTTCTATGAAGCCTTTTAGCATCATTTTTTCATGAACTGATGTTAAAAGAAAGTTTTTAAAGCCGATTAATGAATAAACGACATTACAATACATCCATGATGACTTTTAACACCAATTTATATAAAAATTGACATTAAAAACTACATGTAATTAGACTTTCGATGTCCGTTTTCCAAAAAACCGACATTAAAAGGTAAACATTTTACTTTTTGATATCGTTTTATAAAAACTGACATCAAAAGTCCCATTTTTAATGTCAGTGACTTTAACATTGGTTAAAAACTCACATTAAAATTAAAAAATAGATGTTAAAGACCATTTTTCTACAAGTGCATCGACATGTTATGTCTAGTGTTCTTCTGTTCATTGGAGCCTTCTCCATCCATTATACTTCCTTGAATATATTTGAACTTTTCTTCGTTAGATGGTCCATCATCAAATATACTCAAACCGTTGCCTCTATTTAGCAGCACACTCCATAACTTCTGAACATCAAACTTTATATATCTTATAACAAAACTTTTCCACTTGTACATTATACACACTATTGGTCCAGAAACTTTAGATGTATCTATCTGGAGTACTAGCTCCATTGAAGATGGTTGACTACATTGTTGTAACTTTTAAAGAATCTCATTACATGCAACTTCTCTGTCTGGTGTCCTTGGATTTTCTACATTTGTTTTTAACATTATTTAAGTCATGTAAAACATTGAAAATCTTTACATAATTCCTATTCTACCTTTACATAGGTAGTATGAATTCTCGCTCTTACATTATCCCCCTGTACTTTTTTCAATATTTTGTATGGGTGTATACAACACTCAGTACTTTAGAATTCTCACAAATCTCTATCTAATAACTTCAACAACTATTTGTCTAATGGTCTGCGTATGATAATCTATGTCTAGTAACATTGTTGAGATTCTCTTCTTATAAACTTCATACAGCTTCATCTCCACCCATTCACAAAGTGTTTGGTCTGTCTGGTGAACTGCATTCGAAATTCTGTGTTTGGTGATCTTTGTCTAAAAGTACTCTTGATATTTTCTTCCCCGGTCCATCCAGTTATAAAGTACATTTATACCTTTGTATAAAAATAGATTGGATAATGAATTTCATGATATTATAACATTGAAGAATGACTTGGCACCATCTCAATTAAGGAAATTTTCTTAACAAAGTTAATGAAACTTCCTTCACCACATCTAACAACTTCATACGAAAAACAATTCTTAACAACTTTCAAAAAATTATTTCTCACTTGTTTAACAAAAACATTTATAACAAAATATGTTGAAAAAAAAATAAAAAACTTTGTTATGAAAAATCACAAAGGATATTCAATCTCCCCATTGGATTTGTTGGAAACATTCATAACAACTTTTAAAAACTCAAACTTTTTCACATCTCATTTATAAAACAACTATTTTCTCAAATTTTTCAAATTTTATCAAATCACATCCTTTTTTAAAGAGAATGCACTGACACCAAAATACTAGATAAAATAATGTTTTTGAAGTAATTCCATCCCTCAATGATGAGAAATTTTGTAGCCATGTTAAGATAAAATCCCCCTCAATTTTTTCTTCTCTCAAAAAATTTCTCACTCAATTTTTATTCTCCTCCATTTTATGATAACCATAACTTCATATTCATAATATTAAGATTTGTACTTATTCTTAAAAAGTTGTACCTACCCCCCTGAAAAAACAATCCAAATCACAGTGGATGTTCTTCCTTATGAAATTTAAGAAGTCTTTGGTGGAGGCTGAACATGTAGTTGCATCCTCATTTCCTTAAATATTTTCCTCAGTATAACTTTTTTGAAAACATCATCGATTTGATACTTTGTAAAATGTACTCAAGCATAATATCTTCACCAAAAACTTTCTCTTTTATGAAGTGATACTTAATATCAATGTGTTTTGATCTTGAATGTTGTATTGTAATTTTAGAAAGATCAATGAAACTTTGATTATCACAAAGGATCTTCAATGGATTTCTAACATCCAAATCATCCAGCTGAACTTTCATCCATATCATTTGCATAAAAGCATGGGTGGAAGCAACATATTCCACTTACGATGTACTCAAAGTAACTGAACTTTGTTTCTTACAATGACATCTCACACGCAATTTTCCCAAGAAAAAAGTTCCCCTAGATGTTGATTTTCTATTGTTGCAATATCTATCCTAATCAGCATTAGTGTATCCAAGAAAGTTAATATCATAATTTATTTTATACAACAGTCCATAAGAAGATGTTATTTTAACATATCTGAGAATTATTTTTTCTACCAACATATGTGATTCCTTTAGATCACTATGATATCTTACACATAAAGTAACAACATATACAATGTATGACCTTGAGGTTATAAGATAGAGAAGGCTTTCTATAAACTTCTGGAAGTCTTTTTGATTCAAAATTTTCCCATATTTATACTCATCTTCATGACAATATAAATAGGAGTAGAAACTTATTTGGAATACTTTATGTCAAAACTTTTTAGAAACTACATGACATACTTTTCTTGTGATAGAAAGATAGACATTTCCCTCTGTTGAGCTTGTAGGCTTAGAAATAAAGTTAACTCTTTGAGAATTGACATTTGAAAGTTTTTCTTTATTTCTTCAACAAACTCTTTACAAGATTTATCTCTATCCCCTATAAAAATTATGTCATCAACACTAATAATAAAAATCAAGGTGCCTGAGTTTATCTCTTTCACATATAATTTATTATAAAATTTTCATTTAGAAAAGTTCAAATTATTTAAACAAATATCAAGTTTTTAGTACTAGGCTCGATGGGCCTGTTTCAACCGATACAAAGATTTATTCAGATTACACACCATGGTTACATATTTATCAAGTAAAGAACCATTAGGTTGCTCAATATAAACTTCTTATTTAATTTCTCCATTCAAGAATGCTAAATTGACATCAATATGATAAATATTATAGCAGTGATATGCAACAATTAATAAGAATATTCTTATAGTTTCTAATCTCTCAATGGAGGCAAAAGTTTCTTCAAAATATAAACCTTACACCTATGAGTAAACTTTGCAATTAAGTCGAACTTTTTTTCTCAAAATTTTTCCATGTTCATTCAGCTAGTTTTTGAACACCCGCGTTTTGCCTATAACATGTTTTCCTGCTGGTTGTGGAATAAGTTCTTAGGTATAATTCTTCTTAATCTAATATAACTCTTCATTCATAGATTCCATCCATTATTTATGTTCAGTTCCCTCTAAAACTGATTTTAGTTTAACCTATGAGATAAGTGATGTCTGATTTTCTAATATTAGTTTCCTTCTAATTTGAACCGAAGTTTTTTGATTTCCAATGATATTTTCATATTCTACCTATTTTTTGTAGGGTATGAAATTTGAGAGATTTTTTACCTATCTTACTTTATTCATATAAAATTGATCTAAGTAAATTTGTACATGTTTTGGATCATATTCATCTTCACCTTTTTATTCTCATTAAAAAATTTCAATTTATCTTCCATAAAATTTTCAACAACTTTTGTTAAGGAAGTTGAGTTTTCAATAACTTTCACATAGTAGGAATCAACCAAATTTTGTAAATGTTTATTACAACATTTATAACATCTTTCTTTGGATAAATATCCCATGAAAATTCCTTCATTGAATTTTCCATAAAAAATTTCAAGATCCATATTTTTTATCTTTATTAGGCAAGGACTCCCAAAAACCTAAAAATATTTTATTGATTTTTTTTTCTTATAACACATCTCATAGGAATTCATTTTGGATTCCAGCCGTAACAAACATCTTTTTTTTACATGAACATTAGTACCAACAAATTATCTCTAGAAAAACTCAGAAAGTTTATATTCATCCAACATACTTCTTCCTATTTCTACTAAAATTTTGTTCTTACTTTCGGGCCACCCAAGGCCTTCGGGCCAGTTGATTCTCAAGGACTTAGGGACACCTTAAGGTCTTATGGCCACCCTAAGGCCTTCAGGCCACATGAATACAGACCCCAAACACACTACAAAAAAGGATCAGCCCCATAAGAGGATTCAGAGCAGGTGCACTCACCAGAGCATAGCCAAATGGATTGTCAGAATGAGAGGGTATGGCTATGCCATCGGTACCAACCCGTGCTTGTATGGGAAGCCTAGACAGAAGGTCATGCAAAGGTGGAGAGCTACTATCAGGATGCAGATGCTGGGGAGGGGCAGTTCCTTGTAGATGTCTGGTTGAATTCCCTAAGACCTTCGGGTCATGTAATCTCCTAAGCCTACGGGTCATGTAATCTATGAGCCTACGGGCCTTGTAAGGGTTCCCCCTCATCCCTTGAAATGGGGGTTATAAAAAAATCAATAAAAATGAAGGCCTTCAGGCCATTCAGGCAGACTTTCTACCACTCCATTTTATTGAAGAGTATATGGAGGAATATATTGGTGTTTAATTACATGTTTCTTAAGAGTGAGTGATTAGTCACTGAAAGTGGCTAATATTAATTGTTAATATCTTTATATTAATTTTTACAAAGTCCATAAACATTTTTTTTAGTGTATTACATAAATAGAACTTCATTTCTCATCTAAAATGCAATTCATGTTTAAAATGCAAATTTGGGCACAATCATTCATTTGTTTGTGGACAACATTATATTCATTTTATGTATTTGAAACTTTGGGATATGATTTATCACTTCGTTTGTAAAATTTTATCTTTTAGGTCCGATGGATGAATCCCAAAGGAAGATGGAGAATTTTGCGCCTGAAGGCAGAAACTTGCTGGAAAAAGCATAATAGGCCTAAGGCCCATCAAACAAATGTGGGGCCCACAAACCAACCCAAATGAAACTAAAATTTATACAATAGAAAGATAAAAATATTAGGATCATTTTATTCAACTGTGTCCGGAGCTAATTCTAATGTTTTCATGATGATAAATGGATCTGAAGTTGAGATTTAAATGGTGGACCCGACATTAATGCACAGAAATACATCCCACAATTTAGACCATAACTTCCAAAATGCTGAGCCAAATTTCCTGAAAGTTTTACAGATCATAGAGGACAGATGGAAGAAGATATTTTTTTTCTACAACCCCTCCAGATTCAGCCTTCTTCAATTACAAATTTACATGTCAATATGGTGGACGAATCTGGACAGTTTTCCGGGTCAACTTCGAAACATCAATTTCCTTTTGATTATTCACCCTCCTTTTGACTCTATTAATTTTTGGGGGGTGAATTGATTGTGGGGGTGGATATAAGGCTCCTAATATACCTATATAAGGAGCTAGTGGTGAAGTGAATAAAGGTGGATATTTTTCTTATCATCTTTTGTTGCTTGTTTTATTGTAAGGTTATGCTTCCAAATTTCCTTTGTAATGTTTTCCATTTCCATGTAAGTTTATTTTTTGTATCTTTATGTTCTTAATAAACTTATTTCTCTTATATATTTTCCATTTCATTTATTAAAACTTTATTATCACAAATCATAGTGATATCTCTGTGTTGTTGTGAATTAGTTCACACATAGGTGTGAATTTCATTCACACACACGGAGGAGTGCTCGTTATTTCCGCAGTTTTAATTTTTTCAATCCAATTCTTGTTACCCATCTTCTTCCCACCATTGAGAGTATACCATCAATGGAGGGATAACTATTTAATGGGTTGATCTTAGGAGGATGCAAAGTCTGGATTGAATGTTATTTTATGAACGAATTGTTGTTAATTGGATAATTAATTTAAGACATCCATTCTTCAGTTATTTCTACTCTTCATCTTTAATGTGTTTGAGCAAACTAAATTCAATTAATAAATGACCATATACCTCGAAGAGATCATGAATTTGGTTCTCTAAGTGTATAGGGGATTAGTAATTGTGTTTAGTAAGCACCAAACTAGAAAATGACGAAGGTAGTGTTATTTTTGAAGAATGGATTCATCAAGAATTAATAAAACCAAAATTGTCTAAAGAAGTAAAATTCATTCAATCCACCCCGAGCATAATCCTAAGATCAACCCATTTTCTTTGAATTGAATTCACTTAGGTTTGTTAGTGTTCTTTAAACCATCCAAAATCAAACCCAAAGTTGGCTACTTCATAGCCCATCCTTCACCAAATCATAGCGTCTCAAGGTTACTTCTTCGGTCCCTGCGGATTCGACCCCTACATGTACTACATCGATCGCTTTTACCAGTAGGGTAAATTTGGGTGCAACCAAATTTTGGTGCTGTTACTGGGGACCAAAGTAAGTACCTTATACCCACATCTTCTTTTCTCACCCCAAATTCTCTATTCTCACCCTAATTTCTCTTCTCTTTTCCCCTTTTATATTTTTGTGTGTCCAAAAAAAACCCCAAAACCAATTTTCAATCAATTCCAATGGATTATCCTCCAAAATACCCCTTCATAAATCAATGCTGTAATCAAGTAGGAAATCAATATTGGGAAACACCTCACATATGGAATTTCATTGACCAATCCTTAATTGAATACACCACACCAGATGAGATGTACAATCAATGGGATGCTGAATATTTACAAGATCAATTTCCATACATATAAAGAATGATTAAAAAGATAAATAATGAGGAATTCCATGATGTACAAACATATATCAACCCTAATCCTGAAAAAATTCTTGAACAATTGTGTGAACAAATGGATAAAATGAATTCAGAAGTTTCATCTTTCATATTAGAATTACAAAGCTTTAAGACTTTTTAGGGACCCATTTCCACTCAATATGTTCTTTCCTAATCATTGATAGATGAATCTTTTATCCCAAAAACCTCCCATGAATTGAAAAAATAACTAACCTTTGGATATGGGATAACTGAACAAGATCAAGGAAATGTTGAAGGGTATTTAAATCAGGAGGAAATTAATTTTTTTGATTCACAAGGGGAAAATTTTTCTTCATGGATTGAGTGTTCGGAATATTGCTCCAATAACAATTTTTTAGAATCACCGATCATTGAACCATTAGGAGATATAAAAAATATTGTGTCTATACCCACTCATGAAATTCAAATGGAATATTTTGGGGATGAATCATCTTTTCAAAAAGAACCAATTCTTTCAAATGTTTTTAAAGAAGAAACAATTTTTGATTCAAATTATCATTATTCTTTAGGAAAATTCAATCAATATGAACTCAATGTTTTAATACTTCCTTCCCTACTCAATAATCCCTCTATTTATGATAACCAAGACCATTCAAGTATCATCAATTTTCATCAAGAATCTCACCAAGTAGGAATGAACCTTGAAATCTTAGGAAATACTCCAGATAAAACATGATAAACCATTTTAGATATTCCTTGGATTTTACCAATCATTGTAGAAAATAGGATTTCATATGAAACAAATTTCAAAAAAACAATCAATCTCAATCTTGTTGAAGTGGAGAAAGATGGGTTAATTAAAATTTTGAAAGTTGAAATTGGATAAGTTGGGAGGTTTAAGTCGAGCTAACGATGTTAAACAAAAGCGCTGCATGGGAGGCAACCCATGGTTTTCATGTTTTCTAATTATTTTGATTTTTTTTTTCATATAATAAATTACCATAGAATGTTGACCTGTTCTTCTTTTATGAGTAAGGATGGGTATGAAAGGGGAGCGCCATATTCATCCATGTCACGTGACGTGATCTCTGAGTAATACCTTACCCAGAAATCTAAAAAGAAGACAATGTATCATCAGTTTATTTTGTTTAGTTTATTTTTATGTTTTTATAGGTTAAAAAAATATAAAAGGACATGTCATAAGTCATAAGGAAAATCCATTCACCACCGTCCAAGCCTATAAGACTCAAATCCAGGATTGAAGGGAGATTGTGGCATGCGCTATCATCATCAACCACAGGTGACTTCATTCCATGATTATCATTTTAAATTTCCTCTTTGAACAACCCCCCCATACCCCCTTCTATTTTTTCTTTAAACACTGGGAACAGTGTTATTCTATGTTGGGGGGAGATGAAATAAAAAATATTTTTTTTTTGTGAATAAGAACATGCATGAAAAGAAAAATTCCATTAACCTTGAACATGATAACACACATTGCAAACTCTAAAATTGGATATCAAATAATTTTATATGCCTTGATTCTGATTTTAATGCAAGTTTAAGTTCATGAGCATAGTTTTTGGAAAGTGCGGTTGTCCGATGTGATTTTTCAAAGTTTACATTTTCATCCTCTTAATAAAAATGACACAATGCACGTCTACTGGATTGTGGGTGTAAATTTGAGTTCTCGGGTCCCTTTCATTATAGCATAGGGTTCTGGGGTCACTTTTAGTTTAATTTGAGTATCCAAAAAAAACAAAAAAACAAAAAAAAACAAAAAAAAATTGAAAAAATAATGACCACATAGAGCAATGTTTTTTCCAAATGTGTGGCGTCCGACACTTGGGGATCACGACTCCATAGTTGTCTTGCCCAGAGTTTGGCTTTATATCTCTATTGTAGAGTATGAAATTGACAATATGTGTGGCGTCCGACACTTGGGGATCGTGACTCCATAGTTGTCTTGCCCAGAGTTAGTCTTTTCATATCTATTGTGGTTAAAAAATAAAATAAAATAAAATAAAAAAATGGATACTCATTTTAAGGTTTAATGTGATTCCCACCTAGCGCTTCCATTTTTTCCCCTTGAATAATAAAATGGGCCCCATATATTTTATGATGCACAACACTTTATCATGCTTAATTGGAATTGGATGAAATGTGGCGATGAATTTGAACAAAGGAATGGGCTTGGGCTTGAGATATGCTTATGGACCTAGCTTGTTTTTAATGATTTTGATGGGTTTTCATAATTTTTTTGGTATTAGATATTTGGGTGAGCAATGTGTATTAAAATGTTTTTGGAAAAGGGGATTTGAATTTCATATTTGTAATTTATTTTGCTCGGGACTAGAAAAACTCAAGTTGGGGGGGTGTGATTAGTCACTGAAAGTGGCTAATATTAATTGTTAATATCTTTATATTCATTTTTACAAAGTCCATAAACATTTTTTTAGTGCATTACATAAATAGAACTCTATTTCTCATCTAAAATGCAATTCATGTTTAAAATGCAAATTTGGTCCCAATCATTCATTTGTTTGTGGACAAAATTATATTCATTTTCTGAATTTTAAATTTTGGGATATGATTTATCACTTTGTTTGGAACATTTTATCTTTTAGGTCCGATGGATGAATCCCAAAGGAAGATGGAGAATTTTGCTCCTGAAGGCAGAAACTTGCTGGAAAAAGCATGATGGGCCTAAGACCCATCAAACAAATATGGGGCCCACAAACCAAGCCCAATGAAGATAAAATTTATACAGTATAAATATAAAAATATGAGGATCATTTTATTCAACTGTGGCCAGAGCTAATTCTAATGTTTTCATGATGATAAAGGGATCTGATGTTGATATTTAAATGGTGGACCCGACATTAATGCACAGAAATCCGTCCCACCATTTCGACCATAACTTCCAAAAGGATAAGAAAAATTTCCTGAAATTTTTACATATCATATAGGACAGATGTAAGAATATATTTTTCTTCTACAACCCCTCCAGATTCTGCCTTATTCAATTACAAATTTACACGTCAATATGGTGGACGAATCTGGACAGTTTTCCGGGTCAACTTCGAAACATCAATTTCCTTTTGATTATTCACCCTCCTTTTGACTCTATTAATTGTTGGGGGGTGAATTGATTATGGGGGTGGATATAAGTCTCCTAATATGCCTATATAAGGAGATAGTGGTGAAGTGAATAGAGGTGGATATTTTTCTTATCATCTTTTTTTGCTTGTTTCATTGTAAGGTTATGCTTCCAAATTTCCTTTGTAATGTTTTCCATTTCCATGTAAGTTTCTTTTTTGTATCTTTATGTTCTTAATCAACTTATTTCTCTTATATATTTTCCATTTCATTTATTGAAACTTTATTATCACAAAGCACAGCGATATCTCTGTGTTTTTGTGAATTAGTTCACACATAGGTGTGAATTTCATTCACACACACGGAGGAGTGCTCGTTATTTCCGCAGTTTTAATTTCTTCAATCCAATTCTTGTTAGCCATCTTACGCCCACCATTGAGAGTATACCATCAATGGAGGGCTAAAACTTTAATAGGTTGATCTTAGGAGGATGCAAAGGCTGGATTGAATGTTATTTTATGAACGAATTGTTGTTAATTGGATAATTAATTTAAGACATCCATTCTTCAATTATTTCTACTCTTCATCTTTATTGTGTTTGAGCAAACTAAATTCAATTACTAAATGACCATATACCTCGGAGAGATCATGAATTTGGTTCTCTAAGTGTATAGGGGATTATTAATTTTGTTTAGTAAGCACCAAACCAGAAAATGATGAAGGTAGTGTTATTTTTGAAGAATGGATTCATCAAGAATTAATAAAACCAAAATTGTCTAAAGAAGTAAAATTCATTCAATCCACCCCGAGCATAATCCTAAGATCAACCCATTTTCTTTGAATTTAATTCACTTAGGTTTGTTAGTTTTCTTTAAACCATCCAAAATCAAACCCAAAGTTGGCTACTTCATAGCCCATCCTTCACCAAATCATAGCGTCTCAAGGTTACTTCTTCGGTCCCTATGGATTCGACCCCTATATGTACTACATCGACCGCTTTTACCAGTAGGGTAAATTTGGGCACAACCAGTGAGTTTGAAATCACTACATGTGTACTCATTTCCATTATCTATTCTCAACTTAATATATAAATACCCATCTCCCTTTCAACCTCTCTTTTAAAAAATTTGAACATTTCTACAGCCTTTGATTTATACTTCATAAACATTATGTTGGTAATCAGAGTGAATTCATAAATAAAAGTGATAAAGTATAAATCCCTTTTTTTTATTGATTTCATATGGTTCACAAAGTTCAGAGTGTATAAGATCAAGTAGTGGATTGGATTTCAACTTCCTTATGCCTTCTACTAACCATTTTTACTTTCCGACATGTTGTACAATCATCATCTTATTTTCTTTTCAATGGTGGAAAGTTTCTTAAAATATATAATTTGGAAATTATTTTCATACTTTTCTAGCCAAGATTCCCAAGTATTTGATGTCAAAAATTATTTCTATATTTATCACTCAAGTAATATGAGTTACAAAGTTCTCTAGTTTGGAAAAGATTTTCACTAGTTCCTTCTCCCTTAGTAATATTTTTTTCCATATTTCAAGATTTTGATGATACAAGAATATTTCCTGATGATAAATTATTTACCTTCATCAAAAAGTTTCCAAACACTTTGTAAGTTTTGTTTGAGATTATCAACATATAGAACTTCTATTTATTTTAGTTTCTGAGCTTCAATCTCAGTAGTCCCTATTCATCTAATTTTTAAGGAACTATAATTTTTAAAGGTAAATTCCCCCTTCACATTCTTCAATATTTTTTAAGATCTTTATATCACCTATCATATGTGAGGAATAACAACTATCAAGAATCCAAGGTTCACTAGTACAAAAAATATTTTTCATGTCGGTTTTTTAGGTTTTTAACATCATTTTTTGGGGTGGCGTTATTGTAAGAAAAATAAAAAATCATATTTTTTAATTTAAATTAATATAAAAAATGTTAAAATTATTATTTTAAAGGTTTTTTTTATACATTTTTCACATCAGTTATTTAATAACTAACATTAAAAAGTCATTAAGATTATTTTTTCATGTTGGTTATTTAATCACCGATGTAAAAACCCATTTTTTCATGACGGTTTTTATAACTGATGTGAAAAAGTCATGGAAATTGTTTTTCATGCCTCTTATTATATAAAGAATGTGAAAAGGTTGTGAAAATGAGTTTTTCACGTTAGTTTTATAAGATCCTACATGAAAAATCAATTTTCATATATTTTCACATCAGTTCTAAAAACCCGACGTGAAAAAGGTGACATTATAAATAGTTTTTATACTAGTGTTTTGTTCCTTTTTATAGCTTTCAGAGATATCTCAACAAAAAAATCTCTTTCATCAACTTCCTTCTTTCTTGCTTCCCTTTCTTTCATAACATAAGAAAATTTTACTAGAAGAGTTTCCAAACATTTTTTTAGTAAAGTGACCTGGTTGGTCACATCTTCCAAAAACTTCCTCTAAACAACCAAAATAATTTTTCATTAGAGAATTTATAACATATTTTGATTTTTAATTTCTTTTTTCATGCAGCTTAGGAAAGTTTCTCTCTTTTATTCCACTATTTCTCCCCCTGAGTTCATGCCTATTTTCAGAGAGAGTCTTGTTGTGGAAACAATCATAAGACTTGTGCCCATAAATTCCACAAAACCAACAAAAACAATCGAATCTTGGTCTTCTGTATAAGTAGGATCATTCCCTATAGAAATAATGTTAAGGTTCATAACATCTTTATTTTCTTGCTTCCTCCTAGCATGGAGAAACTTCCTTATGGAGGTTTTTTCAAATTTTGTTTATGTGGTAGATTTTCTACATCTTTTATCAACCCAACACCTTCATGGTTAAGATAATGTGATGAAAATTTTAAGTTTGATAGATGTAGATGTTGCATGATTCTTGAAATGAGTTTATTAGTAGCTTGAGATGATTCAACCTTTATCTCTAAAGCCTTGTTGAAAATTTTACTCATAATATTTAAGTTACTTTCAACCTCAAGAAATATCGATTGAGTTTTACAAACCTCATCTTAATTATAATTAAGTTTCTTACTAATATCTTCCATCATCTATACTTGTTCATCAAATTTTAGTTTTAGGTTTTTGATCTCCTAGATATAATCATCTTCCTATGTAAGAACATCTTTCCTTCCTTCATTATTCTTTATACTTTCCTTCTTCTACATTTTGATCTCTTTCTTGAGTTTTTTTGTGATGATAAAGACATGAAATGAGCTCTGATCTCAATTGATATTATATGTAAGTTTCTTCACCTCCGTTTTCTTCACTATTTGAGGAATCTTCATTTTTCTCAATATTTTCAAAGAAAGTTCTTAAATTTTCTATATTTTCATCTTTTAAATAATTTTTTCAGTAGAGTGGCATTCAAATTTATTAATAAACATACTTATTTTGTTTCTAGTAAACCTTTTCTTACCACCAATAGATTTCTTATCCTCCCTAGAAGTTTTGTTCCACTTCTTCCACCGAGGTTCTTCTTCAGAATAATCTTTATATTCTCTAACTTTATTCTTAGGAAAATTCATAAAAATACACAATTCATCCACATTCAAAACATTTAATTGGGATTTTTCCACCATAATTTCCTCTACCTATTTGGTAATTATTGGATATAAGAGACATGGTTTTTTCATTCATTTTATCATCTTACTTATCTTCTGAATCACTGGGTTCAGCAATATCAACATCTTGTATTTTCATCTTTCTCATATCTTCAAAATTCATTTCATCCCTGGTCTTCTTTTTGAATGTAAGATCTTTCCTTATCTCATATTCCACAATAAAGTTATGTAATTCATAAAGAGATAAATCATATTTATCTTTTAAGGAAGAGATTTTGGAATCAAACCTATCAGGGAAGTTTCACATGATTTTCTTAAAAATGGTAAAATATTACAAGACATCTTTGAATCCTCTGATGTTGAAAAAATATTCATTAATTCTAGTGAATTACTCATTAACTGTTTCTTCATCTTCTATTATGATATATTTGAACTTGCTTTGCCATATTTTAAACTTTTCTTCCATCACTTTGGTGTCTCCCTTAAAGATAATATAGAGTTTCTACCAAGTTTCTTTGGGTGTTTTGAGACCCATAACCTTCATAAAAACATTTTCTAAAAAATAAATTATAATAATATTTCTATCTTTCCCATCAACCTCAATATTTATTTTATCAAAAAACATTATATGAAAATTTTTCTCAATGGGTGAAATCCCAATTGTAGCTACATCAATTATCTCTAGTCCAAGAGATAAAATACATGATATCGTCCTATTTTTTCAACCATGATAATTTTTACCATTGAAGGTAGGAATATCTCTATATGTTCACTAAGTTGATCTTTTCCATAATGAAGATATAAAAGGGGAACCTTGACTCCGATACTAATTAAAGTTCCAAAGGATTGTTAGAACTACTGGGGGGGGGGGTTGAATCAGTTGCGGCCTTTTAAAATTTCAAATTCTATGAAATTAACCCCTATAAAATATTATATTTTTATCCTTATCAATTCTTTATAAAAACTCAAAAGTATGAAATGATATGAAAGTAATGTAAGACATGCAAGATTTTTAAGGTTTGGACCTAGTGTCAGAACCTACATCCTTATCATGGAGAATCTTGTCATTCCATGGAAATTCAATCTTAATAATAAGTGAATAAAACTTGAGCCAACTACCATTATAATACTTCTATCTCTAGATAGGAATGATTATACCTAATTTCATCAGTTTATAAAAAATTTACTTACAAAACTGATCCTTCAAAAATATGAGAAAATTTGTAAAAACATCTCCTAAAAGATCATCTGGAAATCTCCATCTGTTTTTCTCTATCTAGTAAGTGTTTTTATGGTGTTCCTCTATTTTATTTGGAAAATCTCTCTCTAGTGAACCTCATTGAAACTTCCCTTTTTTCCAACCCATGTTCTGTCCACTGAACAAAATCACTGCACCTCACTGTCTATCCAAACTCTCTGTCTAGTACCTCTGACTGATATCTTCATCCACTCCCTTAGATAGAAATATCTTCCCACTTACACTAATCAAAACCTCTATTTGAAGTTCTGATAAGAGAATCTATTCAACAACACTACTTCAATTGGAAAGTAATATTGGTTGGAAACTCGCATTAATACACAAGATTCATCATTTAAGATTTTTGTATGGGGTGAGTAGTGTTAGTATGATTTCACTTTGAAACTCATTTTTATAGGTGTTCCTAAAGTGGAAAAGGTGATAACTCAATTTCATTTTCCTACTAAATCTAAATTCACTGAAAGCTTCTAAATCATTCTGGAGTTTTCTAGAATAATCATTAACCTTCATGAAAAATCCAGTTAATCCAAACTTCCTCAAAATTAATTTACCTCAGTATTAAGGAACTTATTCAAACTTTCTTACCTAAGATAGATAACAACACATTGATATAATAGTTCAACACCATTAAGGTTATTGGGGATTTACAAATTTATGCAAAGCTTCTTAAAAACTTCATCCAGTGGAAGTTCATATGATGAATTCTTTACAAACTTCTCCATCCGATTCTACTCTATCTTCCTTATGTCCAATTTTCATTGATCAAAGTGTTGGAAATTCTATTTATGGTGTATATTTTCTCAACTAAAACTTCACACACCACTTCAAATACATGATTCATTCTGATAAAACTTCTTAGAATCATCTATCTGATGAAAACAACTTGTTTTTTTAAATGTTCATCCATCTATTGGATCCTTATCCATCTATTATACTTCCTTGCATCTATTCATACTTTTCTATATTATATGGTTCATCATTTGATGGACCCAAACCATTGAATTTATTTAGTATCACACTACAAAAATTCTCAACATCAAACTTCATACAACCTGTAATAAAAATTTTCCACTTGTACATTATACAAACTATCTTTCTATAAACTTCAACTGTCTCTGTTCAGTGTACTTGTGATGTTAAATATGGTTTAATACATTGTTAAAACTTATAAAGAATCCTGTTACATGAGAATTATCTATCTAGTTCTCTTCTTGGATTTCCTCTGTCTGATTCTTACCTTTATGTAAGTTATGTAAAACACTGACAAACTTTACACAATGCTTGTTCTACCTTTATATAGGTAGTGAAAATTTCTTCTCTTACAATCTCCCCCTTTGTACTTCTTTTAATATTTTTTTATGAGCATGTATAGAAATTAATACTTTGGACTTCTCACAAACCACCATCTGATAACTTCAAAAACTGTCTATCCGATGACCTGCATCTGGTAATATATGTCTGGTAATATTTTTGAGCTTCACTTATTATAGACATCATACAACTGCATCTCCATCCATTCACAAAGTATCTAGTTTGTCTGTAGAACTATGTTTGAAACTCTATGCCTGGTGATCTTCATCTGGTAAAGCACATATAGTATTTTCTTCCTCGGTTTGTTTGGTTACAAAGTGAATTTATCGCCTTGTATGAAATAACTTGGATCATGAATTTCATGATATTATAAACATTTAAGAATCTATTATCATTTTATGAATTAAGGAATTTTTTTTAACAAAGTTAAGGAAAGTTCCTTCACCTTCTCCAGTAAATTCATATGAAAAACACTCTTAACAACTTTCAACAACTTATTTCTCACCTGTTTAACAAAAAATTTCATAATAAAATATATTGAAAACAAATAAAAAAATTTCTTATGAAAACATCAAAAAGGATATTCATTTTTTGATGTTGATTGCGATGGATGTGGGGTTGTAATGTGTAGTTTTTAGAGGAGATAACGATGGATTATCAGATTGTTGATGATACTGGTTGGTGGCTCCTCTTACTCAATATCTATGGTGGTTTCCCTTAGCATGGATGATGGTATTTTTTGGTTAAGGTGTTTTCTATTAGGGTAGTGGTGACCTCTCATGAAGGTGTTTTAGACAATAGTGGTTTGGTTTAAGTTTTATTCCTAATTAGTCTGCTATGGCATTCCCCAACTTGTCTTTCAATGTGAAGGTTGCGGTCCATGGTGCTCGGTGATGAATCTACTGCGATGGCTTTGGTTTGTCTAGTGGTGATCAATGGTGGTCTATTCATGAGTGTCACATTGGAATGTGTTGTGATTTGTGGTGAAATTTCACAATCAATATGGATAATATAACATAAAAGGTTGAAAAATTCTCAAACACGGAAACAAAAAATTGTACAATATGGTTCAAATAAATAGAATAAAAAACATGACAAAAGATTTCTAGATTCATTAACATGTATTTACAAATCCATAAGAATATTATATTACATAAATAACCATCTACAAAAAACCATAATAAACACAACAACATACAATGACAAAAATGGGGAAAACAACACATAAATTCAAGGTGATCAAAAAAATTATAATTAAACAAATAAATTAAAATCATATTTGAATTTATTAAATAAGTAAAGGTAAGTTCAACAATTATAGTAAGGAGAAAGAAAAAATAAAAAGTAGTAAAAAACATAAAGGATTTACATGCTTTATTTAATAAATATACGCGCATGGGGTGGGATCATTACATGATTTATTATTAAAAATAAAAAGAAGTAAAATAGATTCAAATGAAACAACAACACAATATTATGCACACTGCATAATAGAAATGAACAAACATGTACATGAATTGAAAATTTATATGAATTTAAAATAAACCAGAAACATGACAAATACCTCCCTTACTAGGGGTATGATATCATCTAGTCAAGATCCTCCAGTCTTGGTGATAATGTGGTTATTATTGATTCCTCGTTATCCAGATTATCCCCCACCAAAATTGATGTCGTTATCTCTAGAAAATTGAAACTTCAAGATCATCATTGGGATCTATGAAGTAGCATGAGGATAATCTTGGACTCCATACCCCTTTGTGGTCAATCCTCATGTGAAACACTAATGAAACACTGAAAACTCTTTATATGATGCTTCTCCAACAAGGATGGTGATTACAACTACATATGCTCCTCCTCCTCCCCCTTCGGTGAAACAGGTCTACTAGATCAGGGAGCTACCACTCCCACATCTATCTCAATGAACAAAAGCACCAAGCAAGGGGAATCACCATGATGAATTATTGTTGAGGGGATACTTGAATAGGATACCTAAGAAACAAGGCAAGCAAGCAACAATGATACTACAAGAATGTTCATGCATGTGGTCAAGCACATTACCAGTGTAACAATCAAGGGCCATGAGTCAGATGTACATAGGGAAAGTCCCACTGTGTATATAAGCTAATAAATAAAATACAATATAAAAGGCATATTAAAATGCAATTTAATTATAAAAAACTATTGAATACGAATTCAAAATTTTCCAACTTAGTAATTAAATTCATGGACCACAAAACTTAACATGCAATCACACTACATAATCTCTACCTTACAAGTTATATCTATTACCTCGTGATGATTATGCACCACCTACCATAATTAATTCAAGCATAATATCCTAAATAGGAAATACTTACAAGATACAACAACAATATTTCCCCTAACATGTATCAAAATGAAACACATTTCCCAAATTAAATGACATGAAAAATAATTACTAATAATTCTTTGAATTTAAACAAATCTAAACATAAAAGAAGAATGCACCTATACTTACCTGATTCAAACTCTAAGATAGTTCCATCATGGAAGTTCTAAACCAGATCATTAATACCTACAACATAAGGTAGAACACAACACTACCCATCTTCTAAAACCATTAAAAAATATAGTTCAAAAATTCAAAAATAAATAACTCATTAAATATAGTCCATTCATGCAAACCAATAAAAAATAAATAAACACGTCAAAACACAAGAATAACAAACTATAAACTAGAAAGAGTCTCCATCTGAACCCAAAAAAACCAAGGGTGAAACACCTTAATTGTCAGTTCAAACCAAAACATGGCTGAAGCCAAGCCATACCACAATGAAAACCACCACCAGGAAGAATTTCAATGCATAAAAAGATGAATCCTTAAAGAGGGTCTAGAATTTACACCTAGAGAGATCACTCTACCTAAACCAAGCCAACCGTAAAGTTTCTCAACAATCGGTTACCATTAAAAATCACATACATCTCTAATGTCCTAAGGAAAATCTCTAATATGTGAGAAAAATTGATGATCTAATATAAGTTAGCTATAAAATAAGTAAAGAACCTCATCTATTCTAGATTCCCAATGAAACAAGTCTCCTAATTACTAGGAAATCTATAACATGCCACTAAAGGTCCAAAAAAATAAGTCTAAGAAGCTTGATGACCAACTAAGAAAGAAACAATGACAAAAAACCCAAACTATCCATGACAAATCACCCTTCAAAAATAGGTAAAAACCTAGAGACACCAGCCTAAACCATGACATAAGTAGAGAAACAAAACCAGAGATAAATACTAGATCACTCCTAAGGAATAAAGGAAAAATCAAGGAGATAAAAAATCTGTAGATACCTTTCCACACACCTCACTACTAACCAACACTCCTCACTCATTCCAACCTCACACTAACCCTTTATACTTAAGAAAATAAACATGATAGAAAGAGACTCATAAGAAATAAAATGCCGAAGAAGTTATTAGAGGAACAAACCTAATTAAACCAAGTGGCAGTGATGAAACATGACACATGGAGTTAAGATCTCATCTTCTTGGATGGATTCATGCTACACACCCATATAGAAGGATGGATCATATTATTGGAAATAAAAATAAAAGAACTAGAAAATAAACCCCTTAAAGTGTTATATTTATTAACCAAGATTAAAAATTTAAGATCTCAGACTTCTAATGAGGTGAGTTACTATTTAATTTTTGGTTTAAATCCCTTAAAGTTGGTTAATGAATTGTTTACCAAGTGTATGAGGAGTTTTAGAGATGTTCAGGGGGTTTGGGAAACAAAAGAGGGGTGAAAGTGGCATCCAGTACATGTTTCATGGTTGGAGCATGGTTAGTAGTAATCATTAACCCTAACCATACTTTCTTGAAGGTAGGGTGCATAGATTTTGAAACCTTAAAATAGGGGAGTCCAAATGATGGGGGATTGGATAGAGTCATCATGTACAGTCACTACATGATTTTTCAAACTGTGTGGGCTCTCCAGGAAGCCATGCAACATGGACCCCTCTTAAATAGAGGGTGGCACATAGTTGGCATGTGGTTTGAACAACAGTGCAGCCAGGCCATGTGCCCCATTAAAATTTTAAGTTTTTACCATACCCCCTAGATATTTATGAACCCTTACCTAATTTTATTCTTTATTTCTCCTACAGAAGCCAGGGGTGATGAACCATTCCTCTCAAAATTCCCAAGGATTGATCTCACTCATTTCTAAGTAGTTTGGAGCACCGTTGGGAGAGGATTAAAGATTTAGGTGAGTTTAACACTCCTATTTCTTCTTTTTTCTGGATTAGGGATTGTGGAATCATTCTTCTTTTTATGAAGATATAATACCCTCTTTTTCTAGTGGGTTCTAGGTTGAGGCTTTAAATGCGGGTTTTTTCCAAATCAAATGCTAAGGTTTAGAATGTGGTTGTATACAAAATCGAGGTAGGTGGTGTACAATTTATATCCCATAGTCTTGTTGATTTTTTATGTGTATATGGATGTGATTTTGAGACTTTGGGCTGTCTGTTTGGCTTTCCATGGTAAAAATGAGGAAGTAATTGGTTAATTGATGAATTAAACTCCTCATGATCCCCATGGGATGTATTGAGGTTGATTATATTGGTTTAAGTGCCACCCATGGGGTGTGCCACTTATTGAACATGGAATTGAGTTGTTAAGTGTAAAATTGAATTGTTATGAGATATATCCCATTATAAATATGTTTATATGTTAACTTAACTTATAGAATAAACCTAATGGTAATTGTGTATAGTAGTTTACATCGAATAAGGGGGTGTTTGGTATAATGCGAATAGGTTAAATGAAATAAAGTGAACATGTTAAGAAATTTATGGGTTGTAATGGAAATGTGTAAATGGATTATGACATGTGAATGATGAATGTGTTAAATGGGTTAAGTTGTGAAAAGGGAAAATGTGTTAATGGTATAAGGCATGTAAATAAAAAATGTGTTAATGGGTTAAGGAATGAAGTTGGAATATGTGTTGGATGAGTTATGGTTGTAATTTTTAAATGCGTTTAATGGTTATGGTTTGTGTTTAGTAAATGTGTTATGGTTAAAGAAGCGTGTTCACATATATTGGTGGTATGTGGGGTATTGGACTTGAGGCTCTATGCCCATGGGTCGAGTTAGAATGAGGCTATAGACCCCACCCCTATAATTCATGGGTTAGGGAGTTAGACTAAGGCTCTATACCCCTAATAGTTGCATGTGATGCAACTACCTAGACTGAGGATCCGAGGTAAGTATTATGTATTTTTTGGAAATGTTTTCCCTAGTGATATAAGGAATGTGAGTTTTACCCTTATGCGTAGTTTTTGTAGCCAACATAGCCTAAAGTTTATTTAATGAAAAATGATTAACCCATGAAATAAGTGAAAAAAATGGATAAATTGAACCTTTTTAACTAGTGAAACCAGGTTTATCTCCTGTTTATCATGTTGTTCATTATGTACATGCATACACTATCTATTTAGACTGGATATTTTATATACACTATTGGCGATGACATACTGAGTTAAACTCACACCTTACTTAAGCCGCCATTAAGTACTTGAGTAGAATTCATGGTTTTAGGTTAGGAAAAGAGAAAGGGCCCTATGCTAAATGGATGATTGGGCATGGGATGTGCATGGTGGAGGGATCCAGACTTGGATTTATGACCCATTTTGGGGATTTTTTAGTTTGTATTTATTTTGGGTTTTTTCTTACACTTGGCATTATATGACATGAAATACAATATTTAATTTTTGGTTATGGGTTTCACTAAGTTTTAGGAAATGTATATGTGATACATGTTTTTCCTTTATTTATTTCCTTTATTTCATAAGTTATCTACTATGGATTACTATGATAAAGAGGGTATAGTCTACTCACATGTTCTATTAGAACCTTTTTCTAGTCGGAAGCCTTTGGAGTATGGGGAGGTGTGCTTGAGGTCATGTGGGAACCCATCTCAAAGCATCAGATATAGTGGCTACTAGGTCAAGGATGTTAAAAAGTGGTATTAAAGTGGTTCTTTTCTGTTATTATTTTATTTGGGAAGGTATAAAGGAGGTTAGGATATGTCGAGCCTTGCCAATGAGCTCATGTATGGGATTATCTAACCCATGTATGAGGGAAAACCCAATTACCTAGGGTGGGATTGTTGTTCTTGATGTGTGTTGTTACAGTTTAATGATATTTCACCATTGAGTGATGCACTTGTTCTATGATGTGACTATTTTATGTTATTTTGGATCATGCTAGAAATGGAATGAGGTTGTGCATATATGCATCATTTTAGGAACCTAGGGATATATGTGACATGCATCATGGTAGGAACACATAGGAAAGATATGAAAAATGTAAGGGATATAATGCATCTCACTTTCCTTGAAATTCAAAAGAAATGGTTTTCAATAAAAGATGATGAAAACAGGTAAATGGAAATAATGTAAAATAATGGTTAAAGAATGGTGACAAATAAAGTGTCATAAATGGTTTAAAATCTTATTGTGACAATTTAGAAAGGTAGAAAGGTGACTAAATGGGAAATATTTATGTTGTGAATGTAAATTGGTCAAAAAGGGTGTATAATGAATGGCTTGTGACTATGTTAGTTGGTTTAACCCATGTTGACCATGGCCCATGGTAGGGATGGTTGATGATAACGATAGATATATGACTATATTTGTTTTAATAGTGTGTACTAAATGGGTTGTTTATGGTTAGTGGAGAGTCTTCCTTTGTAAAAAATGTGGAAGCTTTATATTATGTGTTTTGAGATGTGTGTTTGACATTATAGAGAAATTCCACCATGACGATATGTGTCAGTTGGTAGACATGAGGATATTGCAGATAATTCTCCACTAGCATCAGAACAAGAAGCCCTATTGGTCTAGGGTAACCAAGGGGAAGATCAGTTCCTTGATAACTTTTCTCATTTTATAAAGATTATGGAATGAAACCTAGAGTGGGTCATGCCGAGTATATTTTATTTTACTAGAGAGTTTCAATTGCAGCACCCTTATAAATTTTATAGAGAGGGTGGACCCGAGGTAGAAGAGTTATGGATAGAGACCATCCAGATGATTTTGGACCACTTGGAGACTCCTCTTAAGAAGATATTCAAGTTGGAATCTTATATGTTGCGAGGATCGAAAAAACACTGGTGGGATATTATGGTTCAGACTGAGTAGGAAGAAGGCATATTGTAGAATGATTTTAAGGAAAAGTTTCTGGAATATTTCTATATAGAGACCTTGAGATAAGAGAAGGCTAAGAATTTTATGAGGTTTACCTAGGGGACTATGATATTGATGTATTATGTAGTCTACTTCACTAACTTGCAATGCTTTGTTCCGGTGTTGGTAGGGGATAGAGAAGCCATGAAAAGTAATTTTAGGGCAAACTTTGACATGAGATCAGGTCTCAGGTGAATATATTATGTTTAAACAGGTTTACTAAAGTGGTGGACCAAACCATTATTTCAAAAGGGAATCTGAAGGAGTATTTTGATGGTGGACATGAAATTTTAGTTTGGTGATATAGTGGTGTGACTTCTGATAGTAGGAATCATCGCTTTGAAGGTTTTCACTTGGGTGGTGGTGGACTGAGTACCCAAGGAAGAGGTTTGACCTCTTAGGGTGGTGACCAGGTGTTTTGTTATTATTATGGAAGGTCGGGACATATGCATGGTTAGTGTCCCTAACCATCAGTTGAGTGATGAGCATATAGAAGGTTGAGGCACGTGTTGAGGTTTTGTAAGAGCCCTTGCGAGTTGGAAATTGATGGAGGATCGAGGTCGATGCATAGTGCAGGTAGGGGGTTGGTTTCCCCATACTAGGTAGGTAGTTGGAGTTTTAATTTTCATACCAGTCGAGGTGGAGAACATGGTACTCTGAGATTATAACATATATATTAGTAGGGTAGTGTAGCAACAAGAACTCAGGATGAAGCCTGGGGTTGAGGGGCATGTCATCTTCATGTAGTTTAGCCATCATCTAGAGGTGGAAAGGTTGTACCATTGATAGTTTGAGGTACGATTCTTATAACTTACATGATTTCTTATTATTTATTTGATATAGGTGCCTCATATCCTTTCATATATGCTCAGTTTGTGAATGTTTTGGGTCTAATGGTGGAACATATGTGTGGGGTTGTGTCGATTGACACACTATTATGAGAAAAATATATTTGATAGTGTAAGGAGTATGCCCTTGAGGTTGGCGGGTGCCGTTACCTATGGAATTTGTTCATGATCGAGATAGTAGGTTTTGATCTGATATTGGTTATGGATTTTATGGTGTTTTATCAATCCCATATTGACTATTACCTTCATAGGGTAACATTCATATCTCTTGAGGTTGATACTTATATTCATCGTGGGGAATGGGATATTCAAGAAGGGCATGTAAGACCAGTTTGTCAGTAGTTGAGTGAGCTTAAAACCCAATTGGAATGTCTCATAATTAATTATAGGGGAGTAGAGAATATTGTATTTTCTCTTATGGTGGATAAGTTTCAATATGTGTTTCCTGAGGAATTTTCAAGGCTTCCACCTGAGAGAGATGTTGAGTTCATGATAGAGTTCCTTCCAAGAGTAGAACCAGTTTCTATTCCTCCATATAGAATGGAACCAACATAACTTTAGGAAATTAAAACTCACTTGTAGGAATTAGAGAATAAAGGGTTCATTCATCCAAGTACACCACCTTATGGATCTCTAGTTTTTTTCACTAAGAAGGTCGATGGGATGTTGCGGTTATGTGTCAATTAATGGAATCTAAATAAGATGATGGTTGAGAACTGGTATCCTCTTTCATGAATTAATGATATTTTTGACTAGTTGAGAGGTATTTATGTGTTTTCTAAGAATGATATGAGATCTGGGTATCATCAGTTTAGGATGAGACCTTCTGATATACAACAGATTACTTTCAGAAGTAGGTATGATTTGTATGAGTTTATTGTTATGCCATTCGACCTAACGAACACACCGAAAGCTTTTATGGCCCTGATGAATCAAATATTTCACATGTACTAGAATCAGTTTTTAGTTGTCTTTGTGGATGAAATATTGGTATACTCAAAGACTCATTATGATCATTCCAAATATCTTGACATAACCCTGATTACACTAAGATAGAATAAGATATACTCCAAGCTATCAAAATGTAATTTTTGGATTATAAGGGTACATTTATTGGGTCACATCATATTTGAGGAAGGTGTGTTGGTGGTCCCAGATAAAGTGTAGGCAGTTTTATTTTGGGAGCATCCTAAGAATGTTTTTGATGTTTGAAGTTTTTTGGGTTTGGTGTGCTATTATCAAAGGTTCATCAAAGATTTTTCCCTTTTGTAAGAACTGATTTTAGGCTTGACCAAGAAGGGAATCAAGTTTGAGTGGTTTGGAGAATGTGATAATTCTTTTTAGGAGTTAAAGAAGTGGTTGAACACTGCATCAATTTTGATCCTACCAGAATCAGGTAAGGAGTATACTTTTTTTTGTGATGCATCTATGTTGGGATTAGGGTAGTGATGATTAAAAATGATTAGGTTGTGGCAAATGTGTTACGAAAATTGAGGCCACATGAAAAAAATTACCCTACGCATGATCTTGAGTTAGCCGTAGTGGTTTATGCCTTAAAATTTTGGAAACATTACTTGTTGGGAGGAAGGTTTACTATGTATGCCGATCATAAAAGCCTTAAGTAAATATTCTCCCAACATGAATTAAATCTTTGATAGTGAAGATGAGTTGAGTACATGCAATACTTTTATTTTGAGCTGGTATACACACCAGGAAAGGGAAATGGTTTTGTGGAATCTTTGAGTTGGAAGACTCAAAACCAGGAAGTTCAGGAATCTAGTTTTGAGTGGAGGATGATGGAGTTGTTTGCTGAGATTCACCTTGAGGTTTAGTATGGACAGGGGTAAATGAACCTTTCATCCTTGGCGGTTGATTCCATGCTTCTGATTTAGATCAAGGAGAGGAATTATGGGGATCCAGAGTGTTTGTCTTTGAGGGAAAGTCTTGAAGGTGGGAAGTCACCTTTCGATTAGACTATTGGTAATGATGAGATCATTTATGTTCATGGACATGTTATTTTTCCTACTTGTATGTGGGAAGAATTTATGTGTGATTTCCATTCCTCTAAGTGGGTAGTGCATCCTGGTTTAACCAAAATTTATCGTGATTTTTATAGATAGTATTGGTGGTCAAGGATGAAAATGGAGGTTGCGGGTTTTGTGACATGGTACTACACCTATCAGCAGGTGAAGACCAAGCATCAATGACCGAGTGGTTTGTTACAACCATTTTCCATATCAAAATGGAAGTGGGATGAAATCATGATGGATTTTGTGGTGGGTCTTCCAAGGATGCCTTAGAAGAATGAATTGATATGGGTAGTTGTGGATCAGTTGACTAAGGTGGAAAATTTCTCACCAATTCAAGAGACCTTCACTATTGACCATTTGGGTGAGTTTTACATTCAGAATATAGTGTAGTTTCACAGGGTTCCATAGACTATTGTTTTGGATTATGATCCATGTTTTACTTCACACTTTTGGAAGGGGTTACAAAATACGCTTGGTACCTAGGTGTTTTTGAGTATGGATTTCCACCCACAAATTGATAGGAAGTTAGGGTGTACTATTTAGGTGCTAGAGGACACATTGAGGGAATATTTCCTAGACTTTGATGGATCGTGGGAGAAACACCAAGTATTTACCGAGTTTTCCCACAACAATAATTACCAAGTGATGATTTAGATGAAACTGTATAAGGTGCTCTAAAAGAGGCCATGTAGATCATTGTTATATTATATGAAGGTTGGGAATCAGATTGGTTTGGATTGAGTCTCATGTGAGAGATGTTATAATAGGTTTAGTTGAGTTTGAAGCATATGGATATGGCTTAGAGTAGACAAAAGTCATATGCGGATCGACGTTATTGACCTGTTGAGTTTTTTGGTGGGTGATTGTGTATTAATTTGGGCTTCACCAATGCTGGGTCACCATTAGATTCAGAAATAGTGTAAGTTGGTGCCCAAGTATGTGGGTCCATTTGAGATTGTGGAGAGGACCATACCGGTGGCATACCGATTGGATTTTCCATAGCGGTATAGTGGAATGCATGATGTGTTTCATGTGTTACAGCTTCAACAATATCATCCCAACCCATCTCTTATGATTGAAGTTGAGCGTGTAGAGCTAGAGGCTTATGTATCCTTTTAGGAGCATCCAATTTGTATTATGGATCATAGTGATAAAGTTTTGTGGGGAAAGACTGTGTCATTGGTTTGAGTATTATGAAAGCATGATAACATTCAAGAAGAAACTTAGGAGAGGGATAATAATATGAGGGCCCAATGTCCCAATCTATTTACCTTAGAGACTCAGTGATGCTTGTGAGTGCATCTTGAGGATGATTTGTTATAAGGTGGGTAGGTTATAAGATCCAAAACTTCTAATGAGGTGCATTCTTATTTAAGTTTTGGTTTAAATACCTTAAATTTGGTTAATGAATTATTTACTAAGTTTATGAGGAGTAATGGAGGTGTTACGGGGGTTTAGGAAATGAAAGAGGGGATAAAGTGGCCATCTAGTGCATTTTGCATAGTTTGTGCACAGTTAGTATAAATTGTGCACCCTAACCATGCTTGCCTAGAGGTAGGGTGTAAGGTTTGTGAAACCATGCAAGGGGGGATGCCAAACTGTGGGGGCTTGGACAAATCCATATCACATGGTCACCACATGTTTTTTCAAAATGTGAAGGCTCCCTAGGAAGTTGTGCGACCTAGACACCTCTTGGATAGAGGGTGGTGCATAGTTGGAGCACAGTTTGACCAAACATGTGTCCAAACCATGCACCCCATTAAAAATGTGGATTTTTACCACCCCCCATGATTTATGAACCCTTACCTGATTTTATTCTCCATTTCTCCTAAAATAGACAAGTATGATGAACCATTCCTCCCAAAATTTCCAAGGATCTATCTCCCTTGTTTCTAAGCCATTTGGAGCATTGTTGGGTATAGATCGAAGCTCCAGGTGAGTCTAACACTCAACTTTTTTTTTCTGGATTAGGGCTTGTGGAATCATTATTATTCTTACAAATATATAAAAACCTATTTTTCTAGTGGTGTTTATGTTTATTATTTAAAGGTGTTTTGTTTCTAAATAAAAGGCTAAGGTTGAACATGTGACTGTCTACAGAATCGAGGTAGGTGGTCTACAAGTTATATCACATAGTCTTGTTGATTTTTTATATGTATGTGGATGTTCTTTTGAGCTGTTGGGATGTCTGTTTAGTTTTCATGGTATAAATGATGAATTAATTGGTTAATTTATGAATTAAACCCCCATGATCCCCATGGGATGCATTGAGGTTGATTAGACTGTGTTAAGGGCTACCCATGGGGTGTGATTCGTCTTGAACATGGAATTAAGTTGTTAAGTGTAAAATTGAATTGTTATGAGATAGAGCCCATGATAAATATATTGATATGTTAGCTTGAATTATAGAATTTAACTAATGGTAATTAAGTCTAGTAAGGTAATGGCAATAATAGTAGGTGAAAAATTACATCTAAAGAGAGTAAACTACCTAGCTGAACAAAATCAATCAAAGAATGATGCAAAGTAAAAGCTACTAAATAAATCATTTATAGAAAAAAATTTGATACTGAATTTTTATGGCACAAAATTTTAACCAATTTGGCCATGATACCAATTTTTATGGGCCACATTGTATTGATAGTCCACACACGGTGGCCAAGTGAAGGATATATTCCCTAAATCTATATTTATATATGATATATTTATGGGATGTATATCACCTTTCATGTAAATTATAATTTTCACGTTGAAAGTGGAATATCATTTATATTGCCTATGATAATAGTTATCATTTGGATAGTTTGATCTTCTATGTGGCTATCATTCAATCATCCGTTTCATATGGAATATATAATAGTTAAATACTTTCATGTATATGATGCATGAATTAGCTGAGGCATTAATACATATGTTATAAATGCATGAATTAACTCATGATTCTTTAAGAATCATCCTTAGAAGCTATATAAATTCACTTCCATGTGATGATAATAGTTTGTGGATTTTATATCCTCAATATTGGTCAATACTCTCTGACCCAATGCTCTCTTTCATCTTTCTCCTTTTCATATAAAGGTACTAGCACATCGTGGAGAAAATATTAGTCCTATCCAAATGTTAGATGGTTTAGTTTTACTTATGGATACAATACATAGAGGGTATGTCCTTTGGATTCCCTTGGTGATATTTATCAAACCCATGAGATGGTGTTTGAATATGTTTCAGTGCTCTATAGTGTTTGGTACATGTGTTTTATGGTATTCTTTATTTATTTTTACCACATTTTCATTTATCACACGCGAGAGATCCTCAGATTTGGTTTCTAATTTCTTATGCTATGTTTAATAAGTGTTATTATATTTGTACAAAACCTAATAATGTTATCGTATGGAACTCATGATTTAAATTTATGAAATATTGGATTAAAATGAATAATAAACCAAGAACAACACATCACTTTTTAGGTTTTTTAAAAATCTGGAAAAACGGTTTACCCTTATGTAGCTAGGTTGCATAAAGGTAACCAAGGATTTACCATTACCCAGAGTGGTTTGTGTAAAATTAATCTATCCTTACCCTTACATAGACCATTCAACATAAGGGTCACCTAGTATTACCCTTACACAAGCAAGGATACCCGAGGCTTACCCTTATGTGAAGGGTTCACGTAAAGGTAGTCTATATTATAACCCTTATGCAAGTGGTTTGCATCAAGGTGTTACGTAAGGGTA
This sequence comes from Viscum album, assembly GCA_963277665.1. Lineage (NCBI taxonomy): Eukaryota > Viridiplantae > Streptophyta > Magnoliopsida > Santalales > Viscaceae > Viscum > Viscum album. Next base: position 2,087,903,243 of record OY728132.1, read on the forward strand.
TGATATTGACCACTCTTATGCGTAAAGGTAGTGCATGGTTATAAAAGTTTACATAAAGGTAACCTAGATCTTACCCTTACACGAAACATCGGTACTTAAAGGCAACGAAGGACTTACCTTTATGTGAAGGTGTTCACATAAAATTAAGAGCTCAGTACCCTTACATGGCATGAACTATATATGGTTCAATCCTATTTACCCTTATGTAGACTATCTATGTAAGGTTAGAAGAAGGTTACCCTTACATAGAATAGGTATTCTACATAAGGGTAAACAAAAAATATTTTAATTTTTTTTCTTTAAATTCTTAAACGATTTTATTGATTTATAAAATGTTTATAAATCATGATACAAGGTATTTTGGGAATATTTAATTTATAAAGGGTTTATAAATAAATAAATAAATAAATTATAAATGGTTTATAAATATTTAAATAATTTTTTATGAAACTTTTATTTTTACCAAATATTAAATGTTAATATTCGAAATACCTTTTAACAAATTATATGACATGACTTATGATTTAGAAATAAAACTGTTTATTTAGAAATCATAAGTAATAATTTATAAAGGGTTATAAATTATGAAATAAATCCAAAATATAAAATTTTTATATTTAAATCACGATTTTTTCATAATTAATTGTTTTTAATTATTCAAAATAAAAGGGGGGAATTATTTGGATATTATTTAAACCACATCAAAAGTGTTTTGATGATTAATATGATCAAGGTTTAAATAATGAATAATGATATGATATTTAGATTATTTAAAATGTTTTCATAATAAAAATTGTATTATGAATAGTTTATAATTCATATAATATAATATATTTAAAATAGAAATTCCATATAATGATAAATATTAATGAGTTTATATTGGAATGAATATAAAATGTTTATATTCAAAAGTATGGAATGTCTATAATGTTAAAGCTAAAATTATAAAAGAGTTTATAGTTATATTTTATTTATGAATTGTTCATAAATGTTTATATCATGTTTAAATATTTGAATTGTTTATTTATTTAAGTTTTATTCCCTATTATATTCATGTTTAGTAAATTGTTTAATAAATGTGAAGGTTGTGTGTTATTTAGTTTAATTATTAAACTACATCTAAATAGAGACTTACATTACATGCCAAAAATATATTTGTAATGAATTTTTCTTTTCATATATCTTGACCTTAGTTTGTAGCTAAATTTATGAATTTTAATTTATTTATTGAATATAGTTTGTGTGTATTAGGTTTTAGAGTTATTATGAATTGGATTATCTCTTGGGTAAAGTATCCTCAAGTAGAGGGACTTAGGGTCAGACTACCTACCTATATGGAGTCTTATGCCTTGTCCAAACCATTGAATGGGGTTGGCTATCTATTTCTATGGGATTTCTCATAGGGATAACTCTATACCTTTACATAAAGTTCCCACATACCTTATACATATGATGTTTCTGGATATGTATGAATATGTTTGACTTAAATTTTTGTATAAGTAACAAAAATTCATGGTTTTTGTAAAAAGTTACACATAAATATGGTTTGAACATATTTATTAGGTGGAGGGAATATTATTATAAACTAAATTACTAAAATCATGCATACATAAAAGGGAATAACATGAGATAATATGGTGAGATTAAAATCCCCTTAAAATAATAAGTGTGAGATTCCTTCCAAAGTGTAACTTTCCAAGACCTTGATCATCCAACCAGGTAGATCATGCCAAACTTGGGTTCCCCTAGATTATCTTGTATAAGTAAAGCAAGGACAGGTGACCCCGAATCATCCTTGGGTAGGTAATGAAAAATATAGTTTCCCATGGATTGTCCTTTATTAGCATATTATTGTCATTTGTTTTGGGTTACACTAGCTGGGAGACCCTAATAGGATTAGTTTGTTAGAGTAATAGAGTTGATTTTATCCATATGATGGATTGGACAAAGGTTTGTCCACTCGACTATCCAAGATTCATATATGTTATGATTGGGATGATTCTTTACCTAAATAACTAAGTGGTGAGAGAAATGACAAAGTGGACTCATTTCTTAGCAAAATATATATCTTTTCCTACTAATAAACATGATTCAAAAAATGGTTCATCATTTTAGTGGAATCCCATTTAATAAAAGTCCTTATTAAATAGTTAACAATACATGATACTCGTCTTATAAAATATTCTATTATAGATAATATTTTTTGGAGTTGGTGCCTTAAAACCAACTTCTTTGTAATTTATGATAACTTGTATTCTTGATTTTGATTATTAATAAACTCCTTGTCACATCATGATTGTTCTTCTACGTAACATAGTATGTGATAATGTCCTAAGAGTAGCTATAACACTAAAAGGTCATAGCAGTTCCCCACTACGATGAGAACTCATAAGTTCTATGACACTATTCTTGAATATATGTTCTATAGATGAACTATATCATTTGAGGGAAAAAAATGATACATGATATTAGGGGTAGAGACTCATAGGACTTTGAAACACCTTCTCATGGTGTACGCCCTTGGTAATATCCATAATGGATATTATGAGAATGAGACCCGCTAGTAGGAAATCCACATTTTTATGTGTCATTGGATGTTCCTATCTGTGGATACGTGTATTGTTCCTTATACTTTAAGATTATTATTAATGAGTATTATGAGTCACACACTTAGATTTATTGATGAAAACCATGATAATAGATGTTCTTGGCGAGGTAGGATATGTTGTGTGTGCCATGAGTAATATTACATTAATGAATAATGAGAGAAAAGTTTTATCCCTTATATTCATTAACGAAAGTTCATATCTTAGGCCCTTTGATGGAAATGATATAGATTAAATAAATCCATTACCATGGTGTTATATAGGCAATTTTTATTTCCAGAAAGTTAAATAAAGAGATATCGATCACATAGGTTTATAACACTGGCGTGCAACATACTCGATTAGAGATATTGTGATAAAGGGATTATATTACACGGTAAGTGTTCATATGAGATGACATGTCATTTTAGCATTAAATTCTTTCTCTATGGGTGCCTTGTCATGTTGCTAGATACTAACCTTGGACTTTGGGCTACTTCACCTAATGCCACTGAGAAAGAGTCCTAGAGGGTCACACACTAAGTGTGTCCAGAGTCTCAATTAAATAATATATTACTATTTACTATTTAATAGGTTGAATAGATATTATTACTATATGTGGTTTAATAATTATTTATGTATGCTTGATAGCATTTATTCCATCACTAGTTATTTGAGAGAATATATTGTGAGCAAAATATTTAATAAATGTTTATTTTCTATTTAGTAAATATAATATTTATTCATTTATGGGAGAATAATGTAGTGATATTTATATAATAAATAAATAAACATTATTAAAGGCTAATAAATATTTTTGGAGGAATGGCGGACCAAGTTTAATGGTCCGACGAGAAATGATAATATTGAATATTATTTAATTAAATAATATTTAATTATAATTCACAAGTTAATAACATGTCAAGAAATAATAATATTACTATTATTATTTGATATGGGGTTTTTATAGGATTAAATAAATAATAATGGAACTTTTGAAATTATTTTATTTTAACCATATAAATACAAATACCCAATTATGTTATTTTATCATAAGCTGGTTCGATTGCGCACAATGGATTTGGAGAAAACCTCTCAAGACTAGAGAGCTATATTATCCAAGAATTATATCAAGAATAGAGAGCAATACTCCCCCACCAGATCAAGGAGAATAATTTGGAAGCAGTTCTCAAGGTGATGAAAGGCGGAAAATGCAAGCTCAAGGATCTTCCATGCTAGCACCCAAAGACTCCTTCAGAAATATTCGAAGATTTGTGGAACACATGTGGATCACCACTAGAGTAAATCTATGCTTGGTTTCTACAACGCAATAATGGTGCACTATTGATCTGTCACCAGACACATCAACGAAGAAAGAATTCCTTAGAGGCAATTCTTTATCTAATTGAATTAATTATAAACAATATGTGTTGATCCCTCTCTCTTGGTTTTGATACAATTATTATTTGTCCATTTATTTGACTTAATTACATGGATCATGTCATTCATCATCATATAGATCTCAAATTAATCATTGATTATATAAAAAATTTAAGTTGAGAACTTCCCATCACACACTTCCACTATGTTTGGAACCTACAATATCATCATCATAATCAAGCTAAACTTTGTGAACAATCATTTATATGGATAAAATTAATGTAATAAACTCCTTAGGCTGGTAACTTATAAAAATTTATTAATAAATATTGGTAATTTAAGAAAAGTTCTTAAGAAAAAATTTTATGTACTAGAATAGTTCCTTCCTCAATAACCAAGTGTTGAAATTGTTCAACAAGTGAATCTAGATGCTTATGAAAGTATAAAGTGATTCATTTAAGGTTTCAAAGGCATTAGATGCATAATGACCAAAGGAATCTTAATATTCACTTATTCACTCAATATGATTATCTATATAAATTATTTTAATTTCATATACTCAATATGATTGGGTACGTCAAATGATATTCCTTATGATTGAATATGCTAAATAACTTTTTGAGACTAATGATTTCCTTAAAAATTTAATGGTTATAAAAACCAATTCTATTATTCTAAAATATATATGATATCGACTGTTTTATTTACAAGTGTTGTAAAAGTTAGAATGTGAAAATAATTGAAGTTAATATCTTGAAGGTTGTTTTCAAGTAATAGAGAAAAGGAGTTTCTACATTGATAACTTGGATTCTTCAAGCTTGGATGAACTTGTCATAATATGTTTATTATCTAATTTTTTCTATTGGGAAGATCATGAAATCAACTAATGTTTAATAAAATTAAATGAGATTTTTTTTGATACATATAGTTATGATTTGTTCAACTCTATAACATACTTTAAGGAGAGACTAAAAATATCTTATTTTAGTTAGGGAATTTATCATATTTTCATATACAAAAATGTTTTGACAATACGATTGAATTCAAAGAACATTTTATTGATATTCTAAAATTATTGGGAGTATATATAGACTTGGACTATGATGTCAATGTTCTAAATTACTATATAGATAACAAAAGTAGGTAAAAGTTCAAACTAGAAGAAAAAAATTGGTTGAAAAGTTTAACAATGTTTCTTCAAGAAGCCAATAAAAGTAATTGAAACCAAGGGTTTTTAGGAAGGAAGAGTTATAATTAAATATGATTGTATTATCCAAGATATAGCTGAAGGATTTTTTGAAGATCCATGGAATTTCTATGTAAGTTATGGATGTTATAGAAATTAATTATTTGATTTTTAAGGCTATTTGATATCAAATGTATATTTTACAATGTATTGTAAATAGATAGGAGTTCAAAATCCAAGGAAGATTAAGCTTTTAGTTTATATTCATAAGATGAAGTAAATTGTTACTATATAAAATATTGAATGTAAAGAATTTTATCAATATCCAATGAAATATGCGTATCTTCATCTCATTTTGAAAGGCGTGGTCGTGGGCACTTTCAAATGATGTTTGGTTTTGGGTTACTTAAGTGCAACAGAGTGACTGACCAAGGTCATCTCTCAAAGGAGGAAGAAAATTAAAAAAACTTCTTAAAGGTATTATAAAAAAAATAAATAAAATAGAATAAAAACTCCACTTGAAAGGATGGGGGGGTGTTGTTTATCATTTATAAAACTAGAAGAATTTTTCTAGAAGAAGATTGCATTTTTTTGTTTTTAATTTTGAAATGAAATTCGACACAACAAGAAGATGTTTTTTTTGAAAACATTTTAAAAGGAACAATCGATATAAATATACCTATTAATTTAATTATTAGTAATTATAATTTAAATTAATATTCACTTAATTATGATCCCCTAACATGTTAACCCCCTAACCCTACGAGAATTAACCTTACCACAAAGATGAAGTGAATTAAACCCTAGGCTATCTTCGGAACATGTAATCGCAGCACCCTACTTTGATTAATGTTATAAATTTAGCTTATGGTCAGTGGTAAATTAAGGCAAATGTACATTCTGGAAAATGAGGATGAATTGAGCTTAGGTATTATATTTTAAATCTATAAATTTATCCAGCGTGGTCTTGTTTTACCGATTAAGTTTGCGCTCTCTCAATTTACACAATACTCGACCTCACATGTTTTTGTGTTAATTGTTAAATTGCTTGATTAGTTTCTTATAATTTAAAAACTCAATTCATGTATCATATTAATTTAATTACATTAGCTCAATGATTCAGAATAATTAAATAAATATGGTATGAGATAGATCGATCACTAAGAGAACTACTCTTCCATGGGCGGTGTGGTCATCGTGGAGACGTTTTGCATGAGCAAAGGATTGAAAGGGTAGAACCCAATATCATCTTCACTCATGATTCCAACCCAAATAGTATGAGTAAAGAAGAAGATAATTTAAAAAAACAAAAGAAAAGAGAAGAAATAAAAGAATAACAAAGTAGTTTATTACACAAATGAAAACATTACAACATGAAGAAGAGGATAAGGCTTCGATGAGGGGATCCTTGCTTCAAGAGCTACCCCTCTTAAAATGGTTGGAGAATTTGGGTGAAACCAATTATCCTATGCATTAAATATCCTAATTCACGTCCCAACCCCTAAAAATAAAAAAAACACTAATTTATAGAGTGGAGGGGAGGATAGGTTTAAAGAGGTTTCAAGTGTGAATGGGGAATCTCAGCGAAATATTTTAACACAACTTTCACCGCCCATTTGACCTCCAAAACGCATGAAACAACTATTATTAAATAATAACTATTTGTTCCAAATTGGGTTAGAGAGTTCCTCTCAAAAATTTGTTCCAACCCAAGCTCGAATGAAAGATTTATGGTCCAAATACAGAACTAATTTCCAATTCGCTGGGTCGAGCCCACCTTTGACTTCATGGTCCATTTAGTCCAACCAAATTCATGATTTAACTTTAATGTCCTGAAGAAAAATTGTATCCCATTAATCCAGGAAAATATTTACAAAATTTAAAGTTCAAATAATAAATATTAAAATATTTATCTTCAAAATACTACAGTGCAATATAAAGGGTAAAACTGGAATTTCCATCAAATTTTCAAATGAATGATCTAATCCCAAATATTTTATAAATAAACATATTTAACATAATGTGAGGAAATTTTATCATTTATTATCAATAAAATATTCAATAAAAAAGTGTTTTATCAACTCCCCCCACACTTACCCTTTTACACTCCTGGAAAAAACCTCATATCAAGTAAACATCAATATCAAATCAAAACAAATTTTAAAACACATATCCTTGAGATCCAACAATTCCACACCAAAAAAAAAGATATAATTCCTCATAAAAAACCATTATTTCAAGTTCTCCATTTACATCATTCAATATATTTCCACTTCATTTATCCTCCCATGCACAAAATACTTACCTCACTTGAATTTTCTATTATCGCACAAATGTCAATTTTTCAGTAATGTATTTCTCATCCAAACTCATACAAGGGTCACCATAGGATTGATGAATTCTTACATCACCACCATATGTGAGTCAAGGACATAAATTTTTCATGAGGAATTTTTAGGGTTGTTCTGTGGCTTTTAGTTGGTAGGATTTAGATGTGAAAAAAATTCTGAGGCTGAATGAGGAGGGCTTGACTCTTTTTGATGCAAAATTACATTATTCTAATTGTCACTCAAGTATGGTCTCCTCCTCACTCATCTTAGTATCAATTCAGCTCCATCATCACGAAAATTCATGGAAAGTTTACACCATTCATCATTTCAGCAACAAAAATGTCAATCCTCTCAAATATAGTTTTTCATGAAAGCTCCAGAGAGGCACAACATTCTTTCTTCATCAGAAGCTCCAGAAAGGCACAACTTCTTTTTTCATAAAAGCTCCAGAAAGGAATATATTTCAACAGAATGATTTTTAGAAGCAAAAACATCTCTTCAGAATTTAATTTTCCACCTAAAGTATCACAAAATGTGGTAGAACAACACAAAACAGTCCCCCCACACTTAATTTCAACTAGATTATGCAATTTCACTTCAAGAGTTGGTTGGATAGGTATAATTGGCTTATAATGTGGAAAACCTAATAGTTTGTTCATGGATTATAAGGGCTATAAGGATTAAATGTTCAAGGTAGGACATTATAAAAAATATTCTTTGAAATATGGGCTTTAATACGAAACAAATTCCTCAACCATTTAAAACATAAGTACCTCATACCCTTAAGTTTTGATAGGAATAAATCAAATTTTAGTTAAATCAAGCATGGTTTGGTTCTATCAAGAAATTAGGTAGATGTAAAGAATATGAAAAGAATGGTTCAGAAGCCTCACAGAAAAGTGATTTCAAATATAAAGACAGTGAGATGTGGCATGGGATTCAAAATTTAGAGTAATTTTCATGAAATTACTAAAGATTTGAACTTGAAACAAAGTCATTTTCAGCATTCATTTAAGCTCAGTTTCAAGGGATAATTTTTTTCACTTATTGATATGGATTTCAAAATGAAGATTATAATCATTTCAACTTAAAAGTTTCAAAAACACAAAAAAAATGAAAAATAAACACACAAAATTTGAAAAAAATACACATTTTTTTAAATCATTGAAAAATAGAAAAATAGTTGAAATTACTAAACTAAAATGTTCCATCCCCCACAATTAAAATATTGCATTGTACTCAATATGAATTCATGAGATGATATATGAACATGAAATGTAGAATTTTAAATAGGAGAAAGAATAAAAAAGTGAAAGGATTAGGAACAACCTGATATGCTCAAGTGATGATGGGGCCATGTAGTGTGATGAAATCCATTGCATCAGTAGTAAATCCCTCAATGTATCTCTTTAAAAGTTTCCCATTGACTATAAAGCTTCTTCATGTGTCCTCTTGTGTGATCTTCACTTCACCATAAAGAAAAACATTAGTCACAACATAAGGAACTAACCACCTGGAACACAACTTACTAGACATCAACTTCAGTCGTGAACTATAGAGCAAGACTTTCTCTCCAACATGAAACTCCCTTTGTTGGATCATTCTATCATGAGATGCTTTTGATCTTTCCTTGTAGAGCCTTGAGTTCTCATATGAAGATAATCGAATCTCCTCAAGCTATTGAATTTGTAGCTTCCTTTGGATTCCATCTTTGGCCAAATCTATGTTGCATTTATTTATATCCCAATAATCCCAATGATCAACTTCCATGGGGAGATAAAATGATTTCCAAAAAACAATATGAAATGGGGACATACCAATGGGTGTCTTGTATGATGTCCTATAAGCCCAAAGTGCATCATACAAGCGCTTTCTCCAATCTTTCCTATTCAGCTGCACAATTTTCTCCAAAATTTGTTTCAACTCCCTATTTGAAACCTCAGCCTAGCCATTTGTTTGAGGGTGGTATGGTATTGATGTTTTTTGTGTCACCCCATACTTTTTAAGGAGGGAAGAAAAGTTACGATTGCAGAAGTGTGTCCCTTGGTCACTGATGACGGCCTTTGGTACTTCAAACCTGCAAAAAATCTATGCTTTGACAAAGTCCACAACAACATGAGAATCATCATTCCTAGTGACCTTAGCCTCCACCCATTTACTCACATAATAAAAAGAAACCAAAATATACAAGAAACCAAAAGAACTTGGAAAAGGACCCATAAAATCAATGCCCCATACATAAAAAATCTCACAGAAAAGTATGGGTTGTTGGGGCATCTCCCGTCTCCTAGAAATGTTCCTAGTGTATTGGAAATGGGAGCATGACTTACAAAACACATGGGCATCATGGAATAATCTATTTCAATATAATACAAAGTCCAAAACTTTCCTAGCTGTCTGTTGGGGTCCAAAGTGTCCACCACAAGCAAGTGTATGACAAAAATGTAAAACAGACTCCAACTCATGATCAGGAACACACCTCCTAATAACTTGGTCACTACACATTCACCATAGATATGGATCATCCCACACATAATACCAAGACTCACTTTTTAACTTTAGGACTTGATGTTTATTTAAATTTTCAAGGATTTCAGAGGAAACAAGGTAGTTAACTAAATCTGCATTCCAAGGATGCGTACCTGAGATGGAATAAAGATGATTATCGGAGAAAGTTTTCTGAAGTGGTGTCTGGTCCAAGGTGTTATCCTCTAGTGTGTGAGTAAGACTAATCATGTGGTCCACCACCATGTTTTCTAACCCCTTATTTTCATTTATCTCAATATCAAATTTCTGAAGAAGGAGCATCCATCGGATAAGTCTGGGCTTTGCATCCAACTTCTTCAATAGGTACCTCAGAGTTGCATGGTCAGAAAAAACAACTACTTTAGAGCCCAATAAATATGAAAGAAATTTATTTAAAGTGAATATGATAGTAATAAACTTCTTTTATGTGGTTATGTAGTTTTATTGGGCGGAATCTAGTGTCCTTGATGCATAGGAAATCACATGTGAATGTCCCTCCACCCTCTGAGATAAGAAAGATCCAACTGTAAAGTTAGAGGCATCACACATAAGCTCAAAAGGAAGTTCCCACCATGGGAGATGTATGATCGATGGAGTGGTCAGACACTTCTTTAGCTCATCAAAGGAAGTCCTGCAATAATCATCAAACACAAAATCAAAATCCTTTTGAAGTAATCATGACATAGGAAGATAAATCTTACTAAAATATTTGATGAAGTGTCGATAAAATCCTGCATTCCCTAGGAAATATCTAACATCACACACACATAAAGGATATGGTAAGGATGAAATATTGTCTATCTTAGATCTATCAACCTCTATCCCATGTTTTGACACTACATTCCCTAAGACAATTCTATGCTCTACCATGAAATGACACTTTTCAAGGTTCAGGGCCAGATTATTCTCAATATAATGATTCAACACCTTTCCCAAACTACTTAAACATTCATCAAATGAGGATCCATACACTATAAAATCACCCATAAATACCTCTATGAAAGTCTTAATAAAATTAGAAAAAATACTCACCATGAATCTCTGGAAGGTACCCGGGGTGTTGCAAAGTCCAAATGGCATCCTTCAGTAGGAAAATGTACCAAATGGACAAGTAAATGTTGTCTTATCCTAATCCTCCAGAGTAACAGGAACCTGAAAATATCTAGAAAATCCATCCAAGAAACAATAATGTGTCTTCCCAGCTAGTCTCTCAAGCATTTGATCAATAAATGGGAGGAAAAAATGGTCCTTGTGTGTGGACTGATTTAGTTTCCTATAATCAATACACACATGCCAACTGTTTTGTACCCTCATTGGAACTAACTCATCTTTCTCATTTTTAACAATAGTAACACCACTTTTCTTAGGAATAACCTGAGTAGGACTCACCCACCGAGAATCTAAAATGGGATAGATTATACCTGCCTTGAGCAATTTTTCAACCTATTTTTTAACAACCTCCAAAAGTGTTGGATTGAGTCTCCTTTGTGGCTGCCTAACCGGTTTAGCCCCATCCTCCAAAAGAATCCTATGCATGAAAATGGAGGGGCTAATGCCTGATATGTCAGCCAAGGTCCACCCGATTTCCCTAATGTTCTCCCTTAAAAGATTCAAAAAAATTTCTTCATGTTCAAAAGGGGGATTATTAGCAATTATAACAGGTAATTTTTCACCACTTAATAAGTATGAGTATTTGAGATTTGATGGAAATGGATTGAGTTCCAATGTAGGGGGTTGATGTATGGATTGATAAATTGAAGGAACTGAAATATGTGCATAATGAACATTAGTATCATAATATACATCATCAAAATCATAGAATAAAGAATCAAATCCATCAGCATACTCAACAACCATGTCATAATCAGAGTTCACATGATCAAAATAATAATATGATTCCATTTCAAAATCAAATCTAAGAGAGTCTTGTGCATTATCAATAGGTGTCGAAGTACTCTTAGACATCAAACTAGAACCAATACTCATAATCTCCCTAATCATAGGATAATAAAAATCCATGGGGTTTTTATTGGTGGTTCAAAATAGGAGATAACAAAAGCAGAATGTTCCTCTGATGGGTACTTCATAGAATCCATAATATTAAATATCACAACTTCATCTCCAAACTCCATGGAAAGTGCACCCTCATTGACATTTATGATATTTTTTGCAGTTTTGAGGAAAGTCCTACCTAAGATAATGGGAGCACATGAACTTACCTGATCGTCCTCCATTTTAAGAATGTAGAAGTTTGCTGGAAAGATCATGTCTCTTACCTGGACAAATACAACCTCAAGGATTCCCGCTGGATATGCCGTAGCTCTATTTGCCAACTACACCACTACTCTCATCGGTTTCAACTCACTAAACTGCAAAGAAGAGAATACAGAGTGAGGCATCACATTTATGGAAGCTCCCAAATCACACAGAGCATCTAAAAAGTGTAACTCCCCTATGGTGCATGGGATGATGAATGTCCCCGGATCCTTGCACTTTATTGGCATTGCTATAGTTGGTGTAATGAGTGCTGACACATTCGTTCCAAGATTGATCCTCTCATTTTCCTTGAGCCCTCTTCGATTGTTACAAAGTTCTTTTAAGAATTTCGCATGCCTTGGGATTTTCTTAATGGCTTCAAGAAGAGGGATTTTTATCTCCACATGCTTGAATGTGTCCAAAACCTCCTTTTGTATTACCTCTTCAGCCATATTCTTGGTTTGTAAAACTGTATTTGGAAATGTAAGGGGTTTAGGAGGAACATCATCAATCTTTTTCTTACATTCATCTTTCTCCTTGGATTTCTCATTAGTTGGTATTAAATGGGGATTCTCTAGAGTTAAGATGAATCCCGATGGAATGATAGGTGCAAATGTATCAATTGTTTTCTTCCCACTTCTCAATGTGATGGAACTGAAATTCCCTTTGGATTTGAAGTATGTTGGGAAGGTAGATTTCCATAATTCTTACTTACCAGTTCATGGAGGGCATTGGAAATCTGGCTCATTTGAGTCTTCAACTCCCTCAGCTCCGAACCTTGACTCTTCAGCTCATTCTATTGATTAAGAACAATTTGATTCAAAAGATCATTAGTGTTAGAATCTACCTTTAGTTGAGAATTTCCTTGTTGTTGGTTTATTGATGCTTGGGCTTCAAATCTTATTTGGGGGTTTTGGAAACCTTGTTGGTAAGGTGGAGGCTTTTGGAAGTTTTGTTGAAAAGGGGGCCTTTGTTGTTGTCCAGATCCATACCTCATGTACGATTGATCCTTCCACCCTTGGTTGTATGTTGGAGCAAATGAATCAAACTTCTTTTGGGGATATGTCTGTTGTTGCTGCTGATATGGTCTCCTTAGAAACACTGATGCGCAATCCTCCATCTCTTGTAGTTATGGGAAATAGTCAGTTGGGTGACTTATCTCAATGAAAATTCCATAAGGCCTTGAAAGAGGGGGTTGAGATGTCCTTTGTGCCAAATCAATATGTCTCACTATAGTGGTCAATTCTTCCAACTCAGTATCAATCAAATGATGTTCAAGAGAGGAAGGACTTACCTGATGTACTCCCTTGACATGTGGTGTACCTCAATTGCCAAAATTTTGGGAGTTTTGTGCCATATTTTCAATCAACACACATGCAGCTACTGGTGTATTGTCCACCAATGACCCTCCAACTGCAACATCCACCATGATTCTCTCCATAGGTGTGATTCCTTTGTAGAAGTACTGGATGAGGAGTTACTTACTGATTTGGTGATGTGGCCAGCATTCACACAACTTCTTGAATCATGTTGAGTTGGTATATAGTATGATAATCTCTTATGATACCAACTGAAGGATCGAAATGAAACTGTAGATACTCAATATACAAGATGGGGGGGGGGTTAATTGTATACTTTAAAAATTCCTTAAGGAAATTTTGTATAAAAAAAATTCACAGCACCTCTAATTCTACACACTTGCTTGATTCCAGAAATATGATTCTGAGAATGCAATTCCAGAAAAGTGAATCTGAAAATGAAACTTAACAAAAAAATTACAAAGATAAAGATTCTACCTTAAAGCGTATATAATATTACTAAATCAGAGTGTACAAGTATAAGAAAGTATAAGATATTTATATTTTCCTCAACAAACAAAATGCAGTGGAAAACTTGAAACAATGTAAGTAATAAGTAGTAAATATTTTAACCTAAAGAGAAGGGTATCCAAAAACCTTGGATAAAGGTCCCTTGATTTATAATTTCAAGAAAGTCTGTCTTACCCACACTAAGGTAAGCCCTCGATATGAAGATCAGATTCTGTCCTGCTATCCCCACAAGCCCTCAACTTCAAGGTAGTCAGCACCTCTACCTTCCTATCCCTGGAAGCCCTCGAATGTACTCAACAACATTCGGAGTCGCACGAAGCAATTCTACATGAAGAAAAGTTTGAACAAGCCATTCAAACTTTCTGCACGAATCCTGAGAGTTTATAAGAGCCTATCTCTCTAGAATTCACTTACATAGCATGTAAGTAAGTTCTGCCAAAAGTTAATGTTTTGAGCTTATTCAAATTAGATCCTATTTATAGGCACGACTTCAATGGTCGACTCCCTCCTCCAATGGTCATATTTTTCCTTGAATTTAGGAGGGACCTGTACACGTGTTACTCAAACAACGGTTAGTTAGTAACTGAATGTACTACATTGTTTTATAACTAAAATATGAGTAAGAAAAGATATGGTAACATAACCAAATTCAATTATTCAGAATTTAAGAAAAATGAAAGTTCAGAGTCTACCAAAAAACTATTCAGAGTCTATAATACAAGGATATTCAGATTCTATTTTTAAGAGAATTCGGAACCTGTATTCTATAGAATTTTAGAGTATGAATTCATAAGATTTTGAAGTCTGAATTCATAAGAATTTGGAGTCTGAATTCATAAGAGTTCAGAGTCTGAATTCATAAGAATTTGGAGTATGAAATAATAAGAGTTCGGAGTCTAAATTCAGAGAACTTGGAGTTAGAACTCATAAGAGTTCAGAGTCTGAATTCAGAGAACTCAGAGTCAGAACTCATAAGAGTTTGGATTCTGAATTTAGAGAACTCGGAGTCAGAACTCATAAGAGTTCATAGTCTGAATTCAGAGAACTCGGAGTCAGAACTCATAAGAGTTCAGAGTCTAAATTCAGAGAACTCAGAGTCAGAACTCATAATAGTTCGGAGTCTGAATTCAGAGAACTTGGATTCAGACTCATAAGAGTTCAGAGTCTGAATTCAGAGAACTTGGAGTCAGAACTCATTAGAGTTTAGAGTCTGAATTTAGATCCTAAAAACAGAATGCTCTATATCTAAGTATTATTTGATTCCGATGTTTTAGATATGAAATCGAAATTTACACTTAGAAAAAATAATGAATAATGGAAAACATGGTAATGATAAATTTTCTTGGGGAAGGAAAATTTCTTTATGAAGGTAAAACATAGGGTAAAATGAAATTTTCCTTAAGATAAGGTATTTGTGATTTTCAAAACAAGAGGAAATGGGGAAGCAATAAGAAAACCTTATTGACTCAACAATCTCTCCAAACAAGAATGAATGGAAAAGTTATAAGGAAACCTTATTGACTCAACAATCTCCCCCTTTTTGGAAAGCACAAACATCCTTATAAAAAAGAATATATATAAGGACTTAGAAAATATTTTTCTGGAATTTGAAAGTAAAACTTATCTCCCTTCACACATGAGCAATGAAGAATACTAATAACCCCCCCTTAGGCTTTGGAACACTAAGGATCATATTATAGATTTCCGGAATGAGATTTTTCATTATCTTGAATACAAAAATCTTTGTAATGAAAACTCCCCCTTAGATAAACCCCCCCTTAGGGATATTTCTTCTTTACTCAGTATTCCTTTTCCTTTCTCCCCCTTTGTGATTTTCAAAAAGGATTTTGAGGGAATGGAAAAGAAATTATGATACCTAAAAGATTACTACAACACATCCAAAAAAACAACCAAACAGGAAATTTCAACAAAAGATTGGATTGGGTCTATCATCCTTTCTTTTACTTGGGAATCAACTTCTTCACAATGGTTTTCATCCTTTTGAGCTCATTGTGATCTTCCTCATCTCACTTTAGAATCTGATCCTAATCCTCAGCTTTCTTTTCTAGAGCTTTGATTTTATATTCCTGAGCTTTGAGAACCTCTGCCTGAGCCTTCAGGACTTCTTCCTGCTTGAAACTATTTTCTTCTATCTCAATCTGAAGATCTCTTTCTCTCTTCCAACTTTGAGCAACAGAATACAACTTCCCATTCAAATCCTTCACTTCTTGAATCTGAGTATTCTAGTCAAGAGTTATCTTTTTCTCAAAGCTATTCGTGAGATCCTTGATTTTACCATCTTTAATGTCAAATGCCTCCTTGACACTATCTTAGAACTCATCAAGACATTTTATGTCTTTTATGGTTTTCCTTGTCCAACTGGTCATCTTCTTGCATGATCTTCTGTGGGCTTTGTAGTTGATGAAAAAATTCTTGTGATCAACCTCAAGATGGACACACTTGTCCATCACCATGGACACTGAATCCAATTTTTTGGTTTAGGGTGTAAACATTATCTTGCCTATGGGTAGAAAGAATAAACTCTTCCTTGGAATTATAAACTAAGCACTTGTCATTCCTAAAATTCACAAGTTAACCTTCATCACATAATTGACTTATGCTAATGAGGTTTTTCTTAAGATCTTTGACAAATAAAACATTTGAAATCAAAGTTTTTCCAAAAAGAACGATGTTACCTATACCAATAATTTCTCCCTTAGAATTATCTCTGAAAGTTACTTTTCCTCCTTTCATCTTGATAATATTTTCAAAGAAGTTTTTGTTACCATTCATATGCTGGGAACATCCATTATCCATGTACCAAGTATTGCTGTTGGTACTTTCCTTATTTTCCTAAAAATAAGAATGTTAGATTTTTGGAATCCAAAATTTTTTGGATCCAGAAATTTCAGAAAGAATAATCTTAAGTACCCACATTTTCTTTAAAAAATAGGCTTTATGAAATCCTAAAGACTGGGTTTTGTTTAAAGAACAACTTTTTTCCCAGTGTCCACCACACTGACACTTGGTGTACAAGGGAGCATTTTGTGGAACAAAATAATTATTGCTAAAAATCGGTTTTGAACTTGTATAACCAAAACCAGAATTATTCTTATGAGGTCGGATTTGAGAATACATCTTATCAAAATTTTCCTTACCTAAGGTAAATTTTGACAAACACTCCCTCAAGGAAAATATTTCTGACTTTAGTCTAATAACTAAGTTCTTGTCTTCCAAAACATTAGTTTTAGAACTAGAATTAGGCTCAAAAACATTTTTCCTAGAAATTACATTTTCTAGATCCTTAAAAAGTTTATCCTTCTCAGAATTTACTTTCTCAATTTTTTTTGAAATACTTTCAAAATCAAGGGTTTTCTTATCAAGATCTTTAGAAAGATCTAATATTTCCTTAGTAAGTATAGAAATCCTAGAATTTTCCTTATCAAGATTTTTTTTGAGTTTGGAATTTTCATTCTCAAGAAGCTCAGCGAACCTAGAAACTTCTTCATAGGTAGGTAAAGTATTATCTTCATTAGAAGAAGATTATTTATCATAAGAGTTATAATATTTTCTATCACTATAACTAGCATTCAAAGATACATTGGTCATGGATTCAACATTGTGAACCTTATCCATTAAGAAATGATTTTCAATAGGTAGTATGACTATTAGACTAAGATTCTTCTATCCAGAAGATTCGTAATCTGATGATTCATCTAAAGAGTCACCACCACTAGCACTCTAGGTTTCATTAGCTTTCAAGACTTTATTAGCTTTAGATTTGTAGTACTTATTTCTGTTTCTATCAGAATGCTTTTCCTTTCTTTTCATTATCTTAATCATAGGAAAATCAGGTCTTATATGTCCATCTCTTTTGCATTCATAACATGTGACTTCTGAATCTTTCTTATCTTTACTTTCTTTCTTCTTGTATCTAGATTGAAAATTCTTCTGTCCAACAATCTTGTTCATCCTTCAAGCAATATTGACTAACTCATTTTTTGAAGATTCACTTCCACTAGATTTGTATTGGATAATAACCTTCTTAGATTTGGATCTAGTAACTCTCTCAGGAGTTTTGGATTTCATATGATTTGAAGTAGTTGTAAAATCAACTCCTCCATTCCCATTATTCTTTTTAACATTATCAGTATCTCTCTTAATTATTGTCTCATGTTGAAGAAGAGTTCCAAATAGCTCATCTAAGGAAATATGGGTTACTTTCCTGTTCTTATCAATTTCTGTTCTCTTGGATTCCCACTCATTGGGAATGATGTCTATGATTTTATCCACAAGAGCCTCATCATCCAAACCTTTTTCTCCCATAGACTGCAATCTATTCACAATTGTCATAAACCTTTGCTGAACTTTGCTTATGGGTTCTCCATAAAGAAAGTTAAATCCATGGTATTCATCTCTCAACATAGATCTTCTTGTCTCTATAAATTTAGAAGTACCAAAATGTGTAACTTCAAGTTTCTTCCAGATACTGTTTGCAGCATCACATCAAGATATTTGACTATAGATGTTCCCAGTCATGGAACATAGAAATGTATTTTGTACCTTATAATTCAGTTGATATTCATGCTTTTCTTGATTGGTGAAAGTACTAACTTCTTTTTCAGGGATTTTATATCCTTCAGTAAGCATAACAAAATTATCCACTCCAGTATTGATAATAAATGTCTTCATACAATCTCTCCAATACTCATAATCATTCCCATAAAAAATAGGAGGTCTGGTTGGATTCTGGTTGTCTATGGAACCAAAATTGATTCCTGCCATCTCAAACACAATATCTTTCCACATAAACTTGTCAGTAATAAAAGTTTGTAAACAAGAAAAAAAATCCTAAGCAAGGAAAATAGAACTAGAGTATCTCTAGGAAAAATATTAATCCGAACATTATGAGTCTATAAATTTGATTATGAAAATAAGAGGAAGAAGAATTCTCTTCTGAATCTAATCGTGAGATTAATTCAGATTGAACCAATCCTCTGATACCAATTGTTGAGTTGGTACGGAGTATGATAATCTCCTATGATACCAACTGAAGGATCGAAATAAAACTACAGATACTCAATATACAAGAGGGGGGGGGGGTAAATTGTATACTTTAAAATTTCCTTATGGAAATTTTTTATAAACAAAATTCACAACACCTCTAATTCCACACACTTGCTTGATTCCAAAAATATGATTCCGAGAATGCAATTCTGAAAAAGTGAATCTGGAAATGAAACTTAACAAAAAGTTTACAAAGATAAAGATTCTACCTTAAAGCATATAGAATCTTACTAAATCAGAGTGTACAAGTATAAGGAAGTATAAGATATTTATACTTTCCTCAACAAACAAAATGCAACGGAAAAATTTAAACAACGCAAGTAATAAGTAGTAAATCTTTTAACCCAAAGATAAGGGTATCCAACAACCTTGGATAAGGGTCCCTTGATTTATAATTTCAAGAAAGTCTATCTTACCCACACCAAGGTAAGCCCTCGATACGAAGATCAGAGTCTGTCTTGCTATCCTCTCAAGCCCTCAACTTCAATGTAGTTGGAACCTCTATCTTCCTATCCCCGGAAGCCCTCGAATGTACTCAACAACATTCAGAGTCACACGAAAAAATTCTGTAGGAAGAAAAGTTTGAACAAGCCATTCAAACTTTCTGCATGAAGCCTGAGAGTTTATAAGACTCTCTCTCTCTAGAAATCACTTCAACATCATGTAAGTAAATTCTACCAAAAGTTAAAGTTCTAAGCTTGTTCAAATGAGCTCCTATTTATAGGCACAACTTCAACAGTCATCTCCCTCCTCCAACGATCATATTTTTTCTTGAATTTTAGAGGGACCTGTATACATGTTACTCAAACAACGGTTAGTTAGTAACTGAATGCACGACATTGTTTTATAACTAAAATATGAGTAAGCAAAGATATGGTTACATAACCAAATTCAATTATTTGGAATTTAAGAAAAACGAAAGTTAAGAGTCTACCCAAAAACTATTTGAAGTCTATAATACAAGGATATTCAGATTTTGTTTTTAAGAGAATTCAGAACTTGTATTCTATAAAATTTTGGAGTCTGAATTCATAAGAGTTCGGAGTCTGAATTCATAAGAATTCAGAGTCTGAATTTATAAGAGTTCAGAGTCTAAATTCATAAGAATTCGGAGTCTGAACTCATAAGAGTTTGGAGTCTGAATTCAGAGAACTCAGAGTCAGAACTCATAAGAGTTCGGAGTCTAAATTCAGAGAACTCAGAGTGGGAACTCATAAGAGTTCAGAGTCTGAATTCAGAGAACTCAGAGTCAGAAATCATAAGAGTTTGGAGTCTGAATTCAGAGAACTTGGAGTCAGAACTCGGAGTCAGAACTCATAAGAGTTTTAAGTCTGAATTCAGAAAACTCAGAGTCAAAAATCATAAGAGTTCAAAGTCTGAATTCAGAGAACTTGGAGTCAGAACTCATAAGGGTTTAGAGTCTGAATTCAGATCCTGAAAATAGAATGCTCTATATCTAAGTATTATTTGATTCCGAGGTTTTAGATATGAAACCGAAATTTACACTTAGACAAAATAATGAATAATGGAAAACATGGTAATGATAAATTTCCTTGGGGAAGGAAATTTTCCTTATGAAAGTAAAACATAGGTTAAAATGAAATTTTCCTTAAGATAAGGTGTTTTTGATTTTCAAAACAAGAGGAAATGGGGAATCACTAAGAAAACCTTATTGACTCAACAATATCCCCAAACAAGAATGAATGGAAAAGTCATAAGGAAAGATTATTGACTCAAAAAATCCCTCCCAGTACTAATACATTGACTGCCCTTATGCTTGCTTGATCCCCAAGATTTCTTTTCGAATAGACATGGCCCTTGATTCTGGAAAAAATCTCTACAAGAAAATACGTTTCAAATCATTCCAACAAGTTACATATTTAGGTTGTAAATAATACATCCAATCCTTTGCAGCTCCATCAAGTGAGAATGAGAATGCTCTTAGTTTTATTTGATCTTCAGAAACATTTCTTGGTTTTATGGTTGAGCAAACCACATTAAATTCTTTTAAATGTTTATTTATATCCTCACCAGATAATCCATGAAATTTTAGAAGAAGGTGAATTAATCCAGATTTCAGTTCAAAGTCCAATTCGATATTTGGGTATGCAATTTAATTTTATTGATAATTAATATTATGTGTGGCCAATTCTTGAATGGTTATATTAAGTACATTTACATTATTTTCAGCCATTGGTTCTTGTTTTATGTTTTAATTCGAAGTGTTTCCAATTTCAATGTTCTTAGAGTGGAGAAATTATCCAACTGTTTGAATGTTGAAACTTCCCGTAGATTGAGAATGTCTGATTCAAACCCTAAGGCTACGTTCAATATCAGGGTCAAGATCTAAGAGATCCTACGGATTAGTTTGTGTCATAAATCAAATAAAAATGAAAATAAGGAAAGTGGACCATATTAAAAAAAATGAGAAGTTTGAGTTGATGGTCTAAGAAGAAGAAGAAGAAAGAAAGAAGAGAAGAAGAGAATAAAATTCAAAATAAAATAAATACCTCTAATTGGATAAAATAATTACTTTCCTCCCTGGTGATGTTTCCAATTTGAAAGGTGCCATCGTGGGTGCTTTCAAATGATGTTCGGTTTTGGGTTACTTAGGTGCAACAGAGTGGCTGACCAAGTTCGTCTCTCAAAGGAGAAAGCAAATTAAAACACCTTCTTAAAGATATTATAAAAAATAAAATAAAAGAGAATAAAAAATCTACTTGAAAGTATGGGGGGATTGTTTATCATTTATAAAACTAGAATAAGTTTGCTGGAATAAGATTGCATTTTTTTGTTTTTAATTTTGAAATGAAATTCGACGCAACAAGAAGATGTTTTTTTAGAAAATATTTTAAAAGGCATAATAAATCTAACTATACCTCTTCATTTAATTATTAATCATTATAATTTAAATTAATATCCACTTAATTATGATCTTATAACTTGTTAACCCCTGAACCCTATGATAATTAACCTTACCACAAAGATGAAGTGAATTAAACCCTAGGCTATCTTCAGAACATATAATCACAACACCCTTCTTTGATTAATGTTATAAATTTAGCTTATGGTCAATGGTAAATGAAGGCAAATATCCATTCTTGAAAATGAGGATGAATTGAGATTAGGTATTATATTTTAACTCTATAAATTTATCCCATGTGGTCTTGTTTTACCGATTAAGTTTGCGCTCTCACAATTTACACAATACTCGACCTCACGTGTTTTTGTGTTAATTGTTCAATTGATTTCTTAGTTTCTTATAATTTAAAAGCTCAATTAATAGATCATATTAAGTGAATTACAGTATATTAATGATTCAAAATAATTAAATAAAGATGGTAGAAGATAGATCAATCACTAAGATAACTACTCTTCCATGGGGGGTGTGGTCATCGTGGGGACGTTTTGCATGAGCAAAGGATTGAATGGACAGAACCCAATATCATCTCCACTCATGATTCCAACCCAAATAGGATAAGTAAAGAAGAATATAATTTAACAAAATATAAGAAAAGAGAAGAAATAAAAGAATAAAAAAGTAGTTTATTACACAAATGAAAACATTATAACATGAAGAAGAGGAGAAGGCTTCGATGAGGGGATCCTTGCTTCAAGAGATACCCCTCTTAAAATGGTTGGAGAATTTGGGTGAAACAAATTCTCCTCTTAATTAAATCTCCTAATTCACGTCCAAACCTCTCCAAATGAGAAAAACACCAATTTATAGATTGAAGGGGAGGCTAGTTTTATAGAGGTTTCAAGTGTGAATGGGGAATCTCGGCCAAATATCTTAATATAACTTGCACCAACCATTTGACCTCCAAAACCCGTGAACCAGCTATTCTTATAAAAGAATTATTTTTTAAAAATTGTGTTGGAGAGATCCTCTCAAAATTTTTCCCCAATACAATCTTGTATAAAGGAGTTATGGTTCAAATACAGAACTAATGTCCAATTTGTCGGGTCTATCCCACCTTTGACTTCATGGTCCATTTATTCCAACCAAATGCACGATTTAAATTCAATGTCCTGAATAAAAGTTGTAGAAAATTAATTCAGAAACATAGTTACAAAATTTAAAGTTCAAATAATAAATATTAAAATATTTATCTTCGAAATACTACAATGCACTATAAAGGGTAAAACTAGAATTTCCATCAAATTTTCAAATGAATGATCTAATCCCAAATATTTTATAAATAAACATATCTAACACAATGTGAGGAAATTTTATCATTTATTATAAATAAAATATTCAATAAAAATGTGTTTTATAACATTTCTCTTATGTGATAGGAGAAGATGTTCAATAACAAAGAGTTGTTATGAACAAGTATGAAATGATTAAATGTATACACATGGTTTATGATTCATCAATTTCTATAACATGTATTGAGAAGAATATATAGATAAAAATATTTTTTCCAAGATAAAATGTTTATAAAAATATTTTTTAATAATATGATAGAATGTGTTCCTCCCATCCACCATTGGTATATATTTTAATAAATACTTCTTTTTAAAATGTTCCAAACACATAATATACCATATATGATATGGAAACAATACCTTATTTGTTTAGTATTCCAACTGAAAGGAAATAAATGTTATTTATTAATAAAAAAGGGTTTGTGTATCTTAATAAGATATTCTGAATATAATATAATGTCCAAGAGGATAGTGTGAATATATTTGGACTTAGAGAAGTTCAAAGTTAACAAATAAAAGATTATACTGGTCTAAGTTTAATGTGAATTTTACTTAATATCCTAAGAGAGTTAGGATGTATTAGTAAACAATAATGTAAGTAGTTACATTATTTCAAGGAAAAAGTTTGGTGGAATAGGGTTCCAAAGATTATGATGAAATTATAAAGAGATCTTAGTATACAATAGAAGGCGAGATCATAAAATTTAATATTGTGAAGTTAAGATGTTTGAATATGTTCAAGAAGTTGAACATTTTGGAATATGATTTCTAAGTCATACCATTATTCAAACTAGATTACTTCATATATGTTTCTCACTAAATATTTTAGTAGGAGGGTTTTATTAGATGTACATATAGAGATGTGATGTGGATTACATATTATGTAATGTGTTAACAAAACCCAAAAAGTGTAGTGAACATAAGGTTGATATGATAGTTTATCATATATGGTATGATAAAATAGTGCTTATATTGGTTTTGTTAAATATTCTTAAAGAATTTAAGAATATTAAAATATATCACATTAAATTTAACCTATATTTTGTCATTATTCCATTTTTACAACATAAATGTATATATAAATATACATTTCATGAAGTGAAATGACAATTGACCACTCAAAGTATGACCTTGATTTTATCCCTAACTGATGTTCATCACGGTCTATTATAATTTATGTTGAAAATTTAAGGTTATAATGAGTAGGATTTTTGTATAGAGATATGGAATATGCTCATGAGACATAATATAAAGAATAAGATTCTTTGCATGTTCAAGATAACCTACTAAGCATACCACATGAAGTGTCATATAGAGATTTATTTGGTATACTAGGGGTGAATGGATCATATTTGAGTCCCCACTACCTGAGGTTGGTGGGATACCTAGAATAAGAACCTTTATACTTTGATACCATACTTATGCAAGTCTTCATATTGATTAGGATAATACAGGGGTGGTTGGGTATGTTGCTGATCATTTTATCAGTTAGAGATTAACCAAAATGGGATTTATCCTCACATATGATGAGTATGACATACGGGCCCTCGATTAAGATAGACCATGGGAGTGTGTGGTCACATCTAGATATTATATATCTATTTTGATAAGGTACATGTGATGTGCTTATCCATAAGGATGAATGGCATGTGATATATTCATCGACTAAACTAGTCTATACTTTGAGAATCGGGAATAGATGAGTTAATTATATGGGATTGACATGTTATATATCCCATGATCACACTATGTATTGGTTTAATGGAAAATATAATAATGCACATTTGTATATGATGTAGACTGGTGGACACAATTATAGAGATACATGTGTTTAATGGAGATCATTCCATATACCTTTATAGCTTGAGTAGCATTAACACTTTTCTAGAGGATACTCTATGCTTACATATATGGATCCAGAAATTAATATTTGTTGTCAATGTTATAAAGGCCCATGAGGTCACACTTTGTGGTTTAATTAATGAGGATTGAGTTTAACTCATAGAGATACTTTAAAAGTATTTTAGAGTTAATCTAAAAGTGTTTTGGATGGGTATTCACAAGGTATTACATGTGATGTAATACAAGGTGAAGTTAATGACGACTTTATAAAAGTGTTTTGGAAGATATCCAAAAGATTTTTGGATATGTTTTCTTAAGTTATTATATACGATATGATATAAGGTAAAATGACACAAAGTCTATTAGGCTTTAGTGAAAGAGGGATATTGAAGGAGATATGCCCTAAATACATATTTATATATGATATATTAATGGGATACATATTATATTGCATGAAAATTATGATTTTAATGTAGAAAGGGGAGTATCGTTTACACTTCCTATGATAATAATTATTGGTTGGATAGTTTGATCTTTAAATGACAATCATTTAATCAGTCGTTTCATATGAAATGTATGGGATTTAAATGAATTCATGCATATGATGCATGAATTAGCCAAGAAATTAATACATGTATTATAAAAAAAATGAATTAATGTATGCCTATTTGAGTAGAAACCTCAAAATCAATATAAAGTAACTACCATGTGATTGAAGTTGTGTGTGGATTTTAGATCCTATTTCTTGGTCGATACTCCCTAATCTGGTGCTCTCTTTCATATTTCTTCTTTTAATAGAGAGGTACCAACATACCATGGAGAGAATATGGGTCCCATTCTCTTTCTTACCTTTATGATCTTTATCAAACCTATGTGATGGTGTTTGAAGATGTTGTATATGATCTATGGTGTATGAAACACAAGTTTTACAATATTCTTCATTTCTGTTTATCGTGTTTTAATTTATCTTACATGGGTGATCCTCAATTTTGGTTTCTAATTTATTACAATGTGTCTAATAAGTGTTATTAGATTTATATGAAACATAACACCAAGATTACTTGGGTATGAATTTTGGTTTTCAAAACCCAAAAAACTGAAATCAAATAACTATATTTATTATTCTGGTCTTATGAACTCATAAAACAATAAAATATGAAATGATATCTATATTACCAAATTCTAAATAAGAATATAAATTATTCAAAAATGGTGAATATATCAAAATCCAATGGCTAATACAATATAAAAACATTCAAAATTCTCAAACATAGAAACAAAAAACTATACAATATGGTTCAAAAAAATAAAACCAGAAATAGGAGAACAAGATTTATAGATTAAATAACATGAATTTATATAACCATAAGCATGTTATATCATATAAATAACCATATAAAACAATCCAAACTCAAGATATATGCATAAAATGACAAAAAACAAGAAAAAAATAACACAAATTCAAGATTCTAAATTAGCTTCTAATTAAACAAATAAATTCAATTCAAATTCAAATTAATTCAAGAAACAAACATAAGTTTAAAAATTATAGGTCTAAGAAATTGAAAACATAAAGTAGTAAAGGACATAGAGGATTTATGTGCTATGTATAATTGGCCTACATGTATGGGGAAAGATTATTATGGGCTTTACTATGCATGAATAAAAGGAGTACAAAAGATACGAATGAAAAAATAGAAAAACATGATGCAAACTACAAAATAAAAATGAACCAACACATACAAGAATAAAAAATAAACCAAAAATAGGATATATACCCCCCTTACAAGGGGAAAAATATCACCTAGTCAAGATCCTCCATGATCTACGCTGATGTGGTCATTGTTGAGTAATTACTATACAAATTATCCCCCTAAAAATTGATGTCGCTATCTCTAGAAAATCAAAACTCTAGGAGCATCACCACGATCCATGAAGAATCCTGAGGATAATCTCAGACTCCCCACTTATTTTTGGTCAATCTTTTCATGAAAAACAAGTAAGCATTATGATCTCATCAGACGCTGCTTCTCCAATAAGGATGATGACACTCTCCACATCCGCTCCTCCTCCTCCCCCTCTAAAAAAACATGGATGCTAGATTAGGGAGTTACCACTCCCACATCTCTCTCGATGAATGAGAGTTCCAAGAAAGGGGAATCACCAAGACAAATCACTATTAGGGGGATAATTTAATGGGGTTCCCTATAAATAAGGCTAGTGAGAAATAATAATATTACAGGAAATCACACCCAATCTAGGACACGCGTATGGTCAATCATGTTTCCAGCGTAACAACCAAGGGGCACACAATAAATATACATAGGGTAAGTCTATTTGCGTATAAAATCCAACAAATAAAATTAAATATAAAAGGTGTATTAAAATTAAATTTAATTAGAAAAATTGGAGAATACTTATTTACAATTCTCTACATTGTAAATCAAATGAATGAACCATAAAATTTAATATGTTACCATACTTTAAAGAATGTGTGATAATTAATGACCTTTTGGGTTGCTTCATCTCATAGTACTCAAGACAATGATTGGTTCAAGGATGTGGTTTCCAAGGCATAATTTTAATGATGGTTATGTCTATCGTTTTAATTTTATGAGTTTTTTTGGTGTAGACTTCTGGATTTTTTGGGGTTGTAGGTTGACTTCCAGGATGGGGTTTTTGAGTTTATAGTGGTTTTTATTGGGTTGTGGAATTAAAAAATCCAATCCAAGTCTCTTGTTCCACATTTGAGTCACTTTTTATAGGTTTATAAACCCATAAAAGTGGACCATTCAATTAAAAAATCTAAAAAAATGAATTTGAGGGAATTTATCTAATAAAATATCAAGTTTATATTACAACCTCTCATGACATAGATTTAGAGAACAGATCAATGTAATTCTTATATGACATAAAGAGGATATAATCACACAACACTATAAAAAATGTCTTCATTATAAGTGGTTGTTTTTTTATCAATAATGGTTATAAAAACCACTAGTAACATAATTGTCTACTTATCATTAGTGGATGTTCATAGCAATCATTGGTATGTTAAAATTGATGGTGTTTAGGTTACTAGTGGTTAAAACCCCCGATAAAAACTATTTGAAGGAATTATTTTAAATTTAAATAATAAATAAAATATTTTAAAGGAGATTTTAATAGTCACTGAATTTGTGAAAAATATTTGAATGGGGTTAAAATGGCTATTAATTTAGATCAATAAACTAATAATTTTTTTTACAATGGTTTAAAACCATTGTAAAATTTTAAAAGTATAAAAATTAAAAAAAAATTTAAGAGTTTAATAAGTGTTACTAAAAAAATATTAATAAATAAATATTCCGCATCATATTTAAAATTAACACACACACACACACACACACATATATATATATTCAAAGATAATTAGAATCATTATTTTCAGATCCAACTTATTGTAGGGTAATCCTTTATAGATAAATAAAGGGTACATAGATTTTATGAGAAAATATACCACACCCTTGTTAGGTCTAAACAAAAAAGACAAAGACACGGGGGGGGGGGGGGTGAACTTTTTTCCTTTAAAAACTTGATAGAAACTAAACTTCCCTCTTGAGATTAAAGTGATTATTTCTCTCTCTCTTAAAGATGAATAAGTGGTAGAAATATAAAAAGGAAAAGAAAACAATGATTTATAGTGGTTCAAGGCACAAAGATCCCCCATTCCACTCCACCAATTCTCTCTCCATGAGGTTGGTGATTTTCACTAGAAATTTATTTTTCCAAGGACTTATACAACTGAGTGTAGGAAGTTGACACCTTACAGTTAAGGTTTTTTACAAGGCCTTTTGGTTCTTTTATAAGAAACCGAAATAACCACAACTTAGTATGAGAAGTTGGAACTCCAAAAATGATTGAGTATGATATTCCAATACTTTGAAACAAATAATATATCAGGATATAGATTTTTAAACAGAATTGGCAAATAGTTTCAACAATAACTAATCTTTTTATATGTTCTTTAATAAAAACAGTAGTATCAAAATAATATTCAATGTAAAACAAGGTTTATTTAGACAAAAATAGATAAAACACCAGGAAGATGATTAAACATGTATGTATCTAAATTGTATCTCTGATAAGTATTATATTGAACTTGTTGAACTGTAAAAAAGTATAAATAATGAAATATAACAGCAAAAACGACAGTAGAACAAACAAAGAACTAAACATGTATCTCTCTAAAGTGTAGATCTAAAGGAAATGAAATGTTATTATTTTCAAACACACATCTCTCTTTGTATATATTCATAAGAGGAACATCTTTGTATATTTATAGAATATGAAATTATTGGTATTTATCACAATGGTTGAACTTTTTTAGGTCAAACAACCATAGGAATATTGCATGATAAATCATGAATATTTTTGTATTCAAAACGTTCAAAGAAAATCATAACTTTCCTTAAAAATAGGAATGATCTAATTTATTAAACACAATACCTTGAATAAATATTAAATAATATTTAAAATGATATTTAATTCCAATGAGACCATTGAAAAAAATGTGAGAATAAATTATAATTCAAAACTTTGTCTTTGACCAAGTCAAATGTAGGGTTTGTCGGTATAGTGATAAAATCCAAAAGTATGGTTAACGTATTACAGTTGATTACAAAATTAGGGATGATGAACGATACGTTTATTCTTCAAAGGTAGGGTTTCTTCCAAAATTATGGTTTCTAATCCATACTTTGACTCCAAATATAGGGTATACAAACCATATGCTCCGTTAAAAAAATGTAGGTTATGAACAAATTTTCTAGATTAATTATAAAAAATATCTAGAATAATTTTTATTTGAGAAAAAAATATCTTCCCATAGATTAAAGAATAAATATAATTCTATAATAAAAAATATTCTAGTAATTAATATCCTAAAACTCACTTAAAGTAACTTCATTAGAAACATAAATGTGGGTGCTTGTGAGCATCAAAATCAAAAATAAATTAATGAAATTTTTGAATCAACACATGATAAACAATATCCCCCATTTTAATGAAAAAAGAATCCATAAAAATTTGTAAAAATTAAAAAAAATAATAGATAAAATTTAAAAAATGTGATAATAAATAAATTTCAAGAACATTTCTCCCCCTTTAAATAAAAACTCGTACAAAGAAAATTTCTCTCATATATATTTTACAGTTTTGTTAACATAGTTATTTCTATATACTTATTATAAATTTTTAATAAATTTATCATGAATTTATCATAAATTTCTAATAAATTTCTCATAAATTTCTCCCCCTTTTGTGACATCAAAAAGAAATTAAGAAAATAGTTTATATAATTTTTTAATATGGAGAATATAAAAATGATATTTAAACTTAGAGAAATATATATATATATATATATATATATATTTGAATTTGAATAAGCTATATAGATGAAGAAGATACATGATTTTTGGAAGGATTATACAGATCATCTGCACTCTCTAAACTTTGAACCTTTTCACTCATAGCAGCTAGAACTCTGAACAAATTTCTTATTCTCCTTCGACCATCTACAAATCTTTGAACCAATGAATAAGATTATAACTATTTAACTGAAAAATATTTTATCACATCAAGATTGACTGAGTAGAAACTTTTTATTTGAGTGTATCTATTTGAATTATAATTCCACTTTAAAAACATCAAATTATTTTTAATAAATTGATATTTCCTTCATATTTTGATACTCCCTTTGAATTGTATCAAAAATAGTTTTTGAAATAAAGGATTTTTTAGCTCTTTATACGATTTTCTAGATGCTTTAAGATCTTTATGCAACTTTACTACCTCTTAATTTAAAAGATCAAACTTAAATAGAATATCTTAATAAGCCATTCCATATTTGACTATTTGAGAACATGGAACTTTTGGTTCTTCAAAACCATGAATTTATTTATCATTTATAGAATATTTTTCTAAGGAATACATAACAAAGGAAACTGACTACTCTTGTAACACCCTGAGATTTTATGAGAAATATTCTTTTTAATTTCATTGATGTCTTATTTTGTACGCTACACCAAAATTAGCTTGCTCTATACAAAACACCATATTATCTTGTATTATATGCAAACACTATTCTGGGCTTGTGTTGCACGCAAGAGCAACCATCATCAATAGCGTGTGTTGTACGCAATACTGAGTTTCACTAAACAACGATATATTGTTATAATATTATTATAAAATAGCCGTTATGAATATTAGTAACTAAATTTTGAATTTTATGACATTATAATTCATCTTACACATTTTATAGAACATGGTATGAGAACAAAATAATTTTTTCGGGTAAAATAAGTATTTTTTTAAAAAATGCAGTTTTGCTGCCTTTTGATGGCGCACCCACTTTAAATATAGTTTTTGACATGTTTATAAGTTTTATTTGAAGAAATAAACTTATTCATTTCAATAAGGATATAAAAATTAACTTTGGATAATTTTTTAATATTTTTCTGTTAACTTTCTTATTTTGATAAATAGTAAAAATACTCTAAATTTTAATTAACTTTTTTTTTCATAGAGATAATTTATATGGTTAAATTATAATATTGAATGGTTTTAAAGTATAAATAGAATATATTTTTACCATTTAATAAAATTTAAGTCATTATCACTAATTTTACACTGAATTCATAGGTAAAAACACTTCAATCTTTTGCAACGTTTTAACTTTTAAAACCTATTTTCTCAATAGCGGGACTAATTTTAAATTAAATACTTCAACTTATGTGTTTTTGAATTTGAAAAAATGGATTCCATATTTGGAATCATTAGTTAAAAATTATTCTAATATGATACTTTTTATTTTTCGACATTATGAATAGTAACTACGATAAATTTTATTTACTACAGTTAAAGGTAAATTGGGTAATTAAGGGTAAAAATATGATTATAAAATTACCCTAAAACCTGCCAAAATTCTATTGGATGAATAAAAGTTGACCTATATCACCTAAGGGTTTTAATAGATTTATTTAATGGACTTTTTACCATGAAAAGGATGTAATTATTATTAAAACCAAAGAAAGTGACAGCATGCCATTCTCTTATATCTTATAAGTGTAATAATTTTAATTTAGTGATAAACTTCATAAAACTTAGAAAATAAATATTCAACAGAAAGATAATAAAAATATATACATCATGTGAATTTATTTATAATTTTTAGGGATTAAATAATTATCATTAATGGTGACACAATAGTGATGTAGAAATTATTTTATTGATTGAAATATCAAATAAATGGTATTAAAAATATTAAAATAAATATTATATGAACAAATTAATATTATCCATGATTTTTTTTGATAAATATGACATGTTAGTAATCTATTAAATATATATTTTTTTAATATATCTTCTGTGTGGATTTTATTTAAATTCAAATAATTGAATAGTGTCAAAATTGACACTATTGATATTTTAAAAAAATAACATATTATTAAATTGTTTAAAAATCACAAAAGTATTTAAAAATTACAAATTTAAAATTATATGGTCTAAAATTTAATAATTTATCTAATTATGGAAAATTCACAACATATAAGTAAGTATTTATAACAATTTAAAAATTAGAATATTATTACCGCAAATAAAATTAAATAGATTAAATAAGGATAAATAAAAATGATAAGGTTTAAAATAAAATAAAAACATGTCTAAATTTGATTGGTTGATGATATTAAAACCCTATCTTACCTAATATTCTAGTTTGAGTCACTTTTTAAGTATTTAAGTGGGGTTTGAGTTTATTATAAATTAATATTTTGAAGGATTCCAAAAGTGCCCCTCTCCTCTCTTATAAAAGGGAACCTCCTCCCTCTCTTCTTCAAAACATTTTTATCCTTAAATCTCAGCCAAAAACTATAAATTTATCTTATCCACTTCCATATAAACATACTATAGGTCCTGGTCTTCTTCAAAGACCAACTTTAGTGCCCTAAGAGGAGGTTTAGAAGAGGCGCGTCGAAGAAGAGGTAATATCCTTTTTCAATTCTTTCAAATTTATTTCTGCTTTTACTTACTCTTATTTATTTGTTTCATTATAAAGTAATAACATAAGTATCACTCATATACTGATATTTTATTATAAATATTAAATAACCCTATTTCACCTTCTATCCATCCTACGGAAAACGAAATCACCGTGTGTGCGTACGTACGGAATACCGTCTCCACGCCATGGTGTAATTTGCTTTTCCACCACCACCTTACTTGGATGGGTATAATAGTGGAAATAATAACTATATATGATTATTATAACATTATACTAATTCTTAGATATTATATAATCCATTCCAATACCATTCAACAATTATGGGAACGATATCGTCGCTCGTGCGTACATACGGATTACCGTCTCCACGACGCGATGAGATTCATTCTCCATGTTAACCATTAAAGAATGATTATAAATTACATATAATAAATAATAATGAAATATACGACATAATAATTATACTAGATTTATGTACATATATGTTTCATTTACTTAATTCCATTCAATTCAATAAGTAAACGAAAACAACGTTTATTCGTACGTACGACCTACCGTCTCCAAGAACGGTGTATTTCATTCCATTTATCGATCTATCATATATATTTATATGCTGAATATATATTATATATAAATCATGTTTTAAATTTTGGAATTAAGTAAATCAGGATATAAGTAATAATATCAAGAACAACAAGTCCAAACACGTACGATAAATGAAACGATTTTACCCAAAACACTGCTTTAACATGGAATTGACAAAAGAACGGGTAATATAAAGTCATAAGTGAATCATATATGATATAATAAATATTATTATAGTTATGTTACAAGTTAATAATATGTTTTAACCCACTATACAGGAGTTTCATATATGTACGGAAGAAATTGGACCTAAGGTAAGGGATAATTATTCTAATCTCGTTCTTATCCGAGATTGTTTATTCATAAGTATTTACTGGGGTTAAATTTATCATCCGTGTCCATGTTTTATAATTTTTTTTTTCATAAAGTTTTTACTATTCTTCCATATATGTTTAAAGTTGTGTTTACCTCTTTTTGACTTTTACTATGTGGTATGGAACAAATCTTTCTTTTGTTTACCATATGAGGTACTTTTTGACTTTTCTGGAAAAAGTATGAGAGGAATGTTTCTTTTAACTTATACGACATGAACGGATTTTTACGGTTTCATAACGCCTTATTTTCATGAATCTTACTCTATAATATTTAATGATTATTTTCAACCAAAATCCTATTCTTTTAAAATTTCATGGCATTTTGTGAAAAGAAAATGATTTTGAAAAAGAAAGGATATTTTCCTCAAGAATTCATTTCAAGTGTTTTATCAAAACTATTTTCCATCTAAGATGAAATTGTTTAGTATGTTTATGTTTCAAGAATAACGTCTCTATTATTTACATAGTTTGATCTCTCATATGATGAAATGATATCCATTTGTTTTATATGGATTATGTTACGATGGGATGATGTTTATGAAACCCATTTTATTCATTGGGTTATGATGAATGCTTTATGTTTATTTTATGGCACACGAAAGAATGATTTCATTATGAGATGGGTGGGACCTATATCTCCCTCCAATGCATTGGGTAAAGATTTATATCTCATGAGATAGACATGGCTGGAACGACAAGTAAATCTGGTCTAGTAATACAGGGCTAGAATGGCAAGTAAACCCGATTCAGTAATGGACTTTGTCCACTATGATGGTCTTGGCAGTAATGCCTTGGCTACTATGGAAAGTATATCATGTTCTTAATGGTTTTCCATAATTAAATCTTTTATTCCAATGCTATTTTATCATGATTGATGTTCCTTTATGATCTATTCCTTATGTACTGCCAAGATTTATTTCACAACTCAAGATTTTGATGTTTAAACTTTATGTTCATGTTTTTTTAAGTTCAAATGTATATGGTTTGTTTTATTTTCCCCATGCTTACCCTTACTGAGAATTTGAGCTAACCCTTTATGTGTTTTCTTTTCCTCAGGATATAAAGAAAAATTTTAGGTAAGGAAACAAAAGGGGAATATCTTTATGGGAGATGTTGAAGATCTTTAACCATGATTAGAAGATTATGTTCTAAGTTTCCAAGGACACTAAACTATTACGGTCCTTGGGTGTCTATTTTTTTTATGTATTGAGTATTCCGCAAAAGTAATGTAATGTCCATGTATGTCAAGCTTTGGGTCTCTACAACTCTCTAAATATATGATAAAAATAATTACCTTGATTTTTCTTTTGAGAAATACTTTTCTCTATGCTTCAAGTTTTTAATATCTTCATTTTTTTAAATCTAGTTTCTTCATAAGTATTTTAATTTTATATTTTTAAGAAGAAATAAAAATGGTTTAAGAGATTTCAAGAAAAATATTTTAGGTTTTTAAAGGATAAGAAGATAAGTTTCATTCTGACAATTTGAAAATGATTCTTCATATTATCAAACCAAAATACAGATTAATCATTTTTGAAAATATAGTTTTATATAAGAAAGCTATTATGAAAAAAGATGTTTTATAAATGAATAAAAATTCTAAAAAAAGGAAGAAAAAAATTTACAAGATAAAAGATTAAATTAATAATAATGTTTTCCATAAATCATTTTTTCTACATTCTCCCCATAAATTATAAATTTCCTATAGAATGTTTTTAAGTGATAAAAATAAAATAAAGCTTATAGAGATTTAAATTTTTAGTAATATTGTTATATATATTAATATTAACAATTTTAAAGAGTATGTATAATGTAATCAAAGTTTTAACTGATTGATGTAACACATAAAATAATAGAGTGATAAGAGTTTAATTAGTTTTTCTCCCCATGTATAAAAAGATTAAAGAATTATAATAGAATATTAAGATGAAAATGAAACACTTCATGGATTAATAGTTCTAACTTTCATGAAGTTTCCACATAAACATCCATAATATTTAAGAATCCACTCAATGATATAACAATGAAGTCCAGTGGTTCATACCTATAATATATTAAATAAAAGTGCCTTTTGGTACTCATATACTTTTGGGTCCGACAGTGTTAGAAATTAAATTTTTAGACAACCAAACTTGTTTATTTTGAGTATAAATTTCAAAATTAATGATAGTTAATTCTTTTTACTAACAAACATGCTTGATACTAAAAAATTGAGAATTTATAAAATAATGGTCCTTAACATAATGTCCATTAATAACACAAAATAATAATAATTAACCATGGACATGATTTTACTTTCAGAATTAGGAATAAAATAATTTATATATAATTTTGGGTTTTCTCTATTACTAACTATTCCTAGTTTTCCTTTATGAATTTTATTTTTTCCAAGAATTTGATTTAAACAGTTTTCTCCTTTAATAAGCATATATTTTAAAGTATTAAATTATTCTAATAGTTCCTTAATTTTATTTTCATATAAAATATAATAACATTTAGATTTTAAATATGAATTTTTTGTTAAAATTCATTTATTTTTAAACATAATATCATAATATTTTTTTGGATTTTTATGCTCCTTCCTTAAAGATTAAAAATTTTCTTGAATAATAAAACAATATTTATCAATTTTATTATAATAAAAAAAATTTATTCATAATTTAGAGAGTTAGAATTGTGTACCTCATCGACATAAGCCATAATACATGGATTTACTATTTGATTTCCATGCTCAGCTTTAGAGTTTGTATTAAATTCATCACTTGAATTAGAAGTAACACTCTAGTTAGTCTTCATGACTTTATTTCCTTTATTTTTGTAATTAGATGTTCCTTTATCTTTAATCACACGAAAATAAGATTTTATGTGACCTTTCTCCTTACATTTATATCATATATCTTATTCTTTTTCCTCATACTGTACAATTTTTAAAATATTCTATCAAGATCTAATAATTATTTAATCGAACATGGATAGCTTGAATATGATGGTTCATACAAAGTAGTTCAAAGTGTAGTATCTTATTTTTTAATAGAAATATGATTTTCAGCGTCAGCTTGAATCTCAGCTTCATACATCATCAAGGTTCTAACCAATTATGTCATTGTCAGTTCTGAGACGGGAGTGGATTTTCTGATTATAGCAGATATCCCATTTCATTTAGAGGGTAAGAATCTTAGAAATTTTCAAGATTGATTTGATTATTTAATTGGTTCTCCTAAGGTAGCAATATCATTGAAAACTTCTGCTAATCTTCCATTCATATGAGTAATGCTTCCATATTCATGCATCCTAAATGTATCAAATTTAAAATTTTCTGTATTTTATCTTAGATATATAACATTTTTAGTTCATTTATAACCAATAGAAACAATATGCCACATGTCATATATAGTTTCACACTAAGAGACTTTATTAAATTCATCAGTTCCTAAACTAAAGATAATAATATTCATTTCTCTTGAATTAAGATCATAATATTTTTCTTGATAACCATTCCATTTTTATAGATCATATTTAGGAATTTCATAAGGATTTATTACCTTCAAATAAACTCTTATTATAATATTTTTCATGTAAATAATCATGTGTGATTTACAGAATCCATAACTATCAACATAAAAAATAATATGTACAAATCATCAATATACATTCTATAAGACCATCCATTGAGAATTAACTTCATCTAAATGTTTAACTCAGACCTATTATATCTAAAATAAATCTTTAATAATCCATAAGATCCCAAAATTATGATACCACTTTTTGGTATCAGATAGAAACAACAAAAATATTCAAGGATTTCCAAAAAGAGAAATATATCCAATGAAGCACAATATCTAATAACAATTATTAGGTTGAAACATCAAAGATGAAGAAACAATATGGGAGAGGGGGTGAATTGTTTTCATTTTAAAACTTGAAAAAAACTAAACTTCCCTCTTAATATTAAAGTGATTCTTTCCTTCTCTATTAAAGATGAGTAAGCAGTAGAAATAAATAAAGGAAAAGAAAACAATGATATATAGTGGTTCATGGCACACAATTCCCCTCTTCCACTCCACAAACACTCTCTCCATGAGCTTGGTGATTTTCACTATCATCCCTTTTTCTAGGCACTTATTTAACTGAGTGAAGGTGGTTTACACATTGAATTCATGGATTTTATAGGTACTTCTAGTTCTTTTATGAGAAACCAAAATAAACACAGCTTAGTATGAGAAGCTGATACTCCACCAATGACTGAGTACAAGCAACCAATTCTTAAAAAAAATAAAATAAACCAATATGTAGATGTTGAAATAATTTGGAACATAGTTTAAAAAACAATAGACAATTGTATATGTTCTTCAATAAACACAGTAAAAAAATAATAATCTTCAACATCAATCAAGATTTTTCAGATAACAGTAGAGAAAACACTAGAAAAATGATTAAACATGTAGTTCTATAAAGTGTATCTTTGATAAGTACTTTGTTGAACTTGTCTAACTATAACAAAATATTAACAGTGAAATAAAATATTAACAACAACAGTAACAAAAATAAGGATCAAAACATGTATATCTCTGAAGTATAGCTCTGAAAGCAATGAAATGTTCTTATTTTCAAATGCACATATCTATGTGTATATATTCAGAAGAATAATATATATATATATATATATTTATAGAAGATGAACATCTCATTATTTATCACAACATTCAAACTTCTTCAGGTCAAAAAACACCAGAAATATCGCACAATAAATCAAGAATATTTGTATTCAAAATGTTCCAAGAAAATCATAACTTCCCTTAAAAATAAGAATGATTTAATCAGTTGAATAAGATCCTTTTAATTGGTCTTAAATTATTTTTAAAATGTTATTTAATTTCATCAATACCGTTTCATAAAACTTAGAAATAAATCATAATTTAAAACTTTATCTTTGACCAAGTTAAACATAGGGTTTTTCCACACAGTGATAAACTCCAAAATTATGGTTGATAGTGTACATTTGATTACAAAAGTAGGGATGATAAACCATACATTTATTCTTAAAATATAGGATTTCTTCCAAAAGTAAGGTTTTTGATCCACACTTTTAGTCCAAACATAGGGTATACAAACCATACATTCTGCTTAAAACGTAAGGTATGAACAATGTTTCTAGACTACTTATAAAACACATCCATAATAATTTTCCTTTGAGAAAAAAACTTCCCATGGATTAAATACTGAATATAATTCCAGAATAAAAAAATTATTCCAATACTTAATATCCTTAAATTCACTTAAAGTAAATTCATTAGAAACATAAATGTGGGTGTTTTTGAGCATCAAAATCAAAAATAAATTAATAAATTTTTTGAATCAATACATGATCAAAAACCCTTTTGAAAATTATACCTAAAAATGAATTCATTGCTACATGATCCAAAAAACTAACAAAACATAATCCCTTAACCTTTTAATTATCATTAAAAGAATAATAAAAATCTTTACATAAAAAAATAGAAGCAAACTCATCACTAAAAAAACAACCACAATATCTAAGAAATTGTATCATCTAAAAAAGAAGAAAAAAACCTAAAACTAAAGGGTGAGAATAGAAAAACACCAATAAAATCAACATTTTCAAAATGATACTTATTTCTTTATAACTTTTTATTTATAACCAATTTTTTTTAAATACTTTTAAATAATTATTGTAAAATGAACCATTAAATTTTAGAAGAAAACTAATTAAATAAAAATAAGAAAAGGATTTTTTAATAAAAAATATTGAAACACTTATACAAGAAGCAATGTATAAGTGTTTCATGATTAATTATTAAAATATTTTTTATATAAGGGTCAACATTTTATAATAAATGATTTTTTATAATGATATAAAAAATCAATAAAAACACTTATACAACTATTTATATAAAAAAAATTATAAAGTAGTAATTTTTTTAATAATTTTGTTTGAAACACTTATACAATAAATATTTATTAAAAAAACTTTATACAAGATGAAAAAAACAAGAAAGAAAAATAGTTATATAACTGAGTATATAAAAAAACACTTATATAAAAAGCAATGAAATATTATACCAACAATTATATAATTAGTAAGTAATATTGTACAAAAAAATTCATGCACCAAATGAATCAACATAATCTTATACCAACATAATCAACACTTATCATAAAATGTTGATTATGTGAAATACTCGTACAATAAAAAAACACTTATATAATATAAAGAAAACAATATTGTACCAATATTAATTAAAAAAATATTATCATAAAATCTAATTTTTTTGTATAAATACATTTATCAATAATTATAAAATTTCTTAATTATATAACTATTTTAACTTTAATGCTTAGTAGTAAGTAAGAAAATAATTTGTTATAATAATACACTGTTTGATAACACTTATAAAAAACTAATAAAATATAAACTAAAAAAATTAGGTGACAATATTATTTTACAAATTAATAAATATTATGAGAGTTAAATATGATGATAGTCAAATATAATAATACTTAAATATAATGATAAAAATATATATTTTGTAACACTCTTAAATATTGTTTATTTTATTTATGAAATCTTCTTGAAACACTTAAATTTTTTCTAAGGAGGTTCTATTTGACAACACTTCTTA
Source organism: Viscum album (assembly GCA_963277665.1). Taxonomy (NCBI): domain Eukaryota; kingdom Viridiplantae; phylum Streptophyta; class Magnoliopsida; order Santalales; family Viscaceae; genus Viscum; species Viscum album. The sequence goes on from OY728132.1 coordinate 2,087,944,097, forward strand.
GAAAATACATGTAAACCTTAAATAGTATTTGTTTTTTTTCTAAAAATCACACTTAAATAATAAGAAATCTACAAAAACTTGTACAAAATCACTTATGGCAAGTGATTAGTGCTCAAATTAGTTTTCATAAAGTGACACCAAATAAGGCCTTTGTATAATATTTCAACTAGATGAACAAAATATAAATCAAAATTTTTATTAGTTCAATGGAATGAACCTGGAAATGTTTCCCTTGAGTGAGTGGATCCCATGGAATTCTAATATTATCTCATTTCATTTCTTGAACCACTCTTAGTTATAGAAAGTACATTAATAATTTATAGTTTTGAATTTAAGAATTCTAGAGCTATATAATTATATCGACACAAAAAAGGGGAAATTAAAATAAGAACTAATGCTCAGGTGGATCACAATATTGAAACACAAAATGTATATAGAAATATCAAAAAATAATATATAACATTTAAATAAAAAAAATTAGTCATAGAGAATACGCCAGGTGAAAAAAATAATAGTAAGGTATTTGATAATTGAATCAAATACCTATATAGAATGAGCATGGGAATGTACAAATTTATCATTAACATCAATTCCTTCCAATGATCTTCTATGAAATAGTGAATTTTGATCTTTAATATTTCTTTAATCAACCTTATTAATGGAATCCTAGATAATATTTGAAAAAATAAAGTTTAAATGTGTACAAATCATTAAATTCATCAATCATACATTTAAAAGATATGTTTTTAGTTAGTGATCAAAATATTAACACCATATAAGTGGACATACATGCACGAATAATCAAAGTTAAACATAAAATTCATAATATCAATGCAAAAAATTATTTATCCTACATTAGTGGTTATGTTGACATTAATTGAAGGAATATTGGCCCCTATCCCTTTAATAATTCCAATGATTATATACATGCATTATTTTTTTGGTCCAACTCATCTTCATTCCTTTGAAATTTCAATTTATTTTGACTCAAAATCAATTTAAACTCATAAAAATCTTTTTAAAACATTTCACGAGTATTAGATATAGTGTTATTTATTCCACCAAATTTTTGAGAGGTATAAATGAACACACTTGTAAAAGAATCACCCAACCCAAGAAAACACACATTACCCAAATAATATTTTATAAATAATTTTCCAACACCATTATCTAGAGGAAGTATTGAATCTTGTGATAGGTTATATTGACTTAAATTCACACTAATTTTTTTCTATATGAATATGAAACCCATTAGTTTAAAAGTCAAAAAATAATATAGAATTATTATGAAATATTACTCATGTTATTACTACTTTATCATTTCACGTATTATACATCACTTTTTTGATGTACCACAACCCATAGTTTGTACCTATCAACAAGGTGTATATAGTGTTTCTCTTATGATAATAAATTTCTCATAAAAATAAATAGTATCTAATGAATTTATAAAAATATAAATGATACACCAGCATCCCATCCTTTTTATGGGAAGATGTTTTAGTTTTGGATGTATGTGGAATGATTTTAATGCTTTTATTCATTGTATTTTTCTTGTACATATTTTGCATTAATAAATATAAGAATTTTAATAAAATTTAATGAATATAAAAATATTATATGACAACATATGATAATAGTAAAAAAAATATTATATTACTCCTTGAAAAACATTAGTTTTTCAATTATAAAATAAAACATACAATTTTAAAAATAAATTCAATGAAAAATAGATTTATCATACCAAATATACATAATAAATCATATTTTAGAGAAATTTGTATGCTTGAACAAGATTCATAATTAATATCTAGTCCCAGCTAAATGCATCATTGCATGTAAAAATATACACCCTTCATCACTAATCAGAAAACTCTAGTTATCAAAGATCACTATAATTTTTTCATTTACCAATGACCATATTTTCTAAATTCACAACATTATAACCCTTCTTGAACCCTCCAAATCTACTCAAATAAAAAAATAAAATTAAAAAAATATACACGTCGGTTCAGTTATGTTTTTCATCGTTTTAATAAAGTGTTGTTTTTAGCTATTTAGTGGTGATTTATGGTCCATTTAGAGATGATTTATATTGAAAAATTATTTTAATTAAACAAATATTAAAAAAAATAAAACCACTTCTAAAAAAATAAGATCTTAATTTATTTAATTTTTTTGAAAAAAATCACCACTAAATAATTTAGTAGTGGTTTTTTTCACAACCTTTATCTTAAACCATGCTAAACTTTGAAAACAAACAATAATAATAATAAAAAATCACTATGAATCAATAATTTTAAAACAAAAAACAATATATTGCACAATAATATAAATATCAATATATACAATGAAAATATATTTATCGAATTCATGTTTTTAACTTTAAAAATACTTCAAAACATAAAGCTAGTCTTTGATCAATTCCTACCAAACTATATGTCAAATTAACATGAAACTTAATCTTATAAGTCACATATTAATAAATGATTATTTTTATAAACTTTCACATTAGTTCAATCTCATTTTCTTGGTTTTAGATTCCATTTAATGCACAATTAATTCCTATATGTCATATATTAATCAACAATGTTTTTCATGTACTTTCACACTAGTCTGAAATTGTTTACTGTATTTTAGGGTATGACACATATTTTTTTAACTTCAAAAACAATTGTGATTGTAAAAACTATACAAAGTTTAATTATGACTGAACCATATTTCAGATTGATTTACGGTTTGTTCCTACACATCACATGTTAATCAATGGTCATTTTCTTATGATATTTTTTTTCATAGTTGGAGAATATGATACTTGTTTTTAATTTTAAAAACACTTTTAAATGTAAAAACCACAAAAAGAGTCATTTTGAAAAAAATTCATGTTGGAATGATGTGTGATTCATTCTTACATGTTACATATTAATCAAATGTCGCTATCCTATAACTTTATATCAATCCTAGCTAATTATCTTAGTTATATGATGAAATTTGGCAAGTTGTAAAGTTATTGCAGTTGTGGGATTTACTGATCGGTAAATTCATCCTATAATTATATATATAACCATGTTTTAAATCCTAATATCCTCCACTGGGGGGGGGGATTTCTATGCCATTTTGACCAATGATGTAAGAAATGATACAGATAAAGGTGCAAACCTAGGTACACACTGACGTAGTGCAGAACATAGAAATGGGGCCTTAAGGACATAAAATTATGGACCTTTGATCTTTAAAATTATAATAGGATATCTATGGAGTGGGTTAAATCTTGGGGGGAGGGTATTTTGTCTTTACTATCCCTAGGTTGTGTGTGTTTTTTCGTTTCTTGTGATCTCCATGACCTTAAAAATAATATTAAATATAAAAACAACACATTAAGTAATTATGACCAACCCACTTATAGAATTGGTGTTTGGTTCATTCCTACACATAAAAAATTAATCAATGATAATTTTCCAAATTTTTCCTATTATTATGATATTTTTTATTAGTTTGAGTGTTAAATGGATTATTTTAACTTTAAAAATAAATTTAAATGTAAAAACTGCACTTTGAATCATTCTAACCAAACCGAATGTGAAATTGACATGAAGTTCATTATTACACATCATATATTAGAAAAAGATCACTGTCCTATAATTTTACATCAATTATATCTATTTTTCTTTTTTATCATTTGATGCACATTTTTAAGTATAAAACACATTTAAATATAAAAACCACACATTGAGTGATTCTAACCAAAGTGCATGTGGTATTGATTCACAATTTATTCCTATATGTCATATATTAATCAAAAATTATTTGCCTAAAGTTTTACATTAGTACAAGATAATTTTCTTGATTTGAGCATATCACACATGTTTTTAACTTTAAAAACACTTTTAAATATAAAAACCACACTTTTAGTCATTCTGACCAAACCCCCTATGGGATTGATTCATGGTTTATTCTTATATGAAACATGTTAATAAAAAATCCTTGTCTTACAATTTCCCATTATTTTGATTTTTTTTCTCGATTTGAGTGTGTGATGAATATTTTTAACTCAAACACTTTTAAATATAAAATTTTTACAATGATTCATTCTAACCAAAAACGATGTTGGATTGACATTTGGTTCATTCCTACATGTCACATATTAATCAATATTCATTTTCATATATTTTGATGTAAATTCGAGCTCATTTTAATAATTTGAGCATTTGATGCATGTTTATAAAATTTAAACACTTTAAATGTAAAAATATCAACATAAAGTTAATTGATAGTTATAATAAAAAATATTCTTGCAGATGAATATATATTTTTATAAATTAAAATGCACCTATATTAATCGATAAACGAGTAGTTAACTCAACATTAATGGTTATAAATTTGAGTTATAAATAAAAAATCTCCTAATAAATCATTATGATACTTAAAATTATTAATTATGGTCTAAAAAATAAAGGATATATTAATAAAATTTTCATTATCTCTAGTCAATATTTTTTTGCCCATAACTCATAGGCTCAAAGATGTCATGAATTCTTCTTAATCTATAGATGAAAATAAATAAATGATGATTACTAAGATTTTTTTAAATAAATAAAAAAATTATTTAATTTTGTTGAAATAGTTGAGTATTTTAAAAAATAGTTGGAATCAACTACCCTGAATAATAGTGTACTTATAATAAAAAATATATGAAAAAACAATTATTCAAAAAATTATTGAAATTTCATATATATTAAATAACTTTGTTATTATATAAAAGTGTATATTTCTTATGAAAATCATACACCAATAATCATTTTACTGTATTTCATGGTAAAAAGAAAACCAAGTTTATATATATATATATTTAGATGATTTGGTTTAATCTATTAGTCATAGGATAGATGATGGATATTCATCCAAAATAATGTATCATAACCACCTTCTATTTCACTTTATTTTTCCTATATAGTGAAATTTTAAAGTTGAAATTTATAGACCATAATATGTCATGAAATTTATGGATAATTTTTTTGAACTATTCAAATCAATATTTACCTTTCATGATTTTTTGTCATCAAATATGTCATACTATTTCATTTCAATATAGTTCAAATTTTCATTTTCAAATACACTAAAAAAACATTTCATGACATCAAATGAAGGTATAAACAATTATATGTTTATATCCTAATTTATATCATGAAATATCTTTTCGATCTAGTTGAAAAGAAAAATTTCAACTACAATTACATGAAATTGTATATTTTATTTGGGTATTTTTTTGAAAAATAAATACTGATCAAAATAGTTCAGAACATTTATCCCCAAAAATTCCATGTATTTGTCTAAATAATATTTTACTCATTAACAAATTTTAAATATGTAGATTTCTATGTGAAAGTTTAAATTTTTAGTATAAATGAAGATGCACTAGGAGGGTGGTGATAATGGTTTATTTTTGTATGAATAACCCTCTCTTATCTTATAACTAACTGATTGGATCAAATTATTCAAATATATATATGATTTTTTATTTATTTATTGAAGAAAACATAGTAGAATAATTATTTGTATATGATTTTCATAACTAGTGTATACTTATATATAAGTAACATGTGTTTAAGAAATATACCATATTAATAATTCCCTTTAATAATATAACTCTCATATTTTGTTTGCCTTTTATTCAATATTATTATCAAAATAAAGATTTCAACAACTTTTTTAAAATATTTAACTATCTCAATAACATTAAATAAAAAGTTTTACATTTATTAAAAAAACATACTTTAAAACATCTATCATTTTCAATTACAGGTCTTTAATACAACAATTTTAGGAGTCAGGAAAACCCATTCCTTAAAAAATTTGTTATAAGAAAGAGAAAGTGACATTACAAGGAGGTTTACAAAGATGAGTATGCAATTCCCCATGTGCATCCACTTCCACAATATGTGAACATAAGTATAGGATTATAAAGGGCCATCTTGAGCTTTCCCCACTAATTTCCCTAATTTGAGAGATAATCAATGACCTGATTGGATTCCCTATATGCATGTGTAACATCAATGTTGAGCTTCTCAGTAATCTAGAAGTATTCAATAAAGGATGAGAGAATTCTCCAAGGCATATTTCTAGACCGGGCTTTCAGGTATAAGTCTTTATATAATAAATCAAAATTAAAAAACTGTATATCATGGTTCATGGGACCAAAATGTCTATTATAGGTAACTATAAACTAAAAAAAACTTATCAAAACATTCTTAAAATTAAATAAGAATTAGTGGTAAAAAAATATTTCATGCACATTAACAACAATAATTTTATGAGCAATATTTTCATCCAAATAACCCAAATTATCATTTCATGTTGACTATATGAAAGATCTATTCTAACTCATGAAATTTTAATTTATTTTCAACATGATATTACCCTAAAATCAATATATTAAAACAAAATTAAATTACACTTCTAAAAATAAAAAAAATAAAAAAAATTTAAATCCATAGTACTAATAGTTATTACATACCGAAATTAGTACTAGGATTTGTCAAATAACTACCATGATATGACCAAATACTTCCTCTGAAAAATGATAAATGAACTGAATAAAAACAATTTAAAAATAAGAATGATATTTAATAATCACGAATTTAAAAATATATTATAAAAAATTAAAAACTTACACATGCAGAGAAGTATGAAAAAAAATATTGAGTTGGGTCATCACTATCATCATCATCAACATCATCAATATCACCATCACCATCATTTGTGCAATCATATCCAAAAATAAAAAAATATTTAATTTGGTATTTGATGAATATTATTCTTTCACAACTATGAATATATTATAGTTAAAGAATATGAAAACACTTCACCTTTAAAAGAATTTTAAAACTTCATTATATGTCTAAAAGGAACAATAATATTTGTACATTTATATATATAATGATGAAAACATATGTATATTTTATATAAATAATTAAAATAAATGCAATATTTATATGTATACTTTAAAATTTTTATATGTGATGCCTAAGAAAACTATAGGATGATTACAAATAAAAAACACAAAAAAATATGAAATGCATAAGAAAATTATGCAATGCAATTGAAAAATATAGAACAAATAAAAAATATATAACAAAATTTATCTATTAATCTCAACATAATTAAATTAAAAATATAGAAAACAAACAATTAAACTATATAAAAATAATTTATTCCATAAAAAAAACCTAAACTAAATTGAAAATATTTTCTAAAAAATAAAAGTTAAAAAAATCATACTCAATATCTTTCATGTGAAAGAGGAGGTTGGTGTATTGAGAGGAGGGGGAGGGGGGTAGCAGTAGGTAGGCTATAGGGAGTATGATGCGTTATGTTGAGGGGAGGCACCTGAGGGTCACCATTATGGAGAGAAGATATGGGGGTCCGAAATCAAATTGAGGGGAGAGGGGGGTTGTGGTCTTGTGGGGGGGTCATGTGAAGGGAAGAGAGGGTAGACATTGGGCAAAAAAGGAGGTGCATGAGGTGGAGGGAGGATAACACTAAGAGAGAAGAGAGGGATAAAATGAGGGGGGTTTTAGACATTTATCCATTGTTCTTTAATAACCACATTATATATTATATATAGAAGAAATTTTAGTAAATCCACCTATAAAGTATCAATGTTTGTATTTTTATTTAAATATAGTAGTGAATTTAGAAAACTATTTCTATACTAAAATAAAAAAACAATAATATTTTTGTGATAGTTTTATAAACCTCCACCAAGTAGTTAATTTTTTATAGTGGGTAAATATAAAAATTGACCTCTGGTCATGGTATATGTTGTACATTTATATTTCAAACTCTAGGATATTTTAATTTACGTAATGATTACAAGTATGAAATTTTTTAAAGAAGCAATTATAATATAATTAAAAATATAAAATAATAAAATTAGGTGAAAACATCATTTTATAAGTCAATAAAGTTAAAAGATTATGGATATATATACACATACATGAATAAAAAAAATGTGTGTACAAGTGGTCCCACCCACCTTTGAAGTTGGTCCCAACTAATTATCCTATTGTACCAAATTATGTTCTTTGAGGAAATCCTATCATTAAACCATGATAACTATCGACCACCCATAAAAACTTTATTCTATTGGAGTTGGTGTCCTAGAACCAACCGATTATACTTTGATTACATGTATATTAAATGAAATGAATATTAATAAAACATTTTATTACACATTGTTCATTATTCTGCTTGGATTTAATGTAAAATGTACTAGGGTATCTTTCACATTAATATGGTCATACTATTTCACTACTATAATGAGAGCCTTAAAGTGTGAGGAGGGGGCGTCATGCGTGACCAAACTGGATATGTCTATGCAACATTTGATGCCTCATTTGGGGGAGGAGATTCACTTAAGGCGGAAGCTCGGGCCATGGCAGCAGGTCTGCAGATGTGTGTGTGTAGAAATCTGGTGGTGTCTTCAGTGGAAACCGATTCCCTGGTGTTGTTCAATGCGCTACAAAATAGAGGCAATATTCCATGGAGCATAATTTATACAGTCAGGCGATGTAAGGCTTTAATGGGGGCGTTCATGGAGATCTCTCATACCTGGAGGGAGGGTAACATGGTGGCAGACTTTATGGCGTCTACGGAAACACCAAACAACACTATTTATTCCTTCTCATCTTTGGGGTCTTTTCCCACTGAAGGTTTAAAGTTTGTAAAAAATGATGCTTTGGGGTTGAAATACTTTAGACCCCTGTGACTCTTCTCTTTGTATTGGGATTACTGTTTTTTAATAAAAATGTTAACATTCAAGTTCAAGATTACTCATAAGCTAATGAGGCTTCTTCTCATAAACTTCTCACTTTGTAATCTCCAAGATGAGATATTATGAGAAAAAACCTATCAGTATGAATTTTGCATGTTTTGGTGTCATTGGATATTCCTATCTATGAGTATGTGTAATGGTACTTAAACTTTAAGATTATAATTGATTCATGTCGTGACTCACACACTTATATTTACTAACCAAAGATATCATGCTATATGTTGGCAGGAAGTAGAGTACATTGGGTGCATCATGAATGAAATGTTATCAATGGATAAGTTGAGGAAGGATTTGTCCCTTCCATATTTATGGAATCTCATATCTCATCCCTTTGATTGGAATAAAACCATAAAATTAAATTCCATTAACATGGTACAATGACGTGTTTATTTTAGATAGACAAATAAAGAGGTATCGACCATATAGGTTGATGAAACAAATATGAAACCTGGTTGATAAGATATTGAGACAAAGTTATTATATTACACAAAAAGCATTTGTATGTGTTCTTTGACATTACGACATTAAGTTCTTTCTCTTAGGTTCCTTAACCCATTGGTAGACAATAATCTTGGACTTTAGGAACACTTGCCTAATACCAATGAAAAATAATCTTAGAGGGTCACACACTAAGTGTTTCCATTAATCCTGATTAAATTCTATTTGAACTTAATTATTGGAATAAATATTATTCTCATGACTGAGGAATAATTTTATTCAAGTTTTATTGTTTGATAATATTCAAAAGGTAATAAATAATTTATTATGTGAATATTTAATAAATATTTATTCACTAGATTGTGAATAAAATACTTATTTTATTTATTGATGAATAAAATATTTAATTAAATATTTATTTGAATATTAAATAAATGTTAAGGAGGATGAACTTACAAAGACTACATCCATTGATAAATATTAATTTACTAGATGGTAAAAATATATTTATCATTACGCAATTTAGAGCATGAAATAAAATAATAACAATAATATTATTATGTGGAATGAGGTTTAATAAATATTATAATATTATTTAAGGGCCATCATGCAATTAAATAATATATTAATTGAAAATTGAGAATTGATAATCATTGCACATGATTAAATTATCTCTATAATTTTATTCCTATCCTTCTATCAATAATGAAAAGAATTAATTCATGCCCAAAGGATTTAAGAGTAATCAAGAAGAACAATGCAAGATGATTGATTCATCATGCTAGCAACTTGGAAATTAACAGGCATCATTCAATGATCAAAGGAGCACATGTAGATTACTGCTAGAGGGATTCTACACTTAGATCCTTATAGCACAAGGAAGGTAATCTGAAAAGGGTCTTTTAAAATATCAACAACGTCATCAAATAAAGGATCCTAAGATGAGGTAATTAATTTCTTCAGATCTAAATTAATTAATTAAACATTTAACATGAAAGATCCTCTATCAGGGTTTCGAGAAGCTTTAAATTAGAATAAATTTTAATTTATTTCCAACCAGCGGTGCTTTTATTATGCCTGGAACATTCAAGTTGTATCAGAGTGGTCATATTTCGAATTTATAATTATTTATTTGATTATTGATCTATATACGCAATAGTGTTTATATTTTTATTTCAATAATTTTTCGTTCTTTAATCCAATTATTTAAATTAACATTCCATTGAAATTTTAATTTCATTATTCAAGATTTACAATTTCTTAAATCTAAGAACACATGAATAATGACTAAAGATTTCATTGATAAGGGTTAGATAGCATGGGATTTCACAAAGTGTAGCTGGAGTACACGTTGTGTGCCCAAGTACACTACACCTGACCTTGTTATGAAATACATGTTGCATTGAGAAGTAATTACACATGGTGCATTTATTTAACACCATGTGTAGATTGAGATAACCTGGAACACAACATGTTAGATTACATGGTGTGAAACTGGCATATACTCTGTGCAGTCTACATGGTTTGGCAGTGAAATTTGTGAAAATCATGTGGTCAAATACATAGTTAAAATCATATGAGACTGATATCCTAGATAATTAATGAGTGAAATGACATGTATCTTACATACGAGATGTGTAGTTCATTAATTCCCATGTCCATAATACATGCTAAGTTCCTTGGCCAGTTATATGGACACACGACATGTGAGATACACATCATGTAACTAGACTATACACATTGTGTAGTACCGCGTTCAATGAACATGATGAGTCCTTCAGTGGGTTTCACGGACATATGGTAAGTGTGATACATGGTGTGTAACTAGCTTGTACACAACATGTAGTCCAAGAAAGATACACATAAAATCCCTAGGCATGTATCCTGAGTACAAGATAATCGAGGTACACTGCGTGCAGCTTGTAAGTACACACCGTGTAGTCTCCCAATAAAGGATATAATAAAATTACATTAAATTGCTAACTACAGTATTAAAACCTTATTATATTGATCAGAACCTTCCATGTTTGAAAATTTAATAATGGTTTTAAATAATTATTAAATTCTCAATTAATTTATTATAATTATCTGTAATTATTAGTTTAGTGGTATATTTTACATAAATGAATTTAAATGACAGGTATCTCTAAGAGAATTCAGACAACCATTAAGATGAAATGTAATTAATTGATTAATTAATTAATCAATTCAAGTGCGTTTATCTTAATAATAAAGAAATAATAAGAAATAAAATTTAACCAGTTTTATATTTGTGTATTTATTACATGTATGACCGTTCATGATCTTGACCAAGACCTATATATGCGTTGGTTGTTTTAATTTAATTTATTTCATGATTTTCCAATTATTTAATATTAAATTAAATTTGATGGCATACAATTCATCCCTCCCTCCATTATTATATAATACCACATGTCCAAGGTTATTTATGTAATTCCCCTTAACTAACCCTTTGGTTACCCTCACCTGTGTGTGAGTTATAAATACATGTAATTAATGGAGTATCCCAAGGCGCATGGAGGTGGTTTATGATGAAACCATAATAATAGCCACAAAGGTGATGCATAGGTGGATAGGTGGAATCCTAAAAATCATGCTAAGACCAACATAAGGAGTTATTCCTCTAAGTCACATGTTGATTTATTTTCCACTCAATAAATAAACCATTAGATAAGATCATTATCAAGTCATTTATAAATTTATTTATTTTTTTCTATGCATTATTTAATTTATGGATGAAAAACCATGATCACATTAATTAATTAATTAATGTGAAAATATGGAATTTAAATAAATGGATCATGTGTAAATGTTTTATCAAACATGTTTAATTAATCAAGTAAAATAAACTTAATATTAATAATTCATGTAGAGGATTAAAAAAGATAAAATTTATGCACAATAAATTAAAACCCCTAAATTAAATATTGATTCAGACTTGGCCTTCCATTACTTTATTAGGAATGAAATCCTTAAAACTAAGTGTTTGACCAACCCTTATTAGGAGACTTACTTTTAACATGGAGTTATTATGAAGGTAATGGGTTGACTTAAACATCTTAAATCATGAGAAGTATCCCTTTCTAGATTTGATGTAACATGGATTAAACTATTCCGGAAATTCAAGTTAGGATTTCAGAATTGGGGAGTCCACTTAATAGATGAAGAAGTCGCAAGCCCATGGCTGACAAAGACCTGACTATATAAATACTTTCAAATAGATTAACTAAACCTCATTGGGATTATGAAAAGGGGAATATGGTTCCTTTCCACTAGAATATTTGAGCAACTGAACATTCCAAGTTCAATGGCGATGGCTATTGAGACTTGATAAAATAGTGGGAGATTTAATAAACTTAATTTTAACATTTTTCACATAATTTGTAATCAAAGAAATTACTAATAATATAATATTTTATAATTTTAGAAAATTTAAAGTTCATCATCCACACTATCCCTATAATATATATTGGAGAAAGACCATATCCTTGCTGGTAGTAAATTCCAGGAGTGATTTAGACACCTTTAGATTGTGCTGCACCATTAACATAAATCTTACATGCTAGAATCCTCAATGCCTGATCTTACAACCAAGGAGGCAATTGATAAATATATCATTTTCTATACAAAAACATATGAATGAAATGTTCAACATTAAATGTTTTATGTTATCATCTATATCTAGTGAACTCATGAAGTCTCATGAAAACATGGATGCTTATAGCATGCTCAAGCATCTATGTAGTCTTTATCAGGAGAGAGAAATACATGAACAGTTTGAGATTTCCAAATCACTATTTCAGATTAATCATGTGAAGGGTATGCCATATGTGCCTCACGTAGTCAATATCATTGTCTATATTGAATACCTACAATTTCTAGGGTTAAACTTCCTGATGAACTACACACCGATCACATTCTTCCATCACCCCTCATAGATTCTCTAGCTTTATTGTAAATTTTAATTTGAAAAATATTGATAAGTATCTCTCAGATCTAGTCACTCTTCTTCACTAAGTATATTAGGATACAAATCACAAAAATCCTTCTATATTTATAGTGAATAAACAGAAAGGGATAAGGAATAGATTAAATCCCAAAGTTTCTTTATGCCCTTCCAAGAAGAGAAAGATCAAGGGCCAAGCATGGGAACATGGTGCGATTTGTTTCACATATATAAAGAAGGGACACTAGAAGAAAAACTGCACCCAATCTAAGAAGCAAGGGGAAGCTTCAAGTGAATTCCTTATCAAGGAGAATTTATCTATTTCTACAAACTGGGTATTAGATACAACTTTTTGTGCTCACATATGTATTCAAATATAGGAATCAAGTAGATTCATAAATATTAAATGAGGGGAGGTAGATATACAAGCTGCCAATGGATCCAAACTATCTATTATGGCTATCGGGGACTACCAACTCACGTTTCTAAAAAGAATGATCTTGGTTTTGAAGGATTGTTATTTTGTTCCATCCGTTACCAAAAAAATTATTTCTATATCTAGGATTGATACATATGGATTTATTTTCATACTCAGGAATAAATGTTTCTTCTTTTATAAAGATATAATTTTTATGGAAAGGAACATTTAAATAATGATCTTTATGTATTTAATTACATAAAAAATAATAGAAATCAATAACAAAACTACTCCACATGATTCACACCACATCCAACTTTGGCATCACTGGATAGTTCATGTAAATGTAAATCATTTGACTAAATTTTATCAAGATGGGTATTTAGATTATTTTGAACTAAAACCACTTGGTGTATTCCATGAATGTTTATAAGGAAAAATAACTAAATCCCTATTTAGTAGAAAAGGTCAAAGGTCCAAATAGCTTCTTTCCATTTCCTATTGAAGTAATGGGTGAGTACTCATACTTTATAACTTTTATTGATGATTTTAGTAGATATGGATATGTCTACTTGATCAATATAAAAAAAATTCTAATTAGAGATTTTCATTAGAAAATTCTATAAACGTCGCTAATTCATTTACCAACATTTCTGAAAAATGTCTCTAAATGAGGTGTTGCTAATTTAGTAACGCTTATAAATGCTATCAATTTAGTGACATTTATAAATGTTTCTAATTAGTGACATTTATAAGCATCACTAGATTATCGATGTTTATAAATATCGCTATTTAGTGACACCTCATTTTCCGACATTTTATAGAAACATCAGTAAATAAACGTCGCTAATTTAGCGATGTTTATAAACATCACTCTTTAGTGACACCTCGTTTACCAACATTTTTTAGAAACGTCGGTAAATGACACCTCATTTACTGACGTTTTTAATAAACGTAGGTAATTTTTTTTGAAATTGATAATATTCATTTTTTTTAAAATTTATTATTGTTTTTTAAAATTTATTTTTAAATTGAAAAAATATCACCCTACCTCCAAGATCAGACTCGTCTCGTTCTCTCCAATACCACCCGGGTCCAGGATTAGAGTCGCCCCCCTCTCCAATACATCACATAGGTGGACACACTCCAATTCGTCTCTAGTGCCTCCTGTGTAGACACGTAGCCTACCCCAACACATGCACGTGAGGAAATACACCCTCAGCCAGGATTCGAATGCCATACGCCTTTAACATCAACTCGTAGAACAAACCAACTCATCCACATTTACTTTGAATATTTTATTGCATTATATTTTATTTATATATATAAATAAATTTTAGTATTTAAAATATTAACAATATATATATATATATATATATATGTTTATATTATTACATATATATATATATGTTTATATTTTATATTATACATATACATATATATTTATATATTAATATGTATATATATATATATTATTATATATATATGTTTATATTTTATATTATACATATACATATGTTTTATATTATATATTATATATATGTTTATATTTCATGTTTATTTATATGTTTATATTAGATATATATATGTTTATTATATATATATATATGTTTATATATATGCGGGTGTGTGTATATAAATATATATGTGTATGTATGCATATATATAATTAACCATGTTTTGAAACACTAATAAAAATGTCACTAAAATAGGAACGCTTTATTAAAAACATGACTAAATTTAAAATATATATTTGTTTTTATATATAAATATATGTGTGTGTGTGTATTTATACATGTGTGTGTGTGTTTATATATATATATTTATATATATGTTTATATATATGTGTCTTTATTTATATATATTAATATATATATGTGTGTGTGTGTGTCTGTGTTTATATATGTTTATATTTCAGTATTTAAAAAATCAATATATATATATATATATAATTTTATATATTAATATACATATATATAAGTTTATATTATATATATATGTTTATATTTTACATATATGTTTATATTATATATATATGTTTATATTATATATTATATATATGTGTTTATATATATATATGTTTGTATTTTATATTTTATGTATATATTTGTTTATATTTTATGTTTATATTTTATATTACATATATATGTTTATATTTTATGTTTATATATATGTTTATATTTTATATATATCATATGTTATATATATATACATGTTTATATACATGTGTGTGTTTATATATATATATATGTGTGTGTGTTTGTGTGTGTGTGTAAATATATATGTGTATGTATACATATATATAATTATAATTATAATATATATAAATATATATATAATTAGCCATATTTTAAAACACTAGTAAAAATATCACTAAAATAGCCACGTTTTTTTAAAAACGCGACTAAATTTAAAATGTGTGTGTGTGTGTGTGTGTTTATATATCTATAAATATATATATTTATATATATATGTTTATATACATGTGTATGTGTTTATATATATTAATATATATATATATATCTAAATATATATTTACATCAATGTGGGTAAATAAGCAATATAAATATATATATTTTTAGTGATGTTTCTTGAAAAATGTCACTAATTTAGTGATATTTCCTAAAAAACATGGCTAAATTAGCAAATTTTCCTTAAAAGTGTTGCTAAATTAGCAATGTTTCCTTATAACATCCCTAATTTAGTGATGTGTTTTAGAAAACATTGCTAATTTAGCGATTTTTTTCAGGAAATGTCGCTAAATTAGTGACGTTTTTCAAGAAAATTTACTAGATTAATGATGTTTTTCACAAAACATCACTAAATTAGCAACATTTTCCATGAAATGTTGCTAAATTAGCAACCTTTGTAGGAATTGTCTCCAAATTAGTGACATTTTCTAGAAGCATCGCTAAATTAGAGATGTTTGCAAGAAGCATCACTAAATTAGCAACACTTCCTAAAAAACGTCACTAAATTAAAAAAATTAACAACGTTTTAAAAAAAATTGCTAAAAAATGTTGCTAAATTATAGTTTTTTTGTAGTTGATGAGCTATAAGTTAGATTCCTTTGAGATATTCAAGGAATACAAGAATGAAGTTAAGACCAATATTGGTAAAAATATTAAGAAACACTACATAGACCATGGTTTTAGAATATCGTAATCAAGACTTCATTAATTATTTATGGGATCTTATCCCTACTCACTCCTCCTTATGCACCTTACTGGAATGGTGTAAGTGAAAGGAGGAACCACACCTTGTTGGACATAGTGAGATCAATGATCCGTCATGTGAGTCTTTCATTATCCCTTTTGGGATACATGTTACAATTAGCAACATAAATACTAAACCAAGTTCCATAAAAAATGTTAGATGGTATCGCATACCAATTGTGAAATGGAAAGAAACCCATGTTTTTGTACTTACATTTGTGGGGTTTTAAAGAATTTGTTAAGGCCTATTTAGGTAAAAAAACTTTCACCCCAAGGAAAAAATCATACCTTTATAGGTTACCTTAAGGAAACAAGAGAATATTACTTATATAACCCCTCAAAAAAGGTAATAGTGGAAAAACAAACCATATTACTTGAGAGGGATTACATATCTAAAAGTCATAGTGGGATAAAGGTATACTTTGATGAGGTCAAGGATCAAGGTATATAAGAGATGGTATAGGAACATATTCTATAAATACTTGTAGAAGAAGAATATATTTTAGAGACACAAGTACTATGTAGGAGTATAAGATAGGTTAGAGAACCAAAACTGTATTATTTGTTAGTCACCAAGGATAATGACTCATTATTGGTTGATAATAATGATCGTATAAACTATAAGGAAGTAATAAGTGGAAAGATTTTTCCAATTAAAAATAATCCATGAATTATGAAATGGATTCCATGTAATAAAACCAAGTATTTATTTTGGTTGATCCTCCAGTGGATGTAAATCCCATTGGTTGTAAATGTGTATTCAAGAAGAAAATGCACATATATGGACAAGTTAGTACCTATAAGTAATGACCGTTTGCAAAAGGGTTTAAATATAATCAAGAAATAGAATATGATGAAACCTTTTCAATAGTTGTAATGTTGAGTTCCATCAGAATTCTACTTACTGTTACGACCGTCCATGAATAAGTGATTTAAAAAATGGATGTCAAAACAACCTTACCTAATGGGAACCCTCATAAAGATGTATATATGACACAACCTAAAGGGTTTTTAACTCAAAATGATCCCAAAAAGATATGAAATTTTTAAAAATTCATTTATGTATTAAAGTAATCATCTAGGTTTTGGAACATTTTATTTGATTAGGCCATAAAAAAATTGGTTTCATAAAGAATGAACATGATACTGTATCTATAAATGGTTTAGTGGGTGTGTAGTATTTTTCTTAATAGTCAATATCGATGAAATATTACTTATTGAAAACAAAATACTAGTCTTACAGTATGTTAAGGCGTGGCTAAATAAATAATTCTTCATGAAGGACTTATACAAGATGACATACATTCTTGGGATCAAAATTCATTATGATAAATTCAGGAGACTATTTGACCTAAGTCAAAGTATATATATTAAAAAAATATCAAAGTGATTTAATATGGAACAATAAAAGATAGTATTTTTCTAGTGTCACATAGAATTCATCTTTCCAAGAAAATGTGTCCTCAGAAATTTAATTCCCCAACCCTAGTTACCCAGAGTTGGTGCATTATTACATAACATTGGCATGATCACAAAGATGAAGTCTCGAAAGACCGATTAGTTTAGTAGCCTTGGAATCACTAGATATATTCATAAGTCTTAAATTACATCATAAAGTGAAAAAAACTACAACAACATCTTGTCTTCATATCCCCTCATACTATCCCTATAGGTCATTCATAAAATACTTCTTCACATCCTGGGAAAAATAAAACATAGAAAGGGGTGAGCTCAGATGCTCAGTAAGGATAACAATATAGAAGAAACTTTCATAAATGAGCATAAACATTTAAGGCAATGTATAACCAAAACAAAGGCCTTTTAAAGTTGAACTTCAGCATAATATGGAAAAAATGAAATGAAATAATGTCATTTACTTTTTCACATGGATATTCTACTAGTCAAATAATCACATACAACATCAATAACCACTTTCATAATGATGGAATGCATAATGCTAGACTATCATAACCACATAGTCAAGGCCTTCTATCAAGACTAAAAATAAGATTTTGTCAAGGCCTTGTGCCAAGACACTATTTTGTCTCATGAGACCTACCGATACATCGAGGAGCTATAGCGGGCTCCACCTGTCACTTACTAAGTCCAATGCATTCCTCATATGAAAAGGTTTAAACATAAGATAAAAATTCGTATTAAAACTAGAATACGAAATGTCAATACTTTACCCATAAACCATGAATGGTATAAAAATAACACATCCATAGTCAAACATATCAAAAAACCTTCAATACAATATGGAAGATTTTTATCATGATAAATCAACTTCAAAACAAGTTTAAAATCCATTAAAGGATTTTGACATAGATGAAAATGATTTGTAAAACTCTTTGAGAGAAATACCCTTTTTTCATGAAAAAATTTAAAAGTCACACAATTTATAAAGGAATAAATTTAAAGACATTTTTGAATCAAAGTGTCCTATACCACTTTGAAACTTTTGAAAGGAATTAACATTTTAAAAACATTCATGTCCATATAAATAAATCCTTAAAAACCATTTTGAAGACATGAACATTAATGAGAAAGATTTAGAATAATAAATATTTAAAACATTTGAAATGATGTTTTAGTAAAAATTCCCTTAAAAATAATCCATTTGAAAACTCTTTTATGAAACATGGACATGGATAATAAATATGTCCCAGTAGAAACTTATGTAAAAACAACCTCGGATAATAAAGAGATTGTGAAATTAACCCTTACCAATTTGGTAAATTACGAAACATACACCCCATGAAAGAGGTATCATACAATGAATATGTAAATACACATAAATTAATGTGTATTACACAAAGAATACTATTATGGGCAATACATACACCACACAAAAGGTAATAGTGGCAATATGACATGAATCTCACAGGAATAAGAAGTGAGATGAAAACCCCTTACCTTCTACTTTTCTTTGGTCGAGGGTTGATTAACCTCCTATATAATGGTGAAATAATTGTTATTAAATTATACAAGAATCATATATATTAATATGAGATCATATATGATCTTTTAACATTGCTTTGTTAATAATATCTTAGCATTATCGTTGTTTTGGGTGTTAACTTACTCGCTTTCTTTTATATGTTTTGTTACATAAGCCATATTTGTTATGGATATGTTGTATATTATTCATATCCATAATGATATCAAGTCCTTAAAAATTATTTTTAATCATAAAATGATAATTATAATTTAATGGATACGATGGGGAATGAATCTCATCACGTTTGTGGAGATGGTAGTCCGTACGTACGCACGAGCGACAATATCATTCTTTTGATATTAAAATATTATATAATTGGATGGTATATAATATATAAAGAATAATTATAATTTTATATTTATTATTTACTTCAATTACACATCATTATCATACCCATCCAAATAATAATGTTTTGAATAACAAGTACACCATGACGTGGAGACGGTAAGCCGTACGTACGTACATATGGTGACATGTCATTCAAATGATGGATAGAATAATGAATATAGTTGTAACATATTTATAATAACATCACAGTATATATAATATACTGGATTTATTATTTTATAATGGAAATAACAAAGAAATAAGAAGGTGAAGAAGAAAGGAACTTGAAAGAGGGTGGTGAAAACATTACCTCTTCTTCAGGTTCTTCCTTTTGATTTGATCAAAAGGGCTCCTTAGGTTGACTTTATGATCAAAATAAGGCCTCTAGGATAAATTTAGGGAAGCTGGGAGGATATTTGGGCAGATTTTGGTCAAGCCAAATGTCTTTGAAGGTGTTAAATAGAGTGAAGGGGGAGTGCCCTTTTATAAGAGGGGTGAGGGTCACCTTAGAAAAAACTTAAAATATTATTTTATAATAATTTCATATTCGGTTTATAATGTCTTAAAACTGATTTATTTAGAGGATAAGGTGGGTATTGGTCGAAAACAACTCAACAAATATGTTTTATACATGTTTGGGCACTTTATTAACCTTATCTTTTAGTTTTAACTCTTAGTTAATTAGTTTGACATTTACCATGTCTCTATGTATTTTTATATTATATGGTTAATAAACTTACTATATACATCCAAGAGACCACCAAGTGGTCCATTAATTATACAACTATCATGATATAATTCCTTTGGATGAACCTTAGATTTTTAGAAATAGAATATGAATTAATAATATAATATTTGTTTTAAAAACTCCTTTATGTAAATTTTGAAACTATTTAATAATTGATTTTTGTTAAAGTATTAAAAACTTTATTAATTTGAAAAAAATTCATTTAAGAAATCATAAAATTTCATATTAACCAATAAAATTTGTGGATGTCATCAAAACTTTCAAATTATATTTATTGTAACATTTATAATACCAATTATTTTATTTTTTTATTAATAAGGAGAATACTGCATCATTATTGTATCATAAATAAATTTAATTATTCAATGTCTAAAAATTATAAATAAAATACAATTATGTAGGAAATATTTTTATCTTTCTAATTAATATTTATAGTCAGAAATATAACATATATAACCCTATGTAAAAATTGTTTTTCTAAAAGATATATGCGTATGTCATTTTTGTATTTACTTTAACTTAATTAATATAAAGTGTCCTTATCACTTACAAGTGGCTTCATGGGGTCCCAGAATCGACCCAAAGATGCCCATGTTCGGACATGTATCAAAAAATAGTGTTAGGACACGTTTTAGAGTAAATTAATATTATTATAATATTATTTTTTACCCTTATTTACCGGATTTACCCTTTAACCATGGTAAATAAAATATTTACCGAAGTAATTATTCAAAATGTCTAAAAATAAAAGTTACCTATTTACACAATTTGGACCTCCTGATTATAAATATGGAATCCATTTTTCTAAATTCAAAACACAGAAGTGTAAGAAATTAATTTAAAATTAATTCTCATTGTCAAAACAAAAAGCGTGTTTTTAAGAAATAATAACTATCAAAAGATTAGTACTTGCTTATGTCCAGTTTAAATGTGAAATTATGTCCAATGACCAAAATTGGATCAAATGGTAAAAATAAAATCTAATTATACTTTAAAATCACTCAAATTAATAATTTATCACTATTAATTATTTCGATTAAAAAAGTTGTTTTTAATTAAAATTTAGTAATTTTCACTATTCACCCAAATATGAAAGTTATCAGAAAAACACAAAAATTTATTGAAACTAAATTATTATGTCCCAATTCTAAAGAATAAGTTTATTTTTTCAAATTTAATATATAAAAGTTTCAAATATTGGATTTAAAAAGGGTTCACCTTTAAAAGTTGGTAAAAGTGCATTTTTTTAAAAAATACTGAAAAAATGAATTTATTCTTAAATTATGTCTAAGAAACTCATAATATGGATTCTAAAATTATAAGGATTATATAAATCTCAAAATTTAGTTAATACTATTCATAACTGCTTTTGAACGACTAGTTTGGTAAGTCGTGGTGCGCTTGAACTCGGTGTTATGTGTAGTGCAAGTTATTAAATTATTTTGAAGAAATAACGCACTATGAAATATTGGGGTGTTACAAGAAACATGAGGAAAGATAAATATCACCATGAATTCTATAAATTTTAGTGATTGGATGAATAATGTATGCTATGTTATGTACTAGGATAGATGTTTCTTATGCTTTATATATGGTAGGAAGATATTGAGATAACCTAGGTGACCATCACTGGATGACAATCAAGACTATCCTTAAGTATAAAAGGGGTACCAAAGATACATTCTTGTTCTATGGAGGATATGATGAACTATTTATTAGAGGATATGTAGATGATAGTTTACAAATAGATCAAGATGATTTGAAATCACAAACATGATACATATTTACTTTAAATGGAGCTGATGTGGGTTGGAAGAGCTCAAATAATGTTATGGACACATATTCTAAAGTAGATTTCAAGTATATTATGAATTTTGAGGTAACTAAAGAATAAATTTGGATATAAAACTTCATCTAATACCTTGATTTTGTACACAACAATAAATATCATATCACACTCTATTATGATAATACTACAACATCGGCCCTTTCTAAGGAGCCAATTTCATGTTAGCTAATGGAGCATATAATTCAGAAGTATAATCTCTTGATGGATTTTTTTTATCAAAATAGGTGAGGTTGTATTGATTAATATTTCCATTAAAGACAATGTGGTAGACCACTTGGCTGAAGCCTCAACCCAGTATAAAAAAGATTATCACGTGAGGTCCAGTAGAATAAAAGTCATAGAAATTTGTCTCTATTCCAAGTAGGAGGTTTTTAGAGTTGGAATCCTAGGAACAACTGATTTTAATTTTATTACATGTATATTTTATGAATTTAATTACAATAAAAACTCTCATTACATATTTTTCACTATTTTTCATGACTTTAATGTAATAATTTTATTGGGTATCTATCACATTGATAAGGTCATAAAAGTTCCCCACTATGATGAGAACCTTGAATTTCTATGATGATATTATTAAATATAGTTATATGGTTGGATAACATAATATGATAGGAAACATAGTATGTAATTTTTTAGGTTTGAGTAATCTGAAGAAGATAAATATTCTTCTCATGAAGTCTGCACTTGTTAATCTCTAAGATATAAGATTATGAGAACAGACCTGCCGGTAGAAATTTCATATATTGTGGTGTCATCGGATATTCTCATCTGTGAGCATGTGTAATGACCCTTAGACTTTAATATTATCATTTATTCATATCAGGACTCATGCACATAGATTTATTGACCAAAACAACCATTCTATATGTTGTCAAGAAGTAAGGTACATTGGGTGCATTATGAATGATATGGTATTAATGGATAATTTGAGGAAGGATTTGTACCTTCCATATTTATGGAAGCTTATATCTTGGAAATTTGATTGGAATAGAGCCGTTAAATTAAATTCCATGACCATGTTGCAATGACATGTTTATTCCATTTAGTCAAATAAATACGTATTTGGCACATAGGTTGATGACACATATGTATAACATGAATGATGAGATATTGAGACAAAGATATTATATTAGACAATGTGAATTATTATGTGGTTTTAGATTTTGTGACATAAAGTTATTTCTATTGGGTTCCTTGACCCACTGTTAGATAGTAATATTGGACTTTAGGAAAGCTTGCCTAATACCAATAAGGAATAATCCTAGAGGGTTACACACTAATCCACTACAAAAAGTGCTACTTAAAAGTGGTTTATTAGTGGAAGTTATAGTAACTTACACGAATTAAATTTGGTTAAAAATATATATAATATAGTAGTGGTTTGATCGAACTGCCGATATATTTTTATTATTTTAACAATTAGTGGTGGTTTTAATTAAACTACTGCTAAATGTTTTAAAAAAACCATAATTACACCCCCTCCCCACTCCCTCTGTGTGACCCTGATCCATTTCCACCCACTCCCTCCCCTAACCTCCTCCTCTCCCTTCCCCAATGGAAACCCTAACCCCCCAACCCCCATTCCCCCCACACCTCCAACCTACCACCTACCTTCTCGGTGGAGACCCCAACCTCGACCCCCATGACCCCCTGACCTCCCTCTCCTCAGATTATGGTTCCCATCCTCACCAGTGATGTAGAACTCCCTCTGACCTCCCTCTCCCTAGCTTGGTTCACCTCCTTGGAGGTGATGTGGACACCACTCTAACCTCCCTCTCTCAGGATCAGATCCCTTTCTCAGTGGAAACACTGACCCCCTTAAAGGTTGCATCATACTCACCCTGAATATATTATTTAGTAACATCATATGGACAATCATGGGTGATAAAAAGAGTATAGATTTTTTTCATTCATTAAACAGTAATGCATATATGTAATTTTGGTTTATAATGTGTTATTTGGATTTTGAAGTTAGTTTTTTGGAGTTATTACAATCATCAATTTTGGTTATGTTGTATTAAATTAAAAAAATAAATTCATTTATGAAGTATTTCAGTTATGGAATCTAGATCATTTATAATTTCATGGTTTGTATTTGATATTAATGAATTACACTTTTTTCTATATATGTTAATGCCTAATTTTTTTGACATATACATAAATGAGACTATTTTACCACTCATGACCAATTGGTGGTAGGGTTTGGGGTCACACATGGTTTCATCACCAACCCTGGAAAGGTCTTTAAGGTTAAAGGAATTGAAAATGAGATATTAGACCCTTTTTAAATTTATCAAAATGATTCATGTTTTATGCATATTCGAGGAATCATTTAGTTTAATAAAATATATTGAATAATAATAGAGTAGTTAGGGTTAAGTTTTACATGCATGATAATCAATTATTGGTTATGGTAACTGGAACAATCAATATAGTTTCATTGATTTTATTTTAACTAACATGATTTTTAAGAGAACTAATTATAGTGTGTAGTTTGTTTGTTTTTGAGTCAAATGACTAATTTTTTTATCATTTTATTTGAAAATAAAAATAATAATTATTCAAATTTATGTTAACATCATGTTTTTTTTATGTTTATCTCAAATTGAAGGAACATCTGATTCGATGTTATGTGAACATATTTGATTTATATAATTCATGGAACAATATGAAGTCACACTAAACCAGTTCAATAGAATATAAACATATAGAGTTGAATATTTTGGGTATGCATGGAATATCTTGATATCCAAATAAAGTATAATTTGCATTCATATTTTTAAATGGGTGTTATTGGTCTTAGTTAGATCATGGGAAATGGTTTAGACATTGCTCAATGTAGCTAAGTTTTCAATGGAATGAACCCTACTTAGTTACAACACTAGGGTAGAATACACCATTATATTTTTCTCCCATAAAAATAATATCATTTTCATATAAAATATCAAAAATTAATACATATTTATCATCTTTAATGTAGAGGCACTTTTCTACACTTCCATCATTAAATATTAATTATTTCAATCATGTTTCTAACTTCCAATATCTTTCTCTTGAGTCTTATCCTAACCTGTATAGATCCTTATGTAACCTAAAAAATAATTTTATCTTTAGAAAGAAAGACACTTCATCTTCCAACTCTCAATTAGGAATACATATTTAATATCTTTTATAACGTTCATGGTTTTAATTTTTTCTAAAATGTGGTGGTAATATAATTTATGTCATTATTCATATATGTTTGTGAGAAATAATAATTTATTTGTTTTGTATTTTTATATTATAAGTTTAGTAAGAAAAATTTCATTATTTGATTCATCCCATTTTCCATTATAGTTGTTATGAAAGAGTTAATGGCGAATTTGGGTGATATTTAATTTTGATTGTACTTGTTTAATTAAAAATTTATATCTTTATATCTAAATGTATAAGGAGAATACAATTCAATACCTATGGATAAAATTTGAATTAATTTACCTATAAACACACCTTGATATGCCAAGGGTTTGGAAGAATTTTTAGATTATGCAATTTCAAACCAATTAGTGGATGGTAGAATAAAATGTTTGTGTCTTGTTTGTAAATTTAGGTGATGGTTGAATAGAAATAAAGTATATGAGAATTTGATATTGAAACATTTTCCTACTCGATATGTATATTGGATTTGTCACGGTGAAGAAAATTTTATATAAAGTAAAAACAATGACAATACTATCAATGAAATACAAAGTGACCTAGCATAGGAGAATTCAGTTCAAAATTTGTTAAATGATGCATTTGGTTTTGAAGAATACAATGTCCAAGATTTTAATATATCAACAGAACCTACAGTTGATCATGACTAGGTTAATCTTGTTTAGAACTTCAATGAAAAAAAAAATTATTTTTATGAATTAGTTTAAGACAAACAACAAGAACTATATGAAGGGTGTACCGAGTATTTGAAGTTGTCTTTTCTACTTAAGTTGTATCATACCAAGTGTCTCTGTGGAATTACTGAATAATCAATGTCTATGATTTTAGAGTTTCTTCATGATGAATTTAGTGAATATAAGATCCATGCATCATTATATGAGATGAATAAAGTCATCAACAAACTTGGACTTGTTTATACAAAGATACATTCATGCCCTAATGATTTCATGCTTTATTGGGAAGAAGAGTCTGATAAAGAAGAATTCACAAGATGTAATACAAGTAGATGGAAGTCAATAAAAAATAATGACAGTATAAATAAATGAAACCCCATGAAGAAATAAAAGAATAAAACTCCTATAAAGGTATTGCATTACTTTCCTCTAAAACCACACTTAAAAATATTATTCATGCCATCTAAGAATGAATATGACATGAAGTGGCCTGCTAAGGGTAGTAATGATGGATTGATGAGAAATCCAAAAGATTTGACATCATGTAATATGTTTGATTCACTATATCTAGATTTTTCTTCGAATCCTAATAATGTAAGTTTGGGATTGGATTTTGATGATTCTAGCCCTTTTGTTACTAGTAAAAATTATATCATTTGGAAATTTGTTTTGATCCCTTATAATATGCTTCCATGGTTGTGTATAAAGAAGACTTCTTTAATTATTTCAATGATTATTCTTGGAAAGAAAATACTTGGAAATGAAATTGATGTATACCTTCAACCTCTAGTAAAATAATTGCGAGAATTATGGGATGATGGTGTGGAAACATATGATGCTTCAACGAGACAACTATTTAAAATAAATGCTGCATTAATGTGGACAATTAGTGACTTTTTTGGACCAGGAAATTTATCTATTTGGAAAAATCATAATGGTTTAGCTTATCCAATTTTTAATTTTTGATTTTGATCCTCAATGATTAACTCATAGAAGAAAATGGTATTTTGTGTATCATTATCGATTTATTGATGTTTCTCATAAATTAAGGTTTAACTGGACATGATTCAATGGAGATATTAAAATAAAAAGTCACAAAAGATGTTATCTAGTTCATAAATCATGGGACAATTAATGAACTTCATTGAATAATTTAGAAAATGTAATCAATTTAGGGGGGTTTGAGGTATAGTATCCAAAGAAGATGAAAAACAAACATGAAAGAAAAAGAGTATATTTTTCAAACTTCTTTATTGGGAGTTTAATTTGATATGTCATAATCTTGATGTAATTCATATTGAGAAGAAAATTTATGACAATGAAATTTTTGCAGTGCTTAATGAGAAGGGTAAATCGAAGGATCACCTCAATGCTCATAAGTATTTGGAGTCAATGAATATAAAGCATGGTTTGTGGGAAAATGAGAATGGAAAGTATCCTTTAGTTATTTTTACAATGAAAAATCATGAGAAAGATGTATTCCTTCAAACTTTAAAGAATGTAAAAGAGCTAGATGTATTTTTAAGTAAAATATCAAGGTTCCTTTACATAAAACATCAAAATTTACATGGATTGAAAATTCATGACTCACATATTTTGATGGAGCAGTTGTTATTTAATTTTCATAATACTTTACTTAAAAAATAAACTGCAGTTCTAGTTGAGTTTTATACCTTTTTCAGAGAGATTTTTGGAAATACTCTAAATCCAACTGAGCTTTATAAAATTCAATAAATATTATTTTTGACACTATTTAATTTGGATATGTTATTTTCCCCTTCATTATTCATAGTCATGATTAATTTTATGGTTTTCTGTAATGTCTATAAACACATTTTTAGTGTTTTAAAATACTAAAATGCATGTAGAATGGTCCAAACCCAAGCATATGACCTTAAATTGATATGAAATCATAGTAAAAACACTGATGAGTGTTTTTTTGATATGTATTCATAGACAACACATCAATATGATGTGCGGTGTAGTCAGAATTACTCGATATACACTTCTGAAAGGTATAAAAGCCTTTAAAAACAACTGTCTGGGGGTAAAAACTAGGAAAAACCCCTAATTTCCCTGAAATAAAGGGGAAAACCATAAATTTAATTGTGAAATGTAGAAACTAACAAGACATAATTCTGAATTATGGTTTTCCCATTATGGATGTAAACACATTTTTAGTGTTTTAAAACACTAAAACATGTGTGGAATGGTAAAAAACATAGAAAACAAACTAATATTTATGTGAAATCATAGTAAAACCACTGTTGAGTTATTTTTGATGTGTACTTATATAAAACACATCAATTAAATGTGTGGTGTGGTTGGAATTACTCATTATACACTTATGAAAGGTACAAAAGCCTTTAAAACAAATTTCGAGGGGTTAAAATGAGAAAGATGATATCAGATTGCCTTGAAATAATAGGAAAATGACTGTAGATTTAATTTTGAAATTTAGGAACCAATGAAACATCATTCTGAATTATAGTTCTTTCTATTATGGTCGTAAACGCATTTTTAGTGTTTTAAAACACTAAAATGCATGTGGAATGGTCAAAACTATATTAAAAACCTCATATTGATATGAAATAATGGGATAAACACTTATGATTTTTTTATGTGCATTCACAAAAAAACATCAATCTGACATGTGGTGTGGTTATAATTACTCGGTATACACTTCTGAAAGGTACAAAAGCCGTTAAAAACAACTTTCAGAGGGGGGGGGGGGTCAAAACCAGAAAAACGATGTCTAATTACCCCAAAATCATGGAAAAATTATTGTATATTTAATTTTGAAATGTAAGAACTGAAGGAACATCATTTTGAATTACCGTTTTCCCGTTATGGTCATAAATGCATTTTTAATGTTTTAAAACACTAAAACATGAATTGAATGGTAAAAACCATAGAAAACAACATCAAATTGATGTTAAATCATGGGAAACCCATAAATGAGTTTTTTATGTGTATTCATAGAAAACACATCAATCTAACATGTAGTGTGGTCTGAATTACTTGGTATACACTTCTAAAAGGTACAAAATCTTTTAAAAACAAGTGTTGGTGGGTCAAAACCCAGAAAATGATATCATATTTCCCTAAAATCATGGTAAAATGACTGTAGATTTAATTTTGAAATATAGGAATTGATGAAACATCATTCTAAATTATGGTTTTCTTATTATGGCCATAAACACATTTTTAGTGTTTTAAAAAACTAAAATAAGCATGGAACAATCAAAACCATTGAAAACAACCTCATATTGATGTGAAATCATGGGAAAACCACCTATGAGTTTTTTGGGTGTGTATGCATAAACATCACATCAATCTGATGTGCGGTGTGGTCAGGATTACTCGGTATACACTTCTGAAAGGTACAAAAGCATTAAAAAAAGTGTCAGGGGATCAAATCCAGGAAAAAAACATCATATTTCCTTGAAATAATGGTAAAATGACTATAGATTTAATTTTGAAATGTAGGAACTGAAGTAACATCATTATGAATTACGATTTTTTGTTATGCTCGTAAACATATTTTTAGTGTTTTAAAACACTAAAACATGCTTGGAATGGTCAAAACTATAAAAAACAGCCTCTGATTGATGTGAAATTAGAGGAAAACCACCATTTATTTGTTTTTAATGTGTATATGTAGAAAAAAATCAATATGATGTGTGGTGTGATCATAATTAATTGGTATACACTTCTGAAAGGTACAAAATCCTTTAAAAACAAGTATTGAGGGGTCAAAACTAGGAAGATGACATCAGATTTCCTTAAAGTCATGGAAAAATGATTTTAGATTTAATTATTATATGTAATCACTAAAAAAATATCATTTAAAATTATGATTTTCCCGTTATGGCTGTAAACATGTTTTTAGTGTTTTAAAACACTAAAACATGTGTTGAATGGTCAAAACCATATGAAACAACCTCAGATTGATGTGAAATCATAGGAAAACCA
The DNA here is from genome assembly GCA_963277665.1 of Viscum album. Lineage (NCBI taxonomy): Eukaryota > Viridiplantae > Streptophyta > Magnoliopsida > Santalales > Viscaceae > Viscum > Viscum album. The sequence goes on from OY728132.1 coordinate 2,087,974,740, forward strand.
CATATGAGTTTTTTTGATGTGTTTTAGTAGAAAACACTTCAATCCGATGTGAAGTGTTGTTATAATTACTCCATATACACTTATGAAAGGTACAAAATCCTTTAAAAACAAGTGTTGAGGGGTCAAAACTAGGAAAACAACTTCGTATTGCACTAAAATCAAGAGACAATCACTGTAGATTTAATTTTGAAATGTAGGAACTGATGGAATGCCATTCCAAATTATGGTTTTCCATTTATGGATGTAAACATGTTTTTAGTGTTTTAAAACACTAAAATATGCGCATAATGGTAAAAACCATAGTAAATGACCTCATATTGATGTGAAATCATGATAAAACCACTGTTGAGTTGTTTTTTTACATATACACATAGAAAAAACATCAATCCGAAATGCGGTGTGGTCATAATTACTCATTATACACATTTGAAAGGTATAAAAGCCTTTAAAAACAAGTGTCGGGGGTCAAAAATAGAAAAATGATGCTGTATTACCCCAAAATAACAAGAAAATAACCTTATATTTAATTGTAAAATGTAAGAACCAAAAACATATCATGTTGAATTACAGTTTTATTGTTATGTCTGTTAACATATTTTTAGTGTTTTAAAATACTAAAACATTCATGGAATGGTCAAAATCATAAAAATGACCTCAGATTGATGTGAAATCATGGTAAAACCATCACCAAGTTGTTTTTGACATGTATAAGTAGAAAAAAAATCAATATGATGTGCATGTGGTCAAAATTACTCAGTATACACTTCTGAAAGCTACAAAATCCTTAAAAAACAAGTGTCAGGGGATCAAAACTAGGAAAAAGACATCATAATTCCTTGAAATCATGGTAAAATTATTATAGATTTAATTTTGATATGTAGGAACTAAAGAAAAATCATTAAGAATTATGGCTTTCCTGTTATGTCTGTAAACACGTTTTTAGTGTTTTAAAGCACTAAAACATGCTTGGAATAGTCAAAACCATAATAAACGACCTCTGATTGATGTGAAATCAGGGGAAAACCACCATTGAGTTGTTTTTGATGTGTTTTTTGCATAAAACACATCAATAGGATGTGTGGTGTGGTTATAATTACTCGGTATACACTTCTGAAAGGTACAAAATCCTTTAAAAACAAGTGTCGAGGGGTCAAAACTAGGAAAAAAACATCAGACTGCCCTAAAATCATGGGAAAATGATCGTAGATTTAATTTTGAAACGTAATCACTGAAAAAATTTCATTTTAAATTATGGTCTACCCTTTATGTTCGTAAACATGTTTTTAGTGTTTTAAAACACTAAAATTTGCATTGAATGGTCAAAACCATATCAAACAACCTCAGATTGATGTGAAATCATGGGAGAACCACTGATGAGTTGTTTTTGATATGTACAAGTAGAAAAAACATCAATTCGACATGAATTATGGTTGTAATTACTTGTTATACACTTATTAAAGGTATAAAAGCCTTTAAAAACAAGTGTTGAGGGGTCAAAACTAGGAAAACAACTTTGTATTTCCCTAAAATCAAGAGATAATGATTTTAGATTTAATTTTTAAATATAAGAACTTATGGAATGTCATTCTGAATTATGATTTTCCGTTATGTCTGTAAGCATGTTTTTAGTGTTTTAAAACACTAAAATATACGCAGAATGATAAAAACCATAGAAAATGACCTCATATTGATTCGAAATCATGATACAACCGCCGTTGTGATTTTTTATGTGTACGTGTAGACAACACATAAATATGATGTGCGGTGTGGTCATAATTACTCAGTATACACTTTTGAAAGGTACAAAAGCCTTTAAAAATAAGTATCGAGGGGTCAAAACCAGGAAAACATTGTCTTATTGCCTTGAAATCATGGGACAATAACTGTATGTTTAATTGTGAAATGTAGAAACTAAAAACACATCATTCTAAATTATGGTTTTCCCATTATGGCCATAAACACATTTTTAGTGTTTTAAAACACTAAAATGTGCGTGGAATGGTCAAAACCATAAAAATTGACCTCAAATTGATGTGAAATCATTGAACAAACACCATTGAGTTGTTTTTGACATGTACATGTAGACAAAACATCAATCTGATGTGCGGTGTGGTCCGAATTACCCAATATACACTTCTGAAAGCTATAAAAGCTTTTAAAAACAAGTGTTGGGGGTTCAAAACTAGGAAAACGATGTCAGGTTTACCTAAAATCATAGGAAAACAACCATATATTTAATTTTAAAATTAAAGAACTAACGACATGTCATTCTGAATTATGATTTTCCCATTATGACTGTAAATGTGTTTTTAGTGTTTTAAAACACTAAAACGTGTGTGGAATGGTCAAAACCATAGAAAATGACCACAAATTGATGTGAAATCATGGAAAAATCACCACTAAGTTGTTTTTGAAATATAAGACATGTTGTGATATCAAAATATTTTAAATTTGTTTATTAATTAAATTTCAAGCACACCACATGCCGCTTTAAAAATAAATTAGAATATTTACTTATACCTTTTCAGTTTCAACTGTTGAATCTTATCTTAAATAGGTATGTTTATGTTTTAAAATTGTTTTTCATTATATATTATTTGTTTTATGTTAATTGTTTTTTGATTAACAATATAAAAAAATTTATGTGCAACATTCTGAATATATTCTGTGTATTTTCTCCTTCACATTTATTTTCTTAAATGTTCTTTTTTTCATTGTAGGTGACAGATACTGGTGGTAGGCAGGAGGTTGACCATTCTAATCCACAAAATTATTTATAAGACAATCTTGATGGTTCTTAGTTTCCATGGTATGTTAAAATTTTATCAATTATTCTACTGTAATTCTGATTTATTATGTGTGGTTTTAATTTTTGTTTTCTTTTTCATTACAGTTGGTGAGATGACATGGTTGATTTCAATTGATGAGATAATGTGGAGGCAGAAAGATGTATTGGTGGTTGTTACATGGATGTATATTGGGCATGGTTTATTATTGGACATATTTTATATGTATATTGAGAGATGTGTGGGTTGAATGAGATTGATGTTATGATGACTGGATGTTTGTATATGATTGTGGATGTATGGTATATGTATGATGGGTTTATCATATATTTATATTTTTTTTATTACATGTCAGTTTTTTTATATTTATAGTTTTTTATTAAATATTAAAAAAACTGATTTAGTGGCAGTTTTAAGTAACACCCACTTAATACATTACATATAATATGTTTAGTGGTGGTTACGCTTAATCGCCACAAAAAAGAAACCACCACTAATATGTTCCATGGAGGTTTCTTTTATTTTATTCATATTTTCCCTAGATAATTTTTTTATAAAATAACCACCACTAAATTAACAAGTAACTATTTCCAAATTCTCTAAAAATGACACTTAATAAAATTGTCATGAAATTTAAAAAATTTCTACTAAATAACTAGAGACTGTACAATATGCGGTGGTTTTAATAACCGTTACTACACTATTAGGTAATGGTTTAAACCACTACTAGTTCATAAAAAACCACTACTATTGCTCCTTTTTTGTAGTGAGTGTTTCCATTGATCTTGATTAAATTCTATTTGAATTTAATTATTAGAATAAATATTATTCTCAAGACCGAGGAATAATTTTATTCAAGTTTTATTAATCACTAATATTTACAAGGTAATAAATAATTTATTATGTGAATATTTGATAAATATACATCCACAGGATTATGAATAAAATGTTTATTTTATTTATTAATGAATAAAATATTTAATAAAATATTTATTTGGGTATTCAATAAATGTTAAGGAGTATGAATAGACTAATACCATATCCATTGATAAATATTAATTTTTCAGTTGGTAAAAATATATTTATGGTCACACAAGTTAATGCACACTATAAAATAATAGTAATAATATTATTATGTGCCATGAGGTTTAATAAATATTTTAATATTATTTAAGGGTTGGTATGTAATTAAATCATATTTTAACCTAAAACCTAGATCTATAAATAGATGGTTAATTCTATTGTGTAGGGTTAATCGAAAATTGAGAATTGAGAATTGTTATGTACAATAGATTTCCCTCTCGAATTTTTCTCCCCTCATCCTCTCAAGAACAAGAATAATTTCTTCAAATCTAAAGGATATTAGAGCAATCAATACAAAAAATTCAAGATAATTGATTCACCGTGCTAGCACCTAGAAATCAATCAGTGTCATTTGGAGATCAAAGGAGCATGTGTGGATAACCACTAGAGGGATTCTACACTTGGATCCTTAAAGAGAAGACAAAGGTAATCTAAAAAGGGTTTTTTAGAAGATTAAAAATTCCATTGAAGAAATTATACTAAGACGATGTAATTCATTTATATATATCTAAATAATTTAATTATAAATTTAACATTAAAGATACTCTATTGGGGTTTTGAGAAACTCTAAATTAAAAGAAATTTTAATTTATCACTCACCAACATTGCTTCACTATGACCAAAACCTATAAATTCATGACCACATTATTTGGTAAATTGTGAATGGTTAACTCACCCATTTGCTACCAAACCATGAGGAAATATTTTTTCGTAACTTCCACTAAATTCTTTCTGATGAACTGAACACTTCACACCATCAGAAGATACCATATTCCAATCAAACCTACCCATGATAAAGATTTATGCTTGTGTTATCTAAACCCTTTAAGGCTAAGCTATCTTCTATTTTCAATCATACCAATCAATCATGATTCATTCCTAAAAATATCTCATTTAAATACTAATTCAAGGAAACTAAGGAAACTCTCTAACACTTTCGAATATCTACCAATCTTCCAAAATAAAAAAATTTAGTTCTCTCCATTATCTTTCATGCACCTAAGTCTCACTGAGGCACAATATTACCTTAGAATTTCTTGGAATAAAGTTTTGGTGAAAATTTTCTCTAGATTTTTCTTCTCAACTATTTTCTACAACTCTAACTTCTTATCCTATGGTAAATTTCATATTAAGTGATATTTTAGGCCAATGTGTTTCATTATTTCATGTAACAAAAAATTCCGAGCCATGTTAATTACATCTTGACTATCATAAAATAGAACTCCACCTTCTTGGAATCTTTTCAGTTATTCCAATAAGCACAACAACCATATCAGTTCTTACCCACATTTGTTTCTACCATGTATTCAACTTTTATTTTGAAAATATTAACAACTGGTTGTAACCATGACATCTAGAAAACTATTATTCCTATATAGGTGAACACAAAATCTGTGGTTCTCTTTTAGGTGTCTGATCCCCATCAAATATTTTGTTAACATAACCTTGAAATGAATCATATATTAGAAAGTTCAAGGTTTTATCTTTTAATTCTTCTAAGCACCAAATAATCCATTTCATAGCCTACCAGTGTTTCCTTCCCATATTTGAAATGGTAGGCCCATAACTCCCATTAAAAATACAATGTCTTAACGAGTTCACACTATGGTGTACATTAGACTACCATTTTCTGATGTAAATATAAATCTCTCTACACACTTCACTTTATATTCTATTTTTGGTGCTTTCTCCTTGTAAAATTTAAAGTGTCAGATCAATGGAGTTGAGACCTAATTATATATGATAAAAAACCAAATTCTCAATTATCTTTCAGATGTATTCCCTTTGAGATAGAACTAAAGTTCAAACTTACCTATCTCTCTCAATATTTATTCATAAATTTTTTTATCCTAAATGAGATATTTTATCTTGAATATTCTAGAAAACCATCCTTCAAATCCTAAATCCTTATAATTCTCATACCATATAGAAACATGTATTCCATATATAGGAGGGGTATAATGAAACTTCCATCATTACACACCTTCTGGTAGAAACAATGATCTATGTTTCTCTAAGGAAAACTTTCCTTAGCCATGAAAGCATAATTTTTTTTATTCCATTACTGTGGAGTCTTCTTCAAACCATAGAGAATTCACTTTATTTTTCACACTAAGTTCACATTTCAATAATCTTAAAAACACACCAGTTACTTCATGTAAATATATTCCTCTAAGTCACCATGAATAAATTTTATCTTTACATCCTTCTTCTCTGAGTGCAGATTATCAAAATATTCCAAGATGAGAACCATATATATAGTAGCATATTTAACTAGGAGTGATAAAATTTTAGATAATATAAATCCCTTATTTTTTTGTAAACCCTTCACTAATATTCATTCCTTGTATCTCTTCCTCCTTCCATATTTTTTCCTTCAAATATAACACCCACTTATTCTCTAGTTATTTTCCCATATGGTAACTCAGTTAGTTCTCATGTTCTGTTTGATTCCAACAAATACATTTCTTATTTCATCACTGAATCCCACTTAATAGAGTAATTGAGAGTGACCTTGTTTTCTAGGCTTTTAGTCTCTCCACTATAACACCTTTACTCAAACCATTATGTCTAAGGAAGGGGTTCCGCATGACCTCATTCATGCCTCCTTATATGTAAGAGGATTCTAACCAACAATAAATGTCTAATTCTACTATTGGGGAGACTATACCCTTAGTATCATGTCATAGGATAAATAATGTAGAAAAAAACAAATAAATCAACTATTAATGAATAAAAAAATATCCATCAGAGTATCAAAAAAATATATAAAAATTATAACTCATGCAGTAACAATATGGAATTCTAGATATATAAACCAAAACTAAACAAGAATCCAAGGTATGGGTAAATCCAGTAAAAAATACAATAGTAGAAATCCCCATAAAACTCTATCCAACAACTTCTGAATCCTCCTGCTCTATATTCTCAACTTTCCACCATAGGGACCTTTCCCTTTTTCAAATTCCTAAGAATAAAATCTAAAAGTACACCGAAATTCTTGAGTAAGGTGTGAGTACAAGACTCATTAGGACACCACCAATGACCCTTAATATCAGTTAATAATATATAAAAGTGAATCGTATGAATGTAAACATGGTAAAAATATAAAAAATAATATATAACACAGGTACAAAACATATACCAAGTCCTTAGAGACCAATGCTACTTGTTTCAACACAATGCTAGAAGAAACATTGGTCGTCTTTCCAACACATACACCTCAAAGGATAATCCAAAATCATGTGACACATCCCACTTGCTTGGATATACCAAGTATATTCCAACCAATTTCTAACAAATCCATTTTTAAGGATATTCCAAAAGCATGTGACACATCCCACTAGATGGGATAGACCAAGTATACGCTGAATAATGTCTACAACATCCCTCTCAGAGGATAGTCCAAATAGGCTCAAACTTCATGCTTAGTTATAGAAGACATAATAACAACACCTATGATAAAATATATAAATGATAAATCAACATCACATCAATTCAAACAATATCATTATCAGAATAATCTATATGTAAGAAAAAAAAGTACAAGTTAAGGCTACACATGCACACACCTTATGTAGTCAAGCATCAAAAATAGGTTTCTCAAACCCACACACACAAACTAATAATCATTATAATAACCTATATAATATATGTGGGAAAGTTAAGGGCTTCCCACCTCAAGGTTATTGATTAAGAACCACAAGTTTTGTCAAGGAAAAGTCACATGAATCATTTCTATGTATTATTTAGTTCAAACCGACCACCAAGGAATCCTAGAATCTATTCAAAATATGTTATTTCAAAAATAAATAAAAACACCACATGTGATAAAAACTTTCACTCACCTAGATAATTTCCAAATTAACTATTTAACCCATAACACATTTTCAACATTTTATTTCTTAAGAATAATTATAGTTTCACATGTGATAATATTATATCTCTCTAGAATAATCTAAGATAATTATGATAATTATTATTTATCATTATATAATAATTCTAGGTTAATATAATTAAATAATTATTTATCCTTTTCCAAAAAGTTTTAAAAAGATAAACTTATGAAACCACTCATGAAAAATGGGAAGAGGAAAACATATTCCTACCTATAATTATCCTTTTAAAACACTATAACCAAGAATAAAAAAGAGAGGGTGATGGTTCTTCTATTCTTGGAACCTAGAATAAGAACTCATATTGATCAAAAAAATCCTCATAGATCTTAGAAAATGGAATTATAGACTAATGAAACTCAAGATAATAACTAAAAATGAAGGTAGAAAGGTTAGAGTATTTTTCAAGAAGGAAAAATGTATACAGTTTCACATCAATAAACCCCATAAATTTAACTTTCAATTTAATTTTTCATTTACTTGAATCTTGAATATGGAGTTTTAAACCTCCATAAATGGATACAAATTTTATACAAGTCAAAATAATCAATTACCATAATTTTAATCATTTAAAATAGTCAAAAACATGTTAATGGTTTGAATATGGAAGTAGGAAATGTAAAAGAAGGTTTTAAAAGTATTTTTATCAGAAAGGGTGCTTCATATGGTTAATATGGTTTACCCTTATTCAGTTCCTAGGTGTCACATAAGGGTACTAGGTTACCCTTAAACATAATTTTCATCCATGAAACTAACCTTATTTAGCTCATTCTACCCTTACATAATAACCTAGTTACCCTTACACAACCTTTTAAAAATTAAGGTTACCTTTACAAAGTGCCACAGAAGTACCCTTACATGAGATAGTATTAAGGCATTACCTTTATGTGAGTATGTAGTACCCGTACACAAGGTTTAGATTACCTTTATACAAAATTTAAAACTAATGGGTTACCATTAAAAAAATATGGAGGTAACTTCATGTAATACCATAATTACCCTTATGTAGCCTTTAAAAACTTGATGCTACCCTTATACAATCCATATAAATAGGGCCTTAACCATATACAACCCATATAAACAAGGGATTTCCCTTATGCATCCCATATAATCTCTATCCCACCATTATGAAACTTATGAAAAAGGAGTTACCCTCATGAAACTCCTAGAAACCACCCTGTATAAATATAGAAGGCACTTACCATTACGTAAAACCTATACCATTTATAAGGGTATAAATTTAGTTGACTTTTTTTAAAAACTTTTACCAAAAGGCTTATGAATTTAAACCAAAAAATGGTTTATAAAAATGAGGATGTTATAATTCCCCCCCTCTAATGACTTATCGTCCTCTAGAAGTATTTATAGTAGTCTTTCTCTAACAACCTTATATAAATACAATATCTTAAAAAACAAAAACCATACAGGCACACACAAGGGTTCACAATAAGGTTCAACCTAATAGCCTACCCACAAGAACAAGGCATAACCCCCTAAGAACTACCCATAACCAATAGGATGGAGGATTGAAACCATCCTTATTTTTATACACCCTTTTTGGTTTAAATTCATATGTATTTTTGGTGAAAATTTTAAAAAAATCAACTAAATTTCTACCCTTACACATGGTACATGGTCTACATAAGGGTAAGTGCCTTCTACCTTTACACATGGTGTTTTTTAAAAGTTTTAAGGGTAAATCCTTATTTTCATAGGTTATTTAAGGGTACTATGGAGATTATATAAGATATATAAGGGTAATAACTTGTGTATATATTCCACGTAAGGGTATGAACCTATTTATATAGGCTTCATAAGGGAAGCCTAGGGTTTTCAAAGTCTACATAAGGTTACTTAAGGTACTGTGTAAAGGTACCTCTATAGTTGTGTAAGGGTAACCCATGAGTTCTAAATCTCACATAAAGATAATATGAACCTTGAATAGGGGTACGAAATGCACACATATAGTTAAATTCTTTAGGATCTCTTGTGTAAGGGTACTTCCCTAGTGCTGTATAAAGTCTACCTTTCTTTTCCAAAGGGTAACTTGACTGTTGCGTAAGGGTAGAATGAGCTAAATAGGGGTATTTAAATGACTTAAAAAGATGAATAAGGGTAACCTAGTACCCTTAAATGATACTTAATATCTATGTATGGGTAAAACAATCTAACCTTTATACAGTTCCCTTTTTGGTAATTTTTTTAAAACCTTCTTTTACATTTCCTACTTCTCTGTTCGAACCTATAACATGTTTTTGATTGTTTTAAAAGGCTAAAATTATGGGAATAAATTATTTTGAGTCATTAAAAAGTTTTAATCCCATTATTAATGTTTTTAACACTTCAAATTTAGGATATATGTAAAAGAAAAATTAAATGGATAATTTAATTTTTGGGGTTTAATGCTGTGAACTTTTACACAGTTTTATTTCTTGAAAAAACACCTAAACATTTCTTCCTTAATTTTTGGTTATTATATTGAATTAATATAGTCAAATAATTAACTTTTTCAAGATTGGTTAAGCTTTATTTGATAAATAAAAGTTCTTATTTTGGGTTTCAATCATGTAAGAACCCTCAACCCCTCTCATCTATTATTGGGTGTAGTATTTTATAAGGATAATTACAGGTTGGAATATATATTTCTATTCTCCTTTTTCATGAGAGATTTTTAAATTTTATCTTTTTGAAAAATTCTAAAAAAAAGGATAAATAATTATTAAATTATAATAACCTTGAATTATCATAGAATAATAAAGAATAATTATCATGATTGGCTTAAACAGATAATTTGGAAATTATCTAGGAGTGATAAATTTGTTATTTCATGTGGTGTTTTTATTTTTTTTGGAAATAACATATTTATAATTGATTCTATGTGTCCTTGTCATCCATTTTTAATCGACTAATATATAGACATGATTCAAGTATCATTTCCTTGAAGAAACTTGGAGTTATTCATTAAAAAATTTGATTTTGGAAGCCCTTAACTTTAAAACATATCTTATATGGATTATTAGTATGATTATTGGCATGCATATGTAGCCCTGAAAAAACTATGTATGATTCTTTATCACATGGGGGGGGGGGTGTATCCTTAACTTTTAATTGTGTTTTTTGCATATGGATTGTTATGATGATGATAATGTTTGAATTTATTTGATGTTGACATGTCATTTACATCTTCTATTGTATCCGATGTTATTATTTCTTCTGCAACTGAGCATCTAGGTTGAGCCTATTTAGACTATCCTCCAAGAGGGATGCTACAAACATTAGTCATCATGTACTTAGGCTATCCCAATCAGTGGGATGTGTCACATGCTTTTGGGGTTTACTATGAGAGGGATATTTTAGAAATTTGTTGACATATACTTTCTCTATCCTAGTCAGTGGGATGTTTCACATTATTTTAGGATATCCTCTAAGGGGTATGTTTCAGTTATAAAACTAATGTTCCTTCTAAAATTATTCCAAAATAGGTAGAGAGGGTCTCTCAAGACTCAAAATATGTTTTTTACTTGTGTGATATATTGTTGTTTATATCTATACCCTATTTACCTTCATGGAATACACCTATATATCTTATTAACTAATGTTCATTGATGTTGGTGGCTTCCTAATAAGTCTTATACTCACACCTTACTTAGGAATTTTAGTGTGCTTTTATATTTCATGCTTAGAGATCTAGTGAAGGGAAATGGACTTGTGGTTTACAGTTGAGAATGTGGAGTCGGAGGATGTAGACATTGTTAGATGGAGTTAAAGTAGGAAATTTAATGCTATATTTATTTACTAGATTTACCCATACCTTATATCATTGTTTAGTTTTGGTTTATATATATCTTGCATTATATAATGTTACTGAATGAGTTAATTTTTTATATGTTTATATTACTTTGATGGTTATTTTTTTATTCATTACTTGTTGATTTATTTGTTATTACTTCATTTATTTATCTAATCACATAATATTGAGGGTATAGTTTCCCCACTGATAGAATTATACCATCACTACTATTCAGAAACCTCTTGCATATAGGGAGGCATGTATGTGGTCATGTGGGACCCTGACTCAAACTTGGTGGTTTGGGTCTGGGTGTTAAAAAATAGTATTAGAGGAGTATGTTCAATAACTTGTTATTCTCTTTGACTTGATTTTGGATATGTTAGACACGAGTTAGGATGGTTAGGACTCATACAAGGGAACTATTTTAGTGTCTGGATAACACTGTATAGTGGACCTCCAAGTTTCCATAAAGTGGGGAATTTATATATATTTTTTGATGTTACCATTTATTAAATTCACCTTGAGTGATGAACATGATGTTGATATATTGATTTATGGGATTTTTTGTGCATTTATGCATCATGTTAGGCATATAGGTTTACCTTGGGTGATGCACATAAACTTATTGGGTAATATCCCATGGTGGATTTGGAAGGAAACCAAGGTATTATAGGAGACCCAAGAGGTAAGATGACTAGGTTCATGGTTTGGGAAGTCTAAGTCATGAAAAATTTACCAAAGAAGGAACCCAACCAAAAGTGTGGTGGAAATGCCTGGGTTGAGGTGTAGGGTCCACAATGAGGATGTTGTTCTCTAAAGAGGGTGGGGGTATAATATAATACCCCTAGAAGATAAAGTGTTAAAAGGGATAAATTTTACTACCTATGTCAATAAGGTTCACCTTTCTTTTCAGGATTCTATTGAATTAGATTTACACAGTTAAAGAGGTTTTTCTAGAAGTTGTGATCTAGATAGGTGACCTATTAGGATGTTTCCCAAGGTGTGTGAAAGTGAGGAAAAATCACATTATAAATAACATGTATCGGACCGTGGGGATAGTCATAAGTTTGATGACCCATTTGGGCTTGTGGGTGGGTCCTTAGGAGGGGAAAACACATATACAAGGGGAAAATGGGGTGCATGTGGTGCCCAATTGTTACATTGGTATCAAAGGATAAACCTAGAAAAAAGTGAGGTGGTAATATGTAGGTTTATATGTAGGGTCTAAAATTTGAATGTTGTGCTCTAAAGATGGGGGGGGGGGTGAATTTAACACCCTAGAATGATAAAGGGTTAAAAGGATAAATGTTACTTCCCATGTCAACAAGGAACATATTTCTTTTTAGGAGTGTACCTGATTAGGAATCCACAGTCAAAGAGGCTTTTCCTGAAGTAGTGATAAGGACAATTGATCTCATGGGAAGTTTCCCTAGGTGTGTGCAAGTGAGGAAAAATTACATCAGGAAAAACATGTGTTGGACTGTGGGGATAGTCATTAGCCTAATGACCCATTTGGGAATGTGTGTGGGCCCCATGGAGGGGAAAACATGTGTATGTAGAGCCCAATTTTTACATCCACCATCCATCATAAGTAGGAAGTTCATGTCAGTTCCAAACTTCTATATTGGTTTCTTAAACCTGGTAGGTATCCTCACTTAAACTTATAACAAAAATATTTTTGGTACCAAAACATCCTATTCTCTATCTTTAAAAGATCCACCTCATGATTAAATTATTATAGATAATTTAGGAACATTTTCCACCATTCTATCTATAAAATTTTTATTTCTTCCATTTAAACTCACCGTAACATGTGTTCTTCTGACACTCTCATTTAGATCAACTTGGAATTGGTTGGTTGATTCTTTGATCTCAACTTACTTCTCAATCAAGTTTTATTCTTTTCACAAGATCTTCTCATTGAAGAGAAAATACAAAATCCTGAATATATTCTAATGATCATCATACCATAGTTAAAATCCAAAATTTTCATCATTATATCCCACACATAACATGTCTTGAACTTAGCCCCTAGTTTGTCTCTATCCTTAACATTGACATAGACACATTCAATGCTACTAAAAATTATGAGGTGGATAAATTTAATTAGTCTACTAGACCATAACTACTTTGAAATATCCTATTCCAATAGATTTGATTGACTTTTGTTTTCAGGTACACTTTAATGTTCAGATATTTTTCTCAAATTTAATTAGAAATTCCTGAGTGTACAACTAATTCTATATGCCTTCTCTATCAATATCTAATTCATTCGATCTGCCACAGAATTCAACTAAGGTGTATTGTGCACAATATTATCCAGCCCAATCCCTTTTTTCAATATAATTTGTAGAAATACTTTCCATTTTACTCCCCATCATTGTTAGATATTAATTATTTTAAAATTTGACCAATTTCCCTTTCCATCACATCCTTCCAATAAAAAACTCTCTAATGAAACCAGACTTGTTCTTTATAAATTAAACCCATAGTTTTCTTGTAACATCATCAATGAAGTTAAAAAAGTAAAGTGTATCTCCATGATATTAGATAGGTGTAGGTACCAAAACATCAGAGTTAACAATTTATAACTTCTAGGATTTGGGATTCCTATCATTTAGATTGAACAACACCCTCTTCTATTTCCTGAGTATAAAACTATCACAACTATTGATTTTATCATGATTGAAATTTAACACACCCTTTGATGAAAGAACCTTAATATTATTTTCACTGAGATGTTTGAGTTGAAGGTTCCACAAATCCATATTATTGTAAGTTATTTATCTAATAAATATCACTCAATCTGATATTCTAGTCAGATATAGAGTCCCATCCTTTGCTCCTCTTTCCACCACCATGGATATGCAAGTCACCTTCCAAACTTCACTAGTAAATATAGTACCATATTCTACCTCATATATATGTAATATTAAAATTAAGTTCTTTCATAGTCCCAAAATACATCATACTTCTTTCAAATTAAATAATCTTCCATTCTTAAACTAGATATTAACATCACCTTTCCCCATGACTTCTAAAGCTTTATCATTTTACAAATATACTTTACCAAAACTTACTAATACATAATAAACCATGAAACCTTACCTTTCATGGAGTTAAATGATGTTCCTCAGTCAATCACTAACGAATCCACCAGAATTTTGACACTTTGTAGAATGATTCTACTTCTCTCAATTGTATTTATACAACTTGAAATTTTAGAAGTTTCATTTTTATAGGATTCATTGTAACTGCTATTATCTTTATTGAGATACCCCCTCTTCCCGCATTGTTAGTATATAGGCCCAAGACCACCCAACTTACTTCAAATTCTCTCTCATGACCTATATTTGGGTCTTCACTAACTTTTATACTAGGGTGGGAACCCCTTTACTACGGAATTTAGTGTAGTTTTAAAAGGTGCTTAAATCTCCCGACATCCAAGTTATTCATTTAGGATTAAGTTCCTGACATCCTTTATAACAACCCATATTTCTAATATATATATTTCATTATTTTTAACATAAATATCCATAAAATAAAATCCCAAGAATCAAAGTATTAGTGTCTTTGGAAAATTAGATACATAAACCATTAACTTAGAAATAAAAAAGACATCATTATTTCAAATATCCATAACATACTCTTAGAATCCTTTGAGCTCCCAATACTACATAGGATAATATAGGGACATACATAAGAAATGGGTGAGCTATAAATCCGAATAAGGGATCAATCAGAGTAAGAATGATACATATGATAAAAAGGCATATCATGATGATATAAAAGAGAATAATATCATGGATTCGTGAAATTTAAAAAATGATATCATAAAATCATGACATAAAAGGGATGTGGAAACAACATAAAACATGAAATCATAAGTATAAGTCAAGGATCAATACTAAGAAATCATAAATTAGTGTTCTAGGATAACTATACATACACCATACATGGTATATCATGAGATGAAAATATCACCTAATGTATTGGAGTGCTATCAGGACATTCCATTCACATGTTTAACTTTACATGTGCCATATCAATCATATAACCTAAGAAAGTATATCATAATTTCAATACCATAATTAAGGAATGTGGGTTTCATAAATAGAATTACCCAATAAATTAAGGATATTTATATCTAGGTGAATACCCATGAATTAAAATAGTGTTGGGTGTTCATAACACAAAATTTATGGAATAGAAATCAAGAGATAATTTTGGAAGCATAACAAGTGTACATAAAATTTTATGGAAGGTATTAATGAGTGAGGAAGGAAATATATCATTATTTGGGAATAATTTAGATAGTAAATAAATTTTAATAAAAATAATACAATATAATAAATTGAGAATCAAAAGGCTTATTATAAATGAAGTGTTTAAATGGAAAAGAGGATGTAGATAACCCCTTACCTTGAGAGGTTGCATCTTAAATCTGAGGAGGAGATCCTTAGAACCTTATAAACTCATTGAGAGGTATTTAAAGAGCTAAAATGAGAGGAAATTTGTTTTTAAATTATTTATAGTGAAGAATAATGGGAGAATGAGTATGTATTTAGAGAAAAATAGGGGGAATTCTGTATCAATTTTTAAACTTAGGCCTTGGACATCTAGTTAATAAAAATGAAAAATAACTGGCCTTACCATGATTTTTCCCATGGTATTTTCCAAGGGGGAGGGGTTTTTAACATTTTAATAACTTAAGTACCAAAATTACTTAATTAATAATATTTTGGAGGTGGAAGATATTCCTTTTCATTAATAATTTTTTTAAACCTTTAAAATATACTTCAGGTTTTGGAAGATTCATTATAGGTTTTGAAAATTAATTTTATCACTTTAAATACCTTATTTTAATGAATAATAGTATTTTTGGATGATAAATCCATCTATAGTATTTATTACATCACTTTTAAGTAAATATGATGTCATAATACTTATCATATATTTTTACCATATTTATTTTTTACCCAAAAAATCCTACATCCTAGAAAATAATGAAAAAATAATCATTGGATAATTCCAATGTACTAATTTAAAAAATGAAATTTATTTTATCAAAATAGTTTTTTAAATATGAAAAATTTAATTTTTAATTAAAAATTCTTATTTATTAAAAATATTAGTTTTTATGACATATTCAACTTTCTGACCCTTATTAAAATTACTTGGGAATTTATAAAATTATATTATCATTTATAGTTAAATAAATAGAGTTTTATGAGACCATTTAAATAAAATAAATTTTATTTTAAATTCTTAAATATATTATAAAGTTCTATTTTAATTATAATTATATATTTTCCAAAAATATAATTTCTTTTTCTATGTGTCCAAAAATCTATTTATCATATTCATATTATATTCATGTTCATTTTAAATAATAATAAAAATGGGATCAAAGTAACCACTATTTTATTTCTAATAAGAAAATTTACACCCTCATTGTAACACCCCAAGATTTTATGAGAAATAATATTTTTAATTTCTTTGATGTCTTGTGTTGTATGCTTCACCAAGATTATCTTGCACTATACGCAACACCGTATTAGTTTGTAGTATACACAACACTATTCTTGGCATGTGTTGCACACAATTTCATGTTCTTTCGAATAAAATTAATTTTTACACAACACCAAGTATAGATTTTGATCAATGTATAAATGAACTATATTTTGATTATGTTATACGCAACACCAAAGGAAGCTTACACTACACGCAACCCTGACTTGGCTTGCATTACACACAATAGAGACCTTCCTTGATAGTGTGTGTTGTACGCAATACCGTGTTTCACTAAACAATGATATATTATAATATTATTATGAACTAGCCATTATGAATAGTAATAAACACATTTTGAATTTTATAACATTATAATTCATATTACACATTTTCTAGATCATGGTATGAGAACAAAATAATTTTTTTCGGGTAAAATAAGTATTTTTCAAAAAAATACAGTTTTGCCGCCTTTTGATGGTGCACCCACTTTAAATCTAGTTTTTGAAACTTTTATAAGTTCAATTTGATGAAATAAATTTATTAATTTCAATAAGGATATAAAAATTAACTTTGTATAATTTTTTAATATTTTTCTGTTAACTTTCATATTTTGATTAATAGTAAAAATACGCTAAATTTTAATTAAAAACAAATTTTTTCAACAAGATAATTTATATGGTTAAAATATAATATTTAATGGGTTTAAAGTATAAATATAATATATTTTTACCATTTAATATAATGTATGTCGTTAGCATTAATTTTACATTGAATTCATAAGTTAAATCATTTCAATCTTTTGCAATGTTTTAAAATAAAACCCGTTTTTTCGACAGCGGGATTAATTTTAAATTAATTTCTGCAACTTCTGTGTCTTGAATTTGAAAAAATGGATTCCATATTTGGAATAATTAGGTCCAAATTATGTTAATATGCTACTTTTATTTTTGGGCATTATGAATAGTAACTACGATAAATTTTATTTACCATAGTTAAAGGTAAATTGGGTAATTAAGGGTAAATATAATATTATAAAATTACCATAACACTTGTATTAATATAATTGGATGATTATATTTAGTATTAAAATATAATTGGGTCTAAATGGTGTCTATTGTAACCCACTTGTATGTGATTAAGACCTTTTATTTATTTTATTTAAAGGAAAGTGAAATATGTCTCACTCAAATTTTAATAATTAGATTATTTTTAATATAAGGTTATATAGAATATAAATTCGATTATAAATACTCATGTTAAAGATAAAATGTTTTTCTTTATCATGGTAATTTATTTGTAAATTTTAAGTAATATTTAACTATCTTAATAGCTTATACATTAATGATGTAGAAATTATTTATTTAGTGAAAAATCTATAATATAGTTTTTATTAAAATAATAATACACATCAAAAGGCCCAAAAACCTGACCAAAACTTATTTTTCGTGTATATATAAACCATAATCATCCAATGGTATAATTTTTGACCATTTTGAGATTTATAAAAGCGATTATGATACTTATATTATATTATTTTAAATGATGTCAAAGTTGTCACCTTCATAATTTAATAAATATAACAATTTAAATGTTGTGATTTTAAGATGGTAAATTAGAGTAAAAGTATTATTATGAAAGGTATTATATTTATATTCATCATAGGATTTTATTTTTAATTTCTATGAGACAAATATGTATATTAAATAATTATACAAAAATGTTGTAGTAATTATTTTAGTAAGAGAAATATCAAATAAATGGTCTCAAAAATATTAAAATAAATATTAAATGAGATAATTTATGCGATCCACGAATTTTATTGATAAATATGAAATTTTAGGAATCTATTAAACATTTTTTTTCAAACATATCTTCGGTGTGTATTTTATTTAAATTCAAATAAATGAATAGTGTCAAAATTAACACTATTGATATTTTATACAAATAACATATTGTTAAATTATTTAAAAATCACAAAAATATTTAAAAATTAAAAATTGAAATTTATATGGTCTAAAATGTCATAAAGTATCTAATTATATATAATTGAAAACAAATAAGTTAGTATTTTTAACCATTTAAAATTTAGAATATTATTACCACAAATAAAATTAAATAGATTAAATAAGGATAAATCAAAATGATAAGGTTTAAAATAAACTTAAAACATGTATAAATTTTATTGGTTTATGAGATTAAAACCCTATCTCATCTTATCTTCTAATTTAGTTATTTTTGGTGGTTTTTAAGAGGGGTTTTACTTTATTATTAATTAATATTTTTGAGGATTCCAAAAGTGCCCCTCTCCTCTCCTATATAAGGGAACCTCCTTCCCTATCATCTTCATTTAATTTTGAGCCTTAAAGCTTGGACAACACCTGAAAATTCCTCTTATAAACCTATATAGTTACATTATAGAGGTTCTGGTCTTCTCAAAAGACAAACTCTAGTGCCCTAAGAGGAAGTTTAAAAGAGGCACGTCGAGGAAGAGGTAATCTCTCCTACCTGTTCTTTCAAGTTTTTTTCTTCTTCAACTTCCTCTTATTTAGTTGTTTCATTATAAAGTAATAACATAAAAATCACTAATATAGAGATATGTTATTATAAATATGAAACAACCCTATTTCACCTTCTATCCATCCTACAGAAAATGAAATCACCACGCATGCGTACGTACGGAATACCGTCTCCACGCCGTGGTGTAATTTGCTTTCCCACCACCACCTTACTTGGATGGGTATAATGGTGGAAATAATAAATATATATGATTATTATAACATGATACTAATTATGAGATATTATATAATCCACTTCAACAATTATGGGAACGATATCGTCGCTCGTGCGTACGTACGGATTACCGTCTCCACGACGCGATGAGATTCATTCTCCATGTTAACCATTCAAGAATGATTATAAAGTATATATAATAAATAACCATGAAATATATGAGATAATAATGATACTGGATTTATGTACATATATGTTTCATTTACTTAATTACATTCAATTCAATAAGGAAACAAAAACATCGTTCATGCGTACGTACGACCTACCGTCTCCATGAACGGTGTATTTCATTCCATTTATCGATCTATCATATATATTTATATGATGAATATATATTATATATAAATCATGTTTTACATTATGTAATTAATTAAATCAGGAGATAAGTAATAATATCAAGAACAACAAGTCCAAACACGTACGATAAATGAAACGATTTTACCCAAAATGCTGCATTAACATGGAATTGACAAAAGAACGGGTAATATAAATTCATAAGTTAATCATATATGATATCATAAATATTATTATGGTTCTGTTACAAGTTAATAATATGTTTAAACCCACTATACAGGAGTTTCATACTCGTACGGAAGAAATTGGACCTAAGTTAAGGGATTATTTCGTCTCACTTTTATTTCTGTGAGACATATGCCTTAATCACCATCTATTTCTTTTGTATGGTGTTTATGCTTCCCATGAATGTTTTATTATTTTAATTATGAAGGATATGATATTTAAATATTCATGTAATTTTCTTTATTTTATGACATGTATGATTTCACCGATCATAAATGGAAAGGGATAATTATTCCAATCTCATTCTTAACCGATATTGTTTATTCATAAGTATTTACTGGGGTTATATTTATCATCTATGTACACGTTTTACAATTTTTTTTCATGTATGTTTAAAGTCCTTTTTACCAATTTTTGACTTTCACCACATGGTATTTAAGGAATTGTTCTTTTGTTTACCATATGATGTACTTTTTGACTTTTCTGGCAAAATCACAAGAGAAATGTTTTTTTAACTTATACGGTATGAACAGATTTTTACGGTTTCATAACACCTTATTCTCATGAAGCTTCCTCTACAAGATTTAATGATTATTTTCAACAAAAATCCTTTTCTTTTAAAATTACATGGCATTTTTTGAAAAGAAAATGGTTTTGAAGAAGAAAGGATATTTTCCTCAAGGATTCATTTCAAGTGTTTTATCAAAACTATTTTCCATATAAGATGACATTATTTAGTATGTTTATGTTTCAAGTATAATGTATCTATTATTTACATGGTTGGATTTTTCTTATGATGAAATTATATCCATTTTTTTTATATGGATTATGTTATGATGGGATTATTTTTATGAAACCCATATTATATTTTGTGTTATAATGAATGATTTATGTTTATTTTGTGTCACACAAAAGAATGATTTCATTATGATATGGGTGGGACCTATATATCCCTCCAATGAATTGGTTAAATATTTATATCTCATGAGATAGACATGTCTAGAACGACAAGTGAATCCGGTTCAGTAATACAGGGCTAAAACGATAAGTAAACCCGGTTCAGTAATGGACTTTTTCCACTATGATGGTCTTGGAAACAATGCCTTGGATACTATGTAAATCATATCATGTGCTTAATGGTTTCCACAATTACATGTTTTTATTCCCATGCTATTTTATCATGATTAATGTTCCTTTATGATCTATGCTTTATGTACTGCCAAGATTTATGACATTACTCATGATTTTGATGTTTTCTGTTCACGTTTTTACGTTCAAATGTTTATAGATTGTTTTATGTTCTCTATTCTTACCATTACTGAGCATTTGAGATCACCCTTTTTATGTTTTCTTTTACCCAGGATATAAAGAAAGGTTTTAGGTAAGAAAAAAAGGGGAAGATCTTTATGGGAGATGTTGAAGATCTTTCACCATGATTAGAAGATTATGTTCCGAGTTTCCAAAGACCCTAAAATATTACGGTCCTTGGGTGTCTATTTTTGTTATGTATTAAGTATTCTGTAAAGGTAATGTAATTTCCATGTACGTCAATCTATGGGTCTCTACACTCATACTCTTGGGATTTAGATACATAACCCCCTATAATTATAGTATAAGAACTAAGGGTGAGGTGTGTGATAGTGGTACTCTCATGGGGTGGTTCAAATAACATTGATCTAGTAGTGATCTCCATTAACATGAACTTATCCCATAGGTGATTCTGCTCGAGCTGCAATTGTTAAACATCTACTTGGTCTTGTTCTAGTCTGAACCCCAGTGATGCTATCTCCCTTAAAATCTCTGACAAATTATCTTTGTAAGGGATAGTCCTATTGGTTGAGGTCATATCTTCTTCCTTCTATATCAGTTATCTTTTATTTTTACCCTTAATATATACTAATCTTAAAGGTCACTTTATATAAACTATATTACCAATGGTTTTAATGTTCATTGGTCATAATTACCAATGGTTATTTTATGGATTTATTTTATAATAAAGTATTGTCTATTTTCATTACATAGTGCATGTTTTCTATATTATACTATATTACTCAATGGGATACATATTCATTCAGAAGGAAAATTTCATTTATAAAAGTTTGGGTCAACACATCCTTAAATACAAAGTCAACTTTTCTTTATGACTTTCTAACTACTGTTACCATCACATCTCATAACCCTAAATGTGATGATAACAGTATAAGATCCCATACATAATCTAAAAACTTCATTTTACTAGATTTGAGTTATCCTTAGATCATGTTGAATTCATTCACATGATCTTCCATATTTATACCTTTTGATTACCTCATCATATCATGAAAAATTTATTAAGTGTCATTAGATTCTCATACATGTCTACCGGGGCCTTCATTAACTCAACCAATGTCTTAAATTCCTAGATTCTAGAGGCTAAATTTTGTTCAATGAAATCCTGAACAACCCAAAAAATTTATAATTTAATAATTCCTATTCCAAATTATTCATATTTTATAGTCTTAATGAATCCAACGGAAATTTAAATCCTTTTGAATGAGATAGTCCTCCATTTATATTCTTAAAAAACCGAAATCATTTCCATCGAAATTTTCTATCTTGAGTTTACCTTCTTCTAATTACATACAATCTAATGATAGAAAAATACCACTAAAATATACATGATGTCAAGATAAGAGAGTGATTGTTACTTGAGCTACCTCTTAGTGTGGTAATAAGTGAGCTAAAAGTAAAAAAATCTATGATACAACTTCTTAGGAATCTATCACACCACCAATACACTAGAAGTTATCTGTAACAACCTGAGATTTTATGAGAATTATTCTTTTTAATTTCTTTGATGTCTTCTATTATACACTACACCAAGATTATCTTGTACTATACGCAACATTGTATTAGCTTGCAGTATACGCAACACTATTCTTGGATTGTGTTACACAGAATTTCAAGTTCGTTTGATAATAGTCATTCTACGAAACATTGAGTGTATATATATATATATTTTCAATGTATAAATAAAATATTGTCGGATTCTATTATACAAAACAATGAAGGAGTCTTTCACAACACACAACCCTAACTTGGCTTGCATTACATGCAATCACAACCTTCCTCGATAGCGTGTGTAGTACGCAATACTGAGTTTCACTAAACAATGATATATTGTTATAATATTATTATGGACTAGCCATTATGAATAGTATTGACTACATTTTGAAATTTATAACATTATTATTCATCTTACACATTTTCTAGAATATGGTATGAGAACAAAATAAATTTTTCGTGTAAAATATGTATTTTTCAAAAATTGCAGTTTTCCCACCTTTTGATGGCTCACCCACTTTAAATCTTATTTTTGACATGTCTATAAGTTCAATTTGAAAAAATAAAATTCTTCTTTGGAATCAGGATATAAAAATTTACTTTGGAATTTTTTTTCATATTATTCTGATAACTTTCATATTTTAATGAATAGTAAAAACACGCTATATTTTATTTAAAAACAACTTTTTTCATCGCAATAATTTATATGGTTAGATTATATTTTTAATTGGTTTTAAAGTTTAATTAGAATATATTTTTACCATTTAATCCAATGTTGGTAATTGGAATTAATTTCACTTTGAAATTGGATATAAACAAGTATCAATCGTTTGATAGTTATTGTTTCTTAAAAACACGCTATTTGTTTTGATAACGAGAATTAATTTTAAAATTAATTAATGCCACTTCTATGTTTTGAATTTGAAAAAATAGACATCAATTTTGAATTCGGAATATCAAATAATGCTTAGGCTGAATTTTTGGTATTTTTCTGAAAAACTTCAATTTTTGATGAATAGTGAAACAACTTAGTGGTAGTTAAAAAACTGACTTTTTCATTTAAATGAAATTTTACCACTTCTGTGAATTTAATTTCGAAAATCCAAGAGAAACGGTTAATATCAAGGACTAAAATGTGGTTCAATGAGATGAAAATAATTTTTGGTGAATAGTAACTTTTTACTTTTATTTACCACGGTTAAAAGTAAATAGGGTAATTAAGGGTAAAAATGATATTATTATTACCCTAAAACATGTCCTAATTATATTGGATAAGTGAAATTATACCAAAAACAACCTTAGGAATAAAATATGACCATTTAGGTCCACTTGGATTAGATTAGGACATTTATTATTAATTTATTTAAAGAAGGGTTAAAATAGTTAAAATCAAAGTTTAATAACTAAATAATTTTTAATATAGGGTTATACATAAGATAAATTCAACTATAAATATTCATTAGAAATATTAAAATATTTCCTACCTAATGATATTTTATTTATAATTTTTAGACATTAAATAATTTAAGTTATTTATGACACAATGGTGATGCAGTAATTACCTAAATAATGAAATATTAAAATAATTGATGTTATAAATACCTAAATAAATGTAATTTGATACTTTTTATGAATTCAAAAAATTCTATAGGTTAATATGAAATTTTATTATTGAATTAATTAACTTTTTTCGAACTAATCATGCTTTTATGATTTTCACAAAAATCCATTACCAAATAGTGTCAAAATTGACATAAAATAGTTTTTAAAACAAATATTATATTATTAATTGTTATTATATTAATAAAAATATAAGGCTCGGCCAAGATACTTATATCATGATAGGTGTATGATTAATGGACCACTTGGGGGTCTCTTGAATGTATATGGTAAGTTTATTAACTATATAATATAAAAATACAAAGTGACATGGTAAATGTCAATCTAATTAACTAAGAGTTAAAACTAAAAGATAAGGTTAATATAATGACCCAAACCTGTCTAAAATCTATTGGATGAGATTATTTCGACCCATAACCACCTTATATTTGAAATAAATAAATTTTGAGCTATTAAAAACCGAATATGACTTTATTATAAAATAATATTTTAAGTTTTTCCAAAGGTGCCCCTCTCCTCCCTTATAAAAAGGGAACCCCTTCCCTCTTCTCTTCACACCCTTTTGAGCCTTGAATCTCGGCCAAACCCTGCCCATTTCTCTTCTAAACTTCCCTATCAACATTCTGGAGGTTCTGTTCTTCTCAAAAGACCAACTCTACTTCCTTAAGAGAAGGCTTAAAGGAGGTGCGTCGAAGAAGAGGTAATCTCTTCTTCCGATTCTCTCAAGTTTCTTTCTTCTTCTACTTCTTCTTCTTCTACTTATTCTTCTTTAGTTGTATAATTATAAAGTAATAACATCAGTATTAATTATATACTGATATGTTATTATAAATATGAAACAAACCTATTTCACATTCTATCCATCCTACGGAAAATGAAATCACCGCGCTTGCGTACGTACGGAATACCATCTCCACGCCGTGGTGTAATCTGTTTTCCATAACCACCTTACTTGTATGGGTATAATGGTGTAAAGAATAACTATATGTGATTATTTTAAAGTGATATTGATTCTTAAATTTTATACATACACTTCAATACAATTCCACGATCATGGGAATGATATCATCGCTCGTGCGTACATACGGACTACCGTCTCCACGACGCGATGAGATTCATTCTCCATGTTAACTATTCATGAATGATTATAAAGTATATATAATAATTAATCATGAAATATATGAAATAATAATGATACTGGATTTATGTATATATATATTTATGTCATCTACTTAATTCCATTCAATTCAATAAGGAAACGAAAACAACGTTCATGCGTACGTACGACCTACCGTCTCCATGAACTGTGTATTTCATTCCATTTATCGATCTATCATATATATATATATGTATATTCTGAATATATATTACATATAAATCATTTTTTACATTCTTTAATTAAGTAAATCAGGATATAAGTAATAATATCAAGAACAACAAGTCCAAACATGTACGATAAATAAAACAATTTTACCCAAAACGCTACTTTAACATGGAACTTACAAAAGAACGGGTAATATAAAGTCATAAGTGAACCATATATGATATCATAATAATAAAAATGATTCTTTAATAAGTCAATGACATTATTTAAATAATTATAGAGGAGTTTCAGATACGTACGAAGCATATCAGACTTAAGGTAAGGGATAATGTTGCAATGTCAATTGTTTTCTATCCGAGATTGCTTATACATAAGTATTTACTGGGGTTATATTTATGATCCATGTCCAAGTTTTATAATTTTTTTTCATGTATGTTTAAATTCCTTTTTACCCATTTTTGAATTTTACAAAATGGTATGTAAATAATATTTTTTTTGTTTACCATACGAGGTACTTTTTGACTTTTTCGGCAAAAGTACGAGAAGAATGTTTTTCTAACTTATACGGCTTGAATGGATTTTTATGATTTAATAAAGATTTATTTTCATGAAGCTTACTATACAATATTTCATGACTATTTTCAACAAAATCCTTTTCTTTTAAAATTGAATGACATTTTGTGAAAAGAAAATGATTTTCAAGAAGAAAAGATATTTTCCTCAAGAATTCATTTCAAGTGCTTTATCAGAACCATTTCCATCTAAGATGAAATTATTTCATATGTGTATGTTTCAAGTATAATGTCTCTATGATTTATATGGTTTCACTTTTCTTATGATGAAATGATATCTATTTGTTTTATATGGATTATGTTATGATGGAATGATGTTTATGAAACCCAATTTATTTTTTGGGTTATGATGAATGATTTATGATTGTTTTGTGGAACACGTAAGAATGATTTCAATATGAGATGGGTGGGACCTATATCTCCCTCCAATGAATTGGGTAAGGATTTATATCTCATGAGATAGACATGGATGGAACGGTAAGTTAATCCGGTTCAGTAATACAGGACTGGAACGAGGAGTGAACTCGATTCAGAAAGGGACTTTGTCCACTAAGATGGTCTTAGAAACAATGCCTTGGCTATTATGGAAATCATATAATGTGCTTAATGGTTTCCACAATCACATGTTTTATTCCCATGATATTTTGTCATGATTAATGTTTCTTTATGATCTATGCCTTATGTACTGCCATTTTTTATGTCTTTACCCAAGATTTTGGTGTTTAAACATTATGTTCATGTTTTTAAGTTAAAATGTATATGATTTTCTTTATTTTATCCATGATTGCCCTTATTTAGCATTTGAGCTCACCCTTTATATACTTTCTTTTCCCCAGGATTTAAAGAAAGTTTTTAGGTAAGAAAACCACAAGGGGAAGATATTTATGGGAGATGTTGAAGATCTTTCACCACGATTAGAAGATTACGTTCTGAGTTTCCAAAGACACTAAACTATTATGGTATTTGTGTGTCTATTTTTGTTATGTATTAAGTATTCCGCAAAAGTAATGTAATTTCCATGTACGTCAAGATTCGGGTCTCTACAGTTGGTATCAAAGGAAAGGTTTAGTTAACCTTTGGAAACTAGGATGCGAAAACTTTAGTGAGGTCCCCA
Source organism: Viscum album (assembly GCA_963277665.1). Classification (NCBI taxonomy): domain Eukaryota; kingdom Viridiplantae; phylum Streptophyta; class Magnoliopsida; order Santalales; family Viscaceae; genus Viscum; species Viscum album. Next base: position 2,088,002,571 of record OY728132.1, read on the forward strand.
GAAATATTTCTAAGGTATGTCTAGGGATGTAACTAAGGTTAAGTATAAGTATAGTTTATAGTCCTATAATTACGGTAACTATATTATAATTAAACCTAAGATGTTAGATATCGAAGGTACTCCCCCTTGATTATGTTATTTTCCTTGTATGATTTTTTCCTCTCACAAAATTCTTTTTGTGATTTAGTCAATGGAGGGAACTAGAAAGAATTCGGTTAAAATTTAATCCAATGGACAAATCGGTGACTATGAGCAACGAAATTGCGTAATGCCTAGAGAGAAAGATATTGTGATTATTTCGAATCAGTCATCGCGATATATTATTAATAAGGTGAAATTTAGTGGTATTCCTAATTCATCAAATAATTTGAAGATAGAATTTTATGCATGTTCGCATGTTGAGGAGCATAAAGAAAGGAATATTGAGATTTCTAAAGAAGGAAAGAAGAACCTTGAGTAATACCTCAAATGGAGGGAAAGATGTTATCTATGTGGTGAAAAGGGTCATAGAGTGACAGACTGTTATGGAGTTCAATGTCTTATTTGTGGAGAACATGGGCATTACCCAACTCAATGCCCTAACCTAATAGGTTACTTCTAAATCAAGTAAGGACTTATTCCATGACAATAATTGAAGAGGATGGATTGAAGTGTTTATGTATTGGTATTCAAGAATAATGTTGTTGAGGTACTTTTATGGTGTATTGAAATATTTTTGTATTAGTCTATTGTGGTTTTCAATAATTTTATGGTACCGATAACCATGAAAAGTGATTCAAATATTTTGGAAAGCAGATGATATGCACATAATGAAGGGATAAGGAGAAAATGAAAATTTTCATAGTATTCATGAGCTCATTACTGATATAAGGACAAAGTGATACCATGGTTTGAGTATATCGAAATTTTGGGATTTTGGTATGTGGAAAGAGTTAACTTTTGAAAGCATCCATGTTTCAGTAAGGTTCAATGGGTATTAATTTTTCTCGAGAATAAAAGATTAAGGTATTCACATATTTAGAATGCGATCAAAAAGATATATCTTGTGATATATGAGGGATAAATGATGGTATTCACGTGCTTGTTATATGACCTTTTTAGTAATCATTCTCTTTATACTATAAGATTAGACAGAAGTATTTTCGAAAAGCCTAAAGGTTGGAATGGATTAAGTTGGACATCAGATAGTATTGTTTAAGGATAGAGCTTTTTGATATTATGATAGTATAGTTTTAGAAAAAAGGACAACCTGAAGGACGGGCGACAACCCATCGCGTCGGACAAGGTTGTGGGAATCGAACCCACAACTGAAGTGCGACAGGCCTTCATCACCTACCACTAGCCTACAAGAAGTCCCTGGTTTTTAGAAATTAGTTTTATTTTATTACGTGGTATGATAGATGAAGTATAAGTCCATTTTTGTAATAATATATGATTAACCTCACCATAGATGAACTTATGTTTATTTGGTAACTTTTTCTAACCTTTTGTTTGAGACAGATGGAATGACCCATCATTCTATCACATGATCTTCTAACACTTAAAGAATTACAAATTCAACTTCATTTCTTTAAGAGATGAAGTGGAAATTGTTCAAGGCACAAACAACAGTGAGATTGTACCAAAATCAAGTAAGTATTTCTTTTAATTATTCTTCAACTTTAGGGTAATGATCTTGAAAACCAAAAATGTTGTCCTAATGTCCTCATATCCGATGAATTAGATGGTACCTTAAATAATCACAAATTTATGGCTTTATGATTGATGGATTTTTAATATCCATGTTCTCTACCACTCTCCATCAGAACTTATTGGTTAGATTTCTCTTCTATATCCATATTTTCACTTATGTTGTCCTATGTGGAAACCCAATGCTGAGTTAATTTGGGTGACCGTTATGATTCTAACTTCCCTTTTTAAAATTAAGTTTTAGTACTCCTTTTTACTATGTGGGTTTCTATGAAAGAAACTTTCAAGTAGTAAACCATTTATAACTCCGACGAATTTCGAGGGCGAAATTCATTTTTAGGGGGGTAGAATGTAACAACCTGAGATTTTATGAGAATTATTCTTTTTATTTTATTTTATGTCTTCTATTATATACTACACCAAGATTATCTTGTACTATACACAACACCTTATTTGCTTGCAGTATAAGCAACACTATTCTTGGATTGTGTTACACACAATTTCAAGTTCGTTTGATAATAGTCATTCTACGCAACATTGAGTGTATATATATATATATTCAATGTATAAATGAAATATGATTGGATTCTGTTATACAAAACAATGAAGGAGTCTTTCACAACACGCAACCCTGACTTGGCTTGCATTACACACAATCACGACCTTCCTCGATAGCATGTGTAGTACGCAATACCGGGTTTCACTAAACAACGATATATTATTATAATATTATTATAGACTAGACTTTATGAATAGTATTAACTAAATTTTGAATTTTATAACAATATTATTCATCTTACACATTTTCTAGAATATGGTATGAGAACAAAATAAAATTTTCATGTAAAATATGTATTTATCAAAAAATGCAGTTTTCCTGCCTTTTGATGGCGCACCCACTTTAAATATTTTTTTTGACATGTCTATAAGTTAAATTTGACAAAATAAAATTCTTATTTGGAATAAGGATATAAAAATTTACTTTGGATAAAATTTTTATATTATTCTGATAACTTTTATATTTTAATGAATAGTAAAAACACGCTATATTTTAATTAAAAACAACTTTTTTCATCACAATAATTTATATGGTTAGATTATCTTTTTAATTGGTTTTAAAGTGTAATTAGAATATATTTTTACCATTTAATTCAATGTTGGTCATTGGAATTAATTTCACTTTGAAATTGGATATAAACAAGTATCAATCTTTTGATAGTTATTATTTCTTAAAAACACGCTATTTGTTTTGATAACGGGAATTAATTTTAAAATTAATTAATGACACTTCTATGTTTTGAATTTGGAAAAATAGACATCAATTTTGAATTTGGAATATCAAATAATGATTAGGCTGAATTTTTGGTATTTTTCTGAAAAACTTCAATTTTCGATGAATAGTGAAACCACTTAGTGATTGTTAAAAAACTGACTTTTTCATTTAAATAAAATTTTACCACTTCTGTGAATTGAATTTTGAAAATCCGAGAGACACGGTTAATATCAAGGACTAAAATGTGGTTCAATGAGATGAAAATAATTTTTGGTGAATAGTAACTTTTTACTTTTATTTACCACGGTTAAAAGTAAATAGGGTAATTAAGGGTAAAAATGATATTATTATTACCCTAAAACATGTCCTAATTCTATTGGATAAGTGTAATTCGACCAAAAACAACCTTAGGAATAAAATATGACCATTTAGGTCCACTAGGATTAGATTAGGACATTTATTATTAATTTATTTAAAGAAGGGTTAAAATTGTTAAAATCAAAGTTTAATAAATAAATCATTTTTAATATAGGGTTATACATAAGATAAATTTGACTATAAATATTCATTATAAATCTAAAAAGATTTAATACCTAATGGTATTTTATTTATAATTTTTAGACATTAAATATTTTAAGTTATTTATGACACAATGGTGATGCAGTAATTACCTAAATAATGAAATATTAAAATAATTGATGTTATAAATACCCAAATAAATGTAATTTGAGATTTTTTATGAATTCCAAAAATTTTATAGGTTAATATGACATTTTAGTATTGAATTAATTAACTTTTTTCGAACTAATCATGCTGTTATGATTTTCACAAAAATCCATTACCAAATAGTGTCAAAATTGACATAAAATAGTTTTAAAAAAAATATTATATTATTAACTGTTATTATATTAATAAAAATCTAAGTTTCAGCCAAGATACTTATATCATGATAGGTGTATCATTAATAGACCACTTGGGGGTCGCTTGGATGTATATGGTAAGTTTATTAACTATATAATATAAAAATAAAAAGTGACATGGTAAATGTCAATCTAATTAACTAAGAGTTAAAACTAAAAGATAAGGTTAATATAATGACCCAAACCTGTCTAAAATCTATTGGATGAGATTATTTCGACCCATAACCACCTTATCTTTGAAATAAATCAATTTTGAGCTATTAAAAACCGAATATGACTTTATTATAAAATAATATTTTAAGTTTTTCCAAAGGTGCCCCTCTTCTCCCTTATAAAAAGGGCACCCCTTCCCTATTCTCTTCACACCCTTTTGAGCCTTGAAGCTCGGAAAAACCCTGCCCATTTCTCTTCTCCACTTTCCTAGCAACATTCTGGAGGTTCCGGTCTTCTCAAAAGATCAACTCTACTTCCTTAAGAGAAGGCTTAAAGGAGGTGCGTCGAAGAAGAGGTAATCTCTTCTTCCGATTCTCTCAAGTTTCTTTCTTCTTCTACTTATTCTTCTTTAGTTGTCTCATTATAAAGTAATAACATAAGTATTAATTATATACTGATATGTTATTATAAATATGAAACAACCATATTTCACATTCTATCCATCCTATGGAAAACAAAATCACCGCTCGTGCGTATGTACGGAATATCGTCTCCACGCCGTGGTGTAATCTGTTTTCCACCACCACCTTTCTTGGATGGGGATAATTGTGTAAAGAATAACTATATGTGATTATTTTAAAGTGATATTGATTCTGAAATTGTATACATACACTTAAATAAAATTCCACGATCATGGGAATGATATCATCGCTCGTGCGTACGTACGGACTACCGTCTCCACGACGCAATGAGATTCATTCTCCATGTTAACCATTCATGAATGATTATAAAGTATATATAACAAGTAATCATGAAATATATGACATAATAATGATACTGTATTTATGTATATATATATGTATGTCATCTAATTAATTCCATTCAATTCAATAAGGAAACGAAAATAGCGTTCATGCGTACGTACGGCCTACCGTCTCCATGAACGGTGTATTTTATTCCATTTATTGATATATAATATATATATATGTATATTATGAATATATATTACATATAAATCATGTTTTACATTCTGTAATTAAGTAAATCAGGATATAAGTAATAATATCAAGAACAACAAGTCCAAACATGTACGATAAATAAAACGATTTTACCCAAAACGCTACTTTAACATGGAACTTACAAAAGAACAGTTAATATAAAGTCATAAGTGAACCATATATGATATCATAACAATAAATATGATTCTGTAATAAGTCAATTACATTATTTGAATAATTATACAGGATGTTCGGATACGTACGAAGCATATCAGACCTAAGGTAAGGGATAATGTTGCAATCTCAATTGTTTTCTATCCGAGATTGCTTATACGTAAGTATTTACTAGGGTTATATTTATCATCCATATACAGGTTTTATAAAAATGTTTTCATGTATGTTTAAATTCCTTTTTACCCATTTTTTACTTTTAAAACATGGTATGTAAATAATCTTTTTTTTGTTTACCATACGAGGTACTTTTTGACTTTTCCAGAAAAAGTATGAGAAGAGTGTTTTTTAACTCATACGGCATGAACGGATTTTTACGGTTTCATAATGCCTTATTTTCATGAAGCTTACTCAACAATATTTCATGACTATTTTCAATAAAATCCTTTTCTTTTAAAATTTAATGGCATTTTGTGAAAAGAAAATTATTTTCAAGAAGAAAGGATATTTTCCTCAAGAATTCATTTCAAGTGCTTTATCAAAACCATTTTCCATCTAAGATGACATTATTTAATATGTGTATATTTCAATTATAATGTCTCTATGATTTATATGGTTTCACTTTTCTTATGATGAAATGATATCCATTTGTTTTATATGGATTATGTTATGATGGAATGATGTTTATGAAACCCAATTTATTCTTTGGGTTATGATGAATGATTTATGATTGTTTTGTGGAACACGTAAGAATGATTTAAATATGAGATGGGTGGGACCTATATCTCCCTAAAATTCATTGGGTAAAGATTTATATCTCATTAGATAGACATGGATAGAATGGTAAGTTAATCCGGTTCAGTAATACAGGACTGGAATGAGGAGTGAACTCGATTCAGAAAGGGACTTTGTCCACTAAGATGGTCTTGGAAGCAATGCCTTGGCTAATATGGAAATCATATCATGTTCTTAATGGTTTCCACAATCACATGTATTATTCCCATTCTATTTTATCATGATTAATGTATCTTTATGATCTATGCCTTATGTACTGCCATGTTTTATGTCTTTGCCCAAGATTTTGATGTTTAAACATTATGTTCATGTTTTTAAGTTCAAATGTATATGATTTGCTTTATTTTATCCATGATTACCCTTAATGAGAATTTGAGCTCACCCTTTATATGTTTTCTTTTCCCCAGGATTTAAAGAAAGTTTTTAGGTAAGAAAACCAAAAGGGGAAGATCTTTATGGGAGATGTTGAAGATCTTTCACCACGATTAGAATATTATGTTCTGAGTTTCCAAAGACATTAAACTATTACGGTCCTTGTGTGTCTATTTTTGTTATGTATTAAGTATTCCACAAAAGTAATGTAATGTCCATGTATGTCAAGATTAGGGTATCTACATTATCCACTAAAAGATAAAATGCAGTATAAAAGATCCTCTAGTTGTCCCTTGATCAAAATAGCTCCCTTAAGCCTGGTGTATTGAAACTTAGGAATACCTAGAACCCTAAATCACCCACCATGAACTCTCACATACCCAAACAAACTCACAAATCACCAAAAAAGTTAATAAGTGGAGAAAATGATAAAGTAAATAACACTTTAGTTTATGTGGTCTAGACATGAATCCTACATCCATGGTCGAAACACTACTACCATTATATTTACTATCAATATATACAAGGAATTAAAGTCATAATTAATAATTAATAATATCATAAAAACTTAGGATTTAAGTCACAGTATAAGTGAAAAATGAATGTTCAAGTGGTACCACCCCACCTTTAATATAGTTTCCATCTCGTCATCCAATTACCAATATTTATGGAAATACCACCATTAAACCATGGTGATTTCTAGTCACCTTTATCAAATTTATCCATTACTACATCATTTAGTGAGTAATGAAAAGTTTCCTCACCCCTTTTCCATTTAACCATGAGGAAAGAATTTTCCACAACTTATGCTAAACACCAGATAATGAATTAAACACTACAAACCATTAGAAGATATCATTTTTGATCAAAATTTCCTATGTTGAATATTTATGCTGCCCCTATTTTAACATCCAAGGCTGAGCTATTTTCAAGTTTCTCTCTTATCATTCAAATAACTGGTACTTGAATTAGGATTCATTAAAAACAATTCTTACATAAGCATCTCTAGTTTAATATTATGTAATGCATCTTCAAAAATTATATTCTTACATAACCTATATAATATTGAATTTAATATTATATATCCTTCCATAATTCTATATTATACTTACATACCACTATAATTTTCTATATTTCTCAAATTTTCACATGGAATTTTCAAACAAAATTCTTTAACAAAAAAACTAGAAAATTTATCCAAATATAAATACTGATAATAAATAAAATAAATTATTCATCCATTGATCTAATGGTTCCAAAACATTTTTTTATTTTTTTATGAATAATACTTTTCAAACAATCATATCCTGCTACTTATAACTCATATCGAACTCCCTCTAAATTTAATAACTTCCATATGAAGTGTTCAAGTTATCCCCATAAAAATTTGAACTCTAATCCTACTAAATATTCATTCCCTATTGTAAAAAAAAATCCAATGGTTATACATGAAACTTTATATTAGTAGTACAACCTTTAAAGACAAGGTATCCCTATCATCATCTCTAATAACACTCAGGTCGAAACTCTATTATGATAAATAAGTGAAAAATGATTTCAAAACCTGTTAATCTTTATTATCATAACCTATCACCACACACTCACAATATTTTCCAAAATTTTCCATATATTATATCTAAAATATTTTAAAATCCATCATATTTATCGCTTATTTCATAAAAACCCTGTGGATTGTGTCTCCTATGAAACCTCAAAAATCAATTTTTTTGAAATAATTAAATAAAAATAGAGAGAGGAGTAATTTACAAATAACCATTGGTTGAGGGAGATGGTTAAACACCAAGGTTAAAACCATTCTTATAAGATGATAGATTTTCCAGTGGTTTAGTAAAAATATTAGCCACTTGATCACTAGTTCCAATATGTTACACTTTTATCACTCCTTTTCTAATGTTTTCCTTAATAAAATTATATTCGACTTAAATATATTTGTTTCTTAAGTGTTGAAATATATTTTTAGTGAGATTAATAACAATATTATTATCAAACCAAATCACCTTTAATAGTTCCATTTTTTCACTATGATCATTCGATTTTTGTTTCATTCAAATCATCTGAGTACAAACCATTGTCGCAGTAATATATTCTGCTTATACAATACTAAATGGTTCACTTTCCCATTTCATTCTCATCCTGATTATACAATTATTTACAATATAAAAATCTCCCCCACTCGTTGAGTTTCTATCTAATATGCACATCTCCTGCCCAATCATCATCACTATAGTCCATTAATTTATGTTTTTATCCCATTAAATATCATGTAACATAGTTTATAGTTCCTTTTATATATCAACATTATCTTTATAATCATAAGGTGTTCTTCTCTAGGATCACTTTAAAACCTTTCATCTAGGAATTTTACATATACAATACTAGGTTTGGTAGTAGTCAAATATATAAAAAGTACCAATCATTATTCTATAAAGTGTTGAATCCATCTTATTTCTATCTTCAATTTTAAAAAGTTTTATCCTTACCATGATTGGTGATGATAATGGATTGCTATCCTTCATGCAAATTTCATCAATATTTGACTAACACCCTTAATTTGTGATATAAAAGTATAATCATCATGTTGATGCACTTGAAGTTTAAGAAAACATGTGAGTTATCCAATCACAGACATCTCAAACTCTACTTTCATAAGATTTATAATTTTTTTATATGAAATAAATTTGTTTCCACCAAATATTCTGTCATATAAATATTCTAAAATCATGAACTATTACTCATTTTTAATTTTCACATAGTGACCATGGTCCACACCCCCTCTTTTAAATTCTAATTTCTTCAGAAAATAATTAAGTTTTGAAAACCAAGCATAAGGTGCTTTATTTTTCCTATATAAAGCCTTATTTAAATTAAAAACCTTTCTCTCATCATTTTCTAACTGAAAATCATTAGGTTATTCCATGAATACCTCTTCTTTTAAGACACCATTCAAGAAATTTTTCTTCTCATACATCTAAAGGACTTTAAATATTCTTTTTATTATAATAACCAAGAAGAACCTAATTTCTTTAAGACTTTCCACTAGATAAATATTCTCCTACACATAAATTCCTTCCACATGATCATAACATTTATATATAAGTATAAATTTGTTTCTCACTATATTCCCTTTGTTATAAATAATTTTAAATACACATTTGGTTCCAATGAAATTATGTCCATCTAGTTTTTCCGCAAGCTCACAGGCCTAATTATTTTAAAAAAATTTCTAAATATTTATTCAAGTATTTTACCCATGATTCTTATTTTATTACCTCTTAAAATTAATTAGGTTATACTTAAGATAAAAAAGTTGTTATCTCAATATTATTCATTATCCTAATCTGAATAGGTGCTATTTTGTCACCCAAAATTTTTGTTTCAACCACTTTAGTCCTTTTACTTTACTTTTTAGTTTGTAAAGTTACTTTATCCTCATATTACTCATCCTCTATCTCAACTTTTGAATCCTATTTATGAAAGGTATATTGATTTTCTTCAAATTACGATTCATTATCACTTTCCTGAGCTAATTATGATTGATTCTTGTATGAATTTTTATCAGTTTCCTTCTCAATAATCATCACATCATTACTTACTATAGTTTTATTAATCATTTTGAGTTATTTTTAAGACTTATGTAATGCCCCGACCCAAACCACCTAGTCAGAGTTAGAGAGCCACAAGACCTCATGTGTCCCTCCCAACACACAAGAGATTTATGGCTAGCAGTAATTGTATTAAGGCTGATAGTGGGGAGGAAATAGCCTCAATATCATTTCCTTACAAAAATAATATAACTAATAATAAAAATAAACCATAGTAAACATGAAAAATAAAATAATATTACATGGACCATATCACATACAATAAATAAATAAATGGGGTCCCAAAGAGTAAATCTAAACCAGAGTATAAGTGAAGATAGATAAATAAATAAAACTCTATAGAATCCCCTGGATTCTATCTTGGTTCCACCACCATATCTGTGCTCCTCGGCTCAACTGTCTACCATGGGACCTTTTCTCTTACTGTGATCTTTATACATGAAGTCTACATGTACATTTAAATGCCCATACAATGTGTGAGTAATAAAATATAGTAGGAAACTATGAATGAATATTTAAAAAATATGAACATCTATTATAGGTTTATTCCATGATAATAATAAATGCATAAACAAGCATAAACAATCATGTACCTAGAACCCCATGTGCTAACCAATCCACCACAAGCCTTGGTCATACTTGCTTTATAAGCATACTGAAAGGATGATCAAGATGTTATAAATGATCATGAACTATCCACAAGAATAGTGACATGTCACTTGGTATCCTTAATTTATTGAGTGGGCATACTAATCAGTATCCATAAGGAATATATTTCTGAAACATTCTTCAGTATCCTCAAGGAATTGAGTTTTGTATGAGCTATAAGGCTATCAAGCTCCTACCTTGTGTAAGGGTCCACCATCATTATTATTACACATCATATATACTACCCCTCTAAGGGGTAATCATACCATGATGGTAACCTATCATGAATACCCAAAGTAACCTACAATGTTATGGTAATGCACATAATAGGGAAGATCATAATTATTTAAGAATAACATATCATAATTAGTATATAGTAATAACATAAAACAACATGTGATCAATATTAAGCATGGTAATAAGATACTCTAAAAAACTCATGGAATCAAGCGTCATAAACGAGTCACACGAGATAAATACACGTACCCACATGTAATCACATTCATTAAAAAAACAAACAAACAAGTCAATAGATGAATTATATCATGGAAACAAGTGTATACAAGAGCCCCAAATGGTAAATAACTTACTACCTCATGTTAGTTGATGAAGAACTCCAAATTTAATCAAGGGATAGAATAATGAACCATGTCACACACCTAAAAAGATCTAAATCACTCACCAAGGATGTATGATTTGGTTATGGTTCACCAATAAATAGGTTTAGAATAGATAATCAAGATAATTCAATGTTAAGAAGGTGACTTTATAATCACATACCTTATGATGTCCATCAATGGAATCAATTCTGAGGTATGTTGAAGGAAGGGATGCCAATTCATTGAATCCATTGTTGATTGAATAATGGACCATGAATTCATCATTGATTATAGAATAAATCCTTGGGTATAGCCAATGATTATCCAACCATCATCAATATTTTGACAAGGAAGATATTCAAGATGAGATACAAGAAGAATAAGATCTTATGATTATCATTCTAAAATACTCACCTAGAAACGTCATCGTTCTTGAGGTCTCTATGTCTGATCAAGAAGATTTGTCATTGAAACATTTAATATTCTACCAATCTACTAAGGAATCATTAATATATTAAGGTTTTATTATCAATCCACCACCAATAAGGGGTTTAAGAAGATGGTTCTTAAACACTTACCTGTAGAACATTTTTTTTGATGGTAGATTTCAATTCAATCAAGAAATAAGGTCAACTTACTAGATCTTCCACTGATCTATGAAGAGAGGAATACAATTTCATTGTATATTCATGGAATTCATAGATCCGATATAGATCAATATATATATATATATATATATATATATCATAAGTAAGTATATGAATTCAACATAGATCTATAGAAAAACACACTATTTAATGTCATCAGATTAGTCAAAGCTTAGAGAGGAAAGGAGAGAATAATGGGGAAGTTTAGATTCATTAGATGGGTCCTTTAATCAGATACAGGTCTATGGGGTTCATATTTGGATGTTAAAGAGTGTCAATAATGCATTTCATTAAAAACCCATGGGGTGGATTAATTATACCCATAGACTAGGCTTACAGTCTGGACGATGTTCCTGGAAGAATTACCTTGGTTTTTATAGTGATGCTAGCTGGTTGGTGGAACACCACCGACTACCTAGTGGGTATAAAGATCCTTTCATTTCTACTAGAAGCCTACTGGATGGTTAGTGGGTTCCACCAATTACCTAATGGATGCCTTCAAGCCACCATCTGTGAATCCCTTCCTCGACCTTTTCCACCTTTCATATCCATACCTTTTTCCTCACAAAATGACCTCTAAACAAAACATATCAGGGAAAAAGTAAAAGAAAGAGAAGAATTCATAAAATTTAAACATATCATACATTTAAATACAACATGGATATTATAATTATCCCCCTACAATGACTTGTTATCCCTGAGAATTAACTTTAACGGTTATACTCAAAAAAATTGGGCCACTAAGCCTAAACGACATCCTCTCTCTCCCATTTCTCCTCTTAGATCCATCCATGACACCATAGAATCATGACTAGTGGTACTATATTCCCTAAAAGGTATTTCTTGATATGGTATACAATATATATCTGGTACTCCACGTATAATGTTCCAGGGTCTAGCTCAATATCATCAAAATTTATGACATATTTAGGATTGGGAATGTACCTATAGAGATGTGACACATGAAACATGTCATACATACCTCAGTATAAATAAGTATAATCCAAATGGTATGAAAATTTTCCAACCTTATTTATGATCTCAAAGAGTCCAACATAGCACAACATGATCTTCCCTTTCTTCATCAAACGTTGATGGCCTAACTGAGGGGTCACTCTCAGAAAAAATTAACCACCTACATCAAACTCCAAAGGTCTACTCCCATTGTTAGAATACGAATTATACTAGATTTGAGCTATGATTAATCTCTTATGAACCAAATTCAATCTCTCATAGGTCCTCTATACCATAATATCCCCCACAACTATAGACTCACTATCATCATTCCAGTAAAGTGGTGAATGACATGGCCTCCCATAAATATCCTTGTAGGTTCCATCTAAATTGAAACCTATGAACTATTGTTGTATGAAAATTCAACCAAGGCTGGGTAATCATTAAAATCTCTACCAAATTCTTGGGCACAAGACCAAATCATATCCTCCAGTATGTGAATCGTCTACTCATACTCTTTATCTATCCGGGGATGATACATTGTATTTAATATCATCAGAGTCCTTAAGGCCTTATTTAAGCTCTGAAAAAACATGACATGAAACATGAATATCTGTTAGATACAGTTCTTAATAGAACTCTATGTAAACATACTATCTCATGTATATATAAATTTACTAGATTTCTTACTAAGTGAGTCTCGTACGATGATTTAAACTTAATTTTTTATTATAAAAAAACACTTTTAAGGTAAAAGTGAGAAACCCAAAGATTCACCCAGGACAAGCACTAAATGAGAAAATAGAATTATTAAAGGATAAATTGAGCCTATTTTCATTCTTATCCCTAAAAAGTTTCTAGATAATAAATATTACCAATGTTTATGGATCATCCTTTATAAGGTCTTCAAAGTGAATCACTAGATTTTCCCATGTTTGCATGAACTCTTCACGGTTGATCTTCCCTTCATTGAATCCTCTTACCATAATAAGGTTCTTCTTATTAATCCATGTAGACTGTTCACTTTTGGTATCCACACGAAATGATCAATTTTAATCAACTGATTATTAATCACCCAGATAGTGTCACGACTCCTTAGGGTCTTGGGTTACCCCATCAAAAAGTTCATCGTGATATCCTCTCACTTCCATAAGGGAATTAGAAGTGGATGGAGAAAATATCCAGGATGCTAATGCTTAGACTTTATCCTATGATAGGTGAGTTATTAGGAAAAAAATTCAATAATGTCACTCTTCATACCCGACCACCAGAATTATCACCTAAAGTTGCAGTACACCATTTTTACTCCAGGATATACCAACCGCCTATAGGTATAGAAGACACTCATCAGGGTTTCCCTGATGGAAGTAGATACTACAGCTCACCCATGCATGAGGATCACATCGTCACTGTCCAATGAACACCTAGGTATCAGGTCACCACCAGCTAGCTGTTCTCACATAAAAACACACTCAGGGTTAGTCTCTTATATATCCTTTACCCAATCTACTAAGGAATATTTGAAAATAAATTAAGCACACATAATTGATATCTTATCCTTAAAAGCATCCATCCACCAGTCATCTAACAAGATCATCAGGCAGCACCATTCCTCTGAATTCCATTCACCAAGCTCCTAATCTACCTACATCTTAGAGCTAATAACATCTATAATGATGTTATTATTACCTAGTACATAATCCCTCTCAAATTCAAGCATCTATAAATACTGTACACAATAACTCTACCTCAAGTTTAGGTCCTGCTATGTGAAGATATAACTAAGGTGCTTATAGTCAGTGTAGAAAACAAACCACTCGCCAAAGATATGGTGTCACAAACTATTAATGGCATGGATCATGATTTCTAGCTCCCTGACATGGGTAGGATAGTTCCACTTATGGGGCCATGGATGATATAACCCATAAGGTACCACATGATTCCTCTGCATCAGTACTACTCCCAAACTAAATCTTAATTCATCATAGTATACAAAATAAACAAACCTTGTATTAGGAAGTATTATCATTGGAGCTATATAAAAACTCCTCTCCAGCTTAAGAAATGCCTCTTCACACTGGTACGACCACTATAAATTCACTTCATTCTTCTTCAGCATGATCACAGGTGATGATAAATGGGAGAAACCCAAGATAAAATGTTAGTAGTATCCCAAAAAACCTATAAATCTTCTAATCTCGAACAAATTTTGAGGATACATTTAGGAAATCAATGCCTCAACTTTATCTAGGTCCATGGATATACCTATCTCATACACCACATTCCCCAAGAATTTCACCTCTTGAACCCAAAAGTTATACTTCAATAGCTTCACATAAAGATGAAGTGATTGAAGTGAACTTGGGACTACATCAAGATATTTGGAATGCTAATCTGGGTTGGT
Organism: Viscum album; assembly: GCA_963277665.1. Lineage (NCBI taxonomy): Eukaryota > Viridiplantae > Streptophyta > Magnoliopsida > Santalales > Viscaceae > Viscum > Viscum album. The sequence continues at coordinate 2,088,017,817 of OY728132.1, forward strand.
GAGTAGATGAGGATGTCATTAATAAACACTATTATGGATGAGTCAAGTTATGGGTGGAATATATTGTTCATGAGATCCATGAACACTATTATAATATTTTTCAGTCTAAAAGGCATAAAAAATTACTCTTATAGCCCATATCTGATCCAAAATGCCATCTTTCGGATGTCCTCCTCTTTAATCGGAATCTAGTGATGTCCTTATCAAAGATCAATATTAGAGAACCACCAGGATCCCCATAACTAAGAAAAGAGATCATCGATCCTAGACAAATGAAGCATGTTCTTCAACATCACCTGGTTTAGTTTCTAGCAATCTTCACAGAGTGAAAGACTACCATATTCATTATTGGTTAATAAGATAGGGAAATACCATGGTGAAGTACTCAACTTGATAAATCCCTTATATTCTAAGTCCTTGAGTTTTACCTTGATCTCCTCCAACCTGACCAACACCATATGATAAGGCGTTATCAAAATGTGTTGTACACTTGGAATGAGTTCTATCTCAAACATAAAACTGATATTAAGAGTAAGTCCTATAAATTCTTATAGAAATACATCTTTATAGAGATCAAAAAATAGAGGAAAGGATGAGGGGGATTACATTGATCCTACTAAAAGATACAAGACCACCAACTATGCTGTTAACATCCTAATCTAACTCAAGTTTGGACCAACTCTACCTATCCCCAATTCATATTCTCTAGTCATCATGCACTTCTATTCCCTGGGTGATGTAAATGACTCCCATATCTAATAGTAATAAATGTGACCTTGGAATTTGGTAAACTAGTCCAATGATGTATCTAGGGAAAGTAATTTAGAGGATAACTTGACTGGTAAGTCTAGTTTAGCAAAAACTTATGCAGATATGAAGGAATAAGAAACACCAATATCAAACAAGGTATTAAATAAAGTATAGGCGATCATGACCATACCTCATATGATAGATGGTACCTCACCACCATCCATTGGAGTATGATCCACTGCATAAATATATCCTACGTTAGCTCCATGACTCTATCCATAATATGTATTATAACAAACCAAGCTGGGGTTCCATCCAACTCGACACCCGACCTGGCCGTTGGTAAGGCCTGAAGGGCGTTCCTAATCCCCATGGGCTAAAAACTAGTGTCTGGGAATAAAACATCACATTTGGGAATGATTTTTCCGATAGAAATCAACCATAAACATCCAAATAGAATAAAACATCACCACATAATCAATAACCATAATCAATAGAATTATAACTATCACAAGTTAATTGTTTTAAATTTTGATCCAAAAAACAAAATAGAAAAATAAGAGGGGAACCAAAAACACAACTAAACCTCCTTGTAACATGAGGGACAACACCCTCATTCCACTCCACCAACACCTAAAATAAGAGGAACACTAAAAACCAGATCCACCATCACCACCATGGAATATATCACCTTTACCTAGGTTAAAAATAACATGGTCTACATACACCCGAAGGTTTAAGAAGGGTGTGAGCTAATTCCTAGTAGGATTTCATTAAAAAGATATTCCATTACATAACATTATAAGAAAAATTAGCATGCTAGTTTTTAATGAAAAATAAATGAAGTTTTTTAAAATAAAACATGCTCTGAAATTTAAAAGGAAAGAAGATATCACAACAAGTCACATGATAAGCAAAGCATCACATGAGAACCATGGGTAAATACTAAGGCACTAGGGTTAATTGGGTACTTAGATCCTCCTACCTTGGTGATAAGAATAACCAAAAACCACAATTTCCTCATGCATGAGCCACTATAGGGGAACTCATCCTAAGGTCTAGTAGTCTCTAATCATAATCAAATGTTTAGTTAGTGTTGTAGTGCCAATCTTATTAGGGGAACCGGGCCCTGGCTCTGACAGATCCACCAGCATACAAGACCTAGTCTGCCCTACCTAGTCACTAAGTATTTCATTTGTTCTCAATTGCATCTCCTATGTCATATGAACCACCAATTACACATACACACAACCAAAAATGGAAACACACATGAAAAACAACAATTTTACTTAGGAAAACCCATATTAAAATATTTACACACAATAAAACCTTTGGGAAACATGATTTTCACCACCCACACAATTCATAGAACCAAATTAGAAAGCCTAGAAAGTATAACAAAATCATACAACAATGTTAAATCATGAAAATACCTAAATTTTCACTTAGAAAATTTTTGAAACCAGTGGAAAACCACAACCGCACCACATGGAGACCCCAGTAAGGAAAAGGAAAACCATAACCATAAATATCCAACCCAAATAAGAAAGTTTTAACCCACTTTAGGAAACCATTCCCCTGGAAGAAGAATAAACCAATAAAGAGGGAAGAAAGAACCAAGAAGAAGGAATAAATAAGAAGAGTAGTGGCTTGCTTGACCAGTTATTGAGAATTACACACCAAATAAACCAATAAATGGAGGTACAAGGGATCTAGGAGGGAGGAAAAGATGCAACTAGAGCTATAAATCTTGAATGGGGTGAGCCAAAGGTGTATTTAGTGTTAAATTAGAAGATGAAAAAAGGTTAAATTAAATTTTTTTAATGATATAGGTAGGACACAAGGTTTGGGAAAACGATCTACCAGACTGTGCGCTAACTCTATGGCTCCTACATCAAAGAAGAAACCAGGTCACATGGTTTCCTGGGTGAGAGTGCACACCCGTGCAATTGATCGTGCACCTAAAAAAAACCCACCGGTCTGGGAAAAAAGTTACCCACACACTCATATGATAGGCCATGTGTCCTAGATATTTTCACTATCTAGGGCACATGGTCTCCTCTAGGTTGGAACATGATTTCTACAAACCATTCTCCAACCTCTCTCCACCTATTTTTGAGTCCAAAAATTTCTATTTTCACCAAAACTCACAGTAAAATCTATAAAATAAAGATAAGTCTAAAATAAAAGAAAAATTACCTCAAAAAGAAACTACATATGTGACATGTATGGAAAGTATGATTCATTTTCATTTAATCCTACTTTTGAGGACCCCATCCAGATCCCTGGGTTATAGATCACATCATTCATCCACCCCTATAGAATCTCAAACTCAAATACCTAGATTTTTTTTGGATATTACCTATATTTCCGTAATGTCAAAACATGGTATGAGGTGTTGTGAAAAACTTGGATAATTTCTAAGCTTCCCACAATTTATTCATAGTGTAACTACTCTTGTGGAGGATTAAGAAGCTGTAATCCAATCCATTTGCACACCAATATTCTACTGCATGTCCCTAATCTTTCTCTTCCTTCTATTAGAAGAGATTATCACTATAGTTATAATAGGTATACTCTCCTAATTATTAAAGGGTGGAAGAAAAACAACTATTCAATATTCCTCTAGGCACTTCATGATAGTCAAGGTCATGCATAGAACATCTGGGTATATCACTAGGTTGAAACTACATACTTTCCATCTGATATCAGAACAAAGTCCAATCTCAAACTTCCTAGCCTGCCTCATTTAGGTCCAAGAGTGGAGAAAATCAAAGAATCTCTATGAAATGATCAGAGTATGTAGATATCATCATAGACCCCTTTTCTAGCCCCATTAACTCCTGTACTCTATCTAGATTCATTGTATTGGGAGATAATTACTTGAAGAATAGGTCCTTGAAAGTATCCTAGGTGAGACCCTCACACTTGAAAACCTGTCCCATGACTCCACACCAATTTATAGTGGGTCCCTACAACATGAAGTCTTATAGATTCACCTTCTGGTATTCAGGTGTCTCAATGAGGTTAAAGACACCCTTGATGATGTATATCTAGTAATCTACATCCTATAATATACCAGTTCCCTAAAAAGATGGTGGATTCTAGAGTTAGAAGTATTTGTAATATTCAACATGGACCTTGGTTCCCCTTCACCTTGAGAAGGTACAAGCGAAATGACACCCAGATGAAGTGGGACCATTGCCTGTACCACTAGATCAGGTGTGGTAGAATGATCTAGTGTACCCTCTCATATAATAGGTTGTGAAATATGGGAATCCTCCCTAGTGGGATCATCCTAGACTATGTCAGTAGGTGGCCCCATAAGTCTCCTTCAGGGTGACATCTTCTAAAATGTGAAAGAAACATTTAGAAAAACCAGAGTTGTTAGGATAAATCCTAACTAGTCTATGGGACAACATAAGGTTCTCTTAGTAGTTGTTAGAATCATGACTGTTCTATGCAAGAAATAGAGTTTGGTTTGTTTTTATTGTCAATCCTCATTGGAAGTTCAGAATGTTATCTAGGAAAGAGATTATATAGTTCGAGCAGACAATAGTATTGAAGGTTGCATCATTTCCCAGTGTTTGCCAAATTTTTGTGCCTGAAAATCAAAAAATGGAGAAATGTGTGTTTGGAAAATAAAGTTTCATGAAAAATTGTAGGTGTTCTATAAACATGCGCACAAGGCATGTTTCGGGATCGGAATGTCAAAAATGGAAAAGGCATGAGCTGTGTAAAAAATATGGAGTTATGCACAGAAAACTGTTCTTGCGTGAAAAGCATTGCACACAGAATGATAGGTTTTCCATGACATGGTAGGTTTTTCACATGGGGATCAGCGAATCCTATAAATAATAGGTTACCCCCTCATTCGGAATGGATGAAGACTTAGAGAAGATATGAGTTCTGATGTGTGTAAAAGTTGTGCAAAAATAGAGTTGTGTGAAAAAGTTGAAGTTGCGCATAAAAGTTAAAGTTGCGTGAAAAAGTTAAAGTTGCATGAAAAAGTTCAAGTTTCATGCAAAAGATAAAGTTCGCGAAAGATTTTCTGCTTCAAAAGAAAATCTTGCACGCAAAAGTCAGATCTTGTGCACATAGGGTAAGTGTTGCACACAATTTTCAGTGTAGGCTGAATACATATTCTAAATATCTGGTTTAGTGGTTCAGTGTTTTCAAGTGAATCAATTCAGGACTTCGATTCATTAAGTGTCTTGTGGTGAACAGAGATGAATAATTCAATGAAAATCTATTGAAGGGACCTTCACGTCCATAAGCTGAGTGTGACTTCACCCATGGTAGTGGGCCACGGGGAGTCGATGAAAGTAATTCGAGGGATGCAGTGAGCTATCCCTGAACCTTTGCAAAGGAAGTGTTCCTAGGATAGAGTGATTGTACCCAAACCTTGTAATCCATATCTAGTGAAGTTTAGTAGAATTAGGTATCTCTGGAAACCTGTCAGCGTATGCTCCTTAGACGCAGCCCTTAGTGGTGAACCAAGTAAAAGTGTTGTGTGGTAACTTTGCATGTGATTGTTTACTTTATTTTCCTTTAAATATTAAAGTTTTAACAAGTTCCTACTAACATGGGAACAAGATCCTTATTTTAAAATAAAATTTTGACACCCTGATTCACCCCTCCCCTCTCAGGGTGTCCTAGGGTCCTACAAGTGGCATCAGAGTGTAAAGGTTACTGGTGTTAGATCCATCCTTTGCCGATATGGAGAATGTTTACAATGCTAGGGGAATCCCTCTCTTCGATGGAAGTAATTTTCCAATATGGAATAATAGAATGGGATCTCATCTAAGATCCCATGGAATGGAAGTCCTCTTTACTACCGTGCAAGGAATACAAGTTACTGATCTAACAGGGCTTGTTATGAATAATACAAATAAGAAAGTTCTTGATGCATATGCTAAATCTTAGAATGCTATCACTGTGGCTCTTTTAGATAAGATATATCTAAAGGTGATGAGTTTCACCTCAACAAAGTCTATGTGGGATAAACTTGAAAATATTTATGAAGGAGACAAAAAAGTGAAGGAGGAAAAACTTCAATTCCTGCACAATAGGTTCGACGATATGAAGATGCATCCTGACGAGAATACAGATTCCTTCTTCAATCTATTTACTAAAGTATTAGGAGAAATTAGAGGTCTTGGAGAGGAAATCAAAGACATTGATATCATAAAGAAAATCTTAAGAATAATTATGCCTATCTATAATGCAAAGGTGTTAGCCCTTGAAGAATGAGATCTATCTAAACTATCTCTGGATGATCTGCTAAGTAGTCTAGTGGCATATGAGATGAGAGTAAAACCAAAAGATACTATGACTCGTGTTAGCAAGGAAATGACAATCAAAGAAACGAACAAACCGAAAATTTTAGGAGATAGTGGTGGTGAAGATGACAAGGAAAAAGAAATTCTTTCTCTCATTTCCAAGAAGCTGAAGAAGGGAAAAGGTAAATTTAAGGGTAAGTTACCTATGGCATGTTTTTGTTGTGGAAGAGTTGGTCACATTGCCTCACAGTGCCAAAGAAAGTTCAATGATAAAGAGAGTGGAGCCGAAGACATTGAGAAACATAGAAAAAGGTTTTTCAAAAATGGATTCTTAAAATATAGAAAGAAAGTATAGAAGAAGAGTTTTTTCTATGAAGAGGAAGATGATGATATTTAATTCTGTGAAGAAGAAGAACCAGAATTTAAAAATGGAAACCATGCTTCCATGATGGCTACCATTGAAAATTCAGAACCTTCAATTGATAAAGATAAAGATAATCAGATAACTTCTAATGGTTAGCCCAAGTTTCAAATTAAGGATGCATTTTCTAAACTTGAGAATAAATGTAAGAGATTCAATAAGTAGAAAGCAATGATGGAAGAATCATCAGAATATGTTGATGAGATTGAAGCTGAAATTGAACGACTATAAGAACTAGTGAGAGTACAATCTTCAATACTTGAAAGAACAGATGAAATTGTGGAACTTAAGATTATAATTTAAGAACAAGCCAAGGTGATCAATGAACTTACATCTAGACTGGAAGAGAATTCCAAGACTGTTGAGGGTCTTGAGGAAGAAGTTGTTACTCTAATGAGTAAACTTGAGTGTAAATTGACCATAAAATATGAAAAAAAGAAGATTCATTTTGAAATATTCTCACATGCATAATTACTAGTAAGACCTAAGCTTGGTTCAAATGGGGTTGAAAAAATCTTGAGTGATCAAAGACCCACTTGCATGGGAAACAGTGGAATCAATTGTGAAGATATCAACTACCGGAAGTAAAGAGATCCAAAAGAAAGACAAGATGGAAGTTGGACATGTTGAAAAGTTGCCTGAAGTTCTGAAAAATAAACCCTCAATTCAAACTAAAAGAAGAACTGAATATTATCCTCAAACTTTTAGAAATGACAGGCAGTCCAACTATTTTCCCAAGGAAGAAAGCATGAGGAGAAATATAAGTGAGAAGATATTTCCTCTCATGAAGTGTTAATTCTTTGGCTATCTGGGCCATACCATGTTCTATTGTGAAGAGGTAAGGATCTATTTGAATGGGGAAGATTTGGAAAGTAAAAAAAAGTCCAATTTCATATCCTACATCTTATAGAAGAAATAGTTTCTATGGATACTATCTTCACTATTCTAAATTTGGTCATAAAACTATGTATTACAGGCAGAGGTATGACAAGAGAAATTCATACAAATCTCAGAGACGGGTCAATACTCACCCTCTTGACGACGTTGTTCTCACAAAAAAGTTTTCTCCTCTGGAAGAAGAGTATGGGTATGAAGAATCTGATTATGTGGAAGAAATAATTAGAAGGCCATCAGTTTCCTATGCTCAATCCAATATCTCATGGAAAGAGAAGAAAAAAATTGAGAAATCCAATCTTGCAGAAGTAGCCCTTAAAGCTAAAAAAAGTAGTAGCACATGGATTATTGATAGTGGATTCTCATATCATATGATAGGAAATGATGAACTTTTAAAGAACATTAAAAATAAGGTTGATGGAATAGTGAGGTTTGGTAATGATGGTGCATTAAAGATTAAAGGTAGTGGAAATACTACTCTGGAGAATGGAGAGATGAAGAATACTGGAGTTATTTATGTGGACGGTCTACCTCATAATCTCCTCAGTGTGAGTTAAATCTGTGACTTAGGGATCATAGTAACTTTCAATCAAAAAGGTTGCACTATAAAGGGAAAAAATAGGGAATTCTTTCATGAAAGACTGCATAATAGATGGAAACTTATATTGGGTTGACAGTAAAGAGAACTCTTTCTATATGTCTGTTGAAGAAGAAAACAACCTATGACATCGAAGTTTGGGGCACATTAACCAACAAGACATGGAAAATATATCTAAGATGAAAATAGTCATGGATATTCCCATTCTGAAATGTTAACGTGAAAAGACTTGTGATGATTGCATACAGGGGAAGCTAGTCAATAGTTCATATTGGACAAAGAAGAAAAGGGAATCACACCTTCTTGATCTCATCCATACAGATGTATGTGGATTGATAAAAATTTCCAAAACTCATGGAGAGAGGTACTTCTTCATTTTCATTGATGATTATAGTAGAATGGATTGTATAATTGTTATTCAAAGGAAGCGTAAAGTTCTTGATTGCATGAAAACTTTTCACCGAATTGATGAGAATGATACTGGATGGACAATCAAAGTCCTATGATCTGAAAATGGAGGCGAATACACATCCATTTAGTTTAAAAATTACCTATAAAAACATGGAATACGACATGAGGTAGTTTCTATGAGAAATCCATGATGAAATGGAGTTGTTGAGCGTCAGAATCGATAGGTCAAAAACATGGCTAAGACTATGCTGATTGAGAGTCGTATCTCTCACCATTACTAGAAAGAAGCTGTTGAAGTGGCAATGCACATTCAGAATTGAACATGGCTTTATATGGGAGAAACAAAAACACCATATAAACTTTGGCATGGAAGGAAGCCTTAATTGAAATACTTTTTTGTTTTTGGGAGTAAATGTTTCATCCGAAACAAAGAAGGGAATCAAGGTAAGTATGGTGATAATGAAAATGAAAGAATATTCCTTGGATATCCAATGAACATCAAAGCTTATAAGTGTTTCAATAAGCGATTAGGAAGGATTATGGAAAGTAGTGATGTTAAGATCATTGAAGATAAAACCTCGAATGCTTCAAGGAATTCCTATGCTGATGAGATAGAAGATGAGGAAGAATGTAAACATAGAGAAAATGAAAATAAAGAAATAGAGGAAGGTGTACAAAACTCTCAGGAGTCACATCATGATGTTGACTTATAATAAGAATATAAAGTTGAAACCATAGCTGGAGAGAATTAGGATGAACCTCAATGGAGGAATCAAAGACCAGACATTGATCAATCCAACATCATTGGGGATTGGACTGCACCCACACAAATGAGGAGAATGAGGAGTAATGAACAATTTTCATTTCTATCAGTTGTGTAACCATCCTCATTTGAAGAATCTACAAAGGATGAATAATGGGTGTAGGCCATGAATGATGAGTTAGATCAAATTTACAAGAATCATACATGGGATATGGTCAAAAGACCCAAATTTCACAATGTGATTGGTACAAAGTGGATATTTAAGAACAAATATGATGATCATTGTAATGTGATTAGAAATAAAGTGAAACAAGTGTGAAAGGGACATTCACATTTGAAGGTGTCGATGTTGAGGAAACATTTGATCCAGTAGCAAGACTGGAGTCAATCAGGCTATTTCTAGCCATGGAAATCCAAATATGTTATAAAGTGTATAAAATGGACATCAAGACAACATTATTAAATGGAGTTTTGGAAGAAGAAGTTTACATTGAACAACCCATGGGGTTCTTTCTTGGAAATGATGAAATGAAGGTTTTCAAATTAAAGAAAGCACTCTATGGCATGAAATAAGCACCATGGGCATGGTACTCTCAGTTGGATTCTTATCTAAGAAATCTTGAATTCAAAATAGGAGGAGTGGATCACAACCTCTATGTGAAGAATTCTTAGAATGTTCAATTCATGGTATTGGTATATATGGATGATATAATTTTTGGTGGAAGCAGGCAGGGATTAGTGGATGAATTCACCAATCACATGAAATCAGAATTTGAAATGTCCATGATTGGTGAACTCACATATTTCTTAGGGATGTAAGTGATTCAAAAGAAGAATTATACATTCATTTATCAGGAAAAATATGCAAGGGATCTATTGAAGAAATTTAATATGCATGAATCCAAACCAATGCCAACTCCAATTACAGTTGGAACAAAACTTGGAAAGTATGAGGATGGGACACCTGTAGATCCCAAAATGTACAGAAGGATTATTAAAAGCTTATTATAAATGAAAAAAACATGACTAGACATTGTCTTTGAAACATGCTTAATGGCATGCTTTCAGAGTAATCCGGAAGAAGAACATATGACAGCAGTAAAAAGAATCATGAGGTATATTCAAGGTACTCACGATTATGGATTATACTTTGCCGTAGGAAGGGACAATGAATTATCAGTATTTTCTAATGTTGACTGGGCTAGAGATGTAGTTGATTGAAAGTACACCAGTGGTGGAGCATTCTATATTGGGAAAAAATGTGTTGTATGGTTGAGAAAGAAACAAGAAATTACTTCTCTTAGTACTGCTGAAGCTGAGTATATCTTCGCTACAAAGGCATGGACTCAACTAATATGGATGAAGCAACAACTGACAGATATTGGTGGTGAGGTGAAACAACCAATGATGATTTATTGTGATAACAAGAGTGTAATTGATATTAATAAGAATCCTATTCATAATTCTCATACAAAACACATTGAAATCAGATATCACTTTATCAAGGAAAAATTTGAACAAGGCATGATTAAAATGGATCATGTGGGAACTGATGAGCAAGTGGATGATATTCTGACCAAGACACTGTCAGCAACTGTGTTTGAGAAACATCAGTTGAACCTTGGTGTTTAGCCACTTCCCAGTGCATAAGAAGGTTATTAAATTCCCCTCTCCCCAGCTATTTTAACTGTTTTTAATCTTTTTGTGGATGTGATGCAGGTTTATGGGGGAGATACTGTCCAGGGGGTGTTTTGAGCTACTCAATGAACTTTTACTAGACTTTGGGTTTATTTTCAATGGGGGAGAAAGGAATAAATTTAGGATTCAGGACATGTACATGTAAGGAACATATAATTCTTCTGTGACATGATGATAATTCAGTGTTAGGAGGAGAAGGAATACATTCAGGATATGTAATGATTTTGTGGAACAATAAGAGAATATCTTGGGTGGTGTCTTTAAGAATTCCAAAACATGGGATCCCAATTCACACTTACCCTCTTGTTTTCTACACTAATCATTGCTCACATAGACTTAGAGTGTTGGCTGAGTTGTTTCTTACATTTCAGGATTTTCTTATGGCTGGTGATCTATTGATTTTTTTGGTGATTGCCAACAAACCCAAAGTGAGATATTGTTAGAACCATGACCATTCTATGAAATAAATGAAGTTTGGTTTGTGTTTGTTTTCAATCCACATTGTAATTTCATAATTTTTTCTAGGAAAAGTATTTTATAGTTCAAGCGGACAAGAGTATTGAAGGTGGCGTCATTTCCCAGTGTTTTCCAAATTCTTGGGCCTAAAAATCAGAAAATGGAGAAATGTGTGTTTGGAAAAGAAAGTTGCATGCAAAATTTTAGGTGTTTTGTAAACTTATTAACAAGCCATGTTTCGGGATCAGAATGTCAAAAAATGGAAAAGGTATGAGCTGCGTGAAAAATCTGGAGCTGCGCGTGGAAAACAGTTCCTCTACAAAAAGCATTGCACGCAGAATGAGAGGTTTTGCATGACACGGTGGGTTTTGCGCATGGGGGTCAGTGATGCCTATAAATAAGAGTTTAAACCCCTCATTCGGGATGGATGAATACTTAGAGAAGATCCAAGTTCTGATGAACATAAAAGTTACTCAAAAAGGGAGTTGCGTGAAAAAGTTAAAGTTGCACGGAAAAGTTAAAGTTGTGTGAAAAAGTTCAAGTTGCCCACAAAAGTTCAAGTTGCACGCAAAAGATAAAGTTGCGTGTAAAGGTTGTAGTTGCATGAAATATTTTCCGCATGAAAATCAAATATTTCATGTAAAAGTCAGATCTTGTGCGCATAGGGTAGGCGTTGCACGCAATTGTTAGTGTGGGCTGAATACATGTTCTGAATATCCGTTTCAGTGGTTCAGTGCTTTCAAGTGCATAAATTTGGGACTTCGATGCAGGAAGTGTCTTGTACTGAATAGATATGAAGACTTCAATGCAAATCTATTGAAGGGACCTTCACATCCATAAACTGATTATGACTTCACCCAGGGTAGTGAGCCATGGGGAGTCGACAGAAGTGATCCGAATGATGCAGTGAGCTATCCCTGAACCTTTGTGAAGGTAGTGTGCCTGGGATAGAGTGACTGTACCCAAACCTTGTAATCCATATCTAGTTAAGTTTAGTGTAATTATGTACGTTTGGAAACCTATTGGAGTATGCTCCTTGGATTTATCCCTTAGTGGTGAACTAAGTAAAAGCGATGTGTGGTAACTTTGTATGTGATTGTTTGCTTTCTGTTCCTTTCAGTCTTACAGGTTTAACAAGTTCATACTAATGTGGGAACAAGATCCTTGTTTTAAAAGAGAAATTTTACACCCTAATTCACCCCTCCCCTCTCAAGGTGTCTCGAGGTCCTACAATAGTCTACCTATAACCCAAGGTATAACCCTCCTATCACTAACCAAGATCTCCATCCCTAAATAGCATACACAGTGTTATATATATACAAAACATTAAAATATTCTCAGTTCTACTAATTAATTCTAGTAGAGATATATCAGAACAATAAGGAAAAATAGATATATCACACAACATAGTACAAGCCTATACTAAATAGATATTATAAATCAAGGAATTAAATTTAAAAATTAATATGCATCAAAACAATATATATATATATATATATCATATGATCCAATATGCCTAGTCACGATGCATGAACAAACTCATGATATCATAAACTTTTAATAAAAATTCTTCCAATGGTAACTTAGAGGTCCATTACACATGAGCTAGCCAGTAACATGGAAAATCACCTAAGTCCTAAACAAAAATATACTTTCTACCATGACCTAGATCATTAAAAAATAAAATAAGAAAATAGCTTTAATACCATTTTATAATGCCCCAACCCAAAACATCCAGTCTAATCTAGATATTCAAAAGACCTCAAGCATGACTCCCATTATGCAAGAGGCTACCAACTAGTAATGAGGGTATAAATGTTGATTATGGGTAGAATAACAGTGAGGGGGTGAATTTCAACAACGGGGAGACTATACACATGATCCACAATGATATCATGCTCCTACCCCATGTAAGGGTCCACTGATGTCATCATCACCTTTCATGTTCACTCCGCCTCTAATGGGTAATCATACCATGATGCTCACCTACCATGAATACCAAGAGAAAACTCTAATGGCATGGTAATGACCATAACATGGTAGTGAATAATAAGATAAGTATAACATATCATCATGATCATATAATAGAAACATAGAATAACATGTGATCAACATTAAGCATGGTAACAAGCTATTCTTGAAAAATCATTGCAACAAGCATAATAAATGGGTCTCACGAGATACATACACACCCACATGATATCACACTTAAGTATAGAAAAAAAAAGTCAAGAAAAGAATTATATCATGTAAATAAGAGTGTTCAAGATCCCCAAATGGTAAGGAACTTTCTACCTCATGGTTATTGATGAAAAAAATACAAGTTTTGTCAAGGAATAGAAGACCAAACAACATCACACACCCATAGATAATGATCACACATGTAACATCCTGTTACTAGTTTTCAAGTAATCTTTTATTTCCCTTTTTTATCATGTTTTAATTGAGGTTTGTCTCATGTTATTTCGGGTGGAAATTTGAAAATTTTGGAAAATTATGGGTTGTGCACAGTTGGTGCATGATTTTCCCAAAAAGTGCACTAACCCAATATAAACTATTAAACCCCAGGAAGTGGGGGGTTTCATGATTTTTACACAGTTTTACAAACCATGTTCCCACCTAGTATAAAACATTCACCCTAGTAGAGGGGCACACATTTAGGTTTCATGTTTTTTCTAACTGTGTGGCCCTTTCTAGCTAACTATGCATGTGTTTTTTTATTTAAAAAAATTAATTTAAAAATTCTAAAACCCCCATATGAACCCCCACTCAACCCTAACTCAGGATTAAAAAAATTACTAGGTCTTAGAGGCTCTCAAGAAACATTTTTGACTCCTTCAAACCCCTTCATAGGTGGATCAAAGTGTGGATAACCACATTTTATCTCTCTCCAGTAAGTGATCTTCTCCAATTCATCATCTCTATCTCTCTCTTGCTTTCCTTCTTAGGGTGTGTTAGATCCTCATGCATTTGATGGATCTAAACTTATTTTTTTGGATATTGAATCTAGGTTGGATTTATAGATATCTATTGTTGTTGTTCATCATTTTCAATTCCTTATTTAGGTGTTGAGTTTTAATACCGTGATTAAAGGTTAGTGTTTCGTTGAGATTTTCTATTTTATAAACCTTTGATTTTCTTGATTTAAATTAAATTGATTTAAATAGAATTATGAAAACCAAATTTGATGAGAATTGGAATTTGAATTAATTTGGTATGGATTTTGAGGAAAAACCCCAATTCTAATGGAATTAGAATTTTGGGTGTACTTAGGAAATTGATGGAAATTATAAATTGATTTGAGAATCTACTTTAGAAAATGGATTAAATTGATTTTTTTAAAACCTATTTTTGGTTTTATTTTGAAGATTCATGAAATGATGAAGAATTCATGATTTGGTATATTGAAATTAACATTAGGAAATTAAATTTTAATGTTTTTTAAAATGATTTACTACCAATCCATTTGATGTAATTTTACCTTAAGTGGGAGTGGATGTAGTTTTCCCTTAAGTTGAAATGGATGCAATTTTCCCTTAAGTGGGAGTGGATTTAATTTTACCTTGAGTGTGAGATGATGTAATTTTCCCTGAAGCTGGGGTGCTATGAGTTTTTTGATCGATATATATATATATATATTCCATTGATTGTGAACTAATTTATTCATTTCCAATTTATTTATATAAACTTTTTTATATAAAATGTTTATCAAGACATTGTTTTAAATGTTTCCATATTTTGAAATGAAAATAATGTTTTTATTTAAATATTCAATTGTAATTCCATGACTATTTTGTTTAAAATTGAAATCATGATTTGGTATATTTATTATGTAATATTATTATAGAACACTTGGTGAGACCCTACTAAGATTTTGATCTCACAACCTACCTTTTCCTTTAAGAGTTTGTAGATTTTCTACTACCTGGTTTGAGTAAAGGGAAAGTGCCTCTTGGAAGAGGTGGATATTCTTGACCCTTTGGGTTTGAAGTGTTCAAACCTTCAGAATGTTTGAGTTTTATCTCATTTTTTTGAGTACTTAATGATGTACTATTTGGGTTTTAATTTACCCGCTTGTTCTTCTAGTACTATCTCCTTTGGGATTTTTCTTTAAGTATACTAATATGTATTTGTTTTCTTCCACCGTGTTTGAGGAAAATTCATTCTCACTTTTATCATGTGTGATTTTAGGTTCTAGTCACCAACCCATGGGGACCGGGAACTCCCTTTGGGCTATGTCAGTGTTGGCTCAATTATTAGGGTACTAGGTTATCTTGGATAGTTCATGAAAAAGTGGTAATAGAGGTGCAGGTTGTGAATCTTTCCTTAATGTCAGGTTTCAATAAAGTAATATTGTCAAGACTTAGGAGGTAGTTGCAAGCGAGTTCCAGGACAACCCTCTTTTTAATGAGCCTTAAGTCACCATGGGTGGTTAGGGAAAGTCATCTTAAGGATTAGTTCTAGTCTTTTCCCTAATTTTTATTTGGATAGATTGAAATCAAAATATTTCTTTCTTATTTGATGGGATTAATTTCTCTATTTATCTTATTTGGGTGTTGATCTGAGTAATATTCTGACGCCTTCTTTATTTGTTACTGATGTTTCATAACACCATGCCTCCAAGAAGACATGTTAATAGGATCCAGGAGGAATATTTAGATAAACTACATTGAGTGAATCCTCCAATGAACCAAACTATAGTTGAGGTTATTTTTCATGCTATCCTAGATTGGGGGACAGGAACCTGTACCCATTCTCGTTTAGGCTTCAATTGTGGAACCTCAGAGTGATGAATTCTGGAGTTGTGGTCAGGAGTTCCTTATCCAAAATAAACTAGAATTACAAGGTTCTAATGATCCTCAATAGGTTGAGGATTGGTTGATCAAGATTTATATTTTATTTTAGTTCTTGGAGATTCTTGATGTGATCAAGGTGAAATGCTCCAACTTCAAGCTAGAAGGACCCACAAGGATATGGTGGGACTCAAGGGTGACAAAAAGGTATCATGAGGTCTTAGAGTGGAAAGAATTTAAATTTACTTTCACAAAATAGTTCTATATAGATTTTGGTTATGTCTAAGGTTATAGAGTTTTTCAAACTTGGGCATACTGATAGTACCATGAAAAAATATGCGAACCGATTCACTGAATTTGCACAGTTTTCATCAGAGATAGTATCAAATTCAAAGATCAATACTCAATAGTTTGAGATGGGAATTCGATATGATATTTGTTCTTAGGGTTTCTTTCTAAAGGTATATTATTATACTGATGTTCTGGATAGAGTGTTGATGGTTAAACTAGACCTGGCTGGTAAGTCAGGGTTGATGGGAGATCATTTTTCTCCTAGTGTCAGTTCTGTGAGTTACTTTAAAGGAAATAGATCGTGTGATGAGTCTCATGGTAGTTATCAATAGTAGGATTATTCTAGACCTAATGTAGTTCCTGGTAGAGGCCCTTTGAATTACTTCTAGTGTGGAAATACTGGGCACTCAAAATAGGTTTTCACTGAGGCACACAAGATATATGTTTCATATTGAAACTCATGTCACTTTCATAAGTTCTTTCATATTTATTTTTCTACATGTAGTGGCATGGGATCATCAACACCTAAAGTTACTATAGTAAAATCAAATGCTTCAATATATAAGGGGTTTTAGCCATAAGAATCTGAAACAAATCTTTTTCATACAGTGGAAGAGTCTCTAGGGGAAGGAGATATGGGTCTAATGACTTTGAGAGGTACCACCACTATAGCTTCATCTATAATGACTACTTTATTTGACACTGATGCATCAAATTCATTCATTTATAATCATATCATAAATCTTCTAAATGTTTCTATGAATATTTTATTTTATGCGATGGATATTACTACACCCATTGGAATGAAGAAAGAGTAAGGTCTTTATTGTCCTACTTGTGTCTTCTCATTATTAGAGTTTGATCTTACTTGGGATTTTTTGGTTCTCAATATGAAACATCTTGATATTATTTTTGGGATATATTAGCTCATTACTAATAATGCATGAATTGATTGTTATCTTTAATGGGTATCATTCACTGTGCTAAATGGTGTGTGCTGTATCATTTAGGGAGAATGAGACCCAAGGTCAAGTAGAGACAAAACCTCTTATCCAGAATTGTGGAAATTAATATAAGTTTTTTGTTTTAACCAGGGGTGAGAATCCATGAGTGATGATATCCATCCAGTTTTTGTTGAGTTTCTTAACATTTTTCCTTATGAATTATATGTTTTACCACTAGTAAGGGGGTATAATTTTCTATTTATTTAGTGTCTAGTACTAAACTAGTGTCTATACATTTTTACTATATGAAACCAGGTTAAATTAAATATTTGAATACTCAATTGGATGATATTTTAGAGAAAATATTAATATTCCTAAGTGTGTCACCTTGGGTAGTGCCTGTTCTCTTTTCTAAGAAAGATAATAGAACACTTTGCTTATGTGATGATTGCTGAAAACTCAATCGAGTCATAGTAAATAAAAAGTATTCATTTCCATGGATTTATGATCTATTTGACTATTTGAAAGGGATGAAGTGGTTATCGAATATTGATCTTAGATCTGGTTATCACCATTAGAGAATAAAAGAATAAAACATTTAGAAAACCACTTTCTAGAGTAGGTATGTCCATTATGAGTATCAAGTCATTCCATTTGGTCTAACTAATTCTTCTTTAGTCTTTATAGATTTGATGAAAAAGATATTGTTAGGTCTATAAGACCTCTCCATTCCTTAAGCTTTTATTTTGAAAATCACAAACACCTTCTTCATAAATATATTTCCTTACACTTACATAAATTTCATTATAACCAAAATTTCCTTAGATTTTTGAGTTAAATATATTTTTATTAAGGTTTTTAGAAATATGTTTTTCCATACCAGAAAAGTTCTTAAGGTTACGAAATTTGGTTCATGGTTATACCATACCAGAATTCCTTAAGACACGATTTCCCATTCTCTGTATTCACTACGATACCAATTTCCATCCAGAATGAAATCTGGTATCATATTTTCCTTATACTTAGATTTCCAGTTTTTCAGTTTTCTAAAGTTCTTTAACTCTGACCTCCTAGTTATCGGTACTGAATTTCCTTTAGGCAGATTTATCATACCGATACCGGAAATCCAAATACTTAAATCCTTATACAGTTTTTATGCCATACCATAAATTTCTATTCTGCATTTCTAAAGAATATTTTCTTAATACCATTTATGTTAGAGACAATGATACCATTTTTTAGGATACTGATACTAGAGAATAAGAAACCAGTACTGAGAATTTCCTTATACTCTGTCTTCTCTAATCTGATACTGGTTATATTCTGTCATGCCGCAAATCATGATATCAGTACCGAAAATCTGTAAAACTGATTTTTCATAAAATATTTTCTTATAATTTACTCATACCAATTTTATGAAAATCCATTCCAAAATTTATAATTCTGGAATTTATTATTCAAAGTTTTATTTTATTAGAATTCTAAATCTTATATTTTCTCTCATATCATTCCAATTTTATTAGATTCCAAGTTCCTTACACTTAAGTTGTAAGATCTTTATATTCATGGTTAGTTATATAAAACGATGTCATTGTTTCCATTATAAACTAACCGTTGTATATTTTCCATGTGTCTAGGTCCCTCCAAGATTTAAGAAAATATGACCGTTGGAGTGGAACTGACTGGTAGATTTTTGAAAGCTATAAATAGGACCTAAGATGATGAGACAAAAAGACAACAAGTGAAGAATTTCACATGTTTTCATTTTAGAGTTCATCTATCTAAAAGTGAATTTCTATATAGTGAGTTATAAACTCTTAGGATTTGTACAGAAAGTTTGAACAGCTTGTTTAAACTTTTCTTCGTGCATAATTGCTTCATGTAGAGGTGTGATTTCCTTAAAATCAGATACTTTAGGCTGTAAAGTTAGAGGTTCCGATTTCCTTACAAATCGAGGACTTGTGGGGATATCAAGACAAATGCTGGTATTAGGATTGAGGGCTTACCTGGGTTTGGGTAAGACAAACTTTTTTGTAATTATAAAATAAGGAACCTTTATCCAAGGTTGTTGGATACCCTTCTCTTTGGGTTAAAATAAGATTGTAAATTTTCTGTTGTTTTGTAAAAGTTAGGAAGTTCCCTTTTTGTACAAACTTTCTAACTTGTATCTTTGAATGAAATAGATTCTATACACCTTGTGGTAGAATCTATTTTTAAGAAAAGTTTCTTAAGATTTATTTAGCACTATTGTGATCCTAATATTGGTATAGAGTGGAATATAATACTCCATAACAACCTATCAGATATTACATGAGTATCTTGATACTTTCATGGTGGTATTTGTGGATGACATCCTTGTTTACTCTAAGCTTGAGTATGATCATGTGTGTCATCTGAGAGTAGTCCTTGTTTTTTTAAAATAACTGACTTAATTCCAAGTTATCAAAATGTGATTTATAGATCCAGGAAGTGAATTTATTAGAACACATGGTCTCAAAACATAGTATTTCAGTTGATCCTGAGAAGGTGAAAGCTGTTATGACATGGGGAAACTGTATAATGTTTTCAAGATCTGGATATTCTTGGGTTTAGCTTGATATTATCACAATCTCTTAAAATATATATCAAAGTTGGATTCTCTGATGACCTTTATAAATTTCAAGAGAGTAAAGTTTTCTTTGGATGAGAAATGTCACAGTTCTTTTGTTGATATGAAATTTCATTTGACTTATTCACCAGTGTTGACACTTCAAGAGGATGAGAAGGGATATGTGTTCTTCTATGATGAATTAGGTTAGGGTTTGAGATATTTTCTTATGCTGGGTGATCATTTTATTTTCTATCGCTCTTGGAAGATTAGGCTTCATGAGAATAATTATCCAACCTAGGATATTGAACTCTCATCCGTGATGCATTCACATAAGATTCAGTGACATTACCTTTTCAGAGAAAGTTTTACTATGTATTCCAACCATAAGAGATTGAGTTATATATTTTCTTAAGAAGATTTTAATATCCACTAGAGGCATTGGTTAGAGTACTTGAAATATTTTGATTTCAATATTTCTTGTACCCCGGGGAAAGAGAATGTCATCAAAGATTCTTTAGGAAGGAAAATCCTGACCCAGGCCAGGAAAGAATCATTAGAAGAGTGGAACTTGATGGATCTTTTTGTACAATTTTATATTGGTGTTTGGGAAATTGGGGCCTATGTTATCTTGTTTAGTGTTCAGCTAACCTCTGATCTTCTCAAGATGGTTCTTTAGAAACAACATCTTGACGATGAATTCCATAAAATTAGAGACTCTATTTATGGTGGGGATATTGTTTCTAAGTGGTCGTTGTCCACTGAGGGTGTGATATGTTTTCAGAAACATTTCATTGTACCGTTATCCATGAGAAAAACTATGATGGGGGATTTACATAATTCCTAATGGTATGTGCACCCAGGAACTACCAAAATATTTTATGATATGTAACAATAATTATGGTGATCATTAATGACATGACACATTGCTGACATTGTTTTTCACTTCTATACTTTCCAACAAGTCAAGGCCAAGAATCAGGAGCCTTCGAGTTTTATTCAGACACTTCCTGTGCTGACTTTGAAGTGGTATGTAATCTCTATGGAATTTTCGATTGGGTTTCTACACACCTAGATAAATAAGAATATGATATGGGTTATGATTGATAGGCTGGAAAAATCGACTCACTTTATACACAGTCATCACTAAAACAAAGTTGAGGAGCTAATAAATATCTACGTGAGAGATATTTTTCTCTTGCACTGAGTTCCATATCTATAGTCTCTGATAAGGATCCTCTTTTTTACTTCTTTCTTTTGAATATGACTTCATGAGGCACTTGGATCTCAAGTTTTTTTGAGTATAGTGTACCATCCACATGTGGATGACCGGGTAGAAAGAGCTATATAGATTCTTGAGGATATGATTCATGCATGAATACACTATTTTGGTGGGGATTGGGATGACCATTTGGGGATGTTTAAGATTTCTTATAACAATAATTACTAGCCTATGATTAGAATGGATCCTTTTGAGGCCTTGTATGGCAGGATGTGTAAATCTCTATTGTGTTGGTTGAAGATTGGTGAAATTTTCTTAGTTGGACCAAGATTGGTTTAATAGATGAAAAAAATATTCTATTAATTTTTCATATAATGTTGATAGCCTAGAGTCGGTATAAATATTATTCTAATCATTACCATAGACCATTGTAATTTTTAGTTGGTGATCAGGTGTTCTTGAAATTTTCACCTCATTTAGGTCATCAACGGCTTGGGAGAAAAGGAAAACCTACTCTTAATTTTTTGGGACCTTTTTAGGTTGTTTATTAGGTGGGAAAAATGTATTACCATTTATCACTTCCTCCACAGTTGATGTCGATATATAATATGTTCCATGTATCACAATTATGAAAGTATCTTTCTAATCCATCTCATGTCTTGAGATGAAGTGATATTGATGTTGATTTCGATTTGTCTATGATTGGGTTCAATTTTAGGATAGTTGATTTTGAGACCAAGGTACTTAATGGTAAGATTATACCTTTGGTTTGAGTGCTATGGAATCATGGTTTTTATACACACGAGACAAAGAATAGAGAGGCATTGATGATGGAGCAATGAACTCATATTTTTTATATGGAAACATCTTGACAAGATTTATGGGGATAGAAATTTTATATGGTATGGATTTTGTAACATAATGTTACTAGTTTTCATTTAATCTTATATCCTCTATTTTTATCATGTTTTAATTAGGGTTTGTCTCGGGTTTTTTCTAGTGGAAATTTAAATTTTTTGGAAAATTCTAGATGTGAACGGTTTTCCTAAACTATGAAGCCACACAATGTAAATCATACAACCATAGGAAGTTTGGGTTTACATAGTTGGTGCATAGTTTAATAAATCATGTGCCCACATAGTGTAAACTATTCACCCCAATAGAGGGAAAAATAGTTATGGTGCATGGTTTGTCTAACCGCACGGTCTGGACCAGATAATTATGCATGTGGTAAATTTTATTTCCTAAAATTAATTTAAAAATTTCCTAAACCCCAATTGACATTAACTTAGTATTACATTAATTCTTAGGCCTTTGAGTCTCTCAAAAACCATTTTTGGCTCCTCGAAACCACTTCTTAGGTGGATCAAAGCACGAAGAACCTCGTTCAATCCCTCTTCGGTAGGTGATCTTATCTCATTCATCATCTCCCACTCTCTCTTTATTTCCTCCTTAGGGTGTGTTAAATCATCATGTGCTTGATGGATCTATTTTTTTTGTTTTAGATCTTGAATCTAGGTTTTATTTATAGATCTTTGTTTCCATATTTCATAATTGGCAATTCCCGATGCGGTTGTTAAGTTTTGATACCATGATTAAAGTTAGATAGTTATTTTGAGGTTTTACATTTTATAAAACCTTGATTTGACTGATTTAAATTAAATTTATTTCAATTTAATTATGAAAAACAATTCTATGTGAATTGGAATTTTAATTGATCTGGTATAGATTTTGAGTAAAACCCCCAATTCCAAGGAATTTGGAATTTGGGATATACTTTTTAAATTGATGGAAATTGTAAATTGATTTGAGAATATAATTTAGAAAATGGATTAAATTGATTTTTTAAAACCTATGATTGGTTTTATTTTTAAGAGGCATTAAATAATGAAAAATATATGATTTTGTTTAGTAATTGATTTGGTATATTGAAATTTACATTGGGCAATTGAATTTTAAAGTGTTTTAAAATGATTGATTTCTAATCTGTTTGATTTAATTTTCCCTTAAGTGGGAGTGAATGTAGTTTTCACTTAAGTGGGAGTGGATGTACTTTTCCCTTAAGTAGGACTGAATTTAATTTTCCCTTAAGTGTGAGAGGATGTTATTTTCCCTTAAGTGGGGGTGATATGAGTTGTTTGATTGATATATATATATATATATATTATTGATTGAAAACTGCTTTATTCATTCCTAATTGATTTATATAAACTATTTTATATAAAATGTTTATTAAGACATTATTTGAATTGTTTCCATATTTTGAAATGAAAACCATATTTTGATTTAAATATGAAATCATACTGCCATTCCTATTTTGTTTAAAGGGAAATCATTTATCTGAGGAGGTGGATGTTCTTAACCCTTCGATACTGTAGTGTTGAAACCTTCGGGATATTAGAGTTTTATCTCATTTGTTTTGAGTAATTGATGACGTACTATTTGGGTTTTGATTTACTTGCTTGTTCTTATAGTACTATCTCCTTTGGGAGTTTTATTTGAGAAAACTATTACGTATCTATTTTGTTCTACTATGTTTGAGAAAAATTCATTCCCACTTTTATCCTGTATGATTACAGGTTCTAGTTGCTGACCTATAGAGATCAGGAATTCCCTTCGGTCTATGTCAATTCTAGATCGATTATTAGGGTACCGAGGTATTCAGGTTAGTTCATGATATCACACATCAAGGATGTATAATTCAGTTATAGTTCATCAAGAAAGAGGTTTAGATATTTTCCAAGAGAATTCCATGTCAAGATCATGATTCTAGAATCACATACCTTATTATTTCTATCAGAATCAATTCTGAGGTATGTTCAAGTAAGGGATGTCAATTCACTGGATCCATTGTTAATTGAAGAACAGATCATGAATTCATTATTTATTATATTTTAAATACTTGAGTTTAGAAAACATCATTGGATCTCCATGGAATTCCCATATTCGATATAGATCCATGTATATATCACAATAAAGATGATTAATTTGGCATATATCTAGAGAAAAACTAACCATTTAATGTCATGAGTCCAGTCAAAGATTGGAGAGGAAAGGGTATAAGAATGGGGAAGTCAAGATTCATGATCGGAGGCCTTTAATTCAATACAAGTACATGGGGTTATAATTTGGGTATTAAAGATATTCTATAATTCATTTCATTAAAAGCCCATGGGGTTTATTAATTTATCCCTTGGACTGGGTGCTTCGGCTGGCCAATGACAGGACACTGGCTAGACAATGTTCTTTAAAGAACCACATGGGTTCTACTAGTGCCATCGGCTACCTAGTGGGGTCTATAGATCCCTATACTCCTAATGAAAATCCCATTAGTTAGCTGGTGGGTTTCACCAGCTAGTTGGTGGCCACCTTCTAGCCAATATTTGTGAAGACCTTTCTCAACCTCTTCCACCTTCGATACCCAAACCCTTTTTCTCACAAAATGACCTTTAAACAACCAATATCTAGGAATTTGTAAAAGATATAATAGAATTCATAAAATTAAAACACCACATACATAAAATTTCAACATGGATGTTACACCTTACTCTTTGTAGAATATCCTACAAAAATCCCTTAATCTACATCATCACCAATTTTTCCCTGAGTGATTTCTTTATTTTTTAAAAATAATTTCTTATCAAAAACACTAAAGTTTTTCATATTTGGATTATACTGTCCCATGTTTTTTGTTACAATGACTCAATGGGGGGGGGGGGGGGTGAATTGAGTAGTTGAATTTAACTTTCTAAAATTTTAACCCATTTAAGATTCCCTATATCTTGGTATATCCTCTTTATTTTAATCAGATATGTTGTAGAAATATAAGAAAATAAAAAAAACATGACATAAGATATTATTATTATGGTTTTGGGTTTTTTAATAAAATTCCTCTAATCCATTATACCAATTAAAAATGAAGGTATGTTTTTTTATTTAGATCCTTTTCCTAGGGATTTCATAGATGAGTACAAGAAGCTAACACTTAGTTTGTAACAAATTACAACATGATCTTTTTATAGGATTTTATCTCAAAAGGATTTACAAGGCCTCACTCCCAAAATTAGTATAATAAGTGTGTACTCTAGAAAATAGAAAATATTTATATTTTAAATTCTAGTTGATATCCTATAACTTTCTTATCAAATTAAATACGATAAATCTTTTTTAGAGGAAAAAATAAGTCCTCGAAGCATAGCTCTAAAAAGATCTTCAGTCATATAATGATCTCCAAGGCAGAACACAATAATAGTAGTAGTATTTTTAACTTCTTTCTTCTCAATCATACTGTAAAATAAACAAAAATAATAGAATTTCCAAAATAATCAAAAAAATTCATATCACATAAATTTTTATGTATTCAAGGCCTTAATATTTTTTAAATTATATTGAGATAATATATATGTATATATATAATATTTTAAATTAATTGATTCAAAATAACAATTTATCTTATCAATTAAAATAGAAATTCTTATAGTCACTAGAATCTTATTTATTCTATAAATAATTGTTAATAAATACTCATTCAAACTCTTCTTAAAACCATACCTTTGAAAATAAAATACTTTAGAGTTGATAAATATTCTCTTTTAAAATTGTAATGGAAATATCTCCACAAGAATCTTTGAAATTTAAGATATACTTAATACATAAAAATTTATTAAATTCAGGTATCATACGTAACATCTTCAAAGAATATATAAGAATTATTGACTTTAATATAATGTGTATGATTTTTCCTCCAATACATAAAATAATCACTTCAATATGTACGATTTATACTTAGAAAAACACTTGAAATGTATGATTTTATATCATATCAAATAAATATGTAAGTTTTTTATCCATACATAATATCCCATACCTTTTCAACTTTCAAATATATAAGAATAAATTGTATCTATTACTGAATATTCAAGATAAATATATACATACATAAGATTCTTCCTTTATGAAATTTCCAATGCATAAGAAATATTTCAAAACTTCATAGGATACATAATATTTAATACTTTGAAATAATTTTTAACATAAGAGAAATTTATACTGTTCTCTAAATATGTAATAAATACTCTTCTGTATTTAATATCTAATACTTGGTATATTTTCTTTTATTTAAAATTTGTTAAACTTATAATAATGATTATATATTTAAGAACTTTATAAAACAATAATAAATAACATGAAATTAACTTAAATTAAAATCATTAATAAAACAAACAAGGGGTTTTTTGAGCATCAATACTTATAATATATGAGAGTATGTTTTTATATTATAACTATCCAACAATTTATCCTTTTTTGATGATCACAAAACCCATAAAATTTAAACAAAAATTTCACACATATAATACTTCATTTGGTGTCACTTCTTTTTATAGATTTAGTGAAATTATATTTTAAATGTAAACTACAACTTCTATATCATTTTTTAGTAATTATTTGATAATACAATTCCAATTAATAATGTATTTTTCATTGTATTTATAGTTATATTTCTCCTTTACAACACTCTATTTTGTTTTTGAGTCCTCACAAATGATACTTAATGTTTTATACTATGTTTATCATGATAATTTTCAACTTCAGTTAATTTGAATTCAGTACCATTATTTTAACTCAAAGCCTTTATAGTTCTTCCACACTAATTTTAAACTAGCCTCTTATATTTATTGATGTAATTAATCTTACTAGGAAGTGGTTTTCTATATAATTTTCAAATGATTAAACTATGATATCACTAGAATATTACACACACTAATAGTTTTATATTATAGAATTCAAACCACCTGAAATTATCGGTACTTAAATAATTGAAATTATGAAGAATATTGTAGTCTAATCACCACTAATAAGTTTCACTTCTCACAAAATCTTTTAAACAACTCACAAAAAACATTCAATAAATGGGGAAAAAGGTAAATAAATGGAACACATAAAGATTATGTGGTCTAGACTTTCAACCTATGTCCATGAGAGAAACCCTTACAAATATCTATTTCACCGTAAAATATGAGGATTATAACCATTATTTATTAAGGGATAGTGATTAAACTCAAAGTCAAATTGCACATAAACATCTGGTCCCATATCTATTTTATAGAAGTCATAACCTGGTTGAACAAGTTGCATCACTATTTGAGAAACTCTATTGTCCCTCTATTAAATCCACCATTAATCTTTAGAAAATAATAACTCAGACACTACAACAAGTGGACTATTAACATATTACATATAGAAAAATAATCTTAGCATAACCCATTTTCTAGTGAATGTAGACCAACCTGATCATCCCATTAAAAGATCATCATATTCTGGAAAACTTTCCAGTGTACTAAAGTATCCAACTGCCACTTCCAAAAAAGTTTGAAGTCCTTTTGATGTTTCTACTTATGGTAAATTGATTATAGAGACTTCATGAAAAGTCCTAATAATACCAAAAATATACAACTTAAATACTAATTTAAGGATCTCTTTGAAATCCTCCAAAAATTAGGAAAAACTCATCCACTTTCCTTGTGCATGCAGTGTTGTCCACCATCTTCTATTCACCTAAGTCCAACTAAGGCATAGTGTGACCTCATGATTTCTTGGAATAACAATTTCATGAACATATCAGCTGGATTTTTATTCCTACATATCTTTATATCTCTAAAAACTTGTATCCTAGAATATTTTAGATGAAATAGAATTTTATATAAATGTGTTTCATTCTTGTATGAAACACCAAATTTTGGGTAGGTGAATTTCACTCTAATGATTTTAAAATAGAATTATTATTTATGGTTACCTTATAAGATACTTAAATAAGTTAATTAACCATACTAAATCCTTTATATATTATTTATATTTTATGTATTCTACTTCTATTATAAACCAAGTAACCACATATTGTAATTAATACATCTAAGTGGCCGTTGTTTCACTAAATATAAACAAAAATCCTATTATTCTCTTATAGGTTTTTGAATCCTAAGAAAAATACACATCAATGCATCTATATAATGGATCAAATTCACCAAATAATAGTTATGTATATTTTGATCCCTTTAAATATTAAATGATCCACTTCATGGATTCCTTGTTACCCCTTACAAGGTTTCACATAAACTGACTTACTACTCACAGTACGATAGAAATGTATGACCATATACAAATAATCGAATATATCAAACTTCTAATAGTTGATTCATACCATAATTTTACCATATATAAAGCCTCATCTTCAATTTTCATTGCCTATGACTTGGATAACTTGACGTGTCCAATAAGAGGGGTTGAGAGAGTTTTATATGAGATCAACCCAAATTTATCAATAATATTCCAAATGTATTATTTTTTGGATAAAACCATTGTACCAATTTTTTTATTCCTATATATCCTCATACAAAAAAAATTCTTAGCATGTCTAATATATTTTATTTCAAAACTTCTTAAAAAATTACACTTCATCTCCATAATTCATGAAATCTTCAGACCCTCTAGTAATATTTTATCCACATAAAGTAGAAGTTTGATGTAAGTACCATAATCCAATGAATTCTGATAACAATAGTGATCAGAGTAAATCCTCACAAGACACTATTAAATCATTAAAGAGTTTAACTTTCAGTTCGATTTTCTAGGTTCTTGTTTCAAGTCATAAAGGTTTTTATTAAACTTACTAACAATGCCCTATTTCTAATGATCTTAAAAACACTTTGGATTCTTTATGTAAACCTCCTCCTCTATGTCACCATGAATAAAGGTAGTATTGAAATATATTTTCTACAAATTTATATCAATTAAAATAATTAATCCCAATAATATTTTAATGGTAGTATGATTAAATACCAATAAAATTATTTATGAGAAATCAATTCCTTCCTTCTGCTAGAACCCCTTCACCACCAACCAAGCCTTGTATCTTCTACTTCCATCAGCTTCTTCCTTCAAAAAGAAGACTCATTTATTATCTAGTGGTATATTTTCTTCTAGTAGTTTAGTCAACTCCCAAGTTCTATTGAAATTTAAGGAATTAATTACTTCCTTAATTGGTGAATCACACTATTTCAAGTCACTGAGTATTGGAAACTCTTCTAGGAATTCAGTTCCTTAGCATCTATTAAAAGTAAGAAATTCAAACTAGCTCCATACCTCTAGAGTAGTTTCCTAAAACTAAAATATTTTCTCAACTCAAATAGATATTTGGATCTTTTTGGTGTGGCTATTCTCGGTGACCCATTTTATGATTATTTAATTTCTAGATAATTCCCCTAGGATTCAATAGACCATGATAATTCTAGTATGTCTACTTCTATTCCAAATTCTGATGAATTTGTGCCGACATCTGGTATCACTAGAGTATGTTATATTTTAGTTTTTTCATCTAGATCGACTCAAACATCAGTATTTGAATTATTTCCCTCAACTTCTGATTCAACCATGTTCGGTCCTTCCATAGGACCTTATCATTAAATATAAAATTTTTACTTATAATGAATTAGTTATTATTATCATCTTATTTTACAAAACCAAATTATTAATTCCAATAGACCATAATAAAATAGGATTTAGACTTTGCCTCTAGATTTTCTCTATCATTCAGATCAATGAGAGTGTAAGAAAAACCCATAATGACTTTAAGGTTCCCAAATTCTAGTAGTTTACCAGACTAGAAATCTTATGGTATAATATTTTAAAAAGTAGTCAATGGAAATATATTGGAAAATTATGTTATAGTGTTGATTACTTCCACAAAAATGGCCTTAGGTATTATAGAGTGCACACACATGAATCATTATTTATCAGTCAAATCCTGATTCAATCTTTCTTTCACATCATTTTTCTATGATGTTATAGGTATTATCCTTTCGATCCTTTTATTTGAAAATAAGTTACTATGATCCCTTTATGTTCTAGGTATTGTTCTATGATACCTTTATTATAAAATAAGTTTCAAAATTTACTATTTTTGTACTCTCCACCATTATTTGATCCAAGTAACTTTAACTTATAGCCATTTTATAATTACATCATAGATTTATACTGTATAAAGGCACTAAAACATCAAACTTATGCCTAAGTAAATACACCCATACCTTGTATTATTTCTTATTTATTGTCTTGAGAGTTCATGAGAGTTCATGAGAGTTCAAACTGATTGATAGTATTGATCCAACCATTTACTTTATATAGTCACAAAAATCAATACTATTGATAATTTTGATCCAAAATAATAAACTAATGAATATAATATTCAAAAACACCTTTCTCCTCCCCTTATTAATACCATCGTCACCACCCATTATCCCCACAGATTATAAGCCTTTAATATTGACAAATTTATACCAAAATATCTCCTCACCACTCACCATATATCCCTATAATCCATGTTCTTCCAAAAAACTCCGATCACAATGTTTCTTAAGGAGTTTCTCAAGGAGACGACATTCAAGAGGTAAGATTCTAAAACTATCTCTTTTAAAATTATATTCTTCTTATAACTTATACTTGTATCCATAATCCAAGATAACATAATAACACAATTTTTATAAATATATCATAATTTTATTTTTTTAATATAATATCCATCTTATACTATCCCTTGTTTCATTTCTAAAATGAAATTGTTGTTTTCAAAATGGTTGGTTCACGGCCTCCATGAACAACACACTTTGTTTTCTCTACCACATTAAAAGATGGATATAATAATATTATGATTATGTTTAATATTATTATAATAAGTATGTTATAACTTATTTCAAGATCAATAATCTTTTAAAAATTATTTAAAAAAATAAAATGATGCTAGTTTGTGATGGTCAGTAAAACAACCCAAATGAACTAAGCATTTAACGTTAACATTTTTTGCTAAAAGAATCATCTATATGTAAAAAATATGTGTATTTGGAACTTTTTAAATATATATAAGTATATAAATACCATTATATAGTTTTATTCCCATTTTAAATGAACTTCATTAATTATCCCCTAGTAATCCAACCTTGGAACCATCAAATGAATGCTCCCGAAACAACAAAATTAATCATTATATCTCATTGAAATGATAATAAATAAACATAATTACATTATAATAAATAAAATATATATTTAAAAGGTTCTTAATAAAGTAATTAATTAATTTAATTTTATTATTTAAAACATTAAGTGGAATTGAAGAAAGATTCTGGAATATAAAGTTAGGGATCCCTCCAAACCCCCTTGTATTTATGTTATGATCTATATATCTAAATCACTTTCTATATATCTTTGATGTTATTTAATGACTATAAATTCTGTATATATGGATATTACATACATTCCAATATTATTCTAAATTATTTTTATGGGGTAATACATGTCATAAGTTTATTTTTCAAATGCCTTAAGATCAATTCCCTTTTGCAATGCACATAAGAATGAACTTGTTATGATGGGTGCACCCATATAGAGCTCAAATAATTTTGGTAATGTTTTTTCCTCATAAAAAATTATTTATTAGATTAATTAGTGGACCTACATGTAATATCCTAGACCTAGTTCACTCATAAGAAACTGAACATGGTTGGTCATATGCCCTCAAGTGCGCCTCTCCATATGCTAGAGGTTTCCGATTAGCAGTGAGGGTATAAGTTGGTACAGTGGGGAGACTATACCCTCACGAATAGAGTAACACAATGGTAATGATAAATGAATAAATAGTGGAATAATAATTATAATATATCTATAAAAAAATAATACATCTAGATGCAAATAAATAATCAAGTCCATAAGAATAGTCTCATACAAAATGATGAGTATGTCATGGTGCTATACAAATGTCCAGGAATACATGGAATAAGGAAAACATACATAGATGTAAATAAAGACAACCAAAAATAAAAAAAGACTATCTTTAATAGAATAATGATTCAAGGCTTGGTACCATTCCCCCCAAGTTCCCATGCTACTCACAAATCAAACATCCATAACCAGGTGCTTTCCCTTCTCCCTACTGGCATAAAGGAAGTATGTTTAGGTACCAATCAATGAACCAAACAGGGTTTGGGATATACTTAGTAGGACACCACCAACAGTGCCTACAAAAAATCCAACCTATGTATACCACTATAATAGTGTACAGTTATAATATGTCAAGGTGTAATATGAATGATAGATATAAAAAATTCCATAAATAGGGATGTAACTATTAGAAGTATATAAATGATGAATATCGGTACATAAAAGTAAATCATGTAAATATTTATCAGATCTATCATACACTGCATATGTAAAAGTATCAAAAAAATACATGGTCTATGTCTCAAGGCTGTAGACCAAGGGTACACCCTTAAGTCCAAGGAACTCATCCAAGGAAACATAAAATAGTATCAGACCTACATGGGCCAGGAACCCAAGGAAAGAGGCCAAGGCATCCTAATATACTAATATATTTATGTTTACAGAGGTTGTAGGTGATATACCTTGTCCCACCTCATCAATTCCATACTAAAATCTTGATTGTAACCATACCATTGTAATTATTGGTTCTATAACATTACTCAACATTGGTTCCATACCATAATAATCATAATCATCAGGTAATATAAAAAATAAGGGGCTATGTTAGTGTCCATGGCCAGATTCAATCACCTATAACATTTCAATATCCTTATTTAAGCTATTAATTAATTCATTTAATTTATTTATAGATTCCACAACTAGGTGTCAAGCTCATACACCGCAAGGGTGATTCTTAACTTAGGTAGATTGATGAACCCACCTCATAGTTGGTTCAGGATGAGGTTGAAAACCTACAACCAAGTCAAGGTTCTATGTGGACATCACATTTAAGGTTTAAAAAACTAATTTAAGATACTAATTAATTTTGGAAGAAACTTCTGGAAGGTTAGGTGTGAGGCACAATGATGATAATTTATTTAGAAAAAAACCTAAGGGAAAATACATATTACCACTTACCATATAGAGTTAGAGGATAAATCATCAAGTATAATCTTCCATTTCAGAGTAAAATAAGTGAAAATAGAGAAATAGAAAAATGCCATGAAAATAAGGAAAACATACTATATGAATATCTCACAATGGATGGAAATATAAACCAAGAAAATAACGTAATGGATTAAATCTCTTACAAGTAGCAATCCAACATGATAGATGAAACTTGATTTGGATGTTAGATAGATATGAGAGATCAAATCATAGGTGTAGCATGGGAGGATATCTGTAATGAGTGAGGTGTTGTGCATAGATAAAGAGGAAAAAGGAGTTAAAACATTTAATGGTTTAAGGGAAAAACCATAAATTCACCCTTTAAAAAGGGGTCTCATGGTTTTTCTGCATAGTTGGCCAAAAAATACACCATTAGTGTGATAAGAACTATCCAAAGTCACCCCTCATATGGGATAAGTGCACGGTTAGACTAACCATGAATAACCTATTAAAATAACCTCTAGAAAAAGACCTGTAGAATTTGCATGACTGTATGACCTGAGTTGCATGGTTAGAAAAAACCATACGACCATATGTAGTGC
Source organism: Viscum album (assembly GCA_963277665.1). Taxonomy (NCBI): domain Eukaryota; kingdom Viridiplantae; phylum Streptophyta; class Magnoliopsida; order Santalales; family Viscaceae; genus Viscum; species Viscum album. Next base: position 2,088,051,442 of record OY728132.1, read on the forward strand.
ATTGAATCACTCCACATGGTTTAAAAAAACTACATGGACTAGGCTAAAAAGTTTATACTAACCATGAGACCCACTTGTTTCCTGCAAACCTTAGGGCTAAGACTTACAAAAAAAATCCCTAAACACCCTCAAAAACTCCAAAACCTCATTAGGAATTCATATTCGAAAAAACCAAATAATTAAATATGAATAAAAAGTTTATGTAACTAAATTAAAAAATAGGATGTTAAAACCTCACCCACTTAAGAAAAATCATCCCTGAGTTTCTATTCCAAGGGTAATAATCCATCATCTGATAAAATCTTAGGCCACTAGGCACATATGTTGGCCTCTCTCTCCCAGGTCTTATCCTGTATACGACTGTGCTACCATAACACCCAGACTAAAGGAACTGACCTACCTCAGAGAGCCTTCATTCTCTAATCAATGATATGTATAGGATGGTATTCAAATGATGTATATAACTCTAACTTAATATCCTATGGTTGAAAGATGTGAGATGAGTCTGAATAGTAACAATGTAACTGAGAAATGTGAAACATTTCATGCATAGATCTATATATCCGAGGAAGTGAAATCCGATAAGAAACTAGTTCAACCCTCTCTATAACTTCAAAATGTACAACAAACTGAGGTGAAAACTTCCCTTACCACCTAAACTATTGATGCCCCAGTCTATTAAAAACACATAAGAATGACTAATCCTAACCTCAAACTCTAGAGGTCATCAAAAATGATGAACATATGAATTCTTCCTATACTAAGTTGTATCCATTTTCATATTGATCAATTGAAACTATTCCTATGTATCATGAATGAGTTGAGGCCCAAAAAGTGCTTCCCCTCCTTCCTCTAACTAGCACATAGGTGATCGATATGGGATACTATATAAGGACTCATAAGGATCCATATAAATCAACACCTGAAAGATGTTATTATAAGATAACTCGATCGAGGTATATTTTTATCCCATGAACCTAAAAATTCAAGGATGTATGCTCTAATAATATCCTCTAATGCATATATCATGCAATCAGACTATACTTCAATCTGAGGGTAGTTTTCTCTACTCAAAAGTACATGTGTACCTAACACCATCAACAACCATTTATAGAACTGAGAAGGGAAATTAATATCCCTATCTGATACAATAGTTCATGGGACTCCATGAAGTTAGATAATCTCTCAAACATAGATCCTTCTAAGATCATGTAATAAAATGGTCTCCTTGATAGGTAAAAAGTGAGAGAACTTCATGAGTCTATTGAAGATCACACATACTACATCATTTCCTCAATGGGATCTTGGTAATCCAGTCACAAAGTCCATGGTGACATCATCACATTTCCACTCAAGAATGGGAAATGACTATAGAAGCCTTGCTGGTTACTAGTGTTCTTCCTTCACCTATTGATAGGTGGAACATTTATTAAAAAATCTAGTTATATCCATTTTCAAACTAGGACACTAGTATTGGTGATGTAGATCATGATACATCTTTGTAAGACTAGGGTGTACCACAAAAGTAGAAGAATGAGACCCGCATACCAATTCCTCCCATATTTTTATAGGAACCCAGATGTATCCATGGATGTACAAGGCCTCATTCTCATCAACAATACATCTTAATAGTGGATCCTCGCCTAAAACGACCTCCCTTGGGAATAATCCCTTGGGATTTTATAATTGTATCATCCTCAAACTCTTCAGAAGTGAAGAGGTCTTTGATAAATCTATAAGTTCAGGATTTTCGTGATTCTTCTAGACCTCTAAGTGCATCTCAAACAACATGGACATTAAATTCCACATACTACTGGCCTCCTGAACCACCTGTGTCTGATTCCTCTATCTCAAAGTGTCCGCTATATCATTTCCCTTACCAAGTGTATAATCAAGATGAAAATCAAAGGAATATAGGTATTCAACACACATTATCTTCTCAAGTTTAAATTCACACTTTGTAAAGATATACTTATGGATTTTTTGGTTTTTATACACTATAAAATTCTATCCTAGTAAATAATTCCTGCAACAATGCAAGGTATGAGATGTAGTTTCTTTCTTGAGATCGTGTGTTGGGTAATTATTCTCGTGTGGACTCAACTAATGATACCCATATTACAAGAATATATCTACCTATATAAGAACTTCCCCTACACCATTGATTGTTTCATCATAATAAACTATACAACTTCTTCCCAAATCTAGAAGAACCACGATTGGTGCTTAATTCAGTCTTCCTTCTTTTCTCTTGAAAGGATATATCACCTGCTTCAGACCATGAAAAATTCACACCCTTATTAGTAAATCCTATGAGTGGTGCTGCAAGATTCAATAAATCCTAAATAAAGCACCTGTAACACTACAACAAATGGCGGTCCTAGCGGCGGTTTTTTTCCGGTTTAGCGGCGGTTTAAACCGCCGCTATATTGTGTGGCGGCGGTTTACAAAAACCGCCTCTAAGTTTGGCGTCGTCAATCTATTAGCGGAGGTTTTTTCGATTCCGCGGCGGTTTTAGAAATGTGTCGTAGGTCCGTCATTTAGCGGCGGTTAAAACCGCCGCTAAATGCTCACATGTATGGAATTAGCGGCGGTTTTAACCGCTGCTAAATGTTGAACTGGAAAAAAAAAATATGTTGGATCTGCTCCACCACTGCCCTAAATTTTCCAAAACCACAGCCACATCTCACCCATCAGCCCCACATAATATCACATCCACACATATTTGTAATGTACAACAGCTTACAACATTATTACATCATTACCATTTCATATTCCATCACTAAAAGAATACTACCACAAACCACTACACACAAAAACCAACATCCTCATAATAGTGACCATAACATCTCTTACCATAATAAAAACCAACATTAAAAATGGACACAGGTCACACATGAGTGGTAGCGGTCACACCGTGCCTCGGATTGAGGCGGGGTTGAATCGTACACGTCACCAAGGACCCGTGGATCCTTCTCCTAAAGGATGAAGGCAATCCGGATGCGTCTGGTCAGATTTACGTAGGTCAGTTGTTGTTTCCAATTAAAGTGGTGTCCATTTTAAATAAGAGAGCGACTCTTTGGGTGGTAGCGGTCACACCGTGCCTCGGATTGAGGCAGGGTTGACTCGTACACGTCACCAAGGACCTGTGGATCGTTCTCCTAAAGAATGAAGGCAATCCGGATGCGTCCGGTCGGATTTCCGTAGGTCAGTTGTTGTTTCCAATTAAAGTGGTGTCCATTTTAAACAAGAGAGCGACCCTTTGGGTGGTAGCGGTCACACCGTGTCTCGGATTGAGGCGGAGTTGACTCGTACATGTCACCAACATCCTCATAATAGTGACCATGACATCTCGTATGTCAGTTGTTGATTTCACTTAAAATTAAGTCCATTTTTAACAAAACAGTGACACTGTGAGTGGTGTCGGCCACACCGGGCCTTAGATTGATGCGGTGTTGAATCGTACACGTCACACATGAGTCATTGATTGTTGTGAAAAAGTATCAACGCAATCAGAAGCCGTTAGATCGGTTTGGCGTATGTACGTAAAATATTGTCCATTTTAAACTAAATATATACACTTGGAGTGATACTGGTCACACCGCGCCTCTGATTGAGGCGGGGTTGAATCTTACACGTCACATTTGACCCATGGATAGTTGTCCTTAAGTTTCAATAGAATCCCAATGTGTTTGGTTGGTTTTCCGTATGTCAGTTGTTGATTTCACTTAAAATTAAGTCCATTTTTAACAAAACAGTGACACTGTGAGTGGTGTCGGCCACACCGGGCCTCGGATTGATGCGGTGTTGAATCGTACACGTCACACATGAGTCATTGATCATTGTGAAAAAGTATCAATTCAATCAGAAGCCGTTAGATCAGTTTGGCATATGTACGTAAAATATTGTCCATTTTAAACTAAATACATACACTTGGAGTGATACCGGTCACACCGCGTCTCGGATTGAGGCGGGGTTGAGTCGTACACGTCACATATAACCCATGAATCGTTGTCCTAAAGTGTCAACACAATCCGAAGGCGTTTGGTCGGTTTCCCGTATGTCAGTTGTTGATTTCTCACTTAAAAATAAGTCCATTTTGAACAAAACAGAGGCACTTGGAGTTGTGTCAGCCACAACAGGCCTCAGATTGAGGCGGGGTTGAATCGTACACGTCACATTTGAAGGTGAGTATGCATACACGATAGTTTACCTTCTTAGAGAAGGGTTTCTGGAAGAGTATAAAAGACATGAAGCAATGAAGATCATTAGAGTGTTGGAGCAAATGTGGTTGCTACAAACAATGTGGAAATCGGCTTATGCAAAGCGACCTAAGTTACAACTTGCAGGTATTGTACTCTATTTTTTTCTGGAAGGTTTCAGTTTAAATGCATTTTGGAATGATCATTGCTAGCCATTGTCTTTTAGGTTTTTTTGACAGCCGAGGGGAAAGGGTGGGGTCTGAAGACATTGTAGGATATGTCGAAGGGTGATTTTGTGTGTGAATATGTTGGAGAAATGTTAACTCCCACAGTTCTGAAAAGAGTCACTATTTAAAAGAAAGTCACAAATTTAGATACATCTCGAGATGGTCAGTTTAAAGACATTTTGAGGGACACTACTAAAGACATTCTTAGATATGCACACATCCCCCACTTTTAGATCGTTGTCTACTACAATGATCTTCCAAACAAGATATGCATTAGAACGCTCATGATACATAGAGCAATTCACTGGCCACCTTCGAGAATGATCTGAAGCACAAACCATGACAGCATTATGTTTTTAACTTCAGCACCTCAATTGAGAATGTGACACCTTTCAGGACTTGGCGCCATTGTATGTCGTTTCGTCCACTGAATGGGTCTATCCTTTTATTTAATTTTTTTAACTTCAGTCAAATATTCTAGAAAGATGTCGCGGCAGATCCTTCACCATTTTGTTTTGCTGAACATCTCATTACATTGTTAAAAAAAAGCAGGGTGTCTTGCATGGGCAATACGTTCCTGTATTGAAGATGATGCACTCCCATTTATTTGAACCCACAAAACCACCCCGCATGAGAAAACAGGGACTCATATTTTTCTGGAAGGCGGGGAGGAACCCAGGCACCTGCCGATGACCGCCGCGCCGTGGGGTGGTTTTGTGGGTTCGAATAAATGGGAGTGCATCATCTTCAATACAGGAACGTATTGCCCATGCAAGACACCCTGCTTTTTTTAACAATGTAATGAGATGTTCAGCAAAACAAAATGGTGAAGGATCTACCGCGACATATTTCTAGAATATTTGACTGAAGTTAAAAAAATTAAATAAAAGGATAGACCCATTCAGTGGACGAAACGACATACAATGGCGCCAAGTCCTGAAAGGTGTCACATTCTCAATTGAGGTGCTGAAGTTAAAAACATAATGCTGTCATGGTTTGTGCTTCAGATCATTCTCGAAGGTCGCCAGTGAATTGCTCTATGTATCATGAGCGTTCTAATGCATATCTTGTTTGGAAGATCATTGTAGTAGACAACGATCTAAAAGTGGGGGATGTGTGCATATCTGAGAATGTCTTTAGTAGTGTCCCTCAAAATGTCTTTAAACTGACCATCTCGAGATGTATCTAAATTTGTGACTTTCTTTTAAATAGTGACTCTTTTCAGAACTGCGTGATATGAAGGTATTTTGGAGATTTTACTGGTTCATGCATGATATGAAGGTATTTTGGAGATTTTACTGGTTTTTTTGTCCAAAGGCCATATAAATGTGGTCCATCATTCTTGCATGTTACTCGTACACGTCACCAAGGACCCATGGATCATTCTCCTAAAGGATGATGGCAATTCGGATGCGTCTGGTCAGATTTACGTAGGTCAGTTGTTGTTTCCAATTAAAGTGGTGTCCATTTTAAACAAGAGAGAGGCCCTTTGGGTGGTAGCGGTCACACCGTGCCTCGGATTGAGGCGGGGTTGACTCGTACACGTCACCAAGGACCCGTGGATCCTTCTCCTAAAGGATGAAGGCAATCCGGATGCGTCTGGTCAGATTTACGTAGGTCAGTTGTTGTTTCCAATTAAAGTGGTGTCCATTTTAAACAAGAGAGCGACTCTTTGGGTGGTAGCGGTCACACCGTGCCTCGGATTGAGGCAGGGTTGACTCGTACACGTCACCAAGGACCTGTGGATCGTTCTCCTAAATAATGAAGGCAATCCGGATGCGTCCGGTCGGATTTCTGTAGGTCAGTTGTTGTTTCCAATTAAAGTGGTGTCCATTTTAAACAAGAGAGCGAACCTTTGGGTGGTAGCGGTCACACCATGCCTCGGATTGAGGCGGAGTTGACTCATACATGTCACCAAGGACCTGTGGATCGTTCTCCTAAAGGATGAAGGCAATCCGGATGTGTCTGGTTGGAATCTATGTATCCCTTTAGCGACAATGAGTTTGTGTCACCATTATAATTTTGGTAACTAGGTGAGGTGGTGCTAAGAATTTTGGGCCATGAGTTGTGGAGAGGATTGGAACAAAGGTGTTCCGATTGGCTCTCTACAGGGTAGTGTAGTGCCTTATCGATATCCTCTTGTGCGGTGGTATAGTAACATTACCTAAACCTTTAATTTTCATTTGATGTTGATAATAAATAGTTGAGAGATGAACTTTAGTCATTTTTATTAAAAATACACACTATAAACCTATCAATTATCCTTGAGAGATGAACTAGGGTATTAACTAGACGATAAACCAACTTTAAAGATATAATCAATTTGACGTGTCATGACAATGTGGTCAGTTCCTATTGGAGAAACCAAGGGGATCGACACTACAATGTAGATTAGGAAACCCTAAGAGTGGGAGAATCCACAATGGGAGATTTCGGAACCATCCTCACAATAAAATACACAAATCAATCACCATTTTCCATGATTAAAATTTCATTTATTCACTTAAAATAGGGAGTTAAATTACCTATATGTTGTTGTCGGTGCTTCTCATCATTAAATATCTTAATCACTATTCGATGATAGAAAGTTGACTCAATTTATTTAATTTATTCTATTTTTAGATTAATTATTTGGGAAATACACCTCACCCTATTCATTTGAATGGTCATGGAATAAAATCCCAACCATGAAAACTATAAAAAATACCCCATTAAATCATCATATAATCATTCTATAATCACTGATTAATCATAACACCACTTGTTCACACCAGGCTTCCCCACACTACTGAAATTCAATCACATCAATGTCTGTACTTGTACCCACCAAAATGAAGTGTGAGCTGATCACTAGATGAATTTACCCCCACCCTCTTACATGTTTCTCCATAATTTCTAGATCTCCCACAATATCTCACCCTAGTGGATTTTTATAGACCACTTTACATGGTCAAGATGAAATTTCCCTTGATTTCAACCCCAGATGAACACTCTTACCACATTGATATTTTATTATTATCCCATTATATTATGATATACATATGAATTAAGATCCAAATCAACCAACCTTATCACCTATTTACAAAATCACCACCTTAAATCATTAGTACGAGTGTATCCATTTCCTAGAATTCTTTCCTTACACCCCATCTGTGAATCACCTTGAAAAGGTTTCCTTTTCCCAAAACCCCATTAATATTGAATGTATTTATATTTTTTACTCATATCTTAGTATATAATTTAGTTATCAAGACTTCCATGCATTCCAACCATGCTTCTAAAAACTTACAATCATCCTAATTTCCTTATGAGTAAAATAATTATGCTAACATGAAATCCCTATCTCAAATGAATGATAAGTATCTTATCAAAGGTCACTTTTTCCTAGATTAACTAACCTTTATAAGGATTATTATTGATAACTATCCAATTATTATTTCACCTGGATGAATCATTTTTCCACATTATCCAAATCATCCCAAGACTAGGCTGAATATGATATTACCTTGCAACCCCAAATCAATATCCCTATTTTTCAACATCTGAGAATAAATACATATTGAATCAAACCCAAGTCAAGTACCAAATCCCTTAAAAATCCTGTAAAAATAAAAAACACAAATCATCCTAGACATATCATAAGTCCTCACCCCTATCATAGAACTAACCTTCAGTGATAATAACACCCTCACCATAGGTTTCACCAGATGGCCGGGTCTATGGGTACGATTCATGGATCATAAACTTGGTCATTATATCTAGTAAAACCTATAATACAACTTGAAATACATTTAACTTTTATATAAAAATCACAATCAGTCACCCCCATCAATATAAAATAATACCACAAGGATAGTCACACTTATATACATCGCATATCTAGTATATTATGAAGTAAAACTCTTAGATCTTGGGCAACTAAGATATCAATGATCAACCTCTTAATTCATTATCAAGTGATCATTGGTGATGTTTAATCCAACTAACATAACCCTAATCTATAATTTACCCTAGTCTATTAATTAACTTTACACCAATTAATCATTTAATTCCAAATTAATTACTAACCAATAACTTTTAATTAATCCAAGACTGTTCTCATTTTCATTTAAAAACACTATCGTATCATCATAAAAATAATGCATCAATATTGTATCCACACAAATAATTTTCTCATTATGAAATTTTATATGGTTCATGAATAATCATGAGTATGTCAAGCAGTAGACATAGAGAAAACTCACTTTGGGGCTGAGGTCAAAGCGAGAAAGGTCGTCGGGAGAAGGGGGTCGCGGGTTGCCGGTCGTAGGCACCGTCGGAGGAGGTCGCGGGGTCGCCGGAGGAGGTCGCAGGGTTGCCGGAGGAGGTCGCGGGATCGCCGGGGGGTCGCGGGGGGCTGCGGGCGAGGGTTGCAGGGAAGGGTCGCGGGGGGCTGCGGGCGAGGGTTGCAGGGAAAGGGGTCGGGGTAGGGAAGGGTCGGGGTTTTTAAAAAAAAACAAAGGTTTGGCGGTGGTTTATTAAAAACCGCCGCGAAACGTATTTCGGAAAATGTTTAGCGGCGGTTTTGTGAACCGCCGCCACAAAACCGCCGCTAAACACTGTTTATTTTGTAGTGTAATAACCATCCAACCCTAAGAAACTCCATATGTCAAAGAAATTATTAGGATTCTCCTAAAAAACCATGACACTCACCCTCTCTGAGTTAATAAACGTTCCCGCCTCTAATATAATATAACCCAAAAAGTGACCCTTGTCAATCCAAAAGTATAATTTTCTGAGCTTAGCATACAACCGGTGCTCTATTAGTGTATTCACTATGATATCAAGATTTTTTACATGATTGTGTTGAGTGTGGGAATACACCAAGATATCATCGATGAAGACTACTACAAACTAATACAAATATGGGTAGAAAAGAACATTCATAAAATCCATGAAAATGGTGAGCACGTTCATCAAACCAAATGACATGACCATATACTCATAAGAACCATACCTACTATGGAATTCTATATGAGGTATTTCTGATGGTATTACATTCACCTAGTGATAACCTGACCTCAAATTTATCTTCAAGAAAACCTAATCTCCTCAAAGTTAATCAAATAGGTTTTTTATGTGAGGTAATGGATGCTAGTTATTTAAAATGAGATGATTCAGTTTATGATAATCCATGACAAGTCTAAGGATACCATCCACCTTCTTGTTGAAAAGAACAAGTGAACCCCAAGGTTAAGTATTGTGTCATATAAAATAGTTAGATTCTAAATCCTCTAGCCACCTCTTGATCTCCTAAAACTTAGTGTTAGACATCATGTAAAGAGGAATGGACACTACTGCATATTCTAGAACTAGCATAACATTGAACTTAGCCTCTCTCTTAGGAGGTAATCCAGGAAAGTCATTAGGTAATACGTCCCTGAAATGATCTACCATATGGGAAGTTTAGCTTGAAATGTTCCCTAATCATCCATGTAAAGGATATAAATCTGAGCTGTCACTTTACCCAACCCATGATGCGCTGGTCCAGATCAACTTTCCTAAGCATCCCATTCACCCTTGTAGATATAACTATCACCCTATGGTGATGTTAAGGAAACCCTTAAATGATAAAAATAAAAATAATAATAGTAAGTAAACAATCAATCCATTATGAAAATGATATTGAATCCTGTCATCTTGAGGATAAATAAATTCTATTGAAAATGATACTTGCCAATCTCAAGGGGGAACTCATTTCATTAGAATACACTCTCTGATCGAATACCCAATGCATTATGGAGTTTTATCATGCCACAAAAGTACTATATGTCAAGCCTAAGTTTTTTCACAAAATCCAAATATATAAAAGATTGGATTCACCTATAACAAAAAAAAGATTCCATGTTAGATGCTACTAAAATTATACATTAAACCGTGGAATCCCTAAGACTCTGTTCCTCTGGTATAGGATGCACTACATAAATCTAGCCAGATTCAAAGCCCTGTGATGCAACCTAACTACCCTAAGTAGGTCTAATCTACTAGCGCTATAACACTGGTGTTTTAATACCATGACAATGACTACCCCCTCATCCTGATCGATTGGTAGCACTCCAACTCCCTTCCTAACACAGAGCTACTAATCCTACTCCAGTAACCGGAGTTAGTGTAGATCATATATCACTGAACACTGGAGGAAGGATTCTAAAAAATCACTATAAATGACCCATCCTGCTACAGGATAGACAATCTAATAGGAATATATCACTCTGAGGTTTCATGTTCCCATGATTTCCACATTATCTACAAATTACAATATTACCAACATGTGTTCTTTGACTAGTACTACCCTCATAAGAGGTCTTGAAGTGATTATTCCTACCACCAAATACTATACCACTGGATCAAAAAGCTGATCCACTTTGATCCATACCTTTATCTTCCCTCAAGTTACGTTTATTAATAAGATTCTAGTTTACTATTTCATACATGGTAGTCAACCAGAAAATGTTCCCTTGATATCGAATAGGATTACCGAGACTATACTCAAAGCGTCACACTCTAGATAGATCATTAATGGTATAGATAGGTTCAAAGTGCTGAAGCTTTATGAAGCAAGATAAGTAATCCATCACATACATAGTACCCTACTCCAGTTGAATAAAATCCATAGCTTGATTAGCCTTGAAAGTATAAAGGTAAAAGTGTTCATATAAGCTAGATTATAAATCCCTTCATAACATTTCCTGATGTTGATCTTACTGGTTTTGGATATCCCACCAACATTTGGTAGATTCACAAATAATATACATCATGAGTTTGATCCTCCTTTCTGGTGGTGTATCCAGATGCTCAAATATAAACAAGATAATATCAAGACATAATTCTGTAGCCTAGGGTCCACCATCTCCTAATAAATTAGATGGATGTCACTCCTGAAAATATCATTTCAAGTCTTTAATAGAAGAGGTAGGTCACAAATATCCTTTAATATTCCACATAATATGTAGGAATATCTCTCAAAACTAGGCATCATCACCCACATTGAGAATAACAAGAGGTGTTGTAGGTGGCACTACTCGAGTTAACGCTGGAGGCTCATGGCCTACCACCTCTGGAGCATGGTCATCATCACCCTATTGGTGCATAACTTGAGGAATTCATGGTGGCATATATTTATAAATTTTAATCACACACCTTAGATAATATTTGATAACAAAAGACCACAAATATAAAGATAAGACATGTATAAGCCTTCCTATAGGTAAGTCACACCCCTATTCCTACTCCTAAAGCTAGTTCCAAGTGACATATTAAACCATATAGGATCACATGAGACACTACCTATTTCCCAAAACTAAGGTTGGGCCTAGGTCAATATCTCTTTATTAGTTAGGGGTCTCGATATATGGAGTGTCAATTAAAATTTACAAAGGAAAACACCCTTTAAATTGTAATTATAATATCTATTTAATGGATACCATATTATAATTTAAGATTTATAAATTATTTCATTTAAATTATATCAATTAAATTAAGTACCATTCCCAATTTAAAAAAGTACATCCTTTATAAATTATAATTGGTAATTTATATAACTATATCCAAACCATTAAATTCAATGGAAGAATGTAATAGGTAGTAAAATATGATTTGACTAGATGAATCATCATTCCCAATTTATATAGGTACATGCACTAGTTAAATTACAAATGAAATTCATGTATTCAAAATATACTAAAATTTCAGTCTATGTAACCTTATTTACATAACCAAAACATGTAATAATTGGTTAGATAAGGTGACATCATCAAGTTATATAGGAATACACCATTTAGGTTGATGATAACATTTTAATAACAAATTATTTAAACCCTTTTTTTCCTATAGAAAATTTAGTTTCATAAATAATATATCACTCAAGGAATATACAAAAAGTATCATGCATTCAGGCAATGAACCCTACATGGAATGACATAATTCTTGACATATTAACCCTTTAATTTTCCTATAATGATTTATGAACAATGCTTCCTTTCCATACTGGGCTGTAAGAACCCGGGTTTTTGTATGAGGTACTATTACTTTTCTTTTCAGTTTAAATGCATTGTTATGACTTCATGTGAATTCTTAACTTTATCACGAGTGTTTTGGGGGTGACCGAGGCTTATTTGGAGGCTGAAACCAAGTTTTGGGCTGAAAATGATCTGGCACACAGTTTGTGCATGACCTGCGCACGGTTAGTCTAAACCGTGTGAGAGCTATGAAAAGTGAAGGTTTTTGAATAGAGCAGTTCTACAAAATTACCAAACGGTTAGTAAAACTATGTGAGGTAATCGTGTGAAGTGGCCCTCCTAGTCAGAGAGGTGCACACGGTTTTTTCATGGTTTAGGAAACTGTGTGGGTAAACCATGCGACCCTGCTGTGTGTTTTTTAAAATTTTAAATTAAAAATAAAATTTCCTTTTAAAACCCAAATTGGGTTTTCTTCTTACATGCACAGATCCCCTCTATGGAGCTTCCTTTGGTGCCTAAAGTAGGATTTGAGCTAGTTCCTCTATCTGACCTCTGTTTCGATCACCGATTGTCTCATCAGATCCATAATGGTAAGTTCTCTATTCCTTTTTAGTCATTCTTGATTCTTCATAACAATGTCTACGCTATTTAGATTTAGGCTCATATACCCTAATATTCCATTCTTCATCCACTCTTCATATTTCTCCCAAAATAGGATGAATCAAGACTCGATACTATATGATATTTCTAATGCTGAGGTGAGGTAGGTGGTATACACTTTCTTTTGGTTTGTTGGTGTTTTTCGGAAATTTGTCCATTTCTCCACCCATTGAACTTTCAAGATGGGCCTCATTTTTGAGTGAGTTTCTTATCGTAGTAGTATTAGGACCTAGTGAGGATGCTCACAGGTCCAATTTAGGTGCGTTGGCAGTCGTTGCTCGTTTCAAGGTCACCCATGGGGTGTGGATTTTTGATTTAATCCGTTTATGCCTGTTTAAACCACCCAAGGGGTGTGTGCTTGTGGTTTCCTAGTTAGAGTAATCTCTTAGATTTCTTGATAGCTTGGGTATCTTGTTTAGGATATGTACTTCCTACTTTCATATTGATATCTTGTGACTCCATACTTATTTTGATAGCTTGAATTATATGAAATGTGTTTATATGGGTGGGTATACTTATATGTAAATGACTAATGGTATGTTAAATGGATAACATGGAAGGGTAAGACCATATAAATGATGAATGATAAATGTTTTACATGAGTGGGTATACTCATGGATTGTGCATGTTGATGTGAGTGGGTATACCCACATGTTTATGAATGTTTAATTTTAATGCTTGAATAATTGAATGAATGGTTTGATAGATGGCATGGACTGCTCTCCATGGATATAGAATGCAGTAGTGGATGCCTTGGGTTGACCCTTCCACTTTGGTTTTGATTCCATGGGATGCCTTGGGCATTGCTACCCCTTGGATCTGGCTTTTTTGGTCTCGTGTAGGACTTTCTATTTCCATGTTTCTAGGATCCCAACCAGTTCCTAACCGAGTTTCCACAAAGGATGCTCATGGGACTCGATGGGATGCCTTGGACATTCTCTATGGATCTAGCCCTCTGTGGTATAGAATTATTACTTGGATTCCTTGGTCGTTTGAAACCTTGGATCCATCCCTTGGGGCCTAAACTTCACTATACGATGTGGTCGTGGGATGATACTTTCACTATACTATGTGGCAGTGGGATACTTGACTTCTTTATACAACGTGGATGTGGGTTGCATATTATTGATGGATGTACATCACAACCATGTGACTTGTTTACTTGGTAATATATGACTTGTTAGGAGATGAATCTCTTTTGTAGACAGCCTTGAGGCTATTCAGTTTTACTTATTACAGTAGACTTATACCATGGGCATACACACTTACTCACCAGTTGTTTACACTTTCTAGATTTTTTTGTAGAATTGCTATTAGAACTGTACAGAACTGGGTGGTTTCCTACTGGGATGTTTATCTCACACCCTGTTTGGGACTCCTTGGGGACCCAAATAGATTATATGGTTACATGTGATGATAGGGGAAGCTCCCTAATACAAGTTATTGACTATGGCTTTGGAGTAGGGGAGTATAGGACCAAGTCGAGGCTTGTGATACTGGGATACCTTTTGGTCTTTTTTTCTTTTTGGGATACTTGTATTATATAGACATGTACGGTTTTGGATGCTTTCTAGATACTTGTACCATCTGCATCATTTTTGTATATGAGACACTTCTAGTTATTGATATACATTTCTATCTTGTCTTACTTTTAGTTGTTTTCTATTTATTTTTCTTCCATTATTGTATATGTATTTGACTTCCACTGTGATACTCAGGTAATGAAGGAATAGTCTCCCCAAGGACTCACCTAGGCCCTCGCTGCTAGTCGGAAACCTCTGGAATTTGGGGAGATGTTCTTGAGGCTATGTGACCAACTGGGTTAGAGGCACCGTTTCGGGTGGCATTTGGGTCTGGGACGTTACAAAGTGGTATCAGAGGATTTTTCTGGTTTGGATTACTATCTGGTGACATTAGACAGGGATATGGATGAAATGGAGTTTGGTAATAAAATGTTCTCGGGAGTAGCTATCCCACATACATGGAAAATCCAAATCACCTCAAATTGAGTACTAATTTTCTAGATTTTGAACATTATAGTTGATTTGATTTCACCATTGGTTGACGCACTTGATTTATGATATTAATATTAATGCAATTTTGGGTTCTATTTCAGTTGAAACCCAATGATATGAGTGTTTTTCATATCATGTATCATATAGACACTTGTTAGAATCACATGCCAGGCATTATTCCATGCCATTTAGGATGCATTAGATATTTCATGCTGTTGTGATAGTTGATGTGATAATTGTGATTGTTATTGTGTTAGTTGGTTGTAGTAGATAATGGTGTGACGTCATATTTCAATCCATAAGGTGTATGTGCCATTATGAATTGGAAAATTATGGACCAATGAAATGTAATTATTAAATGAACTTGATATGTATGGTTTGAATGGGAGCCAAGTTTTGGGTTCATGGGGTGTTATGGGCCATCATGGATTCAGAAATTGGTAAACCCTTGGTAAAATTTCCTGAATAAATGAATGTGAAATGGAAATGGAAACTTGAATGGAAAATAGAGACTTGACCTAGACCAAAATTTTGAGTGGGAAAGAGGCATAATTTCTATTGGTTTGTTGGATGTTCTTTGTACAGTCATGGCGTTAGGAGCAGGCTGTGGGTTTTGACTTAGTTATTAGGAGGGTTTTGACCTATCCTACACTTTTGAGCTTTGTTCTTTAATGTTGTTCTTTCCTGAGGCATGTGTTTGGAATTTTAGATACATTCCACTATGATGACCTCCAATGGTATGCCACGATAGAGGAAATGAACATACTTTAGAGATAGTGGTCCATGGGCTACCGCTTGATCCTCATATTGTTCCATCTACAAATCCTAAGGCTATTTCGGACACAGGTGTTGAGACACAGTTCTAAGAGGGTTTATTTTTCTATATGCAGACTTTACAGGGAGCACTATAGCCAGCCTTGACTATGGTTGAGCTGACACAGGTGTTCCAACAACAACATCCTCCTACATTTTCAAGGGATGGTGGACCACAGGTTGTGGAGATGTGGATAGAGACCACGTTAGCGATTTTTGAGCATATGGAGACGTCTATGGAGTGGAGGGTAAATCTCACAAATTATATGCTATGTTGAGTGTCAAAGAACAAGTGAGAAGTTTTGAACCAGGATGATGGGATGTAGAATATGGGTTGAGCTGAATTTCAAACCCCCATCTATGACTTCTTTTACCCCATGACTCTACGAGTGGAGTGGGCTAGTGAGTTTATGCGTCTAGATAGGGGTGTGATGAAGGTTATGGAATAATTGGAATACTTTATAGAGATGCATAATTTTGCACTGATGTATCTTACTGATGAGCTATCGAGGGAGAGGCGCTTTGAGGACGGTCTTAGACATGATATCAGATCTCAGGTCAACGTGTTCAGGTTTCCTTCTATCACAGAGACTGTGAATCAGACGCTATTTACAGAGAGAAACCTGAGGGAAGATGGGGGTACATAATAGGGGAGTGTTGTTTCTCACCATAGTGGATCTACATCTTCCAGCATGAAGTGTCGTTTTGAGGCTTCCTGCGACATGAGTGCTAGTCAGGATGTGGGTGCAGGTAGCTTAGGGTATTTCTATAAGTGTGGTAGGTGAGACCACATGAAAAATTAGTGTGACCATAACCTAGTCGAGTGTCGAGCTTGAAGCGGGATAGGAAACATACAAAGGTTTTGCAGGACCTCCCCTCTAGCTATGAATGGTAGGGGTCATATCCAACATTGGGTTCAAAAGCAGGTTCTTCATCTCCGTGTTAGGCTGGGAGCTGGAGTAGTGCAGGTCGATCAGTCTAGGGTAGTGGTGGTCATGGATGGGGTAACCAAACACTCAGTTATCCAAGGTAGCAGGGCAGATCAGCTCAGGGTAGCCAGGCAGGTTCATAAAGTCATGGTACAAGCCGGACTTATGCAGTGAAATAGAACCAACCAAAGTAGGATCCCGGTCCATCTACAGTGAGTGGTATGATCTTATTATATTATACTATTGAATATTCTCCTTTCAATATATGTTCCTCTCATGGTTTTATCTATGCACGAGTGGTGAAAATCCTTGTTCTTTTTGTTTTTCTTTATAAGGGAATTTTGACGCTAGAAATAATATTGGGAGTTATAAAAAGTGATGTACGCCAGTGTATGGAGTGTCCCATAGAGATCAGAGGGTGTCACTTCATCTAGAATCTTTATGTACTCAAGATTACAGGGTTTGATGTAATTTTTGGAATGGAATGGCTCATGGATTATCGAGCGTACATTGACTGATATTACCGGAGGGTGTCTTTTACATCACCAAAGGGTGTAATGTTTATTCACAAGGGTGAATGGGATGTCTAGGCGAGTAGAGATGAAACTGAGGATTATGGTCTTGGTGGTATGGCAACCCAAATTACTAGTTTTTTTCTGGATGATCAGGGAGTGAGTCAGGAAGACTTTCCTCCAATGGTTGATCACTTCAGGGAAATCATTCCCGATGACTTTTCTGGGTTACCACCTAAGAGAGAGGTAGAGTTCTCTTTCGATCTAGTTCCAAGAGCTGTGCTGGTATCCATTCTTCCTTATAGGATGGCTACGATGGTGTTGCAGGAGCTCGAGAGGCAACTATAGGATTTGGAGGCGAAGGGGTTTATTAGACCTAGTACTTTTCCATGGGGTTCTCTAGTCCTTTTTAAAAAAAAGGTGAATAAAACTCTTAGGATATGTGTGGATTATCAGAAACTGAACCAGCTGATAGTTAAAAACCAATATCTTTTTCCATGTATAAATGACCTTTTTGATTAGATTTGAGGAGCTTGAGTGTTCTATAAGATCTACTTGAGGTCAAGATATCACTAGGTGAGGGTTATACCTGCAAACATACCCTATACAACCTTTCATAATAGGTATGGGTTATACGAGTATTAGGTTATGCCGTTTGGTCTCATGAACATGCCAAAAGTTTTCATGGAACTGATAAATAGTGTGTTCCATCCTTCTTGGATTCTTTTGTGGTGGTTTTTGTGGATGATATCTTGGTGTATTATCAGAATCTACATGACCATGAAAACCATCTTGAGACCATTTTTAATACATTGAGAGAGCATCAGTTATATGCTAAGCTCGCAAAGTGCCACTTTTGGATGGATCAGATTCACTTCTTGGGTTATATAATCTCAGAGATAGGAGTTCTAGTAGACCTAGAGAAGGTGAGAGCTATAGTTTACTGAAAAAAACCTAAGAACATTTTTTATATATAGAGTTTCTTGGGGATAGCTAGATACTACAAGTGTTTTATACCGGAATTATCATGCTTAGCAGCACCGTTGATGGGCTTGAATAAGAAGGGTGTGAAGTTTGTGTGGTCAGAATATTGTGAGACAGCCTTTCAGGAGATGAAAGGGAGGTTGAAATCAGCACCAATCCTGATACTGCTAGAGCAGGGAAAAAGCTACATGGTGTACTATGATGCTTTAGGTATTGGGCTAGGGACAGTGTTGATGCAGGGAGATCGAGTCATGGCATACGGGTCTCAATAGTTGAGACTTCTCGAGAATAGATACCCTATGCGTGATCTCATGTTAGCTATAGTTGTTCATGCATTGCGCTGTTGGAGGTATTATTTATTGGGAGAGCATTTTGTGGCATTCACAGATCACAAAAGCCTAAAGTATATCATCACACAGTGTGATCTGAATTTGAGGAAGTGAAGGTGGGTGTAATAACTACAGTCCTTTGACTTCAAGCTTGACCACAAGCCTGGTAAGGGTAATGAAATGGCCGATGCACTGAGTAGTAGGAATAAGATATAGGCAGTTCAGCATGCCAGTAGTGAGTGGAATCTTATGGCATTGTTTTCTATGATGCATCTAGAGGTGCAAAACAGACATGGCCATAATTTTCTTTCGTACTTATCTATTACCTCTACCATAATAGATAGATTTAGGATGAGGCGACTATTAGATTTAGAAGGATTAGTTCTATAGGAAGGTGTGGTAGGTGAGGACCCTCATCCTGGTTGGATGGTAGGTGATGATGATATCCTGCATATCCATGGACGTGTTTGGGTTCCTGTGGATATACGTGAGGAGTTGATGTGGGAGTTTCATACTTCATCTTGGGAAATTCATCCCAGAGTTACCAAGATGTACCATGAATTGTGACATCAATACTGGTGGCTAGGAATGAAGCGTGAAGTAGATAGTTTTGTTATTAGGTGTTCCACCTATCAATAGGTGAAGGCGGGAAATAAACAGCTAGCTAGGAATTTACAGTAGTTACCTATCCCATAGTGGAAATGGGATGATGTCACAATGGATTTCATGATGGGTTTGCTGAAGACACCTCAAGGTAATAATGTTGTGTGGGTTTTCATTAACAATATTACGAAGGTCACCCATTTCTTGTCGATCAAGGAGACCTTCAGTGTTGATGATATTGGAAAGTTGTGCATCCAAGAGGTGGTACGACTTCATGGGGTCCTACGAGCTATCATTTTCGATAGGTACATTCACTTTATGTCTCATTTTTGGCTGAGTTTTTAGAGGGATCTGGGTATATAGGTTTTTTAGAAAAGCATACCACCCTCAAACTGATGGCCAGTTAGAGCATACAATACATGTGATAGAGGACATCCTACTAGCACGCGTCTTATATTTTGGGGGATCTTGGGAGAGGAACATTACCCTGGTTGAGTTTTCCTACAAAAATAGTTTTCAAGTGACAATACTGATGGAACCTTATGAGGCCTTATATGGTAGGCCATGTTATTCTCCCCTATTCTGGTTAGAGGCAGGAGAGACAACTTTACTGAGACCTCGTTTTAGAGATATTTGCTTGACATAATGGTTGTCAGACCTAGTGAGGATGTTAGCAGTTTCTGTTAAGGTGTTTTGGAACCCATTTCTCATTTCAATGTAACCCATGGGGTGTACCTTTTTGATTTAACCCATTTATTCCTATTTAAACCACCCAAGGGGTGTTTTCTTGTGCTTTCCTAGTTAGATTAATCCCTTAGATGCCTTGATATCTTGATTATCTTGTTTAGGAGATGTAATACCTCCTTTCATATTGATATCTTGTGACTCTATACCTATTTTTATAGCTTGGATTATATGAAATGTGTTTATATGGGTGGTTATACCTATATGTAAATGACTAATGGCATGTTAAATGGATAATATGGGAGGGTAGGCCCATATAAATGGTGAATGAGAAATTATTTTCATGAGTGGGTATACTCATGGCTTATGCATGTTTATGTGAGTGGGTATACTCACATGTTTATGAATGTTTAATTTGAATGCTTGAATGAATGGTTTGATAGATGCCATGGACTGATCTCCATGGATCTGGAATGCGGTAGTGGACGCCTTGGGTTGACCCTACCCCTAGGGTCTTGATTCCATGGGATGCATTGGGCCTTACTACCCCTTGGATCTGGCTTGCTTGGGATCATGTAGGACTTTCTATTTCCATGCTCCTAGGACCCCAACCAGTTCCTAACCGAGTTTCCACCAGGGATGCCCATGGGACATGATGGGATGCCTTGGACATGCTCCTTGGATCTGAACCTCCATGGTCTAGAATTATTACTTAGATTCCTCGATCTAATGACACCTTAGATCCAACCCTTGGGGTCTACACTTCACTATACGATGTGGCTGTGGGATGCTACTTTCACTATACAACATGGACGTGGTATACTTGACTTATTTATATAGTGTGGTTGTAGGTTTCATATTACTAACAGATGTACGATGTGGTTGTGTGATTTATTTACTTGGTTATAGATTCCTTGTTAGGATCTGACTCTCTTTTTCACGTAGCCTTGAGGCTATGCAGTTTTACTTGCTACAATAGACTTATTCCATGGGCATACACACTTACTCACTAGTTGTTTACACTTGGTATAACTTTTGTAGAATTGATGTTAGAACTGTATAGACCTGGGTGGTTTCCTACTGGGATGTTTATCTCAAACCCTGTTTGGGCCTCCTTGGGGACCCAAATGGATTATATGGTTACCGACAATGATAGGGGAAAGCACTCCAGTACAGGTTGTTGACTATGGATTTGGATTAGGGGAGCATGGGACCAAGATGAGGCTTGTGATTTTGGGATACCTTTTGGTCTTTTTTTATTTTTGGGATACTTTTATTATATAGACATGTAATGTTCTGGATGATTTCTAGATACTTGTACCATCTGCATCATTTTTTTATATAAGACACTTCTGGTTATTGATATAAATTCCTGTATTGTCTTAATTTCAGATGTTTTCTGTTTATTTCACTTTTTCTATGGTATATGTATTTTACTTCCATTGTGATACTATGGTAATGAGGGCATAGTCTCCCCACTGACTCACTTAGGCCCTCACTGCTAGTCGGCAACCTCTGGTATTTGGAGAGATACACTTGAGGCCATGTGAACAACTAGGTTTGGGGAACCATTTTGGGTGGCATCCAGGTCCCAAACGTTACATGAGACACAGATAAATTAGAACCAATAATAGTAATAATCAACACCACACCTCATGTGTGTCAACCAATAGTGAAATCAATGCAAATATAATAGGCATAATCCATAACATCATTCCCCATCCCAGGTAATTCGGATTTTTCACCATACATGGGTTAACTACTCCCAATAACAGGCTCATTACCAAATTATTACACATCCTAGTCTCCTTTCTACCAACCAAAATAGTAATAAAAATAAAATGAAAGCTATGATATCAATCTGTAACATCTCAGACCTATTTCACTCATAAGTAACTGAAACCGGTTGGTTATAAGGCCTCAAGAACACCTCCCCATACAACAGTGGATGATGACTAACAATGAGGGTCTAAGATGGTATAGTGGGGAGACTATACCCTGATGATAATAGTAGAAGAGTGATAATTATAAATAAATAAATAGTAAAAGTATAAAAATAATAGAGTTTCAGAATAATAATACAACCATATGTGAATAGATAATGAAGTCCACAAGAAGAATCATATAAAAAATGATGAGTATGTTATGGTGCTATACAAAAACGCAAGCATACATGGTTATAGAACACATACATAAATTTAAATCAAAAGAACCAAACAGAGTAAAAAGGATATCTCCAATAACATCACAAGCCAAGTATCAGTCCTATGCTCCCAAGATCCCATGCTATGCACAAATCAAGAATCAATAACCATGTGCTTTCCCTTGTCCCTACCTACATCTAGGAAGTCTATTTGGGTACCAATCAGTGGCCTGATCAGGGTGTGAGATATACTTAGTAGGGAACCACTAATGGTGTTTACTAAAAATTCATCCAACGTACAAAACTATAACCGTGTCTAGGTATAATAGGTTAATATATAATATGAATGATAAATATAAACAAGTTTATAAATAGGGATGTAACTATGAGAATGATATAAATGGTGAATGTTAATACATAAAAGTAAAGTGTATATGTAACTACCAACTCTAGAATATTCCACATATGTAAAAGCATCAAACCTACATAGGCCATGTCCTATGGTTGTAAACCAAAGAGACCTACTTGAGTCCAAGGAACTTGTCCAAGGGAACTTAGAAAAGTATCATACCTACATGGGCTAGGAACCCAGAGCCAAATGTTGAAGAATCCTAATATCCATATATATATATATATGTGTGTGTATAAGGAGGTTGTAGCTACCATACCATGACCCCCTCATCAGTTCCATACAATAATCATGATCAATGACATGCTGTAGTAATGATTAGTTCCATACCATTACTGAACATTGGCACTATAATGTAATAATCAAAATAAAAAGGTAATATAAAAACTCAAGGGATATGTTAG
This sequence comes from Viscum album, assembly GCA_963277665.1. Lineage (NCBI taxonomy): Eukaryota > Viridiplantae > Streptophyta > Magnoliopsida > Santalales > Viscaceae > Viscum > Viscum album. The sequence continues at coordinate 2,088,074,353 of OY728132.1, forward strand.
TTTCCATGACCAAGTCCAATCACCCATAACATTTCAATATCATTATTTATACCATTAATTTACTCATTTAATTTATTTAAGGCTTCCACAACCAGGTTTCAAGATCACGCACCCAAAGGGTGATTCTTATCTTATTCAGATGGATGGGCCCACCTTAGAGTTGGTTAGGGTTGAGGTTTACAACCTCAAACCAAGTAAAGATGCTATGTGGGAATCACATTTAAGGTTCAAACAATTAATTTAAGGCACTTATTAATTTTAGGATCAATGTATATAAGGTATAGTCTATGATCCAATAAAAACAATTTAATTAGTAAAAAAACCTTAAGGAAAAGGTATAAACCACCTACATTATGGTGGTATAGGATCACTTATGCAATATTTGTTTTTTATTTAGAGAAGAATGAGTGAAAATGGAGAAATAGTCAAACACTCTTAAAATAAAGAAAAAGATCCTTCATGAAGATCAAATAATAAATGGTGATAGAAACCAATAAAAGAAGGTAACATATTGAATCTCTTATTGATAGTGATCCAATGTGATAGATGGAACTTTATTTGGATGTAAAATAGAGAATAAAGATAAAATCCTAGGTGAGGCATGGGAGGATCTCTACAATGGGTGGGGTACTGTGCATGGAGTAAGAGGAGAAACGAGTTAAAACATATAAGGTTTTAAGGAGAAAACTATAAATTTACATTTCAAAAGGGCCTCACAGTTTGGATGTACGGTTGAAAAAACCATACACCAGCGACATGAAAATCACTTTCCAAAGGAACCCCTCACATGGGCTAGGTTCACAGTTAAACTAACCATGTGTAGACTATGAAAAGAAACAATAATTGCAACATTAACATGGCTATGTAGCCTGGGATTCATGGTTAGAACAAACTGTTCACCCCCTTTCAGTTCACTAAAGAACCCCCCACCATTTAAAAAAAATTGTGCAGACCGGACTGCACAATTTATACTAACCATGTAGCCCACTTGTTTCCTCCAAAACTCAGGGCTTTGGGCTCCGAACTATCCCTGAACACCCTCAAAATCTTCATAAACTCATTAATAATTCATTTTAGAAAAAATATAATGAATTAATATTGAATAAAAGGGTTACATACCTCAATAAAAATCCATGATGTTACACTAACCATTTATAGGACTTTATACACCATGTGATGTTGTCCTGGTGGTTAGCCTTGACTTATGATTATGTCATGTTTTAGGTTTCTACCACTTTCCTATGATTCCATGATCATATGTCTCCATGATCTTTATGTTGCGATCCCATATTATTATTTATGTGTTATTATTATTTATGATATCCTGTTATACCTTTTGATTGATATGTTATGCCTCTTCATCATGTTTATTCCCTTACTGGGATTTATAGATCACCCCTATCTTTTTTGCATTCCCCAAGTTATTCTATGAAATTTTCGGAGATCAAAGGATTTTATAATCTAAATGTTGAGAATAAAACAATGATGTCATGTTTGATTTTCATTTAAATTTATTATGAACCTAGTCTTCCAAAGACACTAGGCCTCATGATCTTTGGGTTTACTTATTGTATATTTATGTTAAAAATCACGGAATAACATGTGTAAAATTCTTGGATCTCTATAGTTGGTATCAATGTAAGGTCTAGTTATTTTTTGGGTATTAAGAATAGAATAATTCAGTGAGAACCCTAGGGATACATCTAAGTACATGAGAATATACTAGAATTTTGGTGAAGTATAGAGTGAGTGGTTTCCAAGCAATTACTTCTATATCTAGATACATAAGTTGATGTGGATATGGAATAGTTGTACCTTGGGGTAATAACCCCAAATGGGTGAATTTTTATTTTAATCAATCATAACTTAGTTTATGACAATGATTCACTTCCATGCACTTAGTTTGACACTCCTGAGGGATATGCTTTGGAAATTCAGAAACTCTTTATAGACCATTATAAAGGTCTTGAAAAAAATTTTAGGTTAAAAAACCTAAGAGTTAAATTACTACGGATAACCTAGATTTAAATATATAGAATCATAAGTTAAGAAATACTTTTCATTTATAATTTATGTCTTCTATATTCATAGTTTCCCTTTTAAATGTTTATTAGTTAAAGTATTATCATCCAATTTTCCTTTATTTTGTTAATGGTGGGAAATATGAAGAACTATTCCCACAAACAATGTGATAGGAAATATGATGATTGACCTAATGATATGCCTAACATTATTAGAATAGAATTTTGGAACCTCATGTCTATTCTGGAATAGTTGTCTCCTTCTATGAATAATAACTTGAATCATGTGAAATTTCCTCCTTCTATTAAGAAAGTGAAAGTTTCAATTGAGTCCATTATGTGACAAAGGAGTCCTACCTTTAGTGAATATTATGATCCCATCATCATGAAACAATGTATTAAATCCATTTTGAATACATTATATGTCCTCCAATGCTCAAAATAAGAGAAATTTGTACTAGTTGTCTATCATTTTTTATGGGGAAGCCGATAAATAGAGGACACAGATAAAGAACATGAAGTCCAAAGAGGAAATTGATTCCATGCAATGAGAATATTTCAATAATTTTTTTAATAAATATTTTCCCCAAACTCTTCCTTTGAAAATAGAGAGAGTGTTCCTCAAACTGAGGCAAAAGTAAAATGAGTCTATCGGGCTATATGAGGAAAAATTCACAAGGATTTCAAGTTATGTTTCTGAATTTTTCATGAACACTAAAAGAAAGCTAAAATGATTCTTTAGCGGGTTAAAGAAGAGTCTATGTTTATATTTAGTTATTCAAGACTTTGAAATCTATGAAGTGATTGTTTTTTGTTATCTTAAGGATGAGATGGATACCAGCAACTCTCAGTAGTCTCATGGGCCTAGAGATAAAAAGCATAAAATAGAGTTTACATCAAGAATACAAGTAGGTAAATATCATGGTAGAAAGAAAACCGAACACCCCACACATCAAAATTTTGGGAAGAAGCATCCTGGAAACTGTTTAAAGGGAACTAGGAGATGTTTCAAATGCGGAAAATAGGGGCATCAAGTTTGTCAATATCAAAGGTAATTAAAGAATCCCACTAATATGGAATAAGAAAAGAAGGTTTAGATCATTAATTAGGCCATGATACAATGTTTCAACTACAAGGAACATGATAATTATGCAATTTTATTCCCTAATCCAAGGGTTTTCAGAGAAAATTGATGAAAACAACATCTAAGTCCTAGAGAACAAGGAAGGGTATATGCTATTACTATTGCTAAGGTGGATCCTAAAAATGATGTGGTGATAGGTATACTGGTTATTTATTCATTAATAGAAAATTTACTTTAAGATTATGTTTATAAACATTATTTTATATCTTTTAAGTTTAATAGAACTATTTAAAAACCACCTCAAAACATGGATGTTGAACTATCTATGAGAACAAAAAATAGATCAATTATTGCATCTAGTATACAACTCTTCCCAGGTCAATGTTTGTTGATTGAACCTTCTAGAAAATCTTTCAATACTTCCTTTAGTGATATTTAATGGTATATTATGCATGGATTTGTTGTCCTTATATAAGTCCAACACCAACTATCAGGAGAGGCAGATCACTCTTCACATCTCGAGTTAGTCTCTGATTCTATATAAGTGTGAGGAGGATGATGAATATCTTTTGAAGTCTTCATCTCAATTGTGGATATTATTACCTTATGATAAATCATATCTATCTAAAATTATTGAGACAAATGGGAGAATCATGATCAAAGAAATGATCATTGTTAGTGATTATACTGATGTATTCACTGAATAATTTCCTGGTCTTCCTCCTAATTGAGAGGTTGAGTTCTTTATCAAACTTTCACCTGGTTCTTTTTCCTTATCCAAGACTCCTTATAGAATGACTAACATTGAGTTGAAATAACTGAATAAGAAGTTCAAATATAATCTAGATAAGTTTTTTTTATATGACTGAGTGATTAATTGTGGGGTGCACCAATCCTCTTTGTCAAGAATAAGGATAAGTTAATACTCCTCTACATTGATTAACATGACCACAAAAAAATCATGATAAAAAAAGTATCCCCTAACATAGATTGATGACTTGTTTGATAAAAAGGTATTACCAATGATCGGTGAGAATATTCTCATGAATTTTACACCCTCTAACCAAGATGACTCAAAAGGGATTAATGTTTACATGGAATGATTAATATGAATAGAGATTCAAGGAATTGAAAAAGAGGCCTATCAATACACTAGTACTCATGCTTCCATTAAGTGGATAAATTTCCGTGATATATAGGGATGCTTCAAAGAAGGTCTTGTGATATATACTAATTCAAGATGGCAAAGTGATAGCTTTTGAATTAATGAATTTGAAAGTTTATGAGAAGAACTATCCAAAACATGATTTAGAGTTGGTTGAAGTGATCTTTATAGTGAAAATCTGGTAGCATTATCTCTATGGGGATAAGTATGAAATATATAAGGATCATAATAGCCTAAATTATATATTAAAATAGAAGACCTTAATTTGTAAAAGAGAATATGGTTATATATGATCAAGTATTATGACTTCTCAATCCAATACCATTCTTGAAATGAAAATAAAATGGAAAATACTCTAAGTATAAAGGATCCAACCACCTTATCACTGATGAGAATTGAGATGGATATAATATTCTTAGACTTGAAAAGGATGGAAATGAGGATCATAAAGGAAAGAACATCATCATTAATTTCTCAAATGATTGCTCATTCATCCCTTCTCGATAATATTAAATATTCTCAAAGATATTATTTGGAAATGTAGAAGAAGGTGGAAGCTATATGATAAGGGAAATCCACAGAGTTCAAAATTAATGAAGAAGGAGTTGTGAGATATGTGTCATAACTATGTGTACCATAAAATCCCGATATAAAGAAGGATCTATTGAATGATGTGAATAGATTAAACTTATCCAACCACCCAAGGAGAAATGAAATGTATTTAGATCTATGGGATCAATATTGGTGGAAAAATATGTCACAAACCGACCCTACTCGGGCTCGAGCCGCAACTACCCAAAGCCCGCCTCCATAGGCCAGGGGCTGACGACAAGCACTGAAGGCTAAACAACTCAGGGAGGCATTTTCCTGAGTACCTGTACATACACACTCAGCCCACTGAATACAAAAGTGCAGAGTAAAAGGAAAAGTAAAGTACTAACTGCTATAAACAACCAAAAAAGTTCATCAACCTCTAAACAGTACAAAGTAAGTGCTGAAGGTAAACTGAAAAGAGAAGGGAAAAAACACGCGCCCAAGTAGAAAAGTGCAACAACCCGGAAACAGGTAAACAAAAGTAAACAGCTGAGAGAGTCCCAAACCTGGAACCTGACTACAACCACCGTACGTGGTCCAAGCTCCCGAACTCTTAAGCTCCGCTGAAGTCATGACAAACCTGTCCATCGTCTGCAAGGGCACACCAAGTGTGGGAAAAGCCCAAGCAGGGGTGAGTATAAAAATACTCAGTAGGATGCCCCAAAGGCTATAGGGAGAAACAAAGGAGGTACTGAAGAGGTGAGAAGTATATTGAATAGGGAATAGTAAAGGAGTACAACAGAGAGTGTAGTAAAGAGTACAGCTCAACCCAACAAGAGAAAGGAAGTAGACTCGTCCTAACACAAGGAGCTAGGAACGGTGCGAAGATAAACTTCTCGTCGAGACTTCCCTACCAATAGTAGGAGAGTAGACTCATCCAACCATGAGAAGCTAGACACAGAAAGTACGTGGCATACCCCACACGTCTTCGCCTCTCCTAGAATGAGAGTAACCAAAACCCAAGAAGTGGGTACTGGAACAAGGTATATACATATCCATATTCTCAACAAGAAACCCAAACAAGATCATAAAGGGATCTCCATCCCGTAGCTCAGCCCAAGAAAGTGAGAAACCAAAAATCCAAAAAGTAAACACCATCGATGCCCACCATCCCACACGTCTACCCCGAACTGCAAGTCAAGGGGCTCAAATCACCGCACCTCGACACTATCTGCTTTGGGTGGCACTAACTCACCCGCACGGTTTTAGGTCGCGTCACAAGAATGCGTCTCGGTGGGGAAATCTCCCCTCATTATTGAGAGTTCTGGGGAAATTCAAACCACACCTCTTCACTATACCACAGTCGAGAGGTCTCCTCAAAGTCAAAGATGTCACAACACTGACCCGTACAACCAAGGGTCCCACTATGATAGTCACGGAGAAAATCCACAGACTTGCCTAGTAGAAAGGACTGAGCCTAAAATAAGTCATCAGGTAACCCACTGCCCAACCTCGCTGGAGGGTAAACCCTAAGAGGTCGTTCGATAACCCACTGACCAGCCCTGCTGGAGGGTAAACCCTAAGAGGTTGTCGGGTAACCCACTGCCCGGTCTCTACTGGAGGGTAAACCCTAAGAGATTGTCGGGTAACCCACTACCCAGTCTCTGCTGGAGGGTAAACCCTAAGAGGTTGTCGGGTAACCCACTGCCCAGTCTCTGCTGGAGGGTAAACCCTAAGAAGTCATCAGGTAATCCACTGCCCAGTCTCTGCTTGAGGGTAAACCCTAAGAGGTCGTCGGCTAACCCACTGCCCAGTCTCTGCTGGAGGGTAAGCCCTAAGAGGTCATCGAGTAACCCACTGTCCAGTCTCTACTGGAGGGTAAACCCTAAGAAGTTGATGAGAAACCCATTGCCCAGTCCCACTGGAGGGTAAACCTGGAACTGCTCCAGCCATCCCTACTGGATGGTACAACACTAGCCAATAGAACATGGAGTGGGTATCGCGCAACCACCCAACTCCAGAACAATTCACCTAGTAGAGGTTCAGCGCCCGTGTAGTGTGGGTCACGCTGAGACCTAGAAATCTTCCTAGGGAAGCACATCACAGTAGATCGCAGAAGAAAGATATGATCTCGATACTCAGCTAGGGAGTCAGTGCCTAGGGCTCAATGGGCTCCGCACCCTTCTGGAAACAACATCCTGGGTAGAGGATCAGTGCCCGCGTAAAGTATTGGTCACACCGAATCCACAATAACCCTACCAGGGAACACGAAGGGACGTGATACTGAAATCCCTCACAGATGAAGGAACAGGGGAACCCAAACAATTCTATCGATCAAACCATCGAGAACTGAGTGACCCTCTATGTTGTGAGAGGTCAAAGATACATAAATTAGAACACGACACGTACATGGGGCCCACACAACCTGTGGCCCTAACCCATCTCCAAAACAAGCACAAATGTTCCCAGGTACAAACTATAACAAGTACCTCCACGCGTTCTCGAATACTCCAAGAGTATACCACATTTCCTGCCCAAAGGTTATTGTGCACACGATGTCCAACATCAATGTAAAAAGGGAGAAAACATAATTTTTCAACTTGCTTCCACCACTGCCCTATCATGGCCAACCGCACCTCTTCAAACATTTACTTCACTCTCACAGGAGTGAACGTGATCACACAATAAGGGTTACCTACAAACACCGCAGGAAGAACCTCCACCGGTACACCTTTCATGCTTCCACAAATGATATCTCGAATGAGACTCCACACATCCAAATGGATCATACTATTGTAATCCATGTGAAAAAACACACGAGATTGACTATTTACTCGCCTCAAACAGTTATCCGACGGAAACGTTGCCAACACCGCTTTACGCCCGAACGACGTCCCGTGGTCCTGAGCCTTGGTCCCGAAAATAGTCGAGCGTGTCGCACCGTTGAGATCTCCTCAGAAAGACACGTCAAAACAACTATTCATACACCCCAAACGGATGCCTGATGAAAAAGTCACAGTATGCTGCACACAACATAAGAGACGACCTGTGGGGCGCACGCCTCAACTCTTGCTTCAACGACTGAAACCACCCCGATCAATTTCGCCTCATTTCCAGGGTCACAACGATATTGACGACATCTAAAATGGACATCCCAAGCAGGAGTTAGGTCCGACTCAACTTTTAATTAATTAATTTAATAATTAATTAATTATTCACATTAAGAGTTTCATGAAAAGAGCAACAAAACCAACCTGAAAAGGTTCTGAACCAACTTTGGAAGGACCGTCTCAGCTCCGGGGCCACCGCGCCTCTGACGACACGTCAAACGGACATCCGGCTCGCGAGCCACGTCCGTCACAACTTTAATAATAATTTAATATCATTAAAGTAAAAGGTTTCAAGGCACCCATATTCGGGTGCAAAACACAAAATCCACAAAACTTACTTTGAAAGGTCCATCTTGCCAACACGAACCCACAGCCGTAGATGGTGTGTCAAACGGACCCGCCGTTTAGAAGATACGGCCCCTTGAATGCAAGGGGCCCAACCGGGCCGACCCAATCCAGACCACCGGCCCACGGCCCAGCCGCGGGGCCGGTCCGGGTTTCCGTGGTCCACTGGCTGTGGCCCGCCCCAAAACCACTGGACCCACCTCAGGTCCAGTTTTTCAAACGGACCGACCATCCTGGCCGGTCTCCCCTCCTCGCACGCTGCGTCAAAGAAGACCCGCATCACGCAGGTCTTGTTCCCTCGAGGTCGCCGCCTCCACCGACCGGACAGCCTGGCCGCTTCCTTCTCGCCAAACCAAGAAAATAATACCCACAGTGTTCAGGTCTCGGTCGGCCTCTCCCACCGCCCAAGTTCTTCTCCAGACCACGACGAGCCACCACCGGAGACCCGCCCTGCTGAGCGCACCGCCGCGACGGCGGGTTCCTATTCCGCCTTCGTACTGGCACCGCCCAGCTCCACCGCTAGGTTCCACCAGCACTGCCCTCCGAAGCCCGACCTCGCCCCTACTAGACTGCTCTGAATCTGCGACCTAGCGCCTCTTCGGTCGTTCCGCCGGCTGCACTGACCACTACTGCCGACGGAGATCCGGTGGTCCCTTCTGCGGACCACCGGGACTCCTCCGATTATCCGAAAAAAATTAATCCGAGCCCATTCTTGCGATTCCCACGATGAGATCATTGCTTCGATTGCCTCTAATTGAAAAACCATTAAAGATTCAATGCGCTTAATTGTAAGCATCCAAGAACCCAAAGAACAATTGAAGATTATGATGAAGAAACTCAATTTTTAGCATGGGTTGATGGTCGTGTTCATGCGGCCGTCAATGATATTAAACAAAACAAAGTGACAAGGGATAAAAATGGATTTTCAAATTCGAACTTAAACCCGAACTGATAAATAGAAGAAATACTACTTGAAACTTGAATCTTATTTTCGACGAAGAACACACTCACTAATAGAGGAGGAAGATCCGTTGCGTTCGTTGTCGTTCGATCTTCCTCGAGCCAAGGGTTCTTCTAGAGAGGATTTATGTTTTTTCTAGAGAATTTCAGGGATTCTCCAGCCAAACCCTTAAAGCCTCATACTTATAACCTCTTAATAGGTCAAAAGGGTTTTTATCAAATAATTAAATAAATAATCATTTAATTATTTAATTATTTTCCCTCGATGGCGTATAAGCCGAACACCTGACGCCAACAAAAGTTATACCATACCTAGGGTAAAGCCTATATTCTAAGCTCATCGGTGACCTCAAATTTTTCATCCAAGCCCTCTTCCATTACTTATTCAGGTTTGAGATATTAAATGAATAATTTAATAATTTAATTTATCCATTTAACACACCGCTAACGAGCGAGGGGTCCAAACGCCCTTGCCGACTCATTTTATGTCGCGCCTAGGGTAAATACCATGTTCTGGACCCAACTGTGGTATTGGATTCCCAATTCGATCAACCATCTAAGAGATATCACATTTTCTTTAGTTAACCATGCGTACGTAATATAAAAACACTTAACATTTTTATATAATTTATTCCGGGCACACTGGGCCTCGGAATTGCACGCCGTCTGAACGTCCTGCTTTGGAATAACATCAAGAATTTTTCAAAGTCTTTTTTAGAAAAAACCAGGTTCTTACATAATTACCTCCTTCAATCTTTTCATCCATGAAAAGGAAAACTAGAGAACAACACAGGGTACTAAGCCCACACCTAGCTCTACCATACCCAGGAAAAATCTTGCACAGTTCTGCATCACCGCACACAAAGGATTTGATCCATTTACGCGAGGTTTGCCCTTGCCGATGACGTGCATAGGAGCATACACACATATCCTCAGGTATGTTACGTGGGAGGCATCGTGCACCCACTCTAGACTTTGGGGGGGTAGGGAAAGGCGGTAGAAAACCACTCCATCCCTTCGCACGGTCTCAAACGGCACAAAGTCTATCGGGGGTAGCTCACCTCCCCGGTCGAACCCCCACGTCGCACGCCGCGACTGGAATCACCGTTTGGACCTAGGAAAAAGCCCGGTGATTCCCTCCTTCAGAATATCCATATGGTGAAACACTCAAGCATATCTGGCCACACAAGGTTTCACAGTTGATGTCTCGCAACCAAGACTCTCTTACACACTCGGAAGGCAAAGGAGTCGAAACCATCGACTAAAGAAAAGGTTCCACGTCTTCTACTATACTGACAAAAGATTACACCGATGCCCCGCGTCACCCTGGTAACACCTCAAACAAGGAGCAGGGAGAAAAGAATTTCACATATAGAGTTTAACAATTCTACTGCAAAAAGTAGAAGAACTTTAGAGCGTACCGTTTATCTCCTCATGCGCTATAGGATCTTAGACATCCAAAGCTTGTGGTTGCCCGCGGTCCCAACTATCATCTCCCGGAGCCTGATGTGGACCGCCTAGTGGAAATGGGAAGACCTCGTAAGGTCTTCATCCACTTCTATCTCCTCCCGCTCCTCTGCTAGCACCACCTCTCTAGGTACCACTCCGATCACGGCGCTGCCTCTATCGTGGTGGTGCACCTACTGCCTGCCCGATATTTTCAGCATGCCTGGTCGGGAAGTCCCATGCCAAGTGACCCCGCCCATCGCAAGCATAGCACCAGCGCTCTATGGGTTGCCCTAGTACCCTCTGACGCCATTGTAGTGTACGAACCTTCCCCTAGGTTTGCTCACGGAATGGTCTCCTCAGCTGATACCCTATACTTTTCTTCCATAGTGGTGCACGACCACGTCTCCGAAACCAGTGGGTGGAAGGCCACCTGCGTCGAGGTTCTGTCAGCCAACGCCTGCTAGCTATGGCATACGTCTCAGCTCTATCATGCCTACTACCACCACCAACTGAAAAGCGTGACAGGAAGCTCTCTGTCACCAGTGCCTTCTCTAGCACCTCAGCATAAGTAGGAATTCCCAAGGGTACTCTAATAGAACGAATCTCTCTACGGATACCCTGATCAAACTTCCATGCTCAGAAGTTGCCGTCATGAACCGAGTCCGGGTAAAAACGTGCACGATCCACGAACTTAGTCGCATACTCAGTCACCATTATCCCTCCCTGCTGAAACTACAATAGATCCTGGATCCTAACAGATCGTAAGCAGGAGGGGTAAAACTCCTCACGAAACAGCAGCTGAAAGTCGCCCCACGAAAGTGACGACTCATTGGGTAACTGAGTCACCAGACTCCACCAACGCCCAACTACTCCGTGGAAAAGGCTGGTGGACAAAGCCACCATAAGATCTGCCAGTGTCTGCACAAGCCTGAAGAGGTGAACCACTACCTCCAGTGAAACCTCTGCTGCCTGAGGGTTTGGCTCACCACTGAACCTCAGCGGTCTCTGTCGTTGGAACTCACAGAGCACGCTCAACCTGCGCTCAAGCTCAGTCTGCTCTGCTAGAGCTGTCTGATACTCACCAGGTGGGGGTGCTGCTACTGACCCACCCGAATAAAGGGACTCGCATGATGGGTCCTGGACTGAGGCCTTGTCACTCACAGGGTCATCGTCACAAACTAAAGCTGGTATCCTGTCTGACTGTCTTCGTGGAGGCATCCTGAATGTTATCAGGGATTACCACGATCAGATGAGCATATATGTATACAACCGTAACAACAATGGGGAGTTGACTCAAGAATGACAGTCAAAGACTCAATCCTAGGTGATGCATAAACTAATTTTTCTTGCAACAGGTGTCTCAGCATGCCGAGTCGATATGCGGGTTATCAGGGTCCTGGTGAATGGATACATCGGCCGCCGCACCGTCACTGGACTACCTAGCCTGAGAGCCGCTCTCGAGACACGTTGACACTATTTCCCTAGATCCCAACCAATTCCTTTAGGGACATCCGAGCAACATCCCAAGGAACGAACCACCTCTGATACCACTTTTTCACAACCTGACCCTACCCAGGCTCGAGCCGTAACTACCCAAAGCCCACCTCCATAGGCCATGGGCTGGTGACAAGTGCCGAAGGCTAAACAACTCGGGGATGCCTTTGCTTGAGTACCTGTATATACACACGCAGCCCACTCAATGCAGAAGTGAGGAGTAAAAGGAAAATTAAAGTACTAACTGCTATAAACAACCACAAAAGTGCATCAACCTCTAAATAGTACAAAGTAAGTACTGAAGGTAAACTGAAAAGAAAAGGGAAAAAACATGCGCCCAAATAGAAAAGTGCCACAACCTAGCAATAAGTAAACAAAAGTAAATAGTTGGGAGAGTCCCACACCTAGAACCCGACTACGACCACCATACGCGGTCCAAGCTCCCGAACTCCTAAGCTCCACTGAAGTCACAACAAACCGTTCCATCGTCTGCAAGGGCACACCAAGTGCGGGCAAAGCCCAAGTAGGGGTAAGTATAAATATACTCAGTAGGATGCCTCGAAGGCTCGAGGGAGCAAAAAAAGAGGTACTGAAGAGGTGAGCAGTAGATCGAATAGGGAATAGTAAAAGAGTACAATAGAGAGTGCAGTAAAGAGTACAACTCAACCCAATAAGAGGAAGGAAGTAGAATATTCCTAACACAAGGAGCTAGGAACGGTGAGATGATGAACTTCCATTCGAGCCTTCGCTACCTATAGCAGGATAATAGACTTTTCCAACCGTGAGAAGCTAGACACATATAGAATGTGGCATACCCCGCATGTCTTCGCCTCTCCTGGAAGGAGAGTAACGAAAACCCGAGAAGTGGGTATAGAAACAAGGTATATAAATATCCATATGCTCAAAAAGAAAACCGAACAAGATCGTAAGGGGATATACATCCCGTAGCTCAGCCCAAGAAAGTGAGTAGACAACAATCCCAGAAGTAAACACCATTGATTCCCAGCATCCCGCACGTTTGCCCTGAAATGCAAGTCAAGGGGCTCAAATCACTACACCTCGACACAATATGCTTTGGGTGGCACTGACTCGCCCGAATGGTTTTAGGTCGTGTCACAAGGACGCATCTCGGTGGGGGAAAGCGCCCCTCGTTCTTGAGAGTTCTGGGGAAAGTCAAACCACACCTCATCACTATCCCACAGTCGAGAGGTCTCCTCAAAGTCTAAGCTGTCACAACACTGACCCGTACAACCAAGGGTCCCGCTCCGATAGTCATGGAGAAAATCCACAGACTAGCCTAGTAGAAAGGACTGAGCCTGAAAGAAGTCGTCAGGTAACCCACTGCACAGCCTTGCTGGAGGGTAAACCCTAAGAGGTCATCGGGTAACCCACTGCCCAGCCCCGCTAGAGGGTAAACCCTAAGAGGTCGTCGGGTAACCCACTACCCAGTCTCTGCTGGAGGGTAAAACCTAAGAGGTCGTCGGGTAACCCACTGCCCAGTCTCTTCTGGAGGGTAAACCCTAAGAGGTCGTCGGGTAACCCAATGCCCAGTCTCTACTGGAGGGTAAACCCTAAGAGGTCATTGGGTAACCCACTGCCCAATCTCTACTGGAGGGTAAACCCTAAGAGGTTGTTGGGTAACCCACTGCCCAGTCTCTGCTGGAGGGTAAACCCTAAGAAGTCGATGAGAAACCCACTGCCCAGCCCCGCTGGAGGGTAAACCCAGAACTTCTCTGGCCATCCCTACTGGATGGTACAACACTGGCCAACAGAACATGGAGTGGGTATCGCACAACCAACCAACTCTAGAACAATTCACCCAGTAGAGGTTCAACACCCATGTAGTGTGGGTCACGTAGAGACCTGGAACTCTACCTATTGAAGCACGTCACAGTAGATTGCGGAAGAAAGACATGATCTTGATACTCGGCTAGGGAGTTTGCGCCCAGGGCTCACTGGGCTCCGCACCCTACTGGAAACAACATCCTGGGTAGAGGATCAGTGCCTGTGTAAAGTATTGGTCACACTAAATCCACAATAACCCTACCAGGGAACATGAAGGGACGTGATACTGAAATCCCTCATAGCTGAAGGAAAAGGGGAACCCAAACAACTATGCCAATCAAACCATCGAAAACATAGTGACCCTCTACGTCGCGAGAGGTCAAAGATACGTAAAGTAGAATATGACACGTACATGGGGCCCACATGATGTGTGGCCCTAACCCATCTCCAAACCAAGTAAAAATGTTCCCAGGTACAAACTATAACAAGTACCTCCACGTGTTCTCATATACTCCTAGAGTATACCACATTTTCTGCCTAAAGGTTATCGTGCACACGATGTCCAACATCAACGCAAAAAGGGAGAAAACATAAGATCCCAAATTGCTTCCACCATGACCCTATCACGACCAGACACACCTCTTCAAACATTTACTTTACTCTCATAGGAGTGAACGTGATCACACACCAAGGGTTCCCTGCAAACACCGCAGGAAGAACCTCCACTGGTACACCTTTCATGCTTCCACAAATTAGATCTCTAATGAGACTCCGCACATCCAAAAGTATCGTACCATTGTAATCCTCACGAAAAAACACACGAGATTGACTATTTACTCGCCTCTAACGGTTATCTGATGAAAAAGTTTCCAACACCGCTTTACACCTGAACGACGTCCTGTGGTCCTGAGCCTCGATCCTGAAAACAGTCGGGCATGTCACACCGTTGTGATCTCCTCATAAAGACACGTCAAAATGAATATTCATACGACCCAAATGGACGCCTGATGAAAAAGTCATAATATGATGCACACAGCATAAGAGACGGACCGTGGGGCCCATGCCTCAACTCCAGCTTCAACACTTGAAACCACCCCATTCAATTTCGCCTCAATGCTAGGGTCACAATGCCATTGACGGTGCCTAAAACGGAATCCCAAGCAGGAGTTAGGTCCGACGCAACATTTAATTAATTAATTTAATAATTAATTAAATATTCACATTAAGCGTTTCGTGCCACGAGCAATGAAAACAACCCAAAAAGGTTCCAAACAAACTTTGGAAGGACCATCTCAGCTCCGAGGCCACCGCGCCTCTGACGGCACATCAAACAGACATTCGGCTCGTGAGCCACGTTCGTCGCAACTTTAATAATAATTTAATATTGTTAAAGTAAAAGTTTTTGGGGCACCCATCTTCAGGTGAAGAACCCAAAAACCTCAAAACTTACTTTGAAAGGTCTGTCTCACCGACAAAAACCCACAGCCGCAGACAGCACATCAAACAGATGGTCTGTTTAGAAGATATGACCCCTTGAATGCAAGGGGCCCAACCGGGCCGGTCCACCCAGGCCGACCCAGTCCAGACCACCGGCCCATGGCCCAACCGCGGGTCTGGCCCGATTCACTGTGGCCCGCTAGACGCAGCCCGCCTCAAAACCACCGGACCCACCTCAGGTCCGTTTTTTTCAAACGGACCAGCCATCCTGGCAGGTCTCCCCTCCTCGCACGCCGCGTCAAAGAAAACCCGCAGCGCACATGTCTTATTCCCCCGAGGTCACCGCCTCCACCAACCGGCCAGCCTGGCTGGTCCCTTCTCGCCGCGCCAAGAAAAGAAGACCCACAATGTTCGGGTCTCGGTCGGCCTCTCCCAGTGCCCGAGTTCTTCTCCCGACCGCGACAGGCCACCACCGGAGACCCGCCCTACTGAGCGCACCGCCGCGACGCCGGGTGCCCGTGCCGCGTTCGCACCGGCACCGCCCAGCTCCTCCAATGGGTTCCTCCAGCACCAACCTCCGAAGCCTGGACTCGCCCCTTCTAGAACGCGCTGAATCCGTGACCCAGCACCTCCTTAGTCTCTCCGCCGGCTGCACCAGCCACTACTGCCGGCAGAGATCTGGTGGTCCCTTCCGCGGACCACCGGACTCCTCCGATTATCCGAAAAAAATTAATCCGAGCATATTCTTTCAATTCCCGCGACAAGATCATTGCTTCACCTGCCTCTAATTGAAAAACCATTAACGATTCAATGCGCTTAATTTTAAACGTCCAAGAACCTGAAGAACAGTTGATGATTATGATGAAGAAACTCGATTTTTAGCATGGGTTGATGGCCGTGTTCGTGCAGCCTTCAACGATATTAACCAAAACAAAGGGACAAGGGATAACAATGGATTTTTAAATTTTAACTTAAATCAGAAATGATAAATAGAAGAAATCCTACTTGAAACTTGAATCTTCTTTTCGACTAAGAACGCGCTCGCTAATAGAGGAGGAAGATCGGTTGCATTCGTCATCGTCCGATCTGCCTCGAGCCAAGGGTTCTTCTAGAGAGGATTTATGTTTTTGCTAGAGAATTTTAGGGATTCTCTAGCCAAACCCTTAAATCCTCATACTTATAAACTCTTAATAGGTCAAAATGGTTTTTATCAAATAATTAAATAAATAATCATTTAATTATTTAATTATTTTCCCTCGGTGGAACATAAGCCGAACACCTGACACCAACAAAATTTATACCCTGCCTAGGGTAAAGCCTACACTATGAGCTCATCGGTGACATAAATTTTTTATCCGATCCCTCATCCATGACTTATTTAGGTTTGATCTATTAAATGAATAATTTAATAATTTAATTTATCCATTTAACACACCACTAATGAGCGAGGGGTCTGAACGCCCCGTGCCGACTCATTTTATGTCGCGCATAGGGTAAACACCACGTTCCGGACCCAACCTTGGTCTCAGATTTCTGATCCGATCAACTTTCTAAGAGATATCACATTTTCTTTAGTTAACCACGCGTGGGTAATATAAAAACACTTAAAATTTTTATATAATTATTTCCAGGCACACTGGGCCTCGGAATTGCATGCCGTCTGAATGTCCTTATTTGGAATAACATAAAGAACTTTCCAAAGTCTTTTATAGAAAAAACCAGGTTCTTACAAAATATATAGAAAGATATTACAAAATATAAATCAAAATTCTTGTTATGTCAGCAAGTGAAGGTTGAAAGGAAAAAGTCTAAGGAGATGAACTAACCATTACCCATACCTACATGAAAATGATAAAACATAACCATGTATTTTTTCATTGGCCTTATGAAGATTCCATGAGTAAATAATTCTAAATGGTTTGTGGTGGTTCATCTTATAAATAATTCTATCTTCATTGAAATTCAATAGGATTTCTCACTCGATCAAATTTCATGGATATATATTAGAGAAGTAGTGAGGTTGCATGGAACACCATTATTGATTGCATATGATTGATATTCATGATTTACCTCAAAGTTCTGGAAGATTCTTCAACATTCTCTAAACATAGAGTTGGATTAACTGAAAATTAACTTTTTATTCAATAAGCATGTAGAAAACAAGAAACCAAGACCACCTTGGATCATGGGGTATGAAAATAGTGAAGTAAAAGAGAATAATTCTTAATAATAAGTTTACTATAATTAGGTAAGGACCCCAAACAAGTGTAAAGTATCAGTATCTCTCTTGGAGTCCCTTTTCCAGCTAGCATGTCAGCTACACAATTCCCTTATCTCTAGGTATATCTAATAGAAATATTCTGATTAATAATGGTTCTACAATACTTGATGGTATAAACCAAATCACAAGGTAAATCAAACTTATCTTGGAAGAACTTAACCAACATAACTAAATTGGATTCAATTTTTTGTAACTTGTAAGTTGAAACACATGCATAGGGATAGTCCAGTAGCCAAAGCTTTTGCCTCATCTCCAATGGAACTGCTTTCACTAAAAAAATAACTTCATCCTAATAACATCGGACCCCTATTATGTCTCACCAAAATTCATCCTCTCATCTACCCATAAAGACATGAACCATCCACATTCAGTTTCATCCCCGTGATAAGAGGTTTCTATCTGACTTACCTACCTTGTTTTCAATTACTGATATTCATGTTTTTGTAAAATTATGGCAAAAATATTCTTATAGTAATAGAGTAATCAAAATCTTTGATCAACACCCCAACTACTCTACTAATGACTTGAGCCGCACATGTAAATAGATATCATTTATTTTTATACCTTCTCTTTCCTTATTCCTAACATCCCATAGTATCCAACACATAGATGAAAACACCATACCATGTATCTTCACCTCCATCCCCTTGCTGACAGGACCCTAGGAACTAAGCATTGATAAAACTCTATATAGAATCACCAGTAGCACTAAGGTTCATTCCATGTTGTAGGAAATTATAGACCCCCTTAGCCCATTCACCCTGTAAAAACACATGTTGGGTTGTCACCTATTGTAGCCTCCTACAACAATAACACCAAGAAGCCAAGAACACTACTATCTTTTGAACATTCTCATCAGTCTGAATAGATTGGTTTATCATATGCCAAACTAAAAAAATACATCATACTTGGTATCTCCTTGCACCACAACTTGAAATCTCATTCACCCCTAATACTACGTGAATGAATAATATTCTTAAAATCAGTACTACAAAATAATCGAAATATGGAACCCATTTTATTAAACCCTTGTCTGGTTCATCTACAAACATGATAATATCAAAAATATCATTATACACTGGGTTCAGAATTGCATCAGGAAAGGACAGATATAGGCTTGCCTCCATGATCGACATGGTTGGAGGCAAGAAACCTAGGAAGCGAAGAATTTTACCTACCCATTTCATTTCTCATAAATTGATGTCACCACACCCCATAATCCAGTAGACATCCACCTCCATATCCTCTATACAATTAACCATGCACCACACAAGGCATTAAAACCTCCTTCCCCGCACGGTCCAATTTCTATAATTATCCCCATATCTGTGTTTAATTTTTTTTCCCATAATGAGTTCCCAAAAAAGATATCCCAAGACAACCAAGCTATCATGGCATGCATGGTTTCCTTCACATCATGTAAGACAATGCCCCTTCCTCCACTAGCTTGTCCATACGCTCCCACGAAGCCTAATGACATCATCCATAGTGATTTTCATCCCATAGGAAGGCTTTCAATAGCTTTTCCAGATGTCTAATTTTCTCCATCAGTGGATTAATGGTGGATTAATGATGGATCAAATGTGAATCATCATGAAAGTAAGTACAATGTTAATCAGAGTAATCCTCCCTACAAATGAAAGGAATCGATTCTTCTAATTAAAAATTCTCCTCATGACTCATTAATAATGTCATTGAAGAACACATTATTGAATATTCCATTAGAAATTGAAGAACTAAGATAAACCATTGAGATTTGGCACAACTTAATGCCCAACTTTTATTGAAAATATTTGGATTGTCTTCCAAAACATTTATTGGAAATGAAAACACTACTCTTTCTTAAATTAATATTTGGCCACTAAACTTTCCATAAGTTGACATGACATTGGAGAACCCATAAACTGATCTTTTTATTCCTTATCAAAACAGGTTTGGGAATGGTATGGTTTATCACCTTATGTTTGCTGATGAAATGTTTCTCACCTTTTAGTGTGATACTAAAAGAAATGATAAAGGGTTTCCTTTATCAATGTGAAAAAAGCACTGATAAAGGGGTATATTACGGTGTGCTATTAACTTTACAACATACTACAACAGAATAAATAATTGAAAAAATAGGTTGCAAATACAGAATTTAAATGAAATAAAAATTACAACTCAAATACAAGAAAAACAACTATATCATATAAATTTCAAAAATTGGTTTTTAAAATTACATGAGCAAGTAAAAATTATCACAAAAACCCAAAAACATTAATGTTCATTTATCTTTGGCCCCTGACCCTCACTCATAATATTTTCAAACAAACCATCCCAGATCTATCAAAATAATAAAACTATATGAGAAAACAATTAATATGTTTTTAATAATATAAATAAATAAATTAAATAGAAAGTTTCAATCATAAACTTAAATTTGAGTCATACTAGGAACAACATGTATCAGATTGAGTTGTGATTGATTCTTGAAAATCACACCATTTATTATCCATCTTCAACCATTATGCATATGAAAATTAACTAAATAAATATAATATAAAATTATAAGGAAATTAATTAAGTAATATCATATAAAATAATGAGAAAAAAATCCTATCTCATTTGATCCGTTTTGGCGACATGATGCATGTTTTAAACTAAAATGACACTTATATATTGGAAACATGCACTTTGAGTCATACCGACCACATTGTGTGTTAGATTGAAGTGTGGTAAATTTATATATGGAAAAAATTACTTATGGATCATTTTAATAAAGTATCAAAACAATATGAATTTGTTTTATTAGTTTTGAGTATGTCACTTGTGTTTTTTACTAAAATATCATTTTAAATTGGAAACACACACTTTGAGTCGTACCAGTCCCATCGCATCTCAGTTTGATGTGAGAATAATTTATATAGGTAAATAATTACTTATGAATTATTTTTCTAAATTATTAAGATAGTATGAGTGCATTTTCTCAGTTTTCGGTGAGTGACACACTTTTTGAAATAAAATGTCAATTCTAAACTATTAATGGACACTTTGAGTCATACCTGTCACATAGTTTATTGGATTGAGGTGGGTCTGATTCCTACACATAATAAATGACTTATTTATCATTTTCCTAAAGTATAAAAACAATCTGAATGTGTTTGATCTATTTTGGGTATGTAAATTGTATTTTTTACTAAAAAATGTCAATTTTAAATAAAAAGACACACTTGGAGTAATACTAGTCACATCGTGAATCAGATTGAGGTGAGTATAATTCATACAATTCAAAAATGACTTATAGATAATTTTACTAAAGTATTAAAAAAAATATTAATTCATTTTATTAGTTTTGAGTATGTCACTTGTCTTTTTTACTAAAATGTCATTTTAAATTGAAAACACACACTTTGAGTCATACCGATCACATCATGTTCTGGTTTTATGTGAGAATGATTCCTATAAATAAAAAGTTACTTATGAATCATTTTAATAAATTATAGATACAATCCAAGTGTGTTTGTTCAATTTTTAGTGAGTGACACATTTTTTGAACTAAAATATCAATTTTAAACTGATAACGAACACATTGAGTTATACCGGTAACCCCATATATCATATTAACATGTGGATGATTAATAAAAATAAAAAATTTCTTATGGATATTTTTCCAAAAGAATAAAAACAATCCAAATTCATTTTATAATTTTTGAGTATGTCAATTTCCTTTTTTACTAAAATTAATCTTAATTTTTTTAAAAAAAATACACATTTGGAGTCATATCGATCACATCATGTGTTGGGTTGAGGTGAATATGAGTCCTACACAAAAAATTAAATTAGGGATCATTATACTAAAGTATAAAAATAATCCAAACATTTTTTCTTGTTTTTATGTATGTCACTTGTCATTTTTACTAAAATTAATGTTAATTTTAAATAAAAAGACACACTTGGAGTCATACTGATCACACTATACATCAGATTGAGGTTAAACTAATTCATAAATGTAAAAAATTACTTATATATTATTTTATAAAGTATAAAAATAATCTGTATTTGTTTTCTTATTTTTGAGTATGTCACTTATATTTTATACTTAAATGTCATTTTAAATTGGAAACATGTACTTTGAGTAATACTGATCACATAATGTGTTAGTTTGATGTGATACTAATTCTTACATGTCCAAAATTAATTATGAATCATTTTACTAAATTAGAGAGACAATATGAGTTTGTTTTCTTAGTTTTCAGTGAGTAACACACTTTTTGAACTAAAATGTTAATTTTAAACTGATAACAAACACTTTGAGTTATTCCAGGAACATCAGATTAAGGTTAGGATGATTCTTACATGTCATAAATGACTTATGTATCATTTTAATAAAGTATCAAAACAATAAAAATTCATTTTATTGGTTTTGATTTGTCACATTTTTTACTAAAATTAATGTCAATTTTAAATATAAAAACACCCTTGGAGTCATACCAGTCACACTATGTGTCGAATTGAGGTGTGGCTAATTAATACATGTAAAAATGACTTATGATTCATTTTATTAAATTATTCAAACAATATTAATGCATCTTTACTAGTTTGAGCTTGTCACTTGTCTTTTTTAGTAAAATAAATTTCAATTTTAAATAAAAAGACACACTTGGAGTCATACCAGTCACACTATGGATCATATTGAGGTGATTATTATTCCTACCTGTTAAAAATGACTTATGTATCATTTTAAAAAATTATCAAAATAATAAAAATTCTTTTGGTCAGCTTTGAGTTTGTCACTTATATTTTTTACTAAAATTAATATCAATTTGAAATAAAAACACACACTTGGAGTCATACCAATAACACCGTGCATCATATTGATGTAAATTTTATTTATACACATAAAAAATGACATATGTATCATTTTTATAAAGTATTAAAATAATCTGAATGTAACACCCTACGATTTTATGAGAAATATTATTTTTAATTTCATTGATGTATTGTGTTGTAATCTACACCAAAATTATCTTTCTCTATACGCAACACCATATTAGCTTGTATTATACTCAAACACTATTCTTAGCTTGTGTTGCACGTAAGAGCAACCATCCTCAGTAGCGTGTGTTGTACACAATACTGAGTTTCACTAAACAATGATATGTTGTTATAATATTTTTATAAACTAGATATTATGAATAGTAGTAACTACATTTTAAATATTATGAAATTATAATTCATCTTAAACATTTTACAGAACATGGTACGAGAACAAAATAAATTTTTCGGGTAAAGTAAGTATTTTTCAAAAAATGCAGTTTTTCCACCTTTTGATAGCGCACCCACTTTAAATCTATTTTTTGACATGTTTATACGTTCAATTTGAAGAAATAAACTTATTAATTTCAATAAGGATATAAAAATTAACTTTGTATAATTTTTTAATATTTTTCTGTTAACTTTCATATTTTTATGAATAGTAAAAATACGTTAAATTTTAATTAAAAACAACTTTTTTCATTGAGATAATTTATATGGTTAAATTATAATATTGAATTGTTTTAAAGTATAAATATAATTTATTTTTACCATTTAATGTAATTTAATTCATTATCATTAATTTTACAACGAATTCATAGGTAAAAACATTTCAATCTTTTACAACGTTTTAACTTTTAAAACCCATTTTTCTCAACAATGGGATTAATTTTAAATTAAATACTTCCACTTTCGTGTTTTGAATTTAGAAAAATGGATTCCATATTTTTAATCATTTGGTACAAATTATGTTAATAAGCTACTTTTTATTTTTAGGCATTATGAATAGTAACTACGGTAAATTTTATTTACCATAGTTAAAGGTAAACCGCGTAATTAAGGGTAAATATAATATTATAAAATTACCCTAAAAACTGTCTTAATATAATTGGATGAATATATTTTTCCTTAAATCATACTTGGGTCGAAATGGAATCTATTGGAACCCACTTGGATGTGATTAAGACCTTTAATTTATTTTATTTAAAGAAAGTGAAATATGTCTCACTCAAACTTTAATAATTAAATTATTTTTAAAATAAGGTTATACAGAATATAAATTAGATTATAAATACTCATTTGAAAGCTAATTTTTTTTTATTTTTTATGGTCATTTATTTGTAAATTTTAAGAAATATTTAATTACCTTAATAGATTATACATTAATGATGCAGAAATTATTTATTTAGTGCAAAATCAATAATATAGTTTTTATTAAAATAATATTACCCATCAAAAGGTCCAAAAACCTGACCAAAAGATATTGGTCGAGTATATATATACCATAAGCATCCAAGGGTCAACTTTTGGACCATTTTTAGCCTTATAAAACAGATTATTACATTTATAATATTTTATTTTAAATGATGTCAAAGTTGTCACCTTCTTAGTTTAATAAATATAACAATTTAAATGTTGTTATTTTAAGATGATAAATTATAATAAAAGTATTATTATGAAATCTATTAGATTTATCTTCATCATTGTATTTTATTTTTAATTTTTATGCAACAAATATGTATATTAAATAATTATACAAAAATGTTGTAGTAATTATTTTATTAAGATAAATATCAAATAAATGGTTTTAAAAATATAAAAATAAATATTATATGAAAAAATTAATGTGATAAATGAATTTTTTAGATTAATATGACATGTTAGAAATATATTAAATATTTTTATTAGTATATATATTCTTTTTTGATTTTATTTAAATTCAAATAATTGAATAGTGTCAAAATTGACACTATTGATATTTTATAAAAATAACATATTATTAAATTGTTAAAAAATCACAAAAATATTTAAAAACTACAAATTTAAAATTATATGGTCAAAAATGTAATAATTTATATAATTATAGAAAACTCACAACACATAAGTAAGTATTTATAACAATTTAAAAATTAGAATATTATTACCACAAATAAAATAAAATAGATTAAATAAGGATAAATTAAAATTATAAGGTTTAAAATAAAATCAAAACATGTCTAAATTTGATTGGATGATGATATTAAAACCATATATTACCTCATATCTTAATTTTAGTCACTTTGGAAGTTTTTAAGTGGGGTTTGAGTTTATTATAAATTAATATTTTGGAGGTTTCCAAAAGTGACCCTCTCCTCTCTTATAAAAGGGCACCCCTTCCCTCTCCTCTTCACATAATTTTGAGCCTTAAGTCTCTTCCAAACCCTGCCCATTACTCTTATCAACTTCCCTAGTCACATTCTGGAGGTTCTGTTCTTCTCAAAAGACCAACTCTAGTCCCTTAAGAGGGAGCTTAAAGGAGGTGCGTCGAGGAAGAGGTAATCTCTTCTACTGATTCTTTCAAGTTTCTTTATTCTTAAAATTACTCTTATTTAGTTGTTTAATTATAAAG
Source organism: Viscum album (assembly GCA_963277665.1). Classification (NCBI taxonomy): domain Eukaryota; kingdom Viridiplantae; phylum Streptophyta; class Magnoliopsida; order Santalales; family Viscaceae; genus Viscum; species Viscum album. The sequence continues at coordinate 2,088,099,420 of OY728132.1, forward strand.
TAATAACATCAATATCACTAATATACTAATATATTATTATAAATATTAAACAACCCCATTTCATCTTCAATCCATCCTACAGAAAATGAAATCACCGCACGTGCGTACGTACGGAATACCGTCTCCACGCCGTGGTGTAATCTGTTTTTCCACCACCAAATTACATGGATTGGTATAATGGTGTAAATAATAACTATATATGGTTATCATAACATCACACTGATTCTGATATATTATATCATCCCCTCCAATTCCATTCAATAATTATGGGAACGATATCATCGCTCGTGCGTACGTACAGATTACCGTCTCCACGACGCGATGAGATCAATTCTCCAAGTTAACCATTAAAGAGTGATTATAAAGTATATATAATAAATAATCATGAAATATATGGCATAATAATGATACTAGATTTATGTACATATATGTTTCATTTACTTAATTCCATTAAATTCAATAAGGAAACGAAAACAACGTTCATGCATACGTACGACTTACCGTCTCCATGAACGGTGTATTTCAATCCATTTATCGATCTATCATATATATTTTTATGATGAATATATATTATATATAAATAATGTTTTACATTCTGGAATTATGTAAATCAGGATATAAGTAATAATATCAAGAACAACAAGTCCAAAAATGTATGATAAATGAAATGATTTTACCCAAAACCTTGATTTAACATGGAATTGACAAAAGAACAGGTAATATAAAGTCATAAGTGAATCATATATGATATCATAAATATTATTATGGTTATATTAAAAGTTAATAATATGTTTAAACCCATTATATAGAAGGTTCAGATACATACGAAGCATATTGGACCTAAGGTAAGGGATTATTTCATCTCACTTTTATTTCTGGGAGACATATGCCTTAATCACCAACTAATTATTTTGTATGGTGTTTAGGATTACCATGCATGTTTTAAGATTTTTATTATGAAGAATATTATATTTACATATTTATGTAATTTTCTTTATTTTATGACATGTATGATTCCACTGATTATAATTGGTAAGGGATAATTAGTCCAATCTCATTCTTATCCAAGAATGTTTATTCGTAAGTATTTACTGGGGTTACATTTATCATCCATGTCTATGTTTTATAAAAAATGGTTTTAATAAAGTTTTTAATATTCTTACATGTATGTTTAAAGTTGTGTTTACCTATTTTTGACTTTTACTATGTGGTATGGAACAAATCTTTCTTTTGTTTACCATACGAGGTACTTTTTGACTTTTCCGGTAAAAGTATGAGAGGAATGTTTTTTTAACTTATACGTAATGAATGGATTTTTACGGTTTCATAATGCCTTATTTTCATGAAGCTTAATCTATAATATTTCATGATTATTTTCAACCAAAATCCTTTTATTTTAAAATTTCATGGCATTTTAGGAAAAGAAAATGATTTTGAAAAAGAAAGGATATTTTCCTCAAGAATTAATTTCAAGTGTTTTATCAAAACTATTTTCCATCTAAGATGACATTATTTAGTATGTTTATGTTTCAAGTATAATGTCCATATTATTTACATGGTTTTATTTTGTTTATTATGAAATGATATCCATTTTTTTATATGGATTATGTTATGATGGGATGATGTTTATGAAATTCATTTTATTCTTTGGGTTATGATGAATTATTTATGTTTATTTTGTGGCACACATAAGAATGATTTCATTATGAGATGGGTGGGACATATATCTCCCTCCAATTCATTTGGTAAAGTTTTATATCTCATGATATAGACATGGCTAGAACGAAAAGTGAATCTGGTTCAGTAATATAGGGCTGGAACAACAAGTAAACACGGTTCAGTAATGGACTTTGTCCACTATGATGGTCTTGGAAGCAATGCCTTGGATACTATGGAAATCATAACATTTTCTTAATGGTTTTCCACAATTACATGTTTTATTAACATTCCATTTTATCATGATTGATGTTCCTTTATGATCTATGCCTTATGTACTTCCAAGATTTATTTCACAAATAAATATTTTGATGTTTAAACTTTATGTTAATTTTTTTAAGTTCAAATGTATATGGTTTGTTTTATTTTCATCATGCTTACCCTTACAGAGCATTTGAGATCACCATTTATATATTTTATTTTCCCCAAGATATAAAGAAAGGTTTTAGGTAAGAAAATAAATGGGGAATATCTTTATGGGATATGTTGAAGATCTTTCACCATGATTAGAAGAGTATGTTCCGAGTTTCCAAAGACACTAAACTATTACGGTCCTTGGGTGTCTATTTTTATTCATTAAGTATTCCGCAAAAGTAATGTAATGTCCAAGTACGTCAATATTGGGTCTCTATAGTTGGTATCATAGGAAATGTTTAGTTAACCTTTGGAAACTATGATGTAAAAACTTTAGAGAGATACCTAGATATATTTCTAAGGTATGTCTAGGGATGTACCTAAGGTTAAATATAAGTATAGGTTACAATCCTAGAATTATGACAACGATATTGAATAACCTAGGATTAAACCTAATATGTTAGATATTGAAAGTACCCCCCTTGATTATGTTGTTTTCCTAGTAAGATTTTTACCTCTCACACTATTCTTTTTGGGTTTTAGAAAATGTCTAGAAATAGGAAGATTCATGTTAATGGAGAATATGATAGACAATGGAATGATATTATTCCTGAGAAACCAAATGAAATGAGATTTGGAAGGTAAAACATTGTTATTTTTCCTAATCAGTGATCTCATAATATGATCAATAATCTCAACTTTGGTAAGTTTCCTGGCTCATCTAATAAGAGATAGATGGAGTTTCAAGATTATCATAGAGGAAAGAAAGTTCAATTTCCATCATGTAAATCATGTGGTAAGAGGCATCATGGAGAATGTTTCAAAGGAACTGGAAGATTCTTTGGGTGTTAAAAAGAAGGACACAAAGAAAGTAATTGCAAAGGAAAAGGTTCAGTTTACACCATGGACAAGGATAATTGTATTTTTAAGACATCAACAATGGTTAAATGTTTTAAATGTGGAATGTACGAGCATTATGAAAACCAATAACCTAAGGGAAAATCTCACAAACAGAATCAACATGGTCGTATGAGTAGTATTTATGTTGATGATGATGAAGAGACTACATATGATATTTGAGATGAAAGAAGTGTTGAGAAATAAAATGATGAATCTCAGTCAATGGTTTAATAAGGTAGTAGAATGATTGCATTTTTATGAAGAATAATGTATGGTACTATAGAATAAAGAAAAATATAAGGATTGTTACACAATTTTTTTTCCTTCAGTATTTGAAAGTATATGTTGAATGGTACTGGTAACCATGAAAAGTGATTGAAATATTTTGGAAATAAGATTATATGCGCATAATGAAGGGATAAGGAGAAAATAATATGTTTGATAGTATTAATGAGATAATGATTGATATAAGGACAAAGTGATATCATGGTTTGAGTATATAGAATTTTTGGGATTTTGGTATGTGGAAAGAGTTAACTTTTGTCAGCATTCATGTTTTCACTAAGGTTTTATGGTAATTCATGTTTCGAGAGAATACATGATAAATGTATTCACATGTTTGGAATGTGACCAACAAGATATATCTTATGATATATGGGGGATAAATGATAGTATTTACATGCTTGGTATATGAACTCTCTAGTAATCTTTTTCTTTATACTATGAGATTGGACATAATTATTTTGGATGAGCCTAAAGATTGGAATGGATTATGTTAGACATCAGATAGTATTATTTAAGGCTAATTTTTTTTGATATTATTTCTGAAATGTTATAATAGTATAGTTTTAGAAAAAGGAAAACCCGTAGGACGGACGACAACCCGTCACATCAGACAAGGATACGGGAATCAAACCCACAACCGAAGTACGATAGGCCTTTATCACCTACCAGTGGCCTACAGGAAGTCCCTGGATAGTAGAAACTAGTTTTATTTTATTAAGCGGTATGATAGATGAATTACAAGTCCATTTTTGGAAACATATATGATTAATCTTACCATAGATGGACTTATGTATATAACATTTTCTAACCTTATGTTTGAGATAGATGGAATGACCTACCATTCTATCGCATGATCTACTAACAATTCATGGAAGACAAATTCAACTTCATTTCTTTAAGAGATGAAGTGGAAATTGTTCAAGGCAAAAACAATAGTGAGATTGTACCAAAATCAAGTAAGTATTTACTTTAATTCAAAAATTCTTCAACATTAGAGAAATGATCTTGAAAACGAAAAATGTTGTCATAGTACCCTCATATTTGATAAATCAGATGGTACCTTAGACTATCACCAATTTATGGATTTTGGATTATTGGATTTCTCATAACCATATTCTCTACAACTCTCCAAGAGAAATTGATGGTTAGATTTCTCTTCCATATCCATATTTTCACCTATGTTCTCCTATGTGGAAACCCAGTGATGAGTTAATTTGGGTAACCGTTATGTTTCATAATTTATTTTTAAAATTATGTTTTAGTATCTCTTTTTACGATGTGGTTTTCTATGAAATAAACTTTTATGTATGAAACCATTTATAACCCCGATGAATTTCGAGGGAGAAATTCATTTTTAGGGGGGTAGAATGTGAAACCCTGAGATTTTATGAGAAATATTATTTTTAATTTCATTGATGTATTGTATTGTATTCTACACCAAAATTATCTTGCGCTATACGCAACATCGTATTAGCTTGTATTATACGCAAACACTATTCTTGGCTTGTGTTACACGCAAGAGAAACCTTCCTCAAAAGCGTGTGTTGTACGCAATACTCAGTTTCACTAAACAATGATATATAGTTATAATATTATTATGAACTAGCCGTTAGGAATAGTAGTAACTACATTTTTAATTTTATGACATTATAATTCATCTTACACATTTTATAGAACATGGTATGAGAACAAAATAAATTTTTCTGGTAAAATAAGTATTTTTCAAAAAATACAGTTTTGCCGCCTTTTGATGGCACACCCACTTTAAATCTAGTTTATGACACGTTTATACATTCAATTTGACAAAATAAACTTATTCATTTCAATAAGGATATAAATATTAACTTTGAATAATTTTTTAATATTTTTCTATTAACTTTCATATTTTGATGAATAGTAAAAATACGCAAAATTTTAATTAAAAACAACTTTTTTTCTTCAAGATAATTTATATGGTTAAATTATAATATTGAATGGTTTTAAAGTATAAATATAATATATTTTTACCATTTAATTTAATTTAATTAATTATAATTAATTTTACACTGAATTCATAGGTGAAAACATTTCAATCTTTTGCAACGTTTTAACTTTTAAAACCCGTTTTCTCAACAGTGGGATCAATTTTAAATTAAATACTACCACTTCTGTGTTTTGAATTTTGAAAAATGGATTCCATATTTGGAATAATTGGGTCCAAATTATGTTAATAAGCTAATTTTTATTTTTAGGCATTATGAATAGTAACTACGGTAAATTTTATTTACCATTGTTAAAGGTAAATCAGGTAATTAAGGGTAAATATAATATTATAAAATTAACCTAACACTTGTATTAATATAATTTGATGATTATATTTTTCCCTAAATTATACTTGGGTAGAAATGGAATCTATTGGAACCCACTTGGATGTGATTAAGACCCTTAATTTATTTTTTTTAAAGAAAGTGAAATATGTCTCACTTAAATGTTAATAATTAAAGTATTTTTAAAACAAGGTTATATAGAATATAAATTCAATTATAAATAATAATTTCAAAGAAAAAATGTTTTTATTTGTTTTGTTAATTTATTTGTAAATTTTAAGAAATATTTAATTACCTTAATATCTTATACATTAATGATGCAGAAATTATTTATTTAGTGAAAAATCAATAATATTGTTTTTATTAAAATAATATTACACATCAAAAGGCCCAAACACCTGACCAAAACATATTTTTAGAGTATATATATATACCCCAATCATCCATGGTCCGACTTGTGGACCATTTGGAGCCTTATAAAACATATTATGACTTTTATAATATTTTATTTTAAATGATGTCAAAGTTATCACCTTCATAATTTAATAAATATAACAATTTAAATGTTGTGATTTTAAGATGATGAATTAAAATAAACTTATTATTACTAAATATATTAGATTTATCTTCATCATAGTATTTTATTTTTAATTTTTATGAAACAAATATGTATATTAAATAATTATACAAAAATCTTGTAGTAATTATTTCATTAAGAGAAATATCAAATAAATGGTATTAAAAATATTAAAATAAATATTATATGAACAAATTAACGTGTTCTATGATTTTTTTAGATTAATACGACATGTTAGGAATCTATTAAATATTTTTATTAGAATATATCTTCTGTTTTGATTTTATTTAAATTCATATAATTGAATAGTGTCAAAATTGACACTATTAATATTTTATAAAAATAACATATTATTAAATTGTTTAAAAATCACAAAAATATTTAAAAATTACAAATTAAAAATTATATCATCTATAATGTAATAATTTATCTAATTATGGAAAATTCACAACACATAAGTAAGTATTTATAACAATTTAAAAATTAGAATGTTGTTACCACAAATAAAATAAAATAGATTAAATAAGGATAAATTAAAATTATAAGGTTTAAAATAAAATAAAAACATGTTTAAATTTGATTGGATGATGATATTACAACCATATATTACCTCATATCTTAATTTTAGTCACTTTGAAAGTTTTTAAGTGGGGTTTGAGTTTATTATAAATTAATATTTTGGAGGTTTTCAAAAGTGCCCCTCTCCTCTCTTATAAAAGGGAACCCCTTCCCTCTCGTCTTCACATAATTTTGAGTCTTCAAGCTTGGAAAAACCCTACCCAATAATCTTCTCAACTTCCATAATCACATTCTGGAGGTTTTGGTCTTCTCAAAAGACCAACTCTAGTCCCTTAAGAGGAAGCTTAAAGGAGGTGCGTCGAGGAAGAGGTAATCTCTTCTACCGATTCTTTTAAGTTTCTTTCTTCTTCAACTTCCTCTTATTTAGTTGTTTCATTATAAAGTAATAAAATAAGTATAAATAATATACTGATATATTATTATAAATATTAAAAAACCCCATTTCACCTTCTATCCATCCTACAGAAAACGAAATCACCGTGCGTGCGTACGTACGAAATACCGTCTCCATGCCGTGGTGTAATCTGTTTTTCCACCACCACCTTACTTGGATGGGTATAATGGTGTAAAGAATTACTATATATGGTTATTATAACATCATACTTATTCTGAGATATTATATCATTCAATCCAATTCCAGTCAATAATTATGGGAACGATATCATCGCTCGTGCGTACGTATGGATTACCGTCTCCACGACGCGATGAGATTCATTCTCCAAGTTAACCATTCAAGAATGATTATAAAGTATATATAATAAATAATAATGAAATATATTACATAATAATGATACTGGATTTATGTACATATATGTTTCATTTACTTAATTCCATTCAATTCAATAAGGAAACGGCAACAACGTTCATGCGTACATACAACCTACCGTCTCCATGAACGGTGTATTTCATTCCATTTACCAATCTATCATATATATTTTTATGTTGAATATATATTATATATAAATGATTTTTTACATTATGGAATTAAGTAAATCATGATATAAGTAATAATATCAAGAACAACAGGTCCAAACATGTATGATAAATGAAACAATTTTACCCAAAACGCTGCTTTAACATGGAATTGACAAAAGAATGGGTAATATAAAGTCCTAAGTGAATCATATATGATATCATAAATATTATTATGGTTCTATTACAAGTTAATAATATTTTTAAACCCACAATACAATAGGTTTAGATACATACGAAGCATATCGAACCTAAGGTAATGGATTATTTCGTCTCACTTTTATTTTTGTGAGACATATGCCTTAATCACCAACTATTTCTTTTGTATGGTGTTTATGATTACCATGCATGTTTTAAGATTTTTATTATGAAGGATATTATATTTAAATATTTATGTAATTTTCTTTATTTTATTACATGTATGATTCCACTGATTATAATTGGTAAGGGATTATTATTCCAATCTCATTCTTATCCGAGATTGTTTATTCGTAAGTATTTACTGGGGTTACATTTATCATCCATGTCCATGTTTTATAAAAAAAAAATTCATAAAGTTTTTAATATTATTCCATGTATGTTTAAAGTCATGTATACCTCTTTTTTACTTTTACTATGTGGTATGGAACAAATCATTCTTTTGTTTACCATACGAGGTACTTTTTGACTTTTCCGGCAATAGTAAGAGAGGAATGTTTTTTTAACTTATACGGCATGATTTTTTTTTTAAAATTTCATAACACCTTTTTTTTCATGAAGCTTACTCTATAATATTTCATGATTATTTTCAACCAAAATCATTTTATTTTAAAATCGCATGGCATTTTGTGAAAAGTAAATGATTTTGAAAAAGAAAGGATATTTTCCTCAAGAATTCATTTCAAGTGTTTTATCATAACTATTCTCCATCTAAGATGAAATTATTTAGTATGTTTATGTTTCAAGTATAATGTCCATATTATTTACATGGTTTGATTTTGTTTATGATGAAATTATATCCATTTTTTATATGGATTATGTTACGATGGGATAATGTTTATGAAACCCATTTTATTCTTTGGGTTATGATGAATGATTTATGTTTATTTTGTGGAACACGTAAGAATGATTTCATTATGAGATGGGTGGGACCTATATCTCCATTCAATGCATTGGGTAAAGATTTATATCTCATGAGATAGACATGGATAGAACAGAAAGTGAATCCGGTTCCGTAATACATGGCTGGAACGATAATTAAAACCGGTTTAGTAATGGACTTTGTCCACTATGATGGTCTTGGAAAAAATGACTTGGCTACTACAGAAATAATAACACGTGATTAATGGTTTTCCGCAATTACATGTGTTATTCCCATGATATTTTATCACGATTGATGTTCCTTTATGATCTATGCCTTACATACTACCAAGATTTATTTCACAAATCAAGATTTTGATGTTTAAACTTTATGTTCATTTTTTTAAGTTAAAATGTATATGGTTTGTTTTATTTTCTCCATTCCTACCCTTACTAAGAATTTTATATCACCCTTTATATGTTTTCTTTTCCTCTAGATATAAATAAATGTTTTAGGTAATAAAAAAAGGGGAATATCTTTATGGGAGATTTTGAAGATCTTTCACCATGATTAGAAGATTATGTTCCGAGTTTCCAAAGACACTAAACTATTACCATCCTTGGGTTTCTATTTTTGTTATGTATTAAGTATTATGCAAAATTAATTTAATTTTCATGTATGTCAAGCTTGGTTCTCTACACTAAATGTGTTTTCTTAGTTTTGAGTATGTCACTTTTCTTTTTTACTAAAATTTCATTTTAAATTGGAAACATGCACTTTGAGTCATACCGATCACATCATGCTTTTGTATGATGTGATACTAATTACTTCACATAAAAAATTAATTATTAATTTTTTTCCTAAATTATCAAGAAAATAAAATCCTTTTTTCTTGGTTTTTAGTGAGTGACACACTTTTTGAACAAAAATGTTAATTTTAAACTGACAACATACACTTTGAGTTATACCAGGAACACCATGCATTAGATTTAGGTTGAAGATGATTATTATACCTCAAAAAATAAATTATGTATCATTTTAATAAAGTATCAAAACAATATGAATTCTTTTTCTTGGTTTTGAGTATGTAATTTTCTTTTTTTTACTAAAATTAACATCAATTTTTAATAAAAAGATAGACTTGGAGTCATACCGAGCACACCATGTATCATATTAGAGTGAATATGATTCTTACGCATCAAAAATGAATTATAGATTATTTTACTAAAGTATAAAAGTAATATGAATTCGTTTTCTTAGTTTTTAGTACGTCACTTGTCTTTTTTACAAAATTTAATGTCAATTTTAAATAAAAAGACACACTTTGAGTCATAATGATGACAATATGAATAATATTTAGGCGTGTCTAATTCCTCAATGTAAAAAATTAATTATGTATCATTTTATTAAAGTATAAAAAAATATTAATTCATTTTCTTATTTTTGAGTGTGTTAATTGTTTTTTTCTAAAATGTCATTTTAAACTGGAAACACGCACTTTGAAGTCATAACGATAATATCGTGTATCATTTTGACATGATTTTGATTTATAAATTTTAAAAATTAATTATGAATAATTTTACTAAATTATCAAGATAATATGAGCATGTTTTCTTGGTTTTATATTAGTGATACACATTTCGAACTAAAATGTCAATTTTAACTAATAACATAAATTTTGAGTTATAACATGAATATCATGAATCAGATTGAGGTGTAAATAATTATTACACATAAAAAATAACTTATTAATAGTTTTTATAAAGTATAAAAACAATCTGAATGTGTTTTATTATTTTTGAGTATGTCACTTGTCTTTTTTACTAAAATTAATATCAATTTTAAATAAAAATATACACTTGGAGTCATACCAGGAACACCATGTATCATATTGAGGTGAAGATGATTCCTTAATCTCAAAAATGACTTATATATCATTTTAATAAAGTATAAAAATAATATGAATATGTTTTCTTGGTTTTGATTATGTCACTTGTATTTTTTACTAAAATTAATGTCAATTTTAAATAAAAAGACACACTTATATCTATATGCCATGTCAATTATCTTGTTATTTCCTGATATCCATATAATATTATAAACCATGTAATGATAATTAAATACCATATAAATTTAAAAGGACTTTATTTATATTTATTGTATCAATCCATGCCACACTTCGTGTATTTTATGAGTGATTCATGGTCCTTGTGAAACAATATGCAAACATTTAGACTAGTATACTTTTTAGAGATCATGACCATTGAATGTAGATTTTTTTATCATAATATGTTTAATAAAGAAGTTTATTTTCTTCTATTATCATATCATTCAAGATACCAAGTAGTTCTACAAAGCTAGTGTCTCTCCATCCGCTGCCAGCTTTCAAATTATATAACATCAATATAGCTGAATTTTTTGTGTATTTAGTACAACCGATATAAAATATTCTTTTAGAAAAAATATTTAACTTCTCAAAAAACTTTGGACAATCATGAAGGTCATATTAAATTGAATTTTTCTGTTCTTCATTTCCATTTCCATCATCATTTACACTAGTATTCATATCAAATGATTTATAAACCACATTATCATTCTAATCGGTATGCACATTCATTTTTCACCATGTTTAGTCCAACATTTATATCTATAATATATTCTAGGATAAATAATATGTTATTAAAACTCTTTAAACTATTTTTAATTGAATAAAAATAACATAAACATGAAAAAAGGATTTCATAAGGGTCATATGTATGCTATGTTACAAACTTGATAAACTCTTTAACTCCATCTTCACACTCTTTTGTCATACGATTAGAGTGGATCCATTTTCAATTAATATCCATCCTTTTATGTTCATAAAATATTCATTTTGTAAAATAAATAAACAAATAAATAAATACACATTTGATATTCATAATCAAAGGTGAAAGTTATAGATAATTATAATAAGGGAAACCCAAAATGATCACTGATACCTGGTATTGGATGACTACTATTCATAGTAGTTCAAGAAACATAGGTTCATGTACAAAATATATGGGGGGTGAGTCTTAAGAAAAAATATGCAATAATAACTATTTAGGAGATGAAGATGATGTGGATGACAGTTGTATCATTAAATCTAAATGTTCCTAGGCTGGTAGTTAGCGAAGCACTAGACAACATTTATTAGTTTGTTTCCTAAAGCTGAAAAGTTTCCTTGGAACATAATGATTTGAAAGATGAGCTGATCATACAATACATGTTCACAACTACCTTACTCTTTTATAGCCCATTTTCCCATTCCCAATGGGTTGAGATACATGATCACCTTGCCTTGAGTATACATGAACCACTATCCCTTGAATAAAAAAATTATTTCACCAAGACTACAATATAATATCCTAGTGGAAATAGATACATGATTTCCTAGTCCCAATTATTTTAGACACTTTTGAGAGGCTCCTAGTTGGTATAAAAGGAATAAAACATCATGTTATTGGGAGTGATTCATGATTTATGTATTTATTTGATGCAATACTTGTATCCTTATAACACCTTAAGATTTAAGCATGTATATTCCTTTAAATAATTACTTTGTTGGGAAAATTTATCACACACAACACTAAACTAAAAATAACTAAAATATACCATATTATATTGGGAATCAGAATATCTAGAAAAATATTTCACAGATTTACCTTCCAATATAATATTTTTATATAATCCATTATATTTAAAAATGAAAACAACTTTCTTTCTCTTAATGGTTTTTTATTCATTTGTTATAAATTCTTAATGGTTATCTGTATCAATTTTCATTATTTGAGACATATTTCAAGTTATGTACCTATTTTATTTTATATTAATAATACACTACCTAATTGAAATATTAAATCTTAATTCAAAATTTAATAATTTTATTTAAATATATATTTTATGTTATTTATTTCAATGTATTTTTATTCAAAAATTACCAAAACCTTAATGGTTTTCCATCTCAACTAAAGAATCAAGTGAAGGATGATAAATTTTCAAATTTATTCCATTCTTCTTAGAGAAACTAGATTTAAATTCTATTGAGGGACCAAGAAGAATTCACATTACTCTAGTTCATGGAAATTAGAGTAACTTTTAGTCTATAAAATAAAAAGAAACTCAAATTGGGATTGGTGAGACAGAGCACCCAACATCAACTTAGAATGATCATGGAATTGAAATTATCATAGAGAAATTTGGGAGTATTTAATCCAAGATATATTGAAATGAAGAAAGAGTGTGGGAATTTATCCAAACTAAAGACTACATAAAAAACAAAGTAATCATATTCTGTAGAATGGATGAAATAATAAGTGGATGAATTGAAAAAAAATTTGGTTTTGGGAAATATATTAATGAAAAATAAACTGATGATCTTATTAATATGAATTAAAATATTAAACAATCATCTGAATATGATGTTCAAGATAGATTACATATTAATAATAATGAAAAGGTATGTAATAAATATGTAAAAATTTTCAATACATTTGTAATGCATTGGGGAAATTTTCTCCAAAACTTGAAGAGACTTGATAGCAACTCAAGAGGTTTATATTATACTTGATAGTGACTCAATAGGTTTCCCCACAACTAGATGAGACTTGATTTGTGATAGGGGTACATTGGTTTTTATGTTTTTCTTTAATAAAACTAGTTTTTTATAATGGCCATATAATAAAAAAACACCACTAATCAAATCCACACCACAAAAAAAATCACAAAATAATGGCATATCACAAACCTCAACAAAAAATCTGGTTCATCCATATCAACACATCACAATAAACCACCTTCTTTTAAATTAATTTTTTCGGTTACTTTAAGAAATCAATCACTCATTTTTTAACACCAAACCCATTTTTTTAAAAAATATTTTCCAAATTCCATATTGAAACTAAGTAATTTAAAAATAACTTTTCAAGAGACCAAAAACTTTTAAATTACCACATATTAATTTAAAATTCCAAATCTCATCTCAAAACCACATTCAAAATTCAAAGGAATTCATTTTGAATTTTTAAAAACCCACTTTAAATATGTTTTTTTTAAATTCCACAAGAAAATAAACCAATTTTTTTAAAAACACATAATGGGATAAAACCCCCTTTCTATAAAAACCATTATCATCAAGTGAAATTTTTTAAAATCATATTAAAACAACATCAGTAATAAATTAAAAGTTTAAAACTATTTCCATGGAAATATGTACTCTTTTAAATGTTTAAAACTTTACTAGTTCACCTTGAAATCACTTCATGAGTTTCAAAACACCGAATCCATTTTAGTTCATTTTATGGTAAAACCTCATTTTTTCATTTCAAAACCCACTTTAACATTTAAAACCAAGTTTTGTTTTTCAAAACTAAGATTTAAAATATGCATGATCATAAAAATGATATGTAGGACACCACCCAGCCTAAAGAAAAGCATGAATATTAAACATTTCATAAGAATTTTATAAATATGGAATGAATAAAATATTTTTCAGAAGATATGAGTAAATTAACAATTTAAATCCAAGCACCATGGTAAAGGATTCCTCGAGTAAGCTAGGTCAAGGATCAAGGATCCTCACACTCTCAGTGATCATGTATACCTAGCGTGCACATTACCATAGGGATATGGGAGTAGGGGGTAGGATTACACCTCTACAAGTAAGTGTCTTCCTACCTCAATAATATTTATATAGTGTTTTAATTATAGATTTCATTGTTAGGTAGAGCTAAACATGCCTAACATGATTTTTCTAGACCGCCCACCTAAATACCAAGGTTCCCATGGGCTTCTTTCAAAATTCAATTAAGGTACTATGCATTTATCAAAAAATAGTTTCATCAAATATCATACAAGAAGCCACAAATCCATGTTTTCACATTCTATATAATTAATTCAAGAATAAACATCAGGAATGTTTTAAAAATATTCATGACATTGAAAACTATTTTCCAAAAAATCACAAATAAAGATTAAAAAAAAAATCATTTGAGAATAAGAAAGCATGAAATATACTCTTAGAAAGATCTGTTAAGAATCACCCAAAATACCTTATTCAAAAACATCATATTTTAAGAATAATCCTTAAAAGTACCAAACATGCCTCATGGTTACATATCATAAAAACTCTAAGGGCTTGATACTTAATTAACTAATTTACCCCTTGACCCAAATGGGGTCTAAAACTTTATTAACCACACATTTTATTTAAAACCAATCCTGAAACATCTTCACAATGCATGGAATTTCAAGTATCACTTGAAATGATAAGAAAAATCTTTATGAAAATAAATTGAAAGCCTAATACATCATTCTAAATTGAAAATACCATTTTTAAAGGGACAATTAGGCAATTTGAAAACTGAGTAGCTTGAAACCATATTCAAACCATTATTTAATGATAGGAATACCTATTTATATTTATGAAAACCAAGTCAAATTCCAATTTATTCTCTAGGAAATAAATGGGTATAATTAATATTTTTATTAAATAATTAAAACACAAATATAAGCATCAACAAATCAATAATTTCAAAATTAAAGAGTCAAGCATGGGGAAAAAAACCTGTACCAAGAGAAAATAAAGAAACCCTCAAGAATAGAGAGAGGAGGACCTAAAGGGAAGATTACATGCCCTATAAATCAAAGCAGCAACAAAAATCAGAAGCTTGAACCCCCTAGGTACCAGCTAAGTGTGTGTGCAATGAGAAAGTAGGTGAAAATGAGGGGTAAAATAAATAAAAATAATAGGAGAAGAAGAAGGAACATGGTCTATCCAAATCTAATTTAGAATAACAAGAGAAGGTTTAAGGTCAAAGGTGGATGGAGATATGATTCCGGGCCTAAAATTCTTAAGGAACCCAAACCAATTATAGGGGGCTCGTTGAACTCCAAGGGTGAGGTTTTGATCATCTGGGATTTTGAAATCAGGAATCCAGACAAGAAAGAAATGATAGAGGAGGAGAAAAAAATAAAATACCATTGATTTGAGGCTTGATTCATCTAAGAGAAAGTTGTGGAGGAGGGCCGACATCAGTGGACTTTCATAAAAGCTTGATAATCGTGACTCAAATCAGTGTAGTTAGGGTTCTTTTAAAATTATTAGGGAGGGTTTTATCAGTGCTTCCAAAAAGGCGCTGATAAAGATACTTTTATCAACACTAAAATAATAAGTGATGATAAAATATATCTTTATCAGCACTTATTTAGAACTGATAAATGATTTATAATTATAATTACAAATAAAAACATTTTTAAAAACATTTTTAAATATTTTTTTATTATAAATGTATTTATATCATTATATATATATATATTTAATAAATATAGTCATTATTTAAATAAAGTTATTATAATTTATAATTATTTAGATATATAATTATTTATTTATAATTATATAAATACCTTTTTAAAAAAATTACATTTATTTATTTAAAATTATAAATATATAATTTCATAAATAGAGTAAATATACATTTATAAATTTATTTATAAATAAAAATAGTTGTAAATATTTTTATAATTATTTATTTATAATTATAAATATATTTATATCATTATATTTATTTATAAAATGATATATATAGTTAATAAATACAAATACAAATATAAATATAAATATAAATATAAATATAAATATAAATATAAATATAAATATAAATATAAATATAAATATAAATATAAATATAAATATAAATATAAATATAAATATAAATATAAATATAAATATAGAAAATATATTCATTTTTTAAATATATTTATTATAATTTTAAAATTATAAATATATTTATACCATTATATATATTTATATAATTATATATATAAATATTTAATATAAAAATAAAAATATAAATATAGTAAATATATTCATTATTTAAATATATTTATTATAATTTTATAATTATTTAAATATATAATTATTTATTTATAATTATATAAATACTTTTATAAAATATTTAAATATTTATATCATTATATATATTTATATAATTATATATATATATATATATTTAATAAATAAATATAAATATAAATATGAATATAAATATGAATACAAATATGAATATGAATATGAATATGAATATAAATATAAATATAAATATAAATATAAATATAAATATAAATAGAAATATAAATATAAATATAAATATAAATATAAATATAAATATAAATATAAATATAAATATAAATATAAATATAAATATAAATATAAATATAAATATAAATATAAATATAAATATAAATATAAATATAAATATAAATATAAATATAAATATAAATATAAATATAAATATAAATATAAATATAAATATAAATATAAATATAAATATAAATATAAATATAAATATAAATATAAATATAAATATAAATATAAATATAAATATACATATAAATATACATATAAATATAAATATAAATATAAATATAAATATAAATATAAACATAAATATAAATATAAATATAAATATAAATATAAATATAAATAGAGTAAATATATCCATTATTTAAATAAATGTATT
Source organism: Viscum album (assembly GCA_963277665.1). NCBI lineage: Eukaryota > Viridiplantae > Streptophyta > Magnoliopsida > Santalales > Viscaceae > Viscum > Viscum album. The sequence continues at coordinate 2,088,116,709 of OY728132.1, forward strand.
ATAAATTTACAATTATTTATATGTATAGTTATTTATTTATAATTATATAAATAATTAAAAAATAATATTTATTTACATATAATTATAAATATATAAATATATAAATATAGTAAATATACATTTATAAATATATATATTTACAAATATATTTTTAACATTATTAATGAATATATAATCTTAAATACATATGTTAAAAATGAATGAAATTGAATAATTACCAAGAACGACGTGAGCCATGGGTTAAACCCATGGCCCTGAAAATTTATTTAACAAAGTAAACATAAAAAGAGTTGATGGAGTTGCAAGATAAAGAGCCGACACACTTATCACCACCATAAAAAATTGGAAAACCTGCACAATCATCTTTTTTTATGCATACCACCTCTTCCCATGATCCGCCCCAACCTCTCAGGTGTCTACCACTCCTCCATTGTTTAAGAGCTTTCCAAGTAACATCATGATGATCCATGTCTGATGAGTCATCCTTCACACTATGAGGTTCTTGATCTCTGTCAATATCATCATCCGCCATTAAAATTTGATGTTCATGATCATCATCAATCATATCTTTTTCTACACCGTCATCTCAGGTCAAGGTCACATTATTAAGAGGCCTATCCCCAAGAAGGTCTTGAGTGATAGTAATGTCCCGAATCAAGGACTCCTTGTAATGAGAAGTGTCCACCTAAAGGTTCTCACATGCAACCTGAAAATTCACCAAAAAGGAAGCATGATAGTCATCATTTGTCCTTGGACTCCTTTTGTTTCTGATTCTTTTTCTTTCAAGGCTCTCAAGATAAAAAGCATCAAATTCCGGGTTATTAATTGATTCCAAAATATCAAAGAAATTGGGTGTAATGACACCCTCCTTTATATCAGTCAGTGCATTAGCTCCCAATTCATCATGAATAACATCAGTGATCATACAACCAGTGGAGATAGAAGGCTTTACTTCATCCTCTCTAAAATTTGACTACATTTATTCATGTCTTGTATACTACACATCCCCTTACTTACCATCAAGATGAAATGAGTTACCCTCATGTGCCTCAATAAGATTACCTATAACAGATATGAAATACCCACTATCATAATTAACAGTTCACGAAGTCTCCAATAGAGTTGCGACTGGTGTCTCTAGAATGGTGAAATCAACACATGTGGTAGCCTACTTCATTCATCCAGTAGGATACCTAGGTTCCAACAAGGCCTTCCGAGTATCAACCTTGCCTTTGTCCTTTACCTGAAATTTCATTTGGGAAAGATTTGAATTATTTCTCTCACTGTTTCCCATAAAAAAGGTAAAACCAAGATTCTCAACTAGATCATTATAAGATGAATCATCATGAGAAGGGTTCTCCAGCATGCCCCTATTCAAATCATCATCTTAAACCTACACATGTTGAGCAATCCTCCTCACAGACATGTACCAATCCTCATTTGAGATCACAACCCCTGCGATATAAGTAAGAAAAATGTCCCCGCATGACCTCATTCCTATATCCCAAACCTCAGAGGTAACATTTATAGTCGATTCCTTACATGGAAGCCCATCATTAAGGGAATTCATGGCATGATTAAGATAAATCACTTTATTAGCTCCAAAAGCAGTATGTGGATTTTCTAAAGGAGGTGTTGTTTCATCATTAATTGGCTTGTCCTAATCAACACCAATAGGCACCTTGAATTTTCAACTATCAATCAAATGACCCTACTTCCTACAATTTTTACACTTTAAATTCCTTATGCAATTTTCAACTAAGTGACTAATGCAATTACATGTACTGTAAAAATTAGACAACCTTAAAAATTCCACTGTAAGCTCAATCTTGAAATAACCATCAACAAAGCACACAGTTTCAATAGGAGTTGTGCAGAGTTCAACCTCAACCAGGACCCTAGAAAAATGGCCATATTGGGCACAATTAATTTTCTTATCAAACTTTATTGTAATTTACACTATAGTGAAAATATCCCACAAAATTTATGGGTGCCAAAAGAACCAATTTAAACCCCTAATTCAAACCCAAGACTACGTGATCGAGTTATTCATAGAGGCTTGATCAAATAGTGGATCCAATTATTGTATTATAAAAAAATCCAAGTTTAATATAAATCAAGACAATGATCTAGGATTTCAACTTTATCTCCCTATATGAGAAAAAAATGTGAAAAAACCCTTTCCAGTTAAAGTTAACCTCCATGAATCAAATCCCCAAACCTAGATTAGTTAATTCTTAAGATCATCAAACTTCTAGGGGTTATTTTCCTATAATTGAGTGATCTGGGAAATAATCAAGTGCTTATACACTTTCATACACTCCTCCAAAATCTTAGTATTTTCTTCTAAAAAATCTAAATATCCATTTTTCATGATTCTCCTACTTGTAGTACAAGAATCGACAATGGAGTTTGAGAATAACCGATACACCTCAGCATTCTCAAACTACTTACTGATCAGTGATTTCTTCGAGTCATTGAGATTTAGGCCCTCAAATCATAGTCCCCCATGAATCTTAGACACTGGCTCATCTCTTAGAGCTGCTACAGCTGTCACCTCCAGACTCCCCATTCCATGACCAACTGCCTTGCCCGAGCACTGACAACATGAATCGATACCCGATTAGAGAAACAAAATCCTTTAGATGAAAAATATTATCCAGATCAATCACCATGATATCAAAACCCTAGATCCCATCATTCTCTAGAGAGAGATAGAGAAAGACTCCCAAGCTTACAACTCAATTTACCCTAAAATTGAATAATTAAAAATGAGTACACTTTAAAAATATTGAAAAAATAGATAAGTTTTATGAATTAAATATAAATTATTAAAAAAATATAGATATATATTGAAATGAAGATGAATAAATATTGAAAATATTAAAACATAATATATATATATATATATATTAGAAAATAATTAAATTCTAAAAAAAAAATATTAAAAATGAATAAATAATACCTAACTATAATAATATTAGAAATAAATAAATAAAATTTACCTATTAAAAAACAATATATTAAATGTTTCATGTTACTAAATGAAAATATAAAATCAATATTAAAATTTGAATAAATTACATAAATATTAGTTGTGTGTGTTTCTATATAAGATTTCATTAATTATGTAAATATTTATAGTGTTCATTATATATAAGAATGAATTAATTATGTATATGTATGTGCAAAATCAATGCAACACATGTTTGATATATGTTAAATTAAAAAATTAATCGATATTCAATTAATGTCCTTTACTTGATATGATTAGTCAATATTTTTAATTAATATTAATTTTTAGTTATAAACCATTCTCCACTAAATATATGACTTATTTAATATAAGCATAAATATTTCGTATGATATAAATCATATTTTAAGAAATAATTTATATATTGATATATATATATATATATGAATATATTTCTATATTAAATGTATTAATGAATAAATATGTATAAAAACCATTAAAAATGAATAAGACATTAACATGTTTTTAATTAATATATTTTCTTCATTTTCTATATTAATTTTTAATATATATTATTTATTAATATTTATAATTAACACACACACACACACACACACATATATATATATTTAAATTATTCATTTTTATTAATAATTTTTTCATTAATAATTTTTTAATAATTTTACAATTTATTCACTTTTAATTTTTTTGGTTAATTATTGTAATTTATTCATTATTTTTTTTGTTTAATTTTTACAATTTATTGATTTTATATATCTATATTTAATATATACTATTTATTAATATTTATAATCTACATATAGGTATATTAAATTACTTCATTTTTATCAATAATTATTTATTTAATAAAAATATTTAATATTTTTTTAATTTTCACATTTTTTATTTTTATTTGTTTAATTATTTCATTTTATTCAATATATATATATATATATTTAATATATTATATTTATTAATATTTATAATATATATATATATTAAATTTATTTATTTTTTATCAATTGTAACACCCCAAGCTTCTATGGTACGTTTCTCTTTGAATAATGCAGTAGCGTGTGTTGTACGCAACATCGAGTTCTAACAAACACCACAACCGATCAAACTAGCCGTTATGAATAGTAATACCTACTTTTTGAAATTTTATCTCTCAAAATGGACTTCATTTTTGGATTCAGAGTATCGAATTTAGCCTAAGGTGAAATTTTGGTACTTTTCGGATAACTTTAATATTTTGAGGAATAGTGAAAATTACTAAATTTTAATTAAAAACAACTTTTTTAATCAAAATAATTAAAAGTGATAAATTATGAATTTTAGTGGATTTAAAGTATATTTAGAATATATTTTTACCATTTAATACAATGTTGGTCATTATACATAATTTCACAATTAAACCAAACATAAACAAGTATCAATCTTTTGATAGTTATTATATCTTAAAAACACGCTTTTTGTTTTGACATCGGGAATTAATTTTAAATTAATTTCTGCCACTTCTGTGTTTTGAATTTAAAAAAATGGATTCCATATTTGGAATCAAGATGTTCAAATTATGTAAATAGGTAACTTTTATTTTTAGACATTTTGAATAATTACTTCGGTAAATATTTTATTTACCATGGTTAAAGGGTAAATCCGGTAAATAAGGGTTAAAAAATAATATTATAATAATAAAAAATTTCCCTAAAACGTGCTCTAACCTTATTGGTTGATACATGTTTGACCATGTGCATCTTTGGGTCGATTTTGGGACCCCATGGTGCCACTTGTAAGTGATAGGGACACTATATTTTAATTAAGTTAAAATGAAAACAAAAATGACAAAAGCATATATCTTTTAGAAAAACAATTTTTACATAGGGTTATATATGTTGTCTATTAGACTACAAATATTCATTAGAAAACTAAAAAGATTTCCTACATAATGATATTTTATTTATAATTTTTAGACATTAAATAATTTAATTTATATATGACACAATGATGATGTAGTAATTACCATAATAGTGAAAAATTAAAATAATTGATAATATAAATACCAAAATAAATATAATTTGAGACTTTTAATGAATTAAACTAATTTTATAGGATAATAGGACATATTATTATTGATTTAATTGAATTTTTTTTAAGCAATAATTCTGTTACGATTTTTACAATAATCAACTATTGAATAGTCTCAAAATTGACATAAAAGAGATTTTAAAACAAATATTATATTATTAATTTATATTAAATTCCTAAAAATATAAGATTCGGCCAAGAGACTTATATCATGATAGGTGTATCATTAATATACCACTTGGGGGTCTCTTGTATATATATAGTAATTTTATTAACCATATAATATAAAAATACAAAGAGACATTGTAAAAGTGAAACTAATTAACTAAGAGTTAATACTTAAATATAAGGTTAGTATAATGACCCAAACCTGTCTAAATTCTATTGGTTGAGTGGTTTTCGACCTATCCCCACCTTAAAATTTAAATAATACACTTTGGAGCCATTAGAAACAGAATATTAATTTATTATAAAATAATATTTCTAGCTTTTCCAAAGGTGCCCCTCACCCCTCTTATAAAAGGGCACTCCCCCTTCTCATTAACTCGCACCTTCAAAGCCTTTTGGTTCGGAAAACCTCTTCCCAAATACTCTCTAAACTTATCTCAATTAATCCTAGAGGCCTTACTTTAGTCATAAAGCCAACCTATGAGCCCTTTTGATCAAATCAAAAGGAAGAACCCGAAGAAGAGGTAATGATTTCACCACCCTTTTCCTTGTTCCTTTCTTCTTCCACTTCTTCTTTCTTTGTTATTACCATTCTAAAATAATGAATCCAATATCTCCTATATACTGTAATATTATTATAAATATGGTACAACCATATTCAGTATTCTATCCATCCTTTGAATAACATGTCACCATATGTGCGTACGTACGGCTTACCGTCTCCACGTCGTGGTGTAATTGTTATTCAATAAATTATTATTTGGATGAGTATAATAATGATGTGTAACTCATTTAAATAATAAATATAACATGATAATGATTCTTTATATATGATATACCATCCAATTATATATTATTTTAATATCAAAAGAATGATATTGTCGCTCGTGCGTACGTACGGACTACTGTCTCCACGAACGGGATAAGATTCATTCTTCATCGTATCCATTCAAGTATAATTATCATTTGATGATTAATAATAGTATCTAAGGAATTGATATCATTCTGGATATGATTAAGATACAACCTATCCATGAAAAACATAGCTTAAGTAACAAAACATATAAAAGAAAACGAGTAAGTTAACACCCGAAACAACGATAATACTAAGATATTATTAACAAATCAATAAAAGATCATATATGATATCATATTAATGTATATGATTCTTGTATAATTTAATAACAATTATTTCACCATTATATAGTAGGTTAACCTACCCCAACCAAGGAAAAGTACAAGGTAAGGGTTTATTTCGCAATCTCTTCATTATCCGAGGTTGTTTATACGTAATAATATACTGGGATCTCTTTATCATCCACATCCATGTTTCTTAAAAATGTATTTCAAAACATTTTTACTATTTAATAGAATATGGGTTAAAGTCATTTATACCCTTGTTTTACTTTTTATAAGAGGTTTATAAAGTAATCTTTCCGTCGTTTTCCAAACAAGGTGCTTTTTAACCTTTTCGACAGAATTAAGGTAAGAATGTTTTTTAACTTATACGGAGGGTGCGGCTATTTTCCGCCATTATAAAATCTTCGAAGCTTACCTTACAAGATTATAAGAATATTTTCAAAGAAAATGTTTTATTTTATAAATATATGACTCTTAAATGATTTCAAAATAGAAAGAAATATTTCTCTAAAAAGAGTTTTGATTTCATCTATGTCAACATCCTTTGATGGATTTTACGCTTATTTGAAGTTGATTTATTATGATACAAAACTTCTATATTGTATCGAAGGTTTTGTGATATGTTTGACTATGGATGTGCTATTTTTATACCATTCATGGTTTATGGTGAAAGTGTTGACATTTCATATGCTAGTTTTAATACGAATGTTTATGTTATGTTTAACCCTTTTCATATGGGAATGCATTGGACTTAATATGTGACGGGTGGAGCCCGCTATAGCTCCTCGATGCATCGGTAGGTCTCATGAGACAAACTAGTGTCTTGGAACAATGCCTTGGCAAAATCTTATTTGTAGTCTTGGCACGAGGCCTTGGATATGTGGTTTTGATAGTCTGGCATTATGCATTCCATCATTATGAAAGTGGTTATTGGTATTGCATGTGATTATTAGATTAGTAGAGTATCCATGTGAATAAGTAAACAGAATTATTTAATTTTATTTTTTCCATACTATGTTTAAGTTGAAGTTTAAAAGGCTTTTGTTTTAGTTATACATTGCCTTAAATGTTTATTCTTATTTATGAAAGTTTCCGCTATATTGTTATCCTTAATGGGCATTTGAGCTCACCCCTTTTCTTTGTTTTATTTTTCCCAGGATTTGAAGAAGTAAATTATGAATGACCTGTAGGGATATTATGAGGGGATAATAGTGTGGACTATGGAGACAAAATGTTGTTGTAGTAGTTTTTCACTTTATGATGTAATGTAAAACTTTATGAATATATCTAGTGTTTACAAGGCTACTAAACCAATCGGTATTTCGAGATTTTATCTTTCTTGTGATCATGCCAATGTTATGTAATAATGCACCGACTCTGGGTAACTGGGGTTGGGGCGTTATAGTTGGTATCAGAGGAAGTTTAGTAGAAACCTTGGAAGCTAGATTTAGATAAACTCTGATTAGAGCACGTAGTCCTAAGATGAACTTTGAGGATTAGTATAGAAGAACTTCCTAGAATTTTGGTATTGTAGAGATTTTGTGAGCTTTCCGAGAAATACATCCCTATCTGGATACGAGAAGGTAGAGGCAGCTCTGGCACAGATGTACCTAGGGGTAAAACCCAAAAACACCACTTTGAGCTAGACTCGAACAGGAACTGGTGCACGACAACGGGCCTTGCTGCACTCTTGGTTACGACACTCCCAGTGGATATGCATAGGATAACTCTCATTTTATTTACAAATCATTATGAAAGGTTTATGAGTATATACTTCCACAAAGATTTTTTTTTATGATTATGGATTATATCCATAAATAGTTCAATTTATGTTAAGCATTTTATAAGTATGGAATTATGTATTTTGATTCATAAACTAATCTAGTTTATTCCATTGTTTAGAAATGGCGCCTAGTGTAAGAAATGGAAACCGTATCAATGCACGCACTCCATATAGGGATTTTCCTCCTTCTCAAGATAATTATAGTGGAGCTGGTGATGCAACTGGTGCTGATCATCTAATCACCATACTGGGACAACTCACTCAGGTTATGAATAATAACCTTACCCATATGGAGCACCCTGATCCGCAGCGTGGAGGATCAATGTTAGATCGATTCATGAGGCAACAACCACCAACGTTCAATGGGAGTACAAATCCCTTAGTAGCTGAGCAATGGATAAATTCCATAGAGAAAATATTTCAGGCTTTGGGGAGTAGTGAAAGGGAAAAAGTTATCATGGCTGTTTACCGCCTCACTGGAGATGCTGATCAATGGTGGTCATTGATTCAAAACACGAAAGAAGATGATGAAGTATAAAATATGGAATGGAGGGAGTTCAAACATCTATTTTTAGAAAAATACTTTCCTCGTGACCATCGACTAGATATGGAAAGACAATTTCTGAGTCTGAGAAAAAAGGAGGATGAGAATGTCAAAAAGTATGAGGCTAACTTTACAAGGTTAGCAAGGTATGCTGGAGATTATATACGTAACCCAAGAAGTAATATTGATCATTTCTTTGATGGGTTAAAACCATTTCTCCATCGAGCATTAGTCTCACAATCCTTCTTGTCGTACAAAAACATTGTCTCATGTGCTATCAAGACAAAAAAGGAATTCTCTAAGTCTTATGACTTTAAAGCAAAGCAAGAGAAGAAGAGATCTTCTGATCAATCTGGGAATGGAAATAACGGGAAGAAGGGAAAGGTTGAATATCCATCCTGTGGTAAATGTGGGAAGAAACACCCCAGTACTTGCTTGAAGGTATTGTGTGTCTGTTACAAGTGTGGTGAAAAAGGCCACCAAGCCCGTGAATGCAAAGGGAAGAAGGAAGCTACCACTATTCAATGCTACAATTGTAGGGAGATGGGACATTATGCAAATGAATGTCCTCATCGTCAGGGTAACTTACCTCAGAAAAGGCCAAGGGATCAAGGCCAAGCTTTTTCTATCACTACTGCTGAGGTAGAATCTCCAAAAGACGTGGTGGAAGGTAATTTAATGGTTTCCTCAATTTTAGAAAATGCATTATTTGATTCTAGATCATCGCATTGTTTCATATCTTCCCAGTTTGATAAGAAAATTAGATATTTCCAATTTGATTTAACAAGGGAGTTGTCAGTTAAAACTCATAAGGGAAGTATCATTGCAACAAAGTTTTGTGAATCAGTTCCCATTAGAGCACATAAATATTCTTTATCCGCTGATATCATTGTCATACCTATGATTGAGTTTGATATAATCCTCAGTATGGATTGGATTTCGGATTATGATGCTAAGATTTATTGTAAGAAGAAGGAGGTTACAATTTTTGATGATGATGATAAGGAACACCTTAACTTTAGAGCAGAATCATCACCACCTAATTCTTATCTAGATCCATCCCCTAGTAGCTCTACTAAATTAAATTATTGGGGAGGAAGAGAATGAAATGACTGTGGGTGAGGAAAGGAATGTTCAAATAGAGGATTTACCTGTTGTGAAAGAATATGTAGATGTGTTTCCGGAAGATTTACCTGGACATCCTCCAGAACGAGAAGTTGAGTTTTCCATTGATTTAATTCCTAGATCAAGGCCTATATCTAAGACCCCTTATAGAATGGACACTGTAGAATTAGTTGAACTAAAGAAACAACTAGAGGAATTGAGTAATAAGGGATTTATTCTCCCTAGTGTTTCTCCATGGGGAGCCCCTGCTCTTTTTGTTAAAAAGAAAGATGGATCTATGAGGTTATGTATCGACTATAGGGAGATAAATGCTATAACAATAAAGAAAAAGTATCCCCTACCTCGCATTGATGATTTATTTGACCAACTGCATGGAGATCAATACTTTTCAAAGATTGACCTTCGATCTGGATACCATCAGTTGTGTGTAAAGAAGAAAGACATTCTGAAGACAGCATTTTGAACCAGGTACGGCCATTACGAGTTTACTGTAATGCCTTTTGGATTGACTAATGCACCCTCTGTATTCATGGATCTGATGAATAGAGTTTTCAAGGAATATATCGATGAATTTTTGGTGGTATTTATTGATGATATCTTGGTATACTCTAAAATCTACGAAGATCATGAAAGTTACTTGCGCATTATCCTGAAGACTCTGAGAAGACATGAATTATATGGGAAGTTTAGCAAGTGTGAATTCTGGCTTCAGGAGATTTCTTTTCTTGGCCATATTGTCTCTAAAGATGGAATCTCTGTTGATCCTTCTAAGACCAAGGCAATCCAGGAATAGCCAGCACCTACGAGTATAACTGAGGTACACATTTTTATTGGTTTCGTAGGTTATTATTGATGTTTCGTCCAGAATTTTTCCTGACTGGAAAACCCATTAACAAAGCTCACACGTAAAGGGGTTAAATTTGTTTCAAAAAAAAGAGTGTGAATAATGTTTCGATGAACTGAAGAGAAGATTAGTCAATGCTCCTATATTGACTCTACCATCGGGGAATGATGGGTTTGTAATTTATAGTGATGCATCGAAGAAAGGACTTGGTTGTGTCCTTATGCAGAATGATAGAGTTATTGCCTATGCATCACGACAGTTGAAAATTTATGAGAAAAACTATCCTACTCATGATCTCGAGTTAGCAGCTGTGATCTCTGATTTGAAGATATGGAGGAACTACCTCTATGGTGAAAAATGTGAGATTTATACTGATAACAAGAGTTTGAAGTATATTTTCTCACAAAAAGAACTCAACATGAGGCAAAGGAGATGGTTTGAATTACTCAAGGATTATGATTGCACGATACACTACCACCCGGGGAAGGCAAACAAGGTGGCTGATTCTTTGAGCAGAAAATACCATGGAGTTTTGAACAATATGAGAATTGAAAGGGATCCAATTTTCATGGATCTAGTGAAGATGAACATGGGAATAACCAGGGAAGGTGAAACATCAATGCTTTTTCAAATGGTTTCCAAACCATCTTTACTAGAAATAATTAAGAGTTCTCAGACCGATGATGAAGAATTTCAAAAGAATATTAAAGCTGTGAATGATGGGAGATTGAGAGACTTTGTGTATGAAGATGGAATTTTGAAATTTGGGAAGAGACTTTGTGTTCCCGATATACCTGATCTAAAAAGGTAATTTCTGGATGATGCTCATAGTTCCAATTTCTCTATACACCATGGGAGAACAAAAATGTATAGAGATTTGAAGGAACATTTTTGGTGGGACAACATGAAGAGGGAGATTGCTTATTTTGTGTCAAGATGTATGGTTTTTCAACAAGTGAAAGCTGGAAGGTAATAGCCTGGAGGAGTCATGTAACCTCTTCCCATACCAGAGTGAAAATGGGACAATATTATGATGGACTTTGTCACGGGGCTACCAAAGACTCCTAGAAGGAACGATGCAATATGGGTCATTGTTGATCGTCTTACCAAGTCAACACATTTTCTTACTATAAGAGAAGATCTACCACTAGAGCGTCTAGCAAGACTATATATTGATGAAGTTGTGAGACTTCATGGAGTACCCCTATCGATTGTTTCTGATCGTGATCCCCGTTTTACTTCAAGATTCTGGAAAAGTCTTCAGAAATCCTTGGATAATAAACTTCATTTGAGCACTGCCTACCACCCTCAAATAGATGGACAATCAGAACGAACTATTAAAACCTTAGAAGACATGTTGAGATCCTTCTCACCTGACTTTCATGGTATGTGGGATCAATATTTACCTCTGGTAGAATTTTCCTATAACAATAGCTTCCATTCGAGTATTTATATGGCACCATATGAAGCGTTATATGAAAAGAGATGTCGCACACCAACCTGTTGGGATGACGTTGGTGAAAGAAAACTTTTAGGCCCAGAACTGGTGGAGGAAACGATGGAAAAGGTGAAGGTAATCCAAAAACATATCAAAGCAGCTCAAAGTAGGCAGAAGAGCTATGCCGATAATCAAAGGAAGGATTTGGAATTTCAAGTCGGTGATCATGTTTTCCGGAAGGTATCTCTATGGAAGGGAGTCATACGTTTTTGTAAGAAAGGTAAATTGAGTCCCAGGTACATCGGACCATTCAAAATTCTAGAACGAATTGGGGCTGTAGCTTACCGATTGGCAATGTCACCAAGTCTCTCCAAAGTTCACAATGTGTTCCACGTATCTCTATTGAGGAAATACATGCCTGACCCAACACATCTACTCACCTATGATGAATTAGAATTGGAACTTGATCTGTCTTATTGCGAAGAGCCCGTCAGGATTCTTGATACGAGAGAACAAGTGCTGAGAAATCGGATGACGCGTCTGGTAAAAGATTTGTGGAAAAACCATAAGATGGAAGAGGTAACGTGGGAACCCGAGGAACTTATGATGAAGAAACACCCGAGTCTTGTCATGTGGTAGTATTCTAGAAATTTCGAGGATGAAATTATTTGAAGGAGGGGAGAATGTAACACCCCAATCTTCTATGGTACGTTTCTCTTTGAATAATGCAATAGCGTGTGTTGTACGCAACATCGAGTTCTAACACACACCACAACCGATCAAACTAGCCATTATGAATAGTAATACCTATGTTTTGAAATTATATCTCTAAAAATGGACTTCATTTTTGGATTCGGAGTATTGAATTTAGCCTAAGGTGAAATTTTTGTACTTTTTGGATAACTTTAATATTTTGATGAATAGTGAAAATTACTAAATTTTAATTAAAAACAACTTTTTTAATCAAAATAATTAAAAGTGATAAATTATAAATTTGAGTGGATTTAAAGTATATTTAGAATCTATTTTTACCATTTAATACAATGTTGGCCATTTTACACAATTTCACAATTAAACCGAACATAAACAAGTATCAATCTTTTGATAGTTATTATATCTTAAAAACACGCTTTTTGTTTTGACAGTGGGAATTAATTTTAAATTAATTTCTTCCACTTCTGTGTTTTGAATTTGGAAAAATGGATTACATATTTGGAATCAGGATGTTCAAATTGTGTAAATAGGTAACTTTTATTTTTAGACATTTTGAATAATTACTTCGGTAAATATTTTATTTATCATGGTTAAAGGGTAAATCCGGTAAATAAGGGTTAAAAAATAATATTATAGTAATATAAAATTACCCTAAAACGTGTCCTAACCTTATTGGTTGATACATGTTCGACCATTTCCATCTTTGGGTCGATTTTGGGACCCCATGGTGCCACTTGTAAGTGATAGGGACACTTTATTTTAATTAAGTTAAAATGAATACAAAAATGACAAAAGCATATATCTTTTAGAAAAACAATTTTTACATAGGGTTATATATGTTGGATTTTTGACTATAAATATTCATTAGAAATATAAAAAGATTTACTACATAATTATATTTTATTTATAATTTTTAGACATTAAATAATTTAATTTATTAATGACACAATGATGATGCAGTAATTACCATAATAGTGAACAATTAAAATAATTGATATTATAAATACCAAAATAAATATAATTTGAGACTTTTAATGAATTAAACTAATTTAATAGGATAATAGGACATATTAGTATTGATTTAATTTACTTTTTTTGAATCAATCATTCTGTTATGATTTTTACAATAATCAACTATTGAATAGTCTCAAAATTGACATAAAAGAGTTTTTAAAACAAATATTATATTATTAATTGATATTAAATTCCTAAAAATCTAAGGTTCTTCCAAGAGACTTATATAATGATAGGTGTATCATTAATGGACCACTTGGGGGTATTTTGGATGTATATAGTAAGTTTATTAACCATATAATATAAAAATACAAAGAGACATTGTAAAAGTGAAACTAATTAACTAAGAGTTAATACTTAAAGATAAGGTTAGTATAATGACCCAAAACTATCTAAATTCTATTGTTTGAGTGGTTTTAGACCTATACCCACCTTAAAATTTAAATAATCCACTTTTGAGCCATTAGAAACAGAATATGAATTTATTATAAAATAATATTTCTAGGTTTTCCAAAGGTGCCCCTCACCCCTCTTATAAAAGGGCACTCCCCCTTCTCATTAACTCACACCTTCAAAGCCTTTTTGTTTCTGCAAAACTCTGCCAAAATACTCACTAAACTTCCCTCACTTTATCTTAGAGGCCTTCCTTTAGTCATAAATCCAAACTAAGATCCCTTTTGATCAAATCAAAAGGAAGAACCCGAAGAAGAGGTAATGATTTCACCACCCTTTTCCAAGTTCCTTTCTTATTCCACTTCTTCCTTCTTTGTTATTACCATTCTAAAATAATGAATCCAGTATCTCCTATATACTGTAATATTATTATAAATATGGTACAACCATATTCAGTATTCTATCCATCCTTTGAATAACATGTCACCATACGTGCGTACGTACGGCTTACCGTCTCCACGTCGTGGTGTAATTGTTATTCAATAAATTATTATTTGGATGGGAATAATAATGATGTGTAACTCATTTAAATAATAAATATAACATTATAATGATTCTGTATATATGATATACCATCCAATTATATATTATTTTAATATCAAAAGAATGATATTGTCGCTCGTGCGTACGTACGGACTACCGTCTCCACGAACGAGATAAGATTCATTCTCCATCGTATCCATTCATGTATAATTCTCATTTGATGATTAATAATAGTATCTAAGGACTTGATATCATTATGGATATGATTAAGATACAACCTATCCATGACAAACATATCTTACGTAACAAAACATATAAAATAAAACGAGTAAGTTAACACCTGAAACAACGATAATACTAAGATATTATTAACAAATCAATAAAAGATCATATATGATATCATATTAATGTATATAATTCTTGTATAATTTAATAACAATTATTTCACCATTATACAGAAGGTTAACCTACCCCAACCAAGGAAAAGTACAAGGTAAGGGTTTATTTCACAATCTCTTCATTATCTGAGGTTGTTTATACGTAATAATATACTGGGATCTCTTTATCATCCACATCCATGTTTCTTAAAAATGTATTTCAAAACATTTTTACTATTTACTAGAATATGGGTTAAAGTCATTTATACCCTTGTTTTACTTTTTATAAGAGGTTTATAAAGGTATATTTCCATCGTTTTCCAAACAAGGTGCTTTTTAACCTTTTCGATAGAATTAACGTAAGAATGTTTTTTTAACTTATACGGCGGGTGCGGCTATTTTCCTCCGTTATAAAGTCTTCTAAGCTTCACTTAAAATCTTATAAGAATATTTTCAAAGAAAATGTTTTATTTTATAAATATATGACTCTTAAATTATTTCAAAATATAAAGAGATATTTATCTAAAAAGAGTTTTGATTTCATCTATGTCAACATCCTTTGATGGATTTTACGCTTATTTGAAGTTGATTTATTATGATACAAAACTTCTATATTGTATTGAAGGTTTTGTGATATGTTTGACTGTGGATGTGATATTTTTATTCCATTCATGGTTTATGGTGAAATTATTGACATTTCGTATGCTAGTTTTAATACGAATGTTTATGTTATGTTTAAACCTTTTCATATGGGAATGCATTGGACTTAATATGTAACGGGTGGAGCCCGCTATAGCTCATCGATGCATCAGTAGGTATAATAAGACAAACTAGTGTCTTCGCACAAGGCCTTGGAAAAATCGTATTTGTAGTCTTGGCACGAGGCCTTGGCTATGTGGTTATGATAGTATGGCATTATGCATTCCGTCATTATGAAAGTGGTTATTGGTATTGCATGTGATTATTAGATTAGTATAATATCCATGTGAATAAGTAAATGGAATTATTTCATTTTTTTCCATACTATGTTGAAGTTCAAGTTTAAAAAGCTTTTTTTTTAGTTATACATTGCCTTAAATGTTTATTTTATTTATAAAAGTTTCCGCTATATTGTTATCCTTAATGGGAATTTGAGATCACCCCTTTGCTATGTTTTATTTTTCCCAGGATGTGAAGAAGTAAATTATGAATTACCTCCAGGGATATTATGTGGGGATAATAGTCTGGACTATGGAGACAATATGTTGTTGTAGTAGTTTTTCACTTTATGATGTAATGTAAAACTTTTTGAATATATCTAGTGTTTCCAAGGCTACTAAACCAATCAGTCTTTCGAGATTTGATATTTCTTGTGATCATGCCAATGTTATGTAATAATGCACCGACTCTGGGTAACTAGGGTTGGGGCGTTACATCAATAATTATTTAATTAATAAATACTTTAATATTTTTTTAATTTACTCATTTTTAAATTTAATTTGATTAATTATTTTATTTTATATATTTAAATTTAATATATACTAATTATTAATATTTAATATATATATATATACTAAATTTATTAGTAATTACTTAATTAATTTTTTTTAATTTATTAATTTTTTTATTTTTTTGTTTAATTATTTCAATTATTTCATTATTTTTAATATTTGTATTTTTTTTGGTTTTTAGAATTCGTTTTTGGAATGGACGGGTCCTATAGGACCCAAATATGAAGGTGGAGAAGACCCGCGTTAAGCATAAGATGTGATAAGGTCCATATGGGCCCATATAAGTGTGTACAATGTATGCAAGAGACCATCCCCATAATAGGCTTTTGAAGATGGGATGTCGTAGAATGGTATATAAAGAAGGGGCCTCTTGTGCACTGTTTTGATGTGGGACTCACTAGACGATTAAGGCATTTATCAGCACTGCGAAAAGTTGATAAAAGGTGCCCTTTATCAGTGCTAAAAATAAAGCACGAATAAAGGGGACCTTTTATTAAACCTAAAAAAACATTGATAAAGCTAACCCTTTATCAGTGCTAAAAAAGTACTAATAAAGGGTACCTATTATCAGTGATTCTTTTAGTACTGATAAAAGTAACCCTTTATCAGCTCTTTTTTAGCACCAATAAAGGGCACCATTATCAATGCTTTTTTTTCTATCACTAATAAAGACCTGTGCTGTATATGGCACATTTTGTAGTAGTATTCAAAGGAGGATTCTCATAAAATGTTAGTTTCAACTCAAGTATGCAAATGGATTCATATGTAGCCCTTTATAATAAGAGATGTAGAACACCTGCATGCTGGGATGAAGTTAGTGACTGTAAGATGCTAGGACCTGAAATGGTTGAGGAAATGGTAAAAAAGGTCCTGACCATTCAACAACACATCTGGGATTCTCAATGTCTACCGAATAGCTATGATAATAATCATCTATGAGACCTAAAGTTTGATGTTGGAGATAAAGTGTTTCCATGCATATCTCCACGGAAGAAATTCATGAGATTTGGGAAGAATGGTAAGCTAAGTCCTAGATACATCTGCCCCTTTAGGATTCTAGATCACATCAGAGATATGCCTCATCGACTAGCACTCCCACCATCCCTTTCTCAAGTACATGACATATTCTATGTATCCCTATTGGGGAAGTACATACTAGATCCCTGACATGTACTAAATTAATAGGTGG
This sequence comes from Viscum album, assembly GCA_963277665.1. Taxonomy (NCBI): domain Eukaryota; kingdom Viridiplantae; phylum Streptophyta; class Magnoliopsida; order Santalales; family Viscaceae; genus Viscum; species Viscum album. Next base: position 2,088,134,530 of record OY728132.1, read on the forward strand.
TAAAACTGGAAAATGATATATCTTATGAGAAACATCCGATGAAAATCTTAGACCATAGATATAAAGTTCTACACAATTAGACTACTCACATAGTCAAAGTAATATGGTGAAACTATAAGTACAAAAAGGTGAAATGGGAACTGAAGGAATCCATGAAGTATAAGAACCCTCACTTATTTTCACCTTAGTATGCAAAATGAAATTTCAATGGAAAAATTTCTTAGTGGTAGAATAATGCAACGACCCATAATTCTATCATTGTAATTTCAATTCAGATTATATAAATGCATCATATTTTGTAAAGCACATGAACCAGATGATAAAACCAATAACATTTTATTATAATAATTTTAATATTACATTTAAATAAATTACATAACAAAATTTGGATATGCTCAATCCCCCATAATAATCCCACTCACAAACAACACTGTAGAAATAAAATAGAATGTTTTTAATGTAATATGAATTTTGAAAATGAATATATATATATATATATATATATATATATACTTGAGAAAAAATGAAAGTGAATGAGGAATGAATGAAATATGAGGTATTTATAGGAAATAGGGAACCTATATGACTGTTAAAAATATGACTCTTGAAATAGTAACATGACCATTAGAATAATAATCTGACAATTATGAATAGTTAAGAGAACTTATAATAGTATCCTCACCCATGGAATTGTAAACAATATATTTATTTATCTTATAAACTGAAAATATGATATATTTATATCATCGTACAAGTAAATAAATGATTTAAAATGATAAATTAAGTCCTTGTATTTTATAGAACATAAATGTTTTAATTACATTTTTATAAAAAATATATTGATTTAAAATAAAGTTTATTTTTATAAAATATATTTATAAATTATTATAATGTTTCATTATAATGATAGAATAATTTTATGACACATTTAGCAATTTTTCAATGGGTCGGAAAATTGATCATAATATTAAATTCGATAATATTCAAATAAATGAGGATTTTATTTAAAAATTAAATTTCACATATTTAGAAAACCATTTTCATAAATCATATTTCATTTTTGTAATCTACATGTTGAAAAATTGTTAGGGTGAATATTTGGTAATTTTCTAAAATAGTTGATTTTTTGGTGAATAGTAAAATATGGTAACATACGATATTTAACATTTACATACATGGATTTTTTAGTCATGAATGATGCAAGAAACTATTAGTTTTAACTAAAATACACCATTTAGTATATATAGTCACAATAATTAATACTATTGATAGTCTTGGGCCAAAATAATCTTCTTCTTATACCCTCTTCTAATCTCTATAATAAAACATGAAATAATTAATATATTATTATAAATATACTAAAATTTTATTTTTTTAATGGAATATCCATCTTTTACCCTCCCTTCTTTTGTTTCAAAAATGAAAACGTTGTTTATAAAATTGTTTGTTCACCGCTTCCATGAAAAACACACTTCATTTTCACTACCGCCTTCAAGGATGGTTATAAAAATATTATTATTATGGTTAAATATTGTTATAATAAGTATTTTATAATTTATTTCACGTTTTTTAATAATTTAATAATTATTTAACTAAATAAAATGAATCTAGTTTAAGACGGTCAGTAAAATGACCTAAATGAAGTAAACATTTAATGTCAACATTTTTCAATAAAATAATCATCCCTATGTCAGAACACATATGGGTATTTTGGACCATTTTAATTTATGTAAGTATATTAATACCATTTCAGTTCACTTCTATAGTTTTATTACCATTTCAAAATAACTTCATTAATTATTCATAAGTGATCCGACCTTGGAACTATGAAACAAATGCTCTAGGAACAACAAAATTAATCATTATATCTCATTGAAATGATTATACATGAATGTAAAAAAATTATAATCAATAAAATATATATGGAAAATGAAATTAATTATATAATTAATGAATTTAATTTTATTATTTTGTACATTAAGTGTAAGTGAAAAATGATTTTGGAACTTAAAGTAAGGGATCTCTCTAAACCACCATTTTTCTATGAGTTATGATCTTTATCTCTTTGAATCAATTTATCTCTCTTTGATGTTATGTAATTTCTATAAATTTGGTATATATGTGTCTTACATATATACCAAGATTATTATACCTTCCTTTTATTGGTTAATACATGACACAAGTTAATTTTTCAAATGTCTTATGGTTATTCTTTATGATTGATTCTCTTTTGTGGTGCACATAAGCATGCACATGTTACGATGGGTGTGCCTAGAAATCACACTAATGAATTAGATAATGTTTTTGTCTCATGAGATTTTATTTATAGGATTAGGGAGTTAACCTAATCCATTATAGGAATTTATCCACTATGTGAGGTTTTCTTGGGAGTTATCCTTGACTTAGGGTTATGTCATGTTTTAGGTCATTGCCAATTTTTGAAGACACCATGATCTTATGACTCCATGATATTTATGTTATGACCCCATATGATTATTCACGAGACATTATTATTTATGATATTATTTTATGCCTTTTTTATTGATATGTTATTCCTCTATGTCATGTTTATTCCCTTATCAGGCTTTATAGATCACCCCTTTCTTTTATATATTCCTTAGGTGATCCTAAATAGTTTTAGGAGATAAAAGGGTTTTAGAAGCTCAATGTGGAGAATAAAATAATGATGTCATGTTTGAGTTTCCTTTAGATTTATTATGAACCTAGTATTATAAATACACCAAGCCTCATGATCATTGGGTTGTACTTATTGGATATTTATATTAAAAATCATGAAATGATATGTGTAAAAGGCTTGGGTCACTATAGATATTCCAATATTCTATTAAAATGTGATTTTACCTTTATAAACTCTCATTTTTTGGGATTTGGAACCTTTTGTTCTTCTTACTTATTCTTCCAATATTATGGTGCATGATTGGGAGCTCCTACCACCCTATCGTCTTCAATTTTGTAGCCTCTTCCCTTAATTTCAAGAGGAAACCCCAATGTATACCCTCTTTCCATATATTTTTCTCTTTTTCTACACCCTCCTTAAATTTTATTATAGAATGGAGCTATCCAATGAACCCTTGGGTATTTTCACCCAGGAAAAGGTTTCTAGGGTGGGTTATAATTCCATATTTTGGTTGTTAGGGCTTGTGGAGGGTGTATTCTTACATTTTTGAGAATTCTACTTTGAGGGCCCCAAATTTTATCTTGGTTCTACTTTATTAGAGGTAGATGTTTTTTTAATTTCCTTTAAATGACATAACATTGAATGTTTTTTGGGTTCTAATACCTTTTTTTTAAATTCAACGTATATGTGGTAGTCATGGTGGATTTTATAAATATTCCAAGGGGGTAACAACTTGGAATAAAGGAATTTTATAGTTTTAAATCTTTACAAAGTAATAATTATAATTCTATGTATTCTTGAAATTGGCTATATGCCTTATTTTAAAAGAACCCCATGATTACAGTATTTTGACTTTATTTGGGTCATGTTTCAAGAGAAAGGAATGGTTCTTGTAAAGATGTTTGAAAATAAATAAAGGGTTATCTTTTTTAAATAGTTTTAAATGAAACAGGGTTTTGGTTTTAAATAGTTTTATATATGGATCTCTTTGTCTTAAATTCAAGGTATGTTTTATAGTGTTTTTAAGAGATATTGAAAATGAGATTTTGGGTTGTGTGGAATGGATTGGTTTCCTAATCTAGTTTTTAATGAAATTCCTATTTAGAACCTTAAAGTGTTTTATTAAAATATGTATGTGATCCTAAATTTAGACCCTTGTTTGTATTCTGTGATATAAATTATGTAACCCAAAGGGGATATTGTTTATCTTTGTCATATTGTTTATGCATGTAAAAAATGGGTTATTTTATACAAGGGTGTTTGACGTGTGATATGGGATTTTTTTATTGCATGTTATCAATTATTATGTGATGATATCTTGTAATTATTATTTTCTCACACTTTTTCAACTTTTCATGGGAAATTGGGTAGTTAATAGAAGGTCTGGATACATATTACATGAGTATTGTGTGCACCCAAACTAGCCAGTTCCTTAGGAATGTTCCACCCTCATAGGGGTATTCATTATACTTGGTGACCCAAAAGGGTGATCAAAGGTATGTTCTAGCCTCAATTAGGATACCCATAGAGATAATTAAACTAAGGAAACCAGGTTCAGTATCATTCATGTAAGAACCTAGTGTGTTTCCCATGATATGTTGGTTCCCTTGGTGACTTGTTTTGGGGATTCTTTATATACCGTGATTGAATCCACTAACTCTCAAGTTGATTTCATGGAAACATTACTTTGGTTGTTTTTTGTGGGTGCGTTCCATGGATATGTTGGTTCCTTTTGTGTTTGTTTCATTTCAATTATGGATATTCTTTACTTTCAAATTGATTTTTAAAATGTTTTGGAAAGGTGTTTTAATATGAAAAGTGGATTTTATTTTATTAACTTTTCTGAGAAATGATTTGGAAGGAGGAAAATGAAAATTTTCCTATTTTTAAGAATATTATAAAGGGCCCCTATTCATGGTTTTAAAGGTGTTTTAATAAAATGGGTTGGTTTCACCCTTTCTTACTCTAATAAGGTGGATGTTTTATAAAGGTTTTTGTGGAATGCTATTTTTTCATTATATCTACATGTGAAAAAACATTTTTTATCTATATTTAAAATCAAAATTAATGAAAAGGATTTTTAAATGAAATTGAAAAAACTCTTTTACAAAATCATATTTGGCGTGTTTATCTCACACCCTGTATATGCCATTGGATGTTTGAAACATTTCATATTTATCCTAGTTTTATAGGTTGGTATCTTTTAGGATTTTGTTTAAGTCATCCAATGATGGATGATGTTGTTATATGAAGCATGACCATGTGTCACATGGAGACAGTTGATGGTGGTTTCAATTTTTTTTAAATTTGGGATGTTTGTGTAATAACTATTTTGGACAAATATTGTCTTTGTTTTCAACTTTCATTGTATCTTTATTTATTGAGAATGATAATTATTTTCATTGTGATGTTATTTTGTTCCTTTTATTACTATTGTGTTATTACCTACCAGATTTTTTTTATTTATATTCGTACAACTTATTTATATGTAGGACCTTTTGATATATGGATGGGTCATGTTGGATTATAGGTAGCTTATACTATTTGTTTTTATTATTTTATAAGGGTAAAATCATTCCCATGTGTATGTCCTTGATACCCAATATTAGTTAACAACCCTTGGGGATTGGGAATTCACTTTTGGTCCAGTGTCAAGCCGAGTTGGGTAGCATGTTGGGTCAGCCCAGGTTGATTTGTTACACTTCTATCCATTTAAGTTGAATGAGACCCACAATTTCTTCCCTATAAAACAACTCTCAAAACTTCCAATAATTATATAGTCAAGATTAAACATGCCTTTCCCCACTAGAACCTTTATGTTCTTCTCACTATGTTTACTGATCTAGTAATGCCAAAACTCCATATTTTTTGAGGTTTTAGTTTTAACCATTCCAACTTTATTTAATTTTATGGTAAAATAGAGTGTACCATCCTTTAATCCTCATGCCATAACCATGGAGACTTGAGTCACTTTCCAGAATCCATTGGTATAGGTAGTGTTATACCCAACACCATGCAACTATCCCATAGAGATGATATTCTTCTAGAGACCTGGAATGTGCCTCACTTCCTTTAAATATAGTTTACACCCATTATTTATTTGGATGCTCACATATCCCTTTTAAATGTATTCCAATGCTTCATCATCCAATATTTAAAATTTCCCAAAGATTATAGATACATAGTTAATCATGTACCTATGATCTAATATTGAGTCAAAGTATGCATTAGAGTCAACCAACCATGACTCTACTAAAACATTGATACTGAGAAGTAGGTTGTTTCATACCTCTACTGTGTTATCATAATTTTTACTTTTGGTAGTTTTATTATCAGTGGATTCCTTACATATTTTTAAATTTATCTATAGATTTCCATGCTTTCCATAATATTAGTAAGTGATACCCAGAACATTCTACTTTTCTATACTCTTCTCCTTTGACCAATCTACTGGTCACCTCTAATTTTACCTTTGAGGTGAGTTCCCCCTTACATAAGCATTTAGACAATTACCAGAAGATTCTTATATTTCCTTTATATAGATTTAATTAGTAAGAATCAAATTTAAAATTTCTTCAAACACTAGATCTATCTTTAAATTGGAATTACTGATCAAAGTAACATACCATCCTATATTACAGTAAAGGTGAAAGTTATATAATTTCATACATATCATCCACAATAGCGACTTTAATTACTTCAAGATGGATCTGTATCATGTTGAATTCATTCACATGATCTTTTATTGACCTTCCTTATAATAACCTCATACTAATAACGTGTCACATTAGGAAAAATTTGTTTAGCGTCATTGGTTTCTCATACATATACTCTAGCTACACTATTTTCTTAACTATAGCCTTTTTCTCCTGGATGTTAAAGGCCACATTTAATTCTAATGAAATTCTCAATAATCCTCTCACTTTTCTATCTAACTTTTCCCATTCACCCTTTTCCATATTTTCTGTATTTAATCTACTTAAAGGATCTTCTAAATCCTATTGATCAATATTTTCCTCTATCTACATCTTCCAGAAGATGATGGCTCTTCCACTATACCTATCAATTAAGACTTTTCCTTCTTTCAAAATTATATATTCTAATGACAATAAAACCGGATGAAATTAATATAACATTGATAAAAGTGTGAATATTTCCCGATTTTACAAGTGTTACCAACCAAGATTTTATAAGAATTATTGGTAAGTTCCCATATTTAAAATCAAGGGATGATAGAACCATGATTTCACTAGAAGATCACACACACTGATAGTTCCGTGCTATGTAATTCATAGCATTAGAATATCCTAATACTTAAAGCACCATAATTAAAGAAGTTTGCTATGCCCTAATCACCACTACTAAGTGTCAATTATCACACACTCTTCTGAACAAATCATACAAAAACATTAAATAATAAAACAACAAATATAAATAAATAAGACTCATAAAGATTATGTGGTTCATATTTTTTATCCTACTTCCATGAGTGAAACACTACCAAATATTTATTTAACCAAAAAATATAATGGTTAAAACCAATTTATATAAAGATATAATTATTACAATCAAAGTTAAAGTAAAAATTATCATATGTCCCCAAATATATTTTATTGAAGTCTTTATCTGGTTGACCATGTTTCACCACCATCCAAGAAATGTTATCATCACTCCATTGGATTCACCATTATTTTGTGGCCATCACTGAATAAATTACTATAATTAGAGGAGTGTTCACATATTCCAACTAAAAAAATGATCCCAACACATTACATACTATAATGTATGTAGAACATCCTTCTCATCCCATTAGAATATCACCATCTTCCATTTTTTTCCATTTGTTGAATTCTTCAACCTCTACTATTAAAACATCGAAAAAGGCATATTAGAGTTTCTATATAAAATAGTTATGATGACTTGAGTAAAAGGTTTCACAATCCCAATACTAATTTCCACTTTCTTTTAATTAATCCCAAAAATATAAGTCATATTGATATATTCATCTATAAATATAATAAAATATCTCTTACTATTGCTATCCTTTTAAGATAGAGGACCACACACATATATGGGAATAATGTGAAGAATATTTCTAGCTATTTTTTCTTATGTTTGTGAAGATTTATACCAAGATTTAATTTTATTCATGTATCAAAATTCTTGTCTATTTAACACCTCAAAACAAGTATATCAATAATAAATTTAAACTTTTAATGTTTTTCCATAATCTTCTGATGAATATGGAAAAATATTTTGTGCTAAAATTTTTTCTCCTCGTCAATAGTTCGTAGAAAAGTGGTTTCCTTAAAATAAAATTGATATATATTTACATGGGTACTTATTTATTACTATATATAATATTTTTCCTTTCTTTTAATATAACCAACATTTCTATTAAGAACTATTTCCAAAATTGAGTCATAAATTTGACTCACCCTTAGAAGATTTTGTCTTAGTCCACTAACAAAAAACACCAAAACATTCTTCAACTATTATCTTGAATTTTTTATTCTTCCACTTTGGTTTTTAAGTCTTCATTATTCATAAATATAATATTTTAATTAACTTTAATCTTTATATTTTTTAGGAACTCTAAATTTATAATCACTTTGGATGAACACCAACTGTCAAGAATATATGTGATCCTACTTTTTCATGCTTTATAGTAATTTTTTTGAAGTTGGAATTTATTTCCTTCTTATTTTTCTTCCACTAAAAAATCTAATATTTTTTTTTATTTTTATTATTTAAATCACTTTACATAACATTTTCATTATTACCATTATTCTATTACAAAATAGAAAATTTATTTCTCAATAATATATATTTTTTATATCCATTTTCTTATCTTATTGAGATATTAACATCTTCAACATTAATAATTCTCCTCATATAGACATATTTCTTATAATTTTAATTAGAAAAATTAAATAAATACCCATTGAAATAATTTTTTATTTGATAAGGAGTAAAAATATTTTACCTTCTCTATAAAATTTTCATAGTTTATTCTATTAAATAACTCCATGCTTCACTACAATGCACCATTGTGTGGCCATGATATCCAAAAAAAATATATTTCATCAAATTAAAAACCTTATTATAACTTATTTCAAGAGAATTTGGAAACTTTCTGGCTTTTTACTATTTTTACAGTTTTACATTGAAAATTTTCTTTATCTATTCCTTTATTTCTTTATTTTAATACTATTGTTTTAATATTAATAGAAATAGATATTGATGTTTCTTTTGGGTAAACATGTACGAAATTGTATACCAAAATAGTCTTTTGAACTCTCAAATCATCATCTACTAATTGTACACTTATTTAAGTGTTTTCTTTCAAAATCACACTATTGTAACTTCCAAATTTATTGCCACATTTTTTTGAATTAATTTCAATATCAGTATTACTTTTTAATATCAAAATTTATTCTTCAAGTGATTCAATATGTTTTAATTTTTCATTAATATAAGAATTAATATCATTAATGATATTACCTTTTCTTCCAAATCCAACTTTAAATTACTCATTTCATTTTTACTTTATTAAAAAGTAATTTTTTCTTTATAAACTTATTCAAAATTTGTAATTTTACTTAAATTTATCTACATATTCCTTTGATTCCTTCAATACACTTCCAATTCTTCTATTATTATTCTTTTTTGCATCCATATCTTTAAGAGGAACTCTAATATCACCTTTAGAAAAAAAACTTACTGTTCAAATTTAGAATCAATAATAACTACCACTACTTCCTCCTCATATGATTTAGACTCAACTTATACTTATTCATAAGGAGATTCATAATTATATTCCTATTTAATAATGAATATTTTCACTTGAAATATCTTTTTCCCTTTTGAATTAGGGGAATAATTATTTTTTATCCTCTATAAAAATAAATTTGAACTTCTTTTGGAGAAATTATTTTATACTTATTATTTAGTATTTCTTAGACACCTAGGTGGAATGTTCTTAACCTCACAACATTTAAAATATGAAAAGTGTAACTTAATTTAAAATATTACTTTACCTCTCTTTATTATTCCAAATAAAAGTGATATTACCTCATTATCCTTATATTTATTTAAATTTAAGTTATCTATAGCTTTAAAGTCCATATCATTAGTTTATTAAGAAAAATAGTCTTATTATTTGACTCTTATCACATATACCACCAAATAACATTGCTGATAATTAAGATAGAATTTATTTAAGGACCATTATTCAATAACTAAATTTTTTTCATTGTATAATGGTGTAATACTTATAAAAATATTATTTAAAATCTCAAAATATTCAATCTTATATCCAATTCCTCTCATCATTCCAACCACATCAATTATCCTATTGAAAAAATAATCCACACTTTCACATGTCATGTAATGTATCAGACCTTCTTGGTCCATTACTTTGTAAAATTACGGTGTTCAGGGTACCCTGGGGACCATCAGTGACTCATTTAAGAGTTTTCCAAATTTTCAGGTCGAACAAACAGTAGAAGCGATGGGCATCAGTGGAATCGATCGACCATTGGTGGAACTGATCGGCCATCGATGGAATCGATGTGCACCAGTGGAACCTGTCAAAAATTGGTGGCACTGATGGGTCGTTAGTGTCACCAATCAACAATGGTGTCGGGGCGACGATGTCAGGGCGACGGTGCCAGTGCGACGGTGCCAGGGCGACAGTGCCAGGGTGACGGTGCCCAGACAACAGTTCCAGAGCAAAGATGCCAAGGTGACGGTGCCAGGGCAACAACACCAGGGAAAAGGTGCCAGAGAAATGATGTCAGGGTGATGGTTCCAAGGCAATAGTGCCAAGGTAATGGTGACTCACCTAATGGTGAGTCATTTCCAGTTTTTTAAAGACGTTCCAGTTTAACTTAAGTAATGTATATTTTGACGTAAAATTGTTTTAATACCAATTTCAAAGAAATTTAAGGCCTGTAAAATCTATTTTAATCCACCAAGATTCAGTCAATCCTTGAGTTTCTAGAACATGTGACCTTTTCCTCGGTGTCACACCCTTTTCCATGTTTTCCAGTTTCACCCATGTTACATGTTTTTCTCCATTTAACGTAAATCTATCAACTCAAAAATATCCACTGGTCTATCTCCACCATCTCTGAGGAGAATTATTAAATCTAAATTAATTACAATTTGTGAAACCACCCAGCCACATGGTCAAGCCATGATCCAAATTTTAAGTATTTTGAAATCATCTCCCTAATTTTAGGATATGACCTCTTCTTAATTCGAGATCCTCTCTTCCTAATTCATTTCTATTTCTATAGTGCACCTGTGCTGGATCCTTTCCCGCTCATCCTTGAAGCCTTGGAGTTTCTTGTAAGTTGAATCATCCCTAGTTCTTTCCACAAAGCGATAACTTTGATCCTTGATCATCCAGGTAGGGGTTTTTCTTCATCTCACTTTCCTATGCATTATGCGGGGTGAGTATGATAGTGTTACCTTAGGACATATATGGAACCAACTTTAACAAAGATAATAAATAAACTTTTAAATAATGAAGGGGGTGGGAATGATGATGTTGTTGCTATGTTTTACCCTTATTTTTATGTTTCGAATTTTATGGGCTTGTGTACACTAAAAATCATGCCCATTGTTGGTCCTTTCTTGCTCACTAATGAAGCTTTATTTTCTGGATAACCTAGTGATTAAATGACCCTAACATAGAAACTGGTTAACCATGTAAATTGGTTGATTAAATGGATGAACGATGAACAAGAACCCCTGTTTGATCACCCCGATTAACCAAACAGAAAGAAGGTACTTAATGAATGGTATTGGCTAAATTTGGAAACTTATTTCTTCATTATGGTGATATGTATGGTTTCTCTATCTGATTCTTTGTGGGGTGATGCAAATGGGGATGTGACCTCTATTTGTTCAGTTTTTGGTTTCGAAATTGAGGTCTGTGTGGAGCTAGTATGTTGGGGATTGGTTTGGTTACACTAATTCAAGGGATCTCACAGATCCCTTTTGTTTTTGTAACCTTACAAGAGAACCGAGTGTGAATGCTTAAAAGCATGCTTGTCCATTTTTTCTTCAGTTTTTATTTTTGCTTGTAGTTATGCCTATTGGTATCCTTGTAGTGGATGAATGTTTTAAAAGGAATCACTTGAACCTGATAACAAGAATGGGTACAATGGGGGAATTATTTTCTAGAAATGGTTTGTATTCTGGTTGTGGTTGTCACATATTTTTGTTCATATAGGGATAACAACAAGAGTGGTGGTGTATGGGCTGGATTTCTATTTCAGAAACCTTAGGTTGGGATGAGTTATTAATTAAATATATGTATAATATTTAGTTCTTGTGTTTCTTATATGCACCCCACCCATGTTTATCACCTCATGCTGAACAGCCCCATTTTATGGGGGAGAGTGTTTTTCCCAAAATTCTTATGAGTGGATGGTTATAAGCTACTTTATGCTCCCTCTCCTGGGTATCCCAAGATTCATTGGGAAGGTTGTTATGGCCTAAGGATTATTTTATCACAATACTATTTAGGCAGAGTGTGTTGTGGTTGTTTTCCTAGGTGTGTACAGACAGGTTGTTTTCCCATGTAACATCGGGATGGGGCTCATGTGTCTTTGGGCATGGCATTGGTTGTTATAGCCCAGGTGTCTTCGAGCGTAGTGGTGATTGTGGTAGCCCATGTGTCTACAAGTGGGATGAATGTACGGCTAGGATAACCCATATGGTTATTGTTGGGGGCGACAGTGGGACTGTAGTGGGATCTGTGGGGGAGGTCTAACTCATAGGATGTTCTAAATTACCAGTGAGAAAGTGGAGTTGGGTACCCAAATATCAATGTGCTATTTTATATTATTTTACCTAGTTTTCATTATTTGGGGAGTGTTCCTTGGTGAGGTTGAGTGGGTAGTTTTTCTTGTTAGGTGTTTTGGTTACCTTTACTTTCTCATGGGGTGTTAGAATGCCTTCCCACTTGTGCATAAGAGATTTTGGTTTTACCTACTGAGTATACCTGTATACTCACCCTACGTATATAAAATAGCTTTCAGGTTTCTAGGATGACTTTGGGGATTGTGTTGGACCTTACTAGCTCGGATGATGGGACAATTATCATTGCAGATTTTATTTTCTTTTTGTAATTCATTTCAGAGTTTTCTTGTACTTTGTATCACTTTGTTTCGAACATGCATGTGGGAAAATGGGGTTCTAGATTTAATTTTATTTCACTATTTGGAGTTGTTTAGGATTTAACATCATATATTCTGATATTATTAAATAAAATAGGTAATGCCTTCCATATTATGTGAGATTCTATACCCTTAGTTCTATTCACCACTCTTGGTCCTATCTAAGGTGAGAATCGGGGGTCATTATCTATCCTTCAACTTGAAGAAGGAAGGGTCTGACAGTATGATATCCCTTACCTACTCTTGGTGAAGGCGGGTCATGGTAGAATGGTATTAGAGGTCATGGTTGAGAGATAGGATGAAGTTCGGTGTTAGGAACAATTTGGATTGCATGGGATAGTAGGGAAACAATGTTAGGGAATATTAGTGTGTGAAATAGGCAAGGGAAGACTAGCTAGGACATGGTATTTTTGGCCCCCCCATGATCCATGCAAGGACTATGGACCTACTGAATGAATAGGTGAGGCTACACTGATTTTAGGGTAAAGACCATAGGAAAGGTATATGCATCATGATGAATTATGTTCTTTTGTGTCTTGGGTGTTTTGAAGAATTTAAAATAAATAAAAATTTTATAAAAAAGTTAAAGGGAATATTCTACACTACTCGGGCTTAGGAATTCCCTGTTTAACTTGCAGCTATGGAACCCGGACAACATCTACGAGTAGTGTGGGAGATCGAGGCCTAGGAGGATAATATGGTCGACCAGCAAAGGATTGACCGAGAGGAGGAGGATGACAAGTGGTAGAAGAATCTATGCTATTTCCAGCGGCAGTCCCTCAGGAAGTATAAGGGTAGTGTTTCCGATATGTAGATAGAGGGATGGCTTGAGGAGATGGCAATCACCATTACCTTTATTCATGCGCTAAGAGAGTAGTGGGTTCCATTGGTAGTCAATTAGATGAGCAGAGCATCGCATCAGTGGTTGATGCTCTACCTCGGAGAGAGGATGGAGACTCAGGTTTTGTGGACTGAGTTTGAGAAGTAGTTCTGGGAAGAATTCCTTTCTTCTATGATGATGGCTGAAAAGAGGCAATATATGCTCTCCCTAAAGTAAGGGAGTATGTTGGTAAGGTATTTGGGGATCAAGTTCAAGTATCTCATTTGTTTCTCTCCAGACCTCTTTCCGAATAAGGAGTTGTGGATATGACTCTTAGAGGAGGCACTCTGACCTTCCCTTCAGTATGATGTTACTACATTCACTCTACCGACGTACTTGGAGGTTCAGAAGAAGGATGAGGTAGTATAGAGGATGAACATGCTGGGAGGTGTGCCGTGATAAGGGAACCGGTTTAGCTCGTGAAAGGGGATGGCCATCGGCAGTAGGCCTCTAGCATTAGGGCCTTCCAAGTTTCAGCCGGTGGGGAGAATACCTCAGTAGTTCTAGTTTTGGACTTCTGATCCTTACCCTTTCACCATGAACTTGGGATCAAGGTGTTTTTCTTTTGGTGGTTTTAGGAACATCTAGAGTTGGTTCCTGGATCGAGCTCAGTATAGTGGGGGTGGGTAGGTTCAACACCCACCTCAGCTGCACCAGTTTCCTACTAGGTCTTTTCAGTAGTAGCAGTAGAGATAATGATATCCTGCTCCAATGAGGGTGGACAGTTCCAGAGGATGCCAACCTCATGGTTCTCCTCAGGGACCTTGACTAGGGCATGGTCAGGGAGTTAGCCAATAGCTGATGTGAAGAGGATCTTGGCATGGATAACTGCACACCGTAAAGGCAATAGTTCTAGTTGGGCCATAGGTCGTTCAAGGTATGATCATCTTGTTTAGTACTCTTGAATGTGCCATGTTTGATTCAGGAGCTTCACACTCCTTTGTTTCACCTGGTCTAGCCCAATCCTTGGGCCTAGACGTAGAGGGAATCTCCATGCCACTAGCGTTGAGATTGTTAGTTAGAGGTTAGAACAACCTATTTGATGTTTTTCAGGGATGCAGACTGATGTTGGGGCCACATCACTCCATTGGGGACCTCCTTTTGTGGCAGATATAGCCATATGATGTCATCCTGGGCATCAACTGGTTGTTATCCATGCACACGGTTATCGACTATTTTTGGATAAGGGTGTTGTTCTTAGATATGGGTGGCCAGTGTGTAGCTTTTGATGGCGATCAGGGTTTCCAGGAGGGAAACTGACGTGTAAAGCCCCTTATTTCCTTGTTATCTGAGATATCTGTGGAATAGAAAGACTCATATATGGTGGAGGTTCTGGAAATTGTTAGTGAGTTCCTGGACGTCTTCCCTGAAGAGTTTTTGACTCTACCCCCTTGACGTGATGTTGAGTTTGGGATATAATTATAACTCAGTTCCCATACAATTTTTATGGATCCCTATCAGATGGAACCTTATAAGTTGTGAGAGTTGTGGATTCAGGTTGATTACTTGATGAAAAGGGTTTTATCTGACCAAGTGTGTCGCTGTGGGGTGCTTTAGTCTTGTTCATAAAGAAGGAAGATGGTGGTCTCAAGATGTGCATAGACTAACAAAGGCTAAATATGGTAACAGTCAAGAACCTTTACCCCCTCTCAAGGATTGATGATCTTTTTGAATAGTTAAAGGGGGGAAGTTTGGTTCTCTAAGATCGACCTGCGGTCTGGATATCACTAGTTGAGTGTGAAGGAGGGTGATATCTCGAAGTTTTCTTTCAGGTAAAGGTATGGGCACTTCTAGTTCATGGTCAATCCATTCGGTGTTACGAACGCACCAGCCATGTTCTTGGGGCTCATGAACTCCTTTTTTCTCAATTATCTAGACATGTTCATAGTCATGTTCATCGACGACATCCTAATCTACTCAAGATCGTAAGGGGATCATGTCGAGAATTTGAGAATAGTTTTGGAGGTCCTCCTGCACCACCAGATCTACGGGAAGTTGTCTAAGTGCAAGTTATGGACATGAGAGGTGCTCTTACTTGGAAACGTGGTGTCCCAATAAGTAATAGTGGTAGACCCATCGAAGGTTGAAGCAGTTGTTTCTTGGGAAACACCCAAGAACGCGACAAAGGTTCATAGTTTCCTAGGATTGGCAGGTTACTACCATAGTTTTGTACCTGACCTCTCTCAAGTTGTAGCAACTTTAACAACCTTAACTAGGAAAGACCAGGATTTCTTATAGAGTGAGAAGTTCTAGGTAGCTTTCAATTATTTAAAGGGGAAGTTGGTTAGTTCCCCAGTGCTGAGGTTTCTAGAGGAAATGTTGATATTTGATATTTTTTTGTAATGATTCCAGTTTAGGCTTGGGGTTTGTGGTGATGAAACAGTGGGAAGTGATCTCTTATGGGTCTAGGAAGTTATGTCCTCATGAACATAACTATTCCACACACAACCTGGAGCTTGAATCAGTGGTATTCTCATTGAATTTGTGGAGGCATTAGCTCATCGGGGAATGCTTCATGGTCTTCACAGATCACAAGAGATTGAGGTATGTCTTCTCCCAGAAAGACCTAAATTTGCAGCCATGGAGGTGGATTAAGTTTCTTTAGGACTATGAATTTGATATCTCATACACCTCAGGAAAGTGGAATGTGGTGTCCAATTCCCTGAGAATGAATTCATAGAGGGATGTGGTTCGAGAGTTAGCAGATGCATGGAAAGTAATGGAGGAGTTGACTACTTTACATTTGATCATGAGAGTGGAGGATGGTAGCGACTATCTATTTCAGATGATAATGAAGTCTTCCTTGGTACAACAGGTGGAGGAGTCTTAGTGGGGAGACTTATAGGATGAATTGATGCGTGATCATGTTAGCTAGGGTGATGATTTAAAAGGATGGTCAAAGGATGGTCAGAATCATATGCTTTTCTGCAGGAAGTTGTTTTTTCCTAGGACGATGTGCGAGAGAGTTATTGGTGAATTCCATAACTCAACCCTAGTAGTACACCCAATATTCTTCAAGATGTACTAGGGTGTGATAGGTCATTTTTAGTGGCATAGAGTGAAGCAGATTGTGACAGAGTTTGTGGCAAGGTGCCTCATGTGTCAGTAGGTAAAGGATGGACACCGTGTTCCTGGTGGTCTGTTGCAGCCCTTAGATGTTCTTGAGTGGAAGTGGGATGAAGTATCAATGGATTTTTTTCATGGTAATACCTAGATATAAGAAAGGATGTGATGTTGTCTCGGTAGTGGTGGACCGTTTGATGAAATTATCTCACTTCCTAGTGATTAAGGAGTCGAGCGCAGTGGATGCCTTAGCACAGAAGCACGTGGGTGAAGTTTTTTGGCTGCATGGAGTTCCCAGAACCATTATTTCATAATAGGATACATGCTTTAATTCCTGAGTCTGGAAGGGATTATAGCGTGCTTTTGGCACCCAGATTTGCCTCAGCACTGCTTTACACCCTCATACAGATGGGTAGACAGAGAGAACCATCCAGACATTGGAAGATATACTCTGAGCATGTGTTCTGGACTTCAAGGGATTTTGGGTATGACACTTACCTCTGGTAGAGTTTGCCTACAAAAATAGCTACCACTCTACCATTGACATGGCTCTGTTTGAATATTTTTATGAAAGACCTTTTCTTTCACCCATGTGCTGGATAGAGGTTGGGGAGGAAGGTTTTCTTGGCCTAGAGGTGGTGCATAACACAATGAAGAAGGTTTAGCTTGTGTTTGAGAGGATGAAAGCAACTCAAGACTGGAAGAAGTCATATGCCAATCATAGGAGGAGAACCTTGGAGTTCGATTTTGGGAACCACATGTTCTTGACAGTCTCCCCTCGACATGGACATCAGAGGTTTGGCAGGGAAAGAAAGATTTCTCCTAGGTTCATTATACCCTTAAAGGTGTTGGGATGAGTTGATGAGGTGGTGTATCAACTGGAGTTACCACTACCATCGGAAAGAATCCAAAATTTCTTCCATGTGTCTCAAGTCCATTTATATCTACACGATGAATCCCACATCCTCGACTAGGGAGAGTTAGATATCGGGGATGATGTGACGTTTATGAAGTGACCAGTGAGAATCGAGGATCGTAAGGATAAGATGCTTCATGGGAGGACCATTCTCTTGGTTCATGTATTGTGGATGCATTCTGGACTCGATGAGAGTACCTGGGAGTGGGAGGAACATATTCATACCCAATACCCAGAGTTGTTATGAGTTTTGACATTGTGTTTGATTTGTGTTTTGCTGTAATGTAATTATTGACCTTGTTTTCTATGAGATGAGATGTTTCCCTTGTTCTCTGGATGTGTATGAAAATTCCAGACTATGGGGAGGTGATAACTTTATCCCTAATCAAGATACATTAAGGTGGATGTGATTAAACCCATGCGGGTGAGTTAGTGCTGCCCAAAGAGGATAATATCTTGATATGGAGGAAGGAACTCCCTAATCCATATGTCTGGATGGTGTGAATTTTATGTTTTTTATGGTTACTTGGGGGAGAGGAGTGGTAGTTTTTCTATAGTTTTTTAGGAGATAAATGTGATAGAGGTATCCCTGTATTCCAAGGTTTTTTTTCTAGATTTCGAATAGCTTGGGGGGTGGTTTGTCCTTGAGAGGTATCTTCTGAGGTGGTTGTTTGGACCCCTCTCATTTTTTCGGGTTACTCTTGAATTCAAGAGGATGAGAATAGTTTGAGAGGTATCTGATGTAATGTCATGGACCTTTTTGGTCTATTAATTTATCAAATTATTGTGTTTTAGGTATCTTGGGGAACATCAGAGACTCACTTAAGAGTTTGATAACTTTTCAAGTCAAACGAACAGTGGCACTGATGGGCATCGATGGCACCTATGGATCGTCAGTGGCACTGATCAGCAATGGTTCCAGGGTGACGGTGGTAGGGAAATAGTACCAGGGTGATGGTTCTAGGAAAGCAGTGTTTGGGGGATGATTCCAGGTAAATAGTTCTAGATAAACGGTTCCAGGGTGATGGTGACTCACCTAATGGTGAGTCATTTCCAATTTTTCCACGACTTTCTAATTTTTCTCCAGTAACATATCTTT
Source organism: Viscum album (assembly GCA_963277665.1). Lineage (NCBI taxonomy): Eukaryota > Viridiplantae > Streptophyta > Magnoliopsida > Santalales > Viscaceae > Viscum > Viscum album. Next base: position 2,088,153,319 of record OY728132.1, read on the forward strand.
TGATGTAAAATTATTTTAATACCCCTTTTAAATCCATTTAAGGCATTTAAAATCTATTTTAATCCACCAAGAGTTGAGCGATCCTTGAGTTTCCAGAATGTGTGTCCTTTTCCTTGGTATCACACCCTTTCCCTTGTTTTCTAGTTTCACCCCTATTATGTGTTTTTATCCATTTAAAGGAAATATATCAACTCACACCCGTCCACTAGTCTATCTACACCATATCCGAGGAGAATTATTAAATATCAATTAATTCCAATGTGTGAAACCACCTAGCTGTGTGGTCAATCCATGATATGACTTTTAAGTACTTTGAAATCGTCTCCCTGATTTTAGGATATGTAATTTTCTTAATCTGATATCCTCTCTTCCTAATCCCTTTCCGTTTCTATAGTGTTCCCGTGATGAAGCCCTTCCCAATCAGCCTTGAAGCCTTAGAGTTTCCTGCAAGTCACGTCATCCCTAGTTCTTACCGCAAAGAGAGAAATTTATCCTTGATCATCTATGTAGGGGGGGTTACTTTGTCTCTCCTTCCTGTGCATCATGCAGGGTGAGTATGATGGTGTTCCCTCAGGATGTAGATGGAACCAACTTTAACAAAGATAATAAACGAAATTTTAAAGAATAAAGGGTGTGGGAATGATGATGATGTTTCTGTGTTGTACCCTAGTTTTTATGTTGCGAATTTTATGGGATTCTGTACACTGAAAATCATGCCTGTTGGTGGTCCTTTTTTTTCGCACTAATGAAGCTCTATTTTTTGGATAACCTGGTGATTAAATGAACCTAACATGGAAAATGGTTAACCATGTAATCTTGGTTGATTAAATGGATACCCGATGAATAATAACCCCTGTGTGATCACCCCGGTTAACCAAATATAAAGAAGGTACTTAATGAATGGTGTTAGGTAAATTTGGAAACATCTTTCTTCATTCTAGTGATATGTATAGTTGCTCTGTCTGATGCTTTGTGGGGTGACGTGAATAGGGATGGGACCTTTGATTGTTCAGTTGTTGGTTTGTGAATCAGGGGATATGTAGAGCCGATATGTTGGGGCTTGGTTTGGTTCCTGTACTTCAGTGGATCTCATAGATCCATTTTGTTTTTGTGACCTTATAAGAGAATCGGGGGTGAATGCTTAAAAGCATGCTTGACCATTTTTCCTTTAGTTGTTGTTTTGGATTATAGTTGTGCCTATTATTATCCTATTAGTAAAGGAATGTTTTAAAATGAATCACTTGAAAATGATAAAGATAATGGGTACAATGGTGGAATTGTTTTCTAGAAATGGATTGTATTCGGGTTTTGGCTGTCGCATATTTTTGTGCATATAGAGATATCAACAAGAGTGGTGGTGTACGAGATAGTTTTCTATTTCATAACCCTTAGGTTGGGATGAGTGCTTGATTACCAATATGTGTAATATTTAGTTCTTTTTTTTCTTATATGCACCCCACCCATGTTGAGCACTTCATGCCGAACACCCCCATTTCATGGGGGAGGGTGTTTTTCCCAACATTCTTATGTGTGGATAGTTATTAGCTTCTTTCTGATCCCTCTCCAAGGTATCCCAAGATTCTTCAGGAAGGATTTGACGACCTAAGGATTATTATGTCCCAATAATCTTCAAGCAAGGTGTGTTGTTGTTGTCGGCCCAAGTGTGTGCGAGAAGGTTTTTTCCCCAAGAGTCTTTGGGATGAGGCCCAGGTGTCTTTGGGCATGGTAGTGGTTGTTCTAGCCCAGGTGTCTTTGGGCATGGTGGTGGTTGTTGTGGCCTAGGTGTCTATAGGATTGGTTATGTGTGGTTATGGTGGCCTATGTGTCTGTGGATTGGATGAATTTAAGGTTGGGATGACTCATAAAGTTGTTGTTGGGGGAGGTAGTAGGACTACAATGGGATCTGTGGGGGAGGTCTGACGCGTAGGATGTTCTAAATAACCAGTGGGAAAGTAGTGCAGGTTACCCAAATATCGATGTGATATTTTCTATTATTTTACATGATTTTTTTATTTGGGGAGTGTTCCTTGGTGAGGATGAGTGGGTAGTTTTCCTTGTTATGTGTTTTGGTTACCTTTACTTTCTCATGGAGTGTTAGAATGCCTCCCCCCATATGCATAATAGATTTTGGTTTTCCCTACTAAGTATACATGTATACTCACCCTACGTATATGAAACTGCTTTTAGGTTTCTAGGAGGACTTTGGGGACCATTCCAGACCTTACTAGCTCGGACGTCAAGACAATTTCCATTACTGCTTTTCTTTTCTTTTAGTACTTCTTTTTAGAGTTTTCTTGTACTTTGTATCACTTTTTTCAAACATGAATGTGGAAAAAAGGGTTTTTGTCTTTAATTTTATTTGATTCTTTGGATTTGTTTGGGATTTACCATCCTATCCCCCAATCATATTAAATAAAAATAATAATTCCTTCCATTTTACGTGAGATTCTATACCCTTGGTGGTAGTCACCACTCTAGAGCCTATCGAAGGCAGGACTCAGGGGTCATTATCTCCCCTTAAACTTGAAGAAGAAAGGGTCTGGTAGTCTGCTATCCCTTCCCTCATCTTGGTGAAGGCGGGTCATGACATGTCATCTTTTATAGATCATAAAAACTATTAGTTAACACCTAAAGCTTTACTTAATTCACTTGTTTATCCCCTTAATAGTTAATTTAAAGTTTATACTATATAAACTTATAGTATTTAAAACCCATAAACATTATATATATATATATATATATATTATAAATCTCCCCAAAAAAATCATTTTATGAATTAGAATCAACATTCAAAAACTTTCTATCTAACCTAGCCAAAACCTACTCTGTAGGGCCACTAATCTAAATACCATGGATAAAAGTTGAATGAAAATTAATCTCGATTTATCTTGAATATGATTGCATCATGTTATACCAAATATGAATGTTAAGTCCATAATATTTTAACACCTTTCACATTAACTAAATTTTATATAGCAACAACCTCATCCTATGATAGATAAACCAATAATTAAATTTGTTTATTTGATAACACTTGTTAATTCCAAGTTTTGACCCCACCTTATGTTTGTGCTGTATTTGTTTTCAATTATGAAAACACGATCATTCATGTCAATATATTCATGAAGATGTTCTTGGTAGTGATTTGTGAGTTCCTAAGCATATTGATGAGGAAAAGAATTGTTTGGATGGAAGATGGAATTTTCTAAGATTCTTGAGAAAGAATATGGAGTTCTCAAGCAAGGTATAAAGATGTGTTTAAGGAATAATATTTTATCTTAAATATTAAAAATATAAGCGAATAATTCATTGGAATTGGATTAATAGATATCCACTAATTTTATGGAAAATGAGTTTTTGAATATTTGAGTTGCTGTCAAGCTTTAATTTATATAGATAATTACATGTAGAAAAAGTGTTTACAAGATAAAAATTGGGGTTTAATATGATTTTGGTTTGTTTTATGAAGAATATATATTATTTTTATTTGAAAAAGTAATTTATGATAAGTTTTATAAAAAAAATTGGTTGACTATTAAGCCATCTTGATCACCTGAGCAACCTGATAATCATGAAGACTGTCGGGCCGAGCTCAAAGGAGGGAGCCAACCAATAGTGTCATAGAGGGGTAAGAGAACCTATGCTGGTTAGTGAAAGAGATAATTGGTTTATAATAACTCTAGGAGGATCCATGGTAACCCATCAGTAGTGGGGGGGGGATAATGGATTTGATTGAGTATTGGTTAGTATATCCCAGGTAATCGACTAGTACATTCCAAATTTTAGTTCTGATGTGGGATGAGGTTTTCACTAAAATATTAATTTTTAAGACATGGAACATTATATTTTAAATTATGTCTCATGCATCCATTATGTACTATCTACAACCTCAAAAATTTTAGGGGTTTTTCCATCATAGTTTCATGTTTTGATGATATAAGAGACAAGCTCAATGCCTTCGACAATAGATGGTCAGAAATGTGAGTATCATGAGATATTATTCTTGAACAGAGAATTTTTTTCCACAAGTGATCAATATAAACTCATTTAATAATTAAATATGATATTTCAAAAATGTGGAGAATATTTATAGTAAAAAATGGTGAATATATATAATGAAGATGCCCACAAATGATGATGATTTATTGATCTCTTAAAGAAACAACCCTCACAGTATCTGAAGGCTATAATCCAAGATGATATCAAATCTTAGATGTTTTGGAAGAATATCATGATGACTATTGATCATGATTCAAGAAAACTTTTTATAGATAAATTAATCCATGGACAACTATGTAAAAAATAGATGCATAAGTATGGAACAATAGTATGTGTAAACATAAATTATGTAAACATGATGTGCATAAATATCATTTGTGTAAATATCTATTTACGTAAATATGATCCGCATTGTAACATTTCTAAATTGATATTAATCTACTACCCTATAGTTATATTATGAAAAATAAAAGTAATATGTATTTTTGGAGGAAAAAATTTCAATAGTTTTGAGTCTTTAGTAGGATGAAAGGAAACTAAAATATCAAATATTCCAAACATTAAAGTATTAGATTATAATGAATTGAATCACAATATTTTAGGGTATTTTGAAGTGATTAATGTGAGAAATATATTCACACATCATTGTGAATATATAGATTATGGGTGAAAAATGGTACTTCAATAATGGTTTCCTTTTTTACACTTCTGATCTAAGAAAAAATAGTGAGAGTTTGACTGTTATATTATTGTGTATTCTATAATTAAAAAATAGAAAAAAATAATTGACCTTTAAAACACTTATTAACTTATATAAATTTTAAGGATATGTTCCAGTGTTAAAACAATGATACATTCCTTTCACACTAAATAAGAAGAATTAAGAGAAGATAAGATCCTAACTTTATCTACTATATAATATATTCTGGAAAAGAAGATGAATGAGTCCGCCTACAACATTCATATTATATAGATGATAGAAAAAGGTTTGTAAAGATAGTATTGATTGTTGACATTGGGGGAAAATATCATTAATTTTGTCCATGAGGTATACATGTACTCATTGATGATCTAATTTATGGATATACAAGCCACATATTATATTTAGAGTGTTGTAACTAGTTGGTGCTAGTTTGTATGGGTCCAAGGCTATACCCTTTCCCAATATTATTATCATAATAAATAAAAAGCTATGTGTATGGGATAATAACTGAGGAACACTAAGTATGTATTCATTATACAAATGAGGTTAACCTCATTAACAAACTTCTATGTTATATCATGTGCTTCCTTTAATATGATTCATGCATTCCAACCAAAGAAGAAATATGGTGAAGAAATATGTGAGATAGATTCACGGAATATTTGAAGAGGTGAAAATGGATTAAGGATTAAATCATAAAAATAAATTATTAACATTAATTCACCTCTATTAGTGTGGAGAAGATCCCATTGTGATCCTAAAAATTTGTATTAGTGTAGGTCACACCTCTACTAGATTCTCATTTTTAAAGTTTTTTCATTTAAGAATTGACTTTATCTTTTCAAAGGATAAAAGAATTTTATATCTAAAGAATCCTATGAATACATTATCAAATAAATCATGAAAGAAATATCTGATAATACAATAATGAATATGAATAAATGGGATTTCTAAGAGGTTAAGAAAAACCTTATCAAAGAAATAGGACTCTACACTATTTGAAGGTAGTAAAAGTGTAAGTATTTATATCAAACTTATTAAAGGGTTTACTATTAAAAAATTTAGTGAGTAGAAAGTAACCCAACTAATAAAAGAAAAATAAAGTCCAATTTTCCATGATAAAATCATTAAAAAGACAAATCTGACATGGAATATGAAGATATAGTGGTTAAATTAGCTACCAAGGAAAGAAAGAATAGTTCTTCCCTAGATAGATCATCATATATACATTAAGAGGAGGAAACAAAAATTTCTTATTAACAATTTTCTCAAGAAGACTTAATCTCCAGTGGAGTGATCATACATCTACAAAGTTACAAGAAGAATCATTTTCTTCACTAAAATTTATTCTTCATAATGTTACCAAAGAAATAAACATTTATATTTGTGGTTTTTTTAAAATTATATAGTAAAATATCACCGATATTAAAGGTGAATCCTAAATCCTAGGTAAATCCTTTAAATTGAGAGATTATATACCTATGTAAAACTCTAAAAAAAGATTGGATCTAAATAAGAAATGAATATTGAACATGAAGAAATGTTTTATAAGTTTTAGCATGAGTATCTTAATAAAATTCATAAAAGATAAAAATCCAAAAAAGAGTTCAAAGAAAAGTTAATGATTTAAAAGAAAATAATAATTCTTTAATTAATATTAAAAATTCACAATTGGAAGTCAAATATAACAGCTTAAAATATCATAAACATAATTTATAAGAAAATATAAAAATGAATGAATATAAATTTTAAAGAGAAGAGAAAATCTTTTGAAGACAAATTGAAAATAGTGGAGGATGGGAATATCATTCTGAATATGAAATTCTTGGAGCTTTCAATTAAATTGTAGAATCGAGAAACAACTCAAAATACATATTATCAATAGTCTATAAAAGAATATACTAACACATGTAATTACTAGGATATTTCTGATGAAAAAGGCCTCTATATAGTGGAAATAATATCCATTTATTATCTGAAGATTAATCTCTAGAAACAAAAAAATAAAAGGTACCATCAATCTCAAATGTTAATGTTTGTTCTAAATCTGATTTTTCAAAGTGTACAAAATATAAATTATAATCTATATAAATATGGATAAATAAATGTGATGATAATCCTACCATCATGTTAAGGGTGAATATAAGGGTTTGTATGAGACTCATTTTCACAAAAAAAACTCAAAGAGCTGATGTAAATGCTAAAAAATAGTAAGATACAAGTTCTAAAAAATATTGTTAGCATGTAGTTCATATAAGGAAACTTTTATTGTACACTATTTTTAATATAATAAATTTAGTAAAATGGAATTGTACTACTAACATAATGTGTCAGACTATGTTAGAAAAAGAGAACCTACATCAAGGGGGATTATGTCTAAACTAATAAATAACCACAAGTTAATGGAAATAATCTATATACTCAATTTTTTTTAAAAAACTTGAAAATATATGTAGTATGTGAAATGGTAGTGGTTACATGAGTAATGCATATTTATCTAAACATGTATAAAAAATAGAGATAAAAATATACATAAGATAATGAAGAAAAGTGAGACAACCTTGGTAAAAAAACTAAAAACGAATTCCAACAAGAATATGCCCAAGAATATTTTGACGAAGGAGATAATAAATTGATCCTTTCTATATAAAAAAAGATAATAAATTTATTCAAACAAAACCCAAAAAGTCAAATAAAAATCCTTTACTAAGGAGAGTTAACAGCTTCTACTATGGAAGGAGGGTACATACCATGGACACATGAAATCAAGCCATGGATGCATAAAATAAAGAAAAAAATAATGAGAAGGATAGAAAATTAGTCCAATCTAAAAAAAGACTGATCTGATAAAGAAATATCCTTATAATCCATGTGTACAGATCAAGAATACTGAGCACATACCTAAAGAGTGTGATTTTTTTTCCAGATGACTTCATGAATGTAAGAAAACATAAATAACAATAAGAAAATGATATTTAAAAATAGAAAGAAATTATTACACATGAATAATATAAATTTCATGAGATGTTTTAAATAAATTATGACTATGGAAATTTAAAAATTCTATGTGGGAGGTTCAAAAAATTTAGACACAACTAAAATGATTATTTAAAAATCACACCAACTCATGAGAAAATTAGAAAAAATATGAAGGTTTTACCAAGTGATATATGAACCTTAATGAATATTTTTAAAATTATGATCTCAAAAAAATAAAAAATAAAAGAATCCATACTAAAGTGAATCATAACTTGGAAAAACAAAAAGGCATGCACGAGGGATACTTTTAAGGAAGAAGAAAAAATAAAACAGTATCATGGTTGATAAAAGATTCTTAGATATTGATCACTACAAGGATATAAAGTATATCCACCTTATTCCATAATATTTTTTTTATTTGTGTATAATCATTTCAAGGAATTAAAAGTGAATATCGTTCTTAAGAGGAGGAAAAATAAAGGAAAGTAAGCTTGAATAACTATTCCAGATCTGTGGAAGCCACTATTATGGTATGATCTATCAACTATAAATCTAAAGAGAATCTGATAAAAAGGTCAACCATGTTGAATAAGATGATGTAATATCTATATTTAGGGTGAAAATAGTGGAGGTAAGACTTTATAATCTACCAGAATTATTTATTCCATGTAAATATTGAGCTTTTAGAAAGTTTTTAAAAGATTTTTCTTGAAGAGGTATGTATGCCTATGCTACCATCCTTGGGTTATCAATAATAAACTATAATATTAATGGAGATAAATTGATTTAATCAGTGATAAAAGTTGAGAAAATTTGAATGGATCTCAAGGATGAATTACAAAACCCACTACATATGTTTTGAATGTTTTTAACTTGTGTATTGAGATTAGTGTAGGATCTCAGGTGGTAATTCCAATAAAAAAATTTATCAATTAGCATAATTTGGTTTAAGACTAGGGAAATATGAAAAACCCCTAAATGAGTCATGGTAATGTGTTTTATGAGTTTTTATCAAATTCCTTGAATAATGGAAAACATTGAAGTCAATATTAAACCCTCTGATTTTCTACACTAAGCATGGTCCAAAAAGGTTTTAGAGTAGAATGATTGATGGAACATTAATTAAGAAGGTAGTGATACCATACATGTTTATATGATTTGTATTTATTGTTAATAAGGGGGAGAGAATAAAATGAGAGAATTCAATGAGAAAAATGGGAGATATTAAATAATGATGAATTAAGAAGAAGAATTGGTTAACATATTGACATACCATTTTTTATCATGGGTATTGACAAAAAATATAATGGGGGATATTTTTTATCCTACTATGTGTTTGTGTTTTATTTGTTTTCAATGTGGAAGACAAAATGATTCATGTAAATATGTTGGTGAATAATTTCTTGGTAATGAGGTTGGAGTTCCTAAGTATAGTGATGAATAAAATATTTCTTGGATATAATTTTAAAGTTACCAAGCTTCTTGAGAAATAATATAGAGTTCCTAATAAAGATATGAATATGTTTTTAAGTAATAATGGGTTATCTTTAATCTTGGAAATATAAGTGAATAATTCACCACCATTTGATTACTAGATATCCACTCAACTTATAGAAAAGTATTTTTTTGAGTATTTGAGTTATTGTTAAGATTTAATTACATGGATAATTACATGTATAAAAATAATTTACAAGATGTAAATTGAGTTTTAATATGCTGTTGGATGTCTTTGTGAAGAATATGTACACTGTTATTTGGAAAAGTAATTTATGATAAGTGTTTTACAAAAACAAATGGCCAAATGTTAAGCCAAATTGACCACTTGAGCAGCCTGTATATCACAAAGATCACTGGTACAATATTAAAGGATGGATCCAATTAGCAGTATCATAGAGGGGGTAGATAGCCTACATGGGTTGATTCAGGGTATTTGTGGTGTATAAGAACCATAATAGGATCCAAAGTGACCCATTGGTGAGGGTAATAACCTAAGGAATTTGATTGATGGTAGGTTAGTACGTCCCAGGTAATTAACTACTGCATTCCCAACTTTAGTTCTGATGTGGGTTGAGGTATGAGCTACACTCTTCATTTTTAACATGTGGAACATGCTATTTTAAATTATGTTGCATGTATTAATTATGTATTTTCTTGATCCTTGAATAGTTAAGGGTTTGGGTTATCTAAGTTTCATGCTATGATACTAAATGAGAAAAGTTTGATGCCTTCAAAAATAGATGATCTGACATGTGACTATAAAAATCTCTCCATCTCAAACATAAAAAGAGTTATGGAATGAGAGATTAAGATAAAATCACTCCATGATCAAGGTGGTTATTTCACAAAGGAGGATAATATGTGAAATGAAAAAATGGTAAATATTACAATGGACCTAACCTTCGGGACCGTTACATTATAGGAAATATAGCGGCAAAGGTTCCTAGAGGAGGTCCCATAGAGTTTGAAGATGTTTAGGAGGAAAAGGGGGTGTTTTAGAGGATGAAGGTAGATCCTGATAGTAGATCCTAATGGTATATCCTGACAATATATCCTGATGGTAAAACCTGATGGTAGATCTTATGGGTATTATACTTAGTCTGGTGGTAGAATCTGGTGGTAGTAGACCCAACCTAGTGGTAGCTTCTAGTGGTAGATTCTAATTGTATCTTCTAGTGGTGGTAGACTAAGTCTGGAAATTGGTTCTTCTAGTATCTTATAGTGGTTTTTTCTGAGATTATCTTCTGAAGGTAGCTTCTCGTGGTAGATTTTTGTGGAATATTTTTCTAGTAGTATTTTGTGGCAGCTTATAGCAGTAACTTCTGGTGGTAGATCTTGATGGTAGCTTATGGAAGTAACTCATGACAGTAGATCTCGATGGTAGATACTAGAGATAACACCTAATAGTGGCTCTTGATGGAAGCACAAGGTAGTAACATGTTCAATTTTCTTCAAAATTTAATGTTTTTCCCTTTTTACATTTTTTTACGTAAAATGGGTTTAAAGATTTAATTATGGGAATTAAGATCTGTTCTATGAGAGGATATCTATATCATCCTTTTTTTTTTAAATTCCAAAGCTTTTAAATGGTTCTTCTGTGTATAATTTAATGAGACTCATATTAATGGTCGACTAAAATCATATTTTTGAGCTAAAATCATGATGGTTTCATATATGTAGATTCTAAAATGGAGATATTTTTTTCATTATTTCATTCTTGCTTTCTCTCGATATTAGAGGTTACAAATCCTTTCCCATAGGGTTGTGGAACCCTATTGCTACTAATGGTTCGAGTTATTCCTATAAGTGGTTCTATACTATGTGTGAAACCCCTGTTGGGACCACTTTGTGTGTGAAGATTTTATTTGTTGTCAACAGTTGTCAATGCTGGTCAAAATGAAGAAGGAGATAACTAAGGATTCCAAAGTTAATGGAGATCGGCTGCCGTGAGAATGCCTGGAGAATTTTTATGAAATCATATCATTGAATCTCATACTTGGGAAATTCTCTATGAAGTTAATTTAGACGATTGTTGAGCTGATCCTAAGTTCAATGAACATGTGTCAATGGTGACACATTGTTTACAACAATGAAGAATGGAGAAGTATCATCCATCTGAGGATGATTAAAGAAGAATGGGGATTTGAAGAAGACTATGAAATTCTTCATGACAGAAATCCATGCAAGCGATTCTTCATGATAGAAATCCATGCAAGCGATTACTTTAAGAATAAAATCATATGATTTGCATGAAGTGTAGAATGATTGCTGAAGAAGAAGAGAGAATCTGGAAGGGCTTGGAATTCTGAGGTAGCCATGCATTTCGCATTATATCCAAACCAGACGATGCTTTGCTGATATGTATTTCTCAAATATCATAAGTCAGGAGAACTTGTGATGCAAGCCTTATGATAGAAAGGGGGAGAAATGATGATGCCAGTCATATAAATTTTTGATTGGAAGGAATGATGCTGCTGGGAGATAGGGAAGTTTCAGTTCCCATTGTAACTCTGACGATGCTAAAGCTGATCTATCAATGGATAAATATCACGATAGTGGGATTCGTGATAAGAGAAGAAGAATGGTTATGGGAAGCAGTGAAGAGAGAAAATGACAAAGCAATGGACAATCTGGGGACGACAGAAAAGTACAGTTTAAGGTGGCGCCGTTTTCCAGTGTTTGCCAAATTTTAGGGCCTGAAAATCGGGGGATGAAGATGTGTTTTTGGCAATGGATGAAGCATGAAAGATTGAATATGGTTTAGATTTTTGTGTGCAAGGAATAATTCAAGATCAGAACGTCGAAAAATGACAAAGGCATGAAGTGGGCGGAAATTTAGGCATGTTGCGTGCAAAAATAAAGTGGTGCACGCAATATATGCGGGCTGCGCGAAATAGTAGCGGGTTGCGCGAAAAATCTGCGGGATGCGCGAAATAGTAGCGGGTTGCGTGAAGAATCTGCGGGATGTGCGAAATAGGATAATGATGTTTTTCGTGCAAAAGGTGGTTCGAGATCAGAAGCTCGGAAATTGGCAAAGGCATGAAATGCGCGAAAGATTGGAGCAGTGCGCGAAATGTGATGTCGCTGGAAAGATTGGGTTTGCGCGCAATATGGAACGCGGTGCGGAATTTTGCGTGCAATTGGTGCTTCATGCTTAGAATGATGAAAATTGGCAAAGGCATGAAAAGCGCGAAATATTGGAGAGTGCGCGAAATATGATGTCGTGGGAAAGATTGGGTTTGCGCGCAATATCGAATACAGTGTGGAATTTTGTGCGCAATTGGTGTATTTTGATTGGATAGTCGAAAAATGGAAAAGTCCTGAGGTGCGCGAAAAATCCAAGAAGGTGCACGTAATCTCAAGAATTGAGAGACAGTTTTACGCGCAGAAAGGGGTTTTACACGCAGGGTCCAAACTGCCTATAAATATGAGGTGACCCCCTCTCATTAGTAGAGAATCGACACTTAGACAAATCCCAAGCTCTGGCGCACAGAAAAATTGAAGTATAGAATATTGTGAGAAAAGAAGAAGTGTTGCGCGGAAAAAGAATTGTTGCGCGAAAAAGGGAAGTTCTGCGCGAAAAAGAAGAGTTGCGCAAAAAGGGTTTTTCACGCCAAAAGGTGTTTTTACGCGCAAGGCTTGAATTTTACGCGCAAGCCACCTAGAAGGGTGCGTGAAAAATTTGAGGACCCCGCAGGCCTTTGATAGGTGCATAGCACTCTTGAAGCATCTTTGCGAAGAAGAAAGAACTGTGAACCATTCGGTTTCACATAGAGAAGTTGAACCGCACTCACACGACTGGTGTTTAACACTATCGTTGTGCATTGTGAAGTGAGGAAGAACAAGATGTTCAACTGAATTCATATTTTCACCACAGAAGAAGGTAGTATACCAATACACTCTTGTGTTGGTATTGAGAATTGAAGAAAGAGATTAGAACACTGTAATCATACTATGTCAAAGAGAACGAAGAGAAGAAGAAGAACAGAGTATGCCCAACTGAAGGCTGACAATTATTCAGGGAAATTTAATTCTGATGATGCTAAGATGAGCTAGTCTTCATTGTTCTGATAATCAAAACGGGAGTTTGTGATTCCAGCAGATTGAAGTAGAAGCGATCTTAGTGTAGCTGTTTTTGCACTGAAGAAGAAGGGGAAGAAGATTGTGCAGCTTTCAGGTTTGCTGTAGATAAAGAAGTGGTTGTTTACCTGCATGCTACTAGGCAGGTAATAATTGAATAGAGGAAGGAAAAAGTAGCACTGTGACATCCAATAGGTCTCAACGGGTGAAAGATTCTTTTGGTGTTGCAAACTCTTTTAACAGAGAGAAGACTGTCTTCATAGGCAGCATAAAGAACCAGCTAGAGGCCGCAAGAGACTGTCTTCATAGGCAGTATAAAGAACCAGCTAGAGGCTGCAAGTTGGACTAGGCTTTCACTAGTCCAAGAAGAGGATTGTTTCCCACCCCCCTCCAAAGTGTAGGGACTCACAATGGCTAGAGGATTGTTTTACTATCCACTCCATTGTAACAAAATTTTACATTATAGTGGAGAATCCATGCACTGGTCATCCCCATGCATGGCAAGGATGTAGCTACTCTTATTGAGTGGTGAACCTTGTAAAAATATCGTGTGCATATCTTTATCGCATTCTATTATTTCATGCGACAGGGAAAAGAGAATAAGAGAATAAAGATTCTAACTGGTCTAGAGGTATAGGGATAAAAGTTGGAATTGGTTTAAAAAGTCTCCAACACTGATTCACCCCCCCTCTCAGTGTCAGGTATATCCCCAACTGGTCCTCTCAACCCCTATTTTTATGATTGTTTGATATAACCCTAAATAGAATTGGATAATCAATTATATCCATTTAATGAAATGGTTGTCCTGGAAAATTTTTCTTGTGTGAGAATAACATTAAAAGTAAAGTTGAACTGATGAAAAGCACCTCTAATAATCTGAAAAATGATATCTGACTTTCTATGGAAAGTGATTTGATGTGTGGATGTGTGTCATGTTATGTGGCCATGCTATGGGGAGGCTGAGATTGAATGTGGTGGTGATGTTGTGATTGTGACAAGAAGGTGTCTATGGCTATGAGGGTGATTGTGTAGGATTTTTGTAATTAAAATGATGGGATATCTATTATTTTGATGTATTGTATTATCTTAGATTCCTGGGATGTAATGGAATTAAATAAATGATATTGTTGAAATTGAAATGTCATGGGCTAGTTTGAAAACTGGGTTAAAATGATTAATGAACACTTGAATTGAAGTGGGATATAAATATTAAATGGTTAATGTTTATATATTAATTAATGGGATACAAAATGTTAAATAAATTGGGGTTTTAAATTGATTTGGTTGATAAATGGAAATCTAGGAAGTGGATTGTTTAAAAATGAAAAGTGGAATATGAATTGTGGATTATTATGTGGTGTTGTGATTTTAGTGATGGTCGTGAAAGTGATGAAGGTTGTGAGGCCATGGGGGTGAAGTTGTGAGTTGGTATGGATCTTGTGTGGTGTATCCATAGGTCGGGATTGTATATTATGATATTATTTAAACATTGTATTACCTTATGATTTTCTATATGCGCCCCACTCATGTCAAGAACCCAGCACCGATAACTAACAGTTTTGGGGTTGTTTTTACTAATATTTGGGTGGCAAGGATGGATGGATAGACACCCGCTCTTCCCCAATCCAACTTCTAGGTGACAATGACATGTACTAACTATGATGTCCATAAGTCAAAAATTATCTATCATGTTATGATGTTATGTGATGAATCTGGTGTCTTTGGGTGAGGTGTGATATAGTAACCCATGTGTTTTTAGGTGGGATGATGAGATGTAATATGAAGTGGGTTGTGCATGGTAGGAGGAGGGCATGAGGCTGATGTCCTTCATGTACACAGTACCCTACTATTTTAGTTAAGGTTTTGATGTGATGGATTAGGTGTATATGGGAGGGATGTTATATGATGTGATGTTATATGGAAGTGGTGGAAGCACCAAAATGTACATCATTGGGGTGTGAGAGTGGATAATCTATGGAAAAGTGGTGCAAGGTACCCTTTATCAATATGATTCATATTATGTTACTATAGTTGGATTATGTTATTTTTTGATTGTACCTTGGTGAGATTATGGTTGGATAGTTAACCTATTTAGGTGTTGTTATTTCTACTATTTCTCACTGGTGCATTAGTATTCTTCTTCCATATATGCATGATAGAATTTGGTTTTACAATTGAGTATACTCATATAATCACCCTATATATATAAAACTTTTTTTCAAGTTTTTAGGAGTATTACATGGCATGTGATAGAAATTACTAGCTTAGAAACTTGTATTGTTGTTGTTTTAATAATTTAGCTCTTACTTTTTGGTATTTACTTTAGAGATGTTTTTTGTACCTATTTTATTTATACATTCATTTTGGGATGGTTTTTGGTTTCCTTTTTTATATTATGCAATGAAGTTACTTGTGGTTGATTCATCCTATCTCATGATCCAATATTATTATAGAGGGAAGGAAATCCCATTTATGAGATTTTGGTATGCTTGGTTCTAATCACCAATCTAGGTCCTACTGGTGGAGGTACTCAGGGGTCATTATATCTCTATTTTCATAGGATCATCTTAACAGGGAGGGGTTAGTGATTGAGTTGTATCAAAGGTGATGGTTGGGTGATAAGATGAATTTTAGAGTTAGTAACTATGAGTATTTCATGGTTTAGAAAGGAAATGATGTCAATTGATCTTGGTGCATGATATATGTTAGGGATGACCAACTAAGTAATAGGATTTTAGGACCCCCCATGATCCGAGACAAGGACTTTGAGCTTACCAAATTACCAAGTGAGGTGGTCCCACTTTTAGGGAATATGGGTGGTTTTGGAAAATATAAAATTAATTAAATTAATCTTAATAAAATTCCATACTATTTGGATTATGAAATATTTGTTTCCATTTTAGCTATTTTTCATGGCCATCATCTGTATGTGGCTTAGGAAGTATAGGTTTAGTAGGCTAATCTAGTTGATAACTTGAGGGTTGATATAATTGAGGAGGATGATCAGTGGTAGAGGATGATTTTAACTTTTCAAAGTATGGATTCAGGGAATTACAAGGGTTGTGTTTTTGGTATAGAGATAGAGAGATGGTTAGAGGAGCTTATGATCTCCTTTAGTTTGATCTGGGCCTTGGAGGAGTATCGAGTCCCATTGGTAGTTAGGCATATGAGAGCATCTATGTGATAGTAGAGGTCACTATATCTGGGTGTGTGGAAGGATTCATATGTTTTATGGGTTGAATTTTAGAAAGAGTTCCATGCATAGTTTCTTTCATCAACCATAAAGGTAGTGAAGAGGCAGGAGATGTGCTCTCTTCAACATGGGAGATGCGATCTCTTAAAGATTAGGTTCAGGGTTGTAAGAACCCGGATCTTCTTTTCTGGTATATTTTCCTTTTCTGGTCATTTTTGAGAAAAAGTGGAATTTCTGGGAATTTTTGAAGTACACACTGTGTACTTTATGAGTACACACCATGTACTCGGTTGCTGCATGAATCCATGTGCTGGCCATGTAATGGCCACACACATGACCATGTGGAGGTGACCTAGAGGCCTCCAAATGCGGGGTACAGAAACAGAAAGTACGCACCGTGTACTTCCAAAGTACATGACATCTATTTTATTTTTTTTCATTAAATGTATCGGGGTCACGTCTAATCACCAGAAATGACTTCCTCTCGACCTAGTTCATTCGAGAGCTCTCATTAGGCTGTGATCTTCCTCGAGCCCCCAACCGAGCATCCGATCTCTAATTCGACCACTATCGATTGCATTGGAATAACCTCAGTAATCTCTTCCATATTCTAGAGATCCGTTTCATGATTCCTCCTCTTTCTCAATTTATCCTTGGCTGAACGTTTGGATAATTTTTGTAGATCTACCATGTTCTTGGGTGATTCAAGTCTTTAGGTTCAATTATATCGATCCTACAACACTAAGGTAGGTGGTTTTTGCCTTTCTATTTAAAGTCTTTGAGTTATATGTGCAAATTTGTCCAATACCCTTCTACAGGGTATTGCATTTTTACTATTTTAGCCCTGTTAATTTCCTTTCATGCTTGTGTTCTTGAGTAGAGGTTAATTAAATGTGAATAGGGTGAATTTCTATGCTTTGGAAGTGTTTGAAATGCGTGTTGCTTGTTTTGACCATTTGGTCTAGTTTTCTTATTAGGATGCTGTTTACTTTCCATGCCTAGTATTGTAGGATGGTGTGATTGTTGTTCTAACATGATGTTATGCTGTAGACTATTTAGCCAAGTAGTTATTGAGGTTTAATTTGGCCGATACGCGCTGCCATTCTTGCTTGACTTACACAATGCCGTGAGAACCTGGTGTAGCAGACCATAGGAAGAATGGACATAAGGGATTCTCTAGGGTGTTTGTTTTTACTGTTACGATGTTAGACCATTGGGAGAATTGATGTAAGTGCTTCCTCAGAGTGTCTGTAGTTCCTCGATGCAGGATACAGGGGGAATGTGATGTAAGTGATTCCCTAGAGTGCCTTTAGTTACCGATACGAGACTATATGGAGAATTGACAATGAGTGCTTCCCCAGATAGTCTATTCTAAAGCTTAACCAGAGGGGTTAGACTGATTGTACTACCTTGAGGGTTTCTTGTGTTTCTAGGTAGGACCAGAGGGGATAGGCTGTAAGTACCTACCAGAGGGTTACCTGTTGTGTTTAGCTACTTGCTTGTGTTTCTAGGTAGGACCAGAGGATATAGGCTTTGAGTACTTCCCATAGGGTTAACTGTTGTGTTTAGAAACTTTATTGTGTTGCTAGGTAGGACCAGAGGGGGTAGGCTGTGAGTACTTCCTAGAGGGTTACCTGTTTGTGTTTACCTGCTTTGGTTAACTGTTTCTTGATATATGAAATTGAATGCATTGGAACTGTGGATTGTTTATTGCTGATTACATTCTTTATTATTGCTTCCTTTTTCTCATTACCTGCCATATATTCACTGACTGTTAGGAACAAATCTTGTGGTGGTTTTCTACTAGGATTTAGTCTCACACCCTATTTGGGCCATGATTTTGAGCCCAAACAGATTATATTACTACAAGTATAGAAAAGGGAAAGAGCCCTTCTACTTCAGGTACTTGACTGCTGAGGAGCTGGAGAGCATGAGACCAAGTTGAGGCTTGAGATGCTGAGAAGTTTACTTATTTTCTTTTTTAATTCAGTTTAGTACTGTATTACATCATTGTGATGTGTTTGGTTGCTTTCCTAGACATATGTACCATGCATCATTTTTATATATATGCTCCAGCTGTTTATTTCTTCATACTTCTGCTGTTTCTTGTTGTTTGATATTATTATTTCTTCCACTATTATTATCTGTTTCTCTTCTACTATGTTACTATGACAATGAGGGCATAGTTTTCCCACTATCACACCCAAGGCCCTCTCTTCTAGTTGGTAGCCTCTGGCATTAGGGGAAATGCGCTTGAGGCCATGTGACCAATCGAGTATGGGGCGCCTCTGGGTGGATTCCAGAATCGGAAGTTAAAAAGTGGTATCAAAGGTGTTTCTTTTCTTTGAATTAATGTCGAGAGCATATAGTTAGGGATAGGAAAGAATAGTTACTTGGTAATAAGCTATTCAAGAGAGTATCTAACCCGTGTATAGGGAAAATCCAATTTACATCATATTGCAATTTTTCTGGTTTTTCAATTTTACAGTTGGTTTTATTTTCACCATTGGGTGACTCACATGTTTTGTGGTGTTATTGTTGATGTTATTGAGGTTATATTTTTGTTGAAACCCGATGATATGAGGGTATTCCATCTCATGCATCATATAGGCACCTTCTAGAAATCACATGTCATGCATTTTTTCCATGCCATTTAGGATGCATTAGCGATCGCATGTTGTTGTGATAGATGTTGTGATAGACATGCATGATGTTTGTGATAGATGCCTTGATATAATACCTACTGTTTGATAGGGTATTGGTTGTGTAAGGTTCTGTTTGAATGAACAGTAAACTTTGGTTCTTGAGGTGTTTTGGGCCCTCATGGACTAGAATTTGGTGGATTATTGCCCGGTTATCCTTGTTTATAACATGTATAAGATTCCAAAATTTGATTCCCGGGGAGTATGGGCCCTCAAGGATCAGAATTTGGCACTTTAATGTCCGTTTTAGTGTTTTTTGGGTTTCAAAGTAGTTTTGAGGCTTACTGTCTAAAAAAACTCAGAATAGATGTCGTGTAATGTTGAATACATTCCATGTGTTCTTCTATTCGTGAAGAAACTGTTTTTTCTTAAGTACATGTCGTGTACTGTATGTACACATAGTGTAGTCTCTAACCGAGTCTCAGACTATGTGGGTAGGGGGTGGGGCTGGGTGAAGGGGGTGGAGCTAGGTGCAGGGGGAGGAGGGGCTGGGTGTAGGGGTGGGGATGTGTGCTTGGGGGGGTGCTGGGTGCGGGGGGGGGGGGGGTGAAGGGGGTGGGGGGGGGGGGGGTCGGGCTGGGTGCGGGGCTGGGGGGGGGGGGTGGAGTGATTGGGGGTGGGGATGGGTGTAGGGGGTGGGGTTGGGTGCAGGGAGGGTGGGGATGGGTGCTGGGGGGAGGGGGGCTGTGTGCTGGGGGGTGGGGTTGGGTGTAGGGTTGGGTGCAGGGTGGGTGGGGCTGGGTGCAGGGAGGGGGGGCTAGGTGCTGGGGGGTGGGGTTGGGTGCAGGTTGGGGGGATGTGTGCAGGGGGGAGGGGGGATGGGTGCAGGGGGGTGCTTGTGGATGGGGCTGGGTGCTTGGGGGTGGGGCTGGGTGCAAGGGGCTGGGGCTGGGTGCAGGGAGGGGGGGGGGCTGGGTGCTGGGGGATGGGGCTGGGTGTAGGGGGTGGGGCTGGGTGTAGGGGGGTGGGGCTGGGTGCAGGTAGGGGGGCTGGGTGTAGGGGGAAGGGGGGTCTGAGTGCTAGGGGTGGGGCTGGGTGGAGGGGGGTGAGTGCTTGGGGGTGGGGGTGGGTGCAGGGGGTGGGTCTCGGTGTAGGGCGGGGGAGGGCGGAAGGGGGGGGGGGGGGTGCAGGGTGCTGGGGATGGGTGCGGGGGGGGGGGGGGGGGTGGCTGGGTGCTGGGGGGTGATGCTGGGTGTAGGGAGGGGGGGGGTGGGGGTGGGTGGGGGGGCACTTGGTGTTTTTTGGATATGCAAATTAGTGTTCATGGAAATGTTATAAGCTCATGTATGACTGAAACTTTGAATGTGTTTGGTTTCATGACGTTATTTGGAGTTGGGTTGCAGGTATGGGATTCCATGGATCTTGTATTGCCTGAAGGTATGTTTCACTAAGGTGTTTTTTTACACGTGTTTTCAAAGAATTATCATGGTTGTTTTCTGTCTATGATTTTTTTTAGTAAGCTATGTGTGTATATTGTTTAAAATACAATGATTATTACATTCAAACTGCTCATAGCATAATAAAAGAAACACCTTTCAATTTGTATTCAAATGAACATATATGAATAATGAACTCTACAACCAGTTTAAACTATGGAAATGAATTTTGAATACAGGTTAAACACCTTTCAATTTGTATTCAAATCATATTAATTATATTTTGTACATGTGTAGGGAAACAAGAAGACAAGGGTGTGCTGATATCAACATATATGACTATGTCATGCAAGGTTTTCTTAGAAAAGGAAAAGAAGACCATGGCTTTAATTTCCACAGAATGATGACTGAAAGTGGATTTACCCCAAGTAGTATTACTTGTGATTCCGAAGGAGTGATCATTTATCTCTACTAATATCTCATTTAAAGAAATCATTCTCATAATTATTGTGCTTGTATGACATGGATGTTTAAGGTGTGTTTTTTTGAGAGCATAAACATTAGGCAATTATTACCCTTATATTATTTAATATTTTAATTTCTATAACATAAAACATCTAATAATTTTCTCAATCCTATTAAGCAGGTTTTTTTATTTTTAGTAGAAGCATTAAACGCAAGGAAATTGATGATCAATCCCAATATTCCAATATTTGGAACCATCAAAAACATGTTCGAATACATATTTACATTATTATCACTAGAATAAAACTAGCAGTGGTTAAGTAGCAATGCTTACATTAGCACATATTCTACTGTAACCTTTATATTAGGAGTGTTTACACTAGCATCCCATACTAACAACAATGTTTACACTTGAAAAGTTTACATTTTTACACATTTGGATTCATTAGTAGCAACAATACACTATCATTTCTTACAGGAGTGGTATTCACACTAGAAATGTTTATACTAACATCATTACAGTAGAAGTGGTTACATTATTAGTTCTTAGACTAGAAATACTTACATTGGAACTGTTAGTAGCAACATTACATGTACAAACACCTTTTCATAATGCATATGTCTGGGAAATACAAGGGTGAAAAATTTGGGAAACATGGGAAGAATCCTGCTGAAGCTCTGTCTGCAATGACACGAGCAGCCCCCTCATTAGTGTCGGGGAAGAGGAGACAGGTATGTTGTAGTTGAGTTTTAATTTTATATTCTTTATCACATCATCCACTTAGGCCTTTTACCACTTTTTATAGATAGAGGGTACTTATATTCTACGAAGGGGGCGAGAAGGGCACTGTAGGTGGATACGTGGTTTTCTTTGCAGGGGAGGGAGATCAGGGTAGTTGAGGGATTGATAGTGTGTTTCATTTTTGTATGCTTTTACTGTGTTGCATCTATATATTTTCTTTTCCTTCTACATGGATGTTTGACATACAGATAGTTCATGCCAAAATTTTATTTTTTTTCTGCTGCTGTATTAATTAATTGTTTGTGGGGGTGATTAATCCCTTGTTCAAGACACCAAACACATATAAATATCTCCAAATCATGAATGCCATTTCATTATGAAATTCTCCATTCATAACTTCACCCTCGGTCCTCTTCCAAGAATTCTTCTTTATGTTAACACATTTAATGTACTCTTCATATATAAATTTTCAATACATCTTCATGCAATAAATATTCATGCCATTATTCTTGACAAAGCCCATGCCTCTTTAATCAAACATACCTCATTCATACCTCATATATTTTCCACAAATCCAACCAATCAAGCCTTGATTTCAATAATCACCCCTTTGGATGATCCTGTTTTTGAATTAGTTTCCTCTGGTAAAGAGGTTAGTGGCTATATTCCTCCCATTCAAGAGAAGGTGAAAAATACTATCTTATGGGATGATATAGTATATGTGTCTCATCCAGCCTATGAGGAAATTTATCTTAAAGATGCTCTATCAAGGGTCATCTTTGATTAACATCTTGGAGAAGCATCCAAGCATAGTAAAGATGAAATGAAATATGATGCGCAAACTGAGGTGGATTCTAATTACTGGTAAGAGTAATGAACGATTTCTTCAAAGAACTGGAAAGGTAAGTCAAAGACAATGGCCTCCACTTTAGGGAAAGGTGAACTATCTTCTAAACCAAAGAATAGTGATGATCAGATCTGTGATAGTATTCCACGAGTCTTCTGATCAATGTTGAGACTGACTAATCACAATTTCTGCCGGCAGGGCGATGGCCATAATGTAGCCTCGCCTCCTCCCACTCCCTTCGCTCCTGTCTGGAAGATGCTACCTCACGGATGTCAAAAGACCGGGCTAACACTCTGTGGTCACACTGTAGTCATGCTGTGATCATGCCACAGTCACACCGCGGTCACGCCACGATCAAGCTATGGTCAAGCCATAGACACACTGCAGTCACACCGCAATAATCCTGTGATTTGGCCCTGCTCTAGGATGACACCCTGTGATAGTTCATAGTCCTATTAGAATTTGATGTATGATACCTAGATAGAGTTTTAAATACATTACCCACCCATAGTTAATGGGGAGGGAGGCCCTCAGGTAGAAAATTTCTGGATTGAGTCTCTCATGAAAATATTTAGTCACCTGTAGACAACATTGGAGATAAGGGTGAAGCTTGCTACTTGTATTCTACAAGTTCCATCTAAGTGCTCGAGGGACATCATAGTAAATGTTGGACAATAATAAAACTTGAGAATACTTTTATAATGATATTTGTATTTGGAAAGGTTTCCTTCAGAGTTTGATATTTTTATGATCCCGATGATCGGAAGAGTGTTTGACCCTTGTAGAGAAAATTCTTCTACATAATGTTTTTTTTTTCTATGTGAGAACAGTAAAAAAACAAACCTCATATAGTGTAGTTGGATCTTTCTACAACAATGGGGAAGATGATGGATGATCAACTCTGTAATATTATTCCATGAGTCTTGTGATCAATGTTGAGACTGACTAATCACACTTTCTGCTAGCGGGGCAATGACCAAAATTATGACCCGCCTCCTCTTGCTCCCTTCACTCTTGGTTGGAAGATGTTTCCCTATGGATGTTGCTGGACCGGGCCAACTGACCATGGTCATGCCGCGATCACGCCATGGTCACACCGTGTTCACATCGCGATCATGCGACTATCACGCCGCGGTCACCCCATTGTCACGCCGTGATCACGCCTTGGTTACGCCACGGTCATGCCACGATCACGCCGCGGTCACACCGCAGTAATGCCGTGATTTGGCCCTACTCTAGGATGACACCCCGCATCAGTTCTCAATCCTATCAGAATTTGATTTATGATACCTAGATAGAGTTTTATATACATTACCCACCCATAGTTAATGGGGAGGGAGTCCCTCAGGTTGAAAATCTCGGGATTGAGTCTCTCATGAAAATATTTAGTCACTTGTAGACAACAATAGAGATGAGGGTGAAGCTTGCTACTTGTATTCTAAAAGGACCATATAAGTTCTCAAGGGATATCATATTAAATTCTGGACAATAAGAATACTTGATAAAACTTATATAATGATATTTTTATTTGGAAAAGTGTCCTTTAGAGTTTTATTTTTTATGATCTAGAGGATCTGATGAGTGTTTTAACCCTTGTAGAGAAAATTCTTCTACATTATCTTTTTTTGTTTGTGAGAAATGTAAACAACACACACCTCATATATTGTAGTTGGAGATTTCTACAACAATGGGGAATCTGATGGATGATCAGCTCTGTGATAGTATTCCGTGAGTCTTGTGATCAATGTTGAGACTGACTAATCACAATTTCTTCCAGCGGGGCGACGACCAGAATGTGGCCCCGCCTCATCTCACTCCCTTCGCTCCTGGCCAAATGATTCTACCCCAAAGATGTCACTAGACTGAGCCAACTGACCGTGGTCATTACGCGGGCACACCATAGTCATGTTGCGGTCACGCCGCGGTCACGCCGCTGTAATGCCGTGATTTGGCCTTGCTCTAGGACGACACGCCGTGGCGGTTTGCAGTCCTATCCGAATTCTATGTATGATACCTAGATAGAGTTTTAGATACATTACCCACCCATAGTTAATGTGGAGGGAGTCCCTCAGGTAGAAAATCTCGTGATTGAGTCTCTAATGAAAATATTTAGTCACCTATAGACAACATTGGACATGAGTGTGAATCTTGCTACTTATATTTTACAAGGACCATCTAAGTGCTTGAGGGACATCATAGTAAATTTTGGACAATAATAATACTTGAGAATAATTTTATAATGATATTTTTATTTCAAAAAGTTTCTTTCAGAGTTTGATATTTTTATGATCTTGATGATCTGATGAGTGTTTTGACCCTTGTAGAGAAAATGCTTCTACATTATCTTTTTTTTTCTGTGTGAGAACAGTAAACAACACACACCTCATATAGTGTAGTTGGATTTTTCTACAAAAATGGGTAATATAATGGATGATCAGCTCTCTGATAGTATTCCATGAGTCTTGTGATCAATTTTGAGACAGACTAATCACAATTTCTGCTGGCGGGGCGACGATAGGAATGTTGCCTCGCCTCCTCCTGGTCCCTTTGCTCCTGGATGGAAGATGCTACCCCGCAGATGTCGCTGGACTGAGCCAACACGCCGCGGTCACACCGTAGTCTTTCCGCGGTCACGCCGCGGTCACACCACAGTCACGTCGCGGTCACGCCGCAGTCACGCCGCCCTCACACCACGGTCACGCCGCGGTCACGCCGCGGTCATGCCGCGGTCACGTCGCAGTCACACTGCGGCCACCTGCAATCCAGTGCACACTAGTCACCACACCATCCCCCACCCCAGCCTCTTTCAAAACACTCATTCCAGCCCTCTTCCACCTATAAAACACCCCCAACCCCCAGTTCCAGCCCACACCAGCCTCCTGCCATCCCTTTGTCGCCTACCTTCCTGCCCGCACCAGCCACTCCAGCCCGCACCAGCCCCCAGACTCCTTCATTCCATCCCACACCAACCCCTTTACACCTATAAAACAACTGCATACCACTTGTTCCAACCAGAACTAGCCCCCTGCCAGCCCCTGCCACCTGCATTCCAACCCGCACCAGCCACTTCATCCCAAACCAGCCAGAGAAACCAACCACAACAGCCAAAAACCCCATCCCCTACACATCACCAGCCCACACCCAGCTTCACAATAAACCAAAACCCCATCCAATAGAAAAACACTACCACTACATACATCCAAAAGAAATATCCTAAAAAATCAATACTCTATCTCCCATCCAAACCACACCTCCAGCACAGAAAAAATAGCAGGCCACCCCCAGAGGAATCTAGCAAAGGACCTTTCCATAGAAAATTCCTAAGGGTGGATTCAATGGATTTGGCCACTCTCTTGGGTAAAATGAAGTGATAACACCAATAAGCTTTCATACTAAAAATAACTGATTGAACAAGTTGTAACCACCCATCATAGGAGATAGAGTTATTAGTCAAAACTTTAACTATTCTAACAATTTTCTCTTCCAAGACCACACAATCAGAAGCTCTAAGCTTGGAAGTGATGAAGGGAACTCTCAGATAACAAAGATGAAGAGACCCATTCCTTACCACCATAATAGCCTCAATATAATAAAAAACATCAGGAGAGATACCAACCACAAACATTAGGGACTTCAAAATATTAACATTTAATCCAGACAGGGATGAAAAAAGATCCAAAGCATGCAGATGAAGGAATTTTTCACTGGAGTACCATGGTTCTCATTTTTTCCTAGGGAGATTATGTATTAGTCATTTTTAGGGGGTTTATAATAAAATAAAAAGTCGTATTACTAACTTCCAGAACCACTTTTTATCCTTCGGTGGAAGAATTACACTGGTGAATTTCATCCTTAGCTCTATTATGATTCACATGTTATTGGTCTGAATGGATTCAAAAGTTATGTTGGGGAATATTTAAAAGATAATGAATTATTTCATATTGTATTCCCATGGGGATTGAAGATTTTCTTATGGCTATGTGGATGATGATGGCCAGACTACTGGTAGATGGTGGTATCAACTTATGCAGTGTCGAGGGATCAATGCACATTCTGTAAGCTAAGTTTTCTTGAAAGGTTCTTGAAGGTTGTTCTCTATGGGGAGATTTCATATCTGTCATAGTATTGATCTGACCTTGAAGAACCTGGGGGGAAAGTCTCATGGATGTGGAAGGAGTTGCATGGGAACATTCTAGTTCTCATGAATCAGTCTCGATGGATTGTGGAATGAGGAAACATAAACATCTGGTTCAAAAACTGGGCAGGTTCCCCTCTTGGCTTTCTGGGCTGTCCGACTCCCAACATTTTGTTTTCCAAGGCATGTTGTCACCCCTATTTTACACAGGTTGTTCTTAACCACCATCAAAGTTAATGTTTTGATAACATTATTATATCTTCTTAAATGGAATGTTTAGTCTTCACGAAGTCTCCAATGGAGGTTTTCCTAGACAAGTAGGTCTATACATCAGATTCCAAATGGTATCACTGGTGGTGAAAATATTTATTGGTGTAAAGAAATACCGATTAAATGTAACTTGTTGGTTTGGTGGATCAATAGAAATTGTATTCCTATGAATAAAACTATCAGTAGAATAGGGGAGGGTGCAGGTGGGGTGTCTAGGAGGGGATGTCTAGGGGGTGTCCAAGGGCTGTCTGGGGGGAGGGATTCTGTAGGGAAGGGGGTAGGGTGCAGGTGGGGTGTCTAGGGGGGCTGTCCAGGGGGGTGTCCAAGGGCTATCTGGGGGGTCTGTAGGGTAGGGGGAGGTTTTAGGTGGGGTGTCTAGGAGGGGGTGTCCAAGGTCTGTGGGGGGGGGGGGGGGTGTCCAAGGGGGGTTATCCAGGAGGGGTGTATAGGGGGGTGTCTAGGGGGGAGGGGGTGTCCAGTGGGGGTGTAAGGGGGATATCCAGGGGTGCAAGGGAGCTGTCCAGGGGAGCATGGGGGTGTTTAAGGGGGTTTTCCAGGGGCATGGGGGTGTAGGGGGTGTCCATACCTTCTGAGCATTTCAAAAATAAAACTCCACTTTATTGTATCAAATTCCTTTGAGATATCAAGATTTAAAGAAAATTTCCCATGTTTAACCTTTTTTTCATGATGTTAACACATTCATAGGTAGTTCTAAATATTCATACTAGGGATAAAGCCAAACTGATTTGAAGAGATAAAGCCACGAGTAATGGGACCTAACCTCATAGTAATAATTTTGCTAATGATTTTTGGAAAGGTATTCCCAATAGAAATAGGTCTGAAATCCTTTACATCCACAACATTTTTCTTCTTTGGGATCAGGGAAATAAAATTGGAGTTGATTCCATAGGGCATTGAGGCGTGCTTAAAGAACTCCCTCATAGCGTTAAGGAGATCATCACGAACTATGTCCCAGTAGAACATAAAGAATATGAAAACACTGTATTCTTCATTTAAGACTCCAAATACTATGGAATCTATATTACCAAAAATATTTATTCAAAACATCACTAGAATTAGACCTAAAAACTTGATTCATGAAACCATATGAACCATGCCAGAGTTTAATTCACATGCTGCATATTTTTCCTCATGAACACTACCTGTTATCCTACTTTTCCACACATAGAGCCATAGTTACCATTCTATAACTACTTCATGAAAGCTTCTGACTCCCTGTGCAATAATATTTATATTTTCCATTGAAATGTTGTGTAACCTCAGCCTACTAAACCAGTTAAAAATTTCTCCATCATTCATGTATTTTAAATCAGTTACAGATTTTATATATTAAGATCATTTACAGCTTTAATATATCAGCCACCTCTTTAATTCAACTAGTGAACATGATCCACATCCAATTTCCAACCTGTATCAACTTTCATCCATGCTCCAAACACATATCAATATCTCCAAATCATGAATTTCATTTCATTATGAAATTCTTCCATGCATACCTTCACCCTCGGTTCTCTCCCAAGAGTTTTTCTTTATGTTAATACATCGAATGCACTCTTCATATGTATATTTTCAAAACAACTTCAACACATCTTCATGCAATAGATCTTCATGCCATTATTTTTGACAAAGCCCATTCCTCTTTAATAAAACATACCTCATTCATACCTCATATATTTTCCACAAATCCATCCAAACAAGACTTAGTTTCAACAATACCCCCCTTTGGATGATCCTGTTCTTAAATCCCATGCATCTACTCTTGTTTCTTTGTTAAGGATGGAAACAAAAAAGATTCCATTCCCTTAACCCCTTCTCTTAATGTACACTGGGTTGGGAATGCTACAACCTTGTCTTATAAGAAGTCTATTAGTAAAAATACTTCTTCGAGGGATAGTCACAAGGTTTCATCTTTTTATAATCCCATGAAAAATAAGGTAGAGAGCACACTGGGCACATAACTAGCTCATCATGTTAAAGGGACTCAAAAATTAAAGGTGAGTATTCATGCCAAAAACTTTTGTTTACTATAGCAACCCAATTCAGGTTACTATAGCAACCCAGTGCAGCAAGGATGTATTTTTTTCATCCTCTATCAGACTTTCTTTAGATTTAATAAGAGATAAATGATTTTGATGCTTCGTCATTAAGAATTTATTTAGGACTTTTCTGATAAGATATTTTTTTCTTCTTTGAACACTTTAGCCAGCTCTGCTTATGTTTTAACAAGTGAAAACAATGCATTGTGGTTCCATTGTTTTTGCATTCTGGTTTTCATTGTTTCACAGGGGGTGGGGGATGGTTGCAGGGAGGGTGGGCTGGGTGCAGAAGGGTTGGGGGCAGTGGGGGTGGAGGTGGGCAGTGGGGGGGGGGGGGTAGTGGGGGGTGAAGGTTGGGGGGCGGTTTGGGTGAAGGGGGCTGGGGGTGTGGGGGTGCTGGAGGAGGGGTGTCTATGGGGGGAGGGGGTGCCTATGTGACGGGGGTGTCTAGGGGTGTCTGGGGGGGGGGGGGGTACAGGGGGTTGTCTAGGGGAGAGGGGGGTCTAGTGGGGGGGGGGGGTGTCAAGGAGTGGGTGTCCAGTGGGGGGTGTCTAGGGGGGTCCAGGGGGTGTCCAGTGGGGGGTGTCCAAGGTGGGTACCTGCTGTTTTTGGGGGGTGTGAAAGGGGGTTCTGTCTAGGGGGAGAGTGGGGGGTGTGCAAGGGGGGAGGGAGTGTGCTGGGGGGTCTATCCAGGGGGGAGGGAGTGGCTGTAATGGGAGTGGGGGGTGTCCAGGGGGAGTCCAGGTGGTGTTCAGGGGGTGTCCAGGGGGTGTCCAAGGTGGGTGTCCAAGGTGGGAAGCTGCTGTTTATGGGGGGGTGAAAGGGGGTTCTGTCCAGGGGGAGAGTGGGGGTGTGCAAGGGGGAGGGGGGTTCATCTAGGGTGGAAGGGAGGGGCTGCAAGGAGAGTGGGGAGGGGTATCCAGGGGGTTTGTCTAGGGGGAATAGAGGGGATACAGGGAGAGTGGAGAGGGGTGTCCAGGGGCTGTCCAAGGGGTGTCCAAGGGGTGTCCAATGCAACTAGACATTCCTTTAAATCTGATCTAAAACTTGAAATAATGATCAACTACCTCACTGTAAGCTTTCACCTTGAAAAAAAATACCAGAGAATAAATTTCTATCTGTAGTCCCATCTCAAACTTCTGAGATTTCATCTAATAATTTGAAATGATCTAGGGTGTGTAATGCAATAGTTTAGAAAAATGATTGGTATACTCCATCATTGATCAACCAACTTTGGAAATATAAATATACTCCCGGGATATGGAATAAGCTAGGACCTCAGGACACTTATTATCTTTTAAAATGATCTTGAAATATTTCAACATATCTCTACGGTCATCCTAGTTTGAACCACTGAGTCCCAATGTCTTCGATTAGGACCCTTTAATAAGAACAAAACACATTTTACTCTGACAACCTCAAGATTTTCATCAAATTCAAACATTATCACTGTCTTTTAAAGTCACTCCTCTTCATCATAGGGTTCAACATTACCTCAAAATGTGTGAGGCATTTTCTGGAGAAACCCTAAAGCATTGTCCTTTATAGGAACTAGTTCAGCTTCCCTAACCATAACAGGATTGAAACCCGCTCCCTTCCCAAAATCTTGAATAGACCATACCAGAACATACACTAATCTCTGATCAATTTTTTAGGTAGAACACCCTTTGTCATCTTCCCACAGTTTTACAAGAAGTCTCGTGGGTTTTAAGGGGAGGGGTGCTATCCAGGAGGGGGGGGGGGTATGTCCAGGGGACAAGGGGGGGGGGGGGATGGGGATATAGGTCCTGTGTGTGTGTGTGTGTGGGGGGGGGGGGGGTTCTATCTAGGGGGGCTGCAGGTCCAGTGGGGGGCTATAGTGGGGGGTCTGTCCAGGGGGTGCTATAGGTCCGGGGGGGGGGGGGGGTTACAGGGGGGTCTGTACAGGGGAAAGGGAGGGGGGATGAATGTCCAGGTGGGAAGGGGATGCAGGTCCAGTGGTGGGTTGCATGGGGGAGGGGTTTTAGGTACAGGGGGTCTGTCCAGGGGGAAGGGAGGGGTTGCATGTCCAGTGGAAGCTGTAGGGAGGGGGTCTGTCTAGGGGGAAGGGGGGTGTAGGTCTAGTGGGGGGCTACAAGGGGGTCTGTCCAGGGGGAAGTGTAATAACCCTAACTTTCTTTAATGGAAATCCCTCTTGATCTAATTAAAAGTCTATTTATGTAAAATGTTTATATAAAATGTCAAATTATTTGGTTTTATTTTAATAATTGTGATCGTTGCTAATATAGCCGTTAAATAATGATCACATGATTAGTATAAATATAAGGTTTTAACAAATCCAATTTACTCAGACAAAGGAAGCAATGACATCGTCCAGTAGACATGCCCCATATGAAGCCCATTTTTCAGAGCTCATAAAGGAGGTGGCGTCATTGGGATTCGCTCTTGGAAAAGCCCAAGCCGAGCATGAATATGTCAATATTGATTGGAACCATCTATGGGAGAAGTGGAAGTTGATAGAGATCACCAAGCGTGTAATGTTATGCGAGCCACCCCAAGGGTCTGTCACCATCACACAGCTTACTCTTCAGTCTTACGCGGCTGTTTTAAGGGATTATGTAACATATCCCTAGTACTATGGTTATGTACATTATTTTTTTATATAATAATAATTATAGTTTCATTTTATTATTGTTACCTTGTAAATAGTTTTTAAAGCACAAATAGTATTTTTAGTTAGTGTTCAACAAAGAAAGCTATTTTGATGAATTAATGGATTTTTGAATTAAATAACATTTTAATAAATTATTATTATTATTAAATTAATTTTTATTAAATATAAATTATCGTATAATTTTATGAATGCAATTGTAATTTTTATTAAGGTTTGAAAGCCATTTTTTTTCAAAACCCATGAATTTTTGATAAATATTGATTTTTATTTTAAAAGTAAAAATTAACATATTTTGAAAATTATTTAGATAAAATGAATATTATTTCTAGAATTAGGATGTCAAAATTATCCAATGGTGAATAATTCATAATTTTCTAAGACAGTCGAATTTTTGGGTAAAAATTATATACCGTTTAAATATATAATGTGTTTTATGACATCATAATGACCAAATAGTGATGTAATAAAATACTATAAACCACATGTTAAGAAAATATATGTTTTACCATTATAATAATGTGATTTTGGGTTTGTTTGATTTATTTTACAATGCCTTAGTGGACCCTTCATGACTTATTAAACATTTTGTCTTTTTAAATTTATTTCCTTGGGAGTGTGAATCACCTCCACATAAGCAACCCCATTATTTTAAGAGGTTCGTACTTTGGTCTTATAAAATATTTTTTTTTCAATTCCCTTTTCCAAAAACCATGTGCAAAAACCATGGGTTGGTTTGTGGTTTGGATTAGTTTAACGTGAGGGTCCCAAACCTAAATAATAAAGAATTCCCTCAACTTTCCTATATAAACCCACCCAAGATCCCACTTCCTCCCCACTAAAATACTTTGTATTTAATCCAACCTATTCACTCCTATTTCTAGAATCCTCCCAAGGTTCTCCAAGCTCCCAAGAAGCCTCTCTCAATCCTTTGGAAGCACACTTCCAAGTAAGAGTTTTTATTCCTTTCTCATTTTTGTCCAATTTTCTTAATATTGTTATGCCCTTTTAATTTCTATTATAAATGTTGGGTTATGGTTTCAAACCTCACCCATACTTTACTATTTATGTTTTAATGATGGGAGACCCCTTTCTCTCTCATTAAATTCCTCCAATGTACACCCGTTACTATGCCGAAATTCCGAAAAGAATTTCTCTCTCTTCACTTACATTCAAGAAATTATTTTGTATCATGAATCTAAATTCCATTAAAATTGTTGGGATATGTATCTATATGACACCATTAATATATATTTCATGTAAATATGATGAGACACCCCTTTCTCTCTCATAAACCATTCTTATGAGTTCTTATGTCACGTTGTTATGCTGCCAAAATTGTACTGTGTTTTTCCCAGCCAAAGTCATTATGTAGTGATTACTATGCCCATTTCTCTATCAAGGGTATTCACCTTTATAAACATTTACTTATTTATTAAATAGTTTCATGTATGTATTCCAAATTCCTTTATAATGGAATAAAACATTATGTTGAATGATTCAATGTTTTATGATCCATGTGGCACACTTATGCATGAAATGAAATGTTTAAGAAGGGTGCACCCTTATAGAGCTCCAATGCATTGGGTAAAGTATAGTATCATGATACGTCATGTGTAATGGGTTTTGACTCATGCTAATTCAAGTTCAACGAGGTTTTACTCATGATTCATGTGCAATGAGGATTTACTCATGCTCCATGTGCATTGAGCCTTGGCTCATGATAATTCCATGTTAAGTGCTGTTGCCACATTTCCATGTTATGATTATCATGATTTATTATGCCTTTATGTTTATGCTTCTATTTTTCTCTATTGATATGCCTATTTCCTAACATGTATTGTATTCCTCATGTTATTCCATGATTATTCTTTTACTGGGCTTTATAGCTCACCCTTTTCTTATGCATGTCCTCAGGTTATCCCATGCAATGCTAAGTACGGGGGAATGTAGTGGCCACGTAAAGGGAGTTTTCAATAAAGATGTTGTATTTCATGTTTTAAGTTGTTATGTAATGATCCTAATCCCCAAAGACACTATACCTCTCGATCTTCTATGTTGTATCAAGTGAAGTTTATGTAATAAATTATGTTTAATTGTGTAATAAAAAGTAGGGTTATCATAGTTGGTATCAAAGGATAGGTTTAGTTATTTTTTGGATTAATATTAGAAAACTCTAGTAAAGCCTTAAAGACAAGACTATGTATAATAAAAACATCCCTAAGTTTTTGTGAGTATTGATTAAGTGTTTTATCAAGAAAATACATCCCTGTCTGAATATGAGAAGGTAGAGGCGACTCTGGTACAGATGTACCTAGGGGTGAAAACCCCGATAAGGAGTTTCGAGCTTGACCCAGGGTATCCTAGTACACGAAAATGGGCCTTGCTGCACTCTTGGTTACAACACTCATATGGGATATACTTTGGTAAATTCACAAGCTTAGTATGAACCCTTATTAAGGGAATTAAAAAAATGACCCTAAGAATATATGTTAGAAGGTAGATCACGAATAACATAGATTGAAGCCTATAGATTCATAATTTAAAGAAATAAAAGTTATTTATAAGTCATTTGCTTTTGTATTTGGATTACTGTTTATGTGTTACCCCTAATTTTCCTTTTATTCCATCCAATGGTCGGTAATAGGAGGACTCGGGCTAGCAACCGATGTGAAGATCAATGTGATGACTATACTAATGAGACACCCAATCCAATGGGAGAAGGAATTGTGAACATTGTCATGATTCTCTCTTAGATAACTCAATCTTTGAATAGAAACATGGGATAAGAGGAATGTTAAACCCCCCTAAGAATGAACAAGTCACTATCGAGAGCTTCATGAGACAAAGGCCTCCTACTTTTAATGGATCATCCAATCCCTCAATCACTGAACAATGGATCAACTCCATTGAAAAGATATTCTCCATCCTTTAATGTTCTGAACAAGACAAGGTTCTACTAGATTCTTATAATATTGAGGGTAAAGCTAACCAATAGTGGACTTTGATAAAAAATACGAAGCCTGAGGAGGAGAATGAGGCGTTGGAATGGAAGGATTTTCAGAAGATGTTTTTTGATAAATATTTTTTGCGCACCCTCCAGCTTAAGATGGAAAGGGACTTCCTTGAACTCAAGAAAAAATATGATGAATCTATTGAAGCATACGAAGAAAAATTCAAAAGTCTTGCACGATACACTTTCATCTTTGTCGTTACCCCTGAATGCAAGGTTGACCACTTCTTCGGTGGGCGGAAACCTAGCCTACAGAAAGCATTGACGATCATGACTTCGACAGCTATGAGGAAATTTTCTGATGCACCCTCAAGGTTGAAATGGAGATTAGAGAATCTCAGGGGTATCATGGGGATAAGAAGAGTAATGTGGAATTCAATGATGGTGGTATAATGGATAAATCAAACGTTGTTAAGAAGATCCAGCACCCCAATTTTCAAAGGTGCGGAAAGAAACACCCCATAAATTTTCCTAAAGGGGATGAGGAAATGCTTTAGGTGTGGAAGAGAAGGGCTCCTAGATGTCAACTATTGGAAAGAAAAACCCACAGCTGCGATAGAGGAGAGGAACGATCCATTCGAACCTCAATGCATGGTTCATTGCTATAATTGAAAAGAACCAGGGCATCTTGTAAATCAGTTCCCTAATCCAAGGGTTTTCGGAGGCAACCAACAACCTCCAAGGAAGCAAGGGAGAACTTTTTCCATCACTAATACCGAAGTGAACCCCAACAATGAAGTGGTTATAGGTACGCTATTTATTCATTCAAGAATAGAAAAACACACTTTTTTATTCAGGTTTTACATATTCTTTTATATCTTGAAAGTTTAGTAGAACAATCCGAGCACCACCACAAATCATGGAAGTGAAGATGTCGGTGAGTATGAAAAATGGGAAAATCATTGAATCCCATGAATATAACTCCTCCCCTGTCATAATCTATGGATTGAACTTCCCAAAAAATCTCATCATACTCCCTCTGGTGGAATTTGAAGCAATTCATAGCATGGATTGGCTTTCCTTATATAGAGCCAACATAAATTGCTGTGAGAGGGAAATCACTCTCCATGTGGAGTATCGACCCCTGATTCTTTACAAGTGCAAGGAGTAAGATGAAACTTCTTTAGATCAATCATCTCAAGAGTGGATATTACTGCATTATGATCACACATATATGGCTCAGATGATTGAGTCCAAGGAAGCAACTATCCTTGAAGACATGCCTATTGTGAGGGAATTTGCTGAAGTGTTTCCTGAGGAATTTCCTGGTCTTCCTCCAAGAAGAGATGTTGAATTCTCAATTGATCTTATACCTGGGGAATTGAAAATATCCAAGAATATGTATAGAATGGATATTGTGGATCTTGAGGAGATGAAGAAACAACTACAGGAGAATCTGGATAAAGGCTTTATATGCCCAAGTGCTTCACCATGGGGTGCACCAGTCCTCTTCGTCAAGAATAAATATGGGTCAATGTGCCTTTTCATCGATTATCGTGAGCTTAACAAAATCACGATAAAGAACAAGTATCCTCTCCCACGAATAGATGACTTGTTCGAATCAGTTTCGTGAAGCACAATAATTCTCCAAGGTGGATTTGTGGTCTGGATATTATCAAGTAAGGGTGAAGAGGGAAGATATCCCAAGACTTCTTTTCGTACAAGATACGGGCACTATTAATTCATTGTAATGACTTTCTCACTCACTAATACTCCAAAAATCTTCATGGACTTGATGGATAGAGTCTTTAGAGATTACCTCGACAAATTTGTGATAGTATTTATAGATGATATTCTGATATACTCCAAAACCAAGGAGGATCATGAGGAGAATCTAAGAACTATACTAGAGACCTTGCGGAAGGAGAAGCTCTATGAAAAGTACAAAAGTGTGAGTTCTAGTTGAAGGAGGTCTCATTATTGGACCATATCATCACAAGCAATGGGATATCTATGGATATCTCCAAAATAGATTGAGGGATGGCTGAGTCCAACAATGGTAAAAAATATCCGTAGCTTCTTGGGGTTAGCTAGATATTATCGATGATTTGTGAGAAATTTCTCATAATTGTACAACCCTCTTACCAAGCTAACTCAGAAGGGATTAAATTTTCTTGGAGTGCTGAATGTGAAGAAAGCTTTAAGGAGTTGAAATAGAGGCTTATCGATGTGCCTGTGCTCACATTACCCACAAGTGGAGAACTTTTTTTGGTATTTAGTGATGCTTTGAGAAGGGCCTGGATGTGTGTTGATGCAAAATTAAAAATTCATTGCCTATGCTTCATGGCAATTGAAAGTTCATGAATAAAACTATCCAACACATGACCTCGAGTTGGCTGCAGTGATCTTCACTTTGAAAATTTGGCGGCATTATCTCTTTGGGTAGAAGTGTCAAATATATACGGACCACAAAAGCCTCAAGTATATATTCACACAGAAATAGATGAACATGCACCAATGAAGATGGTTAGATCTGATCAAAGACTACGAATGATCAATCCATTACCACCCTGGGAAATCGAACAAGGTGGGTAGATTCCCTAAGTATAAAGGACCAATGATTCTATCATTGATGAGAATTAAAAAGGCTCCAATCTTCTTATACTTGATGAAGATAGACATGGGAATCATAAATAAGGGAACATCATCAATCCTTTCATGAATGATTGCTCACCTGTCACTTTTGGAAAGGTTAAAGGATGGTCAAAAGGATGATGTAAGAATTTAGTAAAAAGTGGAAGATATCAGAAAAGGGAAATCCTCAGAGTTCAATGTTAATGAAGAGGGAATTGTGAGATTTGGGAAAATAATATGTGTTCTATCTATTCTGGAGATAAAGAAAGAACTTTTGGATGAAGCACATAGTTCAAATTTATCTATTCACCCAGGAAACACAAGATGTATCGAGATCTCCGAGAGCATTATTGGTGGGATAATATGAAGAAGAAGATCGCTGAATATACATAAAATTGCCTGGTGTGTCAGAAAGTGAAGGTAGAGAGGTAGAAGTCTAAAGGGATGATGCAACCATTGCCCATACCAGAATGGAAATGGGAGAACATCACCATGGACTTTGTCATCGAACTTCCGAAGACATCCAAAGCCAACAATGAAATCTGGGTTGTTGTGGATCATCTTACAAAGGCTTCACACTTCATTTCAATTCATGAGGATTTCTCATCGGATCAACTAGCACAGATATATATCAGGGAAGTGGTAAGGCTTCATGGGGTACCACTATCTATTATGTCTGATCGATATCCAAGATTCACCTCTACGTTTTGGAAGAGTATTCAACATGATCTGAATACTGAACTGAACTTTAGTACAGCCTATCATCCTCAAACTGATGGCCAATCCGAGCAGACTATCCAAACACTTGAAGAAATGTTGAGAGCATTCTCAATGTACTTTAAAGGGGGATGATATCAAAATCTTCCTCTAGTGGAGTTCTCTTATAATAATAGTTTCTACTCGAGCATCCAAATGGCACCATATGAAGCCCTTTATAGGAAAAGGTGAAGAACACCATCATGTTGGGATGAGGTCGGTGAGAGTAAGCTTCTTGGACCAGAAATGGTCGAAGAAATGGCGGAGAAGGTGAAAACCATTCAGAATCATATCAAGGCATCCTAGAGTCGACAAACGAGTTATGCAAATAACCATCGATGAGAACTTGAGTTTAAAGTTGGAGACATGTTATTTATATGCATATCTCCATGGAAGAAGGTCATGAGGTTTGGAAAGAAAGGGAAGTTAATCCCAAGGTACATCGGCCACTTTAAGATTCTTGATCGTGTCGGGGCTGTGGCCTATCGACTAGCACTTCCACCTACCATGGAAAAAGTACATGACGTCTTTCATGTATCCCTGTTAAGGAAGTACATACCAGACCCTTCACATGTACTCTCTTCAGAGGTGGTATAGTTAGAGGACAACCTTTCTTATGAGGAGCAAACAGTGAAGATCTTAGATAGTAGAAAAAAGTTCTATGAAATATGACAATGCCCCTCATCAAGGTGTTGTGGAAAAACCAGAAGTTTGAAGAAGCGATGTGGGAATTGGAGGAAATGATCAATCAGAGTTACCCACATCTGTTTTAGTGTGGGAAAGGAAATTTCGAGGGTGAATTTTTTTTAAGGGGAGAAGATTGTAACGACCCAAACTTTCATTAATGGAAATCCCTCTTGATCTAATTAAATTTATCTTTATGTAAAATGTTTATATAAAATGTAAAATTATTTGGTTTTATGTTAAGAATTGTGACCATTTCTAATACATCTGTTGAACAATGATGACATGATTAATATAAATATAGTGTTTTAACAAATCCAATTTACTCAGACAGAGGAAGCAATGGCCTCATCCAGTAGAAATGCCCCATAAAAATCCCATTTGCCAGAGATCAAAAAGGAAGTGGTGACATTGGGCTTCGCTCTTGACCAAGACCAAGATGAGCTTGAATATGTCAAGCTTGAATGAAACCATCTATGAGAGAAGTGGAAGTTGATAGAGATCACCACACGTGTAATGTTATCCGAGCCACCCCAAGAGTCCGTCACCATCACACACCTTACTCTTCGGTATTATGTGGCTGTTTTAAGGGGTTATGTAAAAAATCCCTAGTACTATAGTTATTTACATTATTTTTGTATATAATAATTAATATACTTTCATTTTATTATTGTTACCTTGTAAATATTTTTTAAAGAACAAATAGTTTTTTAGTTAGTGTTCAACTAAGAAATCTATTTTGATGAATTAATGGATTTTTGAATTAAATAATATTTTAATAAAACATTATTATTATTATTAAATTAATTTTTGTTAAATATAAATGATCGTATAATTTTATGAATGCAATTGTAATTTTTATTAAGGTTTGAAGGCCATTTTTGTCAAAACCCATGAATTTTCGATAAATGTTAGTTTTTGTTTTAAAAGTGAAAATTAACATATTTAGAAAATTATTTAGATATAATGAATATTATTTCTGGAATCAGGATTTCAAAATTATCCAATGGTGAATTTTTTATAATTTTCTGAGATAGTCAAATTTTTGGGTAAAAATTAAAAACCGTTTAAATATATAATGTGTTTTATGACATCATAATGACCCAATAGTGATGTAATAAAATAATATAAACCTCATTTTTGGACAATATATGTTTTAATATTAAAATAATGTGATTTTGGGTTTGTTTTATTTATTTTACAAAGCTTTAGTGTACCCTTCAAGACTTATTAAACATTTTGTCTTTTTAAATTGATTTCCTTGGGAGTGTGACTCATCTCCACATAAACAACCCCATTCTTTTAAGAAGTTAGGAATTTGAACTTATAATTTTTTTTTCACTTCCCTTTTCCAACAACCATGGGAAAAAACCATGGTACGGTTTGTGTTTTGGATTAGTTTAATGTGAGGGTCCCAAACTAAAGTAATAAAGAATTCCCTCACCATTCCTATATAAACCCACCCAAGATCCCACTTCCTCCCCACTAAAAGCCTTTAGAGTTAGTCCAACCTCTTCCCTCCTCTCTCTAGAATCCTCAAAAGGTGCCCCAAGATCCCAAGAAGCCTCTATCAAGCCTCTCTCAATCATTTAGAAGCACACTTCCAAGTAAGGGTTTTTCTTCCTTTCTCATTTTGTCCAATTTTCTTAATGTTGTTATGCCCTTTTAATTTCAATTATAAATGT
This sequence comes from Viscum album, assembly GCA_963277665.1. Lineage (NCBI taxonomy): Eukaryota > Viridiplantae > Streptophyta > Magnoliopsida > Santalales > Viscaceae > Viscum > Viscum album. Next base: position 2,088,193,726 of record OY728132.1, read on the forward strand.
TTGGGTATGGTTTCACACCTCCCCCATACTGACCTATTTATTTTTGAATTATGGGATTCCCCTTTCTCTCTCATTAAATTCCTCCCATGTACACCCATTACTATGCCGAAATTCCGAAAAGAATTTCTCTCTCTTCACTTACATTCAAGAAATTCTTTTGTATCATGAATCTAAATTCCATTAAAATTGTTTGAACATGTATCTATATGACCCCATTACTTTCCATTTTATGTAAATATGATGATTCACCCCTTTATCTCTCATAAACCATTCTTATGAGTTCTTATGTCACGTCGTTATGGTGCCAAAATCGTACCGCGTTTTTCCAAGCCAAAGTCATTATGTAGTGAATACCATGCCCATTTCTCTATTAAGGGTATTCACATTAATGAAAATTTACTTATTGTTTAAAGAGTTTCATATATTTATTCCACATTCTTTTATCCTAGAATAAAAGATTATGTTGAATGATTCAATGTTTTATGATCCATGTGGAACACTTATGCATGAAATGAAATGTTTAAGAAGGGTGCACCCTTATAGTGCTCCAATGCATTGGGAAAAGTATAGAATCATGATACATCATGTGAAATGGGTGTTTAATCATTCTAATTCAAGTGAAACAAGATTTTACTCATGCTTCATGTGCAATGATAATTTACTCATGCTCCATGTGCAATGAGCCTTGGTTCATGCTAATTCCATGTTAAGTGTTGTTTCACATTTCCATGTTATGATTATAATGCTTTACCATGCCTTTATTTTTATGCTTCTATTGTGCTCTATTGATAAGCCTATTGTCTAACATGTATTGTATTACTCATGTTATTACATGATTATTCCCTTACCAGGCTTTATAGATAACCCTTTTCTTATGCATGCCCTCAGGTTATCCCATGCAATACAAAGTACGAGGGAATGTAGTGGTCATGTAAAAGGAGTTTTCAATAAAGATGTTGTATTTCATGTTTTAAGTTGTTATGTAATGATCCTAAGACCCAAATACACTAGACCTGTCTATATTCTATGTTGTATCAAGTGAAGTTTAGGAAATAAATTATGTTTAATTGTGTAATAAAAAGCAGGGTTGTCATAGAAAGGGAGGGGCTGCAGGTTCAGTGGGGTGTTGCAGGGGGGGTCTGTCCAGGGGGGAAGGGAGGGGATTCAGGTCTAGTGGGGGGCTGTAGAGGTTAAGGATGGGCTTTAGGGGGGGGGGGTCTGTTCGGGGGGGGGGGATACAGGTCTAGTGGGGGTCTCCAGTGGGGGGCTGCAGGGGGGTATGTCCATGGGGGAAGGGAGGGGATGCAAGTTCCGGGGGGGGGGGGAGGTCTATCCAGGGGGAAGGGAGGGGATGTAGGTCTAGTGGGGGGCTTCAAGTTCATTGTTTCACATTGGTTAATGTGTCCTGCTTCTTTTTTTTTGGAAAACCATCTATACCCATGGTTCAACAAACCGTGGGTATATATGCTGCTGTGAAACTATCTATACCCACGGTTTGTTGAACTGTGGGTATGTTTGTTGTGAAAAAAAACTATCTATACCTACCTTTTACTTTACCATGGGTATATAATTTGGGCTATAAAAATGTATACCCACAGTTCTATAAACTGTGGGTATATATGTATACCTACGGTTTCCTAGAACCATGGGTAATATGAGATTTTAGTGGGATATATCCACGGTTTCTTTTGAACCGTGGGTATAGGACTATCTAGATGCCTCAGGAGTACACAGTTCATGAAACTCTGGTTATAGCCTATACCCATGGTTTCATGGACTATATCCACGGTTTGAAACCGTGGGTATAGGGAAATTTTCCAGTAGTGGAACTTGATGAAAACCATAAGACATGAGCAATGAAAAAAGAGGCATATCATAATAAAAAGAACATGAATCAAAACTTGAATATGTGGCTACTACATTTCATTTAGACATTCATGAACATATCACCAAGGTTTATCCCAAGGTGTCATAAAAATATTACCAAGGTTATTCATCAAGGTATCGTGAAACTTGTCATCTCTTGAGATTAAATTCTTTACCCAATGCATTAAAGCGCTATCAGGGCACACCCTTAAAATGTATTTAATTTAATGTGAGACACATATATCATAATAAAAAATTTCATAAATAACCCATGGAGAATAAAATAAATGTGTTTTATTTCAAAATCGTGATGTTTTAAATGTTCTTAAAAAACTTGATCATTATGTCATTTATAACCCATAGAAAGGGAGTGAGGGTTATATGTATGTCAATTATAGAATAAAATAGATCAAATTTATGTATTGATTAATGCCCTTGGAAATAAAAATATATTTGGGTATTCACATAAGTAATACAAGAAAATTTATTGAGAAAAAGATATAGATTTTTAGACGAAAATTCGGCAGCATAACTGCTATATAACATAGTTTTAGAAAATGCTAAAAAGAGAGGGGAGAAGATTCAACCACTCATAAAAACTCATAATACATTATGGGTATAAAATAAAATGAAATAAGATCATGGTATGGATATTTAAAGGAAATAACATATGAAAATGAAACTCGAAAGAAAAGAGAAGATGCGATTTATTTTACGAAAATTCGGCTGCCTAACAACGTCACTTATAAATTCAGAAAATACGTTGATGTGAGAGGAAAGGTTATATAATCATTTGTAAATGAAATGGAAATTAATAACAATATATAAGAACATACCCCCACATAAGAATATGGAAACTGGAAGACATAACTTATAGTAAATCATGACTAAAAAAGGAGGGTGAAAGGTTCCCTTATCTTGAATAGTAAATTCTAAAGCTTGAAGGTTGGGACCTTGGGGGGATTGAGGGAACCTTGGGAGGACTAATTGTGAGGTAAAAAGACTATAAATTAATTTAGCAGTATTTTTGAATGAAATGAATGAGGTAATGGCGTGGTATTTATAGCAAAAAAAGAGGGAATATCTAATTAATTTTCAAGGGACACCTCATCAGTGGTATTTGCAAAACCATGGGCTTGACCCTGGTATTTTCCCATGGTATTGGCCACTTGGGAAAAATAATAACACATATTACTATTCAAAAGTAGAACAAATTTATTACATCATGATTACATCATCAATGATGTCATTAAACACCCGAAACTCAAAATTGTATTTTTACTATTCACCAAAAATCAACTATTTCAGAAAAATCCCAAAAATTCACTCTAATATAATATTGATGATCTGAATTCAAAAATGAACTACATTTTATGAAAATAATTTTTTAAATATTTTTAATTTAATTTTTATATAAAATCATTATTTATTCCAAAAATACAACTTTAAAACTATAACTCTTTTTGTAACACCTTAAGGAAATAATCAAGGTCCCTTAAAATTATCATATAACTATAAGACAATAAAGTAACAATATATGATTACATTTTATGAAAATAAATTTCCATTTTAAATTATTAAATTAATCATAAAATTGTAAATAAAATATTTATGACATACAAAAATACCAAAAATTATACTATGATCATTTTTTCACTTTTAAGATGTCTAAAATGTATTTATACATTCATGGGTGAAGTTTCTATTTTTTTGGTCGATTTACTAGTCATTACTATTCATTACAATTCATTACTATTCATATGGGTCTAAAAATTAAGTTGATCTTATTATACTCTAAATTTCTTACTGAACACAACTATAGAAGACCATTTTTTGAAAATCAATTCACATTATTAATTATTTAAAGAATAAAAAAATATTTTAAAATACCACTTTTTTCCAAAATTCATTAATAATATGGAACTTCTATAAATTCATCTTATATTTATTTGGACATTTGAAATTAATTTTTTTTACCACAATAAGATGTAAAAATTTTATTTATTCAAAAGGATTTCAAAAAGTAACTAAGGATTCGTTACATATCCCCTTATAACACCTGCATAGGACCTAAGAGTAAGGTGTGCTATGGTGATAGAATATTGGGGTGGCTCGGACAACATTGCCCGAGTGGTGATTTCTATCATCTGGAACTTCTCCCTTAGGAAATTCCGTTCAAGCTTCACATGTTGAAGTTTGGATTGGGCTTGGTCCAGAGCAAAGCCCAGTGATGCTACCTGCTTCCCAATCTCTGAAATATGGGCTTCATATGTCCTGAATCTACTAGATGATTCCCTCGACTCTTCTTTATGTATTAATTAACCAAGATCATTTGAATTTATAAACAATAATTTTAATATTAAGAGTTTAGTTTCCAACGGTCATATTGACCAACAATCATATAACATTAGAAACCAAATAGTCTCATTTAATTATACTCACTTTATTAATTAAAGGATATAGTTTTGTTGAGTATAAAATAAAATTACACACAAAATTAGGAAAAAAGTATTATTAAAAATTTAGGGTCATTATATTATCCCCCCTTGAGAAATTTCATCCCTAAAATTTTATCTCGTACCATATGATGATAAAAGGTGTGGGTACTTTTGTCTCATAGACTCCTCTGGTTCCCATGTGGCTTCTTCACATTTGTGGTTCCTCCACAAAACCATAACAAGGTGAATAGTCTTGTTGTGTAGAACCTTGTCTCTACGACCCAAGATCTCCACCAGCTACTCCTTATAAGAGAGGTCATGTTCTAGTTGTACCACCTCTGGATTTAGTACATGTGAAGGGTCAGGTATTACTTCCTCAAGAAGGATATGTGGAATACATCATGAACTTGTGATAGATTTGGAGGAAGTGGAAGCTGATATGCCATTGCTCCCATGCGATCAAGGATTTCATAGGGGCCAATGTACCTAGGGATGAGCTTCCCTTTCTTCCAAAACCTCATGACTCTATTCTAAGGTGAAATCCGAAGAAAGAATTTTCCACCAACATGAAACTCTAAGTCCCTTATAAGGTTGTCGGCATAACTCTTTTTTCTACTCTGAGCAGCCTTAATGTGTTGTTGGATGGCATAGACTTTTTCTATCATCTCTTTCACAAGATCTGGCCCACGATGATTTATCTCACCAGCTTCTTTCCAATAAGTATAAGTTATACATCAACTACAATATAGATCTTCATAGGGTGCCAATTGAATGCTCTAGTGGAAGCTGTTGTTGTAAGAGAACTCAACTAAAGGGATATGTTGATCTCATCCATCCTTAAATTCCATTGAGCATGTTCTCAGCATGTCCTCGATTGTTTGAATAGTCATTTCAGTTTGGATATCAGTTTGAGGGTGATAGGCTGTACTAAAATTCAATTCGGTACACAGAGCATTTTGAATACTTCTCCATAATTTTGATGTGAACCTTGGATCACGATCAAATATGATAGAAAGTATAACTCTAAGCAACCTTACCACTTCCTTCACATAAATCCTGGTAAGTTTATCAAGAGAGAAATCTTCCCGAATGGAGATAAAATGGGCAGTCTTGGTTAGACGGTCCACAATAACCCATATCACATTGTTTCTTTTGGAAGTTCTTGGGAGACTAGTGATGAAGTCCATAGTGATATTGTCCCATTTCATGCTAGTATGGGTAGTGGTTGCAATACCCCTTTAGGATGTAGTCTCTTTTCCATCACTTGTTGACCTAATAGCCACCTTTAAGTGTAGTCTGAAATCTCCCTTTTCATATTATCCCACCAATAATGATCACGAAGGTACCTATACATTTTTGTGCTTCCAATATGTATAGAGAAAGTAGAGCTATGAACTTCATCCATCAGATACTTCTTTATTTCTGGAATAGATGGAACACATAGTCTTGTATGAAATTTCAGTACACTTTCTTGATCAAAATTAAACTCAGGAAACTTCCCATCCTTCACATACTCAACCTTATTCTTTAACGAAAGATCTTCTTTTTGAGATTTCTTGATCTTCTTTAGTAACGACGGTTGAGAAATAATTTGGGTTAGTTTTTATGATGTACCTTCCCTTATAATTCCCATGTCTAGTTTTACTAGGTCATTAATCAGAGGATCTCTTTGAATCCTCATCCTGGAAAGAGGAACTGGGTATTTCTTGCTTAATGCATCAGTGACATTGTTTGCTCTTCTGGGATGATAATGAATTGAACAATCATAGTCTTTGAGAAGTCCAACCATCTCATTTGTCTCATGTTCAATTCCTTTTGTGTGAAAATATAATTCAAACTTTTATGCTCTATGTATATATCACATTTATATCAATGAAGGTAGTGCCTCCATATCTTCATAGAAAAAACAACCGTAGCCAGCTCCAGATCATGCGTAGGATAGTTCTACTCATGAGTCTTCAACTATCGAGATGCATAAGTAATGAATTTGTCATTTTTCATGAGGACTCACCCAAGAACTTTTAGAGATTCATCACTAAAAATAACGAATCCTTCTCCACTTGAGGGAAAATTTAGAATGAGTGCAGTAACCAATATCTTCTTCATATCTTGGAAACTTTCCTCACACTTTTTTGTCCAGATGAAATTGAAACCTTTTCAAGTTAACTTGGTTAATGGATTAAAATGGCATGAAATTTTTTTCAAAAGCCTCCTATAATATCCCTCTAGTCCAAGGAAACTGTGAATCTCAGTTATTATTGTAGGCTGAGGCCACACCTCTGAAACTTTTGTCTTTGTAGGTTCAACTGGGATTCCTTCATTGGTGACAATGTTCCCAAAGAAAGAAACTTGTTGTAACCAGAATTAACATTTTCTAAACTTCCCAAAAATCCTTTCCTTTCGTTGAGTTTTCAAAATAACCCTTATATGATCCTCATACTCCTCACGACTTTTGGAATATATCAGAATATCATCAATAAAAACTACCAAAAAGTTATCAAGGTAGTCCTTAAATACTCTATTCATCAAATCCATAAAAATAACAGGTGCATTAGTCAGGATGAAGGGCATAAAAACCAAATCGTAATGCCCATATCTTGATCGAAAGGTAGTTTTCAGAATATCTTCTTTCTTAACCGCCAATTGATGATAACCAGAATGAAGATCAATCTTAGAGAAGAATTGATCCCCACGAAGTTTGTTTAATAAGTCATCAATTCTTGGAAGAGGGTATTTGTTCTTTACTGTGACCCTGTTTAGTTCTCTATAATCAATTCATAGCCACATCAATCCATCTTTATTCTTCAGAAAGATAACAGGTGCTCCCTAAGGAGACACACTCGGTCAGATAAAACCCTTCTTCAAAAGATCTTGGATTAGTTTCTTTAACTCACATAGATCTACATTTTCCATCATATATGGGGTCTTTGATATCAAATGAGATCCAGGTATGAGTTCAATGGAGAACTCTACCTCTATATATGGGGGAGGTCCGGGAAACTCCTCAGGAAATATGTCAACATATTCCAGGATTATGGGAACATTTTCTATCCTCAAACACTCATTTCCTTCTTCTTCTTCACTGATCAACTCCGTAAAGAAAGATATAGGAGGTTATTCTAGACAAATATCAGTTTGAGATATCTCTCCTTGGAAGATAACTATAGGTTTTCCATTCAAGACTAATAAGATTTCCTTGCTTCTGCATTTGATATTATCATTATACTTTGAGAGCCAGTCCATCCCTAGTATAATGTCAGATTCCATCATGGTAAGGGCTAATAGATTTTGGATAATATTGTGCTCACTAATGTAAATACTAGAGTTTATAAACACTGAATATGCTTGGATAATCCCAGCAAGATTCTTGACTGATAACCCTACTTTTAGAAAATCAGGTTTTGATTCTAAATTCTTTGCAAACTTGGAGGAAATAAAGGAATGTGTAGAACTAGAATCAAATAAAGTACTTGGTATATTTGAGAGGAAAAAAGAGTACCTTTCACCACATCATTCAGAGCTTCAAATTTATCTATCGTGATAATAAAATCATGACCTTTCTCCCTTGGCCATTGCTGAGGCTTATGGTGGTTCCTCTCCACTACCCTCAAATTTGGACAGTGATTGGAAAAGTTCCCAATTTTTCCACACTTAAAGAACTAGACATCAGGTAGGGATTGCACCATATTCCTCTTGTTTTTAGTGTTTGGAAGTTGAGGTTTCACCTCACTATGACAATTCCTCACAATATGGCCATCTCTTCCACAATTGTAGCATTTCCCACTCTCAAGTAAGCAGTTCCTCAAATGATTCTTCCCACATTTATTACACATGGTATGTTTCACTTTCTTTACTCCTATTCCCTGATCAAAGGTCCTCATATAATATGGGATCCATCTATCTCTTCTTGCCATTAGATTTATGATACCACTGCATCTCACCAAACTTCAGGTCGACCTTCATCGCACTCCGCATGACCTCCTCATTACTATCACTGTCTCGATTGGCTAGATTGTTCCGCAGATGAGGTCTCAGTCAATCAAAGAATCTATCAACCTTACCATTTGGATCCATGACAAAGCTAGAGGTGTAATATGAAGGCCTTGTGAATTTTACCTCGTATCTTCCCACATATTCATTCTCTTTCTGCTTCAGCTCAAGAAATTCCTTCTCCATTCTTGTTCTCATGGAACGAGGGAAATACTTACGGAAGAAGATCCCTCTGAACTCTTCCCACTCCATAGATTCAACCTACACTATTTTCCCCTTGTTTTTAATCAGTTCCCACCACTGATCATATTCTAATTCTAAGTGATAGATAGCCAGGTTGACCTTCTCTTGCTCTGAACAATGGAACATAGAAAATATCTTCTCGATAGAGCTGATCCACTACTCAGCAATCATTGGGTTAATAGATCCACTGAAGTTTGGTGGTCATTGACACACAAAGGAATCAACAAAATGTTGTTCCCTTCATAGTGAGATCAGTCTCTTAGCTTGATTCAAGTTATTTCTCATAACTTGAGTCAGTTGGCTCATCATTCTCATGAAAGTTTCCATTTTAGATTCCATCGGAGGTCCGTCAGTGCATGGTCCATTGTGATCACCATTTGAACGGTTACTCCTATTTCCTGCCATTTTTTAAAATAATAAAACCTTAGTGATAAGATTATTTCATTTATGAATATTTTAACTATAAAGTATTTTCTATCTTAAAACATTATGCTTTAAACAATTACATTTTTTCTATAAATCCTTCATAATGATTCATAAAAATCTTATGATTAACCAAACATATCCCCCTATAGTGTCATAACCAAGAGTGAAGTAATGCCCGTTTTTGTGTACCAGGATACACCGAGTCAATCCCAAAACTCCTTGCCAGAGTTTTCACTCCTAGGTATATCTTTGTCATAGCCGCCTCTACCTGCTCGTATCCAGACAGGGATATATTTTCTTGATAAACCACTTAATCAATACTCACTAAAATACCAGGAAGTATTCCTACATTTAAAATTTTCTATAGGGTTATTCCTAAATTTTTCATAGCCTAATTTTCATAAATAACTAAACTATCCTTTGATACCAACTATTGAATCTCACCTTTTTATTACATAACATTTCATTACATTTTACAAACAGAGGATCTTTAAAGTCTAGTGTCTTGAAAATCAGGAACAATAAAATATGAAAAAATTAAACAAAATTTTAAATCCCCTTGAAAATATTCTTGAAAATTTCATTCTGTGTACAATTACAACATCTCATAACCTGGAGATATTCATCAAAGGAAAGTGTGAGTTGAAGTACTAGTAAGGAAAGCAAGGGAATCAGTTTACTTGTGATATCAATAAGAACTCGATGAAAACCATAAGACACGAGCAATGGAAAAAAGGCATATACTAATAAAATGAACATGAATAAAAACTTGAATATGTGGATACGACATTTAATTTAGACATTATTGAACATATCACCAAAGTTCATCCCAAGGCGTCATAAAAAATACTAAGGTTATTCACCAAGGTATCGTGAAACTTGTCATCTCTAGATATTAAATTATTTATCCAATGCATTGGAGCGCTATTAGGGAGCACCATTAAAATGTATTTAATTTCATGTGAGACACATATATCATAATCAAATATTTCATAAATAACCCATGGAGAATAAAAGAAATGGGTTTCATTTCAAAATTGCAACTTTTTAAAAGTTCTTAAAAAACATGATCGTTATGTCATTTATAACCCATAGAAAGAGAGTGAGGGTTATATGTATGTCAATTATAGAATAAAATAGATAAATTTTATGTATTTATGAATAACCTTAGAAATAAATATATATTTGGGTATTCACATAAATAATACAAGAAAATTTCTTGAGAAAAAGAGATATATTTTTAGAAGAAAATTCTGCAGCATAACGGCTATATGACAAGGTTTTAGAAAACAATGAAAAGAGAGGGGAGAAGATTCACCCAATAATAAAAAATAATAATACCATATGGGTACAGAATAAAAATAAATAAGATCATGGTATGGATATTTAATGTAAATACTATATGAAAATGAAATTCGAAATAAAAGAGAAGATGTGATTTCTTTTACGAAAATTCGGCAGCCTAATGACATCACTTATAAATTCAGAAAATAAATTGATGAGAGAAGAAAGGGTATATAATCATTTGGACATGAAATGGACATTAATAAGAATATATAAGAACATACCCTCACATAAGAAGATAGAAACTGGAAGACATAACTTAAAGTAAATCATGACTAAAAAAGTAGGGTGGAAGGTTCCCTTACCTTGAAGAGTAACTTCGAAATCTTGAAGGTTAGGACCTTGGGGAGCTTGAGGGAACCTTGGGAGGAATCCTTAGGAGGTGAAAAGACTATAAATTCACTGAGTATGATTTTGGAATAAAATGAACGAGGGAATGGTATGATATTTATAGAAAAAAAGAGGGAATATTTAGTTAATTTCCAAGAAACACCTCATCGGTGGTATTTGAAAAACCACGGGCTTTCCCATGGTATTTGACCATGATATTTTCCACTTGGGACACCTCATAAAACATATTACTATTCAAAAGTAGACAAGATTTATTACATCATCAATGATGTCATTAAACACTCGAAACTCAAAACTGTATTTTTACTATTCACCGAACAATCAATTGTTTTAGAAAAATACCAAAAATTCAATCTAACCTAACATCGATGCTCTAAATTCAAAAATTAACTCCATTTTATGAAAATAATTTTTTAAATATTTTTAATTTAATTTTTAAATAAAATATATATTTATTCCAAAAATACATCTTTAAAACTATAACTCCATTTGTAACTCCTTAAGAAAGTAATCAAGGTCCCATAAAAGTATCATATAACCATAATAAAATAAAGTAACAATATATGATTACATTTTATGAAAATAAATTTCCATTTTAAATTACTAAATTAAATATAAAATTGTAAATAAAATATTTATAACATACAAAAATACCAAAACTTATACTATAATCATTTTTCACTTTTAAGATGTCTAAAATGTATTTATACATTCATGGGTGAAGTTTATATTTTTTTGGTGGATTTACTATTCATTACTATTCATACGGGTATGTTACTATTCATACTTTACTATTCACTAAAAATTAAGTTGATCTTATTAGACTCTAAATTTCTTACTGAACAAAACTGTAGAAGACCATTTTTTTATAATAAATTGACATTATTAATTATTTAAAGAACAAAAAATATTTTAAAATACCCCTTTTTTTCAAAATTCATCAATAATATAGAACTTCTATAAATTTATCCTATATTTATATGGACCTTTAAAATTCAAAATTTTTTCCATACTAAGAAGTGAAAATTTTATTTGTAAAAAAGTATTGCAGAAAGAAATTAAGGATTTGTTACATATCCTCTTATTACACCTACATAGGACCTAATTGTAAGGTGTTCTTGGTGATAGAATCTTGGGTTGGCTCAGACAACATTGCCGGAGTGGTGATTTCTATCAGCTTGAACATCTCCCTTAGGTGATTCCATTCAAGCTTCACATGTTCAATTTCGGCTTGGTCTTGGTCTAGAGCAAAACCCAGTAATGCTACCTCCTTCCCAAGCACCGATAAATGGGCTTCATATGGACCGAGTCTACTGGATGATGCCATCAACTCTTGTTTCATTATTAATTAACCATGATCATTTGATTTTATAAACAATAATTGTAATGTTAAGAGTTTAGTTTCCAACAGCATTATTCACCAACAATCATATAGTAATTGAAACCCAACAGTCTCATTTAATTATACTCACTTAATTAATTAAACGATATAGTTTTTTGAGTACAAAATAAAACAACACACAAAATTTAGAAATAAATATTATTAAAAAGACCAGGTTATTACATTTACTCCCAATGATTTAAGAAATTCCATAAAAAATTACATGGGAATAGCCTCAAATTTCCATTTCATAACACCTAAAGTATGTAATAAAATAGAGATAACTTAATGTTTGGATTTAAACTATTGAAAAACAAGGCTTAGAGACATGAATTATTCCACTAAATACTTTATATCAAGCAAAACAGTTGTTTCTTCAAAAAAAGTACATATATGAAATACGAAGATGTACCAATATATATGATTTATCGAATTGGCATAGAAAAATCTCTCACATAGATCATAAAACAGATATATTACCTCAAAATAACACATGATAGTCATCATATTCTATACATCTATCAAGAGTATTACCCTGAGTAATAAAATATCTCTATAAATCCACCTTAATATCTCCCTAATAAGACTCATACACACATTGAAATAGAGGAGAGTTAAATGTTATTTATTATTGAAGTATTCCACCACTAAATTTGTAGATGTACAAATGCAATTCCACATTTTCTACATCCTCCACCATTCATTTTAATCTTTGTAAGAAACATTACCATATATCCTATTTCTTGGAGAATATTACACCATGTTACCTTTACTGTGAGTACTTAAGAACTTGAAATAATAATCTTATAACAACTCCATCCATCTCCATTGACATAGACTCATATCCCTCTAAGAAAAGATATACCCTGGTATTTTTTAGTTCACAATGATTACAAATTTCTCTCTAATGTGGTAATATCTCAATAACTTTAAAGAAAACACTATCTCTGAAAGATAATGGTCATGAGTGGAATAGTTATAATCATGTGGATGTAAATATCTAGACCCATAGGTTATCACCATACATTGTTTCATCAACAGATAACCAAATTAAAAATGGAAAGAATCACAGTAAACCTCAAACTTGAATCCTTCCATAGGAAAGTTAAGAAGAATATACCTAATTAGTTACTCATTTGAATTCTCAAGAACAATCTAAAAAAGATTAATCTATATGAAAGAATGATCTTTCATGGTTAAATTCGAAAAAGATACCATGATTTAGGATAAATTGGACATGAAACTTTTATAACTACCCACTAGACCAATAAAATTTTATACTACTATAACATTATTGGTTACTTCCCAAGAAATAACCACCTTAATAATTAATGGACCAACAAAAAAAACCACACTAAGACAGAATATTTGTATGGATATATACTTCATGTTTCTTTAACTTACATTTGAACAATTTTTTGTAAAACTGATGTCATCGAAGAATCTAAAAAATAATCCATATATACTATGTTGGCTCCTCCAATTTTCTCTTTTACACCAAGATGTCATTGATGAATATTATCATGAACTGATTAAAGAGTTCATGAAACAAAAATTTCATCAACCTCATGAATATTAGTAGTGTATTAACAACTCTAAATGTTATTGCTAAAAATTCAAAAATCCCATAGAGACACTAAATGAAATTTTATAGATATCCTCCTCTTTCACCCACATATGTTGATTACCATACTTCTCACCATTATTTGCGAATTATATAGCTCCTTAAAATTGAGTAAAAATGTCATCAGTAATTAAGAGAGAGTTTTGGTTAATCATCATCACCTTGTTTATCTATTTTTAATATATATAAATACTCAATACATTATACACCTTCTTTGAAAACAACACTAATTCTCCCCAAGGATACACATTAAGTTAGATGAATACTTTCTATAATAAATCATCATTTTGAAACCAAAAATTCTAAATATTCAAAGTCACCATCCTCTATGGAAACTTAAAAATAGGATAAATATGGGGTTTTAATTCTATCCCAAACTCTATCTCACATTAAGGTGGTAGTTTGAAAACATCTTTAAGAAAAATTTTTTGTTTCTTACACAACCCTTAAAATATCTTCCATTAGAACTATAAGGCCCCAACCTTAAACATTATATAATCTTGATTTTTGACTAATAATATTTATTTTCATTCATATTGAGGATCTTTTTAGGTTTATAGTTTTAGAGAATTTTCTCATAACTATTATATTATATATCAAATATTACAAAGTAGACACTTCTTATCTATCCAATTTTTCCCAATAATAAAGCGCATTAAAAAAATAAGAATTCTTTTCTTGATAAAAATATTCTTGAATTCTTCCTTTCTATCACCCTTCCTTATATCTTGTGAAAAAATTTTAAAATCTTGGGATGAGCATAAAAATATCAGTAAGGGTTATAAAATAATGAAATAAAACATTAGTCCATAAATACATACAAATCTATGAAATCATACATTTCACTCATAAAACATAATCTCTTTAACATACCTCATGAAATCATAATATTTATGAATAACTCATAGAAATCATAAATCATAAAGGTAACTTGTGGAATCCACAACATACATACATTTTATCTTTCACAGCCACATGGGGAGTAACCTTCATGGTTATATTTGGAATACCAATCACAATATATTCCCTAAATCTCCTAAGAGAAACTTTATCTTTTACCTCCGACACATTACCCAATGCATTGGAGAGCTATCTCAGGATCACCTACCCTAAGTTTATCATAGAACCACCCATATACATAAACAATTCCCAAGAACCATAACATAATAATAACACATAAGACAAAAATAAAGGAAAAATAACATTTCCACATTGCAATCAGAAGACATCAGTTCAAGATATTGACATAATCAATCCAATTTAAAAGAAACACTTAAAACATTTAAAAAGAATATTATTGAATCAAAGTCTCCCATAAAAATTTTAATCTTTTAAATTAATTAAAATTTTAAAACTTTAATTTCCATATAAATAAATACTTAAAACCATTTTGAAAACATGGACCTAATGAAAAATATTTAGAATAATAAATCTTTAAAACATTTAAAATGATGTTTTAGTTAAAGAATCCCTCACCATTTTATAAATACTTGAAAAAAATCATTAATGAATAAAATTAAACCAAACTTATAATGTTATGAGAATAAGTAAATTCATGATATAATAAGTCAAAGGGTAGTATAAACACCATATAAAAGTGAATCGGTGCATAATAACAAATAAGTCTCAATAGAATATAAATTGAGATGAAATACCTTACAATGAACGTATCCTTAGATTAAGGAAAAATCAATGAAATAATTATGTGTGAAAAATATAAATACACAATATAAGAGGATATTCAGTGTAAAAAATTCATAGTTCATTCACACATATTCTTGGAAAAACAAAACCAATGATATGGATATTTAACTCAATGAATGTAGATTGAGTTAAGATTTTGCTTACAATGTTCATATAAATGACGTAAGGATTTATCAATGGAGTAATTATATGTATAAATAGTATATCAACACAAAGGGAAGTGGAAATTACAACATAAATAAATAAACTGTGATTCCACACATAATATTGGCATAATATAATCAACGAAATACGTGTAAAACCCACTAAGTGGAAATTGAGTTTAGAAACTCCCTTACAAATATCATTTTTTTAATAAAATAGATCAATTATTTTATTTTAAATATAAATCCAAATAAATAATTTATAAATACAAGATAATATATCAAAATTTATTTCTCACATAATCACAGCATGACATAGTCAAGAAGTAGAAGATCAACCCAAAGAATGAAAATTGGGTTAAGAAGTTCCCTTACCTTGAGTCTGACATGTATCATTATTTCTTTATATACATGAAGAATAAACTTAGGTTAATTTAAAATTTAATAAGAACAAATTTAAAGTTTATTATTCATTTTATATTACTTATAATCATGTTATAAAATTTACATAACTATTTAAGTTCATATTGGTCGGTTTGTCGTTATTGAGTACTTGAGTCAAAAATAAACTTGTTTGATATAAATTGTCCAGGTAGTCAAAAGTAAATAATCTACATAATGATATTGATGATTTAAATATCATATATTTTCAGTATATATGTATTTATAATATTCCGTAACCTTTTGAGATTAGAAATGAAATGCACCGTTCACAGAGACAGTAGACCGTACGTACACATGAATGCTACTTTCATTTCTTTATCATATTAAAGGGATGAAAACTAAATGATAAATAGGTATGTTATAATTACAGTATAATATCTATGTTATATATGTCAAATAATTTCATTAATTCCATTATTTATACATTCTATGTATGTCATGAATGAGTCATATCACTTTGAGGGGGCGGTAGTCCTCACTTCCTCCAATATAATTATCGTATTTATACATTATTGAAAGCATAAAGGTATGGTGTAAATAAAAAAATAAAGAATAATAGATAAAATATAAATATAATATATATCTTATATAAATAAATATCCATCATAATGGCCACCATGAGAGGTGGTAGGGGAAAATTGAATAATCATCATTTCATAAGGCAATAGTTTGTCGTACACAAAAACAGTATGTTCATATCCATTTGATAGAGGTGTCTGTAAGTGTATTTAGAATAATTCTCATAAAAATATCCTAGTATATTGAGGATAATATTTTTTTTTAATAAAATAATAATAAGATCATAGTTAGTGGAGAAGGAAAATAAGTAATGGAACTTGAGAGAAGACGTTACATCAAAATCAGGTAACTTCTTTTGATTTGAGCCAAAAGGATTTCTTGAATTGCTTTCTTTCCAAGGTAAGGTTTCTAGGAGGAATAGAGGTATTATATGAAGATCATTGTATATAGTTTTTCAGAACTAAAAGTATTTGTAAGTGTGAGATAAATAGAATAAGAAGTTCCCTTTTATTGAAGAGGTGAGAAGTACTTTAGGAAGGTCTTGAAATAATAATCTATTATAAATTAAAATTTCGATTAAAAATGGTCAAAAAATAATTTAATTAAAACATAAGATGATTTTATTTCTAATACCCATCATAAAATAATTTTTAGACAAGTTTTGTATATTTTTTTATCCTTATATTTTTTGTTTAACCCTTATTTTACCCTTTTTAATCTTATTGTGATATCTTATTATTTACACAATGTGGGTTAATGTAATTACCATATCATGAAAAAAGACCCATAAAAAATTCATTTATGAAATATTTTGACTTATATTAACCATTTTTTTGAATATTATTTTTTTAGTAATTTAATATAATTTAATAAATTATTTTATATTTTAAGTTATGAATTATGTCAATTTTGGTAACTATTTATACTTGACTTTTTTACAAATTCATAAAAAAATGATTCATTAAAAAAAATTAAATAAATCATAACTTATCATATTAACCTATAAAATTCTTGGATGACATAAATTATGTCAAATAATATATATTTTAATATTTATAATATCATTTATTTGAATCCTTTATTAATGAAGCAATCGCTGCATCATCATTATGTCATAATTAAATTTATTAATTTAATGTCAAAAAATTATAAATAAAATATTATGATGTAAGAAATATTTTTATATTTACAATGACTATTTATAGTCATATATATCACTTATATGACCCCATATAAAAATTGTTTTATTAAGAAGATACATGTTTATGTTATTTTTTTTACTTTAAATTAATTATTATAAAATGTCATTATCACTCCCAAGTGGATCCATGGGGTTACAAAATCCACCCAAGTATGACCATGGTAATAAATATCTCATCCAATAGGATTAGGACACATGTTAGGGAAGTTTTATATAATTATAATTTTATTTTTATCCTTATTTACCTGATTTACCCTTTAACCATGGTAAATAAAAATAATCACTGAAGTTACTATTCATAATATCCAATAATTAAAAGGAACTTATTTAAAAAATTTGGAACTTATAATTTAAAATATTGAATCCATTTTTCAAAATTCAAAACAGATAATTTTAAGAAATTAATTTAAAATTAATTCCCATTGTCAAAACCAAAAAAGTAGATTTTTAAGAAGTAAAAACTATCAAAAGATTGACATGTATTTATGTCCAATTTAAAAGATAAATTAATTTCAATGACCAAAATTGTATTAAATGATAAAAATATATTTAATTTATAATTTTAAACCATTAAATAATATGATTTAACCCTAAAAATCATCTCGATGGAAAAAGTTGTTTTCAATTAAAATTTAGCATATGTTTACTATTAATCAAAACATTACAGTTATCAGAAAAGTATAAAAAATTAATCCAAAGTAAATTTTAAGGTCACTATTCTAAAGAAAAAGTTTATTTTATTAAATATAACATATAAATGTGTAAAAAACTAAATTTAAAAATTTTTCTCCATCAAAAGGTGGTAAAACTACATTTTGGGAAAAATACTTTTTTTATCTGAAAAATTGAATTTGTTTTTATATCATTTCTCGAAAACATATAAGATTATTTTAAAACATTACATTGAATATATAAAATATAATTTTAATTAAATAAAAAGACATAAAGTGTGATACAATTTTATAAACACAATTATTCTCTTTTAAATAGGTTTTCATAAAAACACATCCTTTATATTCAATTGGTTTTTATTTTCATTTATAATAAATTTGGTAACTAATGAATCCTTATTTAAACATGTGTAAACAACATTTAAAAATTTAGTTGACACTATTAGTTCCTAGAATTCTAATGTCTAGGCATTAACTACCTTTTAAAATAATAATATTATTGTATTACTTTTCGGTATACCTCAATGTTGTGTAAAACGTAAGATTTCAGAGAAACCTATTTTTGTGTGTCGGGTACGCTATTAGAAAAAGTTCCCCTTTAATGTAAAATTAATATCTTATTCATAAATATTAATATAAATCAAAAATTATTATTCTATAAATACTTGGTTTGTAACATCATTCCCCCCTTTTGTAAATTGCATCCACACAATTTTAAAATTGGTCTTGGAAACTTCATTGAAAATCCCACATCAGAAAAAGAGTTAATAAAACTATCACTATGAAAGAAAGAAAGATAAGTAAAAAGGTTACCTTAGATAACACAAACTAATATTCCATGTTGGAAAACATGGATATGGAAGAGAAAACTTACCATCAAGTTCTAATAGAGAGTGATAGAAAACTTGAGCTGGAGAAAGTTAACAACCAGAAAACCATAAAATTGTGATTGGTTTGACAATATTTGATTTCCTAGTAGGAAAAGTAAACAGAAAATGTTTTTGTTTTAATATAATTATCATAAAGTTGAGGAATTTATTTATGATCTTTACTAAGAACATAAGTAAGCATACTTACTTTTCAAGTAGAGTTTCATCCTTTAATAAATATCTACAAAAAACTCATATTTTATCCAAATGATGAGTATTAAAGATGACTTGGTCACACCTGAAGCACTAGAATCAACTTATATAGAATCAAATAATCCCCAAAAGATGAAATATATATTTCCCCTATCATTATACATTAACCAAAACCAAAATTATTAGTACAATATCAGACAATCCCCAAAAAGGACAATCCTTTTTATAATAAATATTACTCTTAATCTTCAAAATCCAACAAACAATACCCAAAGTTCAAAAAAATTCCATTAAATAAACAATTGTCCTAAAAATTATTCAAAATAATCCAAAATAATATAGAAACCGAAAATTTATAAGGTTTGATCACATAGTCTTCCATGATAAATCATAACATTTATATCCAAATAACATCAACTCCTCTTACATCCTCATATTTAAAAGTAATTAACCTAATAACATTTTCTCCAGGATAGGTTAATCATTTCCACAAACAACCCAAATCTCCATTTTTCCATAAAAAAAATATTCTTCCAAAATAAATTTAAATCATTACTACTCAAATGAAATCCCATAGTATTCTATTTTCCTTAGGCATATAGTGTTCCCAAAAGAGAAAACATCTTCCAAAATAACAATTATCACTTAATCACCAAATAAATTTCCTATAATAAGGATATCCATTTAATAAAACATAAGTTCCAAAAAAATCAACTTATTATTGATCCAAAAAATAATTTAACTAAAAATAACAAGTCATATTAACCAGATAATTCACGCAGGCTAGTGGTAGGCGATGCACCCTTGTCGCTCTTTGGTTATGGGTTCGATTCCTATATCCTTTCCAAATGCTATGGGTTATCACCCATCCTATGGGTTGTCCTTTTTATAAAACCATATCATTATTATAAAATTCTAAAAAATAAGATAATTTCATCAAAAATTACCATAACCTTCATTATCCTCAAAGGTTATCTAATACCTTTCATTTTTCATCCCAAAATGTAATAACCATTAGTCACCTCAAAAACAAAAGATCATATGAAATGATATTTTTATCCATTATGTCCACATAAGAAAATATAATTCTTAATTGAATTAAATTTTCGCATATCAAACTTCATGGTTATAGATACTAGAAAAAGTATTCCAACGTAATCCCATCATCAAAAGAGAATTAATACTTTTAAACATTTTATCATCCTAAAGTCTACCATAACTCTTGAATCCATTTTATGTAGACTTATTACTCATTCAACATTCTTCATAATCCATTAACTATGAATTTAAACCTTATTCCTTAATACATCATTCTTGAAGATCAAATATCCTCATCATTAATAAATATCAATCCAAAGATGCTTCATTCTTTTTGGATAAGAAAATAAATCATACATTGAATCCGGATATCATGATCTTCAGGATATTCCCTTTCTCTTTCGGCATGTTGTCCTACTTTCAAAAAATAAGCATTCACTCCACTTTTATAATTTAGCATTTTGATAGAGTTCGAAAATTTTAGATCTTGAAATCATATGAAAAAGATAGCATGACCCAAAAAATTGTTTTAGAAATGAGTAGGTGCTTGATAACTCAACCAATTTCTTACAGGTGATTTTAATACTCAAGATGTTGTGAAAATCATTCGAATAAGATTTTTCCATAATAATGATGATAAAATCGTCAGATAGGGATAATAAGGTTGTGAAAGATCTCTTTCCTTCCATATTGAAAAATTATCCTTAATCTATTGAAAAGAATTATCACTTAATCATGAAATGAATTATTAAAAAACGAATCCTCTATAGGGTAAATATAACATAAAAATTTTATATTACTTTAATCCATCAACCTGATTATATATATATTCTTCATGTTTTTTTCCACTCAACCTAATTTACCATAACCCTCCAAATGTTTCCATATGATAATAACCATCTTGGTTATATGGGATCCTTTACCTACACCCAGATAACATCATTACCTCTAAAGTTATATAAACCGACCTATGATACCAACAATAAGGCAATATCCTTAAACATTACATAATATAGATTTTTTATCAAGAGTATATAATTTTATTCAAATTGAGTATCTTTTCAAGTTTCTAGTTTTAGATAATTAGTCCATAACTATTACATTACATCTAAAATATTACTAAGTAGACACTTATACTCTATCCAATTTTCTCACAATAGTAAAACGCCTTAAAAAAAAGAATTATTTTCTTGATAAAAATCTTCTTGAAATTTTCCTTTCTCTTACCCTTCCTTATACCCTATGAAAAACATTTCAAAAACTTGGGGTGAGCATAAAATATTAGTAAGGGTTATAAAATAAGGAAATAAAATATTAGTCCATTAATACATACAAATCAATGAAATCATACTTTTCACTCATAAAACACAAGCTCTTTAACATAACTCATGAAATCATAAGATTTATGAATAACTCATAGAAATCATAAATCATAAAGGCAACTTGTGGAATCCATAACATACTTATACTGTAGCTTTCATAGCCGCATAAAGAGTAACCTATATGGTTATGTTTAAAATAACCATCATAGTATATTCCCTAAATCTCTTAGGAGAAACTTTATTGTTTAACCCCGTCACGTTACCCAATGAATTGGAGAGGTATCTCAGGATCAACCACCCCCAGTTTATCATGGAACCACCTGTATATATAAATAATTCCCAAGAACCATAACATAATCATAACACATAATACAATTATAAATAAAATATAACATTTCCACATTTCAATATGAAGATATCAGTTCAATATATTGACATAATCAATCAAGTTTAAAATAAACACTTAAAACATTTAAAAAGAATATTTTTGAATCAAAGTGTCCCATACCACTTTTAAACTTTTAAAATAATTAAAATTTAAAAACATTAATGTTCATATAAATAAATCCTTAAAACATATTGAAAACATGGACATTAATGTGAAATATTTAGAATAATAAAACATTAAAACATTTAAAATAATGTTTTAGTTAAAGAATACCTAACCATTTGATAAAAACTTGAATAAAAATAATCAAATAATAACATAAAAAAAGTTATAATATCATGAGAATAAGGAAATTCATGATATAATATTTCAAAGGGTAGTATATACACCATATAAAAGAGATTTGGTTCATAACAACAAATATGTCTCAATGGAATGTAAATTGAGACAAAATACCTTACAATTATCGTATACTTAGATTAAGGATAAATAAATAACATAATTATGTGTGAAAAATATAAATAAACTCAATATAAGAGGATATTCATTGTAAAAAATCATAGGTTATTCACACATATTCTTGGAAAAACAAAACCAATGACATGGATATTTAACTCAATGAATGGATATTGAGTTAATATTTCACTTACAAAGTTCGTATAAATGACTTAAGAATTTATAAGTGGAGTGATTGTGTGTATAAATATTATATACAAACAAATTAAGTGTTAATTACAACATTATTAAGTAAATAGTGATTCCACACACAATCTTGTCATATTATAATCAATAAAGTATGTGTAAAACCCAATGAGTGGAAATTGAGTTTAGAAATTCCTCTAAAAATATCATTTTGTTAATAAAATAGATGAATTATATATATCCAATATAAAACCAAATAAATAAATTATAAATACAAGATAAGATATCAAAATTCATTTCTCACATAATCATAGCACTACAAAGTCTAGAAGTAGAAGATTAACCCAAAAAATGGAAATTGGGTTAAGATGTTCCCTTACCTTGAGTCTGACGTGTCTCGTTCGTTCTTTATATTACCGAATAATGAAATTAGGTAAATTTAAAATTCGTTCAGAAATATTTTCAAGTTTATTATTCATTTTATATTAATTATCATCATTTTATAAAAATTAAATAATTATTTAAGTTTACATTGGTCGGTTTGTCGATATTTGGTACTTAAGTAAAAAATGAACTTATTTGATATAAATTTTCCTTGTAGTCAAAATTAAATCATCTCCAAAATGATATTCATGATTTAAATATAATATATATCTGGTATATATTTATTTATAATAGTATATAACATTTGGATATATGAAATTAAATGCACCATTCATGGAGACAGTAGGTCATACGTACGCATGAACGCTGCTTTCATTTCTTTGTCTTATTAAAGGAATGAAAACTAAATAATACAAAGGTATGTTATAATTATATTATAATATATATTTTATATATATTAAATAAGTTCATTACTTTCATCCTTTATACATTCCATGTATGGAATGAACAAGTCATATCACTTTGAGGGGGCGGTTGTCCACACTTCCTCGACTGAAATTATCATATTTACACATTATGGAAAGCATAAAGGTATGGTATAAATAAAATCATAAAGAAGCATAGAGAAATTATGAATATAATATATATAATATATAAATGAAGTGCCATCATAATGGCCACCATGAGAGGTGGTAGGGGAAAATTAAACAATCATCATTTCGTGAAGCAATAGTTCGCTGTACATAGAAACAGTATGTCCGTATCCATTAGATGGAGGTGTGTGCATGTGTAATTAAAATACATCCCATAACAAAATAATAGTATATTTAGGATACTGGTGTTTTTATGTAGTAAAATTATAATAAGATAATAGGTGGTGGAGAAGGAAAATAATGTAATGAAACTTGAGAGAAGACATTACCTCAAAATTGGGTAACTTTTTTTGATTTGAGCCAAGAGGCTTTCTTGAATTTCTTTTTGCCCAAGGTAAGGCTTCTAAGAGGAATGGAGGGATTATAGGAAGAATATTAGACATATTATTTTCTGAAATAAAAGTCTTTGTAAGTGTGAGATAAATAGAATAAGAATTTCCCTTTTATAGAAAAGGTGAGGGGTACTTTAGGAATGTCTTGAAATAATAATTTATTATAAATTCAAATTCTATTAAAAATGGTCCAAAAATCATTTAATTATAATATAATATGATATTGTTTCTAATAACCATAATAAAATAATTTTTATACAAGTTTTGAATATTTTTTTTAATTTTTATCTTTTTATTTTAACATTTATTTTACCCTTTTTATTCGTATTGTGATATTAGGTTATTTACACATTTTTGGTTAATATAATTACCATATCAGGTAAAAAGACCCAAAAAAAATTCCTTTAGGACATATTTTGACTTATATTGACTATTTTTATGAATATTATATTTTTATAAATTTAATATCATTTAATAACCTATTTTATTTTTTAAGTTATGAATTATGTCGGTTTTGGTAACTGTTTATAATTGACTTTTTTAAAAATTCATAACAAACTAATTCACTCTAAAAAAAACATTTAATAAATCCTAACATGTCACATTCACCTACAAAATTCTTGTATGAAATAAATTATGTCAAATAATATTTATAATATAATTTATCTTAATCCTTTATTAATGAAGCAATCACAACATCATCATAGTGTCATAATTAAATTTTTTAATTTAATATATAAAAATTATAAATAAAATATTCATTATGTAGGAAATATTTTATCTTTATAATTATTATTTATAGTCATATATATCACTTATATAACCCCATATAAATTTTTTTTAGTAAGAAGATACATGTTTATGTTATTTTTCTCTTTACTTTAAATTAATTATTATAAAATGTCATTATCGCTCCCATGTAGATCAATGAGGTTCCAAAATCGACCCAAGGATGCCCATGGTCGGACATATCTCATCCAATAGGATTAGGAAATGTGGTAGGGTAGTTTTATATTATTATAACATTATTTTTTACCCTTATTTACCTGATTTATCCTTTAACTATTCTAAATAAAAATAATTACTGAAGTTACTATTCATATTGTCCAAAAATAAAAAGGTACTTATTTACAAAAATTTTACCTTATGATTCAAAATATGGAATCTAATTTTCCAAATTTAGAGGAAAGAATTTTGATAAATTAATTTAAAATTATGTTCTGATGACAAAACCCAAAAACGAGTTTTTAAGAAGTAAAAACTATCAAAAGATTAACAT
This sequence comes from Viscum album, assembly GCA_963277665.1. Taxonomy (NCBI): domain Eukaryota; kingdom Viridiplantae; phylum Streptophyta; class Magnoliopsida; order Santalales; family Viscaceae; genus Viscum; species Viscum album. The sequence goes on from OY728132.1 coordinate 2,088,219,191, forward strand.
CTTTTTATGTCCAATTTAAAAGAACAATTACATATAATGACCAAAATTGGATTAAATGATAAAAATATATTCCATTTATACTCTAAAAAATTAAATAATATGATTTAATCATATAAATTATCTCGATGGAAAAATCTATTTTGAATTAAAATTTTGCGTATTTTTACTATTAACCAAAACATGATAGTTATCAGAAAAAAATAAAAAATTCATACAAAGTATATTTTGATGTCCCAATTATAAATAAGACGTTTATTTTGTTAAATAAAACATATAAAGGTGTCAGAAATAAAATTAAAAATGGTTTTCCATCAAAAGGCGGTAAAACTGCATTTTTAGAGAAATACTTCTTTTATCCAAAAAATTGAATTTGTTCTTATATCATATCTAGAAAACATATAAGATGAATTTAAAACATAAAATTGAATATATAACATATAAGTTTCATTAAATAAAAATTTATAAAGGGTGATATGATTTTATAAACACAATTATTCTCTTTTAAATAGGTTTTTATAAAAACACATCCTTTATATTCAATTGGTTTTTATTTTCCATTTCTAATAAATTTGGTAACTAATGAATAATTATTTAAACATTTGCAAACCATATTTTTAAATTCAATCGATACTATTCATTCTTTCCATTCCAACGACTTATCATTAACTACCATTTAAAATAATAATAATAATAATTTATTATTTTTCAGTATAACTCAATGTTGTGTGCAACGTAAGATTTCGGAGAAACCCGTTGTTACATGTCAATTACGATATTGGAAAAATCCCACCCTTTAATGTAAAATTAATATATTATTCATAAATATTAATAGAAATCAAAAATTAGTATTTTATAAATACCTGGTTCATTACAAGAACTCTTGATAGACCCCCAATCAATCTCACTAACTATGATGTAAGAACATTTAATTTTTTGTCCATATACTGATCATGATTACTAATGAAAATCACACAATCACCTTTTATATCAATGAGAATCACCCATATATGGTAATAATGAATGATGTATTACATAGAATAAAACCTATCCATTCCAAGAATGCCATTTTATGGTTATATCTTTAATAACAAGAATCCCCTAATCGATTAATAACATCCTATCATCATATAACACCCTTGATGTAACACCATCAATATATTCTAACCCCAATAAGTATAGGTACCATAAATTTTATTAGGAGTCAATATACATCATGTACCAAATATTTGACTAATTTTTTTTATAAAGGTGTATGAAATACCTATGGTGATTAGTGAATAATACAAGGTAAAATATAAGTATATGGAACCTCAAATAATATCCAGTCCTCTCAGTTAAAAAAACTCAATATGATTTATTTTTATACATATTATGCCTTAATTTAATTACCCTTAATGTCATCCACCACCTCCTCTAATATTATATTTAGGTCCTTGAGGGAGAGATACATCTCTTGGGTATTCTCTTCCCACTTCATCTCACATTAGTGATCTAAAATCCTAATGACCTGGTTGATTTATATATGATCAAGGTGGAAACTATTGTTGGGTTATTTATAAAAATATTCGGGTCTGTCCATCATTACACTTCTGGATCTATGTTAATTTCTAAATAAAATCATATCAATATACTTTTGGTATCTCCATATACTATAGAAATAACAAAATTATGTTATTGTTCCCTATAGAAGTCTGAAATCTACCAACTCTATAGAAATGAGAGAATGGGAGTTTGGGGTGACTCCTCACAAGTAATAACCTCAGATGACCCTATAAATGTGAACTACTATATTATTCTTAAACCCATGTAAAATTCTGATGACTGTATCACGCTAAGATTTTATGACTTATTTCTCTTTAAAGAAATTTAGATTTTTTGATAGCTTACAATACACATAACCCGAGTCTAAATGAACCGTAATGAAGTATAAATTTATCACTAATCCATTGAATTGGTGGTTATAAATAGTAATAACTAAATTATGAAAAATTTATGGTTTAAACATGTATAAAATGAATTCATTAGTTATTCGTAAATTAGAAATGAAAATAAAAACCATTTAAAAATAAAGGATATGTTTTTATGCACGCAAAGTGTATTTATCTTAAAAAATTTAATTAATCACCATTAGTGAATTATTTTAATGAATTTTATATATTATATATTCAATATTTTTTGTAAAATCCATTTAATGTTTTTCCAGGCATGAGATAGTTATAAATACGGTTTTATTCTTAAAAAATGTATTTTTCTAAAAAATGGGTTTTATCACGTCTTTCACACTTATTTTAAAATAAATGTATAAGACTTATTTAAATTTAATTATTAAAAAAATATTCCATATTTTGAATAATGATATCCAAATTTAGTAAATAGGTCATTTTTAGGAATTATGAATAGTAACTATAATAAAATTTATTGCACCGGAAAAGTGTAAATCATGTTAATCAAGGTTAAAAATATGTGTTAAGGTTAACATTTTTCATATCAATTATTATTGGATGAAGGTAATTTGAACCTTATCACCTTTGGCTATAAATTTAATTTTTTAGGGACACTTGTCCCTAAAAATGACCTATATAATATTTAAAGCAAGAAAAATAAAAATTGTGAGTCTCTTACTTTTAAATATCTCTTATGTGTTCATGTAAGGAAAAAAAGTTATGAATGAATATTATTGGTTATTTTTAGAATAATGAAATTATTTTTTAATGGTAATTTAGTTCTAATTTTTAGTGATTATATAATTTTCTTAAATTCTTATGCAACACCGACACAATATCTCTTTAATTAATAGATAAATAAAATAAATTATTTTAAAAATATTAAAATTAATAAAATTTGAGCAATTTATAGTGTTACATTAATTTTATATATCAATATAACATATTAGTTACATGTTAAAATACTATATTCAAATTACATATTTTTCTTGATGTATTTAAAATCAAATTAAATGAACATTTTCAAAAATGACATTAATGATATTTTGTGAAAGTAATAATTTATATTTTTTTATATCATAAAAATATTTAAATAGTAAAATTATGATAATATATTTTCTAAATAATCATACCTTATATAAATATGATCCATTTTTAACTATATAAATAAAATTATAACCCTTTAATAGTGAAAAAGACTTTACCGTGATTAATGTTAAAGTAGGTTAACTAAGGGGTTAAACAAAAATATTAGGTTTAAAGCACCAATTAAACCTATAAATTTTTTATTTTTTGATGGTATTTTAACAAAATAATACCTTATATTTAAATATTTGTTTATTTGGAATCATTTTTCTAGGGAATGACTTCATATATTTTAATCTTTTAAGAAATTCCAAGAGTGCCCCTAGAAGTGGTGCTTTAAACCTAATATTTTTGTATGATATCCTTGAGCAATTTTTAACAAAATACTACCTTATATTTAAATATTTTTTGATGGTATTTTAACAAAATTTATCTTATTAAATTCCCTAGAAACAAAATATAGTTTTATTTATTTTTAAAAGACCATACCAAGGGTCATTAAGAAAAAATCTAAAGGAGGCCTATTGAAGAAGTGGTAATCGTTTTACCCGACCTCTTTCAATTTTTTCTTATTTTAATTACTATAAATATATAATACGATTCATAAAATAATAAATTAAATATGATAAATATACTTAAAAGTTATTATGATTATAGAAAAACATTTATTAACCCTCTTTTCCATCAAATGAGAAGTGAAAATATCACTCATGCGTACATACGACTTACTGTCTTCACATAGTGGTGCAATTCATTTCCATCAAAATATTTAATAGATGGTTATTATTAAGGGTTTAATGTTTATATATTATATTTATGAAATTATTATCCTTATTAAATTATAATATCTTATCAACCTTGCTACCTTTTAATCCATTGGAAATTAATAATGCCGCTCATGCGTACGTGTGGACTACCACTTCTAGGAAATGATATGATTCATTTTTCATTTTATTTTGAAATGGATGGTAATAAGGATTTATTTAATGAATATATATGATATCTATTATATAAAAAATATTATATAAATGTGAATTATTATTTACCTTTATTTCGTTCCACCCGTCAAAAAATGGAAACAATGTTCATGCGTACGTACAACCTACCCCTCCATGAACGATGTAATTCATTTTTCTATCTATACATTTTATTAATTAATATATATATATAATGAATATATATATATAATAAATATATATATATATATAATTAATATATATATATATATAATGAATATATATATAATGAATATATATATATATATAATTAATATATATTATATTTATATCATAATTAAAATTATGGATTGTATGGAACCATGATAAAATTATATGTACCAGGACTAACAGACTAAAACATGCATGAAAAACAAAGCAATTATTACTCAGAACAATGATTTTAGTATGAAATTATTAATAAACAGGTGATAATATGTCATAAGTAAATAATACATGGTATGATAGATATTATTATGGTTATTATTATGAACCATCATAGATACCTTGGTACCCTAATACTCCAGCCGACTCTGATATGATTCGATGGGTGTTACTAATCCCCATGGGTTGACGACTAGCAACTGACATCATACAAGAATTAGAAGGGAAATTTTTTCCACAAAACAATAAAAGAAAAAAGATACATGCCAGTATGATAAAAATTGCTCAAGGATATCATACAAAAAATAAATAGGTAAACCATACCCAAAATATCATATCATTAAAGTAATCTTCATCTATCAAGATAAAATCTCAGACATACCATGTAAATAGTGGACAACATCTCCACCAGTCACTGCTATGTCTATGGGTCTCAAAGTTCAAGAAAACCCACCACCTATAAGTGGAGATTTCCATTCTCTTATACCTATAATAATAAAATATCTAAATTACTGAAGGAAAAGGTAGGTTGTGAGCTATAAATCCTAGTAGGGTCTCACCAAGTGTTCCATAAAAAATTCCATAACAATAAACCACATATTATTTCAATTTGAATAAAACAAGGAATTGAATGAAATTTATATATTTTCAATAAAAACATGATTTCATAATCAAAATATTGAATATATATTATAATAGGTTTCAAATAGACTTAAATGATCATTTTATATAAAACAGTTATATAAAATAGTTGGCATGGCTAAAATAGTTAAGTAATCGATGGGATATTTAAAAAATTCAACCAAAACATATAACCATGTAAAAAATCTCAAAATTATGTTAGTTTTTGATAATAAGATCCTCACACTCCCAATAATGATCACAACTCAAGATATGTGTGCACACACTCAATCTATACCCCCAATATAGGAACCCATTACGGATAGTCTACACCCCAACAAGGGAATCCATTTTGGGAAGTCATGCCACAACTGTTTAGTTAGAGTTGTAATCATCAATCCATTTAAAGATAGTTGGAGACCTATAATTCTTTCCCCAATTACCCACTAATTACCTAGGCTAAAACATTCTTAAAATAAACAATCAATAAATCATGGGAAAAATAAATGAATCATTTAATTTCCCAATTTTAGTTTTCAACATGCCTTTTTATTTCAAAATAAAAACATCGTTTTTTATCAAATTCATGCCTTTCCAAAATCATCTTTCAATTTAATCATTTTTCTCAAGAATAAAAGGTCAATCATTTCATAAAATCACTTTTCAAATCATGCCATCATTTCTTCTAAAAAACCAACCCCACATTCCAATTCAATTTAAATTTTCATGAAATATAGGGTTTTAATTGTATGAAAAAATTCATATGGAACCACCTACCTTAAATCAAACAGTTAAATACAACACCTAGAATATGATCACTAATGATGAACGAGGGGAAGAAGATAAATAAACTCATCCCAGAAACATGATCCATCATAATTGAGTTTAGATCTATCGATAAAATGACGATCTATCAAACACAAGGAGGATATAAGAGAATATGTGAATAATTCACATGAGGGAAGATCAACTTACATGTAGGAGATTAAAAAAGATCAAATTTGCTTCTATCCACCTATATATGGAGTTTTAGGATATAAAAACACTTCTTGAGATAATTAAAGACCAAGGAAATCAATTGGGGTTGAGTGGGGGGGGGGGGTGATTATGGGTTAAACCAAGGTCCCATTATTTTAAAATTATTTTTTGGGGATTAAAAACCCATGTGAATGGTTTTATGGATAGGCCACATGATTATTAGTAACCATTCACCATCCATGGACTTGTATTCATGGTTCATGGTTTGGATGGATAGTAACTTTAATCATGCTCTAACCGTGTAAAAACCCACTATTCAAAGCTATACAGTTTTAAGGAGAGGTCTCACAATTTGGAAAACCCATGACCCCCTTCCAATGGATCCAACATAGAACCACAATTTCAAGGGCCAAATTGGTTAGTTTTACCTAACCATGAATGAGTTTTGAATAATCCTGTAAAAATAAATTTTTTCAAAATTCCACCTGAAATAAACCTAAATGAACCCCAACTAAAGTAAAACAAAAAGGGTTAGTAAGTACCCGTAAGAAGGAAACAATATGTTATATTATCCACACTATAAATTATTTTCCCCTAGAAAAACTATAAAGAAGATTCCATTTCAAAGTTATGAGGCCACAACTCTCTCATCACTATCTTACGATCCCATGTCTCATGTGAATCAGAACCATACTGCCATAACATATAGTCCAAAGGTATCATCCTCCCATGAAGTAACTTTGTATCGAAATCAACTATACTGACTGGATCCTTAGTCATAGATAAATAAGGATCAAAATCAAGATCTTCCCATCTCAAAACATGATATGTTTTAGAAAGATTCTTCTAAATATATGAAACATGAAATGCAATGTGGTTGAAGTAAAATGGAGTGGAAGTAATAAATGGTAATACACTTTCACCACTTTCTCAAAAATCTCAAAAGGTATCAAAACCCTCAAAAAAAGATTTTACTATTTCTCAGGATTTATGCGACCCAAATTGGGTGAAAATATCAATAACACCTAGTCAAAAACTAGGAAATTCTAACAATCAATGACAAAGAATAATATAGTACTTATACTGGATCAATGTAATAACCATTATTTGGAGAATCAACAGAATCTTCACCATCAAATCTTGGAAAAAACTTGGTCCAACCAAGTAATATTCACCAGTATACAAAAAAAATGGATATTTAAAAAACCTTCCATACAAGTCCCCAAAAGTATCTATCCAAATTGTAGAATGGTTTCTGTTATTATAAGAAAATTCAACTAGTCCCAAATAGATGTTCCAAGATCCAAAAATTCCAGAACGTAACATGTCCAAGAGAATATATATAGATTTTACTATCTAGAAATATTTATGTGAATGATATTCCATTCTCAAATGTACCTGGTGTCCCAATTCCTCCAGGAGGCCTCTTCAAAAGTGAGAAGTAAAATAGGGATCCCTATAAGAGACTATAACATAAGGGACTCTATGTAATCCGATAATTTACATCACATAGTGATGTCCCAATTCCTAAACCTTTGTTGTATCTCAATTGGGTATAAAGTGATATGATTTGGTCATCTTATAAATCCCAAAACATATAGCAATATTTCCCTAAGGGCTACGTCTAAACCCAACAAAAAGTCCATAGAGATCCCATCCCACTTCTATGTCAGCATTGGAAGTTTTTGAATCAAAACTGAAGGTATATGGTGTTCATATTTGACATTTTGATAGGTATAACAATGTGAAACAAAGTCTATGATGTCTAATATCATATATGTCCACCAAAATCATCACTTCATATCATAAAACACATTTGTGGTTCCTGGGTGCACTGCCCACTGAGAATCATTGAAATACAAAATTATGACATTTCTTATGGGAAAAGGTACTAAAAACCTAAAACACAGGATTACCTTATAATAGAACATCAAGTTTATGATTGTATCCCCATCATAAAGAGCATCCCAAAGTCTATGGAATTATTCCTCAGGCACTACTCCTGAATAATCATCTCGAGAAGAGAAGATTTCAACCGAACATTTTCCAGGACAACCACAACCTCCACCTCCCAGATTCCCAAATTAAAATGAGAAAAAATGTCCATCAATATATTCACTTTTGATAATTCTTTAATGTAATGGGTTGAAAGTTTTCAGATCATTGTTTTAGTAATAAAATCCCCCTTTTTCGGGGTATAAAAGACATCAAAATAAAAAGAATGCATGTACTCCTCCAAACACCTCTGCTGGAGGTTCAAATATTTTTGAGAGAAGATATAGCTCAAGATTTTGTGGTGAGAATAAACGGTGAAATTTTCTTTAAAAAGTTAATTCCTACAAATATTAAGAGAATTAATCATATCTATGAGTTTGAGATAATGATTTAGGTAATTCTTCTCATGTGGTATAAGCTGTCTAGAGCCATAGGATACCACATGATTACCCTACATAAGAACAAATCCCAAACCTAAACCAGACGCATAAAAGAAAACCACATATCCCTACACATCCCTTATAAGATTCAACACTGGAAGAAAAGTCAAAAGATGTTTAAAATCCTTGAAAGAACTTTGAAATTTATCATTCCACAAGAACTTCACTCTCTTATAAGTGATGACAATCATTTGAGAAGTCGTCTTTGATAAATATTTAAAAAAACTATGGTAATACCTTGAAATTCCCAAGAAGATCCATTCCTCAAAAACATTACATGGTTTCTACCAAGTCATAACATCCTTTAACTTCTCAGGATCAACTGATATTACATGTTCTAGGACCAGATGTCCCACAAACTTCACTTATCATATCTTAAAACTACATTTTGAAATATTCATGTAAATTATATGATCTCTCAAGATTTCCAAGACTACTCTTAGATGGAACACATAATCCTCCTCAATTTAATAGTAAACAAAAATATCTTCCAAAAGTTACACTAAAAACAAATTGAGCTACTCGGGGAATATTCTATTCATTAAATACATAAAGACCATAGGACCATTGATCAGGAAAAAAGGCATAATATGATACTCAAAGTGACCATACCTCCTCCATAAGGTAGTTTTTGGAAAGTCAGATTCTTTAATTCTCAATTGGTCATAACTAGACAGAAGGATAATTTTCTAGAACCACTTTCCCCCTTTAAACGTGTCAAATTGATAATCAATCCATGGTAATAGATAATTTTTCTTTACCATAAATAGATTAAGTATTTGATAATCAAACAATAGGTGAAGTGTTCCATAAAATTTATTCACTATATGAATAGGTTCTTCCCAAGGTTACACACTTGAGTGTGTGAAAACTTTCTCTAATAGATCACCCAAGAAATTATTTAACTCTTTTAACTCTTCTGGTTCCATATGGTAAGAAGGAATAAATATCAAATGAGTACCAAGTAATAAATCAATTGATAACTCTACCTCTATCGCAAGTGGAAGATTAGAAAATTAGAAAGAAACATGTTAGAAAATTAGATAATGACTACAGGGAGATCATCAATCAGAGATTTTCACTCTAGGTTAAAAGAAAATGTTGATATTACCATTCCCAATTTCTTAATAGACGTTCCATCTCTACTCAACCTCAAGTACCATTCTCCCTAAAAGATACATAACACCCCATAAGTTGAAATAAATGGTAATTATCCAATATAATAGTCAATTTGTTCCTTATTAGTGATCATAAAATTTATCCTGAGGTTGATGTCAATAGGTTTCATATCAAGAACCAAAAAATACCTGGTCAGTTCAAACTCTGATAAGGAGAAAAGACAAGCAAGACATCAAATACCTTGCTCCCTCTTCATTATGATGGGTGTAGTAATATCCATCACATAAGATAAAATCTCCATAGGATGATTTATAAAGTTCACAACATGAGTTGATATAAATGAATTAGATGCATCTATATGAAATAAATCAGTCACTAATGATGAATCTATAGTGATGGTGCTTCTCACAGTTGTTGTACCCATCTCCACTTCCTCTAAAGACTCTTCCACTGTGTGAATAAGATTCGTTCCAGATGCTTGTGGCTAGAACCATTAAGATCCTGAAGAGTATGATTTTACTATGGTATTTTTAGGAACTGATGATCCCATACCACTCCAAGATTCAAAAAATAAATGAAATAACTTTTGTAGGTATCCTGAGCGACTGTATGAACCACAAATATTGGGTTCCTCAGTGAAAACCTGCTTTGAATGACAAACCATGGCACACTGGAAGTTGGTAAAAGGACCTTTTATAAGAAAAATAGGAGGTCTGGAAGATTAATGATTTCTAAATCCACTACACAACTTATCATGATTTCTATTTACCTTAAAATAACTCACTAAACTATCAAGAGGATAAAAGCTAACACCTATCAACCCTGAATTTCCAGTCAGATCAAGCTCAACCACCAACACACTATCCATTATGTCAGCATAAGAAGTGATCTTAAACATGAATACTTGTGAAAAGATGTTATCACAAAGACCCATATCACATCTTTGAGCCTTTAGTTTATCATTATTTATAACCTTAGGATAAAACTGTACAAGATTAGAACAACAATTCGCACATTGTGTCACGGTCTTGTCACCTGACTAGAGGTTAAGAAATTCCATAGTATTTTCCAAGACCATTTACTCTAGATATAATTTAGTAGTGAATATAATTCTAAATACTTTCCACTAGAATAACACATTATTTTTTACTGTTACCATCAAGTCTCACCAACTTCTGTTAGGTCCTTCCAGCTTGAAGGTAGCATAATTTAAGATAATAAAATAATGCATTTCCAAGAACTGAAAAAGTTGGTCTATATTTTTCAATGAATCCTTATCCTATTTAATATCACTAGTGAGTTGGAAATAATGTGTCATATGGTGAAGAAAATCTTGAGCTAAATTTTTAGATTCTTCCCTTTAAGGTCCCATAATTGGATCGTGAATGAGAATAAGTGCTGATGCTTGTCCTAGAGCTTGGATAATACACACTGCTATATCAATAATAATCTAGACCACTGGAAGATTTTCTCACTCTGGATCACCGAAATCTTCATCCTAATACTTATTCAAACATCTTCTTAGATTCATGATGCTACACAACATCAATAGAAAACACTATAATAATCGGTAAGATTACACAGATCAAGGATACACAAATCAATGGTATAGGAATATCAATTCCATCAAAAAAAATTTAGATTGAGATTTAAAAAACTCAAACAAAGGTACGTAATAGAATATAATTAGATCAAAACATTCCTTAAGAATATTTTCCAAAATACCCATGGAGACTTAAGGCTTTTTACGATGATATCTGGATGGTCACTCACTCACAACTACCTCATAAGTGCCAAAAAACCATATTTTTTTATAACAGGACATCCCAACTGCATAATGACATCAAGGAAAGATGAAAATCCTCCTTAGATACCATTTTTTTATGAACCATCATAGATACCCTGGTATCATGATATCCGAGTCATCTCTAATATGGTCCAGAGAGCATTTTAGATCCCTATGGGTTAACAAGTGTAACCTGAAATCATATAATAAAAAGAAGGGAATGATTTTTCCTAAAATCAAAAGAAGATAATAGTTAATATTCATTTTTATCAACACTCCTCAATGAAATCATTCCAAAAAACAATAAGGAAAACAAACCCAAAAACAATACACCATGAAAGTACTCATCATCTATCAAGTTAAAAGCTCATAAATCCCATGTAATGAGTGTATAACATGTCCACCAGTCACCTATGTGACTCATGGTATAAAAGATCAAGAATATCCACCACCTCCAAGTGGAAAATTCCCCTAGATCAGACCAAAACAAAGAATATCTATAATTCCAGAAGGAAAAGGATGTATTTGATCTATAAATCCCAGTAGGGTATCACTATGTTTTCTATAACAAATTCCATTATAATAGGACACATATAATTTTAATTTAAATTAAACAAAGAATGGAATGAAATTTACATATTTTAAATCAAAACATGGTTTCATAATCAAAATATGGAAGATATATCAAAATAGGTATCAAGAAGTCTTAGATTTAAATATTATATAAAACATTTTTATAAAGAAGTTTTCATGAATAAAACAGTTCATTCATCGATGACATGTATCAACAAGTCAACCAAAACATATTACTATATAAATAAGCCCAATGGTATATTAGTTTTTTGAAATAAAATCCTCACACTTCTTATAATGATCATGGCTCATGATAGGAATGGAAACAACAATCTACACCCTAATAGGGGAACCCATTACAGGTAGTCGACACCCCAAAAAGGGAACCCCTTTCATGAAGTTATTTCATAATTGTTTAGTTAGAGTTGTAATCACCAATCTATTGATAAGGAGTCAGAGTCCAAGTATTCTTGTCCTAGTTACCCACTAATTACCCAAGATAACATGTTATTTAAACAATCAATCAATCAATCAGGGAAAAATAAATCAATAAATCCATATTTCAATTTCAAATTTATAACAACCCTGAATTTTCATACATGGATATTAAATATTTTTAGATGAATATTCACAACATTACACAATCACATGCCTGAGGACTGTAATAGTTTAGTGCATTTTGAATCCTTTAACACTTTCTTCTAATTTGGGGAAGTATATTCAATATATCCCACAAAGATAATTTCCTTGAGTACTCCTACTTAAAAAATTTATTTATACCCATGTAAAGGAAACATAAGAAAAGGGTGAGATCAAATGAAAATTAAAGGTAAAAAGGAAGATATTAATTTATTATCTTATGAATGAATAAGATAATAAATATGGGTATGTGATCATGAGCATAACATAAAATGTTCATACCAAACTTATTAGGGATTATAAACACGATTTATGGTATAAAACATTAATATGAACCATAAGAATGAATCTTCATCATAACTCATTATTGAAGCATATTTTCAAGTATTAAATGTGTGTGGAATCATTATAATTATAGTAAACAATTTCATATGTCAATGTTAACTACCAAGACTCACAGATAAGGCCTTATCACCTGTTCCCCTTAACAGATCAAGCACATCGACTTGTTTCCCATCATAAATCAAGCACATCGACTTATTTCCATTAATTTTATCATGATATATAATTTATTACCCAATGAATTAGAGGGAGATATATGTCTCAACTTTAACTTAATTAAAACTAAACATATGTGTTCCATAGGACCATAAATCATTAATCACATTAGAAACCATGTAAATAAATGAGTTTCATAAACACTTCATCATAACCTAACTCACGAGAAAGAAATAGGGTTCATAAATATCATGCAATCATATACATAAAACATTTAGAGAAATAATAATAATGGTTTCATTGGGTAATATCCACATTAAAGAATAAGTAACATCATATAATATCATTTTAGACAAAAAATGATTTTTTAAAAGATTACTTCAAATAATTCTTGAAAAATATACCCTTTCCTTTATAAAATCATATTTTTAAAGAGCCACTCAATTTTGAAGGATTTTTTTAAAATAACCTTATAATATTATAAGGTATGATTAATGGAATTAAGGCATCATGAAAATTTAAGAATCCATTCTCACCGTATAGATTAAAAAACATTGCTTTCATACTTTTTTTAGAAAATTAACAGAGTAACTAGTTTGTAAAATGAAAAAAATATCACCTCAAAACCATTTAGTAAAAATTAAAACATGGGTAAAAATAAATTTAAATATTCTTTGAAAAATTGTAAAAACAGTTTTAGAAAAAATGGATGTGGAAGATAAATATTCATCAATGAATATTTAAAATGAAATAATCCTGAATGTTGATGAGGTTGTGCAACAAACCCTTACAATCTTTTAATTAGTAGAATCATATGCCCCGTGAAAGAAATAAAATTATATAGATATTAAAATACCATAATATTTATAATAATACTCTTAAAATACATTCATGTGAAGTATATACATCACGTTGATGAAATTATTTTTGTATAAGTCATGTGTCCCACAGAAATAAAAGTGAGACAAAAAACCTTACCTTAAGTATTGACTTCCTTCATACATGTTAAAACCTCATGTATAATAAATAATAATTTGTTATAAATCTACCAAATAACTATATTGATATATATAATACCATATATTATTTAATTATGACTTTATATTACTTATTAACAATTTCAAATTTAAGTTATGTTTCGTGTTATAACTATTTTGTTTCTCGTACATGTTTTGACTTGTTATCCACAATACTCATACTTAGATAATAATTTAATAATATTAATAATGATAAATATGATATAAATATAATATATATTCAATATATATATATTTATTATTATCTATAAAAGTTATAGGTAGAAAATAAAATACATAGTTCATGGAGACAGTAGGCCGTATGTACGCATGAACATTGTTTTCATTTTCTTAATAGATTAAAAGAAAAAATATATAATATATTATAATTAAATAATAATATATATATATATATATATAATATATTAGTAAAATTTATCCTTAATACCAACCATGCGAAATATGTATGAAAAATGGATCACATCGCAACGTGGAGATGATAATCCATTCGTACACACGAGCGAAATTTTCATTTCCCAAAAGATTAGGTGGTAAAAAGGTAGATATGATATTATCATTACATAAGTATAATAATTTAATAAATAAAATATATAAACATTAAAAGAATCATAATTACCACTCATAAAATATGGTGATGGAAAATGAATTGTATCACTACATGAAGATGGTAAGTCGTACGTACGCACGAGCGATACTTTAATTTATTATTTGATATGAAATGGGATGTATAATGATGTGATTATAGTAATAATAACATATAATAATATTTATTATTAATAATTTATTATTTTATGATATATATCATAGATTTATATTAGGTATAGTAGATTATAAAAAGAGAGTGATCAGTTAGAGAGATTACCTATTCTCTGAAACAGATACTTTAGATCTCCTCTAAAAGACTCTAGAGTTAGTACTTTGGTAGAAAAATAAACTTTATAATGTGTTTAGGGAAGTTTAGAAGATAATTTTTCATTTTCAGGTTGAGATATAATACTCAATGTGGTAAAATTATATGAGGGAGGAGGTTTCCTTTTATAATTAAGGCGAGGAGCACTTTTGGAATTTCAAAAAATATTAATTCATAATAAATTAAATATCAATAAAAATTACTCTAAATGGAAAGTTATTCAAATATATTTTGATATATTATGGTAATAATAGAAACCAGTATATTTTAGACAAGTTTTTTTTTGTAATTTTAAAGCTTATCATTTAATTAACCCTCAATTAATCTATTTAAATTTTAACTACGGTAACAACATTTTTTCAATATCAAAAGGTAGAGATTTTTACTTTTAAGTTGTGAATTAAATAATAAATGGTAAATTTATTATATTTTAGACCATAATTTATCCACTTTTACCTTAAACTTTTTATGATATTTAACTAACTTCATAAAATATTATTTTCATAAAATATCATTAGTGTCAATTTTAACACTATTCATTACAATGACTTTAAAAAAATAAATCCATTAATATAAATTGAAAAAAATTAATTTAATACACACATAACATGATATATTTTTCTATTATGTTTTTATAGTATCTTAATTAATTCAAATTATTTTTCTTTTTTATTTTTATAATTTTATTTTGTTGATTGTTTCATTAATTGAATAATTACTACATCATCATTGTGTCAATATTAATGAAAATTATTTTGATATAAAAAATTAAAAATAAAATACCTTGATATGGATATTTTGTCTTTCATAAGGATATATATATATAATATAACATCTTTAATTTTTACCCATGTTAAAAATAATATACTTATTAAAAGTAAGAGTGTGACATTTGGTCACTCTATTTGATTTTAAAAATATCGAAGTAATTTTCATGGAAACGTGTCCATTAAATTATTAAATTTAATTTTTTTTGTGTTAAATGTCTAATAAACATTATAAAATAAAATTTGGGCAAGTTATAGGGTAGTTTTCTAATAATTATAATATTATTTTTATCGAAAATTACCTGATTTATCCTTAACTATGGTATTAAAAATTACTAAAGTTAATATTCATATTGTCAAAAAATAAAATGGAAATAATTAAAAAATCTGTACCATATGATTAAAAATATGGAATCCATTTTTAAAAATTCAATTAACAGACTTTTCATAAATTAATTAAAAATCAATCTCGCAGACGGGATGAAACAATGAGTTTTTAAAGTGAAAACGTTCAAAAGATTGATATGTTTTTATATCTAAGTTCAATGTAAAATTGATTAAAATAACCTAAATTGGATTAAATGATAAAAAATTTATCTAATTATACATTAAAATTAATCATAAATATAATTTAAATCTATAAATTGTTTTGATAAAAAAATTGTTTTCAATTAAAATTCAATATTTTTTACTATTCATAAAAACATGAAATTTATTAGAAAAATAACAAATATTAAACCAAAGTAAATTTTGATATCCTAATTTCTAATAAATTTTTTATTTTAACAAATATAATTTTTAAAAGTGTCAAAAACTAGATTTAAAACAAGTGTGCCATCAAAAGGGTGATAAGACTTTCTTTTCATAAAAATAAATCTTTTATATCTAAAATTGGATTTGTTCTTATATCATGCATATAAAATAAATAAGATGAGTATTAAACATTATATCAAGTATATTAGAAATATATTTCATTAATATAATCCAAGAAAGTGTAATTTTTTTATTTATTGGAATAAAACACACTTGTTCACATTTAAATAGTTTTTTCAGAGAATTTTTTTTAGGGTTTTACATGTGCAAACCATAATTTAATAATTTAGTAAATGATATTAATATCCACTATTATAAGAGATAGGTTATAATTATGTTTTTAAAATAATTAAAATAATATAATTATGTTTCTTAGAAACTCAGTGTTACGTGTAATGAAAGATAAGTCAGTGTTGCATGTAGCACAAAATTAACATAGTGTATTATGTAATAAAATTTATAAGATAAATTGAATTATTGAAAAATATATTTTATAAAAATATCATTGTGTTACATTTTACCCCCCTTAAAAATAATTTCACCCTCAAAACTCTTTTGTGTTATCACATGTTTAATACTTGAAAGTTACTTTCTAAGAAATCCACATCATAAAAATGAATACTAAAACTTCCTTTAAAAAGGAAAAGTTAGAAACATAATGGTTACCCAAAGTAACTTATAACCAAGTTTCCACATAGGATAAAATTGGTGGAATTTGAAAACATGTACATATAATATAAAAATAACCATCATGTTTTGATGGAGAGTGATAGAGAACATGGTCAGGAGAAAGTTAACAATCATAAAGCTATAAATCTATGATGATCTAAGGGAACATTTGATTCATAAAAAATGATGTTAATGGGGTATTTTTTTTATTTTAAGATACATTTCATAAATTTGGAGAATTTTCACAATAATATATACTTTCATGATTTTCAGACAATATCATGCTTTATTGTTCCTTGATCAATTTCCACTTAATCAATTATTCCACGAAAATAGGAAGTTGAAATTGTAATTCCTTAAGAACTAGTGGATCATAATATTTGTAATACGATTACATGTCATTCCTTATATTTGTAGCTATCATAAAAAAATGTTTATCACATGTTATGTATTTTGAATAAGTCTTTATATTATGAAACCTTGATCTTTAAAATGTTATCCAAATTTCAATGTAAATAATTTTAGAAATGGTTACCCTTATGAACCCCCAAAAATATTAAAATCTTAGTCATTTTAAAAAGGTCACTAAGTTTATCATTTATCTCTCAAAAACATGATTTTCTATTAATTGTCCCATACCAAACATTTTAATACCATTATCATGTATTCTCTTGAGACATGGTAATAACACAAATTACCATAAAACCATAGTGAAAACATGCATGATTTCAAAAATCAACTCTATCCTCAGAACAGAAATCCAAAAAATTTATAAAATCAATCCATGATATCATAAACCAACTTGAATCTTATCATTACCAAGGTTATCAGTACTATACCATTTATTTTATCATAATAAAACATATCTGTATTTCATTATCCCAACGTCATGAACATATGAAGGGATATCCTCCCCTTAATCACATGTTTTAAAAATATATAACCTTATCTCCTCAATCAATTTTCATGGTTACTAGTACCATTCAACACATTCTTTGAAATCCAAAAGGGTAAACTACAGTGGACTAATAATTTGATGTTTCATTACTCTATAACACCATAAAAGTAATTCTATAACATTATTCTTGAAATGCATTGCATAAAGACTCAATAATTACCCCACTTCGTTGTCGTACTCCACATCACCAATAGTGATAGCATGATATTTACCTCTATCTTTGGATTTACAAGGTTGTGGACACTGATCGTCATTATTAACCCTTATATTTGGGAACTGGTTAGCATAATTCCCATTTTCTTTACACTTAAAGCACTAAATTGTGGGTGGTGTAATAGTTGGGAATGGAGGGTATATCCAATTAAAATTTCCGCCTTAAGACCACATAGAACAATTTATTCATATCTATAAAATTATATTATGGATAACTACCTTCAGAGACATGGTTTTAATCCACTGAAGAATCAGTCAATCTTACTTTCAGGTTGGATAATAATACAAGAAGATTATCTTGAATGTATTGTAAAATTTTCCTCATAGGTACCAAAATATTCATCATCATTCTGTTTTAGATCAAGGTAATCCCTATACATCATCATATGAATAATAAAAGGAAAGTAATTACTGAAAAAAGTTCTTAAACTTGTCCCATTCCATGGAGTCAATTCCATCTCGTTGCATTGTATTTTTGATAAGATTCCACAATTTATCCACTTCAAATTTCAAATGATAGACAACCAAAATGAATTTGTCATGTTCTAAACATTTTATAACTGAATATATATTTTTAGTGGTATTTATCCATTTCTCAGATACTAGCGGATCATAATACCCACTGAAAGAAGGTGGATGCAGCTTCATGAAGGACTCAATAAAGTGGTGTTCCCTTCTTTCCTTATTTTAAATTCCATCATGATTCATAGCTTGAAAATGATGTGTGAGCATAGAAAAAAGATTTTACATTATTAATCCCATAACATTTGGTTTCTTAAGAGGAAAATAATTACAATTCCCATCACATTCATTATTAATGCAGTTCCTTCGGGTTCCATCCATTGGCTAAAACCAAAATTATAGTGTGAGTAACACTAATATTAGTGGGGAAACCACATAATAAAGGGAAAATACTCTAAATAAATAAAATATTTAGTTTAATCCTAGTTTAAAAATTATCATTATGAAAACTCTAGGATTTTAACCTAAACTTAGACATATCTTTAGGGATGTTATTAAGGATTTCTCAACCAAATTTCTAAAGGTTGACTAAACCTTTCCTCTGATACCAATTATAACAACCAAGAATTTTCCTATATAGATATTAAATATTTTTTTATGAATATTAATAAATTACAGAAAAACATGCCTGAGGAACATAATAGTTTTGTGACTTTGAAAAAATGGAACACATTCTTATAATTTGATGAAAGATCTTAAAAATCTTCTATAAAGATCATTCAATTTAGTACTCCTACTTAAAACTATTATTTATACCTCTGGAAAGGAAATATAAGAAAATAGTGATATCAAATTCTCATTAAGGGTAAATATGGAAGATATCAATTTATTACCTTATTAAAGAATAAGATAATAAATATGGATATGTTATCATGATCCTATCATAAAAATTTCATACACAACTTGTCATGGATCATAAAAACGAGTTATGGTATAAAACAATAACATGAACCATAATAATGACACTTCATCATAACTAATTCTTGTACCATATGTTCAAGTAATAAATGTTTATTTCATAATCATAAGTATATAAAATAATTTCATATTTCAAGGTTAACTATGATGACTCATGGATCAAGCCTTATCACCTTTTTCTCTTCATGGATCAAGCACATCGACTTGTTTCCTATCACAAACCAAGCAAATCGACTTGTTTCCCTTAATTTTTTTAGGAATATAATTAATTACTCAATGAATTAGAGGTATATATAGTCCACACACATCAATTTATGAAAACTATACATATTCCAGACATAGGACCATAAATCATTTATCACATTTGAACCCATGTAAATAAATGAGTTTCATAAACACTCTATCATAACCTAACTCATAGAAAAGAAATAGGTTTAAAAAATATCATGACATAGTATATAATAATCATTATGAGAAAGAATAAGAATGGTATAATTGGATAATATCACCAATAAATAATAAGTAACATCATATAGTGTCATCTTAGATGGAAGATTATTTTTTGAAAGATTACTTGACATAATTCTATAGGAAAATTTCCCTTCCTTTATGAAATAATTTTTTTAAAGATCCACACAATTTTAAATGATTTTTTTAAAATAATATTATAATATTATAATGTAATATTATAGGAATTAAGGTTTCATGCAATCATAATAACTCATTCATTCCATATAGTTAAAAAACATTCCTTTCATATTGTTTCTAGAAAAATCATAATGTACCTTGGAAAAAAATATTATCTTCAAAACATTTAGTATAAAGTCAAAAATGGGTAAAAATAACTTTATATAGTCTTTATATAATATTAATAACATTTTTGAAAACATTTTTAGAAAACATATACATAGAAAATAAATATTCCCCAATAGAGATTTAAAATGAAACAATGCTGATGAGATTGCGAAATAAAACACTACAAATTTATAATCAGTAGAATCGTATGAACCATGAAATAAAGAAAATTATATGGATATAAAAATAACATAATATTAAAAATAAAATTCATAAAATACAATCATGATAAATATATACACCATCAATAAGAAACAAGTAATGTATACGGCATGTGTCCCACAAAAATAAAAGTGAGACAAAAATCCCTTACCGTAAGTATTGACTACCTTCATACAAGTTAGAACCTCCTATATAATAAAAATAATTTTATGATAAATCTAACACATAAATTTATTCATATATATAATAGCATATATGATTTACTTATTACTTTATATTATTCTCTTATTAAAAATTTCAAATTTATGTTTTGTTTAGGGTAATAACCGTTCTGTTTCTCAAACAGGTTTTGACTTGTTATTCATGGTCCTTATAATTATATAATAATTTCATAATATTAATAATTATAACTATGATATAAATATCATATGTATTAATTATATATTTATTTATTTTTATTTATAAATGTTATAGGTAGAAAATAAAATACATCGTTCATGGAAAAGGTAGACCATACGTACGCATGAATGCTGCTTTCATTTTCTTATCATATTAAAAGAAAAGAAAATTATATGAAATATTATCATTAAAGAATAATTATTGTGTTATATATATCATATATAATTATATTATTTATCCTTATTACCACCCATTTAAAATATGTATGAAAAAATAATCACATCGCTTCATGGAGATGGTAAGCCATACGTATGCACAAGTGACATTATCATTTCCCAAAATATTAGGTGGTAAAATTTAGATGTGATATTATCATTACAGAAGTATAATAATGTCATAAATAACATATATAAACATTAATAACATCATAATCACCACTCATAAAATGTGGTTATGGAAAATAAATTGTATCGCTACCTAGAGACGGTAAGCAGTACGTACACACTAACGATATTTTCACTTCTTATTCGATAAGAAAGAGGATGTATAATGGCGTGTTAATAATCATAATAAAATTTTAGAATATTTAGGATGATTAATTTGTTATTTTATGATATATATCATATATTTATAGGAGTTACATAAGAGTATAAAAATAGAGTGATCGGTTGGAGCGATTACCTCTTCTTCGAAACGACTTCTTTAAATCTCTTCTAAAGGAATCTTGAGTTAGTCCTTTGGGAAGAAAAGAACCTCTAGAATGTGTATATAAAAGTTTATAAGATAATTTTTCAGAGTTTGGTCGATATATAATACTCAATTTAGCAAAATGAGATGAAGGAGGTTGTCTCCTTTTATAATGAAGGTGAGGCGAACTTTTGGAATTTCTCAAAAGATTAGTTTATAATAAATTAAATCTCAATAAAAATACCTAAAAATGGAAACTAATTTTAAGATAATGTGTTATAGGGTAGTAATTCTATCCTCTAATATATTTTAGAAAGGTTTTTTTTATAATTTTAAACCAAATCTTTTTTACTAACCCTTAGTTAACCTATTTTAATTTTAACTACGGTAACAACATTTTCAATATCAAAAGGTGGATATTTATACTTATAAGTTTTCAATTGAATAATAAATTGTAAATTTATGATATTTTATACCATAATGTATACCCTTTTTTTCATTAGTGTTTTTATGATATTTAACAAATTTAATAAAATATTATTTTCATAAAATATCATTAGTTTCAATTTTGACACTAATCATGACATTTAATTTAATAAAATCAATTAAAAAATATAACTTAAAAAAATTAATTCAATACACCCCTAACATGGAATATTTTCCTAAAAAATCTTGGATAACCTTAATTAAATCAAAATATACTTCTTTTAATATTTATAATATCCTTTATTTGATTATTTCATTAATTGAATAATTACCACATCATCATTGTGTTTTTATTTATAAAAATTATTTCTTCACTTAAAATTAAAAATAAAATACCATGATATATATAAAACATTTTTATTTCATAAGGATATATATATTTTATCATATCTCCTATTTAACCCTTTGTTAAAAATATTATACTTATTAAAAGTAAGAGTGTGAAATTTTGTCACTCCCTTTGATTTTAATAATATCTAAGTCATTTTCATGCAAGAGGGTACATTAAATTCTTAAATTTAGAACCTCATGTGTTAAGGGTAGAATTAAAATCATCAAATAATATTTGTTCAAGTGATAAGGTACTTTTCTAATATTTATAATATTATTTTTACCCTTAATTACACAATTTATCCATAATTATGGTAATAAAAATTACTAAACTTACTATTCATATTGTCCAAAAATAAAATGGAAATAATTACTAAATTTAGAAATTATTATTAAAAATATGTATTATTTTCCAAATTAAATTCATATAATTTTTAGAAATTAGTTAAAAATTAATCCCATAGACGGGATGAAACAACAAGTTTTTAAAGTGAAAATGTTCAAAAGATTTATATGTTTTTATATCTAAATTCAATATAAAATAGATTCCAATTAAATAAATATAATTAAATGATTAAAATGGATATAATTATATTTTAAAATAAATCAAAAATATAATTTAACTCTATAAATTATTTTGAAGAAAAATCTAATTTCAATTAAAATTCAGTATTTTCCACTATTCATCAAAACATGAAACATATCCAAAAAAACACAAAAAATTAATCCAAAGTAAATTTTGATATCCCTATTTAAAATATGAAGTTTATTTTTCTAATATAATTTTTAAAAGTTTCAAAAACTAGATTTGAATCAAGTGCGCCATCAAAAGATGGTAAAACTTTCTTTTTATAAAAATACATGTTTTATGAATAAAATTGGATTGATCATATATCATGTGTATAAAATGTATTGAATGAATGTTAAAAATTATATTTAATATATATATATATATCATTAATATAATCCCAAAAATGTGTTTTATTTATTTATTGGTATAAAAAACACTTGTTCACATCTAAATAGTTTTTTAGAAAAACATTTTTTTTGTGTTTTACATGTTAAACCATACTTGCATAATCAAGTTAATAATGTGAATATCTTCCATTATAAAGGTTAGGTTATAATTTTATTTTTTAAATAATTAAAATAATATAATTATGTTTCATATAAACTCTATATTTCATGTAACGCAAGCTAAGTTGTTGTTGCATGTAGCGGAAGCTTAACACGGGGTATTGTGAAATGTTACATATCAAAGAAATCAAATTGTTTAAAAAAATATTTCATAAAAATATCAGGGTGTTAAAAATTTTCAACTTGAATTTTCATTTCATAACCAAAACATAGGTTTTTTAATCAAATTTATACCTTTCAAAAATCATCTTTCAATTTAAGCCTTTTTCTCAAGAATCAATTATCAATCATTTCATCAAATCATGTTTTAAATCATGCCATGATTTTTTCTCAAAAATCCACCCTAGATTCTAATTAAATTGAAATTGGGTTTTTTTTAACTTCGTGACATTTTAAAATCATAGATCAAATCAGTTAGGTTCTATGGGTTTTAAATCATTAAAAAAACTAATTTCAAATCAATCAAGAAATATAGGGTTTCAATTGTATTGAAAAATTAATATAAAACCACCTAAATTTAATCAAAAGGTTAAATATAACACTCATAATGAGATCTCCAATAAATAACAAGGTGAAGGTGATCAAGAAAGATAACCCCGAAACCAGATCTATAATAATGGTGTTTAGATCCATCAATAACATGAAAGTCTATAAAACTCTAAAAATGGTAGAAGAGAATATTGGGAGAATCCCCATGAGAGAAGATATACTTACCTAGAGGATATCAAATGATATCAACTGTGCTTTGATCCACAACGATAATGGGTTTTAGGAGACAAAACTTATTCTTGATATCCTACAAGACCAAAGAAATCGATTAGGGTCATGTGTGGGTCAATTAGGGGTTTAACCAGGGGTCTAGGGATTTTAAAATTATTTTTTGGGGGATTAGAAACCTCTGTACATGGTTTTATGGAGATTCCACATAGTTAAAAGTAATCATAAACCCTATTTGTGAACCCTACATGGAATTATATTAGGGCGCACAGTTTAGTCGCACTATTACTTTAACCATGTGCCAACCAAGAAAAACCCCACCTTTTGAAGTAGCACAGTTTGAAGGATAAGTTACACGGTTTGAAAAAACAACGAACCCCCTTATAGTGGCTCCAACATTGTCATAAAATTTCTTTTCCAAACCTCAGTGTTTTCCATAACCATGCACCAACTATGAAAATCCCCTTAAAGCTCCCAAATTTTCAAAATTTCACTTGAAATAACTTGAAATGAACCCCAACTAAAGTAAAACCAAAACAAGGGTTAATAAGAACCTATATGAAGGTAATGATTAGGTAAATTTATAGAATAAATTTATAAAAAATCTATATTTATTATATAGGAGGTTTGAATTCATATAAATAAATACAAGACTTGTGGTGAGAGATTTATGCTTCAATCATATTTTTAATTAGGATTGTTTACGCTTGAACTTATATTGAATAAATTATGTAATTGTTATCTAATAAATAAATATAAAATTTCTTATCCTCTATTTATTTATAAATAATATATTATTCCTTTAATTTTATCAAATTTAATTAATCAATAGATCAAAATAATATTTCTAAGGATAACCTACTTTATTTCTCCATTCAGTCAAAAATAATTTTTCTTTCATATAAACGATTTCCAAAAATGTTTTCAAGAATGTTTTTAATATTATACTATGATTTCTTAAATTAATTTTTACCCATGATTAATTTTTTATTTTTTATAAAATAAATATATATATATTTTTTTCATTTTTTTGAATGAGGTGATTTTTGAGTTTTTACTAAGGGGTGAAAGTAATGTCTCCTTTTAACTTATAAGGTATGAATAAAATTTCCCACCATTATAGACACTCAATTATTTGAAGCTTAATTTATAATTTTCCAAGGTTCATTCCAACGAAAATGTTTTACATAATATTTTGGAAATTTTTAAATTTTAAATAAGTGATTTAAATTTAAAATTGGTATTTTCATAAGGAAATATTCTAGTTATTCTTTTAAAGTAATTTCAATTAATGATAACATCCTTTGATGTTAATTATGTTTTACTAAGGACATGATCCAATGATACCATATTTTTTATTTCTTTTAATGGTTTATTTTTTTAATAAATTAGGACATGTTAAATGGATAAGCCTCCTAAAATAAAATAACAAAAGATTACATCAGTCTATAAGAGGGAAATTTACATTTATCCTTTTGAAGAAGGGGTAATAGCTCATCAGAAAGGGTGCTTAAAAAAGTGATATGATCATAATTTACCCTTTTATTTTAATGAAAATTAGTTATATTGTTGGATTTAGGATAAGACTATGTGTTGAAGTAATTAATTGAAGAAATATTTTATAATAATTTAACCCATTTATCTATCATTTTAAAATGGAGATAGATATTTCCCATTCTAACAGTAAGAACGATAGTGGATGAATCACACTCAATCCATAAGTTGTTCTAGCCTTGTTGACTTTCCCAATACACTATTTTAATCAACCCAAGAATTTTAGCATCCAAATAAGAAGAAATACCATAGGAACTATAAAGGAATCGAAGTACATCTCTAGTGTGATCTCTAAAAACTGCTCTATATCCCACAAGGACAGGATTTCCTCTGGAGGTTCCATCAGAATTGTATTTGATTGACCCTATAAAAGGTGAATTTCAAATTATCTCAAAAGTAAAAGAAGGAGGATGTATGTTACCTACAATATTAATCTGCCTCATAAATTATAATTCATGTACAAATTTGTCACAATGTCCTCGCTAAAGAGAATTGGAATTTGAAATTTCCACAAGAATTTTAATAATGGTGGAGTCATTACAGAAGTTCACATGGATTATATTTTCACATTCAACCTTGAACTGGTTCATGAGTTACTGTGAGAATGAGATCTAAAATTATTCTTTGAGGTGATGTATCATTGATTCCACTCTTGATATGCTTGTTTCAAAAATGCTGAATAAAAATTTCCATAATGTTATGGGAGAGAGAAAACTAAGGAAGAGGTGATCTAAATCCTCTCCATGCTGGTTACAGAGTATACATATTAATTAGATAGAAATATCTACCACTAGAATATTGGTATCCATGGGAACTTTGAATAATAAAATATTCCATAATAGAGTAGATATGGATGAAAGCATCCATTTTTTCTTTAGGGAGTCAATCCAGTTATGTGGTGCCTACATTTATTTGTAATAAAATAGTTTAGCATTGAGAAATACATCCACAACTAGATCCCAAATCAAAAAATTATCCATTTCCATGAGATCATATTTACTAACAATAGCTCTATTCTAGATAGGGAGTGAGTGAAGACAAGCCGATTGAATTTTGATGGTAGTGTTGGGGCTTGTTGTTGGAGTAGAAGAATCAATCATATTAAATAGTTGAAAATTAGTCTAACTATCATACCAACAGGCTAGGGAGGAATTATTGTTATCCAACTAATGTGACTTCATATAGATTTTTTTGAAAATATGTTTCAAGGTAGGAAAAAATAGAGGATCCAACATAGAAATAATTACTACATTTAAGTCTGTCAAATAATCTTACTCTTAGAAAGTCCAGATTAGGAGACTTATCATTCAATAATATCCATAAGAATTTATATTGAAGAGAATCATTAAATAGGTATATGTTTCTAATTCCATGGCCTCTGAGGGAAAGTAGATTGTAAAATTTCTTACAAGGGAAAATTATAATTATTCTCTCAAGTGTGCTTCCAGACCAAAAGAAATGATTAATGGAAGTGTTAATAATTTTAAGTAAGGTAGAATTACATTTATTCACCTTGAATGAGTAATTTTTTTTGAAATAATAATGTGATTCAAAAGAAAAATTCTTCCAACCGTGGGAATATACATTCCTTTCAAAGAGTTAAAGTTCGTTTGAATTAGAATAAAAATATGATTGAAATGACTAGATTGGGATCTTCACCAAAAAAAAGAACACCTAATTAAATTAAAAGAAGGGAGCCTTATCTGATTCCTGGTTCATTCATGATGTTTTTTTTCTAGGCAAAATTAATGTTTTCCCAAAATAAATGAAATATTTATTCCAGATAATCACCCGAACCAATGATTTTTCATAATTAAGGAGGGACTCCTTTATATTCATTATGTTTCTTTTGTCTCTATGAGTGAAGTAAATAATGTCACGAAAATAGAATAAATGTGAAGGATTATTCATTACTCTTGTTGCTCTAATGTTCATTAATTCACCCCTATAAACTATTTTGAGAAGAAACCTGCTAAGATAGTCCTTTGTAATAGAAAATACAATGAAAGATAATAGGTCACCCTACCTGAACCCTCTCGAACAAGTGAAATATACTTATTGGGATCCATTAATAAGAATTCAGATCCAGGAAGATTTAATAAGAGACTACATCTAGTGAATGAATCTAAATTCAAATCAAAAGTTACCAAAAAACCTACCAATGACACCCTATTCCATGGTGTTAAAGTCTTTTTTTCACATCAAGATTTAAAGAATGTTGCCTCTACTAGTTGTTTTCCTAAAAATATTGACACATTCATAGGAATTAATAAGATATTATTGGATGGTTCTCCTTTTGATGAATCCAAATTGATTAATGGGAATTATTTTATCTGAGACGTTGTCAAGCCTATTATCCAAAATTTTACCCATTATTTTATGTAAGGTGTTAACAAGGGAAACCAGATAGAATTACTTTACATGGATTATGATTATAATGATGATATTTTTATCAAAAAAATTTATTCTATAGGGGTTATTCCATGATGAAATTATGAAATATTTATGAAAACTATTTTCTTTACATGGGTTATGATATGATGATATGATGAATGTTTTATGATCTTGTTGCACACATATGTATGGTTTTAATTATGTGATGTGTGTGTCCAAAATTACATATCCTTACAGTGCATTGGATAAAGTTTTATATCTAATGATATTACTGTAACACCATACTATTATGTGTTTTTTTTCAAATTAATTCAATATTTTGGATATTTTACTTTACATGTAACACTAATTTTTTCTTGAGTTACACACAACACTGAGTTTAAATGAAACATGCCATATTATTAAAATATTATTCTGATAGTTTTCACCTCTATATTGGAATAAAATTTATGAATAATATTTAAAAAATTATGAATATATTGTTTACACGTTTATATAAATTTAATTATTTGGTGACCAATTAATTAGAAATGAAAATAAACCCTTGAAAAAATAAAATAAAATCTTTCTCTGAAAAACTATTTATATGAATAAAAGTGTGTTTTATAAAATTAAATTTAAAAAATATTTTTTTAATAATTAAATAAAATTTATTAGTTATATATTACATAAAATTTTTAACTATCATCTTATGTGTTTTCTAGACAGGAAATAATAATTAATCTAATTTTATGTTTAAAAACTGTATTTTTATAAAAATCAATTTTGTCACCTTTTTGTGAACATATAATAAAATTTATTTTTTAAACTTTTAGAAAATTAATTTGATAAAATAAAATTCATTTTTAAAATTATAATTTAAAAATTATCTTAGGGTAATTTTTTTAGTATTTTTCTGAAAATTTTTATTTTTTGATGAATAGTGAAAAATACAGAATTTTAATTGAAAAATTCCATTTCATTTAAATTATTTATAATGTAAAATTATATTTTGAATTAGTTTGAAAGTAAAATTAGTTCAATTTTATATAAATTAATCCAATTTAGTTTATTATAAATAATTTATATTGAATTTTAATATAAAAACATTTCAAACTTTTGAGTGTTTTCTCTTTAAAAACTCACTTTCTTATTGCATATGTGAGATTAATTTTAAATTAAAATTTGAAAATTATTTTAATTTAATTTGGAAAAATATATTAAATACTTTTAATTATAATAATTTATATTTTATTATAATTTCAAATTAATTTTTGATCAGAATTAATATTTAATGTATTGAAAATTAATTATACTGGTTAAGGTAAAAATAGGTTTACCAGGGGATATAATAAAAATATAAGAGAAAAAATGACAAATAAATTTGTATAAAAACTATTTAAAGGAAATATTTCTATCATAAAACCAATAATTTTATATAATAGAAAAATTTGGACCCTTTTTACATATGAAAAACGCGGGAGAACTTATTTTTTTTCAAAAATTCCAAGAGTTTTCTCTCCCCCTATTATCAATGAGCATCTCTCTACCCTATTATCTACACCTTAAAACCTATTTGGATCATACAATATCTACCAAAATAAATTGAAAAATTCCCTCATATCATCCTATAAGAATTATTGTGGATGTAAATCCAACCTAGGATGCCTTTATTGTAAACGTAAGGATGATAACCAAAGAAGAGGTAATATTCTTCAATGAGTGTATTTATTTTATTTCTTTATCCACATAACTTAATTATTTTTATAAAATGATCGTATAATAAAATAAATATCTTCTATTTAATGGTTTTTTTAAAATAAGGGTATGACTTATAACCTCCCCCGCTTCCATAAAATGGGTTAGGAAATCATCATTTGTGTGTACGATAGATTACTGATGTCATTCATTTTTATATTACCACCTATAAAGATTGGATATAATGATTAATTTATTTTTTATATATGATATTTATGATATTTTTATGCTTTTGAAATTATTATATCACACATACCTTTATTCTTTCCATTTTTTTTGGGAATATGATAACATCAATCATGCGTACAACATACTAAAACCTCGCGAAGCAATGTGATTAATTCATGCTTTACGTGGAAGATGATAAGGGTAAAGTTAATTATTATAGGTTATATACATTAAATAATTATGATATTAATTACATATTTATAATTCTTAAAATATAGTATATATAATTTTTTTATTACCTTTTCACATAATGAAATATAATATTGCTGCTCGTGTACGTGTGGACTACCGCCTTTATGGAGTGATGTGACTCTATTTTCATCAGCATGACACTTTTATGATATGTATAACTATATTTAAATAAATAATTTTTTTTGTGATATTATAATAATTCTGTAAATATAATATATTACTTACCTCTTTTCCATAATGATCATTGAAAAATGGAAACATTACTCATGCGTACGTACGACCAACCAAATCAATGATCATAACATACTTAATTTCTCAAAAAAAAATTTCATGATTAGTATTAAAATTATATTTTATTTGTAAACATGATAATTATTTTATAATTATTATTATTTAAGTAATGGATCAACTATTAAAGTAAGAGGACCAAAAATAACAAATCAAAACATATACGAAAAACAAAGCGGTTATTAAGTGAAACATGAATTTAACCAAGAATTTTTAATAAAAGAGAAATAAAAGGACTTAAGAAATTCATAAATGATAATATATTAATAATTATAGTTCATTAATATATTTATAATAAACATATATTTTTTATACAGGATGGTCAAATGAGTGCAAAGGAAGTCGAGACTTTCGGTAAGAGATTTCCATCACACCATTGTTTTCTGTGAGGCACAAGCCATTTTCACCATATATTTATTTTATGTGGTGTACATAATTTCTAGGAATGTATTTTATTCTAATTTTCAGGAATATTATTGGGGGTTACATATCCGTTTTAGTGTCTCTCTTTTAAGGGGTTTATAGGTTAAAAGTTAACAAATCAGTAAGGGATTTTTTGTCTCAATTTTCCATCTTTGGGACATAAGTTATGCTATATGACAATATTATTATATGAGGTGTATATAATAACATTTAATTGTTATATTAGGAATTTAAATACTTTCATGATATTATAAGTTTAATTTAATTTAATTATTTCATGGGGATTACGTTTCAATGTTACCAAAGCGGTAAAGATTTTATGTTTCAGTCTCTTTGTTTATCAGGATTGTTTATGATCATATTTTATGATGATAAAATATTTTGATCAATATATCAAGAAAGTCAATAATTTAATTATAATATAGTTATTTGTGTTATTTTCAAGTAATAGTAACATTTTTAGAGTATTTGGTACATTATATAATTGATGTTTTTTTAAGAAAACCCAAATTTATTTCTCTATTCTATCGGAAATCCATTTTCTTCCAAACCCATATTTTTTAAAACGTTTTAAAAAATGTTTTATTATTATAATTTAATTTTTTAGATCATATTTTTACCCGTTATTTAATTTTTATGATTTTTTTGAAAGTATTATTCATGTCATTTTCTAAAATATTGCCCGATTGGCCTTTATTAAAAACGTGAAAATAATATTCCCTTTTAACATGCATGAAATGAATTGTATTTCCTATTTTCATGACTGATAAATGATTTTAATATTCCTTTCAATGTCTTCTAAGTTATTTTCAATGAAAATTATTGTTTAATATTTGGAAATCTTTTATATTTTAAATAATTTTTTTCAAATGGAAAATGATTTTAAATTTTTTTTTTGTAAAAAAAAGATTTTTCAAGGAAGAAAAGATATTTTTCTAAAGATATCTTTTAAATGATTTTAAAATTATTAAATTATATTTTTTCATGGTTATGTTCAATGAAAAGTATTTTCTTAATGTTTTATGTTTAAAAAACTATTTTTCAAAGAAAATATTTTTTCCTCCAAGAAATGTCCCAAGTAGTCTTTCAAAATTATTTTCCATATAAGATGACATTATTTGAGGTTACTTATGATTTATTGGGGAAATGATCAGAGGATACCATTACTATTATTTCTCTGAGTGGTTTATGTTTATGATAATAAGATGTTTATTAAACTTGTTTCTCTTCCACAGGTAGTACCATGATAAAATGATTATGAAAACTGCTTCTTTTCCATGGGTTATGATTTGATTAAATGATGAAATGATTATAAAACCTATTTATTTTTTATAGGTTATGTTATGCTGAAATGTTTATAAAACCCATTTTATTTCATGGGTTCTGATATGATTAATGTTTTATGATATTATGACACGCACATATATTCTTCTCATTATGTGATGGTGGTAATGTTATAAAAAAGAATACGAGGGATCTATATCTATATCCAATGCATTGGATAAATATTTATATCTCATGAGATAGATATTAATGCAATGGGAAGTGAACTCGGTTCAGTAAGGGAATTTTTACACTATGATAGTATTGAGAGTGAACCTTTAATATTATCATGGTTTGGGGAGTGAACCCATTCCACCATGAGGAACTAGATGCCAATGGGGCTGGTGGTGTGTCCCGCCTAGGAGGTGTAGCCACCTTTGGAGTGCCTTGATGTAAGACCCCAGTTTTCATGTAAGTAATTACTTATTTAAATTTTAGTTTAAATCTTTTATAATTAATTAATTAAATGTTCAATGGATGTATGAGGGGAAAAAAGGGTGTTCTGGGGGTTAGGGTCATTAAAGGAAAGAAAACTAGACCAACCTTTGTAAGGCACACTGGCGCACAATTAATTAAACCATATGACCTCTACAAGAAAACTGTACAACCTTATACAGTGGAATTACACATAGTTAGAATACATTTTTCAAACTATGAAGGGTTTCCTAGGTAACCATACGACCCAAATTACCTTAGATAGTGGCTTTTAATTGTTTTCACATGGTTTGGAAAACCATGCACCCCATTAAAATTTGGAAAATTTAATGTTTTTCCATTTTAGTTTTTTTAGATACCCACCACATTTCTCCCTCATTTCATATACTCTCAACCATAGGGATGAACCAAATCGACCAAAGCTTCCCAAGGGTGGTTCTACTTTAATTCTTGGTTGTTTTGAGTACCTTTGGTTATAGATCGAAGCTCTAAAAAATTCTAACACTTCTCTTTATTCATTTTTTCAGATTAGGGTTTGTAGTTCATCCCATCTTCTTCCAAATCCATAAAACCCTATTTTTCTAGTGGAACCTAGGTTGGGGATTTAAATGGTGTTTAAATCTGGATCTAAGGCTACAATTAAGAGTTTTTTCATCATCAGATTTGAGGTAGGTGGTCTAGAAGTTATACCCCATAGTTTGAATGTGGATTTTTGCATGTTTCATTTCATTATTGGTTATCTATTTTGGTGTGTCTGATTCATTTAGTTAGTTTTCTTAAAATGTGTGTCTAAATGGTGAATTTAACCCCAAATTTCCTCTATGGGAGGTATGGAGTATGATTAGACCAATTTGGTCCACCCATATGGTTTACCAACATTTTTAAACCTTGAAATTGGTAATGTTAAACGTGGAATTGATGTGTGATTAAATAGAGCCATGATAAACAAGTTGATATGATAATTTGAGTTAAAATAGGAATACTTCTAGATATGTGTAGACTTGGATAATGGTTTAAGGGGTCATTTGGCTAAATGATAATGGTTTATAAGAGCTATGAAATGTAAAAGGGTAAGTAGTTAATGCACTAAGGCTTATAAATGAAAAATGGGATAGTTGGGTTAAGACATGTTAATAGGAATGGTTGAATGGGTAAAATCTTGTGATTTGATAGAAGTGTTAAATGGTATAATGAATAAAGATTGTTAAATATAATAAATGGGTTAATTGGATTAATGTGAATGTGCCAAATGGAGTATTAATTGCACAAAGAATGCATGAGTGGTTTAATGAATGTAAAATGAGGAATGAGTTAAATGGGTTAACATATAGGAATTTATGAGTATTCTAAATGGGATAATGTATTAGAATTATTTAAAATTATTATTTATCTAGGAATAAGAAAAGGAAAATGAGATAAATGTGCTATGTAATGTAAATGGAAAATGTGGTAATGGGTTATGGCATAATATTAATTCCCATATTGATTTTTATGGATTTTTATTGTTTTGAGTATTGTTTTGAGAATGGCTTGTGATTTGGTATATGTGTGGTGAATTGATAAATAATAATGTTCACATGTCTTCGTAGTGTGGAGTTTTGAATTGTGGTTCTACACCCATGGGTTGAGTTAGACTGAGGATCTAATCTCCACCCCAAAATTCATGGGCTAGGGAATGGGAAATAGTATCTATTCCCCTAACTATTGTATTCGATGAGACCACCTGGACCAAGTATTCTAGGTGAGTGAAATTTTTTTTTGTGTGTGATGTTTTTACCCCTAGTGATATTGGGACTTGATTTATTTCCTCTATGAATAGTTATTTATTTCCTTAGAACCTTGCATATATGAGGTAAATTCCTAACCCATGGAATACCTAATGAAAATGTATTAATTAATGAGGATAGAATAGATGATGGTTATGGTAATAATGATATAAAAGGGGTAAAGTAAATAATTTTAACTAATGGAACTCGTTTTTTCCTTTTTTTACTTGTAAATTATTTTTCATGAATTATATTTTTAAACTAGATATTTTTTAGACACTATTGGTGGTATCCTACTAAGTTATACTCACACCCTACTCGTGTAACATCCTCGACCCGGGAGACACTAAATCAGTGCCCCGAGCCAGGTCATCACATGACCTCAAGCGTGCTTCCCCACATGCCAGAGGTTTCCTATTAGCTGTGAGGGTCCAATATGTCATGTGGGGAGACTATACCCTCTTTACCAGAGTAATCCACAATAAAATATAGTTTAAATAGTGTAAAAAATAGGAAACAACCAATAACATTCAAAGTCAAACATCTTCCAAACTGGGTAGAATCCACAAGAAACAACAAATATGTCATGTCATGATACAATTCCAAGTGATAAAAACCCAAAATAAATAAAAACAACGGATTCCCAAAAATGGTACTAACTCCAAGTTTAGAACCTCATCCATGAATTTACCAAGTCCAACTCAACTTCATAGCATAGGGACTTTTCCCTTGTCCTGACCTGGAAGCATGAAATTTGCTCAGGTACCCAATGACATCCCATGCAGGGTGTGAGTACAACTCAGTTTGTCACCACCAATGAAGTATAAAAATATCCATCCTAAAATATAGTGAATAAAATTATTAATAAATAAAATTAAAATTAAATAAAATTCATAGGACACCAGTTAACTATCTTTACTTAGCCAAACTAACCAAGGTGTTAATTCATTATGTCTCTATCATTACTAGTTCATCATCAATCACACAAGGTTCATGGAATACATCCTTTTCATAAGGGAATAATTAAGTACCTAAATCACTAGGAAAAACATATAAAAACATCACAATATCCTCACCTCAAAGTCTCAGTCTAGGTGGAATGAAACTGTTAGGGTAATAGAGCTCCATCCCCTTCCCTAACCCACACATTGGGGGTGGAGTTAGAGAATCAGTCCAAATCGACCCGTGGGAGGAGCCTCAATCCTTTATCCCAAACCTCAATCCATGTTCACATGATTATCCATCCATTAAACACACACAAACCATTTAGAAACCAAAAAAAAAACTAACACATAAAATAATCATAATCTATAACAATCAATATGGTAAATCATATTGTGCCATAACCCATTAACACATTTTTTGTTTACATCACTTGGCCCATTTAGCCCAATTCCCATCCTCAAGCCTAAATCATGAAGAATATTCAAGAATTACCTTATATCAACCCATTACACATGTTCATAAGCCACAATCCCCAACCATAATTAACCAATACCTCATATGGAATCCCATTAAGAATATCACTTACTCAACAATGGTTCTATATGATCACACAACAAACTAGAAATTACATAGCTAATTCTTGGTCTGCAAAGTATAGGCACACCCCATGGGTAGCCTTAAATGGGTCAAATAATCCTATATGTGTCCCATGGGGAAACATGAGGGTTACCATTCACTATTTAGACATTTATTATACCAAATCTCATCATAGGATAACAATCGCAATAAGGAGTAACCAAGAAATAAACCCAAGCATGCACAATTATCAAACGAAACTATGGGACATAACTTGTCGACAAGTTACCTTGATTCCATTTACAAATTATCACTAAATAAAATCCTTATATCTGAATTAAACCAAACCTTAATCCTTAACCTAGATCTTAATGGAAAAATAGGGTTTTATAGATTCAAAAGTAGATGGGAGAAAGATTCAAACCCTAATCAAGAAGAGGGAGAAAGAAAGAGATTAGACATACCTAGAGCTTGAATACACAACTGATGAAACTTCAAATGATCTAGGAATGAAGGAGAAAACCATTGGTATCTCTTTGTAGATTTGGTTCATCACTATGGTTTTGATGATAAGAAAGGAGGAAAACACTGAGTGGGGTTTTAAATCCTAGAGTGGAAATTTTGTAAATTTCTCAAATTTACTAGGCCTCACGGTTTACCTGCATGGTTTGACAAACCATGCACAAACTATGTGAGATATATTGTCTAAAAATTACCTATTCAGACAGTTTCCTAGGAATTACACATGGTTAGCTTAACCATGCAGAAACCATGCGCAACCCTCTGTCCAAGGTTGCATGGTTACTTGGGTTGATCTGCATGGTTTTCCCTAACGGTGCGTAAATCATGAAACATGCCCAAAAATTCCTTTTTGCCTCCTATTTTGTGCCCCAAACACCCAGAACACCCCTCGAGCCTTCTCATGGCCTTTGTGAAACACTTATTTGACCAAAATAAAGGACTTAAACTGAAAAATAAACAAAAAACATACCTTTAGAAAATACTAGATCTTATAACTTCCCCACCTTAGAATGACTTATCCTCGAGCCTCTCTTGCTGAGCATCATTGAGATTATGAATCCAAGAGATTGAGACCCTGAACCCACATATTTTATTCTTTATCCCAAGTTTCTTCCCGAACATTTCCATGATTCCATAGAACACAAACCAAAGGTACAACCTTGCCTCACAATACCTTCTCACTCTGATCCACAATACGAACCAGATGATCCTCAAAGGATGCATCTGGCTCAAGCTCAACATCAACAATGTTTATCACATGAGATGAATCTGGTTGATACTACCAGAGTTTTGAAGCATGAAAACATCATTCATTCCACTATACTAGTGTGGAATATCTAATCAGTAAGCCACTGGTCTGATCCATTACATGATCTCAAACGACCCCACATACCTGGGCACAAACTTTCCCTATTTCTGGATTTGACGGTTACCAAAACTTGGTGACACCCGAAGAAAAACACTATTGACTACTATGAACTTGAGAGGTCTATGTCGCTGATCTATGTATGAATTATTCCTACTCTATTCTATTTCCATCCGCTTATGAATCACCCAAACCCTCTCAGACATCTCCTACACGTGACTCGATCCTAACAGCTTAGACTCCTCAACTTCTAACCAACACAACAATGATCTACATGACCTCCCATAGAGTTCCTCAAAATGCACCATCTGAATTGTATCTTGAAAACTGTTATTGTAAGAAAACTCAACAAGAATCACATTCTTTTCCGATGAACCACTGAAATTCAGAACATAGGCTCTCTATATGTCCTCCAATACTTGAATTGTACACTTTGACTACCCTTCTATCTACAGTTGATAAGACATACACAAAAAAACTTGGGTACCAAGTGCCTTCTGTATACCCTTCCAGAAGAATGATGTGAAATTCGAATCAAGATCCAAAACATGGTTCTTGGCACATGATGTGACCTCAATATCTCCCGAACATATAACTCACCCAACTAGTTGACTTTATAAGTCTCCAGGATCAAAAATAAATGAGACACTTTAGTTAATTGGTCTACAACGAACTAGATTTCATTATTATTTCAAGTTGTCGTCAGGAGACCCACTATGAATTCAATCGTTACATCCTTCTACTTCCATTTTGGAATGGGAAATGATTGTAACAACCCACATGGACACTGATTCTCGACCTTCACCTATTTACTAGTAAGGTATCGCACCACAAAACCCACTACCTATTTCTTCATTCCCAACCCCCAATAATACCAATGAATATCACAATACATTTTAGTCATTCCAGGATATACTTACCACTTTGATGCATGGAACTTTATCATAAACTCTTCATGTGCACCCGCCTATACCACAACATGACCTTGAACATAGACAACTCCATCGGCACCAACAAACCAACTAGAAGGTGACTCCCAACCTTTAAGACTTTACTCCATAGGAAAACACTTTGGATCCCCTAGTTGACTATCCTTAACCCTAGAAAAAAGTATAAACTCAAACACTATAGATGCAAGGGTCATTTTTCTGTGCCCATCCTACACATCCAAGTGCATATCAACAAACAAGGCCATTATTTTCCATTCAGAGTTGGATTCCGAAACCACATGATTCTGATTCTTCCAACTCAGGGAATCCACAACACTGTTCTCTTTCCTCGGTGTGTAAAAAAACTCCAAATCAAAGGATTGTAGGTACTCAACCCACCTTCACTACCGAAGATTCAAATACCACTAAGAGAAAATGTACTTTAGACTTTTATGACTTGTATACAATGTGAACCAATCTCCCAACAAGTAGTACCTCCAAAAATTCTAGGAATAAACCAAAAAAGGTAGCTCAAAATCATGGGTAGGGTAATTTATTTCATGATCCCTCAACTATGTTGACCTATAAGCTAGAACCCAATCATACAAAATCAAAAATGCCCTGAGTCCCACATCGGCCGCATCACAAAACAAGGTTTACTTCTTACTAGGTCCATGTAGGATCAAAATCAATGTGGTAGTCAAAAACTTCTTCAATTCTTGAAAAGAAGTCTCACATGACTTCACCCACTCAAAGTTAAATCCCTTCTTGGTCAATCTTGAGGGTGGTGCTTCCAAATGATAGAAATCCCTAATAAACATATGGTAATAACTGAACAAACCCAGAAAACTCTAAACATCAGAAACATTATTGGGTTGCTCCCCAGACACCACAACTTGAACCTTCTCTGGATCTACTGACACACCTGTCTTAGAAATGATATGTCCCAAGAAATTCACTTTATCAATCCATAATTGACATTTTGATAGCTTGGTATAAAACTTATTCTCTCTTAGTATACTCAAAATGATGTCAAGATGTTTGGCATGACCATCAAGGGTTCATGAGTACACCAAGATGTCATCAACAAATAAAAACACAAACTGATCTAGATAGGGGTGAAATATCTAGTTCATTAGGTCCATAAACACATCTCGTGCATTGGTCAACCCGAATGACATCACAAAAAATTCATATAACCCGTATCTGCTCCGGAAAGCTGTCTATGATATGTCAAAAGGTATCACCCTTAACTGATGGTATCTCGATATCAAATCAATCTTAGAGAACACTGAGGCACCCATTAGTTGTTCAAACGGGTCACCAATTTTGGTATATTTGTATCAGTTCTTAACATTTATCTGATTCAACTTCCTTTAATTGATACATAACCTCAACGAACCATTAACCTTCTTAGAAAATAGAACGGATGATCCCTATGGTGACATACTAGGTTGAATAAACCCCTTTCGCTCTAATTCTTCCAGCCAAACCTTAAGATCTTGGATTTCTACCGATTCCATTCGATATGATGGAATAGAAACTGGTTCTACCCTTGGAAGTAACTCGATTTTTGAACTCCAAATCCCTTTAAGGAGGTAGTCCCAAGAAATCCTTAGGAAAGACATCCTAAAACTGATCCACCACATGAGGAAAGACATGTTGCCTCAACTCTCCATTGTTTAGAATAAGACATGCTACTTGGGTTGTGAGTTCTCTCAACTTCTAAAAAATTGGCCCACCACGACCTACTAGAATATACCAATCATCAAGAAAGGTATAAGTGTCTCTATCAAAAGACATGAACATTACCCTATGACAGTAACAATCAATATGTTCCTGATACAACAATTGCCAGACCATACCCAAGATCAGGTCAAAACCTAAAATCTCAATGAAAATCAGGTTCCATAGAAAACTATAACCACCAAACCCTAAGGAACAAACTGTACACTGCCTGATATCCTCAACCTGCACCCCCAATAGAGTATCAGTTGACATGACCCCACACACTTGTTCCATGACTAAGAAAAACACAACCACAAACTGTGTAGAGATAAAAGAGTGTATGGAATTTGTATGAAATGGAGTATTTTCAAGTGTGGAACCTACAAGAATCATACCTCGAATGGTATAAGGTCTAGCCTCTCCCCCTCCAGCTGTAGATTGAAATATTTGAAGATGGCCTATCCATCTACCCTCGTATCCTACCTTAGTACCCTACACTGCACTTCCATGCTAGTGTGGATGTTCTCATCTTGGATTCCCATAATCAATGCCCATATCGGTAGGACCAATAGAGCTCCAGCTGCCTACCTGATACAGGGTGATCACTCCCACACCTGCACTCGGTATCTACCTTGGAGTCCCATCCATTCCTAAATACCAAAGGTTATTTCAAAACCACTGTACATATCCCAACCTTCCATAGGATCGACACTCAACTGGTGGTTGAGGATACCGACCCCACATGTGCCTCAGACTTCTACACTAATAACAGAATACCTGATCACCACCCTGAGAAACTTTCCTTATCTTCTAACTATTCTACACACTCTCACCCTGTTGGAAACTTCCAAAACGATGCTTCCTTCCCTCATAGGTTGTACCACATGTCCACCCAGATGGTTCCACTAGTCCACCTCCTGATGCTCCCTTCAGGTTTCTTTCCAAGTTAAGGTTTTGGTCCACTACCTATGAAAATCTATTCAGATGAAAGATTTTCACTTGGGACCTAATCTCATACCTAAGACCATATTGGAACCATTTTTTCCACAGTTTCCTAATCTCTAGCCACCATTATCACAAATCGACACAATTCTATGTAACAGATAGAATAATCCATCACCGAGGTAGCCCCCTGAGTCCAACTCATAAACTTTGTAACCTTCTCCTTCCTCAAGGTTTCTGGGTAGTAATGTTCCAGAAAAATTTCTTGGAAATCCTTCCACACCTTTCCTTCAGCCTTCTCTATTTAAACCATAATATCACACAAATTATTGTCCAAAACTCATAACATACAGGTCTCTAACTTGACTATCTTCTCAAGAGGAGTCTACAGATGATCAAGAATATTTTGGATAGATTCTATCAAAAAATATGATACTTATTGCCCACACTCTTTACTAAAGGCTAGAGGGTGTTGTAGTTGAAACTCCCTGTTCAGCTCAAACATACTAGGCACAACCCACCCTGGGTCCCATTCCATCATCTACATAAAATGATAATTCTTCTCATGAATCTTCTCTTCCCTATTATCACGAACTGCTAGATACTATTTCTCCATTACTAAAGGATCATTCTCAGCAACTTCCTCTTTTCGCCCAACTGACACACATCTTCATGGAGGAATTTATA
This sequence comes from Viscum album, assembly GCA_963277665.1. Taxonomy (NCBI): domain Eukaryota; kingdom Viridiplantae; phylum Streptophyta; class Magnoliopsida; order Santalales; family Viscaceae; genus Viscum; species Viscum album. Next base: position 2,088,261,362 of record OY728132.1, read on the forward strand.
TATAATTACAAACACAAAATTTAAAACACAAAACATAAATATTTTATAAATATAATGTAAATCTCTTCATTATACACCAAAAAACCATTTCCCATATACCACCCAAACAGGTCAAATCATACCTGTAACACTACCTTTGACCATCCCTACCATGGTAATGGCTAACATGAGGTAACTAACTCACACTACTACAAGACTTACCTTCTACACTATCTCAAAACTATTATCACATCACAACTTATTCCAATAACACTTCATTTTTCATACCACCATTTATCAAGTATAGTTCCATAATTATCATTTAATATTCCCCCCTTTTAACCCTTTTTTTCTTTGTTAGAAACAATTCACACCACTTTCAAGAAAGTAAGATGCATTATACCCTCTATGTCCCACACATGCATCCCATGTGTGTGAGCCTACTATGATGCATGTCACTTATATACATAGTTTCCTAGAATGATGTGTGAATTCAAAACCTCATGCCATTCCATCCACAAGTAAAATATCACAAAACCATCAAATCACACCATGTGTGAATCACCCAACGGTGAAATATCATCAAATGTAACAACACACAATAAGAATAACAATCTATACCCTCAGTGACTTGGTTTTCCCCCCATGGATAGGTTAGCTACTCCTAGGTATGAGCTCATTACCAAGGCCTGCCACTATCCAAATCTATTTTCTATTATACCCAAATAGTAAAAAGAGAAAAGAACTCCTCTGATACCACTTTTTAACATCCCTAACCTGGGTTCCACTAAATCAGTGCCTCAAGATGGGTCATCACATGATCTTAGGTGTGCCTCCCCATACAATAGAGGTTTCCAACTAGCAATAAGTTTCCAATAAGTCATGTGGGGAGACTATACCCTATCTACCAGAGGAATCCACAAAAAAAATATAGTATAAATAACAGAAACAATAGGAAACTACCAATAACATGCATAGTCCAACATCTTCCTAATTAGGTACAATCCACAAGCAATAGTAACTATTTTAGGTCATGCTATAATGGCAAGTGAGAAAAACCGAAAATAAATAAAAATAATAGAATCCCCAAAATAGCCCTGAATCCAAGTCTAAAACCTCATCAATGTGTGTTTCAAGTATAAATCAACTTCCTAGAATAGGGTCCTTTCTCTTGTCCTGACCTGCAAGCATGAAATTTACTTGGGTACCCAATGGTGGCTTGAGAAGGGTGTGAGTATAACTAAGTAGGCCACCACCAACGATGTCTACAAATATATAGTCTAATAGATAGTTCATGAAATTATAAATAAATAAAATTAAAAGGAAATACAATTCATAGGCCACTAGTTAACAATCTCCACTTAGACAAAATTGTTAGAGTTGGTGGCCTATAACCAACTACTTTGTACTTTATTAATTAATTAATACTTTATCACATCTTGATTGTTCTTCTGCGTGACAATGTATGTGATAATGTCCTATGGACAACTATTGCATTAAAGGGTCATAGTGGATCCCTACTATGATGAGAACCCTGAAGTGCCATAACACTATTCTTGAATATATATTCTATAGACGGATGATGTTATTTGAGGGACACAAATAATATAGTCCATTAGGGGTGAGGACTCATAAAACATTTAGGCACTTTCTCATGGTGTGCGCCCTTGGTAATATCCTGGAGTATATTATGAGAACGAGACCTGCCAGTAGGAAATTCACATTTCAGAGTGTTATTGGATGTTCCTATCTATGGATGTGTGTATTTGTCCTTATACTTTAAGATTATTATTAATGAGTATTACAACTTATTCACTTAGATGTATTGATGAAAACTATGATGACAAACTATTCGCAGCGAGGTAGGATATGTTGGGTGTGTCACGAGTGATACAACATTAATAGATAATGTGAGAAAGGATTTTTACCTTATGTTCCATAACAGAAGTAGATATCTTAGGCCCATTATTGAATTGACATAGCCTAAATAAATCCATGTCCATGGTGAGGAATGGGCAAGTTCAATTCCAGAAAGTCAAAGAAAGAATAATCGAGCACATGGGTTGATGGCACTAGCATGCAACCCGCTTGATTCGAGATATTGAGACAAAGGGATTAAATTATATGGTAAGTGTTCGTATAAGGTGACACGTCAATGTGGTTTCAACTTCTATCTCTTGGGTTCCTTGACCCGTTGTTAGACAGTAATCTTGGACTTTATGCAAGCCCGCCTAATGCCAATGAGAAAGAGGCCTATAGGGTCACACACTAAGTGTATCCAAGTATCTCAAGTAGAATAAATATTATTCCTGTATGTGGATTAATAATTACTCAAGGAATCCTAAATTATTTTAATGTTGGAGGAAGAATAAAATGAAAAAAAATATATACACGTCATGTACTTTGGATGTACACACCATACAGTTTTCATTTTGGAAAGAAAATGAAAACAAGATATACACGTCGTGTACATTAAATTTACACATTGTGTATTTTTTATTTTGGAAAGGAAATGAAAAATTAGTACACAACATGTATTAATGATTACACACTGTGTATTTTTTCCAGTCGGGATTTTGAGGAAATAATACCGTTTTATTAAATGATATTTATTATAATCAGCGTTGCCGCATGTCAAGGAATTAATGATTCGACCTGAGGGTTTTCAATAAGAGTTAATGAAATAAATAAAAGTCGTAACACATTTATTTATTGTCATAAATCTATAACCTCAAACTCGATTATAAATATCCTCACAATCCCAACACTTTTCTTTAATCGTTGTGCAGAACAATTCCGAAGAGTTATCTCAAGGAAGAAAGAACTCCTTCCTCCAAGAACACTCTCAAGACCAAGATATATCCTCATCCATCAGACCAAGGTGATCTAAGGTGGACAACGAAAGCAAAGGCTTCTCCACGATAGCACTCGAAGATTCCTTTGGCGACGTCCAAAGATGCGTGGAGCACGTGTGGTTCACCACTAAGGGAATCCTACACTTGGATTCTACGATGAAACGACGGATCACGTCAGATCATGATCGAAGACATCAACGGAGAAAGAATTCCATCAAGGTAATTCTTTTCAATTAATTAAATTAATTATAACCAGCGTATGATGATCCTCCTTTGTGGTTCCAGGACTATTCTTCTTCTTTATCTTTCTTTGTGATTCGATCCATGGAGTCTGGCATTTATCATCATATTGATCCCGGATTGATCATTTCTAATGATAAAAAAAGTCAAGTGGGCACATCCACCCGTGAGCTTCCACTGCACCTGGAACCTACAAAACTAACCAATCTTCCAATTCATCATGTCGCTATCATTACTAGTTAATCATCAATCACACAAGGTTCATGGAATAAATCATTTTCATAAGGGAAGAAGTAAGTTCCTAACCCACTAGGGATAATATATAACAACATCACAATATCCTCAATTTGAAGCCTCATTCTGGATGGAATGTAACCATTAGGGTAATAGAGCTTAATCCCCTTCCCTAACCCATTCATTGTGGGTGGAGTTAGACCATTAGTCCAACTTGACCCATGGGAAGAGCCTCAGTCCGTTATACCACACCTTAAGACATGTTCACATTCTTATCCATCCATTAACCACAAAAAAACCATATAACAACCAAACAAAGCCAATACATACAATAATCATAATCCATAACAATCAACATGGTAAATCATATTGTTCCATAACCCATTAACACATTTTCCATTTACATCACTTGGCCCATTTATCCCAATTACTATACTCAAGCCTAGATCATGAGGCAAATTCAATAGTTACCTTATATCAACCCTTTAAAAATTTTCATAAGCCCCAATTCACAACTATAATTAACCAATACCTCATTTGGACTTCCATTTAGAATATCACTTACTCAAAAAGGGTTCTACCTGATCACACAACAACCTAGAACCTACTTAGCTAATTCTCAGTTCGAAAAGTACTGGTGCACCCCATGGGTGGCCTTAAATGGGTCATATCATCCTATATGTTCCCAATGGGGAACCATGAGGGTTACCATTTACCATTTAGACATTCGTTCTACAAAATCTCATCATAGGATAAAAATCACAATAAAGAGTAACCAATAAATAAACCCAATCATGAAAAATATCAAAATAAAATATGGGACATAACTTGTTGACAACCTACCTTGATTCTGTTACTAAAAACTCTTTTGATCAGAGCCTTATATCCTGATTCAACCAACCCTTGAATCCTCAACCTAGATCTCATTGAAAAATAGGGTTTTAGAGATTCGGAAGGATATGGGTGAAAGATGCAAACCCTAATCGAGAAGAGGAAGAAACAAATAGATTAGACAAACCCAGAGCTTCGATTTACAAATGATGACACTCAAAATGATCTAAGAATTATGGAGAAACCCCCTTGGGAGATCTTGGGAGATTTGGATCATCACTAGGGTTTTGAGGAGAATAAAGGAAAAAAATCTGGAGTGGGTTTTAAAATCCTAGAGTGGAAATTTTGTAAATTTCTCCACTTTACTAGGCTACATGGTTTACCCACATGGTTTTCCAAACCATGTAGAAATCATACGAGAGTTATTATCCTAAAATCACCCCTTTGCACGTTTTCCTAGGAATTTTGCATGGTTATCTTAATCATGTGTAAACCTTGTGCAATCATTTGTCCAAGGCTTTATGGTTATCTAGGATGCTTCGTAAGGTGATCACTAACTATGAAAAAACCGTGAAACACGCCCAAAAATTCCATTTTGCCTCTTTTTTTATGCCTTGAACTCCTAGAAAAACCATGATCCTTCTCATGACCTCTAGGAAATAGTTATTTGTCCAAAATAAAGGACTTATAATAAAACATAAACAAAAAACATACCTTAAGAAAATCCTAAATCTTATAACTCAGGCCGCTATTGGGTACCTGAGCAGAATTCATTTTTATAGGTTTGGATATGGTCAAAGGCCCTTTATATGAAGTTGAGTTGGGATTGGAATGTGTAGGTATGAGGTTACATACATGGATTCAGGACTATCATGGGGATTCTTCTATTTTTCTTTATTTTGGTTTTCCTGTACTTTTGGATTAATTAGCATGACATGATATATTTACCATTTGGTTGCAGACTTCTACCCTATTCGAAAAATGGATTATTATGTATGTTCATTGGTTATTACATCTTGTTCCCACTATTTAATTATTATATATTATGGGTTACTTTGGTAAATTGGTTATAATCTCCCCATGCGGCTTAACAGACCCTCACTGCTAGCCAAAAATATTTGGCATATGTGGAGGCACGCTTGAGATCATGTGGTGAGTCAGCTCGGGGCACTAGTTTAGGGGCCTATGGGTTGAGGAAATTTAAAAGTGGTATCAGAGGATGGTTATTTTTTGTTGTCTTATTATTTGATATGGTAGATAGGAGAAAAAAATGTGTTGAGTCTTGGAAATGAACTCATACATGGGAGCAGCTAATCCAATTTTGAGGGAAAACCCAAGTAACTAGGGTGGGAATTATTGTTCTTATTGTGTGTTGTTATAATTGAATGATATTTCACTATTGGGTGATACATTTATTGTATGATGTGAAAATTTTATGATATTATTTTCATATCCTAAATGGAATGAGGTTGTGCATTAATGAATCATTATAGGTGCCTTGGAATATAGGTGGCATGCATCATGGTAGGCACACACGAGATGCATATGTGGGATGTGAAAGGTAATATGAATTTTATGTTCTTGAAAAAATTTATGAAAATACTATTAAATAAGGTTGATGAAAATGGGTAAATGGAAAGAATGTAAATGAATGGTTAAATAATATCACTCTTAAAGAAACATTATTAATGAGTTAAAATTTCTGGTTGTGATAAATTTAAATGATCGAATGGTGAAAAAGGGTAAGATTTACTTTGTGATGGTAAAATGGTTAAATAATTATGATTAATGAAGGTTGGGAATGAGTTAAAATATTGGTTATAATAAGTTTATAAATGGTAATGGAACCTTAAAGGGAAGTATTTTCATTGTGATGGTGGAAATGGATTAAAAAGAGGGTGTCTAATGAAAGGTGTGTGTCCATGTTGGCTGACTTACACAATGTTGACCAAGACCCATGGTAGGGATAGTTGAGGGTAGTGTTATAAATGTGATTACATCTATTCAGATAGTGTATGTTGAGTGAGTATATTATATAAGGTAGTGTGTTTTCCATTATGGTGTCCACTGATTAAATATTCTCATTTTTTTTATGAAAATATTTTGGAGTTTGAATCTGAATAAAGTAGGGATTTTTGAAATGTAGGGTAAACAGAATTCCCTAAAGAGTGGAAATTGGTATCTAAAAATGGTGAAGTTAAATATAATGAAAGGTGTAATGATGGAAAGTTTAGTGAAGACCAGTAGTAAGTACCCCTTTCATTGTTCAACTGTCCCCTTGTGTGGGTGGTTTAGGTAGTGAGAGTACTCTTGGATGAGACCCTGATTATATGTCACGTGACATTGATGGGTCTCAATGGGGGGATAATGTGGTGTTTCTTATTATGATTTTATTAGGGATGTGACCTTGAGTTTTTTAGGTGCCTCTTGATAATGTGAAAGTGGTAACCCTTTTGGGTTTTGTTTGCATGGGTTGTGTTTTGGATTTAAGAATGAGTGTCTTGGTTGTGGCGTCATTAGTGATGGGTGTTTTGTTAAGGGTGTGATCGCCCGTGTGGGTTTAGACGTTGCGAGTGGCTTTTTTGGACCCTTGAAGTGAATTTTATGAATCATGGTGTCGATGTAGGTGTGTGAGTATTCTTAGCATGAGACCTAAAGTGGATGTTTTTGGGGTGCTTTAGACGCAGAGTTCTAGATTGGGGATAAGACATCCACTTATGAGTCATGAATTATTTGGATTTTTATGAGTGTGTCTTAGAGAGAGGTCCTAGTGACTTGTTACACTTAACCCTAGTTTAAATGTTGGTATCATTCAACCCTCGAGAGCGACCCATGATAGAGTGGTTGACTAGTTCGAAAATTCTTTAGAGAACATGGGGTATGAGTGGATATTTTTAGTTTTGAAAGGTTTATATTTTTTATAGAGGGATAAGTGAGAAGGTAAATGGTTTTGGAAGATGTGACTTAATTTTTGAAAATGAGTTGAAAGTCTTTTGAAAATCAAGGGAGACCTCAAGGAAGGTTTTCCCAATATTCGAGGTTTCTTATAATAGGAATAATGTGAGTTGCTTAAGAGATGTAATTGATGCATAATGAGTACCATCACATTTTAGTAAATGGTATAGTTGTGTCTTGTTTATTTCATAAAGGAACCTAAGTTCTTGAAGTTGGATGTGAGGTTAGTTAAAAGGGTTTTATTGTTTGGATGTCTAAACTATCTATTTAGATTATGATTAATTGGGCCTCGATGTTGGTTTTAGGAAGATGATATAGGGGTGGTTGAATCTTGGATGGATGCTTTTTTTATGAAGGTGAAACCTAAGGTGAGGGTGATTACATGGTTGGGATTTATCATATGAAATTTTTGGTCATTGGGTGAGATGCTGAGAATTCCATGATCCCGATAAGGCCGGCAGACTAGAATTCATGGTCGAGAGAGTGAGCAGGCATTGGGATAGGATCTAGTGATGTTTGGATCATGTGATTTAATTTGGTCTTTGTGTGTGCTCGCAGGAAGGTGTGAGACCTTGATGACTCTTATGTGGTCTAGATGTGGGAACATTCAGGCAAGGATCAATTCTTATTGGGATGGGAAAATAGATGACTCAGGATGCGTGCCTATCATTCTCTATGAAACCAAAGTGGGAAGCGTGGCTATGCAAGATACCGTTGGTTTGGGTTAGTGTGGTGAACCATTGTGTTTGGGTGTTAAATACCAACTTCACACCAAATGTACTTGAGTGATGTGGTGGCAGTAGTGCAGAAGGAAATGTTGGTTCATAACTGTCAGAGAATGGTTGTGGAGCGATGGTGAGTCTTGGTTGACAATCACATATGAGCCATGTTGGTTAATTGATGAGGAAAATTGTGCAGAAAGGGAATCTCAAATCTCTTAGAAGGTCATGGTTTCCCATATTAGTAAGTGAAATTAGTTTTGGATGAGTTTTGGTAGTGTTCTTTAACAAATTCTTAGCATACTTTTATCCAGTGACAATCATTCTCAATATCTTAACATCATCCTGGGCATGCTGAGAAAGATCTAGATTTACAATAAGTGACTTGAATGTGTTTGGATTAGATACGGGACATCATGAAGGTTTTTCTAAAGGATAAGTTTATGTAAACCTAGATGGTGGGATGTAAACCATCAATAGGTTACAGGTGAGTTCCTTGGGATGGACCGAGTGTTGAAAAACATTGTGTGTGCCATTCATAGAATTCGGGGATTGGTATCGGGTGATGCTTGTTTGTTTTGATCTAGGAAAATCTATATGGCCACGTCAAGGTTTTGGGTTTCAAATTATGATAAAAAAGTGATCCATGGTGGTTGAAATTCCTTGAGGTGAGTGAGGGTGCGACACTGATAAGGTTGGGAGTGATAAGTTAGTCTTGGATGTGTGGAGTAGAGTGTGGAGATGATGTGGTTACTTAAGAATACTAATGAGAAAATTGCCAGGTGCTTGTTAGGTTCATTAGAAAGGATAGTTGGTCTTTTTTATGTGGTTATTGAATGATCTAAGCATTGGATTCAGGATTAGGGTGGTTCCAAATGAAATCAAGGATGCTTGTGATTGAGTCGTTGAAGGGTGTGATAAGACATGACAACATTTCATGGAAAGGGTGGATGGGTTCTATAACTTTGTCAAAAAATTGGGAAAATAATTAGGTTTGTGTATTTTTGGGACATAAAAATGTCTAGAAGCATGAAAGATCCTAGTCCATGTGATGTATTACCATACCAATAGTGAATCTGGGTATCCCAGGATAAATCGACTAGGGACAACCCAATTCAGTCAAAAAGAGGCACACAAGATATGAGTGGTAAACATCCTTCTGTTGATGTCTTTGAATGAAAAGTTCAATTTTATAATGGATATGGGTTATGATAAGGAACTTAATTGACCTTAGTCAATGAATAGATGGTGATGATATTTGTGTTAGGGATATTAACGGGTGTGGTGAAGCACAATAAAGCTTTGGAAGGTAGTGGATGCCTTGACGGTCGAGTTACTGGATGTCGGGGAATGACTTCAGTAGGTACCTCGGAAATGGTGGTATTACCTAAGTGAAGAAGTTTCATGGCTGAGTGTAAATAGTAGTATGGAAACAGTGGAAGGTGGGTGTTTGAGGACAAGTCAGCTGGGTTGGTCTAACTTGATGTGGTAAAAGGAATGAGTGTGGTAAGTGTGACCCACCTCAGGTTTGATGTTTGTAGTGGAAAGTGACTTTTATAAATTAATTCATAATTGAGTGGTTTCAAGTTGTTCTTAGTCCTAGAATGGATGGTGTAGGAATGAACTACCAGGTGGTTTCAATGTCAAGTCTAGTTGCCGATACCCGGAGAAGTCCTTCTGAATGTTCGGGCACAATGAGTTTGTAACTTGTCGTGTATATTGTGAAGTTGAGTTGTGGTGATGGTGGTGCTTCCTGATAGTGGGGGTTTCAATCATTGGAAGATGGTATGGGTGAGTTAAAGTGTATGGTGGAGAGAACCGTGGTGGGAAAGTGTTTGGGTGATGTTGAGATCCGTGTTTTGGGTTGGATAGTCTTGAGTGATTACCATCAAAGGGAGTTGGCCAGGATAGCGAGTGTTGGGTTGGATTTGACTGGTTGAGTGATTTGAGTGTGTTGGTTGTGTTTGGGATGTTCTATTATGGAATGGGACCATCAGACCTTAAGTTTTGGATTGATGAAGTTGAAAAATGTGGATGGAAGGATCACGTGTTTACTTTGAGTGATGCCAAGTTTTGGTCACTATTAGAGCATTGAAAATATAGTAAAATGTTTCCAAATGTTTTGGTTCATGAGTTGAGAAGGGGATCAGATCAATGGGGTAAAGATTAAATCTTTTATGATGGCATGATGTTCTGTCTGAAGTTTCCTTATGCTTCATTTTCGACAATGTTGTCTAGGATTCCCTCTGGATTTCTAGTGGTTAATGTGTGGTTTGAGGATAATTCATCTTTAAGGAGCATATGGGTTATCTTGTAGATCAAAATGAAAATAATTTGGGTGTTAATATTGTACCTTTGGGAAGAGTGTATGACAATAGGGTAATTTTTTGGAAGAAACTTGGGGAAATGGGGTCAGATGTGTGGGATCAGTGGCCTGATATTTTTACCTTGAATGTTCAGTGATGCTCATGAAGAGTGGCTCGAGGATGAGCCGCTATTAGGTGGGAAGGTTGGAAGACCCAAGTTTTTCATAGAGGTAAGTTCCTATTTAAATTAAGGGTTAAATACCTTATAATTTTTTAATTAAATTTTCACCTGGTGAATGAGGGGCATCAAGGGTGTTCCAGGGGTTTGGGACATGAAAGGAAGGAAAACTAAGCCAACCTGTGCACGGTTCATAGTTGGTGCATGGTTAAGTAAACTATGCAGCCTCCACAAGCAAATCATGCAACCTTGGAATGTGGAATTATGCACAATTAGCACATGTTTGTCAAACCGTATAGGGTTTCCTAGGAAACTGTGTGACCAAAATTCACTTAGATGGTGTCTTGTTCATGGTTTGTGTATAGTTTAGAAAACCATATGGGTAAACCGTGCACCCCATTAAAAGTTGTAAAATTTATAGTTTTTCTATTTTAGGTTTCTTAGATCCCCATACGATTTCTCCCTCATTTATTCCCCCCAACCTTAGGGATGAACCAAATTGACCCAAGCCTCTCAAGGGTGGTTCTCCATTGATTCTTGTCCAATAGGAGTGCAATTGGTTGTAGATCGAATATCTGGGTAAGTATAAAACTTATCTTACTTCCTTTTTCTAGATCAGGGTTTATAGTTCATCCCACATTCTTTAAAAGACCTAAAAGCCTCTTTTTCTGGTGGAACCTAGGTTAAGAATTCGAAGGGTGTTTAAATCCAAATATAATTCAATGATTAAGAGTTCATTCATCATTAGATTCGAGGTAGGTGGTGTATAAGTTATACCCCATAGTTTTATATGTGCATGCTTGGTTTTATTCTTGGTTATCTATTGTAGTTCATTAGATTCATTTAGTGAGTTTTGGTAAAATGGGTGTCTAAATAGTGAATTTAACACCTCATGACCCCCATGAGAGGCATGTAGGATGATTAGAATGATTTAGGACCACACACGGGGTTCTTCAACATTCTCGAACCATAACATTGTTAATGTCAAACATGGAATTTATTTATGATAAAATAGATCCATGATGAACATATTGATTTGTTAATTTGAGTTAAAAGAGGAATATTGATAGATGTTTCTAGAATTGGATAATGGCATAAGGTCTCATTTGGATAAATTCTAATGGATTTTAAGAGCTATGAAATGTAAAAGGGTAATTGGTTGATGGTCTAAGGATTATGAATGATAAATGGGCTAGTTGGCCTAAGACATGTAAACGAGAATGGATGACTGGGTTAAGGCTTGTGATTTTATGGAAGTGTAAAAAGGGATAACGAATAGGGATTGTTAAATATTCTAAATTTGTTAATTGGATTAATTTGAACACTAAAAATGTCTTATGAATTGCACACAGAATCCATAAGTGGGTTAATTCACGTGAAATGAGAAATGGGTTAAATGGGTTAACATATGGGAATTGATGAGTATGATAAATGATATAATTTATGGGAATTATTTAATATTATTTGTAATCTAGGAATAAGAAAAGGGGAGTGGGTTAAATGTGATATTTAATGTTAATGGAAAATGTGTTAATGGGTTATGGAATAATATTAATTCCCCTATTTATTGTTATAGATTTTGATTATTATGAGTATTTTATTGAGTATGGGTTGTGATAAGTTATGTGTGTGGTGAATATATAGATTATCATGTGAACATGGCCTGGTTGTGTGGGGTATTGACTTGAGATTCTACACCCAAATTTTGAGTTAGACCGAGGCTATAAACTCCACCCCAAAATTCATGGGTTATGAAAGGAGATGGAGGATGTATTCCCCTAACAGTTGAATTCAATGAGACCACCCAGACCGAGGCTTTGAGGTGACTGAAATGTATTTATTGTGTGATTTTTTTAACCCTAGTGAGATAAGGACTTGATTTATTTCCCCTATGCATAGTGATTTATTTACACAGAACCTTGTATAAATGATGTAAATGCCTAACCCATGGAACACGTGGTGAAAATGGATTAAGTAATGAAGATGGAATAGATGATAGTTATAGTAATACTAATAAAAATGGGTAAAGTAAAGATTATTAACAAATAGAATCCATGTTTTCCTTTGTTTTCTTATCATTTATTTATTATTTGCATGCACTATATCTTTAAACTAGATATTTTGTAGGCATCATTGTTGGTGTCCTACTGAGTTACACTCAAACATTGCTTAGGCCACTGATGGGTACCTTAGAAAACTTCATTAATGAAGGTTTGGATAAGGGAAAAGTCTCATGCCAGGTAGTTGAGTTGGGCTTGGGATGTGCAGGGATGAGGTTTAAGAATTGTAGTTAGGACCATCTTGGGGATTCTACTATTTGACTTTATTTTGGGTTGGCCTCACTTTTGGATTAGTTATCATGACATGAAATATTTATTGTTTTATTATTGAATTATACCCTATTCAAGAAATGGTTTATTATACATGTTAATTGGTTATTACATATTTTTTATACAATTTAATTGTTTTCTAATATGGATTACTCTAGTAGAGTGAGTATAGTTTCCCCATGTGTTTTAACAGACCCTCACTGCTAGTCGAAAACCTCTAGTGTATAGGGAGGCATTCTTGAGGTCATCTAGCAACTCAGATTAGGGAACTAGTTTAGTGGACTCTGAGCTGAGGATATTAAACCTGATTATTTTCAGAAATGGGCCTTCAATTCTAAGAAAATGTTTTTCTATGCTTATGGGTATGCCAAAATTCTACGTATTATGACAATTTTATTCTCGAATGACTCATGAACATTTATTTATTTAAGATTCATGTGTTATGAACTTCCAATATTTATGACATGACTCAATATTATGATCTTTTTTATTCATTGAATGGTTTTCATATGTTTTTCTCACGTTCTTATACCCTTATATTCATGTTATTCACACATATCACTCTTGTTCACCATTACTATTAATATGATCACATAATTTATTATATTTTTCCTCCCTAGGTTATGAAGAAAGTTTTTATGTATCGTAGTTATATGAATAATTTTAAATGGGAAGATCTTTGAGGGAAACAAGAATATCTTTCACCATATTAGAATATTGTGTTCCAAGTTTCCAAAGGCACTAAACTATTATAGTCTTCAAGCATGTGTTTTTTTAATGTTTTGACTATTCATATAACAATATGTAATATCCATGTATGTGAATTTTGGGTCACTATAGTTGGTATCATTGGAATTGTTTAGTTAACATTTGGAAACTAGTATGAGAAATAATTAGTGAGATCCCTATGGACATTTATGATGTTATATCTAGGGATGTGTAAAAGGATAAGTCTAAGGATGATTCAATGTTTATAAAAATGAATTATAATTTTGGTAATGGATATAGCGAGTGGTTTCCAAGAAATTACATCCTTGTTTGGGTACTATAAGTGGACGTGGATCTAGAAGAAATGTACCTAGGGTTAAAAACCCCGAAAACACTCTATTGATCTAGACTCAATTGGGAACTGGTGGCTAATAATGGTAATTACTTCGCACATAGTTTGACACTCTTGATCTATATTATTTAGAAATTAACAAACTCTTTATGAACAATCATGAAGTATTTAAATAGAAGATGACTATGAATGACCTAGGATAAACCTCAACTGTCATATATTAAATAAGGTGTCCTGATTTAGTAATACTATGAGTGATTTTTCATGATTATGTCGGTTTTCACTATGATTAGTGTTTCTAAAAGTTTGATTTTTGGTTTTAGTCAATGGCGAGAACCTGAAGGAACTAGGTTAACATTGAATGTGATAAACAATTTTATGATGAGAATCCAAATGGGATGATGATTAGAGTGCAGGATATTGTATTTATGCACAATTAGACACAAAATATTATTAAAAACATGCACCTTAACCAAATTCTAGACTCACCTGAGAAGATAATGATAGAGTTCACCAAGTGTTTGGGAAATGTAGACCATGTTGGAAAGAAGATTCAATTTACTATATGCCAGAAATGTGAGAAGAAGCATCAATGAAATTGCTTGAATGACACTAGGAGATTATTTTAATATTGAAGGGTAGGTCATTAATCCAGAGAATGTTAAAATGGGATTAATGGTCTAGTTAAAGAAATAGAGTCAAAGATGACCCCAACCAATGCACTGTATATCCTCTAATGTTTCAAGTGATAGGATTTTGGGCATTATGATAATTGATTTCCTAAGGGTAAATATCTTGAAGAGGATTAGAAAGGTTGTACAATTAATGGGGTTTTAATTGAATATTAAGAGACTATGAATGACCTATAAAAGGAAAGAGGTATAAAGGAATAAGATGATGAATCCTAGTTAATAGTTTGATAAGGAATTTGTATGATTGAAGTATTTTTGTATTGGGATTCAAGAATTATGAAATATAAAAGGGTTGTTTAGTATATGTTTTTTGTTAAGTATTTGAAAGAGTATCTTGAATGATACTGATGACCAAGAAAATTGATTTAATGGAAAGGTTATATTTTATAGAAAACACATGATTATGAAAAGGTAACCCTTAATATGTTAACTATATTGAGAAAATGGTGTTTATTTTGGATAAAGATATGTTAGATAAGAAAAAAGTAAATTGGACAGTACTGATTACCTTGGAACAAATTAAGGATTTTTTGAAAAAGTGGTTGATGCTCTCAAGGATGAAGTTTTTTTGGATTTTATAAATATATCCAATAATATATGTTCTATACAAGTAATCAATAAACATGTATGTTTTAAATATTTTTTTATATTAATTTAGGTTATTACCATGTTTCAATAGAATACATGATGAAGGTATTCACATGTTTGTTATGTAAGAATCAAGAGGCACTTCATGATATATGGGGAGCAATATTAATAGGACTTTGAGAAATTTAGTCACCTTTTCTTTTAGGTTTTGTATTTTAATATATAAAAAGGTTCATAAGGTAATCCATTTATGAAATGGTTTATGTTGAACTTTCATTGAAGTTTTTGAGATTACTATATTATTTATCCATATAAAGATTTATTCATATCGGATAACCTATACTAACAATTTTGTTTATAAATAGATATATAAGGAATTAATTATCATTTTTATGGATCTTATGATCCATTGCTGCTTTTGGAAATAAAAAATCACCATCAATTCATGAAGTAAGATATGAAGTGTAAATTTATCAAGGCACAACCAAAGGGTGAGATTGTGCTTGTGAAATGGAATGAAATTAATAAATTTTATCTTTTTATAAAAATTATTTAAATAAAATGTTTTCATGTTATCACCATTTTTGATTATACCAATGGCTATTTTCATGCCTCTTTGGTTTATGTATTTATGGTCGTTAAAATTCTCTAGATCACCCAATTTCTTATGATCAAAGTTCTCTATCACTCTCCATCAGTATTTGGGTGTCGGTTTTCTCTTCTATGTCCATGTTTTCACTTACCACCTATGTTCTTCCATTTGAAATCTTAGTAGGTGTTATTCTAGATGAATTATGGGCATAAATTTCTCTTCATAAAAAAGATTTTTTAATAAACCTCTTTACGATGTGGGTTTCCATGAATTAATTTTCGAATGTTAAACATTTGATGACCGAGATGAATTTAAAGGGATAAATTTATTATAAGGTAGGTAGAATTTAACACCCTGATGTTTTGTGAAATATTTTTTTCTTAAAATTAATTTAATCTTTTTAGTATTTTTTACACACAATACTATGTTTAGTTTGAGTTATAGAAAACACTTATTTTAAATAAAATTTGACATATTATTAAAATATTATGATGACTTTTTTCACCTAGCTATTGGAATGGGGATTATGAATAGTATTAACTAAATTACGAAAATATGGTTTACACATGTATATAAGATGAATTCTTTGGTGACCAATTAATTAGAAATGGAAAATAAACTTTTAAAAATAAAAGTAAATCATTCTCTAAAAAAGTATTTCTATGTTCAGAAGTTTTTTTATATCAATAAATTAACCAAATCACTTTTGGTTAATTATTTTAAGAAGATTTATATATTATATATTCAAAAAAGGTTTAAAATTCATCTTATGTTTTTTTTATACAAGATTTTTTTTAAAAGAAGTTTTTTTAACATTTTTGTGAACTTATAAAAAAATTATTTTTTGAAATTATTATAAAATTAATTTTATAAAATAAACTTTATTTTTAAATAATAATTTCAAAATTATCTTAGGGTGTTTTTTGGGATTTTTTGATGAATAATTAAAAATACTGAATTTTTATCGAAAACTGAATTTTCATTTAAATTATATTTCATATTGGTTATAAAGTAAAATTAGTTCAATTTTATATCAATTAATATAATTTAGGTTATTGGAATATATTTTATATTTAATTTTGATATAAAAAAATTCGAATGTTTGACCTTTTTCTCATTAAAAATCAACTTTCTCAACGTGTCTATGGGATTAATTTTAAATTAAAATTTTACACTTTAATGAATTGAATTAAGAAAAATATATTCAATATTTTAAATCATCATAATTTATAATTTCTAAAAATTTCAACTTAATATTTTACCAAAATGAATAGTGAATGCAGTAAAACTTAATTACTGCAGTTAAGGTAAATATGGGTTTATTGGGGGATAAACTAAAAAGATAAAGGTAAAAATAACCTATATAATTGTATAATAACTATTTTATAGACATATTTAGACAATTAAAATTATAAGGTTATAAAATTTTCTAGTATATACCCTTGTGACATAAGAAAATCATGGGAGAACTAATTTATTTTAAAAAATACCAACTGTGTCATCTCCCCTGCTTATAAAAGGACACCCCGTCTCTCATATTCCTTACACCTTAAATCATCTTTGGTTCAGACATTACTTAACCAAATAAATTCAAAAATACCCTCCTATAATCCTATAATCATAATTTTGGTCATAAATCCATCCTAGGAAGGATTTAGTGCAGACCCAAGGAGGATAACCGAAGAAGAGGTAATGTTATTCAAAGTGCATCTTTATTTTATTTCTTTATCCACACAATTATTTTTTAAAACCATTATGATAAAGTATAATAAGTTTATTCCATGTAATATGATGTTTTTATAATAATTTAACAACCTAAAAGGTTCTTTACTTTCATCAAATGGGTTATGAAATAATCATTTGTGTGTCTGGTGGACTACCGTCTCATGAACCAATGCCATTCATTTTTCCAATACCACATCTAAGGGCTGTAAATAATGATGTATTTATTATTTATATTTTATAATTAATATAATTTTATCCTTATTTAAATATTATATCACACATAACTTTTCGCTTTCCATTTTTGTGGGAAAAAGATAATGTCGCTTGTGTTAGGAAGGTATGGATTAAGATGTTCTACTCTATACCAATATAAGGATCACAATAGGTCTGAATATGTACAATATATAATAGGGGGAGGGGGGTGAATTGTATAATTTTAAATTTTTTTAAGGGATTTTTTGTATAAAAAAAATTCACAACACCACTAATAAGAAATCACGTTCTTAGAGAAATATAAAGTTCTTAAGTCTAGAGTTTAAGAAACTTTTCTAACAAAGAGATTCTACCACAAGGCGTATAGAATCTCTTAAAACCAGAGATATAAGTTAGAAAGTTTATACAAAAATAAAACTTCCTAACTTTTACAAAGCAGTAGAAATTTAAAATCTTCTTGTAAACCAAAGAGGAGGGTATCCAATAACCTTGGATAAAGGTACCTTGTTTTATACTTACAAGAATGTATGTCTTACCCAAACCCTGGGTAAGACCTCAATCCTAAGATCGGTATCTGTCTTGCTATCCCTGTCATCCCTCGATTTGTAAGGAAATCAGAACCTCTGACTTCACAACTCTAAGTCTTTGATTTTAAGGAAATCTCACCTCTACACGAAGCAATTCTGCACTAATCAAAGCTTGAACAAACAGTTCAAACTTTTTGCATGAAGCTTGAGAGTTTATGAGAGCCTCTTACTCTAGAGAAATTCACTTTTATAGAGTTAAAAACCAAAATGAAAAACATGTGAACATGTTGTGTGTTCTTAATATATATATATTTAATGATTTGAGGTCATATTTAAAGCTTTCCAAATTCTACCAATCAGTTCCACTCCAAAGGTCATATTTCCTTATTTTTTGGAGGGACCTAGACACATGGAAAACATACAACGGTTAGTTTATCACAGAAACAACGACATCGTTTTATATAAAAAACCATGAATATAAATATCTTACACCTTCAGTGTAAGTAATTTTTAATTTGATAAAATTGGAATGATATAAAAAAATATAAGGATCATAATTTTATAGAATTAAAGCTTTGAATAATAAATTCTGGAATTGTCAATTTCAGAATAGTTTTTCATAAAATCGATATGAGTAAATTGTAAGAAAATATTTTATGAAAACTTTGTTTTTACAAATTCTAGTATCGGTATCATGATTTACGGCATGACAAAAAAAAAATAACCGATATCAGATTATAGAAGACAATGCGTAAGGAAATTTTCGGTACCAGTTTCTTATTCTCCGCTATAGGTATCATAAGAAATGGTATCACTGTCTCTAACATAAATAGTTTTAAGATAAAATTCTTTAGTAATGCGTAATGAAACATTTATAGTATAGAAATACTAGTTTTGAAAACATTGGTATTGAAAGATGTATGAAAATAAAATTTCTGGTATAGAATATCTCAGTAGAAGAAATTTGGTATAGAATTTTTTGGTATGGCATAGAGACTGTATGACAAATCTATCTTAAAACTGCAATACTGTAATTATATGTATAAGGGAAAATATGATACTGGATTTCATTCAAGATGAAAATTGGTATCATAGTGAAAAATAGAGGACGGGAAAAAACAGTGTCTTAAGGAATTCTGGAATGGTATAACCATGAACCAAAAATCAGAACCTTAAGAACTTTTCTGGTAAGGTAAAATAGATTTCTAAAAACCTTAATAAAAGTATATTTAACTCAAATGTCTGAGGAATTTTTATTATAAGGAAACTTATAAATGTTTAAGGAAATACATAAAAGAGTAAGGAAAAATATATTTATGAAGAAGGTGTTTGTGATTTTCAAAATAAAATCTTAAGGAATGGAGAGGTCTTATAGACCTAACAACTTGTGTGTATAGTGGACAACCGCCTCACGAAGCGATGTGATTTGTTAATGCTTTACATAGAAGGTGATAAGGGTAACCTTAATGATTATATGTGATATAAATTATATAATTATGATATTGATAACATGTTATAATTTTTTAAAAGATAATATATATCATTTTTTTCTTAGCTTTTCACTAAATGTGTATCCACATATGGAGTTCCATGATAAGTTTTGTAAATGAATCTTTAAGACTAAAGAATTAATTTTCTATACTTATGTGTGTGCCATAGTTCTATATATTATACTAATGTTATGATATCATGACTCATGTTATTTGATTTATTTATGATTTATATCTTATGAACTCCCAATATTTATTCCATGACTCAATATTATGATCTTTGATATGAAAGGTATGGTTTTCATATGTTATTATCATATTCTCATACCCTTATATCCATGTTATTCTTACATATCTCACTTGTTTACTCTTACCAAGAATCTGAGCTCACTATTTCTTATGTTTCAATTACCTAGGTTATGAAGAAAGGTTTTATATTGGGTATGTATATGAATAATACTAAAGGAGAATATCTTTGTGGGAATCATTGATGATATATCACCATATTATAATATTGTGTTCTATGTTTCCAATGGCACTAAACTATTATAGTCCTCTGGTGTGTGTTTGTGTAATGTTTTGAATGTTCATATAAAAAGATGTAATATCCATTTATGTGATGCCTAATTCACTATATTTTGTATCAAAGGATAGGTATAGTTAACATTTATAAAATAGGATGCAAAAAATGTAATCAGATCCCTAGGTATATTTCTAAGGATATGTCTAGGGATGTCTCAGAGGATAAGTCTTAGGTTAAGTTGATGTTTGTGAACATTTATTACAATTATGGTCAAGGATATAGAAGGTGGATCAGATGAATTACATCGCTATATAGATACTATAAGAGGATGTAGATTTGTAATATATGTACCTAGGAGTAGCAACCTTGAAAACAATGTATTTTTCTTGACTCAATTGGGAACTGATGCCCGACAATGGGCCTTGCTACACACCTAGTTTGAAAATCCCTGAGGATATTCTTTGGAAATTCACAAAATCTTTATGAACCAAAATAAAATATATAAATAGAATATGACTACAAATGAACTAGGATAAATCTAAGTTTTCATATTAAATAAGGTTTCATGATTTAGACATCCTATAAGTTATTTTTCATGATTATGTGGGTTTTAACTATGATTAGTGTTTCTCACACTATGATTTGTGGTTTTATTAAATAAAGGGAACATAGAAGAACTAGGTTAACATTGAATGTGATAAAAAAATTTCTATTGAGTAATCCAATGGGTTGATGAATAGAGTGAAGGATATTGTGTTTATTCCAAATTAGTTATCGTGAAAAAATATTAACA
Source organism: Viscum album (assembly GCA_963277665.1). Taxonomy (NCBI): domain Eukaryota; kingdom Viridiplantae; phylum Streptophyta; class Magnoliopsida; order Santalales; family Viscaceae; genus Viscum; species Viscum album. The sequence goes on from OY728132.1 coordinate 2,088,282,192, forward strand.
ATATGAACCTTAACCAACTCTTGGAATCAAAAAATAAGAGAAGACTATAGTTACTAGAGAGTTTTGGTAATGGAGATCATGAAGGAAAGAAGATTTAGTTTCATTTATGCCAAAAATGAGTGAAGAAGAATTAATGAAATATCTTGAATGGAACTAGGGGGTTCTTTAAATATAGGAGGACATGTCATAAATCCGGAGAATTTTGACATTTGATTAATCGTATGGTTAGTAGAATAGAGGTGAAGAAGACACCAACTAATGCACCACTTATGGTCCAGTTTTCAAGTATAAGATGTTTGGGAATTATGTGAATCAATTTCATAAGGGGAGAGCTCATGAAGTGGATTAACAAGGTTGCATGAGTAATGGTTTTATAGTTGACGATGAAGAGAATTAAAATGAAATATGAAATTAAAGAAGTATTAAGTAATAAGATGATGGATCCTAGTTAATAGTTTGAGAAAGAATTGGTAATATTGAATTATTTTTTATTATGATTCATGAATTATGAAATATATAAGGATTTTTCAGTATTAGTTTTTCATTATGAATTTGAAAGAGAATGAAGAATGATACTAATGACCATGAAAATTGATTTATTGGAAATGATATATTTTATGGAAAACCCATGATTAAGGGAAGTAAAACCTTAATATGTTAAAGATGTTTATAAAATGGTGTATAGTTTGGATAAATATATGTTGGATGATAATAAAGTAAATTTTATAGTACTTATTACCTTGGAACAAATTAATGATTTGTTAAAAATGTTTTTATGCTATCATGGATAGAGTTTAAAACATATTTGGATTAAAGAAGTATATCCTATAATCTATGTTCTATAAAAAGAATAAAGAATAATTTATGTTTTCAATACATTTTTATTGTAATTTAGATTATTACCTTGTTTTAAGAGAATAAATGATGAAGGTATTCACATGTTTGAAATGCGATAATCAATAACTACTTCATGATATACAGGGGATCAATGTTAAGCTAAATTTGGGAAATTTAGTCACCTTATTTAACATTTTTTGGATTTTAATCTTTCAGAAGGGTAGAAAAGTTAACCATTTAGTAAATGGTTTATATTTATCTTTGAATAAGGTTTTATATATTACTATATTATTTCTTCATATGATTATTTAGTCTTATTGGATAACCTGTACTAACCATTTTGTTTTTATTACAAATAGAGATAAAAGGAAAGAAATATAATTATTTATAGATCTTATGATCCATTGGTACTATAGGTATTAAAAATTCACCTTTATTTCCTAGATTAAGAAATGAAGTGGAAATTGATCAATGCACAACCAAAGGGTGTGATTGTGATTATGAAATGGAATGAATTTAAGAAATATAATCTTCTTATGAAAACTCCTGAAATAAAATGTTTTCCTAGTATTATTTTTTGGTATTGATATCAATGACACTTTTCATTCCTCTTTGGTTTATGACTTCATGGTCATTAACCTTACCAATATTACCCATTTTATTATGATCAACGTTCTCTATCACTCTCATCAGTATTTGGGTGTTAGTTTTCTCGTATATATCTGTGTTTTCACTTCCCACATATGTCTACTATTTTTAAACCTATTAAGTGTTATTATATATGACTTAAACAAATAAATTTATCTTTTTTCAATAGGATGCTTTACTAAACCCCATTATAATTTGGATTTCTATAAAGTAATTTTCAAATATTATTGATTTGAAGACACATACAAATTTTGAGAGATAAATTCATTTTAAGGGGGGTAGAATATAACACCATGATATTTTTTGAAATAATATTTTTCAAATTAATTTAATATATTCAATATTTTTATTTACACAAAACACTAATTTTAACTTGAGTTACATAAAACATTTAGTTTAAATGAAACATAACATATTATTAAAATATTATTATGATAGGTTTCACATAGTCATTGGAATGGTGGTTATGAATAAGGTAAAATAAATTGTGATAATATGGTTTAATTTTTTTTAAGAAATGAATTTTTGGGAGGCCAATTAAATATAAACGAAAATAAAACCCTTTTGAAAATAAAAGGAAATCTTTCTCTGAAAATTTATTTTTATACACACAAGTATACTTTATATCAATAAATTTACCAAATCACTTTTGGAAAATGATATTAATGAAATGTTTATATTATTTTTTCAACCAAATTTTTAACATTTATCACATTTTTTTTCTAGATAAAAAATAATAATAAATCAAATTTTATACTCAAAAACTATATTTTCTAAAAAGCAGTTTTGTAGACTTTTTGTGAACGTATAATAAAATGAATTTTTTAAACTCTTAGAAAATAAAATTTAATTTTTTTGAAACTATTATGTAAAAATTATCTTATTTTTAATTTTTTGTATTTTTCTGAAAAGTTTCATTTTTTGTTGAATAGTGAAAAATACATAATTCCAATTGAAAATTGCTTTTCGTTTAATTTTTTTAATATAAATTATTTTTTTATATGGTTTTAAAGTAAAATTATTTCAATTTAATATCAATTAATCAAATTTAATTAATTATTGTAAATTTTATATTGAATTTGAATATAAAAACATCTCAAACTTTTGAACATATTCTCTTTAAAAACCCTCTTTCTCATCGCATATGTGAGATTAATTTTGAGTTAAAGTTTTCCAATTATGTAAATGTAATTCAGAAAAATATATTTCATATTTTGAATCATAATAATTATTAATTTCTAAAAATGTGAACTTAATCTTTGACCAAAATGAATAGTGAATGCAGTAAAAATTAATTATCGTGGTTACGGTAAAAATGGGGTTATCCGGGGTTAAACTAAAACAATAAGGGTATAAATTAACTATAAACTTCTATAAAAACAATTTTCTCGAAATATTTATTCCATGGAAACTATAAGGCTTTATAATTTCATAATGTTAACCCTTGTGACTTATGCAAAACATTTTAGCACTTATTTATTTTAAAAAATACCAAATGTGTACACCCCCCCACTTATAAAAGACCACAAACTCTCCCCTATTCTTCACACCTTAAAAACTATTTGGTTTAGATATTTCCTATTAAAAAAAATTCCCCAATTACCTCATACCATCCTAAAATACTTATTTTGTACAAAAGGCTAACCTAGGAAGGCTTTAGTGTAAAGGAAAAAAGCATACCTGAAGAAGAGGTAATGTAATTCAATGAGCATCTTTATTTTATTTCATTATCCACCTGCTTAAATTATTTTTTAACCATGAAAATAAAATAAAATCCATATCTTCTATATATTGGGATGTTTTTATAAAAATTTCTTGACCTACAGCCTTCTTCACTTCTATAAAATGGGTTATGAAATCATCATTCGTGTGTACGGTGGACTACCGTCTTGCAAAACGATGTTATTCATTTTTTCCCTCACCACCTCTAATGGTTGAACATAATTATGTATTTATTGTTTATATATGATATTTATGATATTTTTATTTTTATTTAATTATTATATTACACATAACTTTATGATTTCTATTTTTTGGGAATACAATAACGCCGCTCGTGTGTACGACAGACTACTGCCTAGAGAAGTGACGTGTTTCATTCACGCTTTACATGGAAGGTGATAAGGATAAATTTTATAATTATATGTGATGTAAATGAAATAATTATTATATTAATTACATATTTATCATTATTAAAATATAATATACATAATTTTATTTCTTACCTTTTCACTCAATGAAAGATGGTAATGCTTCTCATGTACGTGTAGACTACTGCCTTTATAAAGTGATGTGAATCTTTTTCAACCCCACACTACAGGTACTATAAATATAAATATATTTAAAGAAATAATATTTTTTTATGGTACTATTATCATTATGTAATTATAATATATTTCTTACATCCTTTCCATAATGATCCCTGAAAAATGGAAACTTTACTCATGCGTATGTGTGACCTACCGTCTCAATGATTATAAAGTACTTAATTTATCAAAACCATATTTCATGATTAGTATTATAATTATATTTGATATATAAATATTATAATTATTTAATTATTATTATTTTGGAAGTTATAGAACCGTGATCAATGTTATAGGACAAAAAAATAACAAATCAAAACTTATATGAAAAACAAAGTGATTATTACCCGAAACATGATTTTAACGCAGAGTTATTAACAAATGGGTAATAAAAAGGATTAAGTAAATATTATATGTTATTATATACATATTAATTGTTTTTAATAAATATATGATAAACTTTTATTTATTATATTTATGGTTCAAATGAGTATAAAGGAAGTCGATACTTTCGAAAAGGGATTCCCGTGTCAACTTTATTTTCTGTGAGGTGTAAGCCATAATCACCATGTATTTATTTGATGTGGTGTATAAAATTACCATGAATTTATTTTATGGTAATTATAACAAAAAATATTCAGTTTTACACTCCATTTTAAGATCTGTCTTTCATGGGTTTTATGGTTTAAAAGTTAATAAATCAGTAATGAATATTTTGTCCCAATTTACCTTCTTTGGAAAATAAGTTATTATTTGAGCATATATTCTTCATTAAGGTTTATATAATTAACTTTGGATTTTATATCAGTAATATCCATATTTTCATGATATTAAAAGTTTCATTTAATTTTTTTCTTTCTTGAGGCTTTCATTTCAATGTTACCAAAGCTGTAAAGATTTTGTGTTTAAATATATTTGTATGTCAAGATTGTTTACGATCATGTTTTCTGATGATAAAATTTTATGATCCATATCTAAAGAAACTCATGAATTTTATTATACTCTATTTATTTATGATATTTTCAAGTAATATTACTATTTTTCAATCTTTGGTACTTAATATAATTGATAATTCTTTTAAAAAAACTTGAGTTTATTTCTCTCTTCTATCAGAAATCCATTTTCTTCAAAAACTATATTCTATAAAAAAAATTTAAAAAAATTTATTATTCACTTATGATTTTTAAAAGAAAATTTTTCACATGATACACTTTTTAATCTTTTTTGAATTGAATCTTCGTGTCTTTTTCTAAAACAATTCTCATTAGGATTTTACTAAAAATTTGAGAAGAATATTTGCTCGTAACATGAAAAACATGAACAATATTTCCCACTATAATGACCAATAAATGATTTCAATATTCCATTATAATTTTTCAAAGTTATTTTGAATGAAAATTATTTTCTTAATATTTGAGAAATTTTTATATTTTCAATAAATTATTTCAAAGTGAAAAAGATTAGAAAAGTTTTTTACATTTGAAAGAAGTTTTTTCAAATAGGAAATGATGTTTTACTGAAGAAATGTTTTAAATTATTTTTAAAAGCTTTATTTTTTAAGTTTTAAAGTTTATTTTAATGAAAATAATTCTCATAATTTTTTATATTTTAAAAAATTATTTTCAATGAAAATATATTTTCCTCTAAGAAATATCCCAAGTAGTATTTTAAAATTATTTTCCATAAATGATGACTTTATATGAGGTTAATTATACTTTGCTGGGGATATTTTTATAGGATTACATTCTTATTATTTCTCTGAATAGTTTATTTTTATGATAACAAGATTCTTATGAAACCTGTTTCTCATCCATGGGTTATACCATGATAAAATATTTATTAAACCCGCTTCTTTTTCCATGGGTTATGAATTTATGAAATAATGAAATGATTATGAAACCTGTTTATTTCCACATGTTATTTTAGGATGAAATGATTAAAAAACACATTTCATTTCATGGGTTCTGATATGATGAGTGTTTTATGATATTGTGTCACACATAAGTATTATTTTCATTATGTGATATTGGTTAAGTTATAACCAAATACAAGTTTTACCTATATATAACTCCAATGAATTTGGTAAATATTTATATCTCATGAGATAGAAATGATAGAAATGGGGAGTCAAATCAGTTCAGTAAGGGACTTTGTAGAGTATGATGGTCTTGGGAGTGAACCTTGACTACTACGATGGTTTGTAGAATGAACCCATTACACTACGAGGAAAGGGATACCACTAGGGATGTGGTGTGTCCTAAAAAAGAGGTTTATCTACCTATATAGTTCCATAATATGTTTTGGAAATAATCCTTAACCACTAAGGAAATGATTTTCTTTGCTTATATGTATTTTCATATTCTATGTCTTATGACAATGTTTTGATCTCATAACTCATCTTCATTGATGTATTTATGATTCATGTCTTATAGAATTGTAATATTTTTCCATGACTCAATATTATGATCTTTGATATTTAGGATATGATTTTTATATGTTATACTCTTGTTCTCATACACTTGTGTTCATTTTATACTTACGTATCTCACTTTTTACCCTTACTAAGCATCTGAGCTCACCCTTTATTATGTTTCCATTCTGTAGGTTATGAAGAAAGGTTTTATGTAGGGTATGTATATGAATAAAAGTAAATGTGAAGATACTTGTGGGAAACATTTAAGATATTTCACAAGATTAAAAGATTGTTTTCCAAGTTTTTGAAGGTACTAAACTATTACAGTACTTAGGCATCTATTTATGTAATGTTTTGAATGTTCATATAAAAATATGTAATATCCTTGTATGATAATACTATTTTTTATAATTACTATAAGAAAACATTCTATGTTCTTGATCCACTATGGGATACAAATCGATGTGATTGATCCACTATGGGAAACAAGATGATGAAATTGATTCACTATGGGAAACAAGTCAATGTGAATGATCCACTATGGGAATTAATTTTATGTTCTTGATACAATATAGGAAATAATTTGATTTTATTAATCCACTATTGGAAATAAGTTTATGTTCTTGATCCACTATGGGAAACAAGTTTTTTCTATTGATCTTCTATGGGAAACAGGTGATAATGTCTGATCTGTTATGATATGGAAGCATGTGTTGATTCTTCATCCGTTATGATTTGATGGTCTTGGTTGCTAAACTTGACATATGAAAGAGTTTCTATACATATGTTGGTTTCACAATTTTATGACATTAACTTATGGTTTATGATTGATTTATGTAAATTTCTCACACTTATGATTAATTTCTTTTGAAATTATAATGTTTTATGCCATGAATCATATTTACCATCCATGATGGATTATGTATGAACTTTTTAAGTTATGTTTATAACCTTATTACCATATGATTATCTTATGTTTTTGTATTAATATCGATTTATATCTCCCATGTTTACCCATACTTTCACACTCGTCCTTTTTATATTATTTATTTTATTCTTCTTATTGGGAATCAGGTGGCTCGGGTCAAGGTCCGAATTAAATTTATTTGAGTTCTTATTTAAAAATGGATGTTTTTCCCTTGGTTGTGTCCAGCGCACCTTGGTCGAAGCCGCGCATCCTCGCTTGGGTCGCCGCGTGACCTCACTTGGTTCACCTCACGACTTGCCTGATATTCAAGGCAGATAGAAATTTTACGATGGATAATAAGATGAGAATACAATGAAAATTGAGGCCGTGCGACCTCAGGCGAGGCACGATTTTGAAACCGTGTGGCCTCTCCTGGTACACCGGGTGACCTACCGATGGTCAAGTAATTAAATAAAATGAATTAATAATGTAGATATAAAATTAAATAATATGAAAAAGTAATAAATAAATAAAATGAAATGAGTGGCAAAGTAAAGATAAAATTTAATAATACAATGTGATAAAAGAAAATTAATGAAGTTTGTTTTAATGATAATTATATTATTATTATAATTTTAGGATATTATTAATTATTAATGGGTATTTTTATTATTTCTATTATTTATGAAAATTATGTTATTTTATTTATTATTATTAGTTTTATTTTTGTTTATTATTTGTCTTATTAATATATTTATCATCGTTTTCTTTTCTTTTTATTTTATTGTTTTTTCCTCCCTATTAGTATGTTAGGGTTTTTTTTTCGGGTCGCACCCCCTTTCTCCCGATCGGCCTGCTGCACCCCCCCACTCCTTGGTACCCCACTACACCGAATCCTCATATCCCTGGTACTTCGCTGCACCGCACCTCCCTATCCGGCCATCCCCGTTGCGTCGACGCCCCCTGCTCCTGATCTGACCAGCGAAGCCCGAAGCCCCTTGCTCCCCTTGTCCAGAACGAGGCGCAACCCCCCTAGAACCATGTTTGGCGCTGCACCCTGCTCCCAGATCACGCCACGTCGCACCCCCTCTCCCTGGTACCCCGTCGGACTAGCCGTCACCCAGCCGGAGCCTCCCCGGCTCCCGCTCGGCCCGTCGCAGTCCCCTCCGGTTGGTACCCCGTCATGTCGCCCCCCATTTACCTCCTACATCCAGCCCAGAACCCTTCCGTACCCCCTACTATTTCCGACTTCTGCCTGGCGACCGCCCTGCCCCTCCCGTACGGCCTCCCGCACAACCCCTCGGCCTTCCGTCGTTTCACCCCCTACCTTCTCCGATGCACAGCGCTTCTCTATTTTTCTCCAGTGACCTCGTTGACTGGACAGCCCTGCACCGACTGACCCTACCCCATCACACCACCGGACATCCGCCCGCACCCCTTCGCGCCGCTGGACAGCCGCCCCGCACCTCCTCGCACAACTTCAGCAGCCCCGACCGACCTCCCGCACCCCCGCTGTGAGTGAGTTTTCTTTGATTTATTGTTGTTTAATCCTGGTTGAGTGTGGTTATAGTTTTGAATTAAGTTTGGTTCAATTTTGATATAATTGTTCTGATGTGTTATTTATTAGGGTCAATTTTGATTTGTTTGAGTTGCGGTTGACGTGCGACAGTCGTTGCGCACCATGGTTGTGAAGTCTGCTCTGACAGGTAGGTGGTTCCACATTTAAACATTGTCTGATAAGTTAATTTTCTTGCTTAGTTAATTTATAATATTACTTGATTAATTCATATGGGTGAGGATTTGATTATTTTGATGTTTGTCTATGCATTATTTTTGTTTAGCAGTATGTTTATGTGGTGCAGGTGCGTTATTTGTCTGGAAACTTGTTTTTAGTCAATTTCTAATGTTTATTAATGTTTTCAGTTGGTGCGTTCTTTGTCTGGAAACTTGTTTTTATTAAATTTCTAGTGTTTATTAATGTTTTTAGTTAGTTTTTCATATGTACAAAGTGCAATGTTTGTGTTCTAGTGTTTTTATAAAGTTTGTGTTTGTTTTGTAAAAATGTATAAAGTGTGTAATTTGTATTCTTGATGTGGTGTTGGGTGTGTTTAGTCATGAAAGAGGGTTGAGTGGTTTTGGGTGTTAAAATCGTGTTATATTTCTTTTTGAAGAATTTTTTTACAAAGAATTTAATATGTTTTAATAAAATTATTAATGATGAAAATTTAATATATTTTTAATAAACAATTATTAGCAATGAAGAAATTGTTTTAATTGAGTTGGGTAAAGTCTTTTCGAGTGCGTCCATTTCCAAATGGTTTTTTGTGTGTGTGAAAGTGTGGCGTTTGGTTTATGTAACACCCTAGTTGTTTTACTTGTTTGAGTTTGACATGAAATGTGAGATTGGAACAACGTTGAGCACAAAAAGGGGAAGCCTGGGTACTAGGTGGGCGGACTAGACTAGCGTGCTAGTGATACGGGAGTGGCTCTGGCCCAATTTCACTTAGCTGGATTGATGCTTACAACACTAACTAAACATTTGATGATGATCAGAGAACACTAGGTTATGGATGTGTTGCCCTGTCTAGTGGCTCGTACATGAGAACGTATTTTGTTGTGATTTCTATACTGTTCACCAAGACGCGAGGTTCTAGGGTCCCATTTCTTTTTTCTAGTACCTTTAGGGCCTCTCCCACTTTTGGTGCTCTTGGACTACTATACACCCACCGTCGGAATACGGTGCAACTTTTGGTTTTTGTGAAGGTTTGGGTTTTCTTTTTAAGAAAAGGTGTTTTATTTTATCTAAGTTTTTTTCTTTAAAATTGTTTTCCTTATAGAAACTGTTTCTTTAAAATTGTTTAAGCTTTGGTGTCCCTTTCTTTTATTTAGCCTGCAAATGTATTTGTCAAATAATGTTTATACATGGAACCTTTTTATTTGGGTGACTAACTACTAGGATTTTGGCTCACACCCTACATAAACCTTTGGGTGTATGCAGACTTTTTTATTGTGTATTCCAGGTTGTGAAATCGTGCTCAGCGATGGTGGTTCTGGTCGTTGATGGTCTTCTTGTGCAGGTTGGTATTGTGGCGTGTGGATGTTGCGCCTCTCTTGTTGCTTGGAGGTTTGCGTTAGATTTTTAGTTCTTTCGTTGTCATTTATTTTTGGATGTTGGTTCAAGTTGTAAACCTATGATTTTGTTTTTAGGTTAAAGGCATGTTTGGTTGTCTGTTTCCCGTTTCAGTTTCTTTATATTGTTAGGTGTCTTTCTATCTTTTGTTTTGGGTAAACCGTTCCCACTTGTTACCTATGATACCCGGGCACTTGTGACAGCCCCTGGGGATCGGGAACGCCCTTCGGGCAATGTCACAGACCAGGTCGGGCACCGGGTCGGATGGCGACCCGACTCGGTTCGTGAAAAAATGGTATTAGAGCAGGTTTTCTCTCTTGGGTCGTGTTCTTTTGAGATAAAGTCAGAGTACACCAAATTTAAGGGTGTCGAAAACTCGACTTTTTGGTTACGAGTAAGGTGCCTGGCCAGCACACCTCATGGAGGGACTCGAGTTACGAATGTAAGTTGAGGTTTACCTGAGTCTTTGGTCCTTGCAGTTAATCTTGTCTAGGGGAAATGAAAAGGGAGTGGGTTCAGTGGTCCCAGTGAGCTCGCATGTTCTGGAAAGCCATGTAGAGCCAGAGATGCTGTCCTAGAATACCCTCTGTGGAAGTGGCATGATTGGCGTATGGCCGCCAACCATATGTTCCAGTAACCCGTTGACACTAGTTTTCTCTTGCACCATTCTTTGTTTCTGTGTTTTGGAATTGTGGAAAATTTGGTTTTTAAGTAAAAATGATTTGGTCTTGAAAAAAAATGTTTTGAAATAGAGCGATTTAAAAATATAATGATGATGTGTAAGGTTTGAAAATTGTGGGTTGGATGTTTTGGTTTTGAAAAATGGAAAGGTTTGGTTTTGATTCTTGGTGTTCTCATGGGAAACCACATGCATGAATGTATATGGGAAAGAGAAAGGGTTAATGTCACAAGCAGATGAGTGCCTGGATGGATATGAGGTGGGTGCCGGTGTGGCACAAAAACATGCATGTTCTTGGCCCATGGGACACCAATGGTGTTTGTGCAACCCTCTAGCTTTTCTTATTTTCAAAATGTTTTGTTAAAGGAAAATTTGGTGTTTTTATATAACCGGTGAGTGTGTGGTGTGTCCTTGTATTTTTTTTGAAAGGTTGGATGTGAGGTGTTTCGAGCTGAGAATCCTTTTTGACTGATTTGTGTCTTGAGTTTGAATTCTTTTTGGTCAGTTGGTGCGAAAGCGTGTGGTTAATAATCTCTTTTGAAAAGTGCTTCGGGAATCCCATGCAGTGGTTTCCCCTACACGTTTAGCATTCGCTTGCGACATGTATTTTCCATTAGACCAGTTTGATTGGGTACGTGGTTTCCTTTCTTGACAAGTGCACGCCCCCCATAAAGCATTGACACGTGATTGAAGTGCGGCCACAGGCAAATCGCTGTTGGCCGACCCTCAAGTTGATCAGAGGAATCTCTTCTTGGATTCTAGAATTGAATCCACCTCTCCTTTTTACAACTACACGGACCCTCTCACAACGAGATGATAGATGCGAGGGGAGTTTAAAGGAGTTCTAGTCTTTTGAGTGTCTGACTCGTCAGGTATGAAGTTTGAGACTGTCGTGTTTGAAGGTTTCCCCTGGAAACAGAGAAAGGAATTCATGTGGGGATGGTTGAAGGTGGTTCAAAATTTTCTGTGCTGAACGATGTCTTGAAAGGTTTGTAGTGCTTTCATCGGCTGCAAGGGTCATGTTTGGTGATGTCTTACAGTTTGAGTTTTCTTTGATAGTCAAGGGTGAAGTTTTACCTCATTAATTTGAATTTTCTGTTTGGAAACGGTGAAGGAAATTCCAATGGGTAAAGGTGGAAGCATCTTGGAATGGTCGGTGCTGACCACTATTCTAAATGAACTTTGGTCCATCATTGGTTTCGCTTAAGAAAAGGGTCTATGTTAGGCCACTAGTGTGGCAGGCATAGTCACATGGGGATGATATGGTCAATTGTAAGAATAAAATGCTGTTTAAGATTCAGTTTGAAGTCCCTCTCTGTATAATGTTCCTCTCAACAGCAATGGTCATGTTCAGGTGACGATTTGTGGTGTCGTGTTCTCATTTAGTGTGACAAAGGGTGATACGCATGAACCATTTCAGCTCTTGTGTTGGTGAATTTTCCATGTATGATTAGTTGGATGTCGTAATGTGTTGTGTTGCTGGTGTTTCATCGGTTGTAGTGTGGTTACATGCGACACCAAAATAAGAAGCTCCATTTGGGAGTCTTCGACACCAAAATGCAAGGCAGGAGATGCTTTAAACATCAGGGCCCCATCCATAGGCCTCGGAGTGAAGCTGGTGCGTGGTCAGGAACCCAGAGAGTGTATGGGACCCCGACTTTGTTCTGTAATCGGTGTTGAAAGTCAAATCAATTTAAATCATTTCCTGTAGTTGTTCCATTCCAAACGAAATATTTGGGTGCATAAGGATTTTGTGACTATGCAGAGGTGGGGTAATATCATTGACTTAGAGTCTTGGGGGTCGCATTCCACTAGATGAAATCGCTTTAATGGTCCTTATGGGATATGTTGGGTATATCGGTCTCAAAGTTGGAATAATGTTCATCTAGGAATGTGGAAATTCTGGTTTATCTTGGGTCATGATTTTGACGCCCCAGTAGTCGGGTCCCTCCCTCCCTGCCCCTTGTGGTGGGGTGGTTGGTCACCATCGAGATTTTTTTTATAAAAGTTTTGTATCTTTTGTTCATTCTAATGACGGCGAGACCCACGATGGGTCTCGCACAAAGGTCTCTGGAATAAATCGGTGTTGGGCTTTCCTTAATGGTGAGGAGGCTGCCCATACCTCCCCATGTTGGTTTTCTAGTCTCTTCTTGGGTGTTGGTAGGTTCTTAATGGTGGGGAGACCCACATTGGGTCTCGCATGAAAGTCTCTAGAATGAATCTGTGCTGGACTTTTCTTTAATGGTGGGGAGTCTGCACGAACCTCCCCGTGTCGGTTTTCCAGTCTCGTTTCGAGCGTCAGTGAGTTCCTAATGGTGGGGATCCCCTCAGGCCTCCACATGTTGATCTTTTGCTTCTTTTTTTTAAATATGGCTTGGTGATAAGTTAAAAGAGTGTTCCGTGGATGTGGTTTGACCTTGTTTCTTCATTATAGACAAATGGTGTGGTTTCAGTTTAATAGTGCTTGAGGTGTTTCGGCTTGTGAAGTTGGTTTCTGTGGGTGCGAGAGTTCCCTTCCTTGAACAGTCAATTGGAGGCGTCCTAGCTCTTCGGGTTGGGCGACACATATCATAAAGTCTTTATGTGAGTTTCTTGATGTTGTCTTTGAGTTAATTTCTCTAAGCACAATGTTTTTTCATCTCTTTGCTTGGTGTTTGTGGGGATCCTCTTTGAACCTTAAGGGAGTGTGGTTTTCTTTTTTGGGATTTGGTTCTTGTTGTGGATTTCCGGGGATGGAAAGCTTTATGGTGGGGAGAATTTTCACACTCGTCATTTTTATATTATTTATTTTATTATTCTTATTGGGAATCAGGTGGCTCAGGTCGAGGACCGAATTAATTTTATTTGAGTTCTTAGTTAGAAACAGATGTTTTTCCCTTGGTTGCTTTCAGCATACCGTGGTCGAAGCTATGAAACCTTGCTTGGTTCGCCGCACGACCTCGCTCGGTTCACCTCACGGCTTGCCCGATGTTCAAGGTAGATGAAAATTTTGTGATGGATAATAAGATGAGAATACAATGAAAATTGAGACCGTGCGGCCTCAGGCGAGGCACGATTTTGAAACCGTGCGACCTCTCCTGGTACACCGGGTGACATGCCGGTGGTCAAGTGATTAAATAAAATGAACTAATAATGAGGATATAAAATTAAATAAGATGAAGAATTAATAAAGAAATAAAATTAAATGAGTGGCAAAGTAAAGATAAAATTTAATAATAAAAGTGATAAAAGAAAATTAATGAAGTTCGTTTTAATGATAATTATATTATTATTATAATTTGAGGATATTATTAATTATTAATGGGTATTTTTATTATTTCTATTATTGATTAAAATTAAGTTATTTTATTTATTATTATTATTTTTATTTTAGTTTATTATTTGTCTTATTATTATATTTATTATCTTTTTCTTTTCTTTTTATTTTATTGTTTTTTCCTCCCTCTTTGTGTGTTAGGTTTTCTTTTTTTCGTGTCACACCCCCTTTCTCCCCATAGGCCTACCGCACCCCCCCTCTCCTTGGTACCCCACTGGGCCAAAAACTCCTCTCCCATGGTACTCCGCCGCACCGCACCTCCCTGTCCGGCCATCCCCGTTGCACCAACGCCCCCTGCTCCTGCTTTGACTGGTGAAGCCTGAAGCCCCCTTCTCCCCTTGTCCAGCCTGAGGTGCAACCCCCCTGGAACCATGTCCGGTGATTCACCCTGCTCCCAGATTGCACTGCATCACACCCCCTCTCCCTGGTACCCCAACGGACCAGCCGTCACCTGGCCGGAGCCTCCCCGGCTCCCGCTTGGCCCATCGCAGCCCCCTCCGGTTGGTACCCTGTCACGTCACCCCCCATTTACCTTCTTCATCCATCCCGGAACCCCGCCAGACCCCTTACTATTTACGGATTCTGCCCGGCGACCACCCTGACCCTCCCGTCCGGCCACCCGCACATCCCCTCGGCTTTCCTCCATTCCACCCCCTACCTTCTCTGATGCACAACACTTCTCTTTTTTTTCTGTGACCTCGTCGACCGGCCAGCCCCGCACCAGCTGCCCCGCACCCCATCACACCACCAGACAGCCGCCCCGCACCCCTTCACGCTGCCGGACAACCGCCCTGCACCTCCTCACACAACTCCAATAGCCTCCGTCGACCCCCGACCGACCTCCCACACCCTCGCTGTGAGTGAGTTTTCTTTGATTGCTTGTTGTTTAATCCTAGTTGAGTGCGGTTAGAGTTTTGAATTAAGTTTGGTTCAATTTTGGTATAATTGGTCTAATGATTTATTTATTAGGGTCAATTTGGATTTGTTTGAGTTGCGGTTGACGTGAGACGGTCGTTGTGCACCATGGTTGTGAAGTCTGCTCTGACAGGTCAGTGGTTCCATGTTTAAACATTGTATGATAAGTTAATTTGCTTGCTTAGCTAATTTATAATATTACCTGATTAATTCATATGGGTGCAGATTTGATTATCTTGAAGTTTGTATATGCATTATTTTCATTTAGTAGAATGTTTATGTGGTGCAGGTGCGTTCTTGGTCTGGAAACTTGTTTTTAGTCAATTTCTAGTGTTTATTAATGTTTGTAGTTTGTGCGTTCTTTGTCAGGAAACTTGTTTTTAGTCAATTTCTAGTGTTTATTAATGTTTTCAGTTAGTTTTTCATATGTTCAAAGTGAAATGTTTGTGTTCTAGTGTTTTTATAAAGTTTTTGTTTGTTTTGTGAAAGTGTGCAAAGTGTGCAATTGGTGTTCTTGATGTGGTGTTGGGTGTGTTTGGTCATGAAAGAGGGTTAAGTGGTTTTGTGTGTAAAAGCCGTGCTATATTTCTTTTTAAAGAATTTGTTTACAAAGAATTTAATATTTTTTAATAAAATTATTAATGATGAAAATTTAATATGTTTTTAATAAACAATTATTAGCAATGCAGAAATTGTTTTAATTGAGTTGGGTAAAGTCTTTTGGAGTGCGTCCTCTGCCAAATGGTTTTTTGTGAGTGTGAAAGTGTGGTGTTTGGTTTATATAACACCCTAGTTGTTTTACTTGTTTGATTTTGACATGAAATTTGATATTGGAACAAAATTGAGCACAAAAAGGGGAAGCCTGGGTACTAGGTGGGTGGACTAGACTAGCGTGCTAGTGATACGGGAGTGGCTCTGGCCCAGTTTCACTTAGCTGGATTGACGCTTACAACACTAACTAAACATTGGATGATGATTGGAGACCACAAGGTTATGGATGTGTTTCCCTGTCTAGTGGCTCGTGCACGAGAACATATTTTGTTGTGATTCCTATACTGTTCACCGAGACACGAGGTTATAGGGTCCCATTTCTTTTTTCTAGTACCTTTAGAGCCTCTCCCACTTTTGGTGCTCCTGGACTACTATACATCCACAGTTGGCGTACAGTGCAGCTTTTGGTTTTTGTGAAGGTTTGTGTTTTCCTTTTAAGCAAGGGTGTTTTCTTTTATCTAAGTTGTTTTCTTTAAAAGTGTTTTCCTTAGAGAAACTATTTCTTTAAAATTGTTTAAGCTTTGGTGTCCCTTTATTTTACTTATCATGAAAATGTATTTTTTATTTATTCGTTATACGTGGAACCTTTTTATTTGGGTGACATCCTACTGGGCTTTTGGCTCACACCCTACATACACCTTTGGTTGTATGTAGAATTTTTTTTTTGTGTATTCCGGGTTGTGACATCGTGCTCAACGATGGTGGTTCTAGTTGTTGATGGTCTTCTTGTGCAAGATGGTATTGTGGCGTGTGGATGTTGTGCCTCTTTTGTTGCTTGGAGGTTTGAGTTAGATTTTTAGTTCTTTTGTTGTCGTTTATTTTTGGATGTTGGTTCAAGTTGTAAACCTCTGATTTTGTTTTTAGGTTAAAGGCATGTTTGGTTGTTTGTTTCCAGTTTCAGTTTGTTTATATTGTTAGTTATCTTTCTATATTTTGTTTCGAGTAAACCATTCCCTCTTGTTACTTATTATACCTGGGAACTTATGCCAGCCCGTGGGGATTGGGAACGCCCTTCGGGCCATGTCGCGGACCGGGTTGGGCGCTGGGTCAGATGTCGACCCGGCCTAGTTCCTGACACATACTGGGCATCTGAGCTCACCCTTTCTTTTGTTTCCTTTACCTATGTTATTAATATTGGTTTATGTAGGGTATGTTTATAAAGAGTATTATGTGGAAAGATCTTTATGGGTTATGTTAAACATATTTCTTGAAATAAGAATATTTTTATCTAGTCTCCAAATACACTAAAACTGTATAGCCCTTAGGCATGTATTTGTGAAATAAATTGAATATTAATATAAAAAGATGTAATAGTTATTCATGAAAATCTTTGTTTTCTATAGTTTGTATTTGAGGGAAAGTTTAGTCAATATTTGGATATTAGGATTAGAAAAATTTGGTGAAAACACTAGGGATAATTCTAAGGGTGAGATAACATCCTAATGTTTTGGTAATGACCTTGGATAACTCAGGTTAAACCTAAGGTTACATATATTGACAATAAGGTACAACAATTTATATATCCTATGAATTATATTTCATGATTTTAGGATTTATCACTCTAATTAATGATGTTTGATGATCACACAAACCAATTTGGTTTTAGTATGGTATTAAAGATAGAATGATGAAGTTGGGGATGTAATAGACATGCTAAAATATTGAAGTAACCTTTTTGAGCTTATTTATATGAATTATTTTATGTCATGAAAGTCTCTAGAAACATTAATTCTAATCCCCAACAATTAGACATTGATTGAACCATGAAAAATCATAATGGTATGATGATCACATCTCAAGTCATTAGTTCCTCTCTGATTGATATTTGTGGGAACGTGATTCCTATAAATATTGTGATTATCCCTTTAGTTTAATTTTATTTTATTCTAGGAATAGATTAAATTTCTTTATATAGTGATCAGATCAATTTTTGAGGAAGTAAAGTACCATTTAATATTCTAAATGAACCTATGATTGTATCTGTGTGAAGATAAATACAAACATCCAATATAAATTACTTCTATGTTGTGGGTATTAATTCTTATAGAGGATATTTATCTTAGATAGTTAGGTAGAAACTCAATATTGAGTATGATTCTATTGTACATGAGTTTTTTAATGTCTTTACAAATGAATTTCTTAATATTACTCTAAATCTTGAAGTTGAATCTTAAATAGAACTCATACCTGGTGCTACACCTTTTTCAAGTATCATTATATAATGGACCCAACTGAATTTCATGAATTGATGAAGAAACTTCAAGAGAATATTTATAATGGATTCATATGTCCTATTTTATCACTATGGGGTATTCCTATTCTATTTGTTAAGAAGAAAAATTGGTCAATGTGTCTTTTAATTGATTGATTAGAACATAATGAGATCATTATCAATAACAAGTATCCTCTACCCTGTATGGATTATTTTATGATAAATTATGAGGAGGTTAATATTTTTATAAGATTGAACATTGTTATGGATCTCATCAATTTAGGGTAAAGAAGGTGTATATACCCAAAAAATTATTCCATAATAGGAATGATAATTATGAATTTACAGTGATTCTAATTAGACTTACTAATTCCCCTGTTATATTCATGTATTTAATGAAAAGAGTCTTTAAAGATTTCCTTGATCAGATTTCTATAGTATTTGTAGATGTTATTATTATATATTAAAAGATTAAGGAATAGAATAAAGATCACTTTAGAGTTGTTCTTAATACCCTAAGGAAGGATAATTTGTATATAAAATTTACGAATTGTGAATTTTGGTTTCAAAAAATTTCATTCTTAGGTCATATAATATCAAGTGAGGGTATATTGGTAGATCCTTAAAAATCATAAAATATTGAAAAATGGATTATATTGACCATATTAACTAAAATCCATATTTTTCTTGGGTTTTTTGGATATTACATATTATTTTTGGGATATTTATGATGACTCTTTAATCCACTCACCAAGCTAACTTGGAAGGTGACTATGTTCTTATGGACAGATGAATGTCAATAGAATTTCAAGGAGTTGAAGAGAAGTTTGGTTAGTGAATCTATGCTCAAAATACCCTATAGTGGAGAAGGGTTTGTGATATATAGTGTTTCATCAAATAAGGGGTTTGGATGTTTCCATATACATAATGATATGATGATATCATATGCGTCAATCCAATTGGAAAAACATGATAAAAATTACTTGTTTCATGATTTTGAGCCTACAATGTTAATTTTTCTATTAAAGATATAGATTTATTATCTATATGGTGAAATGAGTGACATATAAATGGATTGTGAAAGTTTTAAGTATAATTCACAATGAAATATATGAATATGAACCAAAGAAGATGGTTAGAGTTGATTAAAGATTATGAATAATCAACACATTTCTAACTCAGGAAGGAGAACAAGGTAGCCAATCCTTTGAGTCAGAAATTCCATGCTTGTTTTTCCATGATGATGATTTAAAGTGATCCAATATTAATGGATTTATATAATAAGGTACATAAAATCCTATGTAAATGGTACAAATTTTATATTTCTCAAATGAAAGTTCAATTATCAATCCATATGAGAATTAAAGTGGTGTATAGAAAAGATATATAACTATAAAAGAAGGTGGTAAATGTTAATGATTTCAAACTTTATTATTATGTAATGATAAGTTTAGGAACCATGTATATGTTCCATCCATACCAGACTTGAAGAAGGAGATGTTGGATAAAGCTCATATTTCATCATTCTCTATTCATCATAGAAGTATGAAATTATTTAGAGATATGAAAGAGTATTTAAAATAAGAAAACATGAGAAGGGATATTATATAATATGTATCATTTTACCTATTATGTTAGTTTGTTAATACTAAGAGACAAAAATATAAGGGGATGTTACCACCATTACCCATAACTGAATATAAATGGGAAAACATCACCATGGATTTCATCATTAGACTCCCAACATTTATAAAGGGTGTAATATTATTTATGTTGTGGTTGCTCACCTTTCAAATTCAGAACATTTCATTTCCATTAGATAAGGTTTCTCTCTGGATAATATTTATAGGTTATAAATTATAGAGGTGGTGAGATTTTATAGAGTAAAACATTCTATTATATCTGATCAGGATCTATGGTATACCTCGATTTTTTGGAAAAGTCTTCAGTAGGACCTTGATACAACGTTATGTTTTTAAAATGTTGATTATCTTTTTTACATTTGGTTATCCTAAAAGAACCATTCCATCACTATAGTATATATTGAGATATTTTTCTTTGTAATTCAATGGTGGTTGGGATCAACACCATCCTCTATTAGAGTTTTCTTACTACAATAGATTTTACTCAATCATTCAGGTTTCTCCTAATGAATCTCTTTATGGTAAGAAGTGTAGAAAATTGATATTTTGGGACGATTTTTTATAAATAATTTTATTTATGCCTAAGATATCTGAGAAAATGGTATAGAAATTCAAATCCATTTAGCAACACACAAGAGAAACTCAAAGTCAATAGAAAAGTTATGATAACAATCGTCAGTGCAATCTAGAGTTTGAAGTTAGTGAAATGGTATTTATATTAATTTATCCATGGAATAAGCTTATTAGATTCAAAAATAAATGAAATATATGACCTATGTATGTTTCCTCATTGATATTCTTGATCGATTAAGAACAATATCATATCTCTTGGTGCTTCTACCAAACCTCTCTCAAGTTTGTGATTTGTTCAATGTATCTCTCAAGAAGATATAAAAACATTATCCATCACATGAATTAAACTCATAGGTTTTTCCAATATTGATTTTATATTTATTATGAAGAACAATGAATAAAAATATTATACCATATAGATAAAGTTCTATGGAACATCACTACTCACCTGGTTCAAGTTCTCTTAAGGAATACAGAATTTGAAGAAGCTACTTTGGAACCCAAACATGTGATTAAATAGAGATTACCTCATTTTTTGTATTGGATTTATGACATTTAAAGGGATAAATTCATTTTAAGGGGGTTTAGAATGTAATACTCTGTCATTTTATGATATATTTCCCTTTAAATTAATTTAATTTCTTCAATAGCTTTAGATACATTAAATCCTGATTCTAAATGAATCATAATTAAGTATACAATTATTTCCAAGACATTATATTTTTTGGGGATGAATAGAAATAAATAAATTATAAAAATTTTATAGTTTAAACGTGGATAAAATGAATACAATTGTTATAAATCAATTATAGATGAAAATAAAAATCATTTGGAAATAAAGGAGATGTTCTTTTGAAAAATTGTTTTGATGCATGCAATGTGCCTTTATCTTAATAAATTAAATTAATCCCTATTGATTAATTATTATAATAAAATTTAAATATCATATATTAATTTTTTTTAATATTCATCTAATGCTTTTTCTATTCATGAGATAATAATAAATCCAGTATTATAAATAAAACGGATTTTTTTTAAAAAAAGCATTCATTTTGTTTTGTTCACTTATTTTAAAATGAATTTATGGAACTTATATAAATTGAACTATTGAAAATATATTACATATTTTGAATCATGTGTATTAAATTTTAAAAATATGTCCCTTTTATTTTTAGGCATTAAGAATATTCACCGTGGTAAAATTTATCACCATGATAAAGGGTAAATTAGGTTAACCTAGGTCAAAACTAAGTGTTAAGATCATCGATTTTGATATTAATTTCTATTGGATGAAGTAAATTATAACCTTATCAAATTTATCTCTAAATTTAATTTTTAATGGGCACTTTTAAAGAAAAATGGCCTATATAATATTTAAAGAAATAAAAAATACAAAATGTCACTCTCTTAATTTTATATATCTCTTATGTGTTCACATAGGAAAAAATGAATGTTGTGAATGAATATTGTTTGTTATTTTGATAATAATGAAATTATTTTCATGAATTTAATTTATTTATAATTTTATTTATTGTATAATTACCTTAAATTCTTACACAATGTCAACATAGTATTTTTTCAATTAATAGAAAAATAAAATAAATGATTTTAAAAATATTAAAAGTAATATAATTTGAGTGGGTTATACTGTTACATGAATTTGATAGATGAATATAACATATTAGTGATTTTAAAATATTATATTTTAAATCATATTTTCTTTATTTTTTTAAAATCAAATTAAATGAATAGTGTAAAAATGATATTAATGATATTTTATGAAAATATATTTTTTAAATTATTTAAAAATCATAAAAATATTAAAATAGGAAAAAGGGGATAATATATGGTATAAATAATCATCCTTTATCCATTTATGATCTAATTACTACCTTATAATCAAAATTATAACCCTTTAAGAGTGAAAAAGGCGTTGTTGCGGCTATGATTAAAATAGGTTTACTAAGGTGTTAAACTATAAGATAAGGTTTAAAACACCACATAAAACCATAAAAATTTTATTTTTAAATGATATTTAAAATAAATAATCCCTCATATTAATATATCTATACATTTGGAATAATTTTTCTAGACAATGAATTTATTATATTTTGAACATTTAAGAAATTTCATGAGTGCCCCTTACCTCCTTTAAAAAAGAGAACCTCTCCATTTTCTTATTTAACCACCACAATCCTTCTAGATTACCCAAAAATACCAAATTATCTTATTAACATCTATATCCACTAATTATAGTTTATTTAATTCTTAAAATACCATTCCCAAGGTCCTTAAGAATTAATCTAAACAAGGCCCACTGAAGAAGAGGTAATCATCTTATGCAACCCTTTCAATTTTTCTACTTTTACTTTAAAAATATATATATTATATTATTCATTAAATAATAAATTCAGTATCCTAAATATAATAAAAATTTTATTATTATTATTATTAAACCCCTTTATCCACACTCTTTCCTATCACATGACATGTGAAAGTATCACTCGTGCGTATGTACAGATTATCGTCTCCATGTAGCGGTAGAATTCATTTTTGATCAACATGTTTCAGGGAAGGTTATTATGATGTATTTAAATTTTATATATTATATATATGAAATAATTGTAATTAAATAATTATAATATATTATATAACTTATTACCTTTCCATCTGTTAGAAAACAAAAATGTCACACTTGTGTACATATAGACTACCACCTTCACAAAATGGTATGATTTTTTTATTTTATTTTGAAATGGATGAAAATAAGGATAGATTTAATGATTATATGTGAAATATATGATATGAAAATGATTTTATAAAGTTGAATTATTATTTTCCTTCCTTTCTTTCCATCTGTTGAATAATGGAAATAATGTTTATTCGTACGTAAAACCTATCATTCACCTGAACAGTGCAATTAATTTTTCTATATCTAAATTTTATGGATTAATATCTCTATATAATGAATATATATGATATTTATATCTTGATTAAAATTATTTAACAATTATCAAATTATAATTTCTCGAACTGTCAGATCAAAACATGCATGAAAAACGAAAAAGTTATCACTAAGAACGGTGATTTTAATAAAAAACAATTAATAAATGGGTGATAAGATGTAATAAGTTAACAAATAATGGTTTGATACATATTAATATGGTTCTATAGTATATTTATAATAAATAATGTTTTTTATATTGGGGTATTGAATGCCTATGAAGAAATATGAGAGATGAGGTAAGGAATTTATGTTTCAATTGTATTTTTAATATGGATTGTTTATGCTTGAATTTATATTATGGAAATTATACAATCATTATATAAAAAATATATATTTTTTATTCTTAATGGTTTATTTCTTATTATTACTTGTTTTCATTTCATTTTTTTCTTTAAGTACTCAAGATATTGAAACATGTTTTTTAGAAAAACCTACTTTATTTGTCTCTTACTTCAAAATTATTTTTCATACACATCTATATTTTCTAAAAATGTTTCTAGAATGTTTTTAATATTATAATATTATTATTTAAAGACATTTTTTACAATGATTTAATTTTTAAAAAACGGTCTAAAATGAATCTTCTTGTTATTTTCTAAATGAAGTACTTTTTGACTTTTTATAAAGGCAAGAAAGGAATGTTTTATTTTAACATATATGGAATGAATAGAATCTCACATGGTCAATAATTATTATTTATTTAAATCATCCTCTACAAGATTTTATGTTTATTTTAAGATTAAAATTTTTCCTTCATATTTGGGATATTTTTATATTTTAAATAATAAATTTCAAATAAAAAATGGTATTTTCCTTAAGAAATACTCTAGTGATTATTTTAAGGTAATTTTATTATATGAGAACATCCTTATATATTAATTACATTTTACTAGGGATATTATCCAATGATACCATCCATATGATTTTTCTAGATGGTTTATGATTATGATGATGAAATATTTATGAAAACCATTTATTTTCAAGGAGATATGCTATGATGAAATTATGAAATGTTTATAAAACCCATTTTCTTTACATGGACTATGATATGGTGATAAGATAAATGATGTATGATCT
Source organism: Viscum album (assembly GCA_963277665.1). Classification (NCBI taxonomy): domain Eukaryota; kingdom Viridiplantae; phylum Streptophyta; class Magnoliopsida; order Santalales; family Viscaceae; genus Viscum; species Viscum album. Next base: position 2,088,306,626 of record OY728132.1, read on the forward strand.
AATGGAACAAATATGTATTGTTTTCCTTATGTTATTGGTTGGAGAATGATTATATATTCCTCTAATTCATTGGATAATGGTTTATATCTCATGATATTACAATGAGAAATAAGTTGACATTCTTGATTCACTATGGGAAACAAGTCAATGTTTCTGATCCACCATGGGAAACAAGACAATGTTCTTTATCCAATAAGGGAAATAGGTTGATGTTATTGATATATAATGGGAAACAAGTCGATATTCTTAATCTACTATAGAAAACAAGTTGATGTTCTTGATCGATAATGGGAAACAAGATGATGTGTTTGATCCACTGTGGGAAACAAGTCAACGTGGTAGGTCCTCTATAGAAAATAAGTCAATTTTATTAATACACCATAAGAAACAAGTGATTATGCTAGATATATTCTGATATGGAAAATAAGTTTTGATTCCTAATCCATTATGATTTTATGGTCTTGATAGTGAACCTTAAAATATGAAATAATTTTTATATTTATGATGGAGCCACAATTTTATGACATAAAATTATGGTTAATTATTGATTTATGATGATTTATCACTCTTATAATTAATTTATTTTGAAATGATAAAGTTTATTCTATGAATCATGTTTACAATCCATGGTATATTGGTTATAAACATTGTAAGTTATGTTCATGATCTCATACCATTATTATTATATTATGATTTCATATGATCATCAATTGATATCTACCGTGTTTACCCTTATTGAGCATTTGATATCACCCTTTATTATGTATTATTTCACTAGGTTAAGAATAAAGGTTTAATTAGGGTATGTCTATAAAGAGTACTATATATGACGATATTTATGGGAGATGTTGAATATTTTAATGAAATAAAATGATTGTGTATCTAGTATCTAAAGGCACTAAACCATTACGATCTTTAGGTGTGTATTTGTGAAATTTAATGATTGTTTATATAAAAATATGTAATATATATGTATGAAGGTCTTGGGATTATATAATTCATATCCTATTAAATAAAAAAAATTTATTTTGGGGTATTCTCAATCAGTTGAATTTTCATAAGCACCTCAATATAAGTTGGAAAAGTGAAGGGACTAATATAATATTGAATCATAAAACATATTAATTCTTTATAATATCATGAAAATACCTCATCATATTGTAATAGATTAAAATAATGTTATAATTGGTTTATTAAATTTACCTCACACACTATACAAATGAATTCACTAATTAGATGGAGAGTAGTCACTGTTATAACACTTGTAGTGACCCCAAAATTCACTTTTTGAATGTATTTGCCTACATTTTATTATTATTATAATTATTTTTAATTTATATTCATTTTATCCATATATTGTTATTTAATATGGTTTATTTGATAATTACATGAAGTTTAAAGATAATGTATAAAAATTCATTGGTTCATGAACATGAAAAAATGATAATTTAAACCTAGTTAGCTCCCATATTTTTTTAATGGATTTATTGATCTTAAAAGGTGTTTTTACCTTTGGGTTAATGTTTACAACCCATTTAAGGAGTTTTGATTTTCAAAATTATTATTAAATTTATTATTTAATAAATTAGCACTACACACACCATTCTCAGGTTTTTAGAGAATAATAATGATATCATAAAAACATATATCAAATTGAAATTCTATTTCTATAATAAATTTTGGGATTTAATGGTTTAAATAATGATGGAATAGAGTTAATTAAAGTTTTGGACATGATAAAATCCCATTTTAATCTATAATTAAGTAATTATAATTAATCACCCTTTTTTTACTATGTTTTTCAAGGAGTTCCAATCAGAGGAGATTCTTTGAGTGGTGGTGGTCCCACTCTAGGTAGTATTTATATACCCTCCTAATCTACTATAATAATTAATATTAGTTTTGTAATTTAACTAAAATGTAATTTAATATTATAGTTTGATGTTATGATAATTAAATTAATTAGTTAATAAATAACAAAAATGGTTGTTTGACGACTTGTGATCACTTCACCTTCCTTCCCCATCAAGGTGACATGACCCATTATTGTCCCTCTTATTGAATAGAACATGGATATATACATGTTAGATGATATATATATTCATTATAAGACACCTTTTTATAATTTTATTTGAAAATAACAATACAATTAATGAGAATTTAATTTAACTTGAAGTTATTTTTAGTTATATTTGGTTCCCATGATGAAAATATGGTAATTGTATTTCTTGTGATTCTATCTTGAGCTTACAAATCAGAAAAAAATAGATAACTAAGGTTTTGTGCCAGAGTTTGTCTATCATATTTCCAAGAATTATAATGGTGTTGTTTGGTTGCATCAAAATATGAGGATCTACAATGAGTTTATTGGAAGATGATAAAGAAGTTTTCAATATTGAGGCAACTAATTTATTTTGGAATCTATCAATTGGAGTTTGTTACATGGATTTCTATAAATAGATACCAAGACCACTGAGTTTAGTAGATTTTTTGATACAATCATTATGAAGACCTGCCATTTGGAAGTCTGAAACAACTTGTTTCCTAGATTACTTCCATTTATACATTATTTAATGGTATTAAATTATATTATCCATTGGTGTGATGTTTCATTTTAAATGATAGAATTTTTTCTATTTTAATTTTTGATTGTACATATCATTTTTATCTCGAGCTCAGAAGAAAGTTGTTATTGGTTTATGTATTGAATCATTCCATGATAAAGAAATAGGTACTACTAATCAGTCGTGATCAAGGGATTTTTTGGATTGGAGGATAGAGATACCTTTTATCGAGTCTATAGTTGAGGTATTTTGGGGGATATAAAGACATAATACATTTCGATAGGTTTATAAATGATTATGTTCCAGTGATTATAATGAGGCTAGCTTAGATTAGGTTATCAATCCTCCTTTCCCTTTAAATTAAGATTGTATCTTTGGTAATGATATATATTTTTAGTTTATGATTGTAATCCTTATTTTGTGCATTTTTTAAACATTATTGTGCTTTATTTTATTTCTATAATTCTACTACTTTTATCAAAAGTTGTTGAAATTTTGATAGTTTAAATTTTCACCTTATTTATATTTTATTACTCTAATTTGTGTGTTTATCAGAAGTTCATGATTCCTAATATTTTACACATGAGGAAGATAAAAAATATTACTTGGTTTATAAACTAAAATTCACACCATTTTATAGTTTACCTTTATATTATATCAAGGCCAGCTTTTGGTATCAGAGAAAGACTCTACATTTGAGATGAAATCAGTTCACATTTTTTGTACTTACATAAGTTTATCTGAAATATCTTAGTTTCTTTACACTGGATAGGTTGTAGAAAAAATATTTTCTTTGTTGTTAAATTAAAAAGTGTTATGAATGTTGGTAGTTTTTATAATATCATATAAAAAACCCTCTATTTTTAATGGAAATTACTATGAGTGTTGGTGTGATCACATGGATTATTATGTGCTTATTATTGGTGTTGAAATTTTATTTTTCTCATTGGATGTTATAAGATTTTGGAGAAATATGTTACTGATTTTACTCAAGATGAAAGAAATTAATTTCAATTAAATTTATAATTGAGGAATAATTTTATGTGTAAAATTCAACAAAACATATATAGTCAAACATATTCTTTTAAAACACATGGAATCTAGAAAAATATTGAAGTTACATAGTTTAGAACATTGAAAGATTTGTAGACTATGATTGCTATACTCATTGCTGATTATTAGGGTTTTTAATTTATAAATAGTGAATCTATTTCTAATATTCATCAGAGGTATATGACCATCATGAATAGTTTATAATATCTTATTGAGAAAGAATTATTAGATGATGAACTTATTGAAATAGTTATAACAATATTGCCGAAGAAATGAAAATAAAAAAGGATTGAAATTAATGATACAACAAAATATTAAAAAACTTCGGATGATATTATCATAAATATCATATTGTATGATATTATACTAAAAGAGTTTTTGAAAAGGAGAAAAATAATATTGGGGTAGTTTCTAATTCAACATATGTAGCTTTTACAACCAATGAAACTATTTCTACTTAAAATATGTCTATGAGAAGTTCTATAATGGATTATGAAAATAGTTATTATAAACCTAAAAATTGTGAACTTGATAATATGATAAAGAGAGTGCTTTTAAAATATAATTTTTGGAGAGATTATCCAAAGGATCAGAATGAAAGATATGATATGAATGATATGAAATATACTTATGAGATGATTTGTTATGAATGAATAAAAATGTGATATATAAGTCCTAATTTTTTAAGGTTGAAAAATAAAAATAAATATGATAAATATAATAAGAGATACCTGAAATATTTCAAAGAAATAAATTATACTTAAAGTTATTCTGAGGAACCATCATCTTCTGATTATAGATGTGATGTGTGGGGATATATTAATTGTAAGATCCCAAACATCATATAAGGCACATAAGATTTAAATTTTGGTTTAAAAACATGTTTTTTGGTTAATAAAAGGATTTTCAATAAAATTAGGGGGTTTGGGGATGTTTAGGGTTTGGGATATGAAAAAGTAATAAAAGTGGCCATCTAGTTCATAGTGTATGGTTGGTGCACAATTAGTACTTACCATGCACCATAGACCAAGAGAACATGCGACTTGACCCTCTTTAATTGCTGCATGCACATGGTCACTGCCCATTTTTTCTAACTGTGTGGGTCACTTAGACTACCATATGACCTAGCCCCTCTTGGATAGAGGGTGCCTACCGGTTTCCACATGGTTTGACCAACCATGAATCCAAATCATGTGCCTAATTAAAAGTGGGTGATTTTACCATTCCCCCTATAGACTTAAAATTTATTACCTATTTTTTCTCCCATTCCACCTCTAGTATCATGGGTTACAAACCATGATCTCTCACCTATTACAAGGATCATTCTCCTGTGATCTTTGTCTATTTGAGGTATCTTTGGGTTTTAATCAAATCCCTTAAGGAGGCTACCACTCCTCTTTATTCTATTTTCATGGAGAATTATGGTGGAATGTTTTATCTCCTTTAAAATACCAATTTTTTTAGAATATATTATTATTTTGGGAATTTAGGGTTTTTTTTATCTTGAATAAAGGTTCGTGTTTAAGTGGTCATCTATCTATGAGATTTAGGTAGATGGACCACAAGTTTTATCTCATATTATTGAGGTTTTTTAATGTTTTTGCATTTTTTATTTTGTGATGTTGTGATATAAATTTTATTCCTTGGTAGTAATTGATAAATTGAGAACATAAATGATGTGTTGGAACCCTTATAATTCCCTTTGGATCTACTAAGGATGATTAGATTAGGCTTATAGTCATCTGTACGGTGTGCCACTCCCTTAAATGTGAAAATTGATTCGTTAAATGATGAGTTGAAGGATTTAAAATATTAAACAAAATATAACTATGTTTAGAAAGTTAACATGAAAAACATGTGTGTTTTTATTAACTTGAATAATTCAAATGATTTATGGTTTGTAAATGGGTAAATGTGATAAATGGTTAATGATCCATGTCCATGTGGTTAAATGTCTTGAAAGAGGTGACAAAAGGTTGTAATGGTGCTTAAAGGGTGAAATGGGGTTTCTATCGGAATTGAGAATATGTTAAATGTAATTAAACATGGAAACATGGAAAATGAAATGGTTCACCCTTATTATTACTATATGATAAGATACCATTGATTCTATTTAAATGCCTATATCCATTTATTCTGACCCTCTTCATGTTTTTGAATCTTTTGGTGCTCAAAGGAGGACTATAGTGGGTCTGAAGGTGTTTGGATCCAAAAAACTAGAAAGAGAGATAATTCATGTATTTTAAGGTTTTCACATTGTGAATGTGTAGTTTATGGTTTAGGTGAGAACCTGATTCTTTGATAGAAATATGTTCACAGCTTGTGTGAGGCTGGTCATGGAGTACCTCATGACATGAATTAATTAGGGAAAAATTTTTATTAGGTGAAAAATTTATTTGTGGGAATAGAAATCTAATAATTTAAAAATAAGAAAAGTTTTCATGTCGCCAATATCTTCTATGAAGGATTCTAATATAAATTTTATCACCTTGGTTTTTCTCAAACCCTATGACCTTTCTCTAAAACTCCTCGCAACCAATGACACTGACTTCAGGTGTTTTGTAATTCCTTCAATGGGGATCGATTCTTAGATTCCCATGTTTTATCTATGGTGATCCAAGTTATGTTATTTCCTTTTCTATCATGGTTCAATGATATAGATCCTCCCGCTTCTTCTTTACATGTGATGGCGGTTTCTCACCATTGTTTTAATATATTTTTCTTGGTTTTTTGTTGGTGCAGTTGTTACATAGAGTCCTTAGAGAGATGTAGATACTTATGGTAGTGGTGATCGGGACCTATGACATCGGTATATTCTCATGGAAAGAAATTTGATTCCTTTTAAGTTGGGTATTTTTTTCTTGTCTTATTTATTTATATGTAATCATAAAGTAGGAATAATTTATCCCTTTTTATGTCAATGGAATTAAACTAATAAATATTGAAAGATATTAATAAATAAAATAGATAGTGATCACATGTCAATGTTTTATACCTTGATAAATATTTTCCTCTTGTTTTTCTAGATAGTGTGTTGTCTATGTTATGATTGTTAGAAAGTTTTGTTATGATATGGATTAACATTTTTCTATTGATTAAAAACGGTAAAGAGCATAAATCCACAATTAACTGATTTATTGGGATAATAAATTTTAAGTGGCAAGTTTATAATTTGGAATTTATTATAATTTTATGATAATAAAATTAATACATTTTTCATGTTTAATTAAATATGATATTTCATGTGTTAATGGAATTTATTAAGAACTTGAACCATGTTTATTCTTTTTGATGATAATAATAAAAATTCATGTTAATTGAGAATGGTTCTTCTTAAAGTTTGATGAAATCTGTTTTATACTAGGAAGAATGTTGTGATAGATTGTTATAGCTGATGCCTTAGGTTTCTTGTAGTTGGAACCTATTAATAATGAATCGGTTAATTCAGTATAGAATACTAACTAGTTGTTTAATAACATAAATATTTGGGGATTTGAGTGCCTATTTGTTTTATAAAAGTTGAATTCTTTATGATGGGAATAGTGAGAGATCTTTATATGTGAAGGTTGAAAACCCTATTTTAGGGACCTGATTTCCCTATTTATTAAGGTTATTTTCCAGCTACCTTGTGATGCTCTGTATATATGATTCTTATGATGTGTTATGAGCCTGGGATGACTAAGCATAAGATGTCTAATGTGATATGGGGTAGGGCGGCCTAGGTGATGTGGAAGAAGTTGATGCCAGTGATGGTGTGATGCATCAAGATATGCATGTGGGTGTTAGGGATGAAACCATATATGGTTGGAATGGTATGAATATAGGATAACCATTTATGTGATAAGTCTAGAAACTTTCATGATTGGAATCTGTTTAATAGAAAATGGTCGAGTTGCTTGTTTTGTCTATATTCCTTTCTTCAAAGCTTAAGGTAGCTAGATATTCTTAGTTTCATCTCTTGATGGTAGCATAGGATGTTTTCCTAGAGTAACTAGAATTATGGAATGTATTTAATAATGTTTAATAAATTACTTAACCCATGGGGTTGGTTTTTATTGGAATTCAAATGATATTTTACTCTTGAAAAATCATAGACTTTGTTTGGATTATGAATGGAGGTAATGGACATGACACTGATGTTTAATTTAATGTAATCTAGAATAATTTTAATGGTTAATTAATGGCTAATGAATTAATTAACATAGGGTGAATTTTAAATGAAATGAAAGTAATTTAATGTATCTCTTTAAAATTCATGTTTTCTTATAGGATGTCAAGTCCCTAGTAGTTGAAACCGAGTGTTTGAGATATGATATCTTTAGTTGAGATTAGGACTAGGTTATGACCATGGTGTGGTTGTGAGCTATATTATTTCCTATATATTCTGTGATTTCATATTCTACCTCATCCATATTATTTAGGGTTATTGACACCCATTGGACTATAGGAGGGTGTTTTCCCCCAACATCCCAGAGGGAGGATGGAGGCTGATTACCCCCTCTAGATCAAATATCTTCTCTTGGTTATTATATGTGTTGGTATGCATGATGGTTAGTTTTCTCATATATGTGTATAGATTGATGTGATGGATTATAGTTATTTTATACACATGTATCCCTGGATATAGTATCTAAAGGATTATTACAACTATGATGTGTATAGGTTGCGATGGCTTGAGGTACTGTACTCAGTGTATGGGCTATGATGTCTTGGGGTATAATATCTGATTAGAATGTGTTGTGTCCCAAAAATAATTTGTTATTATATGAATATGTGATGTGGGATGATGTGATGATGTGATACATGAGGTTCATGTAGTGATACTTAGCCCAAGTGTCTGCGGGCTAGCTTATTTTAGAGAGAGATGGCTTAGGGCATGCTACAATGGGGTAGAGTGGAAAACTAGCGAGGAAGTGGGAGTGGGGTACCCTTGATGTTTAATTACTATATTATATGATCTATTTTATGTGATACTTGGTGAGATTTATCCTTGGTGATGTTGGAAACTTAGTATATCTATTTTGGCGGTGAGTAAGATTCATTATTGTTCATTGTTATTTATGATGATTTCTTTATCTTTTACATGAGCACTTTAAGAATGATCCTACTAAGTATACTATTATTATCTTCCCATGTATATATAAAATACTTTAGGTAAGTAGGAGAAGGTTGGAGATCTTGCTGTATATTACTAGCTTGATGTTTTGCAGAAGTTATTTGCGGTTTGTGGTCACTGCTGAGTTTACTTTTTTAGAACATTTACTTTCCCTTTAAATTGTTTTAATACTATATTACATTGCATGTTTGTATATGGGTTTCATTTAATATATATAAGAATGTGTTAATTGGTGTAACTATCTTATCTCTCTCTTCTCCATGTTCTCATAGAGTGTAATTCCCCCCATATGTACGCTTATTATACTATCAATGTTAGTCACCAGCCTAGGGCCCACTAGAGGAAGTAATACAGTACACACTATCTCCCTTCTATCATTATAATCCTATGAGGGGTACTCTTTGTTGGGAGGGGTCATGACTTAGTGGTATCAAAGGTTTAGGGTGTTGGATAGGATGAAGTTTGGAGTTAAGAATAAGTGAGACTACATGGGTTGGTAGGGTGACAATGTCAGTTAAATTTAGTGAACAATGTAAAAATGATAGATTAGTTGGGACATAGGTATTTAGGGCCCCTTGTGATCAGATGCATGGAACATTAATTTTTCTAATCCTACTAAATGAAGTGATTCTGGTTGTGGGGTAGAGTACTAGGAAATTATAATGTATCATTATTATTTTCACCTATGTTTGAAATGGGAAGACTTTGGGATTGGTTAAAATTAAATTAAATAAATAATTAATATTAAATATTCCATATTTCAGGTTTTAGAGTCTAACCATTTTTTCTTATTGAAGTTATGACACAAGGTCAATGTGTTTTCTAGGTTCGCACTGAAGATGTTCAATAGAATGTGCTCGCCGATCACCATAGAGTAGCAATAAATGACAATGAAACTTAGAGTAGGGAAAATTGAGAGTTTTAGTGACAAATTCTGGATAAATATGAGGGATTCATCTTATATTTAGTCATATAAGATGGGTTAGATGATGTTTAGATAGATTTTAATTTTATCCATGATCATAAAGAGACTGGGTTTCTATGGTTATAACTATGCGACATGGGGTAGTGAGGGAGTGGTGGTTCTTATTCCTATGGGATTGAGAGGAGTCAATGGTATTGTGGAATAATTTTTGAGATTTTTTATGAGAAGATTTTCTTTCTTTGACCATTAAGGTGGATAGTCTCTAGGATATAATTACCCTTCAATTGGGGAGTTCTCGTGTGTGGGAATTCAAGATCTATTTCAAGAAACTTCTACGATATGCTTCAGATATGGTGCCAGATGAGTAGTCTAGGATGAGGCATTTTGAGGAGTCTTTACATCCAAAGATCCAGTGATATGTCACCCTGTTTATGGTAAATATGTATCTTGAGGTGATGTAAAGATAATAGTTTTTTGTGAGTACATAATACCAAATCATATCATAATGAGAGGTGAATCGTCGAGATTCCTCATGAAGTAGTGTTTTAGTCTAGGTTTCTCAATTTCTTGGAAAAAATATTTCATTCAACTGGTGGTAGGTCCCAACCCTCATCATCTCGTTTATCTAGGGGTGGAATCTCTTGGACCCATTCCAAGGGATTAAACACATGTTTTTCTTACGGAGGACGAGTTCCTCAGTGGCGATAGGGCCTGATATTTCTGATTAGTCAGTGTGCACCAGGATATATGCTCTAGGTTCCTTTGTTGAGGCAGTTTCAGCCATGGAAGCAAAAAAAGGGTGTTCTAGTTTGGGATTAGTATAGAGTAAATTGGGAAGAAATAGGTCATCCTCAATATGCTCCTTATCATCATAGAGTACAATGTGACTATAGAGGTAGTCATCAGTAGGGTTATAGTTGACATGGATCAGGTTGTGTTTAGATTCATACTTTAGCCTTGCAAGCACTAAGAATTCCAAACATCATTGAAGGTACCCTTTTATTATTTTCTAAATGGGTTCATTATTTTTTTGGTTCAGGAGCTACACACTCTATTGTATCAACCACCCTAGTCCATTCTTTGGGACATATGCTTAAGATGATTCCGGTTCTCTTAGAATTGTCTACTCTAGTTAGAGTCTGATCTAAATTATATAAATTTTGTAGAGATTAAGATATAGTTATGGGGACACACCTCTCTTTTATAGACTTCCTAAATTTATAGATACATCTTTATGAACTCATCCTCATCATTAATTGATTATATTTGATGCATGCTACATAGTTTTATTTAAGGGGAAGGTTGTGTTACATGATACTAATGAAGTGCATGTGGTGTTCTTTAGTGAGTGAGACCTTGGGATGGGTCATAGGTGTGTTTTACCCTTGTCTTTATTAATGTATAATCTTATACCAATATCATCTTTGGTTTAGTATTTTATTTTTCCCAAGGTTTTAAAAGAGTACCCTGATGTCTTTCTAGTGGAGGTTGAAGCATTAACCCCTTGATCGGAGATCGAGTTTTTAATTGATAAAAAACATGGTGTGTCTACTTTCTTGATTTATCCATAATGTATGGATACTTATGAGTTGTTAGAGATACATTTATAGCTCGCTGATCAATTAGAGTGAGGGTTTTTTCAGTCAAGTGTGTCACTATGGGGTGTACCTTTTTTTACATAAATAAGACCAATGGTAGTTTGTGAATTTTTATTGATTATCATCACTTGAATATAGTGACCATGAAGAACCAATATCGTCTTACAAAAATTTATGATTTATTCAATCAGTTGAAAGGATCTAGTTGGTTCTAGAAGATCGATCTAAATCAAGATATCATTATATTTGGGGTGAAGGTTTAGGATATTCATAAAACTGCCTGGCAGGGTCTTCATGGGAAATAAGAATTCATTGTGATATAGTTTAGTTTGATTAATTCTCGATTAGTTTTCATGGGGTTGGTGAAAAAAATATTCATAGTGTTAGTAGATATGTTCATGGTGATTTTCATTGATAAAATCCTTTATAATCCACGTATGTGGAGGAGCATCCAGAGAACCTATATATTGTTTTGGGGGTTATTCTTCATGAGTAGTTGTTTGGGAAGTTATAAAATTGTGATTTTTGGGCTTGTGAAGTTTGTTTCTCGGTCCATGTTGTGTTCCCATTGGGGTAGTTGGGGATCCTTTGAATATAGAGGTTGTTGTTTCTTGGATAGACCCCAAAATAGTATAAGAAGTGTAGTGTTTCCTTCGCCTTTCATGTTATTTTAGGGGGTTCATAGATAGTTTATCTTGGATTGTGACTCATATAACATCCTAAACTATAAATAATAATATGTTATTATGGACCAAACATTGTCTGGTATATTTTGAGTACCTGAAGGAGAAGTTAGTCAACACTCCAATTCTTTTTTTACTAATAGAGGTACTTCATTTTCAGGTTTTCTATTAAGCTTTATATCTTGGATTAAGCTATGTTATAATACATTGGAGATTAGTTTTTTCTTATGGGACTCGGTAGTTATGTCCTCATGAGCTTAACTATTCCACCCATGATCTAAATTTGGAAAAAAGTTATGTTTTCCTATATGTTTTGGTGACATTAACTCATTAGGGAGCATTTTTTTCTTTTCACTGATCATAATATCCAAAGGTATTTCATATACCAACATGGATTGAACTTGAAAAAACAACAGTGGATGTAATTATTACACGATTATGATTTGGATATTTAATATTTTCAAGGAAAGTGAAATGTTGTAGCTAATGTGATGAACAAGAAGTCATGTAGTGATTTTGTTCATGAATATGGGGATTTCTAGAGATTTATGGAATAAATCTCAATGATTAATTTGGATATGGGAGCGGTTGGATATAGATATTGTCATTTTCAGATGAGAATATAGTCATATTTAGTGAAGCATGTGGAGGATTCCTAGTTGGGGGATTCTGAGGTGGAGTTCTGGCGAGACCAAATTGTTTGTAGCAATTCCCTTAATGGTTGGACTAAGGATGAACAACACTGGGTGTTATTCCAGGGGAGTCTTTTCATCCCTTTGGTGATACGTGATATGGTTCTCCATGAGTTTCATATATTGCATTTGGTGGTAAATCTCAGTTTGATAAAGCATTACTGAGCTTTGAGAGGCCAATTTTGGTGGCCTAGGTTCATGTGTATAGTTATAGAGTTTTTTTTCATGATGTTTGGTTTTCCATAAGGTGAAGGCCAAGTATCATTTTACTAATGGGATTCCCTAGTCATTAGATGTTTCCTAGTTGAAGTGGAAGGACATATCTGTGGATTTTATTACTATTTTACCTCAATATTAGGGAGGCTATGATGATATATGGGTGATATTAGATTGTTTGATGAAAGAATACCACTTCATAGTGATCTAAGAGTTGATCTTGGTAGAGGTTTTATCGAGGTTGTATATATAGGAGGTGGTGAGACTCCACAGAGTCCTAAGTAAAATATTCTATGATCTAGATACTCATTTTACCTCTATGTTATATTGATTCCACAAACATTATTATGTCTATAAGTTTTTACTTATCATTTATTTTCATCCATAGAAGGATGTTTAGACAGATAAGGCTATTCGGACTCTTATGGAAATGTTCTGTTCTTATGTCTAAGATTTTGGAGGTTCATGGATGAGGCACCTAACGTTAGAGAGTTTTCATAAAAAAATTAGTTTCCACTCCAGTTTTAGAATGGAAACATTTAAATCTTTGTATGGATAACCTTTCTATACTATATTATTCTGGACTGGCATTGGAGAGTTAGAAATTATCAGGCTAGAGCTGGTGTAGAATATGATAGAGATGGTTCAATCAATTCATGATGATAAAAAAGAAGATCAGGATTGTCATAAATACTATTACTATAATAGGAGGAGATATTTGGAGTTTGACATTGGAGATCTCACTTTATTGAAGGTGAATCCTCATTATGGGAAACAAAGGTTTTTCCATGGGAGTAAGCATTCACCCTTGTTTTTTGGGCTTTTGAGGTGTTGGATCATATTTGAGCCATGGAATATTAGATAGAACTTCCCCTATAGATGATCTAGATACATGATATTTTTCATATGTCACAACTCTACTGTTACCTTCATGATTAATCTCATGTAATTTATTGGGATGATCTCAATTTTGATAATGATGCATCCATTGAGGAGAGATCTATAGGGATCTTGGACCACCAGGATAAGGTGTTTCATGGGAGTTATATTCCCTTAGTTTGTGTCTTGTGGCATCATGGTGTCATGAATGATAGAAGCTAAGAACTTGATTTGAAGATATGTGCTCAGTATTCTAATCTAATTACTATTTAGATCATCTCTTATTGTAATTCTCATTAGAGTCATTGTACTTTTTGGTTACGATATTGTTTCCTCTTGTTTCTTGTTGTGGATTTACTCTTGTTTGAAAGGTATCTCCCCTAGGAGAGTGTTTAGGAGCTAGTTGTTTTTTTAAAGGTATTTGTTATTTATTCCTCTGATTGAGGTGGATGAGCTCATGTGATAGAGAAAATTTTGAGAGGTATCTCATGGGGTGGCTATTTAGATGAACCCTTTATCTTTATTTCTCCCCAGGAATGGTTTTTAATTCTAGAGGACAATAAATGTTTTAGAGGTTTCTTATTAATGTTTCTAAATCCATTTAGTCTATACCTTTTCAGGTTTTCGAAGCAAATAGTTCTTGTAGGAGGCCTAGGGTGGGTCTAGAGGTGTTTGGACACAAAAATCTAGAAGCATGGATAATTAATGATGTGTAAGGGTTTCACATCATGAATTTGTTGTTAAATACTTTCATGATAGACTGATTCACTTCCCAAAATCTGTTCATGTCTTGTGTGATGGTTATTCATGGGGTTCCTCACAACGTGAATTAATTTGAATCCAAATGGTCTAAGGAAATGTGCTTTTCAAAGATACTTAAAACTCGATATTTTAGTGATGTGAAAGGGTTTCATGTTGTGAATATCCACTATGTAGTATACTGATTTACGTTGAGGTGCCTCTGGTTTTCTCAATCCCTATGACCTTTATCCCAAAATCTAGGTGGACATCTTCTATCTCTTTAGGCATTTTGGAATCCCTTTGAAAGGGATTGATTCTTGAATTCCCATGTTTTATTCAAGGTTTTATAACGAACATTCTATCATGTTCTATTATACTTCTTGAATCTGGATCCTCTCACTTATTATTTTGATGAAATGGACGATTCTTTTTATTTTTTTAACATTGTTTTCCTATTTTTTTGTTGGTGTAGTTTTGGTGAGGTATCCATCGAGGGATATAGATTATTGTAGGAGGGGTGATTGGGAAATGCAATGTTGGTACTTTATCTTGAAAAGAACATTGATGACTTTGAGGTTGGAGATTCTTTTCTTTTTGTATTTAATTACATGAAATCATAAATTTAGCATGGTTTAACCCTTTGAATGAAATGTAATTTTCCAAATAAACCTTGAATCCGATTAATAAAGTAATTGGATAGAGATCTCATGTTGATGCTTTATATCGTGATAATTGCTTACCTCTTATTTTGATTAGTAGTGTATTATCTATGTTATTATTGTTTTCATGTTTTCTATTATATAGATTAGATTTTTTTTTCTTTATGGAAAATATAAAATAACACCAATCTATAATTAATTAATTAATTTTATTAATAAATTTAAAGATGAATGTTTGTAATATGACGTTTCTAGTAATTTTATGATAATAAAATTAATACGATGAACATAATTAATTGAATAATTTCTTCTATGTGTTGCCTGAATTGATAAAAAACCTAAATCATGTAAATGTTTTTTGATGATAATAATAAAAATGAATGTTAATGGAGAATGGTTATTCTCATAGTTTTATGAAACTGGTTTTATGATAGTGGGAACGTTTTGATATATTGTCATAACTTATGCCTTAGGTTACTTATAGATAGAAAAAATTAATAATGAATTGGTTAATTAAAGTTGGAATAAGAACCATTTATTTGATAAGATAAATATTTGGGACTGTGAGTGTCTATTTACTTATAAACACTGAATTAATTATGATGGTATCTATGAGAGGTCATTGTATGTGTAGGATGAATGAATTGTTTTTGTCATGACCCATCCTCAGGGCCCGTGCCGTGACTACCCCAAGCCCGCCTTCCATAGGGCAGGGGCTGGCGACTGGCACCAAAGGCGTAAATCCTGATAAAAGGGAAGACATTGCCTTTATATAAGAAAATAAACACCACAGAGTACGCAATATGAAGTAAAAACTAAGTAAACCGAGTACAATAGTAAGTGCTGGAAAGTAAATGGGCTAGTATACAAACCCAACTGAAAGTATAGTACAACTGAGAAAAGTAAAGTGCAACAGCTGAAAAGTAAAGCAGCCTCCACTAAAACGTCCTCCAGAAACCCCACCTGAAGGGTGGGTATAGATGGTCTCCTCTACTCCTCGTATCCGTCCGTCTGCACCATGTACGTCCCGCCTGATAGTCCACCTCCGGGTACCATCCCGCTCCACAGGTCTCAACTACAATCAGCGTCGTCCGTCATCTGCATCCAACACAACGTAGTGCGGGCATGGCCCGTGCAGGGGTGAGTATAAGATACTCAGTAGAGACCCCGAGACTCCTGAAGGTCTCCCAAAATCCACAAAGGATAAACCACAAAGGAAAGATACAAAATGAAGTATCAACCAACACTACTTAGGAATATGCCCATACATATACCTAAGTCAACAATTCCCGTGCGGCTCCAACTTCTGAGCCCAAGTTCAACCCGGTCCACACAAGAAAGCATAATCTCAATCCACACAGGAATGCATAACCCAATCCACACAGGATAACATGATAGTCATATCGAAGATAATGATTGAAAGTCAAGACTCAGCTCACACAAGTATACTATTCACGAAGAGGGGTGGAGATGATTGATGTAGCTTCTGAATCATATCCTCTGCTGAACCCATGTATGATCCATGTACAGATGTCATCACTGCCGAACCCACATAGGATCCAAGTACAGTAACCATCATTGTCGAACCCACGTAGGATCCAAGTACAGTCGTCATCACTGCCGAAGCCACGGTGGATCCAAGTACATTCATCCTCACTACTGAACCCACGTAGGATCCAAGTACAGCCATCATCGTCGTCGTAGTCGTAGCCAACTCTAGGGTTCCCGCACACAGCATGCTCGATTCTGGGAGGGTCCTCTCCACAAACCAAGGGGTTGGTACATCAACTGTCACAAAATACATAGTTTATGTATCACAAAGTTCCCTCTCATCAATAGGAACTCAACGCGACTGATGGCGCGTCAATCGGACTCCCAGTCTGAGAGTTATTGGCCTTTTCATCCCAGGGGACCAATTTGTTTTTAAGATAAAAAGAACTCGACCATACTCCAGCTATGTCCAAAACTCGATTGGATTAATCCAAAAGAACCGTCTCACTAAGAGGAAACCAACAAAGTCGACGATGGAACCGCGCATCATCGCCGCGGCCCGCTCCGGCCGCGGTCATCTTCATTCCCGCACGGTGCAATGGCACCACGCTGCCTTCGCCACCATGATCAACAAAGATCAATAAGATAAGGGGAGGGGGATCGACCGTGTTTGTGCAGTCCGACCTCCTCCCATTGTGACAATAACAGGCGGCCAAGTGAACGAGAATTTTGAATGACAAACAAAGCGCAAATTTAATTAATTAAATTTGAACTTAATCCCTACCTCAATTCAAGAAGGTTGATTACTTGACAAAGGATGGGGATGCTTTCGTTGTTCCGTTGACATTGTCGCGGAATGACGACATCGCTTCGTCAACGTCGAGGAGAAAAAAGACGAGGTTGGCAACGGTGTTCTTGGTGTTCTTCGATGAGGAAGATGAAGTTCTTCCAGAGAAAAGAGCTCTCTGCCCCAATCTCTTCACACAACAATTAACCCCCAAAATAAAATAAGACTTATCTTATTTTATTACTTCAAGCCATGCATTTTCAATTTTAAAATTCTAACACAACTCACTTAATTGATTATGTGTGTTGGCATGAATAAAGAGGAGGAGGGGAGAGTTACAATTAAATGGGGAGTTTCCAACTTTAAGAGGAGTTAAAGGAATTTGAAGGGGTGGGGCTCATGTGGGACCCACCTCACAAATATCCTATCATGGGTAGTTAGGGTATAGTGGGTCCCACCCAAAATCCCATACTTAGGATAAAACCACTTAGGTTAGAAGTAAAATTTGTACCACAAATTTTATTTACTTCACAATTATTCCTCAATTTTTAACATCTCCTCCCGAGCAAACACACCTTCGGAAAAGGTCCTATTAAGCAAATATCTCCGTTTTGGTATCATCGATGCCCTTGTATTTCGATTCCGAGCATCGGTTCAAAAGATAGGAAAACCCGCTCGTTCGTTCACCGAACGTACCCGAGCTAAACTTCAGAAATTGATTCCGGGCACACCGGGCCTCGGAATCAGGTGTCGTCAGAAACTGCATACCTGTAAAATCCCAAAGAAATTAAGAAAAAAATTTCCTTGAAATTTATGGGTCTTTACATTACTCCCACCTCAGGGATTTACATCCCTGTAATGATATATCACAAACTAAGGAAACAAATGAGGGTACTGTGCACGCATCTGAGCCTCCCGCTCCCATGTGCTCTCCTAGAGGTTCCTGTGCTGCCACCTGATGTACACTAGAGGAATCGACCGTCCACATAGGACCTGCTCCTGTCGATCCTAGATCTCCACCGGGACCTCCGAAAAAGTTGCCCCGTCATCGATGTCCAGCTCCCCATGGTCGATGATATGCGTCGGGTCGTGCACATATCTCCTCAGCTGAGATACGTGGAAGATGTCATGCACCCGGTGCAACTGAGGTTGAAGAACTAGGTGATAAGCTACCTTTCCTATCCTACTGAGAACCTGGAATGGTCCGATGAAGCGCGGAGATAACTTGCCGCCTCGGCCAAATCTCCGTAATCCATGCCGAGGTGAGACCCATAAGAAAACGTGGTCGCCATCCTCGAACTCTAGTGGTCTCCGCCTCCTGTCAGCATAAGACTTATGTCAGCTCTGAGCAGTCCTCATCTGCTCCTGGATGATCTGCACCTTCTCTGTGATGGCCTGGACCATCTCTGGTCCCACATGTTCTGACTCCCCAGGGTTTTTCTAGCACATAGGTGATATGCAAGGTCGTTCATACAATGCCTCGTATGGTGCCATCCTGATGGTGGAGTGGTAGTTGTTGTTGTACGTAAACTCCACCAAGGGTAGGCGATCCTCCCAGCTACGACCAAAGTTGAGGACACATGCACAGAGTATGTCCTCAAGAATCTGAATGGTCATCTCCTTCTGACCATCCGTCTGAGGGTGAAAGGCGGTGCTCAGGTGTAGCTGCGTCCCAAACGCCTCTTGCAACCCCTTCCAAAGCCAGGAAGTAAAGTGAGCATCTCGATCGGAGATGATAGACGATGGCACACCATGAAGCCGTACGATCTCCTGAACGTAGAGGAATCCCAAGCTCTCCACTAAGCCCTGATCTCTGATAGGTAGAAAGTGGGCCGACTTGGTGAGTCGGTTGACAATCACCCAAATGGAGTCATGTCCTCTAGAAGTACATGGAAGCCCAGTCACGAAATCCATAGATATACCATCCCACTTCCACTCTGGGACCTCCAAGGCCTGTACCAAGCCTGATGGTACCTGGTGCTCTACCTTCTCTTGCTGGCAGGTGAGGAATCATGAAATGAAATCTGCCACAACCTTCTTCATACCCGGCCACCAGTTCTGTCGTCTGAGATCCTGGTATATCTTCGCTACTCCTGGATGTACCACCAAAGGGGAAGTATGAAACTCCCTCATAACCTCATCCTGCAAAGTAGCTGGTACCATGGTACATCCTCTAAAAAGGATGACATGCTATCCTCCTACATAGAATCCATCAGGTGCCTGTCCTGAGGATATCTGTGCACGACGTGTCTCACAGTTAATGTCCCCATGTTGCGCCTCTCTGACCTGCTGAAGTAGTGGAGGAGTGACTTTGAGGGATTATAGGAAGGCTGCCCCATATCTATCCACGAATGATATCTACAAAGAGACTACCTTCTTTGTCACCTATTCAAGTAGATGAATTCCTGACCTCCTGCTGAGAGCATCAGCTACTACGTTCCCCTTCCCAGGAGTACAGTCTATCTCAAAGTCATACTCCTGGAGGAACTCGAGCCATCGCCGCTGTCTCAGGTTCAGGTCCTTCTGCGAGAAGATGTACCTGATACTCTGGTGGTAAGAGTAGACTGTAAATTGATCGCCCATCAAATATTGCCGCCACATATTCAAGGAGAAGACCACTGCTGCTAACTCCAGGTTATGGGTAGCGTAGTTCTGCTCGTGCTGCCTCAACTGTCATGATCCGTAAGTGATCACGGCCCGCTCCTACATCAGTACACACTTGAGTCCGGTCCCTGATGCGTCGCATTAAACTACGTACCCTACGCCCTCCTCCGGTAGCCTAAAGATGGGTGAACTGTTCAATCTCTGTCTCATCTCATGGAAGCTCTTCTGAAATCTATCTGACCACACGAAGGGTTTCCCCTTCTTCGTCAAAGCTGAAAGTGGTGCTACAACTCTGGAGAAGTCTGAAAAAAACCTCCGATAGTACCCAGCCAGACCCAAGAAACCCTGCACCTCTGTCACACTCCTGGGTGGCTCCCAAGCTAGCACTACCATGATCATTGCAGGATCCACCGCAACTCCCACCTCAGAGATGACGTTCCACAAGAAGTAGACCTCAAAAATCCATAACTGACACTTCGAGAGATTACCATAAATTTGGTGCTCTTAGAGTGTGTCTAGTACAACCCGCAAGTGGTAGGTGTGCTCCTCCTCAGTGGTCGAGTAAATCAATATGTCGTCGATGAAGACTACGAAAAATCGATCAAGGCAAGCCTGGAATATCATTTTCATGAGACTCATGAACACTACTAGAGAATTTGTTATGCCAAATGGCATAACCAAGAACTCATAGTGTCCATACCGACACCTGAAGTCCGTCTTCTACACATCCTCGTTTTGAACTATGAGTTGATGATATTCTGACATTAGGTCTATATTCGAGAACCACCATGCTCCCTTGAGCTGATCAAAGAGGTCGTCAATCCTCGGAAGTAGATACTTGTTCTTCACAGTCACCTGATTCAGGCGATGGTAGTCGACACACAGTCGCAAGCTCCCATCCGCCTTCTTGGCAAGAAAAATCGAGGAAGCCTAGGGTGAAACACTGGTTCGAATGAATCCCTTGCCCTACAAGTCCTCTAGTTGTACCCGTAGATCACGAAGCTTGGCAGGAGCCATCCGATATGCTGGTGTAGATATCGGGGCTATCCCGGGGTACACGTCAATGTAGAAGTCTACCACTCTGCGAGGAGGTAGTCCTGGAACGTCGTCAGGAAAAACGTACGCATACTGATCCACCACAACGGGAAAACTCAGACTCCGCACGTCAACTGCTCCTAGGATGAGGCTAGCCAACTGATGAGTGATCGGATGTCCTCTCCTCTACATGAGTCCCTCCTGCACTGCAAAGGCTCCCTTCTCACCAGTGAAGGTGAACCGGCTCCCATCTGTGTGGACACACCGCACCTTGCGCCTAATACAGTCGATATGAGCATGAACTATAGATAACCAATCCATGCCCAAGATGATGTCGTAAGGCCTCGACCCCGCAACCAGAAGATCCCAACTGAAGATCTCACCTCTTAGAGTAAGATCACACTGCTGGAACTAGTGCATAATCATCGAGTCTTCTTTCATATTAGTATCTAGCTGCAAGGATCGAGGTAACGACTCCGTTGGAATCTCCGAGATCCGAACAAGGGCAGCGACAATGAAAAAATGACTCGCTCCTATGTCTATAAGAACTGCAGCAAGGGTGGAGTTGACACAGATAGTACCTCGAATCATCTCAGGTGTACTGTGGTCGTAGGCCTCCACTGCCTAAAGCTGAGCCTGACTCTCTCTGCCAGCTCCCTGTGGTCGGGGTGGACCTCCTGGTGGTGGTGGTGGTAGAGCCTCGGAACGTCGTCCACCACCCACCGCTCAGCTAGCTCCTCTGCCTCGTTTTCCTGTTCCCTGTGGAGTTCCACGGTCGAACCTCTGCCTCTGCATGGGTGGTCCCTCAACCATATGCTTCTCCTATACATGGTGGGTTGGGCAGTCACGAGCCATGTGGCCCTGCCCGCCGCATGCATAGCACTGTCTGCCTCTCGTATGACAAGCTCTACTGCGTGTGCCCCGTACCTCCGAGCCAGTATCCTGAGGTAACCCACCTGATGGTCTAGTCTTCTTGAACCCCTGTGAAATCTATTGACTGCCAACTGCAGAAGAATCTGCCACGTGCCGCCCTATGGTAGGTCTCGCTGCTGGTGTAGCCTCAGCTAGAAAGCTCTCTACAAGAAGGGCTCGCTCCAGTACTCCTGCCTGCGTCGGTATGCTGAGGGAGATCATCGAAGCCCTGATCTCATGCCTCATTTATTGCTCGAAGATCTGGGCTCGGAAGAATGGGTCACATACCATGTCCGTGGAGTAGCGTAAGAGATCAGTGAACCTCGCCGAGTACTGGGCTACTGTCATGCTGCCCTACCGCAGCTTTAGTAACTCCTGAATGTGCATCGCACGGAGGGTGGAAGGAATGAACTCCGATCAGAAGAGGCTCTAGAAGTCCATCCAAAGAAGAGATGTCTCACCGTGAACCTGAAGCATTAGGCTCCACCATATACCTGCTGTTGCGTGCAGGATACTCACCGCAAGGATCACCACGAGGTCAGCTGGTGTCTCTACTAATATGAAAACTCGGACAACAGCCTCCATCCAATCCTCGGCTGGCTGAGGGTCCGTCTCTCCACAGAACCTGGGCAGCCTCTGACGCTGAAACTCGTGCAGTGCACTAAGGTTATGTGCACTCTCTGCTGCTGGGGCTGGTGGCATCGATGGCTCGGCGGGTATAGGTACCATCAGTGCCTCCACTGTAATTGGGCCCTGCACCGAGGCCTCGTCGCTTAGTGGGCTGCCATCTCACACAAAGCTCAGAACCCTAGATGGATGTCGTCGTGGGGCCATCTTGAAAAGAAACAGGTGCTCCAAGGTCAATACAGTATACCTGGTGATCTGACACAAAGTAATCACAAATAAAACTTTTCAAACACACATGCAATCAATGTTTTCATGTACTGAGTCAGAAATCAGAAGTCAGGGTCCTGGTGTATGGATACGTCGGCCACCGCACCAACACTGGACTCCCTAGACTGATAACCACACTCCATAACCATAACATTATTTCTTCACATAGAAGAAAGATCAGAGTCCTGAGTTCTGCGGTAGAACCAAACTCCTCTGATACCAATTTGTCATGACCTGTCCTTGGGGCCCGTGTCGTGACTACCCCAAGCCCGACTTCCGTAGGTCAGGGGCTAGCGACTGGCACCAAAGGCGTAAATCCCGATCCAAGGGAAGACATTGTCTTTATATAAGAAAACAAACACCATAGAGTACGCAAGATGAAGTAAACAATAAGTAAACTGAGTACAATAGTAAGTGCTGGAAAGAAAATGGGCCAGTATACAAACCCAACTGAAAGTACAGTAAAACTGAGAAAAGTAAAGTGCAACATCTAAAAAGTAAAGCAGCCTCCACTGTAATGTCCTCTGGAAACCCCACCTGAAGGGTGGGTACAGATGGTCTCCTCTTCTCCTCGTATCTGTCCGTCTGCATCGTGTACGTCCCGCCTGATAGTCCACCTTCGGGTACCGTCCCGCTCCACAGGTCTCAACTACAATCAGCGCCATCCGTCGTCTGCATCCAACACAATGTAGTGTGGGCATGACCCATGCAGGGGTGAGTATACGATACTCAGTAGGGACCCCGAGACTCCCAAAGGTCTCCCAGAATCCACAAAGGATAAACTACAAAGGAAAGATACAAAACGAAGTATCAACCAACACTACTTAGGTATATGCCCATACATATACCTAAGTCAACAATTCTCGTTCGGCTCCAACTTCTGAGCCCATGTTCAACCCGGTCCACACAAGAAAGCGTAATCTCAATGCACATAGGAAATCATAACCCAATCACACAGGATAGCATGAAAATCATATCAAAGATAATGATTGAAAGTCAAGACTCAACTCATCGGCCGAACCCACGTAGGATACAAGTACAGATGTCATCGCTGCCGAACCCACATAGGATCCAAGTACAGTAACCATCGCTGCCGAACCCAAGTAGGATCCAAGTAAAGTCATCATCGCTGCCGAACCCACCGAGGATCCAAGTACAGTCGTCCTCGCTGCCGAACCCACGTAGGATCCAAGTACAGTCGTCATCGTCATCGCAGTCGCAGCCAGCTCTTGGGTTCCCACACACAGCACGCTCGAATCCGAGAGTGTCCACTCCACGAGCCGAGGGGTTGGTACATCAACTATCACAAAGTCCAGAGTTGATGTATCACAATGTTCCGTGTCGTCAATAGGAACTCAACGCGATTGACGGAGCGTCAATCGGATGCCCGGTCTGAGAGTTATTGGATTTTTCATCCCAGGGGCCTGGTTGGTTTTTAAGCTAAAACCAACGCAATCGTACTCCATCTGCATCTAAAACTCGAGCTAAGTAACCCAAAAGAACCGTCTCAATAAGAGGAAACCTAAAAAGTTGACGACACGTCAATCGGACGTCCGGAGCTCAAGTTATAAGCGTTCCCGCTCCGAGGGCCAGATTAGTTTCGTGTTCGAACCAACCCGACCGTACGTAAAGTTCTCTGAAACATAGAGTGTAATATAATGAAACGACCGTCTCGATCCAAGGATCCCAACGCAACTGACGGTGCAACGATTGGAGGTCCGTAGCTGAAGTTATGAGTGTTTGAACGAATCTGCCCGAAAATAGGGGGTTTGGGCCCGGTCCAACCCGGCCCAATACCCCCTGGGTCGGCCCGAACCGGGTTGACCCGACCCGGGTCCGGGTCCAGCCCGGTTAGGCACGGCGGGCCCCGGCTGGCATGGCCATGCGGCCTCGCTCAGAGCCGGCCGTGGGATGCGAATGGGGTGCCGCCCCCTTGGAACCGAACGACAGACCCAGTAGGGTCCGCCCTGTTTGTTGGCCGGGGGTTTCAACCCCCAGTTTTCCTGGGTAACGGCTGACCATTATGGCCGGCCGGTTGAGCCACATGGGACCCATGGGGGTCCCGCCTCCAGGGTGTGCCGGCGGCCGGCCGAGCCCGACCGCCTCCTGCTGAACCACCGTGGCCTTTGGCCGCAGCTCCCGTCCGTCCGGCATGGCGCGACAACGCCGCGGCCCGCTCCAGCCGCGACCCCTTGGAGTATCGACATGGTGCGATGGCGCCACGCCCATCCCCCATGGCCCGCTCCTGGCCGTGGCCTCCTTCAGTCTCACTGGTGCAGCGCGACGGTGCCACACATCATCGCCGCGGCCCGCTCCGGCCGCAGTCCTCTTCGTTCCCGCGTGGTGCGACGACACCACGCCGCCTTCGCCACCATGATCAACAAAGGTCAACAAGATAAGGGGAGGGGGATTGGCCATGTTTGTGTGGTCTGACCTCCTCCCTTTGTGGCGATAACATGCGGCCAAATGAACGAGAATTTTCAATGACAAACAAATCGTAAATTTAATTAATTAAATTTGAACTTAATCCCTACCTCAATTCAAGAAGGTTAATCGCTTGATGAAGGATGGAGATGCTTTCGTTGTTCCGTTGACATTTCCGAGGAATGAAGGCGTCGCTTCATAACATCGAGGAGAAAGAAGCCGAGGTTGGCACAGACGTTCTTGGCGTTCTTCGATGAGGAAGATGAAGTTCTTCCAGAGAAAAGAGTTCTCTCCCCCAATCTCTTCACACAACAACTAACCCCCAAAATAAAATAAGACTTATTTTATTTTATTACTTCAAGCCATGCATTTTCAATTTTAAAATTCAAACACAACTCACTTAATTGATTAAGTGTGTTGGCATGAATAAAGAGGAGAGAGGGGAGAGTTTCAATTAAATGGGGAGTTTCTAACTTTAAGAGGAGTTAGTGGAGTTAATGGAATTTGAAGGGGTGGGGCTCGTGTGGGACCCACCTCAAAAATATCCTATCATGGGTAGTTAGGGTCTAGTGGGTCCCACCCCAACTCCCATACTTAGGATAAAACCACTTAGATTAGAAGTAAAATTTGTACCACAAATTTTATTTACTTCACAATTATTCCTTAATTTTTAACATCTCCTCTCGAGAAAACGCACCTTCGGAAAAGGTCCCCTTAAGAAAATATGGCCACTGCAGTTTCATCGGTGCCCTCAAATTTCGATTCCGAGCATCGGTTAAAGAGATAGGAAAACCTGCTCGTTCGTTCACTGAATGTACCCGAGCTAAACTTCAGAAATTGATTACGGGCATACCGGGCCTTGGAATCAAGTGTCGTCAGAAACTGCGTACTCGTAAAATACCAAAGAAATTAAGAAAAAAGTTTACTTGAAATTTATGGGTCTTTACAGTTTTGGGGGCCTAGATTTCCTTGTTGATTATTCTAGTTTTCTTACTACTTTGGGATGTGTTTTAGATATGATCCTTGTGATGTCTTATGAGCATGTTATGGATTATCCAAATATGGATGATGTAATATGGGGTGGGGAGGCCTAGGTGATGCGACCGTAGTTGACACCGGTGATGACGAGATGCATCAGGATATGCTTGTGAGTGTTAGGGATAACACCAGAGATGGTTGGAATGGGTTAAATCATATATTACCCATTGATGTGAAACATATTAATGCTTTATTAATATGAATTTGTTTAATGACCAATGGATGGGTTTCTTGTTTAATCTTTATTTCTTTCTCCACTACTTGAGGAAACTAGATCTAATTGGTTCTATCTCTTGATGGTATCTTAGGATGTTTTCCAAGAGTAACTATAATTATAGAATAAAGCTAATAAATTTTAACAAATGACTTAATCCATGGTTTTTTCTTTATGGAATGAAAATGATAGGTTACTCTTGAGAATCCATGGACTCAGTTTGAATTATTCTTAGAGGGCATCAAATTTACTTTTATGTTTAATGTAATGAAATTGGGAATAATTTTAATGGTTAATTAATGGATAATGAATTTGTTAATATAGGGAGAATTATTCAATGAAAGGAAACTAATGTAATGTACCTCTTCAAAATTATTATGTGTTTATAGAATATATAGTCCCTACTAGTGGTAGCTAGGTGTATAGAGATGGTTGCTATAATCGAGCTTTAGACTATGTTATTCCCATAATGTTGTTGTGAGATATATTATGTCCTTTATATTATGTGATCTCCTACAGTACCCCAATCATGTAAGTTATGGTGACTGACACCCAGTGGCCTCTTGGAGGGTGTTTCCCCCAACATCCTAGTGGGAGGATGGATGGATGACTACCCCCTCTGACACCTCTCTTTTCTCCTAGTAGTTACATGTGATGGTATGAACAACAGTCAGTTTTCCCATATATGTTTCAATTGGGCTATGATGGATTATTGTTATTTCCAACACACATATTCCCGAACATAGTATCCAAAGGATTATTATAGGTATTATGTGTATAGGATGTGATTGTTTGAGGTACCATACTCGGTGTATCAAATATGATGGCTTGAGGTATAATACTTGATGTATGATACACATCATACAGGATATGGTGTCTCCCATAAACTACATGATTACTATATGGAGATGTGATATGGGATAATGTGTGATGTGTTGAATGAGGTTCTTGTTGTGATACATATCCTAGGTATCTTCGGGCTAGCTTATTTTTATGAGATATGGTTCAGTATGTGCGATGTTGGCCAAAGAGGCAAACTAGTGGGGAAATTGGAGTGGGGTGCCCCTGATGTTTCATTATTATATTATATTCTCTATTGTATGTGATGATTGTTAAGATTTAGGAATATTTTGATTGGGAACTTATTATATCTTCTTAGGTGATAAGTTAGTTTCACTATTGTTCATTATGCTTTAGTATTATTTCTTATGTTTTTCATGAGAGGTTCTTGGGAGGATCCTACTAAGTATAATGTTATTCTCTCCCAATGTATATATAAAATATTTTTAGGTCAATATGAGAAGAATGGCAATAGGGATGGATATTACTAGCTCAAGGTTTTTTAAGATCTATTTGGGATTTTCAATCCTTACCGAGAATACCTTTTTTGGAACATGTAGTTTCCATTTTAGTTGTTTTAGTACAGTAGTAAAATTGACTGTACATATCTTGGTTTTTTTATATATCTTATTAGAAATTTATTAGTGTATATGTCTTTTATCTAAATTATTAATTTTCTCTTAGTGTGAAATGCATCCCATACGTATGCTTATCATGCCCTCAGTAGTAGTTTCCAACCTAGGGCCTACTATAGGTGGGACTTAGGCCATAACCATCTCCTTTCTCTCATTACTGACCTAGGATCAATACTCTTTGAGGGGAGGTGTTCATGAATTGTTGGCCCTAAAAAATGTGATTTTTGGGTTATTGGACAGATTCTTCTCTCTCTTGGGAGGTACAATATGATACTCTAGGAACCCTAATGCATTGTAGTTTCAGAGGATGGATTGATGATGATATCTCAAAGGGTATGTACATGGTGTTCCATATCATTATTGGGATGGTCAAACATGGAATTACTAATCCTATTTGGATACTTGGAATTTTTCTCCTTGTTTTTTTGACATGTGACCCCTTTGACATGTAGTTCAAATGATTGGTATGAGCTGAAGTAGGTTTGATGGGTATGGATATCACTTTAAATTAATAACAAATGCCGTTAATTTAAATATTGTTAAATAATGAAACCTATTTTATCTACTTCTTGTATTTTATTTATTATACTTATGCATAAACTATTTTAGGCTGGTTGTTATTATAGACCCCATTCGTGGTGGCCTACTGAGTTGTACTCACATCCTACTCAGGCTACCATTGGGTACCCAAGAAGACTTCATGGTTTCAAGTTAGGATAATGGAAAATGTCCAATATTAGATGGATGAAATGAGATTTGGGATGAATCATGGATGAGAGAACCATATTTGATATCAGGACCCATATTTAGGATTGTCTTCAGTGTCTTACTTTAGTTTTCTTTCAACAATTTATACTACCGTGACATGTCATATTTTACAGTATTGCATATTTAGTAATTCCCTTGTTTGGGAATATGGTATGTGATTCTTGGTTGTGTATTATTATTTCATGAAAATATTTATTATGATTTCTATTATTTTTTCACTTCGTAAAAGAGGTTTTAGTCTTCTCACATGTTTATGTATTACCTCATTGATATTTTTGTAGCCTCTAGAATGTGGGGAGGTGTGCCTGAGGTCATGTGGTGAACTATCTTGGGCCAAACGATTAATGGTACCTAAGCTGGGATGTTACAAAGCAGTATTAGATATGGTTTTATTTTTTGTTTCTTTACTACTTGGGAAAGTTAGATATGAAGGTAGGGTGTATTAGGAATTAGAAATGATCTCATGCATGAGAGTAGCTAATCCCTATGTGGGGAAGCCCAATTTCCCCTTGTGGGATTATTTTTCTCAATGTTCTCCTATTACAGTTGGATGATATTACACCATTGGGTGATACTCATGTTCTGTGATGTTATTTTTTCCTGAGATTCTATTCATGGTGTTACAAATCATGAGGGTTATATATGCATACATCATGTAATCTCACATAATTTATATGATATGAATCATGCCAGTAAATCATGAAAAATCATGTTATGGGGGGTTGTGTGGCACGAAAATGATTTTTTTGGTTTTCATGTGATTTTAAGAAAATAGTGCCTAATGAGGACTTATAACTAGTTTTAACTGGGATGTGATAAACTAAAATGGTTAAAATGGTTCCTAATTTTGATGTTGTAATTATTATGTAACTTTAATGATGCTAAAATAGAGTAAAATTAGAGATATTAAATTGAAGGTTTGTTTTACACTAATTTAACTATATCCCGGGATAGGGATGGTTGAGGGTAGTGTTGGGATTGTGATTTTACAAGTTAGAATAGTTCATATAGATTTTTTTATAGAAAATTGTGAGAATTAACTTATGTAAATTTTTGAAAAAATATATTATGTGTTTTGAGATGTGTATTTGTAACTGTAGAGAGATGACACCATGATAACATTTACTTATTGGGAAAAAAGAAGGAATCATCGAGAATTACCCTCCAATTTGGGAAAGAAACCTAGATTAGTCCCATGTGATTAAGTAAGATTAGTTCCATGATAAATTATATCATTTTATATATTTTATGGGGAGAGAATCCGTCTAGGTTATGCTGATTATGTTTTATTTATGAGAGATTTTTAGATGCAGCATCCTATGATGTTTTCTGGGGAGGGTGGGGATGATGAAGAAAAGTTTTGGATTGAGTCTATCCAGATGATACTAGAACACATAGATACCCCTCCATATAAAAGGATTAAGCTATGAGCTTATATGTTATGAGTACTAGTGAAGCATTGGTGGGATATTCAGGCTCGTAATGAGAATTTTGAGGGAATCAAATGGAAGGAATTCTAATAGAAGTTCCTATAACAGTTTTACTATAAGACCCTACGAAAAAGAAAATTTTAATAGTTTATGGGTTTAACACAATGAATTATAATCAAGATAGATTATGATGACTACTTTATTGACTTACAATGTTTTTCACAAACATTAGTTGGATATGAGTTGGCTATGGCTAGACATTTTTAGGATGGACTTAAATTTGAGATCATGTCATAGGTAAACATATTAAACTTTAATAAGTTTGAGTAGGTATTGGACCAAACTATCATTTCAGGGGGGAACTAAAGGATGATTCTAGTAGAGGGTATATGGTTTTAGTTGGTTGATCTGGTGGTATGTATTTTGATCATAAGAGGTGTCTATATGTGAACTTCCACTAAGGTAGTGGTAGAAAACCAGACCAAGGGAAATGAGCAGTATCAAAGGGTAGAAATCTAATGCTCAGATATTAGTGTGGTAGACTGGACCATGTTCAAGGTCAGTTTCCATGAACACCTGTGGGATTCCAAGCTTGTAGGAGGATGGGTTGTGAACAAAGGTTCTACAGGAACCCTCATAAGATTGGATTTGATAGGGGACTTAGGCCGATGCAATGAACTGACGGGGGGTATGATTCCATGTATGAATCAGGCAGTTGGATTTCCATTAGATATTATGATCAGGGTATTAGACTTGGTAATTCAAAAAAAGTTAATCCATATCAGTAAGGAAGTGCAACCTAGGAAACATAGAAAAGAGCATAAGGTAAAGGGACAATCCATTTCAATGAAGTTTAGCCTTCACCCATTGGTGGCATGGCTAGACCATCAACTATTCGAGTTATGATCCTTATAGATTTGACACTTTTTAATGCTTTATATTATATAGGATCCTTTCATTCTTTTATATCTACCCAATTTGTAAGAAGTTTGGGTCTATCAGTAGAGTATATGTTTGAGGTTATGTCAATCGGTACATTGTTGTGGGTGCGATTAGAGGGTATCCATCAATGTAAGGATTGATCTCTTGAGGTTGGTGGGTATCATCTCATTTGGGACTTTAATGTTATTGAGATTATAGGTTTTTTAATTGATACTAGGGATATATGGGTTGGTTACATACATGGTGCACATTGATTGTTATTATAGAAGAGTGAGTTTCTCATCTTATAAGGGTGAAATTTATGTTCACCATGGGGAATGGGATATCATGGTAGTTCTTCTACAACTTGGTGATCTCACATCCTAGGTTGGGAGTATCTAGATTTATGATGAGGGAGAGGTGCATAACGTCTTCTCTATAATAGTGGATCAATTTCAACATCTTTTTCCTAATGATTTTTTGGGATTCCACCTAAGAAAGAGAGGTTAATTTTACAATTGACTTGATTCCTAGAGATGAACTGGTTTCTATTACTCCTTATTGAATGAAACCATGAGAGATTTAGGAAATTAATATTTAGTTAGAGGAGTTGGAGGACTTGGATTTTATCCATATGAGTACATCACCTTGGGTATCTCTAGTATTGTTTTCTGAGAATGATGATGAAACCTTGTAGGTGTGTGATGATTAATGGAAGTTGAATTTGATGATGGTTAAGATCGGGTATCCACTTCCATGTATTTATGATCTATTTGAAAATCTAAATAATTCTTGTGTGTTCTTAAAAATTTATATGTGTTAGGGTACCATTAGTTGAGAGTAAGAAATTATTATATATAATGGACTTCTTTTTGAAGTATGTACAAGTTTTATGAGTTCATTATAATTCCATTTCAGTTGAAAAATCACCCTACTAAGT
Source organism: Viscum album (assembly GCA_963277665.1). Classification (NCBI taxonomy): domain Eukaryota; kingdom Viridiplantae; phylum Streptophyta; class Magnoliopsida; order Santalales; family Viscaceae; genus Viscum; species Viscum album. Next base: position 2,088,338,685 of record OY728132.1, read on the forward strand.
TTATAGATTCAACGAAACTAATATTTCACCCATACTTAGATTAGTTTGTAGTTTTATTTTGGGATGAAATCTTATCATACTACCATACTCATCAGGATCACATCACACATATTTACATCATATTGAGTACACTGATAGAGAAATTGATTATATGAAAATCTATCTAAGTGTAATTTATAGATTGATAAGGTACATTTATTATTCCATATCATTTTAGAGGATAGTGTTTCCATGGACCCAAATAAGGTTCAAGGAGTTTTTTCTTGGGAGAAAATGAAGAGTTTTTTTTTGATATTTTATGTTTTTGGGTTCAGTGGGTTATTATCGAAGGTTCATTAAAGTCTTCTAGCTTGGAAACACCATTTTCAGGCCTGAATAATAAGGGAATCAAGTTTGAATTGTCTGAATCATATAAGAATTATTTAAAAAAATTGAATATGGTTCTAACCACGCCACTGATTCTTATATTACCTTAGTTAGGTAACAAGTATACCTTGTTCTATGAAACATATAGGATTGGACTTGGAGGTAGTGTTGATGTTGGTAGATCGAGTCATGGTGTATAGATCATAGTAATTGAGATGATATGAATAGAATTATCCTATACATGATATCATGTAGGATATAGTGGTTTATGACATGAAATGTTGGATTCATTATCTTTTGGGAAAAAATTTTGTTGTTTATATTGATCATAAGAGTCTTAAGTACATATTTTCCCAACATGATTTGAATATTTAGTAGTGGAGATGGGTTGAGTACATGTAGTCTTTTGACTTCGAGATAGCTTAGACATCAGGGAATGGAAATAGTGTTATGGATTCATATTGTCTATGGGAATAGACTCAGGTTGTTCAAGAGTCTAGTTATGAGTGTATGATAATGGCCTTATTTTCTAAGATACATATAGGTGTTCAATAGGATCTTGAGTAGATGAAACTGATGTTATTTTCTGTTGAACCATATCTCTTAAACTAGTTTAAGAGGAAATATGAGAAATCAGAATGTATGGATTTGATAGATAGTTTAGAATATGGGGATCAACCTTTTGATTGAACTATTAATAAAGATGAGATTATTTATGTTCATGGCCCTGTTTTTATGTCTTCTTGTATTCTGGAATATATGAAGTGTGAGTTTCACGCCTTTAAGTGGGTGGTGCACCCTTTTCTGGCCAAAATTTATCATGATCTTCATAGATAGTATCGGTGACCAGGAATAAAAAAGAAATTTATAGGTTTCATGGAATTATTATACACTTGTCAGTAGGTGAAATCCAAGCATCAATGACCTACTGTACTTTTACAAACATTTCCCATTTTGGAATGGAAGTGGGAAAATTTTACAATTGATTTTTTGATAGGTATCCTAAGGAAAACTCATACTAATGGCATGATTTGGGTGATTGTGGATCAGTTGAAAAAGGTAGAACACTTATTTATGATTCATGATACTTTCACCATTGATTAGTTGGGTTACTTGTATGTCCGAGAGATAGTATGTTTTCATAGGGTACCTCATAGTTTTATTTTAGAATCTTATCTATGTTTTAATTCATACTTCTAGAATGGGATATATAAGTCACTAAGTAATAAGGTGTTTTTGAGTATGAATTTTAACCCACAGATTGACGTTCAATGAAAATGTAGTATATAGGTATTAGAGGACATGTTGAGGGCATGAATCCAATACTTTGGTGGATCTTGGGAGAAACACTTAGCACTCATTGATTTTTTCTATAAATTTTATTATCAAGAGACTATTTATATAGAACCTTTTTAGGAACTCTATGGCATGATATATTGATCTCTATTATATTGGATGAAAGAAGGGGAACCAGATTTATGGGGACTGCGTCTCATGTAGGGGACATCATGTAATGTTTATTTGATATGAAAGTGTATGGATATAGCCCAAAGTATAAAAAAATATTATGATGAATGAAATCATCAACCTATTGTGTTTATAGTGGGTGATCATATGTTCTTTTATTTTTTTCCATGGTTGGGTCACTATCAGATTCGTAGATTGGGTAAGTTGGCTCCCAGGTAGGTGGGTTCATTTGATATTGTGGAGAGGATCAGATTGGTGGCATAAAAATTTTCTCTTACATATAAGTATAGTGGCATGAAAAAAAAATTCACATGTCACACCCTCGACAGTATCAACCCAACCCTTCTCAATTTATAGATGTTGATGATTTTGAGTTAGAGGTCAATGCATCCTTTAAAGAGAATCATGTTTGTATTACAGATCACAATGATAAATTTTTTCCGGGTAAGACCAAGAATTTATTCTATATTTTGTGGAAGCATTACCAATTTTTGGTGGAAACTTGGGAGAGGGAGATGGATATGCGAGCCTGATGGCCTACTCTTTTTACCTTAAAAGATTAGATATGATTGGGAGTGCAACTCGAGGATGATCTGTTATATGGTGGGGAGGTTATAAGATCCCAAACCTCATACAAGGTATTTCCTATTTAAATTTAGATTAAAATAAAATTATTTTGGATAATAAAAGGATTTTTGAGTATATGTGGGTCTTTGGGGGTGTTACAGGGTTTAAGGATGTGAAAAAAGGAAGAAAAGTGTCCATCTAGTTCATAGTTAACAGTTGGTTCATGGTTAATACTAACCATGCGCCATGAACCAGGACATCGTGCAAACCCCCCTTAGACAGAGGTAGGTTCATGAACACCACTTGGGATTTCATGTAGTGTGGGTGTCCTAGAAAAACTGTGCGGGAAGGCCCCTCTTATACAGGTGGTGTAGAATGGTTGGCGCATAGTTTGAAAAAACATGCAGCCAAACCACACCCCTCATTAAAATTAGGGAATTTCACCATTTTCCCCATCAAAAATTAAAAGTTATTAATTTATTTTCCTCCCATTTTCTCCTCCAATATCAAGGGTTACAAACCAGGAGCACTCCCCTCTTCCAATAATCATTCTCCTTTGATATTTGGCTATTTGAAGTGCCATTGGTTTCAAATTGATGTTCTATAGGAGTCTACTATACATCTTTCTTATATTTTTTGGATAATCATGGTGTAATATTTTCAATCCTTCCAAAACTATAAAACGTTAATTTTATAATATATTATTATTTTTTGCATTAATGATTGTTTGGGATTGAATCAAGGGCATTGTTTAAGTGTGAGGTTATCTACGAGCTTAATGAAGGTGGACTATAAGTTATATCCCTTAGTTTTGATGTTTAATCAAGTATATGTGGCTATGATTTTATTATATTGTGCTGAACATTTGATTAAATGGTAGTAAATTAAAAATTGGGTGTTTAAATGATGTCTTTTACCCCTCACGATTCCCGTTGGATCTGATGAGGATGATTAGACTGAGACTTTGGTCACCCATGGGCTGTGCCACTCCATTGAATGTGGATAATGAGTTGTTAAATGATGTGTTGAAGGGGTTATAAGATTAAACCAAATGAAACTAATTCTATTATATTAACATGGAATAAATTAATGTTTTTATTAAATTGAATAAGTCAAACGAGTTAGGGTTTTGGAATGGGTAAATGTGATAAATGGTTAAAGTGTAATTTTCATGTGGTTAAATGGAAAGAAAGGGGGTGAAAAATGGTTGTAATGGAACTTAAATGGTGAAATGGGTTTGATATGATAATTTTTAATATGTAAATTTTAATGAACCATGAAAATGAAAAAAATGAAAAGGTTCACCCTTATTATTATTGTGTGATAAAAGGTCACTGATGATGACCCATCGAAATGTAACTAATTCTTGGTTGGGATGTTGTATTGTTGATCTTATCCATTGGATGGGATATACTAATGCTTTAGGAACACTGATGCATCAATGTTTTGGAGGATAGATTGAAGATTATGACTCCAAGGGTATATATATGGTGTTCTATATCATGGTTAGGACGGTCGGACATGGATTCATGAATAGTAGTTGGATACTTTGATTGATTCCCCATGTATATTGACCTGTGACCCCTATGACATATTTTTCAGATGGTTGGAATGAGCCAAAGTTGGTTTTATGGGCATGGGTATCCCATGGAATTGAGAAAAAATGTGGTTAGTTAAAATATTATTAAATAATGAAGCCTGGTTTATCTACTAGTTGTATTTTTTTTATTGTACTTATGCATACGCTATTTTAGACTTGTCATTCTTATAGAAATTGTTGGTAGTGGCCTACTATGTTTTAATCACACCCTACTCAGGCATTAGTTTGGTAACTAATAAAACTTTATAGATACATGTCAGGATAAGGGGAAATTACCTATTTTAGATGGATGATATGAAATTTGGGATGAATCATGGGTGAGGGAATCAAATGTGATGTTATGAACCATTTTAGGGATTGTATTTAGTGTCTAATTTTGGTTTTCTTATAGAACTGTAGACTGTCATGACATGTCATATTTTATTATATTAGGTTATTTATACTTCCTCAATATTATAATGTTTTATGTGAGTCTTGGTTATGTATTATTATTTCATGTTTATGTTTATTATGATTAATGATGTAGTTTCACAATGATAAAGAGTGTATAATCCCCCCATGACTTTTATTAAACCATCATTGCTAGTCAGTAGCCTATAATGTATATGGAGGTGTGCTTGAGGTCATGTGGAACACTGGATCTGGGAACTGGATCAGTGGAACCCAGTTAGAGATATTATATTAATGATTTTTATTCCAATAATCCTCAAAATATTTTTTCTTGATGGGAAAGATACATCCTAACACCTTTGTAGAGATGTCCTTTGTCCTAACCATAAATTCTTATCAGAGGATAAATTTTGTTCTAAAGATGAGGAATAAGTACTATAAACTTTTGATGAGTTGAAAATATATTTTTGGGAATGCGAACATATGTATCGAAATATTTATAAAATATATAAGAAACACAACATAAAAACTACTGAGAAAAATTAAGAGATTTCTAATACATATAAGGATTAATATTAAATGAAGTACGAAAATACTAAACCCAATTTAGAGTTATAGAAGTCAATAAATAAGGTTCAAACAATAAATTCTAAGAAGAAAAGAAAATATGTTTGTTTTAATAAATATAATAATGAGATAGTCGAATTAGCTTCTTTTAGATATATATAAACTAATAATGCAAATGTTAAGATAAAATAGAATATATAAATTTTGAAGAAGTTTTTTTTTAAAATTTTCAATGAAAATAAATTATTCGGAAAATTTTTATGAATAAATAGAACATAAAATAAACACTTATGGACATGGAAGTGAAACCATCATAAGGTCTATGACTTATCAGTCAAATTATTTTATAACTAGAAGATATCCCTTTTTTACTAAATGCAATATAGGTGCACACTGGGGGAAGCATTACTCATTGAATAGAGATCAATATGTCAAAACTCATTGATATTATTTATCTATGATAATTGTTACACTTGAAAATTAAAGAAAAATTTATTTTCCTAAGTTTATTTTTAATAATATGAATCTAAATAAAAAGGTATATCTTCAGTGAATTTAATCCAAATAACTTGAAGACACTATGTACCATAAGATGAATACTTAGCATCGACATATGGTAACTATTTTTCTAAATTTTATTATAACTTACATAATTTAAGATTCTTTTTGTTTAGAGTAAGTTTTTTATTTTTTTATATACACTTTTAATTAATTAATTTTATTTAGGGGCATTTGAGTCTTTGTTTTTAGCCGAATTTTTAGGATGATAAATTTTTTAATTCAGTAGATTTTATAAAATTGTAAGATAAATTTTTTCTAGATCTATCTTCTATGGAATAATATCAAGAAGATTCATTAGAAGATAAAATTTAGAGGATTATATCTTTTTATTTTACCTATATATATTTAAGGTATTCCTTTGTGTTTTTTTTGAATTTCATATATTAGTGTTTTGTGAATTTTTAACAACCTCAGAATAAAATTATATTATTCTATAGATGAAAAACATTTTATTTTTAATATTTTTATTTGATAATGGATATAATTTTTTAATTTTTAAAGGGTTTAAATATTTTTTAAACTTAACTTTTTCTTTACTTAAGGAATGTAATACTTATAAAACCATTTTATTCTATTTAATTTAATAATAGTTTTTCATTATTCATTTGGAAATTATTTTTTATTTTTAAAATCAATTTAATTATATATTTTATATATTTTTATTCAATTTGAACCATTTGACTAAAAATTATATATATAAAAATTATTTAGGTTCTTTAACCATTGATATTTAAAAATTTTATATTTATGATACTTAGAACTGTTTAGATGATGCTGATTGAGATTTAAACTTTACATTAAAGGATCTATTAAGGAGGATTATCATTTATAATTTTTATAATAATTATTTATTATTGGTTGTTTAGTTTTAATATGATTTTTTGATTCATGAATGATTTAGTTTATGAAGATTAGTTTAAATACGAATGGTTTTCTTTATCGATAAGAAAACTATGGTATTTTTTTTAACTTTGGTAGATCATGTCAAAATACTAAGGGGTAAAATTTATTCAAAGTTTATATATTTCTAAAGAGTGATTCTTTTTATATTTAATGAAATTTACTCTCAAGAGGGTGTTTTTTTAAGATTAATGCAATTTGATTTCAAAGGGGATTTTATTTTAAAATCATAAGAGCTTACTTGTCTACTAACATAGATAAATTCTTTCTTTTTTTTGTTTATTTTTTAACATAAAAATAAAGGATAATTTCGAGAATGTTTTTAAAATTATTTTATTTCACCAATGGGAGATTTATATTGCTTTGTATTAACAAGTTTTTTTGAAATATTTTGATGAAAGGGGAAATAATAGAAATTAATCTCATTAAAACTTACAGAACATATATGATTTATTTCTTTAAAATTTTATTATAACTCATCAATTTTTAATTTTTCATATGTTTTTAAAATATAGATAGATTATTAACAATTTAACTCATTTTCATCCATTATTTTTAAAATCACAATACGGTTAATAATAATTTAATTTAACATATAGTTTTCTTTTAGTTTTCATTGGTGTGTAGGTTGAAAATCCAGTAGTTGTGTCTACAAATATTCAATAATGAGATAAATAATAGAAAAAATACAATAAAATAATGTTTTCTATTAGAGTTCATATATTCGATATTTGGTAACAATAAAGGTACTGGTTGATGACATCATAAGATGAGAAGCTATGTTGAGTTCATTGGAAGATAATGAATAATCTTTTGATGTTGCTGCAACCAGACCCAAAGTTTTCAAAATATAACCATTGGATTTTTTTACATGGATGTATACAAATAGAGACCATAAACTTGGAATTTAGTAGTGAATTTTTGACATAATAATTCTAAATATTGATTTTTTTGAAGTATGAAACTACTTTTTATCTTGAGTGAATCCATTTGTACTTTGTTTTGAGGTATTATCATGGAACATAAATTGGTGAGGTGTTTCATTATAAATTATATAAGTTTTTTATTATAATTTTTCTTTTATCAAATTTTTAGTGGATGATCTTCCTATGCGTGGAAGTGGGATGCTTTTTATTATTGTGTTAGGGGATTCTATGAAGAGAGAACAGTGACTGATCAGTTTTGATATAGGGCTTCTGGGCATGGAAGATAGAAATACCTTTTGACAAGTCTATAATTGATGGATTCAAAGTATAATAATACATAATATCTAAAAAAAATTTATAGTCAATGGTGTTCCCGTTATTTTAACAAGGATACCATGGATCGTGTTATTAATCCTCCTTTCACTTTTAATTAAAATTATAAATTTGGTAATAATATCCTTTTTATGTTTTAGGATTTTAATCCATACTTTTTGAATTGTTTAAAACATTTATCTGTTTCATTTTATTTTCATTTTTCTATTAATTTTTTCAGAATTTTTATAAATTTCAATAGTTTAAGTTTTTGTTATGTTTATATTTTATTACCCTGATTTGTGGCATGATGGGATTTTGTGATTCTGATCATTTTAAACATGAGGTGGATGAAAAATTATAGTTTTTTTATAAACAACCCCCACAATATTATAGTTTTATCTACCTATTATATCTAGAATAATAATAGGAATATCTAAAACTCTCTTCCCCCTTTTACCCCCCATGCAGAGGTTGCAGCAAGGGAGGATTAGGCGATGTTGGTTGAAACTCACTAAGATTTAGATATTTGTTTTACTTTTTTTACTTTAGAGTAACCTAATCTAGATAACACTAATAAGAGGAAAAAAATCAGTAGAATTCCTTCTAATTAGATGATAATGGATTCATGGGTGATGATGTAGTGGTAAGGTAAGGGTGACACTTTGGCATCAATAAGGGGTGTAACAACCCTATACATTTAAAGTGCATTTTTATGAAATTTTTACTAAACCATGTGTATTTTTTTATTTTTATGGTTATATGGGTTAGAAGAGGTTGTCGATCCATTTTTGAGGAATTTATATATAGATAATAAAACATTATACAATAGGAAGAAAATCATGCTTCACTAGATGGTATTACGGCATGGCATAGAGGTTGAATACCATTAAAATTATGGAATTGGTAGATGTGTTACATTGAAACATGATTCATTACACTATGTATCACATGATAATTCTATAGTGGGTGGCCATACTAAACTAATTATACTGTATTATGAGGTATTATATGATTAAGTGAAGGTTCATACCACAATTTGACCCTGGATTTAAGAATCACATCGTGACAACCATGGTCACACCAAAATGCATCCCTATATTTTTTTATATTTCTATTAACATGATTAAAATTTTTAATACTTCTAAAATTTTTTCTTCCTATTCCTCAACGCATCCATTACTATAGCCCCATTTTTATCTTCCAACCTTAGTTCTAAAGGCTCCTCCGACCTTATTTCTTTTCATATTAAAGTTCTATCAATTATATTCTTCCTCTTTATGTAAGTATAACCCCATATCACCTTATATTATTTATATATCCCATTATTTATTATCCAATAATATTAAATCTATAATTTCAAGGGATTATATCAATTTTGTGGGGTTTAGTGGTTAAATCATGAATCGTTTGATGTATTTCTATGCATTGAAACTCTAAGGTTTGATGTAGGAACTTATTTCCATGTTACAATGTTTATATGGGATTCCATGGCTTTTACTAAATTTAGATGTGTTAATATAGTTGTATATCTTCTAATTATGGTATTATAGTTCCTGGCTCAGGTCTCTATTATGGAATTTTCTAGTCAAAGGGTGTTATTGTTGTTTTTTCTTGTGTGTGACCTACCCATTGAGAAATTGATGGGGTTATATAGTTTTTTAACCATCCATGATTAGGAATATAGTGGGATTCCTAGGAAAGTTTCTAGTATTGGGATACATGTGGTTTTTGATTCAACAATGTGTGATAAAACCCTTTAATCTGGAAGAGTTTGAGGCTTTTAATGGATAGTGTGAGTTGGTTTAAATGGGTTAACTTGTATGAGTGTCCAATGGGATATCTCCTTAATGTTTAATGTTAATATTATGTGTTGTAGAGTGATTTTATAGACTCTGTGTAGACTTATGTGTTAGTTTTGGTGATCATTATTGAGCATGACTCTTAGTTGATATAGATCTTATCCATGGGATCTAACCTTAGATGAGGGTGTTAATTAGGAATGTATATGGGGTTGTTTATATTATAAACTCATCAAATCATCTTTCTATTTATGTGACTTATCAGCAGGATCATACCCTTTATTATTGGATGTATTGTCTCACATGGGATGTTGGATATGTTACACCCTCCTCTATTCTACATCCTATATTGAAAGATGTTCATTAGACATAGACATGGGACCATACACTGTATATTGGATGGTTTAGCTCATACAAGAGGTTTTATATGTCACACCCTCCTCAGTACAACTTCATATTCTTTCAGTGATGGTACTATTAGTATGAGATGACATTTTCTTCTAGTGTTTACCATTTAAATAATGATGGAAAATTTTGGTAGCTTGGTTATCACATGATGACCTGACATGGGTGTATATGTATTTTCTATTTATTTATTTACTACCAGTTCATGTACTCTATCTATCACACTCACACACAAAAACACACACATATATATTTACACTTATACTATGGGACCATTAGTGGTTTCCTAATGAGTTTTATACTCACACCCTACGCGACCACCTTGGTGCATGTGCATAATTTATTATTAGGGGTATAAGTAAGGGGAGAGTCCTTATGGGAGTCTGTTGAGTTGGTTATGGTACATTGTTTATCCAATATATAATCTATAATATTTTATAGCTTGAAATCCATTATTATTTTGTTTATTTATATATCAAATGTCATGAGCTATCAGCCATGGGGATTATTTTTTAAATTTTTTAGTATGATTGATATGGGTTCATTTTGTTTTTACACACAATGTGAGTCATATGGTTATCATGTAAATATGATTCCATATAGTCATTATTTGATTATTAATGATTAATCTTTCATTTATGTTTTTATGACTTGATATCGAGGGAATATCATCCCCATTGTGTGGTGTTATCTCTCTTATCTAGTCATAAGACTCTTGTATATGTAAAGGCATTCATGAAGTCATGCAGAGCACTTGTTAGGTTTCATTAACTGGGTTGAGGCATTACAAGGGACCTTATTTTTTTATTTAATATTTGGGAATCAGTATAATAGTGATAATATGCCTTTGAATAAGGATGTAATCTATGCTTGTTTCTAGAAAACACTTGTATAGTGGAAAATCAAGTTTATAGGGAAGTGGGATTAATGTCATTTGTTTTGAGGTTATGGTTTCATGAGTATCTCCATAAGTCATATTATGACCATATGGTTTATTTATTTTTATTTTTTCATGATGTTAAAAGGGAGTAACTGTTCATACATCATGATGTCACATAGGTTCACATGTCATATATTTTATAGCATGTGATTGAAAAATGGTTTAGAGAGGAGGTTTAAATTAATTAAATGCCTATGATAAGTTATCTAAAATTTTCCCAAATAAATTAATTGTATCATAATTATATCATGGATATATTCTAGATTTACTACTATGATATAGTTGTTATATATGTAGGTATAAGTGATGTGGGATTACAAATTAGGTAATAAATGGGGCATGATGCATGATTAATTTTTAATCAAAACCAGAGGGACTGTCCTTAGGGATAAGTTATGTTCCTTAAGTAAGGGTTATTGAAAGTTTATACTTAAATATTTAAAAGATATTGAGATTTAAGATATATATAAATATTCTAAATTAGTATTTTTTCATTTTAGAAATTTCACTTCGATGAGTTTCCATTGAGCCACACAAGAACATAGATTAAGATGTTCTCATTGTTCAAAAATCCCCTAGTATCCCTACAACTAATCATAAAGGAGGTTATGAGAATTTTATCAAGGATTATCAAATGGTTTAGGTCACCTAAACACTTTATAATGGGCTATTATGAATAGTCCTAGCTAGATGAGTAGATGTGTTTCTAGGTGAGGACAATATGGTGGTCTTCACCTAAGATTTACAAAAACAACATCCTCTATGTTTTTAGGTTATTGGAGGTCTTCAAGATTTCAAGGATTGTATTTATATTATTATGGGTATCAATAATCTATTTAATACTCTCTTGGATATAAGAGTGAATTTCGGGATCTTTATGATTGAGGGACCTTCTAGGAGATGATGGGGTGTTATAGTATAGGTGGGGAGGCATGAGGTATTATCATAATATTCCTTATGGAACCTCATTTTAGATGATTTTTCCATTGAGTTACTAAATATAGATTTAAAATATATGTTTATAGATTTGTATCTTAGTGAATTTTTAGTGAGATATTATACAACCTAATTCTCTAAGATGTTGTGGTTTACTAATTTATTAGTGGGGAGTGAGTCCCAAATGCTTCACAAGTTTGAAATTTTTATTCGATAAAATTTGAAGTAGTAAGTGAGGATATTTAATTTGAAATCATATTATAAGATGGTTTGTTTAGATATAACTACTTAGAATACCCTAGTGGGGGGGAATGTAACTATTTCATTTCCTTTCCATGGTTTGATATCTAGTATATTTTCTAGTTCCTCTTTCATTGGTAGGAAGTGGAGGTCTAATGTGATATGTTTGGGAAGAAAGAGGTTTTCATGGTAGGAAATAAGTGCTTCTATTACTTCTTAAAAAAGAGATTCTTTTATGTGTTATCAATACATGGGTCTATCAATTTCTATATATTATATATTAAACCACTAAGGGATTTCAGTATTAATGGTAGGATGGACCACTTATAATGTTTTTTGTATGAAGCCACCTCAGTATGGTTCAAGCAGAGACTTGGGGAAGATACAAGATTCTAGATCTAGGTTAAGGGGACCTCAGTAGAAATATAATATATATTAATTTGGAAGGTTTGGGGTGATTTTTTGGTTGAGGATCTCAAGTGTAGAAATAAAAAATACCTCATGGATCTGTTATTTATGGTAGCCAGGGATTATGGGGTTATGGTTATGGATCTGAGGTGGGTAGGGTTTTTTCACTAGATTTGGTTCCATATTTTGGGACATAGTGTCCTTTTAATATGATAGGTATGATTTTAGTTTCACCTACACTTTCTGATGCTATATTGAATATAATAGAAATTCATTCCTTTATATATACTCAATTAACATCTAATTTGGGTCTTTAATTGAGTTTTCTTCTAGTATTTTGGCCCTTAATGAACCTATTAAAATGAAGTTAGATCATTTTTTGAGATTCACATGGTGTTTTATATTAGTTTAAGGATATGGGAACCAATGGTATTTTTTTATCCTAGATATTATTAACTTTAATTTTAACTTCAATACAGATTAGTTGATGCACTTTTTGGATCAAATCGTTTTCTACCAGAGGTGTGTGTCCTTTTACTTCAATTATGGGTTATGAGTATAAATTTATAGGAAAATTGTATTTTTATAATAGGTAGAGTTGGTCCTGGTGTAATGTAGTTGAGAGATCTCACTACATAGATGGTTATGATTATTTTACAGTTGAGTTAGTAATAGTTCCATTTAACTTTCATCTAGTGGTGGACCATTTATAGAATTTGTTCCCTAATTATTTATCAAATTTTCCTATTGAGGGTGTGATTGATTTTGTGATCAATCTTTTGATGGGTGATAATACCAAACTGATAACTTCTTATCACATGGAACTAATCAAGCCGAGAGAGATGGTGATGCAACTTAGGGATCTAGAAGCAATAGGTATTTTCCATCTAGGTACCTCTCTATGGGTTTCTAAAATTTTATTCTCCATCAAGGGTGGTGATAAGATAATTTTGTGTGTGGATTACCTGAAGTTAAACTACGTCACATTGCAGAACATGAATCTATTACAATGGTTAAATAATGTATTTGATTAGATGAGGTGTGATTGATAGTAATGATTAATCTATAATCCAACTATCATTGGTAATGAATCAGAATGGAGGATATACTAAAGATAGTGTTTATGAGTAGCTGGGGGATCTATGAGTTTTTTATGAACCCATTCAGTTTGATGAAGGTGTTGGTTGTGTTCATGTATCTCACGAATTAAATTTTTCATCCCTACCTAGTCCACTTAATTTTTGTGTTTTTAATCATATTTTGGTATATTATCCGACTTGGAAGATTCGTAAAGAGAAATTATACATCATACTGAGAATTCATTATTAACCACTACTATATACCATGATCTAAAAGTTCCAATTATGGATTCATGTTGTATGATTTATTGGGAAATTTATATCAGGGGTGGGGATATCAGTTTACCCCACGAAAGTTGAGGATATGAAATCTTGAGATTGGCCAAAGAATGTGTTCAATATTTAGAGTTTTCTTATCTTTTATAGGTATTATATATGATTTATTTGATATTTTTCTTAGTTGGTTGTACAATTGATGGTCTCAACTAAGAAGGTAGTGAAATTCAAGTGGATGAATTAGTGAAAGTTCACATTTCAAGAGTTAAAATAAAGGCTTACATCTATGATCAAGACATAATTTTTCAAATATTATTTTAGGATTTTATAGAATTTTCACCTTTATTTTCCTTTAATTTTGTATAAATGTATTAATTTTAGATCATTATTAATATTTTGAGGTTATTTCACACATGATTTATAATTTTAATTTTTCATTTATTATATCATTCAAGAAATAATTTTGATAAATCCTATGATTATTTTTTTTATTTTACACAATTTTATTTAGAAATGTAAGTCCTATATAATGAATTAAGTAGTTATACCAAATTTAGAATGTGGTTGGAACCAGATACCTTTGGAATTCAGTTGAGGAAATTTGTAATAGGATTTTTATATGTAAAAGTAACCATGATCATGCATAAAAGTACTTCACATTACTACTGAAGAACCCTAGAAGATTAGTTACAAAAGTATAAAAAATTTATAATTTCTAAAATTAAAATGCTATAACATGAATACAAAAGAGTAATTTTAATGATACCTAAAATTAAATGAAACTAACAATGAGGAAAAATTTCAAAGAAAAGGCTCTTACATTGGATACACAAGATTCATTTTTTAGAATGTAAGAGAATTTGTATGTTGATAGTTAAAATTTGTAATTTTCCTTAAATATATAAAAATAAATTTTCAACTTATATAAAAGTAACTTTGTATAGATAAAAAAATTTAAAAGTCCTAAAGAGAACTGAGATACATAAAATTTAATATATCAGCACATAAGCGGCATCTATAGTACAGAATAATTTTTTTTTTAATAAGTATGGACATGTGTAAGAGTCATTTTCTAGTATGTAAAAGTCAATTTACACAACACTTATGATATATAAAATTTAAGTAATTAGGATAATTTATTCTTAGATACACCTATAGGAAGCCCTGGTAATCGTGGCTATAGAGATTATCTCTAACACACATGGATCCAATTTAAGGAACAAATAGAATCAAGGGAATATTTCATTCCCACTATTTGGTAAAATATAAAAAAAATGATTCTAAATCATTAGTGGAACATGATTTGAGAAGATGAAGAATAAATTATATGGAATCAATGGAACACAAAATTCATTCAAGAATTTATAGGGAGTCAGTTCCATCTATATGGAAATATTGAGAAGACCGGAGTGTGTAAATGCCATATCTAATTTTAAGATTATAAAAAAATCATTTTGACCATATTAAAGGGTATGAAACTCACTGTAGAGAGGATTTAGATAATTTTTAAAATAAAAATCAAATCCAAACACTCAAAAAAATAATTAATTAAAAATACCACTTCTTAGAAGACAAACTAAGTCACAATATACTAAATTTATCTTGGGATCATATTTTGTTTATTTTAAGGCCCATGATAGGCATCAAACCATTCTGGAATTGTTTCTAGGGAGGCAAGAATTTTTTTGTTTTATTTTTTGTGTATATATTTTATATTTTTTTAATACATGAGTAAATATAGTTTGAATAACCTCTTTATCTTTGATATAGCGGTTAAAATTACTTTTTTGGGAAGATTTTAAAATCTGAGGATTATTAAACAAGTTGATGGAGATTTTTTTACCATCCCATTGAGAAATTTTAGATTCAATTATATCCCATATAGATATTTTAGGGAAATTATAACATGAATATAAATATATCCTAATTAAACAGAATCATAATAGAAAAGTGTGCACCTAATTTCATTATTTAACATAGCTAATTATTATAACCAAATAATCAATTGTACTATTAACTTAAGAATAGAATAATTTAATTACTAAATAATTTACTTGTTTTAAAAGGAGAATACCCAAACAATCACTTAAATAAGTTTTTAGTATTATAAAACACTTTTAAATCAATAGAAGTTTCAGAATCCTAGATTAGTTGGGAAGAATTTCTATTCTTCCTATAAGGGTTAGAAAAGGAATGGATGTAAAACTTGTAAATTGGAGAGATCATAAGATGTAATGAGCTCCATAGGCCATTCCTCTATATATTTTCCATACTTCAATATGTATATAACAAAGGAAATAGATACATGGGATAATAAAATCTAGTATAGAGACTTTATATGAGTATTGGGAGAGGTTTAAGAAGATATATGAAAGGTTAGCATATTAACCCATTTGAGGAAAACCAATTCTAGGTGTTATTCTACCTAGGCCTTCTAGACAATGAATGAAACCTTATAGATACTTCATTAAGAGGATTCCTAATAGAGAAATATCAAACAGAAGACAAGTAGTTGATAAAAAAGATCTACCAAAACATTCAATAGTTTGGTTCCAAAATCACTACTAAAGGTGCGCATGGGGTAACTAGTTATAAATCTCCTTTAATTTAAACTATAACTGATGATATAACATGTAATTTTTTGCATCATTACGAGTTTTGAAATTCATAGGGAACATGAATTTTAGATCCTAGAGTAGGAGATGTTTTGAGAATCGGGATTCCATGGGTTGGAACATCTCAAGTAGATGTTTTTGGATGTGATCAGAGGCTTGATAGGTGTTTAAGGTTATCAGGTGAGTGTCAGATCAAGTTAGGGGTGAATTGGTTGCATAATTTTTTTATATTAAGTAGGTCAATCCATCTCTAGTGGGTGCCACAATGTGGTGTGTTTTGTGTAATGTTTTTCTCTAAGTAAAATACTATATGCATGGTGGTCATTCCATGGTAAAGGTTGTTTCACTATGGTGAGGGGTAGGTCGATAGACCACTCCATGACCAAGGAACTTTTGGTATGGTGGGTGCTGGGTAAGAGTAAACATCCTACACATAATAGTTAAAAACATTACCAATTTTAGGGAATAGTTAGGTGGTCGTAGTGTTATAGGGTTGGCATGGTATGACATCCTGTGGTTAGGGAGGTAAACTCTTTTTTGGGAGGCTACATCATGGAACTTCCATGAGGTGTATTCCTTATGGAGTTACCATAAGGGTCATACCCCGAGGGTGTAATAGAAAGGGTGGTTGTGGGAATTGTCCACTCTTCCTTTTGGATACCTGTTTTACGATAATAGAAGGGTCATGCTATAATTGTTCCTATTAAGGAATAGTTTTTGTGTGAACCTCACAGTCTTTCTATAGTTTTCCCTTATATATTTTTAAATGAGGGATATATATATATATATATGTATATATATATAATTTCAGAGTCACCCCTTTATTTTTTGTCCAAGTAGGGTGTCATGAGAGGAAATTTTTGTCATCTCCTATGCTATATTTCTCTATTAAATTTCTCCTTGGTATGGGTTGTTCTTGGTAGTGAGGTTTAAGGTGATTTTTTACTTACTCTTATTTTTAATTTATGCCACTTAACATATTTCTAATTTAGGATGATTTGGACTATGTTTTTGGTAATGATTCCATCATATCATGGTGGAATCAAGTGAGAATGATGGATATTTTTTTCATAGTGTCAAGAGGATTTAATTTGAGGATAATCATTTTTTTTGTTAAAGTTAAATTACCTGATGAATTTTTATAGGGGTTTCATTTAATTGAATGAAATTAGTGAGTGACTCGGTGTTGTGTGACATATATTTTTTATATATGTTCCATGAACATGTTTTGCGTAATTGGAATGTTGTCACTTGAGTTTTAGATGAGTGTATACTTCATCATGAGTTTTAGGTGATTATATATATTTTGTTAAATAAAATAATTAATTATGAATTTGTTTATAATTAATTATTTTGATGTTGTGGCATGATATAGGAAATATAGTGTTAATTCCAGCCTGGATGAGGCATAGATGTGACTAGGAAATAATGTTCAACCTTGATTAAATGGAATAAATATAAATTAGGCAGGTGGTCTATTAACATTTCTATAGAGTTTATGCATTATGTTTATAAAGCATGTGGTTTCTGATCCAACCACTTGTGAGTTATTGAACTTATATAAATATTTTTTTAAATAAGTGTGGATTGAATTGAAGGGTCAAGGTCCATAATATACCCCTATAAAAAAGATTTATACCCTAGCCACTAATGGATGAGGGATTAGTAAAAAAATGTTGGTTATGAGATATATAGACCAAAAAGGGGTATAAATATAGAGGATAAACATAATAGACCATGGAATAAGTGATTTTATACCCCTCTGTGTAGGGAGAGTAATGAAATGGGAATTGTTATCCTAAAGAAAAGACATATAGGACCTTGGGATACCTTATAAACCTTGGGGATATATTTTTTTGAGATTGGGGTCAGTGTTCCTCCCCCCTAATGTGTGAGTACCCTAGTGGGTATACCCTAGGTAGTATTATAGAGAGGTTGTTGTGAATGGACTTACCTAGGATGAATTTGGATGTGATATTGGATTTATTCCATTACTCTAGTAGTATAAATGTATTGTTTTTCTACTATGGATTACTATTCCATGAAGTGATCATGGTTATATTGAGGGATGTTATGACTTGTAAGTGATATTATATGACCTAAGAGTTGGGGAAAATAGAAAGGAACCATGGGGGTCTAGGCTGAGATGATACTAAGGGGACTAAGATGTGATACAAACTACATGAGGTTCTAGGGTGAGCTAAAACACTCAGGTGTATATGATATATGTGTTCTCACACACTAGGGTGGGGTAAAATCCTCCATTTATTGATGTCATAGTAAATATTACAATGTGGGATGCGCCCCTAGGTTTTATAATATATGATATTATAAGGAGGATGTTCTCCTATGGTGTATTCTATATGAGGTTCTGGGATGAGTTGTGGCCCTGGGTGTTTGTGTTATCGGGAACCGAGGTGAGATGAACCCCCAGATAATGATATCTTAGTAATGGTTTTAGATAGGTTATGTGACTTCCTATGTGTATGATATGGTACGGTTTGAAGGTAGGGGACATGACCTCCTAAGTAGATGAAATATGATGTTCTAGGGCGGGATACACCCCTGAGTGTATTCTATGTGAGGTTTTGGGTAAGGGATGTGACCCCCTAAGAGGATGATATATAATGGTCTCGAGTAGGGGATATGACCCCTATTTATATTATAGTTACAAGTAGGGTATGTGATCCCCAGGTGCATGATATCCTAGTATAGGTTCTAGGTAGGACATGGTTATACTCAGTGAATGATACTATGGTATAGGTTACGAGGTAGGAAATTATCCCCTAGGTGATATTCTTGAACTAGTTTTGAGGTTAGACATGGTTCTCTTTGGGTGGATATGTGACTTTCATAATGATACTTTAACACTGACTAATTTAGGTATGTTTAACCTTATGAGTCACCTTGGAAACCGATGATCAAAAATGATTATTTTATCTTACATTCACATTTTTTCGTTGAGTATATCACATGTACATATATGGAATATAATGGTTATTCTAATAAAACTTTCAGTGGTTTCCAATTTATTTTTAATCACACCATGATTCAGAGGACCATGCACTTTGGTTGTCGATAATACTTCATGATCACAGGTTTAGGTAGTGAAAATTATAATTTTTTCATGATCAAGTAGGAGAAAACCGATGTGGATGTGGTGTTTGGGATTTTATGGGGGTTAGAGATGGTGGAAGATCAACCCTAGGTACGTTTCTTGATTTATGTTGTGTATGTGATTAACCCAGTGATTTATTGGTCACAATGTATTCTTGTATGACATCATTTCATTTTTTATAGCATGATTCTTACTTATTATATTTTTGCATACTCTAATAATTATTTTTAATGATATATATATGTTTTATGATTTTTTCACTATTTTATAATTATGATATAATGGCACAGTCTCCACAAGGTAACACTATAGTTTTTCACTTATACTCAGTAGCCACTAGCATTTGGTAAGGCATGCGTGTGGTTTTGTAACACTTTGACTAGGACACTGGTGAATGGTATCAGACAAGGGGTGTTACAAAATGGTGTCGAATAATCATTTTCATTGTATTAAATTTTGGATATGGTTGATAGAGAATAAGAATGTATAACACATGAAAAATATTATTCTGGTGAATCATAAAAACCTTATCGATGTGATTTCTTTATTAACAGGGTAATGGGATTGATTCTCTTGATTTGGGATATTATAGTTGGGGTATTTATTCAAGAATAATGTTCATGTTTGAGATTTTTATTTATTGTTTAGGATCTTGAACCACAATGGAATGTGGTGTATTCAAATTCATCATATTTTTCAAATCAAATTCACAAGAAATTTTCATTCTTATATGTGATTTTCCCCTTAACGATAAAGGGTTCTTCTCTTTAAATTTTTGATAACTTATATTTAATTTTTCTATATATATTTTTGGTGGAATTATACTCAGTTAGACTACAATATTCCATTATGATTCTAGGTCGTGTAGATCCCATATTTGATGTTCATTGATGATTTCTATATCATTTCTCAATACAAGGGATGCATAGTGATCCTTGGTGGGTTGGTTTAAGAATAAGATTAATTGGTGATGAACCAACCATTAATGATTATTATGTTTTTTTAGTTACATAACATGTTAATAAAAAACTATATAGTGTTTATATATATATATCCTTGGATAAATTAAACTTAATTTAACCATGTTAATATGGTTTTATTAGGTATTAATCATCATGGGGTGATGTAGATACATTCACATGGATGTGATTGTGACCCTCAAGGGGGTAGCTTGGTTTGAGGATTACTAGTGAAGATCAAAGCCCAAGGAAGGGTAGTGTGATCGACATCTGATGCTCAAAATTTATAATTTATAACCATAGAGTGGGTGTTTTTCAAATTATTTTCTTTAGGATATAGATACCCTTTTAAGGGTTGAGGAAATTGATGTGGGATGCCTTGATATTTATTGATGTAATGATTTTTTTTTATTTGGGGTTTGAAGTTAAGTCAATAGGGTAGTATTATCTTAATGCTTGACTTATTGATAATGGGTGGTTCCTGATTATATAGTGGACCAGGATCCAAGATGGCTAGGCCAAGGATGGATAGATTGGGAGTATATACTTCTGGTTTTGGAATGATGCTCGAGTGGAAGGTGATCATGTTGTTGTACTTGGCATGAGTGAGATTTTATGAGATTGTTGGTAGGTGTTGATAAAAGTGTGTAATTTTTTGTCAATAAGGTTTCAATATGTGTAGGGAAAGGACATGATTGAAGTTGTGATGATTATTGAAGTGGTGATTCTTAAAATTATGTTGTTGACTAAGAGAAAATCCCACTTTGATTATGAATTGTATTGGTTGAAAAGCACTGTCAACAGTTTTTGGTTGGAAATGGAGATCAATGAGATGGTAATATTTCATTGGTATCAATATGATGAAGTTTTTACAAAGATAATGATGTTGGTAGAATTGTTATGGATTCATAGCATTGGATTCCACAGTTGGGAAATTACCCATATTATCACAAATCAGACGATTGATAAAGGTGATATTCAAAGAAGAATACATGTGTTAAAGGAGAACACATTGTTCATTACAATGATACCATGCACAATGTTAATGAATGAGGAATAAAGAAGATTCCATACATTATCCATGGTTGGATAAAGAAGAAATATTAAAGATCTTGGATTTGTTATTCCAGAAAGAAAAGAAGGATGATGTTTGAAGATTGAGAAAGATAAAGGAAGCATGCATGGGATTAGTATGTTTATTTGGAATCTACCAAGTGCATTGCCCATGCATGGGATTTGAATGAAGAAGGTGGCCATACACTACACTGGTAATGTAAACTTGGTTTTTAACCAAGTATATTTTATCATGGCCTTAAATTAAAAAAAATATATGCCAACCATGCAAGGCCAAATGAGGTCCTCAAACTCAGGAACATGCGGGACCCAAGGGTCAAGTATGCCTAAGGGAAGACTCAAGGACATACCACAAGAGGAAATATTGGGCCGTATATAAGACCGTTGGGGTGCATGGTAGAACTAGCATAGCACAACCCCGTGTGGGGTGACATAGAGGGAGAAATCATAGTGGGTGCAGAGAGTGTGCCCTTGAGAACTGGTGTAAGTAAACACCGGAGGGGGGAGAGGAGTAATCTAACACTGAGTCGATTCAGATTAATACTTAATCTATGAGGAATCCGCGCATTCTTTTCTATGTGGGACAATTTTTTAACCCACAGAAGCAATCCCCACCGTCCATATAATCTCATGTGAGATCATGACTGCACACTTCATCCAGTGTTCTATGATATAATCAGGGCCATCCATACATATGCGTTGTGTCTATTTAAATCGAGACCATCTGATGATATCACACCACATCATTTTCAAACTTTAGACCTCCTGACACCACTGCTCACTGGAATTGAAGGCACTCCACAAAGATCAATCTCTAACCATTGTTGACGATCAAAAATCGTGTTGTAGGATCATCTGGACTTAAGGAACACATGCATGCAATGATATCCTCATGCATGTAATGCAACACAAAGATTAGAGAATGGATGAGGTAAATGAAGTTTTTGGAGTCTATTCCATCTTGAGCGTTCAGAATTTTCTTGAGACTCTCGATGCATGAACACATTCTTGACTACATGAAAGAAGAGAGAAGGCCACAATTTTGAAAAGGAAACAACTAAGATATGTGCCATATCATATCCACAGTTTGAAATTTTTGAATCCAAATATCTCATCCATTCAAAGCTTTGAATCCCACGGAATATCATATGTATTTCAATGTTCACCCTCTTCCTATAAAAGAGGATCCCCTCAACTCATTTGTGTTGTTAAAAAATAGAGAAAATATCTAGTTTTCCAAAATATAGGGCACTGAGACTAGAGAGTTTCCACACATCCCTACAATGTGAAGAAGAAGACCCGTAGGCATTCAACTTGTTCTATGCACACCAGAATAGTCCTTGTGAAGGGGGAAAGAATCTGAACCCTCTGTGTGAATAAACCCAAGAGATCGTGACAGGTTTTTCGAACCCTCATTATTTCTTCGTGAGGATCTTCCCATGTGTACGCAACTAGTGCACTTTCACACTTTCCGTACTCTGTGAAGACAAAACCCACAAATTATTCCTTAGTTCTTTGAAGAATATCCATGTGTACCCTGTGTATGAAGAAGATTAACTCATGCTACTTTTGTTTTCATGAATAAGAAGACTTAGGTTCAAGTTTCAATGAAGAAGGATATTGGAAGTTAAGGGCAGTACGTGTTGGTATGTTCATGTGTTCGTGTGTTCTTGATTTGAAGAAACCTGAGGGTTTGGGTGTTTTCATAAAATGGTGAAGCATGTAAATGCATGTGTTGAGAACATTCACCCATGTGCATATTTTGAATAAGGATGAACCACTGTGTGTAAACACTTGAAGAAGGAGGAGAGAAGTACAGTGCGCATATACACTTCCCTCTTGAGGGGAAAATATCACACACTCACCACATGTATACCCATTAGGGTTTTTTGTAAAAGAAGAATAAAAGGAGGGGAATTCATGTTAATTAACATCCTATCTAAAATACACACATCCTATGCATTACCATGCACACATAACAAAGGAAGTTCATGTTCATGTTTAATATTCATTAAACCCAAATCAAAAGAATATGTGTGTGAAAAAGATCAAAATAAAAGTAAAGTGTGTGCCTGCATATTGAGAAAGTAGATGGTGCATGTGTAATTTCATGACCCACACTCATTTAACCTAAAATATTGATACAAAACAATAGTGTGTGATCAGGTTAACAAACTTCATGTTATACATGCATGCCATCATGCATGAACACATGAAAGTGTATGAAGTCATTGAGATATCCAAAAACAAGAATTTTAGACGCCATGAAATCCATGCATGAAGTAGATAATAATTGAGACTGAAGCCGAATAGAATTAAAGAAGATATTATATATGATTTGACAGTTTATGAGAATCTAAGAATATAGAACATGCTGATATTTTTCAAGATCACTATTTAATATTAATATTCTTGAAGAAGTTGTGTACAAAACATGCACACATAAGTTAGGTCGGGTCTTCATTAGAAGAAGAGAGAATTTCCCAAAAATTATCGAACTAAGGACTGATCAGAAAAGTGATCAGTGTTTTTCAGAATGGCCAATTGACCTTACCAGAGGCTGTTGAATATTCTTGAAGAGATACAAAGGAATGTGTGATTTATAAAGCCTATGTGAGAAGAGCATAAGATCTATCAACAATGTATTAAAAGAGATCAAAGAAGGAAGTTTCGTGTGTGAATCGAGTGCTAGAAGAACCCTGTGTGATTCATAGAGGAGAAGAAGACTTTAGTGATACTCTGGAGCAGGCTAGTGGGACTCTGGTAAAACTGTGGGAAGCAGTATAAATAAACTCCTGTGAGAATCAGGAGAGATACAATGGGACTCTATATCAACCTTTTTAATTGGTAATAATATTATATTGGGGAACCTGTGTTGAGGATAATAACTAGCACATCAAAGAGTATGTCTTTAAACTGAACCATGTAAATCCTTGTGTTTAGTGGCTTTACATTTACATCATCATTTGAGGTAAGGATGAAAGACACAAGAATAGTGGATCGAGTCTCTAACCATCCATAGAGGTTTAATTGAAAAGAATCAATTAATGAAAATATTTAATGGGATCACTGATTCACCCCATACCCCTCTCAATGATTTACAGTGATCTAAGAAATTCAATTGGTATCAGAGTGAGGTTGACTCTAAAAGATCCAAGGGAGTCTTTATGATGTGAATATTTTAGAAAATTAGAGAGAAAAATCAAATGGAGATATTATACAAGACTGATAAAAATAGAAATAAGAAACAGGAAAGGAAGATAAATAGGAAGCTTACTACTAATGGGGAGACACCTTCTACTGAAGGCAATTTAAAAGGTACAACATGTAATAATTCTTTTTATTTTTACTCTTATGATGAATCCTATTCAAGATATGATGATGATAGATCAGAAAGTGTTACTCAGTGTGTGATCAAATAAAATCTCAAGAATATCCCTATATAAGTGGCAAGACACATTTTTAAAAGTATCAAAGTTCTTCAAGATGAAAAATAACAACTGTAAGAAGAATCTGACTCCAAAGAAGAGGCATTGGCTAAAAGGGTTGGCATATCCAACACTCCCACAATACTTGTGAATGAAAAAGTGGAAAAAATTTCTATTTTTAATTACATATACGATAAATTCCCAAAAAAATTCAAATATGTATTTGTGAGAAGGAATTATTTTTGATTGTATTTGTAGAAGCACTCCATGAATTAGAAAAATTGCACAATGTTTTTTATGGTTGTCAAAGCAGCTAAACTAGAAGAAAAAGATAATAAGGTAAAGGATCTTGAAAGTTATTTACAAGAATTAATAAATGTTCTTAAAGAACAAATGAAGAGTATGAATGAAAATTTGGAAAGTAAGATGAGATCTGTTGAGGATGAGAAGAACTCCATCAACATGAAGTGTTTAGAGTTGGAGGTGAAATTGAATAATCAACAATCACTCCAAGATGGATCTTCCCAAGCAACTAAAATAAGAGATACTACCACTCAATTTCGAATTGAGGAATATAATTAAAATAGGAATATAAAATAATCCTCTAATACAATAGAAAAATCCTCTAAGAAGAAGGTATTCCACAACCCAATCATTTCTATTTCTACTAATGAATTTACATCTGTAGGTACAGGTTCAAATATAAAATCTGGGAAGATGTGGATTGATAAAAATGTTAATACATCCATAAAAACTTTAAGTATGGATACTGGGATGATTAATAAAAATAAATCCCCAATGGATGCTCTAAATAAAGACAGACAATTCTAGAAACAACAAAGCACTGAATATTTCCAGACTGACACTACAAGAAAAAGAAAGAGATTTATTGGCTACTATTGGTGCTGGAAGTTTGGGAATCAGGCCAATTATTTCTATAATAATAAGTCATCATATGAAAATTATGGAAGGCCTACATTCAGGGAATGTAGATGTGAATTTAAAAAGTATCCGAAAAATCTGAAAAACAAAACACAAATAAAAAAGAATATATC
Source organism: Viscum album (assembly GCA_963277665.1). Classification (NCBI taxonomy): domain Eukaryota; kingdom Viridiplantae; phylum Streptophyta; class Magnoliopsida; order Santalales; family Viscaceae; genus Viscum; species Viscum album. The sequence continues at coordinate 2,088,364,676 of OY728132.1, forward strand.
AGTCAAGAATAGATTTGAATATCCTGAAGACTTATGTGATAATTGTTACAGAAGTGGTCACAGTTATAACGAGTGCTGGTTTTGTCCTACCATGCCTAATTCATATGTTGATAAGAAGCATAGAACATGAAAAATAAAGAGAAAGAAAAATAATTGAAAATAATTCCATTGGGAATATGAAAAACACTGAAGTCAAGAAAATAGTGAAAGAGACTATTCCCAATTAGAAGTTTAAGACATATTCCAAGAATTTCATCTCAATCAAGAAAAGATTTTTATATTGTGAAAATAAAGTTCATACTAGGGATCATTACAAACAAGCCATGGAAATAAATGGAAGAAAGTGGAAATTGAATAGAGAATCAATCCGTAAAATGATAGGATTTACTGAAGACATTCCCGAAGATAATAAGTTTCCTAAGAAAGGTAACTTAAAGACAATAATGAATCCATGTGGAAGATACAAATTAGAAAATTTTAAGAAGGTGTGTTTAGTTATATAGACTAATAAATTGAAAATTGTTAGAGAACTATAAAGAGATGGAGATGAAGTACTAGCTAAATAAATAACAAAGGGGAAACAGGTCATTCCACATGAAGGAGAATTCGAATTTCCTGAGAGTTTCTCAGCACATGACAACCCAAGTGTCTCACAAAAACTATGTGGACGGTTCCAGAAGGCTGGGAATCATGAAAAAAATGTATAACTATTTTACCAGGTCAAATAGAGATGCTGAAATTTAAAAACATTAACCAATGGAAGCTACTTCACTATTAGCATAAGTAAGGACAAACAATCCACACAAGTTAAAGGTGAATGGAAGTAAAGGGTCTATGCTGATAATGAAAGATCAGAATGTCAAATGGATATAAGACACCAGCATGAAGAGTACCAAGCACATTAGAGCTACAAGGAAAGGTGTTCTTGGGTTGAGAATAAATTCTCAGCCATATTTCTCCCTTTAAGAAGCTCACAAGTGTTCCATATTATTACCTTATATTTTTTTTGTATATGGGTGCTTACATTATAGGGAATTAAAGGTTAATGTCACTCTTAATATGATAATGGAATGAAAAAAATTAGAGAACAACAGGTTGGACTCACTATTCATGATTTGATAATTACTTGAAATGTACCATAGTGGAAGATTATCAACATGAATATCTTGGAGATTATTTGATGATATTTTCCACCAGGGTAAATCAAAGGAATTTCACCCCTTTAAGGGGAGAAAATATGAAGGTGATGATATCAAGGATTATGTCATGACAAATATTGAAATTCATATCATCTCAAGAAGCTGAAACATGAGGTATTCCAATCACATTTTCATACCTTATTCTTAATTTTATTTATCATGTCAATTATGGGGGAGTTCTTGATTGATGAAAAGATGGGATAAAAAGGGAAGATTTATCTTTTCACTTGAACTTTTTAATATGTTTGGTGAATTATATATAGGATTTAGCATTTCATTGATAAATATGATTATCTCCAACCCCTTAGTTAAGAATTGATACACTCTGAGCATGACTTCACATGTATAGTTATTTATGGATATAATTGAAAACCTTGGTCATATATCTCTTGTTTTCAACACCGGGTTACCCCATGTAGACTTAGAGTTGATTAACTAAAGGCTCTTTGCTAAGTGAACCATTTGACGTCATCCCTCACTCAGAAATATTCAAGAATATATTTTCTTTAATGGGAGGAGAACGTGTTTTTAAGAATACCCCACTAAACCTTTTCATTTGGTTTCCAATAAGGGGGAGAAAATATTGGCACACATATTTACCAATACAAAGTGTTCTTAGGTGATATTGATAGAAAAATACAATGGGGGAGATTATTGAGAATATTATAGCATTTGTTGTCAATAAGGTGTCAATATGTGTATAGAAAGTCCATGATTGAAGTTGTGATGATGATTGAAGTGGTGATGCTTAAAGTGATGTTGTTGTCTCAGAGAAAAGGCCACTTTGATTATGAATTTTTTTGGTTGAAAAGTAATGTCTATAGTTGTTGGTTGAAAATAGTGATAAATGAGATGGGAATATCTCATTGGTATCAATCTGATGAAGTGGTTACAAATATAATGATTCCGGGAGAATTGTTATGGATTCATAGCATTGGTTTCCATGCTTGGGAAATTCTCCATATTATCATAGATCAAATGCTTGATAGAGATGATCATCAATGAAGAATACATGTGCTAAAGGAGAACACATTGTTTATTACAATGATACCATGAATAGTGTTAAGGAATGAGGAATAAAGAAGAATCCATACATTATCCATGGTTGGATAAAAGAGGAATATTGAAGATCATGGATTTTTTATTAAAAAAAGAAAATAAGGATGATGTTTGAAGATGAAGAAGGGGAAATGAAACATGCAAGGGATTAGTATGTTTATTTAGAATATAGTAAGTGCATTTCCCATGCATGGGGTTTGAATGAAGATGGTGGCCATGGACTACTATTGTACTGGACAATTGGTTTTTAACCAAGTATATTTTATCATGCACTTACATAAAAAACTATAGGCCAACCATGCAAGGCCAACCGAGGTCCTCAAACTTAGGCACATGCGGGTCCTGAGGGTCAACCTCACCTAAGGTAAGCCTCTAGGCTAGACTACAAGAGTCATGAGAGGGATGTGTATAAGCCTGCTAGGGTGCATGGGAGAACCAACACAACGTGCCACCGTGTAGGGTGACACAGTGGCAGGAAGCATAGTGGGAACATAGAGAGTTCCCTCAAGAATCAGTGTGGGGCGACACCGGAGGGGGGATAAGAGTAATCTGGAACTAAGTTGACGTGGCTTGATACTTAAACCACGAGGTAGCCGCATGTTTGTTTCGATGTGGGACAAGTTTTTAACCCAAAGAAGCAATCCCCATTGTCCATCTGATCTCGTGCGAGATCAGGACCGCACACTTCACCCCACATCCTGTGATATAATTTGGGCCATCCATCCACCCATGACATGTTTATTTAAGCTGGGACTATCTCATAATCTCACACAATGTCATCTTCAACCTTCAGACCTCTCAATGCTCCTGCAAGACTAAATTGATTTTGCTCCACCACGATTGATCTCCGACCATCATTGGCGATCACAACTCTTGTAGTAGGATATTATATACTTAAAAAACACATAAATTCAATGATATCATCCTTCATGCTATGAAACACAAATATTAATGAATGGACGGGGAAAAAAAGTTTCTGATGGCCATTACATCTCGAGTGTTTGAAATTTTCCTGAGACTCTCGATGCATGAGCGTGTTCTTGAATTCTTTAAAGAAGATAGAAGGTCAAGAGTTTGAAAAAGAAACAACCAATATATTCACCATATCGTATCAGCGGTTTAAAATATTTGAAGCTGTAGATATCAGTTATTGAAAGAATTGAATCCCACAACATATCATAGAGATTTCAGTGCTCATACTCTACCTATAAAAGAAGGAGTCCCTCAACTCATTCGAGTTGTTAAAAAAATTGAGAAAAGATCATGTTTTCCAAAAATAAGGCAGCGAAACAAGAGAGTTTCTGTGCATCCCTACTATGTGAAGAAGAAGAACCGCATGCTTTCAGTAGGTTCTATGCACACATGAATCATACTTGAGAAGGAGAATAGTATTCACACCATCTTTGAAAATAAACCAGAGAGAATCCGACAGGTTCTTTCAAACCCTCATTTAGTCCTTGTGAGGAGAATCCCATGTGTATACAACTGGTGCACTTTCACCCTTGTTGTACTACACAAATACATAACCTAGGAACCATTCCTTGGTTATGTGAAGAATATTCATGCGTACCTATTGTGTGAAGAAGAATAACTTGTTCTCCTTAGGTTTTCATGAATAAGAAGTTCCAGGTTTGAGTTTTGTTGAAGAAGGAGATTGGATGTTAAGGGTAGTACATGTTGGGATATTCATGTATGCTTTATTTAAAGAAACACCAGGATTTGAGTGTTTTCATAAAATGGTGAAGCATGTACCTGCATTAGTTGTTCACATGAACCCATGTGCATGATTTGAAGAAGGCCGAAACACTATGTGTACACACTTGAAGAAGGAGGAGAGAAGAACAATGCACATATACACTTCCCTCTAGAGGAGAAAATCTCATACACTAACCACCCATGTACCCATTTGGGTTGTGTGTGAAAGAAGAAAAAAGGAGGGGAATTCAAGTTTCTTAACATCCTATCTAAAATATACATACATCCCATGCATGTCTATGCACACATAACAAAGGAACTGTATGCACATGATTAATATTCATTGTTCCCAAATCAAATGAATAAGTGTGTTTGAAAAATATCAAAAGAAAATTAAAGTGTGTGTGGGAATATTGAGAAATAAGATGGTGCATGTGTAATTGCATGTCTCACACACATTGAACCCAAAAATATTGATAAAAATGAATAGTGTGTGATCGTGTTGACAAACTATATGTTATACATGCATGAAATCTTTCATGAACACTTTCATGTGTATGGAGTTGTTGAGATATCCAAAAAACAAGAAGTTTGGATGCCATGAAATCTATTCATGAAGTTGATGAGAATTGAGACTAAAGCCAAAAATAATTAAAGAAGATCATATATCTGAGTTGACAGTGTTTGAGAATCCAAGAAGAGAGACATTGCTGATATTGTGCAAGATCACTCTTGCATATTAATATGCTTGAAGAAGTTTTGTACACCACTGGAACACATAAGTGAGCACATGTATTCATCATAAGAAGAAATAATTGACCGAGCATTGTATCACTGAGAACTTATCAGATTAGTGATCAGAGTTATTGAGAAAGGCCAACAGACCTTACCAAAGGATTTTGAATATTCTTGAAGATATACATAGGAAAGTGTGATTCAGAAAGCCTATGTGGGATGACCATAAGATCAATCTATAGTGAATTAAGATAACTCAAAGAAGTAATATGCTTGTGTGGCTCAAGATTTAGAAGAACCCTGTGTGATTATGGGAGGAGAAGAATAATTTAGTGAGACACTGGAGTAGGACATTAGGACTCTGGTAACACTATGGGAAGTAGTATAAAGAACCTCTTGTGGGACTCAGGAGAGATACAACGGGACTCTGTATCCACCATTTTAATTGATAATAAGATTATAGTATAGAATATATGTTAGGGAGAATAACCAACACAGCAAGGAGTAGGTCTTTGAACCAAATCATGTAAATCCTTGTGTTCAATGGATTTACATTTACAGTATCATTCGAGGTAAGGCAGAGAGACACAAGAAGAGTGAATTGAGAATTTAAACATCCATAGAGGTTAAATTTAAATTAATCAATTAGTAAAAATATTTAATTGGATCACTGATTCACCACCTCCCCCTCTCAGTGGTTCACACCGATCCAAGCACTTTAGAGATGAAGAACTAAGGTTATTTTATCTTGATTATATTCACATTCAAGGGAAGAATAGTCAGTTATTTGGTAAATGAGCCTTGATTTGATGACATACAAATCGTGGGATAAGGAGTTGGGTCGTGCGATTATGTAATATGAAAGTATAAACCCAGTGGGTTTTGATGTGACTAAGCTCTATAGTGGGTAAAGAACCTATGATAGGGTTCTTAGTTGTTAACTCTACCTTTAGAGGAGGATAGTGATAATTGTAATGGTTTTAGAAAAAAATACTAGTTGCATTTGGGTAAGTGTGAATATGGTTGTGTGTGATGCCCAATTGATTTTTTGATTGGTGAGTGTGCCATGTTTGGTTCATTGAGAATTGCCTAGGTTCTAGGAGAATATAGGATATACGATGATGCTGATGTATTTTCTTATTTTTTGACTAATAAGAAGAGATTTACCATATTTTAGTAGGGTTTGAAATGAGATCACACTTGATATATGACATGGGATGAGGTGAAACCTTATGGTTAGTCTAAATGAAAGAAACAATGTTAATAGTGAGGTGCTTGAGGGAATAGTGGCTCCAGGTTTTGATGAGAATGTGAGGTGATTCCCTAAGACATGTGGTGACATAATGGATATATTATAGTATCGTGATATGGTCAATATAAGCATGTTTATTGACAAGGGTTGTCAGGATGGGTGAGTGTGGCATGGGAGGAGAGATATGAATGTAATGTTAGAACCTATTGGGTGTTATTATAGAGGTGTAGTGTAAGGAAATAAATATACTGGGGAGTGTACCATTCAATATTGGATGGTGTGAGCCTCATTATAGATGATATTTTAGTGAATATTGTGAATGAACTTTTTAGTGATCCAAGAATAGGTGGTGATTGATGTTTCAAATTGGATCTCGAATGTGAGAGGAATAGTCACATTAATTTATTATATATTGTTATTGATGGATCATAGGAAATGAAGATCAGGTGTTTGGGATTCGGGACTCTCGTCACTTCCTTCTTCGCTTCGATTGTGCCGATGATCTAGCTTTGGCATGGTCCAAAGGTCTGCGCTCTTGTGATGGGTCTTGATTCATCTTCCTCATATGGAGTTATGAGTTCCACTAGAAATTTGACACACTAATCGCAACAATTTGGGTAAGCTTCTCATATCTCCCCCTTCCATTCCAAAATCCCACTATTCAGAAGATGCTGGGTAACCTTGTCGGGAGATTCATTGCCTTAGAGGAGAACTCTCTTTCCCTGTGTCATCTGATAGCTCCCCAAATCTATGTGGAAGTGGATATTTCAAAGCCCCCGGTGGACATTGTTTGGATTGAGGTTGGGGAAGAACTCCGTCTTCAATAACAAGTGGTCTTTGAAAATTGGTTCGATTTCTGCAGTTCATGTTTTGATCTCCGGCACCTATAATATAATTGTCATTTTCCTCATAGCTTGGATAAGTCAAGGGTCCCTACTGGAAACCCACCAAATAGTGGTGTTCCCCTTGGTTTGGAGGCGTGACCATTCCTTTCTAGCCCACAGGTGAATTTAGTGGCGATGGAGGGGGAGCCCGCTTCTCCTCTTCTGTAATTATTGGGATGTCAGATGTTGTTGCTCCTATCTTTCCTGGTCTGGATGGTTAGGATGCAGGTCTTAGCATAGCCCTGGTTAAGGCTGTTCAACGGGATCCTCTATAAAGAAATCCCTAGGTTCCAGATGTCTCCAATTTTTTGAGGGTTTATTTGGGTATTGGATCTCCTACGATGCTAGGATATTCAGGACAGGCTGATCCTAGCTCGATAAAGGATGCTTCTCCTGTTCATGTCCTTGGTACTAACTATGTAAAGTCTTCTTAAAGGCCTATATGTCATAAGTCTTCCTATGTGGAGGCTATACGCATAAGAATTGTTGTCACTGAATGCGAGGCCCCCAGGTTGATCCAATTCCAAGAAACATTTCAAGACCGAGAAGAGTGGCGCCAACTATGAATCTGAGTAATCATTTTGAGAGTCTGGTGAACTAAGGGCCTACTGAGGAGGCAGAACAGGTGGAAATATTCATTAAGAAGTAGGGGATTCCATGGGAGGAGTCTAGGGATGAATTATCCAGTCACTTTTCAAGAGTTAGGGCTCAGTAATTCCAAGATAGTTATGTTTATAGCTCAAGGAAGAGGAAGGGATAGTGAGGAGGCAAGAATGACCGAAAAGACTATTCTTATCTGCCTTCACCAATGAAGAATCGATATTCTAAGAAGTTGAAGGCCCAAATTATGTAAGTTACTCCAAACTGTAATAGTAATGCTGTTAGTGCTGAGACTATGGTATCCGGGGCTGATTCTGATAGGAATGTCCCACAAAATATAGGCATGGATTTTTTTCAACCTTTGGAGCTGCTTCTGCATTCCGAAGAAGTTATGGAGGTGGATTCCCTTATTCTTAATGTGACCAAATAAGATGGTGACAAGATGATGCTAAGGACAATTCGGTTGGACACAAATTGAGAGCATACTGATTGGATTTCCAATAATAATCTAATCTTGGTCAGAGGCTTCAATGCTGGTAGAATCAACCAAGAGGATTTCATGCAAGCATGGGACAAAATAGCATGACACTTTGAAGAACTTATATAAGATAATCTAGAAACACTGGTAATCTCTCTCTTGGAATCTCCTCAAGGATAAGCATGTAAATAGGCTTAAGTATTCCTTTAATAACTTTGTTTTCTCTTAGGGTTTCTCACTTTTACCTTAAAAGTGTCTTCTGGTTAAAAATAAAAATTGAATTTTGATGGAGAATGAAATTGGTCATGATCTGAGAGTGATCTGGATTTGAAATGTGATGGATATCATTGAAAGAGTATAATATAAGGTGTGGGTTGTGAAAAATCAACTTTTATATTCCTCTAAGTTATAGGTTTGTATTTTAGTTAGGATGTTTAAATGATTTTGTTATGCATTAAAAGAGTTAAGGAATAAATATTAGGTGATATGATAGTGTGTCTATTAATATAGTCAAGTGTTTTCAAGAAAGGTTGTCTAAAGGAGGACCAAAAAGTATTTTCACTTGTAATTGGGCATGGTGAGGTGGAAGTCTCACCAAGAATATTGATGGAAAATTGATAATTATTTTTAGTAGGTGATTCCTATGGTGGGGAGAACCATAGTTTGGTTTCATAATTTATGAGTTGATTTTGATACTAGGGAGAATCATAAGACTGGGATAGATTCATTAATGGAACTGTGGTATCTCAAGATAGATGAACGTGGTTGTGTTTCATCTCGATATAGGCATTGGTGATGAGTGGGAAGCTTGGGTTTTTGTGAATACTATTCCCTTTATGTTTCTAATGGTATAAGAAAATATCATTTGACATTCTAGGATAGAACATGAGTGGTTAACAGTGAATTGATGAATGAGGTTGGTCAAGAATGATTTTGGGAGGAACACTAAGCCTTCTCAGGGATGATAAGTGTTATGGTGTGGAGTTTTTAATGAATCCTATTAATATAGGTTTTGAAATTTAAAGGAAATTTTAATTTCTATTATTTATATAGAATACATTATGATAATAAATATCAATATTGATATTTAGAGGGTTGGAATATCTTAAACATAATTTTTTCAGATGTATTTAGATTCCTAGGAGGTTTTTAAGGGATCTGGTGAGTGTTAGTGTAAAGACCCCGACCCTAGTATCCTAGAGATGGTGGCTTATTTTATTACATTAGAATAATAAATAATGAAGTCCCATTATGAAGGATATAATAGTATAGTAGCTTTGGAAAACTAGATACAAACATAATTATTACATTACAAATTGAAATAAAATACAATACAAAAACTCATTTGGAAACATCCCTTTTCTACAATATTATACCTCTATGTCAATCATAATATATTTCTTGGAATCCTGTGGAAATAATAATAATAATAAATTGGTTATTTAGGATGCTCTGTAAGAGTGATAAAGTGGTAGAAGAAAAAAATTATAAGAAGGAAAGGTGAATAACTAAAAATACATTCCATCAAATCATAATCTTGAGCATAATATGACAAGAATAAAAGATGATCAAATAATTCCATATAAATAAAATGACAATGAATGTTAACCATGGATATTATAATAGTCAAATAATAATATGTATTATCAATAACAAATTTCATATTGAGGGAATGAATAATATGGGACATCATTAACATACCACCAAGGCTTCTGCTAAGACACCATATGTAATTGGGTAACACATCATCTAATACCCAAACTAATTTCCCTCATGAGACCTATCGATGCCTTGAGGGGATATAGTGAACCCCTCCCGAAATATACCAAGTCCAATTAATTACTCCTATGAAATGGATGAAACATAATCAATGTATAAATTCATATTGAAACTCTCATATGAAATGTAAATAATTTCCTTAATTCGTAAAGATAATGATAAAATATCCAAAATAATATGTATAATGGTATAAATATTATTCATCCTCAGTAAAAATTATCATATTCACTAATATATGGTAGATGATATCATAATATATCAACCTCAATTAAGAATAAAAAATTAACATAAGGGTTATCCATTGAAATAAATGGGAATCTTAATCATGTCATAAGGAATAACAAATCAGAATATCATAATGGTGTCCATCGAAGAATGGATTTCAATAATAAATGGATATTGATACGGTAAAATAGGAATATATAATGATAATTTATGTCCAAATATAGCGAAACAATGTAAAAATAGTATTTAAGAAACTTTAGAAATAAGCCACTTCAGTGTGGTTTAAGGGAAAATAAAAAGAGTCTTTAATAAGGACAAAAGAATATTAATTTACATAAAACAATAAATGAAATAAGATAGTTTTTCATGATAAAAATAGTGAATTTATAAAAATATTGTTATCTTAAAACAAATTATGGAGTGTGCTTTAAAATGGGTAAGAAATTGGGAAGTTCCCTTTAATTGGGCTTGCTTATCGGGAGGAATTGAACATGGAAGTTAAAAAATCATGTATTTCCCTGAAAATGAAATAAGAATTGATATTGGTAAATATATTTGTAACATAAAAAATTTGGTAGGATTAAATAATAATAATTATTAATTACATTGGGTTAAAGAGAGATAAAACATAACTCAAAGGAAAATAGAGGTTCGGGAAGAAACCCTTACCTTATGTATGAAATTGTTCCGAACATGCACTTAATATAATGGATAATGAATTAAAATTCATTAATAATTTAATTAAGAAGCTAATAAAATTTTATTTTATTTATTCTAAATTTATTAAGTTCATTTATGGCCTTTTTGATGTGTTATAATATTTAATTTCATCATCCGGGAATGTTCGTTTCTGTGAGTTTTGTGTTTGGTTCACTTGTATACATATATGAAAGATCATATAAAATGGTAATATATATCCATAATTGAAATTATAATTTTTAAGGAAATTAAATATTATTAAATGGTCTTATATATCATATTAGCTCCAGATATGAGGACGATTAATTATATAAAATGATAATGATAACTGTTTAGATTATTTTGGCGTTTTTTTATCATGATACACTAGTTTTGTTTTATTAATTATTATTATGAATATATACTGGTTAAAAAAATAAATAATTTTTAATATAAAATTTTTAATCCTTTTTAACCATTATAATTGTTTAATGAATAGTCTTGAAGGAGTCATTATAAAATAGAAGTTCATCATCCACGAAGGTGGTGAATCAACCCCTCAAGAATGATATTTTAATTTTTAGAAAAACGGAAGAGAAGAGAATTTATGGTGGATATAAAATTAACTTAATAAAATTATATAATATTTATGATACTATATTTATTATGTTTATTTGGGAAAGGGGTTAGGTAAGGATAAAAAAATAAAAGAAATTTAAAGAGAGAGGGAAGGTTTTACCTCTCGAGTGTTGTCTCCATGAGAACCTCCTTAAAGAAATTATAAATGGTATTTTGGTGAGGCCATAAAGACTATAATGTGGGGAAGAGGTTTTGGATAGAAATTGGTTAGAATATATAAAATCTACAAATCTTATAATGTGTGAGGATAAGAGGTGGTGAGGGGTGATAGTTATAGTAGACGAGTGGGCTGTTTTTTGATTATTTTATTCATTATTTTATTATTTTAGACCATGACTATAAATAATGATGATTAACAAGAATAAATATAATAAGGAGAGAAGTATAGTTCTATATAATGGTTCTTACATCATATTTACAAAAAAAATGACTAAAAAATTCATTTATTTATCTTATTTCATAAATTATCATATTTCACTATTCACTAAAAATTCAACTATTTCGAAAAATTCCAAAAAATTCACCCTAATTTTTTTTCAACATTTATAATTAAGAAATTGACTCTATTTTATGAAAATAATATCCTAAATATGAGAATTTAATTTTTAATTAAAATCATAATTTATTTGAAAATATCGATTTTAAAATTATAACTAATTTTATGACAAATTGAAAAATTAATTAATAATAAAATTATCTTGTACTTATAAGAAAAAAAATATTAATTTATTATTATATTATATGAAAATAAATTTTATTTTAAATAATTATATTTTTTATAAAATTATAAATAAATATTTACATTTCCCATAAATACTAATACATAAATTATTATTTTTAAAACATTTATGTACTTATTCTATGATATAAATATATTATATCTTCATTCAGAAGATGCCTAAATCTTATTTATACTTTTATAAGTGAGGTTACTATTATATTAGCTGAATTACTATTCATAATGGTCACATTACTATTGTAACATGCATGTTAATATTTTATAGTATATCATGGTTTTAAACTTGGTGTTGTGTGCAATATAAAATATTGAAGATGTGAAATTTAAATGAGAAATACCATAATATATTGGGGTATTTCATTATTCTCTCATTCAAAAAATTCTGTCCTCATAATTTCTATAATGTCACCTCATAAAAATATTTTGGTAGTTCATCACCATGATTACCAATAGTTTCCACATCGCCTGTTCAATTTTGTGATTTTTCAAAAGTAACTTTACCAGATAAGTCATATGATTCCTAAAAAAATATTATCTAGTGTCTATAATTTAGATAGGATCTTTATAGTAAGAAAAATTTGGTTCTAGTTCTATTCCTTCATACATTAGTACATGTGTTGGGTCGTGCATTTTCTTACTTAATAATGAGATGTAGAACATGTCATTTACTTTAGAAAGAGTAGGTAGAATCACCCAACGATAAGACACATCTCTAATTTTCACAAGAATTTAAGAATGTGTGAGATACTTAGGGATTACTTTCCATTTATTTCTAAATCTTATAACCCCGTTCAATAGAGATACCTTCAATAATACATGATATCCTACTTGAAACTCCACATTTTTCATCCAGTTATCGGCATAGCACTTTTTTCTACACTGAGATGATTTGATATGATACTCAATAGTATTTAACCTTTTCATTTTCATTTCAATATGTTTTGGGTCTACATGCTTTCTTTTACCAACTTCACCCCAACAAGTTGGTGTATGACATCTTTTTTCATATAATGCCTCATATGGAGCCATTTGAATACTATAATGGAAATTATTATTATTGAAAATTCTACCAATGTTAAATACTAATACCATATACCTCAAAATTCAAGTGATCATGATCTCAACATGTCTTCTAATGTTTGGATCATCCTTTTAGACTACCCATCGGTTTGAGGGTGATAATAAATACACAAATAAAGCTCAACATCCAAATATTTCCGAGGGATTTTATATAATTTTGATGTATATCATGGATCAGAATTAGACTCAATTGAAATAGGTGTTTGATAAATTCTTATAACTTCATTGATATAGATTTTTTAAAGATGATCCAATATAAAACCCTCCCTAATATCAAGTAAATGTGTATATTTGGAAATTCAATCAACAATTACCCATATTGAATTATTCTTTCTTAGAGTCTTTGGTAATCTAGTGGAATAATATATAGTAATGTCATACCATTTCTATGTAGAAATATGTATATGTTTCATGAATCCCCTACGATTTTTTCTTTTTGCCATCACCTATTGAAAAACTAAACATATTGATACATAATCAACAATTTCCCGCTTCATATTATCCCACAAAAAATGTTCCTTCACATGTCTATACATATTAGTGATGCCAAGGTGTATAAATAAATTTGAGCTATTAGAATCATATAATAATTCCACTTTTAGCTAGGTTATATAGGGAACACAAATCCTCTTCACAAATTTCAAAATTCCATCTCCATATAGAAAGTATAACAATTTCACCTCATTCACACCATTAATTTTCTTTATAAAATTCTCATCATCAGACTGAGAACATTTTATCATTTCTAATAAATGTTGGTTGGAAAAAATTTGAAAAAATAGTGATGTTTCACAATCCTTAATAATTACCATATCCATATTTACAAGATCTATGTACATAGAATTCTCGTCAATCATTATTCTATTGGGAACTCCAAGATCCTTCCTGCTCAATTCATATACTACCTTATTTTCCTCCCCTAGGTGGTATTGTATTAAAAAATCATAATCCTTGAGTATATTGAGCCATTTCCTTCACCCATGTTGAGTTCTTTTTGTGAAAAGATATATTTTAAACTCTTGTGATCCATATATATCTAACATCTTTCACAATAGAGATATTATCTCAATATCTGCAGAGTAACGATTACAGATGCTAACTCAAGATCAGGAGTTGGAAAGTTATGTTCGTGATTTTTAATTGTCATCATTCATATAAAATAACTCTATCATTATACATAAGGACATAATCAATGCCAACAAGCTTGTACCCTAGTGGTTCAGGCTCCTGCTTGGCATCCAAAAGACCCAAGATCAAATCCAGGTGGGGGAGAATTCCCGAGCTACTATAGCAGGTCACTGTAGTAGTACTGTAGCAGTGGTGACTATAGCAGTGGTATCACTGTAGCGGCGAAAGACTGTAGCAGGGTACTGTAGCTGCGCGGGTACTGTAGCAGTACTGTTCACCGAGGGGTCCTTTGGGCCAAAAAATGGGCTTTCTAGCCCTGTATGTAGGACACTTGGCCTTGGGCCTTCGGGATATATAATGGGTCACCCTCTACCCAGTCTAAAGAGGTCTTTTCTTTAATAATAAATTGAGGCTTTGGCCCCAACCTTTAAAAAAAATAAGGACACAACCAATTACTTTCTTTGATGTATCACTATAAATAAAAAATACACCCTTTCTTGACAGTGGAGTCAAGATCAGAGCATTCTTGAATCTCTACTTCATTTCTTCAAAGCATTATTAAAAATATTTTTTCCAAATAAATATAACCTCATTATGAGTAATCTTGGTTAATAGGTAATCTAATTGGGAAAAATTATGAATGAAACACTAATAGTAACTTGATAAACCAATAAAACTATGTATCTCAATTATGTTTGTTGGTGTAGGCCATTCTTGTACTTCCTTTGTCTTCATAGTATCAACTGAGATTCCATATTTGGGGATAATATGGCCATAAAAATAAAATTTTTGAATCTATAATTCACACTTTCTAAACTTCCCATATAACTCCTTTCTTCTAAGAGTCTCCGTAACAATCTTCAATTTTTTCTCATAGCCCTAATATATTTTCAGGTACACCAAGATATCATCAATAAATACCACAACAATGTTATAAATACATTCCTCGAATACTCTATTAATTATATCCATAAAAATATAGGGCTCATTAGTCATTAATGATGGAATTACTATAAACTCGTAATGTCCATTAATTTTTGAAAATGATATCTTTGGAATATCTTACCTCTTTAAAAACAATTGATAATATCCATAATGAAGATCAATCATTGAAAAGTATTGAGCTCCATGAAGTTGTTAAAATAATACATCAATGTGAGGCAAGAGATACTTGTTCTGTATTGTAATAACATTGATCTCCCTATAGTCAATTCACATCCTCATAGATCTATCTTTCTTCTTAATGAAAATAATATGATCTCCCCAAGGTAAAACACTAGGGTGTATAAACCCCTTATCACTCAATTCTTATAGTTGTTTCTTTTACTCTATTAATTTTACTATGGAAATTATATAGGGAGTCATTGATATAGGTATATCATAATGGATTAAATTGATAAAAAAATCAGTTTCCAGCATTAGAGGATGTGTAGGTAAATCCATTGGAAAATAAATCAATGTGTTCTTGCACAATAGGTACATAATCAATTTTAAGACCAAAATTTTCATCATTAGGCTTTATCTTCTTTTCTTCTCTCAGAATTTCATCAAGAAGAGTTAATAGAGGTCGAACCAGATATGGACCAGATGATTAAGTCACCCCTCTAATGATGATAAATTCCACATCTTCATCACAAATCATAATTTCATTTTCTTTATGATAAAATTTTTCATTATTATTCAAAATCCAGTGCATACAAAAGATTATATCAAAATCAACCATAGTTATGATAATAAAATCAGAAATTAGAGCACGTTTATGTATCAAAATAGGTATTGATTGACATTGATTTGTTGCAATAAGGTTTCCACTAAAAAATTTTACACATAAATCCCTTACTAAGGTGAATTAGAAATATATAATTTTTATATAAAAATAGGTAGATATAAAATAATTTGATGATCCAAAATCAAATAAATATTTATCTAAATTTGGGGAGATGATTAATGTACCCGCCACTACATCATTATGAAATTCAACCTTGGATGTTGTGACTACATAATCATGGCCTTGTTCACTTGTTCTTTTCTAGGTAATGTTCCATAGATTTATATGAAATTCATTTACATAGTGTCCCATATCCATATAGTTTAAGAATTGCACATTTCTAACATCTTTCTTCCCATTGAAATCAAGGGCATATTAGCCATTTTCTCCACACTTGAAACAAACTCCCAATCCAAATAGGCATGTTCCATTATGTTTCATTCCACATTTATTGAATTTTGGAAATTATATTCCTTCCTTCTTCCACTTTCCCTTATTTATTTTTCTAGAGTACCCAACATCCCTCTTCTTATATTTCCTCCCTTCGAAACCATACGGCTTGGAAAATTTCTTCTATATATTGATGAAACACAATAATATATCCTAAAATAATAATAATTTTTAGAAGTCTGGTGACTTTTTATAATTTGTTTCAGATTATCAAAACAATTGTCAATATTGATCCTTGGATTACGTATATAGTCCACATCATGCCTTTAAAACCTTGTTAAGTTATCTTCATTCAGAGAAACATTTTCATCATATTCCTATCTCAAAATCATGATTTATCTCTCCATATCTACTCTCTATTCAAGTGGGAAATGTTTTTACATGAAAATGTCCTTAAAATCTCCCCATTCAATATTTGAAAATTTATCATCCTCCTTTGTGGTTTGAATTAATGACCACCAATAATCTTCATCACCTGAGATATAATAAAATTCCTTGAAAAGATTTTCTCTTTTATTACTTACCAAAGTAAGAAATATATTTCCTGAAGTATTTATTCATTTATCAGCTACAAATGGGGATGTTGTTTCATTGAATGATGTGTGTTTTTTCAATTGAATCGGTCTAACATTGTTATAATATATTGTATATTGGTATTATCCATGAGAGTAAGGTTATTTAACATAATATAAGTTAGTTTTCTTAGTATAGTTATAAGTTTTTCATATCTAGTTACAGCTCTATCTCCAAAATCATTATCTTACATAGGATGTAAATCTATACATGGAATATAGATGTTGATATAGTTTCAATTCCTTCCACTAGGATCCATTTCTTAACAATGGAATACACTAGGATAGATTATGAATTTTAAAACAAGTGAAACACTTATTACTAATCTCAAAATCATAATCTTGTTTACCTTGATAATACTCTCAAAGAATATTATAGGGTTATGTTTCCCTAATCAATGTTTTCCAAAATCAAAATTCCAATGTTTCTACTAAACATTCTCTAATACCAAATATAAAGTCCTCGACCCCAATAACCCGAAACTGATGCCTTACTTTATTAAATTAGAATAATAAACAAGGAAATCACATACTGATGAACCAAATATTTTTGAATCTTTGGAAAACTAGACACAAAAATAATTGTTACGTTATGACATGAAATTAAATACAACCTAAAAAATCCTTTTAAAACATTCCTATTCTCCTAGATTATCCTTGAATGTCAATTATATTATACATCTTGTCATACTAGGGGAAAATAAAACACAATAAATTTATAATATAAGATTCTCCATATAAGGGTGAGAAAACACAGCAAGCAAAAAATAAATAACAAGGTAAGGTGAATAACTAAAAACACATGCCATTAAATTATAATATTGAGAAAAATAGGGAAGGAATAAAAGATGATCAAATAATCCCATATAAATAATCAAATGAGAATGAAAATTAACCATTAATATTCTACTAGTTGAATAATAACATTGATTATAATAAGTAATTTCATAATTAGGGAATTCATAATGCAGGACATCAGAAACACACCGTCAAGGCTTTGACTAAGACACCATACATATAGATAAAACATCAGCCAATACTCAAACTAGTTTGTCTCAATAAACCCACTGATGCATTAAGGGGATATAAAAGGCCCAACATGACACTTAATATGTCTAATTAATTCCTCATATTAAATAGGTGAAACATAATAAACATATACATTCATATTGAAACTAGCATATGAAATGTAAATATTTTCCCCAATCAGTAAACATAATCATAAACTATCCAAAGTAATATGGAAAATGGTATAAAGATAGTACATCACTATTTAGAAGAATCATATTCACTAATATATAAGATATGGTATCATAAGAGATCATTCTAAATTAATCATAATAAATTAACATATGGGTTACCCATAGAAAGTAATGGGTATCATAATCATGTCACAAGGCATAAAAATCAGCATATCATAATGGTATCCATGAAAGAATAGATTTAAATCACACATGGAAATTAATAAGGTAAAATAGGTATATATAATGATAATTTATTTCCAAATTAGGTTAAAATAAAAATAGTGTTTAATAGAATTTTGAAATGATCATCTTTTGTGCGTTTAAAGGGAAAATAAAAAAGGGCATTTGATGTAGACGAATACATATTTGTTTTCATAAAACCAAAAATGAAATAAGGTATTTTTTAATGATAAAAATAATTTTTTTTTAAAAAAATCTAGTGGATTAAAATATATTATGTAGTTTTTTTTAAAAAATGGGTAAGAAATTGCGTTATTCCCTTTAATCGAGCTTTCTTACCAGGAGGAATTGATAAGGGAACCTTATAAAACATAGATTTACCAGCCTGTAAAAGATGAATTGAGATAGGCACATATGTTTGGAAGATACACACATAATATAGATGTATTATATAAGAATAATTAATAATTAAATTAGGATAAAGAGAGGAAAAGCGTAACCTGAAGTAAAATGGAGGTTCGGGAAAAAACCCACACCTTATGCCTGAAAGTGTTCCGCATTTTAACTAAATGTCCTACATAATGATATTAAATTCATTAATAATTTAATTAATAACCTATTAAAAATTTATTTTATTTATTATAATTTTATTATGTTTATTTATTTTCTTTTTGATGAGTTATAGGATTCAATTTCTTCATTCAGTAGGGTTTATTTCCTTGGGTTTCATGATTGGTTCACTTGTATACATGTATGAAAGATCATGTAAAATGGGAATAGTTATCCATAATTGAAATTATATTTTATTAATGATATTCTAGAATATTAGTTGGTCTTATATATAATATTTTTTTAGATATCAGGATGATTCATTAGATTAAATGTTAATGATAACTATTTTCATTATTTTTTCATTTTTTAGATCATCGCGCACTAGTTTTGTATTATTTATTTATTTATTTATTATTATTATAATATAATAGTTCCATAATAATAAATAAGATTTAATATATGTTTTAACATCTTATTTATCCATTATAATGGTTTTATGACCTATATTGAATGCGACATTAGAAAGAAAAAAATCATCACCCACGATGGTTGTGAATCAACACCTCAAAGACAATGTTTTAATTTTTAGAAAAAAAAGAGAAGAGAAGAGAATTGTTGGTGGATATACCATTAAAATAATAAAATTATAGTATATATATGATACTGGAGTTATCATGTTACTTTTGAAATGGGGTTGATGGATGGATAAGAAAAGAAAAGAAATTGAAAGAGAGAGAGAGGGAACGTTTTACCTCTCGAATGTTGTCTTCTTGAGAACCTCCTTAAGAAACATTGATATTGTATTTTGGAGATAAAAAAAGGACAATAATATAAGAATAAGGTTTGGGATGGTATTTGGGTAGAATATTATCATGATTCATGTCTTATAAGGTGTAATGAGAAGAGGTGGCCAGGGGTTGTATTTATAGTGGAGGAGAGGGCTGTTTTTTTATTATTTTTTTCATTTTTTATTATTTTGTCTCAAGACTATCATTATTGATTATTAACATGAGTAAATTAAGGAAATTTAGAAGTATAGTTTGAGATAATGGTTCCTAAATCATCCATACATTTATAATGACTAAAAAATTCATGTATTTAACATATTTTGTAAATTATCGGATTTAACTATTCACAACAAATTCAACGATTTTAAAACATTACCAAAAATTTACTGTAACCATTTTTGAAATTATATAATTCTAAAATTGAATCCATTTTACAAAAATAATTTTCTAAAAATGATAAATTTAGTTTTTATATAAAATCATCATTTATTAAAAAAATACAGATTTTAAAATAATAACTGATTTTATAAACCTTTGAAAAATTAATTAAAGTCTCATAAAATTATCTTATAATCATAATAAAAAAATATATTAAATTATTTTTTTATTTTATGAAACTAAATTTTCTTTTAAATTGTTATATTAATTATATAATTTTAAATAAACATTTACATTTCACAAAATACTAAAAATTAATTTATAATTTTTAAAACATTTATTTACTTATTCCATGATATAAATATATTATATTTTAATTTATAAGATACAAAAAAATTTATTTATACTTTCATAGGCGAGGTTACTATTCTATTGGTGGAATTACAATTCCAAATGGTTAAATTACTATTCCAACAGTCTTGTTAATATTTTATAGTATATCATGGTTTTAAACATGGTTTTGTGTATAACATAAACTATCAAAGATGTTAAATTTAAAAGAGACAAAAAATAAAATCTCGATGCATTAAAATTAGAGAAATTCCAAGGTTACCCAATTGGTGAGTTTTTTTTGTAGGGCGAAGGTCATGCTATGACCAATCGGTTTCAGGAAATAACATGTTTTGTGTGATAGTTTTCACTAAAGAAAAGAATTATGGATGGAAGTCACACTATGGTGGAGGGAATCACGTCTTGGTGAGGGTCTAGTTGGGGGAACACACCATAAGAAAATTTATTTCTATGTAGTAGGTTATATATATAAGTAAACCCCTCATGAAAAAGAGTAAGGGACTTTTTCCAATTTTGAGGCTAGTTTGGGAGGTCGCGATGCTACATGGGTGTCACAATGTGATAGTATGAGGTATGGGAGGTCATAGTGAAACCATGGTCGGATACACCATGGGAATCACATGAGGTGTATTCTTCATGGAATAACCATAATGGACACACTACAAGGGTGGTCTGATGAGGATAGCTTTTGGAATATTCCCCTCTTCCTTTTGGGGGATGGTTGCGCCATAGCCAGGTGGGTTATGTATTAGTGGGTCCTAGAGATGAGGCATCTTGACGAGACCAATATGGTCATGTCATGTACAGTCACTTGGTACATTTTCAAATAATGGGAAGACACATTATTTTATTTTTACCCCCTTCATTTTTAGGTCTAGAAGAGCATTGGGAGAGGCCAATTTAGGTGGTTTCTTCCACTCACTTCCTTGATAAAATTTCATTTTTATAAGCAGTGTTTCTAGAGGATATTCCATGGTGTTTTATCATTATTTATTCTCTCATATTATTTCTATTTTGTTTCCCTTTATCTCCTTACATTTATCAAATCATGTTATAATTGGGTAGGACCAAGGGATATTTTTTATAGTTTTTAGAGGTCATCTTAGGAGGATGATTTCATGCCTTTTCTTTCTATTTGGTTGGCTATAAGTTTCCATTTAAATTTTCAATGTTTTTAGAAAATTAAATGAAATTATTCAGTGACTAGATATTATGTGATTAATATTTTGTTTGTATATGTTTTGAGGTAATTCCATAGTATTTTGGCTTGGTGCCTCTCAGTTTTGTGATGAGTGAACTCTACTTGGTAAATTTTAGGTGATAATTTATATTTGATTAAATAAAATAGCTTATTATAAAATTTATTTTAATTAATTATTTTGATATTGTGACATGAGATATGATATTTGGTGTTTATGAATGCTTTAATGAGTATGTGATGAGCATTAGAGATGGTGATAGATCTAGATTGAAGGTAATAACATTGAATGAGGTAGGTGGTCCATGAACATCTCTCTAATGTTTATGAACCATGTTTATATAGAATGTGATATATAGTCTAATCACTTGTGAGTGACCACCCTTTAATTTAATAAATATTTCTTAAAAATTTATATGGATATGGTAGAAGTTTCATGGTCCATGATGGACCCTTGAAAACTATCTTGATTCCTTGATCAATAATTTACATGGGATTAGTCAAAAGAATTTGTTCTAAAAGGTATATGGACCTTGGAAACTTATAAATTTAGAGGATTAACAAATTGGTCCTTGGTATAGGTTCCCTTATAAATATTTATATAGATAGGAGTGATGGATCGAGAATAATAGGCTAATGGACAAGACATATAGGATTTTGAAATAACTTATATCTCTTGGGGCTAGTTGATTAGTAAGTGGGGCGAGTGTATCTCCCCCCACCGGTATATTAGTACATGAGTGGGTACACCTTGGGTAGAATTATGTATAGGTTTTTGTGAGGGGGCCATCTTTGGCTGACTTTGGATGTGAGATAAAATTTGTGTTATCCATTTAGCGGGGTGCATGTATTATATTACAAGTATGGATGATTATTCCATAAAATGATCCGGATCATGTTGAGGGATGCTATTACCTATTATTGATGGGATGTGACTCAAGAGTTGGAAAAGAGATAAAGAAACCCCCGGGGGAGGGGTCAAGATATGACTTAGGGTACTATAGTGGGTGAACCATTCTCATTTGACCGTAGAGATGGTTTGTGTAGGGAGGCTAGTATGGTGGTATCTTAGTGTGGATATAATGGAGAAGACATGATTTACTCTTGAGAGGCCAACCTATAAAATGTTTTATGGGTTTAGTTGAGCGTCCAACCCATATTAGGATGACACATGATGAATATTATGGGTTGGATATATTCCTCTGTGATGTGCTATATACTATATCAGAATCTGTGATGTGTTATATCCCTAGAGCGTGTGAGATATATATTATTAGGCATTTGGGAAGGTTTTAAC
Organism: Viscum album; assembly: GCA_963277665.1. NCBI lineage: Eukaryota > Viridiplantae > Streptophyta > Magnoliopsida > Santalales > Viscaceae > Viscum > Viscum album. Next base: position 2,088,387,624 of record OY728132.1, read on the forward strand.
CCCTAGGTAATAATGGATTGATAATCATTCAAGGGACATATGCTTCCCACTTGGTTTTATTATATATGATTTTAAGAGGAGTATGATTACCCTAGGTGTATGATATATGAGGATTAAGGTTAAATAGAAACCCTAGGGGGTATGTGTTATAAGGTGTGGGGTGGGATGCATCCCCACGAGTAATGATGGCCTAGAAATGATTTCATATAGAGGATAAGACCTATGGGTGGATAATATGGGATGAGTCTAATTAGGGGATGTAACCTCATAGGTAGATGATATACAATGTTTTTTTGGTATGAAACGTGACCCTCTGAGTGAATGATATACGAGGTTACAATGTGGGACGAGACCACTGAGTGTTGCTATGAGAGGTTTAGATAAGGGTATATAACCCCTAAAATTTATGATATATGATGGTTTTTTGTACGGGATGTGACCCATAGTTATATGATGGTTCTGGGTATGGGAGGTGACCCCATGGGTGTATGATATTATGGCACAACTATTTGGTAGGACATGGTTCCACCAAATGTATTATACTATGGTACCGGTTCCAGGTTATGACATGGTCCCCCTAGGTGATATTCTAGAATATGTTTTGTGTCAGGATGTGGTTCCCCCTAGGTGGTTATGAGAATTTCTCAGAGGCACTTTTACACTAGATGAAGTAGGTATGATCAACATCTCATGTTACCTTAGAACTCAAGGATCGATGGTGATTATTTTTTTACACATACACAACTTAGTTTTTTATACTAAGAATATCACATGAACATAAAGGTAAAATATTAGTTATGTTAGGGACACCATTGGTGTTAGTCTACCGAGTTTTACTCAAACCTTTCTCAAGAGACCCAAACACATCGGTACTTGAGCTTACTTAAAGACCAGAAGTTTAGGTAGGGAAGAGGCCCAATGTTTCATGATTGGGATGAAACAACTTTATGGATACTTGTAAGATGGTATTTTATGACACCCATGGATGGTATTAGAGCCTCTTTGTGTACATTTATTGATTTATATTTTATATTTGTTTGTATTAGGGTGTTATTATTCAATGTCTATGATTATATTAAATCATTTCATTTTTTATAGCATGATTCTTGTTTATTTGTTTATACACCGATCATTTGTGGGGTTATTTTTTGTTTTTGTAAGATTTATTGCATTATTTTGTCACAATGATATGAGGGTATAGTTTCCCCATGGTAATACCTGATACCCTCAATGCAAGTTGGTAGACTCTAGCATATAGTGAGGCATGTTCGAGGTCCCATAACACCTTGGTCAAGACATTGGCGAGTTTTATTAGATGTAAGAAATTATATAACCACTATTTTGAGTAATTTATTACTAGAAAAAATTAGTGAAACACTATCAACACCCCCTAAAACATGTCAACGATACCATTAGGTGGATCATTTTGTAGTCTGATACCCTCACATGAAAGACACTAAGAGCTATGATTCTACACACCAAAGGTATTTCCTACAACAATGTAATCAATGATTCAAAGAATACTCAACAGTCTAGTATGGTGTTGGAATTCATGAACCCCAAATACCCCCATTAAAGTATAATTTTAAACAAGAATACTTTTCACCACTATTATAATGAATAAAATCTCCAACTTCTTCAAGATACCCACTGTAAGGATATATTCGAGATCCTGCTATGAAAGTATGATAAAGTTGGTGGATTATTAGGATAACTAGTATTCTATGTTGAAAAATCATTGATCTAAACTTAAGGAGTAGAAAAGTTATCATTGATTGATTCTCACAACTTTGAACACTTTTATAAATGAAAGATTAAGTGAACTTATATCCAAATCAGTTCTTAACCCAAAGAGTAATGAGAGTTATATTTTCTAGAAGTAATAGGGAAGTACATGGTAGTGATGAAAGATCACTCGAAGCTAAAACTAATATTGTAAAAGAACAAGAATAATAACCAAAACCTATATAGAAATAAGTGGATACACCTTCTGAGAAACAATTAGTGAATAAAGAAAAAAATCAAGGCCATAAATGAGGATTTAAATCAATCCTTACCACCCTTACCTTCTAGGATGACTCCACTAAAGAAAATTAATTAAGAGGATCCACAATTAGAAGTTTTAGACACTTTCAAGAAGGTGGAAATAAATATCCCATTACCCGCTGTAATCAAATAGATTTTCAATTATATGAAATTAATCAAGGAAATGTTTATGAAAAAGAAGTGATTTCATGGAGATGAAAGGTCCATCTTATGTTTTAATTTTTATTCCTTAATTACTCCATACACACATATATATAATGTTAGGATCTAGGTACAAATACCATAGGGTGCATTATTGGAATGATGACATTCAATAATTTATTATGTGACTTGGGAGCATTAATAAATCCCAAGAATAATTTAATTTATTCTTCTTTTTAGGTGAGAGAGACCACATAAATTAGAGTTATGGTATAGTTATCGAAATGAGCTAAAACATATCCCATGAGAGTTTTAGAGGATGTATTAGTAAGGGTAAAAGGTACGTTATTCCCTAATTATTTTTACATCTTAAATAAAGAATAATAAATAGGTACTACTCATCCCATAAAATATTAAGGATACAATTTATAAAATTTATAAAAACTATTATAATTGTTCAATAGGGAACTATTTCTATGAAATTTAGTTTATAAACTATAAATTTTAATATTCTAAACTTCATGAAATTCTCTCAAGAGGATCATTCTGTTTTTAATATTTCTCATCATGAAACAACTTAATGATATATGGAGATATTGATATTTTGAATCAAATTATAAATTTAAAATAAGATCTAAATTAAATAAAACTTTTATATTATTATGTTTTTCAAAATGAATTGAATCTGGAACCAAACTTGTGCGATGACCAGTTTGAAGGAGAATTGGATGATTTTTTTGATAATATACTTATATATGTCACTAACTTCTCTCATTTTCACGTGCATGTTGAAAATTTTAGTGATATTGAGCTAAATCCATCATTTGAAATTCTACCCAATTTGAAGTTAAAACCACTACCACCAAATCTGAAATATTCCAACCTTTTAAAAGACAAAAAGATGTGTGTGATAGTTTCAAATAATCTGGAACCAAATCAAGAACACAAAATTTTAACCATTATGAATTTTTTTAGGGCTATAGGATAAACAAAAATGTATATTCCTGGAATTAATCTCACTATTTTTATGAGTTTAATTTTTTGGGATAATTATTCAAAACCTATGAAGCATCCTCAATGGATTTTAAACCCAATAGAAATGGAAGTTGTTAAAAAAGAGATTGAAAATACTTTTATAACCATGAATAATATTATTTATATTAAAAGTCTTAGTAGTTGATTCCCATCCATATTGTAAATAAATACTAGGATTACTATTGTATATAATGAAAAAAAATATTTAGTTCCCACTAGGATCCAATTTTTTTGAAGAGTTAATATTGGTTATATAAAATTGATCTATGTGACCTTGAAAGACAAATTTCCCATTACATTTATAGATCAAATACTTGAAATATTATATAAGAAGGGTGAATACTAATTCCTTGATGGATTTTATAGTTATTTTATGGCCCCTATAACATTATTAGATCTAGAAAAGACCAGATTCACTGACCCCTATTGTTTATTTTCATTCTAATGTATGCTTATGTTTATGTAATTCCTTGGGTACATTCTAACACTACATGGTAAAAATATTTTTAATCCTTATTAATAGTTACATGGAGGTATTTCTTTATGAAATAAGAGTTCATGGAATTAATTTTTAAATTTTCATGGGAATCAATAAAAAGTTTTGAAAAATTGAATTGAAAATAATTTGGTTATGAATTTTGTAAAATGTGACTTTTTATTGGAGAAAGGTAATGTATTAGGCCACATTATTTATTATAAAGGGATTGAAGTGTATAAATAAATGTTTTATATTATATTAATACTGATATACCCAACCACTCTAAATCATTTTCGGTCATTTCTAAGATATGAAGAATGTAATAAAAGGGTTATTAGTGATTTTATAAAAATATATCACATTTAACTATTTTTCTTAAAAATTAATCTAATTTTGTATTTGATGAAGAATTTATGAAATATTTTTACCCACTCAAGTAGATCCTAAAAACAACCCCTATAATTAGGCCATCGACCATGGAAGAACCATTAAAAGTGTAGTGTGATGCCTCTAATAAATAAAAAAGAGTAGTTATGTCTCTTAATATAAATGGATACTCCCATGAGATAGAATATACTTCAAAAACCATTAATTTAGCTTAGATTAACTATAAAATTTTAAAAACGGTTTTTTTCTATATTTTTTACTAGAAAAATTTAATTCACGTTTTTGGGGAATTAAAGTTACAGTGTACTCTATACTTAAAGATCTTGGGTAATTTATGAAGAAAGCTAGATCAAAACCAAGTCTAGTGATTCAGATGCTTGTTCTATTAGAATTATCATAGAAATCTAGGACAATAAGGCCTATGTTAACCTAGATTAAGACCACATGTGTAGAATTTTCCACATAGATAAAGTTGAAATCCCCCAAGAGACACTTCTAAATGATGAAATACGTAGTGAAAAACTCTGTGATGAATTTGGAATGGTTTTATGGTATAATGACATGGAAAAATTACTTAGTCACCTAAAAGGTAACATCCTTATTTTTTTAATAAGAAATTACTTAATATGAAATAATAATAAAAGTATTATGTTTTCAAGGATATATAATTATTGAAGATATGTAGCGATCAAGTGATTAAGAGATGTATATTAGTTGAAATGGTAACTTCTCTTAATAAATTCCTCCACACACTTTGATGTATAAAATATTTTAGACCATAGTTCATATCTATAAAAGTATTAGAAGTTAGGTTCTGTTAACCCTTGATTTTTATAGATTACTATAAACTCTTTAAAGCATGTAAAAACTATCAGTTCATAAGTGGTTTATATAAAAGGAAAGGAACACCTCAACGACATTCAATTTTTTTGAAATATTTGATGTTTTGTTAATAGACTACATCAATACATAAATTTTTTTTGAATATATATATATATATATTATCTTTCTAATAGATTATGTTTCTAAATATATTGATTCCAAAGTTACTAGTAATGATGACTCAAGAGTTGTTATATAGTTTTAAGATCAATTTTTTTTATAGTTTTGGAATACCTTAGGTAATCATTAATGATAAGGGCACACAATTTTATAACAAAAGTATGAAAGAACTAATTATATGTTGTGGAATATATTAGAAAATTTATAATACCTACCACCAATAGAAAGATGGGAAAGTTGAGATTTACAATTGGGAAGTAAAGATAATCCTTTAAAAGACAGTACAACCCAACAGAAAGGACTGAAGTAAGAAGCTATAGGATGAACTGTAGTCCTACCAGACTACCTTAAAGACCCCCTTGGCATGTTTACCTGCAGAATAGTTTATGGAAAGAGTATTCAAATTCATATTTAATTAAAACAAAAATAATAATAGGATATTAATAAATAGAACCTAGAATTGGAAAAAAATTAGTGATTAGAGAAAATTTCAAATGATAGAGGTTGAAGAGCTAAGAATAGAATATCATGATAACCATTTTTTGTATAAGTTAAAGACTTTATCTATCCATTAAAGAATAATTCCGAGGAAATAATTCCATGTTGGAGATAAAATTAAACTAATATCTTCCCATATAAAAATCATGTTAGGTATGGTTTATTCTAAATAGAATAGGATATTCACAGTTACTAAAAGATTTCCATTTGGAGAAGTTGTGATCAAAGGAGATGATACAAAAAATCCCTTCAATGTGAGTGATAAAAAACTAAAGGAATTTCATGAATATTTTTAGAAGGATCCCATGGAGGAGTCCACACTCCTCTATGATAAATATGAGTAAATTAACTATGTATTTTCTTGATTTTATACTTTTATAGAAACATACATCTTATGTATGTGATTTATTTAAAATTTCATACTAAATTTTTTTAAAGGTAGTTTCTACGATAAGTGTGGGAAAGGGGATTAATAGATTAGGATGTTAACAATTATCCTTGTTTTTCTATATTTTGGAAGTTTTTTTTACTTGAATATAAAATTGGAAATATAATTTTAAATATCATTTTACTGTCACTGGAAATAAACAAGTCATATTTATAACTATAAATAATATTTGTAGAACATGGGAAATGATTTTCATGGAAAACAAATAATTGGAATCGAAATTATAACATGTGGAAAACGGAATTTTGACTATGAAATTAGGTAACCTATCAACTGTTAATTATTAACACCTCAAGATGCCTCCCCAAATGGATTTTGTATAGTTTATATGAACAAGAGTAAAATAAGTAGATTATAATTGATCTAGGATTGCAATAAAGTCAATAAATCACATTTGAATATGAGTTTTCCATTAAATAAGAGTTAGAGTGAATAGAGATCAAACTATCCAATCCTATACTTTGTGTCTTGACTATTAAAATTAGTCTTAGGGGATTGATACTATCTCGGGATAGTTTAGTTTTGGGTTTATCTATACAAATATAATAACTGATTTACAAAAAACATGGCTGGTAAAATTCTAATAAGTTCTAGTTGACATAGGGGATGGAAAGGTTTCATGAATTATGAACATAGATGAATAAGAAGAATATTATATATATATAATTCATATATTAAATATCATGGATGTTTGGACAGGATAAATGGAACATGAATCTTTTGGAATAAGAATTGATAATGGTGCCTCTTTTTAAAATTTCAACCCACCTCATTATATTATATTTATAGACATGGAAATAATAATTCTTCATAATAGGAAGTGATACCCTTGTGAACTTCCGGAAAATTTATTTTTAAACTATGGGGAGTTATCAAGATATAATTATTACAATGTTTTTTTAGGATTTTATATAATTTATATCATTCTTATATTTAACTTTGAATAAATTTATTAATTTTAAATATTTTTTAATCATTTGATTTTAATGAAAACAAGAGTAATGCTTTTATTTTTTCATTACTTATATAATATAGAAATAATTAGGATAAATACTATATTGATTTTATTATTTTATCAAATTTATATAAGTAATGTATGTTATAGAAGATGAATGAAGTCTCTAGTATAAGAGTTAGGTGGAGTATATAAGTTGATACTTTCAAATGTCTCCTAAATAAATTATGAAAATGTTTCATATATAAAATTAATACAGATCATGCATAAAAGACCTTGGATTTTCCAATAAATAAGCTTGTACGGTGAAATATATATGTTATGTAAGTGTATAAATTTTCAATTTAGAAGTCTCATTATGTAGATATAGAAGTGTAAATTTAATATTATGTGAAAGTAAATAAAATATCCATTGAGGAATAATTTAAAAGTAAAGATTCTTATGTTTGACGAATAAAATTCATTTTTATAACATAAGAATCATTTTAAAGTTCATGTTAAAATTAGGTTAAATAATTAGATATGTAAAAGTAACTTTGCAGCATACATAAATGTAACTCGAGGCATATAGAAAAAAATTGGCAAAGTCCTGAAGATAACTGACATATGTAAAGGTAAAAATGTTAGTATTTAAGATTTATAGAAAGTGCTTATTGGAATTTTAACAATCTGTGGTCATGTGTAAGAGTCACTTTTTAACATTTAAGTGTCAATTTCTATTCACTAATGATACACAAAAGTTAGGTACGTAGGATAATTTCTGCCCAACTGCCCCTAGAGGAAGCTTAAAGAATCATGGTCATGGAGATCATATTTATTATACGTGGAGATCATCTGAAGAATATAATGATTATAGAGATTATTTTATTCCCATTTATTTTAAAAATCGGTAAAATAAAGAATGTGGACTCATAAGTTGTTCATTATCTAAGAAGAATAATGATTAAATTGACATCATGGGAAAATGAAATTTGTCTGAGAATTAATAGGGAATTCATGTTATCCACATGGGGAGATCAGGTAGACCAAAGAACATGAAGTAAATCCCAACATCCGAGATTCATAAACATTTATCTCATCCCTATTAAAAGATAATTAAACTCACTATAGATAATATTCAATTATTTTTAAATAGTTTTTATTATTCTTTAATACTTTCCATTTCTTTAGTGATGACACGCTAAACCGATTATGGTTGATATAAAGATACATTTACCACCCTGTTGTTATATGAATTATTACATTTAATGATAAATTATCTCTCTTTTGATCTTACTAGAAGGGTTTGTTTATTGTAGACTGTAAAAAATTTCCAATAATTATTGCATTTAAATTATTCTTTAATTCTTCTTGATTTCACACAAAACCCCATAGATCCTACTCATTTCCCATATTATTGATGTATGTGTAGATTAATTTAGGAGTGATGATAAATTTATGATCACTTGTATAGATAAGAGTAGGGAGTGTAGTGATAATTTTACATATAAATTTAATATAAAATATTGAGTGAGGGGAATTGATTTATGTTTTAGCTAGTTAGTGAGATAGCGAGAGAGATACATTCATGTGAAATATGATTTATTAGGAGTGGTGAGGGAATATTCGAGGTGTAACTATTGTTTTAAATATTGATTTCAAACACTCTTCCACCTTCCTTCAAATTTACACAAAATTTTTCTATGTTTTCCAATAAAAAAACCCACACTATCATAATAAAAATACATTAAAAATAATTCCTTTCTAAAGGAATCATAATTCACAATATAATATATTTATATTGGGGTTTTATTTTGTTCCCCTTGAGGTCCTCAAGAGTCGCACCACCAATATATCACATTTTTACTTTTCCTAACCCAGGGAGGGTTATATCATTTATTGTGATGCTTCTAGGGTTGGATTGGGAGTGGTGTTGGCACAAGAGGACTGGGAAAATGCTTATGGGTCTTATGATTTATAACTCCATGGGTGGAAGTACCCTACTAGTGTTCTAGATATTGTGGTCTATGTATTACAGTTATATTGCTAGCTATTGTTGTATATTACCTAAAGTTTTGGCACCACTCTCTCTTAGGAGAGTGTTTTTTGGTCTTCATGGAAAAAAATATTTTGTGATACCTTTTATAGTATGGTAAAGGTGTTGGTTTGAGTATCTAAATATGTTTAATTTTGAGATATCTTATTCCCTAGAAAATAGTAATTTCATGGAAGATGATATCAGTAGGAAAATGACAGACAATATTGTTTGGGAATTTAGTGAGGAATGAAAGTGAATATATATTTTTATGGAATAGAGGCTGGATAAGTTTGAGAAGAAAGATTCCATGGAATTTTCTCCTATGGATATTACATCCCCAATAGTGTATTTTGTGAAATCCAACAAGGAAACTAATTTTTATTTATTTATTATAAGGTATTAGGTTTTTGGTGTATATATAGTTCTATGATATACCTAAGATAGTTATGAGGGGTTTCATATACATGGAAAGGTGATGGTCTTGACTTAAACGAGTGATAAGCTGATAAGGGACTCCCATACCTCTCAATGGGTGGTGCAACGAGGTATTATGATTATATACCTGATATCAAGAACCAATTATGGTAACATGGTATTAGGAGGGACCTCAATGGATATGTGGATCATTATCACACCTACTAAAAGGTAAAGGAAAAGAATTAATGAATAATAGGATTTCATCTGCTACTTTCAGTGCCTTGATTGAAGTATGATGAGGTTACCATGTATTTGTTACAAGTCTTTTAAGTATATCGAGTGGTTTTGATGTGGGGGAACAATTTATAAATATTGAAAACTCTATTCTTACTCATGATACCTATTCAGGTGATTACATTTACAAGATATACATATTCAAGACCATGTGTCTTCACGTAAGACTTATAAGTATAATAGAATATTTTTATGCTCACTTTACATCCAAATTCATTCAAGGGAAATATAAATATATGGGAACTTAATTGAAGATGAGTATATCATATCACCCAATGACAAATAGAAAGTCTAAGAGGAAAATTATTATAATTGGGGATATATAAAGAGATTATGTAGTAGGTTTTGGTGAATCATGGGATGCAAGTCTATCATTGCTAGAGTTTTCATATAACAAGATCTATAATGATTTTTAAAATATGGATGCCTATGAAACCTTACTAGGTTATTTTTTATTCTTACCCTTATGAGAGATAGAGGAAGTAAAGTTAGAGATCTTGGGGATGATCTTTTTACAAGACACCACTACAAGGGTTTTGTTCATTATGAAGGGGTTGGTAACCACTTAGAGTAGGTAATTATTATATCCCAACAAAAGGTGATGATTCTTAGAGTTCAACTTGGAAAGAATGAATTATTATGTGCATCACCTAAGTTGGTCCTTCATAATTTGAGAAAATAGGGGAATCATGCACTACAATTTTTCTATCCATTATAAATTTAGGAGTGGATTGGTATTATAGATTATTGATTGGTTCTTCCTCCATGCATGATGTAGTTCATGTGCTATATCTTTGAAAGTATGATATATAATCTACGAACATGATTGACAGAGAGGATCTTGGGATATATTCTGATTTATCTTTTGAGGATAGATCTACATGAATCACTTACTAGAGTGAGAAGGTTCTTTGAGGTAATAAAATACTTATTTAATGCATAAAGTTTCAATAAGGGAATATTTATAAGGAGTTATTGAAGTGGGAGTCTGATATTTGATCCCTGTGGCCAACATTTTTCAGTGAGGAGCTTTAGAAATACTTTTTAAGGATGAGATCCCTTTAGTGGATGTTTGAACCTTAAAATTTAATATGGATATTGATTAATTTTTTTCCAAACCATGTGTATTTCGATAGTTTCAAACTATTAGAGGAGTTGAAAGAGGTTTGGGGTTAATATTTGAAGAGTTTTTCTTGATGTGAGATAAATTTATTTGGTTGATAGAAGATCACACCATAATAAGAGCAATTAAAGCATGGAATAGAGGCTATGTAACATAAAAATTCATGAATATAGGAATGTTTCATGCCAAAACATGAGTAATTTCTCTATGAATCACTTGATCAAGCCATAATTGGTGGACATAATAAATTTATGTAGATCTTTAATTGGTAATCATTTCATGAAGGGAATGGTTAGTCCATAACATGAATATGGATTATTTCATTTCAATGTGAATTATATGATCACACCATAATGAATACAAATATAGTTTTTTTTATATTTAAATTAACCTAATTAAAATGTTTAAAACTTATAAATTATTTTTCCACTCCCTTAACCCAACCATGATTATAGTCCCCCTTTTGGATTTCTTACGAGTCTCAAAAGGATTAACTAACCTCATTTATCATTATATTGAAGTGTTGTTAGTAACAGTTTTCCTCTTTGAGTAATAATAACCTTATCCCCCCTTATACCATCAGTATAACCCACTATTTATACTCACATCACGTTAAATCCCTAATTTAAAGGGTTTATGTTAGATTTTGGGGTTTAATGGGATTAATATTTAATTTACTAACATCTATCTAGAAGTTCACTACCCAGAGGTTGTGGTAGGAAGTCCTTACCATGTTGTGATATTTATATTAGATTTAATGGGGTCTTTTAAAGTGGGTACATGTCTGTGTATTATTTCATTTCTTCCACCTAAGGTATTCAAGTGGCCAACTAGGTTTTCTATGATGAAATTAGAGTTATAGAAGGGTTTTATGAATGTTTTTATTGAGTTGGACCTAAATATAGTAGAATTAGTAAAGTTTTGTGGGGGGGTTTTACCTTTTTTAATTATGAATGAATTGAAATTTTTAGGATTGTGTCTTGTATTTTAAGAAATATGATTTGGGTTATGGGCTTGTGTGATAACCTCTTTTAATTGAGAATAAGTTGAGGTTTGTAATGGATAGTATGAGTTAGTTTACATGGGTTGAGTTGTGGGGGTTTATAATGAGATAAATCCTTGATTCAATACTTTTTTTATGTGATATTTGTTAATAAGGAGTTTAGGTTGATGTGGAGATTAGCCATGGGGCCTCTCCTTGGATGAGAGTGTTGGTTCAACCTGATTGTGAGGTTGGATTTATTACTATTTCATCTAAAACGATTCTTATTTAAAATAATTATCCATGGGACCTTATCCTATGTTATGGGATGGGTTGGATTATGTATGATCATAGTTATGTTACTCCCTCCTTAGTTTCACTTCCTTTGTTCGTAGATGTATATGAGACTTGGGTGGTAATGTAAATCAATGGATTCACCCATAAAGGGATCTATGATACAGTTTATACCCCTCCCTGCCTTCATATTCTCCATGGTGTATCAGCCAAGCTCCTCTTCTCTCTTTACTTCAGTTTGGCATGATTGTGGCATGTGGTCTCTCCTATGGTAGCATTGTGGGATCGATCTTGGCACAACACATCGTTTTCCGGCATTCCATGGTGGTGGAGTGAGGGTTCAAGATTCGGGCTTCCAAGTTTTGGTGAAGGTTGCTGCTTCGTGTCTGATTTGGCTAGGGGTGTGTTGGGAGGATCTAGTTTCTATGTGAGGTATTGAAGGCAGAAATGGGTTTTCTTCTTCCTCATCAAAGGTTTATATCCATAGGTTTTTTTGGTAATGGGTTTTTGTTTTTTTCTTTGATTTTCTATGTTCATTTGGATTTGTGCGGCATTGCCATTATGGGAGTCTCTCTTTTCCTTCTTTCTGATTCCCATGTGAGATTAGGACTCCAGTGAGGCTCCTTGACCCTCTGGAATCTGCGGATGGTTAGGGATAGAATGGGGCTGGGGTCCTAGCCTCTATTACAAGGACCGATGATGGTTTCATTGTGGATGGATTCTTGATGATGGTGAATTTGTCTACAAACGTGATGTTGGAAGTAACATATTGTGATGGTTTTGATCAGGTGGTGACGTTTATTATCATATCAATTACCTACAAGGAATTTCTCATGTTGTGATGATTTCATTGAAGTGGTGGTGGTTTTTGTGCTATACCTGGATGTTTCTGCACCTTGTTGTGAATGTTGTTTATCGGTAGCCTGCTATTCAAGGTTCTTGATTCTATATTATCCTCAAAGATGGATTGAGGTGATCTTTTTAGATACAAGTTTTCACCTAACTTACATGATTTTGTTTTGGTTGTTTGAGAGGGTATGGACTTATCCATTGGTGTCGTCCCCACTTTGTACATGATTGCTTGTCTTCCAATGTTGGAATGGTGGAAACTGGTCTTAATGTTGTTTTTTATATAAATAGGCCTTTCTTTGTTGTATGATCTAGTTTTTTGAACTTTGGACCTTTGGGGAAAGGTTTAATGTCTTTATTCATTGAAGTTACATTTATTGGTCTCTCACTTTTTCCTTAAAAGTGTTTCTTTAATAAAAATTTAATTTTCAGTCAGTATATGAGACTTGGATATGGGATGTTACCCAGCATATGGTATGGTTCATATCATATAGAATATTTTTTATATTTTAATATTCTATGTTTTGACATCCTATATTGTCAATAATAAAACTAATACTATGAAATGGTGTTTATTTATAGTTTTTACCACAATAGGTATGTCCATGAAAAATGGTGGCCAAGTTAGTTCATGATTATTCAACATGGGTAAATTATTTATTTTTATTTATTTATTTCTATCAACTGTATAGACTAAAAAATATATATTTTTGAAATTATTTAAAGGGATAATTTTTGGTGTCCTATTGTGTTTTAAAATCACCAACTGCATGAGTGTAATAGTTTTGACCTTATCAACCTGTTACTTTTCATGTTTTGGGTGTTTAGAAATTTTTTATTGAGGTTGGGGATTTGATAAATCTCCCTTATTTTGTGTAAATAATTAGATTAACATGATTATTTATTATTTTGGTGAGTAGTATGAATTAAACTAGTAAAGATAATGAACCATATTAAATAAAATTAAAAGTAATTGGGTGATTCATAGAGCAACCCATAATATACATACATGGACATTAAATCTTTTTAAATGAATATTAATTACATTATACAAACACATGCCCGAGGACCACAAAAATTTAGTTCCTTTGGTAACTTGGAACATAATATTTTTAATTAATGAAAGATATTCAATGTATCCCATAAGGATCTTCCCCTTTAGTACTAGTACATATAATATTTCTTCATAACATGGGGAAATGAAATATAATAAGGGGTGATCTAAGATGCCCAGTAAGGGTAAAAAAGGAAATATATAAGAATAATATGAACATAAGGGTATGAGAAACAAAACATAACATTTGAAAACCATGACTTTCATATAGAGGCTGATATTACCGAGTCATGAAATAAATATTAGAAGTTCATAAGACATGATTCATAATAAAATCAAGTAATTTGAGCAATGAGAGAATAACACTGACCAAAGACATAGAATTTTTACATACACAAAAGCATAGAAAATTATTTCTTTAGTATTAAAGGATCATTTAAATGACTAATAAGTGAACTATATTGGTGGATATACCTCATGAGTAGGAAAAACCATAGTCTCTAATAGAAGACCTTTCCTCATAGTGGAATGGTTTCACTTCCCAAACCATCATAGTAGTACATGTTTACTCCCAAGAATATCATAGCAGACAAAGTACTTTACTGAACCGAGTTCGGAACCCATTCTAGTCTTGTATATCTCATGAGTTATAAATCTTTTCCAAATTAATTAGAGGCAGATATAAGTCCCAACCATATATGGTTATAACATACCCACCATACTTGGTTATAACATAATCAATGCCCTTGGTTATAACACAACTACCATCCTTGGTTATAATGTTACCACTATCACATAATGAAAACAATACATATGCGTGACACACGACCATAAAACATCGAACATATCATAAACCATGAAATGAAAGGGGTTTCATAAAATTTCATAATATCTTAATATATGTAAAGAGACATGTTTTATAATAATTTCATTATTTCTTCATAACATAACCCTTGAAAATAAGTGAGTTTCATAAGAGTTCTATAATGGTGTATCCCATATAAGATAAATAGGTTTCATAAATATCTTATCATAATCAACATAAAAAATTTGGGGAAATAATAACAATAATGAGATCATTAGTTAATATACCCATTAAAACAAAAATTATATCAAAGGATGTCATCTTAGATGGAGAGGGATTTTGAAATTTTACTAGGGAATTTTATTCTGAAAAATATCTTTTCTTTGTAAATAAATTTTTAAAACATATATTTTTTTAAAATAATTTCCTTTGAAATAAAATATAAAACTTATTAAAAAATAATCTTAATCATTTATTGAAGAAAATATCCTTTCTTTTATTAAAAACACTTTTAAAAATAAAACTTTTACAATATTTTTTTGAAACTAATCTTGAAAAATTATAAAGGAAGTTTAGAACAAATAATCTTTTATGAATTCATAAAATTATATTCATACCATACATGTTAAAATGAATATTCCCTTCATATTTTTGGTATAATCTAAATGGGCATTGTTTATAATGATACACGAAGATTCCTTTCTATTTTTTTGTAAAAAGTAAAACATGGGTAAAAATATATCTTAAGAATTATAGGAGAATAATAAAAAAAATTGAAAACATTTTTAGGAATCATGGTTTTGGAAGAAAACTAATTTCTAACCAAATAGAGTGTTAATGTTAGGTTTTATTGAAAACATTTTCTCAATTATTTTAAGTACCAAAGAGTAGAAAAATTGTACATTTACTTGAGAATATCAAGAGTAAACATAAGAGAATAAAATTACTGAGTTTCTTGAGATATGGATAATTGTATATTATCATCAGAAAAATAATACAAAATTATCCTGATAAATGATGAGATTGTTACATTAAATCTTTACCACTTTGGTAATATTGAATCATAAGCCCCATAAAGGAATGGAACATATAATATTCAATCTTACAAATGTTTTTATAATAAAACAAGCCTAAAAATGAATCAATATCGAACCTATAATAAATAATGTTGAAATTTGTCCAATTAATGAGTTTTTTAATATTTTTAGGTCCTTTTTAAATCTTATATTTTTAGTTTAACTCCCAGTAAATCCATTTTTTCTTTAATCTTGGTAATAAATTTTTACTATTTTCACTATTTTTTTTGGTAAAAAATTAATTTGAACTTATTAGTAATTGTAAGTTATTATAACCCCCCATATGGCATCTATTTTTAAAAATTCAAATCACAAAATGGGAAAATTTTAATTTAAAATTAATCCTGCAAACATGATGAGAAAGAATATTTTTGAAATGAAAATATATTAAAATCTTACAAAGTTTTTATATAAAAATTCAATATGGAAATTATTTAACTAACCTAAATTGGATTCATTTTTATAAAATGTAACTAAATTCAATTTTAAAAAAATTCCAAATATAAGTTTACATTGTAAATTATTTACACAAAAAGGAAATTTTCAATTATTATTTTGTATTTTTCACTATTCATAAAAAATTTAATTTATTTAGAAAAATCCCAAAAATTAACCTTTAAATAAAATATTAATTAGTATTTTTAAAATTATTTTTATATTATCGAATAAATTTTCTAATTTTTTTTAAAAAATAATTTTAAAAGAATGGCGCCAAAGGTGACAAAAGTTCTTTTTAGAAAAATATAGTTTTAAGCATAAAATTACATTTATTATTATCTACTTTATATAAAACACATATAATGAATGTTAATTATTTCACTAAATATATACTATATACATTTCACTAAAACCATTTAACAAATGTGGGTTGTTTAATTTTTTGAGGTAAAACAATTTTTTTAATAAAAATAACTTTTTCTTGAAAAAGTTTTCCTTTATTTTCTAATATATTTTATTTTATTTTTTTTAAATAATTGATCTCAAAAGAATTAATTTTATATACATGCTTAAACCATATATTTTAATAAATTACATAATAATATTCATACCATCCATTCCAATGACTAGGTGATAACTATCATATTAAATAATAATATTTTAATAAATTTTCTTTTTTTGTTTAAACTAGGTGTTGTGTGTAACATGAGATAATCTAGAAATTTTGTGTAACTAAATTTGAATTAAGTGTTATGTATAATGAAATCTAGTCTCAGTGGTGTGTGTAATAAAATAAAAAATTTATATTTCATGTAACAAAAATTATAGAAAAATTTAATTCATTTGAAAAAATATGTCACAAAATCTTAAGGTGTTACATTTTACACCCTTAAAATGAATTTCTCCTTTGAAATTAATATAGATCATCAAAGGTTTAACATGTAAAAAAAATTCCTTCATAAAAACCCACATCATATATATGAAAAGTAAAACTTCCTTTAAAAAGGTAATGTTGGAAGCATAATAGTCACCAAAAGTAACTCATAACTTGGTTTCCACATATTGGAACATAGGTTGGAGTGACGATTTAGACATATAAGAAAAAAATAAATATATATAGAGAGTGATAAAGATGAATGACAAAAAAAGTGGGTGATCTAGGAAAGGCTAGTGACAATAAAACCATTTACCAAAGGGGTGTGAATAAGTTCATTGATATCATAAAAATGGTGATAAAATGACCAAAATTTCATTTCAATATCCTTTTTATAATTTTGAAGAATTTTCATTAGAATATATACTTCCTTGATTTCATTCCATTTCATTAGCACAACCTTTACCTTTGGTTATGCCTTGATCAATTTCCACTTCATCTCATACTCCAAGAAATGAAGGTGGATTTTTTATTCCAAAAGTATTGACAGATCATAATATCCATAGATATAATGATAATTCATTCTGTCTATCTTTAGTAATCATCCCAAAAAATGGTTTTCATAGGTTATCCAATATTCATAAATCTTTATATGAAGAGAAAAATACATTAATATATAAAACCTCATTCAAATTTTAAGTAAACTATTTCACAAATGATTAACTTTACGAACCTTATGAAAGGATAAAATATAGAACATTAGAAATAAGGACACTAAATTTCAGAAATGAACTTCTAATTAATCACTTAACCAATATGAAATAGTTATTAATTGCCACATTCCAAAAATCTAAATACCTTCATCGTGTATTCTATTAAAACCAAAATTACTATAATAACTTATTGAAAACATATATGATTCATTATTCCTAAAATTAAATAATGATTATTGGATATTTTTCTTAAATAAAAAAATAATTTAAACTCCATAAATGATAATATAAACCACTTCGTCAAAAAAACATTAATCAGTTCTAAAGGAATTTTTACTATCCAAATTAATTTATCCAAATTAATCATATCTCTATCCCAACATCATTATCTAAATATTCAAAACATATTAAGGGTTATATTCAAAATATCACCTTTCTATTAAATAACTTTACCATTCCATCAACATCATTCAACATATCCTAACAAATAATTAACAATTTTTTTATTGAACAATACTTATATATTTAATGATTCATATAACATAACATTTGAATTACAATACATAAATACTTCATTCACCCAACTTTATTCTCAGACAATTAACTATGATTCATCATCTTATTCCATAATTCCTCTTTCCTTTCATATGTCATTTTTAGTCTCTTCATTATCAGAAAAATAACCATTACTCATACAACCTAGTTGATTTTTTTTCAAAAGATTCCCCCTTAGGATATCAATTTTCTTAAATTTTTATTTTTTAAACATTTAAATCATTCAACATTTGATTATATCTCTGGGAGAATACTATTTTCATCCATTGAGTTATCTTATATTTTCATTTTCCATTTTCAGTTACTTGCTTTGTGTCCTTATCTTACACAGTCAAAACATATTCTTGTTCTTCTATGAAATAAACTTGGGTGTTACATAAAACATTATCAACACATTTTAAACTAATTATTATTTCCTATATGGTATTCACTAATTTATATATCTTTGAACTCTTTCATTCTCTTCTATAATGAGTCTGAGATTTGGTTAAGTTACAATTTTCTATCATGTTCCATTAAAGTTAATTATGAATATTGAATTAGGAATAATGAAAATGTCCTTTACTCCGATCATCATCCCATTTGGCTACTCATCAGAAACTTTTCAATAAAATTCAATACTAACCTAGTTCCTTATGGTTCCCTCTATTGAATAAAATAAAAAAGAATAGCATGGCCAACACTAATCATAGAATAAAACCATATAATCATTTAAAAAAATCACTTATAGGATGTATATGTCATGAAACCTTATTTTATATATATTACAAGTTAGGTTTATTCTAGTGAATTCATATTCATCATCTATTTAAATCCATCATGATGGTTCATAAAGTGATTGTTAAGTTCCAAATAATATCCCCTTGGAGTGTCAAACGAGGTGTACAACAAAGCCTATTTTAAAAAACTAGGTGACAATCGTGTCTATGTAAATATGATCTTTTTAGAGTTATTACCCCTAGGTACCTCTGTTCTAGATCCACATCCAATTTAATTATCTAGATGTAGATATAATTTATTGGAATCTACATGATATATCCTTTAAAATAATCCCCAAAATTTTTACTGTACTTTGACTCATCATTAGACTTATCCTTAGAGATATTCCTAGACATATCTTTAAAAATATGCCTAGAAATATCAATAAAAGTTTCTCATTCAAGTTTTCAAATATTAACTAAACCTTACCTCAGATACCAACTATATATACCCAAGATTTTTATAACTGGATATTACATCTTTTTTGATGAATATTCATTACATTATCGAAATAGATTCATGATAACTAAAATTGTTTAGTTCCTTCAGAAACATAGAACAAAATATTCCTAATTCATGAATGATATTCAATGTCTTATATAAAGATATTCCCCTTTATTACTCCCACTTAAAACCAATATTCATAACATGGGGAAAGAAAACATAAGAAAGGGTGATATCAAATTCTTAGTAAGGGTAAAAAATGAGATAAAAAAGAATAACATGAACATAATGGTTTTATAGCATGAGAATAAAATTTGAAAACCATTCCCTACATATTAAATACCATAATCCTGATTCCTGGAATAAATATTGGTAGATCATAATACATGAATCATAATATAATCATTGAACATGAGACATGACAACATAACATTGGAATAATAAATAGAATTATGATATAAAAATAAGCATAGAAAATGATTTATGTAGTATTCAAGGATCATTTAAAAAAATTATAGGGGTAATCTATGGGTGGGTACACCACCTGGTGGGACGCACCACCATCTCCAATGGAATCCCCTTTCCCATAGTGGAATGAATTCACTCCTTATATAACAACCATAGATTTTATTGGAATTATTCTCTTTAATTTAATTGATGTCTTGTGTTGTACGCTACACCAAAATTATCGTGTACTATACACAACATCGTATTAGCTTGCAGTATACACAACACTATTCTTGGCTCGTGTTACACACAATTTCAAGTTCGTTTTGTGGAAATTATTCTAGGAAACATTAAGTATAGATTTTGTTTAATGTAAAAATGAAATAAGTTTTGATTATGTTATACACAACAACAAATAGAGATTTCACTACACGTAGCCCTGACTTGGATTTCATTACATGCAATCAAGACCTTCCTCGATAGCATGTGTAGTATGCAATATCGAGTTTCACTAAACGAGATATTATTATAATATTATTATGAACTAGCTATTATGAATAGTAATACCCACTTTTTAAAATTTTATAAATTTTATCTTTCAAAATGGACTTCATTTTTGGATTAGGAATATCGAAATCAGCTTAGGGTGGATTTTTGGTATTTTTCTAAAAACTTTCAATTTTTGATGAATAGTGGAAACACTCGGTTACCATTTAAAAACCGACTTTTTATTTAAATAATTATTTATTTTATTTAAATTTATTTTAGGTCAAAGTTGATACATAATACCTATATAAGTTCAATTTAATTCATTGGTGTCATTTTATAATAATTTTAGATATATAAAAATTTTATTTAACTTTTCACCGTCTTTTACCCACCTCCTAGAAGAATTTGAAAATTTATATAAAACTTAATTTTACCACTTCTGTGAGTGGAATTTCGAAAATCCTAGAGACATGGTTAATATCAAGGAGTAAAATGTGGTTCAATAAGATAAAAATAATTTTTTGTGAATAATAATTTTTTACTTTTATTTACCACAGTTAAAAGTAAATAGAGTAATTAAGGGTAAAAATAATATTATTATTACAATAATACATGTCCTAATTCTATTGGATAAGTATGATTAGACCAAAAAACAACATTAGGAATATAATATTATCATTTAGGTCCACTTGGATTAGATTAGGACATTTATTATTATTTAATTCAAATAAGAGTTAAAAGAGTTAAAATCAAAGTTTAATAACTAAAACATTTTTCATATAGGGTTATACATAAGATAAATTTGACTATAAATATTCATTTGAAAGATAAAAATATTTCCTACATAATGGTATTTTATTTATAATTTTCAGACAATAAATAATTTATCTTATTTATGACATAATGATGATGTAGTAATTACCTTGTCAATGAAATATTAACACAATTGATGATATAAATACCCAAATAAATGTAATTTGAGACTTTTTATAAATTCCAATAATTTTTTAGTTTAATATGATATGTTATTATTTATTTAATTATCTTTTTTTGAACTAATAATTCTGTTATAATTTTCACAAAAATCAATTACCAAATACTGTCAAAATTGACATAAAATAGTTTTTAAAACAAATATTATATTATTAACTATTATTATATTCCTAAAAATCTAAGTTTAGGCAAAATGACTTAGATAAGATTATATATATTAATAATGAACCACTTGGGGTTCGTTTGGCTTGTTATAGTGACTTTATTAACCATATAGTGTAAGAAAAAAAGAAGACACGGTAAAAGTAAAATTATTTAACTTAGAGTTAAATCTAAATGATAAGGTTAAAATAGTAACCTAAACTTGTATAAAACCTATTGGTTGAGATTATTTCGACCCATCCCCACTTTACCTTCTAAATAAATCAATTTGAGCTATTATAAACCGAATATGACTTTATTATAAAATAATATTTTAAGTTTTTCCTAAGGTGCCCCTCTCTTCCCTTATAAAAGGGAACCTCCTCCCTCTTCTCCTTACAAAATTTTAGCCTTCAATATTGGCCAAACCCTGAAAATTTCACTTTTAAAATTTTCTATAAACTTTATCGAGGTTCTGGTCTCCTCAAAAGATCAATTCTAGTGCCTTAAGAGGAAGCTTAAAAGAGGTGCGTCGAAGAAGAAGTAATCTCTTCTACAGATTCTTTCAAGTTTTATTTCTTCTTCAAATTCTTATTCTTCAGTTGTTTAATTATAAAGTAATAAAATCAGTATCAATAATATACTAATATGTTATTATAAATATGAAACAACCCCATTTCTCCTTCTATCCATCCTACAGAAAACAAAATCACAACTCGTGCGTACGTACGGAATACCGTCTCCACACCGTAGTGTAATATGTTTTTCTACCACCACCTTACTTGGATGTGTATAATTGTGTAAAGAATAACTATATATAGTTATTATAACATCATACTGATTCTGAGATATTATATCATCCACTCCAATTCAATTCAATAATTATGGGAACGATATCATCGCTTGTGCGTACATACGGATTACAGTCCCCACGACGCGATGAGATTCATTCTCCATGTTAACCACACAAGAATGATTGTAAAGTATATATAATGAATAATAATGAAATATATGACATGATAAAGCTACTGGATTTATGTATATATATATTTCACTTACTTACTTCCATTCAAGTCAATAAAGAAAGGAAAACAACATTCATGCGTACATACGGCCTACCGCCTCCATAAACGGTGTATTTCATTTTATTTATCTATCTATTATATATATATACTGAAAATATATGATATATAAATCCTGAATTAGATTTTTTAAGTAATTAAATCATGATATAAGTTATAATAATATCAAGAACAACGATTCTAAACACGTACAATAAATAAAACTATTTTACCCAAAACACTACTTTAACATGGAATTTACAAAAGAACGGGTAATATAAAGTCATAAGTGAACCATATATGATATCATAATAATGAATATGATTCTGTAATACGTCAATTAAATTATTTAAATCATTATACTGGAGTTTCAGATACGTACGAAGCATATCAGACCTAAGGTAAGGGATAACCTTTCCAATCTCGTTCTTATCCGAGATTGTTTATTCGTATGTATTTACTGGGGTTATTTTTATCATCCATGTCCATGTTTTATAAAAGTGTTTTTATGTATGTATAAAGTCATTTTTACCAATTTTTTACTTTTACCACATGTTATGAAAGGAATATTTCTTTTTTTACTATATGAGTAACTTTTTTTCTTTTCCGAAAAAAGTACGGGGAGAAAGTTTTTTTTAACTTATACATCACGAAAGGATTTTTACGATTTCATAACACCTTATTTTCATAAAGAAAACTCTAAAATATTTCAATCCTATTTTCTACATAATCCTCTTCTTTTAAAATTGCATGTCATTTTGTGAGAGGAAAATGATTTTAAATAAGAAAGCATATTTCCCTCAAGAATTTATTTCAAGTGTTTTATCAAAACCATTTTCCATCTAAGATGAAATTATTTCATATGTGTATGTTTCAACTATAATGTCTCTATGATTTACATAGTTTCACTTCTCTTATGATGAAATGATATCCACTTATTTTATATGGATTATGTTATAATGTGATGAAGTTTATGAAACCCATTTTATTCATTGGGTTATGATGAATGATTTATGCTTATGTTGTGGCACACGTAAGAATTATTTCATTATGAGATGGGTGGGACATATATCTATCTCAAATTCAATGGGTATAGATTTATATCTCATGAGATAGACATAAATGGAACAATAAGTTAATCTGGTTTAGTGTTACAAGACTGGAACGAGGAGTGAACTCAATTCAGAAAGGGACTTTGTCCACTAAGATGGTCTTGGCAGCAATTCCTTGGCTATTATGGAAATAATATCATGTGATTAATGGTTTTCCACAATTAAATGTTTTATTCCCATGCTATTTTATCATGATTGATGTTCCATTTTGATCTATGCCTTATGTACTGCCATGTTTTATGTCATTGCTCAATATTTTGATGTTTAAACATTATGTTCATGTTTTTAAGTTCAAATGTTTATGGTTTGTTTTATTTTCTCCATGATTACTGACATGCGCGTCTCAATCTGTGAAAATTTTCAATATTTATTTACCTACCAACTACTGTAGAAGTGGCGAGAAGGGTTGAACCATAGAGAGAATGTGAGTAGACACTAGAAATATCCTCTTAAAGGAATGTTCAGGTAGATGGGCTTTAATTATGATTGACCACTAAAATTTATAAAACATTAAAAACTATTTAAAAATGACTATTTATATTTACTAAAACTATCTAAGTGGACTAAATTAAGTTATGGAAGAAACTAGCAGAGATGGGAATGTCAGAGTCGTGACGTCCGCTCAGATGCATGCAATGTCAATTATTTAATTCCCACATTTGAATATTTATTTATTCAATTATAACCTATTCAAAATTTAATCAAAATACTATCTAGTCCTGTTCAGTGATGTTAGACATTATTCTAAAGTTTACACAAATTATCCTCCATTTCGTTCTCTGTCCTGATGAATAATTTGCGCGTCATTATAGCACTGAATCACTTGGTGAAATACAACGATCCGTTTCTCACAAATTTCAAGTATCTAACTCCATTGGGTTCTCTCACATGAGATTACTTATTAGGTATCACTCATGAAAGTTTGAAGGAGAGCGCACACAAAATATTAATTTTTCAATTAATATATTTATTTATTCAAAATTCGATCGCGTGCTTCATCGAATTCTAGATAAATAAATTCTCTGATGAAATCCCATTAGTGATTACTTATTAGGTATCACACGAACGAGCACCAAAGCATGTGTGAAGAGCCCAAATGAAAATTAATTTAAATGCAGATACAATTAATTAAATACACATCAAAATGAAATTAATTCAAAAGGCAATCAAACATGCGAATAAATTAAAGACATGCATTCACCGTCACGTTCGTCACAACTCGGACACCAATGAATTAGCCCGCCATCACGACGACAACAAGACACATAAAATAATAAACAGATATCACCGTGATCCTGTTGTCGTAGTTTTCACCGCAAGCCGCCTTTGACGATCGTAGAATAATAACCATTGTCCTGTTGACCACCGCAACGTCAAATAAAACCACCGCAACGTGCAGCTACAAAAATTATTGGATTTTTATTTGTTCTTGGCGTACACCACCGATCTTTGAAGGTGAACCGAACATCTATGAATCCCTTGAACCACCACTACTCACACAGAATGAAGGAGGTTGGTCGTCCGATGTTGTTCTGGTCAGCATAGGGGATACCGGCCGTCATGGTTCGCCATGATGTTTACTGGAGAGAAGCTAAGAAGAGAGGGGATAGGGGGTGACAAGAAGGGCGCTGGGTGATTAGGGCGGCGGGGCGGCTGGGATTTTGAGGAGCTGAGGTCCTAGAGATAAGGGGGTCGGCGCGTTGGGCAAGTGTAGATGGGGTCGCTAGTAGGGAGATGGCGGCTGGGAGAGATAAAGGGGAAGGGGGCTATGGGCGGTGGGATCAGGTAGGGGAATGGGGAGATGGTCGTCGAGTAGAGAGGGGGCAGGGGAAGAGGAGAGGCAGCCGAGGGGTTAGAAGGGGAGATGGCGGCGAGTCCTGGGGGAGATAAGGGGAGAGTGGCTAGGTCGACGAGGGCCAAGGGTTTAGGAAGGGGTGGGGGAATAGGAGGGGTGGATGGGGTGTGGGATAGATAGGGGAGGGGAGTGGGTCAAGGGGGGTGGCGGGTGAGAATGGGTAGAGGGAGGTGATGGAATTGTGGGGGTGATTGGAGAGAGGTAGGGGGAATGTGATGGGTAGTTAGGGGGATAAAAAAATAAAATAAAATTGTTAAATTCAAATTAAAAAGAAAAACTAATTATCTAATTAAGTTAAATAATAATAATAAATAAAAATATATTAATTCACATGTAATTAAATATAATACTATTATTAAATATAATAAAGAACTAATAACAAATACTATTTTATTAATACAACAAAATAATGAAATAAAATAAAATACAAATTAAAATATACATACTAATAAAAACTAATAAAATCAACTAAACTAAAATTATAGAAACAAATAATAATAATATAGTATTAAAAATAATATATAAAATAAATATAACAAATATAAATACCAAATTACTAATATAAGTATATAAATTAACTAAAAATTATCAAAATATCTAAACTAATACAAAACTACAAAAATAAACTAAAAATATAAAAATTGGTTAAAGTAATTAATTAAAACTAAGTTATAAAATTATAAAAATTCATCTAAAATCCATGTATATGAAATCCCCCACACTTAAACTTTTTCACTCCGGGGAAAAACAATCAGAAAGAAAATACAAGTGGCTACAAAAAAATCAAAACTTAAAAATTACAAGTTAAAAATTTTTCAATCTCTTTTACTCATAAAAAATCATGCTTCATTTAAAACTTCAATTTTCAAGAACAATTTTTCTTTCACCTTCATTATTTTCAAAACAAGTACATGCACTCATGTATCATGTGACCTACCTCACCATCCCTCTCATCTTTCAGAAAAATTTGATCAAAGCCATGCTCACTTCTCGTACAAATGCATGCTTACCATAGGCTTGCCATTAATTTCACATCTCCACAAGTGGAAATCAAAAGAATCCACCAATATCAAGGACTTTACATGAGGTTCAAATGTCTCTGAGGCTGTGGGACAGTGGGTAAAAAATTTGACATCTTTTTTGTTAAAAGGAGTGTTGAATCTTGAAATAAATGCATGATATATGTCAATCCAAATGTCTCCCTCAAAAACTTGCTCCCCCACACATAAAACATTTCCTGTCCCCAAGCATTTGATAACCCAATGTTTCGCTCTTTTTATAACACAACTCACTCAAATAAGATGGATAGGAAAAACTGGTGAGTATTAACTCAAAAACACCATGAAAGAAATGTCATAAAATAATCCCAATGAATGGTATACAAGTAGCATATACGCTGTAACATCTCAATAAAGGTAGGTAATATAGAAAACTTCCTAGCTCTTGGAGTAATGAATCATCACTTTTATAGGTATCCCCAAAGTCGAGGGTTACCGTGTAATGACCACCAATGTACTCATTGTTGGAACTAGAAGGATTCTATATTCCTATATCAAAATATATGTAATGAATGTGGATACTTTGAAAAATAACTCATATGAACAGGATGGGATAATTTCAATCCATGTACATCAAATGACTCATTGACCCTTGAAGAACCCTCTCCATGAGTAAATCTCTCCCCCAAACATAGATTGGAAATTATTATGCAAAAATTCAAGAAATGGGTAGGGAAGGGTATCAGTTATGGGCTTATCCTAAAAGGATTATTCATGGATTCTAAGGGCTATATGATAGAGAAAATGTATGGGTGGCTCAGTGGGTCAACGAGGCTGAAAAATCAAACAGATGCCTTGATCATTTTAGTGAAAATTTCAAAAATTCCTATCGTTTTGATGGAAAAACATCGAAAGTTCTAGAAGACATAACATGGTTGAGATTACCTAAAAAAAGATAAATATAAGATGATGTAAAATGGGCCAGAGTCCTCAAGGGTATGGGAATATAATGTTAGACAACTCAGATGATAATGAGTGCAAATAAGTGTCTCAGAAATATAAAAGTTTTTGAAAAGCATTTTTGAAGCATGAAATAATATCAACAATCACCTAAGTCAAAAGATCAAGGATCAAAGAATTCCAAACAAGAATCAGGTGTTCAAACTGTCTAGGGACACAAGTGGTATATTTCTGATCGTGTTGTGACAAAAATACAGTGGATTTCATGTGGGTTCATCAATGATAGGAATTTTAGTTTTTTTCCAATTTTTAAAATTTTCTTGTTTTTTTTGTTTTTTTAGTTTACATGGTGTTTTTGGAAGCATAAAATATGAAAAAAAATAAAACACTTCCCTATGTAAGTGCAGATAGACGCAGAGAGGCTGTTTGTATCTGATGAAGCTCCAGAAAATGGTATACCTGTAAAACCTACACATTGACAGCACATACTCGCATAATATAAAAGAAGTCACACCAAAATCCAAAGCATGTGGATGATAAAAAATATGTATGATGATTTCAAATCCACTGTAGTGCCAGCAGAAAACATATTGCGGTAAATGCATGCCTTTTTATTTTATTTTATTTTTAATGGAGCCTAAATGAAATGAAATTAAATGCAGTGAAAATAAAACAAACAAATGATGGGTTGCCTCCCATTTAGTGCTAAGTTTACTTCGTCTTCATCCAGACGTAGTTAAAACTCCGCCAGGATTGAACGGAAATGCAAACCATGAATCTACTTCTTCATCAGTGGAAGTGTGGAATCAATTCGTTGAAGATGAAATGGTCCTGCAAGCTGCAAAATATCTCATTGGAAGCTTGTTAGAAAAATGGATGTGCAGAATGAAATGAAAATATGCCAACTTACAAGGGAACTAATATACCTCTCCTGAAGAAAGAATCGTCAAATAATTGAATTTTTGGAAAAGGCCGTCAGTGGAAAGATTAATAAGATTACCACTTTGAATGTGCATAAGTGAAAAAATACCTTTACCAGGCTCATTCAGTGGTCGGCTTATATCCATCACATCCTTGAATGCAGTATTTGGGTTGATGATGTATCCCAATTCATTTTCACACCCAACCACTAGCACAGGGAAATCCACTGGTTTCCAACTCAATTCATGCTTGATGGTTTCATTGATTATGCCAAGGTAAATTTTTTTTTTAGCATATGTGGGTATTTCAAGTGAAGTGCTTTTAACCTCGACGCATAGAGAAAGTGGCATGGAATCAATTGGAGTAGATGACTCCATCGTGTCAAGAATGACATATTTTTCTAAATTTTCTTATATACCACCCGCATCATTTTTCTCTGTTGGTACATGTTTCACCGAAAACTCAAGATCCTCCAAGAAATCCCATTCTTCCATTGTTTCTAGAAAATTATGATTGTTCTCTACCACTAATGCTGATTGATTCTCTGACTCCAAAAAAGTTTTAGATGTCTCCATTTTAGAAAAAAATTTGGACTCACAAAGATTTTAAGAAAGAGGTGATTCGATGTCATTTGAAGTGACGTCCTCTTGAGTGTGTAAATTCATTGTCTCTTGGTTAAATCCTGAATCTATCATGGTAAATAATGGTCCTAGATCAATTTCCTCTTCATCTTCAAAAGGTTCAATTTGATAGACATTTAATGTGTCCGTTTTCAATTTGGCACGACTAGGTTGTGAACTCACAAAATGACATGAAATCACATTTTCCGAGGGAACAATATGTTCAATAGGGCAGAAGACCAAACTATCATATTCTTCAAATGTGATTAGATTGGAAAAATTATTTTGTGATGGAGGGGAGTCATTAATTTTATGACAAGAAGGTAGATCAATCTCATTATCAGACTCGGGACATGGATGTTGTTCAAATGTAACCTCTATTGCACTCTCCTCAAAAGAATTGTTTTGAATTAGATTATCAAGGGGTAATGAAGCAACTAATTCGGAAATATGATTCATTTGATTTACTAAATTATTCAATTGATTTTATAGATATTTTTTTAAGAAATCAAATCTGCATTGCGTTCATCTTGAAGTTCAAACCTTCGATTTGTCTTAGTGATAGCACAATGCAACATGTGCTCAATTATTGAATCATTTGTTTGTAATGAATTATCATATTTTAAATTTTTAGGAATGAATTGACTTTGAAAATGATCAAAAAATGTATAAAGACTTGTTTCATAGCATGGTGAAATATTCTAATATGGATCATAGCATGGACTTGAATAAAGATCATTGAAATAAAAAAGATTACCTGGATAGCTCAAGTGTAGTGAATCATTATACGTCATACCTTGAGTTGGGGATGCGTAGGGTGGGTACTAGTTGTAATTGTGCGGTGCGGCCCCACATCATTTTGAACTTCTGGGTGTCTTGAAAATCCCTGCAATGAAAAATTCC
Organism: Viscum album; assembly: GCA_963277665.1. Classification (NCBI taxonomy): domain Eukaryota; kingdom Viridiplantae; phylum Streptophyta; class Magnoliopsida; order Santalales; family Viscaceae; genus Viscum; species Viscum album. The sequence continues at coordinate 2,088,417,808 of OY728132.1, forward strand.
CAAAGTAGTAAACTATTTTTTTTGTTGGTTTAGTTTTTTAATTTTTTTTAAATTAATTTTTTCTGACCTAAATCACTCTTTTAAAGGAATCTCTAATGCTACTATTATCCACGGCAACGGTGCCAGAAATTTGACACGCGCGTCGTGACGCGTGCAAATTTTCAATATTTATTTACCTACCAACTAATTCAGAAGTGGCGAGCAGGGTCAAACCATAGAGAGAATGTGAGTAGACACTCGAAAATACTCTTAGAGGAATGTTCAGGCATATGGGATTTAATTGTGATTGACAACTAAAATTTATAAAACATTAAAAACTATTTAAAAACAACTATTTAAATTTACTAAAACTATCTAGGTGAACTAAATTAAGTTATGGAAGAAACTAGTAGAGATGGAAATGTCAGAGTCGCGACATCCGTTCAGATGCATGCAATGTCAATTATTTAATTCCCACATTTGAACATTTATTTATTCAATTATCACTGATTCCAAATTTAATCAAAATACTATCTGGTCTCGTTCTCTGATGTCAGACAGTATTCAAAGGTTTACACAAATTTTCCATCATTTCATTCTCTGTCCTGACGAATAATTTGCGCGTCATTATAGCACTGAATCACTTGGTGAAATACAAGGACCCGTTTCTCACAAAGTTGAAGTATCTACCTGCATTGGGTTCACTCACATGAGATTACTTATTAGGTATCACTCATGCAAGTTTGAAGGAGAGTTCACACAAAGAATTAATTTTTCAATTAATATATTTATATATTCAAAATTCGATCGCGCGCTTGATTGAATTCTGGATAAATAAATTTTCTGATGAACTCTCATTCATGATTACTTATTAGGTATCACAGGAACGAGCACCAAAGAATGTGTGCAGATCCGAAATGACAATTAATTTAAACGCAGATACAATTAATTAAATAAACATCCAAATGAAATTAATTCAAAAGGCAATCAAACATGGGAATAAATTAAAGACATGAATTCACCGTCACATTAATCACAACTTCGATACCAATGAATTAGCCCGCCATCACGATGAAAAAACGACACATAAAATAATAAACAGATATCACAGTGCTTGTATTGTCGTAGTTGTCACAAGAAGTCGCCTTTGACGATCATAGAATAATAACTATTATCCCGCTGATCACCGCAACGTCAAATCAAACCACCGCGGCATGTAGCTACAAAAATGATTGGATTTGTATTTGTTATTGGCGCACACCACCGATCTTCGGAAGTTAACTGAATGTCGATGAAGCACTCAAACCACCACTGCTCACACGGAATGAAGGTGGCTGGTCATCAGATGTTGTTCTGGTCAGTGGAGGGGTGACCGGCCATCATGGTTTGCCTTGAAGTTTGCTAGCGAGAACCTAAGAACAGAGGGGATAGGGGGTGAAAATAAGGGCATTGGGTGATTAAGGCGGCATGGAGGCTGGGATTTTGAGGAACCAAGGTCCTAGAGATAAGGGGGCCGGCGCGCTGGGCGAGTGGAGATGGGGTTGTGGGTAGGGAGATGGTGGCTGGGGGAGATAAGGGGACAGGGGGCTGAGGGCGGCGGTATCGGGTAGGGGAATGGGGAGGCGGTCGTCGAGTGGAGAGGGGGCAGGGGAAGAGGAGGGGCAGCTGAGGGGTTAGAAGGGGAGATGGTGGCGGGTCCTGGGGGAGATAAGGGGGGGAGTGGCTGGATCGACGGGGGCCAAGGGTTTAGGTAGGGGTGGGGCAATAAGAGGGGCGGATGGGGCATGGGATATATAGGGGAGGGGAGCGGGTCAAGGGGGGTGGCAGGTGAGAATGGGCAGAGGGAGGCGCTGGAATTGTGGGGGTGATTGGAGAGAGGTAGTGAGAATGGGATAGGTAGTTTAGGGGACAAAAAAAATAAAATAAAAATTGTTAAATTAAAATTAAAAAGAAAAACTAATTGTCTAATTAAGTTAAATAATAATAATAATAAATAAAAATATATTAATGCACATGTAATTAAATATAATACTTTTATTAAATATAATAATAAACTAATAACAAATACTATTTTATTAATACAAAAAAAATAATGAAATAAAATAAAATACAAATTAAAATATACATTGTAATAAAAATTATTAAAATAAACTAAACTAAAATTATAGAAACTAATAATAATAATATAGTGTTAAATATAATATATAAAATTAATTTACCTAAAAAAATACTAAATTACTAATATAAGAATATAAATTAACTAAAAATTAACAATATATCTAAACTAATACAAAACTAAAAAAATAAAATAAAAATATAAAAATTGGTTAAAATAATTATTTAAAACTAAGTTAGAAAATTATAAAAATTCATGTAAAATCCATGTACATAAATTACCCTTACTGAGCATTTGAGCTCACCCTTTATGTGTTTTCTTTTCCCAAGGATTTAAGTAAAGGTTTTAGGTAAGAAAACAAAAGGGGAAGATCTTTATAGGAGATGTTGAAGATCATTCACCAAGATTAGAAGATTATATTCCAAGTTTCCAAAGAGACTAAACTATTACGTTCCTTTGGTGTCTGTTTTTGTTATGTATTAGATATTCTACAAAAGTAATGTTATGTTCATGTACATCAAGCTTTGGGTCTCAACAGTTGGTATCAGAGGAAAGGTTTAGTTAACCTTTGGAAACTAGGATGTGAAAACTTTAGTGATATCCCTAGATATATTTCTAAGGTATGTCTAGGGATGTCCCTAAGGTTAAGTATAAGTATAGGTTATAATCCTAGAATTACGATAACGATCTTAGAATTAAACCTAAGATTTTAGATATTGAAGGTACTCCCCCTTTATTATGTTGTTATACCTATCATAATTTTTTCCTCTCACACTATTCTTTTTGGATTTTAGACAATGGATAGAATCCGAAGGAACCGTGTTGATCAATGTAATGGACAATGAAATGATTGTCCTTCTGAACAAACCAATGTTATGGAACATGAAGTGAAAAATCTTATTGCTATACTTACACAAGCTGTGAATCATTCTGGACTTCCAAACGAGCAGAGAAGGGAACAATATTCTATTGATTCCTTCATGAGACAACGTCCACCTTGTTTCAGTGGGTCTTCTAATCCACTTGTTGCTGAACAATGGATCAGTACCATTGAAAAGATATTTTCCATACTTCGCTGTTCAGAACATGAAAAGTTATTCTGCCTATTTACCATTTAGAAGGTGAAGCATACCAGTGGTGGACTCTAATTAAGAATACAAGGCCCCAAGATGAAATTGAATCAATGGAATGGGATGAGTTCAAGAACTTGTTTTTCAATAAGTACTTCCCCCGTATTCTTCAATTAAAGGTGGAAAAGGAGTTACTTGAGATTAGACAAAAGGATGATGAATCTATTGGTATATATTAAGTGAATATTTCAAGGCTTGAAAGGTATGAATTTGGATTTATCATCCAACATCAAAGTAAAGTTGATCGATTCTTCAGTGGATTAAAACCAAGTCTTCGAAGGGCATTAGCGAAAAGAGAATTCAGTAGCTATGAAGAAATTGTGAGTTTTTCTATCAAGGTAGAACTGGAAGTTGGTGTTATATATCCATCTCATGGTCTTGACAAGAAACGAAAGATGGATTTCAAGGAGAAATCTCAGAACAATGGTGGAAAGAAGATTAATGTTTCTTTATGCTCAAATTGTGGAAAGAAGCTTAGTAGAGATTTTCTAAAAGGTACTAGAAAATGTTTTAAGTATGGAAAAGAAGGTCATCGAGAAGTTGAGTGTCAAAGTAATGGGAAAAAGGTAGCTAATGATTTGAATAGAGAAAAGAATACAGATAATGCTCCACCAACACTTCAATGCTACAATTGAAAGGAAATGGGGCATTATGCTAACCAATGCCCTAATCCAAGGGTTAATGATGATCAACATCAACAACCTCTTAAGGTAAAGGACAAGGGGAAGTCACATGTGATCACTATTGATGATGTTGAGTATGAAAACGATGTAGTGGAGTGATTATAATTTCATTTATATTATTGTGGAATATTGGAATATCTGTGTATTGGTTTATTATGGTTTTTAATAATTATATGGTACTGGTAACCATGAAAAGTGATTCAAATATTTTGGAAAGAAGATGATATGTGCATAATGAATGGATAAGGAGAATATAATATGTTTGATAGTATTCAGGAGCTCATGATTGATATAAGGACTAAGTGATATCATGGTTTGAGTATATAGAATTTTTGGGATTTTGGTATGTGGAAAGTGTTAACTTTTGACCATATTCATGTTTTCACTAAGGTTCAATGGGTATTCATTTTTCAAGAGAATACATAATTAAGGAATCCGAATGTTTGGAATGTGACCAAAAAGACATATCTTATGATATATGGGGATAAATGATGGTATTCACTTGCTCGACAGATGACATTTCTAGTAATTGTTTTCTTGATACTATGAGCTTGGACAGAAGTATTTTGGATAAGCCTAAAGGTTGGAATGGATTAATTTGGACATAAGTTATTATTTTTTAAGGCTAGAACTTTTTTCGATAATATTGAAAGAATTTTATAATAATGTAGTTTTAGAAAAAGGAAAACCTGTAGGACAGGTGACAACCCATCGCGTCGGACAAGGTTGTGGGAATCGAACCCCAACCAAAGTGCAACATGCCTTTATCGCCTACCATTGGCCTACAGGAAGTCCCTGGTTAGTAGAAACTAGTATTATTATATTAAGTGGTATGATATATGATGTATAAGTCCATTTTAGTAACCACATACGATTAATCCCACTATAGATGGACTTTTGTATATTTAATAACTTTTGTTATCCTTTTGTTTGAGACAGATGGAATGACCTATCCTTCTATCAAATGATCTGCTAACACTTCACGGAAGACAAATTCAACTTCATTTCTTTAATAGATAAAGTGGAAATTGTTCAAGGCACAAACAACAGTAATATTGTACCAAAATCAAGTAAGTATTTCTTTTAATTCCACAATTCATCAACTTTAGGGAAATGATTTTGAAAACAAAAAATGTTGTCCTTGTTTACTTATATCTGATGAATCAGATGGTACCTTAGATCATCACAAATTTATGGCTTTGTGATTGTTGGATTTTTATAGCCATGTTCTATACCACTCTCCATCAGAACATGATGGCTAGATTTCTCTTCCATATCCATATTTTCACCTATGTGGAAACCGAGTGATAAGTTAATTTGGGTAACCGTTATGTTTCATACTTCACTTTTTAAAATTAAGTTTTAGTATTCCTTTTTACGATGTGGGTTTCTATGAAAGAAACTTTCAAGTAGTAAACTATTTATAACCCTGATGAATTTCAAGGGATAAATTCATTTTAAGGGGGGTAGAATGTAACAACCCAAGATTTTATGAGAATTATTCTTTTTAATTTCATTGATGTATTGTGTTATACGCTACACCAAAACTTACTTGTACTATAGGCAACACCATATTAGCTTTCATTATACGCAACACTATTCTTGGCTTGTGTTACACACAATTTCAAGTTCATTTTGTGGAAATTATTCTACACAACATTAAGTATAGATTTTGTTTAATGTATAAATGAAATAAGTTTTGATTATGTTATACACAACACCAAATGGAGCTTTCACTACACACAGCCCTGAATTGGCTTGCATTACACGCAATCAAGTCCTTCCTCGATAGCATGTGTAGTACGTAATACCGAGTTTCACTAAACGAGATATTATTATTATAATATTATGAACTAGCCGTTATGAATAGTAATACCCAATTTTTGAAATTTTATCAATTTTTTCTTTCAAAATAGAATTAATTTTTGGATTCGGAATATCAAAATTAGCCTAGGGTGAATTTTTGGTATTTTTTTGAAAAATTTCAATTTTTGATAAATAGTGAAAACATTGGGTTACTATTTAAAAACCGACTTTTTATTTAAATAATTATTATTTTTTTATTTAAATTTATTTTAGTTTAAAATTGAGACATAATATATATATAAGTTCAATGTAATTCATTGGAGTAATTTTATAATAATTATATACATATAAAAATTTTATTGAACTTTTAACCGTCTTTTACCCATCTCCTATGAGAATTTGAAAATTTACATAAAACTTAATTTTACCGCTTATGCGAGTGGAATTTTGAAAATCCGAGAGACACAGTTAATATCAAGGTGTAAAATGTGGTTCAATAAGATAAAAATAATTTTTGGTTAATAGTAACTTTTTACTTTTATTCACCACGGTTAAAATTAAATAGAGTAATAAAGGGTAAAAATGATATTATTATTACACTAACACATGTCCTAATTCTATTGGATAAGTATAATTAGACAAAACAACAACCTTAGGAATATAATTTTATCATTTAGGTCTACTTTGATTAGATTAGGACATTTATTATTATTTTATTCAAAGAAGAGTTAAAAGAGTTAAAATCAAGGTTTATTAACTTAAAATTTTTTAATATAGGGTTATACATAAGATAAATTAGACTATAAATATTCATTAGAAATATAAAAATATTTCTTATATAATGGTATTTTATTTATAATTTTTAGACATTAAATAAGTTAACTTATTTATGACACAATGATGATGAAGTAATTACCTTATTAATGAAATATGAACATAATTGATGTTATAAATACCCAAATAATTGTAATTTGAGACTTTTTACAAATTACAATAATTTTTTAGGTTAATATGACATGTTAGTACTCATTTAATTAACTTTTTTCGAACTAATCATGTTGTTATGATTTTCACAAAAATCAATTACAAAATAGTGTCAAAATTGACATAAAATAGTTTTTAAAACAAATATTATATTATTAATTATTATTCTGTTCCTAAAAATATATGGTTCGGAAAAATTACTTAGATAAGATTCTATATATTAATAATGAACCACTTGGGGTTCTTTTGGCTTGTTATAGTATGTTTATTAACTTTATACTGTAAGAAAACAAGAAGACACGGTAAAAGTTAAATTATTTAACGTAGAGTTAAATCTAAATGAGAAGGTTAAAATAGTAACCTAAACTTGTCTAAAACCTATTGGTTGAGAATATTTATACCCATAACCACCTTATCTTAAAAATAAATCAATTTGGAGCTATTATAAACTGAATATGACTTTATTATAAAATAATATGTTAAGTTTTTCCTAAGGTGCCCCTCTCCTCCCTTATAAAAGTGCACCTCCTCCCTCTTCTCATTACACAATTTTGAGCCTTCAAGATTAGACAACCCTGGAGAATTTCCCTTATAAACTTCCATATAAACATTATAGATGTTCTGGTCTCCTAAAAGGACCAACTCTAGTGCCTTAAGAGCAAGCTTAAAAGAGGTGTGTCGAAGAAGAGGTAATCTCTTCTACCGATTCTTTCAAGTTTATTTCTTCTTCAACTTCTTCTTCATTAGTTGTTTCATTATAAAATAATAAAATAAGTATCCATAATATACTGATATGTTATTATAAATTTGAAACAACCCCATTTTACCTTATATCCATCCTACAGAAAACAAAATCACCGCGTGTGCGTACGTACGAAATACCGTCTCCACGTTGTGGTGTAATCTGTTTTTCCACCACCACCTTACTTGGATGGGTATAATGGTGTAAAGAATAACTATATATAGTTATTATAAAATCATACTGATCCTGAGATATTATGTCATCCACTGCTATTCAATTCAATAATTATGGGAATGATATCATCGCTCGTGCATGCGTACGGATTATCGTATCCACGAGGCGATGAGATTCATTATCCATATTAACCACTAAAGAATAATTATAAAGTATATATAATCAATTATAATGAAATATATGACTTGATAAATATGGAATCCCACCTTTTTATCACATAAAATTTCATTACATTTTACAAAATTGAGGATCTTTAAGGTTTAGTGTCTTGGAAACCAGGAACTTAAAACATGAAAACATAAAACATTCTTCTTAAACACTTTAAAGGAATCTCCTCATGTTCATACTAGGTTCATTACTGCATCTCATAACCTGGGGACATACATCAAAAGAAAGGGTGAGCAGAAGGCCCAGTAGGGGAAATAAGAGAAACATTTTACATGTGAACTTGAGATACTTCAATAAGGTCATGAGAAGAACTTTAAGGCATGACAAAGAAATCATGAGGCATATCATAATGAAAATAAATTTTTTCATAACATGAAGATGTGGCTGAAACATTTAATATTGAAAATCATTTCTTTTCACCAAGGTCCATCCCCAAGGTGTCATTAAAATTACCAAGGTTATTCACCAAGGTATCAGTCTAAAAAGTCATCTCTAGAGATTAAGTCTTTACCCAATGCATTGGAGCGCTATCTAGGCGCACCCTTCACATGTCTTTATTGTCATGTGAGCCACATATATCATCATAAATCATTTCATAAACAACCAATATAGCATAAAATAAATGGGTTTCATTTCATAATCATAACATTTTAAAAACTGCTTTAAAGACATGATCTTTATGTCACTTTAAACCCACGGAAAGGGAAAGCGGGTTTCATGTTTGTAAATCCCAGAATTTAAAATAGAAAATTTTGATATATATGTGAATACCCCTGTAGAAATAAGAGCTTCTAGTATTCACTTATTAACATAAAATAATTTTGAGAAAAGAGAGAGGCATTTTGAGACCAAAATTCTGCAGCATAACGACTACGTTTCGCGGTTTTAGAAAACATTGAAAAGAGAGGGGACATGGGTCAAACATTCATAAATGACCCATAAAACAGTATAGGGACATAATATGAAGGATATATTAACATGGTAATGAAATTCTAATGATGTACCATATGAAATGAAGAACATGAAAGGGAGACAAAAATAAGATTTCTCTTATGAAAATTCGGCAGCCTAACGGAGGTCACTTAAACTTTAAAAAATGAATTGATGAGATCAAATAGGGTCTCTCATCATATGAAAATAAAATATAATTATGATATATATAGAGATAATACCCCAACATAATAAAAAGGAACTTTAAAGGCTTGACATGAAAGTAGACCTTTGAAAAATGAGAAGGGTGAACGAATCCCTTAAACATTCGGCAGCCTAACGACGCCACTTAAAACTTGAAAATCCTGAATTGAAGAGATAAAATGGGGTCTATCATCATATTATAATAAAATATCAGTATTATAGATATAGATATAATACCCCAAAATAATAAAAAGGAACTTGAAAGACTTGACAATAAAATAGACTTGAAAATGAGAAGGGTGAAAGAATCCGTTACAAAAAATTTCGGAAGCCTAACGGCGCCACTTAAAATTTCACAAAATGAAATGATGAGAGTAAGAGGGGGTCTCTCATCATATGAAAATAACAAGTACAGTATAATGAATATAAAAGAACATCCTCCAACATAAGAACATGGAGCATAAAAGGAATAACATAAAAGAGATTATTTGAAAAGAAAGAGAGAGGTCGGATCCCTTACCTTAAAACATAACTCTTAAAACGCAAAGGTTTGGACCTTGAGGGCTTGGGGGCACCTTTGGAGGACTCTTTGGGAGGTAAGGATACCAGAAATTCGTTGAGAATGATTTTGGAGTCCAAAGGATGAGAGAATGGCTTGGTATTTATAGAGAAATTGAGGGGACATGGCATTAATGGCCAAGGGACACCTCATAAGTGGGTTTCTCAAAACCATGTGCTCTCCCAAGATATTTCCCATGAAGTTAGGCCACATGGGGCCCCCAATACAATAATTCATCACCTTTGGTCGGCCAACCCATAGAATATCTCATGACATCATCATGACACAGTTATGATGTCATTAAACATACCGAAACCCTAAAACTGTATTTTTACTATTCACTAAAAATTCAACTTTCTCATAAAAATCCCAAACTATAACCTTAACCAAATATCAATGCTCTGATTTCAAAAATGAACTCCATTTTATAAAAATAATTTTCTAAATATTTTTAATTAAATTTTTAAATAAATACACTATTCATCGAAAATTCATTTTTTTCAGAAAAAACCCCAAAAATTACCTTAACATAATATCGATGCTCTGAGTTCAAAAATAAAATCCATTTTATAAAAATAATTTTCTAAATATTTTTAATTTAATTTTTAATCAAAAAACACTATTCACTCGAAAAAATTAATACTTGAATAATAATTTATGAAACCGTTATTTACCCGTTTTATTGAATCACATTACTTAATCTAGGTGTCTAAATTATATTAAAAATTTCTTTGAGCGAAATTACTAATCCATTTGGTCACATTACTAATTCTAAGCATAAAATCACTATTCATAATTTACTATTCACCAAAATTTAAGTTGATCTTATTAGACTCCAAATTTCGTACAGAACATAATTGTAGAAGACCATTTTGTGAAAATCATTAATCATTTTTAATTATTTAAGGTTTACATAAACATTTTTAAAATATCCTTTTTCTAAAATTCATCAAAAATATGCATACTATATTTATCCGGTCATTTGAAAATTCATAAACTTCATCATAAGAAAAAATCGAAATTTTTATTTAATACAAAGGATTACACAAGGCAGTTACAGTCTCCTTACATATCTCCTTATCACACCAGCATAAGACCTAAGTGTAAGGTGTGCTAAGGTGAGAGAATCCGAGGGAGGCTCGGCCAACATCACACGAGTAATAATTTCTATCAGTTTGAACTTCTCGCAAAGGCGATTCCGTTCTAGCTTCACACGATGTAGTTTGGCTTGGGTTTGGTCTAGAGCAAATCCCAGCGGTGATATCTTCTTCCCAAGTTCTGTTAGATGGGCTTCGATCGGTCCAAGACTACTGGGTGAGGTCATCGAATCTTCTTTCTATATTAATTAAGAAAGATTTCTTGTATTTAGAGACAATAATCAAAACGTTTAGTTTCCAGTGGTCATATTGACCAATGGTAATATAATCAGTCAAAACCCAACGGTCTCATTTTAATTATACGCATGTTATCAAATGAGATAGTTTTATTGAGTATCAAAAATAAAATAACACACAAAATTAGGAAACAAGATTTATTCAAAATTTCGGGTCGTTACAATCTTCCCCCCTTAAGAAATTGAGTCCTCGCAATTTTTTAAAATTGGGTTTTGAAATTTCATTGAAAGTCCCACATCGGAAAAAGAGTCAGTAAAACTATTACATTAAAATAAAGAAAGGGAAGTACAAAGGTCACCCGAGTTAACCCACACAAGGATTCCATGTCGGAAAACATGGACATGGAGGAGAAAACAAAGGGTCAAGTTCTGAGGGAGAGTGATAGAAAACATGATTAGGAGAAAGTTAACCATAAGAAAATCCCAAACTTATGATCTGTGTAAATGGTCTTTGATTACCTAGTAGGAAACATAAACCAACAACGTTTTTGTTTTACATTCCTTTTCATAATTTTGAGGAATTCATTTACTACATAGAACAAAAACCTAAGGAAATATACCTACTTTCAAGTAGAGTTTCATCCTTTAATAATTCTCTACCAAAACTAATCTTTTCTCCAAATGAAGAGAATTCAAAAAAACTTGGTCTCATCAAAAGCACAAGAATCATCTTATAGAGAATCACATAATCCACAAAAGATTAACTATCTATTTCTTCTATCATTAAACATTATCCAAAAAACAGAAAGTGTAAGGTAAAACAACTCTTCAAAATGAAAGAATCCCTTATGAATGGAAACTACTTTTAAATTTTTAAAGTTCCATGGTACTACCCAAAGTTCATCATAGACCATTCCGTAAATAACGGTCCTTAAAATTCCTCAAAATAAACCAAACTAAGATTAAAACCCAAATACAAGAAGGATTTGATAACATAGTCTTCCAAAATAAACTTCATTGTTCATCTCCAAACAACATCAACCACTCCTAAAATCTTATAAAAAAAGTAGCTAACCTAAACATATTTTACCCAAGATAGGTTAATCATTTCCATAAGTAACCTAAATTACTATAAGTCCACCTTAAATTCATCTATTCTTAAAAATATAAGTCATCCTTACCCCTCAATGAAAATACCATAGTAATCTATTTACCTCGATCATATAGGGTCCTAAAAATAGTGAACATCTTTCAAAATAATAATCATCTTTTAATACCCTAATCATCTCTGTCATATTAATACGACAATCATCGCATTTCCTATCACATTGGTTGTTGGGAAATGTTCTTCCATTTCCCACCATTAACTAAGAAGAGAAAGTATAATTAGGGTCTTAAATACTTTGCCAATAATCATGAAAAGGAACTTAAAGCATATAAGGATAACTTGTAGAAGATAAGTATACCCTAACTTGTGATCCCCTAGGTCCTAATCTAGGTTATCCATGATCATATATTCTTATGTGAATCTTTATTTTATTTTATCTTTGTTCCTTTAACAATGGTTCATAATAAGCTTATGAATTTACCAAAGCATATCCCCCGGGAGTGTCGTAACCAAGATTGCAGCAAGGCCCGTTGTCGTGTACCAGTTCCTGTTCGAGTCTAGCTCAAAGCGGTGTTCTTGGGTTTTACCCCTATGTACATCTGTGCCAGAGCCACCTCTACCTGCTCGTATCCAGACAGGGATGTATTTACTTGGAAACCCCTTACTCAATACTCTTCAAAATACCAGGAAGATTTCATATATTTAAACTTTTATATAGGGTTCTTCCAAGAGTTTTCATATCCTAATTTCCAAAAATAACTAAACCATCCTTTGATACCAACTATGGCATCCCACCTTTTTATCACATAAACTTTCATTACATTTTACAAAACCAAGGATCTTAAAGGTTTAGTGTCTTGGAAACCAGGAACTTAAAACATGAAAACATAAAAAATTATTCTTAAACACTTGAAAGGATTATCCTCATGTTCATCCTAGGTTCATTACTGCATGTCATAACCTGGGGACATACATCAAAAGAAAGGGTGAGCAGAAGGCCTAGTAAGGGAAATAAGAGAAACATTTTACATGTTAACTTGAGATACTTCAATAAGGTCATGAAAAGAACTTTAAGGCATGACAAAGAAATCATGAGGCATATCATAATAAAAATAACATTTTTCATAACATGAAGATGTGGCTGCAACATTTAATATTTAAAATCATTTCATTTCACCAAGGTCCATCCCCAAGGTTTCATTAAAATTACCAAGGTTATTCACCAAGGTATCAGTCTAAAAAGTCATCTCTAGAGATTAAGTCTTTACCCAATGCATTGGAGCGCTATCTGGGCGCACCCTTGACATGTCTTTATTATCATGTGATCCACATATATCATCATAAATCATTTCATAAACAACCCATATAGCATAAAATAAATGGGTTTCATTTCATAATCACAACGTTTTAAAAACTGCTTTAAAGACATGATCTTTATGTCACTTTAAACCCACAGAAAGGGAAAGCGGGTTTCATGTATGTAAATCCCAGAATTTAAAATAGAAAATTTTGATATATATGTGAATACCCCTGTAGAAATAATATCTTTGAGTATTCACTTAATAACATAATATAATTTTGAGAAAAGAGAGAGGCATTTTGAGACGAAAATTCTGCAGCATATCGGCTACATTTCGGGGTTTTAGAAAACATTGAAAAGAGAGGGGACATGGGTCAAACATTCATAAATGACCCATAAAAAATTAGAGGGACATAATATTAAGGATATATGAACATGGTAATGAAATTTTAATTATGTACCATATGAAATGAAGAACATGAAAGGGAGACAAAAATAAGATTTCTCTTATGAAAATTCGGCAGCCTAACGACGTCACTTAAACTTTAAAAAATGAATTGAAGAGATCAAATAGGGTATATAATCATATGAAAATAAAAGATAATTATTATAGATATAGAGATAATACCCCAACATAATAAAAAGGAACTTTAAATACTTGACATGAATGTAGAACTTGGAAAAATGAGAAGGGTGAACGAATCCCTTAAAAATTTGGCAGCCTAACGGCGCCACTTAAAACTTGAAAATACTGAATTGAAGAGATAAAATGGGGTCTCTCATCATATGATAATAAAATATCAGTATTATAGATATATAGATCATACCCCAACATAATAAAAAGGAACTTTAAATACTTGACAATAAAATAGACTTGAAAGTGAGAAGGGTGAAAGAATCTGTTACAAAATTTTCGACAGCCTAACAGCGCCACTTAAAATTTCATAAAATGAAATGATGAGAGTAAGAGGGGGTATCTCATCATATGAAAATAAAAAGGACAGTATAATTAATATAAAATAACATCCTCCAACATAATAACATGGAGCATAAAAGGAATAACATAAAAGAGATTACTTGAAAAGAAAGAGAGAGGTCAGATCCCTTATCTTAAAACATAACTCTTAAAACTCAATGGTTTGGACCTTGAGGTCTTGGGGGAACCTTGGGAGGACTCCTTGGGAAGTAAGGAGACCATAACTTCGTTGAGAATGATTTTGGAGTCCAAAGGATGAGAGAATGTCTTGGTATTTATAGGGAAAGTGAGGGGACAAGGCATTAATGACCAAGGGACACCTCATAAGTGGGTTTCTCAAAACCATGTGGTCTCCCAAGATATTTCCCATGATGTTAGGCCACATGGGCCCCCAATACTATAATTCATCACCTTCGGTCGGCCAACCCATAAAATATCTCATGACATCATCAAGACACAGTTATGATGTCATTAAACATACCGAAACCCTAAAACTGTATTTTTACTATTCACTGAAAATTCAACTTTCTCATAAAAATCCCAAACATTCACCTTAACCAAATATCAATGCACTGATTTCAAAAATGAACTCCATTTTATAAAAATAATTTTTTAAATATTTTTAATTAAATTTTTAAATAAATACACTATTCACCGAAATTTCATTTTTTTCAGAAAAAACCCCAAAAATTACCTTAACATAATATCGATGCTCTGAGTTCAAAAATGAAATCCATTTTATAAAAATAATTTTATATATATTTTTAATTTAATTTTTAATCAAAAAACACTATTCACTCGAAAAAACTAATACTTGAATAATAATTTATGAAACCATTATTTACCCGTTTTATTGAATTACATTACTTAATCTAGGTGTCTAAATTACATTAAAAATTTCTTTGAGCGGAGTTACTAATTCATTTGGTCACATTACTAATCCTAAGCATAAAATCACTATTCATAATTTACTATTCACCAAAATTTAAGTTGATCTTATTAGACTCCAAATTTCGTACAGAGCATAATTGTAGAAGACCATTTTGTGAAAATCATTAAACATTTTTAATTATTTAAGGTTGACTTAAACATTTTTAAAATATCCTTTTTCTAAAATTCATCAAAAACATGCATACTATATTTATCCGTTCATTTGAAAATTCATAAACTTCATCATAAGAAGAAATCAAAATTTTTATTTAAAACAAAGGATTACACAAGGCAGTTACAGTCTCCTTACATATCCCCTTATCACACCAGCATAAGACCTAAGTGTAAGGTGTGCTAAGGTAAGAGAATCCGAGGGAGGCTCGGCCAACATCGCACGAGTAGTAATTTCTATCATTTTGTACTTCTCGCAAAGACGATTCCGTTCTAGCTTCACACGATGTAGTTCGACTTGGGTTTGGTCCAGAGCAAATCCCAGTGGTGCTACCTTCTTCCCAAGTTCTGTTAGATGGGCTTCGATCGGTCCAAGACTACTGGGTGAGGTCATCAAATCTTCTTTCGATATTAATTAACCAAGATTACTTGTATTTAGAGAGAATAATCAAAACGTTCAGTTTCCAGTGTTTATATTGACCAATGGTCATATAATCAGTCAAAACCCAACAATCTCATTTTAATTATACTCATGTTATCAAATGAAACAGTTTTATTGAGTATCAAAAAAAAATAACACACAAAATTAGGAAACAAGAATTATTCAAAATTTAGGGTCGTTACAATAAAGATACTGGATTTATGTATATATATATATTTCATAAAATTACTTCCATTCAAGTCAATAATGAAAGGAAAACAGCGTTCATGCATACGTACGGCCTACCATCTCCATGAATGGTGTATTTCATTTCATTTATCTATCTATTATATATATATATATATACTAAATATATATGATATATAAAACATGATTTACATTCTGTAAGTAATTAAATCCTGATATAAGTAATAATAATATCAAGAACAACAAGTCCAAACACGTACGATAAATAAAATGATTTTACCCAAAACTCTACTTTAACATGGAATTTACAAAAGAACCGGTAATATAAAGTCATAAGTGAACCATATATGATATCATAAAAATGAATATGATGCTGTAATAAGTCAATGACATTATTTAAATCTTTATACAGGAGTTTCGGATAGGTACAAAGCATATCAGACCTAAGGTAATGGATAACCTTTCCAATCTCGTTCTTATCCGAGATTGTTTATTCGTAAGTATTTACTGGGGTTATTATTATCATCCACATACATGTTTTCTAAAAGTTTTTTTATGTATGTTTAAAGTCATTTTTACCCATTTTTGACTTTTACCTCATGTTATGAAAGGAATATATCTTTTTGTTTACCATACGAGGAACTTTTTGACTAATCCAAAAAAAGTACGAAGAGAATTTTTTTTAACTTATACGTCATGAATGGATTTTTACGGTTTCATAACACCTTATTTTCATGAAGCTTACTCTATAATATTTCATGAGTATTTTAAACAAAATCCTCTTCTTTTATAATTTCATGGCATTTTGTGAAATGAAAATGATTTTGAATAAGAAAGGATATTTTCATCAAGAATTTATTTCAAGTTTTTTATCAAAAACATTTTCCATCTAAGATGACATTATTTCATATGTGTATGTTTCAAGTATAATGTATCTTTGATTTACATGGTTTCACTTCTCTTATGATGAAATGATATCCATTTATTTTATATGGATTATATTATGATGGGATGATGTTTATGAAACCCATTTTATTTTTTGGGTTATGATGAAGGATTTATCCTTATATTATGGCACACATAAGAATGATTTAATTATGAGATGGGTGAGACCTATATCTCCCTCCAATTCATTGGGTAAAGATTTATATCTAATGAGATAGACATGGCTGGAATGGTAAGTTAATCCGGTTCAGTGTTACAGGACTAGAACGAGGAGTGAACTCGATTCAGAAAGGGACTTTTTTCCACTAAGATGGTCTTAGAAGCAATGCCTTGGATACTTTGGAAATTATATCATGTGAATAATGGTTTTCTACAATTAAATGTTTTATTCCCATGATATTTTATCATGATTGATGTTCCATTATGATCTATGCCTTACGTACTGCCATGTTTTATGTCATTGCTCAAGATTTTTTTGTTTAAACATTATATAAATGTTTTTAAGTTAAAATGTATATGGTTTGTTTTATTTTCTCCTTGCTCACCCTTACAGATCATTTGAGCTCATCCTTTATATGTTTTCTTTTCCCAAGGATATAAAGAAAGGTTTTAGGTAAGAAAACAAAAGGGGAAGATCTTTATGGGAGATTTTGAAGATCTTTCACCAAGATTAGAAGATTAAATGACGAGTTTCCAAAGACACTAAACTATTACGGTCCTTTGGTGTCTATTTTTATTATGTATTAGATATTCCGAAAAAGTAATGTTATGTCCATTTATGTCATGTTTTGTGTCTCTACAGTTGGTATCAGAAGAAAGGTTTAGTTAACCTTTGGAAACTATGATGCGGAAACTTTAGTGAGATCCTGAGAGATATTTCTAAGGTATATCTAGGGATGACCCTAAGGTTAAGTATAAGTATAGGTTATAGTCCTAGAATTATAGTAAGGATATTATAATTAAACCTAAGATGTTATATATTTAAGGTACTCACCCTTTATTATGTTGTTATACCTATCATGATTTTTGCCTCTCACACTATTCTTTTTGGGTTTTAGACGATGGCTGGAACCCGAAGGAACCATGTTGATCAATGTAATGGAAAAAGCAATGATTGTCCTTCTGAACAAACCAATGTTATGGTTGATGGAGTGAAAAATCTTATTTCTATACTTACAAAAGCTATGAATCATTCTGGACTTCCAAATGAGCAGAGAAGGGAACAATATTCTATTTATTCCTTCAGGAGGCAACATCCACCTTCTTTGAGAGGGTCTTCTAATCCACCTATTGCTGAACAATGGATCAGTACCATTGAAAAAATATTTTCCATACTTGGCTGTTCAGAACATGAAAAATTCATTCTAGCTGTTTACCATTTAGAAGGTGAAGCAGACTAGTGGTGGACTCAAATTAAGAATACAAGGCCCCAAGATGAAATTGAATCAATGGAATGGGACGATTTCAAGAACTTGTTTTTCAATAAGTGCTTCCCTCACATTCTTCGAACAAAGATGGAAAATGAGTTCCTTGTGCTTAAACAAAAGGATGATGAATCTGTTGGTATATAAAAAGCGAATTTTACAAGGCTTATAAGGTATGCATCTGGATTTATCATCCAACCTGAAATTAAAGATGATCCATTCTTTAGTGGCTTAAAACCAAGTCTTCAAAGGGAATTAGCGATAAGAGACTTCATTAGCTATAAAGAAATTGTGTGTTGTGATATTAAGGTGGAACTGGAAGTTGGTGTTACATATCTATCTCATGGTTTTGACAAGAAACGAAATATGGAGTTCAAGGAGAAATCTTAGAACAATGGTGAAAAGAAGATGAATGTTTCTTTATGCTCAAAGTGTGGAAAGAAGCATAGTGGAGATTGTCTAAAAGGTAATAGAAAATGTTTTAAGTTTGGAAAAGAAGGTCATTGAGTAGTTGAGTGTCGAAGTAATGGGAAAAAGGTAGCTAATGATTTGAATAGAGAAATGATTACAGAGAACGCTCTGCCAATACTTCAATGCTAAAATTGCAAGGAAATGGGGCATTATGCTAACCAATGCCCTAATCCAAGGGTTAATGATGATCGAAATCAACAACCTCTTAAGGTAAAGGACAAAGGGAAGTCACATGAGATCACTATTGGAGATATTGAGTGTAAAAATGATGTAGTAGAGTGATTATAATTTCATTTATTGTATTATGGAATATTGTAATATCTATGTATTGGTTTATTATGGTTTTTAATAATTATATGGTACCGGTAACCATGAAAAATAATTAAAATATCTTGGAAAGAAGATGATATGTGCATAATGAATGTATAAGGAGAAAATAATATGTTTGATAGTTTTCATGAGCTCATGATTGATATAAGGACTAAGTGATATCATGGTTTGAGTATATAAAATATTTGGGATTTTGGTATGTGTAAAGTGTTAACTTTTAATTGCATTCATGTTTTCACTAAGGTTCAATGGGTATTCATTTTTCAAGAAAATACATGATTAAGGAATTTTAATATTTGGAATGTGACCAACATGACATATCTTATGATATGTGGGGATAAATGATAGTATTCACATGCTCGACAGATGAAATTTCTAGTAATTGTTTTCTTTATACTATGAGCTTGGACAGAAGTATTTTGGATAAGCCTAAAGATTGGAATGGATTATGTTGGATATAAGTTATTATTGTTTAAGAAGAGAATTTGTTTTGATATTATTGATGGAATGTTATAATAATGAAGTTTTAGAAAAAGGACAACCTGTAGGATGAGCGACAACCGTCGTGTCGGACAAGGTTGCGGGAATCAAACCCACAACCGAAGTGCGACAGGCCTTTATCGCCTACCACTGGCCTACATGAAGTCCCTGGTTAGTAGAAACTAGTTTTATTATATTAAGGGGTATGATATATAAAGTATAAGTCAATTTTTGGAACCATATATGATTAATCTCACTATAGAGGGACTTAAGTATATTTAATAACTTTTGTTATCCATTTGTTTGAGACAGATGGAATGAGTTATCATTCTATCACATGACCAGCTAACACTTAACAGAAGACAAATTCAACTTCATTTATTTAAGAGATGAAGTGGAAATTGTTCAAGGCTCAAAAAACAGTAAGATTGTACCAAAATCAAGTAAGTATTTCTTTTAATTCAACAATTCATCAACTTTAGGGAAATGATCTTGAAAACAAAAAATGTTGTCCTAGTTTACTTATATTCGATGAATCAGATGGTACCTTAGATCATCACAAATTTATGGCTTTGTGATTGTTGGATTTTTATAGCCATGTTCTCTACCACTCTCCATCAGAACTTGATGGTTAGATTTCTCTTCCATATCCATATTTTCACTTATGTGGAATCCCAGGGATGAGTTAATTTGGGTAACTGTTATGTTTCATACTTCACATTTTAAAATTATGTTTTAGTATTCCTTTTTATGATGTGGGTTTCTAGGAAAGAAACTTTCAAGTAGTAAACCATTTATAACCCCGAAGAATTTCGAGGGTGAAATTCATTCTAAGGGGGGTAGAATGTAACAACCCGAGATTTTATAAAAATTATTCCTTTAAATTTCATTGATGTCTTGTGTTATACACTACACAAAAATTATCTTGTACTATACACAACACCGTATTAGCTTGCAGTATACGCAACACTGTTCTTGGCTCGTGTTACACACAATTTCAAGTTCGTTTTGTGGAAATTATTCTATGCAACATTAAGTATAGATTTTGTTTAATGTATAAATGAAATAAGTTTAGATTATGTTATGCGCAACACCAAACGGAGCTTTCAATACATGAATACCTGACTTGGATTACATTACACGCAATCAAGAAATTCCTCGATAGCGTGTGTAGTACGCAATACCGAGTTTCACTAAACGAGATATTATTATAATATTATTATGAACTAGCCGTTATGAATAGTAATACCCACTTTTTGAAATTTTATAAATTTTATCTTTCAAAATGGACTTCATTTTTGGATTTGGAATATTGAAATTAACCTAAGATGAATTTTTGGTATTTTTTGGAAAACTTTTAATTTTTGATGAATAGTGAAAACACTGGGTTACTATTTAAAAACTGACTTTTTTATTTAAATAATTATTTATTTTATTTAAATTTATTTTAAGTCAAAATTGATACATAATACCTATATAAGTTCAATGTAATTCATTGGAGTCATTTTTTAATAATTTTAGATATATAAAAATTTTATTTAACTTTTCACCGTCTTTTACCCACCTTTTTGGAAAATTTGAAAATTTACATAAAACTTAATTTTACCGCTTCTGTGAGTGGAATTTCAAAAATCCAAGCAACACGGTTAATATCAAGGATTGAAATGTGGTTTAATAATATAAAAATAATTTTTTTTGAATAGTAACTTTTTACTTTTATTCACCACGGTTAAAATTAAATAGAGTAATTAAGAGTAAAAATGATATTATTATTACCCTAACACACATCCTAATTCTATTGGATAAGTATAATTCAACAAAAATACAACCTTAGTAATATAATATTATCATTTAGGTCTACTTTTATTAGATTAGGATATTTATAATTATTTAATTCAAAGAAGAGTTCAAAGAGTTAAAATCAAAGTTTAATAACTAATTTTTTTTAATATTGGGTTATACATAAGATAAATTCGACTATAAATATTAATTATAAATATAAAAAGATTTCCTACATATTTTTATTTTATTTATAATTTTTATACATTATATAATTTAACTTATATATGACACAATGATGATGCAGTAATTACCTTATTAATGAAATATTAACATAATTGATGTTATAAATACCCAAATAATTGTAATTTGAGACTTTTTATAAATTAAAATAATTTTTTAGGTTAATATGACATGTTAGTATTTATTTAATTAACTTTTCTTGAACTAATAATGCTGTTATGATATTCACAAAAATCAATTACCAAATAGTGTCAAAATTGACAAAAAATAGTTTTTAAAACAAATATTATATTATTAATTGCTATTCTATTCCTAAAAATCTAAGGTACGGACGAATGACTTATATAATATTTCATATATTAATAATGAACCACTTGGGGTTCGTTTGGCTTGTTATAGTAAGTTTATTAACCTTATAGTGGAAGAAAACAAGAAGACACGGTAAAAGATAAATTATTTAAATTAGAGTTAAATATAAATGATAAGGTTAAAATAGTAACCAAAACTTGTATAAATCCTATTTTTTGAGAGTATTTATACCCATCCCCACTTTATATTCTAAATAGATCAGTTTTGAGCTATTATAAACCGAATATGACTTTATTATAAAATAATATTTTAAGTTTTTCTTAAGGTACCCCTCCCCTCCCTAATAAAAGGGCACCTCCTCCCTCTTCTATTTACACAATTTTGAGCCTTCAATCTCGACCAAAACCTGACCATTTCCATTATAAACTTCCCTATAAACATTATAGAGGTTCTGGTCTCCTCAAAAGACCAACTCAAGTGCCTTAAGAGGAATCTTAAAAGAGGTGCGATGAAGAAGAGGTAATATCTTCTACCGATTCTTTCATGTTTCTTTCTTCTTCAACTTATTCTTCTTTAGTTGTTTCATTATAATGTAATAACATCAGTATCACTAATACACTGATATGTTATTATAAATATTAAACAACCCCATTTCACCTTATATCCATCCTACGGAAGACGAAATCACCGCACGTGTGTACGTACGGAATACCGTCTCCACGCCGTGGTGTAATCTGTTTTTCCACCACCACCTTACTTGGATGGGTATAATGGCATAAATAATAACTATATATATTTATTATAACATCATACTGATTCTAAGATATTATATCATCCACTCCAATTCAGTTCAATAATTATGGGAACGATATCATCACTCGTGCGAACGTACGGATTACCGACTCCACGACGTGATGAGATTCACTCTCCATGTGAACCACTCAAGAATGATTATAAAGTATATATAATGAATAATAATGAAATATATGACATGATAAAGCTTTTGTATTTATGTATATATATATATGTCATCTTCTTACTTCCATTCAAGTCAATAAGGATAGGAAAACATCGTTCATGCGTACGTACGACCTACCGTCTCCATGAACGTTGTATTTCATTTCATTTATCTATCTTATATATATATATATATATTTATATACTGAATATATATGATATATAAATACTGATTTAAATTCTGTAAGTAATTAAACCATGATATAATTAATAATAATATCAAGAACAACAAGTCCAAACACGTACGATAAATAAAACGATTTTACCCAAAACGCTGCTTTAACATAGAATTTACAAAAGAACGGGTAATATAATGTCATAAGTGAACCATATATGATATAATAACAATGAATATGATTATGTAAAAAGTCAATAACATTATTTAAATCTTTATACAGGAGGTTCAGATACGTACGAAGCATATCAGACCTAAGGTAAGGGACAACCTTTCCAATCTCATTCTTATCCGAGATTGTTTATTCATAAGTATTTACTGGGGTTATTGTTATCATCCATGTACATGTTTTATAAAAGATTTTTTATGTATTTTTAATTTTTTTTATCCATTTTTTACTTTTACCACATGTTATGAAAGGAATATTTCTTTTGTTTACCATACGACGAACATTTTGACCTTTCCGACAAAAGTACAAGGAGAATGTTTTTTAACTTATACGTCATGAATGGATTTTTATGGTTTCATAACACCTTATTTTCCTGAAGATTACTCTACAAGATTTCATGACTATTTTCAAAAAAATCCTATTCTTTTAAAATTGCATGGCATTTTTTTAAAGGAAAATGATTAGAATAATAAAGGATATTTTCCTCAAGAATTTATTTCAAGTGTTTTATCAAAACCATTTTCCATCTAAGATGACATTATTTCATATGTGTATGTTTCAAGTATAATGTATCTATGATTTACATGGTTTCACTTCTCTTATGACGAAATGAAATACATTTATTTTATATGGATTATGTTATGATGGGATGATGTTTATGAAACCCATTTTATTCTTTGGGTTATGATGAATGATTTATGCTTATGTTGTGGCACACGTAAGAATGATTTCATTATGCGATGGGTGGGACCTATATCTCCCTCCAATGCATTGGGTAAAGATTTATATCTCATGATATAGAGATGGCTGGAATGGTAAGTTAATCTAGTTCAGTGTTACAGGACTGGAACGAGGAGTGAACTCGATTCAGAAAGGGACTTTGCCCAATAAGATGGTATTGGCAGCAATGTCTTGGCTACTATGGAAATCCTATAATGTACTTAATGGTTTTCCACAATTAAATGTTTTATTCCCATGATATTTTTTCATGACTGATGTTACATTATGATCTATTCCTTACCTACTACCTTGTTTTACGTCATTTCTCATGATTTAGATGTTTAAACATTATGTTCATGTTTTTAAGTTCAAATGTATATGGTTTATTTTATTTTCTCCATGCTTACCCTTACTGAGCATTTGACCTCACCCTTTATATGTTTTCTTTTCCCTAGGATATAAATAATGGTTTTAGGTAAGAAAAAAAAGGGGGAGATCTTTATGGGAGATGTTGATGATCTTTCACCAAGATTAGAAGATTATATTCCAAGTTTCCAAAGACACTAAACTATTACGGTCCTTTGGTGTCTATTTTTGTTATGTATTAGATATTCTGAAAAAGTAATGTTATGTCCATGTACGCCAAGCTTTGGGTCTCTACAGTTGGTATCAAAGGAAAGGTTTCGTTAAACTTTGGAAACTAGGATGCGAAAACTTTAGTGAGATCCCTAGAGATATTTTTAATGTATGTCTAGGGATGTCCCTCAGGTTAAGTATAAGTATAGGTTATAGTCCTAGAATTATGGTAATGATCTTAGAATTAAACCTAATATGTTTGATATTGAAGGTAATCCACCTTTATTATGTTTTTATATACCTATCATGTTTTTTGCCTCTCACACTATTCTTTTTGGGTTTTAGACGATGGCTGGAACCCGAAGGAACCATGTTGATCAATGTAATGGACTATGCAATGATTGTACTTCTGAACAAACCAATGTTATGGGAGATGGAGTGAAAAATATTATTTCTATACTTACAAAAGCTATGAATCATTTTTGATTTCAAAATGAGTAGAGAAGGGAACAATATTATATTGAGTCCTTCCTGAGGCAATGTCCACCTTTTTTCAGTGGGTCTTCTAATCCACTTGTTGCTGAACAATGGATCAGTACCATTGAAAAGATATTTTCCATACTTTGTTGTTCAGAACATGAAAAATTCATTCTGGCTGTTTACCATTTAGAAGGTGAAGCAGACGAGTGGTGGACTCTAATTAAGTATACAAGGCCCCAAAATGAAGTTGAATCAATGGAATGCGACGAGTTCAAGAACTTGTTTTTCAATAAGTACTTCCCTCATATTCTTCGAACAAAGATTGAAAAAGAGTTCCTTGAGCTTAAATAAAAGGATGATGAATCTGTTGGTATATACGAAGCGAATTTTACAAGTCTTGCAAGGTATGCATCTGGATTTATCATCCAACCGGAAAGTAAAGTTGATCGATTCTTTAGTGGCTTAAAACCAAGTCTTCAAAGGGAATTAGTGATAAGAGACTTCAGTAGCTATGAATAAATTGTGTGTTGTCATATCAAGGTAGGACTGGAAGTTGGTCTTACATATCCATCTCATGGTTTTGACAAGAAATGAAAGATGGAGTTCAAGGAGAAATATCAGAACAATGGTGAAAATAAGATGAATGTTTCTTTATGCTCAAAGTGCGGAAAGAAGCACGATGGAGATTGTCTAAAAGGTACTAGAAAATGTTTTAAGTGTGGAAAAGAAGGTCATCGAGCAGTTTAGTGTCGAAGTAATGGGAAAAGGTAGCTAATGATTTGAATAGAGAAAAGATTATAGAGAACTCTCCACCAACACTTCAATGCTACAATTGCAAGGAAATGGGGCATTATGCTAACCAATTCCCTAATCCAAAGGTTAATGATGATCTACATCAACAACCTCTTAAGGTAAAGTACAAAGGGAAGTCACATGAGAACACTATTGGTGATGTTGAGTATGACAATGATATAGTGGAGTGATTATAATCTCATTTATAGTATTGTGGAATATTTGAATATCTATGTATTGGTTTATTATGGTTTTTAATAATTATATGGTACTGGTAACCATGAAAAGTGATTCAAATATTTTGGAAAGCAGATGATATGCAAATAATGGAGGGACAAGGAGAAAATAATATGTTTGATAGTATTCATGAGATCATGATTGATATAAGGACTAATTGATATCATGGTTTGAGTATATAGAATTTTTGGGATTTTGGTATGTGGAAAGTGTTAACTTTTAACTGCATTCATGTTTTCACTAAGGTTCAATGGGTATTCATTTTTTAAGGGAATACATGATTAAGGAATTAGAATGTTTGGAATGTGACCAACAAGGCATATCTTATGATATATGGGGATAAATGATGGTATTCACATGCTCGACAGATGACATTTCTAGTAATTGTTTTCTATATACTATGAGCTTGGATCGTAGTATTTTGGATAAACATAAAAATTGGAATGGATTATGTTGGACATAAGTTATTATTGTTTAAGGCTAGAATTTTTTTTCGATATTATTGATGGAATGTTATAATAATTTAGTTTTAGAAAAAAAGACAACCTGTGGGATGGGCGACAACCCATCATGTCGGACAATGTTGCGGGAATCAAACCCACAACCGAAGTGCGACAAGCCTTTATCACCTACCACTGGCCTACAAGAAGTCCCTGGTTAGTAGAAACTAGTTTTATTATATTAAGTGGTATGATATATAAAGTATAAGTCCATTTTAAGAACCATATATGATTAATCTCACTATAGATGGACTTATGTATATTTAATAACTTTTTCTATCATTTTGTTTGAGACAGATGGAATGACCCATCATTCTATCGCATGATCTGCTAACACTTCACAGAAGAAAAATTCAACTTCATTTCTTTAAGAGATGAAGTGTAAATTGTTCAAGGCACAAACAACAGTAATATTGTACCAAAATCAAGTAAGTATTTCTTCTAATTCAACAATTCATCAACTTTAGGGAAATGATCTTGAAAACAAAAAATGTTGTCCTAGTGTAATTATATCCGATGAATCAGATGGTACCTTAGATCATCACATCTTTATGGCATTGTGATTGTCGTATTTTTATATCCATGTTCTCTACCACTATCCATCAGAACTTGATGGTTAGATTTCTCTTCCATATCCATATTTTTACCTATGTGGAAACCCAGTGATGAGTTAATTTGGGTAACCGTTATGTTTCATACTTCAATTTTAAAAATTAAATTTTTGTATTCCTTTTGACGATGTGGGTTTCTATGAAAGAAACTTTCAAGTAGTAATCCATTTTTAACTCTGATGATTTTCAAGGGTGAAATTCATTTTAAGGGGGGTAGAATGTAACAACATGAGATTTTATGAGAATTATTCTTTTTAATTTCATTGATGTCTTGTGTTTTACACTACACCAAAATTAGCTTGTACTATACGCAACAATGTATTATCTTGTAGTATATGAAACACTATTCTTGGCTCATATTACACACAATTTCAAGTACATTTTGTGGAAATTATTCTACACAACATTAAGTATAGATTTTGTTTAATGTATAAATGAAATAAGTTTCGATTAGGTTATATGCAACACCAAATGGAACTTTCACTACACGAATCCCTGACTTGACTTGTATTACACGCAATCCAGACCTTCCTCGATAGCATGTTTAGTACGCAATACCGAGTTTCACTAAACGAGATATTATTATAATATTATTATGAACTAGCCGTTAAGAATTGAAATACCAAATTTTTGAAATTTTATAAATTTTATCTTTCAAAATGGACTTCATTTTTGGATTCAGAATATCGAAATTATCCTAGGGTGAAGTTTTGGTATTTTTCCGAAAACTTTCAATTTTTGACGAATAGTGAAAACACTGGGTTACTATTTAAAAACCGACTTTTTATTTAAATAATTATTTATTTTATTTAAATTTATTTTAGGTCAATATTGAAACATAATACCTATATAATTTAAATGTAATTCATTGGAGTAATTTTATAATAATTTTAGATATTTAAAAAATTTATTGAACTTTTCACCGTCTATTACCCACCTCATAAGAGAATTTGAAAATTTACATAAAACTTAATTTTACCGCTTTTGTGAGTGAAATTTAGAAAATCCTAGAGACACGGTTAATATCAAGGAGTAAAATGTGGTTCAATAAGATAAAAATCGTTTTTGGTGAATAGTAACTTTTTACTTTTATTCACCACGGTTAAAATTAAATAGAGTAATTAAGGGTAAAAATGATTTTAGTATTACACTAAAACATGTCCTAATTCTATTGGATAAGTATAATTAGACCAAAAAACAACCTTAGGAATATAATATTATCATTTAGGTCCACTTTGTATAGATTAGGACATTTATTGTTGTTTAATTCCAAGAAGAGTTAAAAGAGTTAAAATCAATGTTTAATAAATAAAACATTTTTATTATAGGGTTATACATAAGATAAATTACACTATAAATATTAATTATAAAGCTAAAATTATTTCCTACATAAAGTTATTTTATTTATAATTTTTAGACATTAAATAATTTAACTTATTTATGGCACAATGATGATTCAGTAATTACCTTATTAATGAAATATTAACATAATTTATGTCATAAATACCCAAATAATTGTAATTTGAGACTTTTTATAAATTACAATAATTTTTTAGGTTAATATGACATTTTAGTATTTATTTAATTCACTTTTTTCTAACTAATCATGCTGTTATTATTTTCAAAAAAATCAATTACCAAATAGTGTCAAAGTTGACATAAAATACTTTTTAATAATAATATTATATTATTAATTCTTATTCTATTCCTAAAAATATAAGGTTCATCCAAATGACTTATATAAGATTCTATATATTAATAATGAACCACTTGGGGTTCTTTTGGCTTGTTATAGTAAGTTTATTATCCTTATAGTGTAAGAAAACAAGAAGACACGGTAAAAGTTAAATTATTTAACTTAGAGTTAAATCTAAATGATAAGGTTAAAATAGTAACCTAAACTTGTCTAAAACCAATTGGTTGAGAGTATTTCTACCCATCCACACTTTATCTTTGAAATAAATAATTTTGGAGCTATTATAAACTGAATATGACTTTATAATAAAATAATATTTTAAGTTTTTCCTAAGGTTCCCCTCTCCTCCCTTATAAAAGGGCACATCCTCCCTATTCTCTTTACACAATTTTGAGCCTTCAAGCTCAGCCAAACCCTGACCATTTCCCTTATTAACTTCACTATAAATATTATAGAGGCTCTGGTCTCCCTAAAATACCAACTCTAGTGCCTTAAGAGGAAGCTTAAAAGAGGTGCGTCGAAGAAGAGGTAATCTATTCTACCGATTCTTTAAAGTTTCTTTCTTCTTCAACATCTTCTTATTTAGTTGTTTCATTATAAAGTAATAACATAAGTATCACTAATATACTTATATGTTATTATAAATATAAAAAAACCCCATTTCACCTTTTATCCATCCTATGGAAAACCAAATCACCGCGCGTGAGTACGTACAAAATATCGTCTCCACGTCGTGGTGTAATCTGTTTTTCCACCACCACCTTTCTTGGAAGGGAATAATGGTGTAAATAAAAAATATATATAGTTATTATAAAATCATAATGATTTTGAGATATTATATCATCCACTCTAATTCAATCCAATAATTATGGGAATGATACCATCACTCGTGCGTACGTACGGATTATCGTCTCCACGACGCGATGAGATTCATTCTGCATGTTAACCACTCAAGAGTGATTATAAAGTATATATAATGAATAATAATAAAATATATGACATTATAAAGCTGATGTATTTATGTATATATATATATATATATCATCTAATTACTTTCATTCAATTCAATAAGGAAAGGAAAACTACGTTCATGCGTATGTACATCCTACCGTCTCCATGAACGGTGTATTTCATTTTATTTATCTATCTATTATATCTATAAATATATACTGAATATATATGATATATAAACCATGATTTAAATTATTTAATTAATTAAATCACTATATAAGTAATAATAATATCAAGAACAACAAGTCCAAACACGTACGATAAATAAAATGATTTTACCCAAAACGTAGCTTTAACATGGAATTTACAAAAGAATGGGTAATATAAAGTCATAAGTGAACCAAATATGATATCATAACAATGAATATGATTCTGTAATAAGTCAATGACATTATTTAAATCTTTATACATGAGGTTTGGATATGTACGAAGCATATCAGACCTAAGGAAAGGGATAACCTTTCCAATCTCATTCTTATCCGAGATTGTTTATTCGTAAGTATTTACTGGGGTTATTGTTATCATCCATGTAAATTTTATCTAGAAGTGTTTTTATGTATGTTTAAATTCATTTTTATCTAATTTTTAATTTTACCACATGTTATTAAAGGAATATTTCTTTTGTTTACCATTCGAAGAACTTTTTTACTTTTACAACAAAAGTACGAGGAGAATGTTTTTTTAACTTATACGTCATGAACGGATTTTTACGGTTTCATAAAACCTTATTTTCATGAAGATTACTCTACAAGATTTCCTGA
The DNA here is from genome assembly GCA_963277665.1 of Viscum album. Lineage (NCBI taxonomy): Eukaryota > Viridiplantae > Streptophyta > Magnoliopsida > Santalales > Viscaceae > Viscum > Viscum album. The sequence goes on from OY728132.1 coordinate 2,088,448,515, forward strand.
AAATTTTCAACAAAATCCTCTCCTATTAAAATTTCATGGCATTTTGTGAAAGGAAAATGATTTTTAATAAGAAATGATATTTTCCTCAAGAATTTATTTCAAGTGTTTTATCAAAATCATATTCCATGTAAGATGACATTATTTCATATGTGTATGTTTCAAGTATAATGTATCTATGATTTACATGGTTTCACTTCTCTTATGATGAAATGATATCCATTTATTTTATATGAATTATGTTGTGATGGGATGATGTTTATGAAACCCATTTTATTCTTTAGGTTATGATGAATGATTTATACTTATGTTTTGGCACATGTAAGAATGATTTCATTATGAGATGGGTGGGACCTATATCTACCTCCAATGCATTGGGTAAAGATTTATATCTCATGTGATAGACATGGCTGGAATGGTAAGTTAATCTGGTTCAGTGTTACAGGACTTGAACGAAGAGTGAACTCAATTCAGAACGGGACTTTGTCCACTAAGATGGTCTTGGCAGCAATGCCTTGGCTACTATGGAAATCATATCATGTGATTAGTGGTTTTCCCAATTAAATGTTTTATTCCCATGCTATTTTATCATGATTGATGTTCCATTATGATCTATGCCTTACGTACTGCCATGTTTTATGTCATTGCTCAAGATACTGATGTTTAAACATTATGTTCATGTTTTTAAGTTCAAATGTATATGGTTTGTTTTATTTTCTCCATGCTTACCCTTACTGAGCATTTAAGGTCACCCTTTATATGTTTTCTTTTCCCCTGGATATAAAGAACGGTTTTTGGTAAGAAAAAAAAGGGGAAGGTCTTTATGGGAGATTTTGAAGATCTTTCACCAAGATTAGAAGATTATATTCTGAGTTTCCAAAGACACTAAACTATTATGGTCCTTTGGTGTTTGTTTTTGTTATGTATTAGATATTCCACAAAATTAATGTTATGTCCATGTACATCAAGATTTGGGTCTCTATACCCTAAACTCTCATAGTAGTCAAATTTAACTCCAATAAAAATCATTTAGGAAAAATACCCTTACTGAATTGAGTTCACTCCCCATTCCAGTCCTATCTATCTCATGAGATATAAATCTTTACCAAATGCATTGGAGATAGATATAGGTCCCATATGTCTTGGGTTATAATTTTATCGTTGGTTATAATGTAACCATTGTCCTTGGATATAATGTAAGCAATTCCCTTGGTTATGATGTAGCCACCATCATATTATGAAAATCATACATATGTGTTCTATACTATCATTATACACCCATAATATCATAACCCATAAAATTAAAAGGGTTTTATAAACATTTTATCATATCATAATCGGTGGAAAAGTGACATGTATAATAATCATTTCATCATTTCATCCTAGAAATACCCATGATAAAAGGTTTTATATGATTTATAAAATGGTATAACACATGAAAGAGAGATAAGTTTCATTAACATACTTTCCACATCAACATAAACTATTCACAAAAAGAATAAGAATGGTATCCTTTGTTCATATCCTCAGTAAAACATAAATTATATGAAAGGTTGCCATATTATATGGAGAGGGATTTTTATAGATAACTTGTATCATTTATTATGTATAATAACCATTATTTGAAAACAAATTTTTAAAATAGAAAACATTTTAAAAGTCATTTTATTTGAAAATAAAATTCAAAACTTATAAAGTAATATTTTAAAAATTATTGAAAACATTTCTTGAGGAAAATATCCTTTCTGATTTGAAAAAAAAACATTTTAAAACTAAAACAATTTGAAAATATTTTTCTTGGAAAATAACCTTTAAAACATATAAATTAATATTTTAATAAGTTATTGGTCATGATATCATAAAATTCAATTCATTCCATACACATTAAAATGAAGATTCTTTTATATTTTTGGTAAAATCCAAATGATAATTGTTTAGAAAAATACATAAATATTACCTTCAAAATATTTTTTAAAATGTAAAAATTTATTTTAAAATTCATAGGATAATAGTAAAAACATTTTTATAAAACATTGTTTTGGAATTAAAATAGATTTCTGACCGAAGAGAGAGTTAAAGTTAGATTTTCTTAAAAACAGTTTCTCATTTATTTTAAGTAACAAAGAGGGGAAAATGGTACATTTACCTTAGAATATCATGAGTAACCATAGGATAGGAAAATTACGGAGCTTCTTTGGATATGGATAGTAATATTTTATCATCGAGATCATAATCATAAATAATCCTGATAATTTAGGAGAATGTAACATAAAATATTTACCACTTTAGTAACATTGAATTATAATCCCCATAAATTAATAACATAAAATGGAACATAAAATATTTTTAGGATAAATAAATTCATTATATTACATGTCAAATTGTTTGTATATAAACCTATTTAAGTAATATATTTTTATAACATAACATACATCACAATGAAGGAACATTGGGACAAAAATCCATTACCATAAGTATTGACTTCCGTTGTACATGTTATATCCACCTATATAATAAATATAAGTTTATTATTTATATATTAATGAAAAATACTTATATATTTCATTCCATATTTGATTTTATTATGACCTTTTATTACTCGGTTATTATAAATTCTAGGTTAATGTTATTTTTTGTGTAATAACCGCATTGTTTTTCATATATTTTTTGATTTGTTATATTTTCTTTCCACTTACTTTGATCATGGTTTCATAATATCCACAATTATAATCACGATATAAATATTATATTTATTAATCAAATATATATTTATAGTAATCCATAAATTGTTTTGATATAAAATGAAATACACCATTTATGGATATGGTAGGCTATACATATGCAGAACATTTTTTACATTTTCTTATTAGATTGAAAGAAATAAATTTAAATGATATATTATAATTATAGAATAATTTTATTCCATAATAATCAAATATAATCTTTAAACCGTTCATTAAAACCTACCATGTAAAGCGTGAATGAATCACATCCCTTCAAGAGGCGGTAGTCTACCGTACACATGAGCTAAGTTATCACATTCCCACAATATGGAAGGCGTGATGTTATCTGTGACATAAAAAATTAAAAATAATAAAAATATAATAAATATCATATATAAACAATAAATTTATCATTATTTAAAATCATGATTAGTGGTAATTGAAAAGGTAAAGACATTGGTTCGTGAGGTGGTAGTACTCCGTTCAAACGATCAATGATTTCGTAACCCATTTTATAGATGTGACGATGGTTGTTGGTAATTAACTTAACATAAAAACATATCTTTATTTTTCATTTAATGAAGTTATTATATCAAAACGGTATAATAATAATTTATGGAGGTGGAGGAATACAAAAAAAAATTCTTTGATGCACGTTACCTCTTCTTCAGGTATCATCCTTAAGTTTGTAGTAAAAGCCTTCAATTAAGGGATTTATGTCTAAAATAATGATTATAGGATGAGATTAAAGAATGTTTGAATTTATTTGAGGATTCAGTTTCTGAACCAGAAGGTTTATAAGGTGTGAATAAGATAAGAGATAGGTTGACCTTTTATAAGTGAGGTGAGTTGCACACTTGTAATTTTATGAAAAAATCTATTCATACCCACGTTTTTATCATTCAAAAAGTCGGAAAATGGGAAATTATTGATCCTATAATATTTAATGTTGAAATATTTCTATAAAAAATTTTGTTTTAAAAGTTTTTAGGTCATTTTTAACATTTATATTTTTATTTTAACCCCCAGTTAATCTATTTACCTAAACTACAATAATTAATTTTTACAGTTTTCACTAACCATTTTGGTAAAAAATTAAGTTGACCTTAATATAAATTATAAATTATTATGATTAAAAATATTTACTAAATTTTTCTAAATTCAAATAACATAAGTGGAGAATTTTAAGTTTTAATTAATCCTGAAGACGTGATGAGAAAACAGGTTTTTAAAGAGAAAATGATCAAAATTTTACAAAGGTTTTATATGAAAATTAAATATGAAAATTATTACAAGGACGTAAATTAGGTGAATTTATATAAGAACTATATTTACTTTAAAACAAATTCAAAATATATTTTATCAATATAAATCATTTAAACAAAAAATAATTTTTTAATTAAAATTCATTATTGTTTACTATTCATAAAATATTTATTCTTTTTGGAAAACAAAATTCACCCTATGGTAATTTTGACATGATTATTTCAAAAATTATTTTTATTTTATAATTTTTTTTATAAAATTGGTAAAAATAAATTTTAAAATATTTTCTTCAAATGAAACAAAACTACTTTATAGAAAAATACAGGTTTAAGTATAAAATCAGATTTTTTCTTATCTCTTATGTAGAAAAAAAGATGAATGTTAATTATTTAAGTGAACATTAACTATATAAATTTCATTAAAATCATTTACTAAAAGTGTATTGTTTAATTTATGGAGGTAGAACATGTTCATTTGTATAAAATAGTTCTTTTAGAAAGAGATTTCCTTTATTTTTAAATATTTTTTTTTATTTTTTGTTTAATTTGTCACTGAATAATTCCTTTTACATACATGTGTAAACTATATATTATTATAACTTAATCAATACTATTCAAACTCACCATTCAAATGGTAAAGTGATATCTATCATATAAAATAATAATATTTTAATTATATATCACATTTTTTTAAAAATCAGTGTTGCTTGTAACATGAACTAAGCTCAGTGTTGTGTGTAACGCAAGATAAATTCATTGTTTCATATAAAAGAAAAATAGTCTCAATGTGTCATGTAATGAAATACAAACTCAATATTTCATGTAACACAAAGTATAATAATATTAAATTCATTTAAAAAAACATTTCACTAAATATCAGGGCGTTATAATTTGGGTTAATTTTCTTAATTATATAATATTTCTCACATACAAGGAGCTTGTTTTATTCTATTAACATAAATAACTTTTTTTGAGACATATGTGTTGATTCTATATTTTTTATTTTAGAATCACATTTTATGAATATATAATAAATTAATGACGATGATGAATCAGTTGTGTGCAAAAAAGGAATTTATATGAAAGCATGTTTAAATTTAAAGAATGCGGTAATACTTAATGAAATTTCTTTTATGTATTACAGTAAATATTGTAATTTTGGATATATTTTTTATGATTTTTTTGGTTTTTTTCATGTGGTTTATTCATTGGGTTCTTTGATATACTCCATGGGGGCATAGTGTGATATAGTTGATGTTATAGACTGTACAGAGGGGCTACAGATACATTTCCATGGTTAGAAAGAGGTAATGACTGGGTTGTTGTGGGAGATGACTAGATTGATTATTGTAAGAAAATTTAGAAGTTTCTCAATAGCATATAATGTATATGGTAATGATAAAATGAAATGGTTATTGCAATAATTTAATAACCTCATGGATAAAAATAAAATGTTGATGGTTTAAATGAAATGTTAACGGCTGGAAATAATGCGGGTGATGTTTTTCATTTTTTTCATTAAATATGATTAATAATTAATGTATATAACGTAATATTTTTGGTAATTATGAATATGGAAGTTGGATAAATGATGTGGATAAATGGGAAATTGTACATGTTTGATGTGCCTACTAGCATGATATTTGGGGATGGATGTGTTATTATAGTTGGTAGCTATGGTAGCAAAAGACATTGGTAGTGTGGTGATTGTTATAGGATTTGGAAGTACTATTAAAGTGCGAACTTCTTATTATGTGACTGTGTGTTCCTATAACTATATTTTTATTTTCTTTGTGATTTCTATATACAACCTACCCATGTCAGATACCCTTATTAACACCAAACATGCTCCGGGTTCTGGGCATTTTCCACAAACTTTTTGGTTGGTAAGGGGATGAATTACTAACTAATCCCTCTTCCTCGTTCTTACATCTATTTGTAGCATGGGTTTCTATGGATCTAGGTAAGTATGATCATACTACCTTAGTATGGGGTGTACTGATCAAACCTATGTGGTATTGGTTTGATTATATGTACATAACGTACTAGTGAACCCTATAAGGTTTCAATGAGGAGGTACATGGTGTACTATAAGATGCTATGAGATGATATTATATGGTGGGGGTAGTTCATAGTAGGATGAGGGAATATGGTTGATTTCCTATATGTTCAAGATACCATACTATACTAGATATGAGATGCTTGGATAAGATATGGTATATAATATTAGATAAGTGATGAGGATGATATAGATATTTTTTGAGGTATAGATTGTTATATGAGAAATGGTTTTCTACAATATAGCTATAGAAAATATTAGGAGCACCAGACATTTGATGTTGGGATGTGAGAGTAAAAAACCAATGGTGAAGTGGTTACGGGGTATGTTCTTATTATATTATCTAATATTATTTTACAATTATTGGATTCTATAATAGGGGAGTGAGTCTTAGTGAGGATGGGTGGTGTTGACCTAGTTGGTGGTTGTTGGTTCTGTTGTTTATTCACCAATTCATAGTATACTCCTTTCATATTTGTAGGATAGATCTTGTTTATGACCCTAATTAGTATACATGTTATGATTTCCCATATATATATATAGGTTTCCCAAGTGATTTTGGTGATTAAGTTGGATAGTGCTAGCTTAGAGATTGGGATAGGTTATGGAGTTGTCACCTAAGACTTTACTATTATTTTATATTTGAATTTTAATTTGTCTTACATATTCATGCATTTTAGGGTTATTTTATATTTTTTATTATTTATATTATGATATTAATCAATGGTTTATTTATACTCTTATTGATTGGGTACCTCTTTCCACTCCAATTTTCCATTAGTGGTTGTGGGCTAGGTACATGTTTCCACTATGAGGTGGAATTGGGTGTAGGTGGGTTGAAAATAGGGTTTTGTAACATGATCTAAAATGATCCGTGATCTAGGGGTGATACGATTCCTATATCTGGAGAGTCACCCAATCATATAGAGGTAACATAATTCCAATAGTGGAGAGTAATGTAGTTTAGAGAGTATGGAAGATGCAATGAAATCTACCACCATTTCTACAAATTCAGTGTTAATAATATATTGAGGTGTTGAAGTTCAAGCTAATTCCTAGGATATATATAGGTAATTATTCCAATTTTCATATTTTATACACTTATATCAAGTATCCAACCTATTCACTATTGGAGGAGTCCTCATGGGTCACTCTCATCCTCACTACAAGACCAAGAGGGGTTCCCAAAGGAGGTGGGTCCTAAGAGAGTTATATTAGAGATTTTGTTTAATAATTATTGTGGATATTTGAGTTACAAACAGGTAAATATTACATGGGTTGGTAGGGAATAAATTCTAACTGAGATTGGTTCATGACATAGGCCAGAGATACTGGCTAAGAAACATGCTTTTAGGGCCCCCTGTGATATCATTTTTGGACTATGAGTTTTAAAATGAAAAAGTAAAGTGGTTATTCTTGTATAATATAGACCTAAGAGAGTTACATGCATCATAACTATTTATTATTTTCATTGAAATGATGTTATTTTGGAATCTTATACGAGTTATATTAAATTAAATTTATTAAATAAATTCCATGTCACTAATCTTAAGAGTTCGGTTTTTTATAGATAAAATGTTTGTTCATCATACATGAATGGTTTAGTTTATTGGGGTTCATCATGCAAACATGGTTTACCATAGGTTTGTATAATAGTTGTAGGAGGATCAACTACCGAGGAAGACATTGTGTGTGTTTCATTATCTAATTGTGGCTATGTTTGAGGGGGGGTCTCTAATTTGGAGATAGTGCACTGGTTGGATGATCTTGAGATATTTTTTATCATGATCTACGATAAATAGGTATATTGGGTTAGGTTAATAGTCATTCAGATGGGGGGGGGGGGGACCATGAAGGTGGTGAATGTTGTATCTTGGGGAGTGAAATGAGGAATATATTTCCGAAGGAGATTTATAGTGGTTGTTTCATGAATATTTTTTATATTTGTTGATGAAAGTAATAAATTTGTGGAAGCTATTGTATAGACATAATTTTTTACATATAATATTTTTAAATATTTCTACATACTTTTTTAGATCCTTTCACTGAGATAGTGTGTTATTCTAAGTCCTAGTATGCTTGAATTTTTTTTATAAAAATATTAAATATATTTTATATTATTCATGCCTAATTTAATAAAGATAAAAGAAAAAATATTAAATGGAACCTATAATTATAAATCTGAGACCACAGTTGAGTTCAAAACATGTTGTTTACCCTCATATAACTCTAAAATAGTTTATCATGGGGAATTCAGATATCTTACCCATTAGAGGTACATTAGTGGAATAATTAATTAATTAATTCATTAATTTAACCTAACATGATTTTACAATAAATAAATGGTGATGGAAATTTTCCCAATGTTAGGCTCATAACCCTAGAATCAATAAAAAATGTACTTCATCTCCTTCTATTAGAGAATCACCGTAGAAGACGATGAAACTCATGATGAGAGAAGTTCTGAAAAAAAAAAGAAACACCTACCTTAAATCATTAGAGACCAGGTTATTCAATGATGAATGATCCAATCTCTTGGAATTAATATTCAGTTTGTTTTTACAACTATTTTGATTAAATTATTGAACAAATCAATCACCTATATTGATCTGCTCCAATTTTGGATCATTAGCATGCACCTAAGTACAAATTAATTTGTTTATTCATTGGATTTTTAACCTTGGGTATACCTGTTTTTTATTTTTGGAAAAGAATGTTTGGCAAGATCAGTAAGCCTTTGTTCTTATTCTTTCCACCCTCAATTTCTTTTCATTCTTTACCTGTTGGATCCCATAGTCTCGGTTTGATATTGCAGGGTGGTACCGAGTACTATCAGACCAAAAAAGTCATGATAAAATAACGTGCATGGTATATATTGATGAATTAGGGATATATATTGTATTTTTGTGGGTTTTGGAATACCTTTTTAATAATTAGTGATCAAATCATAAATGCCAAAGGAAAACAAGGTGTGCGGGGCACGTCAGAACCATCGTGGACTGATGGAAATGAATTCCAACCACCAGATGGTCAGGAATGATGAATTGGGACTAGGTCCACTACTCTAATATGAAAAAAGAGATATCTAAAATTTAATTTACAAATTTGAATCATGTTATGCAGATCAAAGAAACAATGAAAAAACCCGACTAAACACTATGTATTGTTCTCAATACATAACGTATATTCCCTTGGTTGTGGAAGCTAGGGTTTTGGGAATTCATAAGGATGGAAGGCCATGTATACTCCCTACACACCATGTACCACATTTCCCATGTGGATTAGCTATGTGATAGAGCACACAGACAGACACACACCATGTTCCCAAGTATACTGGCACAAATAGATCACATTGGCGACACCTCGTGTGGAGAGGAAAACCTATACTAAATTGCACAAAAATGACCACACACATGGGCGGGATCTCGATTATCATGGGCATTCTGTGTCTATCCACCACATGTCGTGTACACCCACATGGTATGTGATCCTTTTACCTCTAGAGGCATGGCCAGACAAAGAAGTTGGATCACATACCATGTGGATCCCCTCACACATCATGTACCCCTTGTTTCCTCTATGTGAATCTTCAACCTTCCAAATATCATTTGTTTAAAATTAGATTTTGTCTCATGATAATCCAATTTATATAAATTTTCCATGTAGAATTAAATGGTTCCCTTAGTTGTTGATTTTGAGATACAACATGACATGCTCCAATCATGGTGCTTTTTTTTGGAGAAGCCTGACAATGGTAGTGATCGTGAGAGATCACCAGAGGCTTCATATAAAACTAAATCCCCCTAATATGGGGTGAGGGTCCTCTACCTCACCGAGTGGAACACCCCATTGGATAGGGAACATATCCTTAATGAATAGAGTGGAACCCCCTAAAACAGTAGGGAGAATGTCCTTGACCTATAGACTGGTACCCCCACTTATCTTGGGTGCAGGTACTCTACCATTCGAGTGGAACCCCCTATCAGATAGGGTGCGGGTCATTGAAGAATATAGTGGAACACCCTATCACACAAGGTCTTGAGTCCTCGACATGTAGAGTGGATCCACCATTAACTTGGACGTGGGTCCTCAACCTTCTGAGTGGAACCCCTATTGGATAGGGTATAGGTCATTGATTAATAGAGTGGAATCCACATGCCACACCAAGTCACATGTCGTTAAAATATAGAGTGGAACCCCCCGTCATCTTGGGAATGGGTCATCTACCAACTGAGTGGACCCCCTATCAGATATTTCATAGGTCATCATGACACTAGATTGGAACCCCCACCATCTTTTGTATGGGTCATATATGGATACTTATAGAGTAAAAACCCCTAACGAACTAGGGAGTGGGTCATATACTTGTATTTTGTGCCCCATCAGCTTTATAGCACAATGATGAGGTGTATTCCTTCACACAATTACTTATGGGACAACACGTGAGATGCTGATCATCGTTGATGGACTCTTAGAACTATTTGTGACTTTTCTTCTTGGGATGAGCTGTGAGATGGATATCCACTTAATTTTTTATTTGTGATTATCTTGATTAAGTATATACACACACAAAAATACATATGTATCCATAACATTGGATTTGGTTAATCTCATTCCATGGGTTGTGAAGACATGCGTGGTAGGACAAACAATTTCCATATTTTTATTCTCATTATTAGAGGTTTCTACTCTCCTAATATAGGTGGAAAGGACTTTATGTGTACCTCTTCTACACACAGCATTGAGCCCATTATTTTTGGTTGATTTTACTCTCTCTCTCTAAGCATGAGTTGAGTTGTTCTCTTTCTTTATTTTCTACATCATGATCTTTATATAGTCTATTTATTCATATTATATCTAATACTTCTCCCCCTTTATATTTTAGTTCATCCTAATGGGTATATATATACTAACACCTACAAAGAATTTTCCTACATGTGTTGTGTCTTACACATATGATGGCAGGTCGGTGGTGACTGTAGTGGAGATTATGGATACTTGGTACTTTTGACTACGCACGATGGTTGCAGCTTGAGGATCAGAAGTAGGGCTCTCTCTGTGTTTTTTCATTGGTGTTTTTTTAGGTTGGGACATATTTTGGGTGGGGTGTGTATTTCCCCATTTACATTTTGGTTTACACTACCATAATCTTGTACTATCTAGAGGTTTTACATACATGGGTTTTCCCCAAATTTTTTGAATCCTTTTCTATTAATCCTCTGTACTTCTCCATCCAGATGGATGTGTGTGTTCATATATGTACTTAGTAAAAGGACTCCCCTTGTTATTTAGTCATTATGTGATGTTTTCCATTACCTATCTTATGGAGGTGGGCTAGGGGTAGTTTATCTCAATCCCAAGCTTGGGTTAGGTTCTGAAAAATTGGTATCAAAGGTGGTTCAATAATTGTGTGGGTGTTTAGAGTAGTCCCCTTATAATGATTTGGTAGGGATTTGGGAAATAATGTCAGAGTGTCTCAATTTCATTTCTATGGCTAGGGAATCTAGTGATAGTATAGGTATCCTAGGTATCCATTCACTAGGACCTTTAATACGGGATTCTCCTGTCACAACCCGTCCTAGGGGCCTGTGCCGTGACTACCCCAGGCCCGCCTTCCATAGGCCAGGGGATGGCGACTAGCACCAAGGCTTAAATCCCGGTAAAAAGGGAAGGCATTGCCTTTGTAAAGTAAAAAAGCACCACAGAGTAAGAAAGTGGAAGAAGTAAACACTAAGTAAAATCTGGTACAACAGTAAGTGCGGGAAAGTAAAGGGGGCCGGAAATACAAGCCCAACTGTAAAGTAAAGTACAACTGAAAAGAGAAAACAACAACTGAAAAGTAAAGCCACAACGTCGATCCGTCCACTAGAAGTCCCACCTGAAGGGTGGGTACAGATAGCCTCCACTGCTCCTTGGGTCCAGTCGACTCCTCCGAGTATGTCCCACCCAGTGTTCCACCTCCAGACACCGTCCTGCTCCGCAAGCCTCCACCACGATCAGTGTTGTCCGTCGTCTGCAACCAACACACGTAGTGCGGGCATAGCCCGTGCAGGGGTGAGTATAAGCTACTCAGTAGGGACCCCGAGACCCCTGAAGGTCTCCCAGAATCCACAAAGTATAATCCACAAAGGAAAGATACAATCACGAAGTAACATCCGACACTGCTTAGGTATATGCCCATACATATACCTAAGTCATCAATTCTCATTTGGCTCCAACATCCGAGCCCAAGTACAACCCAGTGCACATAGGAAAGCAAAACGTAAATCCACACAGGATAACACAACACAATCCACAAAGGAAATCAAAAGGTCAATCCACACAAGATAACTCAACACAATCCACAAAGGAAAGAAAAACAGGATTTCAGCTCACACAGGTATACTTCTTGGAATGACGATAGAGATGATCACTGATCCATCTAAGTCATCGGAACCACAAAGGATCGATAGGTACTAACCCCCGGAATGACCCACAAAGGATCTGACCCACAGAGGATCGATAGGTAACTAACCCCCGTAAAGACCCACACAGGATCGGGCCCACACAGGACCTGTAGGCACTGGCCCACACAGGACCGCTGAGCACTAACCCACATAGGATCGAACCCACACAGGATCTATAGCACTGACCCACAAAGGATCATTGAGTGTTGTAGTCGTCGTCGAATCCACTGAGGATCTCTGCACAGTCATCGTCGTCACAGTAGCAGTCGCAGCCAGCTCTAGGGTTCCCGCACACAACAAGCTCGTTCGGGAGGGTCCACTCCATGATCCGAGAGGCTGATACATCAACTGACACATAGTCCAGAGTTGATGTATCCAAAAGTTCCGTATCGTCAACAGGAACTCAACGTCACAGACGGCGCGTCAATCTGATGCCCGGTCTGAGAGTTATTGGTTTTTTCGTCCCAAGGGCCCGGTTGGTTTTTAAGGAAAAACCAACCCGACAGTACTCCACCTGCGTCCAAACCTTAGGTGGAGTAAGCCAAAAGATCCGTATCACTTTGAGGAAAACAACAAAGTCGACGACACGTCAATCGGATGTCCGAAGCTCAAGATATGAGCGTTTCCGCTTCGAGGGCCCGGTTGGTTTCGTGTACGAACCAACCTGGCCGAACCCAAAGTATTCCTAAACCTTGAGTGTGATATACCGAAACGACCGTGTCGATCCAAGGATCTCATCGCCGCTGACAACGCGTCGTTCGGAGGCACGTAGCTCAAGTTATGAGCAAAAGACCGAAAAGGTCCGGAAACAGGGGGGTCTGGGCCCGGACCGACCCGGACCGACCCCCCTGGGTCGGTCTGAACCGGGTCGACCCGACCTGGGTCCAGGTCCAACGCGGTTGGGCGCAACCCGGCCTGGCCAGGCTGCCTGGCCCGGCCTGGGCGCGACCCGACCCGGCGGGTCGGCTCGGCTCGGCTCGGCCGCGCGGAGGAACCGCGGGGCGCGCTGCCCCGCGGGATGAGGTGTCGCGGCCTCGCATGGGGCCGCGCTTGGTCAGCGGATGTGACATTGCCGCATCCCGTGTGTCGCCGGACCCGCGCGGTCGCGGTTCTGGTCGGCCGCCGTGCCGCCGACCCGCGTCGCCGGTGGATTCCGCGGGCCACCGGAGTTGCTCCGGTGGTCCGATTCCACTTCCGTCTGTGCCGTAGCTCCTTCTGGGACCCATTCTTCACTGCCAGGCCCTCAAATCACCATTGTGGCCCCGTTTTTCATCGTTCGCCAATCCACGCATCAACGGAAAACTGCGGAGGGTTGTCGGGCTGTGTTTGATTGGCCCGCACCCTCCGCGTTAGGTGATAAAAATCGGGAATATATTCAGCACATGTATAACAAGCAAGGCACAATTTTAATAAAATTAAAATTGAACTTTGATATGGGTTCTTTGTTTTAAAAGAAACAACCATGGGAATAAAGATTGTTCTCAAATAAAACCCCTACTTCGTCAAATTCGTCGAACGTGCGTTCTTCGCAGAATTGATCGTCGCGGAAGAAGAGGTTTGTTGCGTCGCGGAAGGGCGTCACATCGTCACGGTAGGGCATCGCGTCGTCGCGGAATACGGCGTCGTGTCGACGATCTCTAAGGGGTAAAGAAAACACACGGATTTAATTTACACGAATTAAATCCATGTCAAGTACAAAATCCACAAAGGAAATTAAAGGATTCGTAAACTCCTACCTCAAACGGATGTTCGAAGATTCGTCGCGGAAGAAGGAACGTCGCAGAAGAACGTCGCAGGAGGAGAATCGTTGGGGTCGCGGAACACGGCGTCGCGTCGTTGATCTCCGAGGGTTCGACGTCCTTCATCGCCTTTCATCGAAGGCCGGCGTTCTTCGCATTCTTCGGGTTCTTCACGTTCTTCGTGTTTTTCGCGAAGGGGGATAAAAGACTTAAGGTTTCTGTCAAATCCTCTCAACGAACAACACTCGAGAAGAAAAGTGTTGGTCTTATTTTATTACATGCCAACAAACGAAAAACAACTAAAGTAAGGACCCATTAATTCATAGAATTAATTTCAACTAATAAACCGCCCAATTAATAGGAGCATTTAATTGTTTAAGAAAACGCCCCAGTTAACTTTATTTAAAAAGGGTTTTCACGGGTGCGTTACTTAGCAGAAAAGAAACGGTGGGGCTCATGCGGGCCCCACCTCACAAATATCCTACCAAGAGGGTAGGATATTTTGGATTGCACCTTATCCACTTCAACTTTGCTTAAGTGTCTTTAAGTGGCTTTTAAGTGGTTTTAAGTTAAATAAAAGTAAAGTTTTCGCACCACTTTATTTTATTTCTTAACTTAACCCCAAAATTTAAAAACCACACCCGAGCAAACGCAACTCTGGAAGAGGCGTTTCTAAGAAAATACCAGCACTGAGATTCCATCGGTGCCCTCAGAATTCGATTCCGAGCACCGGTTCAAAGGTTAGAAAAACCCGCTCGTTCGTTCACTGAACGTACCCGAGCCAAACTTCCGAAAATGATTCCGGGCACACCGGGCCTCAGAATCAGGTGCCGTTAGAAACTGCGTTCTTGTAAAATTCCAAAGAAAATTAAGAAAAAAAATTCCTTGAAATTTACGGGTCTTTACATCACTCCCACCTCAGGGATTTACGTCCCCGTAAAGATACATCATAAACTAGGGAAACAAAAGTGGGTACTGAGCACGCATCTGAGCCTCCCGCTCCCAAGTGCTCTCCTGGAGGTTCCCGTGCTGCCATCTGATGCACACTAGAGGAATCGACCATCCACGTAGGACCCACTCTTGTCGATCCTCGATCTCCATTGGGACCTCCACAAAAGTCTCCCCATCCCCATCGTCCAGCTCCCCATGGTCAATTATGTGTGTCGGGTCGTGCACGTATCTCCTCAGCTGAGATACGTGGAAGACGTCGTGCACCTGGTGCAACTGAGGTGGTAGAGCCAGGCGATAAGCCACCTCACCAATCCTGCTGAGGACCTGGAAGGGTCCGATGAAGCACAAAGACAACTTGACGCCTCGGCCAAATCTCCGTAAACCACGTCGAGGTGAGACCCGCAAGAAGACGTGGTCGCCATCCTCGAACTCTAGTGGCCTCCGCCTCTTGTCAGCATAAGACTTATGCCGGCTCTGAGTTATCGTCATCCGCTCCTGGATGACCTGGACCTTCTTTGTCGTGGCACAGACCATCTCTGGTCCCACAAGTGCTGACTCCCTAGGGTTTGTCCAGCACAAAGGAGATCTACAAGGTCTGTCGTACAACGACTCGTATGGTGACATCCCGATGGTGGAGTGGTAGCTGTTGTCGTACGCGAACTCCACTAAGGGTAGGTGGTCCTCCCAGCTGCGACCAAAGTCGAGGACACATGCGTGGAGCATGTCCTCGAGAGACTGAATGGTCCTCTTCGTCTGACCATCCGTCTGAGGGTGAAAGGTGGTTCTCAGACGTAGCTGCGTCCCGAACGCCTCCTGCAACCCCTTCCAAAGCCGGGATGTAAAGAGAGCATCTCGATCGGAGACGATAGATGATGGCACACCCTGAAGCCGTAAAATATTCTGAATGTAGAGACGTCCCAAGATCTCCACTGAGCCCTGCTCTCTGATGGGTAAGAAGTGATCCGACATGGTGATTCAGTCGACAATCACCCAAATGGAGTCGTGACCTCTAGAAGTGCATGGAAGTCCAGTCATGAAGTCCATAGATATCCCGTCCCACTTCCACTCCGCGACCTCCAAGGGCTGTACCAAGCCTGCTGGTACCTGATGCTCTGCCTTCACCTGCTGGCAGGTGAGGCATCGAGAAACAAACTCTTCCAAAACCTTCTTCATGCCCGGCCACTAGTATTGTCGTCTGAGATCCAGGTACATCTTCGCCACTCCAGGATGTTCCGCCAAAGGAGAAGTGTGAAACTATCTCAACACCTCCTCTCGTAAAGAAACTGGTACCAAGGTACGTCCTATGAAAAGGACATCGTGCTCTGATCCAAAGGAGAAACCATCAGGTGCCTGTCCCGAGGATATCTGTGCACGCCGCGTCTCATAGTCAGCATCCCCAAGCTGTGTCTCTCTGACCCGCTGCAGTAGTGGAGGGGTGACTGTGAGAGACTGAAGGAAGGCTGCTCCATCCCTATCCACGAAGGATTTCTGAAAAGAGGCTAACTGCTCTGTCGCCTCCTCGAGTAGCTGAATGCCCATCCTCCTGCTGAGAGTATCAGCTACCACGTTCCCCTTCCCAGGAGTATAGACTATCTCAAAGTCATATTCCTGGAGGAACTCGAGCCATCGCCGCTGTCTCATGTTCAGGTCCTTCTGTGAGAAGATGTACCTGAGACTCTGGTGGTCAGAAAATACTGTAAAGTGCTCGCCCATCAGATAGTTTTGCCATGTCTTCAGAGAGAAGACCACTACTGCTAACTCCAGGTCATGGGTAGCGTAGTTATGCTCATGCAGCCTCAACTGACGTGATACATAGGCGATCATGCCCGCTCCTGCATCAGTACACATCCGAGTCCGGTCCCTAATGCATCGCAGTAGACTACGTACCCTACTCCCTCCTCAGGCAACCTCAAGATAGGTGCGCTAGTCAATCTTTGTCTCAGCTCTTGAAAGCTCTGCTGACATCTGTCTGACCACACAAAGGGTTTCCCCTTCTTCGTAAGAGCTGAGAGTGGTGCCGCAAATCTGGAGAAGTCAGGCACAAATATCCGATAGTATCCAGCTAGTACCAAGAAACTCCGCACCTCCGCCACGCTCCTGGGTGGCTCCCAAGCTAGCACTGCCTCGATCTTCGCAGGATCCACTGCAACTCCCGCCTCAGAGATGACGTGTCCCAAGAAGTAGATCTCACGTATCCATAACTGACACAAATATAGCTTGCCATAAAGCTGGTGCTCTCGGAGTGTGTCTAGTACAACCCGTAAGTGGCATGCGTGCTCCTCCTCATTCGTCGAGTAAATCAAAATGTCGTCGATGAATACTACGACAAATCGATCAAGGTATGGCTGAAAGATCCTATTCATGAGTCCCATGAACACCACTGGAGCATTGGATACACCGAAAGGCATAACCAAGAACTCATAGTGGCCATACCGACATCTGAAGGCCATCTTCTACACGTCCTCGTTTCGAACTCTGAGCTGATGATAGCCTGACCTGAGGTCTATCTACGACAACAACTGTGCTCCCTTGAGATGATCGAAGAGGTCATCAATCCTCGGAAGCAGATAATTGTTCCTTACCGTCACCTGGTTCAGGTGACAATAGTCGACACAAAGTCGCAAGCTCCCATCCTCCTTCTTGGCGAACAATATCGGGGAAGCCTAGGGTGAAACACTGGGTCGGATGAATACCTTGCCCTGCAAGTCCTCCAACTATACCCGTAGCTCTCGATGCTCAGTGGGGGCCATCCGATATGCTGGAGTCGATATCGGGGTTGTCCCGGGGTACAGGTAAATATGAAAATCTACCTCTCTGCGAGGAGGTAGCCCTAGAACGTCATCAGGAAAGATGTCTGCATACTGATCCACCACTGTAGGAAAACTAGGACTCTGTACGTCAACTGCTCCAAGGATGAGGCCAGCCAACTAATGAGTGATGGGCTGCCCTCTCCTCTGCGGAAGTCCATCCTATGCTGCGAAGGCTCCCTTCTCGCCGGTGAAGGTGAACCTTCTCCCGTCGGTGCGTACACATCGCACCTTGCGCATAATATAGTCAATCTGTGCATGGACTGTAGATAACAAATCCAAGCCCAATATGACGTCGTAAGGCATCGACGCTGCTACAAGAAGATCCCAGCCGAAGCTCTCGCCTCCTAGAGTAAGCTCACACTATTGGCACCAGTGCGTAATCGTCGATTCTGCTCCCGTAGGAGTCTCTAGCCATAAGGATCGAGCCAACAGCTCTGTCAGAATCTCTGAGCTCCGAACAAGGGCAGTGGCTATGAAAGAGTGACTCGCTCCTGTGTCTATAAGAACTGCAGTAAGGGTGGAATAGACACAGATCGTACCTCGAATTATCTCAGGCGTGCCGTGGTCGTAGGCCTCCGCTGCCTGGAGCTGTGCCTGTCTCTGCCCGCCAGCTCCCTATGGTCGGGGTGGACCTCCTAGTGGTGGTGGTGGTAGATCCTCAAAGCGTCGCCCACCACCTGCTGCTCGGCCAGCTCCTCTACCTCGTCTGCCTCCTCCCTGCGGACCACCATGGTCGACCCTCTACCTCTTCCTGGGTGGCCCCTCAACCATCTGCTGCTCCTCGACACGGTGGGTCGGGCAGTCACGAGCCATGTGGCCCTGTCTGCTGCATGTGTAGCACTGCCTGCCTATCGAACGACAGGCTCCGCGATGTGTGCCCCTCACTGCTGAGCCAGTGTCCTAAGGTCGTCTGCCTGAGGGTATGGTCTTCCTGGACCCCTGAGTCATCCGTCGGCTGCCTGTTGCGGAAGACTCTGCTACCTGCCACCCTGCGGTAGGTCTCGCTGCTGATGAACGCTCAGCAAGGAATCTCTCGATAAAAACGGCTCTCTCCAGTACTCCTGCCTAAGTCGGAATGCTGAGGGAGATCAGCGATGCCCTGATCTCGTGTCTCAATCCCTGCTCAAAGGTCTGGTCCCGGAAGAATGGGTCTCGTACCATGTCGGTCGAGTAGTGCGAGAGATCGGTAAATCTCGCTGAGTACTGGGCGACCGTCAATTTCCCCTGCCGCAGCTGAAGAAGCTCCTGGATGCGCACCGCACGGATGGTGGCCGGGACGAACTCTGAGCAGAAAAGGCCCTCAAAGTCTGTCCAGAGAAGAGATGCGTCATCGTGCACCTGGAGCATCAAGCTCCACCATCGGCCCGCTGCTGCGTGCAGTAGGCTCACTGCGAGGATCACCATGAGGTCTGCTGGTGTCCTCACTAGCCTGAAAACTCGTAAAACTGCCTCCAGCCAGTCCTCGGCTGCCTGGGGGTCCGTCTCCCCAAGGAACCTGGGCGGTCGCTGGCGCTGGAAGTCATGCAGTGCACTAAGGGGACATGCATCGTCAGCGGTTGGGGCTAGAAGCATCGGTGGCTCGGTGGGTAAAGGTACCGCCGATGCCTCAGCAGTCAAAGGGCCCTGTACCGAAGCCTCGTTGCTCGGCGGGCTATCCTCATGCTCAACTCTCGGATCCCTAGATGGATGCCGTCATGGGGCCATCCTGAAAAGAAACAGGTGTGCCACGGTCAGAACAGTATACCTAGTGAGATGACATAAAGTAATAACAACGAAAACATGAAACACACACGCAATCAATGTTTTCATGCATTAAGTCGTAAATTAGAAGTCAGGGTCCTGGTGTACGGATATGTCGGCCGCCGCAGCAACACTAGACTCCCTGGACTGATAACCACACCTAATATACTTAACAATATTACTTCACATAGAAGAAAGATCAAAGTCTGCGGTAGAACTGAACTCCTCTGATACCAATTTGTCACGACCCGTCTTCGGGGCCCGTGCCGTGATTACCCCAAGCCCACCTTCCATAGGCCAGGGGCTGGCGACTAGAACCAAGGCGTAAATCCCGGTAAAAAGGGAAGGCATTGCATTGGTAAAGTAAACAAGCACCACAGAGTAAGCAAGCAGAAGAAGTAAACACTAAGTAAAAGCTGGTACAACAGTAAGTGCGGGAAAGTAAAGGGGGCCGGAAATACAAGCCCAACTGTAAAGTAAAGTACAACTTGAAAGGGAAAACAACAACTGAAAAGTAAAGCCGCATCATCGAGCCGTCCACTGGAAGTCCCACCTGAAGGGTGGGTACAGATAGCCTCCACTGCTCCTCGGGTCCAGCCGACAGCTCCGAGTACGTCCCACCCAGTGGTCTACCTCCAGGTACCATCCTGCTCCGCAAGCCTCCACCACGATCAGCGATGTCCGTCGTCTGCAACCAACACACATAGTGCGAGCATAGCCCGTGCATGGGTGAGTATAAGCTACTCAGTAGGGACCCCGAGACCCCCGAAGGTCTCCCAGAATCCTCAAAGTATAATCCACAAAGGAAAGATACAATCACGAATTAACATCCGACCCGGTTGGGTGCAACCCGGCCCGGCTCGGCCGAACGACCGAGCGGAGGAACCGCGGGGCGCGCTGCCCCGCGGGATGAGGCGCCGCGGCCCCGCGTGGGGCCGCTCTTGGTCAGCGGACGTGGCTTTGCCACGTCCCGTGTGATGCTGGACCCACGCGGTCGCGGGTCTGGTCGGCCGCCGCATCCGGCCGCCAGTGCCGCCGCGCCGGCGACCCGCATCACCGGTGGATTCCGCGGGCCACCGGAGTTGCTCCGGTGGTCCGATTCCACTTCTGTCTACTCCGTAGCTCCTTTTGGGACCCATTCTTCACTGCCAGACCCTCAAATCGCCATTGTGGCCCCGATTGTCATCGTCCGCCAATCCGCGCATCAACAGAAAACTGCGGAGGGTTGTCGGGCCGTGTTTGTTTGGCCCGCACCCTCCGCGTTAGGTGATAACAATTGGTGATATATTCAATACATGAATAACAAGCAAGGAACAATTTTAATAAAATTAAAATGAAAATTTGATCCGGGTTCTTTGTTTTAAAAGAAACAACCATGGGAATAAAGATTGTTCTCAAATAAAACCCCTACTTCATCGAAGTCGTCGAACGTGCGTTCTTTGCGGAATTGATCGTCGCGGAAGAAGAGGTTCATTGCGTTGCGGAAGGGCGTCACGTCTTCGCGGTAGGGCGTCCCGTCGTCGCGGAATACGGCGTCGCGTCGATGATCTCTGAGGAGTAAAGAAAACACACGGATTTAATTTACATGAATTAAATCCATGTCAAGTACAAAATCCACAAATGAAATTAAAGGATTCGTAAACTCCTACCTCAAACGGATGTTCGAAGATTCATCACGGAAGAAGGAACGTCGCAGAAGAAGGTCGCAGGAGGAGAATCATTGGCGTCACGGAACATGGCGTCGCATTGTCGATCTCCGAGGGTTCGGCGTTCTTCATCGCCTTTCGTCGAAGGCCGACATTCTTCGCGTTCTTCGCGTTCTTCGCGTTCTTCGCGTTCTTCGCGTTCTTCGCGAAGGAGGATAAAAGACTTAAGGTTTCTGTCAAATCCTCTCAACGAACAACACTCAAGAAGAAAAGTGTTGGTCTTATTTTATTACATGCCAAAAAATGAAAAAAAACCTAAGTAACGACCCATTAATTCATAGGATTAATTTCAATGAATAAACCACCCAATTAATAGGAGCTTTTAATTGTTTAAGAAAACGCCCCAGTTGACTTTATTTAAAAAGGGTTTTCACGGGTGCGTTACTTAGTGGAAAAGAAACGGTGGGGCTCATGCGGGCCCCTCCTCACAAATATCCTACCAAGAGGGTAGGATATTTTTTATTGCACCCTATCCGCTTCAACTTAGCTTAAATGGCTTTAAGTGGCTTTAAGTGAAATAAAAATAAAGTTGTCGCACCACTTTATTTTATTTCTTAACTTACCCCAAAATTTAAAAACGACACCCGAGAAAACGCAACTCCGGAAGAGGCGTTTCTAAGCAAATACCGGCGCTGCGATTCCATCGGTGCCCTCGGAATTCGATTCCGAGCACCGGTTCAATAGTTAGAAAAACCTGCTCGTTTGTTCACTGAACGTACCCGAGCCAAACTTCTGAAAATGATTCCGGGCACACCGGGCCTCGGAATCAGGTGCTGTCAAAAACTGCGTTCTTGTAAAATTCCGAAGAAAATTAAGAAAAAAATTTCCTTGAAATTTACGGGTCTTTACATCTCCACTCTGCATACCCAAATATTTGTTGTAGGGATCAATGGTACAAGCATCATATAGCGTTGGGTCTTTGAATGTTTTTCTTGATTGAGCTCCCCATTATGTATATATATAAGATCATTTCACTATAGTATGTCTTAATGAAATTTCAGGATGCCTCTATAATTCCATCCATCTAGGATACCAGTTCTGGATTGTGATGACGATCTTATGAGTGACAAGCACTTAATTTAGTTTCCATCGCATGAGTGTATTCATCTAGGTGGGTAGGTAACAAAAACACCACCTATTGAGTAGTAGAATATAATCATAGATAAGGATTAGGATTTTCACATTCATAGCACAATCTGATAGTTCTAGTGCTAGATGATTCTGAGGATTCGTGATGATCCAGTTCTCTAGGTAGAAAAGGTTTGGCTTAATTCGGTGATTTGAGTTTTTAGACTTGCGTAGATCCAAACCAATCAGATGGTTTCACTCACTTCCAGTGCTCTACATAGAGAAAAAATTTGATTCATTATTACTAGAATATTATTCACCCATGATATGTGTTCATTCAAAGTTTTGGAGATAGAGATTACCCAAGTTTCGGGATGAGCTAGTCTCCCTTCTCAAGTGGTTGAGGTTAGGCATGATCCTTTGGGTTGGTTATATAGTTTTATTAGGATTTATTTTGATGATGATTCTTATATTTATACCTCTCCAAGACCACATAGGGAATTGATGGAGTCCTGTGATGGAGAGTTTTTAGTGTGGCATCAAACATTCAAAAAATTGAGACACTTCCCCCATCGAGACACATCCTTGTGACACAATTTAAAACCATATATATGAGACAATTCTATCCGA
The DNA here is from genome assembly GCA_963277665.1 of Viscum album. Taxonomy (NCBI): domain Eukaryota; kingdom Viridiplantae; phylum Streptophyta; class Magnoliopsida; order Santalales; family Viscaceae; genus Viscum; species Viscum album. The sequence goes on from OY728132.1 coordinate 2,088,471,649, forward strand.
AAGAGGATATTATTAAGGTGTGGTGGAGGATTTCATTTGACTTGCATGATCAAGATCTGTAGATATGATGGTGTTTTAGGGTTGGCTCTGATTAAGGAGAGAAGATAGACAAGGGAAATGAGTATCTCTCCGGAGATGAGGATTCTGGCTTGGAGACTGGAGTGTGGTTTGGGGTATGACCTATGTCACTTCTACTTCAGTAGCATTTGTTAGAATAAATTTGAAATCCACATTTACCTATGTGTATCCCACATTTGAGACCTAACGATACCAGTGGAGGCCCTTTTTCTCAACCCTTGTGTTGGAAGCCCCTAGATAGAGGATCGATGGTCACACATTCCCACCAATAGAGTGACCTAACTCTATCATGAGAGAAATATCCCAACACTAGATATTTCTGTATCGATAAATATTACCTATGATGTTTTCCTTAGTATTGAATGGTTATAAATCATCTATTCTCAAATGATTTCTACCAGTGAGTATCTGTCCTTCTGGCATGTGGGATAGAGTTTTCCTCCTTGATGAGTAGTGATTCATGGACAAAATATGATGAGCTTATTCACTAAAAGTTAATCCAATTTATTCATTAGAAAGTATTTCCCTTGGAATAATGGATTTTGTGATCTCTGCACTCCCACTAGTGATGGTGGGGTATGTTGATGCACTCGGTTACCTCTCCATAGTGATATGGACATCTGTTTAGACTTGCACCCTGGATGACCTGATGTTTATGCTAGCACATTTGATGACCTCATGGGTCCGTGAGATATGGTTGTGTGGTTGGAAAGTCTAAATAGGTAGGGATTCGTAAAAATCAGTGTGTTCTCCTTAGAATTCCTAGTATTTTTTTGAAAAAGTAATATGGGATATCACGGATTTGCATGGATTATCATCACATAAACCAAGCAACAATAAAGACTAAGTTTCCCTTGTCAAGGATTTATGAAGTATTTGACCTGTTTCGAGGCATGAAATGGTTCCTGAAGATATATATCTATTCAGGATACCACCAATTGAGGGTATGTGAGGATGATATTCTAAATATGGAATTTTAATGCTGCTATGAACACTATGAGTTACTGGTAATGACCTTCAGTGGGAAAATGCCCCTATTATGGTAATTTCTTTGATGAAATAGGTCTTCCTGATGTACATGGACTAGTTTTTAGTTATATTCATTGATGATATACTCATCCTTTCAACATTAGAGGAAGAACATACAAATCACTTGAGGATGGTTCTTTAATTTTTTCAAGAGCACGGGCTTTATAGAAATCTCTCAAAGTGCTAGTTATGGATTCATGAGGTTCAATTTTGAGGGAATGTCATATATGAGCATGGTTTAGCCATGAACCCAATGAATATTAATTCAATGATTTATCAGGATCCACCCAATAGATTATCCAAGGTGAAGAGCATTCTTAAATTTTTTGGGTACTAAAAGAGGTTTGTGGTAGACTTAAAAATAATTTTAGCCACTTTTGATCACCTATACATGGAAAGAGTAGTCATTTATATAGACTGGGAAGTACCAGAGAACCTTTTTGGAGTTAAGGTTGAGGATGATGACTGGTCCTATGTTGAGACTATCGTAGAATAGTGTTGAGTACATAGTGTATTACAATACCTCAGGAGTTGGGATCGATTGTGGGTTAATGCACCTATAGAAAACTATCGCATATGGGTTAAGGAAGTTAAGACCCCAAAAAAAAACTATGTGACTCATGAACTAGATCTAGTAGTGGTAGTATTATTCCTAAGGATGCTGAGGGACAACCTTCTGGGGGACCACTTTGTGGTTTACTCAGACCATCAGAGTCTCGGGCACTTATTCAATCAAAGAGACTTGAATACAAGACAACGACACAGATGGGAGTTCCTATAGGATTGTTACTTTGAGATAGTATATACCATAGTTAACAGAAACATATTAAAATATTACCTTAGAAATAAATCCAAACATTTCTTGGTATAAAAATATTATTAGAAGGTGGATTCCTTGCAACTGACCCTAGAAAATTAGGGGGAAACCATTCTACAGTTTATGATATTGAAAACCCCACTTCAAAAGTGTGTGAGAGAGTCCCAACTGGGAGACATTAACTATAAGGTTTTATGTGACCAGATATCAATAAAAGATTCACCAAATTGATATTATTAATGAGTTAATCATGTCTTATTTTTACAGGTATGGATGGTGGTCTCATTCACTCTGAGGGAAAAGGTGATGTGAGGGTTCCACATATAACACTTAGTTGTACATCCTTATGTGGAGAATATGTACATATTACTTTAGTGGAAGTTTTAGTGGTTCGAAATGAGATAAAGAATAGATGATTTATTCTCTAAGTGACTCACCTATCAACATGTGATGGTGAAGGTCCATGATTACATATGGGTTATATTTTACTGAATCATTAATTCATCACAGTTCCTTACTATCTAGTAGTAGAGTTAGGTTTAGAGTTTGGAGAATTTTTATTTATAGTAGATTGTCAATCTCCATGGGGTACCCTCGATGATTATCTCTGATCACGATTCATAGTTTATGTCATGGTTTTTTAGAGGAATACAGAAGGAATTCAGGACCCAAATGAGGATGATTATAGCCTTTTACCCCCATAATAATGAGCAGAATGAACAAAATATCTTGGTGTTAGAGGATATGTTTAGGGATTGTGTGTTAGACTTCTCCTTGAGTTGGGATAATCACTTTACCTTGGTAGAGTTTTCAAACAGCAACAAGTACAACTCTAAAATTTACATGGAACCTTTTTAGGACTTATAAGAGTGACCCTATGTGTGACCCTTGGGTTGGAAAGATATTGGTTAGAAATATTTTGTGGGAAAAAATTTGGTGAACTCAATGACAAAGATGGTCCAGGTCACATGTGAGTGGATCAAGATGGTTCATAGGAGGAAAAAATCTTATTCACATTGATGTTGTATGCCCTTGGGGTTCAATAAGAGTGGAAAAAATTCACAATTGTCTCCCCATGATGAAGATTGTGAAGGTTCAGTCTAGGAGGAAAACAGTCCCTATTGTTCATAGGGTTGTTCAAGATCATTTATAGAATTATGAATGATTTTTACAACTTATCTATACCCTAATAGTTGAGTGAGTTTATGAAATATTCTATGTGTTATAGGTGAGGAGATACATTTATGACCCCATTAACATCATATAATGGGGTGATATCGACATTGAGAATGAATCTACCTTTATAGATCACCTAGTGGCAATTGAATATCGAGAGGAGAGGACCCTGCATGAATAGACCATCCCCTTAGTTAACATGTTATAGCATCACAAGAATGTGTAGGAGATATCTTGGGAGAGGGAGATCCACACATGAGAACAAAATCTTGAGTTTTTTTTTAGTTTTTTGTTTTTATGGGGGAAAATATTAGAAGTGGAAATGATGTAGATGCGTAGGTTTTTCCTTGTAAGACATTGAAATATTTCTACATATATTTATAGTGTTTGTTGATGAGACGACATGCAATTTTTTTCCTAGTGTGACAAAAATAAATTTTTTAAAAATGATAAATATATTTTATAATTATTTCATATATTTTATTAAATAAAATGGGATAAATTTTATATGGAAGTTCATATCAAAAATTTGAGACCATAGTTGAGTTAGAAACACATTGTTTACCCTAGACGTAACCTAAAATAGGCCAACCTCAGGTATTTAGAAATCTCTCATATTAGAAGTATGTTCAATATATTTCTTAATTAATTAATTAAAAAATAAATTAACTCATTTAGCCTAATATTATTTCCCTATAAATCCATGGTTATGGAAATCTTCATAGGGTTAGCCTCATAACATTGGAATCATCGAGCACCATTCTTCTTATCCTTCCATTGGTGAATCACATTGGTAAATGATGAAATACTGGATCAAAGAAGACCAGGATTCATATAATGCAATGAATTCCATAAATCATTGTAGAGAATATTATTTGATTAATAATGATCCAATATCTAGGTAGGACTCTTCAATTTTTGGTTTATGCGCTTTTTGATGAAATTGATTGACCAGATCAATCCCCACTATTAATCTACACAACTTGTGGATCCCTAGAATGATCTTAAATACCAAATAATTTGTTTATTCATTGGTTTTATAACTTTGGGTATACCTATTGTTGATAATTGGAAAATAAAACTTGTAAATTATTTATAAACCTTTGTTTTTGTTCCTTTCTCCCACAATTTCTTAGCATCCTTCACTAATTGGACCATGTGGTCCTAGTTCGAAATTTTCGACCAGTAATAAGCCATGTAAGACAAATTAAATCATGAAAAATGATGTTTAATGGATAAAAAGATGAATAAGGGATAGATATTTTAATATTTGGGTTGTGTAAGATCATTTTAATAATCAGGGATTGAATCAAGAATGCTGAATGAAACTGGGGTGTGCAGTGCGTATAGTGGAACCCCTGTGGGTTAATTTTTTTTTTGTGATAACCAAATAGATAAAAAACTAATTAAGGATATATAAACTAACATTGGGTAGAAATGAGTTGATATATATGGTGTAATGTCTAGATTTGAAGCATGGTATGTGGATCTGGGAAACTATTAAAAAACTGACTACACATCGTGTACTCTAATGAAAACATGACATATAGCCCATTGGGTTTAGTGGATAGGTTTTTGGGAATTCATAAGGATGTCACACCATGTATACTTCGTACATTATGTGTACCCACTTTACCTTATGGACATGCCATGTTATAGACTACATATAGGGGAACATTCTATGTGCTTGAGTACATGGTCATGGCTAGAGCACACGGGCGACACCCCATGTGGAGAGGCACATCCTGTACTAAAGTAAACAGGAATGACTTAGATACACAAAAATTACCACACACACATGAGATTCCTAGTGATATGGATATGTCGTGCATATCCCCCACACACCATGTACCACTACATGGTAGGCAATCCATGTACCTCCATGGAAAAATCCAAGAAAAGGAGCAGGACCATATGTCGTGTAGATCCCCTCACAAGATGTGTACCCCTTGTTTCCATTTAGGAATCTAAAAACTTCCATATATCCTTTGATCAGACTTGGATTTTTTCCCATGAGTATCCTATCCTGATATTTTTTCCAGGTAGAAAATGATGGTTCCCTCAGTTGTGGAATTTGAGATATGATGTGTAAGGACAAGTTTGGGATATTCCTAACACTAAGAGGGGGTGAATCAGTGTTAGGGACTTTTTAATCCAATTATAGCTTTTTATCCCTGTACCTCCTGACCTATTAGGATCTTGAATCTCTTATTATATTTTCCCTATATGATGCATGTATTTGAAAGTAATAAAGTCATCACATGATATTTTTATAAGATTAACTACTTAGTAAGAGTAAATAGTCCTTGGAATGGACAAAAATGATCCTAACCACACATCCACTTGAAAAAAATCATTTCAACATGGTTACAACGAGTAAGATATTCCCTTATACTCATGTGGAATTAGGAAAACAATCCAATAGATCATTTTTACAGCACTTGGTTGGATCTTTATACAGCCTCCAAAGATATTCTTATCTTTGTTAAAGGTTTGCTACACCAATAATGTCTTCCACCTATTAATACATGTTGGATTTTATTGTACTAATTTATTATTCTGCTCTTAACTTGTTACTTTCTTAGTAGCATGTAAGTAACTCTTATTACTTATTCCTAGTAATAAAATTGATATATACACAATACTTTTCTTCTGAAAGTCACAATAACATTGAATATGTTGTGGATTAATGAACAGAATTCTCTCCGAACCAAATTATAATCAACTGATATCAATTTCGTTAGTCACTTCATCTTCTATTCTCTTTCCCCTTCAGTGAAAAACCAACCACACCTAGATCTTTTATTCTTCTTATTTCTAGAGTCACAAACATATTTTGTGATTATTAGATCGATGAATATAAACTCATCAAAACAACATCAAAATTAATATAGACTAAATAACTGAATTTTGATTGGACAATATCATATTATTGGGCACAAAATAATATGGAATAATGTAGTGGTGTCTTCCCAAGTACTGGTTCACCTAAACCAGGTATTCAAAACTGATGTTCACAGAGCACCCTTGTGAAGGTCACAATATTCTCAAAGAAAACTGCCTTCACAGACCAAAATACCTTCATAAAGCTAACTACATTCATAGAGATCACTACCTTCGTAAAGATAACTACATTCACGGAGCTCTTTACCTTTGTAGAGCTATCTACCATCAAAGAGCTCACTACCATCATGATGCTAACTGATTTGATACAGAACATACCATCATCATGAATCACCAATTAATTAAAATCATTAAAATCGGTCAACAATTTAGAATTATTTTCTTTATTCTCATGTTCGTATAGAAATATTACTTCACAGATCTCTTATACCTTCATGAAATATGTTAAATTTCAGATTTTCTCTATAATTTTAGTCACAAATTATGTGGGGTCGCCTCATATTTATAGGCACTTCCATTTGCAATGATCCACTACCTCCATTGTATTTTTTGGATCACTCAAAAATATATTCACAATGATCCTAAATTTTTTATACTCCTTTGACATTTTATATTGTCATAGAGTTCCTCGTCAAACCATCATGTGCTCACGATGCTCCATTTCTTGTAATCCCAAACATTTCCATTAGAATCATCATGCCTTCACAAAACACCATTTTCAAATACCAACTTCAAGAAACTCATGACTTTACCTAATTTTCATGAGATATTCTGGGAAATCCATATTTCATGATGCTCACCATCCTCTAAATTATGGAACCCAAAAATTTGAAGAATAGTGGGACATGATGCCACCTTAAAATCATCAATGGAAAAAACCAACCTTGATGATAATTAGTACTACAACAAAATATTTAAATCCAATCAAATCAAAATATGATTTTAATCATCTTTTCTACCTTATACGATCATAATTCTTACATCACAAGTTCTCTAAATAATATATGATATTCGGGAAATAAAAAATAGAAAAGCATCATCAGATTTACAAAGGAAAGTATTGTAACTTAATTTTCTTTCAATAACAGATTTCCTTCCAATAAAACCTTAATATGATTGGTTACATATTTTATATAAATATATTTATCTCCAATAAAACCTGAATAAGATGTAAGAACAACTTATCTTTCAAAATGATGCTCAATATGATGGTTTTCACCAAGTTATTACCCTTTATTTTAAACATTTATTTAACATCTAGATTTGTATCATATTAATGCTAAATATAATTCTCATCCTCATTACAATACAAACATCATTCCAAACCCAATTTGAGATTAATGAACTTATACAAAGGACTTTATTTAGCACAATGAGTCCGATTTAAAGAAAAACTTTTTCAAACTTCCAAATATCTTCTCTATCCATCATAATGAAAGTCAAAGTCTTCAAACCATTCACATAATTCATGTAAAATGAAGACATGAGAGATTCATCCAAGATCCATTAACATTGGAACTTATTTATAATATTGACATCAATTTAATATTACTATTGAATTGATCATCATTATTTTCCAATTAAAATTATTTGATAACAAATACAATTCAAACTCAAAGTGGGATCTACATGATGTGAAATGTTCCTAGAATAAAACTTATTGAGGTGACACCTGATGAAGGATGTGATCAAGCGAGATCACCAGAGTCTTCCTATAGAGTGTAACCCCACATCATATTCAGCACGTTTCCTCTACCTTAACTAGTTTACCCCTATTAGATAAGGAGTGGGTTCTCAATGACCATAGTAGAACCCCCTATCACACCAGGGCACGAGTCCTCGACCTATAGAATAACCCCCCCCCCCATGAGCTTGGGCATGAGTCCTGTAACATCTGAGTGGACCCTATATTGGATAGGGCATGGGTCATCAATGAATAGAGTTGAACCCCATGTCACACCAGGGAAAGGATCCTAGACCTATAGAGCGGAACCCCCATCAGTTTCGATATGATTCCTTTACATTCTTTTTGGGACCCCCTATTGAATAGAAAACAATTCTTCGATGACTTGAGTGGAACCCCCTATCACACTAGGGCGTGAGTCATTGACCTGTAGTGTGGAAACCCACATCATCTTGAGCATAGGTCATATACCTACTGAGTGGATCCCCCTATCAGATAGGGAAAGGGTCCTCATGATACCAGAGTAGAACCTCCCACCATATTAGGTGTGGGTACTCTACGGATACCTATAGAGTGTAACCCCCATAATTAACATGGGCTTAGGTCCTCTACTTTATGATTTTACCTCTTGGATTTGTGGTATAGTGATGATGCATGGGCCTGCACATGGTTACTTCTAGGGAGATGGGTGAGATGTTGGGCATTATTATTGGACTTTTTGAACCAATAGAAACTCTTCTTCTTGTGTTAAGATATGAGATGGAGACCCCCTTTCTATCTCTTTTTGGATTATTTTTAATGAATATATAGATATATATATATATAAACAAACATTTTTAAACATAACTTTGTATTTGGTTATTCTCCTTACACTGGTTGCGAAGACGCATGAGGTATATCACCTGATTTCTGTAATAAGCTTCTTGTAGTTGAATGAGTATATTGTCCTGCTATAGGTGGAAAATACTCCACTTATTCCTTATATACACACTATGTTGATCCCCTTATGTTTTCATGAGGTTATTATATCTATTGGTTTGGATTGAGCTGTTCTATTTCACTAAATTATATATCTTGTGCTATATACAGTCTTTGTATTCTTGTTGTATCACTTACTACCCCTTCATCTTTTGAGGTGTTCGAATGTGTATGGGTATTCTCACCCTTGCACGGGATTTTCCCAAACATGCTATGTCTTAGGAAAATAAAGTATGGGTCAACAATAGCTAATGAGGAGATTAGGGATTCCTAATACTTTGGACTAGGTATGGTGGTTGTAGTTTGAATATTAGGAGCTGAGATCTCTAAATATTTTTTCTTTCCAATGTTTTCAGGATGAGAAATTTTCTAGTTGGGAAAGTATTTTTCCTCTTTACTTTTTAGTCTACACTATCATACTCTAGTAATATATAGAATTTTTACTCAAATGGTTATTTCCCTTGTATTTTTCAACTTTTTCAATTATTCCTATGAACTTATTCATGAATGTGGTTATGTGTGTGTGAACTAGTACTCAGGAAAATAACTCATGAAATTAGTTTTGCCTTCTATACTGGTCACTAGCCCCTGGCCTGTAAAGGTGTGATTGATGTAGCTGCAGCTCAATCCATGGATTGGTTTGGATAGTGATAACTACACTCTCTCCAGTAAAGAATATGGATTGTGTACTATCTTAGGACTTGGTTTAATCAAACTTTTCTATTTCAACCATGTTTTATTATCTGATGAGGAGTTTAGAGCTTGCAGCTTGGAGGATGTGTTGTTCCAGGTGATTTGATATACAATTACCCCATTTATATTGACTATATATTTTGAGGTTAATTATAAGGTTAATGCGATTTAGGGGATGTATTCTAATCAAGGGTTTCCTTCCAAGGGAATACATCATGATTCCTCATGGAGTATATTTTTTGTTATAGGATCTTAGGCGTCCAAACCTTCATGGTTTCATTTTAAAGTATTTCATCCATATTGGTTTCCTTCTCATTTATTTTGGGATAGAAGTACACATTCACCTAACAGGGCCTCTATACTAGTGTGTTTTACTTGTTATAGTAATGTTCATAACCGATTCCAGTGCCTGACTATCCCTAGAGATTTGTGTGGTGTGGGTGGTAAATTTTACTTTCTTCTCCAACAAAAAAAATTTCGTTAGATACCATAAGATTAATAAAGAAAGTGAGATTATATAAATTTTATGGTAGATGGATCTTATAGAAGATAAACTTATGGTGTACCTCTCCCTTAGGGATAGAGTGTTGAGCATGGCCATGAATGTTTTCGTCATCTAAAAGGTAGTAAATCCAGATGTAGATGAATTTTTTCTATGGATGTGCCAAATCCAGAGGGTCTAGAGACCATATGAGGTACCATTTAACTATATTATATTATGGTTTATGAAATGTTATATTCTTTAGAGTATCAATATTTAATTTCTCACACCTTTCTCTATTCTATTGGGATTTCAGATGGAGAGGCTTCAAGTTCCCCTAGTGACGACTATGGTAGTTAGAGGACAGATGAGTTCGCATGATGTGTTCCAGGGTTGTGAGATGATTATGAGGTGAAATAAATAATATAGGTATTTATTTCTAATTGATATATAGAAATAAAAAATAATTCTCAACATTTATTGAAATTATTCTTTGTAAATAGTTATTTACTACTTTCGAATGAGAGTCGTGTTCTATGATGAGAAGGGTAGCATCAGATGGACTATAGATGTTCAGAGCCATTGGTGTCTCATTTGGAAGCTCTTTCCTTGGTTTCAATAAAGCTTCTGGTGAATTATTTTCCTAGAGTCATAGAAAGGTTACTTAATATTTTTCTTTAGTAGGTTTTAGATTCACCCCTTTATGTCATATTGAGTTTGGGATATAGTTTCATCCTATTTCCTCTTTGATTTCTATGAATCCTTATTAGATGACACATCCCAATCTTTGGGAACCGAGTTTACCTAAAATAAAAAAGAAATATAATCCTCAAATTTCATGGAACCTATAACAAACCAGTATTAACATACATATAAATTAGATCGCTTTTGTGTAATACATAAAACATTAAACAAACATAAACCCAAAGACCATATTAGACCAATGTGTTTCGAAACATGGAAACATGAACACTAGTACATAAGTGAGATAAATTATCTCCAACTTGGTTCTTAATGGCAAGAATACTTCTTATACACATCCTACTTAACACATATCTTCATAACCTGGGGAAAGAAACATAAAAGGGGTGATCTTAGATTATTAGTAAGGGTAAAAAATGGAGACATGTAAGCATAAACAGGAGCATAGGGGTATGATAACGTGATCATAACTTTATAAGATAATACCCTACCTATCAAATATCATAAAAATGAATAATGGAATAAATAATGGTATCTCATAAGACATGTATCAAAAGTAAATAAAGAACATAATCCATGAAATAATATCATAGGAATAAGACATGGAATTGTGGCATACATAGACATGTGATATCATTCCCTATAAGTCAAGACTCATTGATAGAACTTCTCAACGCACTTCATGGGAACCACACATACTGGGCAGGACACACCACCATCCCCATTTCTAGTTCTTTCCATATAAGGGATCATATTTACCTATCTACCCATAGTGGATCTGGTTTCCCCATCTTCCAACATCATGGTGACTACACCTACTGGGTGGGTAACACCATCATCCATAGTTATAGTCCTTTATGTGGATGGGATCAGGTTTCCACATATTCCCATAGTGGATCAAGCATGTTTACTTGATTCACATCATTATCTCATGAGATAAAAATCTGTACCCAATGCATTGGAGGGATATATAGGTCCCACCCATCTTATAATAAAACAATTCATACATGTGACACAAGATAATAAAACTTTCATCATATAATGACTCATAAAAAGATATGGATTTTATAAGCATCCTATAATAATACCATGAAATGAAATTGGTTTCATAAACATGTAATTATATCTTTACCTATGGAAATATAAAAGTTTAATAATCATTTCATGAAATCCTATTCCCTGAAAAGAAGCGGGTTTCATAAGCATAAAACCCATGGAAGAGGAATGAGTAACATAAACAACAGTCCCTTAAAACATAAACCATTAAGATAAATAATATTAATGGAACCATTGAATAATTTCCCAGAAGGGAATGAGTAACATAAACATATTTCATATTATATGGAAAATAATTTTGAAATAACTTTTAAGAAAAATTCTTGAGGAAAATCTCTTTTTTTTTTGAAAAAGGTTATTTAAAACATAAAACCATTTGAAAACCATTTTTGTGAAAATAAACTTGAATCTATAAAAATAAATATCTGAAAACATTTGGAAAAACATTTTATTTGAAAACATATAAATAGATCTGAAAATGTTTTGAAAAACATTTCCCTTGAAAACTTATAAAATATTCTTAAAAATGTGTTGAGAACATTTTTACTTGAAAACTTATGAAATAATCTTGATAATTTTTTTTAAAAACCATTTTCTTTGAAAACTTATGAATAAATCTTGAAGTAGTTTTGAAAGCCCAATTTACTTTAATAACTTAAATAATATTTAAAACATTTTGATAACCTTTTTCCCTTGAAAACATATAAAAATAAGATTGAAATTTTTTTGAAAACCTTTTTCTTGAAAACCACTTTAAAACAATGAATTTCTATAATATTAGGAAAATATTTTATATTTAATTTTTTTAATATTTTAAAGTAATCTTTAATGGAATGCTGATCATGACGGTGGCTTAATCAATACATACTGAACATTCCTTTTGCACCATAAAAAGTTGAGAAAAGATTCTTGTTTAGAAAATGACAAGAAGATTAATTTTTTAAAAGTTAAATCATATGTAATTTGTTTAAATGTCATTGGATAATCTTAGAGTATTTTTGTAAACCTTCTAGAAAACATGGTTCTGAAGGAACACAAATTTCTGATCGAAGAAAGAGGTAAAGTCCAATTTTTATAAAAACATTTTCTTAGTAATATTGGAAAAAGGGAAAAAATGGAAATAATACATGAATATATCTTTTAAAAATTGAGGAGAATAAATATCAGGAATTGTTTTGAGATATTGACCATAATATTTCATCAATGGAGGCATAATCATAAATAATCCTGATAAACCCATTGATTCTTTCAATAAACTCTCACCACATGGTAACTTGAGATCATACTCTCCATGTAAGAAAATGAAATTACATGAAGATTAAAATATCATGAAAATAATGATATTCATGATATAACATTTCAGATACAACTTGAAAAAATGGTGGAGCATAATAAAATATATGTCTCAAAGAAGGAAAATTGAGACAAAACAATCTTGCCGATTTGGTAATTTTTGAAACATAAACCCTATGAGATAAATATCATAAAAAGGATATGTAAATACCCATATGTTTAAGTATAATAGAAATATAATACATTCATTGTAAGTATATACACTACGTAAAATAAGTGAGGGGTGAATAAGACATGTATCTCATGGAAATAAAAAGTGAGATGAAATCCCCTTACATTGTGTCTTGACTCACTTCATCTCATTGAAAACTCATGTATATTAAATGTAAGTTTATTATATATCTTTTATATAACCATAATATTATATATAATACCATATATGGTCTGATTATTACTTTATATTACCCGCTTGTTAACGATTTCATGTTAAGGTTACGCCGCGGGTTATATTCACTTTGTTTTCTCACTTATGTCTTAATTTATTATATATTTATTCCTTATACATATATCATGATTTCTAGAATGTAAAAAATTATATAAATATCATTTATATGAATTATATATGTATTACAATATTATATATAATAAATAATAATTAAATGGAATAAACCATTCAAGGAGATGGTAGGCCGTACATACATATGAATGCTGTTTCCATTCTATTGTCGTATTGAAAAACTGAAATAAAATGAAATATATGGATATATGTATATAATATCATTATAGTATGATTATTATGTTATATGTATCATATCATTTCACTGAAAAAATACTTAATACATTCCATGTAGTGTGTGAACGAATCACACTACTTTGAGGGGGCAATAGTCCACACTTCCTCAACTAAAATTATCGTATTTAAACAAGATGGAATGCATAAAGGGAGGTTCTAAATAAAAATTAAATAAGAATAAAAAAATTATAAATATCATATATATCATATATAAATAGATATTCCATCATAATTTCCACTATGAGATACGGCAAAGGAAAAATGAACAATCATCTTTTCGTGAGGCGGCAGTTCTCCGTACACGTAAATAGTTTGTTCATTACACATTAGATTGAAGTGTGTGTAAGTTTAGTTTCAACCCTTAGAAAAAAAACATACTAGTATATTGATGATATTGTTTTTGTTATATAATCATGTAATAATAATATTTTAGGTAGTGAAGAATAGAAAATAAACGAAAAGATCTTAAGGAGGGATGTTACTTATACTCTTGGTAACTCCTTTTGGTTTTCACCAAAGGGATACGTTGGATTGATTTGTTACCAAGGAGAATATTAAAGGTGTAATTTATGGATTTTTTAAATTATATTGGGTATATCTCAACCAAAACTAATATTTTTTTGAGGTGTGAAGAGGGAGAGGCGGTGACCTTTTATTGGGAAGGGATGGGACATACTTGGTATTTTTTTTAAAAACGTTAGGTGTACCCATATTTATACCTAAACAAAGTCATACCAAACCATCCAAAATAAAATATGGAATTTTTATGAACAAAATATTTCCATAAAATCTGATTTGGAGAAGATTATTTTTTATTTAGGCTTATATGTTTAAGGTTTAGTCCCTTGTTAAGCTTAATTTTTCCATAATCGATGTAATTAATTTTAATTACTTTAACTAATATTTTTTTTAAAAGAAAATTTTACCTTATTAGAAATTATAAATTACAATTATTTATAATATTGAAGCCATTTTTCTAAATTCAAATAAAAAAGTTCCATAAATTAATTTAAATTTAATACCACAAATGGGACGACAAAGCAGGTTTTCAAAGTAAAAGTATCTAAACATTTTCTATGATTTTATAGTTAATTTGATATTGAGAATGAGTAAAATGAAATAAATTGTATTAGTTAATAAAAATATAATCTTATTAATCTTTAAAACCAATTTAAAATATAATTTAACTATTTAAATAAATTAGACAAAAACATGTTTTGAATTAAAATTTCACATTTTCACTATTCCTTAAAAAATGAAACTTCACAGAAAAATAACAAAAATTTAACCTAACCTATTTTATCATTTATATTAGAATGATAAAGTTTATTTTTACATATATAATCAATAAAAGTTTCAAAAATTGGATTTAAAATAGTTTCTCCATTAAAATATGGTAAAAATGACATAATAAAAATATATTATGTTATGCATAAATTTGGGATTATTTTCATCCAAAAACTATAAAATATATTGGATAGATATAAAAAAATATTTTATTTAATATATAATTTATATAATCATTAATATCACTAAATAATTTTAATTAATTTAATTTATTAAGGTAAACCATCTTTGTGGGAATACAAATAATAATATCTTCCTTTATATTTAATCAGTTTCATATTCATTTATAATTAATTTGTTACCAATGAATTCATTTTATATTTGTGTAAAGCATATATTTTTATAATTTATTTAACCCTTTTCATAACCACTAATTTAATTTCTTGTTTATATTAAATAATATTTTAATAATATATCAACATCATTATTCGATCTTGTGTGTTACACAAGTCATCGAGGAAAGTCATTGTTGTGTGTAACTTAAGATAACATTGATGTTCCATATAGGGAAAGATAAAAAAAATTGTGTATAGTTCCCAATTAACTTTGTTTTTCCTAAAATTCAATAAAAAAATAGTTCTTTAATATAAAATAAAGTATTTTTAGTGTTGCATGAATTGAGAAATATAAAAAATATTAAATTAATTTGACGAAAATATTTCACCAAATTGTGTGGTGTTAAATTATACCCCACTAAAAATTAATCTCTCCCTAAAAATTTATCTTAGTTTTCAATAGTTTAATACTTGAATGTTTCATTCCTATAAACCCACACCATAAAAAATGAATACTAAAACAAACCTTAAAAAGGGATAGTGGGAACCATAACGGTTACCCAAAGTAACATATTACTAGGTTTACACATATGAGAACATAGGTTGGGAGTGAAGATTGGAAATGGGGGAAAAGAGTAAATATTGAGAGGGTGTGATTGATGTTATAAACCACTAACACGTGAAGGATCAAACAAATGTAAAGGTCCTCAATGTCATAAATATGTGATGATTTAAAAATACACCGGTTTAAAAAAACAATTAATGTATTTGGAAAACACATTTATTTGATCATTATCCTATATTTGAGTAATACTTTTATTGACCAAGAATAAATGGAAATATACTTACATGATATATTTTTATAAAAAATGTTATTCTTTGGTTGTGATTTTATCAATTTACATTTCATCCATTACTTCAAGAAATGGATGTCTTGAAATTAAATTCGATGCTTGAAGAACTATAATACACTTTTAGCAAATCTTAAGTCCAAAAAAAGAATAAAAATTATAGCTATTTATCTATAGATATCATTAAAAATCAATATAGATAAAAAATTAATCTCTAAACATAAAAAGTAACACTACAATTTCATCATAAATGAAAAATTATTTTACATTAACCAAGACATCATGTAGGCCAATGGTAAGCATGAAACCATTATCATCCTTCGGTCAGGGGTTCAAGACCCATGACCTTGACAGACTTGATTGGTCTTCACCCAATATAAATTATGTCCTTTTTTAAAACCACACAAATATAATATCCAAAAAAAATATGATAGACATCCTTGAAATAATTTTAATCACTAAATAGACTTTATACAATGATTTTTAACACAATATCAATACATAAATACTTCTTATGAATTTTAACTTAAAATTTTCATGAATGGTTAACCTTATAACCCTTATGAAAGATGAAAATGGAAAACTTTAGAAATAAATTCATGAAATCATCTTAAATTTGTTTCCGAAAACATCACAAAGAAGCTCAAGGTTGACACATTACAAACATGTGAATACCATCATCAAATATTCTCTTGGAATAGGGTAATGACCTAAATTACAAAAAATCCTTATCTAAAACATGCATGTTTCTTTATTCTAATATATATCGGATCTATTCATTAAATCAAAAAATGTTGTAAACTTCATCAATGATAGCCTAAACTAGTCGTCATCAAGTACTTAATTAGTTTGAAGGTAATAAGTACCATTAAATTTACTTATTCATATCCCATATATATTTACCCAAACAACATTATCTTAACATAAGGAACATATAAAGGGTTATAATTACCTTAATCATGTGTTTTCATTGAAATAACCTTTATATTAAATCACTTTTCTATTCCATTAGAACCATTCAATGTCATCTTGTAAATCCACAGTGAAGAAACTATACTGAACAATATTTATATATTTCATCATTCATTTAAAATAATTCTTGAATCCAAATACATAATAACATTGATTATTCCACTTCATACTTAAGAAACTTAAAAATTCACCTCATCCTACTATATAATACCTTTTTTACTTTCAAATTTAATTTTTAGTCTCATCATCATCCACAATGTAACCATTACTTACACCACCTTTTTGATTTTATTCATGATATTTTATCTTGGGACATTGAGTTTCATAATGACCATTTATTACACACTTAAAACACTTAACCTTAAATGATTTCCTTGAGAGGAAAATATTATAATCCATTTCACTAACTGAACTCTTCATTTTCCCCCTACATTAAGTTTATTTATGTCATTCATTTTCACAATAAAAACACGAACTTGTTCCTATAAGATATTAACTTAAGTGATTCTTTCCACATTTTTAACATAATGGAAACTATATCCTCTATCCTCCATGATCTCCATAAATAAAACTCTAACCAAAATCCTTCCTTATCTTTTTAGTGAGTATGAGAGTTGGTTATGGAACACATTGTTAATCATGTTATATGAAAACAGATTTGGCATGATCAAAACATCCTTTACTCCAGTGATCATCGCATGTGACTGGTCATTAGTATGTTTTCTATCACTTTCATTTTTAACCCATTTTTTCTGGTTTCCTCTGTTGAATAAGACTAGAAATCATAGTTTGGGAAACACTTATCATGAAAAATAATCACTTATAGGATGTATAAATAACGAAACATACTTCTTTAATTTATAAAACCTCATGTTTATCCTACACTATTCATTTTCATACTCTATCTAAATCATTCATGATGATTTATAAATATTTTTATGAATTCAAAAATAAAATGACAAGGGAATGTCAAAAAAGGTGTGTAGTAAGCCCCATTATTTTATACCCAGTTACATCAAGTTATGATCAATGCACCTTGTTGGAGTTGTTACCCCATGGTACATAGGTACCAGGTCCACATACACTTGTAGTTTCTATAAAGGGATTAATTTCGAGGAAACCACTCACTCTATCCTTTATCAAAATTCTAAGACATTTTCATATATGTTAACTCATCCTTACACCTATCCTCAGAGAATTACCTATAAATATCCTTGTAAATATAACTTGGGATCTCACTAATGATTCTTCTCCTAGTTTCTAATGGTTAACTAAACATTTTCTCTAATACCAACTAAAATAACTCAGCTTTAACATACAGAAGCATTACATCAATTTTTCAAAATACATAAACATTAAACAAACAAATGCCCAAAAGCCATATTATTCTAGTGACTTTGGAAATATAGAAACATTAACACTAGTACGTAAGTGAGAAACATTACCTCCCACTAGGTTCTTCATGACTATCACCCTTCTTAGACACATCATACTTAATACACATATTCATAACACGGGAAGGAAAAATAAAAAGGGGCCAGCTTAGATGCTCAGTAAGGGTAAAAAAGGGATACATGTAAGAATAAACATGAGTATAGGGGTATGATAATGTGATCAAAACATTATAAGATCATACCCTACATATCAAATATCATATACATGAATAATGGCATGAATCTTGGTAGTTCCTAAGACATGAATCATAAAGAAATAAAGTTCATAAGCCATGATAGCATGTTATAGGAATAATACATGGAATTATGGCACATATAGACTTGTGATACCATTCCTTATAAGTAAAAACTCATTGCAAGAACTTATCAAGGAACTTCATGGGAATAACACCTACTGGGTGGGACACACCACCATACCTAGTTCCAATACATTTATTGTAAGGAACCAAGTTTCCATATCTTCCCAAATTAGATCGGGTTTCCCCATATTCTATCTTCATGGTGACTACACCCACTGGGTGGGAAACACCACTATCCCCAGTTGTATTCCTTTCTTTTTAAGGGATCTGGGTTGGACATCTTCCTACAGTTGATCAAGACCATTTATTTGATTCACATCACTATATCATGAGATATAAATCTTTATCCAATGCATTAGAGTGAGATATAAGTCCCACCCATCTCATAATAAATTTATTCATACGTGTGCCACAAGATAATAAAACATTCATCATATCATGACCCATATTAAGAGATGGGTTTTAAAAACATTCTATCATAATCCCATGAAATCAAATGGGTTTCCTAAAGATGTAATTATATCATAACCTATGGAAAAATAATGGTTTTATAATCATTTCATTCAAGACTAACCCGTGAAATGAAGAGGGGTTCACAAGTATAAAAACCATGGATGAAGAATGAGTTTCATAAATATCATTCTATAAAAAAATAAATCATTCATAGAAATAATATGAATGGAACCTTTGAACCATTTCCTAGAAGGGTATGAGTAACATCAATAGATCTCTTCTTTATTGAAAATAATTTTAAAATATCTCTTAAAAATATTTCGAGAGGAAAAAATCCTTTCTTATTTGAAAATGTTTCTTCACAAAATAAAACCCTTTGAGAATTATTTTTCATGAAAATAAATCTGTAAACTTAAGAAGAAATATCTGAAAAACTTTTTGAAAACATTTTTCTTTGAAAACATATAAATAGAGAATGAAATTGTTTTAAAAACTATTTTCTTTCAAAACTTATCAAAGAATATTGAAAAAATTTGTAAAACCATTTTACTTGAAAACTTATGAAAGAAGATTGATTTTTTTGATAACCATTTTACTTGAAAGATTATGAAATAAACTTTTAGATTTTTTGAAAACCCTATTTAAATTGAAAACTAAAAAAAATTTAAAATATTTTGAAAACATTTTTACATTGAAAACTTATAAAATAAGATTGAAAATATTTTGAAAAACATTTTCTTGAAAACCAATTTGAAAAAAAATTCCATAATTTTAGTAAAAAAATTTCTTTGAAAAAGAAACTTGTTAATATTTTGATTTAAGCTTACATGAAATTATAGTCATGACAGTGGGTAAATATGTACTTGCAGAACATTCTTTTTACACAATAAAAAGTACAGAAAAGTTCCACTACTATAAAATTACAAAAGGATTAATTTTTAAAATATTTTTTTAAAAGGTAAATCATGGGTACAAATATATTTCAAATATCATAAGACAATAGTATAATTTTTTTGGAAACCTTTTTGAAAACATGGTTATGAAGTAACACTGATTTCTGTCTGAAGAAAGAGATAATGTTGGATTTTAATAAAAACACTTTTTTAGTTATATTAAATAAAAACGAGTGGAAAATGGTAATAATACATAAATATATCTTTAATAAATAGAGTATAATAAATAACATGAATTTTCTTGACACATGTATCATAAGATTTCATCAATGGAAGCATAATCATAAACAATCCTGATAAACGATTGGATTGTTACAATAAACTATTAGCACATGGAAACATGGGATCATACTATACATGTAAGAAAATGAAAATAAATTAAGATTAAAATATTTTTAAAGTAAGTATATTAATGATATAACATGTCAAATACACCTTGAAAAAAAAATAATTTATGTGGATAACAAAAAATAATTCTCAAAGAAGAAAAATTGGGACAAAACTATCTTACCGATTTGGAAACTTGTGAAACATAAACCCCATGAGATAAAGATCATAAAATAAATATTTAGATACCCATTAATTTAATTATAATATTAATATAATAAATTCATGTTCAACATATAATCTATAAAAAATAAGTGAGTGGTGAATAAAGCGTATATCTCACATAAATAAAAAGTGGGATGAAATCCCCTTAACATTTGTCTTGACTCCTCTCATACACATTCAAACCTCTGGTATAATAAATGTAAGTTTATTATACATCTTTTATATAACAATATTCTTATATATAATAACATATATGGTTTTATTGTGACTATATATTACCCTTTTGTTAACAATTTCATATCGGAATGGCACGAAGGACTTTATTTTATTTTATTGTTTTGAAAATACACCTTTCAAGGGGTGAGCTGGAACCCTTACAAGGAGAGAAGGATTAAAAAAAATTACATGACCCCTAGGTCTTAGAGAGGAATCTCCTTGACAAGACAACTTGGAACTGTTCCTCCTCAACAATTTGTCATGATATCAGCACTCCACCTTTGCAGGGATAGTTGGCTAGCTGTCCTATTCAAAGCTGCACAATCCCGGTACCGATGGAAAATCCATTCCCTCTCATTCTTCCAATTCTGGTTAGCTCTGCTCTAGTGAATTCCCCTACCATGAATCCTCCTCTTAAGAATTTTCCCTTGTAGTTTGACTGGTACATCTGAAATTTCATGTGGCCCAAAGGCCTTGGGGTGTCCCAAAGGCCTTAATGTGGCCCGAAGGCCTTGATAATCAATTGGACTAAAGGCCTTGGGTGGCCTAAAAGCCTTGTTGGACCCAAGGACTAAACTAGTGGCCCAAAGGCCCAAATGGATGAATAGTTCAGGCTACTACAGTACCAAACAGTACCTGCTACAGTACCTTCTAGAGTACTGTTATAGTTCCTGCTACAGTACCTGCTACGACACAACTACATTACTCGGAAATACGCCTCCACCTGGATTTGATCTTAGCTCTCTTGGATGCACCTACTGAGTCGTAACCAACCAGGCTAAGGCTTATGTGTTGTTAAAAATTTCATGTTGAGGTTACACTTTGGACAATTTTCACTTTGTTTTCTTTTTGTATCTTAATTTTCTATATCTTTGGTCCTTATACATATATCATGATTTAAATAATTTTAAAAATGATATAAATATAATTTATATTAAATATATATTTATTATAATAATATATATAATATGAAATTATGAAATAGAATACACAGTTCATGGAGATGTTTGGCCATACATACGCATGAATGCTATTTCCATTCTATTATCGTTTTGAAAGAAAGAAATAAAATGAAATATATGTTTATATGAATATAAAATTATTAAAGTATAAATATAATGTTATATATATCATTTAAGTTCACTAAACACATCATTAATACATTCTATTTAGTGTGTGAACGAATCACATAGCTTTGAGGGGGCGGTAGTCACCACTTCCTCAAACAAAATTATTCTATTTACATAAGATGGATATCATAAAGTTATGTTATAAATAAAAATGATAAATGAATAATGGAATTATAAATATCATAAATATAATATATAAATATATTTTCAATCATAATTTCCACCATAAGAGACGATAAAGTAAAAATGAACAATCATCGTTTCGTGTGGTGGTAGTTCACATTACACGTAAACAGTATGTTCATTACCCATTAGATGTAAGTATGTGTAAAATTAGGTTGAACCCCTAGAATAAAAACATCCTACTATATTTAATATACTATTTATGTTATACCAGTATTGAATAATAATAGTTAAAGTAGTAGATAATGGAAAATAAAATAAAGGAGGTTGAGGAGGGATGTTACCTCTTCTTTGGGTAACTCCTTTTGGTTTTCACCAAAGGGCTTCCTTGGATTGATTTATTACAAAGAGAGGATTCAAGGAGGAATGAGATGGATGTTGTGAAGTGTATTTGTTAGATATTTTCTAATCCTAATAGGGATGAGAGGTGTGAAGAATATGGAGAGGTGGTGATCTTTTATATGGAAAGGAGGGCACGCACTTGGAATTTTTGAAAATAAGTTTGGTGTATCCATGTTTTAACAAAGAAAAATTCATCCAAAAAATCAATAATAGAAGGCTTATGGAATAAATATTTCCAGAAAATGGGTGTTGAAAATGTGGCTAGGTCATTTAGTCCATTATGTTTAATGTTTAGTCCCCTGTTAAGTTTAATTTTACCTTAATCTATATAATTAATTTTAACTAATTTAATTAATATTTAGGTTAAAAAATAATTTGAACATATTATAAATTATAAATTATTTGGTTTTAGAATACAGAATCAATTTTTCCAAATTAGAATCACATAATTTGTAGAAATTAATTGAAATTTAATCCCACATATAGGATGACAAAGCGAGTTTTTAAAGTAAAACCCCCCAAAAGTTGTTATGTTTTTATAGTCAATTTCAAAGTGAAATTGAGTCCAATTACCTAAATATATTAATTGAAAAAAAAATTATATAATTAAAACTAAAAACCAATTTAAATTATAAATTAAAATTAGAAATAAATTAGATGAAAAATTAGCATTGAATTAAATTTTGCTATTTTTCATTATTCATTAAAAAATAAAACTTCATAGAAAAATACAAAAAAATATGACATAAAATAATTTTTATGTTTAACTGTCAAATATGAAGATTATTTTGAAATATATAATCCATAAAATTTCCAAAAACATGATTTAAAATAGTATCCCCATTAAAAGGTAGTAAACATGCCTTAATAAAAATTTAGTATGTTATACATAAAAATGGGTTTTATTTTTATCTTAATACTATCAAATATATTTGATGAATATAAAAAATATTTTATTGAATATATAGTATATATATCACATTAATATAACACACTAATTTCAATTAATTTTATTTATTAGGGTTAGAATAACTTTGTGGTATAAAAATAATAATATTTTCTTATATTTTCAATCAGTTTTCATATTAATTTCAAATTCATTTTTAATATATGAATTGATTTTATATTTGTATAATCCATATATTTTTATAAGTTAGATAAAAAATTTATAGATAATAATTTAATATTTGTGTTATATTAAATAATATTTTAGTAATATATCATTATAGTTACTCAGTATTGCGTGTTACACAAGCCATTTAGGGAAGTCATTATTGTGTGTAACTCAAGATAACCTTGGTGTTCCATGTATATAAAAATGAAATTAAGGTTTCATGTAGTGCATGATAAAATTGTTTTTTCATATAACCCAAGAAAACATTGTTCTTTAATATAAATTTTTTTATTTTTAGTATTACATTTAATGAAATTTATAAAAAAGATTAAATTAATTTGAAAAAAATATTTCCCAAACTCTTGGCTTGTTAAAGAACCGAAGGAGATAAAGGGAGGATGGTGGTAAAAGTGAGGGAAATCCATAATAATTCAAATGTATGGAGGGATGTGAACCCCTGGAAACCCATAAGGGTAAAATAAAATTAGGGGAAAACTATAATAACACCTTTAAAAAAAATATTCTCATAGCCATAGGATACATAGTATCCCTCTACTTACCATTTGATGTCCCACTATAAATCCAATTTAGGGATATTATATTTTTTGGTGACTCTTAGATGAGGATATCCCCATTGGTTAGACCATCAAGTACTTTGGGAAAATTTATTGAGTATCCAATGTCATCCTGGTACCCCTTATTTTGAATTTAATACTATTAAAAAGTCCCAATTATTATGTTTTCTAACCAACTCACCATCTCTAAAAACTTTATTTTGACTTCCCATATACACATGGAATGATCAATCTTTCAATCTAAATACAAAATTTCAAAGAACTCTTGATTTTTAGTATTTAAATTCCCAATTTAAACGCATAATAACACTGTAATTACCTTAATAAAGTTACTGGTCATTAACCATACCCATTAAAATATTTTCCTTAAACTTATGATTTATATATTTTCTAACTCAACTCAATTTTGAACTCCCTTTTTCCTTATCTATATTATAAATATATTCAATGAAAAAATAATATGAATTTCCAAGCCACCACACTCATAAAAAGAATAAGATATTTTTTTCATGTTCAAAATAATCTCTTAACCAATCTAATTTAATTTTCACTTAATTATTTTATATTTTATATAAGCACTTATTGTGATAAAATTTTATTATATAATAAAATTCAATGTTTTTTAGGACCACTATATAGATATTGATTTTAATAATTATATAAATCAGAAAAACCTATAGAATTTTCAACTATATTTATAGTGAAGAAATCATTATTATCTATATTATCAGGAGATGATCTTAAATCATTTTCATCAAGAATATTAACAAACTTAAATGAATCATCAACCATTTTATCTATAAGATTTATAGGACCTATATAATGGGGTGTCTCATTGTATAGTGATCTAATATACAACTATTTAACATCATTATATTTTCCATGCCCATTCCACTTGGTGTATTCAATTAAAAATTATTTTTTCTTAAATAAAAATATTCTTTAACTATAGTAAATTGATTCATGAATTTTTAATTAGAATAAAGATATGTTATTATTACCTCAAATATTGATTATAAATATCTGTAAATTTGATTAATTATTCTTTATACTTATTAGTAATTTTTGAAAACAAATTCCAAGAATTATATAATTTTTTAATATTAATTAAAATTTAATATATCTATTAATTTTTTAAAAAATATATAGAAAAAAATAACAAACATTTAAATAAATTATAAAAAATAATAAATATCAACATTTTTTAATAAAAAATAAACCTTTTCATTTAAAAATGTAAAATATAATTCAATTTTCTATTTAAAAAATAATAAAAATTATTTTTTAAAATCTATTTTCCTTTAAAAAATGTTTACAATTTTTTCCTAAAAAAATCTAAAAAGGCCAATTTAAATTTAGAAAACATTAAAAATACAACTTTTCCCTAAGGAAAACCTAATTTCACAAAAAAATTTAAAAATATAAAAATTTCATACTTTTTAGTAAAATATAAAATATAAATTTTTTTGTTAACAAAATATTTTTTCCTTCAATTTTTTTAAAAATATTCACTTTTATATTTTATATTAAAGTAATAAAATATAAAATTTCCAATATATATATATATAATTCTATTTTCATCTAATGAATCAATTTATTTACATTAATAATAAAATTTATTAAATATTTTTTAAAAAAACTAAAAGTTATTAATTTTTTCTTTTTAGAAAATGAAATGAAATTTTATTTAAAAAAATCCCTTTTTTCATTTAAAGATTAAAAATTACCCATTTTCCATGTTTAAATAAAAATAATTTTAAATTTTAACAAATATATAAAAAACATTATTTAAAAAAATATATTATTTTTATTAAAAAAGTAATCTAGATAGAGGGAAAATAAAAAAATGAAATTATTTAATGACATTTAATAAAAAATTTCACACAAATAATTAATTATTAATAAAATTAGTTATCAAAAAATCTATATGTAAACCTTTTGGATCACTTTTATTTCAAAAACATTTCATTTAAAAATATCATAAAGTCCACTAAAAATCATTATGAAATTCAATCACTAACCAAAGTACCACAATAATAATAATAAATATTATTATTATTATAATATTGTATATTTAATATGAACTATTTAAAAATTATAAATTCAACTTAATTGTCACATATAGTTTTATAATGTCTTGAATAAGATCAATAATAATTTGAATGAAATCTTAAAAACTGAAAAATATAATTTTAACAATAAAAATCATGTTTAAAAAAATGTGTTTTTTAATAAACTATGGTGATAAATTTTAGAGGGAGAGAGGAAGTTGAAAACATAGGTGAGAGAGAATATTGGTACAATAAGGGTTTTGAGAGAGGGTTTGATATGGTATGAGGAAAGTATTTTAGGAGTGAGAGGATAAGGGGTTTCTTTAATGATATTGGTCAAGTGAGGGTTTTGGTGTGGGTTTTAAAAGGAAAAATAGTGGATTTTGAAAGGGATAACCCCTAAATTCAAGACTAATTTAGTAAGGATTTTCATCAGGGATGTGTTTGAGGAACGATATGGAAATACAAGGGATTTATATTTAAAATTAATCAAAATATCCACTTAGTATCCATATCTCAATATGTAAAAAAAATTAAGTTTTTAAAAATAATAAACTTATTAATCTTAATATACCATTCATATAATAAATTTTTTATCTATTCAATTCCTAAAATTAAATAATTTCTTTAACAATATGGTTTAATCATATTTCATAAATTTTAATGACTAAACACGTTATACACTATAATAATAGAATTTATTTATGAGTTCATATAATTTAAATATTTTAATGTGTTTACCTTTCTTGAACAGATAACTCCAAAAGTATTAATATTTTATTAATATTTAAAAATCAATCATGAATCTTAATAGATGATATTGAATCCAATTATTGGAGATTATAATTATGAATATTAATAAAAAAATTAGTAACTAATTATTTCTCATTAAAATCATTAATCAGAATCGACATAAAGAAAGTATTTTGTTTCCATTACTGAAGGATTTGTTATACGGATTTAAACCCAGTTTCTCAATTAGTTTCTTATAAAATCTCTCTAAATAGAAATTTATTGAAATAATACACCATGTTCTTATAATATTTTACATAAAGTGATTATAATCACACATTTAATGTTTTAAATAAATTATCAAGATCCAATCCTTATAAAAGTGGGGCTTGAATTAAATTTTTAAAAATACATATATGTTGAAATAATTATTATCAAATTATTAAGTATGTATTTAGTAAAATTCACACACACACATGAATAAAACACAATATAAATTTTGATTAAAAAAAATTAAAACAAGAAATACAATATTAGTCACATAAGTTTGAATTTAAAATTCAAAATTTCAAATCAAGATATAGTTATATCCATTTGTTTGTATTTAATTGACGTTTTAATGTCTTTAAATATAGGATATTTTTCTAAAAGAGGGATAATGATCAAATATTTCTAACCCAATAAAATCTTTAAATTTTCCATTACAGTGTACTTAATGTTTATACATACCATTTTTTGTACATAATGTTATTATTTAATTCATATGGAATTTTTTGATTACTTGGATGAATTTGAGATGTTTTGTAGGGGTTTTTAGGAGATACATGGATCTATTAATGGTTATCCCACCATGAAGTAGGCCCATAAATACATTTATGTAAAAAATTGAGATCCATAAGCAGAAGCGAAGTTAGGATCATCATCCAAAATTACTGTGTGTCATAATAATTCATTATGGTAACAGTGTAAGATCATATTTCATAGTTGTCCAAAAATATATACTTAACTATGAATTCAATTAAAATATCCCTAATCCATTTTATTTTTACATGAAACTTCCCAATATATCAATTATTTATACTCTTCAATGTGGGTCACATGACCTATTGTTTTCTTCGTTAATTTTGGTATCCCTCTCCCTCTGAACCACATTTCCTTTGGATATTTTGAAATTTGGGTGCTTAATTGATGGTATTTTTATATTTTATATATATTATTTCTTTAGACATTATTATTTATATCTTTATGAAACCCTATAAATTGAGAGTTTGATTAGATATATCTTTAGGGATAAAATAAAATTTTGTTTTATTTCTTGGTTCCAAATGAGGTTTAAGAGAGGTGGAATCCGTATTGTGGAATATTTATTTCACACCAATATTGTGTTTAAGGTAGGTGGGTTCTCTAACATGATATTTTATGATAAACTATATTATATTTTAGAAAAATAATTTTAATTTTATTAACATTATTTATTAATGTAAAATGAATCATTGTGATCTTTAATTTTTGTGTGTGTGAATTTTTCTGGGTGTGTGAATGATTTCCAAAAAATAAGAAATTTTTTAAATTATAGTTTAATGATGGATTATTATATTTTGATTTATAAAACTATCTTAATATTTTGTTTATTTTTTGATGGGAATATGGATTAATAAATAATCATACTTATGTTTGGTGTTCTCTTCATGATAGATGTGGATAGTTAAGGAATATCACTTTAGTATGGGGTGATCCTCGGTAAAATAAGGATGGAAAAGGGGTAGTTAGTCTTATTGTGAAAAAGAGTTACCAAATTGGTTATGTCTCATAGACATAAGGTTTACTTAGTTTTATAAATTGAATTAGGTGTGGGAGTTGACTTCTCTGTAAATAGTGGAAATTGTGACATGTTTAGTCAGTATTTTTGATTAAAGGTTATTTATTTTGAAATATTGAAATGTTTTGATTTGATTTCATAAAATAGCATGGGTAGGGTAATATTTTCATAAAAAATAATTAGTTTTCAAATCTTTGGAGAATATAGTAAATCACTAGGGATATCCTATTGAGTAACACTACTTACCCCCTATACACATACAATAGTTTGTGCATGGATTGTGTTTTTGTTATACTTATAAAGAAAAATCTCTCTTATTCACTAGTTTTATATAATAAAATCATTGGAGGTAATATAGGTTTGAAAATATTTTTTGATGAATCATTGGATCCCATGATGTTTTTGGGATACATGGAAAATTCATTTGCATACTTATTATTTTTTAATAGTCTTTTTGGGATCATACTAACCCATCATTTTGGTTTTGTACATATTATGCATGAAATTTGGTTTTGGTTAGGGTTATTCATGTTTTGTGTATAATATTGTTTTATATTCATCATATTATAATGATATGAAACTACCACACCATTCTCTGTTTGTTTTAGTAGTTATAGGTGTTAGAATATCTGAGTTATAGAAATCTCATGATGAAATATTGATATAATATCATCTTGGGGAGGATCCTTTATTTGATGGAAACCATCCCAATGATATTTATTCATATCTTCAAATTTATATCATCAAATTATTTAGATTATGGATTTTATTATATTTTTTATATTATTCTTATATTCAATAACTCTACCACGATCTATTCATTTTGGGTCTTTATTGGTGTTGGGATATATAATTTACATATATCCCATGATGTTTTTTTGATATAATATTAGTTTCAGTATTTTATTTGAGTCAAAACAACCCCCAATGGTATTGATTATATATATTCACCTCTATTTCTAGATATTGGTGATCAAGGGATGAAATTAATGTTTAGTAGCATTCTATCTTAGATTGAGCTAGGTTTGGGTCATCAGGCCAGGTCAGGATATTAAACATGGAATTATATTGGTTTGGATGAGATGTATGCATGAAGTCAGGTTGTTTTAGTACTCAAGGGGTAGTTTTAAAAATGTGTATCAAACCTATTTATACCGAACCATTATTTACGAAGAAGTATTGGTAGACCAACTGGTTAGTAGTCCAATTATAGATTTAGTTTTGGACTATCATGATTTTGTGATCTTATATATGGATAAGAGAAATATTTATACAAAATATAGTATTTAATGTATATTAATTTCATCATCAATTATTGAATATTAAAATTCTTTATGGATTTTAATAAAAATTGGGTTTTTAAAATTTCATTTTGTGGAAATGATGCATATTGAAAATAGGCTTATACCATGGGAAACATATGATGGGTTGGAGAGAGATCCATTATAGTTGACTTATAAATACCACATATGAGTTTTTTGTTGTCATAAATTCTTGATTTTTTGTACAGTTTAATGATTTTTATATGAAATTAAATAATGAAACCTCTAGTTATTCAGTGTCATGAATCCCTCAAAAACATTTTATAGAATAATTATACCCTAGATTAAAAATTACTTATATTATTACTAAAAAATTTTCAAACATTGGGCAGGGTAGTAAAACCATAATAACCTCATTAAGTGGGAAAGTCTATTGAGTTAAAAATAAAAAAAACCATTGATCTTTTATATGGACATATGACCCAAGGTTGTGAAGGAGAGGTTGAAGAAGATCAAATTTATTTTTGATTTCCTCAATATTCTTAAAGTGGTTAAACTAAATTTAGATACATTCATGATATATGAACTAGAACAAGGTAAATATCTAAAAAAGAATTCGAACACTGAGTCTCTCGTAGGGCTGAGAGCTCCCTCCTAGGGTGTTCCTGGGTTCGATGGTGCATCGCTGCGTAGGTGGTGGGGGGCACCGTCTCTTGTATGAGAGGTCCGGATTCGCGTCAGATCTGCGTGTGGATGTTTAGAATTTTGGTTTGGAGATTTCGGTTCCTCAATCTCGACTTCATCCTGGGATCTGGGAGCAGGTCTATGCACATTTTCACTCTAGAGATTTAGCTCCAGCGATTTTGAATCTATGGTTCTCAGCCTTGATCTGATTTATAAACTCTTTCGTTTTGATGATTTCGTCCCTGTGGGCCTCAGCTTCGATCCGTTTTATGTGTTCTTTCTTGCTGGTTCGATGATTTCTAGGAGCTAGGGTATGCTCTTGATGCTGTTAGGTTTTGGGTGTGGATCGCGGTGTTCATCTTCGGCATCGTGAAGGGGGGGGGGGGGCGTGAAGAAACTGGTTCACGATTTTGCTGATCCGCGAAGGGGGGGGGGCACTTTCCATTATTCGATAGTTGGGTGTTGTTCATGGTGGTTAGATTCGTTATCGCAAAGGAGCTGGTTTGAGAAGGAGCTGGTTCAAGAAGGAGCTGGTTCGTGATTCTGATGATCCGTGGAGGAGAGGTCGCATAGACCTGTTTCGTGAAGGAAAATTTAGTCTTGAAGGACTCTTTGGTTCACAAAGGAAGTTGTTGGTCCATGAAGAACTTTACTGGTCCACAAAGGATGGTTCTGGGTCACGGAGGGGACTCTCTTTTGCGAAGAGGGTTTTTTAGGTGGGGGGTGCGTCTGCGAAGCAGGACCTCGCGCAAGGTGTGAGTGCTAAAGGAGGGCTGCGCAGGGTGCGATCACGAAGGAAGAGCCACTGGTTACTTTGGTGTCCTTTTTCCCTTGATTGCAGCGGGTTTGTTCCGCGGTGGGAGTGGGGTTTTAAGGCTTTTGAGGAGTTTTGGGCAGGAGTACGGGGTGGGTCAAGTTGGTTCCCGAATTGGTGTTGGTGGGATGAAGGGGTGGGTTGCGATCCGAAGGTGATTCGCGTTCTGACATGGGTCCACGAAGGTGTTGGTCTGTGAAGGTACAGGGGTATGGTAGCTGAAAACGCGACGGCTCGGGAGGAGTGTCCGGGGAGAAGTGTGCCTACGCAGCTCAGGGATGAAGGGGTTTGTGGTGACGGGGGAAGATCTCATCTTCAGTTTAATGGAGTTGTACCTAATGAATCGCTGGCAGAACCTCTCCTTAACTGAAAAAGAAAAATCGGTAATTTCTAAAAGGAAGAGTGAATATGGGTTTCTTTTGAAGCAACTGTCCTTTCTTATTATTGGAAAATTTCTAGCAAAAAGATCCTTCAATCAGGGAGCACTGAAAAATACCCTACAAAATATTTGGAGATTGGAGGACGGCGTTGCTATAAGAGAAGTGGAAGCGGGACTCTTAATTTTCTAATTATTTAATGAAAGAGACAAATTAAAAGTCCTCAAAAGTCAACCATGGTCTTTTGACAACCAAATCATTCTCATGGAGGACCTTAAAGGAGAAGAAAATTTTCAATCAGTTAATCTGTCCTGCTCACCTTTCTAGATTCGAATTTGAGGAATCCCCTTTCATGGTAGAACTGAACGTGTTATCGTGAGATTGTAGGATGCATTGGTTCATTTATGGAATGGGACCGGTCTGATCCAATTCCCTAGGGAACCTTTTTGCGAATCAGAGTTTCGATGGATGTTGCACAACCGCTTATGAGGGGCATGTTCCTGACAGTTGAGGACTCGGATGTCTGGATTTATTTTGAGTTTGAAAAGCTCCCTATCTTCTGTTTCTTTTGTGGGTGCCTCAGACACATAGAAAATTCATGTGAGGTGAAAAAGGAGGATGGATAGGGCAATATTGTTCTGCAATATGGGCCCTGGCTCCATGAAAAAACTACTGGGATGAACTTCATTTCCGAAGCTAAAAAACAACAGGACCGCGACAAACTTGAAAAGGCTCTTAATACGCGATTTGAACCAACTCATACTCATATAATCATGCTTGGGCCACCAAACATTGATGTTGGTAGTCATATGAATCAAAGGGCGGAAGGAAGGAATCTGGGCTGGGCACGGACCTCGGTCGAGCCGAGGGAACAACACATGATCCAAGGGCAGGGGCCGACTGCCCCTCCAAGCCCGACCATTTCTATTTTGAAGGCCTTTTACCCCCATCTCCTGGGCTGCATCCAATATGCAAGGAACCACCAGAACCGGGCTTAGGGGTACAACAGCTATGTAACGATCCACTTGATCTGGTTTCTAGTTCTGAGGATGGTGCTCCCAGTGCTACCCCTCAGACAGTTGATGACATGATGGGGATCATGATTCCAGGTACTTTAAAACATCGAATGTGGAAAAGAATAATTCGGGGGGATATGGGTGTGGACCCTGCTCCCCCAATTCACAGGCGAAGGACCATAAACGATGCTCGGAGGCACCTCATATGACTGAGAGCCCGCCAAAGAGGTGGAAAGGGGCAGAAGATGGTCAGGGAGACGAAGTGTCATAGGTGGCGGCAGGTGTGTCCCAACCCCACCTAGGGAAATGAAAATCTTATGTTAGAATTTTCGGGGGCATGGAAATCCCCGTACGGTTCGTGTTCTCCATCACTGGAGTTCCAAATTTTGCCCTTACATAGTTTTTGTATCCGAAACTATGTTGGATAGCAAGGATGTGGGCCTCATGGGCCCTAAGATTGTGTTCCAAAATGTCTTTCCCATTAGAAGACAAGGACACTCAGGGGGATTGTGCCTCTTGTGGAAGGAGGATATTGGGGTCAAGATCTCTAATTACTCAAGTAATCAAATTTCTGTGACAGTTTTTGGCCCAAGAGCTCCTCCTTGGTAATTTGTTGGGTTCTACGGGTGGTCGGGAGGGCAGGGTAAACACAGATCATGGGCCCTTTTGAAGTGGCTGCGGGACTCCCTCCCTTTACCTCTTCTGATATGGGGATTTTAATTAGGTCATGTATCCCCATGAAAAAGAAGGGGGACATGCAAGAAGTTCCGCTGCAATTCATGATTTTAGGATGTCTCTTGTGTTGAACACTCTTCATGACCTCAAGTTTTCTGGAATGCCATTTACCTGGCATCGGGGTAGGTCAATAGAGAACCATCTGGCGGAAATATTAGATAGATTTGTTAGGAATGATGAGTGGACCTCCCTTTTCCATGCCTTCTCTATCATCCACTTACCCCTCGTATCCTCTGAACACTTCCCAATTATGTTGTCCATAGTCTCACAAGGGCAATAGAGGGGACCTAAGAGAACCTTTCACTTTGAAAGTATGTGCCCCAAGATAGTGACTATGAAAAGGTAGTTTAAGCGGCTTGGGTGGGATCGAATCAGTGCACCATAGCCAACTTTCGAACTATTGAAACTTGCATTCAGAAGTGGAGCTCTACCAATTTTGGAAACTTTTACCGATGTATTAAGGAGGCGAAGAATCAATTAAAGTGAATCCACTCCTATCCCTATTCTGATTCTGTCCTCAGAAACATCTCTATGGAATAAAATAATCTTAACGCTGCTCTGAGGGAAAAAGAGAGTTTTTGGTTCCTCCGGGCACGGGAGTCCCATATCAGAGATGGTGATCAAAAAACCAACTTTTTTCACCAACGAGCATCAACGAGGAGAAGGAAGAATCATATTGCTCATCTGGAGGACCCCACTGGACGAATTGTGCATGGCATAAATGACATTCACTCCATTATCCTAAACTTTTTCAGCAACCTCTATTCAACAGAAAGTATTAGCACTCCCTCATGCCTGATTGGATGCATCCCAAAGTTGGTTACAGAAGACATGAATTGGTACCTGGAAAGAGAGTTATCTGATGAGGAATTTCTTGGGGCCCTTCATCGTATTCACTCTACCAACATACTGAGACCTGATGGATTTAAAGCTTTGTTCTTTAAACGCTTTTGGCATATTGTGGGGCCCGAGGTGGTGGCCCTAATGAAGGAGGTGTGGGATGGCAGAGCCCCTCTTGAATCCCTGAATGAAAATATTATTACTCTTATCCCCAAATCCCAATACCCCGAGAAAATTTCAGAGTTTAGGCCAATCAGCCTGTGTAATTTGATATACAAATTTTTTTCCAAAATCTTGGTGGCCAGACTTAGGGACTTTCTCCCGCTACTTGTCTCATATAACCAGAGTGCGTTTGTACCAAAGAGATCTATTGCCAACAATTCTTCCATTGCCTTCGAATTATTCCACTCTATCTCTTCATCCAACCATGGAACCATGACAATGAAACTAGACATGATGAAATATTATGATAGAGTTGAACGGCCTTTTCTCGAACTTGTTCTGTCCAGATTGGGATTTGGGATGAAATGGATATCTAATGTCATGAATTGTGTTACGTCTGTCACCTACAGAATCATCATTAATGGGGTACCTTCAGCAAGATTTAAACCATCAATATACTTGAGACAAGGGGACCCCCTTTCACCTTACCTCTTCATTCTGGTGGCAGATGTATTTTCTCATCTCATCCTGAAGGCGGTGGATCAAAGAGTTATACATGGTGCTACGGTTTGTAGAAATTCCCCCATCTCTCATCTCTTTTTTGCAGATGATAGCCCCCTGTTCGCGCATGCTACCCCGTAAGAATGCAGTGTGGTCTTGAATATCATTAATCTATACAAAAAGGCCTCAGGGCAACGTCTGAATGATTCGAAATCAGAGTTATCTTTCAGTAAAGGAATCCCAAAAGCTAAGAGGTAGGAGTTGCAGCAAATGTGTGGGTTTTTGATGGTTGATAAGCATCCAAAGTACCTTGGCCTCCCGAAGTTGGTGGGTAGCTCGAAAAAACAAGTTTTCAGCGCGATTGTGGATAGGGTGGATAATCTGATTTGTCTTTGTTCTTGTATGAGGATTTCCAAGGCGGGAAAGGAAGTTCTCG
Source organism: Viscum album (assembly GCA_963277665.1). Taxonomy (NCBI): domain Eukaryota; kingdom Viridiplantae; phylum Streptophyta; class Magnoliopsida; order Santalales; family Viscaceae; genus Viscum; species Viscum album. The sequence continues at coordinate 2,088,507,478 of OY728132.1, forward strand.
TGAAGTCAGTGGACCAAGAAATCCCTTCTTATGACTTGTCTCTATTCAAATTACCCTAAACTCTCATTGATCAAATCCACTCTCGGTTGGCCAATTTTTGGTGGGGCTCCCATGAGGTCAGACATAACGCCCATTGGATATCTTGGGAGAAGCTGTGTGTTTCAAAATTCTGTGGCGGCCTCGGTTTTCGAAATCTCAAATGGTTTAACGAGGCTCTTTTGGAGAAACAAGGATGGTGCCTTATTTCCCACCAAAATACCCTATTTTCAAAGGTGATGTGAGATAAGTACTTCCATCATTCTGATTTTTTGCACGCCCATCTGGGACTATGACCGAGTTTCATGTGGAGGAGAATTTGGGGAGAAAAATCTCTCATTGACTTGGGTTGCATGTGGAGAATTGCTTATGGGAATAATGTTAAAATTTGGAATGATCCATGGATGGCAGAGGTAATCAATCATAAGGTTTCCTCCCCAGTTGTCCTTGGATTCGAAGATTCAAGGGTACGTGATCTGCTCGATGACTCGCTTGAGGAGTGGGATCAGGAGAAGATTTGGTGCTGGTTTAACGAGGTGGATCGTTACCTCATCCTGAGTATCCCTCTCACTCTAGGAATGGGTAATGACCAGATTTTATGGACGGGGGAACCTCATGGGTGATATTCTGTTCGTTCGGGTTACAAAATGAGGGTTCAAGGTTCTGTCCAGGGTTTTACGGATAATCTATGGAAGTGTCTCTGGTCCCTCACCACTCCCCCTAAGGTGAAAATTTTTTGGTGGCAGGTCTGTGCTGGGGTTCTTCCAACCCATGAATTTCTGGTGCAACGACATATGGTGGAGGAAGACACTTGTCCTTTGTGCTTCCATGAAGTGGAGTCTCCGTTCCATGCAATTCTTTCCTGTAAGGGGGTGGAACGGGTGTGGAAGGTTTGGAGGCCGGATTTTGGTATTTTCTTTGATACTTCAATTGGGTTGGTACCAAACCTTACTAAATGGATGTATTCTCTGGACCCGAGCGTGGTCGGGATGATATACACAATTGCTTGGTCGGTTTGGAATCACCAGAATGAATTCATTTTCCAAAGGAAGGTGACCCCTGATCATCTATGGGTGGCTAGAGATTTGGAGTAAATGAATGGCTGGAAGAAAAGTGAAGCGGTGCATTCTTCGGGCCACACCTGATGGGCGGCTCCCTTTTGGTCTCCCCCCTGAGGGTTTCCTCAATATTAATATAGATGTTGTTTTCTCTGATAACTTAGGGGCCGACATTGGGCTCATTGCTCATAACAACCTTGGCCAGATTGTGGAAGCTCAGTGTAGGGAGGTGCCTAACTCATGGCGCCCTGTGGTGGCTGAGACCTCGGCCATCTCCAGGGGCTTCTTTTTTCCCGTTCGAAAATTTTGGCCCAAGATCCTGGTGGAATCTGATTTCCTTGATGTAGTGAAATCCATCTCAACAGAAGATGAGGATTCCCAACCTTTTGGCATCATCTTGAGGAAGATTTGGTCCCTGACCGATGGTTTCGATGCATGTAAATTTTCTTTTATCAGAAGAGAGGGTAATTCGAGAGCCCATCATTTGTCTCACTTTGGGAAATGTTGGGGTGATCATTCTTGGGTGAACTCGTTCCCTAATTGGCTCTATAATCCTGGTTTCCTTGATCAGTAATTTATCTATTCTATTTAAAAAAACTAGAACAATATTTATTGAATTTTATCATAAAATATAATTTATACGAAAAGCTTTCATGGAATGGATTTAAAAATCCAATTAATCAATATTTTTATCATCATAATATATGGATGTCTAGGTTCATCAGGATTCTTTACTTAAAATAGAATAACATAATTTTTTTTATAATATGCTTCCCACTTTAGTATTTTTTCTTAGTTTTCACTCGAGATAGCTTAAAGTTACTCTCTAAAATCTTGGATGTTTGATTTGGGAATATAAAATAAGATATGATCCAGGGTTTTAATGTTTTTTTCTATTATGATATCAAAATGAAAAACATGTATTTGGTTACTAAAAAGGATATCCTAGGAAACTATTTAAGAGTAAATACCTTCACTGAACCAAATGGAAGAACCCGATTAATTACTGAATTGAAACATTATAATGAGTAATATTTAAAAATACAATGTAATATCATGACCTATCTATTAGAATGATTACATTTTCATATTTGAAGGACACATTAATTAGAGGTTTATAGTTTGGATTATTTGAAAACATAAATAGGAATTATTTGAAAAAACTTAAGACTTGTTATAATTTTGGAAATCATGGTCACTTAATAATCAATTTTTGGTATCCACTAAATGAAAATAGTGGTTAAGGCATCAGTTAGACTCAGGTATCACATGCCATGAATGACACGTTTTTGATAATAAACATGTTTTACGAGGAACAAATATATGGATATACTTGGATTACAGAATGAATAAACTTATTTGGGGGATAATCCCAACCTAAAAAAGAAAAAAATAATTTATTTGTGACTAAGAAGGATCTATAAAATATAGAAGAATGAACTTATACTATATTAGGCACTCTCTTTCTTGAAAATACTATATTTTTATCATTTTTTAATATATATTCCTCAAATTATTTTATTATGATACAGGTTTTGTATTATAATTTCATGTATAAATGATAGATTTTTCCATGCATATCTAAACACCTATGGAAGAGAATAATAGTTAGGTATATAAGTGTTAGTACTATATTATAATAATAGGAAACATGTAATTTTCAGGGGACTTGTGCATGTTTGATATCATTATAATAATGTATTGGTTGACTTGATACAAGTTTCACATCTATTTCTATACTCGAAGGGCGAGTTTTGATTATATAAAAGGTAATATGAATAATTTTAATGGAGATTAAAGAAAGAATATTAGAATATCTAGACTAGTTATGACTTTAGTTCAGATTATAACATGTTTATTCATAGCATATTATTTTAAAGTGATGTGAAAAATTTTCCAAGCTCGATTTCTAGAAATAGTAAATTGATATCCATAATTTTCTCCTATGTATTTATCTAACTAAATCCCAAGTAACATGTATAGGATTATATTAATAACATTCTAAGTATAAGAATAATTTATATTATTTTATATTGGATTATACCACTGAACATATAGAGTTAAAATCTTAGTTATATAACTTATAGAATAAAGGATTTATTAGATCAATCACCTCATGTTGGGATGATTTTGTGATATTTGTTAAGAAATTGGATAACACTTTGTTCTTTTGTACCGATTATAGAAATATAAATCAAGTCACTATTATGAAAAAAATATTATTTCTTGAGGATTGATTGAAGGAATCTAGTAATAGTGGAAGGGTTCAAGAATAGTGTTTTCAGATAATTTTATGTCTATTTTTGTAAAAAATAATGCAATATACTAGTTTCTGAATTATTTAATTTAACATGAATAATAATTTTAATCATTGAGAAATTAAAAGAAAAAATACCTTGTTCATTTGTGTTATCTATATATCTCATTTCCAACATATCATTGTTTGAAGTATCTAATTGAGTATCCTCTAGATCATACACATATTCTTTATGAAGCTCTTAATTTTCAAGTCTTCAATTCCTATTTTCGAGTATAGAAGATCAAAGGGTTTTATGATGGCCATATGAGTGTGGGAAGAACACATAATCAATTCATGAATATCAATTGATTTTATCCCATCCTTCCGTATGGATTCTCACTATAGTTATTGTAAAAATAAATAAAATGGGGGAAAATTGATATAAATTGTTAATTTGACTATTCTTGGTTTTTAAATGAAATTAAATATATATGTTAAACTTTTTTTATTTTCACTTCAGTCCTAAAAAAATTTAACCCATTAAACCATCCCTTTATATCAAATATGACTTTGTAAACTTATTATAATTCTCAAAAATGATTTATTTCTCACTCATAATTCTGTTACATGTATTTCATGTAATGAAATAATAACCATTAACACAATTTTTTCCTTCCAAATATGTTTAATGAACCTCGAATAATTAATATTCATTTGAAAAACTATTTTCTTTTATTCAGTTATGTAAACATAAATAAACACAAAAAATACCTTGATATATAAATCCAATTTGTAATATTATAAAATTGAATAAAATTTAATTTAATTTATTTATTCATTTTCTTATGATAACTCACACTTGGATTTTCACCAATCCATAATGACAGGGATCAATTTTTCCTAAACTCTAATTCTTTTTTATTAGTGAAACATCTAGATATACATTTTATATGATCCTTTAAGAACTTATCTCAATAATAATGATTCATAATAATAAATAAAGATATGTTTCTAGAAACAAAAAAAAGAACCCTAAAGAGATAAGAATAATTCATATCCATGCTAACCATTCTTACAAATACACACTATGCAATATAATCTATTTTTCAAGTGATATCCAAAAAAGTAGGACGCATAGTTCGTGTCACCATCCTTCCATGATATATATATTCTTTATTTGATCATATTAAAAATAATTTCATTCTTCTACCATGGAAATGGAATTAATCATGGAACTACCTTCTAGGCCAAAGGGACATATATATCTTCTTCCCATACTTGAAAGTGATGAATCCCACTATGGCCATTTAATCAATTTCATACCTTTAATAAAATACTTGGAATATGATAAATATCCACAAAAAGAACCATTTAAGTTTTCATCATACCTCTAAGTATGTGATTCATGGTATACATTAGTAATAATATGAAGTCAGGAAACTAATACACATGCTCATATATAGGATAAACCAATGAATCTTAGAACATGTGTTGTTACTATTGGTGGGTTAGTCCTCATGATATATAAAATTGAGGTACAAATGTGTGTAAATCCTGAAAAGAAGATTCAATGCTTATGATACTTCATCTATTTATATAAAAACATCATCTATGCCATTCATATTTATATATGTAGACTATATGACATATATTTAAGATTTACATCGTAATATGGGGATATTCTCATTATAGTGGGTAACAGATATTAACGTTTGATAAAAAAATTTAATTTTAGGATATCATTATATATAGTACATATATATGTAATAAAAATGTATTTTAAAGATAAATACATGAAAAATATTAATCAATAAAAATGACATGGTTATAAAAACATATAAATTTGTGTTAGTTTTAGTGTAACCACTCTCACAACACTCCCACTTTCACTAGATCTAACTAAAAATCATTCTCTACACTCTATATCTCACATGAGAATCATGATTATGATAAGAAATGTATTTAGTTATGAGTCCTTCCATTTAATACTTTGTGGATATTTCTATAATTATGTCTCCATCTCTTTGAAAAAAATATCTTAAGAGATAAAACTTTTGAAGTATATAATTTTTCATTTGATGTGACTTGTGGTTTTTGATAAGTACAACTGATATAGTATTATCATAATTTATTTTAATATGTTTCTTGATGATAATTATAATTAAAAGGTTTTGAGATAAAGTTTTGCATCTTTAATTATTCTCTATTTATATCAAAAGATACTATATATTTTGATTCTTATATAAAATAAGAGACCAAGGGTTTTTTCTAACCTCACCATCTCAACATACCATTATTCTAGAAAAATACACAGCATTACTAAGATTTTAAATCATTATGATCTATTTCAAAGATAGTATTAGTATATCCCCTCATCACTAGATTCTCATCCCCTCTATAATCCAGTATCACATATTTTTTACAGATCAAGTACTTTAGTATTTTTTTAACTATTACCCAGTATAACTCTACATGATTTTCTTGATATTCACTCCACCTAATTATTTCATGTAGAATCATTCCAATAAAAAATTTGTTTGAATTGAACATTATTTACCCTTATTAACATGTCATTAAAATATAATAATAGGAAAATAATAGCACTCGTAGTAACCTTCTTATAGAAACATGGACAATTTTTGTTACTAATAAATCTAAAATCCCTTATTAATACATCAAAATGGGCATTCCCTATTCATTATTCATTTTTTAATACATAGGTATTTATTTGAAGAATAAATAATTTTTTTTTCTGAAATATTATATATCATAAACCATTTTTATGTAATATATACATCTTTAACCAATTTTTAATCCAGGAAAGTAATATATATATATATATATATATATATATTAAAGTTCATAACCATGAATGGATATCATTTTAAGTAAAATTATCGTACATTTTAACATTATGAAAATTAAAAATATTTCATTATATTGAATTCCTTTAAATTTTCTAAAAACCATTATAACCAAGTAATCTTTATAAGTATTTACTTTACTATCCATATCCAACTTTTTATTGAATTCCCATTTTCATTGAACATGTTTTATATTTTCCTCTGGGATTACCAAAGTCTAATTTGAAGGTTCTGGTCATAGAAGAAGTGTGTGGAAATTTTTTCCCAATATTTATTTTTATCTTGATTGATGATGAATCTAAGATTTACATGATAATAAATGTCATGATCAGAAAAATTGAATCAAAGAATATAGATGATGGGTAAAGCATCGTAACCAGAGCATATGATCATCACTTATTATTTATCATTAATTTAAGAAATTAAAGAATTACATTATGAGAAATTTTTTCTTCATTGATGTATTTGACAATGGATATAATTTTAACCATCACTATGTTGTAGTAATCAAGAGAATATTACCTCTAGAATTTATCCACACTTGTTCTACAAAAATTTTAATGTCACTGTAAGAATATTTGGGTTCTTTCAAAAAAGGTCCAATCAAATGTGTTGTCTACATTTGATCATGATGATAATTTCTTCCAAAAGAATTTTTATTGACCTCTCTATACTCAAGAGTAGAAGGTGTGGGAGAATCACTCTCCATTTCTGGGAGAATTCTTGGATAAGTTATCTCTCTAAGGTTCCAAGAGGATTATCTAGATTCATTATTCACAAAATAATAAATGAATTGGATCTCTTGGAAAAACTATAATTGGATTTATATACTATTATAGTTAGAAATAAATAATTTCACATGTTCCCTTTATTATTTATTTAATCCCTATAGAAAACCATGTCCATAATAATAAAAATTATTATATTATTATTTATCGACATCTTTTAAACTCGCAAATTAATAATAAATATTATTTAGTCAAATAATATTCAATATATATTGTTTTTCACAGAACTATTAAACTGGGTCTTTCATTCCTCCATAATATTTTTCTCAAATTAAATAATGACTATTTCTTTATAAAATAATCATCAATAAATTATTCATTAATAAAAAAATAAATATTATATCCACTAAATAGAAAATAAAAATGTATTAAATATTTTGCTCGCATTATATTTTCTTAGTTATCTAGTTAAAAAATATTTTTAATCAAGGAAACATTAATAATTATTAATCCATATACGAGAATAATAATTATTCAACTTTTTCAAAGATAAATAATATTATATTATTTAATTGAGATTCTAGATATACTTAGTGTCTGACCATCTAGGTCTATATCTTAATGGAATTAGGTGAATCAGCCTAAAGTACAAGGTTAGCATCTAGAAACATGCCAAAGGACCCATAAATAAAGAAGATAATTCAAAAAGGCGATGATACCTCATAAGGATACTCACTATGTAATATAACCCATTTATGATGATATATCTTATCAAGAAGGTTCCATGATGGTACAATTAACCTATGTACTTGATATATATTTCATTGAATTTCTAGAAGTCAAACATCCATATAAAAAACCAAGGACATAGATTTATATAAGATATATCATTTCCATAAAAAGGTCTGAGATGTCAACTTTTGAAAAAGGGAATAAGGGAAAAATTATTTCTTGTATTTTTCATTAATACAGTATTACTCATGAAACACCCAACATATCATACCTTTCGATGAACATATGTTTTCTTTGTTTTCCTCAATATATCAATGTACGTGACTTATAGTATTAATTAATTATAATATTAAATTCTATGTATCAATCCACATGTCCATGGATAGAAACATCCAATGACACATATAAATGTTTATTTCATATCGGCGGGTCTCATTCTCATAATATCTTATACTAGATATTACTAAAGGTGTACAGCATGAGAATGTTCCCCAAAGTACTATTATTATCCACCCATGATATATAATATCATTTGTGTCACTAAAATGATATAATCTGGCTATAAAAAATATATTTAAGAGTATTTTCATGGAATTTTTGGGTTTTGATCATAATGCGGAACTGCTATGACCTTTAAGTGTGACATCTACTCTTAGGAAATTATAATATACTATGTCATGCTGAAGAACAATAATTATGTGATATGAATATTAATAAAATTAAAAACTAAGAATACATGTTATCATAAAGTACACAAAAGTTAGTTTTAGGGCACCAACTCCAATATAATCACACACACACTAGATCCAAATTCTGACAATGTTCATTCTTCTAGTGATAACATGATAATAATTTTTCTTCTAATATAGGACTTTTATCAATGGGTCCACCACATTTTATTTCCTAGGATATCTACTTACCAAAACATCATCCCTCTCAGAAAAATACCTCAAGTGGTGATACTTCTAGAGTATATGCTTTTCTTGTTAATGTGACATTGGTTATTTTTCAATATTAACCACTATATTACTATCACAATAAAATGTGATGGGTTTTTTACTATTAGGTACCACATTAAGATCCTATAAATTTTTTCATATCCAAATGGATTACTTGGATGCACCAAAAGACACTATATACTTAGACTCCACTATATAATTAGTGAAGACTGGCTACTTTGAACTCTTCCAGATCATAGTTCCTCTATTGAGATAGAAAACATATCATGACTGTGAAATCAGATCATTATGATTTATTTTTAAAATAAAATTAGTATACCCCTAATGAATACATCATCACCTCCTCCACACACTAGGAACAAATCCTTAGTTCTTCTCAAATACATAAGGATGCCTTTAATAAATTTCCAATAAGGTTCTCATGGATCTTATTGATATCTTCTTACCATGATCAATGGATATGAAACATCATGTATAGTATACAACATTACATACATGATTTATCTTTCCACCGAGTCATATGGGATCTTACTCATTATCTCTGTCTCCTATTGCATCTGAGGACATATTTTCTTAAAAATATGTGTACCATGTGACACTGGAACCAATCATATCTTAGATTATTCCATAGAAAATCACTTTTGTATGTAGAATTTTTTTTAATTTGATTTAGTCTTATTAGCCTCTTGTATCTACCATGAATGATCTTTATCCCTAGAATACAGGTTATTTCAACTAATTTGTTTGTGGATAAACACATGTTTAACCAGTTCTTAACAGACTATAAGTTTGGTATATCATTTCTAATAAGTAATATGTCACCATCATATACTAATAGGATAATGACTTCATTTACACTAAACCTATTTTAAACATAGGGATCACCATTATTCTTAATGAAACCAAATTCTTTTACATCTTTATCAAATTGAATCTTCCATGACCTAGTTTCATGATTCAATCTATAAATGAATCTTTGTATATTTCAAATCCTTTTAGAATAAACAAGAGTTATGAATCCTTCTGGTTGTGTCATATAAACTTCTTTCTGAAGGTTTCCATTATGTAATGTTTGTTTGTCATCCATCAACTAAATTTCATAGTCACAATAAGATTTTATAGAAAGTACAATTCTAATGGATTTAAACATGATAACTACTAAATATGTTTCATCATAGTCAATTCATTGATGTTTTCTGAACCCTTTAGCGACTAGCATTTCTTTATAGGTATTTAAATTACCATCCATGTTATGTTTTCTCTTGAATACCCATTTTCACCCTATGGTATTTACATTAATTGGCACATCAATTAGAACCTAGACATGATTCTGATACATTTAATCCATTTTATAATTGTTGGCTTCTTTCTATATTGAAACTTATATTATCTATACTTCCCCTTTTTAAGAGAGTGGTTTATCATTTTATTCCAATAATGAGTCACCATCTTCAGTGAATAAAAAACCATATATCTCTGGTTCTCTTACCACTCAATTTCTCCTACACAATACTAGTGTTTTAGGAACTACTTCTTCCATGGGGACCTATGGAATCTGTCTGTATACCAACTCTTATGTATGTTGAGTATAAACTTCATCAATGTCAATATTTCTCCCAATACCATTTTTGAGTATGTTCTCCCTCAAAATAAATATGACTTTTCTAGTGACAATAATATTCTTTTACAATTTGTGCCCTGGGGTGAAATTTTTAACCAGATCATGCCTTAAAAAACACCACACAAACCCATACATGTATATGTGATAAAATAGGTTTCCTTGCACTCTATAACACAATATAAATTCCATTTTTCTCTTTAGTTGGTACTTGGTTTAATTTATATGCCACTATTTGCAATGCATATCACCAAAAGGATAATAGAAGATCTTCATGACTAATCATTGGCCATACAATGTATAATAAGGTATGGTTTCACATTTCACTAAGAATATTCCTCTTTGGTGTGTATGGTGGAGTGAGTTGAGATAGAATCCCAAAATCGCATACAATGTTTATAAACTCTTGGTTAAGATATTTCCTACCTTGATCCGATCAGAGCTTGTTTTTCTTCTTTCCAAGACGATTCCCTACTAAATTCATGAATTCATTGATTTTTTCAAAGTACTCGGACTTATACCTCGTCAAGTAGACAAATCCATATCAACTGAAGTCATTATTAAAAGTTATGAAGTAATAATACCCACCTATAGATTATACAAGAAATGGTCCACACACATCAGTTTTTACCGATCCTAGAAGATTTGTGGGCCTTTCACCCTTTCCACTAAATGGATATTTTTTTTAGTTTTTACTTGTAAACAATAATGAAATCTTTCAAGTGGTTTTAGCTTAGAAGAGGATAAGTAACCATCTTGACATAGAATTATAAAATTATTATCATTTACCTAACCAAGATGTTGATTTATAGATGGGTGTTATATAAGTATTTTGAACATGATTCGTTATCTATTTCCAATACATGGTTTACATAATTTTATACATAAAGAAAATTATTTAAATACACCATACAATAATTTATGTTTTATTTATAAAAGAAACAAATTTTATTTCCAAATGTAAAAATAAAACCATCTCCATCTAGGCATGATACATAAATTACATTCTTGGTAACAATTGTTATATAATAACAATATCTTAAAACCAACATAATTCCTATTTGAAATGTAAGGTGCTAGTCACCAATCGATATAGAAGATATCCTCACACCATTGGAATCTCACAAATATAACTCTTCTCTATCAATATTTCATAATCTACTTATTTTCTATATTTGGATAAATATGTAAATACCAAAATCTGTATATAATACCCAATGAGTACATATTTAAAGATTACACTAAATAATAAATGTAAAATTATCTTGCCCTTTATTCTGGGTGATGTTCTTATTCTAATGGATTTTTTTTACACCTGAAAAACATACTACCTTCTTTTTTTCCTTGTCTCTAGATATTCATCTTTTTGGATGGATGGTGCTTAGGTGCTTTAGACATGTTATCTATATTGGACCCTTTTACATGTTCTTTCTTTTCTTATTCACCATAAGTACTGAAGGTTTATCATGACCCATTTCATTTTTCATATGGAGAATCAAAGTAAGAAATTACAAAAGACTCTTCTCATTATATCTCATGTTAGAACTAACAATAAGACATAAGAAGATATTTGGTAGTGATGAAATTATTAGATCATTTCACTAATAATATGAGAATTTAATCTCTAAGATGTCTAAGAATTAATTTTTTCCAATAATATTGACTACATGAGGCCCATCTAGAGAATACCCTCTAAGATTATTTGTAAAAAAATAATTGGATATCATGTATCTCTATTGTCTCTACTTCTCTTGATGGAGATCCTACAGGTGAGGCATCATGTTGTACGCATCCGTGTTCTCATGTTGATTTAAAAGATTAGTATTCATTGATGATACCATAAAATATTAAAAGTCTACAACATTTTTATAATGTTTCTCACTGAGGGAAAACTATTCCTCACTAGCCTTATTACTAGGCACATTAGGAATATGTTCTTACCAGACATATAATTTCCTTTCGTGGAGTATCATAACACGCAGACACCTTTTCTACTCTTGTAAATTGGAAATGATGATAATGTTATCCTTCTCAAGTATGGAGAAAAATGATATGTTTTAAGTCATTATTATTCATATTTCTACAAATAATATGAGTAGATATTTAGTACTTTATATGATAAAATTTAGTACAATAAAAAAATATTATATTTTTTAATCTCCAACTATTTTATCCAAATCTAGTATCCCTCGCCATTGGCTTTAGAATATCTTGATTCATGGAAATTCATGTATAAATGATCCATATTCCCATTTTCATTACCAAAATATTCACTGTCCAATCAATTTGAAGGATTTTAGGTCAGAATTCAAAATTATAACTTCATTAAATCATAGTTAATTGATCTGTAAAGTGGACTATCTAATCCTAAAATCCTTAAATAAGATTTTCTCAACCCTTGAATCTCAGTTACACCATTTCCTTTTTTTGTAAACCCTTAATGTCATATAATTTAATTTAATGAAAAAATTCATGTTAGAATACCCTAATAATTAACATTTCACCAACTTTGGATGGTAAATAACTTTTCTTTATGATTCGATTTTAATAGAACTAGTATAAGGATATAATTAATTAATATATATAATTGAGGGATTTTATCCTTTATTTATAAATTTTAAATTATTATATTTATTACATGGATATTAATAGTAAGTGGATTACTTAAGTGATCAACCATATATTATCACTACTATAGATTTTGCTTTTAAAAGTGCTAGAAAGTGAATTTGACAGCAGTATAAAAGAGATATTAATCTCAGCAAAGATAAGGGGTCCCTTTTATAGTGCTAAAAAAGAACTGATAAAGGGTGTCTTTTATCCACACTAAAAAAGTGATAATAAAGGTCCCCTCCATTATCAGTGCTCTAAATAGCACTGATTAGGGGGTCCTTTATTAGTGCTCAAAATAGAACTGATAAAGGCCTAGCTTCCTGTGATGTGTTGTTTATATAATAGTACAACTACTAGCACTTGCACAAAAAACACACACACCGCCTTCATATAACACACAAGAACAAAGAATCACACACAAGGGTTTGTAAAACAATGCTATATATATCTCAAACAATGTTTTATATAATTACATTAAAACTTATCTAACAAATAGTTAAAAATAATAATGTTGCATCCTTTCGACATCTTTGATCCACTCTAAAAAATGTTCCCCCATAATATTAGTTGACAAAAAAATCATCCCAACTCAAGAAAAAGGTTCCACCTATATAAGAAAACAAATATGATGTTTGGAATACTATAATGAAATAATTTAAACATTAATATGAAAGAATACATTAATAGAATGTTAATTTTTATTAAAAAAACACATTTGGGGTTATACAGGTCACAATGTTCATCGTATTGAGGTGGGGTTGATTTTTACATGTCACAAATGTGTTATGAACCATATTCCTAAAATATCAAAACAATATGAATGAGATTTCCAGGAGTTGATTATGTCCCTTATTTGTTTACGAATACTAATGTAAAATTTAAATGAAATATTTGGATTCATAACAGTCACATTTTTTATCATATTGAGGTGAGATTGATTACTTCACATCAAAAATGGCTCATGGATTTTTTTTATAAAGTATCAAAACAATTCGATTGGGTTTTCTTGGTTTTCAGTATGACAATTGTGTTTTTTTACTAAAATATCGTTTGATATAGGAAACACCCTTTTTGAGTCATATTGGTTGCATCATTCATCGATTTTAGGTGATAATAATTCATACACATCATGAAGGACTTACAAATATCTCTCCTAAATTATGAAGACAATTAGAGGGAATTTTCATGGTTTTTAGTGAGTGAAACATTTGGAGATAAAATGTTAATTTTAAACTAATAACGGAAAATTTTAGACATACTGGTCACACCATGGATCATATTGATGTGATTTTGATTTATATACATCACAAATGACTCATGGATCAATTTCTTAAAGTACTAATAAAATTTGAATGCGTTTTCTTTGTTTGTAGTAAGCCACTTGTTCTTTTTTACTTAAATTAATGCCAATTTTAAATAAAAACTCATTAGGATTTATACCGGTCAAATAGTTCATCGGATTAAGGTGTGGTTGATTTATATAAGACAAAAATGACTCATGGATCATTATTCTAAGGTATCAAAACAATCCAAATGTGTTTGCTCAGTTTTCAAAATGTGAGTTGTGTTTTTTACTAAAATATCATTTCAAATCAGAAACAAACCTATTGAGTCATTCCAGTCACATCGTGCATCGATATTATGTGAGACTTCTTCATAAATTACCAAAAGGACTTAAGAATCATTTTTTTAAATTACAAAGACAATCAGAAAGCATTTTTTTGGTTTTTAGTGAGAGACACATTTTGAGATAAAATGTAAATTGCACATTGATAATAGACACTTTTAGTCATACTGGTCACACCGTGCATCATAATGAGATGAGATTGATTCCAAAATATAAAAAATGAATCATGTATCATTTTCCTAAAGTATTAAAACAATCAGAATGCATTTTCTTAGTTTTCAATATATTAGTTGTTCTTTTTCAATTAAATTAATGTAAATTTTAAATAAAAAGACACATATTGATTTATACCAGTCACATCATGCATTTTATTGAAGTGGGGTTGTTTCCTACATGTCACAAAGGACTCATGGATTATTTTCCTAAATTATCAAAACAATATGAATGTGTTTTCTTGATTTTCAATATGCTAGTTGTGTTTTTTAATAATATTACTGTCAATTTAAATAAAAATTCACACTTTTAGTCATACTGATCTCACAATGCATTGTATTGAGGTGTTATTGATTCTTACATGTCAAAAATTACATATAGATCATTTTCCAAAAATATCAAAACAATCCAAATGAGTTTGCTCAGGTTTTAGTATGTTAGTTGTGTTTTTTACTAAAATATCATTTCAAATAGGAAACACGCATTTTGAGTCATACCAATTTCATAATGCATCAACTTGACATGATACTACTTCTTACATGTCAAAAATAACTTCAGAATCATTTTCCTTAATCATGAAGAAAATAAGAGTGAGTTTGATTGGTTTTTAGTGAGTGACGTGTTTTAAGCTAAAATGTCAATTTTAATCTGATAATGGAAAATTTTAGTTATATCGGTCACAAAATTCATTGGATTGAGGTTTGGTTGATTAATACATGTAAAAAATTATTAATGGTTCATTTTCCTAAATTATCAAAACAATCTGAATGCTTTTTCTCAGTTTTTAGTATGTCACTTGTTCTTTTGGCTAAATTTATTATTAATTTGTTATAAAAATACACACTTAATGTCATAACATTCACACCATGCATCGGATTTATATACAGTTGATTCCTACACGTCAAAAATGACCTATAAGTTATTGTTCTAAAGTATCAAAACAATCCCAATGCATTTTCTTAGTTCTCGGCATGTAACTTGTTCTTTTTACTAAAAATAATGACAATTTTAAATAAAAATAGACACTTCGAGTCATACCGATCACATCTTCATGCTATTTGTGTACATTCTTCCATCATGTATGCTTCCCATTTCTTTCTAAAAACATTTATCTCATCTTGTGAATAATATTGTTTTTGAAAATCAAGGTTGTACTGAAAAAATATAATTAAACATGGGATTAATATATATTTTAAATGAAATAGTAATTATCTTCCAAAATACCACTTCAGGGATACTACTCTGTTCTTATAATCTGATCTTTTTCATAAATATAAAAACATAATAACCACAATATTTATCATTTGTTTATTTCAGACACTTTAGAAACATTGAAAAAAGGTATTTTTTATATGTGTTTGGATAGTGAAATCATATTATATATACCTAATTTGTATCCAGTTCTAGTGCTTGGGATGTTTATTGTTCTTTTCCCCTAGCCTAATTACCTAATGTAGACAATATTCTTTCACTGCCCTATCATAACAAAATCCTAATTAAAAGATAATATAAATTATATAACTAAATGTTTAGTTATAAAAAGTTTGATGTAGTGTATTACAAATTGAAAAACATCCTCACGTGTGGTCAGTTTTTTGGATATCCATGGATTGAATCTTGGAATTAAATATTTGGAGTATACAAATTGACTAAAATGAGAATCCAATGATACCTAATAACACAAAAAAGAATAAGTAATTAATGAAATTAAAATATATTTGATATTAATAAGTTTTATAGTTTTATACCTTCATCTTTGATATTAATATGACTCTATCATATATATTTTTGCTGTTAAACAATTTGACCAGGCTTTAAACTATTTCACCCTCTTTCTTGGATTCTATTTTTTTGTTCTATAGAGGTCAAGTGAGGACTAACAAGTCCAAATTTTTGTTCATGGTTGAATCCATTAATTTTTGTTGATAGATACACCGGAGAAAAATGTAAAATGTATTTAGTCATAATTATCATAGTATAACAGCTTTTGGAAAATCAAATCATGAAAATATACCTCATTTATACATTTAAAATTGAGAAACCTATCCAATCATACTCTAGTATTTTAATTACATTTTCAACACTAATGACATATGAATCTTCCATTTTATACATATTTTCATCAAAAAAAATTCTGTGAGTACCACCATCTTTCAAATTTGTGTTCATATGAGCTAGTAATAATAACAAATGTGGGTATAGAACTAGTGGATTTAAGATTATTTTAGTAGATCATTTCGATCGGTTGGATGATCCTTGAGATGGTGTTGAGCCATTCTTTCTTTTCACCCACTTCTCTGTGTCTATCTATAATAAAATTCATTGGTTCAGAAATTTTTTCATTAAATGTTAAAGGATTATTTTGAAAAATAAATTGGAAATGAATACCTCCTTGGTGATATGTTTTTTACAAACTGTGAAAGCCATACGATGAATGTTCTAAGAGCTTTTTCTATAATTTGTATATCTTCATCACTAATTGGAATAGTTAGCTCTATGATTGACTCAAGGGACATGTTAATCAACACTTTGAATTGTCATGTTAGAAGTGGTCTATTGTGTAGCATGACGTTCTGAATATTGAACATCATAGCCCTCACTACAAGGCAATGAGTGGGTGTTGATAAATATAAATCACATTCATTTTCACCCTATAAAATATCATTAAAGGAAAGGTATTAGTGCCTATCTGTTTGAAAATATCCAGAAAAAATTATTAATAACATTTATTACTTCAGTGAAGGAAGGTTTTTGAGGGTTATGGCGCACCTCAATGCTGGTTGGGGGTGGCACAGAATCTTCACGTGATGGTTTTTCTTGAGTTGTTTCTTGTCTTTTCCCCTTTCCATCAAATTGGTCGTGAACTCTGTCTGAAATTTCATATGTTATTAAAGGATATTTATTCTTTCTGTCATCATTTTGATTTGATCACTTTGATCATCCTCTTGTTTATTTATCAAAAGATGTCTAAGGTTTCACCCCAAAACCCAAACCTCTAACACAACCATACTTTTTTGGCTCCTTAAAGGCCACCAAAAGCATGTTTGCATCTGGTTTAATGTTGTTGATTTCTATGACTCTGTCAGATTGAAAATATATTAAAATAACTAATCATTGTTATATAATCTCAATTTAAAGAAAAACATATATTTTTTACATTATACTTACACATGCTTCCCACACTTTTTATGTGTTTTCATCTATTAATTTCCCATGTTTATTTACATTTAACTCCTTCAATATCACATGGCGTGGTATAGAAGTGACTTTGAATTTTTATTCATCAATATGCATATAAGAAAAGAAATATAATTATGGTTTTGTTTTATGTCACATAAAAATATTATGCTAGATTTAAAATAGGTACCAATTTTTTTTCAAGTGAAACATGCCCCATACTTGCTTTATGATAGGGGTGTGCTGTTTTTGCTGCTCTTTCCTTATTTTCAACACTATGTTTCTATTTTATAAAAAAAATTGTCAAATAATGTGATGAATAAACGTATCATCAAACAACATATTACCAAACATAATGTACCTTAATATTCTACTCCACATGATGTATAGTAAACACATCCCATTATCCTTGGGGTATTAGGTTTTCATAAATAAGAGGTGGGTGCGGGTTTAATTTCCCTTCATTATCTTTAAGATAACAATCTTTTAAAATTGTGTGAAAGCCACTATGAATCCTTCCATAAACCCTTAATACAAAGTACTTGTACGATTCATCCTCTATAAATTCACTCTATAAAGGATGATTAAGAGTAATTAAATGTTTCATTATTTTATTTTTTAATAAATTAATGAAATGATATAATAATGTTACCTTAATATATTCCCACATCAGTGTATTAATCCTGGTGACAACACGGTCCCACGACTATACATCAATCAGCACACATTATCGAGTGAAGATTCCAACCTAACTACTGAACTTGGCCTTGTTGGGGTTAACATGCTAGCCCCACTTATTCCATCTGACCTCATATTTCATGCCTTCCGTTTTTACTGAAGGACTTTTTTTAACTTCGTAGAACTATGATGCTCATATTTTTTTGTGCCACAAGTGTTTCATTTCCTACCATTCCTTGGTTTCAACATCATCAATATATTCCTCCGGATTTCTATCATCAACATGTGTATATGGTAGTTGTACCTCTTCACTGGGAGCAGTAGCAACAACCAGTTGAGAAACCTATTGGTCCTCTACACTGAGAGCAGCTGCAGGTTGAGAGACCGGTTGTTCCTCTGCACTGCGAGTAATAGTATGTTGGGGGACCTATTGTGCCATGAGATTTGGAGTAACATCATTTGGAAAATTCATTATCTAAAGAGGTGGTTTAACATTTAATTTAGATTATATAAAAGATGTAGCAGACAAATAATAACTTAAAGTAACACAATGTATATTATAAAAAATATAATCTGATTATGGAACTCTCAATTTTTTTAAAGGATGAATGGATTTTACCCATATATTGACCATCTAAATCACCTCATTATGGCATCCTTTGACATAAATATACCATATAAATTGGGACCACTAAAAAATTATTGTGACGTCCCAATTAAAGGGTCATCCTCCGCTGATTTTTCATCTGACCCTTTAGGGGTTTTGGTCGATAACAAAAAAATTGACCACTTTAGATTGGAGGGATATGTAACATAAAATACTTGTACTACCTGTGATTCCATTATAAATGGGTTGTCTTTATACCCTTACTTACTAAAATCAACATTCACGAATCCAAAATCATCTATTTCAACAACACTTCTATTATCGACCCGCTTGCATTGAAAAATCAACACTTAGAATTTAGTATAATATCACTCCTTTATTTGTCTGGTGATGCCAAAGTAAGACATATTCGTATAAATTGGATTTCTATCCTTAACACCAGAAACATGAACCACATTAGCCACAAGTGTAACTATACTATTCTTAATGGTACTGTCTTTTTCGTGTTCATTAGTATAGAATGTATAACCATTAACTACAAAAACATTATAAGATAATGCATACAAACTTGGTCCTCCAGCTATCTATCAAAGTTTTTCTGAAATTGATTCCAAATTTTCATGTGACTGCTTAAATATATGTTTACTAAACAATCCAATAAAATATCAACTATGTGTATTTTTATCCATTTTCATCCCTTTTTGGATTCAAATTCCAAAGAATTTCATTGTTGATTTCGACATATGGGTCAACCTCAGAACTATTATGAAAAACATAAAGGTGGTCCTGCTTTTGATTTGTAATATTTACTATGAGAACCTATCTTCTAGAAATTCATTTACCCGAAAGTTATCTAGTGTGACGAGATTTTAGCAGACCAATTATTTCCACACCATACATGTATTTGGTAAAAAATTTAATGGCTTCCTCAACAATATATCACTCTGCAATATAACCTTATGACTGACTTCAATTTTTGACACACCCTTTCAAAATCTTCGTATACCATTCAATGGGGTACATCCATTGATAGTGTACAAGACCACATAGTAAAATCTCTCTCACCAAGTGAACCATCAATTGAACCATCATATCAGAGAATATTGGTGATAAGAACATTTCTATTTCACATAATAAGACAAAAATTTCTATTTCCATACTCAGTAATTTCGCTGGGTCTATAAAATTGCTACATATATATTTCAAGAAGAAATAGAGCTTTGTTTATGTATAAGAAAAATTAATTGATAAAAGTCAACATAAATCTATAGGAATTAGATCTTGCATCAAAATGTGTTAGTCATGTGATTCAGACCACTTAACTTTAAATTGGTTATTGACGCGATGTTCTTGATCTTCAATGAATACACCTATAGAACCTTTACATAATTCATGATGTTTTATAAATAATATCTCTCCTTCTTGGAAAGAGTTTAAGAAACTATAGGATGAAAATTTCATTTTTCACCCTTCACTAGTGCTAAATCTTCTCATATGCCCATGTAACCATGTCCAACCTAGACTTAAATACATCCTTTGTTTTTATGGTTAAATTTAGCAACATTCTGAATACACTATCACATACATTTTTTTCAAAATGCATAACAACAAGAATGTTTCTAAAATATAGAAAATTCTAGTATAATATTTCAAAAAAAATACTGATCTCTTCTTCGAACTAGTTTTCTTAAGGTTTTTTGAAAACAATTTACCAAAAGTGGTGTCTTCATCTATTACTTTCTCAAATAGTTGATCACCTGTTAGTGGATATGGTTTTGTATGTTTTTCTGAACTTCCATTTGAATTTGTTTTTACAATATAGATACTTATTTTATCGGGGTTTAAATATGTGATTCCCTAGAAACATCGTTTTTGATGAATGTTTCACCTTAATTGACTATATACATTGTTCATATATGGGACACCCATGAATTCCTTTAAGGGTATATCCTGAAAAATTCACATAATAAGGAAATTCATTTATCATCCCATACCACATGGATCTCAATGGGAAAAATTCATTTAGATAAGCATCATACAACATAACACCTGATTCCCACAATAATTTAAAATACTCAATCAATGGATCCAAATAAGCATCAATATAATTACCTGATTGTTTTGGTCCTAATATAAACATAGATAACATGATGTGTTGTTGTTTCATACATAACCATGGTAGAAAGTTATAATTTACAAAAATAATTTTCCATGTACTGTGAGTGCTTCTTTGAAAACCAAAAGGATTCAGTCCATCTATAGATAAGGCAAGACAAAGGTTTTTCGGCTCATTTCTAAAACCAGGATACTCCTGACCGAATCTCTTCAAATGAGGATAGTTTTTCAGGTGACATATTTTCCCATCATTATTGCTTCTGTCTGTGTGTCATGTCAATTACCCTATAGTCTCCTCACTTCCATATAGGTTCATAAACCTTGGAATGATTGGAAAGTACCATACAAATATCATATGACTGAATTCATCTTTATTGTATTGATAAGCCCCACACTTTGAGCACTCTCTAAGTGATTTTTGGTCCTTGAGAAATAGTATACAATCATTTGGGAAGGAGTGTATTTGTTCAGAGATCATACCCATCGAAGGTATCATTCATTTGGCGTCATATGTTTGGATCAGGTGCTCAGTTTTTTCTAGGAGCATGTCATTCAAGAGAGAATGTAATTCTCTAAAATGGGCTTCACTCCACCGGTTTCCAACATTAAAATTATACAACATTATTATAGCTGGTAATGCTATATTATTGCAACCACCATGCAAAGTCATCTATGCATAACTCTTTAACTGTTCAATTGTTTAATGGGAAATCACGAATTTCATCTTCAACTGTACTTGTAATTTCCTCAATATGACCTTCATTATCATTCACATCTGTAATCATGTCCTTGATACTATCTTCTATATTTTACACTCATATAAACATATCAGATGATCCATAAAGTTCACTATTATCCCATCCACTAGATATATTCTCTTTTCCTGCTTGTTTATTACAACATTTATAAATTCAATCTATTCCTTAATAGATCAAGTGTTCTTCCAACTACTTTGGACTAACTTTTATTGAATAAAAATAGTGTAAAAATAGACAATGGATTTAAAAAGGGTTATATGTATGATCTTTTGCAAACCTGATGAACTATTTCACTCCATCTTCATAATCTATTGTTAAACAATTTTCATCCATCCATTATTTATTCATATCCATCCAATTTGATTTGATGATATTAGTATTTAAAAAAATAAATACACAAAATATTGATATAATATAATGTTTTTTTATAATTCTATAAAAATATAAACAAAAATGATTATGAAAAAACTACACTTCAAATATCCTTTGAAAAAAAATTTAAAAATAAAACTTGAAATCCCATTAAAAAACAAACCATTTACACAAATTCCTATTTAAAATAACACACCCTTTTTAAAATAAATCAATCCATTCCAAACACTCTTTCAGAAAACCATAACTCCTTTTTTTAAAGCATTCAAGACAACATCATGACCTAACAATCTTAATCATTTAAAATGAGTGAAATTCCTCTGAGAAACATTTCAATACACTTGAATAATTTTACAATATCCACTTATGAAATTTCACAAATACATAGATCCAAATTGAGAAAATTTATAAAATATACATAGAAAACACCTAGATTCATTCCAAATTAATCATTATTGTATGAATCTATCACATTTGTTAAACTCTATGTGAAATGGTTATTTTAATAATCACAAATCTTAGTTTTATTTGTTTCAATTTAGTCTTTTATTCAAATTGTTCTAAATGTGTTTATATATGTTTAAATATTGTATACATATGTTTATCTATGTTAATTTATGTTTTACGGTTGACCTGGAAGTATTCTGGATTGAACAGACACTTTTTGAAAATTCCATGTCTTGACTCACCGTTAGTTATTTTCCAGTTGCACCTATGATGAACGGTCGCACCGATGATGAATGGTCGCACCGATGATGAACGGTCGCACCGATGATGAACGGTCGCACCGATGAAAAAATGGTCGCACCAATGATAGGAACTGTCGCACTGATGACAACGATCACAACATCACTGGTCGCATCAAGGAGCTACCGATACCGATGATCAAGGAGCTACTGATGCTGATGCTACCGATACTGATGATCAATGAGCTACTGATGCTGATGCTACTGATACCGATGCAGATTCAAAATGACTCACCGATCTCATGACTCACTGATATTCATGAAAACTGTTTGAATTTCTATAAACTCGTATTTAATTCCAAACAGTCATATTTGATGTTTTTAATGCCATTGATGATATTTAATGTTATTTGTTGGCATGTTAGGGGACCGTACCTCGTACCTATGAAAAGGTAATCATTCCCATTGCCAGAGCTTGTGGAATAAAAGGAAGATCGAGCTGTAGTAAAAGTGTGTGCTTAAAAAGGCATAGAGATATAATTCTTCCATGTACATACATTGTAAGAACCTAGTTATTGCTGGGAAAGACTTTGGAATATTCTTGATATTATTCCAGGGCAGCGCCTTCAGACGACGTGCGATTCTGAGCCTCGGTGTGGCCGGAATTAATTTTTCAGTGCATTCACACTGGAAACACCAAATAAATGGGATAAATCCTAAACAGAGCTTTGGATTAGATATTTGAGTGAGCGGATGGGTCCGGAATGGAGTTTTTACCCTAGTAACGACATAAAACATGTCGACGCGGGACGTTTGGACCCCTAGCTCGCTTCCGGAACGTTAAACGGGTAAATTAATTAATTAATTTATTTGTTTCATGGTTAAACTCAGGTATCTCTTAAACGGTGGCTCGGATTGGAAAATCGAGGGCACCGCTGAGTTTGGAGCGGGCCGTTTACCCTAGGAGGGGTATAAGTTTCGCGGGCGTGGGCAATCTGTGAAAAATGGCCCCAGGGGCGTTTCTGTAATTTGGCGGCTTTGGGCGTTCAGTTTTATAAGTTTTGAACAGTGCCTCGGATTAAAATTTCGAGACTGCATTTGTGTTTAGAGCGTGGTTTTAGCCTAGGGGAGGCTTAATCCCGACCCCATCGGGAGTTCGGGTTCGGGCCGACGGGCAGGTGGTTAGGTGTTTTCTATTTAAACACTTAACCCAACCCTCTCCTCTCCCCCTTCTTCCCTGGCACCAGTAGCTCCCAATGAATAAGGAGGAAGCTCCTCCTACCTTCCTCCCCTCCGACAAGGCAACGGCGTAGTGACGGACGTTCCGTGAAGGGTCGGGCGAAGCCCAACAAGGTAGGATCGTGCGTATTTCATTTTAATTCCCGCACATCCTTTGAATCCATAATCATGTGTCCAATTGTTGTTTGATTGTCAAACGAATCCCCTGGTTGTGTATTTCGTGAAATTATCTTTCCAATGATCCTTCCGGATTGATATTCCGAGCTCCGAGGCGTCCGCAATCGTCCGGCGAAAAATGCGGGATTTGGAGGTGTTTCCCGTTGGGTTCTAGCGGTCCGGCGAGCTCTGGCGCGGCGGCGTCTCGGTTCCAGGGTGCAGGTGGCGCGACGGTCCCTGGTGCAGGCGGCCCGGTGGTCCAAGGTGCAGTCGACGTGGTGGTTCTGCCTTTAGGCGGCGCGGCGGCCGTGCTTCAGGCGGCAGGCGACGGACGCCCGTGGCACGGGGGTAGACCGGGGTCGCGACATGCGACCCCGTGGGGGAACATGACCCACGTCGCGCGGGGCGTCACGTGGCGATTCGCCTCATACGGTCGGACTAGAGGTTGATTAGGTCCACCTCCGGCCCATGTGGCCAAGCCGCGAGCCAGGCATGGCGAGCCCGGCCGGCCAGCGCGGGCCGGCCCAGACCGGCCGGTCCTGCCCAAGGGGCCTTGCCCCCTTAGTTTTCAGACGCCCGTATTTCCACTACGGGCATCTTTTTTGCATTCCGTTTGCAGAGACACATTCCTTGGATCAAGGGGAATGTTTTGAGATGGTTTCAGGAATTTTTAATTCCAGAAATGAGAGGCCTCAGACACGCGACGCATCTTTAAGAGAATTGACATTTTTCCGGGGGATCTTGTTTTGGATGGCGCAGACGCGTCTGACGTTCTTTTTGAGCGCCGTCAGCGGCGTTGGGACCCTGGAACCGGGGAAAAGCTTTCTAGGGTGGTTTAAGGAATTAAATCTGGAGTGGAGGCATGGGCCCCATGGCCCATCTTTCAAGCTGCGAGCAGTGTTTAGCGACTTTCTCCTCGGGCATCCGTTCGGGGCGTGCGAGTAGTCGATTCTGGATGTTTTTCCGAGGGGATTGCAATAGTGTAATCTGCCCACTCAAATTCTGCACGATGGTGCGGGCCCCATGAGGGCCGTTTCGGCGTTGACGGTGATTTTACATCTCTATCACCGGGCGACCGTTTTGGAAAAGTGAATAGTCCAACTTGTGTGCTTTTTCGAGAGGATCGCAACGATGTGATCCGTTAGTTGTGTTTTGGGACCGGGATGTGAGTCCCACATAGCACTACTCGTTTGCAGTGCACCGAAATGCATATTTTTCTCCAGATATCTGTTGCACTCAAGGGAGCAGTCTTTTTGA
The DNA here is from genome assembly GCA_963277665.1 of Viscum album. Lineage (NCBI taxonomy): Eukaryota > Viridiplantae > Streptophyta > Magnoliopsida > Santalales > Viscaceae > Viscum > Viscum album. The sequence goes on from OY728132.1 coordinate 2,088,533,210, forward strand.
CATGTTTCCCGAGAGGATCGCAATGGTACGATGCGCCCGACTATTTTCGAGGCCGAGGCTCGGGATCACGGGACGTCGTTCGGGCGTAAGACGGTGTTGGTGCCTTTTCTGTCGGATATCCGTTCGAGGCGAGTAGGTAGTCTATCCCGCGTGTTTTTCCGCGAGTATTACAATGGTGCGATCCGTTTGGATGTACGGAGACTCCTTAAAGATCTCATTGTAATGTGGAAGCATGAAAGGCGTACCGATGGTGGTTCTTTCCACAATGCTTGCAAATAACCCTTGGCACGTGATCACGTGCACTTCCGTGTGAGTGGAGTAAATTATTATTGAGATGTAGTCGGTCATGCCTGGGCCGATGACGTGGCAAGTTTTACTTGTTACATTACACCTTCACATTGACGTTGGGTGTCGTGTGCATGATAGCCTTTGGGATGGATTGTGGTATACTCTGAGAGTATACGAGAATGTTGGGAGGTACATGTGGATGTTTTTACCTAAGAACATTTGTGTTCTTGGTTGGGGTTGACTTAGGGTCACACGTCGTGTAGGACCCATGTGCGTGCAGTGATCTGCCTTACGTACTTTTCACCTCTCGCGATGTAGAGGGTCCCTCTGTTCTCATTTGTTGACCAGTAGGGTTGTGTTTTCCCCTGGTTATCTCTCGTTTGGATAGAAGAGATGGTTTGTTTCCTCTGTTTCATCAGTTGTGAGGGGTTTCAGTACCATGCCCTTTCACTGGACTGCGGCACCGTTTGCGACTATGGGTGTTCGTACAGTGTGGGTGTTTTCCCCACTTTCTGGGATGTGTTGACTCGGTCTGCTTCGACAGTGACTCAGTGGATTGGAGCGTGATCGCCTTGTGAGGCCTGGGGAAATTCTCCCGTCACTCTGTGTTACTTGGTAGAGTTCTTATGGATTCGGTGTGACCAAAATATTACACGGGCACTAGTCCTCTACCCTGGAGGTTGTTTACAGCAGGGCTAGGGTTGTTTCGAGCAGGGCTTGCCAGTAGTACCATCCAGTGGAGATGTCTAGAGTAGTTCCGGCTTACCCTCTAGCGGGGCTGGACAGTGCGTTGCTCATCGACTTCTTCAGGTTTACCCTCTAGTAGAGACTGGGTAGTGGGTTTCTCACTAACTTCTAGGGTTTACCCTCCAGCAGAGACTGGGAAGTGGGTCACCCAATGACCTCTTAGTGTCTACCCTCCAGTTGAGATTGGGCACTGGGTCACCTGACGACCTCTTAGGGTCTACCCTCCCGCATGGATGGGCAGTGGGTCGCCCGTTATCTAGTTACCCTCCAGTAATGCTGGGTAGTGGGTCGCCTGTCGACTTATTATAGATCTACCCTCCAGCGGGGTTGGGCAGTGGGTCGACTGATGATGTATTAGGGTTTACCCTTCAGTAGGGCTGGGTAGTGGGTCACCCGATAGCTGGTTAGGGTTTACCCTCCAGCAGGGCTAGGCAGTGGGTCACCCGTTGACATTCCCAACTCAGTCCTTTCTACTAGGCTATTCTGTGGCTTTCCTCCGTGATTACCGAAGTGGGACCCTTGTTTGTACGGGTCAGTGATGTGACAGCTTGACTTTGAGGAGACCTCTTGACTACGGGGCAGTGATAAGGTGTGGTTTGACGTTCCCCAAGAACCCTCAAGTATGAGGGGTGCTTTCCCCCACCGATATGTGTCCTTGTGACGCGACCTAAAACCATGCGGGCGAGTCAGTGCCGCCCAAAGTGGATAGTGTCGAGGTGTGGTGGTTTTATCCCCTTTACTTGTAGTTCAGGGCAGACGTGTGGGATGCTGGGCATCGATGGTGTTTACTTCTGGGACTGTTGGTGACTCACTTTTCTTGGGCTGAGCTACGGGATGGAGACCCCCCCTTAAGACCTTGTGTGGGATTCTTTTTGAGCATATATATATATATATTTGTATATACCCTGTTCTAGTACCCACATCCTAGGTTTGGTTACTCTCCTTCCATGAGAGGCGAAGACGCACAAGGTATGCCACATGCTTTCCGTGTCGAGCTTCTCGTGGTTGGACGAGTCTACTCTCCTACTATAGGTAGTGAATACTCGATGGGAAGTTCATCTTCTCACCATTTCTAGCTCCTTGTGTCTGGACGAGTCTACCTTCTTTCCTCTTGTTAGGTTGAGCTGGACTCTTTACTACACTCTCAGTTGTACCTTTCTACTTTCGCTGTTCGATTTACTGCTCACCCTTCAGTACCTCCTTTGTTGCTTCCTTGAGAATTTGGGGTATCCTACTGAGTATTTTTTTATACTCACCCCTTCTTGGGCTTTTCCCACACTTGGTGTGCCCTTGCAGACGACAGACAAGTGGAGCGTGACTTCAGAGGAGCTTAGGAGCTTGGGAGCTTGGACCGCGAGTGGTGGTCAGAGTCGGGATCCAGGTGGGGGACCCTTCTAGTTGTTTCTTTTGTTTACCTGTTGCCGGGTTTTGGTACTTTTACTAGTTGGGAGCTTGTTTTCCACTTTTCTTTTCAGTTCACCTCAGCACTTTCTTGTACTGTTTAGAGGTCGATGCACTATTTGGTTTATATATAGCAGTTTCCCTTTTGTTTACTTGTCCTTTATTTTACTCTTCACTTTTTCATTGAGTGTGCTGCGTATGTGTGTGTACAGGTACTCAGGAAACGGCCTCCCTGAGCTGTTTAACCTACGGCGCTTTTCGCCAGCCCCTGGCCTATGGATCCGGGCTTGGGGTAGTTGTGGCTCGAGATCGGGTAGGGTCAGGTCGTGACAAAGTGGTATCAGAGGTGGTTCGTTCCTTGGGACGTTGTGCAGATATCCCAAAAAGAATAATTGTTTAGGATTTAGGGCAACAATTTTAACATGTCTCGAGAGGGGATCTCAGGCCAGGGAGTCCATTAATGGTGTGGCAGACGACGTATCCATTCACCAGGACCCTGATAACCCGCTTGTCGACTCGGCATGCTGAGACACTTGTTGCAGGGAAAATTGGTTTGTGCATCACATAGGATTGAGTCTTTACTGTCCTTATTGATTCGTCTCCCCATCGTCGTTGCTATTGGTATATACATATATGCTCATCTGACCGTGGCACTCCTTGATAATATTCAAGATGTCTCCGCGAAGACATCCAGCAAGGATACCAGCTTTGGTTCGTGATGAAGCCCCTGTGAGCTATGAGGCCACAGTCCAGGACCCATCATGTGTTTCCCTTTCTCTGGGTGGGCCGGTAGAAGCACCCCCACCAGTTGAGCAGTAGACAGCTTTAGCAGAGCAGGCTGAGCTTGAGCGCAGGTTGAGCGCGCTCCGTGAGTTCCAGCAGCAGAGACTGCTGAGGTTCAGTGGTGAGCCAGACCCTCAGGTAGCAGAGGTTTGGCTAGAGACAGTGGTTAGCCTTTCTAGTCTTGTGCAGACTCCAGCATATCAGAGAGTGGCTTTGGCAGCTAGCCTTTTTCGTGGAGTAACATGGAATTTGTGGAGTCTGGTGACTCTGTTTCTTGACAAGTCGTCACTTTCATGGGGCGACTTTCAGTTGTTGTTCCGTGAGGAGTTTTCCCCTCCTTCTTGAACTCTATTTAGATTCAGGAGCTCCTGTAATTTCAGTAGGGAGGGATGATGGTGGACGAGTACACGACTAGTTTTGCAAATCGTGCATGCTTTTACCCAGAATTGGTCCATGACGACAACATCCGAGCGCGGAAGTTGAGCAGGGTCTCCGCTGGGAGATTCATGATGTCATAGTACCGTTGGGAATTTCCACATATGATGGGGTTCTAGAACAGGCGTTGGTGACAGAGAGCTTCTTGTCACGTTCTAGAGTTGGTGGTGGCAGCAGGTATGTTGGAGCCGAGACGTCTGTCGCGGATAGCGGGCGTCGGCAAGAAGAACCTCAACGCAGGTGGATTTCTGACAACCGGACTCAGGGGCGTGGTCGTACACCACAGTGGCGCCGGAGGGCACCAGTGCGGCCTGGAGAGAGTCAGTGCTATGCTTACGATGGGCGAGGTCACCTGGCACGGGACTGCCCGACCAGGCATGCAGAGAGCTACGGGAGGTAGCAGGTGCACCACCACGATGGACACAACACCATGATCAGAGTAGTACCCGGAGAGGTGGTGCTAGAAGAGGAGCGGGGGGAGCTGGTAATGGGGGACCACTTTACGAGATCTTCTCATCACCACTAGGCAGTCCACGTCAGGCTCCAGGAGCTGACAGTTGGAACCGCAGACAACCGCGAGCTTTAGATGTCTATGATCCTACAGAGCATGAGGTGATAAGAGGTATTCTCTAAATCTCTTCTACTTTTTGCAGTGGAATTGTTAGACTCTGCGTGTGAAATGTTTTTCTCCCTGCTCCTTTTTTTATTTGTTACCAGGGTGGCGTGGGGAGTTAGTGTAACCCTGGGTTGGTAAGGTAAAAGGCGTGGGACATTTTTCTCTAGTCGATGGTGTCGACTCCTTCAACTTTTGAGCGTGTAAGAGGGTCTTGGTTATGGGACATCGACTATGTAACCTTGCGTGAACAGATATCCTTGGGTGTTCCACCATATGAATATTCTGATGGAGGGAATCATCAGGCCTTGTTCTAGGTGCGTGCAGTGATTCCAGTTGCGGCATGTGATGTAAGGGTTCGGTCGGGGAGGTGAGCTACCGCCGAGAGCCTTCGGGCCATTTGAGACTGTGCAACAGGATGGTGAGGTTCCCTACCACCTTGCCCTAACCCCAAAGGCTGGCTTGGGTGCATAACGTCTCTCACGTGACTCACCTGAGGAGATGTGTGCATCCTCCTATGCACTTCATCGACAAGGGCAGAACATGCATGAAACGGATCAATCCTTTGGTCTGTGTGCAGTGGCGCAAAGCTGTGCATGAGTTCTTTTGGGTATGGAAGAGCCAAATGCGGGCTTAGTTCCATGAGTTGTTCCCTGGTTTTTATTTTACGGGAGAAAATATTGAAGGACGAAATGATGCAATAACCCAGTTTTTGCTGCAAAAGACTTTGGAATATACTTGATTTTATTCCAGAGCAGCGCCTTCAGACGGCATGAGATTCCGAGCCCCGGTGTGGCCGGAATTAAGTTTTCAGTGCGTTCACTTTGGAAACGCCAAATAAATGGGATAAATTCTAAACAGAACTTCGGATCAGAGATCTGAGTGCACGTATGGGTCCGGAATGGGGTGTTTACCCTATTAACGACATAAAACATGTCAGCGCAGGACGTTTGGACCCCTCGCCGCTTCCGGAACGTTAAACGGGTAAATTTATTTATTTATTTATTTGTTTCATGGTTAAACTCAGGTATCTCTTAAACGGTGGCTTGGATTGGAAAACTGAGGGCACTGTTGAGTTTGGAGCATGCCGTTTACCCTAGGAGGGGAATAAGTTTCACGGGCGCGGGCCGTCTGTGAAAAATGGCCCCAGGGTCATTTTCATAATTTGGCGGCTTTGGGCGTTCAGTTTTATAACTTTTGAACGGGGCCTCAGATTAAAATTCTGAGACCGCCGTTTCATTTAATGTGTGGTTTTTAGAATAGGGGAGGATTAATCCCGACCCCGTCGGGAGTTCGGGTTTGGGCCGACAGGCGGGTGGTTTAGTGTTTTCTATTTAAACACTTAACCCACCCCTCTCCTCTCCCCCTTCTTCCCTGGAACCAGAAGCTCCCAATGACGAAGGAGGAAGCTCCTCCTCCCCTCCTCCCCTCCGTCAAGGCAACGACGCAGTGACAGACCCTCCGTGAAGCGTCGGGCGAAGCCCAACAAGGTAGGACCGTGCGTATTTCGTTTTAATTCCCGCACATCTTTTGAATCCATAAGAATGAGTAGAGTTGTTGTCTGATTGTCGAACGAAGACCCTGTTGTTGTAGTTAGTAAAATTATATTTCCAAATATCCTTCCGGATCGAAATTCCGAGTTCCGAGGTGTCCGCAATCGTCCGGCAAAAAATGCGGGTTTTGGAGGTGTTTCCCGGCGGGTTCCGGCGGTCCGACGAGCTCTGGCACGGCGGCGGCTCGGTTCCAGGGTGAAGGCGGCGCGACGGTCCCGGGTGCAGGTGGCACGGTGGTCAAGGGTGCCGGTGGTGCATTGGTCCGGCCTTCAAGTAGCGCAGCGGCCGCCCTTCAGGCGGCAGGCGGTGGACGCCCGCGACACGGGGGTGGACCGGGGTCGCGGCATGTGACCCCGTGGGGGAACACGACCCACATCGCGCGGGTCGTCACGCGGTGACCGGCCTTAGCCGGTCAGCCAAGCAGGGGACTGGGTGCACTGCCGGCCCGCGCGGCCCAGCCACGAGCCAGGCGTGGCGAGCCGGGCCGGCCGGCGCGGGCCGGCCCTGACCGGGCGGACCGGCCGGCCCAGGCCGGTCCAGCCCAAGGGGCCTTGCCCCCTCAGTTTTCAGACGCCCGTATTTTCTGCTACGGGCATCCGTTTTGAGTGCCGTCTATGGAGACACATTACTTGGATCTAGGGGAACATTTTGAGATGGTTTTGGGAAATTTTAATTCCCGAAACGAGGGGTCTCTGAGGCGCGACACGTCTTTAAGCGAATTGACGTTTTTCCAGGGGATCTTGTTTTGGATGGCACAGACGAGTCTGACGTCCGTTTTGAGCGCCATCAGCAGCGTTGGGACCCTGGCGCCGGGGCGAAGATTTCCAGGGTGGTTTCGGGTGTTAAATCCAGAGTTGAAGTGTGGGCCCCACGACCCGTCTTTCGAGCTGCGAGCAGCGTTTAGCAACATTCTCCTCGGGCGTCCGTTCGGGGCGTGCGAGCAGTCGGTTCGGGATGTTTTTCCAAGAGGATTTCAATAGTGCAATCCGCCCGCTCTAATTCCGCATGATGTTGTAGGCCCCACGAGGTCCATTTCAGCGTTGACGGTGATTTTCCATCTCTATCACCGAGCAACCGTTTTGGACAAGTGAATAGTCCAACTTGTGTGCTTTTTCGAGAGGATCGCAATGGTGAAATCCATTAGTTGTTTTTTGGGACCGGGATGCGGATCCCACGTAGGACCGCTCATGTGCGGTGCACCAGAATGCATCTTTTTCTCCAGATATCTGTTGCACTCAAGGGAGCAGAATTTTTGACATGTTTCCCGAGAGGATCGCAATGGTGTGATGCGCCCGACTATTTTCGGGGATGAGGCTTGGGATCACGGGATGTCGTTCTGGCATAAGGCGGTGTTGGAACCTTTTTCTTTTGATATCCATTTGAGGCTAGTAGGTAGTCTATCCCGCGTGTTTTTCCACGAGGATTACAACGGTGCGATCTGTTTGGATGTACGGATACTCCTTCAAGATCTCATTTAAATGTGAAATCATGAAAGGCGTACCGATGGTGGTTCTTTCCATAATGCTTGCAAAGAACCCTTGGCATGTGATCACGTGCACTCCCTTGTGAGTGGAGTAAATTCTTAATGAGATGTAGTCGGTCGTGCCTGGGCCGATGATGTGGCATGTTGGAGTTTTTATGTTATGCCTTCACGTTGATGTTGGGTGCCGTGTGCATGATAGCCTTTGGGCTGGAACGTGGTATACTCTGGGAGTATATGAGAATTTTGGTAGGTACATGTGGATTTTTTTACCTGAGAACGTTTGTGCGCTTGGTTGGGGTTGACTTGGGGTCACATGTCATGTGGGCCCCATGTGCGTGCCATGATCTGACTTACATACTTTTGACCTCTTGCGACGTAGAGGGTTCCTCTGTTCTCATTTGTTGACCACCAGGGTTGAGTTTTTCCCTAGTTCTGTTCTCGTTTGGCCAGCAGAGATGGTTTGTTTCCTCTGTTTCATCAGCTTTGAGGGGTTTCAGTACCGTTCCCTTTCACCGGACTACGGCACCATTTATGACTATGGGTGTTCGTATAGTGTGGTTGTTTAATCCATTTTTTGGGATGAGTTGACTCGGTTCGCTTAAACAGTGAATCAGTGGATTGGAGCGTGATCTCCTTGTGAGGCCTGGGGAAATTCTCCCATCACTCTGTGTTCCCTGGTAGAGTTGTTATGGATTCGGTGTGACCAACACATTATATGGGCTCCAGTCCTCTACCCAGGAGGTTGTTTCTAGCAGGGCTGAGGTCATTTCAAGCAGGGCTCGCCAGCAGTACCATCTAGTGGAGATGGTCAGAGCAGTTCCGACTTACCCTCCAGCGGGGCTGGGCAGTGGGTTGCTCATCAAATTCTTCGGGTTTACCCTCCAGTAGAGGCTGGGCAGTGGGTTTCTTACTGACTTCTAGGGTTTACCCTCGAGCAGAGACTGGGTAGTGGGTCACCCGACACTCTTAGGGTCTAGCCTCCAGCAGAGACTGGGTAGTGGGTAACCCGACGACCTCTTAGGGTCTACCCTCCAGCAGAGACTGGGCAGTGGGTTACCCGATGATCTCTTAGGGTCTACCCTTCAGCAGAGCTGGGCAGTGGGTCGCCCGTCGTCTAGTTCCAGGTCTACCCTCCAGCAAGGCTGGGCAGTGGGTCGCCTGTCGACTTATTCCAGGTCAAACCTCCAGCGGGGCTGGGAAGTGGGTCACCTGATGACGTATTAGGGTTTACCCTCCAGAAGGGCTGGGCAGTGGGTCACATGATAGTTGGTTAGGGTTTACCCTCCAGTAGGGCTTGGCAGTGGGTCACCCGTTGACATTCCATACTCAGCCCTTTCTGCTAGGCTAGTCTGTGGCTTTCCTCCGTGATTATCGGAGCAGGACCCTTGTTTCTACGGGTCAGTGATGTGACAGCTTGACTTTAAGGAGACCTCTCGACTGCGGGGTAGTGACGAGGTGTGGTTTGACGTTCCCCCAGAACCCTCAAGTACGAGGGGTGATTTCCCCCACCGAGACGCGTCCTTGTGAAGCGACCTAAAACCCTGCGGGCAAGTAAGTGCCGCCAAAAGTGGATAGTGTCGAGGTGCGGTGGTTTGATCCCCTTGACTTGTAGTTTGGGGCAGACGTGCAGGATTCTAGGCATCGATGGTGTTTACTTCTGGGACTATTGGAGACTCACTTTTCTTGGGCTGAGCTATGGGATGGAGACCCCCCCTGCAACCTTGTTTGGGCTTCTTTTTGAGCATATATATATTTGTATATACCCTATTCTAGTACCCACTTCCTGTTTTTGGTTACTCTCCTTCTAGGAGAGGCGAAGATGTGTGGGGTATTCCACATGATTTCCGTGTCTAGCTTCTCGTGGATGGACGAGTCTACTCTCCTGCTATAGGTAGCGAAGACTCGACGAGAAGTTCATCTTCTCACCGTTTCCAGCTCATTGTGTCTGGATGAGTCTACCTTCTTTCCTCTTGTTGGGTTGAGCTAGACTCTTTACTACACTCTCAGTTGTACCTTTCTACTTTCCCTATTCGATTTACTGCTCACCCTTCGGTACCTCCTTTGTTTCTCCCTCGAGCCTTCGGGGTATCCTGCTGATTATTTTTTTATACTCACCCCTGCTTGGGCTTTGCCCGCACTTGGTGTTCCCTTGCAGATGACGGACAGGTGGAGCATGACTTCAGAGGAGATTAGGAGCTTGGGATCTTTGACCGCATGCGGTGGTCATAGTCAGGATCTAGGTGGGGGACCCTTTTAGCTATTTATTTTGTTTACCTGTTGCCGAGTTATGGAACTTTTACTAGTTGGGCGCGTGTTTTGCCCATATTCTTTTCAGTTTACCTCAGCACTTGCTTGTACTGTTTAGAGGTCGATGCACTATTGTGGTTTATATATAGTAGTTTCCCTTTTCTTTACTTGTCCTTTCTTTTACTCTGCACTTTTTCATTGAGTTTGTTGCATGTGTGTCTGTGTACAGGTACTCAGGCAAAGGCCTCCCTGAGTTGTTTATCCTTCAGTGCTTGTCACCAGCCCCTGGCCTATGGACGCAGGCTTAGGGTAGTTGCGGCTCGAGCCCGGGTAGGGTCGGGTCATCACAAAGTGGTATCAGAGGTGGTTCGTTCCTTGGGACATTGTGCGGATGTCCCTAAAAGAAGAATTGGTTGGGATTTTGGGAAATAGTGTTAACATGTCTCAAGAGAGGCTCTCAGGCCAGGGAGTCCAGTAATGGTGCCACAGCCGACGTATCTATTCACCAGGACCCTAATAACCCGCTTGTCGACTCGGCATGCTGAGACACTTGTTGTAGGGAAAATTGGTTTGTGCAGCACATAGGATTGAGTCTTTACTATCCTTCTTAAGTCATCTCCCCATCGTCATTGTTGTTGGTATATACATATATGCTCATATGACTACGGAAACTCCTTGATAATATTTAGGATGTCTCCGTGAAGACAGCCAGCTAGGATACTAGCTTTGGTTCATGACGACGACCCTGTGAGCTATGAGGCCACAGTCCAGGACCCATCATGCGAGTCCCTTTCTCTGTGTGGGCCGGTAGCAGTACCCCCACCAGTTGAATGCAGACAGATTCAGCAGAGCAGGCTGAGGTTGAGCACAGGTTGAGCGCGCTCCGTGAGTTCCAGCGAAAGATACCGCTGAGGTTCAGTGGTGAGCCAGACCCTTAGGCAGCAGTGGTTTGGGTATAGAGAGTGGTTAGCCTTTCTAGGCTTGTGCCGATAGCAGCAGATCAGAGAGTGGCTTTGGCAGCCAACCTTTTTCATAGAGAAACTTGGCATTGGTGGAGTCTGGTGACTCCGTTTCTTGATGAGTCATCGCTTTCATGGGGCGAATTTCAGTTGTTGTTCCATGAGGAGTTTTTCCTCTCCTGCTTGCGCTCCATTCGAATTTAGGAGCTCCTGCAATTTCAGCAGGGAGGGATGATGGTGGCCATGTACGCGGATATTTTTTCAAACCGTGCACGCTTTTACCCAGACTTGGTCCATGACAACAACATCTGAGCGCGGAAGTTGAGCAGGGTCTCCACTGGGAGATTCATGCTATCATAGTACCTTTGGGAATTTCCACATATTATGGGGTGCTAGAGCAGGCGCTGGTGACAGAGAGATTCCTGTCAAGTTCTAGAGTTGGTGGTGGTAGCAGGCATGTTGGAGCCGAGACGTCTCCTTCGGATAGCGAGCGTCGACAAGCAGAACCTCAACGCAGGTGGCTTTCTGAAAACCTGACTCAGGGGCGTGTTCGTACACCACAGTGGCATAGGAGGGCACCAGTGCGGCCCGGAGAGAGTCGGTGCTATGCTTCCGATGGGAGAGGTCACCTGGTACGGGACTGCCCGACCAGGAATGCAGAGAGCTTTGGGCAGGCAGCATGTGCACCACCATGACGGAGGCAGCACCATGATCAGATTAGTACCCGAGAGAGGTGGTGCTAACAGAGGAGTGGGAGGAGCTGGTAGTTGGGGAGGACTTTACGAGATCTTCCCATCACCATTAGGCAGTCCACGTCAGGCTCCGGGAGCTAACAGTTGGAACCACAGATAGCCGTAAGCTTTGGATGTCTATGATCCTTCAGAGCATGAGGTGATACGAGGTACGCTCTATAGCTATTCTACTTTTTGCAGTAGAATTGTTAGACTCTACGTGTGAAATGATTTTCTCCCTGCTCCTTGTTTGAGTTCTTACCAGGGTGGCTCGGGGCATCATTTTAACCCTAGGTTGGTAAGGTAAAAGGCGTGGGACCTTTTTCTCTAGTCGATGGTGTCGAATCCTTCGCCGTTCGATCGTGTAAGATGGTCTTGGTTGTGGGACATCAACTGTGTAACCTTGCGTGACCAGATATCATTGGGTGTTCCACCATATGGATATTCTGAAGGAAAGAATCAGCGGGCCTTGTTCCAAGTGCGTGCAGTGATTCCAGTTGCGGCGTGCGATGTAAGGGTTCGGTCGGGGAGGTGAGCTACCCCTGAGAGCCTTCGGACCGTTTGAGACTGTGCAAAGGGATGGCGAGGTTCCCTACCACCTTGCCCTGACCCCAAAGGCTAGTTTGGGTGCATAACATCTCCGACGTGACTCACCTGAGGAGACGTGTGCATGCTCCTATGCACTTCATCGGCAAGGGTAGACCTCGTGTGAAATAGATCAATCCTTTGGTCTGTGTGCAGTGGCACAGAGCTGTGCATGAGTTCTTCTGGGTATGGAAGAGCCGAATGTGGGCTTAGTACCATGAGTTGTTCCCTGGTTTTTCTTTTTGAGGATGAAATGCTTGAAGGAGGGAATGATTTAAGAACCCAGTTTTTGCTGCGAAAGACTTTGGAATATTCTTGATATTATTTCAGAGCAGTGCCTTCAGACGACGTGCGATTCCAAGCACAGGTGTGGCCGAAATTAAGTTTTCAGTGCGTTCACACTGGAAATGCAAAATAAATGGGATAACTCCTAAACCGAGCTTCAGATCAGAGATCTGAGTGCACGGATGGGTCCGGAATAGGGTGCTTACCCTAGTAATGACATAAAACATGTCGGCGCAGGACGTTTTGAACCCTCGCTCGCTTCTGGAATGTTAAATGAGTAAATTAATTAATTAATTTATTCTTTTCATGGTTATACTCAGGTATATCTTAAACGGTGGATTGGATTGGAAAACCGAGGGCACCGTTGAGTTCAGAGCATGTCGTTTACCCTAGGAGGGGTATAAGTTTCGCGGGCGTGGGCTGTCTGTGAAAAATGACCCCAGGGGTGTTTTCGTAATTTAGCGAGTTTGGGCCTTTAGTTTTTATAACTTTTGAATGGGGCCATGGATTAAAATTACGAGACCACCATTGAGTTCAGAGCGTGGTTTTTAGCCTAGGGGAGGCTTAATCCCGACCCCGTCGGGAGTTCGGGTTCAGGCCGACGGGCGGGTGGTTAAGTGTTTTCTATTTAAACACTTAACCCACCCATCTCCTCTCCCCTTATTCCCTAGAGCTAGTAGCTCCCAATGAAGAATGAGGAAGCTTCTCCTCCCCTCCTCCCCTCCGGCAAGGCAACGACGCAGCGACGAACCCTCCGTGAAGCGTCGGGCGAAGCCCAACAAGGTAGGATCGTGCGTATTTCGTTTTAATTCCCGCACATCCTTTGAATCCATAAGCATGCGTCAAATTGTTGTTTGATTGTTGAAAAAAGCCCCTATTTGTGTAGCTCATTAAATTATCTTTCCAACGATCCTTCCGGATCGAAATTCCGATCTCCGAGGCGTGTGCAATTGTCCGGCAGAAAATGCGGGTTTTGGAGGTGTTTACCGGCGGGTTCCAGCGGTCCAGCGAGCTCTGGCACGACGACAGCTCGGTTCAAGGGTGCAGGAGACGCGGCGGTCTTGGGTGCAGGCGGTGCAGAGGTCCAGGGTGTAGGTGATGTAGTGGTCCGACCTTCAAGAGGCGCGGCGGCCGCGCTTCAGTCGGTAGGCAGCGGACGCCCGCGGCACGAGGGTGGACCGGGTCGCGGCATGCGACCCCGCGGGCGAACACGACCCGCGTCGCGCGGTTTGTCACGCGGCGACCGGCCTCAGCTGGTCAGCCAAGCGGGGGAACGGGTCCACCGCTGGCCCGCGCGGCGAAGCCGCAGGCCAGGCATGACGAGGCGGGCCGGCCAGCACGGGCTGGCCCAGACCGGGCGGATCGGCCGGCCCAGGCCGGTCCAGCCCAACGGGCCTTGCCCCCTCAGTTTTCAGACGCCTGTATTTTCTGCTATGGGCGTCTGTTTTGTGTGCCGTCTACTGAGACACGTTCCTTGGATCGAGTGGAACGTTTTGAGCAATGGGCCTCAGAGGCGCGACACGTCTTTAAGCGAATTGACGTTTTTCCGGGGGATTTTGTTTTGGATGGCGCAGACGCATCTGATGTCCGTTTTGAGCGCCGTCAGTAGCATTGGGACCCTGGCGTCGGGGCGAAGCTTTCCAGGGTGGTTTTGGGCATTAAAGCTGGAGTTGAGGCGTGGGCCCCACGGTTCGTCTTTCGAGCTGCGAGCAGCGTTTAGCGACTTTCTCCTCGGGCGTCTGTTCGGGGTGTGTGAGCAGTCGATTCTGGATGTTTTTCTGAGGGGATTGCAATAGTGCAATCCGCCCGCTCTAATTCCACATGATGGTGCGGGCCTCACGAGGGTTGTTTCGGCGTTGACGGTGATTTTCCATCTCTATCACCGGACAACCATTTTGGGCAAGTGAATAGTCCAACTTGTGTGCTTTTTTGAGATGATCGCAACAGTGCGATCTGTTAGTTGTGTTTCGGGACCGGGATGCGGGTCCCACGTATTACCGCTCATGTGCGGTGCGCCAGAATGCGTCTTTTTCTCTGGATATTTGTTGCGCTCAAGGGATAAGTCTTTTTTACGTGTTTCCCAAGAGGATCTCAATGGTGCGATGCGCCCGACTGTTTTTGGGGCTGAGGCTCGGGATCACGGGATGTCGTTCGGGTGTAAGGCAGTGTTGGCGCCTTTTCCATCAGATATTCGTTCGAGGCGAGTAGGTAGTCTATCCCGCATATTTTTCTACGAGGATTACAATGGTGCGATCCGTTTGGATGTACAGAGACTCCTTCGAGAATTGATTTAAATGTGGAAGCATGAAAGGCATACCGATGGTGGCTCTTTCCGAGATGCTTGCAAAGAACCATTGGTGCATGATTGCGTGCACTCCAGTGTGAGTGGAGTAAATTCTTAATGAGATGTAGTCGGCCATCCCTGAGCCGATGAGGTGGAAAGTTGGAGTTGTTACATTACGCTTTCGCGTTGATGTTGGGTGCCGTGTGCACGATAGCCTTTGGGCTGGAACGTGGTATACTCTGGGAGTATACGAGAATGTTGGGAGGTACATGTGGATGTTTTTACCTGAGAACATTTGTGCTCTTGGTTGGGGTTGACTTGGGGTCACACGTCGTGTGGGCCCCATGGGCGTTCCGTGATCTGCCTTATGTACTTTTGACCACTCGTGACGTAGAGGGTTCCTATGTTATCATTTTTTGACCAGCAGGGTTGAGTTTTCCCCTGGTTTTGTTCTCGTTTGGCCAGTAGAGATGGTTTTTTTCCTATGTTTAATCAGCTGTGAGGGGTTTCAGTTCCATTCCCTTTCACCAGACTGTGAAACTGTTTGTGAATATAGGTGTTCATACAGTGTGGGTGTTTTCCCCACTTTCTGGGATGATTTGACTCGGTCCGCTTCGACACTGACCCAGTGGATTGGAGCATGATCGCCTTGGGAGGCCTGGGGAAATTCTCCCGTCACTCTGTGTTCCCTGGTAGAGTTCTTATGGATTCGGTGTGACCAAAACATTACGAGGGAACCAGTCCTCTACCCAGGAGTTTGTTTCCAGCAGGGATGAGGTTGTTTCAAGCAGGGCTCGCCAGCAGTACCATCCAGTGGAGATGGCCAGAGAAGTTCTGGCTTACCCTCCAGCAGGGCTAGGAAGTGGGTTGCTCATCGACTTCTTCGGGTTTACCCTCCAGTAGAGACTGGGCAGTGGGTTGCTCACTGACTTCTAGGGTTTACCCTCCAGCAGAGACTGGGAAGTGGGTCACCCGGCACTCTTAGGGTCTACCCTCCAGTAGAGACTGGGCAGTGGGTCACACGAAGACCTCTTAGGGTCTACCCTCCAGCAGAGACTGGGTAGTGGGTCACCTGACGACCTCTTAGGGTCTACCCTTCAGCAGGGTTGGGAAGTGGGTCGTCTGTCATCTAGTTCCAGGTTTACCCTCCAGCATGTCTGGGCAGTGGGTTGCCTGTCGACTTATTCCAGGTCTACTCTCCAGCGGGGCTGAGCAGTGAGTCTCCTAATGATGTATTAGGGTTTACCCTCTAGCAGGGCTGGGTAGTGATTCACCCGATAGCCGGTTAGGGTTTACCCTCCAGTAGGGCTGGGTAGTGGGTCACTAGTTGACATTCCAGACTCATTCCTTTCTACTAGGCTAGTCTATGGCTTTCCTCCGTGATTACTAGAGTGGGACCCTTGTTGGTACGAGTCAGTGATGTGACAGCTTGACTTTGAAGAGACCTCTCATCTACAGGGCAGTGACGAGGTGTGGTTTGACGTTCCCCCAGAACCCTCAAGTACGAGGGGTGCTTTCCCCCATCGAGACACGTCCTTGTGATGCGACCTAAAACCGTGCGGGCGAGTCAGTGCCGCCCAAAGCGGATAGTGTCGAGGTGTGGTGGTTTGAGCCCCTTGACTTGTAGTTCGGGGCAGACGTGCAGGATGCTGGGCATCGATGGTGTTTACTTCTGGGACTGTTGGCGACTCACTTTTCTTGGGCTGAGCTATGGGATGGAGACCCCCCCTTACGAACTTGTTCGGGCTTCTTTTTGAGCATATATATATTTGTATATACCCTATTCTAGTACCCACTTCCTGGGTTTGGTTACTCTCCTTCCAGGAGAGGCAAAGACGCGCGGGGTATGCCATGTGCTTTCCGTGTCTAGCTTCTTGTGGTTGGATGAGTGTACTCTCCTGCTATAGGTTGCGAAGACTCGATGAGAAGTTCATCATTCACCGTTTCCAGCTCCTTGTGTATGGACGAGTCTACCTTCTTTCCTCTTGTTGGGTTGAGCTGGACTCTTTAATTCACTCTCAGCTGTACCTTTCTACTTTCCCTGTTTGATCTACTGCTCACCCTTCGGTACCTCCTTTGTTTCTCCCTCGAGCCTTCGGGGTATCCTACTGAGTATTTTTTTATACTCACCCCTGTATGGGATTTGCCCGCACTTGGTGTGCCATTGAAGACGATGAACAGGTGGAGCATGACTTTAGAGGAGCTTAGGAGCTTGGGAGCTTGGACCGCGTGCGGTGGCCGGAGTCGGGATCCAGTTGGGGGACCCATCCAGCTGTTTCTTTTGTTTACCTGTAGCCCAGTTGTGGAACTTTTACTGGTTGGGTGCGTGTTTTTCCCCTTTTCTTTTCAGTTTACCTCACCACTTACTTGTACTGTTTAGTGGTCGATGCACTATTGTGGTTTATATATAGCAGTTTCCCTTTTATTTACTTGTCCTTTCTTTTACTTTGAACTTTTGCATTGAGTGTGCTGTGTGTGTGTGTGTACAAATACTTAGGCAAAGGCCTCCCCGAGTTGTTTAGCCTTAGACGCTTGTTGCCAGTCCCTGGCCTAGGGAGGCGGGCTTGGGGTAGTTGCGGCTTGATCCCAGGTAGGGTCGGGTCGTGACATACATACATGAAAAGAAGAACACTTGAGGAACTTGAAGAAGACATTGTAAGATCTTCAGAGAACTCTCATACATGAAACCCAACACTACTTAAGAACACACGAACAACACTGGAAACCATAGAACATACTCACTTGTGAAGGACACCAAGCTGAACCACGATACTCTGTTTTTCAACATAAAAACTAGAGAAGGACTCAAAAGCATTTCTGCTGAATCCAATTAGTCCAGAGTTGCACTGCTAATCACTAGAGCTTTCTAAACCCTCATATATTTCTCTCTAAGTGATTATTTATTTACTATTTTGAGCAGTGTGTGTTCTTTGAATTATTTACACACACACTATCTCTTGTGCTGAACTGGAGGATACTAAATCCTTATTCCAAACTCCATACATCATATCGTATCCCACTGAGGAAAGTGGTAGAGGTCAAGTGTGACCTGGACTGCCTGTGTGCTATTGTCTTTGTTTTCACACGGAGAACTGTGGAAGAGGACTTAGGACCTGGATAGTATTGTACTGTTGTTAACCCCGATCTAGGGTGTGGATAAAATTTATATAAATTTTTTGAGAGGACTAAGTCTCTGCTTGAGACTGAGCCTCTTGGTTTTATATTCTGTGATTTTTTATACTACATATATTTTTTTTATTCTGCTTCTATTACTTTGAAATACAAAATTATTTTAAAGTTACTTTGGTTGTTAAATTAGCAGGTGTTTATACTTTTTGTGAACCAGTAGGTTAGCTTCAATAGCTAATTTAATCCTGTGAATAAATTGACTGAGATCTAATCAATCTTTAAGAAGCTAATTGAACATTTATAATCTGTATAAATTCACTACAGTTTAAATTTGTTTTTAAATTGGGGGATTTTAAGAGAAACCTTTTTAACAAAAATTTTAATTTGAACTCAATTCACCCCCCTCTTGAGTATCCACTCTGACCAACATTTGGTATCAGAGGATTTTGTTTTGTTTATCAATGTTTTCAAATACTCTGTTTTGAAACTGTGATTTTAGTTATATTTTAAAGATCTTAAATTTCTGTTAGTTCAAAATTTTATCGCTTTAAAGTTATTTTCTAAACTCTAGTACTCTATTTATGGATAATAGACTAGAATGTGCTGCTACCAACCTGCCACCTTTCTTTAATGGCACAAATTATGCCCAGTGGAAACTGAAAATGAAAATTCATTTAGAATGTATGGGATTTGATATCTAGAATGCTATAGAAACTGAATATAAGATTCTAGCAACTATTAAAACTACTTGGGATGAAGCTACTAAGACAGCTTACAAAAATAATTATAATGCTATGAATTCCATGTATTGTGCTTTAGAAGATGAAGAGTTCAATAGAATATCTGCTTGTAAAACTTCCTATGAAAATGGGATACTTTGAGTGTTTCTCATGAAGGAACAACTAATGTTAAAGAAATGAGATTGAATACATATACTATTAAATATGATAATTTTAAAATGAAGACTGATGAACCTATCTCTTACATGTATCTCAGGTTCAATGAGATTGTTAATACAATGATCTCTCTTAGAAGAGATGTCACTACTAAGGAACAAATCATGAGAATATTGAGATGTCTACCAGATCAATGGAGAAGAACTTCTGTTTCAATTAGAGAATCATGTGACATAAGAAAACTACCAGTCAAGGAGATCATTTGTAAGCTTATGATGTATGAGGAAGAACTCAAGGTGAATAAAGAGGATGATGATGAACCTAAAAGGAAGTCTGTAGCTTTTAAATCTACTGCTTCGAAGAACAAGGACAAAGAAAAAGTTCAAATACAAACTGAACGTTCAACAAGTGAAGATTCAGACTCTGACAGTGATGTTGAGATGGCTCAAATAGCCAGGAGATTCAAGAAGTTCTATAGGAAGAAGAAATTCTTCAGAAAATCTAATTACAAAAGAAAGTATGACGACAAGGGTCATTGGAAGAAGGATTGGAAAAAGCCAGACAATAATGATGAAGTTGTCTGCTATAAATTCAAAAGGAAAGGTCACATTAAAGAAGAATTCCCAAAATTGAAGTTAAAAAAGAAATATGACTACAAGGACAATAAGTATAAGAAAGCTATGAATGCTATTTGGAGTGCTTCAGAAGACAACACAAGTGAATCTGAAGTTTCTATTTCTGAAAAGAATCGTGCCATCATGTGCTTCATGACCAATACCTCTGAAGTACTTGATTCCCCTATTCTGAATGATTATTATTCTGGAACTGATTTTGAATCTGAAAACATGTCTTGTGAGGATCTTTTTGAATATTGTAATATTCTAGAAGAAACATGTAATGAACTTAAGGACAAGTATAAAGCCTTAAAGAAATAACATGCTCTCACTGCCAATGTTAAATCGTTACTTACTATAGAAAAGGAAAAGAATGCTCAACTGTTAAAGGAAAATACTGAATTGAAGTTGTCTAATGAGAAATTAAGGAAATACCTAGAAATGTTTACAAACAGAAAGGATACTCTAACTCAAATTCTAGGAAAAAAAGTGGCACCAAAATATACCACTGGAATAGGCTATCAACCTGGATAGAGACAGCCTACAAAGACTAAATTTATTCCTAAATCTAGACAAAATACTGCTAGTACTAGTTCTGGTAATTCATATGCCTCAACTAGTTACTCACACAGTTACAGATCAGATAGAGTTTATCTTTCAAAATCTGTTGAATCTCTTAATTACATGAGACCAATAAGACAAATTTGGATAGCTAATGCTTTCATTGCTAACCTATCTGGACCCAAGAAGATATGTGTACCAAAATCATTTTCCATATAAATATGTTTTGTAGGAAACTTTTTTGAAGAGTTCTCACAAGAAGATATGATACTTGTACAGTGGATGTTCAAGACATATGTCTGGATACTACTCATGCTTCAAGAGTCTAATCAATGTTGATGGAGGCCATGTCACCTTTAGTGATAATTCTAAAGGAAAAATCATCGGCCTGGGCTAGATTGGTAAAACTGATTTAGTTTTGATTTCTAAAGTTTTATTTTTGATGGAATTAAGTATAATCTGTTAAGTATTTCTCAACTATGTGATGATGGATTTAATGTGAAATTTGAAAATGATTCCTGTAATGTTTTTAACACTAAAAATGTTTTAGTATTTTCTTCTTTGAGAAATGAAAATGTTTATACTGTTGATTTGAATTCTTTAGCCAAAAAAATGTTACTTGCCTAAATGCTTTTCATAAAGAATCCTGGCTATAGCACAGAAGATTAAGACACTGTAATATACATTCACTTTGATAGCTGAATAGGAAGAACTTGGTTAGAGACCTACCCATACTTGAATTCCGAAATAAAAAAGTTTTTAAACCCTGTCAAATGGGAAAGCAACATAAAGTTTATTTTAAATAAAATAAAGATGTCTCAACTTCTCAACCTATCGAGTTGGTTCACATGGACTTGTTTGGACCTTCTAGAGTTTCTAGTTTAAATGGAAATCACTATGTCTATGTCCTAGTAGATGAATTTTCTAGATATACTTGGGTATACTTATTGTCTTACAAAAGTGAAGCTTGTTCTTACTTTATTAAATACTCTAGTTCTATAGAAAACCTTAGTGGACTTAAGATTAAAACCCTGAGAAGTGATCATTGCTGTGAGTTTAAAAATCATGAGTTTGAATCTTATTGCTCAAATAATGGCTATAGTCACAAATTTTCTGCCCTTAGGACACCTCAGTAGAATGGTGTAGTAGAAAGAAGGAATATAACCCTTCAAGAAATTGAAAGAACCATGTTCAATGAATATGACCTACCTGTTTATTTTTGGGCTGAAGCTGTAAATACAGCCTGTTATGTTTTCAATAGAGTCTTGATTAGACCTGCTCTTAAGAAGACCCCTTATGAATTATGGAATAATAGAAAGCTTAATGTTAGTTACTTTAGAGTCTTTGGTTTCAAAGCTTTTATTCTCAATACTAAGGATAATCTAGAAAATTTTTCATCCAAGAGTGATGAAGGAATATTTTTAGGATATTCTATCTCAAGAAAATCCTATAGAGTCTTTAAAAAGAAATCCAAGTGTGTGGAAGAATCTTTTCACATCACGTTTGATGAAACTGATCAACATGAACCTAAACCATCCCTTGAGAATCTTGAAGAAGATTTATCTGTTCTGAACGTTAATGATAAAATCAATAAACCTGTTGTAAAGACAACATGTTCCGGAAATGTTCCAGAATCCTCTTATGTAGAACCTGAACCTAGAGAAGATCCTGAAATCTTTAGTCCCACCTTTACTAGATCAACTAGGATTCTAAAGAGTCATCTTTTAGATGCAGTTGTTGGTAATCTTGATAGAGGGACACAAACTAGAGCTTCTCTAAGAAACCAGGTTGAACATCAAGCTTTTCTTTCACAGCTAGAACCTAAAAATATCAATGATGAAATAAATGATGAATTTTGGGTAATGGCTATGCAAGAAAAACTAAATCAATTTGAAAGAAACAAAGTCAGGGAATTAGTTGACAGACCTAAGGACACCTTGACAATAGGAACCAAATGGGTTTTTAGAAATAAAGTTGATGAGTCTGGAAACATAGTTAGAAACAAATCTAGATTAGTTGCACAAGGATATAGTCAAGAGGAAGATATAGACCATGATGAAACCTTTTATTTTTTAGCTAGATTAGAATATATTAGGATTCTACTTGCTTATGCTGCTCATCTGAATTTCAAGTTATATCAAATGGATGTTAAAAGTACTTTTCTAAATGGTTTTATTGTTGAAGATGTTTTTGTTGAACAACCCCATGGATTTACTAACCTTCATTTTCCAAATCATGTTTTTAAACTTTCTAAAGATTTATATGGTTTAAAACAAGCTCCAAGAGCTTGGTATGATAGACTTAGTAGTTTTTTTATTTCAAAAGGTTTTACTAAAGGGATTGTTGATCCAAATATTTTTATTAAAACAATTTCTAAATATGTTTTGGTAGTACCAATCTATGTTGATGATATTATTTTTGGACCTTCTAAAAATGATTTATGTAATGATTTTTCAAAAAGTATAAAAAATGAATTTGAAATGAGTTTAATGGGAGAACTCAAATATTTTATTGGATTTCATGTTTTTTAAAATGAAAATGGTATTATTTTTAATCAAAGTAAATATAAAAAAGATCTTTTGAAACGTTTTGTCTTGGATAGTATTAAGGAATGTGATACACCTATGAGTACTATTTGTAAAATGGTTGCAGATGAATCTGGGAAACAAGTGGATCAAACCAGTTACAGAGGTATGATTGATAGTCTACTTTACCTTACTACTAGTCGACCAGATATTATGTTTATTGTGTGTATGTGTGCAAGGATTCAAGCTAATCCTAAAGAACCTTATTTTCTTACTGTTAAAAGAATTTTCAAATATCTTAAACATACTACAAATTTAGGTTTCTTTTATCCAAAAAGACAATATTTTGATTTAATCAGTTATTCAGATGCTGACATTGCTGGTTGCAAGTTAGATAGCAAGAGCACATCTGGAACATGTCATCTTTTGGGAAATTCCCTCGTATCTTGGTGTAGTAAGAAACAAAAATCTTTTGCATTAACTACTGCTTAAGTAGAATACATTGCTGCTTGTAGTTTTTGTGAAAAAATTATGTGGATGAAACACACTCTTTTAGACTATGGATATGATTTAAGCATGTTTGAATCAACTGTGAAAACATTAGTGCAATTAACATATCCAAGAACCGTATGTCTCACTCTAGAACCAAACCCTTTGATGTAAGGAACCACTTTTTGAGAGATCACTACCAAAAAGGTGATATTACTCTTGAGTTTATAGGTAATGAACATCAATTAGCTAACATTATCACCAATTCATTATGTTCTGAAAGGTTAGACTTGATTAAAAAAGAGTTAGGTATGATAGATCTATGAAACCGATCAGTGAAACCGATCTTTGCTACCGATTTAGTGGTAGTGTGTTTGAAAGCTTTAGTGTTTGTTTAAAACGACACTGTTTTACTTAATCGATATTTTATTATTTTACAACCCTAAATGATACAAATAATGACCCGCAACTATTTCTTTTTCTAAGATACTGTTGACCTTCCATCGCCCGCTGAACTCTCTCTTCTCTTTCTTGTAACCCGATCCTTTCAAACATTTCAAACCTCTCTAAACCTCTCAATCCTCTTGAACCACCAGTGGCAAAGAAAAAGCGACAAGGCAAGGAATCTGAAGGTTCCTCACCTATAAAGTGCGCTCGAGGTGAGTCAAGCAACACAACGCAGAGCTCAGTAAACCCAGAGTTGGAAAATCGAGAAGTTATAGCTGAGAAAGAATCATGTGCCGAATGGGTGTTATCGAGAAAGTCTGCATTGTTGAATGTATTAGAGATACACGGATGGAAAGACTGGATCTGTAATAACAACTGAGTCTACTACCCAAAGCTGGTTCATGAGTTTTAGCTAAACATAAGTATTGTTTTGGATGGAGTAGAGGCTGCAAGATTTTCTTCAATAGTTAAAGGTAAAAAAGATTACTTTTTAATCGAAACAGTGGGATGAATGTTTGGGAGTACCTCACAATGGAATATATGAGGAATACGTTGGTAATATCCCTCCTACTTCTGATTACTTTTCTTATGAGATAGCTCTGGAGATGTTGACTGGGAAGTATGAATCGAGGAGGATATTTGCTGCTAAGTTGGATGGTGAGAGTAGAATCCTGTTTAAGTTTATTCAACATTAGATATGTCCTAGAAAATGTGACTTTGCTTCAGTAAAGTATTAGGATGTTTTTCTGTTATCTCTTTTGTTGGATGGTGAAAAGATCAACCTTTGTAGATATTTTGCTGAGCATATTTTTGAGATGATAAAACCATCAATGAAAGCTAAAACTTTTTTTTATTCTAAGCAAATCTCTTCCATGATAAAGTTCTTGGACTGTGTTGATGATGGAGATGAGTGTATCTCATCCAGTAGCTTCTGTATTAACAAGGATATTTGTAAGAGGATGAAAATCAGCTGGAACCCATGGAAGAAAGCCTGGGTAGCTAATGAGGAGAATTTTTATGACTCCTTCAATCCTACTAATCATCCTACGATACATAAGAGGATGATAGATCATAGTTTAAAACCTGGTGAAGAAGTGGTTTATTCTGATGAAGAAGAGGAAGTAGTATTTTCTAAGGGAACTGGTGAGTCTAGTAAGCCAGAAACAGAAGAAAAAGAAGCTGAAGATGAAACTGATGCTGAAAAGGATCCTGAATCGTCTTCTGATGATAGGAGTGATCCTGATACAGTGAGCCCAAAGAAACAAAGGGTGGAATTTGGTTCGGCAAGCCCTACTCTCAAGTTACCATAGATAAAACCTCTTTTAGATGATGAATAAAAAGGTGAGACTGATGAATCAACCTCTATGGAGAATGAATCCGATAGTATAGACAGTTCAAGTGAGATATCAGTTAATAATGATGATAATGATAATGATGACGATGAAGGCAATGATGGTGATGAGGGTGATGCTGATGGTGATGGTGATAGTAGTAGAAGTGATAGTAATAGTGGTGATGCTGATGATGCTGATGATGCTGATGCTCAACCTATAGAAGGTCAGAATGTGATCCAAGATGATCCTCAACCCCAACCAAATGTGAAAGAAAATGTCCCTGAGACTGAGAGAATAGAAAAACTGAAGATTGATGAGGATGAGGAAGTCCCTCCTGAAATTCCTAGAAGAGCTCAGTTTGTGAAACCTATGTATCCTTCATGCAGAGCCGCATGGGAAGAACAACTAGGTCATTCTGTTCTGGAATTAGACTATCCAGAGGAAGAGGAAGAAGAAGGAATGGATCTTACAGGCGTAAGTGACTCAGTTAAGGCTTGATTAGTTTCTGAATATATGCAAGTGACAACAGACAGAACAGGTCCTTCAATTTCTCAATCCAGACCTGATCCTTCTGTTTCTCAATCTAGATCCGGTTCTGCAGTTTCTCAATATGATTTTGACAGATTCAAGGTTTAACTGATTCAAGTAGTTAGAGAGACTATGAAAGATGAGTTATCTCATGTTCCTTCTCCTGCACCTATGACTTTATCTGAAGCTCATATGGATGATTTGGATCAAAGAGTGGTAAGCCTTATCAAACTAGACCTGTGCAATTATAGTGAGTCGATTGGCAGGAACATTACCTCTTTGAATCAAACACTCATAGATTTAGGCAGTAATTTGGTTTCTCTGTCAAGAGAGTTCAGAACAACCATATCTGGTATGATGGAGGTGCTAATAAATCTGATAGAACATCTGAAGAAGGAATATTTGAGGAAGTTGAAAGGTGATATCACTCAAGTTGTTGCTCAGGCTAGTTCTACAAAGGTGACCAAGATAACTGGTCCTGAGATTAATGCTTTAAAGGATGTTATTAAAGAATATCTAGTAGCTCTTGGAAAGATTTTGGATTTGGATTCTTTGAAAAAGATGAAAGATCATAGTGATCATATTCATAAAATGGTGCAGTTGTATTCAGACGATGCTACCAAGGCTCAAAAAGAGATTAAGGAGAAATTGGATCATTATTTCTCTAAGATTTACACCAAGCATGAGTTGAATCATCATTTTAAAGTGTTGGCTCACAATTTGAGACTCCCTCCAGTTAGTCAAGCTTTTATGTCTCAAGTTCAGGAGTTGAAGGATTTTACTCCTACTTTTGAAAGTTTCATGCAGAATAAGGATGATTTTGAGAAGTCTATGAAGTATGGTGGAGAAGTAATTCAGGACTTCATCAATTCTCTCAAACCCTACCTTCATGTGTAAGCTAAAGCCATTGTTTTTACTACTGCTGAGCCTCTTAATTCATCAGATGATTCTCCTGGTTAGATGTCTGTCTCTCAATCTCTCTCCAGTATTCGGCCATTCTTTCAACAGAATCCTTCAGAAAGATCTTCTAATCCTCAGCAGGTGACCTTAGAACCCACAATTCATCCAGCTCGAGTCATCTTGCCTCCTTTCTCCCTCCGGCCAGTTCAACCTTCCACCCAGCCACCTTCTGGACCATCCATTCCTCCAACTGCCAAAGGAAAATCTCTATTGTACCCCGAGAAATAGTTGTATCTGTCAATTTTTGATAGGGTGTCTATTTCTTGTACTTTTCAATTTTGTTTGTGATTTTTGTACTCATTTAAAAAAATTATTATTTTTCAATTGGAATATTCTTTCTTATCTTCCTTCTATTTGTTTTGATAATCCCAAAGGCAGAGAAATTGAGACATGAGAATTGAGAAATGAGAAATGATACATCATGAATTTGAATATGGGATGACCTGATATGCATATGAGCCCATGATGCCTGTTTTAACAAATCACTACTTTGTATGACTGCTTCAATTTTTACTACATGCATATATATACACAGGGGGAGAAATTAAGACTATATATCTAAGTGGAATCAATGCTGAAAGGGGTGAATGAATCATATTATCTGATTTATATTTAATGGGGAGAATGCCTAATTTATATAAGTTCTGTTTGTTATTCTAATCGTGTATTATCTTTTGGCATATTTTATTTTTATATAGGGGGAGAATACTGAATTACATACTATATTATCTCTTCATTTATTCCATTGATTTGTTATTATCAAAAAGGGGGAGATTATTGAACTCTCTGTGAAATGGTTATTTTAATAATCACAAATATTAGTTTTATTTATTTCAACTTAGTCTTTTGTTCAAATTATTCAAAATGTGTTTATATATGTTTAAATCTTGTCAAAATATATTTATCTATGTTAATTTATGTTTTATGGCTGACCTAGAAGTATTATGTATTGAACAAACAATTTTTGAAAATTCCATGTCTTGACTCACCGTTAGTTTTTTTCCAGTCGCACTGATGACGAACGGTCGCACCGATGATGAACGGTCGCACCGATGATGAATGGTCAAACCGATGATGGACAGTTGCACCAATGATGAACAGTCTCACCGATGACAAACGGTTTCACCGATGATGGACGGTCTCACCGATGATGAACAATTGCACCAATGATGAACGGTCACACAGATGATGAACGATCACATCGATGAAGAACGGCCGCACCAATTATAGGAACTGTCGCACCGATGACAACAGTCCCAACATCACCAGCCGCATCAAGGAGCTACCGATACCAATGATCAAGGAGCTACCAATGCTGATGCCACTGATACCGATGATCAATGAGCTATCGATGCTGATGCTACTGATACCGATGTAGATTCAAAATGACTCACCGATCTCATGACTCACCGATAGTCATGAAAACTATTTGAATTTATATAAACTCGTATTTAATTCCAAATGGTTATATTTTATGTTTTTAATTCAATTAATGATATTTAATGTTAGTTGTTGGCATGTCAGGGGACCATACCTCATACCTATGAAAAGGTAATCATCCCATTGCTGATGCTTGTGGAATAAAAGGAAGATCGAGCTGTAGTAAAAGGGTGTGCGTAAAAAGGCATAGAGATAGAATTCTTCCATGCACATACATACATGAAGAGAAGAACACATGAGTAACTTGAGTAATACATTGAAATATCTTCATAGAACTCTCATACATGCAACCCCGCACTACTGAAGAACACACGAAGAACAATGGAAACCAGAGAACATACTCACTTGTGAAGGAAACAATCTGAACCATGATACTCTGTTTTTCAATAGAAAAACCAGAGATGGACTCAAAAGCATTTATGCTGAATCCAACGAGTCTATAGTTTCACTACTAATCACTAGATCTTTCTAAACTCTCATATATTTCTCTCTAAGTGATTCTTTATTTACTATTTTGAGTAGTGTGTGCTCTTTGTATTGTTTACACACACACTATCTCATGTGCTAATCTGGAGGATACAAAATCCTCATTCCAAACTCCTTACATCATATTGTATCCCACTGAGGATAGTGGTAGAAGTCAAATGTGACCTGGATAGCCTGTGTGCTATTGTCTTTGTTTTCCCACGGAGAACTGTGGTAGAGGTCTTAGGACCTGGACAGTATTGTACTGTTGTTAACCCTGATCCAGGCTGTGGATCAAATTTATATAAATTGTTTTAGAGGACTAAGTCTCTGCTTGAGACTTAACGTCTTGGTTTAATCTGTTGTGATTTTTTATACTATATATATATTTTTTTATTCCGCTTCTATTACTTTTAAATAACAAATTATTTCAATGTTACTTTGGTAGTTAAATTAGCAAGTGTTTATACTTGTTGTTAACCAGTAGGCTAGCATCAAAATCTAATTTAATCCTGTGATTAAATTGACTGATGTCTAATCAATCATTAAGAATCTAATTGAACATTTACAATCTGTATAAATTCACTACAGTTTAACTTTGTTTTTTAAATGGGGGATTTTAAGAGAAACCTTTTTAATAGAAATTTTAATTGGAACTCAATTCACCCCCCTCTTGAGTATCCACTCCGACCAACATTAACATTATTCCAAATTTACGGGTAAAAATAATAATTTCCATAAGAATTTGATATTGTGATCCCCACCATTGGATATCCCTTATCCATGATTCCATTTTCTATTGATATCAATTATCCTTCACCACAAAACCAGAGTCCCAATGGATATGTTCTACAGTCGGTGACCACACTGACTTCCATGAAACACTCGTGTTCCAGTTTACTACAAATACTACATTATACCAAAGTTCCTTGGATCACAACAAATAAATTGGTTGTACACCCCATGAACAATGTATATGTCTCTAACATAAAGTAATATTGGTTCCTTACTTTATAAATACACCTAAGAAAATTTATAATCATTAACCAATTAAATAATGAAAAACTTCTCAAGTGTCATCCCACTCACACAAAGAATTTCCCTAAGCTACTCATCACTAGAAGAAACTATGTTTCTTTCTTGATCCTTTTAAGTACAACGTGAATCAATTAAAAATAATAAAATAAATATGGTACCAAACTAATAAATGGTATGATTTTCCCTAGTCTATTTTCTAAAATCATCAAAAAGGATTTATAGATGACACTACAAAGACTATTCATTCTAAAATTATTAACAGAACTCAAATCTGTATTCTTTATAATGAATGTGATGAGAGTTTCATTATAAGTATCAAGAAAATTCATATCTCCCCAAGGCTCATTCACGAGGTTAACAATATAAAGTCCCAAAATAGTTTAGAACCATTGAAAGAAAATTTCAAAAATAAAATCTATGTTTGGTACCATTGATGGATACATCAACCTAAATGTCATGACCACTTCATAACATTGAATATCAATAGTTAATAATTAATTAATTTAATTTTTTAAAGTTGTAATAAAATAAAAATTTATATATTTAGATTTAAAATTATGCTAAGAATTAAATATGATTTGATAATTAATTGAATTATATCATTTGTCTCTTTGAGGGGATTCACCATAAAGTGCTTACTGGTTGAAGGATTCATTACATGTGTTGTTATGGTTATTTGAATAGGGTGTCCAAAAAGTGTCTCATGTAGATTTTGATAGGTAGAGATAACAAACAATATGATCCCTTATAAATAAATTTATACCTTAATAAAAATATCATTATATTCCCCTATGAATTAGGATTTTCATCCAAACAACATAAATTTCATGTGGTGTGCTTATTCCATTTCTATCATGTGTTTATCCTTTATTGATCGTTTTCCTCTAGGGGAGGTGTTTTAAAAAACATGAAGTCATTGGAACTAGAAGTTAGATATATGATGCAGTGACTTAACTATAGCTTTACTTCTATGTTATGGTATATTAGGTTTGTGATTTTGTTTTAATTCAAGCATGTTATGGAATTTCTTCCTCTATCTGCATGTTTTGGGGGTTTAATTTATGTTTTTGGGGTTTAACATTAGTATTTTTATATGTACCAAATCTAACTAGTGGTATACAATATTTTTCTTATTCTACCATTAGTTACCAAAAATTGGTATTAAAGATTGGTTATAGAACATATGGTGATTATTTTACCAAGTCTCGATAGAAATTCTTGGTTTCAAGACTACTGGGTTTCCTCTAGTGAAGTAGTTTTCTAAGATTTAATAGAATTTCACTAGTAAAAAAGTGGCGGTGTCATTGAAATGGGTAAGGTTTGGATTGATATTCAATGGTGGAGGATTGAGACTTTGGGGGATAATGGCATTCGTACTATTGCAGAGTTCAAAAGTTACATTGATTTTGAATTTGTTAGAATTGAGGTGTTCCGTAGAATAGGAAACCATGCAATGAAATAATTAGAAATATTTTTAAAAGGCGTGTCCTAGAGAATCTAGATCCAAGAGGGAAGAAGGAAATTCCTCAATGATATTGAACATTAAAGGTGTATGTGTAGTATAGGGAGGGATCAAGGAGTATGATTGGTTAAGGTTTTGGTGCAATAGTGGTTCTCGGTGAGAATATATCAATGCCTTAAAGTGAAGCATTTTGATCCATAACTAGAGAAATCATATTTATTACTAGTAAATGTGGGGATGTAATCACATACTAGGGAGAGTGGATCAATGTCTAACAAGTACATGTCTGAGGTTCCTCCTAGGTAACTGAGATTGTCATGATAAATGAAATGGAGGAGATAAAAAACAATCATAAACCCAGTCACATAAAATTTGAATGACATAAAAAACTATTCGTCTCACTTCTTAACCCCTTCACTAAAACAACCCCTTTTTACCCATGTATAACACTTTCCAAAAGAGAATCAACCCACTTTATATAACCACAAAAATACAAATATAATATATCAAAAATGTCCCCAAATCAAAAACCCTATTTATAAATTTCAAACATGGACTTTGACAATTCATTGATAACCCAAACATAAAATTATTTTTATGAATTTTCCTAATGGTCCTTAAATATTTCACCCGATTTGAACACATAAAATCCTTTTTTGGAGACCAGACATGATTCAAAACTTTATAAACAAATACTTCAAATAATAAATGAATTAAATTCCAACATAAATATATAAAACATACATAAAGGGGTGTCCAAAAATCATATAAGATATCATTACATATTACTAAATCAAATTAATATATAAGAATCATAAAATGATAACAAAACAACACCACTGTTAAATATCAGTCAAATTCCCTTAAAAAAGAGATGTTTAATTTAGAAAAAAAGTAGAATTATTAATCTATTTCTTATAGAAAATGTTTCAAGGTCATTAGGTGGCTTGAAAAACTATTTAAAAATATAAGTCCATGAAAAGCGACTATATGGAATTTACACAAAAACATAGTGTGAATTAGAAATTGGTTCTAACAATATACAGAAAAAATGAACATTGGGAGACCCATTTAAGTTAACTTGAAGGTCACCTTTATAAGGAATCATTATGTCATCATCCAAACTAGCATAATTCAATATAATTTAGATGATGAGGAGGTTTAAAAAAATCATGCACCCAAATCATGTCAATTAAAAATAGTTTCATACAAACAACTACCTAAACAAAGATCAGATGATAAGAAAAATTTGAGGATGTAAAGTGTGTGTGGGTATTGTGGATATCATTTAATAAACCCAAAAAATTATTGGAAAACATTTTCAAAGTTTATAAAAAGGTATAAGTGAAAACCATATGAGAAACCCATAAAAATGATCATTAAAATACATTCATACTTGGCATAATATTTCCCATGGTCACACACACACACACATTCAGGGTATACAATCATGTTTGACTAGAGGACCTCAATTTTTTTAAAAAAACCAACCAACATGCAATTCAGTTAGTGCACAAACAAGGAACACCAACAACCATGATTTTCAGTGGGGTTTTTAGCTTGTATAATTCAAAACATCACCATCAAACAAAGAGATAGAGGAGAAAACTCTCGGTAGAGGCATCATTCAACTTGCGACGGAGGTGCATTCGTAGTGGAGGAGAGGTGCATAGTGAAGGAGTACTCCAATGGAGGAGTGGCATCCGACATAGGAGAGGTTCACGATAGAGGAGAGACACACAAAAGAGGTGTGGGGCACAATAATGGTGTGGTGCATGACAAAGGCGTGGCACACAACAGAGGTGAGGCACATGAAAGACTAGTTTGCATTGGAGGAGAGGCACACGATGGAGGTGTGGTTCGCGGTAGAGGAGAGGCAAGGAGAGAGGAGAAGGACAAGGAGGAGGTGAAGAGGGGCAATGACATCGATCGGCTTCTGCGAGATCCTGATGGGTGTGAGGAAGGAGGATAAAGTTAGGGTTTTTTATAAAACCTGGTGAACCATTTATCAACACTAGCTAAAAATCGCTGATAATGGTATGTTTTATCATCACTATAAAAGAAAGTGCTAATAAAACATGCATTTATCAATGCTTTTTAGCACTACTAAAGATAATCCTTTATCAGTGCTAAAAAAGCATTGATAAGTGATGTAATTATGAGCACTAAAAATTTAGCACTAATAAAGATATAGTTTATCAACGATTTTTAGCACTCATAAAGATAGGGTGTCATCAATGCTAAAAAATCCCTCATAAAGATATAATGTTAATAATTTATTTCTATTATTATATATATTTAAACAATTATATACATGATAAATATTTATTTATATATATATAATTATAATTTAAATAATTATAAAATTATAAGAAATATTCTTATTATATTTATAATCTTAGAAATATATATAAAAAATATATTAATTATATATATTTATAAGATTATAGATGTATATAACTATATTTATTATTATTTTATAATTATTTATATGAATATATATTTATTTATAATTATAATTATAAATGGTTATATATATATATTTATTTAAATAGTTATAAAATTATAACAAATTAGTATTTCTAATTTTTATAATTTTATTAATATTCATATTTAATACATTTTTAATAATTTTGTAATTATTTAAATATATCTGTATTTATGTATAACTATAAAAATAAATATTGGCATTTATTTCTCAATATTTCTATATATTTATTTAATTATATTTTAGCATTATATAAGAAAATAATAAATATATGTTTGGTTATTTAATAATTATTTGAATATATATATCTATTTATGTTTATAACTAACAATTAAATAAATATTTATTTGAAATTGAAAGTTATAATAAATTAATTATATAATACTGCAATTATAATTATATATATATATATAGATAATTATAAAATTATAGAAAATAAAATTATAAAATTATATATATATATAATTAAAATATTTTTTATATTTTTTAAAATTATTTAAATATATCTATATTTATTTAGAATTATAATTATAATTTTTTTCATTTATAGATATTTGTTTATAAATATGTATAATTATTATAATTATTCTAGATTTTTAATTATTTAAATATATCTATATTTATTTAGGAATTATAATTATAAATTTTTATATTTATTTATAAATATTTTTATATATTTATTTAATAATATATTTATAACTTTATTAGTAGTATAATAAATATATTTGTTATAACTTTATAATTTATTACATATATATATTTATAATTATAATTATAACTGAAGATAAATATATTTATAATTATATATATATATTTATTTATTTATAAAACTATAATATATGTATTTATTGTAATTTTATAATTTTTTAAATTTGTATAGTTATAATTATAATTACAAATAAATATTTTTAAAAAGTATTTATATATACTAGAAATTTAATAATTATAAATATAATGAATATATTTATTCTTTAAATATATTTAATGTAATTTTATAAGTATTGAAAACATAATATAGTATACATATGGGTAATTTGTGAATTGATCCTATACATCTAGTAAAATATACAAAATAAAAAACGAGCCATCAATGGACACCATAAATAATAAGAAGAGTGTAATGTACAAATGAACATTCTTGACGAAACATAAAATATATGCCACCATGATCAATATATTAATTTACCAAATTCATTGGAAACACATATATAGTTAATTATAATATTTCATTAAAATATTATATATATATATTTGTATTATTAAAAATATATATATTAATTATAAACATAGATTTTTATTTAATATATACAAATAAACACTATTTTTGAATATAAATTTAATAATTGTATATAAATTTTTATTAAAAACACTTATCAGTGCTAAAAATAGCTTCGAAAAATCTATCATTTATCAGAGCTTTTAGGTAGCATTGATAAAGGCCCCCTCTTTATCAGTTCTTTTTTCTTAGCACTGATAAAATAAGGCGCTTCCCATTCCTTGTTCTATGGTAGTTTATATAATATTTAAGCTCAATCCAATTTATTTTAGTTTTATCTTTCATGTTTGTTAATTCAATTACTTGGGTGATCAGGAAAAAACATCTATAATGAAATAACCATTAAAATTGAAAAAAATAAAATAAAAAATTTGTATGATCAGGATGTTTTACTAATGGTTAGTTCATCTAGTGGATAATAAAATAACCCTCAACCTTTGTAAAAAAACCATGAACCATATATGGTTCTTGATGTAGTTTTCCACCTGTCCACCACTATATCTCTCTTGTATTGGTTTTTCCATAGCTCCAAACTTGAACAGTTGAGTCAATTCATCTTTCTTTATGACTTTTCCATTCCTTCTTGTTTTGAAAATCACAAACACCTTATACTTAAGAAAATCTATATTTTACTTCTATAAGGAAAATTTCCTTCCCAAAGGAAATTTACCCCTACCTTGTTTTCATTATTCATATCCATATTTTTCTTAAGAATAAAAATCAGATTCATATCTAAAACCTCGGAGTCGTATAATACTTAGACATGAAGCATTCTATTTTAGGATCCAAATTATGTATACGAACTGTAATGAAGTTCAACTCCGAATTATGGATACAAACTTCTACTAGTTCGACTCT
This sequence comes from Viscum album, assembly GCA_963277665.1. NCBI lineage: Eukaryota > Viridiplantae > Streptophyta > Magnoliopsida > Santalales > Viscaceae > Viscum > Viscum album. The sequence goes on from OY728132.1 coordinate 2,088,568,114, forward strand.
GAACTTCCACTATTTCGACTCTAAACTTTGTAAGTTCTGGTTCTGAATTCTAGTGAAATCTGGACTCTGAATTTCCTTGAAATTCAGACTCCAGATTTCTACAGAATTCAGGTTCCGAATTCCTAAAAAATAGAATCAGAATATCTTAGTACTATAGACTATGAATTCATTTTCTGAGTAGAGTCCAAACTTTATCTTTGCTTACATTCTGAACTTATATTTACTTTCATTCCGAACTCCAGTTTTGATTACACTTGTTCTAATATAAAACGATGCTGTGCTTTCATTTATTGACTAACCGTTGTTTGAGTGACACATGTACAGGTCCCTCCGAAATTCAAGGAAACATATGACAATTGGAGGAGGGAGCCGACTGTTGGAGCTTCACCTATAAATAGGATCTCATTTGAAAACTTGATAACGACTTTGAAATTGTTGCTTATATTCTGTTGAAGTGATTTATAGAGAGAGAGAGGCTCTTATCAACTCTCAAAGATTCGCGCAGAAAGTTTGAACAACTTGTTCAAACTTTTTCTTGTATAGACTTGCTTCGTGTGACTCTGATTGTTGTTGAATACAATCTAGGGCTTCCGGGGATAGTAAGACCGAGGTTCCAACAACATGAAGTTGAAGGATTCCTTGCTGAGGAAGACCGAGGTTCCAACTACCTGATAGTTGAGGGCTTGTGGGGATAAAAAGATAGACTCCGATCTTCATATCGAGGGCTTACCCTAGTTTGGGTGAGACAGACTTTCACGAAAGTATAAATCAAGGGACCTCTTATCCAGGGTTGTTGGATACCCTTCTCTTTGGGTGAAAAGAGTTATTGCTCGTTACTTTTAGTTTTTACTACATTTTTTTCCACTGTAATTTGTATTGTTAAGGAAATTATAACGTTCTTATAATTCCTTACATTTACTCTGATTTAGTTAGATTCTATATGCTTTAAGGTAGAATCTTAGTTGGTGTAAACTTTTGTAAAGTTTCATTTCCAGAATCACTTTTCCATAATCAAGAAAGTCTTTAGAACTTAGAGGTGTTGTGAATTTTGGTTAAGAAAAATTTCCTTTGGGAAATTTTTAAGTACAATTCACCCCCCTCTTGTATCTGAGAATCTCATTCTTAATTAGATCCTACGATTGGTATTACAGAGTATATCATACTCAGAGTTATACCATCCTAACAATTGGTATCAGAGGATTTAGTTCAATCTGAAATAATCTCATGAATAGATTCAGAAGGAAATTCTCAGAATTACATTTTCTAGATTCGAATTTTTCGAAATCATAGTTCAGATTCACTTTTTACTTATAGAAAAATTTTTCTTGCTCAGAATATTTTCTCTTGTTTACAAACTCATACTACTACTAGGTTTGTGTGCCATGTATTTTATTAAGAATGGAAGGATTAAATATTGGTTCTATTGATAACCTAAATCAAACTAGACCACTAATTTTTGATGGTAATGATTTTGAATATTGGAGAGATCACATGAATACTTTCATTATAAACACTGGGGTTGATAACTTTGTTATGCTTACTAGTGGATATAAAATTCCTGACAAGGAAGTTAGTGCCTTTACGAATCAAGAAAAGCATGAATACCAACTCAACTATAATGTACACAATACTTTGTTTTTTTCAATGACTAGGAACATATATAGCCAAATTTCTTGTATTAAAATAGCTAACTGTATATGGAAGAAACTTGAAGTTACACATTTTGGAACATCTAAAGTGATTGAGACTAGAAGAGCCATGCTCATAGCTGAGTATCATGGTTTTAATTTTCTTTATGAAGAACCAATTTGTAAGGTACAATAGAAAATGATGACTATCATGAATATCTTAAAATATGTGGGAGAGAAAGGTCTAGATGATGAATCTCTTGTTGAAAAAATTATTGACATCATGCTGAATGCGTGGGAATCAAAGAGAACTGTTGTCGATGAAAACAGAAAGGTTACTCAAATTTATCTTGATGAACTATTTGGAACTCTTCTTAAACATGAGAACAAAATGAAGAGAGATGTTGACAACATAAATAAGAAGAATGTGAATGGTAGTTTTGCTTTTACTACAACTTCAAATCACATGAAAGCCAAGAATCCTGAGAGAGTTACTAGATCCAAATCTAAGAAGGTTATTATCCAATCCGAATCTAGTGAGAGTGAAGTCTCAGAAAATGAGTTAGCTAATCTTGCTCGAAGGATGAACAAGATAGCTGGACAGAGAAATTTCCAATCCAAGTATAAGAAGAAGGAAAGGAAAGATAAGAAAGACTCAGATGTCACATGCTGTGAATGAAAGAGAGTTGGACACATAAGACCGGATTGTCCATTTCTTAAAAAGAAACAAAGAAAAGAGAGGCATTATGAAAGGAACATGAAGAAGTTTTACAAAGTTAGAGCTAAGAAAGTTCTGAAAGCTAATGACAACTGGAGTGCCAGTGGTAGTGACTCTTCAGAAGAATCATCAGATTATGAATCTTCAAGATCGAAGAATATTAGTCTAATACCCAGGCTACCCATTGAAAATCATTGTTTGATGGATAAGGTACACAATGCTGAATCCATAACCAATGTTTCTCTAAATGATAATGATATTAAATATTATAGCTCTTCTGATGAATAATATTCTTCTGATGAAGAAAACACTTTACCTACCTATGAAGAAGTTTCTTGGTTTGCCAAAATTCTTGAGAATGAGAACTCAAAACTCATGAAAAGGCTTGATAAGGAAAATTCTAGGAATACTATTCTTACTAAGTAAATATCAGATCTTTCTAAATATCTTGATAAGAAAAATTCTGATTCTGAAAGTATTTCAAAAAATCTTGAGGAAGTAAATTCTGAGAAGAATAAACTTTCTAAAGATCTAGAAAAAGTAATTTCAAATAAAAACGTTTTAGAACCAATCTCTAGCCCAAAGTGATATGTTTTTGAAGACAGGAACTTAGTTATTAAATTCATATCTGAAATATTCTTTTTGAGGAAGTTTTCTTTAAACTTTACCATTGGTAAGGAAAATTTTGATAAAATGTATTCACAAATCCAACCTTGAAGGAATACTTCTGGTTTTGGTTATACTAGTTCCAAACCGATTTTTAGTAACAACTACTTTGTTCCCCAAAGTGCCCCTTTTTTCACAACGTGTCAATGTGGAGGTCACTGGGCAAAGAATTGTTTCTTAAACAAAACCCAATCTTTAGGATTTCATAATTCTTGTTTTCTAAGAAGATGTGGGTACCCAAAATTTTACTTTCTGAAATTTCCGGATCCAAGCAAGTATGGATTCCAAAAACCTACCTTTTTCTTATTTTCTGGAAAATATGGAATGTACCAACAACAACACATGGTACATGGATAGTGGATGTTCCCGATATATGACTTGTAACAAAGACTATTTTAAAAAGATTATCAAAATGAAAGGAGGAAAAGTACATTCAGAGATAATGCCTAGGGAGAAATTATTGGTATATGTAAAATTGTTCTTCTTAGAAAAACATTGATTTCAAATATTTTATTTTTAAAGGGTCTTAATCACAACCTCATCAGCATAAATCAATTTTGGGATGAAGGCTACCTTGTGAATTTTAGGAATGATAAGTTCTTAGTACACAATTCCAAGGAAAATTTATTCTTTCTGCCAATAGGCAAGAGAATGTTTACTCACTTAACTTAGAAGTCCTTAGGAGCCAAGACTTACCCTGACTTAGTACAATGGAAGACCATTCTTGGTTGTGTCATAGAAGGTTAGTACACTGTAACCTTAGGAACTTATGCAAACTTTTTAAGAAAGGTTTAGTTAAGGATCTACCGGATCTTAGATTTGATTCTTCAAAAGTATATGACCCTAGTCAATATGGAAAGAAACATAAATAAATATTTAAATTAGTCGTTGAAGTCTCAACTACTGATGCATTACATCTAGTGCATATGTATCTTTTTGGTCCAACACAAACTGGAAGCATTGGGTGAAAATATTATGTATTTGTTTTAGTTGAAGATTACACTAGATTTAAGTGGGTCTATTTTCTAGCTAAGAAGTCTAAATCTTTTCTTACTTCAAAAGTTTTAGAGCCCATGTTAAAAATGAGAAAAACCATCCACTGAAAACTATTCATAGTGATCATGGAGGAGAATTTCAAAATTCTGATTTTGAATCTTTTTGTAGTAGAAAAGGTTTTACTCACAACTTTTCAGCACCCAGAACACCTCAAATAGAATGGTGTTGTTGAAAGATGAAATATAATTCTTCAAGAGATAACTAGAACCATGTTGAGTGAGTATTTTGTAGCCAACCATTTTTGGGCTGAAGCTGTAAGTAATACTTATTATACTATAAATCGAGTTCTGATTAGACCTTTTCTTAATAAAACTCTCTATGAGTTATGGAATGGTAGAAAACATAGACTTTCCTGATTTAAGGTTTTTGGTTTCAAGGTATTCATTTTGAATACTAAAGATAATTTACACAAATTCGCACCAAAATCTGATGAAGGAATTTTATTAGGTTACTCGACAACTTGTAAGGCTTATAGAGTTTTTAACAAAATCACTTACACTGTTGAAGAAATAGTAAATGTCAAATTTGATGTAACTGATCCTTTTGTTTTTAAACAACCCAAAACTTCATCTTTAGATGTGTTTTCAAAAACTGATTATCATCCTTTGATAGAAAATTCTTCTGATAAGGAAAATGTTCAAGAAGATGCTTCTGAAACATTTACCCCAGAAGATTTCCTATCCTATGTTGATGAACAAGTTTCAAAAAACCCAAATCAGTCGTTTCTAAAGAATCATCTCAATGATATCATCATTGGTGATGTCAATCAACCTATAAGTACTAGAAGTTCCTTATGAAATGAAATAGAACATCAAGCATTCCTTTCTCAACCAAAAAACACTGATGAAGCTTTAGTTGATGATGATTGAATAAAATCCATAACATATGAACTAAATGAATTCGAAAAGAATAAAGTCTGAACCTTGGTTGAAAGACCTAAGGAAACTTCTATCATTGGAGTAAAATGGGTCTTCAGAAATAAGTGTGTTTAAAATGGAGTCATAGTTAAAAATAAAACTAGATTAGTTGCTAAAGGCTACAATCAAAAAGAAGGAATAGACTATGAAGAAACATATTCTCCTGTAGCTAGACTTGAATCTATTCCTATTTTACTTGCCTTTACAGCATTCTTCAATTTCAAACTTTTTTCAAATGGATGTGAAATGTGCTTTCTTTAATGGTCATGTTCAAGAGGATGTTTTTGTTGAACAAACTCCTAGATTTGAAGACAAAAAATATCCTGATCATGTTTTTAGACTTACCAAAGCTCTTTATGGCCTTAAACAAGCACCTCGAGCTTGGTATGATAGACTTACCTGATTTTTTCTTCAAAATAACTATGTTAAGGGAAATGCAAATCCAACCCTTTTTATAAAGAAAGATAAGAAAAATGTTTTTATTGTTCAAATTTATGTTGATGACATTATATTTGGTTCAACTCAGCAATCTCTAACTGATTACTTTGCAGATCTAATGAAATCTGAGTTTGAAATGAGTATGATGGGTGAGTTAACATTTTTCCTTGGTTTTCATATTTCTCAAAAACCAGAAGGAATCTACATATCCCAACATAATTATATTAAAGATCTTCTTAAAAAGTATGGATATGACAATACTAAGATTATTAGTACTCCCATCGGTACCTCAAACACACTTGATCTTGATGATGCTGGGAAACCAGTAGATTAAACATCTTTTAGAGGTATGATAGGAAGTCTACTTTACTTGAAACCTAGTTGACCAGACTTAATGTTTTTAGTATGCTTATGTGAAAGATATCAATCCAATCCTAAGGAATCTCATTTAAAGGAAGTGAAAAGAATTTTTCGCTACCTGAAGGGAACCATGGATTTAGGACTATTTTATACTTCTGGAAATGATTTTGTTTTAAAGAGTTTTTCGGATTCTGACTTTGGTGGATGTAGAATGGTTAGAAAGAGTACATTTGTAAATTATCATTTATTAGGAGATTCATTTTTTTCTTGGTCTTGAAAGAAGCAACACTTAGTAGCACTCTCCACTGGTGAAGATGAATATGTAGCTGTTGGAAGTTTTTTGTGCTCAAGTGTTTTGGATGAAACACACCCTCATAGACTATGGCTTGAGTTTTAATTAGACTCAAATATTGTGTGATAACACAAGTTCCATTTCCCTTAGTAGAAACCCTGCACACCACTCTCATGCAAATCACATAGATATTAGGTATCACTTTCTTAGGGATCACAAACTTAAAGGAGATATCATTCTTCAATTTATCAGAACACAGGATAAACTTGCTGACATTTTCATAAAATATTTACCTTCCGATAGATTTGAATACATTAAATTGAAGTTAGGAATGAGAACCGTGAGGTAATCTTCCTTCATTAACTTCTTGTTGAACCATTCTCCTTACAGTAATAAAATCCTATTCATAGGAGAAGTATATCTGTTATTCAATCATTTCATATTTTTTGTAATGATATTTTCATGATTTTGATAATGATGTTTTTTATATTTTGGAAAGTTTAGTTTTTCAAAAATAATTTCATAATGAAAATTTTCATATTTAGGAATTTTTGTAATGAAATTTTCGGAACTAAATTTTTTGTAATGGATGTTTTGAAACTGATGTCTTCGTAATGGAATTCTTCAGATCTTAAATTTTCATAATGGAAATTTTCGGAACTAAAATTTTTGTAATGAAGTTTTCGTACTGAAAATTTTCGTAACGATGTTTTCGTACTGAAAATTTTTGTAATGAAGTTTTCGTACTGGAAATTTTCCAAATAAAGTTTTCATATTGAAAATTTTCATAATGAAGTTTTAGTACTATGTTTTGTTTCATAGTCAAATTTTCTTCAAGAAGAATATTACCAATTATGAATAAAATTCCTAGCCAATCCAAAAGGTATGACTTCCTTACTTCAGTTTTCATAATCGTTTTTAGTTTCTGGTAGTTTCTTTTTCTTTTAAAATTTCTCGGATTCATTTCTTCTTAAATTTGAATGTTTTCTATTAAAACATCAAAAGATCAGATTCAAGATTTCCTTGCGGGTATGATTTCAACCGTCAGATCAGAACATAGATTTTTTCAACTGTTAGATTGGTTTTGGAAGTTCAAAGGTCACCTCCATCGCCTATATAAAGGGAACCCCCATTTGTGTCCCACATCGATTTCAAATCCTTCTCATGTCGAAGCTCTACCTCACTTCTTAAAGCCCATTCTGAATCTTTCAGTATTCCTCCATTCTGAATGTCTGTAGAAGCCACTTCTCAAGAAATGTCTACTATGAAACCAATCTCATCTTGGTTAGTCTACAAGGAAAGGATGCTCTATCCAAATTTTTTTAGTAAGTATGATTATCTTATTTCTAATAATATCAAGCTTAATGGGTGGGAATATTTCTGCATATCGATGATAGGGGATTAGGATGTTGTTTATACGAATTTTCTTGTAGATTGTTTTGAGACCGTTTCCTTCTATGAAGAAGATGACATAGAAAAATTCCCCTTTAAGAGCTATGGCCAGACTTACAAGCTTTCCTACACCAAGGATGCGAGTTTGGTAGGGCTCTCATATGATGGAGAAGCTAAATTTTTATCCCATAAGCTACCAGATGTGAAAGGAAGTTTCAGCAAAGTTAAGGAATTGGAATTCCTTGGACTCAAAGATGACAAAATAACAAGGATTTCCCATCTCTCCACCAACAATCAAATTCTACAGTTGTGGGTTCAAGGGGTTTTTATTCCAAGAAGAGGAGACATGGATAACTTAAAGAAAAGTGAAATTTACAACATGGATTTCTTGGTAAATCTACGAAAGATCAATCTGATGAGGCACATCCTTATGACGGTTCAAAACATCAAGAATGGAAATTTGAAAGGTCAAATTATTATGTATCCTACTCTTCTCTCCATGATTATTATTCAGTTTCTTGATTATTTCAAGGTTGCTTGAACCTCAAAGACCAGGAATTTCAAGGTGATGCTGATAAGTGATGACACCTTAAAGAGGATGAAAGTTAGTTTTTCAAAAAAGTCAGGACAGTTCTATAATCTACCAGAGGAGGAGGCAGAAGCTATTCTGGAAAATGTGGAGAAAGCTAAGCCAGTGAAGAAGGTTGGTAAGAAGAAAAAATTGAAAGAAGTGTCTGCTGAAGACAAGACCCCTAAAGCTAAGGAAACCCAATCTGAACCTCCCAATATGAAGAAACAGAAAGAAAATCCAGATAATGTGTTCGATAAATGGAGGGAAGATAAGGAGAAAATGAAAGAAGGGGAACCTGAGTTCGGATTGGACCCTGCTGAAGCTAAATCCTTAAGGGAGAAGACTGCTAAATACCTTGAGAAGGTAGAAAAAGAGAATAAGAAGAAGAAGAAATTGTCTAAAGCTAAAGTTGTACAATCTCTTTTTAGAGACATAGAAGTAGCTTTTGAGAATATTCTTGTACCGAAAACTTTCCTTATTGAGCCATTACTGGAGACCCCAAGAAAAAATTTCTTCACTCCGGAAAAGCCTAAAGAAAAATAAGTTGTTTAAAGAGTAGAAGAAGAGGAGGAAGTAGAAGTAGAAGAAGAATTAGAAGAAGAATGTATTGATCTAGATGAATTGATTAAACAAGTTGAGGAATATCAAGAGAAGGAAAACCCATCAGAAAAACAACCACTCCGAACTTATAAGGATGAGTCCTCAAAGATTGTCACTCTGGGAAAGGGAGATGACAAAGATGGAAAGAAAGATGATGATAAGGAAGATGAGAAAGAAAATTAATTATCTGAGGAAGAAAGCTATGAGAAGAACTTTCTTGAAGAATGAGAAGAGAAGGAGAAACTAGATGAAGACAAAATTGTTCAACTATCTGAAAGTGAGAAAGAATCTCATGATGAAGAACCCATTCTGAAATTTTATAAGGGTAAGAAAGTACTTATGGACACCCCAACAAAATATATAATAAGTAAGAATAATGTTTTTGGCCCTTCAAGAAGAAAGATGGTGGAATTGAAGAAGAGCATTAACCTAGAAAGATATTGGATTCAGAGTCATCAGCACTGGGACATGACTTTATTGTTGAGTCTTTGAAGAAATTGGTTGACACAATTTTGATATTTCCTGCAATAGACTCTAGATTCCAGATGCTTCATCACAGCTTAAATCTGAAATTAGAATCTGTATCCATGGTGATGGATAAGTGTGTGAAGATTGAGGCCGAGCATAGAAATTTTCTTATCAATTATGATGTTCATAGAAAATAATGCAGCAAAACAAATCTATAGTCAAAGAACGTCGGTGATGACTTGGAAGAGCTTGATCAATTTCAGAGTGATGTAAATGAATCTTTTGACATCTAGGATGCAAATATGAAGAACCTTCAGGAAAAGCTGACCTATGAGAAAAATACTCGTAGTCAACAAGTGAAGGATCTGAATGGGAAGCTTAATTCTGTTTCTCAAAGCTGGAAAGGGTAAAGAGATCTCTAGATTGAGATCTAAGAAAAGATTGTTAAGAAGGATGAAATTCATAAGGCACAGTCTGAGGCTCTGAAAGCTCAAGATGAAAGGACTAAATCCTTAAAAAAGAAAGCTAAGGAGGACCAGAAAGACTTGAAGAAGCTGAAAACCCTTTTGAATAAGTTAATCCCCAAGGAAAAGGAAGACAAATAGACCAATCCGATTTGTTTTGCATTGGATTTTCCTTTTAAAAATTCTTCCAATTATAACAGAATTGTGGTTGCTTGTTTTCATTGCATGTCTTTACTAATATTTCAGGTACCATATTTCTTTTCCATTCCCTTAAATTCCTTTTGAAAATCACTAAGGGGGAGAAGGAAAAAGAACTCAAAAGGGAAAAAGGAAACATATAAAAGGGAGAATAAAAATTTATAAGTAAAGAAAAACTATCCCTTAGTAAGGGGGAGTTTCTCATTACGTAGTTTTTTATTCTCATGATAATGAAAATTCCATTCTGGAATTCCAGAATACAATACTTAGAGTTCCTAAGCCTAAGGGGGAGTTAGTTGTATTCACCATCATCTATGAACAAAGGGAGATAAGTTTTAATTTCAAAGTCTAAAGAAATTTTTCTAAGTCCTTATATTCTTTTTCGAAAGGTTGTTTGTGCTTTCCAAAAAGTAGAAGATTGTTGAGTCAATAAGGTTTTCTTTATGTCTTTTCCATTCCTTCTTGTTTTGAAAATCACAAACCCCTTATACTTAAGAAAATCTATATTTTACTTCTATAAGGAAAATTTCCTTCCAAAATGAAATTTACCCCTACCTTGTTTTCATTGTTCATATCAATATTTTTCTTATGTATAAAAATCAAATTCATATCTAAAGCCTCGGAACCGTATAATACTTAGACATGAAGAATTCTGTTTTAGGATCCGAATTATGGATATGAACTCTAATGATGTTCAACTCCGAATTATGGATACGAACTTCTACTAGTTCAACTCTGAACTTCTACTAGTCTGAATCTGAAATTTGTAAGTTCTGGTTTTGAATTATAGTGAAATCTAGACTCTAAATTTTCTTGAAATTCAGACTCTAGATTTCTATAGAATTCAGGTTCTGAATTCCTATAAAATAGAATCCGAATATCTTAGTACTATAGACTCCGAATTCATTTTCTGAGTAGACTCTGACTTTATCTTTTCTTACATTCCGAACTTTTATTTACATTCATTCCGAACTCCAGTTTTTCTTACACTTGTTCTAATATAAAACGATGTCATGCCTTCAGTTATAGACTAACCGTTTTTTGAGTGACACATGTATAGGTCCCTCCGAAATTCAAGGAGAAATATGACGGTTGGAGGAGGGAGATGACCGTTGGAGCTTCACCTATAAATAGGAGCTCATTTTAAAACATGATAATGAGTTTGACATTGGTTCTTACATGCTATTGAAGTGCTTTCAAGAGGGAGAGGATCTTATTAACTCTCAAAGATTCTTGAAGAAAGTTCAAACAACTTGTTCAAACTTTGCCTTATGTAGACTTGCTTCGTGCGACTCCGATTGTTGCTGATTACAATCGAGGGCTTACAGGGATAGGAAGACAGAGGTTCTAACACCTTGAAGTTGTGGTATTCCTTGATAAGGAAGACATAGGTGACGACTACCTAATAGTTGAGGTCTTGTGGGGATAACAAGATAAACTCTGATATTCGTATCGAGGGCTTACCCAAGTGTGGGTAAGACAAACTTTCTTGAAAGTATAAATCAAGGGACCTCTTATCCAGGGTTTTTGGATACCCTTCTCTTTGGATTAAAAGAGTTATTGTTTGTTACTTGTAGTTTTTACTACATTGTTTTCCACAGCATTTTGTATTGTTAAGGAAAGTATAACTTTCTCATACTTCATTACTTGTACTTTGATTTAGTTAGATTATATACGCTTTAAGGTAGAATCTTAGTTGGTGTAAACTTTTGTTAAGTTTCATTTCCGTAATCACTTTTTCAGAATCAAGCAAGTCTTTAGAACTTAGAGGTGTTTTGAATTTTGGTTAGGAAAAATTTCCATTGGGAATTTTATAAGTACAATTCACCCCCCTCTTCTATATGAGAATCTCATTCTTATTTCGATCCTATGTTTGGTATTACAGAGTATATCATACTCTGAGCTATACCATCCAAACATGAACCACCTCCACTAACTTGGAAGGTCAATTCATCACATATGATTTTACTCACATGAAAGTGAGGGGAAGGAGTTTACATAAAAGAACCCATGGGGATGAATTCCCTTAAAAAAACAGTGGAGATATGGAGCACATGCCAACAATTTAATTTAATAATAAATTAAATGAAACCAATCATGTACAATGGACTAGTATAGGACCATGATCATCTACACACTTTCAAGAAATTAAACATTTAATAAAACTAGTATTAAATTTGTAATAATTCTTATTTATGATTATTCATGCTCAAATTAATTAATTTTCTTCTATAATTAATCAATTATTTTTTCTTAATTCATATCCAAATTTCATTGAGATTCTCATCTATCATAATTTTATACAAATCAAATAATTTTTTTTAAAATTAACTGTGTAAAATAATAAAATATACCTTGGAGGAAACATAGTGAGTACCCCTTTAAACTACCCAACCTGCATTACACTCATATACTATTTACTCTTGAAACATGTGACCTACACAACTCATCCGATACTTTCATGAAATATATTATCAAATTAATTATTATTCGATTTATAAGATTTTTTTGTCACATGTTATGAATCAATGCATGCTGAGTAAAAACTATAATACGACTCATAGATAATATGAATATCCAAAAATTAGGTAATTAATTAAATATATATATATATATATTAAATTCGATCATATGACATGTCCTATCAACTTAATTACACATGTACATGTTGATAAGGTTTTCATAGTTTAATAAATTAATTTTAATTTTGTTTAATTTGGTAAAAGTAGATGGTGTGTATCTTGGTTCCACACGTCATGTATATTTTCTCACAGTTTATCCATGACACATGCCTAGTGACTCAGCATGTAACCATGACATGTGAAAAGTTGGAGTATAAGGTGTTTACATTATCTACACATAATTTCTTCTCTTACTCTCACAGTCACTAGTCATGTATTCTATATAAGGAGATACACCACCTATCTTTGAATAAATCACTACATGCTCTGTATAAAAGTTACACAATTTTTACTGCAGATGACCATGCACTAGGATGGGCTGCCAATCCAATGTTCCCTTCAACGTATGGGGCTGAGCATTGCCTCGATATGTCATCTATTTCTCAATGGTGAAGAATATCTCTTGAATTTGTTCATCCACTGCACCTTTTCTGTTCGGTTATGGAATTATGTGAAAAACACCTTTCAATGCTGCATCAGTTTTAGTTCTATAGAATCAATGCTTACATCGGCCTTTCTGGAAGAATGCAGTGAGAAAGTGAAATATTTTCTTATTACTGCCACTATTTCTGTTTTTTATTAAATATGTAAGGCTCAGAATAACATCATCTTCAACAACTACCAGCCCTAGTTTCATGAGTTTGTTCTGGATATCCATTATAGCATTAAACTTGCTTCGGTGACACAAACTGAAGTAATGAATAATGATGTTTTTGACCTTGTTCTTTTGAGGACTGTTGGTGTTAGTGGTAGGGAAAGAAAGCCCAGAGTGATGAAGTATATTCGGTGGATCCCACCAATATATGACTGGCTAGAGGGGAAGGTGGATGGGGCGGCCTCCAGTGCACCAGGTCCTACTGGGTGCGGTGGAGTCCGTCGAACCCATCGAGGCATTGTTAAGTGCTGTTTCTTTTACTAAATTCGGATTGTTCAAGCGATTGAAGTGGAGCTATGGGCCATGATAAAGGTGATCAGGTATGAAGTCTATTATGGTTGGAAAAAGGTATGGCTAGAGTTAGACTCATCTGATGCTGTGAAAATTATGAAATATCATTCAAGGAATGTTCCATGGAGGATGTTATCTTCTTGGATTACTTGTCTTAGTCTTGATGAGTCAATATGCCTTGATGTTTCTCATGTCTTTAGAGAAGCAAATCAGGTTGTGGACATCCTTTCCAAAAGGTCTATTTTGGAGGTCAGTTTCAGTTGGTCTTTTATTATACCTAGTTTTTGCACTAGTTTGGTCCATAGTGATAGTATTGGTGTTTTGCACACAAGACTTTGTAAGGCTCACCTTTTCTGAGTTATATTGTATTGTTTAACTTTTTTATATATTAATTTGTTGGGAGCATTATTTCTATCTTTCTCTGAGACCTTTTGGCTATAATTAAACGACCCATGTCTAATAAATGAAGACACCTTGAATTAATTCCAAATTTATTAATGGTTCATTAAATAATAGTACAAGGCTTGTACCTCCAGGCTAACAGTGTGCACTCTTGTGTAATCAAACCAGATTCCACAACACCTCTAGATGAGATCTTAGAATTTTTATCATTAATAAAATTAATTGATTCTACTATATTTATGAGAATCATATATGAACAAGTGGATCTTTAAATTCAGATTAAATAATCATTAAAATGGAAGTGAAAAAGAATTACTTATGTGTATATCAAAAAAAGATATTTAAATAATTATAAATAATTATGTGAGCTTCTCCGATACCACTTGAAGGTTCTAGGTGAAAAATATTTGTGTGAAGGGTCATGCCCAACATTGTTTTTTATGATTGATGATAATTCTATGATTTGCATGATGATAAATTTCATGATCAAAATTATTGAATAAAATAATATAGACAATGGATAAAACACAAAAAACAGAGCACACGATCATCATATATTATACATAATTAATTTAATCAACTAAATAATTAACTTCATTGAAATTATTTCCTCATTATTGGACCTGAAAATGGATATTCGTGGTTCCATCATTGTGTTTTAGGAATTAGGAATACATTCCTTCTAGTGGTGACCCATTCCGGTTTCACAAATCTCTGATCGTCGCTGTAGGAATATATAGGTGCTATAATAAAATATCCTATAAATGTCATCTTTTTTCAATTAATCATTAGAGGAGTCTATTCTAAAGTATTATCATTGATATATCTAGACTTGAGAGTGTAGGGTGTAGTATCATCACTCTCAATTCTTAGGATCATTCTTGGAGAATAAAGCTCTTAAGGGATTTGAGAGGCTTCTACAGATTCATTGTCCACAACAAAACAAATCAATTGATTCTCTTTAAAAATAATATATTTAGGTTTAAACACCTTTAGGGTTAGAAATAAATAATTTCACAAGTGAACATTATTATTTATTTAATCCATGTAGAACCCCATGACCATAATAATAATAATATTATTATTTCTCAACATTCACTAAACTCATGAATTAAAATTAAGGAGTTTTTAATCAAATAATATTCAATATATGTTATTTCTCATAGGACCCTTAAACATAGTAAGCTATCCCTCCATAATTTTTATCAGGACTTGAATATTGAATATCTATTTAAGAAAATAAATATCATTTCATTATTCACTAATAAATAAATATATATTTCATTTACTAAATAATAAATACATATGTATTGAATATTCCGCTCACATTATATTTTCTAGAATAACTAGGGATATAATATATGTGATCAATAAAAAATTAATAATTATTAAATTACATGTAATAATAATATTTAGTCAACTTTTCAAATAATAAATAATAATATAATGTTTAATCGAGAATCTGGATACACTTAGTGTGTGGCCATCTAGGCCTCTTTCTCAGTGGCATTAGGTGAAGCTGCCTAAATTCAAAGGATAACATCTAGAAACATGAAATGGAACCCATAAAGAAAAATTTTAATGCGAGAATGAAATAATATCTCATATAGATCCTAAATATGTAATATAAATCCCTTATCATGATATATATAATCAAGAAGGTTGCATGCTGGTGTCATCAACCTATGTGCTCGTTGTCTTATTCATTGAATTTATCAAAATCAAAATTTCCAACAGAACACCATGACCATGGATTTATAGAGGATATATAATTTACAATAAAGTTATTGAGACATCATCATCACTTAAATAATAGAAGGGATAAATCATTTCTTGCATTATTTATTAATGTAAAATTACTTATCCCACGTCACTGCGAACATATGTCATCATAGTTTTCATCAAGACATAAAATTACTTGAATTGTTATATTCGTTAATAAAAATATTAAATTATCAGGATCAATACACACTTTCATAGATAGGAACATCTAATGACACATATAATATGAGGATTTCCTACCGGTGGGTCTAATTCTCATAATATCTTACACTGCATATTTCCAAGGGAGTACATGATGAGATGGTGCCTCAAATTCATATGATTTTCCCCTAATATCTTATATCATTTATGTCCCTAAAATTATATCATCTGGACATAGAAAATATATTTAATAATTTTATTGTGGAACTTATAGGTTCTCATCATAGTCGGTAACTACTATGACCTTTCAGTGCGACAACTACTCTTAGTACATTATCACATACCATGTCACGTAGTAGAATAATAATGATGAGATAAAGAGTTTATTAATAATAAAAATTTGAATAAAATTTATTATAATGTACACAAAATTTGGTTTTAGGGAACCAACTTCAATACAAACATGATTTTGGTACATGGAATACATTTTTGAATTCCAGACAACCTTCTACTTAGGAGATTCTTTTCAATATACTGCTTCCCTATAGGTTAATAGTTTTTTATCATTATTGAATAATTTTTCACTCAAATCATTGAAAATAAAAACATAACTCTCTAATTACCAAACTAATTTTTTAAACCAATGTAGTTCCTATGACTCAAGAACTTGTTCTTATAATATTTCTTATGGAGTTTATTCCCATACCAACTCTGGTGCATCTGGATCTTCAACCTCATTAAAGTCAATATTTATCACACTATTTCCATTAGAAATATTATCACTCTATTTAAATGTTTTGTGTCTTTACACAATTATTTTTCTATTTGATGGGTTATATATGAAATATACATTAGTTTCTTTATGAAAACATATAAGTTTTCAATTTGTTCCATGTGATGTGATCTTGTCATTAGGTATCACATTGAAAAACACTTCACATCACCATACATGTATATACAATTGTGAAAGTCTCTTTACACACCCTAAATCATATAGATTTTGATTGACCACTTTAGTTGGTTCTTAATTTAGTGCATATTCCCCTATTTAAAAATCACATATCTAAAAGGACAACAGAAGAGATACATGACTCATCATCGATCTCACCATTTTAAGAAATGTGTGATTCCTACTTTTACTAGAAGTATTCCACTAAGGTTAATAAAGAGGATTTGAGTTGGGAGATATACCACACTCCTTCAAATGATCGATAAAATCATTTCTAAGATATTATAAAACATAGTTTAAGTGGATTTTCATAATCTTATTTTGAGGATATCTTTGTAATTTATTATTTATTCCATATAGATAGTAAATGAATATGTATTTTTAAAAAAATTAACACATAATCGTCTCAAAAAATAATCTATTTTCATTAATAATGGATAATCCAATAATGAAAAATTAAATCTTGGTACGGAGGCATCCTCTCATCCCCAAGGATCCTTGATCCCATCCAATAGTTTCTATTTCACAAAATTGTTATATACTTATGAAATTAAATTCACCCCTATTATTTATAACAAAGAATGTCCAAAAAACCTAAAACCTTATCTTTTATGATCAAAATATCAAAAAATTAAATCAAAATCCAAAACAAATAAATAGACCTATCCCTCCCTCCTTTTTTGAAAAAATACAATTTATGACTAGATCCCTGAAATGAAAAGTTACATAGAGGCAGGTTTAGATAGTAAAATGCCAAGTTCATATACATTGTTAGATCAACATATTGAAATGGATACCTAATGAAGATGCAAGAAATATTATTTAGATATATACACCCCATTAGAACCAAAAACAATTATAGTCCACCTAGAAAAAATGGATAATCTTACCTCCATTGAAACCATCATTGATCACTCAATCACCTCCAATAAACACATTAGGATGTAACTAATTATAAGAAATGAGTTTTTGATCCATACATATAGATCAATACCCATCATCACTTTATATTATAAAAAATATAAATATTTCAAATGTTTATGTGTAACTCCATGGCTTTAAAAAAACCTTAGGTGTAGAATATTTCAAAGGTGCTAATTTTTTTTGTTATAGAATTTATTGAAAATAATCTTGTAAGAGATAGTGTAATGATATGAAAACTTAAAAAACAAATAAAATATCTTTACACAATAATATTTCTTAAAATAATCATCATGGTCTACCTCTCTTTGTTTATTTCATACCACCATACAAGTGGCAATGTATTAGACCTTGGGCATGGAGAAAACTATTAAAATCTCGTCTGGTTCCATTTTTCATTTTGATGTTTGATAATAATAATATATTTTAATAAAAATATTATAAAAATTTAAGAAATATACCCCACTATCCTATGAAACCTCTTTTCTTTATTTCTCAATAATATAAAACCCCATAAATCCTTGAATCAATGAAGAGGAACTTATAAAGAGATATGTAAAAAAATATCCGATTAAGCATGAAAACCACCCCATGATTTGCAAAATAATTTCATTTATACATCACTAAAAAGGAATAACTATATCTATTAAAGTTATCAATAAATGTAACAAAGTAACAATATACTCCCTTTGAATCTATTATAAACAGGTTCTATTTATTTTTTATGAATCCATTCGAAAACTTAATTAGCTCATATTGCTTCACTGTTGAAATGTTATTTGTTAATTTTGACTTTCAAACAAGGATTAAATAAATTTAAGGGTATTAAATGGAAAGAGTCAAAACACACATCTTGACATAGATTCAAATTATTTTCATTTACTTAACCAAGAGTGAAGTTTCAAAAATGGGTAAGATCCAAGTCATGTTCATTGTAGTTTACATTTATTATGAATACCATTTTTTTATATTCATGATTATATAAAATATTATTCAAATATTTCATACCATAACATTGTTATGTTAATAAGCTATCTTATTACTTCTCCATTCATTTTTGTTTTAAAAATAACATTCACTTTTTCCTTAAATATTTTTTTTCTTTCTCTAATTAAATTTATTTACATAACCCTTAACATGATTTTATATGTTATTGTTAATTTTCCTTATCTAATATTAATCATATTTTTTTCTTAAAGACCAAATTAATGTAAGAATAATCAGATCTATATTTAAGCCTCAGAACCTTATAGATTTATAGAATCTGAGTCTAACTGTTTTAGACTCTGAATTCTCAGAAATTCTGACTCTGAATTTTTAGAAATTATGACTAAAACATCTAAGAAATTAAAACTCTAAATTCTCATAAATTCTGACTCCGAATTTTTATAAATTCAGACTCTAAAATCTCAGAAAGTAAGACTCTGAATTCTCAAAAATCCTTACTTCAGTTTCTATCTAAAAGTAGAATATGTTTTTATAGAAAACCAGAATCCAAATTTGTATTTTTCCAGACTCCATTTGTATACATATTTAGACTCTGTTTCCTAATATATTTAGAATATGATTATTCATACTTGTTAAAGTTAATTTTATTTCTCAATATATTGTTTCAAATTTATCAGATTATATTTTAGTTAATTTTCTTAAACATAAGAATTTTTTCTTACATGAAACAATGTCATGAAATATATTTCTAACTAACTATTGGTTAAGTGACACCGGTGTAGGTCCCTTTGAAAATCAAGAAAAAATATGACCATTGGAGGAGGATATGATCATTGAGATTTTTTTCCACAAATACCCCCAACCATTTTATGTTTTCAATATATGTTGAAACATATAATGATTACATTCCGTGATGTTGTGAAGTTATTTCTTGAGAGAGATACTGTCATGCCTTGTGAGAAGGCTGTGAACAACTTGTTCAAACTTTGAACAACTTTCCTACTTTCCTTGTACGATTTCAATTGGCTGATCAATTAAGGGATTCTAGGGATAGAAAGAGAGTGGTGAAGAATACCTTAAAGTTCAAGGGCTTGTGAGGATAGCAATACATACTTTGATACTCTTATTGAGGGTGTACCCCGATGTGGGTAAGACATGATTTCATGAAAGTATAAATCAAAGGTCCTTTATCCAAGGTTCTGGATAACCTTCTGTTTGGTTTAAAAGATTCTTTATTACTTTTTCCTTTTACAAGATTTTTATTTCCACTATTTTATGTTACAGTAAGAAATTATAACTTTCTTATCCTTTATTTTACAAGTACTTACTCTTTTATATCAGGATTAATACAACTTCAGGTAGAATATTTCTTTAAGATAAACTTTCTTAAGTTTATTTATGATAGACTTGTTTAAGTTTAGGTTCTTAATAATTGGACCTATGTCCTTATAATTGTACCTTTTTTTATGATCCAAAGAGGTTTTGTTAATTCAACATGTTTAACATTATTAAATATATATTTTCTTAAGGTTAAAAATAAATGTTTTTATAACTTACAATTCACCACCTTTTGTAATGGTGCATCTATATCTATATTTTGATCATACAATTAGTATTTGAGTGGGTCTCTGAAATAATTATACTTAAATATATTTTTTTCTCAAATTTTCTTAACATTACTTGTTTATGTTTTCCTTAGAAACTTTCTTTGTTTTATAAACTTTTTCTACTATTTTTTTGGAAAATATCTTTGGTATTTTCTTTATGAATGGTAGTAATGAACGTTGGTTCTATAGAAAATCTAAATCATACCAGACCACCAATTTATGATGGTAATGATTATGAGTACTGAAGAGATAGGATATAGAATTTTGTTATTAACACTGCAGTGGATAATTTTTTCATGCTCACTAGAGATTACAAGCATCCAGAGAAGGAAATCAGAACCTTCACAAACCGTAAAAAACAAGAATATCAACTAAACTAGAAGGTACCAAATACTATTTTATGTTCCATGATCATGAATATCTATTTTCAAATATCCTCTTGTGAAGCATCCAATAAAATTTTTATGGAACTTGATGTTACACACTTTAGTACTTTAAAAGTTATAGAAACATGAAGAACCATGTTAAGATCTGAATATAATGGTTTTATGTTTATTTATGGAGAACCAGTTTCCAAAGTGAATCCTATATTCAGGAATATCGTCAAAAGTATTCAATCTATGGAAGAGAAATGAATTGATGATGATGTTATTGAGGAAAAGATAGTTAATGTCATGCCCAATGAGTGGGAATATAAAGGAATAACTAGTATTGAAAAAAAGAATGTATTTAACTTTACTTTTGATGATTTATTTAGAAATATTATTCAGAATGAAACAATAATGAAGAAAGATGAAAATTTTAATAAGAAGAATAATGGTAATGGAAGTGTTGATTTCACTACTATTTCTAAATCCATGACTCCACAAAGGGTAACTAGATCTAATGTTAAGAAAGTAGTTGTAGTATCTGAATCCATTTATAGTGATCAATATGAGAATGAACAAGACAATCTTGCTGGAAGGATGAAGATGATTGTGGGAAATAAATAATTTTAATATTGATATAATAAGAAAGAAATAAGGGAATGGAAATATTCTGAAGTAACTTGTTATCAATGAAAAAGGGCTGAACATATCCAACCAGATTGTCCTATGCTCAAGAAAAAATAGATAAAGGACAAGCATTCTGAAAGGAATAGAAAAAATTTATACGAATATAATACTAATAATTCTTGAAGGCTAATGAATCCTAGAGTTATAGTGGTGGTAACTCTTTAGATGAATCCTCAGAGTATTAATCCACTGGCCAGAAGAATATTGGTCTTATAGACGAATTACCTGTTGAAAATCATTATCTTATGGCTAAGGTACACAATGTAGAATCTTCAACCAATATTTATTTAAATGATAATTTCCCAAACAAAGAATATTATAAATCTTCAGATGAATAATTATCCTCATCATAAGATAATACTTTACCATTAATTAATGAAAAATGTAATATCAAAAACAAGTTTTAGAATGAAAATTCAAGAATATATTTTTTAATAAAAGATGTATCAGATCATTCAAAATATCTTGATCAAAAAATTATTGATTTTTAAAATTTTTCATAAAACATTAAGGAAGTTAATTCCAAGAAGGATAAAATTTCTAAAGATCTAGAAAAATTTATTTCAAAGAAAAAGGTTTCTGATAATCACTCAAAACCTAAGACTAATGACTACGAGGATACAAATTTATTCATGAGACAAAAATATGAAATATTTTATTTAAAGATAATTTTGGTCAAATTTCACTTTTGGAAGGAAATAATTTTTTAAAATGTATTCACAACTTCATCCTCTTAGAAATTGTTTTGGATTTGGTTATAATCATTCGAAACATATTTTTTGTCATAACTATTTGGTTCCTCAAAGTGATTCTTTTTTTACTAAGTGTAAATGTGGTGGATATTGGGAGAAAATTTGTTCTTTAAATAAAACCCAATCCTTAAGTTTTAATAAAGATTATTTTTTTAAGAAAAGGTGGATACCTATGATTTTACTTTCTATCAATTCTAGATCCAATAAAGTTTTGATTATGACAGGAAAACAACATAATTTTCTAGAAAAAAGGAAGTACTAACAAAAATACATGGTACATGGACAGTGGATATTCTTGACACGTGACTGGTAACAAAAACTTCTTTGAAATGATTATCTATATTAAAGAAGGAAAAATATATTTTCAAGATAATTCTTAGGGATAAATTATTGGTATAGGTAAATTTGTTTTTATTGGAAAAATTTAATTTCAAATGTTTAATTTGTTAAAGGTCTTAATCACTACCTTATAAGAATAATCTAATTATTTGATGAAGGTTACCTTGTGAATTTTATTAATTATAAATGACTAGTACAAAATTACAAGGAAGAGTTTATTCTCTCTGCCTATAGTCATAAGAATGATTATACACTGAAAATTGTAGATTTTAAGAGCCAAGATCTACCTTTCCTTAGCACAATGGAAGATTAATCTTGGTTATGGAATATATGAATATGAAACTATAACCATAGGAACTTATGAAAATTATCAAAGAAAAGACTTGTTAAGGATTTAATAGACCTTATATTTTATTCCTCAAATGTTTGTGATCCCTATCTCTATAGAAATATAAACTTTATTTCTATTACTGAAAAGAGAGAAACAAATAACATAGATCACTTAGAAGAGAAATTTAAATCACAAGAAGAATTTATCAAATCACTATAACAAAGGATTCAATTTCTCGAGAAGATAAACCTAGAACAAGAAGACTTACTCAAGAAGTACCAAGAAGATCATAAGAAGATAAAGAAGATGAAAGAAATACTTAAGAAGATTTTACCAGAGAATAAGAAGGATGGTTTATTATCTTGAAAAAATGTTGATCTATTGTTGTATAAAAACCTTTACTTAAAATTTTACCTTTTTATTATACTTTGTTTTGAATGTTTCTTTTCTAACCTTTCATGTCAAAATTTTTTTCTCTTCCATTCCTTTTTAAAAATTTAAAAGGGGGAGACAAGTTTTAAAAATAATATAATATTAAGGGGGAGCTGTAATGACCCAGACCCGGCCAGCCACCTGAATAGTGCTGAATGGGTCGGGTGTCCCTACCTTAGGCTCACCTCCCATGAACGCCAAAGGCTGCTGACTAGCAGTGAGGGTCTGAATAGGTATAGTGGGGAGTCAATACCCTCCCGGATGAATAGGAATGGTACTGGTCCGAGCATAAAACTAAAGTATGCAATAGAAACAAATGAATCAGCAGACTCAAACTAGACCCTCATAGAAGAAGCATGCCAAATATCAATAAAACAGCGGAAGAAATATAGAAACAACCACGGTGGAAGGTAAACAGAACAACATGCGGAAGAATACGGGCAACTAAAATAGTAAACAACAAGGCATGCATCGAAAGCAAGTCATACAGCTCAAAATATAACGGTGCCAATATCTAACCAACAGTTGCTACATAATAAGATAAGCATGATGATAAAAAAAGAAAACTAAACAAGGAAACTCCGGCAAGGCACGACCTCAAGGTCTATACCAGTATCCATTTCAACAGCACTAAAGTACATCTCTTGAGGCTGACCCTCCACCTGTACGCAATTTCATAAAGTCTACACGCGTCCCGAAGGGCCCGTGTAGGGTGTGAGACAAGTCTCATTAGGATACCACCCAAGGGTGCGTACCTAATATAAGTGTTTAGGCAGACATGCAATATAATAAAATAGTAAACAGTACAATGCCCAAAGTAAACACAACTTCACTGGCACTCAACAGCCACCAAGAAGTGTCACCTGCTTTGACCAGCTCCGAAACGTTTGA
Organism: Viscum album; assembly: GCA_963277665.1. NCBI lineage: Eukaryota > Viridiplantae > Streptophyta > Magnoliopsida > Santalales > Viscaceae > Viscum > Viscum album. The sequence goes on from OY728132.1 coordinate 2,088,592,059, forward strand.
TCAGTAGCCCGACACCTCGTGCCACCTGACACCATGTGTCTCAAGTACCGACGTGACGAAGGCACGCCCAATTGTCGTAACTGAACTCGGAAGATCCACCTTCCCATGACACAACATCCATAGGAACAACGATACCTGTCCTCAAAAGACAACCGGAGGGACAGCGATGTCTGCCCTCAAATCACGGTGAGCCTCTACCCCCAACCTGACCGCCTCAAAGCTGTCTCCCAAACGCTCCTCACCATCCACGTGGCTTCCTATGGAAGGCAACCCCAAACCAAGTATACCTTACCGCATCTACCAGGTTCCTCTACCCAGCGAGAGGTCGTACCACCTCAACTCGAAGTCTATCTATGTGCACACTACTCAAAAGTACCTGGTGAGCGGTAATCACATAAATAAGTTCCCAAGCCACATCTCCTCCGACAACTCATGTCCCTGTGAACCTGTCGCTCAAGTCTGATGGCCTCGCCATCCACGTAACCCGGGCCAAGCCCAATCCTGACAGTCTGACTGCCTCAAACCGATGTCCGTGATGCCCAATCCCGTTGTAGCAACCACCCAATGTAACCCGAGCCAAAGCCCCAACCTGTGATCCCATCACTGAACAATATACCTGGGCCACGCCCAACACATAAGCAATTCAACACAAGAAAAAAATCACACATTGCATATTCATACTTGGAAGCATCACTTTAACCAGGAAATTACTAAACAGTCAAATCGCACTAACTTGTGCTATCCCAAACCAGCACCCAACTCATTCATAAATTAACAATTAAACTAACAGTTTAATTAGAGACATTCAATGAGCAATATAACACAGCAGTTTAAATAATTGTCCAATTCACACACACTTCGGCACCCCAGCCAAATTTCCCCAAACGAGCAACGACCTCTAACCCGGTCTTGCTCAATCACAACAGGGTTAGAGAATACCCAGAGGCATCCCACAATGCAGATAATTAAACAAAAACAAATAAATAGGGCCTCTCTCAACACCTGACGTCGCGCCCGAAGGTCTCCACCCCCAAAATTCTACAAAAACATGAATGAAGGTATGAACCACCCACCTCATATTCATACGATGACACTCCATTGATTTCAGCCTATGAATCAGACTAAATCGTTGTAGATATGTGTTTCTATAAAATATGGCAATTCCATTTGGAAGGAATCTGTGGAGGAATAGGTGAGGGATCAAGGACGAAGAAGGGTGCGCGTGGTTAGCCTTTCCGATGCGGTCCTACTTCCACCGATGGATCGAATAACAGAGGTCGTACAGGGATTCTAGAAGGGTTTGAGTTTTTTGGGGTTTCTCGGACGAACTATTCATCCAAAGGGAAAGAAGAAGAGGATTCTGGGAATGAGACGCAATGGCGTCTTGGTTGCTCGAATAAAAATAAAGGTACACGGCGTGTATTTCTAAAGTACATGCCCTGTAGTTGTGTTTCTGTACTCTTACTTAAGCAGAGACCAGCACACGGATTGGACCGTGTACACGGTCAACACACGACCAAGGTCTTGGCCGCTACATGGAACAAAGGTACACGGCGTGTCAAGGAAGACTACACGCTATATAGATTGAAATTTATACCTGGGAACCACACGACATCTACTTAGCCTCGCACGGGTAAGGGATACACGACGTGTCTATAAATACACGTCGTGTAGTAAGAAACTACTACACGGTCTTCACACGACATGTACTCGGCGAGCACACAGCCGGTCACTCGGGCAACTCATACGCGACGTGTACTCAAAGTGCACAGTGTGTAGTCTAGAAATTTCTAGGAACTGCCTTGATTTTCCATACTTCTCAAAAACCAGTCAAAAAGTTTAAACAGGGTCGGGATTTGACCCGTTTCTAAAACCCGGGTTCTTACAAACTCCCCACCTTAACGTTTCTCATCCCCAAGCTACCAAACAAAACCATGAGATGGCACCGAACACGCCCATCCCGGTTAAACATCCAGGACTACCCCGGTCTCAAGGTTCTTGCTAAAAATCCAAAAAGGGCTCCCCACCTTTGGAAACGCCTTACCCGGTAACAACAAAACTTAAAGTAAACATGGTTTACTAACCTGTTTTCCGGAAACATAGTCCTCCCATGATGCATCATCACCCCTGCACCTCCTCGGTTCTCATGTGCCGCTTCTAGCACCCAATGTAACTCTCACCACATCGGTGTCCGCCTCTTTGAGGTCCTGCATCTAATAGATGCTCAAATCAAACCTGGTGTCATGCAACTCAAGTAACCCGCATCCACGATGCCCCGATGCCCACGACACCTCATGTAACCTGCATCCTTGATGCTCCTGATGCCGCACATCTCAAATATATAAATAAAATATAAAACTCACCCGATATGATGCCAATCCCACCAACTAGTCTCTAGTCAGTCCACAAGTATCTTGTGCAGCTCGTGCACTCAACTAGACATGCCTCAAGAGGCCATGCAAAAAGAAAGCAAAGAAACTCACAGCCACACCCACGGTCTACCTGCCACCATCATCGGCTCTCTAGCCTGCTCAACCCCTGGCAGCTCCACAGTGTGCACCTGGCCTGAAGCCCGACTGCCTGATGCCTGACCTCCCTGCAGTGCTGCTCCAGTCTCTGGCCATGGACCCTTCACCTAGGTTCTACTATCTCTATCACGTCCCCCCGCATGCAGCTGAACCTCGACTACCCTCTCCTGGTACCGAAATTAAACCATCTCCTGACACCACAGTCTATCCTAGTCCATACCTACCGGATGTCTGAGAAGGCTACCTGCAAAACCTCTCTAGATGCCCGACCTATCCACACACCCGACGCTCCTTCGGGGGCCTATCGCACTGATCCCAAACATGTCATGACCGTCCACACTGAAGGAAAACCACCACTGAACTGCCACGAGGTGGTCTAGCTGAGTCCTTGGCCTGCCCGCCCTGCTGGAACTCATCTCTCCCTCGCTTCCTGCTGTCCGGACCGTCACCTGAAGCTGTCAACCTTCCAAAATGAGATTTCTCTCTCCCATTGCCCTAAGCTATGAGCGCCTGGTTCACCACCTCAGAGAAGGAACCCAGCCTGAAGAAGGTTACCTGAACCCGAATGGCATGTCATAAGCCATCCTCGAAGCACCTCACCCTAGATGCATCATCGCTCACCATACCAGGTGCAAAACGAGACAACTCTGTGAAGGTAGTTGCGTAGTCCATGACGGACATATCTCCCTGCTGAAGACTCAGGAACTCCGGAGCTCTCTCTTCCTTCAGTGTCTCTGGATAGAAATGCTCAAAGAACCTGTCCTCAATGTCCTTCCATGCTAGTCCCTCATGCCTACAAGCCTGAACCTGCACATCCCACCAACGCTTCTCCGGTCCTCTCAGCATGTACGTCGCCAGCTTGACCCTCCATCCTAGAGGCGTCTCGAGCTGCTCGAAGATCATCTGCATACTCTCTATCCAGTTCTCTGCCGCCTGTGGACCTCCCTCACCCTGAAAATCGGTAGGTGCTGCAACTAGAACTCCCGCACCAGACATGCCATAGATGGCTCTGAACCCTGCGCGCCTCTGTCAATCCCCTACAAGACGCATACTAGGCTAGCTCGGAGCTGCTCATCAAGCCACGGTCCGAACACTGCCAAACCCGGCTGCTGCCCTGCCTACACTAGATCCTGAACCTGATCCTGTCCCTGAGCCTGTACCTGCGGCTCATGCTCTGCCTGCACCGGATTTTGAACCTGATCCTACGGTACCATATCCTCTCCTGCCTGTCACTCCATCGTGTCGTGAAGGAGTAACCCACATAATACCATAAATGGCCAGACATCCCATATATATATATAACAATATATTCTACACAGATAAGGAAAGCAGTAAAAGGCAGTACATAACAACTACCCTTACCCCCCCTCACCGCAACCCATGCCCCACGGCATCCCGGCCTCATAGCCTTTTTACCCGCCCTCAACAGAGCCAAGTATCAATAGTACCTCAGGCCATGCCTGTCCTGACAACCAACGTTGCCTCAATCTCAGCGATCAAGTCACCCAATCCTGATAGTTACACTGCCTCAACCATAGTACCTGTCTGCTCTCATAAGAGCCAGACCCAAAATCAGGCAACATGCAATTCTACAAAATACAAAGCATGGCATATACATTGCAATAAACAAGAAATTCTATCAGGTGTTTCACCTATTCACATTTCAAAGCATACATAGCATGGAAATTGATTATAATCATATGGTATTATCACTTCACAAAGCATAAGAGCTGTTATGAAATTGAAATACCCTAGAAATGTGCCTATCAAAATCCATGCAAACAAAACTTGCCATACCGGACATGGTTTTCATATCATAATCTGTAACATCACACAACAAGTGAGCCACCGAGGTGGAAATCATATCAACTGTAATCTGAGAAAAAAGCAAACAGTAATTACCACTCATGGCAACTAGGTCCATCCCTCGTACCTGGGGCTGCAGGCACACAAGTTCAAGCTAGAAACCCAGTTCTAGTAACAACCTATCTCCAATCTACCATAACCCAAATAGTAAAAACAGCATAAATAAAAGAGAAGTCTCAAACTCATTAGTAGCCAGCAAAGTGATGCTACTAAATCCTTGTCAAAAACTCCTCTGATACCACTTTGTAACAACCCGGACTTGGCCAGTCACCCGAACAGTGCTGAATGGGTCGAGTGTCACTACCTTAGGTGCACCTCCCCTAAATGCCAAAGGCTGCCGACTAGCAGTGAGGGACTGAATAGGTATAGTGGGGAGGCTATACCCTCCTAGAGGAAAAGTAATGGTACTGGTCTGAGTATAAAACTAAAGTATGCAGCGGAAACAAATGACTCAGCAGACTCGAACCAGAACCACAAAGAAAAATCATATCAAATATCAATAAACCAGGGGAAGCAATATAGAAACAACCACAGCGGAAGGTAAACAGAACAACATGCTGATAAATACAAGCAACTACTATACTAAACAACAAGGCATGCATCGAACGCAAGTCATACAGCTCAAAATATAATGGCTCCAATGGCTAACCAACAGTTTCTACATAACAAGATAAGCATGCTGATAATAATAAAAAAAGAAAACTAAACAAGGTAACTACAGCAAGGCACAACCTCAAGGCCAATGCCAGTCTCCATGCCAACAACACTAAAGTCCAGCTCCTGAGTCTGACCCTCCACTTACACGCAATTTCATAAAGCCTACACACGTCCCGAGGGGCCCATGTATGGTGTGAGACAAGTCTCAGTAGGATACCACACAAGGGTTCATACCTAATATAAGTGTTTAGGCAATCATGCTATATAAGAAAATAGTAAACAGTACAATTCCCAAAGTAAACACAACTTCAATGGCGCTCAGCAGCCACCAGGAAGTGTCACCTGCTTCGGCCAGCACTGGAATGTCTGATCAGTAGCCCGACACCTCGTGCCACCTGACACCATGTGTCTCAAGTACCGACGTCCCTAAGGCATGCCCAACTGTCATAACCGAACTCGGAAGCTCCACCTTCCCATGGCACAACATCCATAGGAACAAAGATACCTATCCTTAAAAGATAACTGGAGGGACAGTGATGTCTGCCCTCAAATCACGATGATCCTCTGCCCCCAACCTGACCGCCTCAAAGCTGTCTCCCGAAGGCTTCTCACCTTCCACATGGCTTCCTATGGCAAGCAACCCCAAAACAAGTATACGTAACCGCATCTACCAGGGGCCTCTACCTAGTGAGTGGCCGTACCACCTCAACTCAGAGTCTATCTGTGTGCACACTACTCAAAAGTACCTGGTGAGTGGTAATCACCTAAATAAGTTCCCAAGCCACACCACCTCTGACACCTTGGGTCCCAGCGAACCTGTCGCTCAATTTTGATGGCCTCTCCATCCAAGTAACCCAGGCGAAGCCCAATCCTGATAGTATGACTGCCTCAAATTGACGTCTGTGATGCCCAATCCAGTGGTAGCAACCACCCAATGTAACCCAAGCCAAAGCCCCAACCTGTGATCCCATCACTCAACAATATACCCGGGCCACGCCCAACACAAAAGCAGTTCAACACAGGAAAAATCACACATTGCATATTCATACTTGGAATCATCACTTTAACTAGGAAATTACTAAACATTCAAATCGCACTAACTTGTGCTATCCCAAACCAGCACCCAACTCATTCATAAATTACCAATTAAACTAACAGTTTAATTCGAGACATTCAATGAGCAGTATAACACAACAGTTTAAACAATGGTCTAATTCCCACACACTTCAGCACCCCGACCGAATTGCCCTAAATGATCAACGACCTCTAACCCGGTCTCGCTCAATCACAACAGGGTTAGGGAATACCCAGAGGCAACTCACAATGCAGATAATTAAACAAAAACAAATAAATAGGGCCTCGCTCAAAACCCGACATCGCGCCTGAAGGTCGCAACCCCCAATAGTCTACGAAAACACGAAAGAAGGTATGATCCACCCTCCTCATATTAGTATGATGACACTCCTTTTATTTCAGCCTCTGAATTGGACTGAATTGCAGTAGATCTGTATTTCCGTCAAATCCGGAAATTCTGTTCAGATGGGATCTGCAGAGGAATAGGTGAGGTATCAGTGACGAAGAAGGGTGTGCGGGGTTAGCCTTTCCGATGCGGTCCCGCTGCCACTGGCGGATCGAAGAACGGAGGTCGTACATGGATTCTGGAAGGGTTTGAGTTTTTCTGGGTTTCTCGAACGAACTGTTCGTCCAAAGGGAAAGAGGAAGAGGATTCTGGGGATGAGACATGATGACGTCTCGATCGCTTGAATAAAAATAAAAGTACACAGCGTGTATTTCAAATGTACATGCCGTGTAGTTGTGTTATCATACTCCGACTTAAGCGGAGTCCTGCACATGGCTGGGACTGTGTACACGATCAACACATGGCCATGGTCTCGGCCGCTACATGGAACAAAGGTACATGACATGTCAAGAAAGACTACACACCGTGTAGATTGAAATTTATACCTGGGCACCACACGACATGCACTTGGCCTCGCACAGGTAAGGGATACATGACGTGTCTATAAATACACGTCGTGTAGTAAGAAACTTCTACACGGTCTTCACACGGCATGTACTCGGCGAGCACACAGCCAGTCACTCGGGTAACTCATACACGGCGTGTCCTCAAAGTACATGGTGTGTAGTCTAGAAATTTCCAGAAACCGCCCAGATTTTCCAGGCTTCTCAAAAACTAGTCAAGAAGTTTAAACATGGTCGGGATTTAACCCGTTTCTAAAAACCCGGGTTCTTACAGGAGCATACTCAAAAGAATAATTTTCATAATAAAGGAGCATCTTAATATTAATGTAAACTTTCTTATGAAAAGTAAATCTATTTTCAAGACAACTTCTTATGCCAAAGAATACAATCCTTATGGTGAAAAAACTCGGGGGGGGGGGGGGGGGGTAATTGTATTCACTAATCCCACAAACATAAGGGAGACATGTTTTTATTTAAATATTTCTATTCTTAATATTCTTTTTTGAAAAGAGGATTGTGATTTCTATAAAGGGGGAAATTTCTAAGTCAATAAGTTATCTTATGACTTCTCCATTCCTTTATGTTTTTAAAATCCCAAACACATTATCCTTAAAGATTATTTTATTTCTCTAGGAAAATTTATTTACTTAAACCTTAACATAATTTTATATATTATGCTTAATGTTCCTTATATAAGCTTAATCATATTTTTTCTTGAAGGAAGAATTACCTTAAGAATAATCATATCCTTACATAAAGCTCTGAACCTTAAAGTTTCTTAAAATCTAAGTCTCACTATTTTTAGACTCCCAATTCATAGAAATTGTGAATCTAATTTATCAGAAATTATGATTCTGAATTATAATAAATTATAACTCTGAATTCTCAGAAATTATGAATCTGAATTATCAAAAATCTAGACTCTAAATTATCAAAAATTCTGACATTGAATTCTCATAAATTCTAAATATGAATTCTCAGAAATTCTAACCCCGAATTCTTAGAAATTCTGACTCAGAATTGTTAGAAATTCCGACTCTGGTTTCTATAAAAAATCAGACTCCGTTTTTATCCAAAACTTGCATATGAATTTGTATTTTTTTCAGAGTCCATTTGTGTACATATTTATACTCCATTTCCCATTATATTTAGAATCCGATTATTGATACTTGTTAAAGATAATTTTTATTCTTAATATATTGTTCCAACTTTATCAGATTCTAGTTTTCTTATGTTTCTTAATCATAATAATGATTTCTTATATAAAACTATGTCATTCAATATATTTCTAAATAATTGTTGGTTACGGGACACATTTATAATTACCTCTGAAATTCAAGGAAAAATATAACCATTAGAGGAGGAGATGACCATTGAGATTTTTGCTTATAAATACCCCCAAAAATTTGAAATTCTCAATATATTTTGACACATATAGAGATTAAATTATGTGATGTTGTGAAGTGATTTCTAGAGAGAGACTCTAATTCCTTGTGCGAATGTTGTTAACAACTTTTTCAAGCTGTGAACAACTTGTTCAGCCTGCCTAGTGCGATTCCTATTGTCTAATCAATCAAGGTATTTTGAGGTTATGAAGATTGAGGTGATGACTACGTTAATGTTAGAGGGATTGAGGGGAGAGGAAGATAGAATCCAATACTCTTATCAAGGGCTTACTCTAGTGTGGGTAAGATAGACTTTCATTTATGTATAAATGAAGGGACCTTTATCTGAGGTTGTTAGATACCCTTCCCTTTGGGTTAAAGTATTCATTGTTACTTGTTCCTTTTACAAGTTTATTATTTATGATGTTTTAATTTACAATTTGAAATTATAACTTTCTTATACTTTCTTCTACTCATACTTACACTTGTATATTATATTCTATATGCTTTAAGGTAGAATCTCTCTTTCTGATAATATTGATTATGTTTCTTTAGGATAAACTTGTTTAAGTTTATATTCTTTATAATTAGATATTGGACCTTGTAATTATCCCATTGTTTAAGAACCAAAGAGGGTTTGTCAATTCACCTTTTTTAACTTTTTCATAGAAAGATTTTATTATAGTTAAAAATGAAAGTTTGTAGACTTACAATTCACCCCTACTTGTAATTGTGCATCTACATCTATATTTTGAACCTAAAAACATATGTTGTTATTAAAAAAGGGACAAATATTATTTGAAAACATGAAATAAAACCTATTTATATCTAAAATCTATAAAGATATAATTTTCTAGAAACTGGAGGAACATAATAATATTTTTATAGTACAAGAACCATTCCAATTGGTAATGTGAGGTTAAATAATTCAATTTCTAATGATATCAGTTTTTCTCCATTAGTTTCTTATAGATCCACTAAACCCTTTTCTATCCCCTTGAATTTACTTAATTCTTATAATTGAATATATTTTTTTGAGCCCCAATTTATATTCAACACCAACATTATAGAAATATAAAAATTTCATTCAATAAAAAATATACCTAATGTTATGTCCTTTTCTTTTCATTTCTTCCCAATGATTCAATTTTTCATCAAGTAACTCTTTTTCCACATGAAAATCATATGACAACTTACTCATTTCTCACCATTAGAGTATTTGTCTTCTTAAAATATAATATACTAGATATTTTTTGAGTTTTACTTATTCCTTGTAATCATAGACTTTCCCTTCCCTTTCTAAGTGGAATAAACAACTTTATATTATTCATGTAATTATTGTTAATGAATGATGAGAATATGGACTATAGATATGAGAGTATGAGATATAAGGATAATTACTTATTTAACATGAATACCAATGACTCTATTCACTTAATATATTTAATAATATTGAGTATATAAGAGCTGTTGGAACTGAGCGTGCAGTAAATGCCCCAAACATGTGGGTTTTTTAATATTTTCCACTGAAGATGGACGTAAAATTGTCAACGTCAGTGAAAAGAAACCTGGTCTTAGTCAAGGACCACACGTGAAGTATTTTAAGCACAAAAATAATCTTTAAAGTACCTGGTTAAATTTCTTAGTCGCCCATGATGTCTTATTATCATTGGTGATAACTACTTGAAGAATCCAAAGTCGAATTCCTCTTGATCATCCACACATGCATCAGGGAATCTGCGAGAGTGTCATTCATCTTAATCCGAGTGCAAGCGCGGAATACCGATGATGCCTTTGATGCTCCAATGATCATCACTTCGCTTCAGTAGTGATGCCTGAGAGAGTGCTCGATCTGATCTTCTCAGATCCATAGCCTCTCTCTCTAGAAAATGGGAGAGAAGAAAAGAAAGAGAATCTCTATGAATTATTCTTTAAAAAATCCACTCCTCTTCTATTTATAGTGGTTAATTAAGATACCAAGTATAGCCTTGATGACCCTGAATAATTAACACACTATCAATGACATTTTATGACTACAAAATTGATTCATAAATATTACTTTCACTAACTTTTAATATAGTAAATTATATTACATGATAATAATTGAGTCATTAAATCGACTCGTCATTCCAATAAATATTAATTGAACCTTGAATAATATAATATTCGTCAATTAATATTTTTCAAGTATTTACTTAATACTCATAAAGACATTTAATAAATAAATTTAGTACTCATTTTTCAAAACTTGTATAATACAAATTTAATTATTTCATTGGTGATTTTTTTTCCTTGGAAAAATTCTGAACCCCAGTAGTGGGGCCCACCATGTCGAAAAATTTTATTCAATAGAATAGGGAAGATTATTGAATATGCTATTCTGTGTGACCATCTAGGACTTTGTCTCGATAGTAGTGAATAATATTATTAGACCAAGAGAAGGATCTAGTAACCCACCATGGCCCCTACAGAGATGAGGATTGTCACAGCAGCGACAACCAACCTATGGACATGTACTATGTAATATAATCTCATTGTCTTTAATATCTCATAAAGAAAGAGGCACTAACATGTCATCTCCCATATCTTTCTTTATTGATTTTTGATTTAATAGGATGGATTTACCATTGGATGCCATGACCATGGTCTTAAAAATGTACTGCCATCCATATCAACATGGCCTGAGATATATTTCTTCCATAACCTGGAAGAGACAAATACTTTCTTGACCATTCCACCAATGTTATTCCACCAACGACGTACCCAACACAAAATACCTCGCCATGACTTCATTGCCATGGTTTTCGTCTTGCATCACAGTACGCAATCAAACGAAATAATTTGGCAATGATATCTTTTCAGGAAACCATTACAAATGATCATAGATAAGAACATCCAATGACACCCAAGACATGTGGTGTTCCTATTGGCTGGTCAGTCCTCATGATCTCACTACATGAGATCCCCAAGTGTGAACTTCAGGAGAAGAAGTCTCAATGCTTATGAGCCCTCAACACCTAATAGTAAAACATCTACTATGTCTAGTCAGTAAGATGTATCTATACCACAGAATATATATTTTAGATTAATGTCATAGTATCTCGAGTCTCTCATTATATCTTGGGAACTACTATAACCTCTTGATAAGATAATTAATCTTTATAAATTACCATTTCCATAGTGGTCAAAGAAAATTCCACACTATAATGGTAAGAAGATATCATGCATAGTTAACTGTATATATGATATGGTAATTAAAAGCACCGAATAATTGGGTCTAGGTAACCCACTATTTCAACACTCCCACTTTCACTAGAGAGAAATTTATAACCAAAATTGTTATATACTAACATGATGAACATCATGTCTCTATTGAGTAATAGCTTTAGCTATTGGTTATGCCATAGTTCCACCGTGTGGCAATTCAGCTATAGCGACCTCATCTCCTAGAGTAAAACTTCTCAAGAGATGGTATCCGGAGTATATCCTTTTTGTTCACTATCATTACTTGACATATTTCCAAGTAAGGATATCAAATTTTTCATTATGATAAGTGTGATTCCAATAATTGTAACAAATCGTTGTGTTTATCTGCTTCTTAGCTGTCTTAGAAGCTGCAACATACTCGGTCTTTGTAGGTATGGCTACCATTGACTGATATGAGCTTGACTCACTCATCATCTTTAGACAAACTGTGATAGTAGATCTCTTGATCTATGGAAGACTAGTTTGTCTCCCAAAAACTAGTATTCTTTCTTCTCCACTTATCAGGTACATATAATTTGTACTTTTTGAAGTACAATTAGATAGTTCTGACCGCATCCCTTCAATTACTATAGGATATAATTGATATTTTTCAAATTGTAAAATATACCATGGAAATATCAGTTGTTGTATATATTATGGCATACGTTATTGATCCATTAATTCAATATATGAATTTCAACTCAACACGTTTCCATTCGCATGTCTCAGACATGTCAACATGGAGAGATTATGCCCTGTGGCATAGGTAACAATTCATCTCTTGAATTGTTCCAACTTGTATTTTTTAATACAATGCCACTTTATGTATGATTGACTAGGACCAAGAAACCTATAAATCTACCTCAGTAGATGGTGTTTCCTAGAACATAGGTTTCTACTTTAATTCAATAACTATAGAATAAATTTCATCTTGGTCTTAATTAACTTAGAGACCAATTTATGTTTCCATATATTGCTAAACATATTTCTTCTAGGGAAACATTGGTGCTCCCACTAACCTCTGGTAGACACATGTAAATCATTTGCTGCAAATGTATATTCTATGATCATGTTGCTTACTTTAATCCTAAACTAAATTTTAGTAACTTGAAACCCATTTTATCATTTTGTGACATGACCATCCATTTGTGGGCTTGTCTTATAGAAACCACCCACGATCAGACGTCATGGCATCCAATGCTAAATAATTTGATCATAGATATTAACTATGATTAGTAAATTTTTTACAAATTTAGGCATAATGACTTGGTGAAACCAATTGAGCCTTATTGGTACTGTGCTTGTACCATCCCTGTATCATCTCACTTGAATAACCACCACAATATTCAAATTAATGAGACCCTTTTCACTTTGATAAATGGAATCCATTAATTGAATTTTAGTAGGTCTTATCAATTTTAGCAAATTTTCATACAATGCTTACTTGTAGGAAATATTATTCAAATTGAATAATAGATCACTGACCATGGTGAATATAAAAACCATCACCATGGTTTTATTCTTCCTATATAGTATGTGTCATTGGAACATACTCTGTTCCACATGCGCTTGTGGAACTAGTTCCTATACCAACTATTTATGCATCTCTATCATTGACTAAAACACAAGTCAATATAGCTCCCACTATCTCTAATAGATATTTTTACACTATTAGATAAATACAGTCTACAACTTGACTAAATATTTTCTATTATAGTGATTTATGTAATGTTTTATGAAACCCTTAGGATAATTACCTTAGATTCACAATGTGTTTATCTTGATGAACATTTTTTTGTATTCGAACAAACTACTTGCATCCAAACACATGTCCTTATGACATAATGGATTTACATGATACTATTACTCGTATGATATCCATTTGTCATTACAGTTGGAATATGGTGGTGGGATATCACCATTATTTGCAAATCATTTCATGTAATATAATGGAAGTTTCCACTAGTTGCAACATTGATATTACTCACATTAAAATTATGATGTATAATATATGCAGGTAGGAATTGATTCACGCTACATGTTTGTTGGTCAATGTTGATATGTAATACTTAATCATCAATCCTCCTCATTAACATCAATTTCGTGAGGTTGATAAGGTAATGTGCATTTTGGAATTACTCCCAACAACATTATCATGATTGATGAATGCTTGATCGAGATATTCTTCGGTATCCCAACCCAAAGAAACTCATATCTCCTAACCATGCATATACTTCACTATATTATTCCTTAATTACTCAAATGAATCTTATGAAGAATATATACCTCTAGATTATACATGGAATAGTTCACTCTCTCTTGTTGAACTATTTCCAAAATCTTTGTGACATACCTTTATTTATAAAGGCTCCTTTTTCCAAACTAAAGATGTCGATAGCACCAAAAGTATTTAGTTGTGCCGAGCCTAAATACCATACATGGTATATTCATGAAGTCCACTTTTAGTTTTACATGACAAAAAACTATCTTGTCACAACTGGGTATAAGTCTTTCATATATATTCATCATTAATTGCCTATGATTCATGTATTTCTGAACTAGTGATTGAGTTTACCAAAACAACATTCATTCAAAAACCTAAAAGAAGGTCTCCTTGCATCCAAGGAAACATGATATTAATGTTTGTGGTTATACATAATTATAGTTTAACACAAATCTTTCACTTGGTAATTAAGAAGTCGTGTACTTCCCACCACTGGCCCAGGTATCACACTTTCGTAGCCACTTGGAGAATACACCTGACTTCTAGTAATGTTTCTATTCTTACTTGGTTATTGTATTTAAATACACATATGTAAAAAAGAATATAGTATTACATACCCAAGTAGTAAAAGGAAACATTACATTGATGAATATTCCTAATGTAGAAGAAGAAACTTTCTCCTTAAAATTAGTTTATTGATTTTAAAATTTCATTGTATTATTTTATAAAATGCAATGAAATAAACTTTGTTAATACCTTATGAATTGAAGGATGCCATGAATGTTTCTTTAGAATTAAATTCATTTGACCTTTACACATTGTCTTTCAATTTGTTCTCCATAAGAATCAAAGATAAAACTGTCATTGAATTCTTATTCACTTGGAGAACCTTACCTTTAATTGTAAAGAAACATTTACTCAATACTATTTCATTTTTTGAAAAAAAACAAAACTTGGGTAATGGTGTTGAAAATGATATGATAAATGGATACTTTAAAAGATCATGATAAATCTATCAATTTATACATGCTGGTGTAAGATCACCTTATTCATATCATTGCTTCTATTTCTCCTTGCAAACATCTCAGAGATGAGACTTCATGTTATTTCATCCATGTCCTGGTGTAGCGACTACAATTGATAGCAGCTGTTGATGAAATCATAATTATATAACTGTCATATTCGTTGTACATTAGTCTCCTGTAATAAATTTTCAACCTCACTTCTGGAATTACTTTAACCATGTTGGGGACCCTAACACCTTGAGTTTCCTATATCATAGTACTATGCGCACGTGCCTATACTATTCATGGATACTCATGTCAGTGTTTACTTTGTCCAATATTTATCATAGTTTAAACATGTTGTATAACATGCCATTTTCCTAAAAAAGTGAATTTTAGAAGAAGAGTGCCTTTTATCTGGTTACTGGTTTAGAATTTGTTTTTGATTAATTACTTAAATCATGTAATGTCTCCAACTATTTTATCGGATTCTAGGAACCCTCTATGCTAGAATCGGAATACTCCACCGCTTAAGTATTCTAGGTGCAAGGATCCCAGAATCACCCCTTATATTCTACAAGCTATGGCTATGCCACTACATGGAGGGTTTGAGGTAGGCTTTTAGATGGCCGACCGCTTTAACACGTAGTTCCTTGATTTGTTGAGTGATTTCCCAACTTCTTAAAGTCAATACATGATTTACTCAACACTTGCCTAAAAATTAAAACAAACTAGATATGGAAATTTTTTTTACTGCAATTTTAGTTAAGTCAACCCATCAATCATATAAGAACCCCCCGATAGTAAGATGCACTCTTAGCTATGGCATGACCGACACCTCAAATAGATGGTTTTGTCTAAATTTGAATGAAGAAAGGCAGTTAGGGCTTAATATATATTTTTTAGGGTTTTATTATTTTTAATGTGTTGAAAGAAATTATTTTATATTTTTTATAAGCACGTACTATGTGATCAAACTCACAACTTATCATGCAAGAAATAGAAATTTCATTACATAACATGTTCATTTTATCTTGTAGGCTTGTTTATTATTATTCTATGTGTGCGTGAAACAATCTACACATTCACAAAATAATAAACCATGCATAAATAAAATGAACACCTAATCATGAGCCGATCCTAATAGTTGATCCGTTGAGTGAATAACAGACCAACTAAAACCCTAGGGGTAAGTACCTTTAGTCATGTGGCTTGCAACGTGAACAACAATGTATTCCCTTCTAATGCAACCAACTACTGTCTAGTGCATAGTTGTCACATGGCGCGAATTGTGTCACACCACATCTGGTCATTATAAAACTATTCTCGCATGCATGAGAGTGGTTCTCGAGGTATAAAACACAACTCTGAGAATGGGCATGCAAGCCCTTATACATATAATGACATTGAGACGATACACATATCACCTTTTATTTATATAAAAATAATTATTACAAAATTTCATGCAATAATTAAATAAAAAATCAAATAAATGGCACCAGACATACATCAATTGGTCTCCATATTATGATCAGATTACACATTAACATGCATACAAAAAAAAGGTAGAATAAAATAAAACTTTCAATAAAATAAATATTGAGGGAATTTAATGGAATTTAAAACATCACTCTTGTTTTTAATTCAATTTAACTTCATTTGTTCCCAATTAAATAATTTAATTTTAAAACTAAAAATTAAATTAATTAATTAGTCTCATAATTAAATTAATTACACCGCATTAAATATTTTTTATTTAATAATCATAATTAATTTTTAATTAATTTAATTAGCACCTGTCATTAAATTAACTATTTTAAATTAATTTTTTATTATTTTAAAATATATGAGCCCATTAAAATTCAAGCAGGTACATTCTGGGACGAGATGGTCCTCCCACTCCCATTCTGGGCTGGGATGACCCTCCTGAACTTATTACAGGGAAAAGTGAGTTACCTACCTGCTAAGAAGACTGGGTTACAGTAGGAACGAGACAAATATGTGGCGGTGTGGGAAGCCAAAAAGCGGTGGTGCGTGCCACACTGGGTGTTCGAAAGAGGGGTGATCTATGTGGAGGAAGCCGGTGGCCTTTAGCATGGATGTATTTAGACTGGGGTGCCGAACAGAGTTGGATAGCTGAGTATGGAGGGGAGCCAGCCGGTAGGGCCGCTGCTGGCTCTGATAGGGAGAAGGCTGAAGGACTAGGGCAGAAGGGCTGGTACCATGACCTGAGCAGTGAAGCATGACCGAGGATGCTTTGGGAAAGACCACCAGGGAAGAGGGGCCTCAATGCTAGCCAGAGAGCGCTAGATGGGGCCACTGCTATGCCTGGTCCGGGAGAGTTGCGCCGAGGAGGCCCCTGAAGTAGTGCCCTATTGGAGGAAGTCTCCATGAGGGAGACAGAGAGGGAGGTAAACCTCCATACTGGTCAGCCATGATAGAGTGGTGAAAGAGGCTGTGGGCCACTACCCCTAGTGCAGGAGTCGCTCGCACATAGGGAGCCGCACTAGGGGAGCCGTTCTGGAGATTCGGGCACCGCCTGGGAGGGGGTTGGCTAGGGTCGACGCATCACCTGGTTTGAGAGAGTAGGTATGACCAGGGTGCACTACCATGGTTGCAGGGAGGGAGGGAGTGGCCTCTGACAAGGAGGCCGAGCAGGGAAGGCAACTGCAAGGTGGCCTGGTGCGGCACTGGCCGCTCCACAGGACAAAGAGGTGGTTGCCCTTCGGGGCTGCTGCGGTAGGGAGACGGGGGGGCCGGTGACCCCCACCCCCAACAAACATTTTTTCTCATGACCTTCACATGATGTTCATCACCCTCCCCCATTTTGTTTATTTTTTTTCTTAAAACCTTGACTTGCTTTGCAGGTCACTTTTTCACCCTTTTTTTCGTGTGACATGCAAAAGCAGGTCTTCTCCCCCTTTTTTTATAAACATAACCCATTAGGGTCATCTCCCCCTTTTTAAATAATTTTATTAAAATTATATAGGTTTAGGAAAGTAATAATATTGTTATTATATTAAAATATTATTATAATAAAATTTTCATAATAATCAAATTATTATTACAATGAAATAATAATAATAATAATAATTATGAAAACTCACTGAAAAAACTATTCCAGGGAAACAAGGGATTTGGATCAATGAAACTGAGGTTCATAGATCTAAAACCTCATATGTATTAACCATTGTTAAATCAGAAGTATATACTCCAGATGACTACAGAATGGTCATCTAATGTCAGATTAACACACGGTCTGCAACGTTGGGACAATATCGATGCCATCGTTATAACTTAATGAAAATTTAATTTTTCTTGTCTTAAAATCAACACATTCTCTCTTAGATAACACTTTTTTGAACTAGGCGTGCAACGGAAGACCCAAACGTGTGGGTTTTTAAAAAATTTCCACCGACGATAGACATAAACTTGTCGACATCAGTGAACAGCAGCCTAGTCTTAGCTAAGGACCACACATGAAGGATTTTAAGCACAAAAATATACCATAAAGTACCTGGTTTAATTTCTAAGCCGCACCCAACATCTCCTCATCGTTGGCGATTACTGCTCTAGGAATCTGAAGTTGAATTCCACTAAATCATCCACACACGCTTCATGGAATCCGAAGGAGCTCCCTTCGTTGTAACCTGAGTGATAGCGCAGAATATTGATGATGCCTTTTATGCCTCAATGATCGCCGCATTGCTTCGCTAGTGATGCCTTAGAGAGTGCTCGATCCGAGCTTCTAGTATCCAGAACCTCTCTCTCTAGAACATGGGAGAGAAGAGAAGAGAGAGAATCTCCATGAATTTTTCTTGGAAAAATCCACTCCTCTTCTTTATATAGTGATTAATTAAGATACCCGGTATAGACTTGCTAGGTCCAAATACTTAACGCACTATCAATGACATTTTATGACTACTAAACTGAGTCATAAATATTATTATCACTCACTTGTAATAAATTAAAATATATTACGTGATAATAATTGATTCATTAACTCGACTTGTCATTCCCATAAATATTAATTGAACCTTGAATAATTTAATATTACTCAATTAATATTTTTCATGTATTCACTTAAAACATGTAAATAAATTTAATAAATAAATTTAATAATCATTATTCTAAACTTTAATAATATGAATTTACTTATTGCATTGGTGACCGTTTTTCCTTAGACAAATCCCGATCCCCAGTGGTGGGGACCACCATGTCCAAAACACATATTCCACTAAATAGAGAATATTCTTGAATACACTATTGTGTGTGACTCTGTTGGCCCTTATCTCGACAACAGTGAATAGTATTCACAGACCAAGAGTGGGATCTTGAAACCAATCATTTCTCCTGAAGAGATAAGGATTGTCACAGCAGCGACAACCAACCTACGAAAACATACTGTGTAATATAGTCTCTTTGTTTTTAATATCTCATAAAGTAGGATGCACTCTCATTTCATCACCCTTATCTTGCTTTATTGTTTCTTGATTTAACTAGATGATTTTTCCTTCTACTGCAATGGCCATGGTCATATAAAGGTATTGCTATCCATATCAACATGGCCTGCGATATATTACTTCAATAACCTCGAAGCGACAAATTCTTTCTTGACCATTCAACCAATGCTATACCACCAACGTCATACCCAACAAAAACTACCTTACCATGACTTCATTTCCATGGTTTTCATCTTGCATAAAAGTATGAAATCAAACAAAATACATTAGTAATGATATCAATCCCGGAAACCATTACACATGATCGTAGATCAGAACATCCAATGACACTCGAAACATGTGATGTTCCTATTGGCGGGTCAGTCCTCATGATCTCACTACTTAATATCACCAAGTGAGAACTTCATGAGAAGAATTATCAGTGCTTATGAGTCCCCAACACCTGATAGTCAAACATATACTGTGTCCAGTCAGTAAGATGTATCTAAACCAAATAACATATATTTAAGATTAATTTCTTAGTATCTCAAGGTTATCATTATATCTTGGGAACTGCTATGACCTATTGATACTAAAATTAACCTTTGGACATTACAATTTCAATAGTGGATATCGAAAATTCTGAACTATAAAGGTAATAAGACATTATGTATAGCTAACGGTATACACGATATGGTAATCAAAAACACAGAATAGTTGGTTTTAGGGAACCCACTATTTCAAGAAGAGCAATATTGGTTTCCCTCTATTAACATGAACAAAAATAGTGTTCTATATATCACATAACTATCCTACCTCTCTCTCTCCAAATTTAAATCTTAGAGATGATACAATATTTTAACTACTTCATTTTATTTATGAATTTATTATAGTTTAGTAAACATGAAAGATAATATGATTCATTGGATATCTAATTCATCATCAATGTGTCTCCTGTAGGCCTATTTGTCTGCTTTACTCACCACAAGAGGAGGCTTAGTGGGAATTAGGGACATAAATATGTAAAACTTAATCTCTTGGAATATAACCTTATTTAGACTCCTATACTAATCCTGTAAGTTACTATGAGTCAAGATATTCTATTTTTATCATATAGATCAACATAAAACTGAATTAGTGGGGTTACTTAATATTTTATCTACAATAACTAATATTTTTAGATTAATAATTTTATCTCTTATACTTATAACTTATACATTATTGATTTATTATCATTTAATGTCTTATATTATTTTATTAAAATCCAAAAAATCATCAACTATTGAATCCATAATATCCGTTCACTTGAATATTATACGGGTTAAAGATGGTTAATTCTCTCTTTGTAGACCAAGTTATGGCTACACCACTACTTAAATAGTATTAATATAGGCTTTTATTTTATCAACTCCATTTAATCTCAATCCCTTGATTTGTTGAGTTGATTTAAAACTATTACAAATATTAAACTTTTATTTGCACAAAAATTTGGCACTAAGCTAGGCATGACTATTTATTTGTTGAAATTTTTTGTTAAATGAACCCACCACCCTTATATGAACAACCCTATAGTAGGAGGCGTCCTAAAAAATGACTAAAAAGTACACTAACCTATTGTGTCATTCAAATGTAGGTGATAAAAGGAGTTTGTGAATTATTATTACTTTAATGGGTTTAAAATATATTTTATTCACATATACAATGAAATCAAATTATATTTATCAATATTTTTAATTATACTCTGTGATCCCTTTCACAAAAAATTACAACGCATACATAGAAATAATTTTTTGATTTTTTTTTCATTGAATACTTCTTAACTATCATATATGATCATATATCATATTTGTATTCACATAATAAACAATTAAACTTGTATTATAAACACAACTATATAATGTCTTGATCAAAAAATATATACTATTTGTTGATTCATTGAGAAAAAGATGTATCGATGAAGTCCCTAAGGGAAATCATTGATTTATAAAATAAGTTGATTTATAGATCCCATATTTATCGAATATATTATCTCCTTCCTAGATCCATTCTAATTATCTCCTCAAAACACATCATCATAGGATTATCCATTTTTATACATGTATAATCACATGTGAGTTAGGGGAAATTTGGATGCATGTTTACAAACAATAATCCAATGTAGACACATATATCCTTATACATTATAATGGTAGAGGGAAGATTAGTAGAATGTTAAAAAATATTAATTGATAATTAATTATTACAAAAAATTACTTATTATAATTGTTAAAATTACATAGTACTAAACCCAGAAAATAAGAGTCAATCAAAACTCATGATTTATCCAAAAGCACACACACTTTATAAAATAATTAAAAAAATAAAATTATTCTAAAGGGAATTTTTAAGGAATTAAAATAACATTAATAGATGTTTAATTCATTAGTGACACGTCCCAAGGTTCTAAAAAGGATTTTGAAAAATTACATATATTTTAAATTTTTTTCTGAATTATTTCATATTTTAATGATTTTTCTTCCTTAAAATAATTACAGAGGATAATTTGGGCACATAATAGACCTGGATGAGGCGATTAAGTTAGGCTAGGCCTAGACCAACTTGTAGTTGGTTAGGTGGGATCTGAATGATCATATGGAATCCATATTTAAAAAAATTTATAAATACTTATGAAAGGTTATGGTCAGCGAGATAGTGTAGTTACCCTTTGTTAGTAGCGTGACATGTTGGTAGAGTAGGAAGGTGTCTTAACTACCTACTATTTTTTTTATTTATTTTATATGATGTGTGATGAAACTTCACATCCCACCCCACCTTGATGTGTGTACAACACATGATGGCTAATCTTCCTTCCTAATTTTTCCTTCTTCTCTGAATGGTTATATCTCAAAAATACATTATATATTTTTAAATCATTCTTGTTTTGGGACTATATTGAAGTCCTATACCTGAATTTTAGAAAATTTCAATAAGATTCTTGACATAAATTGTTTAAAACCTCTTTGATACTAGATGAAGTAATCTGGGAATATTAGAAGTGTTAAAAACTAATATTTATAAATTTTTTGGATTGGAACATTGTTATAACATAAGATACAATATAAAAGATCATAGATTCTAAAATTAATCAAATAAATCTATATTTAAGTATGAAAAAATTAACAAAATGACACCATATTTATTTATGTGATACCAACATAGTATACTCATCACTAGTGTGTCATGGATTGAATGATGAAAGCGAGGACATCTCTAGTTTATCTACTAATTCTCTACAAAGTATCGAGTTTTTTTTTTCAATTATGATGTTCTATAAAAAATATCAAAGTTATTTATGATGTTCTTATGTTCATAAGAAGAATGCAAGATCAATACTAGAGGTAGAATCAATATGATCTTATTCTTCCTTTCTATTTCTCACTCTAGAGATTACTAGTGTATATATAATAGGATAAAATTAATGAAAAGTGATTCTTATAATAGTATTGGGTCTAAAGTGAGTTTAAAAATCTCAGTTAAATATTATTTATTTTTGAAACAATCCTTAAATAATGTTCACATATTAAACCAAACCCTTTCCCCACTTAAAACATAGTTAAATAATCATAAGTGTCAAAACTATTCCATCACATAATTTTAACACAATTACATGTCATGTGATAAAAAATGAACCATTAAATTTTCTTATTACTCTCAATAATGTTTCAAAACTAGGAATAAAATTTATACATTAAAAAATTTATTTCCATATATATTTTTATTATTGAGATTTAAATAAATTTTGGATATATTGAGATATAAATTTAATTATTGTTATTCCAAATTTAAATAATATTTAAATAAATTATTCATACATTTAATTACACTTCATCACACTCATACATTCATTATCCCATATATGAGGGACCATTTCATCCAAAAATTGGATTCATTAAAATTAGTGAAACTTATCAATATAATTTTTGTGTGAA
Source organism: Viscum album (assembly GCA_963277665.1). Classification (NCBI taxonomy): domain Eukaryota; kingdom Viridiplantae; phylum Streptophyta; class Magnoliopsida; order Santalales; family Viscaceae; genus Viscum; species Viscum album. The sequence continues at coordinate 2,088,615,362 of OY728132.1, forward strand.
ACTTTAGTCCCATATATTAATATTAGTGAGTCTTACTTAGAGACTAAGAGAAGTAAGTAGTAACATTTTATGGTCTCTAAATATAAAATTTATAACTGTAGTAACCTATCCTATAAACACTCACAATATAATATAATCCCTCAATATAGTGATATATTATATATAAGTATACATACTTTCATTACTATCTTTTCATTATTTGTTTATTTTTTATTTGACCACATTGGATATAATTTATTTTACTACCATGAATGCCTATTTAATTGAGTAATTTCCATTTGATTAAAGGGTCCATAGAATTATTATTCTTATACATGAATGTGATAATTCTTATCTTGATCATTTATTCAATTTCATTCCATTTTTTATGCCCTTGATGAGAGTTACTTTTCCAAACAAATAACTTCTTTTGTTTTTTATCATGCATCAAAGTATGTGATTCATGGTATACCTTAATAATTATTTAATATTTAGAGATAGATACTGATTCTCATAGATAGGAACAAGCAATAACCCTTAAACCATGTGGTGTTTCTATTAGATGATTGTTCCTCGATATCTCATTTACATGAGATCACCAAGTGAAAACTTCATGAGAAGAAGTCTCAATACTTATGAGCCCCAAAAAACAAGTAGTTAGACACCATATACATTCAATAAAATTGATATATCAGGACCACATGAGATTTTTTTACATTATAGTTATATCATAATTACGTTCCCACCATATCTAGGAAATGTTATAAATTTTTAATTGGTATGTTATATATGAATATTACTAAATATAGTTTATATAGAAGTAATAGAACTATAATGTTAAGATAAATACATGTATATATTAAGTTGTAGACTTGGTATGGTAATTGAAAATATAAAAGTGTGAGTTGGTAATAGTATACCCACTATCATAACATTGATGAACTATTTGACCAATTAAAGGGTGAAATGTAGTTTTCTAAGATCCAACTGAAATAATTATCACATCAACCTCATGTGAAGAAAGAAAGTATACTTAATACAACATTTTAATGTAGATAGAACCAATATGAGTATTTGGTTTTGACTATTGGTATTACCAATACTAAATCTAGTTTTATAGCTTTTTTTAATCATATATTTCTTCAATACACTGATTTTTATGGAATTTATAAATGAAATATTTATATATTAAAACTTTTAATCATATCATAACATAAATTTACAGTTCATTTTCGAACATTATGATAAAATTGAATTTATTAAAATTTCTCTATATATTAATTTTAGATATAGGAGTTTAAATTCCATAGAAGTTTTCTTTCATAAAAATAAATATATAAAACCATTGGATAAAATTAGTTGCTGTGTCATAAGAAGAAAAAAATAATCTATTTTTTGTATCTAATTTTTTTGACTAACAAAGTATTATCAATTAATTTTACATGATATCTACTTATTAGATTGATTGACAGATCTATACTCAATATGTATAGAGTTATTTTAGTAGACTCCTAAATGTCATATATTTTCAAATAAGCTCATGTATTGGTTTAATTCCACACTCGTATTCATATTTCCTAAAATGGGTGATTGGGTTTTCATGTATTATTGTGATTTTATTATGGGTTTTGGATGTATTTTGATATAGGTTAATCACATGGTAATATATGGACTACTTCAGTTAAGAATGCATTAAAACCCTTAAGTTGATCTTGATCTTGAAATTGTTGTATATTCTTTTAAAATTGGGCATCACTACCCATATAAATAAAATTTATAGTGTATACAGATCCAAAGTGTTTGATGTATATATTTTATTAGTATGATCTGAACATGAAAAAAAATTTATGGATGGAGTGAATTTAAACTATCAATCTCAATCTAACTAATACATTGGTAATGGAAATATGGTATTCAATTAATTAAGCTATAAATATCTTTAAATTGATGTTAATCAAGATAAGGATGAATGAAAACCTATGATAATTCCAAAATAATTGTGTTTGTATATTGTTGAATATAATAAAGCCATTGTGTTATTGAGTAGGGTGTTCACCCAAACCTTAGAGTATAGGGTGATGGAGACCCATCTATCTAATTATGAATGTGTTTCGAGGAGGGATTCTCTAAATGTTAGAAATACCATAGATGGAATGTATAAAGTGTTTTAAGAGACATTGTATTTTCATAATCATCTGGTTATTAATTCCACTTTATAAGAAGATATTTTGAAGGAATTAAGAAATTATAATTGGATTTTTCACCATAGTAATATATATATATATAATCACTTGAAATAAAAAATTTAGTGGCTCGGAATAAATAAAGTGGTTTTTAGTTATTTAATGATACAACATTTCTATTAGAAATTAAAAGAGGATTATAAATTCCCAATAATTATACTGAAACTATCACATTTTCCATTTTTCAAATGAGGTCCAATTTTGATATAATTGTTTATAAAATATATAAATATTTCTTCGAAATATTATTCTATTTAGGAGATCATGGATAAAATCACAAAATTATATGATTTTATATCAATTCAAGATAATCATTAAATAGGGAAATCAAAAGTCATTAATCCATTGAATGTGAATGGTTTACATGATATCCCAATATTTATTATATTAAATTGGGGTCATGATTTTTATACTATATTTTTTAAAGACTTATAGTAGGTTTTGGGTAAAAATTTAAATTTAATCATTACTTACCATCATTAAATGGATATATATACTAGAAAAAATATATAGATTTTGTAGGATATACATGTCATAGGTTTTGGATGATCATGGAGGACATATTCTAATGGTTTAATTAACAAGTTATAAAGGATTCATATTTTCCCCTTTAGAACACTTTATGAGAGACCATGTTGATCACTAATTTTTTGGGAAATTAAGTGAATATTCTCTATATAGATCAATTAACTTGAGAATATTAATAATATTCAACTGATTTAGTAAAAAATGGGTATTGCATAGATCCAAAAGAAACTCTTATGGTGAACATCATCAATTTTCTTTTGAGTTTTTCTTTATTGGATATCATAAATTTATATGAGTATTTCTTAGGTTGGTACACCAATATATTTGTAAGAAAAATAAGTTATTACCTCAATATCTAGGACAATTTTATATTTTTTTTATCATATTAGGGAATTCTAATATAATTGCCATTTATAAATTTGATAAAATGTTATCCTTGATATGTCCCATTTATAAATTTGATTAAATGTTATCCATCCTCCCAGCTTATTTCTCATAAACAAACTCTCTATGAAAAAGAATGTTTATAACACCAATAAACCCAAAAATTATATATAGAAATATCTAAAATGATCACACGTTTTTTAAAATTTTGAAAATAGGATTTCGATCTATGTTTAAGTGGATATATTCACCTTATAATGATTGATTCCTTTTCCAAGGTAGGTTTTACACAAAAAAATAAAAAATAACTTTAACTATTTTTAAAAAAAAATTGAAACATCTTCAAAACTATTTACAATATTTTTTAAAACAAATCATATGTATTTAAATATTTTTTAAATTATTATTGATATATTATTTTATTTGAATATTCCATCTATAATGCATGAATGTGAAAACCCATATTATTTGGGTGGTTTAATTTATTTAAATTTTTATTACTTGATTGACTAATTAGGTGTTTTCAAAGTTAAGGTAATATTTAGAGAATTATTGGGAAGGGCATGGATGTGATATTTGGTAGGGGTTTTTTTTGTTATATGATCACTAGGTACCTAGGGGTTAGGTACTAGGAACCCATTATCCTCCTGTTGGGTGGGTAGAGGTTGGTGTCACCGACACTAACTAGTCGATGGTCCCACATTGAGTACTCGATAGAGGGTGAACTTATTTTTTATATTTTGGGTATGAATTATAAATTTTCTTGTTTTTTATGTTTCATAAGTGTGATCCTTATGGATTTTTGGGAATCAAATTTATGAACTCTTCAATATTACCTACTTTCCCTCATCCCGTTCTTTTGGGTTTACATAACATTACACATTTGATATGATTAGTTGTTTGAATGTTTAAGTGATCCTATTATAGTAGTGTTGTGGAAAGTCTACCATTTAATCTTCATAATTAATATTTTTATTTCATTTAAAAATAAATTAATAGAAAATATTTATTTTTCTATTGATTATCTATGTTTTTTGGGATCAGTGTTTATTTATCCTTCATAAACTTTAGGATAGGTATAGTTTAGATATTCACCATGTGAAACCTTATTTTCTATTATATTTTCAAGTGTTATGATGGTAGCAACATGAGTTGGTGTGAGTTAATATAGAAATAATTCTATTCTAAAATAAATTATTTATAATTAATTTTTTTAAGTTTCACTAGTTAAATTTATTTCTTTATTATTCCATGAACTATAATCTACTTCTATGTCTTTGTTGAGATTTTTTACTTTTATTTATTATCATATTATATTATCTATATCCATAGTGATGAACTTTTAAAAATGTTAGTATAGGGGCAGCGTCATTGAAAAGTTTATATATAGTTTATTTGGATGTGTGAACTATTGGATGTTTTTTTATATCATTATATTCATTGGATATTTGTTTAAATTATTTTATACTTGTGTTATATTGATACTTTATCTATTTACACTCTTATAAATGATTCATAAATGGTTAATTTACTCATTATATAGGATATCCAAAATGGTTATTTTCTATTATATTGACGATCCATAGTTAAATATTCCTAGAATGTTTCAAGGAACGTATGGTTGGTTTCCATAATAGTTGTATAGGACATGGGAAAATGTTTCTCAAAGATAATGCATTTAAGGTTAAACCTTATTGTTTGGATATCTAAACTTATAAATATTTTTTCATTATTAGATTCCACTATATTTTTCTACTTATAGATGAACTTACATTTACGATAGATTTGTATGGGTCATGTGTTGACCCCGTACTGGAATACAGAGCACCATAAATATTATTTTGACTTTTATTTATCAAATAATGAATTTTGATTTTTATTCCATTATATGGAATAAAACTCATGTATAAACTAATCATATGAATGAAAATAAATATCAATTATTTTATTTCCTTAAAATATATAATTAAAATTGGAGTAGTAAAAGATACTATAATAGTAATATAATTACAACCGAATAATAAAATACAAGTAAATAAAAAAATATTGTAAAATTTAAATACTCTTTCGTATAGTATCCTATGAGAATCATATCACCGAGTATAAATATATAAAAAATGAAAAAAATAAATACATTGAAAATATTTTGAGGAATTAAATAAGATGATTTATTTTTGAAATGTAAATAATGTTTCATATGAGAATGGAAAAATTAAATTTATTCATTAAATGACCATTGAATATACGACCATTAGATATATAGTAATTTGGTATACAAATATCTTATGGATATATTAAATTTTTTATAGATGAAATGTAATCCACATTCAAAATTTAAAAACTCATTATAAATTATATATTTTACATATATAAAAGAATATGTGTAAGCCATTAACTAACAATGAAATTATAAGGAATAAAAATGTGTCCATTCATTCTAAAATAAATAGTTTTATTCGAATTTTTTATTAAACATTATGTGTTTTTAATTAAAAATTAAATTTCTTATAGTAAAAGTTTTAATTTTATTATCTAGATTTCCAAATTGGAATTAGGAAAAAAAATTAGTTGAGGTTTATATGATATATTTTTAGTAAAAAAATAATTATGGTAGAAAATAAATAATTGAATTAAAACAGAGTGAAATTTGAAAAATTACATGATATAAATTTTATAAAAATAATTTATATATATATATATATTCTATAAGAAATTTTTTATATTAAGTAGTCAATTTTATTAATTTAAAAAATATTCACTTATCTATCTTACCTAACTCACTTAACTCTCATGTGATTTCATGTTTCCCCATCACCAACTTCATGATTCTAAAGAAATGTTCCTAATTTTCATATATAAAAGGAATTGAGCTCTTTACATTCTAAAAAAATCAATTTTATACCCTATCTATACTAAAATTTATTAACTAAGAGTTATTTCTCATGTTTTGAATCCCTTAGTCTCTTGAAGAATTCTAAATGACTTCAAAATAAAGAAGGATTGTAGCTGAGGAATCAATTTGTTAAAAATAGAAAACATTATCTTCAATTCTTATTTTATTTATCTTTTTACTCTATATATTCCCAATTATGATTTATAAATTTAATAAAACTAAATTAAATTCAATATATTTCAATAATAATGGTATATTAATGAATTTTTTTTATCCATTCATTTTTATAGCATGTTCTTGTTTAGTTAAGTTGAAGAAACTACATGAACGATGTTTTCCTATTTTGTAAATTAAAATTATGAAGGGTTAAAAAAACAAAAACATTGAATATTTGTGGTATATAATATGAATTGAATATATTAATTTGATTATTTAATTTTAAATATCAAATGAATCTTCTACATAAATTAACTCTTCAAGGATGGTAGAATTACCTGAAATTAGTGAGTTAGGATTTTTTCTTTGTAAAATGTATCCATATATACCATAAAATGATCATGAAACATTATAAATGACTGTTTAACTATTATTCCAATAATTTGAATATTTTTTAGGTGATGAAATATTGAATAAGTAATATGAAAGAGTATGATATAAAGAAACAATCATGTAAATATTGGAACCAATAACATCCAATCATCAAAATAAACCATGAATAAATAATATTTTAAAAATAAATGAACATATATGATTAATATAAAAGTTAATATATATGAATAATTTTTTGAAATATATGATTTCTGATTTTTATTTGACTATACATGAGGTTAGAAAAAACTTGTGTGAGTTAGAAGTTAAGGCAAGGGTTTTCCCATTGATTGTTTATCTTTTGGGTTGAAATTCACTCTTATTACCCATTATTAATTTATATCCCATTTTCTACCCTATTTATATCAAATAATATCTCTATAATATTTTGTTGGATATTATTTCTTTTTAATGTCTCTTTATGTTGATTATTAATATTTTATGTAGATTATTGAGGCAATTTTCTTTAATTAAGTTATGTTTTTTATTTAAATGCATTACGCTTAGATTAATTATATTCTACCATTATATATTAATATATTGTATTTCGTATTGTTTTCAATATATTTAAATTTCCAAATCAGAATTTTATTTTTATTAATTCTTACCTCATAAAATATCTTATTATAAGTAAATTTTAATTGTCTTTTTTATTAAATATTTCACGTACATATCTATATTATTTTATACCATAAATCATTATTTTTATTATTTTTAAATTTAAATTTGTTTTATATTATTAACCTCACATATTTTACATTAATTACATTTTTACTGTCTTCTAATCCTTATTTTTTTCTATTTAGATAATCAACTTTTAAACTGGGTTATTATATAAACTTGATACATCCAAAATGCCCCGAGTATATGGCATAAAGTCATAGTAGCATAATTTTTTTTAGATATTAGAATCTTGAAACACCCCCCATTACCACTTCTTGTTATTTATACCTTTTTCATCATTGATGATATATTTGGATTATTTCCTCTCCCCACATAGAGGTTGGTTAGACCTAAACCCATTGGTTGTTTCATTGACCCTCAGGGACCTGTACAATCACTTCATTGGTGACTTTCGACTACTCTATATCATTCCTCAATATTGAGGATTCTCTTATATACACATTCATGAATATATGGCCTTGGAGGACCAGTGGCATGATTGACAATAATGGCCTGAAGGCCAAAAAATACGGCTCAAAGGCCCAAATCAGTTTAATAATAAGATTATTACATTTCCTTGGTATTGTACCTATACTTATATAATACTACTATAATAGTTTGATAATTTTTTCACATCAAGATTTGTTCCTAGGGGTTTTATAAAGGATAATATATGTTTAAAAAATAATCATTTATTTCATAAAATTTCAAATATTATATTCCAAGATTATTTTTTCTCTATTTAAGGTTCCTTTACTTGGATTTTTTAGTAAAATATATATTTTGAAGTCTTTATGTTACTTTTTAAAAATTATATTAAGGGTAATCGATATATTTTTTAAGGAAATAATTACTTCAATCTTAAGAAAACAGTTTTCATGAATTATGTTCAATTTTATTCTCTATTATCATCATTTTTTTAAATGAAATATTTTATATTTCATGTTTTAATCATTATTCATTTTTTAATAATTATTTTTTTATGAAAAGAGTCTTTCATTTTCCTTGAAAATTAAATTTTATATATTTATTTCAATATTTCATAAAAACTACTAAAGAAATACTCTATTTATTATTTTATAATTTAATAAATTTATCTAAAATATTGTTTTATCTACGTCTACAATCATTTATATTACATCCTTTTAAAATATATATAATAACAATTTAGGATTAAAGAGATATCATCAGCGGGGGGGGGGGGGGTAATCAACGATCAATACTAGTTTTATATTTATTTTGAACTAATATTCCCCACCTATTAGGATGTAGTGATGATTTATGTAACACACACAAACAAACAACAACACAAAGGATAAAATAGATTAACAAGGTTCAAATCTCAATGAGATATGGCTACCACTTTGTGTGATATGGATTCTCCCAGGATTACAATACCCACTAAAATCATCATGTGATGAAAAAAATCCTGATATATACTTGGAACTTATGTTTTCATGTATCTCGACTATGATTCGGTGTATACCACACACAAGTGAATCCCAAAATTTATAATGATAAATGTTTTGGTAATAACTGAAAATTATTCAAACAAATAGACACCTTATAAGTTATTTAGTGTAATAAAATCTTTTAATTCCACTCCACTATCAATATAATTAACTAGAGAAAATATTTCTTGAAATATACGCAGGAAAAAATATGTTTCTTCACTTTGTATGTATAATACATGCACAAAAATACTTCAATCTTATTTTTAATCTAATTTTATTATTAACATTTAGATAATAATAGAATAATAACTTTATATAATATATCTATAAATACATTACCTTATTATTCTCTACACACTTACCTTCTTCTTAGATAATCCACTCTCTTCCAAATTGGAACAATAGTCTAACCTTCAAGTACATAATATTTTGAATTTTAATTTTAAATTCAAATCCCCTTATAGAATTAGAATCCTTAGATAATCTCTATATTATTATTAACCATTAAATTTGTATTTATAGTAAAAATATACTTGAATAGAAACAAAATTTTAATATTAATCCAAGTCAACATTACTAGTAGAACTGCCCAGATAATCCAGGTAAAAAAGTTTTACGGCGTGGTCAAGTGCATTATAGAATAGTCTATTTATTTTCAGTGGTTTTATCCAAACATACATGCAAGAATTTAGCGTGGAATTGGTGTTATGAGATGGATTTCATAAAATAAATCGTGACACCAAAAACAATCTAGGTCACCTATTTGGTGAGTTATATTATTTTCATTATAGTGTAGTCTTCCATAATTTCATATGACTATGAATTTTGAAATTGGTTAGGGTTTAGAGGTCATAAATTCTCTAGACACACTGTATTTTAGTGTAATGTGTATTATTGAATGTACCTTCACTATGACATGTAGTTCCTAGATTTTCTTGATCCACTGAGGTTGAACAAACCTCTTATATGGCATGGTCCTCCTTATTTGATGAAGAGAACTCTGACTGGGTCTAAACTATATCATTGCCACTTATACTGCGATGTAAGGCCCTCTAGACCATATTCCAATCCAAATTTAATTTTAGATTCCCCATATCATGAGAACCTCTTCTATAACATAGTCTGACTCAATGTTAGCTGACTACGGTGTGGATATCAGTTACGGTGTTCAACATCTTCTCCAATCTTCTTCTATAGCACAATACCATACTTCGCAGCATGAAACTCCTTTTATAGATTCATTTATTTTTATTGTATCAGGAACTAATTCCATGATTTATTCAAAATTGGATCAAGTATCATGTGAATTTACATAAAATATTATCTATATATGAACAAAAAAATCAGACACACTCAATCATACCCTATTCACCAATTCCTCAACCTCACTGATCACACCAATCATCTCGTCACCTATTTGCCTCAATAATATCCCCATTTGGTTTTTTTGTCAACCAAGGAATATAAATCTTTATGAAACTCTTAAAACGTATAAATGGATCACCATCCAATAATTTTGAGTCTGTGTGAGTGGTATTAGTATAGGAAACAAGATAATTGAAAAAATAATACCATGTTGTGAATACGATAGTGATATATAAGAATATTCCTTCACCCAAAACATTAAATATTTAAAATGAATTTCATTAAGACATTAATGATATTTTCAAATCTAAAATATTTCTGAAACCAATTACCATAAAATATTAGAAAAATCAATCCTTGCTAAAATTATTTTTTACCTATTTTAAAAAATCTCTCTAAATATATGCTTCTCCCAAAGAAAAAGACACATATCAATGAATAATCCATGCACATTATTTAATTTCCCTTTGAAAAAAAAATAGAAATATAAAAATAAAATAATTACTTATGTTATTTTTTATCCCAATTTGAAAAAATATACAATGAAATGATAAGAGAGGGGATTGGACAACCATACCTTAGCTTTAAGTAGTTTAAGGTTGAATTCACAACATCAATATAAGACTCTAAAATTAATCCATTGAAAGCAGTTTGGTAAATATATCGGAAATTATTCCTTTATAGAATAAAATTCTACTTATAACCCATTTCTCTTCACTATTTCCTTGATGAAATGATATTTGATATAAATTTTATTTCTTCTTGAATGATGATCTATATTCTTGGATAAATTTATAGCACTTCTATTATCAAATACCAAGAGATGTGGTAGCTCAATTCAATATTAAAATCATCCAACTGTGCCTTCATCCACAATAACAAAGCAATATAATGAGTTATAACCACATATCATGCCCCAATCATACTAAAAGTCCGATATCATTTCTTTATAGAGTTCTCACAAACACACCTATATTCAAGACAAAAAACTACATTGGATATTAACATTCTATCATAAAAAATCATACCGGTATTCATATTTCAACTAGAAATATCAAGATTTCAATTGATATCATATTTTAAACCAAAATCTACTATTCTTTAGAAAAATCTAAAACTACTCTTTCTAGTAAAAAATATGAATATTTTGGCGTACTTTTTTTACAATCACAAAGAGTAGAAACACAAATAATATCCTATCTTAAAGATGTTATGTATAATAGACTTCCAATTAACTTATGGAATGAAATTGGATGAAAATACCTTATTTCTTAATATTTAGAAAATTTTGATCCTATTAAAATTTGTGTAGAAAATGTCTTTATATCTTTTATAATGAACCATTTAAGAAGTTATTTGGAATAAATTTTTTGTTAATGAAAAATGTAATGTATCTTTTGAGAAATTTGAAAAGGAAAAAAGAATCCATTTATCCAAAATAAAAATCTAAAATGAATAATTCACCATCTTACCAAACTTTTCAAACATTTAATTAGAATTCAAAGAAAATATGATGTCATACACATAAAGAATAACAAGAAGAAATAATTTTTTGTCATATATAGTGATTATTGTCCACTCCTAATTTTTTGAAATTTAAAAGCTTCAAGTAGTTGTATATATTAGAATACTATGCTCTTGGGGCATGGTTTATCCCATATTAATATTTTTTTAATATGAAAACTTGATTATCATATTCTTTAAGCAAGAAACCACAAGGTTTATAAATGAAAAATTCATATTCCAATTCACCTTTGTGAAAGTATGACTTGAAATACATTTATAAAATCATGTATTATCTTTTTGATGTAATGAAAACAATTCATATGGTTTCAATAATTTCAATAAATGATAATTTCTCATTGATGTCAACCACTTAAACATATAAAAAGACTGAAAAAATTTAAAAAATATGGACATTATTTTGAATTATGGAATAAAATATATTATTTTTTAAAATTATATGATGCTATATATAGAAATGGAAAAAATTAAATTGGATACTTAAATGGTATTTGGATATATAGCCTTTGGATATATATTTATTGGTTTACATATAATCAATGTATATATTAAATTTGTTATTATTGATACGAAATCCTCATGTAAAAGTCAATAAGGAATTATAAATTATATTTTTGACATATAAAAATAAATAATTAGAAAACCAAGACCTATTTAGTAATGAAAAAAATAAAAATATAACCATTCCTTGAAAGATAAATAGATTTATTTTAAAATTTTTTACTATTCATTATGATTTTTAATTAAAAATTAAATTTATTATAATAAGAGTTTAAATTTTATTAGTTAAAATTCAAATTTGGAATCAAGACATCAAAAATAAGTATGGGTTATATATTATATATTTGGTAAAAAATAATTATAGAATAAAAATAATAATTAAAGTAAAATAATGTGAAATAGGTAAAGATGACATGATATAAAATTTACATAAATAATTTATATTTATATATTCTATAATAACATGGCCAGATTTAGAAGTTAATTTTTGTGTTGTAACAAATTCTTTCTTATCTAATTCCCCTAACTCACTTAACTTTTATGTGATCCCACGTTTTGCTTTCAGGTACGACATGTTTCCAAAGAAATGTACCTAATTTTAATCTATAAAACGAACCTACCTATTTCGGTTCTAAAACACTCTATTTTATATCCTTAATATACTCACATTCCATAAGATAGAATCCATTATCTGGTTTTTGATACATTAATATCCATAATAACCCCAAAGTCTTCCAAACAAATAATTTTTCTATTTGAAGAATCAATCTCTTCCAAGAAGATAACAACATCTTCAATTTTTATTTTTTATCTTCATCCTATAAATATTCAAAACTCGTATTTATAAATTTAATAAAATTAAATTAAAATAAATATGATTCAATAATTGTGGTATACTGTTGAAATATTTTTTAACCATTCACTCTTTATAACCTGTTTATGTTTGGGCCAGTTCAACAACCTACATGGATGATGTTATTATATTTTATCAATTATAATTATAAAGAGTAAAAAATATAGAAAAAATGAATATTTATGGTATATAGTAATGATTTAATTTATTATTTTTATTATTTAATTTTAAATATCAAATTAATCATCAAATATAATTAACTCTTCAAGGTTGGTAGAATTACCCGAAATGAGCGATTTAGGATTTATTTGTTATAAACTATACCCATAAATAAAATAAAATAAACCTGGAAATTTAGAAATAGTTATGAAATTATGATTATATTACATTGAGTATTTTTTAGGTGATTAAATACTCAAGAAGGAACAACATCGAAGACAACTATAAAGAAACATGCATGGAAAGATTGGAATAATTAACATCCAATGATCAAAATAAACCATGAATAAATAGTATTCTATGATAAAATTGATATAAATGATTAATATAAAAGTTTATATACATTGATTAGGTTTTAATGTAGATGAATAATGAGATTATGTTGATTACACATGAGGTTAAAACATACCTGTGTGAATTAGAAGTTAAGGTAAGGGGTTTTTAATGATTGTCTCTCTTTTTGGTTAAAAATCACCCTTCGTACCCATTTTTTATATGCAATGTTCTATCCTATTTATTTCATTTAATATATTTATTATATTATTTTGGATATTTTTTTAATGTCCACTTATATTGATTATAAATATTTTAAGTGTATTCTTTACTCCATCCACTTTCATTAAGTTATGATTTTTTTCATCAAATAAATTATTCTAAGATTAGTTATAATACACCCTTTAATTTAAACATATTGAATTTAAATTTGTTTTCTATATATTTCTATATTCATATAAAAATCTCCTTTTTATTGATTCTTACTTCATAAAATATCTTATTATAAGAGTATCATAATTATCATTTTTATTAAATATTTCTCTACAATATCAATATTATTTATTACCCTAAATAATTTTTTGGATTATTTAAAAATATAAATATGTTTTATATACTTAAAATAACTTATTTTTTTATAACTATATTCATCTTATCCTAAGGGCATTAATTTTTTTTATTTAGATAATCCACTTTTTAACTGGGTTTTTAGGTAACCCTGACATGTATTGAAGACCCAGAGTATATGGAATGAATTCATATTGGTATAAACGACTTTTTATATTTTGGATTCCTGAAGCACCCCCATTTACCCTTATTTTTGTTTTCCCTTATTAAGCCCCAAAGATATAGTCATATTTTTTTCTATCCCATATAGAGGTGAAAAATTCCTAAACCCAATAGTCATTTCCTTGTACCTTAGTGACCAAAAAAATCACATAGTTTGTGGAATTACACTATTATGTCTCATTTCTATAGGTTGAGGCTGCTCTTATTCACAACTCCCTAAATAGATGGACTTTAAGGCTAGTGGAGCGAAAGCAATAATTTTCCAACTTTCCAGTGGGCCGAATGACCAAACACATGTCTCAAAGGCACAAATATCCTGAATAATACCATTTCTACTATTCATATAGTGATACTAGCCTTTTACACATATTATTAAATGATTTTAAGTATAATTTACCATCATATACAACCAAGGATCACAAATTCTAGTGTATTTGGATGATTAGGGACATAAGTTGAAAAAATGAAAACCAAACTAAAAAAATATTTTATTTAATCTTCATAATGAGTTCCTAAATTCAATTGAGCTCTTACATATTCATTGGATAACATAGGGAATACCTGAACAAAATAGATGAGCTAAAAATCCTAGCAAGGGAATAAGAATATAAATAAAACACACCACATGGGTTATAAGAAACAACATGATGACATAAATTCATGGAACATGAATCAAGATAAGGAATAATAAAATGTATAACGTGGGAACATATAAACATGACATCATAAAAATATGGTAATGTCATATAATGTGACATAAACATGATTCAAGGAAAACTGCCAATACTATATCACATGGTTGACAAAGTCCCACATTAAAATCCGGTTCACTCCCTATCCTAACATGAAATCTCATGAGACTAAATATTACCCAATGTATTCGAGTTCTATTTGGGTTCACCAATCATAACAACTTTATTCCTATGAATTCAACATAAAGAATAAAATATAAGGGTTACACATGGAAGGAATTGGGTATCATTATCATGTCATAAATATTAAAAAGGGAAAATCATAATTGTGTCTATGAAAGAGAAGATTTAAATAATAAATTAAAATTTATATGGTTAAATAGGAATATATCATGATAAATTATGTCCAATTTAAGTAGAAACATATAAAAAAGTGCCTAAAAACACTAGAAATTAAACACTTTAGTAGGGGTTAAGAAATATATTAAAGATTATATAAAGAGATAAATGAATATTTGTTTTTATAAATCCTTAATTTTAAAAATTTAGTTTTTCATGATAAAATTAGTGATTTTATAATAATAATTATTTCTTAAAATATATTATGTATTTTAATTGAGAATGGGATTGAAATTGGGAAGTTCCATTTATTGGGCTTGCTTATCGGGAAGAATTGAGAAGTGAACCTTATCAAAACATATATATCCTTAAAAAAGAAGTATTAAAGGATATATATATATGAGTTTGGAACATATAAATATAATTCAGACCAATTATATGAAAATAAAAAATTTACATTAGGTTAAATAGAGAGAAACTGTAACTTGAATGAAAAATAGAGGTTTCAGAAGAAACCCTTACCTTATGTCCGAAAGTGTCCTTCACTTGATCTTAAAGTCAGGTATAATTAAATACATTTAGTAATTAATTAATAAATGCGTATAAATTTATTTTATTGAATATAATTTTATTACATTCCTTTATGTCCCTTTTGATGAGTTATAAGATACAATTTCATCATTTGGGATTGTTTGTTTCCTTGGTTTCCAAGATCAGTTACGTATATACATGTATAAAAAATCATGTAAAATGAGAATGGTTGTATATAATTGAATTTATATATTATTAATGATAATTGATAATATTATATTCATATATAATTCATTTGCTAAATTTTGAATATGATTAATCATTAGATAAGACGTTAGTGATAATCGTTTAGATTATTTGGGCAGTTTTTTGATCATCACTAACAGGTTTTGTTTGATTAATTAATATTATGTATATATAATGGTTATAGAACATTGAGTAGTCTAAAATAAATATATTATAATAATATTTAACAATAAAAATTTCTTTATGAGAATTATTTATGGAGGTAATTTAAATTGAAAAATATTTCGTCGTTGAATGTGATAAATTAACACATCATGGATGATGTTTTCTTTTTTAGTACAAAAGAAGAGGGGAAAGAAATGATGATTTATTATTAAATTAGCATAATAAAATTCAATTAAATGTAAGGTACTAGATTTATCATTCCATTTTTATGTATGTAGGTTTTGATATTATTATAAAATAAAATAACATGGAAAGAAATTAAAAGAAAAGAAAAAGGATTTTACCTCTTGAATCCTTTTAATTGAGAACCTACTTAGGGGGATTGGTTTTTGAATTTTTTTTATATAAAAGGATCCTTGATGTGAGGTAACGTCTTGGGAGGATATCTAAGTAGAATTTTTACAAGGCTCAAATATTTACAGGTGTGAGGAGAATTGGTGGCAAGGGGTGGTATTTATTTGGAAGGAAATGGGTGTTCTCTCATTATTCTATTCATTACAATTTTTACTTTACCTCAAGACTATGAATAGTTTGAGAATTATATCTAAATATATTAAAATAATTAATTATAGTTCTAGATTATGGTTCTTACATCATTAATTACTCAAGGAATAGTGTATTTAGCATATAATGTATATATATTATAAATTTCTATATTTCACTATTCAACTAAAATTCAACTATTTTAGAAAAATTCCAAAAAATTACCCTAATAATTTCTTCTCATGTTGAATTAAAAAATGAAAATTATTTTATGAAGATACATTTCTAAATATTATAAATTTAATTTTAATTTAAATTCATCATTTACTTGGAAAATACAAATTTTAAAATTATAACTATTTTTATAACACTTTGAAAATTTAATTAAGGTCTCATAAATTTCCATTATAATCATTAGAAAAAAAATATTGATTTATTAATACATTTTATGGAAATATATTTTCTTTTAAAACATTATATTAATTATAGAATTTAAAATGAACACTAATGTTTTATGAAAATATCAACACTTAATTAATAATTTCTGAAACATTTATTTATATATAGTATGATATAAATATATTATATTTTCATTCATAAGATGGATAATTTTTTTAATACTTTCATATGTTATGTTATGATTCTATTGTCCAGTTTACTATTCATAAGGCTCACAGTACTATTCTGAAGGTCAAGTTACTATTCCATGGGTATAGGTTCTTTAACATATAAAAATACCTCTTATTTCATTCATTATTCACTTATAAAGTTTGAATTATGTCTTGTAGGTGATGTTTAAATTTTTTATAACATAATTATAACAAGGGAATTTTAATTCATAAAATTTTATGTCATCACATTCTCCCCCCCTTATGAAATTTGTCCCTAAATATTTCATTATATATATACGGTGAAAATAAGTGAGGGTACATCTCTATTATCACTTCCTCTGATTCCCATGTTGCCTCTTCATACTTACGGTTCCTCCATAGTACATTGACTAGGTGATCAATCTTATTGTGTATAACTTTATCTCTATGATCCAATACTTTCACTGTCTAGTCCTCATAAGAGAGACCATTCTCCAACTGTAACACCTAAGAATTCAATACATGTGAGGGATCAAGTATGTACTTATTCTAGAGGGATACGGGGAATAAATCATGTACTTGATACATGGTAGATGTAAGTTCTATTTGATAGGACATAGCTCTGACACAATCAACAATATCAAAGGGTCCAATATTTATGGGGCTCAGCTTTCCTTTCTTCCTAAATCTCAGGATCCTATCTCATGGAGATATGTGAAGGAATACCATGTCTCCAACCTCAATCTATAGGTCTCATCGATAATTTTCTACATAAATATTCATTCAAATTTGGGATACATGGATATAGTTTTGGACGATTTTCGCTTTTTCTACCATTTCTTCAACAATTTTAGGTACTAGAAGGTTAAATTCACTAACCTCATCTCAGCAAGCCAATTTTCTACATCTTTTCCCATAAAGGGACTCATATAAAGAAATTTGAATGCTTGAGTGGAAAATAATTTTATAGGAGAATTGGGCCAGAGGTAGATGTTAGTACCATCTTCTTTTGAAGTCTATTGAACATCATCTCAACATGTCTTCTAGTTTTTGAATATTCTTCTCAAATTTACCATTAGTTTGAGGATAATCAGTCATATTAATGTTCAACACAGTGTTTAGAGAATATCAGATACTTTTCCAGAACTTAGAGATAAATCTCGAATATCGAAGAAATATAATTGATAGTGGTAATTCAAGTTGCCTTACCAATTCTTTAATGTATATCCATGCATGTTGATCTAGTTAGAAGTCCTATCAAATTGTGATAAAGTGAGATGTATTTGTAATAAAATCCAAAATAACCCATATAACATTATTTTTCTATATTTCTTCAGAAGTCCAATGACCAAGACTATGGTGATGTTCTCTCATTTTCATATTGGTATGGGTAATGGTTAAATCATCCACTAATACTTTTCATATTGGCCTCCACTTGCTAACATAACTTGCACTTTGACATAAGTTCAATGATCCCCTTCTTTATATTGTACCACCAATAGTTCTCTTACATATCTGGATACATCTTTATGCTCCCTAGGTGAATCAAGAAGGTTGATCTATGTGCATGATTCAAGATATATTTATTTATTTCTAGATTTTAAGTTACACATAGTCATGACCCAAATCTTAAGACTCCTTCCACATCCATTTTTAACTCTAAGTATTTCCTATTTCTGATAGCTTTTTTTTTTTTCAGAATCTCCTGATCATTTCTTTGATAATCTTGTATTTTCTCCATAAGTGATGGTTGATAAATCATTTGAGAAAGGATTTATTTTTTTCCTTCCTTAATCATTCCCATGTCTGTCCTTTTAAGGTTTAATAATATTTGATCCCTCTCAGTTATCATTATTGATAAATATGAAGGATCATTTCTACTTCGAGCATCCACTACCTTATTTTCCTTACTAGGATGGTAGTGGATTGAGCATTAAAAATTCTTAATAAGCTCTAACCAACTTCAATGGAGCATATTAAAATCCTTCTCTATTGATATATACTTGTGGTTTTTAGTTTTAGTATATACTTCACACTTCTCCCCATAGAGATAATGGCGCAATATTTTCAATGCAATGATCACAACTTCAAACTCTAGATCATCGATGGGTCAGCTTTTATGATTAATTTTCAACTACCTTGAGGCATAGGCTATCACTTAATAATTTTTCATTAGTAAATAACCTAATATAATCTTTGAATCGTCACTGTACACCATATATATTTCCCCACTTGTTGGTAGATTAAGTATTGGTGCATTGATAAGCCTATTTTTCAACTCTTTGATGTAATCTTCACATTCACTAGTCTAAACAATCTTTAATTATTTTTGAGTTATCTTGGTTAGTGGGTTTTAAAATTTTGGAAGGTTACTCACAAATCGTTGGTAGTACCCTGATGGAACAAAGAAACTATGGATATCCATTATAAATTTTTTGTTGCGCCACACATTGATTGGCTTTGTGTTGGAATGGTCCAAAATATTCCTTTTTTTGTGATTACATGCCCCAAAAAGGATTCTTCCTCCATCCAGAACTCAAATTTTTTATACATTGCATATAGTTTATATGTATGAAATTTTTAGAATAGTATTCAAATGATACTCGTGTTCCTCCATGTTCTTGGAGTATATCTGAATATCATCAATAAATAATACAATAAATTTTTAAATGAAATCTCTAAAGGCTCTATTCATTATGTTCATGAAAATTTTTAGAGCATTAGTGTGTCTGAGGGGCATCAATATGAAATCATAGTGTCGATTCCTTGTTCAAAAGGTAGTCTTTGAATTTATTCTTTCTGAACCTTTAATTAGTGATATCCCGGTTGAAGGTCCACCTTAGAGAAATAACTACCCCCACATAGATGATCAAACAAGTCATCAATATGTGGCATGGGACACTTCTTATTTTTCATGATGTTATTGATATCATGATAATAAATGTAGAGGCGCATTGATCCATACTTATTTTTTAAAAAGAGGTCTATCACACCCCATGGTGAAGCACTTGAGAATACAAAAACCTTGTATATAATCTCTTGTAATTTATTCTTTATTTCTTCTAGCTCAATGATAACCATTTTATAAGGTTTCATTAATATAGGTATAGATCTAGGAATGATTTTAATTGAGAACTAAACATCTCAGTTAAGAGGAAGACCAGAATATTCCTCAAGAAATACATCAGGGTAATCCATCATGATGGGAATGTCTTCAAGCATGATTTTTTCCTTTTTCTAAATCATTTGAGCTAGATAGTCTTACTCATAGGGAAACAATATCAAAAATTGAGATGTTTATTCTGAAAGAGATTAATATTAGTCCTTACACTTGTACAAGATGGGAGGATTCTTTGATATGTGAAGAGTGATCTCCATTTACTGACAGTTAATGTTGGATTCATATAAAGATATTCAATTCATGCTAATTTTTTTTATCAAACTCTACCAAATGGAGTATGACTGTTTTTTATAGGAGGTTCATTCTACATAAATTTACTGAGGAAAAGATATAAAACATGGATTCAATAATGTCCCCATTTACTATCCCCACAAAAAATTTGACCTAAATTTTTAGGTGGTTATTGAATAGTTCATCTAAGCTTTCAAGATATTAAAAAATGTGTAGAACCAAATTAGATATTTTATTATCTTTTATGGAATGAATAACCAGTGTACCTATCACCACATCATTTTTGGGGTCCTCCTTAATAGTAGTGATTATATATGCCCTTAATTTCTACCTCAGAGGTTATTGTTGTATATTGACTCAAAAAACACATAGCTTAGGGAAATGCCTCGCAAAATTCCCATGTTTCTTGTAGTTGAATCATTTAAATACTAGATATGTGTTGATATGAACCTTACTTTATTCTTCTGCATTAGTGTGATTATTCATATCCCATAAAAAATTATTTTTCATATTCCCATCTATTCCACAATTGAAGAATCTACTTGTTCCCTTTAAGAAGTTTCTAGGATGCCTCTTCCCCCTTTTTTACACATGGGATGGTTGGTATTGCTTCCATTATGGGGTTTATCTAATGTTTTTTCCATATTAAAATCCATTTATTTATTTTTTCCCTAGTACCACAAGACCACTAAGAGTCTATGATCTTCATTTTAACATTAATGGTACAATGAAAAATCTCTTCATAGGTGTCAAAGTCTGGAATCACATATGATTTTTGTATAATCAGATTTAGTCCACTAATGAAACAATCCAACATTATTTTTTTGTTCATGACCAAGCCAGAGGCATATCTTAAAATCCTTGGGAAGTATCCATAAAATTCCCTAATAGACTTGTGTTCCTTTATTTAGTCTGAGGAACTCCCATTCCATATTATGATGGATGTTTTAGGGAAAATATTTATTGAAAAAATATTTCCTTTAAATATTCCTATTCCATGGAATTAGTTTCATCCTTAGACTTTGTGTTTTTGATCAGTGTCGACCACTGATCAATTTCCCCATCAAAATGATAAACTTTCATTCCCAATTTATCTTCTTTTGAGAACTAGAGGATAAATAAAATCTTCTCAATAGAGTTAATCCATTGTTCTGTGAGAAGAGGATTAGAGGATCTACTTACAATGGGAGGAATTTGATGCACAAAGTATTCAATCGCAACCTTATATTTTTCAGGAGAGGGAGAGCATTCCATGTGATTCAAGTTATTATTCATAACTTGAGATAGATGAAAAAGTAATATCATGAATTTTTGAGTACCCATTCCCATATTATTTGGCATATCATTATGGAAAAAATCACACTTACTATCACATTTACTATTATAACGAGTTCTTCTATTTCCTCCATTAACTAATAAGCGTAATGTAAAATTAGGGGTATTGGATACTTATTTGAAAATCATATAAAAAGAAAAACATTGAACCTATAAGGATTAAATTATAAATGGAAAGTAGGAATTTTATAATTTGGATTATGAATGCATATAATGGACTTGACCTTTACTCTATACTCCATCCTCTACGATTACCTAGTTGCGGAGTTGGCCACTCCTTCTGTCCCACCCTTGTTAGAGGTGGAGGTACCTCTTTCATCTTCCATGAGAGACAGATGCACTCTCGTCCCCTTTTCTAATTCATAATATATTACCCATATTCACTCCATTTATCTTATCCCTATATTTCTAGACCAGTTTTAGGGTTTTATATTTCTACCAATATTGAAATTTGAATTTACAGCCACTTCGTCTCATCGTAGCTTAACACTGGTAGCATAATTTATGAATTAACGACCTTTATTGGAAAATTTTGACCAATTAATTTTTGGTTCATGGGGTATGTAATATTGAGATAGAGTTGGAATTATAGACCATATGAACTATTTGATAATGTTCTCTTAAGAGAGTGATATGATCCAATTCTGGTCCAATTCACCTCATATATTCCATAGATCTAACTTCTTCTTGTTGAAATGGTTAGATGTTATCTTTCTGAACCAGTACTCTCCAACTATAGAGGTTTGGTTTAAAATCCCTATGATTCCACTCCCTTTCCATAATCCCTTTATTATCCGTATGATTGGTAATTTAGGAGATATATTTCTATGATATGATAGTAGAAAATGGTTGTTTTCCACCCGGTTTCTTAAAAAATATTATTTGACTTTGTTGTTTCAAAAGGTCATGTCAACATCATGTATATTGGTGTAAGTGAATAATTACAATATAAAAAACCTGTTTTCTTTGAGACATGGGTTTATTTTTTCTATTTGTGAAAAAAACTGGGACACTGAAATGATGTGTATAGGCGTGGGTTTAGAAACAAAATCCATATAAGGAGGAAAAGGGGCCTGGTCCATGTATCAATGATCCAAAAACTGTGTTGGATATGAATTTGAATGACCAGATGGGAAGGGATAAGAAAATGGCCAGCCTTTATAATTATATATGATAGAGGGACCCTGATCCGAAGGTGGTGGATTTCTTTATCCAGTTGAATTGGGATTTGGATAAGTACCAACCAGTTTCTCAATTTCTATTGGACTCTAAGGTGATAGAGGGTCCATATCCATCAAGTTAGATGTCCCTTAGGTGCCTTGTTATCGTGATTGATACCAGTGTGGAGGATGAACCATCTAGAAATGTTTAAAAGGATAGGTTTTTATTGGAATAGGTAGTTCAATTAGATCCTAATGAAAAATCATTGAAGATAAATTCTATTTCTGAGGATTAGGTTTTTTACTATACTTGCAATAAGGAACCATGGGTATAAATAGGTGAGTGATTTGGGTTCCTCATACCCAAAAAATTTCATCCAAAAGGCCCCATCTGACTAAAATAATGTGTGAAATAGAATGAAGGATTCTTATTTGGTTAATGATGTAAGGGTGAAGTCCTCTAGTAGGTCGAGCCTCGTCAAGGAAGCCCTAATGCTAAATTTGGGAAACAAATTTTAATGTTTGGATATCCAAGAATTGGTACATGTTCAAAATGAGGTAGAATTAGGTGATGATAGTTAAAGACAAAATTTAGTGTATAGTTTGGAAGGAATTCAAGGGAAAGGACTACACAATCCAAGAAGGAATAAAGGGGAAAAGGGAAATGGAGACTTAGGTAGATGACTTATTGTTATGGTAAAAAATTCAAAAGGATGAAAATACTATTCACATATTCCCAAACTGATGGAAATAAGGTCGAACAAGAATAATGTAAGAAAGGAAATCCAGGTCATTCAGAAGGGGAAAATGAATATCAGAAATAAGAACTAGATAATATCTAGAATTAAGGGAAAATGACTAAAGGGGAAAATGAGGAAAATGGGGATGATAATCATCTAACTCTTATAATACATTATAATGAAGAACAACCCTTAAATTCAATCAAAATCAGAGACATAGAGGAAGATGAAGACATAATCATGGAGAGACACCCAAGGGTGAAAGATAATGAGGAAAAAGAGGCTTGGATCATTAAAAAATATAAAATCATGAAAGAAGGTTTCCATGTGGGAAAAGTTATTGTTGAGGAGTATTATCACACATGGTATAAGATGGATAATCACTTTTAAGATCTACTCTAAGAGGACCTAAACTTGAAGTTACATTATCTTTTCTAGAATCTATACAATGTAAGATAATCCATCAACATCAGAATTTTTTTATTGAATTTTTAATATCTAACACCATTTAAATTAATTTTTATAACTTCTTGGTTTCACACTTTTCCTCAAAAGTGTTTTTTAGAATATTTTTTTTTAATTTAAGCATAAATGAAATGTATATCCAAATTTGTGATACCATAAGTTTCAATCTAGGTTATATATGGTGATTGAATTATCCCCAGGGTTCTTAATAAAAGTCTTAAGTATGAATCTCCAAAAACAACTAGAACCTCTTTCTAATACTAACTATAGAGACCTGAACCTTTGACACATATTATTAAATGATTTAATGAAAAGTTTTCCATCAAATACATCTAAGGATCTTAAGGACTAGTGTCTTTGGAAGATTTGGTATATAATTTTAAAACAAATAAAACAAACTAAAAACATATTTTATTTTATATACATAATGATATCTTAACTTCCAATAAGCTCTTACATCTGTATAGGATAACCTGGGGATATATGAATAAAAGAGATAAGTTAAAAATCCCATTAAGGGAATACACATAGGAATAAAACGTAGAACATGGGTTTGAAGGCATAACAAGATGAAATAAAGGAATAAAACATGAATAAACAAAATTAATAATAACTTGTATAAAATGGTATCATATAACCATGACATCATAGTAATGTTGAAACATTATATATCTTGACATAAACATGAGTCAAGGGTAACTGCTAAGAATGAATCAGATGGTGTGCAATGTTTGACAAAGGAATAAGGTTCACTCCATATCCTTATATGATGTCTCATGAGACTAACAATTAACCAATTATTTAGAATTATATATAGGTGAACCCATCATAACATGCTTAAGAATATGTGTTCTACATAAAGAATCAATAATAAGGGTTACCTATTGAAATAATTGGGTATCATAATCATATCATAAGGTATAAAAATGGTATATCATAATGGTGTTGATAAAATAATGGATTTAAATCAAATATGGACATTAATATGTTATAATATTAATAGTTCATGATAAAATATTTACAATTGAAGTTGAAATGTGTAAAAAATTATTTATGAAACTTTAGAAATGAAACATTTTAGTGTTTTTTAAGAAAAATATTAATGAATGTTTAAAAAGAAAAATGTATATTTGTTTTCATAAAACTTGAAATTAAAAAGGTAGTTCTTCATGATAATATGAGTGATTATAAAAATATAATGTTTGATTAAAATATATTAACTATGGTACATTAAAATGGGTAATAAATTGGGAAGTTCCCTTTAATCGCGCTTGCTTATGAGGAAGAATTGATAAGGGAACCATATTACAAAATATATATCCCTAAAATGGTAGGATGAAATTATATAGATATATGATTTTGAAAAATATAAATATAATTTAGAATAATTATATGAAAATAAATAGGAGCTACATTAGGATAAAGAGATATAATGTGCTACCCGAAGGAAAAATGGAGGTTCGGGAAGAAACCCTAACTTTATGTTTGAAGGTGTTCTAAACTTGATATTAATTTCATGGAAAATTAAATCCACTAATGAATTCATTTTTATGTGTTTATAAATATATTTTATTTATTATAATTTTATTAACATCATTTTTCTCTTTTAATGAGTTATAAGATACAATTTTATCATTTGGGAGCATTTGTTTCCTTGCTTTCCATAACCAGTTACTTTTATACATATATAGAATATCATGTAAAATGATAATGGGTTTTCAGAAATAAAGTTATATGTCATTAATGAACATAAATATTATTAATTTTAAAAATAATTGATTTGGTAATTTTTTGTGAGGATGAATCATTATATCAGACATTATTTATAATCATTATGATTATTTTGGTGGTTTTCGATCATCACAAACTAGTTTTGTTTTATTAATTAATATTATGTATATAAAATGGTCCTATAAATTTAAATAGGATTTAATACAAAAATCATAATCTTTTTTAACCATAAATTTTGTTTTATGATCATTCTTTATGGAAGGAATAGAAATTGAAAACTTTTTCATCCATAAATGTGATAAATTAATATATCACATATGATGTTTTCATTTTTATTTCTAAAGGAGATGGAAAAGAAATGATGATAGATTATTAAATCAATGTAAAAAAATTCTATTATATTCAAGGTTCTGGATTTATCATAGGATTTGAATGAGGGGAGGTGGGGACAAAATAAGTAAATAAAAGAACATGAAAATAAATTAAAACAAGACAAAGATGATTTTACCACTTGAATCCTTCTTCATGAGAACCTCATTAGGGGGATTGGTTTCAATTTTTTTGTGATAAAAAGGATCCTGGAAATTGGGTATGGGTTGGGAAGATATTTGATCATAATATTTACAAGGATCAATGATTGAGTGGGGTGAGGAGAAGAGGGGGTGAACGATGCTATTTATAGGAGAGAGAGGTGTTTTCCCATTATTCTATTCATTAGTATATTATTTCGACTCAAGACTATGAATAGTTTTATAATTATCACAAAATATAATAAAATAATGAATTTTAGTTCAATTTTATGGTTCTTTCATTATCAATGACTCAAGGAATAGTGTATTTAAATTAAAATTTATATATACCATAAATTTCCATATTTCACTATTCAAAAAAAATTCAACCATTTTAGAAAAGTAACAAAAAAAAACCCAGAGAACTTATTTATGTGTATAATTATCAATTTGAATCCATTTAATAAAAATAATTTTCTAAATATGAGAAATTTAATTTTTAATTAAAGCATATTTTACTTGGAGAACACAAATTTTAAAATTTTAACTGATTTTATAACACTTTAAAAAATTAATTAAGGTATCCTAAAACTATACTATGATCATAACATAATAAAATATTAATTAATGAATAGTTTTTATGGAAATAAATTTTATTTTAAAAAATTATATGAATTGTAGAATTGAAAATACACACTTATGTTTTATTAAAATATCAACATTTAATTAATAATTTCAATAAAAGTTGATTAATTATACTATTATATAATTATATCATATTTTTATTTATAAAATGGATAATTTTTTTATACATTTATAGGTGAGGTTACTATTCTATTTTATAGATACTATTCATAAGTGTCACATTACTATTTCAGAGGTCATGTTACTATTCCATTAGTATATGTTCCATAACTTATAGAAATACTTCTTATGTCATTCATTATTTATTTATAATATTTTTATTGCATTATCTATGTGATGTTTATGCTATATATAACATTATTATAAGAAGGGAATTTTCATTAATAAAATTTTGGGTCATTACAGTACCCCAATATAGTATCTTCAGTTTTAAATCATTTATAAAACGCCACAATATTATTTCCGACGCATATTTGATTTTAAATTTTTGATATTAGATCACAGGTTTTCAAAATAAATTCATTTACCTTTGTAAAATTTTCAATATATTAATCCATGTTTCTTTTATATATTTTACGGTTCTTTTATTATTAATATTTTATTAAAATAAATATTATTAGGTCTTCATGTTAATTTTCTTAAAATGATATTGAAGGAGAGATATATCATAATTTTTAATACAACTTTACTTCAATGTTTAAATACTATTTTAATGATTTCAATTCCATCTTACTCTATATACACAATTTTTTTTATAAAACTATAATTTATATTATATTTACTAACCATGAATAATTTTTTATAAATTAGTTTTTATGAAATAAATATTACATTTTCCTTGAAAATAAAATTTTCTTAATTCTTTTTAATATTTTTTAAGAAAAATAAATTCCTTCTTAAATATTTTATAACATCTTATCTCTAACTAATGGGTTTTTATATATTTATATATTCATTTATATTGACCCCTTTTAACATTTCTATAGAACCACTTCATGGTCAAAGAGATATCACTTGGGGGGGTGGATTAGTGATCAATACTCTTTTTATATCTATTTAAAAATAACCTTCACCACCTATTATGATGTATTGATATTTTATAAAACAAACAAAAACACACACCAAAACAAGGGAAGAAAACATATTTACAAGGTTCACCTCTCAATGTGAGAAGGCTTGTCCTTTATGTGATATGGATTTCTCTAGGGTTAGGTTATCCACTAGAATCGCCAGTGAGTACAACAAGTAGGATATACCATTTGAACTTGATTTTTTACATATCTCGACTATGCTTCGGTGCATCCCCCACACAAGTGAATCCCATACATTTAAATGATTAATTATTGGATAAAAACAAATATTTATTCAATCAAATATACCCCCTCTATATTGTTGAGTGTGTTGAAATCTTCCACCTCCATTCTATTATCACAAAAATGAACCAGAAAAAAATTATTCTTCCAATTTTACCACGAATAAGATGATTTTTCACTTTTTATGCACAAAACATGCACACATAAAACTCAATATTCTTATTATTATTTTTATTTCATTAACTGTAGATAATTATAGGATCTTTACTGTATAAAAAATACAGAAAACTTATTCTTCTTACTCATCTATAAATACTTTCCTTTTTCTCAAATAATCTACTCTATTTCAAATATGAATAATAGTCTAATCATAATGTTTTTAAAATTATGCATTTGAATTTCAGATTCAAATCCCCTTCTTGAATCACAACCACGGGCTCAAATCTATCTTAATATTTTCCATTTAATTTCAATTGGTTTTTATAACTGGTTGAAATGATCACTGAATTTTGAATATGAATACAAGTTAGGATTGTTTCTCAAACTACCTAGATAATACCTATAAAAAATTTCTATAGCGCGTTCATGGGAATTAATACATACCATGTTGTTATTTATAAGTTTTATACCAAATTTCACATAATACTATCACATAGAATATGTTCTAAAACATGAAGTTCCTAAAAACTACAGTTCCAACCAAAACCATCATGATCCCCTCTATGATGAGGTGTATTCACTATATAATTTTCTTCAATAATTTCTCCAAACTACACTGTGAGAAATAGATGATAGTATGGAAGTCATTAATACTCCCAAGACACTACATTACTGCTTACGATTCATCCCATCTTGTAATTTCACTATGAAATGAAGTTTCTAGATTTTCTAGATTCAAGAAAATTGATGGATCCTCTTATATGGTATGGTCCCCCATCTATATCATTCTGAACTATGATAGATTCTCTTATGTAGTGTGGAAACGTATACTATAACATGAGGTCCTACAAACCATTTTCTGTCCTACTACTAATCTCAACATCTCCATATCATGAACACCTCTTTTGTGACATAGAACAACTCGATGTTAGTTGATTGCAGCATGAAAAGAAGTTCTAACACAAAACATCTTATTCAATATATTATAAAGTGTAATACCATGATTTTTAGTTTGGAACACTATCTATTTCTTCCTCTATTTTTTTTTTGTTTTGAACACCTTCCCTGATATATAAACACTTTGTAACCAACTCAAGCATCATGGGAATTTACTTTTAATATGACTTATTTATAAAAAATAAAACCCAATTCACTAAATCATATCAATTTCATCAATTCAACATCTTCAATAATCAGAATAATCATATAATCACCTCTTACTCTCATAAATGTCATATGTAGTGTTTCCAATCACTATATTTTTTAAATAGTAGCTACTATATGAATGTAAAACCATGATTCATTAACAAATTTTTATGTACGCAATGTAATATGAAAATGAAGCCACTATGAGAGTGTAGGGACATCACTACCTTTGTGTTTCCCACCCATCAACTATTATTAAATAAAACATTTATTATAATACATTTTTTTCTTTAATACAGTATACTTCTTTATTATAATTGAAGTGTATTCAACTAGATATCCATTAAATTCGATTGATAGAAGAATTAAAATCATAGTACCATCAAATTTTCCTCTTTGGATATTTTTAATCCCCTAAATAAGTTTATTTGAATATCAATTTATTTTTATGGGTACATTATTCTATATATTTGGGTGAATTTATGGTTATTTTAATTTTCATGAGGTGTATATATGAAAGGAATTATTTTTATGTGATGGATAGACCTAGAATCATACAACCCTTTGATGAATTTGGAAGAATAGGTTCTTCTCATTTGGAGGAAGAATAACCCTGATAAACAGTGTGCTATCCTCTATATCCGTGCACATCCTCTTCTCCTTAATGGTCCCAAAATGGGTTATCTGTATTCTATAGAACATCATGTCCTCCTTATGAGATGCACAATCATAAGGGAAGCACAATTGGGAAGTATAGAGTAGTTTTTTCAGGACTCTATATGGAGGTGGGATTAATGTTATCAGTGTCACAACTACAATAAAGGGTATTCATGCCAAGATAACTTGGGAGGTTCTCTAGAGGAAAATTTTTTGGGGAATTTTTATGCAAGACATGTATGGGAGTGAAATGGATAGAAAATGAGGTAGGATATTTTCTCTCAGGTGGGTGATTCAACCTTATTTTTTGACCCTCCAACAACACACTTAGTATATTGTGGTTAGAGGGGATATAAGTATTTGGAATCATAATTTGGTAGGGGATTGACTTGGATTCCTAGGATACCTGATCCCAAACATCATCTTTAACAAAACCAGTGATTATATGAGTTTCATACACGCAATATTAGATGAGGAAAAAATATTATATATGAAAACATTGTGGTTAATAATGAGATGGGATGGTGTGTTTTTATAGGTTCTTATTTGGGAACCTTCTCATTCAAAGACTACCTTATAGTTCTCTCTATGGATCACGATCATGATGTATGGGGAAAAGTACTCTGGCATAAAGAAATTCTTAAAAATCTAATTTTATTATGTGAAGGATCTAGAACAATGTGATTCTTACAAAGAATAATATACTATGTCTGGGTCTGAATTTAGCCACTAAATGTCTCTTCTATAGGGTATCTCAGAATGAAATCATTGACCACATCTTATTTTAAGTGAATGGAAAAACATTTTGTGTCTTGTTTTAAAGGATTCATGGATAGAGGCACCCATACAGACTCGTGCACTACTTTTCTTGAGTAGTGGTTTCTTGGGGTGGGAAGCTGTGGACTAGAGAAATTTACGAGAGTAATCATAATAGAAGCTGGGTGTTAGTGTATTTGGAAGGGGTAGACTGAGGTCCATTATAAGGGTGTCCCAAGATCCTGATTAGGACATATCTTCAAAACCATGTATGTGATTGCTATGTTTATTTAGTTATTCCATGTAGGCTAGGATTCTCCCTCCATTAGGACTCTCGTTATTAGAACCTCAACATACAAGAACAATCACAATTCCATGTAGTGAAGAAGGGTCCACTGGGTTCCAAATCACATGAGACTCAAAGTGAATATGGATGGATCATGAAACATAGGAATTATGTGAGGAGGTGGGGTGGTTTGGGATAAAAGCCTATCATTGATACTTTATTTTTGTGATTCATTTTGAAGATGTGATTCTCTTCAAGTGGAGGCTTCAACAATTCTCACTGGATTATTAATATTCAGCAAAAATAATTTCCACTATATGGATTTTGAAACATATTCACTTGAAATGTATATTTATATGTGTGGTATCGGATCCATCCCATGGAATGTACATCATTTGTAAGTGAAAGTGGAATTTGAATAACTTCATCGATGTTTTCCACACATAAAGTGACGGGCACATTGTGGTAGAATTTTCAGCATCCAAGGAATCCCAATGAGTATTGGTTTCATGCTTCTCTGATCTCGGGTCTTTTCCATTAAAAGGGATTCATCCTTTTTTGAGAAAATTCCCTTGGTCTTGACTAAATCATAACACTATGTTCCATTCATTGTTTAAGCTTTCCTATGGTCCAGTTTCATTTTTGTACATTATTTTAAATGAAATCAACACAAATGTTTGTTTAGAAATTTTTTTATTATATAATGAATAATCCATATTTTATTTTTGAATTTTTTTTACCACTTACAGAGCTTTTAATTTAACCAATTTATAATTTTTACCCAATTCCATAAGAAATCATAAAGAATTTTATGCATGATATATATCATGGAGTAAATCAACTGATATAAATCTTATAGGATAAATATACACTATTTGGTGTGAGAAAATCCAACATGTTACTAATATCAAAACCCACTAATCCTTTTGGGTTTTAGAGCATGTTTTAATCATGGTTTTAATGTATAATCTTGAAAATTTTGACAAATCTGTTATTTTTCTTAGTTGGTATCAAATTATGTGTGTAAAATATGTATTTATAGCAGCAAGTCAAGAAAGTGTGGTTTTGGGGAACATTAGAAATGATCTATTAACACCATATAAATATTTCCTGGGGTATGCATTGAACTTATTATATTTTTTTAAGTTTTTGGTAAGTGACTTGTGTTAGAATATTGACATGTGATTGGATACGTGCAGAGTAGGAATCTTAGATCTAATGGAGAACTATATATTTTTATATTAGTTTGGGATATTTTGTAATCATTAGGCATCTTTAGTTCTTAGTTGTTCCCAATATTATTGCAATTATATTTTAACTCCCTATACATATAAACATCATTAATTTGGTTTAATGTTTTCTAAATGACATGTATTTTAATGGTTTTTAATTATTCAAGGTTCTGTAAGGGGTATGAAGGTTGGTTTTGGGTAGTTTAAACCAGGTTTTATGTACTCATAAGGGGAGAACATGCCTCATCGGAGGAGGTTACACCATGATGTCCTAGATTACACTGTAATGAGGTAGATATTAATATTTTTTTACCACATTAGTTGATGGAGTTTATATATGATGTGGGTGGTTGAATTATGATGTATTCAATGGTATGTGGTTCTAATTATATCTTGGAAAATGGTATTGTATCATGATCAGAGGGGATACACTAGAAGAGAGACCATAATAGGGGGTTGTGGCATAACATTTCTAATCATAATTCTTGTCCTATTTAGTTATTTATATATTTAATTTATTCAAATTAAAATGACAAAAACTTTAACTAAATAAATAAATTATCATTTCAAAATAGTCGGTCATAGCACTTATCTTTGTTTTTCCCCTCGTCAAAATTGGGATCTCATTATTTCATTATTGGAATGAGGATTCAATAATCTTGTATGATTTTAACAGCTGAGTCTATTACTCTTCATCAATCCTTCGTCTATTATCTCACTATTTTCTATGTATCATTGATCGTTCCCTAATTTGGAAGTTTTTTTTAAGTTGTTTATTTTGATCAATTAAATCAAAAACAACTAGAGTTCTTCAATGTGGAAGGATCATCTAAGTCAACATAAGTGGTCTCTTTATTTCCCATTGGTATTTACATGCATGGAATGAAAAATAAAATATTTTCCATAAGACCAAATTGATATTCTAATGTTTTTCCTTATTTTTTTTGGTCTAAGTGAGACCTATTAGGTCCATGAGTGGTTTGGGGTGAGGTTTTCATTGATTTTTTCATCATTGAAGACTATTTTCCTTATGGGTTGTATAATAGAACCATGATTTAGAACTGAAATTGGTAACCTATGCTTTATACTTGATCTATAGAGCCTATTGTAGTGTCTTAATCCATTCCATAGGGGGAAATAATGGAATAATGTTATATACTAGGGGTGTTGTAATATAGGAAATTGAATTTGAGAGAGGTAATGGGATGATAAAATGAACCCCAATTTTTCAAATAAAAATGTATGAAAATTATCAGTTATAATTTGTAAATCATACAATATAATGGATTTTTGGTGGTACATCATCCAACCCATGTTTGTTTATGGTATCTAATTTAACCAAATTGAGCCGATGGCCCATCGTTCACCATAAGGTTGATGTATTGGTGGTATCAAATCCACCTATATCCAATTATTAGTGGAGAATTATCCATACTTGAAATATATGTGGTATGTTATTCACTCAATGATTAGTGTCAGTGGTATATCATCTAACTAGGGAAGTTATCTTTGTGGTGAATAATTAACTTAATGAAATGAATCTATAGTAAATATTCAACTTAATGTTTGATATCAATGGTGCCTTGTTAACCTATGGGATTTTTACTAGGGTTCCTTTTCCACCTAGATACCTATATCATATGTTTATCGCCCAATTATAAATTTATAATTGTGGAATAACAAAAAACTAGATAGTGACACTTGTAGTACATCTTCCACCTGGGAGAGTTGTATCTGTGTTGCATCATACACATGGAGGCTACTTTTGGTGGTATATATTTAACCTAGTGTAGGTGGTATATAATTCACTAGGAAGTTTCTTTTTCAACATGATAATGGATATGTAATATATTTTTCACCTAGATGGGTTGTAATGATGATATATTATTCACCAGTTGGTACTTGATAGGGATAACTCATTTATCATGGTTTTGAGATGAGAAGTGATATATCATTCATTATTGGGGTGCGTTTTTACCATTGACATATCATCCCATTCATTCACTAATCAAAGAAGGTATGGACACATGTTGTCGGGTTACTGGTAAATCCATGATGCACTGAGTTATTTATTCATTTTATTTTTTAACATTTCATATAGTTCATGCACCCATATTTAGTAGCATTGTGAGGGAAACCATTCATGGTAGCCTGATAAGGTCCATGAAAAACATTATTAAGAACCATGATGATCAAGAATAATTTTTCAGAGATAAATGAAATTTCCCTGAAACTATTGATGGTTGAGCTGGGCTGTAATGTTTGAGTTGGGAGATGGGAATGATCCAGGACTTGTGGTCTGTTTTTTGGGCATCCCTTCACATTTTTTTACATTTAAACCCATTTTTATATGGTTAAACCATGAGGGATATTGTTATACTTTTATTATTTGTATTATATATATAATATCTCATTTTTTTATAGCATGGTGGATGATCTTTAGTTTTCCTAGCCATATTGATGTGATGATTGTCATTATGTGGGTAACATATTATGGTGATTATTTTTTGATAT
Source organism: Viscum album (assembly GCA_963277665.1). NCBI lineage: Eukaryota > Viridiplantae > Streptophyta > Magnoliopsida > Santalales > Viscaceae > Viscum > Viscum album. Next base: position 2,088,650,784 of record OY728132.1, read on the forward strand.
TTTTATATGGTTTAAATTTATCTACACTAGAGATGGTATAGTATTTAACTGATATAAATAGACCCCTATTTCTATTAAAAAGCCTTTAGAAAATGGGGTGAGCACTTGAGGTCTTTTAGTGACTTTGTTCAGTCATTGTGGGTGTAAATCAAACCTTGGATGTTATAAAGTGGTATTAGAGGATTTTTATTTTGTATTAATATTTTTTGTTATTACATATAGAAGATATAATGTTTGTAGTATTTGGTATTTATCTTGTTCATAGGAGCAACTAACCCACATATGGGGGCTATCTTAGTTACCAGGTATGAGTTTTATGTTCTTATATGTTATGATTCATAGTTAGGGGTTTTGAAAACTAGGATACTTGATTTATAATTCATTGGGGTTTACACATGGACTAGGGTGGTGAGAGGGTGTTCATTAATACATTGTCCTAGAATATAGGTTTGACATGAAATTTATATTCCTCTATGTAATTTATATTCTAGATATGATACTAGGATATGTTATTTAAACTATTAATAAAAACATATTTTGAGTTTTTCTAAATAACTTATTGATGTAACACTACCTAAATGATATGTAGATACTGATTTTTCCTATGATGTAGAATTATTCCATATGTGTAATTTTGTAATATTATACCTCTACTAAGAATTCATAGGTTGTAATTGCCTAGTCAACAAAAAGTATCATTAAGAGGGGGAGGGGTTAATCCATGGTATCATTTTATTTTATGTTTCCTAATTCCTGAAACAACCTTATGCTCCTATAAAAGAGTTATTACATTCTCTAAAAATAAAAGAATCACACATCTTCATGAACATAAGAATTTATAAGGATTACTACTCAACAAGAGTAGCTACATCCTTGGTATGTTTTGGAGACATTCCAATACCACACAATCCACTACAAATAATTCTTTTTTATGGAATATAATGATGAAGATATTACCTTAAAGTCATGTAGAACTATGTTTAATACAATAGTGAAAGTACATCCAGTAACATGAAATGATGTAATAATGTTTTTGTAAAAAGTTATGAAACATGTTACTGTGCTAACTTGTCAACCTTCCCCAATATGACCAGAAAAAAAATTCTTTACATTATTACCCAGAAGTAGGAAATAACTTTATAGACTTTTCAATGACACTCAATACAATTTCCATATCCAATTTCTCAGTCTGATTGCTCAGTACGATTATATAAATCTGTTAGAATACCACTAAAGTAATTCTGAACATCTTCTACCTCAGTTCAGAAATCCCAGTCTAATTCATAGTCTGATGATCCATCTTAATATGATGATCATATGAATACAAACTAACATCTTCTCCTTTACATATTTAGTCCAAAAAACATCATCGGTTAAGAATAATTTAGAAACTCTTCTCTATAATTATTCTATACTTAACCTTCTATCTTAAATAGTACATCTATTTTAGAAATTACAAACCACTTTCTCCTTTTATTGGCAACCCAAAAGTAGTTTGGGTATGATTATGGAAATATTTCCTGCTCAACCAAATTTCCCAAATCATAAATTTCCTTTTAATTTCATAAATATTTTTGTATTATTCAAAGCTTCTCAACTATTCTTAAATGTTCTCAAATATTATCCCATTTTTAGATTTCTTCACTCTTTATTAACATTATACAGTCTAATTTTGATTCCTCATTCCAATTTTCTCATTATAATGGATGCGTAGGGTCACTCTATTTTTATTTACCCTATTAAAAAGAATTCAGAATTAAATACACTTCATTATGTTTATCCGTACCAATTGATAAAACAAAACAAATAATAAACACATGTATTCTGATTATGACACTCTATACCAACTAATGGAAACAACAATGATTCAAACAAAACACTTATTCTTGAATCTTAAAACTTAAAACATCCCCTGAAAATACATTTGAGTCAACTTAAAAAATTTCTTATTTTCTTCTTTTTATTCATAATGATGATTCTATATCCAATAATGTTTATTAGTATTATCCTACATCAGATGGATATGTCTTAACTTTATAATGATATTTGATGCCAATTCCAATATAATGACTCTTGACACAATTGAAATCATATCCGAGTTCTTCTTTATCTTTACCCACATGTTAATGAAAAAAACATCCCACTTCAAAAAAAAAATCAACAATCTTAATTGATGAAAATGGTTGGATACATTATTTATTGATCTATGATTTTCTTATTCACATCAGCCTGAACAAACTTTTCTTCTTATTTTACTCATTGGTCCAACAACTCCCAATGAAAACAACTCTAGATCTGATTATTTTGTGACCAATATATCATCTAATGATCAGAGTTAGTATAACACAGATTACCTGTGGAACACCATGTCCAAGAGATTAATTCCAGCAATGTTGACCTCAAAAACTTCTTTCTTTTTTCTGAGATTGATACACTAGCTTCATTCTCTAAAGATTTAATTCTTGTGGATTATTTGTCTGACTGAAAACCACCATCTTCATCTTCTCACATTCTGATCAACCTTTTTATCCTTCAAAAAATATGCAGCTGGTGATCTCACACTAATGAACTGAGTCCAGAAATAGTTGACTTCATCAATTTTATAATTACAAAATAACTAATCTTCTATCAATACTTCCTCATGACTTTGTGTACAATTAATATCCGAATAGAATTTTCTAACTTGTATTGGAAATTATTGTAACTTCCCAATCATCTAAAACCATATTTATTTACAACCAATCCTCAATATGATTCGAAGAATTACCTCTACCCATTTCATTCAAACAGATTTTATCATATGTTTCTATAGAAATTTGGAATTTTTTGAATTAAAAAATAGAAAAGAATCATTTCATTTTCATTAGAGTCATTCAGACTCAACTTATCTTCCTCATTATAATCAGAACCTCATTCTGGACCCTAGGTGAGTCAGATGAGCCATTTATTCTAGAAAATATCTTCTTAATTCAACAGAATTTCCTAAGAAAAGTGAGTAATATATCCAAAATTTGATGGTGATTCCTTTTTCTAGATTTTACAATGTGAATTGATTTCATTCTTCTTAAAAACAAAATATAACACATTCAAAACAGACCTTTTCAGCTTCTAGTAATAACTTCCAACCAACTTGGTCGCCAAAAACTCCCCTTTGGATATTGTTTTCAACCAAGATTCATAAATCACTGAAATTTTTAACCTCAAATATAGATTAATTATGTAAACTTATAATCTTAAACGAGTTTATTAATGATAGGAAATAAGAATTATTAATAGAAAAACCCTGCTATCAAAAATTAGTGACTCCTGAAACATCTTAACATTTTCTTCACAACTACTTTCACTTATTTAATTTCCCTATTATAAAAAATTTCCAAAAACCACTTTAGTAAACAGTTAGAATAGTACACACAATTTCATGATAATATCACAACTTTCCCAAAACTCCCCCTATACACATGTTTCCGTAAAAGGTTCAGCACATATGAATGGATAGATTTTTGAAACAATTATCCCCATGAATACACTATACAAAGCTAATATGAGAGATGGGGGAAACATTCCTCAACCATTATGAGAAATAGGTTGGCCACCCATGTTCAACATAGTTTATAAGAAGGTTCCTTAAGTATAGGTTTTGGGAAAATAGTCAGCAACTTGATCCGATGTTGGAACATACTCCTACTTGAATTCATTCTTCTTCAAATATATTTGATGAAATATTATTTGATATCAATATGTTTTGATTAATAATGTTTTACCAGGTTTCTTGTAATGTTTATTTTACATTGATTATCATAGCCCAAGAGCAATGGAAACTTCACTTCAACAAGTAGACCTTCCCACTGAGTCTTCATCCACATAATTTAGGTAGTGGATTGAGTGGTAGAAACATACTTAGACTCAGCCTTGTTAAGAGTTACCAAATTATACTTCTTTGTATTCTAGATAACATAATCATATCTATGAAACAAAATACCACCATATGTGGATTTTCTGTCATCACCATTTTTTGACCAATTATCATTTGAATAACCACACAAGTCAATATTTTTTGAGCAATCGTAACTAATTCCAAATTTTTATGTGCCTTTTATATATTTGGTAATCCTTTTTTCCATCCAAAAAAATATGATTCTTTTATAGTAATATAAAATATTTTAAATAAGGTTATAACATACAAAATCTCGGGCCTTCAGGTGGTCAAATATAATAAGCTTCATATCAGCTTTTGAAACTCTTTCTGATCAACATCTACACCTTATCCATATTTAGGAAACATGGTTCCCAATGATATTGGTGTGGAAACAAGTTTAAAATTCTCAATTTTTAACTTCTTAGAAATTTCCTTAGAAAAAATTTCCTAGGAATGAAATATGTGTTTCTTATTTTTTGAGACTTTTATCTTAGGAAATATTTCATTTTACCTATTATAGATATCTAACAAAATTCATTTCTTTAGTAAATATTTCAAAATTCTTTTCATCATTCATAGAAAAGAGAATTCATCAACCTATATAATTATGATGAGAAACAATTTGTCACTTTTTAAATGTATATATTGCTCTTAAATATTTATTTCCTAAAACTCAACTTCATTAATCAAGTATCCAATTTGGAATACCATTCCCTTGGAGCTTGTTTTAGACCATTCAAGGCTTTCTTCATCTTTCACACATAAATTTCATCCTTCAGAACAAAAAATCCACATGGTTTTTTAATGTTAACTTCCTAATCAAGATCACCATTTCAACGTGATGATTTCATATCCATATGATTTTTAAAATTTTTTGTGTAGTTATAGAAAGAAATATTATGAATGTTTCTAACCATTCCACTTGAAAAAAGGATTCACCAAAATCAATTCCTTCAATATATGAGAATCCTTCTCACACTAATATTTACTTATTCTTTATCACTTTACCATTTTCATTCATCTCATTCTAGAAAACCAACTGGTACCAATAATATTTTTTCACATGGTTTAGGTACGAGTTCTCTTATATCATTCTTTTCAACCAGATAAAGATCTTAATTTATTGCATAAACCCCTTCTTGATTCTCAAAATCATCTTCCATATATTTCATCTCAACTTTTAAATACACCAAAGTGTGTGTAATTGTTTTTCTTGTTTGAACCCTTTTCTGTTGATCACCATTAATGTTTTTGGGAATGCACTTGCTTCCTCATCTTGGGATGATATTTTCGATATTTTTCCTCATAACTTGAAATTGCTGAGTCTGATTATTCTTGTTGATCAGGATTACCATTTTTGATATCCTAATCAGAATTATCCACAAAATATTATTTCATTTTATCTATCTTCCTAACTAGAATTAGTTTATTTATTTTCCTCAGATTTCTCTAAAACTTTCAAATGAGAAAAGTTAACCAATCTTCAGGTTTCTTTGTTGAAATATCTATAACCAATTATTTCTAGAGCATAGACAAGAAAAATTCCATCTTCATTTCTTTGATCAAACTTTTAAAGGTTTTACCTATTATTCTTTATGATGCACAGACTCCAAAAAACTATTATCTATTTCAAACGTAGTGTTTTCCATAAAAAAATGCATTAAAATTCATATCTAAACATGGTATGTAGAAACCTCAATTTTGAATATACACAATAGTGCTCATGGCTTACCTCAAAATGTAATTAGAGAGACCTTGTTCAGGTAGCATTGTTCTTCCCATTTCAACAAGAATTATATTATTTCAATCAAAAATACCATTTTATTGAGGAGTGTATAGTGTATTGAACTCATGCTTAATTCCATGGTTCTTAAGATAAATTTTGTATTCTTAATTTTATTATTCACTACCATTTTAGGTTCTAAACATCTTCTCTAAATACTCATATTTCTTCTTATTTTTTCTTCTGTGACTTTAAAATATTTTTAGAGCATTTAAATTATGTTTCATATACATAACACAAGAAATTAAATTAATGTAATCAATGAAAGTAATAAAGTGCTTATCTCTATGAGTTTATTTGTTTTTTCATTGGCCCATATATATTGGCATGAATAATTTAAAATGGTAATTTTTAACAAATTTAAACTTTTATAAGCACAAAATTTGTAAATTTTACTTACTAAAAAATAGTGCAACACCAATATGTTCTTCTTGAAATATCTATTATACCGCAGACACTATCTTGCTTCTATAACTTCTCATATTTATATGAAACATGTTTCTGATCATTTTATGCCACAAGTTATGCTCTTCCACCATGCCTAAATAAAAATATTTTTAATCCTCACAAACTTAAAAAAAGTTTCCTTTTGTATGTTGGAATCTTGAATCTATTTTTCCATCTTCCCCACCTTTATAAAAACCCTTATTTTTAAAAAATAACATTTTTAACTTTATCATAGAGTTTTAAAACCCTTATAAAGTTCTGATTCATCCCACCAACAAACAAATTTTTCAATGGATTCAAATTTTCTTCCTAATGATGGATGATTCAACACCATTTATTTTGAGAGATTTGTCATTTAAAAAGATAACCATTCCTTCTTTAAAGTATTTCACATTCTTCAAAAATTCTAATTCACCTATCAAATGATAAGAACACACCAAATATATACTCCAAGGTCTTTCTACTTTTTTATCATTGAGAGATGTTTATGTAATAAAATATTTTTCTCCCTTTATCTTTCTTAACTCACAACTTCTGAGAATTTGTAAGATCCGATAATTTATAAAGATTTTAACATGTTTAAATTTTGGTTTTAATATCTTATTTTAGGTTAATTAAATGTTTCTGGGGAGTATGGGGAGATTCAATGGTGTACTGAAGGTTTATTACACTAAAATAAGGGAAATTGGGCCAACTTATGAAAGGCGCATGGTCGACACACAATAAAGTAAACCATGTGGCATTCCTAGGGAAACAATGTAACCTTGGATAGTAGCATTACTCACGTTCAATGCATGGTTATTAAAAATTTGTAGAGCTCCCCATATAACCATGTGTACCATTTCCCCTTAGATAGTAGCATGCACACTATATTTACACGGTTTGGAAAACATTGAAGACAAGCCAAACACCCCCATAAATGTGGGAAAATACAATTTCTATTATTGGATATTAAAGTTCCTACCTGATTTCTCCCTCACTTACCCCTCTAAACCGTAGGGAAGAAAATGGTCAACCCATGCTTCCCAATTGTGTTTATTCCTTGATTATTGTACATTTAGAGCTTTGTTGGTTGCGGATCAAATCCCCCAGTAAGTCTAATTCTCCTCTCACTACTCTTTTTTGAATTAGGGTTTTTAGTTTCTCCTATATTATTCCAAATCCATAAACCCTATTTTTTGGTGTAATATATGTTTGGGATTCAATGGGTGTTTTAATCCATATCTAATTCCATAATTTAGAGTCCATTCATTGTTGTATTCAAGGTTGGTTCTCTATATGTTATATCCCATAGTTTTATTATAGATTTGTGCATGGGTCTTGGGATCTTTATTTCATATTTTTTTTGATTTCGTTACCTTGTGTAAGATTTGGTAAAATGGTTTTCTAATTAATGAATTAGACTCTTCATGATCCCGAGGGGATGCGTTTAGTATGATTAAAATGACCCATGGGGGTGCGTCGACATTCCTGAACCTAGAAATTGGTAATGTTAAGGGTAGAGTGGACTTGAAATAATTGTGATCCCATATAGATCATGTTGAATATGTTTAGTGAAGTTGAAAATGGAGTATTTATAGTAGTAGATAGGTTTTGATAATGGAATAAGGGTTTTTTTGGCATGTCTTAAAAAGGGTTAATTAGGTTAATTGAGATTGTGTCGAATGACCAATGAATTATGTTGAAATGCTGAAAGAGATTTCTATATATGAAATTATGAACATATTAAATTGGAATTTTCTTGTGAATTGAATAAAATTTAAATAGGTTTTCACAAGGTAATTTATGAAAATTTTGAATGCGTTAATACATTAGAATTATTGTGTATACCTATATGGTTGAATGTACTAAAGTGGTTGTCCTATGTGCTATAAGAATTGAACTTAAAATTGATAATGGAAAAAATGATTGTGAAATAGTGAATGAGATAAAATGGATCATGTACAATAATATGTGAATATTGGAAAATGTATGATAATTACTTATTATACTCAATGTTTTAAGGCATGATAATGGGAATTGGGATAAACAACTACTAAATGTAAATGAAAAAATGTGTTAATGGGTTATGTAATAGTATTAATTACCATGTTGATGGTTATGAAATGTGTTTTTTATTTTCATTGGTTGTGTTTGGTTGTGATATTACTTGGTGTGATATGAATGGATAAATAAGTACGCGCACATGGGTTGGTGGTGGGATAAAGGACAAAGGATCCTCACATAGGTCGGGTTGGACTAATTCTCTAACCCACCCAGGAATGCATGAGTATTGGATTTATATTGGTGCTCTATCACCCCTAATGGATTAATTAGAAGATAATTCCTAGACCGAGGCTCTATGGTAGGTGTGATTTATTATTATGAAATGTTTATCCCAAGTGAGATACGGACTTGACACATTCCCTTATGCATAGTAATTTATTTCCTTAGACCCATGTGTAGATGATGTATATGCCTAAACCATGGAACACATGATAAAAACGGGATTAACTAATAAAGATGATATAAATGATGAAAATGGTAATAAATATAAAAATAGTTTATGTGTACTTGGTTATATAATGGAACCAGAGTTTTCTTTTTGATTATTTTACCATTTACATAATTCTTGCATGCACTATCTATTTAGACTGGATATTTTGTAGAAACCATTGGTGGTGGTCTAGAGAGTTTTACTCACACACTTCAAGAACTACATTTGGGTATCTGAGAAGACTTAATTGTTGCAGGTTCAGATAAGGGGATGGTATTGGTTCTAGGGAGTTGATTCGGGTTTGGGTTATTCATGGAAGAAGATTTAAACATGGATTTAAAACCATTTTTGGGATTCATTCGGTTTTATCGATTTCATATTTCCTTAATTTTGGAACAATTTGCATGACATGAACTAGTTAATGTGGATTTCTGGTTTGTACCCAATTTTGGGAGATGTTTTGGTATTCATGTTTATTGGTTATTACAATTTTTTTTCACTATTTATATTGTTAATCATTGAGGAATACTCTCATAATGAGGGTATAGTATCCCCATGTGGATTATTAGGCCATATCATCTAGTTGTTATCCCACTTGTGAAAAAACATGACTTACTGTTAGTTTTGTTTTTAATTTAGACCCTGATTTTTAACCAACGTATAAAAGGTGACGCAAAAAATAATGTTTTCAGTTTGGTTTTAATAATCTGTTAATGAAATAAACTGACACAAATAATTGGTGTTCGATGTCAGTTTTATAAAAATAAGATGCTAAAAACCAAACCAAAAACCATTTTCGATGTCAGTTTTTAAAAACTAATGCGGAAAATCCGATTGTTTAGGTTTTCAGTCAGTTTCTTACAAAACCCAACGTCGAAAATTTTTCCATATTTTATTATTTGATGCCAGTTTCAATGAAAACCAATTCATATAGTGTTTGTTTTTTATAAATATTTAAATATTTCATCCCTATAATAATTATAATCCCTATAATTAAAAAATAGTATGCAGTGATAAAAAAAATTTATTATTGACTAAAAATCAATAAAAACATATATATTTTCTCTAGTTAATCAAAAAATTTCTATAGATTTGAATTAAAAATTTGAATTAAAGAACATATAACTATAACTCACAACATTATCATTTTGGGGTATTGTTGAATCATTCATTTTATATCATTACATTCAAACACCTATTATAACAAAAAAAATTAGTTTTTTGAACATATTTTAATAGGAAAATGTAATTGTAATAAAAAATAAGAATATACACACCTTAAATACTAATCATAGTAAAAAATAGTTTGGAAATAAATATCAATGATGGTTAAGTTCTTCTATAATGTATGAATCGACATCATTTATTGTCTATAATGACGTTTACTGATATAATATTAAAAAATAAAATACTATGATAGAACATATAAAGTAATTTATATGAATAACCTGATCATAATCAGTAATTACCCAATTGTTATTATCTCATACATGAATCATAGAACATAATAACCACATTAGACATATCCTTGTTGATGATGAAACTACAGTTAATAAAACTATAACTTAATATATATATATATATATATCCAAAAGTCAAAATAATATCTAATATAGAAAATAATTACCCACACTTTCAAATAGTTTTAGGAATTTGGATTCTGTATTGACAAGTGGAATTTGATAAATTTTTTCTATGAATTTCATTTTCATATATATATCAACTAATAATAAATTTTTTAACATTTATAATTAAACATAAGGAGAATATAAAAAACTAAAAACACATACATGTCTAGTAAGGTGGAAAAATTTTCAACGTACACCGCCTAATAATGAGTAAAACCAATATAATGTGTTTTCACTTGGGAATAATATACCTATCATCCAATTCCCCCTACAATATAATTTTTTTACCATTAATGACATTATAATGAACATTATTTCATAATAATGTTTTGGTATTACCCATCAAGAAATGCAATAAAACAATACCCAATATCCGTGATTGATAACCTCTCACATATATATGCCCATCTATGTTTAATTGACACATATTTCACATCTATTGAAATTTATTCTGGATATATAAAACCTTAAATTCTTTTTTTGAAATTTTGAACAAGTGTCATGTGTACATACGTAATTAAAAAACTAATATTATTAGTTAATTTAAACCAACTTCAATTGAAAAAATAAAATCTGTAACATCAATTTACTTAAATGGAAAACAAATGCAACATATGCACATTGATATCTTTAAAATCAATTAGATCCATGATATATTTTATGAATATTCTCATTAGATAGTCTCTTTCACATATATCCAATGACATCTTAAACTCCTAGATAATATCCAAGGAATAAGAAACATGAGATAATATTTCTATCCCATCAGAAATATCTTATGTATCTATAGTTTTCTCCTAAACCTTTTGTTTCCTTTGTGACATTTTTTGGATTTTAGATACTCATATATAAGTTAAATGTCAAAAATATTATAATTAATTTTCAATCAGATGTAATTAATATTAAAAAAACATATAACTCATACAAAATATGACGAAGAAGGAAAGATGGACAAGTAAAAAAAATGACCCATACAATCCCTAACTCTGGTACTCTCCACTGTAGGGAATGGTAGTAGAGAAGTAGAATCAATAATATGATGTATCGATAATCTACCCTAGACTATATGTATAGGCCCGTGATGTAATGAATCCCCATAAAAATGAATGAATCCAAATGCAATAATTTGTACATCAGGATCTCTTGTATACAACTCACATTATAAGGTTGTGTCTGATCAAGGAGGTGGAGTATCTAAGTAGGTAGGCTGTGAAGGTTGGGTGGGATGGGAAGGTTGTGCAAACTGAGATTGTATCATCATTTGTTTTAACATATCCTACTGGACAACATATTGAATTTTATCAACAATGTATTGTTTCATATCCTTCAGCTAAGCTTGTATAGATTTTATTTCTAGGTCTCTTTATTGTTTACTTTGATGACCATTTTTTTGAATACTAACCCCTACCTTATATCCTCTTATACGACTACGGTGTTCTTAATTTACTAATGTATTTTCTATAATATCCATCCTACCCTCTGGGATAAACGTTCCATGCGTCAAATTCTCATAAAGTTCATACTAAACTAAAAAATGAAAATGGTATATTACTGTTGTTAATTTACAAATTAAAAAAATTCATGAAAAATAATAATTATTTACTTAAAATTATTTGATCAACTTCCATAGCTTTCTCTATAAGATACTTTTCATTTATTCTTCATCTACCTCTTTTCCATTTATCATGGAAGATGGGTGGATATTGAGGACCGAATTAAACCTCATCATAACCACTAACAGAGTGAGCTCTTAGTGCTTTAAAATATTACTCAATATTTTTTCTCCAATAAATTATACACTCCACTTGATAATATAAGAGGGTAAGCATTCTATAACATAATGTAATAATGGGATTTCTTGGAGACATATTATATAAAAATAAAAATAATAAGAAATTAGTTAAATATATATAAAAGTTCACAATAAAATATAATATAATAATCATACCTGAAATGTTTCATCATGTCAGGTTGAAAAAAATATATTCTAAGTATCTTCATATAAAAATGGATACTTGAATCATGGGATTTCATTCGGTCTCTTTCTAAACACATTATATTTTCTCAACTTTGTTTTGAAATCCCTCTAGCGAACAACCACTAATGTAAGATATCTTTTCCTAACTACTTTTGTTTCTTAAAAATTGAATATCATATATAATTGCATAACATAAATATTAGTCATTTAAAATATATCATTTTTTAAAAATGAGGTAAAAGAAATCAATTGAGATATTTTACCTTCATGGCCTCCCAAATATGATCTATCACCATCTTGTCATTAGACTTCTAATCAAAATATAAAATGTCAATCCTGTAATGGCTCTTCATGTTGATATAGATGATAAACATTGTTGCATTTGGGATATTTTCATCATTATTATCACCAAAATTAATATCTAATCGCTCCTCTCCATGAGAAATTTAAAGGTTTGGTAAATTTTAATTCCACATTTTCCAATGCGAGAATTCAATTTACAAAAACTAAAATCCTAAAACACCCCCACGAAAGACTCATTAGTATTCCTTCAATAATTTTTTTTCTCAAATAAACGTTTTATTTCATTAACTCATTATATTACTAGATATTAAATAATATAAAAAAGACCGATACCTCTATAGATGTTCCTATGTCTCTGTATCTATATATGTCATTATAATGGGAAAATTTAATGAAATTATTGTGTACCTACATATTATTAGACAAGTTAGTAATTATAATACAAGAAAACAAAAACTTGTAAGTAAAAAAGTGGCACTCATGTGTTTGTTTTTAAAAAATAATGGTTTTATGATTCTTAACAAAAAATTCAATGTAAAATACTAAATATAAGCATTAATTCTAAAAATCTATAAACATTTAAAAATTTAAATATCAATGTTGTAAAAGGTGTTCTCTTATGTGTAAATTAGACCAAAATATAATAATTTTCGTTTGGTATTTCAATGAAATTTTTTTAACCATAACTGGGTAATATCAAAATTTAGCACAACAAATCAATTAAATAATCAAATTTATATAATTAAATATCTAATAGTTATAAAATAATAAAGTTTTTACACATGTAAATATCAAATATATATATAAATTAAATAATTTCTAGATTAATTAGGAGTGAAATTTAGGGTTTTACAAAATCCCTTCAGTAGTATCATTTCGTATTATATGAACTATGTCTGCATTAGGGTCATTATTATCCGAAAATTGTCTAATAGACGAAGAAGCCTCATATAAATCGATAACATCATCATCATCATAGTCATTATCCAAATGTATTATTTTACTTTAAAAAATTATAGACCATTGTTCATTCGATGGATTGATGACATAAAATATTAACTTTTCATGTGTGGCCAGGATAAATGGTTCCTCATTAAACCTAAATCTTTTCAAATCAACCAATTTAAACCCATATTTGTCATTTTTAACACCACTATTACTTGAAACCCAATTTAAAATAAAAATAGTGTCTTAATATTTATTACAATAAACTTCCCATATGTCTTTAAGAACTCAAAAATATGGTATTGATGCAGAAATTGGGTTTTTGTCTTTTGAAATAAAAAAATTTCTTGCTTCAGGGATGACCATTACACCATTATTTTGAATGGTACTCTTTCCATCCAACTTATTTGTGTATAATGTGTAACCATTAATATCAAAACTAGACCATTTGACCACATTAAGATATGGTCCCCCTATTAACCATTTCAATGTTTTTGATGCAGATATATATGTGTTGAATTTCTATTTAAACCATGAAAAAATGTATTTTAAAGCTCAATCATTGATCGCTTTTTTTTTTTCAGATACCGTAACCTTAATTATACAATATATTATTATATATATGATTTAAAATCATTTTTGTTGTTAAAAATTTATAAATGTTCCTTCATCACATCATCACATGTAATAATATTTACTTTCAATCCTTGAATCCCTCTACCGTCACTGTCAACTGTTATATGTCAAGATATAGGGAGACCAATATTCTCCACTTCATAAAACTAATCTGTATAGAACTCAGTCACCACATTCTATACATATTTTTGAATTATATATACCTCTGTTCAATATTGATTTTTAACACATCTCTTCAAGAATTTCGTATATCTTTTAAAATTATATATCCATAGAAAATTAACAGGCCAACATATTCATATCTCATGCACAAACGGATTTTCCAGATTCACCCTTATATCATAAAATGTAGGTGGGAGATACATTTCTTGTTGACAAAGAATAACAGATACTTCATTATCCACTAATAAATTTGGATCAAGGAGTTTTTTATAAATAGATTTAAAAAAATTACATAACCTGATGATAGTATTTCTGACAGCTATCAACAATATAAAACCTAGTTCAACTAGTAGAAGTTGTTGCATTAATAAATAACAATTCAGAGATTTCATACCTATTAATTTTTATTCCTTTAATGATAAAAAATTCTTTACATTTTAAATAAAACCACTGGGTACTTTAATAACATGAATACACTGAAAAAAATTCTTATTCTTAATATTTTATAATGTGTGACAATACAGAGGTAAAAGTGTTATGTTTCCATTCATAGTGGGAGATAACTCCAAATGTATTCCCATTGATATCAAGTCTCATCTATAATGAAATATATATTTTATCATTACTTTTATTTCTAACAAAGTTTAGAAAAAAAACTTTCACATATGTTTTTCTAAACATGCATAACATCGATGTTATATATTATCTCTAAAAATATCAAGTAAGGTTGTTCAAAAAAGATAGATTGTTTCTTTTAGATATTTTTTGAAGACAAGAAATTATTTTATTTCGAAATATCAAATCAATATTTTTCACCCAATTCTAATATTATTCAACAAAAAATGGTCTAGAGGAATTTTTTATTCCTGTAAACCTTTGAATTCATTTTTCAATCTATGATAAGGTTGATCAATTCAAAAAAATATTTGATGTCCCGTGTACACAATAATTCTTCCATTATTCTATTGATTATATGACATATATTTATAACAAATTGTACATGATTTATGTCCCTTAACACTGTATCTAGATATGATTCAATATATATCAAAGTCTCTTATAGTGAACATTATCTTAGCACACAAATAGAAATACTATTTCTTGTATGCATTGAAAACATTAACACCTATCTCCTATAAAAGCTTTAAATCATTAATCAATGGTGATAGACCTAAATATCATTTCTCAGATGTTTTGGTCTAGAGATGCACTCAACTGAATGTCATATTATCCCTCTTGAATCAATTTAAATTTAAAATAGATTCTTAAATTGCAGAATTATTGGAAGGTACCAAATTGGTTTAGTAAGAGCTGTGATTCTGGTACTTAATAATGAATCATAGTTGAATTATCAAAATTGTATGAAATAATTATTGGATGATCTCATTAAAAATTAATTTTTTTTCTAGAGGTTAGATTTTGGTACTTGAGAATGCATCTAAGATTATGTTTTCATCAATCTTATACCGTGATGTCCCACTTGTAGGATAACATGAAAAATAATCCTATTATTTTCAATATAAGTCACAATCATTGGGGACAACATGTATCTTTTTATAACCTAATCCCACTGGGAATAAAATTTTCCTCACCTCAGAATTAGAATCTATGAGCTCATTGCATTCTGGAAGTTTCTATTTCAAAAGATAAAGTAATTTGGAGAAAATTTTTTCACACCACCCATTTCGTTTTTTCATCTTAACCAATCTCAATACTACTAATAAAACTGAATATTTACTAAAACTTGGGAATAATGGTTTCTCATAATCTCTATAAAATTGATCAATGGCTGCTATTTTATCAATGGTTTCAATAGAAAAATCATAAATTGATTCTTCAATACAATATTCTTCTACAATATGAATATTTTCATCAATATTGGATGTTGAATTTCTAGTTCTTTCACCATGCCAGATCCAATGTGTATAATCAAGGCAAAAACCATAGCAATTGAGATGTTCCTCGATTTATCTGGAGTTTAAGTTTCTAATATTAAAACACTTCACACAAGGATAGAAAATGTAATCTAGGTTGTGAATCTTTACTTCAGAAAATTCCAAGAATTCATGAACTCTTTTTTTTATATTCAATAGTGGTTCTTCAGAAATTTATCCAATTATGATCCATTCAATACCTGAGATCATAATATAATTAGTGAATATATTAAAAAATATAAAAATTTAAATATATATATATATATATATAAATTTTAAACATAAAAACATAAAATAAAAATAATGGGTAGTCATACATTAAATATTAACAATTATTATGAATAAAATAAAAAAATATATACTCTAGGTATTGAATTTTCATAATGTGTAATGATGATCCAAAATTAAATGATCTTTTTAGAATCAAAAAATAAAAATTAAAAATATCACAACTAATTTCAACGGATATATATTTGAACATATATAAAAACATATATATATATATACACACATATAAAGCATATACAAATTTTAAACAAATATATAAACAGATAAATTTTATACACAAAAAAAATTAATCAAAAAAATTTATAATCTGGTGAGAGATATCAAAGATTATTAGAAATAAAATAACAAATAAATAACTCAAGGTATTTATTTGGTTTTAATAAATAATTATAAAAAATTCATGATGTCTATAGTAAAAGAATAAATATATTTCTATCAAGTTTAGATATATTTTTCTAAATGACTATCAAATAACACTTCTTTAATTCTACCAAGATTTATCAAAAGAGAAATTAAAATTACTGTTAGTTATAACATATAAGGAAACCATTTGATAATAGCATGAAATAAATAATTTATATAATTAATCAAATTTTCAAAAAAGTTTATAATTAAAATTAAAATTAATACAAATAGATGATGCAGTGAATAAAATTTATAAATGACAGATAATTAATATTTCTTAAAAATTATTACAAACCACATACAAATTTTAGAGTTTTACACTACAATATTGATCCTAAATATAGAAAAAATCCCTTTAATTCATTGGTAAGATTAACACTAAAAAAACAATAAAACAAGTTCCAAAAAAATAAAAATAAAAAGGAATAACAAAAAAACCTCTAATTACAGTGTTGCTCAACTGTAATAGGGTTACGAAAGATAAAATATATCGACAATACACATTCAATTCATTAGAAATAAAAACACTAAAACAAACAATTATAAAATTTTCAAAAAAAATGAATAATAAAAATGAATAAAAAAACAAATAATCTGAGTGTGAATCGATCATAAAGAGTTATAGAGATGAAATAAAAACTTAGATCACATAATTATAATTGATTGATCATCAAGGATCATGAAGATATGATTCAAATAGAAAAACTACACCATAATACCCATCGAAAGGGTGTTAGTCACCATCACGAGCATCATAAGTTGAGAGTAAAATGAAGCTATGATATATGAAATAAGGGTTCCATGTTACGGTTCTTTTTTTAAAATAGTTTTAATGTTGATTTTTACTAAAACCAATGTTAAAAAAAATTAATTTTTTTGGGAATTGGTTTTCCATAAAACCAAAACAAAAAATCTGTAATGCTCTATTTTTCCATCAGTTTTATTAAAAATTAATGTGAAAAAACATTTTTTTCATCATTTTTAGGATATTTGATGCCATATAAGGAATTTTCTTCATCAGTTTTATTAATAAACGATGCTGAAAATGTAACTATATAAACTTTGACATCGGTTATTATAATTGCTGACACAAATATATAAAATTTTCACTATTATAGAATCCATTATATATAACTGATGTTAAAAATGATAAGTTAAAATTACTTTTTCTACTAGTGGCCTTGGGCATACAGGGGGAGAAATTGAGGTCATGTTACAATCTGGACCAAGTAACCGGTTTAGTGGATATTGGTTTAAAATGTGGAATCAAAGAAGTTCTTTTCTAGGGTCTTGTTTTTTAGAATTTGAGACTGGTGGTTAGGATGTGTCAAGCCTTCATAATGATCTTGTTATTGGGAGCAGCTAACCCATGAATGGGGGAAAACCCAAGTCACTCAGGGTAGGAATTGTTATTCTTGATATTTTTTGTTATAGTTGAATGCTATTTCACCATTGGGTGATACAAATGTTATATGATTTAAAAAATTTATGATATCTTCCTCATGAATAGAATGGAATGAGGTTGTGCCTTAACGCATCATTTTAGGCATCTAATGATATTGGTGGAATACATCATGATAAGAACACAAAGTATGGGCGTGTGATACATGAAGGGTGGAATGTATTTTAATTTCCTATTTTTTCTTTAAAAAAATCTGTCTAATGAATATTATTAAAGTGGGTAAAAAGGAAGAAATTTTAAGAGGGAATAAATAATTTAGTTTAATGAATTGTTAAAATGAGTTAAAATGATTATTGTAACAAGTAGTGAAATAAAGAATGTCCCTAAGAGAAAATAATTTTCTTTTAAAATATGAAATGGTTTAAAAGGTTTTGTGATGAAAGACTTGTGATTATGTAATTTTGGTTTCCTCATGTTTTCTCTGTCCCATGGTAGGGATAGAAAAGGGTAGTCTTATAAGTGTGATAATGACTGTGGGAATAATGTATAATAGTGGGTTATTTATGGATGATAGTATAAGATCATTTACATCTATGGTTTAAATCCTATTGATCATTCATTGAAGTGTTTTTTTTGAGAAATAGGTTTCGTATTACGGTCATGAATAAGGTTGTGACTTTTGAAGCATCGGGTAAAAATGGAGTGTCAAATATTATTACTTGAGTTCAAATATAGAAGAGTTAATTATGAAAGGATTTGTGGTGATGGAACTTTTTGGGTAAATGGGTAGTGGGTATTCATTATGTTGTCAATTTGACCATTGTTTGAGTGGTTTGGTGTAGTGATAGTGACCCAGATTGAGACCTCATGTTTGGGTTGTGTTCCATTACTGGTTATGATATGGAATATAAGATTTTCCTAGGGAACCCATGTGATTTTGTTTAGTTGTAAGGTTTTTTTGAAGGGTTTTATCTTATAGATACCTGACCCATATGTTTTTATGTTAATTAATAGAGGCCTTTATTTTGTTTTAAGAAGAAGAGACAAGGGTGACTAAAGCACAATTAAATTCTTTTATTTTGAAGGTGACACAGTCGATGAGGGTGTTCATGTGGTTGGGATTGTTTGTATGGATGGTTTTGTTGTTGGGTGAGATGTTGAGAATGACTTGGGGTACATGATGCTGATGGGATAAGAGTCATGATTTGGTGAGTAAGAAGGTGTTGGTCTATGCTCAGGTGATGGTGGGCTTGTGGGAACTAAATTCAGTGTAAGGGTGCTTGTAGGAAAGTGAAATACCTTTAGGTATTTAATGAGATTTATAAGTTGGAATGCACTGGTAAGGAGATATTTCAACCGGGGTGAGGATACATCGTTCTTTATCAAAACAAGGTGGGAACTATGGTTTTGGAAGAGATTGTTGGTTTGATTAGTGTGGATGACTAGTGTGTTTTAGGTGTTAACTATTAGGGGTGTACTGAAAGATATAGACTGGTGTAGTAGAAGTTGTTCCATAGGAAATGTCAGTTCACAAATGCTTGGAGGATGGTCATGGATCGGTGGCTAGTCTTGTTTGGAAATCACTCCTGAGTGGTGGTGGTTATGTGATGACGGTATGTGTACATCATGAAGCCTAAGGTCCATTGAAGGACATGTTGTACCATAATTATAGGTGACATCAGCAATGAATGATTTTGTGTTAGTGTTATTGTATAACTTCTTATCCTGCCTCATCTAGTGATGATCATGAAAAACATCTTGACATCATCCCAAGTAAACTTAGATGATTTGGATTTATTTCAAGTGACTTGAAGGTGTTTTTGTTAGAGGAGGGACATCATGGAGTTTACACTCATGGGGGAGATACATGTGGAGATGGATGATGGGATGTACACCATCGAATATTTTGGGTGAGGCCCTTAGGATGGACCAGGTGTTGACGAAGATTGCGGGTTTCATTCAAGGAACTCAGGAATGAGCCCTTGGTGACATTCATTTTATTATTCGAGGAAAATATAGTCAGCCATGACTATGTTTTGTGGTTAATATTATGATCTAGTTTAATATGTGGTGGTTGTAATCCCTCATGGGGAGTAATGTTAATTACAATCGTATGGTGGGGAGTGATAAGACAGTCCTAGATGTGGAGAGAAGAATGTTGAGTTGATGTTGTGGCTTTGAGATTCCAATGGGGAACCTATGGAGAGCATGTTGGGTCTCTCAGAAAGGCATACTGGGCCTTGATTATGGTTTTTGATTGATCTTAGTGGTGGATTTGGGCTTAGGGTAATTTCAAATGAAATTTGATATGCGTGTGCAAAATCCATCAAAGGGGGGTGGTAAGACATGAAAACTATTTTTGGTAAGAATTTTTGGGTTATATAACTCCAAAAAATCAGAATTAGACTTGGACATGTGTCTTTTAGTGGTATAATAATGTATTAATGTTTTAGGTAGCCTTGGACATGTGATGTAGTTTCATGCTAATGTTGAAGATAAATGTTCTAGGATGGGTCAGCTGGGGATAGATCTACTTGGATAAGAGTTGGGGAAAGATGTAGAAAGTTGTAAATAACTTTTTATGGATGTTTTGGAGTGACAAGAACATTTCAAATTTTTGAATGAGTTGAGTTGGAACATAACCTTTTTTACTTAGTGTATTAATGATAATAGTGGTTATGTTAGGAAGAATGATAGGGGTAGTGCAGCCCGATTATGGTCTGGAGGGTAGTGACACCATGATGGTGGAATTCTACCAGAGGATAGGGATGACCTAAGTTGGTACATTTGATGATAGTGATAGTCAAAAATTCAGTTAGCACCTTGGGAAGGTAAAAAGTGGTAGCATACTAGTATTGGACGATGAGTTTTCTTGGACAATATAGTCAGGGGTTTTCTGACCTGGTATGGTTAGTAGGAATGGGTGTGGTGATAGTAACCCACCTCTTATTTGATGTTTTAGTTAAAAGATCCATTCGAAAATGAATTTATACTTTAGTGAGGCCAATTTGATTTTATTCCAAGAATGGATAGTATAAGAATGTCCACCCAGGCGGTTTCAATGGAGAGGATGGAGTCATGTAGAGAAATAATTCCACAAGGATGTTCAGGTAAAATGAGTTGGGAACACATCATGTATGATGTGAAAGTAAATTTGAAATTCTAGTTGTCTTTCATTGATAGTGGGGGTGCCAAATATTGGAATATTTTAGAGAGATCCATAACAAACAAGTGGTTGGTTGAGTTTGCCCTCATATCGAGCATTAGTTTAGGTTTAATCGATTGAGTTCCCTGAGAGTTTTTGTTGTTTTTGGATTTATGTTTATTGAATGGGATCTTCGGGATAGAAGTGGTGGATTGAAATATGTAGGGAATGTGTTTTGAAAGACCTTGTGTTTTACATTGTGTGATTTCATGTTTTGGACTCCAGTAGAGTTTTGAAAATAGAGTAAAATAAAACCAAGTGATTCAGATCCTGAGTTGTGAAGAGGATCATACTGAAGAAGCGCCGATTGGTTCCTCCCCAATGGTATGATGATGTGTTTGATGTTTTTTAGTGCTGTGAATTAGACACTATTTCATATATTTTTCATTTGAGTTTATAGTTATTTATGTGTGGTTGAAGTTGATGTATCTTTTACGATGTATCTGGTTAGTGTTGTGGGTTGTGGTGAAAAATTACTGCTGGTAAAGATCATGCAATTGGTTCACATTATGTGATAGAATTTTAATGTTCAATGAGAAACATAGAAAGTAGAATTGATATATGGGACTAACATCTTGATCTCTTTGCTACCGAAACACAATGATGCTTGGGAATGCGACTTGAGGATGAGTGTTTTCAGGTAGGGAGGTTGTAAGAACTCGGTCTTTGTGAATGTATGAACTTGTTTAAATTTTGGTTTAAATATATTTTTTAATGAAATCCTTAACTAGGGTAAGGGGATCCTCAGGGGTGTACTGAGGGTTTGTGACATGTAATGAAGGGAAACTGGGAAAACCTTTTCATGGATCACGGTCGGCACATGGATAAGTAAACTATGCAGCCTTCTTAGGAAAACCGTACAAAATTGAACAATATTATTACACATGATTTTAATCTAGTTATTCAAACCATGTGGAGCTCCCCAAGTTACTATGTGACCCTTTTCCCCATAGGAAGTAGTTTTCCCATGGTTTAGAAAACCGTGCAGACAAACCGTGTGCCTCAATAAAAGTGGTAAAATTTACAGTTTTTCTATTATGGGATATTAATATCCCAACTGATTTCCCACTCATCCCCCCATATCAAACCTATGTATGAACAAAATAGACCCAATATTCCCAAAGGTGGTTCTCCTTAGATTCTGGCTAATTAGAGTGCTGTTGGTTGTGAATCGGAGCCCCGAGTATGTCCAATACTCCCCTCTCTTCCGTTTTCTAGTCTAGGGTTTGTCGTTTCTACCATCTTCTCCCAAATCACTAAAAACCTCTTTTCTCAGATGGAATATAGGTTGGGGTTTCAGGGGGTGTTTTAATCCATATATAATGCCGCAATTAACAATGTTTTCATCATCAAATTCGAGGTAGGTGGTATATAAGTTATATCCTATTATTTTGTTTTAGATTTGTGCATGTGTGTTGAGATATTTATTCCATATTATTGTTAATTTATTACCCTAAGTATGATTTAGTAAAATGGCTGGATAATTAATGGTTTAGAACCCTGATGATCCCTATGGTATGCATTGAGGATGATTTTAATGATTTTAGGCCACCCATGGGCTACGCTGACATACCCAAATCCTAGAAATTGGTTACATTAAGTCTATAGTTGACTTGGGATAACATAGATACCATATTGAACATGTTTAATATGTTTAGAGTAATTTAAAATGGAGTATTGATAGTTGTAACTAGGTTTTGATAATGTCATAATGGGGTTTTAAGCGGGGCTTGAAAAGGGTTAATTTGGTTAATTGAGATGGTGTCGAATGGCATGTGAATTAAGTTGAAATTCCTAACGGTATTAGTATATATGAAAAGATAAACATATAAAATTATAAATAGCATTTTTTTTTGAAGGAAATAATAATGGGTTTTCATAAGGGAAATGATGAATATGTTTAATGGGTTAATACCTTAGAATTATGGGGTATACCTAATGTGTTGAATGTAATAAAATGGTGGTGCTGTGTGATATAAGAATTGTACATAAAATTAATATGTGGGAAAGTTTGTGTGAAATGATTTATGGGATAAATGGGATATTGTATGGCGGTGGATGAATACTAGATAATGTATGGGACTTGTTGAATATACTTAATGGGTTAAGTCACGAGAATTGGAATTAGGCTAAACTACTATGAAATGTAAATAGAAAATGTGTAAATGTTTTATGGTACAGTATTAATTCCCATGTTGATGATTATAGAATATGACTGATATTTACAATGGTTGTTTTTGGTTGTGATATTGTAAGTGTGTGGGGAATGGATAAGTAATCTTGTGCACATGGATCAATGGTTGGATAAAGGATTGAGGATCCTACCATTGGTCGGGTTAGACTGATGCTCTAAGCCCACCCTGGAATGCATGGGTTAGGGAGTCAGACTGATTCTCCATGTCCCTAAGGGTTGCATTCAAAAAGATTAACTAGTCTTAATATCCAAGTATGGTGGGATGTACTGTTATGAAATGTTTATCCCATGTGAGTTATGGACTTGAATCATTCCTTTATGAATAGTGATTGATTGCCTTGGAACCATGTGTAAAAGATGTATATGCTTAAACCATGGAACACATGATAAAAAGGAGATTAAGTAATGAATATGGTATAAATGATGAAAAAGGTAATTAGGATAGAAATGGTTTAAGTGTATTGGGTTATCTAATCTAACTTGAGTTTTCCTTTTGTTTATCTTACAATTTACTTTTCACTTTCACACAAAATTTGTTTAGACAAGATATTTTTTAGACACCGTTGATGGTTGCCTACTAAGTTGTACTCACACCCTACTCGAGACACTGTTGGGTACCTAAGTATAAATCATTCTTGCATGTTAAAATAAGGGAAGGGGTCCGGTGCTAGGGAGTTGAGTCGATCTTGGGTTATGGAGGGATGAAGATCCAAACATGTTGTCAGGACAGTTTTGGGGATTCAGCTAGTTGTATCTATTTTGGATTTCTTTCATTTTGGAACTATTAGCATGAAATGACTTTCTTAATGTTTATTTGTGGTTTGTACCCAGTTTGGGGAGATTTTTTACTATTCATGTTTATTGGTTATTACATATTATTTCTTCTATTTACATTGTTAACTATTGTGGCTTACTCTGGTAAAGATGGTATAGTCTCCCCATGTGACTTATTAGACCCTCTTCATTATTCGGTAGCCAATAGCATATGTGGAGGTTCAGTTGAGGTCATGTGACAACCCAACTCGACGCACCAGTTTAGTGGCTCCCAGGTCTAGGATGTTACAAAGTGGTATTAGAGAAGTTCTTTTCGGGGGTATTGTTATTTGGTATAGTAAACTGGAGGTTAAGACATGTGAGGCCTTATAAATAAGCTCATTATTAAGAGTAGAAAACCCATGTATGATGAAAAAAACAAAGTCACACATGGTGGGAATTATTGTTCTTGATATTTGTTATTATAGTTGAATGATATTTCACAATTTGGTGATGCACATGCTGTGTGATTTTACTGATTTATGATATCTTTATCATGGCCATAATGGCATGAGGTTTTTCATCCATGCATAATTTTAGGCACTTACGAATATAGGTGGAATTCTCCACGATAGGCACACATGGGATTTTTTTCTTTTTAGCCCAATATGTGACAACTGGGTCCTAGTGACAGCACAACCACCCCGCCATAACATGGTCGTCGGGTCCTGGCCTGCTAGGTACCACGAGTTGCCCCGCAGACATGTGGTCCCCACCCAAGGGTCCACCCACATGCCTGAATGGGTCATCTGAGTAATGAAATTCTCCACAGGCCAACACATGTCCTTTCCAGTGTACTTTGTGCTCACTCACACACACCTAGAGAAACTTCCCAGAAGGTCACCCATCCTAATCACTACTCTAGGGAAAGCATTCTTAACTGTGGAGTTCCAATCAGACAGACTCCCAAAAAAGAAGGTGCACCTTGTTGACATGAGTCATATCATTTATCCATTTAACCCTTTATCATTTGGGGGTGTTACAATCACCCCCCCTTTTAGAGAACAACGTCCTCGTTGTGGTCCCTACAACTCAACCCAGACAGTGCGCCGCACATTACGCTGGGTTCCTCCTCTGATACCAAATGTGACAACTGTGTCCTGGTGATAGCACAACCACCCTGCCTTAGCATGGTCGTCGGGCCCTAGCCCACTAGGTACCACCAATTGCCCCTCAGACATGTGGTCCCCACCCAAGGGTCCACCCACATGCCTGAATGGGTCATCTGACTAATGATAGTCCCCACAGTCCAACACCTGTCCTTTCTAGTGTGCTTTGTCCTGGCTCACACACACCCTGGGAAACTTCCCAGAAGGTCACCATCCTGATCACTACTCCAGGACAAGCATGCTTAATTGTGGAGTTCTAATCAGAGATGCTTCTGAAAAAGAAGGTCCACCTTATTGACATGAGTCATATCATTTATCTATTTAACCCTTTATCATTTTGGGGTGACACTATCCGATAAGAAGTAATAGAACATTTTGGGATTCATAATCTATTAAAACTTTTGAGTTTTCCACAATTTTGGTTTTGGACACATATATAACTTTCAAATCTTTCTCAAACTCTAAAACAACTTCCACTTTTTATTCAACCTTTTAAAGGTCAAATTTTATCATTCTGAAGTTTATCCTTTCTTGATATTTCACTAACTTTATAGATAGAATTATTAAAACTTGTAACCCTCAATTCAGCTTTAGAAAGTTTTTATTGGAAAAGTTACAACTCTTCTTCTTTTGCCTCTAACTTTAATTCCATATGTTCATTATAATTATTTTATTTAACAAGATATTTATTCAAATCATCGATCTATTCTTGAAGCCCGACATTGTCATCAATAAAATATTATAGATTGTTTGTTGAAGAGTCTTCACTTTTCAGCTTGCTGATTTCATTCTCAATCCTCACAATCTTTCTTAGACATGCATTCAATTTTTCTGTCAGATAAAATTCAAATTGTGTTTCTTCTTCTTCAAAACTATCACTTGAAAACTCTTCATTGTTTACTATTGCAATGAATGTATTTTCTCTATCCTTCTCAAAATATTTTTAGATTCTTCATCACTATCTTATCTTCATCGTCTTTATATAATAAACTTATTCTTTTAGATTTGAATAATTTTTCACATTTCCATATAAAATAATATTTAGACATATCACCAAATTTCATCCATGATATTCTCTTAATTATATAATCTTCCTCACTATCCTCTTTTTTTTTATTTCTTCAAGAACTATTAGTCACTAATTTCTCAAATTTCTCTAAATTAAAAACATTTCATGGGATGTTTCCATAATATTTTCATGTACCAATTTATAAATTCTTATAAAAAAGGATAAAAAATCATTAGGATTTTGACATACCTCATTTTTGGAATGAGAATCACTAACTTATTTTTTAACAAGAATATTCTTGGACTTTTTCTTCTATGAATCCTAGAAAGTAATTTCTCTGTCAACTTTTATTTTTTTTCTTTTCATATATTTTTCTATTATCATATCATAAGTACTAAGAGTGATATAAAAATCATCCATAGATAATGTTTCCGGATCTCTATCTTCAAATGAAGAAAATTTAGAATCAAAATTTTTGGGAAGAAATCTCAAGTTCTTTTTCAACAAAATCTGAATCTTATAACTTTTCACTAAGATATATAGTAGTGCTAATGATTCCATTCAACTTGGAAAAGAAATAAAAAATGGATTAATATTCATCCATCTTGAGATCCACATAGTTTAGACTCCATATCTAAAACTTTTCTTTATTTAATTTTTAATTACCTTCATAAATGTTTTTAGTTTATCCAAATTACCATTGGTAGTGAAAACACCTTTTAATCTTAAAAACATAGTGTCATACATTGATGTGATTAAATAAATCTTGGCCCTTTCATTATTCTCATGTTTATTCTTGAAAAAATATGTAATAGGAACATTATCATCAAGATGTGGAAATACATCGATTAAAACTTCAAGAACATCATACCCATTATATATAAGATGAGGCAACATTCGATCTAACCATATATGATTGTTATTACCATCGAATACTAAAATACACTTACTTTTCAAACAATTTAGATTATCCTTCACAATATTCTTCTTCAAAAACATTATCAAAGAGTAGACTAAGGGAACCATCATCTATGATACCACTTTTAAGTTCCCATTCATGATCAAGTATCACTAATAGGGGGAGGGGTTGAATCGATGATATGGTTTTCTTTTAAGTTTGCTTCTTTAGGAAAAAACCTTCCCTCCTTTTAAAGAGTTAACACTATCTCTAAAAACAAAATGATCACACATCCAAAGGAAGATAAGCATTTACAATTTTCACTACTCAACAAGAGTTGCTATGTATTTGTTACAATTTGAAAACAACCCAATACCACACAATACACAAGAAAAAAAATCCGTTTTATGGAAGAAAATGAGAAGGATATTCCCTTACACTCATGTATCATCATGTTGAATAAAATAGTGCATATTCATCAACTAGTATAAAATTATGTAATTAAATTTTTTGTTATAAGTTAAGAAACATGTTACTATGCTTCCTTATCAACCTTCACCATTATGATCATCAAAAAAAATTCTTCAATTTCTTTCCCAGCAATAAGAAAGAACTTCCTGGACTTCGTAATGATACTTAGCCTAATTTCCAAATCCGATTTCCCAGTCCTATTGCACTATATGATTATATAACATTGTCAGAATACTAATGAAATAATTATGAACTTCTTCTACCGCAGTCCATAAATCCATGATTTATTCTTAGTATGATTATACAGCTTAATATTATGATTATTTGAATATGATCTTCTCTCTTTTCCTTTACTACTTGTTTTAAGAAAACATTCTTAGAAAATCATGATCCAAAAAATCCTTCGTTCTATAATTATTAAGAACTCCATCGTATCTCTTCAAAAACACATATGTTTCATAAATTAAAAAGTATTTAATCCTTTTATAGGCTACCCAAAAGTATTTTGGGAAGGATTTTGAAAATATTTCCCACTCAACCAAATTTCCTGAATCATAAATCCCCTTGAATTTCAGATATGAATTTTCTTCTTCAATTCTTATCAACACATCTAGTATCTTCTATAATATTCTCACATATCCATATTACTTATTACATTCTTAAAAATATGTTGTTTGATTTTGATTCCTCATTCTGATTTTTTTCTTTATGATGGAGGCATATGGTGAATTCTATTTTCTTGACCCTCCTGTAAATAAATCAGAACTGAATAATTCATTATGTTGATACAAACCAATATAAAAAAGGACGAATTCGAAAAATGAAAGTCTTCTCTATTTAATGCTTTGTTCTGACTGATAGAAACCTAAAATATTAAACAAATACACTTCTGATCGACTCTTTAAACATCAGGATTCCCCTGTCACTTTTTTTATGCTGGTTGAAACATTACTTCTTTTCTTATTTTTCTTCATATTGATGATCATGTGTCTGATAATGTTTATCAGTGTTAGCCTACATTAGATTTAACCTTATTGGATTTACTCTGATAACCAGTGTTAGTTCTATAATAATGACTCATGACCCAATTGAAATCATGTTAGAGTTCTTATTTATTTTGGATCACTTTTTTTTGGAAAGGAACATTCCAAATTTTAAATAAAAAAAATCATCTTGGTTAATATGGGTAACTACATTGTTGATTGATCTCTTATTTTATTCTTCACATTAGTCGCAAAAATATTTTCTCCTTATCTTATTAATTGGTCAAACAACTCCCAATGAAAACAAATCTACCTTATATTCCTTCAAAACCATCACATCATCTGATGATTGGTGTTAGTATGACTCTGATTCTTAGTGGCACACTACACTCGATGGACCAGTTCCAACAAAATTGACTTCAACAACTTCTTTCATTTTTTAATTATGATACAGTAGGTACATTCTAGAAAGTTTTTTTTTCTTGTGGATTACTGGTTTGACTAAAAACCAAAATCCATATATTTTAACATTATGATCAATATTTTTATCCTTCAAGAAAATTTGTATTTGGTTATCTCACCCTGATGAACTGAGCCTGGAAATCATCAATTTCAACCACTTTCTTGTTCCACAAAACATCTACTTGTACATTTACTTCCTCATGGATTGGATTATTATTAAGATTAGTATAACATCATATAAATTATCTAGGAATGTAAATTTACTTTTTAGTCTTCTAAAAACATATTTCTTTCCAACCAATCCTAAATAATAGTGGATTCATCATCTCTCCCATTTCAATTATAAGCCTTTCATCACAAGTTTTGGGCAACTTATGACTTTTTTGTATTACAAAACAAAAAATCATCATTATATTTTCATTAGAGTCATTAAAACACATATTATCTTCCTCATTATAATTAAAACCACATTTTGGAAGCAAGTTGAGTCTGATGATCCTTTTATTCTTGAAAACATCTTCACAATCCTATGCATTTTTTAAGAAAAGTGAGTTTGATAGACTAAATAAAATGGTCAGTCTAATTTCTATAGTTTACAAAGTTAACTGATTTCACCCTTTTTGACAAAATAATACAACCCATTATAAATAAACATATTTAGGTTCTAGAAACAACTTCTACCCAACTTGGTCCCAACATAGGTTAGTATAGAATCAATCTGATATGTAAGACCCTTTTACTCTGTTGTGTGAGTATTGGGTAGAGTTACATGTACCTCTTATCATTTACCCAAAATTATGTTTTTAAGTCCTATGGAATAATTTCAATATGATTAATTCACATAGAATCCTAGTGACATGCAACTATAGTGACCTCTCATTGAGTTTTTAGAGGGTGGAGGTGATAAGATAAATTTTAAATAAAAGGATTAATCATATATTATGATTCATTAATATCATAATATACTATAGGAAAAAGGTTTATATCGAACAAAATTATATAGGAATATCTTTAGACATATTTATATACATGATATGCCAATATTTTTTTGAATGATATGGATTATGATACCAGGCATAAAATTCATAACAACTTCCACATCTCCCAAAATGGATTCCTTGGGGTGTGAATCATTAAAATGATTCATTTATGGATTGAAAAGATTATTATGATAGGTATATCATTCAATAATGATGAACACCTCAATAAGAATTCATTATGATAATTAATTTTAGCTACTATGTATTTGTAGTTGATGATGTAATTTCGTTATTAAATAATGTATGACTATATAGAAGAATAATTCATCTTATTGGTGTGTGCTTGACATTTTCAAGATAGTTATCAATCTCTCTATTTTATTACTATTATCCATTTTTCTTCCTAAAATATAGTTTGAACACATATTTATAGTCTTAGGGTTCCTCTCATGACATATGAGGATTGTGGTGGCCAGTGTGCCACCAATGGATGCACATGTCCTTAGGCTGATGCTAAGAGATCTTCTTCAATCATATTCAATCATGGTGATGAAACATTCTAGATAAAAGTTATACATATTAATTAATTTTCTCCATAATAAGGTTGATTAAATAATGATAGAACAAGCATCATATTGGCTTTCTTACACTATTTTAGACATGTGATGATCCAACTAAATTCACCAAAAACATAAAAGATACTTTCATATTTGTTTCAACATGTTTTTAAAATTTCATTTTCCAGAACACTTAAATCATTTGGATATCATGGAGATATCATAATGGATGGTATGAAATAACTAAACATTAGTAATTGTATCTATTTTCCATTTTCTATGAAATGAGATATCTTATGGTGTGATTCAATGTGTTTCAATGTGATAAGATATGGATGGATGAATCATAGTGCATGATTCATCTTATCATTTGATTTGATATTGTGTTATAAGATATGTATTTGATATTATTGGTGATTGATTTTCAATAAAAATTTTCTCACATGGGATGTATGAAATACACACACACAGACACACTATAAAATATACTTAATATATACATACGATGCATGCATTTTTCATGTGTGAAATGAATTAATGTATATATATATATAATTTCTATTTATTTTTTTATTCAACAGTTACAAACCATTATTAATGGATTAAAAGCTTTTCATTAATTCATTGAAAACAATAAATGAATTATAACCAATAAACATAAATGAATATGATGCATTATTAAGTGGTAGTATTAGGATTAAACTATATAATAGGATCATATCCTCTATTTTTTGGTGTGGTATCATAGTTCAATGATTGTGAACCTATGTGAAACTATATTTCTCTTGAAACTCGGTTTATCTATTTTATGAAATAGATAGTACACCGTCTAATATCGAGTATCCTCACGATGATTTTGTGGACCCATTGTCTGGTGTATCACCTTTGAGGTAGGGTGATTTCATTTAATTGTCCTCAATATCTTTGTCAAGCACAATCCTTTATAGAATTAAGAAAGATCCTGTTGTAACTCATTTTTCCTAGTTGCTTTATTTTGTGATAATATTAACATATTGATTTACTTAAGATTGATATCTTATTTTTTAGTTTTTATTCCACTGGAAATGGTCATTAGATGATAAAATAAATCACATTAGTTGTATCAAATTGAAGTTATTCATGTTTTTAACATGTTTTAATAACTAGTTTTTAATGAAAAATGAAAAACACAATTTTTGTTAAATGAGAGTAATATTTCAAACCCTTACATGAGATGAATAATGCTAAAATTGATATATCTTTATTCATGTCGGGTATGTAAAGTAATCACACTTATACATAAGGTCTATTTATGGGTAACATATATGTTAAATTATCAAAAATGTGTTGTGTAAAGGTAGAATTCTTACACAAAGAAAATTTGTAGAAAGGTATTCCACACATTATCCATAAATATAATTTTATTTGAGATGCTTCATAAGGGTCCTTGATATGCAACTTTATGCAGCATAAGAATTTTTAAGAATACCTATTAACAATGAAGTTGTGTAAATGTAATATCTTACATAAGGGATCTACGTTAAGGTAATACTTGTATTACCTTTATGTAGTGGTATTGATATATATAAAGGTAACCTTAAAAGTCACCTTTATATAGGATTTTAAAATCATCATTTACCCTTATGTAGACCATCTGCATAAGGGTAATAAAGCGATACTCTTATGATGAATTGGGGTTCCGCATAATGGTAACCAGAAAATTGTTAAATATTATTTTAACATATTAAATTATTATTTAAGTTTTTAAATTGTTTAAAAATCAGGTTCAAAGTTATTTTGGGAATATCTAATTTTTAGGGATTTTATAAAATAATTATGTAATTTTAAATTGTTTATAATTAATTTAATTAATGTATATTTAATGGTTTTTACAAATATTAACTATTAATGTTTTAAAATAAATTTAGACATATTAAATGGCTTGCTTTATGATCTAAAAATGAAATAGTTTATTCAGAAATCATATGATATGACTTTTTGAAGTGTATATAAATTGATATATATATGATATTTTGATTATATAACATGTCTATATAATATATATTGAATTATAAAATGTTTATAATTCATGAAATACTATATAAATTCCATATAATGTAAATATGATGGTATTCATATTAAAATGAATAGAAAATGTTAATATTCTTGCCGAATTATAAAATGTTTATAATTAACATTTATTTATGAATAGTTAATTAATGTCTCATGTTTGGGAAAATAAATAAATGAATAATTTAATAATTGAATTTCATTATATTCTTGTTTAGTAATTTTTTTTGAAATATAAATATTTTTTATGACCATTAATACGATAAATTGATTCTAGGATAGATCATTGTATATCATGCTATGTTTGATATTATAAAATTTAGTTTTCGACTACCCTGTCCTCATTTTGTAATTTTACTTATAAACATGAGAATATATATTGGGAAAAAAATTTTTATATTAGGTGTTAGAGTTTTCATTAATTGAATTCCATCTTTAGTAAAGTATCTCTAGGTATATGGACTTGAGGTTGAGCCACCTACATTATTGGTGTCTTTCTTAGGCTAGGAAAGTGAATAGGTTGTCTATCTGTCACTCCGAGATTACTCATTTAGCGTTTTTCAATCTCATATAACTCTATAACTTTACATTAATAATTCATGTACCTTATCAATATTATTCATTTATATATGTATGAATATACATGGATTTTGTTTTTGGGTGATTAATATAGATTTTGGGGTGGTGTAAAGTGTTACACATTAATGTATCATGAATAAATTAATGTTTTGATTGGAATAAGGATTTCTAAAATTAAATTTTAAGAAGTAGGTATATAAAATAGAAAATAAAACATGAAAAGATAATTATTAAATTTGATTTAATAGTTTAATATTTATATTATGTATATTAAATTGATACGATTAAAGAAAACCTCGAATACTAAGGGTGAGATTTCTTCCAAAGCGACACTTGTTAAGACCTCGATAATTTAACCACGTGGGTCATTCCAAAGTTGAATGCATGTGGATTACCTTGTGTAAGTAAATAAAGTAATGAATAACATTTTAAATTTTTTTTCTAGGTTATTCTACAGCTATGTTCCCCTAGATTGTCAGTTTTTATCTTATTTTGGGCATTTTCTTTGGGTTAAACTAGATAAGATAACCAAATAGGGTTAGGTTAAAAAAGGAATAGAGTTGAGTGAATATATATGATGGATTTAGATAAGTGATTATCTTCTCAAGTTTCTAAGAGTCACCACTATTATTATTTGGATGGTTCCCTATCTGAATAACCTAGTGGTGAGATAAATTATATAACAGACTCATTATATAGATAAATATGTCTCTTGGCCCACTAAATAGATGTCATTTATGGGGTGAGGATTTTTAGTGGGATTAGTTTTAATTAAATCCCCTGTTGAAAATATATAATACATGACCCACACATTTTGATATGTATTTTTTGGTATATTATGACCTAATTTACACAAATCATATTGTGATCATTAATAGGTATGACATATAAAATAGTTAAATATATGAATCTATGCTTGAGATTTTTTCTCGAGAAATATTCAGAGTACTAGAATTTGAATGTGTTAGAAATAAATTTCGAAAACTCTAACTCAAGGGCATCAAATATCAAGTGTGTGTCACACATTTGCGATGACAAACATAAAATCAAAGATATGATAGAATTGATGAAGGGTTGATTATATCTTATTGTTTGTAATTAATAGATTGTTTCTACATTATACATTAGAATTCATGATCTAATATTTCAAACTGTATTGATCATAGAATTAATTTTTTTTAATATATTCCCACTATAAATTATAATTTTATTTCATTATCTTGTTTGGAATAGATAGGATTTTCAATAATTATTACGAATAAGTGTTTTTCTATATATAACAGTTAAATGATTTATGAAATTGAAAATATAATTAATTGATTATATATTCATGATATTAATAATCATGTTTGTGACATTCCAAATAAAAATTTTAGGGATGATTCTAATCCCTCCTACCTTTGTAATTTTTTCCATTGACATATAAATGGGAAATGCATTCAAATACTTTATAGAGATGGTTTTTTGTTATCATTTGATTTTAAATCATTTGAAACATGTGAATATAAGTTATTTGGAAAAATAAAAAAGTCACATTTTAGGAGAAAATGTGAGTGGGATAGTGGAGTATTAGATATCATGCATAGTGATGTAGGTGGACCAATGAGTACACATGAAATTTGAGGTTTAGGTACTTTGGTACTTTTATTGATGACTTTAGTCAATATTGGTATCTGTTTCTATAAGGACATGGCCTTATTATATTATATAATCTTGCATTTAGTTATGAAATCACTTCCCTTCACACTGAGGTTCTTTTCAATTCTAAATCTTTAGATTATTGGTTCATAAAAAATTCATAAAATTACACATCAATATAGAGTGTATACCATAAAAATAGTATTCATTTATTCCAAAATATGAAACTTTTCAAATAAAACGAGATTTTTTTGACAAATAATCATAAAATTTAACTTGGATTACTTATTTGTCTTACACATCCTTTTAACCTGTGAAAATTATTTCAAAACTTGTGATGAGAACAAAAATATCAATACATTATATAAAAATAAGGAAAGAACACATTAGTCTATGAATACTAGTAACATTTAAATTCATTTTCAAAATGACATACTTGTCACCCATATAATCATACTTTGTGAAACTTGAGATTTCCCTGAGATTTCCACAAAAAATTTAGAACATAAAATGAACCATAAAGGTATCATGGGGAATTACATAAATAATCTTTTAAACCTCTTGGGAACCTTATAATTTGTAACCCTCATGTCTACTTTATAATGTAACCCTCACTGTTACCTTATTGTGAAACCATCGTAGTTACACATGGAGTAACCATACGAACAACCTACAAGTTACACATACCCAATGAATTTTAGGGAGATATATGTCCCACAATTCCTCATAAATAATTCCCAAGAACCAAAACACAAGCATACAATATTTATAATTTCATAAAAACATTACTTTTGATTATTGTAAAACAAATGTTTAAAATAGGATCTTAACAAAAATCCCCTTAAAAGTATCTTATAATTGAAGTGAGAGTTAATATATTTGATGAAATATGAATATAAAATATAAGTAAACATAATTCAACCTAATCTAAAAAAGCTCATCAAAAAAAATAATATAATACCACATAAATAATGAAGTATAAGGGTAACCCAAAAAATGGAAATCCTTTTACGAATTCACATACCTCTGGTTTTTATTACTTCAAACTCATTTTAAACTCCTGTATAAATGTTAAAAGAGTGTTATGAATATCTTAAACTAAAATATTCATGTTTATAAAAACTTATGTGATCATTTTATAACATTATTTTTTCCTTTAATTTTTAGCATTTTATTCCTTGAATTGTTTTGGGTGCATTCTTTACAAGATTTTCATGGACGGTTTGTATTTGATTTTCTTTTCGTATTGAAATAAAATTTTATAAGTGGAATTAAATGGTATTAATATTTTTACAAAATATATAATGATACCATAAATTATTTTTTATCATATATGATGATGGATCATCAGATAAAACATTAATGATGTTTGTTTAGATCATTTTTGGCGGTCCGTCGATAATCTTGAACTTGTTTCATTATATAATTTAATTTCTTGCATATATGTTCATTATAGAAAATAGAATTGGATAAAAATAAAATTTAAATTCTGATTCAAACATTAAAATTTATTTATGATCATATTTAAAGGAAGTAATGGAAATTTGAAACACATCATCCATGGTTTTGGTAAATCGGCATATCGTGGGTGGTGTTATTTTAAAATAAGAGGTAGAGGATAAGAGGAAAGTTGAGGAATTATTTACCTGAACAAGATAAAATATAGAACATATAAGATTATGGAGATTTAAAACAAGTTGAATAAGTGTAGGGAAATATAGTATAAGAAAATAATGGAATTGGAAAGAAAACACATGAAAAAGGATGATGATTCTTACATATTGATTTATTCTCCTTGGGATCCTCCTCAAGGACTTTAGTTTTTGCCTTTTGGTGAGACTAGGAGGTCATGGATATGGGGAATATCATTGAGGAGGAAATTTGGTCTAACATAGACAATGATCAAGGCCTGAGAGGTTTTTGAGAAAGAGGGGAATGTCGGTGGTATTTGTAGTAGAAGAGAGG
Source organism: Viscum album (assembly GCA_963277665.1). Taxonomy (NCBI): domain Eukaryota; kingdom Viridiplantae; phylum Streptophyta; class Magnoliopsida; order Santalales; family Viscaceae; genus Viscum; species Viscum album. The sequence continues at coordinate 2,088,687,999 of OY728132.1, forward strand.
AGGGATTTTACATTATTTGGTCATTATTATAATATTTTTCTTAATACTTTGAGTAGTCTTGATTAATTTGATACCAAATAGCAATAATTTCATGTGATTTCAAACCATGTGGGCTTACAACATCCTTGAAACACTAATGGTTTAGTAAAACAAGTATTTAGTATTTATTGAAATTCTATCATATTTTACTATTTATAAAAAATTCATGAATTTAAGAAAAATCCCAAAAATTCACTAAAATACTTTTTCAATTTATAGATTTAAAAAATGAACTCCGTTTTTTAAAAATGATTTTCTAAATATTGATAATTTATTATTTAAATAAAATTACAATTTATTCAAAAATAACAATTTTATATCTATAACTCATTTGTTAACACCTTGAAAAATTAATCAACATCTCATTATCTTATAACCTTAAAAAAATAAAATAATACTATGATTTACTGTTTATAAAGGTCATATTACTATTCATAAGGGTATGTTACTATTCAACAATAAAAACAAGTTGGTTTTATCATAATTTAAATAACTTACCGATCACAACCGTAGATGAAAATTTTTTGAAGTTCAAATCACTGAAGTGGAAATATATTTTTAAATCCTAGTTATAACTATCTACTTAAAAAAATACATCATGAATTTATATTTATTCTTAAATCCTTTCGGTGTTAAGTTATCCCCACTTTCTAGAAATTTCATTCTAAAAATTTTATTTACTTATTAAACAAGTGAGGGCACCTTTCCCTCATAGCATTTTCAGACTCCAATATTTCTTGTTCAACCATGTTTTTTCTCCAAAAAACATTTACCCAGTGGATTAACTTACTCCTCAATACTTGTTCCCTGCGATCTAGAATTTGAACTCGTTTTTCTCTATAAGAAAGGTTCTCTTCCACCTAAACTGTTTCTAAGCTCGAAACATGAGAGAAATCTGGCACATACATTTTCGACATCGAAACATGAAAAAAATTGTGTACCAGAGATAATCTCAGAGGAAAAGCTACTCAGTCGGTGACTCATCCAAAATTCTCTAGAATTTCATAAGGTCTAATGAACCTTGGACTCATCTTCCATTTCTTACCAAAAAACATAACACTTTTCCATGGCGAGATTATAAAAAAACAATACCACCTACCTCAAAATAAAACTCTTTCCTCCTGTTGTCTGTATAACATTTCTGCTAGATTATAGTTGTCCTCATGTGTTTGTGGATGAAATTAACTTTCTTAGCCACTTCTTCTACTAATTATGTCCCCATTAATGTCATTTCCCTGACATCATCCCAAAAATATGGAGTTCTACACCACTTCCCATACAATTCCCCGAAAAGTGTCATCTGAATACTTGAAATAAAACTATTTTTATAAGAAAACTCTACTAAAAAAAGATGATGATAAAAATTTCCCTGTTATTTCATTAAACAATATTGAATAATATCATCCATAGTCTAAATCATTTACTCTGAATACCCTTTTGATTAAAGATGAAAAGTTGTACTAAAATTTAATTCTGTGCCCTGTGACTTTTGAAGTCACTTCTAAAAGATATAAGCGAACCTGGGATCCTAGTCAGATACAATGGTAAGAAAAACTCCATGTAACCTGAAAATATCATTATGTTATAGTTGATAAATCTTATCCAAAGACATTGTATCTAGAATAGGATGAAAATGTGCTGATTTTGTCATCTGATAAAAAATAACCCAAATTACATTGTTACCTATACAAGTCTTAGGTAGTCCCACCATGAGGTCCGTGGATATATTTTACCATTTCCACTCTGGCACTGGAACTGGCTGAATCAACCTTTTATTAACATGCTCCCTACTTCAACTTGTTGACATGTCAAACATTTCTGGTAAAATATGCAATATCTCTTTTCATTTCATCCCACCAATAATACTTCCAAAGTACTTTGTTCATCTTAGTACTGCGAAGATGAATTGAAAATGGAGAAATATGATCTTCACACAAGAAATCATTCTTCAAATGGGAATCACATGGCACACAAAACCTTTTACCAAATCTTAAAATGTAATCTTTATCAATGGAAAATTCTGGAAACTTACACATTTTAATCAATTCTACCTTTTTTTGTAGCTCACGATATTCCTTTTTCACATTATTAATTTTATCTAATAACGATGACTACATTGAAACCTTAAAAAAAGATGTATTTACTACACCAATAACTTCTAAGACAAAATTCATCGAATCACTAATCAAACGATCATGTCCCAAATTTAACATGTTTAATAATGCATGATGTTTTCGACTGAAGGCATTCTCCACTTTGTTTTCTTTTCCCTGATGGTCATTGATTATGCCGTAATATTCCTTTAGCAGTTCAATCCATATCCTCTACCTCATGTTTAATTCCTTCTATGTGAATATATACATCATACTTTAACGGTCAATATTTATTTTACATTTGGATCCATATAAATGATGCCTCTAAATTTTCTAAGAAAAACCATAGCTTCCCACTCCAAATCCTTTGTGGGATAATTTAACTCATGAAGTTTTAGTTTTGTTGAAGCATAAAAAATTACATTATCATTCTGCATCAAAACACAACCAAGTCCTTTCAATAAAGCATCAAAGTAAATGAAAAACTCCCCATTTCAGGAATGCAAGTCCAAAACTGCAGCATTCAACAATCTCTTCTCAGGTTCCTAAAAAACAACCATCACATTCTTCAATCAAAATAAATTTAACCCCCTTTCATGTTAAATAAGTAAATGAGACATATAATTGTGCAAATTTTTTTTAAAATTGTCGGTTGTAACATGAAAATCTAATAAAACTACGATTCATTATAACATTTTTAGGCATTTTCCATTCATCAATAACTTTTTTTGCTAGGATCAGGTATTATTCTATCCTTATTTACAATGTTCCCATGAAATGAAATATTTTTCAACCTAAAATCACACATTCGTAATTTTCAATACTATTTATTTTCCTTTAATGTTTCTTGAGAAACCCATATATATTTTTCTTGCACCTAATTACTCTTAGAAAATAATAGAATGTTATTAATAAACACTCCCAAAAATATATCCAAGAACTCACAAAATATTATATTCATAAGATCTATGAATACAAAAGGTTCGTTAGTTAATCCAAATGGAATAACCAGAAATTAATAATGCCCATATCTAGTATGGAAAGATGTTTTCAGGATTCCATCCTCCTTCTCCTTCAGCTGATGGTTTCTGAATCTCTAGTCAATCTTAGAAATGTACTAAGATCTCTGAATCTAATCAAACAAGTCATTGATATGATATAAAGGATACTTTTTTTAACAGTGATGTTAATCAAGGCTCTATAATCAATAAAAAATCTGATGGAACCATATTTGTTTTTAATGAACAAAACTGTAGCACCCCATTGTGATGTGTTAGGATGAATGAAGCCTTTATCAAGAAACTTCTACAACTGATTTTTCAATTCTATATGTTTCATTTGAGCCATTGGATATGGGGGTTTTGAAAATGGATTAGGATTAGGAACTAAGTAAATAGTGAATCCGACATCCCAATCAGGTATGAAACTGGGTAACTCATTAGAAAAAAACATAAAGGTATTCATTTATCAACAGAACATCATTAATCTGAACAGTTCCCTTGTTTTCAACAAAATGATCCATATAACTTTAATTTCAATATTTCAACCATTTCTCAACATCCTTCTATGTTATCAATTATATAGGTTCATTATTATATAAAAACTTAAACTCACTCAAAAAACAACTTCTTTAACTCTATATTCAATCTTAGCATGATAAACAGAAAGTCAATCCATTCCTAGAATGACATCAAACTATACTAAAGTAACAACCAAAGGTTTTGTAGCTAAATTCTTTCCATGAACCACTATTGAAGGATTATTATAATCCCTCTTTTCTATAATATTTTCCCCTTCTATTTTAATAATATGTTCTGGTATCATTTGTTGAGGTGATAATTCCAATTTAATAGAAAACTCCTCAGAAATAAAGGAACATGTTGACCTCATATCAAATAAAACTTTAGAAAAATCTTAGTAAATAAATAAGGTACCTCATACAACTTCATTGGATAGCCCAATGTATGCTGATGTAGTCACAAAGAATATTACTCCAACTTTATGATTATATCCTGTCTTCTCTGTATCATTCATATCTCTCTTTGGGTAGGCATTTTCAAAATGAACCATCTCTGCGCATTTAAAACACTTAATTGTTATCTTATCACGATTAGTCATAGGATCATTTTCATTACAATCTCAGGATATATGTCCAAACATACCACAATTAAAACACTTCCCAGTTTTGGTAAGGCATTCCCTAGGGTGCTTTCTACCTCACATTTCACAAATTAGAAACTATAATATCATACTATCAGATTTATTTAGTTGATTCTTACCCATCACTTTCTATATATACCTTTTCTTCTCCCTATTTATAATGTTCACATGATCATTAAAAAACTCCATATCTACCCTCTCATAATATTGAACAATTTTTTCATAATTTTGAATTTACGATAGGCCAATGCCCTTCGATACCTTGTCTTTAATTTTGCGTAAGAGCAGTTGATTTTTCTATCAAGATCCAGAATAAGATTTAGAGAATACCACACTCGTCGGGTGATGTTTTCTTCAAACCCAACTACTAGATCTTCCTCTTTTTTCTTTAATTCTAGGAATTTATTCTCCATCCGAAGTCAAACCACCATTAGAAAATATTATTCAAGGAAAACGAATTTAAATTCATCCCACTCTAAGGCATCAATCTCCTCTATATCCTTGATATTTTTGACCATTGGCCACCAATAATCAGTTTGACCTTCTAAAATGATTAATAGAAAACTTACCTTCTGATTATATGAATAACCCATAATGTATAATATCTTTTCAAAGGCCATAATCCATCCTTAAGCCGCTACTAGATCAGAAGATCCATTGAATGTAGGATGTTTTTGTCTCATATAATGTTCCACTATCGCCAGGTTCAATTGTGGTACCTCTTATTGTTCCTTTTAATGGATTCCACCACCATTTATTGCCTACGTTTGCTGATCCATTACATTCAAAAACTTCTCAGTTCCAATCCCTACCATTATGGGCTGTAGATTTAGAATTCTATCATTCTATTAGTGCCTCTCCACTTCAGCTTCCCTATTTCTTTTGGGGAAAACCATTCCGAACAAACATATCATAGTAAAAGAAACATGGTAATATTTAAATACTATATAATTTAAAATTAACCACATGTTAATAATCATTTATGGTATTCAATTAATCTTATCCTACCCCTTAATGTTATCAAAATCATCTTCTGATACCAACTATAAGGATGCGACCTTATTACATTACATAATCTTGAAATTAGTCAAGAAATCACTTCCTTTCACATTGAGGATATTTTCATGTTTATAAAATTAGAGAATTGGAAAATAATAAATTCATAAAATTACACATTAATACTAAGTGGATATCATAAATACAATATTCATTTTTTCCAAAAATATAAAACTTTTCAAATAAAACATGATTTCTTTAAAAAAAAAATTCATTACGTTTAACTTGGATTTATTCTTTGTCTTACACATCCTTATAACCCGTGAAAATCATTTAAAAACATGGGATGATCAACAAAATATCTGTAAGGGATATAAAAAGTAGGAAAAAACACATTAGTCTCTAAATACTTGTAACATATGAAATCATTTTCAAAAAGACTTAATTTTCAACCATATAAAATTACTTTGTAAAACAAGAGATTTCCCTGAGATTTCCAAAATACATTTAAAACATAAATAGAAAAATAAATGTATATTTAGGTATAAATTACATAATTTTATAACCCTCTCAACTACCTTATAATTTTTAACCCTCATGGCTGCTTTACAATGTAACATTCACGACTACCATATAGTGTAACCATCGTAGTTACACTTGGAGTAACCATACAGACAACCTAAAACATGCCAATTCCCAATGAATTTAAGGGAGATATAAGTAACAAACTTCCTCAAAAACAATTACCAAGAACCATAAAATATTCATAAAACATGAATAATTTCATAAAAACATTTCATTTGAATATTCTAAAACAGAATTTTAAAAGAGGATTTTATAAGAAAATCCCCTTAAAAGTATCATATAATTGATGTGTGACTAAATATAGTAGATTTAATATGTATATAAAATTTAAATAAACATAATTATACATAATATAAACAATACTAATCACATAAAATATTTTAATACCACAAAAATAATGTAGTAGAAGGTTAACCCAAAGAATTGAAATCGGGTTAGAAATTATGTTACCTTGGGTTCCTCATACATTCAAATCATTTAAAACTCCTGTGTAAAAGTTAAAAGAGTGTTATTAATATCATAAATTAAAATATTCATGTTTATAACACCTTATAGACTCATTTAATAACATCATTTCACCATTTAATTATTCGTATTTTGTTTCTTCGGTTGTTTTGGGTGCGTTTTTTACACGATTTTCATGGCCAGTTTGTATTTGATTTTCATTTAATTTGGAAATGAAATAATTATATGTTTTCAGAATATATAATTATACCATAAATCATTCTGTTATCATATATGATGATGGATCATAAGATAAAACATTAATGATGTTTGTTTAGATCATTTTTGTCAGTTCCTAGATAATCATGAACTTGTTTAATTATATAAATTATTGTCACGAATAAAAGTTCAATAGAAAACATAAAATAGGTTAAAAAACACACTTAATATTCTTATTCAACAATTAAAATAAATTTATGATCGTATTTGAAGGAATTAATGGAAATTTGAAACACATCGTCCCTTATTTTGGTAAATCGACACATCGTGGGCGGTGTTTTTATTTTTAGAATAAGAGGGAGAGGAGAGGAAGACAGATGATAACTATTTTACATGAAAATGAAAACATAAAATATATATATAATGTTCTGGAGATTTCATACCTCTTGGTTAATTTTATGGAAATAGAGTATTAGAAAAGAAAGGAATTTTAAATAAAACACGTGAAATAGAAGAGGATTCTTATATCTGGATCTCTTCTGCTTCAGATCCTATTTAATATCTTTGTTTTTGGCCTTTTGTTGAGAGTATAAGGTCTTATACCTAGGGAATATCCTTTATGAGGGGATGTTTTATAAAATAGACAATTCTCAAGGCTTTATAGGTGTGTGAGAAAGAGGGGAATGAGGGTGGAATTTATAATAGAAGAGAGGAGGGATTTTACATTATTTTAATCATTATTATAATATTTTTGCTCAAGACTACGAATTGCCTTGATTTATGTGACCCCAAATAATTATAATTGCATTCAAGTTCAAACCATGTGGTATTAAATTATCCATGCATCATGTATGAAGCATTAGAACAAGTATTTATTATTTATCGTAATTTTATTTTATTTTACTATTCATAAATAATTCAAGAATTTTAGAAAAATTCTAAAAATTAACCCCTAACATTTTTCAACATATAAAATTCAAAAATGAACTCCATTTTTTGCAAATAATTTTCTAAATATTAATAATTTAATTTTTTAATAAAATCATAATTTATTCCAAAATGACAATTTTAAATCTATAACCCCCTTTTTAACACCTTGAAAAATTAATCAACATATCATTATATTATAACCTTAAGAAAATAAAATAATATTATTATCTAATATTCAAAAGTTTCATATTACTATTCATATTACTATTCATAAGGGTTTGTTAATATTAACCAAAAAACCAGTTGGTTCAATCATACTCTAAATAACATACTAATCACAACCGTAAATGACCTTTTTTTGAAATTCAAATCATAAAAGTAGAAAAATTATTTTTAAAGGCTAGTTATAACTATTTACTTAAAAAAAGTATCATGCATTTGAATTTATTTTTATTAACATGCTATGTTACAGTTTCTAATGAAAAAAATTATAAAACTTTTGAAAATGTCAAAGAGTTTTATAAAAAAATATACAAACTACTGGTAAAAATTATTAATGTCCAATGATCATATTGGGGTGGTGAATACATGTGATAGGAATTCATAGCTCATAAAAATTATTGTGGAACTATTTCACAACTTACTACTCTTGAAACACCTCAATGGAATGGTGAATTTGAATGGAGGAATCATACCATGTTAGAATTTGTAACACCCCAGGTAAATAAAGAATATGACATTTCATATTTATCCATATTTGTGAATAAAATATTTAAATGAATTTAAAGGGGACGCTATGCTCGATGGCGTACCCAACACGCTACAACGAGTTTCTTGGGAATCTTACGTTGCACTCTAATAATAAAATAATATTATTTTAAATGGTAGTTAACATGTAGCCGTTGTAATGGCGGGAATGGATAGAAATAACTAAAATATGATTATATATGTTTTTAAATGTTTTTACATTTATCCAATAAAGGATAGAGGGTTAAAATACGGAAAGAATTCAATTTTAGGCATATATGCCCTAGTTTTCACTAAAGGTTCACTTATTGCCTTTTGATGGCGAACCGTCATTAAATATAGTTTTGATCACTCTTATACATTCTTTTGGACCAAATAAAACTCTTCTTTTAAATCGGGACATTAAATTTTACTTTGTGTAAAATTTTGGTATTTTTCTGATAAAGTTCATTTTTTAATGAATAGTGTAAAATGTTGTATTTTAATTAAAAACCTCTTTTTAATATAATTTATTTATATGATTAGATTATCTTTTGAATTGGTTTTAATGTGAAATTAGAATATATTTTTACCATTAAATCCAATAGTGGTCGTTGGAATTAATTTCACTTTGAAATCGGACTTAAACTAGTATCAATCTTTTGATACTTATTGTTTCATAAAAACACGCTATTTGCTTTGACAGCGGGAATTAATTATTAAATTAATTAATGTGACTTATATGTTTTGAATTTTGTAAAATAGACTTCATTTTTGAATTCGGAATATCAAATATAGCTTAGGGTGAATTTTTTGTAATTTTCTGAAAAACTTCAATTTTTGATGAATAGTGAAACCACTAAGTGGTACTTATAAAGACTGATTTTCCGTTTAAATGAAATTTTTCCATCATTGTGTTTTGAATTTCAAAAATCCGACATACATGGTTGTCATTAAGATGTAAAATGTGGTTCAATGGGATAAAAATAATTTTTTGGTGAATAGTAACTTATTAAGTTCTTAATCGCGATTAGTGGTAATTAGGGTAGTTTAAGGTATAAATAATGCTTTAATAATATGAAATGACCTAGAAACATGTCCCAACCTTATTGGTTGTGTCATGTCCGACCAAGACAATCCATGGGTCAACTTGGGGACCCCATGGAGACACTTTGGTTGGGAAATGACATAAATAACTTTTTATTTAATGTAAAAGTAAAAATGACACAAACATAATATGTTTTAAGAAAATAATTTTTATATGGGGTTATAAAGATCAGATTTTTGATTATAAATAGTCATTGGAAAGCTAAAAAGATTTCCTACATCATAGTAGTTTTTTTATAATTTTTATACATTAAATAAAATTAATTATTTATGACATAATAATGATGCAACGATGACATCATTATTTGACGATTTAAATAAAATGGAAAGATAATGTAAAATCTATGAACTACACATGTCCAAAACTTATTGTATGGGTGGATTTCGAACCCTTATCACTTTATCCACGAATTATATCAATGTGGTACCTTTTAAAAACGAAACACATTTTCAAATAAAGTAATATTTCTTACTCTGCAAAAGTGCCCCTCCTCTCCTCTTATAAAAGGCCCCCACCTCTACCTCATTTCACACACTCCTCAAGCCTTTGGCTCGGCCAACCCCTGCCCATTTACTCTCTCCACATACCTCTCCTCATCCTAGAGGATTCCCTTTGGGCAGAATCCTTTAAAAGTAAGCCTTTAGTCTCAAATCAAAAGGAGTTCCACTTTTAAAGGTAATTCATTCTCTCTTGTTCATTTGTTTTATTTTGTTTCTCCAACCCCCTAAACTCTTTTTATTTACTTATTTTGTAACAATACAAGTATCTTCAATATACTAGTATGTTGTTATAAGATTTATTCTAGATACACTCTCACACAACTACATAAAATGGTTAAAGAACATAAGGTTTCCGTGGATGGTGAAATTCTGCCTCCCGAAATGATGATTGTTCAATACTAATTTAACACCTTCAAAGGTGGCCATTATGATGTCACTATTTTTATATATGATATATAATATGTTTATTTTTTTCTTTAAGCTTCTGTATTTTTCATTTTGGGCATACCTTTATGGTTTCCATTGTGGTTAAACATGATATCTTCATTTAAGGAAGTGCGGACTACCGCCCCCTCAAAGTGATGTGATTCGTTAATGCCGTATGTGGGATGGGTAAAGGATGGATTTAAAGTTATTATATATGATGTTATAATGGAATTATAATATACCTCTATATAATTTTTATTTCTTTCCATTAATGTATGAGATAGAAATGATAGCAGCGTTCATGCGTACGTACGGCTTACCGTCTCCATGAACGGTGCATTTCATTTCTTATCCCCAAATGTAATGTACTATTATAAGTACATATATATAATGGATATATATGATGTATGATACATCTAAATGATTAATATAATTCTGGAATTAAAATATACATACCTCTCATATAGTTTTAATTCCATTAATACGACATAGAAATGAAAGTAGCGTTCATGCATACGTACGGCTTACCGTCTCCATGAACGGTGCATTTCATTTCTTTCCTCCAAATGATTATGTGATTTTATAAATACATGTATATTCTGGATATATATGATATATATGATATCCAAATCAGGAATGTCATTTTTGGATATGAAGAACCTTTGACCACACGAACAACATGTAATTGTAAGAAGTCCACTTTCGACTAAAGAACCAAATATCAACAAAACAAACATGATTAACTTAAATGATTAAATAATGTTTATAACATGGTAATAAGTGATATAAAAGGAATAATGAACTTTGAAAAGGTTCTTAAGGAAGTATAAATTAACTCAAGTGTATTATTCAGGAGATTAATGAATGATCGAGTCAAGTTAGACCCGAGGTAAGGGATCCTACACCTCTCTTTCTTTTTAAGTACACTCTTTTATGTCATTACTTTAAAGCACATATTTATTGTTATTGTGATGTTATTTTATATTAATTTTACTTAAATTTTTATGTTCATTTGATTAGAGACCCTATTCTCTCTCATCAATCCATTTTGGAAGTTTTGAGTGGCACCGACAGGATGTCGAATTTTCGTAAGAGATCTAACCTCTCTCTTTCTTTTAAAGTACTCTCCTTTATGTCACTTCTTTTAAGCTCCTATTTGTTATTTTTGGGGATGTGCTTTTATATTCCTCTTTATGTAAACATTATGTTGATGTAATGAGAGACCCTATTTCCTCTCATCAATCCATTTTGGAAGTTTTAAGTGGCGCCGTTAGGCTGCCGAGTTTTCGTAAGAGATTTTTCATCTCACTTTTATTCCCGTGAGATTTAGGCTACATTTGCCACAATTTCCATTGAGTGGTTTATGTAATGCCCACTATTACAATCCTATTGTAATATAATTCCATTTATGGGTATTTACATATTCATTGTATGACACTTCTTTAATGGGGTGTACTTTTCAAAAGTTACCCAAGTCGGTAAGGGAACCTTTCACCCTCCTTTTTTTAAAAGACTTATTTTGTTGGGTCTTTTAATTTACATATTGTTAAGTTGGGATATGTTCTCATATATCCTTATTGATGTAAATTTTATGTCCATGTGATGAGATACCCTTTTTTTTATCTCTCATCAACTCATTTTGATGTGACGCCGTGAGGCTGTCAAGGGAACTTCTTAACCCAATTTCGATTTCTTTGGGTTCAACATGTTGTTATTGAATATGTAATCCTTTGAATATGTGTGAATGACCTTTGATTATTTTACACTTAATATCCACTTATATTTGGTGTATTCATTTGTCACACATAATTTTGTAATTGATTTATCTTTAAACCAAGGATACCGTCTTTGTAAGGGACTTCGTCTCAATCTCCTTTCATTGAGGCATATTTTGTTTTATACAAAACTTTCTTTTATATGGTGTATAAACCCCTTTTGAATTTACTTTTATACAAAAGGAATCTTTTTCTACGAAGCGTTTTACTAAACGAAAAAAAGGAATGTTTTTTTAACGTACGCGGTGACAACGACTTTTTCCGCCGCCGCGGGTATTATTTGGTCTTTGGCTTTCTCAACAAGCCGTAATGTTTTTAGAATAAAATAAATACCATATACTCTTTTATGTATTTTGGTATTGAAAATGGTTTTGAAAAAGGATTCTATTATGTCAATATATTTATGATATATTGTGATTGAAATGTGGAAATGTTATCATTCCTTTATATCGGTTTTATGTTTTATGATTTTATACTGGTACTTGGACATTTTAACGGGTGGTTACGTTATAAACCATATGACGGGTGGTGCCGTGAATACCAGGACGGGTGGTTACGTTATAACCTCCAATGCATTGGGTATGGAAGTCGGCCGTATGACTATTCCATTAAGTATGTATGGAAATTGGCCGTATGGCTATTCCATTAAGTGATATGTGTGGAAGTCGACCGTATGATTATTCCACATAAGTATGTTTATGTCCCAAGTTACCTTTATATATGTTATGTGTTCTTTATATAGGTTTTATGGTAATACTTTGGTTACAAAAAGGTAAGTAATGATACTTTATTCAGTGAAGAGTTTTTACTACTTCATGAAGGTGAAGGTATTACTTTGATAGAGTATACATGGATTACTTGATTTTGAAAAAACTAACAGTTTTCATTCTTTGTGTATCCCTTACTGAGCTTTTTATGCTCACCCCAAGTTTTTTTGAAATGTTTTTCATAGGACTTAATGTGGAATAAGGTCAAGGATGGGATCAAGGGAATGTCATGCTATATGAAACATGGAACTAGACATGTTTCTTTCAAGAGTTTTTTTTATTATGGAAACTTAGTATAAGTGACTACTTTGTAATCTTTTGAGATGTAATAGTTATGTTCTAATTCTCTAAAACTCTAAAACTGAAAAGATCCTCAACGTGAATTATTCTTTTAATTCAATATTAAGTATGGTTTAAGGCTGGGGCCTTATAGTTGGTATCAAAGGTCGGTTTAGATAACTTTAGAGGTTATGGTATTCTTTAAGCATAAGTGACATTACCATAATGGTTAGGATTTCTGAAAGAGTCTTAGTTTTAGATAAAGTGAATGAGTAAGTGTATCTTAGTGTTCACCTTCCTCATTAGTACATGATGGTTTTGTTGATATACTCACACTGACATTTCTATTTTTAGTGAATGGATGGATCTAGTAGGCACCAAAGAGACAACAGGTTTGAAGGAAACTGTGGTGGTTCTCTGATTAAGATACTAGATAAAATGGAGGATTCAATGAGGAAACTCGTGGTTGTTCTAAACCAAATATCAAGGAGTCATGATCAACCACTTCAACCTTGGTGAGTTCTCTAATGCATCATGTACAAGATGGCCAACCCGATGTGGAAATTCAGGTAATAATTATTAAGGTAACCATTGGGGTTTATATGATACTTAATTTTTAGGTAATTATGGGTTACTCTATGATATGATGGAAAATGAAAGGAATGAGATAAACATGAGGTTAAAATATGTTATGATTATTCTTGAATATTTTATCTCATTTTGGGGAATGTTTTAAGAATTATATAGTTTTGGAAAAAGGACAACACGTAGACCGTGTGACATCGTGTCACGTCGGACAAAGCTGCAGGAATCGAACCCACAACCAATGTGCGACTGGTATTTATCGCCTACCACTGGACTACGTGAAGTCCCTGGTTAGTTTGACTGATTCATTCTAGTTATATGATTTTATGAATTAAGAGTAATTTGATTTTGGGTTATATATGAAAATGATTAACCTATCATGGAGGATATGTGATTAGGTAAATTACTTTTCAAAACGGGACTTTAGGAGCAACTGATATTGTTTGGAGATAAATGTTACGATTTATCTTGGAAGACTATGTGACTAAATCCTTCAAATATTTGGGTTTCAATCTTATATTGGTTTACTTTGAATAATTTTATGGACTAATTGATTATAGAATGGTCCTCTTTGAACATTGGGTTTTGTTGGATAAATTTTGGAGATTAAGAATAGATTTTCTTTTTATAAAGGGTTATCCTTTTCTGGATTATCTGATCTTGTACTAGCCTTTTTGGTTTTGGTTTTGGTTAAAGTCTAAAGACATGGGAAGTATATAGTTCTATTTTGTGGATTAGGTGATTCTCTAGAAGTTGATTATAGTACTCTTAATGTGAACAAGTCTTCCTAAATACTCGTCTTTTGGAGAAAATATGAGTTTGTGTAAGGAATCTAATAAAAGTTGAAAGTCAATATGATAAGTGATTATGTTTCCTTATGAATAAATTCCTCTATAAAAAGTAACTTAAAACAAAAATGTTGTCTATTAACTTTTCCTATTGGGGAATCTAATACCGTTTAACCCATCACAAGTTTGTGATTTTCTCGTGGTTAACTTTCTCCTAAACATGTTTTCTATCACTCTCCATCAGAACATGACCCTTTGTTTTTTCCTCCATGTCCATATTTTCATACTTGGAATCCTATTATGGGTTAACTCGGGTGACCTTTGTACTTATCTCTCTTTATTTTAAAGTGTTTGTTTTACCGACTTTTGTTCCGATGTGGGACTTTCAAGGATGTTTCCAAGCGTAATTTTAAAATTGCGAGGATGCAATTCCCAAAAGGGGGTAAGGATGTAACACCCCAGGTAAATAAAGAATATGACATTTCATATTTATCCATATTTTTGAATAAAATATTTAAATGACTTTAAAGGGGACGCTATGCTCGATGGCGTACCCAACACGCAACAACGAGTTTCTTGGGAATCTTACGTTGCACTCTAATAATAAAATAATATTATTTTAAATGGTGGTTAACATGTAGCCGTTGTAATGGCGGGGATGGATAGAAATAACTAAAATATGATTATATATGTTTTTAAATGTTTTTACATTTATCCAATAAAGGATAGAGGCTTAAAATACGGAAAGAATTCAATTTTAGGCATATATGCCCTAGTTTTCACTAAAGGTTCACTTATCGCCTTTTGATGGCGAACCATCATTAAATATAGTTTTGATAACTCTTATACATTCTTTTGGACCAAATAAAACTCTTCTTTAGAATCTGGACATTAAATTTTACTTTGTGTAAATTTTTGGTATTTTTCTGATAAAGTTCATTTTTTAATGAATAGTGTAAAATGTTGTATTTTAATTCAAAACCTCTTTTTAATATAATTTATTTATATGATTATATTATATTTTTAATTGGTTTTAATGTGAAATTAGAATATATTTTTACCATTAAATCCAATAGTGGTCATTGGAATTAATTTCACTTTGAAATCGGACTTAAACTAGTATCAATCTTTTGATACTTATTGTTTCATAAAAACACGCTATTTTCTCTGACAGTAGGAATTAATTATTAAATTAATTAATGTGACTTATATGTTTTGAATTTTGTAAAATAGACTTCATTTTTGAATTCGGAATATCAAATATAGCTTAGGGTGATTTTTTGGTAATTTTCTGAAAAACTTCAATTTTTAATGAATAGTGAAACCACTAAGTGGTACTTATAAAGACTGATTTTCCGTTTAAATGAAATTTTTCCATCATTGTGTTTTGAATTTCAAAAATCCGACATACATGGTTGTCATTAAGAAGTAAAATGTGGTTCAATGGGATAAAAATAATTTTTTGGTGAATAGTAACTTATTAAGTTCTTAATCGCGATTAGTGGTAATTAGGGTAGTTTAAGGTATAAATAATGCTTTAATAATATGAAATGACCTAGACACATGTACCAACCTTATTGGTTGTGTCATGGCCGACCAATAAAATCCATGGGTCAACTTGGGGACCCCATGGAGACACTTTGGTTGGGAAATGACATAAATAACTTTTTATTTAATGTAGAAGTAAAAATGACACAAACATAATATGGTTTACGAAAAGAATTTTTATATGGGGTTATAAAGATCAGATTTTTGATTATAAATAGTAATTGGAAATATAAAAAGATTTCCTACATCATAGTATTTTTTTATAATTTTTATACATTAAATAAAATAAATTATTCATGACATAATAATGATGCAACGATGACATCATTATTTGACGATTTAAATAAAATGGAAAGATAATGTAAAATATATGAACTACACATGTCCAAAACTTATTGTATGGGTGGATTTCAAACCCTTATCACCTTATCCACGAATTATATCAATGTGGGACCTTTTAAAACCGAAATTTTTTTTCAAATAAAGTAATATTTCTTACTTTCCAAAAGGGCCCCTCCTCTCCTCTTATAAAAGGACCCCACCTCTACCTCATTTCACACACTCCTCAAGCCTTTGGCTCGGCCAAACTCGGACCATTTACTCTCTCCACATCCCTCTCCTCATACAAGAGGATTCCATTTGGGAAGAATCCTTTAAAAGGAAGCCTTTAGGCTCAAATCAAAAGGAGTTCCACTTTTAAAGGTAATTCATTCTCTTTTGTTCATTTGTTTTATTTTGTTTCTCCAACCCCCTAAACTCTTTTTATTTACTTATTTTGTAACAACAACAGTATATTAAATATACTAGGATGTTGTTATAATATTTATTCAAGCTACACTCTCACACAACTACATCAAATGGTTAAAGAACATACGGTTTCCGTGGATGGCGAAATTCTGCCTCCCGAAACGATGATTGTTCAATACTCATTTAACACCTTCAAAGGTGGACATTATGATGTCACTATTTTTATATATGATATATAATATGTTTATTTTTTTCTTTAAGCTTCTGTATTTTTCATTTTGGGCATACCTTTACGGTTTCCATTGTGGGTAAACACGATATCTTCATTTAAGGAAGTGCGGACTACCGCCCCCTCAAAGTGATGTGATTCGTCAATGCCATATGTGGGATGTGTAAAGGATGGATTTAAGGTTATTATATATGATGTTATACTGGAATTATAATATACCTCTATATCATTGTTATTTATTTCCATTAAAGTATGAGATAGAAATGAAAGCAGCGTTCATGCGTACGTACGGCTTACCGTCTCCATGAACGGTGCATTTCATTTCTTATCCCCAAATGTAATGTACTGTTATAAGTACATATATATAATGGATATATATGATGTATGATACATCTAAATGATTAATATAATTCTGGAATTAAAATATACATACCTCTCATATAGTTTTAATTCCATTAATACGACATAGAAATGAAAGTAGCGTTCATGCGTACGTACGGCTTACCATCTCCATGAACGGTGCATTTCATTTCTTTCCTCTAAATGATTATGTGATTTTATAAATACATGTATATGCTGTATATATATGATATATATGATATCCAAATCAGGAATGTAATTTTTGGATATGAAGAACCTTTGACCACACAAACAACATGTAATTGTAAGAAGTCCACTTTCGACTTAAGAACCAAATATCGACAAAACAAACATGATTAACTTAAATGATTAAATAATGTTTATAACATGGTAATAAGTGATATAAAAGGAATAATTAACTTTAAAAAGGTTCTTAAGGAAGTATAAATTAACTCAAGTTTATTATTCAGGAGGTTAAAGAACGATCGAGTCAAGTCGGACCCGAGGTAAGGGATCCTACACCTCTCTTTCTTTTTAAGTACACTCTTTTATGTCATTACTTTAAAGCTCATATTTATTGTTATTGGGATGTTCTTTTATATTAATCTTAATTTAATTTTTATGTTCATGTGATTAGAGACCCTATTATATCTCATCAATCCATTTTGGATGTTTTGAGTGGTGCCGATAGGATGTCGAATTTTCGTAAGAGATCTAACCTCTCTCTTTCTTTTAAAGTACTCTCCTTTATGTAACTTATTTTAAGCTCCTATTTGTTATGTTGGGGGATGTTCTTTTATATTCCTCTTTCTGTAAACATTATGTTGATGTAATGAGAGACCCTATTTCCTCTCATCAATCCATTTTGGAAGATTTAAGTGGCACCGTTAGGCTGCCGAGTTTTCGTAAGAGATTTTTCATCTCACTTTTATTCCCGTGAGATTTAGGCTAAATTTGCCACAATTTCCATTGAGTGGTTTATGTACTGCCCACTATTACAATCCTATTTTTACATAATTCCATTTATGGGTATTTACATATTCATTGTATGACACTTCTTCAATGGGGTTTACTTTTGAAAAGTTACCCAAGTCGGTAAGGGAACCTTTCACCCTCCTTTTTTTAAAAGACTTCTTTTGTTGGGTCTTTTAATTTACATATTGTTATGTTGGGATATGTTCTCATATATCCTTATTGATGTAAATTTTATGTCCAAGTGATGAGATACCCTTTTTTTTATCTCTCATCAACTCATTTTGATGAGACGTCGTTAGGCTGTCAAGGGAACTTCTTAACCCAATTTCGATTTCTTTGGGTTCAAGATGTTGTTATTGAATATGTAATCCTTTGAATATGTGTGAATGACCTTTGATTATTTTACACTTAATATCCACTTATATTTGGTGTATTCATTTGTCACACATAATTATGTAATTGATTTATCCTTAAACCAAGGATACCGTCTTTGTAAGGGACTTCGTCTCAATCTCCTTTCATTGAGGCATATTTCGTTTTATACACAACTTTCTTTTATACGGTGTATAAACCCCTTTTGAATTTACTTTTATACAAAAGGAATCTTTTTCTACGAAGCGTTTTACTAAATGACAAAAAGGAATGTTTTTTTAACGTACGCGGTGACAACGACTTTTTCCGCCGCCGCGAGTATTATTTGGTCTTTGGCTTTCACAACAAACCGTAATGTTTTTAGAATAAAATAAATACCATATACTCTTTTATGTATTTTGGTATTGAAAATGGTTTTGAAAAAGGATTCTATTATGTCAATATATTTATGATATATTGTGATTGAAATGTGGAAATGTTATCATTCCTTTATATCGGTTTTATGTTTTATGATTTTATACTGGTACTTGGACATTTTAACGGGTGGTTACGTTATAAACCATATGACGGGTGGTGCCGTGAATACCAGGACGGGTGATTACGTTATAACCTCCAATGCATTGGGTATGGAAGTCGGCCGTATGGCTATTCCATTAAGTATGTATGGAAATTGTCTGTATGGCTATTCCATTAAGTGATATGTGTGGAAGTCGACCGTATGGTTATTCCACTTAAGTATGTTTATGTCCCAAGTTACCTTTATATATGTTATGTGTTCTTTATATTTGTTTTATGGTAATACTTTGGTTACAAAAAGGTAAGTAATGATACTTTATTCAGTGAAGAGTTTTTACTACTTCATGAAGGTGAAGGTATTACTTTGATAGAGTATACATGGTTTACTTGATTTTGAAAAAACTAACAGTTTTCATTCTTTGTGTATCCCTTACTGAGCTTTTTATGCTCACCCCAAGTTTTTTTGAAATGATTTTCACAGGACTTAATGTGGAATAATGTCAAGGATGGGATCACGGGAATGTCATGCTATATTAAACATGGAACTAGTCATGTTTCTTTCAAGAGTTTTTTTTATTATGGAAACTTAGTATAAGTGACTACTTTGTAATCTTTTGAGATGTAATAGTTATGTTCTAATTCTCTAAAACTATAAACCTGAAAAGATCCTCAACGTGAATTATTCTTTTCATTCAATATTAAGTATGGTTTAAGGCTGGGGCCTTATAGAATTGGTTCGATCAATGATGACATTTTGTGACCTTATGATAACATTTTGGGGTTATACTTCAGAGATTAATACATTTTTACTAAAATTAATTACATCTAAAGATTTTATAAAGACACCACATGATATATTGTGTTGGAAATTTAATAGTTTTTCATATGTAATTATTTGGTTTTTGAAGCTTATGTAAAACATTGGACTTTTGATTATAATGTCCCAAAGTCCGAAAAATGATTATTTGTTGTTTATCCCAAGGAAAACAAGGGATATATTTTTCACCAACATACTGAATATAAATTTTTTTTGACTTGAACTGGTATATTTCTTGAGAAGGAATATCTAATATGGGGTGTTAGTGGGAGGAACATTGATATTGGTAAAGTTCAAGACCATCAAATAGGAAGTGTTCTTGAGATGTTGGTTGAGTTGGTTTAAAAAATAGTCATAGAAGAATAATAAACTGACGTTACTTAAGAACCCTAAAGCTTAGGCAGGATTCATCATGAAACTTGTAACATCATGATATTTCATGAAATATTTTTTTTTCAAATAAATTTAATATTCTTCTGTGTCTTGTGTTTCTTGCAACACTGTGTTTTCACAAAAACACGAGATACTATAAAAAATTATTATTTAATATAATATTTATCACATAACCATTAGAATGGAGGATATGGATATGGTTTAATAAATTCTAAAAATATAATTTTAAAAAATATATATAAAATAATTTCTTTAGTGACTAATTAATTATAAATTTAAATTAAAACCATTTGAAAATAAAGGAAATATTTTTATGAAATTTTTTTTATACACAAATATGTTGTATCTATTAAAATCAAATTAATAACACTTTGTGAATTATTTTAATGAAATTAATATATTAAATAATAATTAAAATTTTTAACATTAAATTTATGTATTTTCTATATATTACATAAGAATAAATCCAATTTTACACTTAAAACCGCATTATTTATAAAAAACGGTATTGTCTCCTTTTACACGATTATTTTAAAATTAATTTTAGAAAATTTTATAAGATTTATTTAAAAATGTTAAATTAATTTTTGAAATTATAATTTTAAAACTAACTTAGAGTGAATTTGTTATAATTTTATGAAAATATAAAACATTCATTGAATTGTGAAAAATACTGGCTTTTATTAAAAAACTACCTTTTCATTCAAAAAAATTACTATTTATTTTTTAATATGATTTTAAAAGTAAAATTATTTAAAAAATATAAATATTAATCCATTTTTTTCATTTTAAGCAATTTATTTTTTAAATTTGATATAAGAATAATAAAAAAATTGACGATTTTTCCTTTGGATAACTGCGTTTTCATCATGTATCTATGTTTAATTTTAAATTATAATTTTAAAATTATGTGAATAAAATTTGAAAAAATGGATTAAATATTTATAATAATTATTTTTTATAATATATTAAAATATCAACATAATCTTCATTCAAAATTAATAGTAAAATCCATAAAAATTAATTATCATAATTAAGGTTAAAAAAGGTTTACCCATGGTTAAACTAAAAAATTAAGGTAAAATATGATCCAGAAACTTTTAAAAAACCCATTTTGTAGACATATTTAGAAATTATCAACAATAATATTACATAATGTCACATTCTGTAGATTTTTTCCATGTAAAAAATTTAGGAACACTTTATTGTTTTATAAAATCCCATGCATGTCCTCTCCCCACTTAGAAAAATCCACCCATATCCTCTATTTTTCACACTTACAAACCCATTCCTTCATGAAATACCATAATAAATATCATCCTTAAATCCCTTAACACATTTTATCGTAATTTTTGAGTTCATAAATTCAATCAATGAAGGATTTAGGTGTAACCTAAAGAGGTTATTCGAAAAAGTGGTAATTTTTTATACTATGAATTCTTGTTTTACTTTTTATTCTAACACCTTAAAATCTTATTAAATTATGAGGATATGATATAAAAATTATTCAAAATATAATTATATGTTATTATGTTAATTTTATAACCTAAATTCATCTCTACTTCCATCAAGTGGGATATAAAATTATCATTCATGTGTATAACAGACTACAACCTCAAGAACTGATGTTATTTGATTTCCATCACAACATATAACATATTAATATAATGTTGTTTTTATGTTTACATATTATATTTATGATATTATTATACCTATTTCATTATAATACCTCATCTAACTTCTTACCTCCCAACCTTTTGGAAGAAAATATCGTCGCTCTTGTGTGTGACGTACTACCACCTCATTGACTGATGTGTTGATTTTTTCATTTTTATTTTACATGGATGGACATAAGGTGGTATTAAATTAATATTTATGATATGTGTAACATAATTATACTTAAATAATTATTTTTATAGAAATACCTTCTTAATTTCTATTCCATTGGGTATATGATACCTTCATTTGTGCATACCACATACTACTGCCTCACGAAGAAATGCAATTTAGTAATCCCTAACACTTTGATTGGATGTTAATCAAAGTAAATTTAATTAATATATTTGATATATATGAAATAAAAAATATTCTATAATGTTAATATATTATTTAAATTTCATTCTTTTCATTCTTTATGAACAATGCAAACAACATTCATAAGTACATACGACCTACCGTCCCTATGAAAAATGTATTTTATTTTCTATATCTAACTTTTATGAATTATTCTAAATAAATATATAAAGACTATATGTAATACTTATATCATGTTTAATTTTTTTTGATTACGTGACCATGATCAATTTAAAAAGGCCAAATAAAATAAATCAATACATACATGAAAAACCAACTTATTTCTCAAAACATGATTTCAATATGGAATTTTTAATAAATGGGTAATAAATGGTTATAATTAAATCATATATGCTATGATATATATTATTATGTTTATTTATTACATTTTTAATAAATGTATATTTATTATAAATAAGTTTCAAATTTGTACTAAGGAAGTCATGATTTAAGATAAGGGATATTTATCTCAATTTATATTCTTTGGGGCATATATTATGGTGTAAAACTAACTTATTTTTTAATGTGTATAAATAAACATTGACATTTAATATCATTTATTTACTTATTATCGTTATATTTTTAAATTATCATTTATTTATATTCTTTCATGGGGATAATGAATCAAAAGTAACTATAGTTGTAAGGGATTTAAATTACAATATCATTGTTTATCGGAATGGTTTATGATTATGATATTGATGTTGAAATGTGATGATATATTTCATAATAACTTCATGAATTTTATTATCATTTTTTTATCTATTGATAATAAATGTTTTCCCTTCATTTCCCTCTCTTTATAGTGTAAAAAATCCAAATAAATATTTTTAAATAAAACAGACTTTATTTTTCTCTTCGATCGAATACCCTTTTCCTTCAATATCCATGTTTTATAAAAATGTTTTTTCAAAATGTTTTAATATTCTTATGGGATTGTTTAAATTAAATTTTACCATTTTTTTAATTTTGTAAAAAATATTTAAAATGAATATTCATTCCGTTTTCAAAACAAGTCTCATTTGAAATTTACTGAAAATATGAAAGGAATCATGATTTTATCATGTATGAAATTTCTCACCTTCATGAAAAGTCAATGTTTTAAAAAAAAATTATATGTTTTAATTATTATTTTATGGGAAAAGTATTCAATTTTTTTATAAAATTATATTTTTAAAATGTGATTTTTAGAGAAATGTTATTTTCCATAAGAAATGTTTCTAGTGTGTTTTAATAACCATTTTCTATATTAGATGACACTATTTGATGTTAATTATGATTTAATGGGGATATGAACCAATTATACCATAGTTATTCTTTATTTGGATGGTTTATGATTATTATTAATAGATGTTTATGTAATCTATTCCTTGTCAGTGGCTTATGTTATGATGAATTGATGACAGGATTATGAAACTTATTTTTATATGGGTTAGGATATGATTAAATTTATATGAATTTTTTTTATTTATATGCTTTATGTTATGATTAAATGTTTTTGAGACTAATTTATATTATATTGGTTAGGATATTATGAATTTTTTATGTTTTTTTGGAACAAAAATGTATGAAAAATGTGATGGGTGAGACCTATATCCACATATAATGAATTGGGAAATTATTAATATTATATGATATAAAAAAGTTACATGAGAAGAGAATTAATGTTATGTTCATAGTAATTAGAGAAGAGGATGAGATCATTATGAGTGGATACATTAATCCAAGTTTCTAATATGATAAATATGATATGATCTCTCAATCAAGTTTTGTGTTTTTCCTAAATAGTTGAGGTATTAAATGAAAAAGTCCAAAAATTCTACCATGGTAGACTCAATAATTGAGGAAATATAAATTGCTACATCAGGTACATCAAATTAATTTTATTGTATGAATAAGATCATCACTGAACTTGGGGTGGTTCCTATAATTGAGGGAGAAATTGATCTTTACTATAACAAAAATAGATATATTTTCTAGGATAAGGAACATCGATCTCACCAATGGAATAAACTAAATCTTTTGTGGATACTATACGATTCGAGACATCATTAATATAGGTGATGTAAACATCTATATTGTGGATATAGAACATAATGTTTTAGATCTTTTAAAAAATCTATTAGAATAGATAAATCAAGAGGGTCATGATAGATCTCTTGGTATTAGATACAATAGTTATTGGATGAAATTGTTGTAAATTGTATCATGGTTTTATAACCACAATGTTATATATTTATCATTCATTCTTGTGTGTTAATTTTTATCTTATGAATAATTGAATGATAATACCCCCTCAAAATATGATTTTTAGTTGTACCAAATAGTTGATCATTAAAATGTATTTTGTATTGTGAAGATATGTTAAGATTAAATTGAGTATAATCTTGTATAAGATACTAAGAGTTTTATGTGATATGAAGACTAGACTTATGAGGTAGTAAGACATCATTTATTATCTAGGTTTTCCCCATAATGTATATCATAAGGAATTACATATAGTCACTAATATTTGTAGAGTTGTATAATTATTTTGAATTCCCATTACATGAGGATTTTCAAACACATATCATAAGAAACATAATACTTTGATACCATTATTATAAAAGGCTTGGGATTATATAATTAAAGTGTTGTTGGATATGTTACTAATCATGTAATTTATTTATTCTTAATCAGAATAATATTTTCCCACTTTTATAAAAAGAAAAAACATATTTTCTTATGATTTAATTGGACCGAGGAAATGAATTTTTATTCTTATTAGAGTGACTTGTGATGTTATTGAGTACTTGGATGAATTAAATGTGATGTATTAACTGAAAGTAGTCAGTCTATTTCAATGAATCATGAATATTTGATACGAAATATACTACATTAACATGTTTTAGGTCTAGTTGTAACTTGATGTCATGGAAAATGGGATTATAAAATTTTATATTTGATATATATTCTATATATCCTAGTGGACCTGTTAATATAGAAACATGTGTGTATTTGATTGAGATCACACCAGAACACTTAATAAATTAAGTATAAATGAAATTATATTAGAGGCATCCCTTTTCATATATATATATATATATAATATAGAATTAATTTTTTTCACTGATACAATGGCCTATAGGGTCTCATAGTTAGGCCTTAAAATAAGGATCAGACTTTTAACAAAGTGTTTCCTCTAAAAATGAATTCATTTTCATAAACCATTTCCAATGAAGAATGGATGGATTCATAAAGACTTGTGATGTTTTTTATAAATTCATTATGCGATTTCAGTGAAAAATGATGATCAATGGATATGAACTAAAAGGATGAATCTTATCCAATGATTCATTTATATCATAATGAAAAAATTAAACTATTTTATATTTCATGAAATGATATATCTATATAAAAAAATATATTTATTTTCATGAGAGTCCTATATCATTTTGAATAATATAAATTATGATATGTGAAATCGAGTTCATAGCCACTATAAAATCACCCCAAATTAGTACCTTTCATTTTGAATCATTTAGATGAATAATTTAGTGCAAGGAAATGTTATTTTGATTATTGAAATGGTCAACAATCATAAACACACTATTGATAATGTATTATGGTAACCCATGTCACATTCCAAGCATTGAAAACTGAGGATAAATTTAATTATTTCAATAAAGGAATCCTATATAATATAATAGTTCCACTAATTGGTGTGTGCATGGAAATATGAAGAAAAATTAAAATCTATTTCTTTCATCCATATTATATATTTTTTATTTTATACGAAGGTGGTAGCTTACATTGAGCATTTTATGGGTCCACTAATATAGAATATGAGTATTCTAGTGGTCAGTGTTTTACCTATGGGGTGTGAGTCCTTTAGATGATATTGAGAGATATATTTCAAATATATTCATCTAAAGAGGGGAAATTTTCTAGATGAAAGGTATTTTAATTTTTTAATGTCATTCATACCCATTTACGTGACTATGAATTATGATGTTCCACTAGGGGTGTTGAATTATTGGAAATATTTTATGGTTTTATCTTCTAAAATAATTCTACAGCTCTCATTAATGTATATAGATAAATCACATAATAATTTTTTTATAATGTTCACCCTAATGTGGGTGAAGACATCTTTTCCATGTTCAGGTCAATCCAGGATATATATTTTATCACTAGTTTAGAAATGTTGTTAAAAAGAATAGAATGATTTATCCTTAAATCAACACCTAAAATTTTCCATTTTACTACATATGAAACCATAGGGTATGTTTAGCAGCTTCTTCCCCAAGAAAATCAATTGTCTCCAAAATTCTTTTTATTCTCCCAACTGATATCTATATTATTATATTGGATTGATTCTCTCTTTTTTATACCTCCATATGAACACATAAAAAATCTTACTTCTACTTTAGGATGTCACTACATCAATAAAGTAATATTTTCTCCCGCAATTGGATTCTTTGACAGCCAATAGATAATATTATATAGTTGAACAAATGTATATCTCTTCACATGATAAAGCATCCAAGCCTTAATTGGGAATATGATAACTATCCTTGATCCCTATACATAATTTTAATAACATCACTGTTTGGAATCTCCATGTATGGAATTTATTTAGCTGATACACATTTTATAATAAAATTTTAGAATATATCATTCTATAATTTAAATATTTTGAACTGATGATAATAATATCTCAACTCAATTACCTTAAAATGAATCCCACATCTAGGTTACTCTACTACGTTATCTTATGGAACAATTTTGTAAGGATTACATAAATTTTTTTTCTGCCAAAACTTCAATTTCAAGATTAGTTAGATTTTTTATATTTAAGAACATCTAAATCTAGTAAACTCAACTATCAAAAATTTAATTTTTTGGAAACTAAACTATTTACTGTTCACAATTGTGTATTTTCATGAATGTATTCATGCAATCAGATAAATAAAATTTATTAAAATACCTCTCAATTTTTTATTATTTTTATAATGATGGGATTTTTCCAAAATTATATGTATAAAAATATTTTTACCCAAAAATTGGTGATTCTAAAAACATGCCACCTCAATTTCACTAATGACACTTGGGGTTTCCCTAATTTTGAGATTCCAGAAAACACACCACTTCCAATATGAAAATGACACCAGTTTTTTCTAGTATGAGTTTTATGCATCATAAATTTCATTCGACTCTTCCTAGAGTGGTACAAAAAAAATTTATTTTCACTACACTCAACATATGAACATCTTCCATCATGATTGTACAACATTCATGTTCTATATGTCTAATTTCAAACTCATGTACTTTGAAATTTTACTACATTTAAATTATTTTTGTGTAGCTTTATTAATCCTAAATACATTACTAATTATTTGGAATAACTTTATCATTTAGATAATTCTTTTTCCAAATCATTCAATTTTGTGAAACTCAAATTCTAAACATTCATTTTTTTAGATTCTAATTTTTTTGGGATCACTCATAAATCTTCTTCACCTTCTTGAAATCCACAAAAAATCCCACATCTGTTATAGAGTATCCCTCATTACATGATTATATATAAGAGTTATTATCATCGGTGAATTTAGATTCTATTATTTTAACTTTTATAAAATTGTTTTATTCTCAGTATTTGATCATTTAACATAAAAAAGTTCAATTTATGATCACTTTATGGTCTTATAAATTCTATAAACCTCACCTTATGTCTCAGAAAAACCTTATCTTATCGACTTAAAATTAACAATGAAGTATTGTAAAACAATTATGATGTCTATTATATTAAAATATTAGTATAAAATTATCTAAATTCAAATGAATAATTTAATTTCTAGGACCTTAAATTATTCCAAAAAAAATTCATATGTATCCATTTGATAAAAACTCTTACGTATCATAGTGATGACCTTCCCTTTATCTCATTCATTGGATATTATAAATTCCGGTCATACCATATATACATAAGAACCGTGATATATTGAAAATCAACTCCACTGACCTAATTTTTTGTTCTAGAATATGGATAAATTTTAAAACAACAAGAAATTATCTTAATTAGTAACTACAGTTCATCTTCCATATGGGAAACTTCTAAAAAATTACTTATTATCTTTTAGGAATGCAACTTCTTGAAACATGATTCTCACATTGTCTCAAAAAAATTATTTACTATAAATCAATTATTGGAATCAAATAAAACATATCTTTAACAATTTTATAATTCTATTTGTTTATTTAATATCCCCTTTATATTTTATATCAACACCGAAACTCTTAACTATACATAACTTTGTAGCCTTTATCAAAGTGCAGTGTCCAAAAACTACACCATTCTATAATTTTTTTTGATATATTTACACCCCTCAGTGAAATTAAATTTTTATACTGTGATTTTAATACTGTCCCCCTTAATCCACTCACTCATTTCTTCTCCCATTTTTACAATAAAAACAACTTCATATTCAAAAAAGATAAATAAAGAGTTGTGTACTTATCACCCCATTTGATAATAAAATCCAATGTATAGTGGCCTCTCCATATTTTCCATAAGTTCGAGTGGAATGGTGAACATGATGTTTCATCCATACCTCTTATAACATCTCTATTGATATATCTTTAGTGAACATATCAATAATTTTGTATTCTATTAAATTTAATCTAATTTAACATATACACCACCAAATATCCATTGATAAAGTGATATTTGATATCAACGTGTTTGGATCTAGAGTATTTCAATGTATATTTTTGGAAAGATCAATTTTACTTTTAATATTGGATGTAATTTTAAATGGATTATCAACATTTAATTTCATATATTTCATCTGCACTTCCATAATTTTTTTTTCTAAAATAATGTTTAAAATTAACATATTCATATTTATCTATACTCAGAGTCTCATAACTCCATTTATTCACAATAAAATTCACATAAATTTTTCCCAAAATGAATATTCCTCATACTATTTACTTTCTATCATTATAATATTTATCCCAATCAAAATTAGTAAAACCATGAATGTTTAGTTCTTCACTTGTTTTATAAAATAGACTACAACTAAATATGTATATAATATATCTTTTAAATATCTTGGATGCCAAAATTTGTTAATATTTTAAACAAATTTATATTTACCACATAGATTTACTTTATAAACACTATCTACTCTTTATTAAGTTTGATAGAGAAATATTACAATAATTTTTCTAATGGTTTATTAATTCACACTTTACCATACATTAGATTTTTCTTATATTCGAATCAAATATCACGAGTTTTGATAAATTATTTGAGCCTTTTATTCTAAAATTCTTCATCAATTCTGTGGAATAATTTTATTGAGATAAGAATATGTTTTTTTATTTTTGAATAACTTATAATCTACGAATGAAATTCATCACTCCACGCATTGATATATCAAATATCATCTTAATTTTCTTTAAATATTAGTAACAAGAACACTCCAATTAAATTAAAAAATTATTTTATCAAAATAGATAATTTAAATTGGATTATTTATTCTTACATCATTAATATATAAGTTTCTATATAATTTTTCTTTAGAAATTTTTTATTATCTCAGAAAACTATCACATTTTGAGTATCAAGATATAGGCTACTATTTTACCCCAAAAAACATTTTAATTAACTTTAATTGAATAGTTATATAATTATAAAGTATATAACATTAAATTTTATCAATAAAAACCTTTTATTCATGTTCCCTATTCAGAAAAGTTGAATTTACATCCATTTCATGAAAATTAGATTTATTGTGACATATAACTACCAGAAACATTCAAATTGATTCATGTCCATAAACAAGTTAAAATGCTACTTCAAAGACTGTACTTCAACCTACGAATAACCAATTCTAACAAATATATCCTTATTTATAGAAATCTCATACTTTTCATTGATTTGTTTTCACACCCACTTGGTTCCAATAAAACCTCAGGATTTTGGTATATTTTATCCTTTAAATAAAACTAGTACATATGATATATTATGATATAAATAAAAAAAATAATGGAATAAAACCAAAATATAATAAAAAATAAAATCTATTACTATATAGTTAAAAAAAAGATGAAATTACTTTGTAAATTAAAAGGTTTATAATTCACTTTAGAATATTCCATTGATTCTATAGAAATTGTTTTCAACTATTTTGATGAATTATTATTTTTTGTTAGATTTAAAATATTTTAGAAGTGATATCAATAAAATGTGTCCAAGTAATAATTAATGAAATTAAGGAATAAAATCCACGAAATAATTAATTAATTATAAAGAATATGAAACTAATAATTCTTCACTAATAGAAATGTTTTGTTTAAAAATATTGTTTTCTTATATTTTGTAATTTTTTATTTAAAATAAAATTTTATATTCATTAAAGTATTAAATTTATTTAAAAGATTTTTTTACATATAAATAAAATGAAAAATAAATTATTCATTGTTTATGAACTAGTTATAAATAAAGTTAAAATCTATTGATAAGAAAAAAAAGAGATATCTTTCCAAAACAAATGTTTTAAGTGCACAATGTATTTTTATAAATTATTTACATGGATTTTACAATTAATTTATAAATCCTTTAAAAATTTCATTGGATATTTTTTTTAATGTATTTTTAATTAGAACATTATAATTAGAAAATAATTACCCGTTCATTTTTTCTAATAAAAACTATGTTACCATGGTTAAATTCAGCCATCATGGTAAATTCTAGAATAATTAAAATAGATTTATCAAAGGGTAATTTTATTAAATATCAAAAGAAAACTATTTTGAAATGGGTTGGTTAGTATGATTACTATCATGGGTCAACCCATAATGTTACCCAAATCAGCTTACCATAAGGTCTAAAGCACGTTCCTAATTTCCACAGGCCGGTGATAGGCACCTTGGTATCATATATAGATAAGTTGGGAATGATTTCACCCAAACATACATATGATCTGATAATGTCAAATAGTGTATTTCAACATATAACCAGAGTTTATCATATGTAAAAAACACAAACCAAAAAGGCCACATCCAATATCTGGATAACTAGGTGTCATCAAACAATTGAAAGACTTTAAAAACATAGAAGTCAAATAACCAATGGGTCCATATCCACATGACCAAACATCACTTCAATACCAACCCATCAAAAGGAAAGCATGATTAGGGAGATCCATTATCTACATGATAATCATTCCTTTACTATATTTTTCAAAACCATGGATACAAATACCTAGAAGAAGAAGTAGGGAATGAGACCAGTAGCTAATAGCATACCACTAAGAATATATACAATGTATAACCACATGAATGAACTAGCTCATGAATAAAATATATTTATAAAACTTTTCAAAATAAGTCATTTTCCATTTATAAGACCATCTTTGGGTTTTCATGTCAAAATCAGGCCATTCATTTGAAAATCATTTCATAATCAAATAAACATTGGAATTTGACTTATCACATTTAGAATGGAATAAAAATATTAAAAAAAAGTTTCATGCATCATAATACTTATCAAAATAAAGTGGGAAAATTAGAATATCAAAATATCATGCTTATAATGTAATATTAAAGAAACCAATTAGGGAAATCCCTGATGCAAGGGAGTACAGTACCAAACCCCTAAGACATACATTGAAACACTAGCTAACATTTGTGACTTCTAAAGTCCAAGAACCTTGATCCCTTGGAAATGTTTCACCTTGCCTCTATGGAATCAAGAGAACCTAACCTTGGGATAGATAACACTACTAAATATTTTCCTTGTTTAGTATTCCCCTGTACCCCAAGGTCTCCCAATTGTACAATTACATCATCATTATGTTCAAGGAAAATAAACCATGTTTTAAAAAACATTTTATAAGGCGAAATCTTTTTCAAATTCATGCCCAAATATTCATAAAAATTTTATATATTGACCGAAACTAATTTTATTCATGAAAAAACATTTCCCATTTTAAAATAATCTTGGGGAAAATTTAACAAACAAAACATGTGTCTCAAACTGTTTCCATCAAAACCCCTCTTTTTGAAAACAATTCCCTAGATCATAAAGATAAATTAATATCTTATTATATTCAAATCATAATTTTATTTAAAAAACAAATGGAAGAAACATAATAACATAGGTGATGTCAATGGTTAGACCATAAGATCGAGACACATACCTCAAGATCAATGAAAATGATGTCACCTTATATATCGGTGATGGTAGAGGAAGAGATAAGATCCTAGAGAACCTATATTTAAGTGAATCAAATTAAATTCTCAATGTAAATTCTATATAAAATGATATAGTCTCAATTAGAAACTAAAAACATAGAGATGATGAGATTAAAAATAACTGAATGGGTTTAGCTCACTGGATTATGATCAATGGACACCCAAGATTAAACCAACATGAATATTTGTCACTAGGGAGAGGGGGTGAGCCATACACATCACATTGGATAATTTAATTTTTGAAATATATAGTTAGATACATAATGGTAGGATTAGGGAGATTTAGTTTCTAATCAGGACAATATTTCAATTATCCCTTACTAAAATTAATTTTTAGTAGCATCACCAATGAAGCGTTGGACCTCACCACCAAGATACAGGGACCCCCAATCTTGCTAGTGGGTGATGGAAGAGTTCCTACACAGATAAGTATTCCATAATATTTCTAGTGGATCCCAGAAATTGTTTTTGGTTTTTTACAACCGCACTGGATAACCGATTGTCTCCACTGGAAATTATGCTTCCTTGTGGTAATAAAAATAAGGAAAAAACCTAAAAAAATAAAAATAATTGAAATAAAAATGAAATAATTAACTCTTTACTTTATCCCTTGTACTAGGGTGTGGAAATTATTTCCACCATAAAACTGTTATATCTTCTAAAAGTTACTTGATCTCATTCCCAAGAAAAGATAAGACCATTACTGAATCATTAAGGCCTCATGCTCCCATGTCTCATGGATATTACTTCCACAATTCGACCCCAGTCAAACCAAAGGGATGTTAATTCCATGAATATCCTTATCCTATTAGTTTACTAACTAAATATGCCTTTCAACTAATGAGGTTTCTTGTTATATTTCAATATCCTCCCACTCAATCATATTGGATGGATAAAAATGATACTTTTTTAATTAAAAAACACTAAACACATTGTGGATAAACATCAAACATGTAATTATTTCCAAATAATGAGACATCATTATAAATTTCTGCACAATTTTAATCCTAATAACATAAAAAAGAAATAACGTATCCCGCTTCCCCAAGTGTCAATGTTCGAACCCAGGTGGAGCTCTAAGAAAATACCAATCACCTACCTCAATTTCTAATGAACACTGATAGTAATAAACATAAAATTTTGGTGAATATGATCTATCAATAACCTCTTCCTAATAAATTCCATGATATTTATAATATTTTGTGTGATTTTCAGTCCAACCAAGTACCATTATCCACCCTATTCCCAATAGATAGGTTACCAGTAATGCCTCTCATACAACACCTCAAAAGGAACCATCAATATTGAGGTATGATAACTATTGTTGTAGAAAAAAAAGTTTTAAGAAAAACTATTTCTCCCATGTTCCACTAAAGTCAAGAACACACGCTGAAATCATGTCCTCAAGAATCTGGTTATGTCACTCAATTTGGACATCCATATGTGGTTGATAATACATGCTCAAATTAAATTGATATCCCATAGTAGTATACAATTCACTCCAGATCTTGGATGTTAAGTAAGGGTATTTGTTTGAAACTATTGCTGATAGAATAAACAGAATTTTGAAAATGTCCGACACATACAAGTTCCCAAGGTCCTCTAACTTCATCAACTCCATTATAGGTAGAAAAGGAACTAATTTAGAGAGTTGATCAATGATCACCCATATCACATCATTACCAAAAGAAGTCCAAGGTAGCCAGATCAAAAAATCTATGGACATCCCATGTAGATACCCAAGCTTGACGTACATAGAAATTACAATAATTTTGTAGAATACTTAATACATAAAAAAATTGACACCCAAGAACCGTAATAGTTTTGTGTCTTTGTAAACTCAAAACATAATCTTCAAATCATGGTGAAAGATCTTCAATATCTCCTATAAAGATATTCCACTTTTGTTTTCTTACCTAAAAACTTTATTTATATCTTGGGGAAAAAACATATAAAGGGTGATATCAAATGCTCAGTAAGGGTAAGAATAGTGAAAATAAAACAAACCATATACATTGGAACTTAAAAAAACATGAACATAAAGTTTAAATATAAAAATATTGATTTGTGAAATAAATGATGGTAGTACATAAGGCATAGATCATAAAGGAACATCAATCATGATAAAATAGCATTGGAATAAAACGTGTAATTGTGGGAAACCATTAATAACATGTTACGATTTCTATAGTAGCCAATGCATTGCTGCGAAGACCATCATAGTGGACAAAGTCCATTACTGAACCGGGTTTACTTGTCATTCCAGCCCTGTATTATTGAACCAGATTCACTTATCATTGTACCCATGTCTATCTCATGAGATATAAATCATTAACCAATGAACCAGAGGGAGATATAGGTCCCACCTATCTCATAATAAAATCATTCTTACGTGTGCCACAAAATAAACATAAATCATTCATCATAACACAAAGAATAAAACGGGTTTCATAAACATCATCCCATCATAACATAATCCATATAAAAAAATGGATATCATTTCATTATAAACAAAATAAAAACATGTAAATAATATGGACATTATACTTGAAACATAAACATACTAAATAATATCCTCTTAAATGGAAAATAGTTTTGATAAAACACATGAAATGAATTCTTGAGGAAAATATCCTTTCACTTTGAAAATCATTTTTTTTCCAAAAAAATGCCATTCAATTTAAAAAACAGGATTTTGGTTGAAAATAATCATGAAATCTTAAAGAGGAAGCTTCATGAAAATAATGCATTATGAAACTGTAAAAATCTGTTCATGCCATATAAGTTAAAAAAACATTCCTCTCATACTTTTGCTAGAAAAGTCAAAAAGTACCTCGTATGGTAAACAAACGAAAGATTCATTCCATACCACATAGTAAAAGTCAAAAAGAGAAATACATGACTTTAAACATACATGGAAGAATACTAAAAACTTTATGAAAACCCTTTTTTTTTATAAAATATGGACATGGATGATAAATGTAACCACATTAAATACTTATGAATAAACAATCTCGGATAAGAACGAGATTGCAATAATTATCCCTTACCAATTATAATCAGTCGAATCATACATGTAATAAAATAAAGAAAATTACATAAATATGTAAATATAATATAATTCATAATAAAAATATAAAAACATGTTTGGTAATCATAAAAACCATATAAAAGAAATAGTTGGTGATTAAGGCATATATCTCATAGAAATAAAAGTGAGACGAAATAATCCCTTACC
Organism: Viscum album; assembly: GCA_963277665.1. Taxonomy (NCBI): domain Eukaryota; kingdom Viridiplantae; phylum Streptophyta; class Magnoliopsida; order Santalales; family Viscaceae; genus Viscum; species Viscum album. The sequence continues at coordinate 2,088,723,932 of OY728132.1, forward strand.
TTAGGTCCGATATGCTTCGTACGTATCCGAACCTCCTGTATAGTGGGTTTAAACATATTATTAACTTGTAATAGAACCATAATAATATTTATGATATCATATATGAGTCACTTATGACTTTATATCACCCGTTCTTTGATAATACCATGTTAAAACAACATTTTTGGGTAAAATTATTTCATTTATCATACATGTTTGGACTTGTTGTTCTTAATATTATTACTTATATCCTGATTTAAATAATTCCAGAATGTAAAAAAAAATATAATATATATTCAGAATATACATATATATGATTGATCAATAAATGGAATGAAATACACCGTTCATGGAGATGGTTGGCCGTATGTATGCAAGAACGCTGTTTTCGTTTCCTTAGTGAATTGAATGGAATTAAGTAAATGAAACATATACGTACATAAATACAGTATAATTATTTTGTCATATATTTCATGATTATTTGTTAAATATACTTTATAATCAATCTTGAATGGTTAACTTGGAAAATGAATGTCATCGCGTCGTGGAGACGGTAATCAATAAGTACGCACGAGTGATGATATCATTCTCATAATTATTGAATGGAATTGAAGTCGATGATATTATATCTTAGAATCAGTATGATGTTATAATAACAATATATAGTTATTCTTTACACCATTATACCCATCCATGTAAGTTAGTTGTGGGAAAACAGATTACACCACGACGTGGAGACGGTATTCCGTACGTACGCATGCATGATGATTTCATTTTCAATAGGATGGATTGAAGGTGAAATGGGATTGTTTTATATTTATGATAACACATTAGTATATTAGTTATACTGGTGTTATTACTTTATAATTAAACAACTAAAGAAGAGGATGTTGAAGAAAAAAGAAACATGAAAGAATCGGTAGAAGAGATTACCTCTTCCTCGACGCACCTCCTTTAAGCTTTCTCTTAAAGGCCTAGAGTTGGTCTTTCAAGATGACAAGAACCTCCAGAATCTGTCTAGGGAAGTTGATAAGAGTAATTGTCAGGGGTTGGCCAAGCTTTAAGGCTCAAAGTTATGTGAAGAAGAGCGGGAATATGTTCCCTTTTATAAGAGTTGAGATGGGAACTTTTGGGAACCTCCAAAATATTAATTTATAATAAACACAAACACCACGTAAAAACTTCAAAAGGGAATAAAATTAGTATATGAGGTAATATAGGATTCTAATCTCATCATCCAATCAAATTTATACATGTTTTGATTTTATCTTAAACCTTATCATATTAATTTATCCTTATTTAATATATTTCATTCTATTTTTGGTAATAATATTCAAATTTTTAAATTATTATAAATATTTACTTATCTGTTGTGAATTTTCAAAATTTAGATACATTATTACATTTTAGACCATATAATTATAAATTATAAATTTTTTAATATTTTTTGTGATTTTTAAACACTTTAATAATATGTTATTTTTATAAAATATCAATAGTGTCAATTTTGACACTATTCAATTATTTGAATTTAAAGAAAATCCATATAGAATATATATTCGAAAAAAATAGTTAATAGATTCCTAACATGGAATATTCATCAAAAAAATTCATTGAGCACATTAATTTATTCATATAAGATTTATTTTAATATTTTTAAAACCATTTATTTGAAATTTCTCTTAATAAAATAATTACTACCACATTTTTAGTATAATTATTTAATATACAAATTTGTTGCATAAAAAATAAAAATAAAATACTATGATGAAAATAAATCTAATATATTTCCTAAGAATACTTTTATTCGAATTTATCATCTTAAAATCACAACATTTAAATTGTTATATTTAATAAATTATGAAGGTGACAACTTTGACATTATTTAAAATAAAATATTATAAAATTCATAATATGTTTTATAAGTCTAAAAATGGTCCAAAGGTCGACCCTTGTATTCTTAGGGAATATATATACTCAACCAATATGTTTTGGTCAGGTTTTTGGGCCTTTTGATGGGTAATATTATTTTAATAAAAAATATATTATTGATTTTTTACTAAATAAATAATTTCTGCATCATTAATGTATTATCTATTAAAGTAATAAAATATTTATCAAAATTTAAAAATAAATTACCATAAAAAATAAAAACATTTTATATTTAGAATGGGAATTTATAATCGAATCTATATTCTGTATACACTTATTTTAAAAATAATTTAATTATTAATGTTTGAGTGAGACATATTTCACTTTCTTTAAATAAAATAAATTATGGGTCTTAATCACATCCAAGTGGGTTCCAATAGATTCCATTTCGACCCAAGTATGATTTAGGGAAAAATATAATCATCCAATTATTTTAATACAAGTTTTAGGGTAATTTTATAATATTATATTTACCGTTAATTACCCGATTTATCTTTAACTATGGTAAATAAAAGTTACCGTAGTTACTATTCAAAATACATAAAAATAAAAATTAGCTTATTAATATAATTTTGACCTAATGATTCTAAATATGGAATCCATTTTTTCAAATTCAAAATAGAGAAGTGGAAGTATTTAAGTTAAAATTAATCCTATTGTTGAGAAAACAGGTTTTAAAAGTTAAAATGTTGCAAAAGATTGAAATGTTTTTACCTATGAATTCAGTTTAAAAATAACTCTAATGAATTAAATTACATTAAATGGTAAAATATATATTCTATTTATACTTTAAAACTATTTAATATTATAATTTAACCATATAAATTATCTCATTGAAAAAAGATGTTTTTAATTAAAATTTAGAGTATTTTTACTATTAATCAAAAATATGAATGTTAACAGGAAAATATTAAAAATTATCCAAAGTTAATTTTTATATCCTTATTCTAATTAATAAGTTTATTTCATCAAATTGAATTTTTAATGTGTCAAAAACTAGATTTAATGCGGGTGCGCCATCAAAAGGTGACAAAACTGCATTTTTTGAAGAATACTTATTTTACCAGAAAAAATTATTTTTGTTCTCATACCATGTTCTATAAAATGTGTAAGATGATTTATAATGTAATAAAATTAAAAAAGTAGTTATTACTATTCATAGCGGCTAGTTCATAATATAATTATAACAATATATCATTTTTAGTGAAACTCAGTGTTGCGTACAACACACGCTATTGAGGAAGGTTTCTCTTGTGTCCAACCCAAGCCAAGAATAGTGTTTGTGTATAATACAAGCTAATACGGTGTTGTGTATAGTGCAATATAATTTTGGTGTAGCGGACAATGCTATAAATCAATAAAATTAAAAATAATATTTCTCATAAAATCTCAGGGTGATACATTCTACCCCCCTAAAAACGAACATCGCCCTCGAAATTTGTCAGGGTTATAAATTGTTTACTACATGAATGTTTCTTTCATAGAAACCCACATTGTAAAAAGGGATACTAAAACAGAATTATAAAACTAAAGTATGAAACATTATGGTTACCCAAATTAACTCATCACTGGGTTTCCACATAGGAGAACATAGGTGAGAATATGGATATGGAAGAGAAATATTACCATAAATTTATGAAGGAGAGTGGTAGAGAATATGGCTATAAAAAAGCCAATAATAACAAATCCATAAATCAGTGATGATCTAATCTACCATATGATGTATTAGATATGAGTGTACTAGGAAAACATTTTTGGTTTTCAAGATCATTTCCATAATGTTGAATAATTATTGAATTAAAAGAAATACTTACTTTATTTTGGTAAAATCTCACTATTGTTCATGCATTTAACAATTTCCACTTCATCTCTTAAAGAAATGGTGTTTAATTTGTCTTCCGTGAAGTGTTAGCAGATCATGCGATAGAATGATAGGTCATTCCATCTGTCTCAAACATAAGGTTAGAAAAAGTTATATACATAATTCCATCTATGGTGAGATTAATCATATATGGATCAAAAAATATACTTATACTTCATATATCATACCGGTTAATAAAATAAAACTAGTTCCTACTAACCAGGGACTTCCTGTTGGCCACTGGTAGGTGATAAAGGCCTGTCGCACTACGAGTTGTCCTTTTTATAAAACTACACTATTATAACATTTCAGAAATAATATCCAAAAGTTACAGCCTCAAACAATACTATCTGATGTCTAACTTAATCCATTCCAATCATTAGGGTAATCCAAAATACTTCTGTCCAATCACATAGTATAAAGAAAAATATTAATAGAGCGATCATCTACCAAGCATGTAAATACCATCATTTATCCCCCATATATCATAAGATATATATTGTTGGCCACATTACAATCATGTGAATACCTTAATCATGTATTCTCTTGAAACATGAATTACCATATAACCTTAGTGAAAACATGAATGATGAAAAAAGTTAACTCTTTCCACATACCAAAATCCCAAAAATTATATATACTCAAACCATGATATCACTTGTCCTTATATAAATCATGATCTCATTAATACTATCAAACATATTCTTTTATCCTTATCCCTTCATTATGCAGATATAATCTACTTTACAAAAATATTTCAATCATATTTCATGGTTACCGGTACCATTCAACATATACTTTCGAATACTGAAGGAAAACCAATAGTGTAAAAATCCATATATTTTTCTTTATTCCATAGTACCATACATTATTCTCTATAAACATGCAATCATTATACTACCTTCTTAAACCATTGACCGAGCTTCATCATTTTATTTCTCAACACTTCTTTCATCTCATATACCATTTGTAATCTCTTCAACATCATCAACATAAATACTACCCATATGACCATGCTGATTCTCTTCATGAGATTTTCCCTTCGGTAACTAGTTTTCATAATGCCCGTACATTCCACATTTAAAACATTTAACCATTATTGATGTCTTAGTAATACCATTATACTTTTCCATGGGGTTAATTGAACCTTTTCCTTTTCAATTAATGGATTTGTGTCTTTCTTTTCCACACCCATTGCATCTTCCAGTTCATTTGAAAAATTATCCCTAAGGACTCTTACCACAAGATTTAAATGATAGAAATTGAACTTTCTTTCCTCTATGATCATCATGAAACTCTATCTTTCTCTTATTAGTTGAGTTAGGAAACTTACCAAAGTTGATATTATTGATCATATTATGAGATTTCTGATTAGGCATAATAACGATGTTTTGCATTCCAACCCCAGTTTCATTTGGTTTCTCATGAAGAATATCATTCTTTTTTCCATCATATTCTCCATTAACATGAATCTTTCTATTTCCAGCCATTTTCTAAAACCCAAAAAGAATAGTGTGAGAGGTAAAAATTTTACTAGGAAAACAACATAATCAAAGGGGAGTACATTCAATCTCTAACATTTTCGGTTTAATCATACATTATTCATGATCGCTATCATAATTCTAGGATTGTAACCTATACTTATACATAACCTTAGGGACATCCATAGGCATACATTAGAAATATCTCTAGGGATCTTTCTAAAGTTTTCACATCCTTGTTTCCAATGGTTAACTAAACCTTTCCTCTGATACCAACTGTTTAAATCCAAGCTTTAAGTACATGGATATTGCATTACATATGCGGAATAATTAATACATAAAAAAATTGACACCCATGGACCGTAATAGTTTAGTGTCTTTGGATACTCGAAACATAATCTTCTAATCATAATGAAAGATCTTGTACATCTCCCATAAAGATATTCTCCTTTTGTTTTCACACCTAAAACTTTTCTTTATATCCTAGGGAAAAGAAAACAGATAAAGGGCGAGCTCAAATGCTTAGTGAGGGTAAACATGTGGAAAATAAAATAAACCACATACATTTTAACTTAAAAAACATTAACATAAGGTTTAAACATCAAAATCATGATTTGTGAAATAAATCTTGGCAGTATGTAAGGTGTAGATCCTAAAGTAACATCAATAATGATAAAAGAGCATGGGAATAAAACATGTAATTATGGAAAACCATTAATCACATGTGATTATTTCCATAGTATCCAAGGCATTACTGCCAAGACCATCATAGTGGACAAATTCCATTACTGAACTGGGTTTACTTGTCGTTCCATCCCTGTATTACTGAACCTGATTCACTTGTCATTCCATCCCTATCTATATCATGAGATATAAATCCTTAACTAATGAATTGGAGGGAGATATAGGTCCCGCCCATCTCACAATGAAATTATTCTTACATTTTCTACAACATAAACATAAATCATTCATCATAACCCAAAGAATAAAATGGGTTTCATAAACATCATCCCATCATAACATAATCCATATAAAAATGGATATCATTTCATCATAAACAAAATAAAACCATGTAAATAATATGGATATTATACTTAAAACATAAACATACCAAATAATGTCATCTTAAATGGAAAATAGTTTTGATAAAACACTTGAAATGAATTCTTGCGGAAAATAACCTTTCTTTTTCAAAAACATTTTCTTTTCACAAAATGCCCTGAAATTTTAAAAGAAAAAGATTTTGGTTAAAAATAATAATGAAATCATATAGAGTAAGCTTCATTAAATTAAGGTGTTATAAAACCGTAAAAATATATTCATGCTGTATAAGTAAAAAAACATTCCTCTCGTACTTTTGTCGGAAAAGTAAAAAAGTACCTCATATGGTAAACAAAAGAAAGATTCATTCCATACCACATGGTAAATGTCCAATAGTGGTAAAAATGAATTTAAAAATACATGGAATAATATTAAAAGCTTTATGAAAACCTTTTTTTATAAAAAAATGCCATGGAAGATAAATGTAACCCGAGTAAATACTTAAGAATAAACAATCTTGGATAAGAACGAGATTGGAATAATTATCCCTTACCAATTATAATCAGTTGAATCATACATGTAATAAAAAAATACATAAATATGTAAATATAATATCCTTAATAATAAAAATCTTAAATCATGCATCGTAATCATAAACACCATACAAAATAAATAGTTGGTGATTAAGGCATATGTCACACAGAAATAAAAGTGAGACGAAATAATCCCTTACCTTAGGTCCGATATGCTTCGCATGTATCCGAAACTCCTATAAAGTGGGTTTAAACATATTATTAACTTTTAATATAACCCTAATAATATTTATGATATCATATATGATTCACTTATTACTTTATATTACCCATTCTTTTGTCAATTCCATGTTAAAGCAGCGATTTGGGTAAAATTGTTTCATTTATCATACATGTTTGGACTAGCTGTTCTTGATATTATTACTTATATACTGATTTACTTAATTTCAGAATGTAAAACATGATTTATATATAATATATATTCATAATATAAATATATATGATAGATCGATAAATGGAATGAAATACACCGTTCATGGAGATGATAAGTCGTACGTACGAATGAACACTGTTTTCATTTCCTTATTGAATTGAATGGAATTAAGTAAATGAAACATATATGTCCATAAATAAAGTATCATTGTTATGTCAAATATTTCATGATTATTTGTTATATATACTTTATAATCATTCTTTAATGGTTAACATGGAGAATGAATCTTCTCAAGTCGTGGAGACGATAATCTGTACGTACGCACGAGCGATGATATCATTCCCATAATTATTGAATGGAATTGGAGTGGATTATATAATATCTCATAATTAGTATGATGTTATAATAACTATATATGTTTATTCTTTACACCATTATACCCATCCAAGTATAGTGGTGGTGGAACAATAGATTACCCCACGACGTGGAGACAATATTCCGTACGAACGAACATGTAGTGATTTCGTTTTCTATAGGATGGATAGAAGGTGAAATGGGTTTGTTTCATATTTATAATAACATATCAGTATATTAGTGATACTGATGTTATTACTTTATAATTAAACAACTAAAGAAGAAGAAGTTGAATTAGAAAGAAACTTGAAAGAATCGGTAGAAGAGATTACCTCTTCCTCGACTCACCTCCTTTAAGCTTCCTCTTAAGGGACTAAAGTTGGTATTTTGAGAAGACCAGAAAATATAGAATGTGACTATGGAAGTTGAGAAGAGTAATGGTTAGGGTTTTTCCAAGCTTGAAGTCTCAAAATTATGTGAAGAGGAGAGGGAAGGGTTTCCCTTTTATAAGGGAGGAGAGGGGCACTTTTGGAAACCTCCAAAATATTAATTTATAATAAACTCAAACTCCACTTAAAAACATAAAAAGTTACTCAAATTCGGATATGAGGTAATATAGGGTTTTAATATCATCATCCAATAAAATTTATTCATATTTTGATTTTATTTTTAACCATATCATTTTATTTTATCCTTATTTAATCTATTTAAATTTCTTTGTGGTAATAATATTCTAATTTTTAAATTGTTTTAAATACATAATTATGTGTTGTGAATTTTCCATAATTAGATAAATAATTACATAGTAGACCATATAATTATAAATTTGTAATTTGTAATTTTTTTTTTGTGATTTTTAAACAATTTAATAATATGTTACTTGTATAAAATTTCAATAGTGTCTATTTTCACACTATTCAATTATTTGAATTTAAATAAAATCCAAACAGAAGATATATTCAAAAAATATTTAATAGATTCCTAAAATTTAATATTCTACTAAAAAATTCATAGATCACATTAATTTATTAATATAATATTTATTTTAATATTTTTTGAAACCATTTATTTGATATTTCTCTTAATAAAATAATTACTACAAGATTTTTGTATAATTATTTAATATACATATTTGTTGTATAAAAAATAAAAATAAAATACTAAGATGAAGATAAATCTAATAGATTTCATAAGAATACATTTATTAGAATTTATAATCTTAAAATCACAACATTTAAATTGTTATATTTATTAAATTATAAAGGTGGCAAGTTTGGTATAATTTAAAATAAAATATTATAAATATCATAATCTATTTTATAAGGATAAAAATGGTTCACAAGTAGACCCTTGGATGATTAGGGTATAGATATACTCGACCAATATGTTTTGGTGATGTTTTTAGGCCTTTTGATGGGTAATATTATTTTAATAAAAACTATATTATTGATTTTTCACTAAATAAATAATTTCTGCATCATTAATGTATAAGCTATTAAGGTAATTAAATATTTATTAAAATTTAAAAATAAATTACCAGAACAAATAAGAACATTTTAGATGTTAAATTATTATTTATAATCGAATTTATATTCTGTATAACCTTATTTTAAAAATACTTTAATTATTAAAGTTTTAGTGAGACATATTTCACTTTCTTAAAATAAAAACAATTAAGGGTCTTAATCACATCCTAGTGGGTTCCAATACATTCCATTTAGACCCAAGTATGCTTTAGGAAAAAATATAATCATCCAATTATATTATGAAAAGTGTTAGTGTAATTTTATAACCTTATATTTTCCCTTAATTACCTGATTTACCTTTAACAATGGTAAATAAAATTTACCCTAGTTACTATTTATAATGCCTAAAAATAAAAAAAACTTATTAACATAATTTTTACCTACTGATTCCAAATATGGAATCCATTTTTCTAAATTCAAGACACATAAGTGGCAGTATTTAATTTAAAATTAATCTCACTGTTGAGAAAACATGTTTTAAAAGTTAAAACGTTGCAAAATATTGGAATGTTTTTACCTATAAATTCAGTGCAAAATTAATGATAATGAATTACATTACATTAAATAGTAAAAATATATTCTATTTATACTTTAAAACCATTAAATATTATAATTTATCCATATAAATTATCTCAATGAAAAAATTGTTTTTAATTAAAATTTAGCGTATTTTTAATATTCATCAAAATATGAAAGTTAACAGAAAAATATTAAAAATTATCCAATGTAATTTTTATATCTTTATTGAAATGAATAAGTTTATTTCGTCAAATTCAACCTATAAATGTGTCAAAAACTAGATTTAAAGTGGGTGCTCCATCAAAAGGTGGAAAAACTGTATTTTTTGAAAAGTACTTATTTTACTCAGAAAATTTATTTTGTTATCATACCATGTTCTATAAAATGTGTAAGATGAATTACAATGTCATAAAATTCAAAATGTAGTTACTAATATTCATAATGACTAGTTCATAATAATATTATAACAATATATCATTGTTTAGTGAAACTCAGTATTGCTTATAACACATTCTATTGAAGAAGGTTGCTCTTGTGTGCAATACAAGCCAAGAATAGTGTTTTCATATAATAAAAGCTAATACGATGTTGCGTATGGTGCAAGATAATTTTGGTTTAGCGCACAACATAAGAAATCAATGAAATTAAAAAGAATATTTCTCATAAAATCTCAGGGTGTTACATCCCATCCAATTTCACCATATAATGTGTAAACTATACACTAACTTAATAGGTTTATGATGTTATACCTTAATATTGTTACATGTGAGGAATCAATACACAAAAACCAAAATGAATCGTATCATTCCAGACCACCAGCAATTATGTCTCTTTTCAAAGTATATCTTGGTGGCTATGGGGTATATAAGCCAATTAATTATTTTCCACCATCAAATAAATACTTCATAAAGCATATCCTAGTAAAAATCTTGTTTAATATGCATAAAATTTCATTAGGAGACCAAGAACACTGACCTGAGGTTCCCACTATAACAATTCCCACTAAAATGTAGAAACTCTATATCCTCTACATATACAGGTAAAATTTGATAATCCATAATTTATTGCACTTGAGTTTAAGATAATAATACATGTATGTTTTTTATCCCTTCATCCAAAAACATCTGAACAATTAAGATCATGAAGCATCAATTTTCCACTGATTATTTCAATACATAGGTTGGAAATTTCTTGCTCATAGCATCTACAACCACATTACTATTATAGGGGTGTTGAAAATGTCAAAGTAAATGTTTTCAAGGTACTCCTCCCACCACATATTTCTCAAGTTTAGATCCCTATGTGTGATGATATAGTTCAAACCCTTATAGTTTAAATACACCATAAACCACTCCCCTAAGTGGTAGTGGTGCCATGTCTTGTGTTCATCCATCATTGTTACCAAATATAATTCATGAGTAGGGTAGTTATTCTTAGGAGGGAGAAAATAAAGGGAGATATAAGATACTACCTATAATCCCTACATTGGAACAAAAAGTAATACCATTATAAAGGCATTATAGTAAACATAATAATAACTCTACTGGGGAAGAATCAAGACTAGTTCGAAAGTCGATCTCACTTTCAGCTCCAAAAAATATCTTTGGGACTAATCATTGAAAAAAAACTATACTTCATGATAGGTCAAATATATCATAGGGGATAAAATCTCATAAAATTACATAGAAAAGAACCAATAATAAGACTCTAATCTCAGAAAAATTGAAATCTCATTCTCAGTTAACCCTTAACATTACTCGAATCAGCCAATAACATGGATTAAATTACATTCATAATCACCACGGGTTAGAGACAAGAACCAAGGTATATTAAAAAGATAACATTGAAAATACTTTACAATAAATAGTTTTATGATAATATAGATACAAGTATAATATCCTAGAAGACAACCAGGGTTTATCAAATGTCATGATAATAAGACAAAATGGTAACATTCAATATGTAAGTAACATGGACACAGTGATTAGTAGAATTGGTAACTGAGTGGTTAACACACACCCTAATACTGAATGAGACCCATGATCAAATCCTCTTAGAGGAATATTTATGGGTTACTATAGAAAATAAATTACTAGGGAATGCACAGTACTATATCAGTCTGAAATATTAATCCAATTTTAGCCTATATTCCATAGGTAATTTTGGTCATCATTAGCCTTCAGTCCGAAAGGAAATTGAGCCACCTTAAGCTGTTGGACAAGGAGATTTCTGGCCATTAAACCATGAAGTAGTTCTGGAGGACCACGTAGGAGAATGCAATAGAAGAGGATTCAGATAAAGTAGAAACCACAAGGAAGAGATAACCAGATTGAATTTTTGAGAGGGTATGTATATCACAATTAGTGCATGGAATTTTGTAGCTATGCATGGAAGAATACTAGTTTATCATCATGTAAGGTGGCGAGATAATCGACTTCAATGATGCATATTATTGGGAGAGGAAGTTTCAGTGTAGTTTGGTATTTGGTTCATCAAGACATGCATTGGGCCTCTTACATCTTGGTATTTGGTTCATGCAATAATACTTAAGCCTATATGGTTACATTTCAGGTAAGTTTTCAATATAAACCATAAAAAAATGATATTAATTTTCCATGAAATTTAAAAAAACCAAGGGACTTAAGGATGTGTTGACCACCACAAGCTCTCAAGAACAAAAAAATGAAATAGCATAAAAACATGGAAACCAAATAACCTAGGGGTCCATCTCTATGTGACTACACATCACCACTGTCCCAACCAATCAAAAAGGTAATATGATAAATGGGAACCATGTTTTTCATATCAATATCCCCTTTACTTGTATCCTATTAAACTAAGGGCTACAATTACCCAATGAAATAAAGTTGAGTGTGTGCTTAAGATACTTGTATGATTCCATTAAGAATTTATAAAACATATAACCATGTGCATCCATTAGTTCTTGAACAAAATATATTTTTAAAACATTCCCAAATAAATAATTTTCCATTTATCATATTATTCTTTTTTTTCTTTTTAAATTCCTGAAATTTCGTTCAAAATTATGTCATAATAAAATAAAAATAATAACATGACATATCATATTTCTCGTGGAATAAAAAAATAAAAAAATAATTTTAAACAATCATTATACAAGTTAAAAATAATTAGGAAAATAATAATATTGAAATATCATGAACATAATATAATCTCAATGAAACCGATGTTGGAAATCTATTATGTGATGTTTTACACAACCAAACAACTAAGGAATACAGAGGAACACTAGATGAAATTTGTGACTCTTCATGTCCAAGAACCTCAGTACCTTATAAAGGCTACTACCTAGAATCCATAGCATTAGAATAACATCCCCTAATGACAATTAATTCTACTAGGGATTATCCTTATTTAGTTATACCCATACCCCAAGGTATCCCTAATGTGGTATTACATCATCATTACATTCTAGAAAAGAAATTATTTCATAAAACATTTTCGAAGTCCAAATACATTTTTAATTCATTCCCAAATTTTTTTAAAACATTTTAAATAAAAATCAAAACAAATTTTATGTTTGAAAAATAATTTCCCTTTTAAACCATTTTTAGGAAATTTAACAATCCCAATATTTGTAGGAAATATTTTTCATCAAAAATGATTTTTTTTAAACAATTTTCTATCCCTAAAATTTCAATTCACCTATTATAAAATTAGGATCATAATTTCATTTAACAACACCAAATAAAAGAAATAAAAACACAATATATTTCCATGGCTTAGACCATATGGTAGAGATAACAACTTCAGGGCAAATGAAAAGGAAATTTCTATTTAGACTTATGATGAGGGAGGAAAAGATCAGACCCTAGATAATCTTGATATGAAAGAAAGAAGTAAATTATCCATTCCCATTATAGATCCAATTATATAGTCTAAATTTCCAAAAAAGATTAGATAAAAATATGAAAATATAATCAAACATGTCTAACTCACCAGATTATGATCTATAGACACCCATTCTTAAACTAACTTGACGATTTTTTACTAGTTGAGAGAGGGAGACAAGAACATAACTTTAGGGCCTATAAAATTGGAAAAATTTATTTATTGATGTATGGTTAATATTAGGGATATAAATAGTCTAATTTAGGCTAAAATAATTCTTTTCCATTACAAAAATCATGCCCAGTGGAATCACCAGTATGCAAGTGGGTGAAAGAATATATTCTGCACTGATTGGAATTACACCAATTAGATGGTTCACCTTCAGACCAATAGAGGTTCTATCCAAAATCACTAACTAATGAGTGGCCACCTTCCACCAACAATCCAAAATCCATATCTTAGCTTAAGAGAAACCTGAAATAAAAAAATAAAAAAATAAAAAAATAAAACCATCTTTCCTGATCCTGCATACCATAGATTTTCAATTTGGTTATACTAAACATCCATTAGTATGATTTTTCTAGATATAAAATTTTGTTCCATTGACTTATGATAATTATCATTATTTTATTTTATGTTAATAGTATTTACAAAAATTTCCCTCTCTCTCACTTAATAAATTTAATATGTTGTTATAATATTTATAAGGATAAAAATATACTATGAATAAATCTAGTATAAATATAATTATGATTATAATATTATAATTATGTTATTAATTTATTATTAATTTTTATTAATTGTACTATCTTGTAAAATAGTTATTCGGAATTGACACAATTCTTGTGAAAATATTATATAATTCAAAGTAAATGGTTTTAAAAATATTAAATGTAATTATATTTAGATGAACATGATAATTTCACAATTTTTAGGGACAATAATTATATATAATAATTAATTTTAAAGATTAAATTCTAATTCCATGGTAATATAGATAGCATTTATTTAAAATTATGTGAATGCTAACGAAAATGTCTTTAATGGGTATTTAATTTATACAAATGTTTTTTAATTGATTTGAAAATATAGAAAACTTACCCTGAGTTAGATGTATGAGAAATATTCGATAATTCCTCCCGTGGTACGAATATAAGCCACTTTTTATGCAATGCACTGACCCAAATTACCTAGAGCCAATGTATTATTTTAAAACATTTTCATGATTCCTAGGAAACAAGTCCTCAAGGACTGATTAGTATAGCAGTCTTATAAAATATCAATCATAAAAAACGTCTTAGCATTCTCGGAAAATAAAACATAAGAAAGGGGTGAGCTCAAATACCCAGTAAGGATAAACAATATAGTGGAAGCTATCACAAATAAGTAAAACAATTTAAGACAAGGTACAAACCTAAAGCTAAAGACTTTTAAAACATTATCATCAACATAATATTGAAATAATAAATCAAATAATTACATTTAAACATTCACATAGATATTCTACTAGTCGAATAGTCACATGTAAGATCAATAACTAATATCCTAATTAGGGAATGCCTAATACATGACATCTTAACCACTACATCAAGGCCCCTTTCCAAGACGATTCAAAAATATTCTATCAAGGCCTTATGCCAAGACACTATTTTGTCTCATGAGACCTTCCGTTGTGTCGAGGGGTTATAGTGTGCCCCACACATCACTTACTAAGTCTAATTCATTCCTCATATGAAAAGAATGAAACATAACATAATCATTCATTTTAAAACTAGCAATCAAAATGTTAATACTTTAACAATAATACATAAATGGTATAAAAATAGAACATCTATAGTCAAACATAACACAAAACCTTCAATATGATATGAATGATTATATAATAATAAATCAACTTTGAAAAACCATCAAATCCAATAATGGATGTTGACATAGATAAAAAAATTTAATAAATTCATTAAAACTGTTTCAGAAAAATATCCCTTTTTATTAAAATCATTTAAAAGTCGCATAATTTGAAAATGAATTCATTTAAAAGTGATTTTTGAATCAATGTTCACCATACATCATTGAAGATTTTTAAATTTGTTGACATTTTAAAACATTAATGCCCATATAAATAAATCCTTAAAATCATTTTGGAAAACATAGACATTAAATAAAAATATTTAGAAATATAAATCAAAAAAATATTTAAAATGATGATCTAGATAGAGAAAAACATTAAAAAACCTTAAAATGTTAGTTTTGAAAACATTTTTTTAAAACATGGAAATGGATGACAATTATTTCATAGTAATAATTTACACATAAACAATCTTAGATAATAATGATATTGAGGAATTAACCCTTACCTTAGGTATGATACTCTCCATATGTGTCTCAAACTATTGTATAATGTTTCTAAACATATAATTAACTTATATCAAAATCATAATAACATTTATTATGTCATATATTATTCTTTTATGTCTTTATATTACCTGTTTATTAATAATTCCATGTTAATGAAACATTTTAGGTAATAATCGCTTTGTTTATCATACGTGTTTTGAGTTTTTATTCTTTATCTTATTACTTAGATCATGATTTAATTACTTTCAGAATTTATAATTCGATTTATATATCATATATATTAATAATATAATTGTATATAATAGATATATATTTTGAATGGAATACACTATTCATGGAGACGGTAGGTCATACGTACATATGAACAATGTTTCCATTTTCTCATTGTATTGAATGGATGTAAGTGAATGAAATATATATCCATATATATATATATATATAAAATGACAATAGACTTATTATTTAATATATTTTATAATTATGAATAATATATATTTTTATAATTAATCTTGGATGGTTAATGTGGATAATGAATCTCATAGTGTCATTGAAATGGTAAGTCGTGCGTACGCACAAGCGATGATATCATTTTATTAATTGTTAAATGGTATGTAATTGGATATAATGGGAATTGTAAAGAAAAAATATCAAGTTATACTTATTATTATATCCAATATATTCATCATTAAACCCATATAAATAAAGTGTACATGAAAAACAATTTACACCACGACGTGGAGATGGTAAGCCGTAAGTACACACACATGGTGATATTATTTTTCATAGGATTGGTAAATGGAGGAATATGGTTGTCCAATAATTATAAAAAAATATTATCATGTTTGAGTAACTATATATATTTTTTATTATGGAAACAATAGAGAAATAGGGAGTAGAAGAAGAAAAGAACATTGAAAGAGGTGATAAAATAATTACCTCTTTTCGGATGTCTACTTTTTATTTTCACAAAAGAAATTTTTATGATGGATTTATTCCCTAAGTTAGTCCTTTAGGTTGAATTGTGGTAGGTTGGGAGGAGAAATGGGTAGGGTTTTTCCTAACCAAATATATTTATAGGTGATAGTTAAAGAGAAAGTGATGTTTAATTTTATAAGAGAGGTGAGGGGCACTTTAGGAAAAATATTGAAATAGAAATTTAATATAAAATTATAATCAGTTCATAATAGCTTAAAATTGATTTCTTTAGAGGATAATATTATTATGAGACAAAATAGTCTAAAAAATGTTTTAGACATGTTAAAGTCATAAAATTAAGTTTAACATTTATATTTAACCCTTAGTTAAATAGATTAACTCCTACCATGTTTTCTTGTATTTTGACACTATAGGGTTAATTTAGATACTATAAACTAAAAAAAGAACCACAAGTGAGTATTTAATGAAATTTGTAACATTATATAATTTAGCTGGACAAATATTATATTTTCAGGATTTTTATATCATTTAAGAAAATAGTATTTTTTAAAAACTCATTTATGTCAATTATGACAATATATAGTAATTTATTTTTATTAAAGTAATATCAACTTGATTTCATAGAACCAAATGAATAAAATAAAATAAAAAATGTCATAGCCATCCATAAAATTTGTGTATGGCATAAAAAATTTCAAATTATATTTATTTTAATATTTATAATATCATTTAATTTATTCGTTCATTAATAATGAAAATACTGCATCATCATTATGTCATAAATAAATTTAATTATTTAATGTATAATTATTAAAATTAAATAAAATGGTGTAGGAAATATTTTTGGATTTGTAATTATTGTTTATAGTTTAAGATATCACTAATACAACTCTAATTAAAAATGTTTTAGTAATAAGAAACATATTTATGTTATTTTTCTCTCTACATTAAATTAATTATTATATCAAGTCATTTTCACACCCATGCGGATCCATGAGGTCCATAAATCAACATAATCATGCTAAGGGTCGGATATATATCATCTAATAAGATTACGACATGTGTTCGTGTGGTTTTATATTATTATAATATTATTTTTTTACCCTTATTTACCTCATTTAACTTATAACTATGGTAAAAAAAATAATTACTAAAGTTACTATTCATAATGTTTAAAAATGAAAAATAACTATTTAAAAAATTTGTACCCTCAGATTCCAAATCTAGAATCCATTTTTCTAAATTAAAATCATATAATTTGGAAAAATTCATTTAAAATTAATTACAGTTGTCAAAACTAGAAAGTGGGTTTTTAAGAAGAATAATATTTCAAATGATTGAAATTTGATTATGTCCAATTTCAATGGGAAATTACTTCCATTGACTGAAATTTAATTAAATGATAAAAACCTAATCCAATTAAACAATAAAATCAGTTAAAAAGTTACTTTAACTATGTAAATAATTTATAGGAAAAGGTAGTTTCAAATTAAAATGCTGTATTTTTCATTATTCATTAAAAATGAACATTAGAAGAAAAATAAAAAAAAATTAACAAAAGTAAAATTGTATGTCCCACTTCTAAATAATAAGATTATTTTGTCAAATAGAACATATAAAAGTGTCAAATTTATGATTTAAATAGGGTTCCCCATTAAAAGGCATTAAAAATGCATTTTAGGAATAACACATCTTTTATCTGAAAAATTGAATTCGTTTTTTATATTTTTTCTAAAAAACACATAATGTGGATGTTAAAATTATATAGAATATATAAAATTAAAAATGTGGTTAATACTATTCATAAATTCTTTTTAAACATCTAGTTTGTTATGTCGTGGTGCGGTCAAACTCAATGTTGTGTGTAGTGCATTTTATTGAATTATTTAAAAAAGAAAACTATAGAAGATTGGGGTATTAAATTATCCCCTAAATCTTCCAATTGATTCCTCCTTATTTTAAAACATGGGTTTGGTAACTGTAGTTTGATTATTTAAAATACCTTTATTGTAACCCCACATCATAAAAATGATCTATAAAACATAAAATTTAAAATAAAGAAAGGGAAGTAAGATGGTTACCATAAATAACACATAATATTGTTCCATGTAGAAATCAATGGATAGGAAAAAAATGTAACCATCATGTTTTGATGTTGAGTGACAGAAAAAATTATTATGAGAATGTTAACAACCAGAAAGCTATAAATCTGTGATGATTTAAGGGACCATTTGATTCAATGAAAAAGAAAGTACTAGGAAACATTTTGGGTTTTATGATCCTTTCCCTAGTGTTGTAGAATTAATTTAATTCACTGAATAAGAATACAAGGAATCATAGTTAATTGACATGCATAGTTTTATCCATTAACAAATTCCTACCACAATCTCATATTTCTCATAAAAAGATAATGAAACTCAAAAAATATTCTATTAATTTTAATCATATAAGGGTACAAGTATAAACATATAAATTTAAATAAAGAAAACTATGTTATACTAATGAGGAAATTATGTAGCTCTGTGGTAGGTGATGCATTCTGGTTGCCCTTCGGTTTCGAGTTCAAGTCTTACAGCCTTTTCGAACACAACTGGTTGTCACCCGACCTGCTGGTTTACCTTTTCATAAATGTACAACATCCCAAAAAAAATTAATCTTAAGAAGTTTTTTAACCATAAATAATATTTTCCAATTTCCAACATAATCAATTTCAACCGTTAGTCTTATCCAAAATACTTCTATCTCAACTCACAATCCAAAAATTTATAAGGAAGGTCACATAACATACATGTATATACCTTAAAGATGTATTCTCTTAAAATATATTAATAACCTGAATTATCATAAAAAATTATTGAATACATATATTATTACTTATTCCTTTTATAAACATTAGAATACTGGATATAAACCTTAAATCTAAAAATGTTGAAAACTCCCAATAAAGATGGTTTAAACCACTTTTTATACAAACAATTAATCAGTACCGAGGATGTAAATAATATGGAAACTACTTTATCCAAAAAAATCATCTCATGTTCAAAAATCATTATCACAGTATCCAAAAAATATTATGTGTTATATTTCCCACAAACATATATTTTCTAAAATGTTTAAATTGAAATTTTGTCACTTTACTTGGTACTATACAATTTCAAATCCAAAATGAAATAGTACTATAATACAATCCTTAAATACTCTATTATTCTTATAACTTGTAAATAATTAATACAATACTCAAATGACACAATTATTTAATAACAACATTAGAACCCTAATCATTTATCTTTATCTATGGTTGTATCATAACTTGATTATTATCTAATAGCATCATTTGGGGTATACTCTAATGATTGGGACATTGATTCAAGTAGTGTCTCAACTCCATGCAGATGAAGAATTATACATTTGAATCATTTTTCTTCCCCCTGAAATCACAAACATGGTGTCCTTTTTCTCCACACTTATAATAAACTCCCATTTCCTTCAAGCATTTACCAAGATGATTCTTTTCATATTTGTCACATGTGAGAAAATCCTTCATTCCCCTTTTCCATTTATCCATATTTTTCTCTACCATCCTCTTCTTCTCATGCTTCTGTTCAAATACATAGGACTCATAGAATTATTTACTTATCATATTAACACATTATACTATTTCATCATATGATGAGAATATGTGGGAGACTCTTTCCTTTATAAATGTTGGCTCAATAACATGATTGATATAATCCTTCATACTTTTTGGATCATTTGTATTGTTGGATTTCTCATTCCTTCTATTAGACGCCATTTCAAAACGACGACATAGACTAGGTTAGATCATATCGTAATGTATAATCCAAAAACATGAAAAAATTTCAGCATTAATTGAATATTTACACGTATCCAGTCTCATAATCATAAAAATGGTTTCTTTGGGGACATATTTACTCATAAATCATTCATAATGGTTTGTAAAGAAAATGTGAATTTTCCAAAGCATATCCCCCAAGAGTGTCAAACCAGGTGCACAGTAAGGCCCATTATCGTGTACCAGGTTACCCTAAGTCATGCTCAGAACACCTTTTTTGAGATGTCACTCCTAGGTAAATATATTCTAGGACCAATTTCACATGAATTTTCTAGACATGGATTTATTTTCTAGAAATACCCATATAATATCTACATTACAGAAATTTTAGGATGTTATTATATACTTACCCTCAAATTCTATCTTCGTGTAATGTTCCCTGGTCATGTTTTTTCACATTCTAATTTCCAAGGTTGTTGCTAAAATTCATCTCATACCAACTGTAATTCACTGACCCCAGTTACCCAAAGCCAGTGCATTATTTTAATAAATTGGCATGATTTCAAGGAATCAAGTCCCAAAGGATTGATCAGTTTAAATTATTTGGAAAATAGAATAAATACATGAACTTAACATTAAAATTTCAAATATAAAATACATCATAGATAATCCTTTGAGAATGCCATTATTCCCCTATCTTAACACTATATATCAATCATAAAACACTTCTTGAAATCTTGGGAAAATAAAACATAATAAAGGGGTGAGGTCAGATGCTCAGTAAGGATAAAAAGTATAGTGAAATCTATAAAAAATAAGCATATTCATTTAAATAAAGGTTCAAAACTAAAAGATAAGTATTTTATAACATTATCTTCAGCATAATATTGCATGAATAAATCAAATAATTCCATTTAAATATTCACATGTATATTCTACTATTAAAATTGTCACATGTAAAATCAATAACTAATCTCATAATGAGGGAATGCATAATGCCGATGTTAGGTCTACTAGGTCGAATAACCAAAGAGGGGGGGGGGGGGGGTTGAATCAAGGTATAAAATATTAAAACTTTATCCCATTTAGATCTTGTTCTATTGTTATAAAAAACTCAATTCTCTCTTCCTCCCATAGCAATATATAGACAGATATGAAATCATGTGTATGAAACATCAATTTTTTACTTGGTTCACCCTCAATGGACTATATCTAAGGAGAATACAACTAAAATGCGTCGATTTACCAGATTCACTAAGGCTCATGGCTAATTATGAGTAAAATGTTTGGGCAAGATATTATATGACTAAGATCACTGCCTTTATAAGGTTTCAGGTCAGCTCAATGCATCCTCAAGGATCACTCCATATGCATCTTTCTCTAGCTCACTACAAGTGGAAAGGTTCATCATCTTCCTATTCCTTCACTCACTGAACTTGAAAAGGAATCCACACATAGTTTATCGACTTGTAGGTCAAACAAAATTTATGGATATGTGGGTCCCTTTATTTTCATGAATTACTGCATCCTCAACTATAGGTAGATGCTCTATTGATGTTCCCTTTTCACCTGTAGATGAAGTCAACCTTCCCGTGTACTTCTAGGTACTGGAAAATAATTTCGCAAACTGAATGGAAACATTCACAATCTTCCTATGAATATAGCGAACCACCTTGTCTCTCCCGCGTACGGAGTACAATGTTTGGTGTGTGAACCTCCTTCTTCGCATACTACTACCTCTTCCACGAACTATAGAGACCCAAAGCATGTTGTTCATGGACATTACATTAATTTTGCAGAATACTCAATATATAACAAAAACCAACACTCAAGGACCGTAATAGTTTAGTGTCTTTGGAAACTTGGAACATAATCTTCTAATCATAGTGAAAGATCTTCAACATCTCCCATAAAGATCTTCCCCTTTTGTTTTCTTACATAAAACCTTTCTTTATATCCTGGGGAAAAGAAAAAATATAAAGGGGGAGCTCAAATGCTCATTAAGGGTAAGCATGGAGAAAAAAAACAAACAATATATATGTGAACTTAAAAACATGAACATAATGTTTAAATATCAAAATCTTGAGCAATGACGTAAAACATGGTAGTATGTAAGGCATATATCATAATGGAACATAAGTCATCATAAAATAGCATGGGAATAAATCATGTAATTTTGGAACCCATTAAGCACATGTTATGATTTCCATAGTAGCCAAGGCATTTCTGCCAAGACTAGCTTAGTGGACAAAGTCCCATTCTGAATCGAGTTGACTCCTCGTTCCAGTCCTATAACACTGAACCAGATTAACTTACCGTTCCAACCATGCCTATCTCATGAGATATAAATCTTTACTCAATGCATTGGAGGGAGATATAGGTCCCACCCATCTCATAATGAAATCATTCTTACATGTGCCACAATATAAACATAAATCATTCATAAAAACCCAAAGAATAAAAAGGGTTTCATAAACATAATCCCATCATAACATAATCCATATAAAAAATGGATATCATTTCATCATAAGAAAAGTGAAACCATGTAAATCATAGAGACATTATACATTAAACATAATCACACTAAATAATTTCACCTTTGATGGAAAATTGTTTTGACAAAACACTTGAAATGAATTCTTGAGGAAAATATCCTTTCTTCTTCAAAATCATTTTCTTTTTACAAAATTCCATGAAATTTTAAAATAAAAGTATTTTCTTTAAAATAATAATGAAATATTGTAGAGTAATGTTCATGAAAATAAGGTGTTATGAAACCGTAAAAATCCGTTCATGCCGTATAAGTTAAAAAAACATTCTCCTCGTACTTTTGTCAAAAAGTCAAAAAGTTCTTCATATGGTAAAAAAAAGAAATATTCCTTACATAACATGTGGTAAAAGTAAAAAATGGGTAAAAATGACTTTAAGCATATATGAAACCATCTTTATAAAATTGGGACATGTATGATAAATATAACCCCAGTAAATACTTACGAATAAACAATCTCGGATAAAAACAAGATTGGAAAAGTTATCCCTTACCTTATAACCAATATGCTTCTTATGTATCTGAACTTCCTGTATAATGATTTAAATAATGTCATTGAATTATTACAAAATCATATTAATTGTTATTATATCATATATTGTTCACTTAGGTATTTATATTACCCATTCATTTGTCAATTCCATGTTAAAGTATCGTTTCATTTATCGTACGTGTTTGGACTAGTTGTTCTTGATAATATTATTACTTGTATCCTTATTTACTTACTTCCAGAATGTAAAACATGATTTATATATATCATATATATTCAGTATATATATATAATAGATAGATAAATGAAATGAAACACACCATTCATGGAAATGGTAGGCAGTATGTACGCATGAACGTTGTTTTCCTTTCCTTATTGACTTGAATGGAAGTAAGTAGATAGCATATATATATATATATATACATAAATATAGTAGCTTTATAATGTCATATATTTCACTATTATTCATTATATATACTTTATAATCATTCTTGAATGGTTAACATGGAGAATGAATCTCATCATGTCGTGGAGACGGTAGTCCGTACGTATGCACGAGCGATGATATCGTTCCCATAATTATTGAATTGAAATGGAGTGAATGATATAATATCTCAGAATCAGTATGAAGTTATAATAACTATGTATAGTTATTATTTACACTATTATACCCATACAAGTAAGGTGGTGTTGGAAAAACAGATTACACCACGACATGGAGACGGTATTCCTTACGTACGCACGCGCGTTGATTTCGTTTTCCGTCGGATGGATAGAAGGAGAAATATGGTTGTTTCATATTTATAATAACATATCAGTATATGAGTGATACTAATGTTTTAATTTATGATGATACAAATAATAAATAAGAAGTAGAAGAATAAATAAATTGGAAAGAATCGGTAAAGTATATTACCTCTTCTTTGACGTGCCTCTTCTTAACCTCCTCTTAAGGCACTAAAGATGGTCTTTGAAGAAGACCAGACACTCTAGGATGCTTCTAGGGAAGTGTAGAATAGAAATTGGTAGGGTTTGGATGAGCTTCAAGGCTCAAAAAGGTGTGAAGAGAAGAGGGAAGTGGTGCCATTTTTATAAGGGAGGAGAGAGGCACCTTTGGATACATAAGAAATATTAATTTATAATAAATTCAACCCCAATTAAAAAACTCAAAAAATGACTCATATCAGAATATTAGATGATATAGGGTTGTAATCTCATCAACCAATAAAATTTAGACATGTTGGGAATTTATTTTAAACATTATCAACTTGATTTATCCTTATTTAATCTATTTAATTTTATTTGTGGTAATAAGATTCCAATTTTTAATTTTTTATAAATAATTATTTATGTGTGGTGAATTGTCCATAATTGGATAATTTGTAAAATTTTCGACCATATAAATTTCAATTTATAATTTTTAAATATTTTTTTTATTTTTAAACAATTTTATATTATGTTATTTTTATAAAATAACTATAGTGTAAATTTTGAGACTATTCATTTATTTGATTTTAAATAAAATCCACAAAGAAGATAAGTTTGAACTAAAATATTTAATATATTAAAATCATGTCATATTTATCTAGAAAATTCATGGATCACATTAAATATTTATTTTAATATTTCTAAAACCAATTATATGATATTTCTATTAATAAAATAATTACCACAACATTTTTGTATAATAATTTAAAATACTTTTTTTATATAAAAATTAAAAATAAAATACAAGGAAAAATATATATCTTATATATTTCATAATAATACTTTTAGTTGGATTTATCTTCTCAAACAACCAACTTTCAAAATGTTATATTTATTAAATTATGAAGGTGTCAACTTTGACATCATTTAAAATAAAATAATATAAGAGTCATAATCACTTTTATAAGACTTCAAACGGTCATATATTCGGTCATTGGATGTTTATGGTGTAGATATACACTAACAATAAGTTTTGGTCAGGTTTTTGGGCCTTTTAATTGGTATTATTTTTTCAATAAAAACTATAATACTGATTTTTCACTTAATAAATAATTTCGGCATCATTAATGTATAAGCTATTAAGGTAATTAAAAAAATCTCATAAAAATTAAAAATAAATAACTATAACACAGAAAAAAATTTTAGCATTCAAATTTGTATTTATAGTCGAATTTATATTCTGTATAATCTTATATTAAAAATACTTTAATTATTAAAGTTTGAGTGAGGCATATTTCACTTTCATTAAAATAAAATAAATTAAAGATCTTAATCACATTCAAGTGGGTTCCAATGGATTCCATCTAGACCCAAGTATGATTTATGATAAAATATAATTATCCAATTATATTAGGACAAGTGTTAGGGTAATTTTATAATATTATATTTACCCATAATTACCCGATTTACCTTTAACTATGGTAAATAAAATTTACCATAGTTACTATTCATAATGCCTAAAAATAAAAGGTAGATATTAACATAATTTGGACCCACTGATTCCAAATATGAAATCCATTTTTGAAAATTAAAAACTCAAAAGTTGCAGTATTTAATTTAAAATTATTCCCGCTGTTGAGAAAACGGGTTTTAAAAGTTAAAACGTTGCAAAAGATTGCAATGATTTTACCTATGAATTCAATGTAAAATCAATGATAATGACATAAATTATATTAAATGGTAAAAATACATTCTATTTAATCATTAAAACGAATACATATTATAATTTAACCATATAAATTATTACGATGAAAAAATTTATTTTCGATTAAAATATATCGTGTTTTTACTATTCATTAAAATATGGTAGTTATCAGAATAATATGAAAAATTTATCCAAAGTAAATTTTTATATCCTGATTCTAAAAAGGAGTTTTATTTTCTCAAATTGTACTTATAAACATTTCAAAAATTATATTTAGAATAGGTGCGCCATCAAAAGGCGGTAAAACTGCATTTTTTGAAAAATACTTCTTTTATCCGAAAAACAGATTTTATTCCCATACCTCATTCTAGAAAATATGTAAGATGAATTATATTGTTATAAAATTAAAAATTAAGTTAATAATATTAATAATGGATAGTTTACAATATTATAATAATATATCATTATTTGGTGAAACTCAGTATTGCGTACTACATACGCTATCGAGAAAGGTCGCGATTGCGTGTAATGCAAGCCAAGTCAGGGTTACCTGTTGTGAAAGACTCCTTTGTTGTTTCGTATAACAGAATGAAACCATATTTCATTTATACATTGAATATATATATATATATACACTCAATGTTGCGTAGAACGACTACTATCAAACGAATTTGAAATTGTGTGTAACAAAATCCAAGAATACTGTTGCGTATACTGCAAGCTAATATGTTGTTGTGTGTAGTGAAAGATGATCTTGGTGTAGCATATAACACATGACATCAAATAAATTAAATAGAATACTTATCATAAAATCTCGGGGTGTTACACGAACCTCCTCTGTGCATGAACTGCCACTTCCACGAAACTCCTCTATCCACGGACTGCCTCTGCCTTCACTATGGCGTACATATACCACATACCAACTTCATGAACCACCTCTGTGAAACCCCTATTATCTGAAAACTATTCTCTGTTCGTGAACTACCTTCACGTCCACATACTAGACTTCCTCTTCGGTGTACCAGACATCCTTTGCGGGTTAAGAAACCCCACAAACTTCCTCGGTGGAATTATTTCGGTGTGAACCACTTCAGCCTTCACGATCCTCCCTTCATGAACTACATTCGGTCTTCACTAAATTCTCATAGAAAAGCATACTTTCTAATAATATTCAATCTCCATATTAATCGGTGGGGTAAGTGATTACTATATAAAAAAATATATATGCTTAATCCGTTAAATCAATATTTACCAAATCTTGATTCGATAAAACCCCCACCACGTACTGAATTATTAGCCACCATGAACCAGCAGCCATCCGTGAACCATTTTCCAATGCGCTATGTGTTCCACCATTTCTCTTATGTGGTTAACATCCTCTGCCGGCTTCATCCCATCCTCGTAACACACTATCGCTCAGCAGCAAACTATTTTTGGTTCCGAGAACTGCACCCGTGAACTTTTCCCACTGCCTAGTACGTAGCCCCATACCCTTCTCGGACATGGTACGCGATCCATGTCATGGGCTCCTCATTCCTCTTTCTTTTCCAATTTCATTCATCTTTTTTCATATAAATTCCTAATTTTGAGGCCCGAAAAATTGGAAAACACTGGGAAACTGTGCCACCTTAAAAACCTATCTTCGAAAAACACCAACTATTATCATTTGTAGTCATCGGACTTTGTCAAAACATAAAAACACACCCAAAAAATACCTAGAGGATTCCTTGAGGGATTTTTTCCCAACAACAGGACATATTAACCACTATGTTAAGGCCTCGTTCCAAGACCATATAAAAATATTCTATTAGGGCCTTATGCTAGGACACTAGTTTGTCTCATGAGACATACCAATGCATAGAGGGTCTATAGTGGGCCCCTCTCGTCACATACTAAGTCTAATACATTCTTCATATGAAAAGGATGAAACATGACAAAAAAATTCTCATTAAAACTAGCATATAAAATGTTAATTCTTTAACTGAAAACCATGAATGGAATAAAAATAGAAAATCTATAGTAAAAAAAATCAAAAAACCTGAATTACAATATGGTTGATTGTATCTTAATAAATCAACTTCAAACAAGCATAAAATCCAACAAAGGATGTTTAAATATATGAAAATAATTTAATAAATCCATTAAAACTTTCTGAGAGAAATAACCATTTTTCTCTAAATCATTTAAAATTCACACAATTTATAAAGGAACTCATATAAAATAGAATTCTGAATCAATGTTTCCCATTCCAATTTGAATCTTTTCAAAGGTATTAATGTTTTAAAACAATCATTTCCATATTAATAAATCCTGAAAATTATTTTGAAAACACGGACATTAGTTAAAAATATTTAGAAAAATAAATCTCTAAAACATTTAAAATGATGATCTATTTAAAGAGTCTCATACATAAAACCTTAAAATATTCCATTTGAAAACATTTTTATGAAACATGGATATAGATGATAAATATTTCCCAGTAAATACATACACATAAACTATCTTTGACAATAATGAGATTGATGAAATAACTCTTACCACTGGTCTAATACTCTTTGTACGTGTTTGAAAATCTTAAATAATGTTTTTAAACATATTATTAACTTATATCAGAATAATAATAATTTTTATGATATCATATATGATTTTTTATGAATTTATATTACCCATTTATTTACAATACCATGTTAATGCAACATTTTGGGTAATAATCAATTTGTTTATCGTACATGTTTAACTTGTAATTATTTATCGTATTACATAGATCATGATTTAATTACTTCTAGAATATATAATATGATTTATATATCATATATATTAATAATATAAATATATATAATAGATATATATATGGAATGGAATACACCGTTCAGGGAGATGGTAGGTCGTACGTACGCATGAACGTTGTTTCTGTTTTCTAATCAGATTGAATGGAAGTAAGTGACTTGAAATATATGTACACATATATATATATATCATTCTAGTAGACTTATTATTTTACATTTTTCATAATTATGAATAATATATATTTTTTATAATCATTCGTGGATGGTTAATGTGGAGATTGAATCCCATCGCGTTGTAGAGACAGTAAGTCGTACATATGAACGAGCGAAGAAATCATTTCTTTAATGGATAAATGGTACAGAATTGGATTGAATATGAATTATACTAAAATAATATAATGTTATATTTATTAGTAACATCCATTATATTCATCATTTTACCCATATAAATAAAGTTTATTGAAGAACAATTTACACCACGACGTGGAGATTGTAAGCCTTACATACGTACGCATAGTGATATTGTTTCTGGTGGAATGGGTAATGGGTTTCATATGGTTTTACCCTAATTATAATAACATATAACCATTGGGAAGGTACTGGATTTATTAGTCTGTTATGGAATCAATGGAGAAAGTGAGTAGAATAAGAAAAGAACTTTGAAAGAGGTTATAACCCAATGACCTCCTTTTAGGTGTCTCATTTTGATTTTCGAAAAAGGACTCCATAAGATTACTTTATTCCCAAAGATAGGCCTTTGGAATTAAGTGAGGGAGTTTTGGAGGAGAAATGGTAATGTTTTTTCTGAACAAAAAGGCTTTATAGTTGTGAGTTAAAGAGAAAGGGAGGTTCCCTCTTATAATAAAGGTGAGGGGTACTTTTGGAAAAATCGTGAAATATCAATTTATTATAAATTGATTTTCTGTTTCTAATAGATCCAAATTTATTTATTTCACGGAAATAATGAGGATGGGTGGAAATAATCTCATCTAATATATTTTATAAATGTTTATGTCAAAAAATTAATCTGATTTTTAGATTTAATCTTTATTTAAATAGATTAAATCTTACCGTGTCTTCTTGTATTTTGAAACTATAGGGTCAATTAAGATACTATAAAATTACAAAATAAGCTCTCAAGTAGATCTTTAATGAAATTTTTAACATTATATACGTAATTTGAAAAAATATTAGATTTTTAATAATTTTAAATCATTTAATAAAATCGTATTTGTTTTAAAAACTCATTTTTGTCAATTTTGACACTATTTAGTAATTTATTTTTTTAAGTCATAAAAAATTTATTCCTTCAAACCAAATGAATTAAATTAAATATAACACATAACAGTCATCAAAAAATTCATGGGTGGTTTAAAAACACCCAAATTATATTTATATTTATATTAGTAATATAATTTATTGGATTCTTTCATTTATAATGAAAATACCGCACAATTATTGTGTCATAAATAAATTTAATTATTTCATGTCTAAA
Organism: Viscum album; assembly: GCA_963277665.1. Taxonomy (NCBI): domain Eukaryota; kingdom Viridiplantae; phylum Streptophyta; class Magnoliopsida; order Santalales; family Viscaceae; genus Viscum; species Viscum album. The sequence goes on from OY728132.1 coordinate 2,088,754,496, forward strand.
AATTAAAAAAAAATTCCATTATGTAGAAATTTTTTTATATTTATAATTAATATTTATTGTTGATTATATCATTTTTATAACTCTAATTAAAATTGTTTATTAATAAGATACATGTTTATGTTATATTTCCCTTTACTTTAAATTAATTTTTATAACCTATCATTTTCATAACCAAGTGGATCCATGAAGTCATAAAATAGACCGATTAATGCTAATGGTCATCCATATATCATAAAATCGGATTAGGACACGTGTTAGGGTAGTTTTCTTTTATTATAATATTGTTTTTTACCCTTATTTACCTAATTTACCCTTTAACCAGGGTAAATAAATATAATTACTGAAGTTACTATTCATAATGTCCTAAAAATGAAAAGTACATATTTAAAAAATATGGACCTTATGATTCTAAATATGGAATCTATTTTTTCAAATTCAAAACATATAATTGGTAGAAATTAATTTAAAATTAGTTCTCGTTGTCAAAATAAGAAAGTGTGTTTTTAAGAAGTAAAATCTATCAAAAGATTGACATGTGTTTATGTCCAATTTCAATATGAAATTAATTCCAATTACAAAAATTTGATTAAATAATATGCAAAGACTTGGATATTTTGTATATTTTTTTATTATAGTAATTATTTTGAGACTATAAAATCTGACGGTACGTGATTCAGAGGCTCGGAGAGCCCGAAACAAATTTATGAACTTTTTTTAAGGTGCCTTTAAAAAAATGTGCGTGCAATATTTTATATATATTGAACCGGTTCTTGGATTAAAAATATATGGGTATCTCTAAATTCATAGTGCAAGTATTCTCTTATGTGAAGCATAACTTTGTACAGAAAGGGTTGAAGAGAAAATCTAAATTTGGGACTTTTCGGAAAAAATAATAAAATCACTAAATGAGCTATTTTGTTCTTTCATCAACCACTGAGAAAGGGTTGGAGAAAATGCAGTGTAACAATTGTAATTAAATGAGAGTTATTTAATGACCTGTTAATTTGGTTGTGTACCACAACACTCATCAGTTTAATAGATCATTTGTTAATGTTCATCAATGAACCACATTAATGATCAACGTGAAAGCCCGTTTTGTCTTTGTTTAAAAAAATATGTTGGTGAACAGATTGAAAACTGCGGGAAACCTTTGACAAAGTGGCAGAGATGTCACCTTCTAATGAATAATGGTGATCAATTGATGACTATTGGAGGATTATATCTGGAGATCGATGAACGATGGTGAATGTCTTAGAATGCAGATTCATTCCTTTTTCTAGAGAAGATTCTACTAAATACAGGTAGGTGATTTTAATTTGGTTCTAAGTGTATAATGTTTCCGCTTACTTTTTCTTGAAAAATATAAAGAAATAAGACCAACTAACTAACGAGTTGAATTGAGATTCATTCTATACAGTGGCAGGTTATTGTGTTTCTTTGATTTGGGGTTATTTTTAAACATTGAGACGATTGATTATATCCCCTTGTTAGAAATCTAACGCGGAGTTCTCGAGAAGATCCAAACAAGGCCTTCACTCTCCAATGGGATCAATTTTTGTGTGTTCTTCTTTGGTGACTGAGAAACGAGGTAGCAAGGAGAATCTAAGGGGCTGGGAGTGAAGGTGACGACCCGAGAGGCCCGTAGGATCAAACGAGAAGGGAAAAAAACCATCAGAGCATCTCAACCAGCTTGTGGAAGGAGCCGTCAGTGCAGCCCCATCAGCGGTGGTAGCTTGCCCGTGCTGACCACAACACGTGGAGGAGGTGGCACTGATGCGCCACATGGAGATGGAGCGGCCCTCTCAGCCCGCTCGGATGGTGCAAAAATGACTCGCTCATACTGGCCATTTCGGGAGATGGGGTGACACACCACATCTAGTCCAACGCAACTATCCCACACAACATGGGCAAGGCTATCCAGGCGGGCAGGACCCCGCCATCCGGGCCTGACCCATGCCTGCCAGGCTAGACCCGCACCGGCTGGACATGTCCCTTTCCAACTAGGCAGGAACCACGTGTCCAATGGGCCAGCTGGTCCAGACCCTTACCAAACCCTTACCGGACCCTCACTCGACCCTTAGGTTGGGTTGGGTACTATCTGTTGGGTCGGGTCAGTCTGACCGGGTCGACCCAGACACGACCGGCCCTATTTCACTAAAATTTCTATATATTATAGATTGGGTATCCGATTGATGTGCCTTCTATAGCGTGAGGTCCCATGTTATGAGAAATTACATTTAAGATACTCTTCTTGAGTTTTTCTGATGTTGGAGTATGACCAGGTTAGATCAGACTCAAATACAACCTGACCCTATTTACCTATTTTCTTATATCTTACAGATTGGGCGTCCGATTAAAGCTCCTTCTATCACGTTGGAATCGTTATGTCAAAATTGTCCGTTGAGTTAATTATAATTAGGTACTTCGTGGTGGTTGAGGTTTAACCAATTGAGTTAGGAGAGGAACCTCTGGAAATCTGGTGTGCTATGTACGGTAATCCAGTGGCTTGTTGTGACGTGATGAAGGAATAATGATTCTATGTGGATCAGCAGTTAGCAATCCTTTGTGGGTCAGCACATAGCGATATTTGGTGGGTCAGAATGTAGTGATCCTCCATGGGTTAACACATAGAGATCCTCCGTATGTCAACACCTAGTGATCCTCTATTGGTCCGCACTTAGTTATCCTCTATGGGTCAGCTCCAAGCGATCCTCTGTAGGTCAGCAACTAGCGATCCTCTGTGGGTCAGAACCTAGCAACCCTATGCAATCCAACAACAAAATAAACTCAACAAGTTAAGATGATCCAACATTATGACTAATAATATTTATCCCTGTTCTTATGAGGTATACCTGGTGTGATATGTCTTTTACTTTGTGCTCTATGATTGATATCATGATTTGTAGTTTTTCCCTGTGGAATTTCGAGAGGCCTTCGGGGGTCTCGGGGTCCATATTGAGTATTTTCTTACTCACCCCTACACTGGCTTCACCCTCACCTTGTTGTGTCTTGTGAAGATGATAGACAATTTGACTAAGAATTTGGAGAGATAGATCTAGATGGTAAACAGAGGTGACCAATTCACATGGTAGGTCATAGTGACGATCTGTACCTACCCTTCAGATAAGATCCATGGAAAATGATCCTTGGAGTTTGTTTTTTCTTTTTCTGTACTATAATTTTAGTTGGTCTTGTATACTGGAAAATTTTACTTTCGGCACATACTTTTACTGTCTGTGGTGGTTGTTCTGCTCCTTTTTCCGTTGTGTTTTTCTTGTGTGTGGTGTTCCTAGCCTATGTGTGAACAATTTAAATGGAAATTCATTCCCTTTTAAGGTTTCACATTTCTTGTGCTGGTCACTATCTCCTGGCCTATGAAAGGTGGCCTTGGGGTAGTCATATCATGGGCCCCGGGGGATGGGTCGTGACAAAGTGGTACCAGAGGGCGGTCGGTTCTACAATAAGAATTAAGAGTCTATAATTTTCAATGGGTAAAAATTGTTAACTGTCTTTCGTTTGGAATTTTGTTTGGGGAGTCTAGGGTTGGTTCAACAGCTAACATATCCATACACTAGGACCCTAAATTCTATTTTCCGACATAGTGCACAATAACCGGAGATGCATGTGTTTTGGAAATGTTTTATTTCGATCTCTTTTGAGTCATCTCACCTAGTATAACTTAATTGATGTGGAGAATTTGTTTCATTACAGGAATCCTCCATGTATACAACCATCCAGTATTCCTGTGAGAGATAATGATGATATCCCACCAAGTGACTAGGAGTCGGTGCATTGCCCTCTTATAGTGATAACACCTTCGGGTGGTTTACCAGAACCACCACCACCCGTGTTGTAGAAGTTTCCACCATCACCACCAATGAACAATGCATGACGACTAAGCACATTTCATGGGTTCCAGAGATAGAGGCCTATGATTTTTCAAGGCGAGACATATCTTCATGCAGCTGAGTACTGGTTTGAGGCTGTGGCATGAGTTTTCCTCTTGGTTGAGACACCAATAGAGTAGATGATGATCCTAGCTTCTAGTCTCTTTAAGGTCAATGTAGGGAGATGGTGGATCCTGACGATCCAAACACATGGGGAGATGACACTTTTTTGGTTGGAATTTGAGTGCCTCTTTATGGAGGAGTTTGTACCAGCGACTGTACGCTCAGTGCGTATTCAGGAGCTACTACACTTACAGTAGGACAACCAGATAGTGGCCCTGTACACGACAAGATTTACTGACCTCTCGCACTAATCCACCAATATGGTATGCGGCCATTTTTGTAGAGCCCAAAACATTGAGAAGGGTCTCCGATGGGAGATTAGATCATCGATGATTTCACTCAACATTTTGAGGAATGCTAGAGTGTTATAGCGATCCCCACTGGTGGAGAGATTCCATGCCGATAAGGCACCAACAGTGAGAGCCACCACCAGATGACAGGTGGTCGAGTCATCTACTGTAGAAAATACGTAGATGATGTAGAGGAAAAAACATGCTAGGCCATCAAGAGGATGACCCCAGGATGCAGGGTCGGATGTGTAGAGCTCGTGATGTAGAGGAGGTTATCCAAGGACTAGAGTCTGTTACCCTTGCAGCAGATATGGGAAATAGTAAGAAACTATCTGACTCCCCTAATGGATGACCAACAGGTGGTCAAGGGACTAATGAGACAATGACATTGGTTTGAGAGAGGGGGTTCATAGAGTAGAATACATGGTAGAGGATCAGGCCATGCAGTGGGTGGTGGGAGACGATTTTAGGTACTACGACCACCACCTCCAGGTGGTCAACCCCAACCTCAGGGAGAAAGTGGACAGGGACGAGCTCAGATTTAGAAAGTAGAGGCCTATGACCATGACGCTCTTGAGATGATTTGAGGTACAATCTGTGTCTAATCCACCCTAGTTGTAGTTCTTGTAGACACAAGTTACGATCACTCTTTCATTACCACGTATCTCATTCGGAGCTCAGAGATTCTGGTGGAGCCGTTGGATTGATCCTTATAATTAGAGACTTCTATTGAAGAGGATTCAACTATTAAACACTAGTACTAGAGGTGTGAGATTACTCGAGGAGGTGAGAGCTTTGGCTGTGATCTCCTAGTAGCAGCGTCAAGTCATTACAACGTCATCTTGGGTATGGACTGGTTATCCACAGTCCATTCTCAGATCGACAGTTTTAGGTGAAAAGTCTGGTGTGTTCATGAGGATGGGACCATGTTTTCCTTCCCTAGTGACAAGGGAACCTTTGCAACATAGGATGGAATTTCTCAGGGGAGGGTGTAACTAATCACTCATTAGTTGGCTAGCCACACACTCATTGTTGTGGCAGAGAGGATTCTGAGCAATCCTGTTGTGGTGGACCAGTATGTAGATGTCTTTTCTGAGAATGTTTTGGGGCTAACTCATTATAGAGAGGTAGACTTCAACATTGACCTATACCCTGAGAAGAAACGGATATCTACACCAACACATCAGACAGATCTTGTGAAGCTTCATGAGTTGAGGGTATAGTTGGAGGACATGGAGAGGAAGGGGTTTTTATGACTCATTGGTTCTCCATGGGTAGCCATGATGTTGTTCACTTAGAAGGTGGATGAGAGCTTTATGAATTGCGTTGACTATCTGTGCCTAAATCAGATGACAATGAGGAATAAGTATCCTCTACTAAGGATTGATGATCTCTTCGATCAGCTGATGGGAGCTAGGGTGTTTTCAATGATAGAACTAAAATTTGAATATCAGAAGCTTTAGGTTTGGGATGACGACGTATCCAAGGCAACCTTCTGATTCTAGTATGGACACTATGTGTTCTTGGTGATGCCTTTAGGCCTAAAAATGCCCAGTAGTGTTCATGGGGCTCATGAAAAGGATCTTCCCACCTTACCTCAACCACTTTGTTGTGATTTTCAATGAAAACATATTGGTATACTCGACGTCATAGGTGAAGAATGCCACACATCTATAGATTGTTCTAGATACACTCTGAGAGCACCATATTTATGGTAAGATCTCGATGTTCCAGTTATGGATATAGGAGGTCCACTTTCTGGGACACATCATCTCAGAGGCTAGTGTTGTAGTTGATCAAGTGAAGATAGAGGCAGTAATTTCTTGGGAGCCACCCATGAGCATGACAGAGGTGCAGAGTTTCCAAGGTTTGGCTGAGTACTACAAGATATTTTTACTCGATATTTACAGAGTAGCAGCACCCTTTTCATCATTGAAAAATATGGGACAACACTTTGTATGGATAGAGAGATACCGACAGATTTTCTAGAAGCCGAGGCAAATACTGACGAGTGCACCCATCTTGAGGCTACTAAAATATTTCATTGTGTATATTGTATACTGTGACACATAAGGGACCAGACTAGGATGTCTCCTGATGAAAGATCGAGCGGTGATCTCCAACGAGTCACAACAGTTGAGGCAACATGAGCAGAACTACCTGAACCATGACCTAGAGTTAAAAGAACTGTTTTTTGTGTTGAAGATGTAGCGACACAACTTGATGGGTGAGCAGTTTACTGTCTTCTCTGATCACAAGAGTCTCATGTACACCTTCTCACATAATGACCTGAACCATAGACAAGAGTGTTGGATGGAGTACCTTCACAACTGTGAATTTGAGATAGTCTACACTCTTGGGAAAGGGAACGTAGTAACATATGCACTCAATAGGAGGTTGGGGATACAAATTCTAATTGAGGCATCCAATCAACTAGCCACATTGTAGATATATTTCATAGATAGTGATGGGGAAGCAAACCTCTTGTCTATGACTATAACTCCCCACTCCTTCAGCGAGTTTTTGAGGCACAAATGGTGGACGTTGACTATGAGGCCCGACAGGCTCAAATATCCTCAGGATAGGCTCCTTATAGATTTTTTATAGGTGGGTAGCTCATCATCTATTTTAGATGATGCATCATGGTTCCAATGACGTTTAGGGAGGAGGTTTTGAGGGTGTTTCACATATCCCCTTTGGAGGTACATCTTGGTGTGGAAAATATGTACCAAGATCTCTGATAACAATACTGGTATCCAAGGATGAATAAAGCATTAGAAGATTTCATTTCGTGATGCCTCACTTGTTATAAAGGGAAGGTTTAGCATCAGGTTCTAGTAGGATTAGTACAACCACAAGATGTACTAGAATGGAAGTGAAATGGTGTCTCCATGCAATTCGTGACTAGGTTACCATGCACGTCCATGGGCCACGACTCTATTTGAGTGATCGTTGACCGACTCACAAAGTCGGCCCATTTTATACCCATATGAGAGGAGGGTTAATAGATGGATTAGGATGAATCTTTTTTTAGGAGATAGTACGGATTCACGGGATACCATCTATGATAATTTCATATCATGATGATAATTTTACATCCATGTTGTGGAAGAGGTTACATGAGGCGTTTGGGGCTCAGCTACGCTTGAGCACCACATTTAACCCGCAAATAGATGGTCAGATGGAGCGGACTATAAAGACACTTTAGGACATGCTTCGTGCTTGCATCCTTGATTTTGGATATAGTTGAGAGGACCACCTACCACTGGTAGAGTTCTTATACAAAAACTATAAATCCACACTTGGAATTCACCATTTGAGGCCCTGTATAGAAGACTATGTAGATCACTTGTATGCTGGATAGACCCAGGGGAGTCAGCACTTATGGGTCCATAGATTGTACTAGATAACAAAAAAAGGTTCATATAATCCAAGATTGAATGAAGCCTACACAGAGCATGTATAAGTCTTATGATGATAGGAGACAGAGACCATAGGAGTTAGAGGAGGGGGACCATGTATTCCAACAGGTCTGACCCCAATGAGGATTGCAGAGATTTGGACGGGGCAACAAGCTATCTCTGAGGTTCATTAGACCTTTCTAGATTCTCAGTAGAGTTTCCAAGGTGGCATAATACTTAGCTCTTTCCCAACAGATGCACCGAGTGTATGAAATTTTCCACATGTCGTAACTGAGGAGATACGTGCATGACCCATCACACGTCATCGACTAGGGCGAGCTGGACATTGATGATGTGGAGAATTTTATGGAGTTTATAGTGGAGATAGAGGACCGATAGGAGTGGGTCCGTTGTTAATGGTCTATCCCTTTGGTGCGAGTTTGGTGGAAGTATGAGAACCTAAAGGAGAGAACATGAGATCGGGAGGTTCAGATTCATGCACAGTACCCCCATTTGTATTCTTAGCCTTAGTTGTAGATTTTTGGGACATAAAGAACTAAGTTGGGGATTATGTAATGACATAGAAATTATATATATATTTTTAAATTATATGGAATTATTTTGAGACAATAAAATTCGACGACACTTAATCTTGAGGCCTGGAGAGCCCAAAACAGATTTTTGATCTTTTTTATGTTACGTTCAGTAAACATGCAAGCAGAATTTTCTATATTTTTAACCGGCGCTCAGATTAAAAATCCGAGGGCACAATTTAATTCTATTCACCGAGATTCACTTAGAATAATCATAACTTCTTCCGGGAAGGGTCATATGGAATAGTTAATTTTTGGACTTTTCAGAAAAAATAATAAAATAACTAACTGAGTTATTTTATTCTTTTTTCAACCATTGAGATACAGTAGGCAGAACCACAGTATAACGACTATCATTATATGAGATTCATTTAATGACCAGTTAATTTGGTTGTGTAACCACAACAATCGTGTGTTTAATGGATCATTAATTAATGTTCATAAATGAACGACATTAATGATCAACATCAAATCCCTTTTTATCTTTTTTCTTAAAAAAATCCATTGGAGAACAGATTGGAAACCATGGGTAAAATTTAATTAAGCACTGAGGACATAAACCTACCCTGAAGACTGGTGATTGATAAATGACTGTTGGAGGATTCAATCAATAGTTCTATGAACGATGGAGAACGTCTTTGAACAAAGATTCTTTCCTTCGTTTATAAAAAATATCACTGAATCTATGTAGGGGAAATTAATTTATCTCTATGTGTATAATATTTCAACTTTCTTGTTTTTAAATAATATGAAGAATGTGTAAAATCTGACAAATGGTTTGATCTGTGATTCATTCTTTACTATGGGAGGCTTTTATGAGGATTTTCTTTGGGGGTTATTCTTAAACATTGAGATGATTGATTCCATCTCGATGTTAAAATGCTAAATTGGAGGGCGCAGGTCAGTCCGAAGAAGACCACGACCCTTCTCTGATATCGGTTTTTGTGTGTTATTCATGGGAAACCCTGATGTGAGGAGGAAATGAGAATCCAAGGGGCTCACTATGAAAGTGATGACTCGAGAGGCCTGTAGGCGCAGACAGGAAGGAAAATGGACCACCAGAGCATCTCTGGGGGCCCGCGGAAGGAGTCGCTGACGACACAACACCAATGCAGTGAAAGCCACCCATTTTCGGCCATGTGGAGTTTATGTCATCCACAGGTGTTGCATTTGCATGGTTCCATGGCTGGATGGCCACAAGGGTTGGAGGATGGAGCGCCGATGCACTGCGTGGAGAAGGTTGCGCCCGCTAGCATTGCAGCGGCAAGGTGACACAACCAGATTTCCATAGGGGGAGGGTGGGGGGTGAAGGATGAAGTACTAATGCACCGTGTGGAAATGGAGCGTCCCACTCGGTTGGATCACAAATTATTTTTTCATGCCAACTATTTTGGGAGATGGTGTGGTGCTCCACTAGTGCCACAAGCTAGGAGAACCGGACATCGCACGTCTAGTCCAGTGCAACCATCTCACATTGTGCAGGATGGGTTCTCTATAATGGTTAGACCAAGATAGCTAGTATGGACCCACACTAGCCATGCTGGAACAGTGGAAGTCAGACTGGTGCAAGCCAGGGCAGACCCACGGGCCTAACGGGCCGAACCCTTACCCAACCCTCATAGGACCCGACATGCCCCCTTTCACGAAAACTCATATATCTTACAGACTGGGCATCCTATTTACAAAAAATCTATGGAGTGAGGACCCTTATGTCGAGGTGTTTATTTTAAGATACTCCTCTTGAGTTTTGGAAGACTTTGGAGAATGTCCGGGTTGGATCAGACTCGAATCCAACATGGCCCCATTAACCTTTTTACCTATATCTTACAGACTGTGCGTCTGATTGATGCGCCGTCTATTGCATTGGAACCTTTACAACAAGGCTGTCATTTGGGTTACTCCTAAGTTGGATTTCATGGAATTTTTGGTATGAACGATGGATGGAGGAGAGGATACTCTAGAAATCAAGCGAGCTATGTACAAGAATCCTATGGTGGGTTGTGACATGATGAAAGCATAGCGATTTTCTGTAAGTCAGCACTTAGAGATTCTGTGTGGGTGATTATATTGAGATTATCTATGGGATATCACCTAGAGATCATACATGGGTCAACACATAGAGATCCTCTATGTGTGAACACATAGTGATCCTCTTTGGGTTAGCACCTAGTGATCCTTTGTGGGCCATCATCTAGTGACCCTGTGTGTTCAAGAAACAAAATCCTCTCAACAGAATAAGATGATATAACTTTATAACTAATCATCTTTATCTCTGTTCTTAAGATGTATTCCAGTTGTGATCTATCTTTTACTTTGTGCTCTGTGATTGAGATAATGCTTTGTGGTTTTTTACTTGTGGAATTCCGAGAGACCTTCAAAGGTCTCGGGGTCCCTACTGAGTATTGTTATACTCACCCTTGCACGGGCTTCACTCACACCTTTTTGTGTCTTGTGTAGACGAGGGGTACCATGAATGAGACTTTGGAGATCCAGGCCTAGATGGTACACAGAGGTGACCGACTGATGTGGTTATCCACAATGATGAGTTATACCTACCCTTCTGGTAGGATTCTTAGAAGACGATCCCTGAAGCTTGTTTTTCCCTTTTCAATACTAATCTTATAGTTGGGCTTGTATTCTGGTCCCATTTACTTTCAGTACTTACTTTTAATATCTATGGTGGTTTTACTACTCCTTTTTCCATTGTTTTTTTCTTGTGTGCAGTGTGCCCGGTCTGTGTGTGTATAGGTTTAAAGGCAATGGCTTCCCTTTTTGGGGTTCACATTTCCAGTTCTAGTCACCATCCCCTGACCTATGAAAGGCGGGCTTGGGGTAGTCACAAAACGGTCCCTGAGGGACATGTCATGACATGATAAAAACATAATCTAAATATAGTTTAAAATTAATAAAAAATATAATCTAATTATATAAATAAATTAGAAGAAATGGTAGTTTTGAATTGAAATGATGTATTAATCACTGTTCAATTAAAATAAGAAGTTTATCAGAAAAATACTAAAAAATTAACAAAAGTTAATTTTTAGGTACCACTTCTAACGAAGAAGATTATTTTTTTCAAATATAACTTATAACAATGTCAAATTTTGTATTTTAAAAAGGATCACCATTAAAAGGCGGTAAAACTGAATTTTTTTAAAATACTTCTTTTATCAGAAGAATTGAATTTATTTTTATATTATGTATAAGGAACACATAATATAGAAGTTAAAATTATATGGAATATATTATATTCAAACTATGTTTAATACTATTCATAAATGTTTTTAAAACGGGTAGTTTGGTAAGTCGTGGTGCACTCGAACTTAGTGTTGCGTGTATCACAAGCTACTGAATAATTTAAATAAATGTATACTATGGAAGCTGGAGGTGTTAAATAATATTTTTTAAAATTACATTCATGACCCTTAAATATTTAATATTGATGAAAATTAAATTGTTTATTACAATAAAATAAGACTCAATATAACTCTCTTAAGAGACATATAAGTTTCCAATTTTTAAAAATTATACCCAAATAGCTTTACAAATTTCACATACCAAATTAAAAAATGTTTATTATGACTATAAATCTCTCGTCCAAAGGTTTAATGTTCAATCAAATTAAGGATTTCAAAAGATGGGGTAATGTTATTAACTGAGTTTATCCAGCTTTTTTTCTCCTTAAAAACTCTTCCAAATATTCTATAACAATCTTAACATAATATAATAGGTAATAATAGATGTTGAATTTTTTTTATATTCATGAAACAATATCATACTCCACCTTTATAAAAATTAGAAAATAGAAAAATCCAATGTGTATATGTAGACTAAAGCCTTCATGAATGAAATATTTCATTTTTCATCACAAAATCACAGGGATGATTATATAGAAGGAATAAATAATAAGGATATTTAAAACCTAATTATTATTTTTGAGGGATAAAAAATTATTTAACTTACCTCTAACATATTTATTAAAAAAATGAAAAGATCAGTCATGTGTATGTGTATACTACCTCCGCCATGAATAACCTATTTAATATTCCATCACTTCCTGACATGGATTACTATTAAAATGTATTTAATGAATAAATATAAAATTTATAACATTTTTATGGTTAATTAATTGTTATATACACATCTTTGTTCATAAATAAACAAAATTATTTTAGTGGAATTAACATTTTGAAAAATGATATTCTTATGCTCTCTATGTTAATCATCACTATGAGTTCCATAAAGTGACCATAGAACACCCTTAATATATCAAAAACTATTTTAATACATTATTAACAATATTTATGTGAATAAATTATGACCATGGTGAAAGTACTTGAATCATCGAATCAAAAAATGTGTGGAAAACAAAATTTTCAACACAAAATATAAATTTTAACAAATAGGTAATATTAAGTAATGAGTGAATTTTATATAGTAAAATAGATATAAATATATTCATGATATAGATTTATAATATAAATTTTTTATATTGGGGTTTATAACATGTTTGTCCAAGAAGAAGTATTAGTTAAGGGTTTATAATCTCAAAATTTTCACGTTGAAATATTTTTTAAATTATAATCCTATTTAAATTATATTTTGTGCATTATAAATATTTGAAGTATTTTATAAGGATTAAATAATTAATAATTTTTATTTAATTTCTTTTTCAATTTCTATTATTTATGAGGTTTTTATTTAAGTGTTATAATATCCATAAGGGTTTATTTTACAATCTCACTTTTTGTCTGGATTGCATATGTTTTATCACTATTTGGAAAATTTTATGTTCATTATTTTATAAACCCCATATATTTTATTATACTATGGATATTTTTTGGGTTTTGAAGTATTATTTTAATTTACCTGCCCTTTGGTACTCAAAATAGTTGGGAAATTTTTTATAATAATATACAAACTTATTTACCCTTTTGGTTAGGAATATTTTTTTACTTCACATATATATTCTTTATTTTTATTTCATAGTTTTATTATATAATATTAAATGAGTGATAAATATCACTTTATATTAAATTTAACATTATTTACTTTTTCTAAAAGGTATTTAATAAATGTTTTAGAATAATTCATTATAAATTTCTTATCAAATGTGTGTAAAAATATCATTTTAAATGTTTTAAACACTAATAGATTTTACCACTATCATGACAATTATTAATTACATATAAACCATTTTTTTATTATTTTCCAAAAATAATGTCTATTCCCATTCTTTTTAAAATCTTTCAAATGAAACGGATGTTATTTTGAAAAAAAATTTAAAAGAGATTTTATTTGACCATATTTTTATTTTTATGCTCCCATACATATTTTCTTACCTAATCATAATTTAATTTCAAGACACTGTTATTTTATACGATTTTATATATATATATATTTAAAATTATTCTTTACATCTCTTGAAAATAATATTGGAAATGAATTTAAACCTAGTTCTTTCGACAAAGTAATAGAAGTTTTTTATTGTTTTTCTTTCATGTTCCTGTCTATTTTTGAGAATAACTAAATTTACTATAAAACTTTTATTAATGATTAATTTATGGTATACCTTTATTCTCTACTGATTTATGTTTTATACCATAATTTTTTTACATGGATTATTCTCAGTTTACTCACTTCATATTGATTATATTATTTATCACTCCATATCCTCCATTAATGTTTTTTTCTACTTCAATACTATGTTATATAGTATCATAAATATATTTAACATTTCAATATTTTACTATAATTATACCCATTACTCTATAAGATGTCGAATAACCAATATAAATAAACCATAACAGAGGTGTTTTCCAAGAAAGTCATCTCATTTATTGACTGAGGAAACATTTAAAATCCGTATACTTGATAATTATATATAGATGATTATTAATTTCTATGGTAGGTTGACCAATTACTAAAAAAATTGTAATATTCAATATACAATATTCAATATGATCACATATTGATTGATAAGAAACATTTATGATATATTGTATTAAATGAATGAATTTGTCTTGTTTATGTGATAGGTAGATCCTTGAATTACATCACCCATTGATGCATTAATAGGTCTCATAAGAAAAATAAACATAGAAATTTATTTCAAAAACCTACCAAATTGCTTATAATACCTTGGACAGAGTCCATGACTATATGTAAGATGTCTTTACATGAGGCCTTGATAGTAATAATTAGATGTACGACATTGTGCATTCCATCAATATGAAATCATTTATTAATATAAATGTAATGGTTCATACTATTATCCATGTATTTATATCAATCTCATGTTATTATATATATAAAAATATTTTATTATAATTTATTATTAATTTTTTTGCCTTTTTTATTTTATGATAGCTCTTGATGTACGCTTCCAAAATTGAGTATTTGAGTTCATCCTTCTTATGATTCCATTTCCATAGGTTATGAAGAATATAAATATACATGGTATATATATATAATATAATATTGTGTGAATAATATTTTTAGAGATATTGAGGACATTATGTGAAATAATAAAATATTGGTATAATGGAAAAATGCCCATTTACATATAAAGGCATGGGATTTGTTACTTAATGGATTTATCCCAACTAATAAAAAATATAAAACTAAATTATATTAGATATGTGAGTGATAAAATATTGGTATTGATATTTTAATATGGATGGTAAATATTTTATATCATTATTTGGTATCAAATCCAATATGAAAATATGATGTTTTAGCACTATATTCAGGTGTGTCGGTACAGGGTGCCTCAATGCCAATAACACTCATAAATTAATGTTTGGGAATAAGATCCTATGTAGATTTATTATCAATATGATACAATAATTCATTCATAACATTTATCCCCTCTATGTTCTCGACAACCTCTACAATTGGTTTTAGTTCAACTGGTGAAGTAAGAACTGTTTGATTATCAATCCTTAGTTTTCTTTTAGTTTTCACTATAGAATCCTAATTTATAATGATTTTTTCTGGTTCAACATGATTTTATTGATTCTAAACCTTTAATTTCATAAATTAAACAATATTATAATAATCATTGGTCTAATACAAATTTTGAACGATATTATTATATTGATGATCCTCTTACTTTTCTCCAACATTTTCATAATTTAACATGTTATTTCATTTAATTCATCAAAATATAATTCAAATATTCCCTTAAAATTATAATTATTCTGAAAAAATTTAACATTGTAGAATTAAAATACTTTATATACTTTTTTTTCTATAAATTATACCCTTTCCATTTGAATTTTTTCCCATAAACATACTATTCTCACCATTTTCATCAAACTATGGATTTTTTTATCCTAATCAGACATGGATTTCCAAAAACCATGAATTATTTCACATATGGTTTATTATTATAAAATATATCATAATATATCATTTTATATTCATGTATTCATAGGAATATATTTTGAATATTCACATATACACATACAACTTTACTCCATAATAATTTTGGAGAGTTTTTATTCAGTAAGCATAGTGCGTCCTATTTTATCCAAGCTTCTATTATTCATATCATTAACTTAATTATACTTTGAGGTATAAAGTGGAATATATTGATGTCTAACCCCATTATTTTCAAGGTAGGATTCAAAATAATTAATTGTGGAATCTTTTCTATTAGCAATATCCAAATTTTTGATAAAGAACCCCAAAGTTGTTTCAACATTTTTTCTAGAAATTTTAATCATTTACACTAATTTATACTTGTTATTAATGAAAATCACATTAGTTATTCTTATGAACAATTAATTAAGGTTTTAGAGTAAAGATCAACTATAGTGGTTTGATTAATCATAGGCCAGTATAAATCTTAATGAACAAATTCAAGTGACCCAGTACAATGAATTTCAACTCATTTATGAGTCCCTTGAATCACCTAACCCTTTTAAAAAAATTATATAATATCCTATCCTTATATGAAATATTTGGGTATGTATCTGACCAAATCGTACTTTAATAATTTATCATAATCCTTTGACCAATATGGTTAATTTTTCTCTTCTGATATTATTTACATATTTTTTACATGGATAATAATAATTGAGAAAATATATTACTCGGAATAAGTTAGTACTAGTTATTTTCCGTCAGTGATATTTCTCCCATAGTTAACAAAAATGACTATATAAGAGTTTTTATGAAGGATAAATTTATTTCACCCATCTCAAATAGGTATTGAACTCATAATTTGTGTTTAATCTCATCAACAAAAAATATATTTGGATCCCATTTTTTAGATTCAATATCGGATTTACTAGTTCCTCTAATTTAAAATGAGCTACCACTCCTAAAAGTAACTACTCATACATAATTGTTTTCAATTTCCTTCAAGATCATTGAATATAAAATTATACTAGAGGACTAACCACTATTAAGAATCCAAGGATTACCCTTCATGATAGCCTTTAGAGAATCTTTAATAATAAGTCACTTTTAATCTTTCTTCCTTTTCTAAGATCCCTTCACTTTTTTAGCATAAGGTCAATATCATGGAAGATTTTTCCTTCTTTTATTAACATTGTGACCTTTTTAGTTAGTATAATATACAAATTTATTTCAAAAAGTCTTTTCTATTCTAATTAGATAGACATGTGTAACTTATAATCATATATTTTTTATTCATTAAGTTATCTCTCATATCCTAATGTCGCTTATTTTTTTCATAGTTTATCCCCCTGAATTAAAGCATGATTTATGAAGAGAATTGATATACCCGAAAATAAATTATTTTTTCTCAAATCTTATACAAAAACACTAAGAACATAAGAACCATGATCTATCACATTAATAGAATTTATATTTTGAATTTATTTGACATTAAAATGTATTTTTATATACCTCCCCAATAAATCTTGGAGAAGTCATTCATCATAAGTTATTAATATATTAATGTTCTGAAGAGAAATATTTCTCATTCCTTTTATCTAATCAAACTCAGATAGTCTTAGTTCTTAAAAACTCACTATATGGAGTAAAAAATTGAGTATTATGTTTAGTGGGAGTATCTTTAACATAAATTTTTTCATTATCATTCTTTAAAGCTTGATTTGGTTCAAACTTAATATCCATAGATCTTTGGAAATATTTAGTCTTATTTTTTTAGATTATTTTCAGCTTCAAGATTGATTGACCATGTTTTAATTATGGCATATTATTTTTAATCTTGTTATTATCATTATATTTCAACATCATATCTTGTTATGAAATTATTATATTGAGATTCGTAATTTTCATCAATATATTAATCATTTATTTAAACATTTTTTCTTCACCTTCATTTAGTTTTTCAACTTCCTTCTTTAATAGTGTGTTTCACTCTAATGTTGAGTTTTTTATCAAGTCGTGCTTCAAGACCATCTTTCAACTTGTCATAAATATAAAATTATTCACCATTTTCTTCATTACTTCTTGATGTTTTTTTCATTTTTTTCAACATGATCCATAATGTTTATAAAATTTTTAGGAAATTCTTTCTCAGAATGAATGCATAAAATAGAGTAATATACCTCTTGTTTTTAAACCTAATTCTTTATTTTCTTATAGTGAAAATGATTTTTTCTTAAACTAGTTCCTTACCTTTATTAGAGTATTTAATCTAACTATACTTATTGAAAGTTTATTCTTTATCTTCCTCCTCCTCATAATACAAACTACTTCTATTATTTGTAAAATCTACTTCAAATTTCACAAATCAACATCACATGAAAAAACTTTAGTGGGATTTTCCCTTTGTACTAACCTTTACAGCTTTTGAAATATTTAGATATAAGTCCCATTATAATCCTGTGGTCTTCTTCCTATTCTTCATCTTATTCAAATCAACTAAGAACTCATCTTCTTCTTCCCTGATTTTATGCATTATCATAATGTAAAATTCTATATCCTCCTTGATTTTATTCTTAAATATTTGATATTTCCACATTTTATAAGAAAAAAATATTTTATATGATTAAAAAATTGATAAATAATATATATCTTCTAGTAAAGAAACATTATCATCAAACATGCCAAGGATGTTCCTCAAAAATTTATTGGATGATATTAGAATATTCCACTACATCTCCAAAAACTCTGATGTTGTTGACAATATAATTTATTCTAGTAAATTAATCAGAAGTATTTTCCTCATAATCCATCATTATATATTCAATCTCACATTTCCATATCTTTAGATTTTCTTCCTTAACATTCACATTCCTTTCAAAAAAATGCCTTCAATATTGTCCTAAATGTTTTTAGCATATCGAACACCCATATCCTTTGTATATAATTTTTTTAATAATGTGAAATTAATTATATTCCATTTCATACTATATACCTAATCATTTATCTTATTAAAAAAAACAGTGGCTAAATAGTTCACAATCAATATAAATTACATAGTCTCCATATCAATAAATTCCAGGATTAGTGAATGAAGACAGACAATCATCATATTATAACATCCACGGATATTGTTTTTTCAATAAAATATCAAAAATCATCTATTTTTGATAGAATTAATATTCTATGTCTTCAATAAATTAAATATCTTTTAGAGGGAACCATATTTTATCAAATAACACTTGAAGTGACTAGGAATATAATATAAAATTGGGAAAGGTGGTTAAATCAGTGAAAATATTTTAAAATTCAATTTTAAAAAATTATCAACTATGAATTTTTAGAATCCCTACCAAGTAAAAATTCAATTCTCATAATCTCATATATAAAATAGAATACAAATAAACAAAATGAACATAATATTTTTTAATGTGGTTCACCCCTAGGAGTCGGTGACTACGTCCTTTCTTTATTTAGGTCAAATCTAAGGAAATTTTTTTTTCACTAGTTTAAAAAATTGATTAAAATATATGATAATGTCTCATAACTAACTCAAAACATACACTAGTTTATTTTAATCTTGAGAAAATATTATTGACAGTTCACTATTCACATAGTAAAATCAATTATTTCTCCACTTTTATACAGTTTTCCAAATAGAATGGATATTATTATATTAGATCACTCTAGTATCCCTTGATCCTATATATGAATAAATGGAAAAGATCTATCATATACTTTTGGATGGCACTATATCATAACATTATGATATTTTTAATAATCATGGTATTTTAGAAACGATATATAATCTATTACATTTTCATTCATGATAGTATATCTATGTAACCAATCTTATAAACTATATTCTAGATTGATATCACCAAAATTACTCACTACACATAAGATATAAAACATTAATAATTAGAATTTTTTTATCTGACACTCAAGAATCACATAATTTTTCTATATTTAACTCATAAAACATTACTATCCATGAATTAAATATCTACAAAATACAATTTTTCTATCTTATATCTATTATATTTTTTTAAAAAATCACCCAGGTTAATCAAAATTTTTATATATTCGAAATTTTATTCACAAGTTACTATGATTTTTCATCTTCCAAATGTTCTGTATATGGTTTACTCAGCTTTTTTTTTCTTTTATAAATTTTATCTCTAAAAAACACAACTTAAAGAACTTTAATTTCTGTGAAACTCAATTTTTTCGGCACATAATTGAATGATCACATGAATTTCCTCATGTCATCAAATATATTAAATTTCTAAAAATAATTATCAATTATCTATGAATTTTATAATGATTTAATTAAGCCCCATTTATTTGAATAACCTGTTTTTTCACACATCCCATTGTGATAGTATAAAATATTCATTCACACATTCACAGATGATACTTGGGTTCATCCAAATTTTTAGATTTTTGAAAACATATCACCTCTAATTTATATATATGAAAACTGGTTTTTGCTGGAATGAGATCCACAATTCCTAACATTCACATGACACTATATACCAAGGAATGACAATACACCCTTCATAGTTAGACAGACATAGAACTTCCTCCATCATGCTTCTAAAACTAACAAGTTATTATTTCCAAATTCTGAACGCCTATAATATAGATTTTAATTAAATTATCATGCATCCAGTGTAACTTAAGAAATTATGTTGAATTTACATTTCCTTTAAACTATATTCATAATCCAAATAATTCTTCTTCATAAAAAATTTATTTTTATAGAAACCATACTCTCAAATTTTATTCTTCTATGTTTCTAAAATCCACATTCTAGACCCACTCCCACATATACATTTACTATTTCATAGTCTCCAAAAATTCTGGTTATACTGTAGAGTTTCATTTAGTATATGAAAATCCAAGAGAATTCTTATTATCAAACATTTTGGCTTCTGTTCATCAATATTTTGGAAAATTCCATTTTTTTTAACTTTTGATCTTTTAACTTTTAAAAGCATAATTTATGCCGATATTTGAATCTGAAATTTTTTGGATACTTCACCTTCAAAGTCAAAAAATATTTATCTTCTAAACATAACATGAATAAATAGTTTTTATGAAAAATCAGGATGTCTGATACTCTAAAAAATCAATATATCATAATCTAACAAAACTTATAGAATATATTTCTCATAACCATAAATTATTATAAACATAAATCTATCACATATATCTTTGAGAGTAACTCTTATATATCATAGTGAGGATATTCACTTGGAAACATTCTTCAGGTATTTTAACTTATAGTTATAATATTTAGAATTATGTACTTATATTGATTGAAAATAAACATTAGTAGAAGAATTTATGTTTTTGGAACTTGAGTAACTATACAAACAACTAGATATTAACCTAATAAGTATATATATATTTTATCTCATGAATGGGAAACTTTTTGAAAACATCTTATAATCATCCTAACACATAACATCCAAAAAATACAAAATAATTTATCATGAATAAATTATTTAATCTTAATAAATTATTGAAAATAGATACAACATATATTCCATAATACAATATTTACATTGGGTTCTTCAGTAATGTTGATTTAATGATGATAAATTTAGAATAGGGTTTGGTTTATTATAGTATAATTCAAACGAATTTATTTTACTAAAACCACAACAAGCATGCCCCAAATTGAAGTGGAGTTAGAGCCTTAAAATCAACATATTCCTCTAATACATCAACCACAATAAGATAGTATTATTATACTATTAAATTATGTTATGAAATGAGAATTGGGGTTGGGAATCCAACGTATGATCTGTCTAAAGAGTTCTAGCTGTAATATTTACCACTCATCATAATGAGGGTGGACAATAAGGTTCATTGTTCTAGATTAAGAATTTGAAGACCATATTTGATCATCATAATACACCCTAGAGTGGTATCTGGAGATTTTTAGTTACATGATTCAAATTGCAGTGAAATAATGATGTGATATTTTTTTCCAATTATACCATAACATAGTTATTTCAGAGTATTTTGTTACAATATCTAATGGTATGGGTGATTTTTTCTCTTTATATTTAAAAACCAATTTTAAGTTTTTTTCTTCTAGAATGATCAAATGGTTTTTCTATTTTAGATAATAATATATAACAGAATAAATAGATATGAATATATTAAGAAGTAGTAAATTAATCATTTTTTGGGGCATAAACCCCCTAGAACACTCCACCAACACTATCTCTACAAAATTAGCGATTTTACTAAAACTAGTGCTTTCCCTTAGGACTTCATCACTTGAGTAAAAATATAAACCACTTAATATAAAGGATCTAAAAACCTTTTAAAAATATTTCTCTAATTAAATGAAAAATATAGAACCTATATCCTCATTTAGTGTAATGAGTGTGAACATATAAGATCCAGGAAATGATATATAAAATAAGCTCCAAATAGAAACACAATTGAATGCAACAATATAAAGTTGGTGAAGTCTTCTAAAAAATAAGAGTATCATATAATAAAAAACTTTTAGGTTTTATTTATTGTATGAATTTTAATTTTAATCAAAATAAACAATGTTCATTAATAATTTTCCTTCTAGTTTCTATTATTATATATTTTTTCATTTTATGTGAATAGGATGAAGTAGATAACACAACTATATAGTTTGTATTTTCTTAATTCTCAATATTTAAATTGTCTAAATATAGTCTACACTGGATAAAAATAATTTATTTAAATATTTTTACATCCTCTAAAACATTAAAATATTTATTCATTTTATTTGTTTAATATATATAAAAATCCCATAAAAAACATCATCTTTATTTGAAAAAATCGATAAGTAATTTCAATAGTTCCTCTATTTTTTTTTGTAGAAATAACAAAAATTTATTCATTATAGTAAAACATATTTATAAATAAGAAAATTAAAGTAGGTAAGTAAAAATTATTTATATTTAAAATGATAATAGAGAACTAGTATAATTTACTATGAATATAATGGTAAAATAATAATAAATAATCAATTTCTAGGTGTGTTGAAGTTTAACATGAATGCAGAAAAACAATATGATACGTGTCATTGAAAATATAAGACTTTTTCCTTTTCATATGACTAAAATTAAATTTTCATATAACTTAAATGAATTTTTATATGATGTCATAATTTTAGTGTGTCTTATAATTTTCCAAAAAAATCAATTTCATATTTCTTTTGGTAAGATTTCATATTACTTTCTTGATTTCATATGAATTAAACTAGATTTTCATATAACTTCCTTCAATTAAAATGAATTCTAGATGGAGGAAAATGTAAAATTATAGATAAAATTCTAATTAAAAGAGATTTATATTGTAAACAATATGTTGTATAGAAGATAATTTTTACCAAGTAATGACACCTAAAAAATCACTAGTAGAGAGACAAGGGGTTTTTTGATAATTAAAACATAATGTTGATCTATATATATTAGAAATAATTTATTTTTTCAATAATCTCCCAATATCATTGATAAAAAATCCAATGATATTAAAAAAGAAATTCTTTTAGATTGTCATAGATTTATATGTAAGTATAAATCCAAGTGAGGTAAATCAAGCTATAATATGAGTGATCATTTTTTTCCAAAATCTACCATTTCAAGATGTACAAATAAAATAATAAGGAAATGAATGCAAAAAATTTAATATGGAATACTAAAAGGAAGATAATAATAATCAATATAAATTTAAAAATAATAATAATTTGGGACAAAAACTTGAATTAGATATATAATAATAATAATTAGAATAAGATATAAAATTAATTTAAAAATCATGACCAATGATTTAGTTTTTCCTTGGGTTAAAAGTAAATAATAGTTTTAAATTCTAGTTTGTGTATGGATAGATCTTAAAAAACTCTTAATAATGTTCTCTAAGTATTTGAAGGTTCCCTTTATAGCACCATATCTCTTGCATTACAAATTGAATAAACTAAAAGAAAAATTAGATTTGATTATTTTATGGGATATATAATGTTTCTCATGAATCGTTGATCTAATATGTCATCTATCATTGATTTCAAAAAAGATATTCCATTTCCATCCAACCACTATACTATCTCATGCTCAAAAAATCATGATAAATATTACAAAACCTTATATTATATTGGTTTTAGTAACACTATTTTGGGTTAATGAAATAATGAATTATTACACATTATATATAATATATTTTTCAAATCATCTAACTAAGAAAAATGCAACAATAATTGAAGTTACATCTCTATATAAATAATAAATAAATTTCCTTTAGAGGAATATCTTTAAACCTCATAAATTTTGGGATGAGGTTTCTCAATATTGGAAGATCCCATATTTTCAATGATTCTCTTAATCTCATTAGGATTATTTTTGAAAAACCTGATTTTTTTTCATTCAAGGCTACTTCCCACCAATTAATGATCTTTAAAACAATGTTTCTCCATTTCATGGAATCCAAAAATTAAATAGTAAAATTTATCTGAATTCCGTAAATTTTATCTACATACATCACATAACTCTATAAGGATTGTACCATGTTATAGTGAATAAATAGATATGAATAAATAGTTACATGTTATCATTTAATAGATTCAAACTTTTTGAGTGTATAATATGAATGATCTAACTGAGTAGATGTAAAATTTTTTATGAATTATAGTTAATTAATCAACATGTTATTTATGATATGAATATAAATTTTAGAAATAGAGTTCTCTTATACGATTATTAGAACTTATTTAAACCCATTATATTCTAATTTAGGAACTTAATTTTTCTTTAATTATTTAAAATTATTCTTTTAATGATTTTGTTTTCATTAGCAATTTTGTAGAATCACCAATCTAGATAGGTTGAAGCTTCCTTAGAATGTCATTTTGAGTAGTCATCAACTCCATTATGCTAGATAAATCTGTTTTGGAGACTTTATTTTCAATAATTATCATTAGTTTTTCCTTGGTCTCTAATGATTCTAACTATTAATGTTTGGTTATGATTCAAACTATTAAATGATGGTTTATACTAAAATTAATCCGTTATCATCTATGAGATTATACTTTTTTTATTATCAAAAATCAATATGAGCAGTGTTCCATCAGGGTAGAAGGTAATATTTTTCTTTCTCTAAAAATAATATTACATATTCCTAAAAAAATAACATTTTACCTAATTGGTAAATTATAATAATAGATAAATATTTAGGAACAATAATTTCTCTAATTTTATATTTCTCTGAAAAACAAAAATTTGAAACAATATAATTAAAAATTACTTTTCAAATTCAAAATCCGTAAATTCCATCTTATTTAATGATAAATTTCAAAAAAATTAAAATATAGTATCCTCATAGATAAAAGTCTCATACCCAAAGGATTAAGTCTCAAATTAATTCATTCTTTAATGGGGGAATCAAAATGGCTTAGATATTTACATATAGTAAATCATAAAGTCCTTCCCATTAGCCCATGGTGAAATGAAATATTTATTTTGGGAAAACTAAAAACATAAATTCCCATTAAAATAACATACTTCCTTTTCAAAAATCGAAACTAATTTCTCATGATTGAAGAAAAAATGGGTGATGATTTATAAGATTATTTTAATATTATTATTTCAAAAATTTAATATTTTTCATAATTTGTTTATAAATTATGTTAAAATTAATTATAATATTCACTCAAAAAGGTAATAGAAACGATTTTTGGGGAAAATATTATTCTAAAACATATACATAATTTACTAAAAAATGGGTGATTATTTATTAGATTTTTTCAATAATTTTTTTGAGTGGAAAATTTATATATATTTCATAATGGGGTTGCTTACATCAATATCCACCAATTTAACTGATAGGCTATAATGGCCTTATATAAATGAAAATATTTGGTTATTATTAAATATACGTGTTGTGTGTCATGTTTGCTATCGAACATATCCTTCTTTTATAATCATGGGGTATTAAATTATACTAAAATTTAACAAATTGAATCCATGCACTACTGGAAAAATGATTTTTCCCAACGCTTCTATACCAACGGTTTGTCAAACCGTTGGTATAGGTACCCTTTCCCAACGGTTTGGCCAAACTGTTGGGAAAGCCCATATTTTGGCCACCTTTCCCAACGGTTTGGCCAAACTGTTGGGAAAGGTTGAATTTTGGAGGCCCTTTGCCAACGGTTTGGGAAAACCGTTGGGATAGGCTACCCTTTCCCAACGGTTTTCCAAAACCATTGGCAAAGGCCCTCCAAAATTCAGCCTCCGACCAAACTTTCCAAAAAAAAATCACTAGACTTTTCCCAACGGTTCTCAAAACCGTAGGGAAAAGTCTTTCCCAACGGTTTTGAGAACCCTTGGGAAAGGTCTAGGCCTTTCCCAACGGTTTTGAGAACCGTTGGGAAAAGTCTAGTGATTTTTTTGGAATCATCCTACGGAGAACATTATATATATCAAAATTTAAAATAATTAGAACAATACATATATATTTTTATGGAATTATGTAAACAAAAGTCATGTTAGGTTAGTGGTTAAGTCTTTGAGTTATAAACTAGAGGTTCTGGGATCAAATCCCACCGGGTGTTTCTTTTTTGAAATACATATACCAACGGTTTTGAGAACCGTTGGTATAGATTTTCTAATTACTTATACCAACGGTTTTCAAAACCGTTGGTATAGAGCCTATACCAACGGTTTTCCCTAAACCGTTGGTATAGACCTATTGTCACGACTTACTTTCCAACGGTCCCCCAAACCGTTGGTATAGCCTATACCAACGGTTTGGGGACCTATACCAACGGTTTGGAACCGTTGGTATATGGTATTTTTCTAGTAGTGATGAAATTTAATCATAATCTTTGTTATAAAAGGTTTTATATTGGAAAATATCTTTGTTGAAAATCCACATCATAAAAAGGGTTATTAATAATTTATTTTGAATAATATAAAAAGGAAATATAAAGGACACACAAAATAAGACATAACTAGGTTTATAAATAGGATAAAGTAAGTGGGAATTGGAAATATGGGCATGGAGTGAAAATTATTATGAAAATAATGATGGTGAGTGATAGATAGTACAATCATGAGAATGTTAATTACAAAAAATACATAAAATAGTACGGGAAAAGAAAACAATCAATTAATCATAAATTAAGGTAAAAGAATAATTTTTTTAATTCAAAATACCTTTTATCGAGTTGAGGGATTATTTTAACATCAATATAGATAATATGAGAAAATATAATTACTTTATTTCAATCCATTTCATTAGATAAATTTCTTTCATTGTTTGTTCTTTGATCAATTTTCACTTTCATCCCATCTCTTACTCCAAGAAATGATTATTCAATATGAATTTTTCCTGTACGAAGAACTAAAATAAGCTTGTAATGGAATAGAAGATAAATAAAATAATAACAATTTAATTAATAA
This sequence comes from Viscum album, assembly GCA_963277665.1. Taxonomy (NCBI): domain Eukaryota; kingdom Viridiplantae; phylum Streptophyta; class Magnoliopsida; order Santalales; family Viscaceae; genus Viscum; species Viscum album. Next base: position 2,088,781,611 of record OY728132.1, read on the forward strand.
AAATCAAAATTTTTAGAACAATTTATGGTAATTTACAATATGAAGAAACCTTCCTATGAAGAAATAAAACATTAATCACAAAATCCTAAAAAAATAAAACCAAAATTGTAACATAATTTATTCAAAGAATAGCTAAGCATAAAATTATTTAAACTACAATTAAAAATGTAAAAACCCATAAATAAGAATTATTTGATCTTATTTTCTTCCAATATAAAATTAACAGTTATCTAAAAAATATACTAATATTAACCATAAAAAATCGTAAATCCAGAATAAATTCACATATACTTATAAAGCATAATTCAACCTTTCATACTTAAATTAAAACCCATATTAGCAAAAATTATTTTCATTTACCTTTATCATATATGTTTACCCTAATATTAAACTTTAAATAAAATTAACAACATCGTCCCTAATCACATTTCAATCTCACTACTTTATATATGATAAATAATATTTTTCCAACATGTATTAACCCTTTTATCCCAATAAACAAAAATTAGCTCAACATCAAAGATCTTATTAAACGTAATGGTTTTTAATACCTTGAAAAATATATCCATGAAATATTAAGTCATTATTCCTCAAATAAATGCTTTTTTGTAACAAATCCTAAACCTATGGGTTGTATTACCATTAATGTCTTTAATAAATGATTTTAATAATCATAAGAGACCGTTACATAAAACTAAAAAGGGGTTTCTATGAATTTTAATTATCATAAAACAAAATATTATATAACAATAATGATATCTATAACTTTTATGTTTTCCTCACATGAAAACGTAGTAATTCTCGATGTTATGTAAACCATGTTATGATGCTAATTATTATATCCCTGAACACGAACTCTCAGATATAATTCCAAAAACAAAATATTTACGTTTTGGGACTTGTCAAACATAACCTAATTTTATCCAGACAAAACATACAACATAAAAGTGAAATATTAGATCACTTACACACCCATGATTATTTTAGGTTTAAGGTTATGGAAAAGTACAAAAAAATATTATATAATAATACATTTGTACATAAGTGAGAATTTTGTACAAAATGCCTAAATTTTTTACATATTAATTATTAATATTTATCCACATGAAAAAGTTATCAAAATATCATACATAATGTCATTCTGTATGACCTGATAAAAAGAAACATTAGATGAGTGTGCTCTAAATCTCAGTAAGGTTAAACATAAGAATGATTAATTGAACATATTCATTGAGAAGAAGAAGAGCATAAGGGTATGTGAAAATAATCAAGGTGTGTGATAATTACATAAGATAATTCATACCCCTAAAAACCAATTTAGTTAAAAATGAGGAATGGGATAAATATTTATTAGAGACAAGAGTACTAAGAATAAATAATATTGATCCATGTTATATCAATTTTCATCAAAGGGACCATTAAAACTCATGGACCTAAAACATGTTTTTATAATGGGAAATTATCCTCATCACCCACATTCACTCATGTTGGGAATAACTAGATATTAGTTAAATCAAAAAGATAAACCTCTAAAGCTAACCCCCACCTTATTTCCTGTTAATATAGGGAAAATTATCTAATTAAATGGAGGGAAATATCAGGATCACCCTTAGAATAAATTATATCATTATTTTCCACTATCATGAGTTATATTAGGTTCTTAGATAATCATTAATAATTTATAATTACTATATATTAATATAACACATTGAAACTTTTATTTTCATTATCAAATTTTTAATAACTTGAAGTACTTTATTTCTTGATTTACCCAAAGAAATGAAATGAGTTTCATGGAAATCTATTTCAAAAAAATCATCACAATACATATATAGAAATAATATGTATGGTATCATAAGATAATAATTTTACTGAATTAAGATAATAATTAAAGGATTTTTATATTGATAAAAATTCCCTAAAAATAATATTTATTAAATTTCATGAAAATAGGTGAAATTACCATTTTATTTGGGTAATAATTTACAAAATATTAAATAATATTATGTAAATTTTATTGATATAAAATAACAATGGAATATTATAAATAAAAATTAAATTAATATAATGATCATTATGGTGGGAAAATATTCTTATTTTATATATTTAAAAAATAAGCATTGTTTTTAAACTTCTGTAATGAGAGTCAAAAGTGACCCAAGAAAAAATCATTAAAAGTTGAAGATATAAATGTCCAAAAAGATAAAAATACCTTACATGATAATAATAAACTATATTAGAGTAACATAAGATCATAAAAACATCATTAATAAAGCATAAAATATATTTCCTATCTCAAACACATATCAATAATCATACAACCTATAATCATGACATAAAAGTTAATAATACCTTAATAATATAGAATAATAATAAAAAACATGGAATTTCATGAAAATGAATTGCATCTTAAGAAATTAATATTTTTTGCTTAATAATAACAAAATTTGAAATAAAAAATAAGAATATGAAAATTATAATAAAAAACCCATATACCTTATTGAGCTTGGGTAATCCTCCCATGTACCATTGGGCATATAATAAAACCTGACAAGTACCTCTTTGGGTTGGGGATAAATCCTCCCATGTACCATTTAGCATTAGATAAATCCCCATATGTACATCATTAGATTGGGATAAATCCATAACTGTACCTTTTTTCTTGAGATAATTCCTCCCATGTACCCTTTTAATCTCAAGAAACTTAATTTTAAACCAATTTATTTGAGGGTTACATAGGACCCCACCCATCAATACCTATTCATTTGGGTTCTATAAAAAAAATAAATTACAAAAATATATTAATAGACCTAAGGAAAAATAATTTGTTTCACAAAGATCTAAAGGAAAATAATCCACCTTTAATAGAGAACCCAAAAAATGGGTTTCATAAAACTTACAAATTGTAAAAAATAACATCAATAATTTAATCATTTGAAACAGAAAAAAAATAAAAAATGTAATCATAGGATAAAAAATGTAATTTTTCAAAATATATTATATTATAATAAAATATAATGTTTTTTAAAAATATCTATCAGTAAAATACATACATTCAAATGGAAATATAAGTTAAAATAAAATAGCTTTTAGGAATAAACTTTTAGAATAATTATGTACAAATTATATTCAAAGAAAAATTTTTGTGAAGAAAAGAATATAATTTTGAAAGTATTTATACAAATTGTTCTCAATAAAATATAATTGAAAATATTTAATGGTTTTAAATGAAATTAAAAGTGAAAATACTTTTAAAAACTTTTACTCTTAAAATATTCATTAATAATGACGACTTGAAATTGACATAATGTTTTCCTGAAATGAAAGCTAAAATAATTTGAAGACTATTACATTTATAAAGAATATTTAATAATGAATTTTTTTTTTAAAAATAGTTTTAAATAAAAATACAATGGAAATGTTTATTTTTAAAAATAATATTAAAAGATTTAACCTAGAAAAAAGTTATAAATTTAAAAAACATAAAATGGGGAGTGGATTATAAAAATTTTTATTTTGAAAGGATGGAAAAACCTCTTTATCATTTTGAAATAAGTTTTTCAAAAACACAAAAAAATATTATAGTATCAAATTTTAATATTTAAAAGTTATAAATAATTATGAAAATCATATAAAATAATATATATTAATTTTCTAAAAATATAGGAGGAAATTGGTGGGATAGAATATATGGGCATGAAATAAAATAATCCTTATTATGAATTTGAGTTATTCTGACTAATGGTACAATTTTATTGTGGAATAATTTTTATCAAAAAGTTTTATATTCATAAATAGAAGTAATTTCCCAAAAGAAAAAATATAAACACTAAATTACATAGGATAAAGGTTAAACTAAATAAATCATGAAAATTATATTTATTATGAAATGTTGCAACCCAATGAAAATAATTGAGTCATCAAAAATCCTTACAATATTTATAAGAGTTGATTCAAAATCCCCATAATAAGTATAAATTTAAATAGAAAATTGAATACCATGATTAAAAATAAAAATAGGGGATATATCCGCACCATTGAAAAGGAAACATAGTGAATTAATTATACATACTTAAATGTATTCGAATTTGAGACTAAGAAACCCTTATATCCAATGATATAATTAAATAAAAAAACAATAAAATGGATATAATGAAATAAAACTTCCAATTAAAAGAATAAAAGATAATTTATGTTATTTTATATCAATTATTAAGTCTACACACAACTTAAATAATAATTGGTTCATAAATTTAAATTATGTATCAATGAAAGGAAGTTGGGATGAGATTTCTCACCTTGTAGCAGATTTGACTTTCACAAACACTAATCTTCTTGAACAAAAAATTAATACTATTTGATATATTCATAGATACCGTAAAATTATTTACTAAAATTAATATGGTTCTTCTATTATCATAATATATTTATTTATTATATAGTTTCACATGTTTTTGTGAAAATTGACTAGGTGTTGACTTATTTTCATAATCATAGTTAATAAAAAAGTTACTTTAATAATAATTTAAATTCATAATATAACGTTTAAATCAAAATATATTAATTATTTAATTTTTATATTATAATAAAATTAGTTTTCTTTCTTCCATTTTAATCCAATATCATATTTTAATGTATTGTTTACATTGGTTGTTAAATCAACCTAAACATGATCACGCTTTAACTCAATTAGAAAGTACATTTAAAAATAAGTTTCTATTGGAATAATATAATTATAAAAACTTATAATGAAATTATTTTAATTTATTTATCACTGTGAACCATATTTAAATATGTTTTGATTATTTATGAAAATAGAAATTAAAAAACATTAATGTTTCATCTTAGAGGCTTGAGTCATCACTTATGCATATTTAGCGATCTCATTTCTCAATGCTTGAAAGTGGTTGAATGTGTATATTGAGTTTAAATTTAAGAATATTAATTAAATTAGATATATCATATTTATTAACCATCCCATCCATTAATACATTCCATTAATGGAGGGAATATAAATATAACTTACGTCACATCGTGGAGGCTGTAGTCCTCAAAACACACTAATAATGTTCTTTTGTCTTTATAAGTGGATGGAAATTAATAAATAAGATTTTTTACCATTAATATAATAAATATTTATAATAATTATATTTAATTCATCATATTATTATGGTTATGAAATATTTTTTATGATTAATATTGTTAAGAAAAACTTATGAAGGAAATAATGCTTACATTGGCACATGATCTTTCCATGGGTGTTCTCTTGGAAATGAAGGAATTATATTGAATTTGAGTGACTAGGGGATTTTTTTGCTAGGATAAAGTTATAGGGAGAGTAAATGGGAAGTCTTTAAAAGATTAAATCAATGTTTAATTTCATATTGTTTGGTTTTAATTGGTATCCTTTTATAAGAGGAAAATTGGAACTTTTGGAAATACTTATTATTCTTCAATGATGCCATAACACTATTTAGGGATGAATGAATCCAAAGTGGAACAATATGGGGTGTTGTAAAATCAATGTTTTAATATCCTCTCATACATTCATTTTGATACATGATAATATTGATATAAGGATTTCTTTAGTTTTATCATTTTACATAAGATAACTTTTACATTGAAAATTAATTTCTAAACTTATAAATTAGCATTATTGAGAAAACATAGTATTGGATCATTTTAATTAATATTATTAATATGATTTAAAATTTTAAAAAAATTTAATACATAAAATTTAGATGTTTTGAAAATTAATTTTTAAAATTAAAACACTTAATCATGTAAAAATAGTTTTTATACAAATAAAAAATTTGAGCATTAAATTTTTATAAAATTTATAATTATTTTCGACACTGATAATAATCACATAATTTGACTTATTATAAAACAAATAAAATAAAGGAGGAATTTTAGAAAATTAAAAAGTGAATTTCACAATCTAAACGTTTTATTAGAAGAAAATATTGAAAATAGTTTTTTATTTATGTATCATTTTAATTTAGCTATATAGAATATCGTACATATAATTACAAATTCAAAGAATATTTTAAAATTAATTTTTATTTATTTAATTAAATATATTTTACATAAAAGGTTTTTTTTTGATTTTCTATTATATCCTTACATAATGATATAATAATTAAATTTATAATTTTTGAAAAAAATCAAATTTTTGGATTGAAATAAACCATTTTATAAAAAACACAAAAAATATTTACTAAGAAAATATTAATGTGGGGAATTCAAAAGTGAATTTTATTTTATAAATATTATATCTAATTTTTCTAAATTTAATTATTAAAATATAATAAATAATATAAATCAAATGTTTTTTTAGAAAATAACCTTATTTTTTAATATTAAATCATATTAATTATTTACCTTCTAAATATTCAATGGATTTCCATCAATGTCTTTATTATAAATATTCTTATTAAATTTACTTTATTATTTTGTGATTTGTTTAAAGTGGGTGTAGCATGTGATACAAGTTATAACACATAATATTTATTTTAATGTCTCCTCTACCATAGGTAATTAAATTTTTGATGTGGTTTGTCATGGTACATTTCATATGAAGTAAGAGGAAGAGAGGAGGTGTGGTGTCCTTATATAAGAGAGTATAGGGAAAACCCATGGAATTACTTAAAGTATTAAATTAATATCAATTAATTTTCATGATATTGTGTTAAAAAAATTATATATTTTTTATTAAGGTTGAAGAAAAATCCTTGCCCTATAATAATATAAAATTTGGACATGTTTATGATATGGTTTTAACCTTATCTCTTAATTTTAATCCACATTAACCCTTTTAATGATTATCGAGGTATAAATATTTGTTACTCCACTGGTATCATGAATGTTTATAAAAAGGAAAGTGTGACCCATAGGTGGAAAATGGTTGATATTGTAAATCATATCCTATTCACTTCATCAAAGAAAATATTTTTATGAATTTTACATCAATTAATGAAAAATTATTTAACATAAGATACCATTAATTTCATTATCATGATAATTCACATTTACTGAATTTAAAGACATCGATAAAGTAATTTAATCTATATATAAAATTGTAAAACATCACCAATATATTATATGTAACTAAAAAAGTCATGGAACATAATAAATCATCCAATTTTTTTTATTTTTATGGTTTTTTAAAAATTATAAACTCAATTTATCTATTAGTTGAATAAGAACAATGTCAGCATTGCATAAGAACCTAAGGTTATTATTATATCACTAAATTTTAAATATAAATTAACATGATAAAAAATATTATTCAAATTTAAAATAACCATTTATAATCAAACATAAATTATTTTTGTCCCTATAATAAAATAAATTATACATTAAAACAGTTTGAGAGACTAATTTTTTACGCTATGATTAAAATCATATTGAGGCCATTATCGAAGAAAAGTGTTATTAAATTTCCAAAATTTAAAACCATATATGGTTATAGACAAAACATTTTATCTAATATAACATATTTATGTGTTATAGTGATTTTATGTTCTTATCCAATAGTTTTAATCTTGTTTAACATAATTTACCTTTACTATAGTCACAACATTTTTACCAAGGGTAATATTAATGATGAACAAAAATAAAAAGAAACTAATTTTTATTCTATAATTAAAAAATTTTCTTTCATTTTTCATGATTTAATTTATAGAGGTATTATAAATTACTTTTAAAATGATCCCTTAAAAGGGGATGAAAAACAATTTTTCAGAAAATTAATTATTAAGTAAGAAACTATTTTTATAAAAAAATACGCACAATATTGATTCCAATGAAATTAATTGTATTATTATCAATAATAAGGATCAATTGAAATTTTAAAATTAATTAATTTTTTTAATTTCTATAAACATAAATAGAAATAGAATTACTAATTAAAATCATTATTTTTCACTATTTACTAAAAAATTAATATTTTTAAAAAAATTCACAAATTTCACCCTATGAAAATTTTGATATACTAATTTAAGAAATTAAATCTTTATTATTAAATAAAATACCTAAATTTGTTATAAATTAATTATAATACTCTCTTAAAAAATAAAAAACATTGATTTTTAAACAAAACATTTTTTGATGAATAAAAAAGACTTTACTACAATTAAAGTGATTATTTACTAAGATTTTATTAGTAATTTTTTATTGAGTAATATATATATATATAATAATAATAATAATAATAATTTGGTTTCACTTATTCATACCCTCTAATTCAATGACTAGGTTATAAAAATTATATTTGAATGGGAATATTTCACAGTCATTAAAGATTGATGTTCTGTGTATAGTACTCTATTAAATACAAAATATTTTTTTTAAGATCACATGGTATTACAAAAAGTTCTTATTTAATACCATTAATATTTTTATTATTTTTGAAAAAATAATTTAGAAATTGGGAATTTTAAAAACCAATACCGTTTTCAACATAAAATTCCTCTCTATAAAAACCAAATAAAAACAATGATTTGGCATCCATATGAAATTATATAAAATTTATATGAGAGAAATATGCCAAGATAATTGTAGTGGGTTAAAAATGGTGGTAGGAAAAAATATCTATCAATAATATATTCCATATTTTTTATTATAACATTTTTCTACAATTTTAGATATATTTCATATTATTATTACACGGTCAACTTTTTTGTTCATAAAAACCCATTTGATAACTATAATAGAACATTTTTAGGGTTTACAAACTAACATAAAAAAATTATTTATTTTAAATTAGTTTAATTATTATATTAGTGATAGAAAAAAATTTTCCTAAAATAAATATTATTATACAGTTTTAGGTTTAATCTGTTCAAAAAATGAAAAAAATTTAGGGAGATCTTTAATAATTATTCAAGTTATTTCTCCTTAATCTAGGATTCATATAATAGTTTTTGTGAGATGATCTTTAAGGTTCTATTATATCTAGTATGAAAATTTTATGCTTAATTAATTTCAAAACATTTATGTCTATTTTAATCAATATTATGTTCCAAATCATTATCCATTTTTCATAAAAATAGTTTCATGTCTCAAGTTGTGTAATGAATCACTTAAATCATTAACTTCAGTGTCTTTGTGAACAAAAGGATAACTATCAATAAAAATTTCTTGAGTTTCTAATTAAAATATCTTTTAATTCCTATTTTAAACCCTATACACCTATATGTAATTATAATAACCCTGAAATATTCCTTTATATATATTTGGATCATATTTATAAAGATTATCCTTGGTGTTTATAATATTAAATTTGTATAAAGAATATTTCAAGTATATAAATTTTGGCTTTATATTTTTTTCAAACCCTCAAGGTACTTTTTTATTGTTATTCTTTATTAAGTCCTTTGACATAATATGTAATTTTTAGGGCTTCATCCAGAAAATGAGTGGGCATACTATATTCACATAACATTATTCTAGTAATTTCCCACAAGGTCATACTTATCCTTTCAATAACACCATTTAGTTGAGGTATCATATGGGTTTAGAAAGTTTTTTTGATATCTTATATTGAATAAAAGTCACTTGAATAATGATTCTAAAATTATCTACCATGGTTTCTTCATAATAAAAAAAATTTCATGTTGAATTTTCTAGAAAAACTTCATGAAAATAGTTAACATTTATATTTAAATTCATAAAAAGTAAAAAAATTAATTCTTGAAAATTTATCAACTAAAAAAATTACTAAAATGTATTGGTATCCTAAATAGACCAAATAAATCCATATGAATTAGTTTAAAGGGCTATATATGTAACAAAATATTTAATGTTTTTTTAAAACATGGATTTTGTTTTTTTCTCATTTTTTCTTCTTCACATAATATTTTTTTTCAATTTAATTAGGTAAAAATCGGAAAAAAATTATTCATAGAATTGTTTCTTGAATAATAGACAATAAAATGTCTAAGTTATCAATTCCAAATTTTATAATAATTTATTTCAGCATTAAAACAACTTATATTTAGTCTAAACCAGAAATTATGATCCAAAGGATAAACATTATCCATTTTGTGCACCATAAATTCAAGGTATTTATCATTCAAAACATAACATGTATTGTAATAAAAATAAGAAATTAATTTTTTTTCACAAAGTTGAGATTTACTAATAAATTGTTTCTCTAGACCTTCCACATATAATAATTTATTGACGAGGAATGAATATGAATTTCCAACTGATCCCACTATCATAATGTTCTCTTTTTTGTTACTTCACAATATATCATATAATACATAAATATTTTATCATTGGTATAAATTTCAAGAGTATCCACTTATATTCCTAGAACATCCACTAAAAATATATTATTTTTAAATGATATTTTTTGAGTCCTTATACTTGAATGTTATAACGAATAAAAAATATATTTGTTACCCATATTTTCATGGGTACAACTAAGTTATCTCTTAATGACTTAAGAACCAAAATCTTCTTACACTTCATAGAAATGTAATTTTTTTTTGAAAAAAATTTTAATGATAGAAATTTTTAACACAAGTACATTATGGGGTTCATAAAAAAATGTTTTATATAAATCTTGATATTGAAAACATGATACAGTTCTGATGGTTCTATTCGTTGAATTAGGAATAGAACATTTTTCTAGAGCTTAATATTTTTACCATTATATCCTATTTAATTTTTTAATTTTTTGTGTTATTATGATAAATATTTAACTACAAAAATTATATCCGTTGATAAATACAGTAGAATTATTTTTCAGTGAATCTACTTTATCCATTTACTCTTTTAATTTTATATAATGGTAAACACACGTAGAAGTAGATGTATCAATTTTATATTTTAAATCTGAAATTTGTTTTGATAAGTATAATTTTTATTTGGTAATAGAATTAGATAATTTTTAACAGTCATTTTTATTTTTATTAAAAATTAATGTTTATATTTTTACATAGTTAAATATTAAATTAGTTTGTTATAAGAAAATTTTTATGTTTTAGACATTTAATATTATTAATTATATCATGTATAACAGGTTTATACCTCATCGGTCTAATCCATCAAGCACATATTAGATTTATAAATAGAAAACTCATCCTATGAATCAGAATGGGACTCTCTGTTAGAGTATTCATAACAACATTAGGTGGACCTCCCAATCTTCTTTTCTTTGTATTCATAATAAAATTTAGTTTAATACATATTAACAATGTCTTCTTCTCATTAAACCATGGACACTCATACGCGATCTGTTCGAGATGAGTGCAATCATATAATATAACTTCTTTTAGGTTTCCATCAAACATATTATATTTTTTAAATGGGGTTTGAATCATGTCCTTTTATTATATATCTTTTATAAATTTCTACAAAACTAAGAATTTTTTTTAGAATTTTAATAGATTGAACAATCCTCATCATATGGTAATAAAATGATATATTCATAGCCTTATTATAGTATTTAAATGTAGAAATATTTAAGGCACCATTTTCCTTCATAACAAGTTTTTTGATAAGTTGATTTCTCATCCATTTATGAATCATGGAATATAAGGGTTCTGATATGAACCTTTATTTTCAGATTCTTTAGTATTTTTGATTGTATTATAATATTAGAAATTCTAATCCATTTAGATAGTATATTTATGAGTACCTTTATGTATTGATCTGATTTTGGAACTAGAGTACCCAACATAACAACTTAATTCCCAATCTCAATTAATCTTCCATGAATTTGTGCGATACGTTTACCTTACACCAATATGAATGTGTAAAATATTTACATGTCAGTATTATATCTTATTTTTATCACATTATGTACCACTTAATAAGTAAAAAATAGTGTATTCCATATTTTATAGGAAAATACAGTATGAGACTCATGGTTGAACTCATGAGGATATAATCCAAGATAAAAGAATTAGTTACTTTATATTTAAGATCATAATAATATTTTAGAGTAAAATTAAATGTATTGGGTTCACCTTTAATAATTAAAAAGGGTTTTATAGATTTTAGATAAACATTCAAACCAATATTCCCCATGTATACACTCATTCATGATTTCTAGGACACATAGTCTTCCCCTTTGAAGCATCGTTCTTGAATCATGTGAATTACTTCATTAGATTTAGAAATTTCAACAACTAGAAAATATATTTAGACCTTTAGGTTGAGAAATAAAAAGGAACTTATTTGGTACCAATTATTTCTCGAGTCTCGTTGTGTAAAAGATCAAGAGGGTGGGGGTTAATTGAGCTATTAAAATTTAACACATAGTTTTGAAATTATTATTTTAATCTGCTCAACTATCTCTTTATTATTTATTTAGAGTTATATAGTAGAATAAAAAAACTAAATTAATTAGTACATAAAAAATTAATATTTTTTGGGGGAACAAAATTTCCCTAATATAATCCACTAATACTCTCTTAGAAAAATAATTTTTTTATAAATCCAGTCCTTTTTTAGAGGATGGACATATTGAGTGAATGAACCTACCACTTGATACAAAGGTTCCTAGAGCCATTTACTGAGTTTATCCATTTAAAATTATTATGTATAGATTTCACCACAATTATTTTAAGGTGCGTTAAATTTTAAAACCAAGGAAAAGATGCTGGAAATAAGATTTATTATTGGAACATAGTTGAAAGAAGAAAATTAAAAATAACATAGGATTTAGGAAGATTAGAATAGATTCAAATAGAATCTATATTATACTTTTCTTGATATATGAATTTATGTTCTATTAATATTCATGATTGGTAGATAATAATCTTCATTCTTGTGTTTCTTCTTCTAAAACTAGTTTCAGTTCAGGTGCACAAGAAGAATAGGGTAGCACAACCATTGAATTTGTGTTAGTATATTTTTATATATTTTATCGATCCAAGTATAGTCAATGTTGAATAATTTTGTTCTCTAAAAATATTTATAAAATTTATTAAAAATTCATGAATTTAATATTATTATTTCTATAAACCCATTGTTAATAATCTCATCTATCAACACATACTTATTTTGAATTTTTTAAGTAAGTTATAAAAGTTTTTTTATTTTCATATAAATAGAATTAATTTTAATGTTTTATTAAAAATTATCTCATCATACCCAAACCATAATAGGTAATTTAGAAGGATTTATATTTTTTATGATGATAAATAACTTGCAGCACATCCCATGCATAAAAAAGTCAAATCCTAAAAAATAATGAATTTCTAGGTGTTCAATATCTTCATCGGACTTTAGATACAAAATATTATAAGTTCAATTGAAATAATTTTCTATGGTCAATTTATTTTGGAATCCAATTATTTTTTATGATTTCATTTTATTTTTCATGACATCATTACTTTTTTTATTACTTATTTCATTTCCCGAAGCTCTATTTTTTGAATTTTGGGAGGATTTGAGGAAATTTTTTGGATATCATAAGACTTCAACATGATATTTAGATAACTTGTTCATTTTTTGTAGGTCTTATAGATTTAGTAATATTTAAACTTATAGAGAAAATTAAACATAAAATAGAATTAAATTACAACAAAATAATATGTATAAAACAAAACATTAACCTATTAAATACTATAAAAACAAATAAACAGTATAAAAACAATGGTTTTTATCATTATTGAAAAATTATATTGAATTGGATATGTTGGAATAAAATTATAATCCCATCATACAACACAATCCTAGAATAATTTAAAAACTCTCTTGTCCATGAATTTATTTCAAGAGACTCTTAGGGGTAATAAATACTAAGATATTATAAAACGTTTTCAGGTGGGAACTACATTGATGGATTATTCCACTTAGTTTATGAATTTGTAATGATGTTATCCTATGATGGTGAGGGACCATAATAATATAATCAAGTGTTTTGAGGATTTCTTGTGGTATTCTATATTGTTTCGTGTGAATATATTTATCTTGTCTACATTTTTAAATGTCATGAATCCTAATCTCATTATAGAGTGAAATCAAATGGAGGGCATATCATCTGGGAAACATGCTTCTTATATTAGGTATAATAGTTGATTTTTTAATATTAGTAAGGAGATACCTGAGGAGTCTCACTTAGTTGAAGACAAGAAAGGTAGATAGGGAAGATATTTATCACTTCATATAAAAGGATCAGCCATGTCCAAGTGATATTATTATATTTAATAGGAACATATTTTTAAATATTATAAGATATAATAGATGTCTTTATCTAGTAAACAAATAGTTAACCTGTAGAGGTACTACGGTAAAACACCATGTCTGACTAAAATGTTTAGTTTCTGTTAGAATCAATGTCTAAGTGTAGGGTTAGGTGTATTACCATTTTTAAGTAGTTTGGGATACTTTAACTATTAAAATCATGGAGTAGGTTTTGGTTCCTAGATATTGAGGAAATAAAACCAGTATGGATATGTATCTCATGGGAGAACGGAATCCCGATCTCATGTTAGAGGTTCATACTAGATTTATTCCATCAGGTTAAATCTTAATATATAGGAAGAGGTGCTATCTATAGTTTGGATGTAAGATTCTTATGACATATACTACAACCATTACATTTTTCGATACAGTTGTATCATAATCATCCATGTATTCTCATCTAGTTTATTAATTGGGGATTTCAATAGGGTATTTTTATTGTGTGATGTCAATTGATATTCCAATAGTGGTGTAGTTAAAGGTTGAAAAGAGACATCTGAAGTGAACTATTGTGAACTGTGGATATAGTGTCCTCATAGGTTTTATCATTTTGTAGATGTAAATCTTATCAGATCAATTAGATGGATTGGCTTGAATTCTACAATCTATAAGTACCTTTCATATCCCTAGGGGTTTTTTTTCAAAACCCTATTAGTTAGTAGTATTTTTATATAGAATGATCATTATTAGACTACTAATATCTACGTAGTATCATGATCCAATTATTTATTATTGTTTTGGATAATCAGAGGGTACAATGGTCGATCTATCCCCCTTCTGTTTAAAATTTTCATGATGTATTTCGTTAGTATCAATTAATATTTACACTTATTTCGGAGATCAGGTTCATGATATATATTATTCTAGACACAAATCCCACATCCATTCCTCCTAAAAATGGTTATTATAGAGATTTTAGGGATGAAAGATTAATTTGAAGATTTAAAGGTGAATGAAAATTTTAACCTAAGATTTCCCTATTGGTGAACACCTGTGTTATTTACCAAGAAGGTGTATGGTTTATTTTGGTAATATATGGATTATTAAAGGCTGAAATAAATGATGGTTATGAACTGGTATCCTCATGCCCATATTTATGAACTATTTTATTATACACGTGTATCCTTGTTGATTTTTTATATTGAATTTAGGTTATGATATCACCCACTATAAGTGAGACCATTTGATATTCAATATACTACATACAAGATAAGGTATAACCTATATGAGTATCTTCTGATTTCATTCATGTTGAATAATGAGTCAAAAATTTCAATGGATCTGATGAATAATGGTTTTCCATCCATATATAGATTCCTTCAAGGATTTCCACATTTAATAAATTATGTTATACTCATAGTTGTGGGATGATCAAAGTCACTATATCGAAATATTCTTGAGTACAATAAGGGAGCACTGAATGTATTCAATGCTCTTATAATGTTAGTTCTAGATATGAGAGGGAAACTTATTAGGGTATGTGACATTTAATGAAGTTATATTAGTGGACCCTAAGTAGGTAGATATTGTGGTTTCATAAGAGTGTTCCAAGAACCTTTTAAATATTTATAGTTACCTTGGCATGGAAGGTTTCAAAAATTAGTTTATCCATCAAAAATATCATTTTTAGAGCCAATGATATTCATAACCATGAATGGGGTGAAGACCATATGGTTAGTTTCTCAAAATATAGTGTTTCAAAATCAAACGGGGAGGTTTTCTTCAACACTAATCCTGAAATTACCTAAGCTGGGTAAGTAGTATATATTGTACTAATACACATTAAGATTAGGTTAAATGGATGGTATCATATAGAACAAACATGTAATCACTTATAGATTTTGGTAACTGAGGTTTCATGAGTATACCTACCTAAATAATGATCTAGAGTAGGAAGTATTAATGTATATATTGAGATATTTTAACCACTATTTATTGGGGAAGAATTTCTGTGTATAATTTCCACATGTGACTTAATTATATATTATCATAGCATGAAATGAACCTTAAACAATGAAAGTGTGTATAATATATTTATAAATTCAATTTTGATATGGAATAAACCATTAAGAAGTATAATTTCTTACAAAAAAACTATGTAGGGAGACTAAGGAATAGGTGGGGTAGGTGGATAATAATGAGTAATATGCGATGATCCTCTTTTATGAGACATAACTTGATTTTTTTGGAGAATAATGATAAAGAAAACCTAACATAATTGAATATTATGTATTTACTTTTTGAGTGCGTAAAATGTAGTAAATTATTTCACATAGATTTTCTAGCGATGTGGGACAACAATTATTTCTAGGAGTTTCCACCTGGTTGGTCCTGAGATACCAATAAGCTTCATTCTCTATTAGTCCATGTGGTAGTACCATGAGTATACAAGAAGATCTATTATAACATTAAGAATCCTAGAGATGGTATGTTTAACTGGGTCCGAACAATATGTATCATGAAATTTAGAGGTGGAATTGGTGCCCTTGAATGAGGAAGGATGTACTTCAATTCATTTCATGACGATTTATTGGTTTTTGGGTGAAGGTTTTACCTCAGTGACCCAATGAGAATTATTTTATCATTACCCATTATCAATTATAATTTGTATATGGGAACAAGGAAATTATGATGGAATTACTGATATCATCACATGCAATTTATATGGAATAGATTTATTTGGAAGCTGGTGCCTCAGTCAAAGACCGAAGCACAAATTATTTTATAAGAAAAGGGGAACTACAAAAGTCTGAAAGAAGGAATCTTATTACAATCCTTATCATAAAGAGGGAGCAAATCACCAGGAAAATCATCATGCCGGGTAATATCCTGGTTGACTCCCTTGTTGGCGAGATTGTCAGCAACCATGTTCACTTCATGGTAATCATGTGTGGCAATGTAGCTGATGTCCAATAGAGCAGCAAGGAATTGCATCCAAAGAGGAGTGAATGGCCAGGCAAGATGCACCACCCCCTTCCAGATAGCTTGCACCACTGTGGTTGAGTCACTTTCAAGCCACAGCTTGTTCTAACCCTTTTGTTTGGGAAAGTCCACCGCATGAATTACACCTAGCATTTCAGCTTCTAGAGCCGAGGCCGTACCACAGCCACCAAAGAAGTAGCCCTGGCACCTTCCAAGATGATCTCTAAAAAGGGCAACACAACCTACCGGACCCGAATTTCCTCACGAGGCACCGTCGACATTCACATTGATCCATCCTGGATGTGGGGCTTGCCAGAATACGTCAAAAGTGCGCCGATGCTGTCTGCAAGATCCCGCAATCCTAAGACGGCGAAGGATCAAAAAATCACCAACAGAATTGTCACAATGATCCTTCTGAAGAGAGGAAGCATCCTTTATGGCCATGGGAATACGTGTTTTACCTGCATTGAGATTGAAAGAACAATTGTTATGAAGTAAATTATTTCTGTCATACCAGATTACATGCAGGAGTTCCGCCACTGCAGTCCGAAAAAGATTCTTGATTTGTATGGAGTAATCCCCATTAGCACAACATTGTAATTGGGAGATGATGGAGTCACGAATCGACCATCTGCAACCAAAAATGTCAAAAATGTAATTCCAAAGAGCTTCAACTGTAACATAAGACGAAAACAAATGATTAGAATCCTCTTGGTGTTGATTACACATAAGACATCTAGAGCAAAGAATAATCCCAAAGGATTGTAAGCACATATCAGTGGGAACCCTATTATGAGAAATACGCCAGATAAGAGGAAATATTTATGGTTTGATCCAAGTTTTGTTAAAATTTTTCAACCAGGCCAAGCTAGAATCATAATTGCTAAAATTGTTTTTATAGAAACTTTTGGAATCAAGAACACCATTAAAAGAGGGTTCCCAAATGAGGAAATCATCAGTGTTGGAGAAATGATAATTGTCAATGATGTGACCAATGTCATCAGGAAGAGTGATGTCTTGGGAGGTAAGAATGTACCTAATAGAGGAGTTGGTATTTCCAGGAGGAGTGGTGGATGTGAGCATTGAGATCAATGGAATGCCAGTCTAATTATCCAGCCAGAAATTCAAAGTGGAATTAGCGCTAACCATCCATCTAGAGTTGTTCATGATATTAAAGAAAGAGTGTTTAATGGATGTCCAGATGGAAGAAGTGATGTAACTCAGATTACCCTTTTTAAGATTGGTGATGAATCTATACTTGAGAAAGGCAGTGGAATCCGAATTGTTGTGAATCATATTCCAAGTCATCTTATCTTGAAGAGAGTCATTGAAAAGCGTAAGGTTTTTTATGCCAAGACCACCCTTATCCAAAGGTTTACAACAAGTGGCCCAAGGAATGGTCATAGGTTTTCTTTCAATTGTACTACCAGTCCAAACAAATTTTTTTATGTAAATGTTGATTTTCTTAAGCAGACTAGCATTCCAAGAGTAGACTATCATTGAGTAAACCAGTTTGGAGACAATGGTAGATTTGACAAGACAAATTCTGCCAGCCAAGGAAAGAGATTTACCCTTCCAGAAATAGAGTTGATTGGAGATTTGATCAATGATACTGTGAAAGTAGATGGATTTAGGTCTTCCCTAAAAGATATGAACCCCAAGATATGTAAAGGGTAATGAGCCTTCTTTAATGCCTAAATAATTAATAATATAGCTTTTCTGTTGGGGTAAAACCTTCTTCCAAAGAAAACAATGGATTTGTTCCAACTTATCAGTTGGCCCGAGACATCTTCATAGTGAGGTAGGGAACTTTTGAGGGTTTGAATGTTCCTTTTATCACCCTTTAAAAACAGAATAATTTCATCAGCATATAAAAGGTGGGTAGGGACATTTAAGTTTCTAGAATCCTGGATGGGGTGAATCTTGTTTTGATTCACAAGGCTCATGAGAAGTCTACATAAATAATCCTAAGTAATAGAAAAAAGGATGACAGAGAGAGGGTCACCTTGCCAAACCCCCTTGGTGCATTTAAAGAAGCCTTTAGGAGTCCCATTAACCAACACAGAAATAGTAGCCGAATTGAATAACGAGCGAATCATAGTGGTAAAAGAGTCATTAAACCCAAATCATTTCAGAATCCTTAAAATAAAACTCCAATCCATGGTGTCAAACACCTTCCTGATGTCAAGTTTGATGACAACACTACCTCCTCTGGTGAGTTTATTCAGCATATTAGTACATTCAGAGGGAAGGCATATACAATCTTGAATAGATCTACCTTTGATGAAGCCAAATTGATGCCAGGAAACAATTTTGTTACAGATGGGGGATAATCTATTTTCAAGGAGTTTAGTAATAATTTTAAATATTGTGTTGATGAGGGCAATAGGCCGGAAAAGATGAATCTCTACAGCATTTTCCACTTTATGAATCAAAGCAATAAATTGAGCATTTATCCCATGTGGAAGGAAACTAGTGGAGAAAAGGATTTGACCAATTCAAACACATCCACATGAATGATTTCCCAGTATTGTTGGAAAAAACCATTGTTTAAACCGTCAGTTCCAGGAGCACTATCAGAGTTGAGGCTGAAGACAGTGTCCTTGAGTTCATGATCCGGGGGCATGCTTAAAAGATGGTTATTGTCCTCAACCGTGACCATATTAGGAATGATATCTGGGAGAAGGTCTTTGCAGAACTCTAGACCATTGAACAAGTTAAGGAAGTAGTTGACAACATGATTAGAAATGGTATCCTCAATGTCAAGAAGAGTGTCATCAACTCTGAGATTGGCAAGGGGCCTATAGGCTTTCCTGACCCATTGAAGATAATTGTAGAACTTAGTATTCCTGTCCCCATCCAAAAGCCATTTGGTTTTGAATATTTGATTTCTGAAGTTATCTTTAAGCTTATGTAAGGAGTTGAGCTTCAAATACGTAGTAAATTCAGATTGATGATCAATAGAAAAATTAGAGCTGGTGTTAGAGCTTTGGATATGAATAAGGTCATTCTCCAAGGTGGATATGTCCTTGTCACGTTGTTTTATTTTAGAGCTGCACCAGCCTTTAAGGCATTGCTTCAGGAGATTTAATTTATTAATGCAAGAAAAAGCATCATTTTGATGTTGCATGCTGATCCAAAAATCTTTTATCTTATTGGAGCAGTCTGGGTCCGCAGCCCAGGCATTGTTAAATTTAAAAGGAATAGGAGATTTGGAACACTTGGAAAAAAACTGACACGAATGGGATGATGGTCAGAGTTGATCTTAGGTAAAGTAATACTAGAGATGGAAACCAATTTATCAAGGACATTAGAATTGGTGAAGGCCCTGTCAAGTTTGCAAGCCAGTACCCTATTAAGGTACTTTCTATACCAAGTATACTTATCCCCAGTGAGGTTAATTTCTATAAGATCACAATCCTCAATAGAAGCTTTGAATTCTCGAGAGGAGATAGAAGAGTGTGATGGTCCAATCATTTCACTTGGAAGGAGAATGGCATTAATGTCTCCAACCACAAACCAGGTTTCTTGGATAAATCTAGAGAGGGAAAGAAGGTCATTCCAAAGGGTTATTCGCTCTTGATACCTATTCTTAGCATATATAATAGTGCAGAAAGTATGAACCCCAGCAGAAGAAAATTCACAAGTAAACATTTGATCAGAAAATTTAACAACATTAATAGATTACAAAGATGAATGGTAAAAAATCCAAAGGGCTTCAATAGCAGTTCCATCCTTTCAAGCACCATGAAAATTATAACCAAAAGAGCCTAAATTCAAGTAATTCTAAGAAAAATTATTTTTAGGCTCAGCAATAGAAAATAATTTAGGTTTGTGAGTCAAAATAAATCTCTTAAGCACTATAAAAGTGTCAGAGTTTGCTATACCCTGACAATTCCAAAATAAACAATTCATTTAAACCTGTGTTTGGAAGCAGAACTCCCTTTTTTTGCAGCACCTGATCCCTTTTTCCTTTATGACCTTCTGGGTCCATGATCGGAAGCTGGGCTGGATTTATTCCCTTGTTTATTCTTGGAGGGGGGAGAAAAGACATTAGAAGTACTTTTATTATCAATACCTTGATTTTTTTTTGAAGGGGTTACAGGTCGACATGGGATCATTGAGCAATGTTTTGGAGTCAAATAAGGTTTAGAAACATCAGAGGTGTTTGAAGAGATAGTCACATTGACCAAAGAGTCCACTGCCACTGTCTGGTCATTTGATTCTATCACCTTGGATTTAGAAATAAAACCAAATTGATCAGTTTGGGCAAGATGTCCATTAAATTGTTCACCATCAACAGTAGTGGTTTGTGAATTCACTGTAGTTGTGCGGTCATTATTCACAGTGCGAGAAGGAGTTGGAGATATACCTACAGCAATGTTCATGTTATGTATACCTGGGTCACCTGGCGCATCCAGAATAGACACTGCCCACATTCCTTCACCTGAGGGTGTCTGACATGAGGCAGGTTCTTTAGGGGCTTCCGTACAAGCCTTTTCCTGTAGATTATCACTAGAATAATGGATGCATGAGGCAGGGGGTTCAGGTATTTGTTGCGACTGCACGAGAATACCTTGCACCATCTTCTCGATCTCCTCCATCATATTGACATCATCAATCTCAGACTCCTCCTTCTCCACCAGGTCTAACCATTTAGCACCGGAGGATTCACCGAGCTGTGGTGATTTCTTTACCCATGTGTCAACTATTTTCACAGGGGGATCATTCTTTCCAGAAGTATTCACATGGTCTTTCTTCTTCCTACATACTTGTGTCCATTCATCGTTCATCGTTTGGACCTCCTGATATTGGAGATCTATTTCATTGAAAATATTGGATGAATGTATGTTTGGTAGATTTTTTGTTTTCATTTGGTGAGTAAGAGGATATTTTATATTCTGGATGCCTATTTTATGCCTCCCTTTTGGAAGGGGTTTTAGAATGCACTTGATTCAAATGTTCATTTGAGATTTTCCTTACATCCTCAGATATGTGGGAAGTCTAAGCATACTATTGAAGTATTGGATGATATGTTACAGGAATATATCTTTGATTTTTGTTATTCATTGGAGAAATATATTAATCATATAGAGTTATCCTATAAAAGTATTTATTAGGTTTTTATTTTGATGTAACAATTCTTGAACCTCAATGGAACGCTATGAAGATCCAATCTGTACTAGTTTGAGACAAGGTAGTCAATAGTTATGAAGTCTTATTGTGATGGTGACTTCATGGAATATATGGTTGACAAAGAAGAAATTGAAAATATATTAGAGAAGTAAAATAGATTTTATTGACTAGAAATTCCATCCTTGAAGGTTTTAGGTGGCTGTACAATTTTTATTATGACAATCTCCTTGGTTGGGACACTGATGTATTCATAGTTTGGGGATGTTGGTTTCCAAGGTCATGGTGTTGTTCAGAGTTGCTGAGAGGATTGTTACCTTGTCATATCAGTCATAACTTCCTCATAGATATTGTTATATTAATGTAATATTACATGTATCTCAGCTTCAGTGATATCATTCTCACCCCTCTCATGTGGTATGTGTCAATGATGGTGTGCATGAACCCAACACATCATTTTCGTAATTTCCATTTTAGATTATATATCTAAGTGAGAAGATTATATATAAGAAGATGATCCCACTATTATTAGTGTTCGTGGTAGTATGTGCATATCCATGAGGATATATGGGAGTGGGTGTACAACATGTGGATAAAGTGGATAGAGATTTTCCTTGATGAGGATTAGTGACACATGGTGACACATATTTAGGAAAATATATTATATTATTGGGAGTATATACTACTCCACATATGATTGAGGTGCAAATTTGACTTTATTTTCACCACAATTTTTTTTTTGAATCCTCATTAGGTGAATAGATTATGTTTACTATAAGGAAGAAATATGATGGTCCTTTGGTCTTATATTGGAAGAATAAGTTGAAGACTTTTGTACACATTTATGATTTAAAGAATATTATGATCTTCAAATAGGCTTATAGGGATAACTTAAATTTTTCCAATGGTGGGTCAATATTGTAGATATTTTTCTAAATGGGTCGTGTGAATTGTCAACCAACTATATTGTTCAATTTTATAGTAGATATATGATAATAGTGAATCCAATAGAGGAATGAGCATGTTTCTTAGATGGGAGTTAAACCTGTTTAAGAAAAAGTAATCCTCTATATAATATAGGTGAGACTATATACAAACTTGGAATTTTTATTTGAGTGTAATAAAATTATTTAAGTCTCTAATGATTATGATCCTTTTATTTATTATAAAATAATCTTTTTAGTGTTCTCCCATGTAAATAAGATGAATGTTTGAACCATGTAATCATTGTGAATTTTCATTCCTTTTCTCTATTATTTTATTTCATGAATGTTTGTGTGTGAGTTTCTTATAAGAGTATGCGTGATGTGAAAATTAGTGATAATGATTAGGGTACAACATAATTCCTGATTATTGTTCTGTAATTTGTAGTATTTTTTTGTTGTTTTAATTTTGTAGTGTAGGATTATTAGTGAGTGTGATCTTTTAGTAATCATATGTTCTATATTCTTATGATCTTAATGTAAATTGATTCTTAAAAAGTGTTATATGAGCATTTTTGGTCACACATGATGTCCCATGTAACATTAAAAATTATCGCGATTCTATATTGACTTATTTTGGGTTTATTATCACTAAAATATATGGTTCCAGAAGAAGCTAATGATTGAATTGACTGATTTAATAGAAGTTATTTCAGGTATTAGTGGATATAGTGCAATTCTATCTCATCAAAAAGAATATGGAATGTTTTTTTAGTAGAGTAATTATAAAAATATTGATAATAGTGAATATATAAATATAAAATAAAATCCCCTAGATTTGTGTGGATGTAATTAGCATGAAATGTGGCCTTTTACATTTGAGAGAAGAAGAGTACAACTGAGATAATGAAATACATGGAAGATATATAAGGGAAACCGACAATATTGAAAAAGTATTGGTAATGTGGAATATTTTCTAAGTGGTAATTGGATGGTTTGACAATGAATTTTCATTTGAATATTTAAATATGATCAAAATATCTCTTGAATTAGTGAAAGATACTTTTACATAAGACATGTGGGTAAAAATTATGCTCTAATCTTTACTAGTGCCATCATATGGTAGGCTTACTAAGGTAAGTAATTTCTATATAAAGGAATATATAGGGTCTAAATATATCCAAAATTATATCCACATTTTGGAAATATAGATAAGGGTGGTTTGTATACCTTCTGATAATGCACTAACTACTGATGGAAGGGGACAATATCCTTACAAGAGAAATCTTCATCAACTAGAAGATAACTATAGGGAGATTAGTTGGGATAAGTTGATATGTACATGTATAATTTTTTAGACATGCAGGAACTGTGGACACACTAATATAAATTAAAAAAAACGAAAGGATGTAACTAGGAATACAGTTACGAGATGTTAATATTCTATTAACATAATAGAGTAATAAAAAATATATATAGCTCAATGTCAATGTTCTGGTAGAGTCATAAATGGTTGTGTTTAGTTCATCATTTCACTCAATATTTTATCATAGGTAATTGATCAAGTATGTATCTAGAATCATTGGGAATGTTCATCCAAAAATTGTTAATAATTTATAGGTCATTGAAAAGGGAAATGTGAATACAAAAATGCATAATAGTTTTTTCTTATGATCAAAGGAAGTGATACACATTCCTGGTCTCTCAAAGAATATCATCTTTATGTGATAGTTATATGATGATTGCTATGTTGTTAATGTTTAAAATAGATTATGAAAAGTTTCTAGAGGGTCTATAATTGTGTAAAAAATGATTAAAGGATGGGGAACTATACTTAACGTTAAATTAAGATAGAAATTAAATGACTATAATTTAAATGTTGGAAGATATAGAGGTATAGAATTGTAGGCCTATTCACCTTATTGATATGATCCTAATTGTTTTATCATGTAAAGGAATATTGAAGCTTGAACATATAATAATCAGAAGTTGTTATAGATTTGTTTTAGTGAATAAAGGGAGGGTTTTATTCAACATTAATGTCCAAAAAAACATCATCTTGTAATATGTAATTAGTTTACTTAGATGCATGGGGGAAAGTCCCAGTTTGGCATCATAGAGAATACCATTATATCATCATTTTCATGAATGAATCATAGTGGAAGGTAAGTGTGTGTTTCCTTAAAAATAATTATAATTATTTCAAATCTATTAAAAAGTGGAAATCAATGGGGGAATTAGAATGTGTCTATAAGTTAAAGTGCCTCGAATCAGATAATGATGGAGAGTAAAATGGTTGTAACTTCTATAATTTTTTTAGAATAATGTAATGATGATTGAATGGAATGTACATAGAAAACCAAAAAACATGATGTGGCTTAAATAATGAATTAAAATATTACTTGTATAATAATATTCACGTGTGTGAACTCTAAAATCCTCAATTCCATTAAATCATAATAAATCAACACAACAAAAAATTAGTCAATATATATTTTGGTTGTTGTGGGATTGAATGTACCCGATTATCTATATTCTGATAAGCTATTAGTTATTTTAAACAATTATGTTCTCTAATTTTTTCTAACTTATCTCCTTGATATAATGGAAAGAGGCAATATGGAGGTTTGGTTGAAAGATTTTGTTCTTGTGGGATATGAGAATGAAAATTTTGGTTTCAAATTTGGGTAGATGAAAACTAAAAATTCAACTGAATTTGAATGTTTTTCTCAAATGAAATTGTCCTAGGAAAGAATACAAAAATGGTTCAATCACATGTCAAGGGTTAAATGTATATTACTTAAGTTTGAGTTGATATGGATAAAATAAATAAATATTAAATGTTCCAGTGACACCATATTCCATCATAGATTCATCAAAAGATATAATTGCATTAGATATGATGGAATACTAAGGGTCTACTAATGTTTTATGGTTTGATCAAAAAGTTGAGCAATCCTAAAATGGGGCATTAGGAATATAAACACCAGAATGATATGAATCTAAAGATGAGTTGAGAAGTTATTTTAGAGTCAGGTAACCAACCCTGGTGTATATAGAATATTGGAATTTCACAATTCTAATATATGTTGGAGGACTAGAATCCTCAAAAGAGGAAGATATGCCCAATGAATTGAAATAGTAGTATTTATCAATGAAGAAATAAAATCCATAATGTTTTTTGTAACTTAGTATTTGGATGAACTATTGGATGGAAATTAAGTTCTAGAGAAAAAATGTGTCTCTTGTTTGTAAGAATAATATCATAGAAGTAGAAGGCAGAAGACACAACTGGTGGTGAATGAATTCCAATTTATTGTAAAAATTTATTGCTCCAAAATATTTTCATAGTTATTTTATCATAATACCATCCAAAAGGTACTAATTTTAGTCACTTATCATGACCAAAATTTGGTGAAATTAAATTTCAATACTACCTTTATTAATGGTGAATTGGAGGAGGATATCTATATGAATCAACAAAAGGGTTTTAAATATTATTGGAATTAGGGCCATGTTTTTATGCAAAAGAGAACCGTTCATAGATTTTAATAAAAACCATGATTGTGAAACAAAAAATTTGACACATTCATGACTAAATAATGTATCACAAGGAGTTTATTGATAACTATTTCTATTATAAATCAGAGAATGATGGGAAAAATATTGTACTTTTACTTTATATAGATGATATGTTGTTGGTGGGTTAAGAAAGTTCGTTGATCTGGGCAATGAAGTGTACATTTTATGGATGTTTCAAAATTATATAATATGGAAATGATAGTAATTATTTTTGATGAGGGTAGAGTGGGATAAAAAATCTTGTACACTATGGTTTCCCAATAAATCATTCAAAAGATCCTTGAAAAATTTATGTTTACTGAATGTAATACTATCACAAACCCTCTTTCCAAAAACATAATGACCCCCAATGAATATACACCAAAACTGTAAGATGATTCCTAATACATTTATTAAGTACCATATTAATTATTTCTATAATGTTTTATATATGGAATGAATTTTACAAGGTCATTCATTTCCATTACTATGTGGGTAATATGTCTTTTTATGTCAATCTTTGGAATGGATCATTGGGAAGCAATGAAGTAGATCATATGATGATTGAAGGCATCATAAGATACAATGCTATATATATGGTATGTGATTTATTATAGGGATTTTTAGATACAAAATTTTCTAGGGATTTAGACACCCAGAAGAGAACAATAATTTTTTTTGTTCACATTAGGAAGAACATCGATCATTTTGATGTCTCAATTGCATCTTGTGGTTACTTTGTTTACAAATGAGGAAGAATATATACATGTTATGGAATTTGGAATGTAGTTATTCTAGTTAATGTTATTACTAAATTATGTTCTAAGGAAACTATATAGAGGAATTTTATTCTATAATAATGAGAGTGCAGTTAACCTTACTCATAAGATGGAATTTTCTTCAAGAATAAATCAAATTTACACGAAATTATAATTCATTATGAATCTACTAGAAGGAATGTTTTTCAGGATATAGAAGCAATCTAGAAAAAAAAATCCAAATAACATGTTCATTAAAGATATGGTTTGAGAAATATAGAGGTAGATGTGTGCCATAGTTGGGCTTGAATGAATTGGTGATTTTAGAGAACATTTCATTCATATAGAAGTGTATTGTATTTTGTACAAGTGTTGAAGTATTTTAAAGAGACATTTTATACATCCTTTATGTTGTAGGTTTTTAGGATTATAAATCCTCTTTAGGTTACCCAATTTATTTTACTATAATGAAGAAATATAGTAGACATTCAGTATTTTCTTGACAATTAAAGTGGAATAATTAAACAAAAAATTAGTTTTTTCATAGTATGATAATCTTTTGGTGGGTTAAGGGTGATGTTTTTAATTCACTCAATGTTTTTATTGTTTTTTAATAAATTTTCCAAATAGAATTTGTGAATATTCCACTAGCTATAATAGTTGAGTTAATGATTTTTATATGATAATGATGAATCCATCAAAATTTTGACCACATTTCTTGGATGGTGGTACAATTGGTTCAACTCTTTATCATCCTATAAAAATAGATTTTGTATTAGATACTAAGTTAGACTTATAGTTTTAGTGAAATTACTTCCTCATAAGATATAATGACTCTAATCCATGTTTTTTAATTGAAATAATGTTTTAAAAATGATCTCTTTTGGATGAAGGATGATATTCTTAAAAACATAATATTTGTGCATCATATTTCATTTAACCTATTTTTTTCTTTCCATAATGTTTTTATGTTAGTTTCTCAGAAGAGTGTGTGTGATTTAAAAATTAGTGGATATGATTAGGGTGTAGAATACATTATAATTATTGTTCTTTATGATTCAGGAAATTTTGTTCATTTAAATTTTATAACATAAAACCATTAGTATTTTAAATATTTTAGTGAAATATTGTTAGGTCATCTAATGATTTTGTAGTGGGACAAATAATAAAAAAAACCTGTGATTTTATAGTTTTTGATTATTGGAGGCATTAATGTGTGATCTGGGGTTGATTTCAGGGATCAGAAACCCATTTTATGAATGAAATCCACTACATATAAATTTTTACACCACAACACATGTAGTTACATTATTATGAGGTTTATGTAAAGGTGGTCATATCGCAATTCTAAGAGATTCACTATTAAATAATACTCAAAGGGAGAGATCATTCCATAATGAAATAGGTTTCAGTATGTGGTCTTAGATCATGCCATAATGAGGTGAATATGTTTTTTTGAGTCCCTCTCTGGATGAGGGTGTTACTCCATGAGGGGGTGGTTCTTCTAAAAAGGATTTGGGGTTAATGGATTTAGTTTTTACCAGGAGTAGGGATTTAATTCCAAATTAGTGTAGCCATTCCACAAGGGAAACCCATATATGAGTGTTTCACCATGACCATTATAGTCACAACACAATGATTTTCATATAGTATTTAAAATTAAATTAAATTAAATTAAAAGGATTAAAGTGTAAACTAAATAAAGAATTAAATATTATATAACAACTTTCTATATCCATTCCCTGTGGGGTTTCTCCGTTCCTCAATCAGGATATCCTCTATTGATTGTATGAATTGGAAGATAATATTCTTATAGGATTACAACAAGTGATTCTACCTCTCCAATTCGAGATTTGTTCTATTATATCATTATTTTCCCATGTATCCTAGATTATTCACTATGTTGGGGTTTTTTGTTCTAGGTTTTTGATTTATATAAATTATAGAAGAATTAGCTAGATTTATTCAATGGGAAGGGATCTACTAAGATAGGGTATGAGGAACCTTATATTATCATTTGTATTTACATGTGTGTGATACATAATCTGAAATATGTGATGTATAAATTATTTGTTCAATTCCTAATTTAAATTCAAAAATTATTTCATTTTGATATTGTGAGACTTATACGGGATATGAGTAGTACAAGAGGAGGGATTTATCAATTTAATTATTAATGATGACCATTTTCTTGGTCTGTTTCATTATAAAACCATGAACATGGAATTAGAATTGGTGAAGTATGCTTGATACTTGACCTTATGAGCCTTGTATAGGGTCATATGCATTTCTTTGGTAATAAATAACTTGATTTTGTGGAAATCAAGGGGTGGGATGGACTAGTCATGATAATTCAAGTGTGTTAGTAGCTTGATAACATAAAAATTTATTTGATAATTAATTATTAATTATTTATTTTGTTTATAAGTGATAATCCACTAAATAAAATGAATTCTTCAGGAAATATCATCAACCCCGAGTTTTTTGGTGGTATCTCATCCACTTGAATTAAGATTGTGATTTTTCATTTAATATATGGATGATGAATTGTAGGTTTCTTATTCACCTAAAGTTAGATTGTTTTGGGACACCATCCACCCTTGATATGTCAGTTACATATCACCCCTAGATCAAGGTTGATGGTATATTGTCTACTTAGAGGGGATTTCAGTGTGGTTCAATGTACACTCAGAGACCTATATAGGTGTAATATCATCAACCTTAGGATTCATATGGGTCGTTACTAATAAACCTATGGGAGTTACATCATTGGTGCCTCATTCACCTCAAATATTGTATCAGTTATTTATCAACCACCTAAAATAAAATAACTATTCTAAGATATTCTCTTAGATTGTGACATTAGTGGTGCATTGTACACATGTGAGAGTTGCATTAGTGGTGAATTATCCACAAGGAGGCCATTTTTGATGGTGTATTATCTACATAGTGTAAGTGATACCTTATTAAATAGGTGATTGTTTAATCTACCTTGATTTTCGATTAGTGATAGGTCCTTCACCTAGATAGGTTTTTATTGTAATGAATCATTCAGATGTTGATACATGATAGTGATAAATCATTCACCAGAGTTGTGAGATGAGGTTTGATATATAATTTATCATTAGGTTGTGTTTTTGATATGGGTAGATCATACCATTATGATACCTAATGAATAAGGTAAAGTAAAATGTGGCATAGATACTGATAACTCCTTTGTGAGATGGATTATTTATTTATTTGTTTATTAGTATTTCGTATCAATCATGCACCTTTATTTTTTATAATTACTTTATACAATTTTTTCCATGAACTACTAACTTGTACTCTCACCCTACTGAAGGATCATGGTACCTAATTAGAATTTATCTTTTGTGTCCCAGATAAGGTGAATGGTTTTGAAATTAGGGATTGTTGTTCTCAGATGCAGATTCATAGTTAATAGATGGGATTGATACAAAAACTAGGATTGGTTTTGGGGTTCCACTTAACATTGGTTTACATTTGGACTCAGTTATACATAGTTAGACCGCATGGGATCCAGTTATAATTATATGAAATTTATGTAATGTACCATAGTTCATATTATTATAAAATAGTGGTTAATCATTAATTTCCACTAGAACATTATTGTAATGATTATTTTTATAATGGTAATATATTGAAGTGACTACTTATTTATATCTATTCAATTTTAATTTTTGTTTATCTATACTAGAGAGGATATTCACTTCCCATGATATATATATATATATTTATTTATTTAATTTTTACTAGTTGATAACCACTGGAATGTATGGATGTGTGATTGAGGTTGGTAATGACCTGATTTAGTTTTTGGTAGAGGTAAATCATGTTGTGTACATTTCATATATGTTTTTATTATTGTGAATTTTTAATTTTTATGTGTTTATTTTACATTTTAAACTTTTTATTTTAGTGAAATAAATAACAGATATATTAATAAATCATTGTTAAATACCCTGTATTGTAGTGATAGTAAATTGATTTCGGCACTTTATATTTTATCCCTTATTATTTATGCCATCCTCTTTAGATTAAGAAGTTCACATGAGGTCTCTTGGAGATTTATATTTGATAAAAAGATCTAAAAGGGGACATTAAAAATTTTATCAAAGAAGTATTAGTGATTTAGGATTAAGATACATGGGAGGTAAGATTTATAGTACACATTAAGTATTCCATTAATGTTCTTGAAAAATATGATTATGTTGGAATCTTGAGATACCATTGAATTTCGGGTTTTTAGGACAACCATCCCATGAGTGGGTTACAATATGTTACTTTTTTCCCAATTGATATTTATTTTATGATGAAATTATAGAATGAAATGAGGTATTTATTATATTATTATGATTTTTATTTAACTATAAATTAATAATTTATTATTCAATATTTATTTGAATAGTTATTTAGGGATATATAATTTTATAAAAATATTGTGTTTAATTCTTCTAATTTCTATTGTCTATATTACTATAGTTTGGATTGATTTATTTAGTAATTGAGTAATTAATGGGTGTTTTATTTGGATGTGTATTGATGAGGTAGTTATCACATGCTCAATAATAAATAATATTTTGATCCCTTGTAATATGTATTAAAAGTGGTATTCATGATTTCTACAATGTGGAGGGAGTTTTTAGTGTGATTTTATTATTTTTCTCCACTGTAATTTATAACGAAAACAATGATTAATTGTGTTTGTGTGATTTAACCTATGATATTTTTTTGAGTTTAGTATTATTGTGGTGGTACATCCTAGTATATTCCCTCACTTACCTATTAAATAATATTTTATAAAAATCAAACCACAATTTCTCACTTTAATTAGATGAGACCTCAAATAATCACCCTCACATGGTAATTTTTTCTAAAAAAATAAATTAATCACTTCAATCTATAATCTAACATATCCAAGTGACGAAATATCGTTGATCACTACTAGAAACAATCTCACTTCATACCTTCATATGGGAGATGATGTATGATTAGGGTGAATGTGTGTTATAACCAATGATAAGTAATAATGATTTAATTATAAATAAAAATGAAAATCTCTTATTGTTTAAGTAATAAAATAATTCATGAAAGGTTAAATAGTAAAAAATAAATTAAGATAAAAATTCATTAATACTATCAGAGAAATATCCTTATATGAACCACCATAGGTCTAGTTTTATATCATAATATAATTATAGAAATAAAATAAGAAATTAAAATATCAATCCATGAATAACTCGATCTTCATAGATAAACCAAACTCGCTTTAGAGTATATAGAATGTGGTTAGGGTATTTCATAGTTAGGTTCTCATATCTTCATCATATGGTTGGAATTAACATGTTCTTTTTTTCCTTTCTCACTTGATGTGTTCCCTAGATTCCTTTAAGATCATACAATGATTCAATATCGACAACCCATCTTGTTTTATCACTTCCACTTGTACAACTCAAAGGGTGTACAACCTCTAAATGTTAATTTCAAATATATTCTAAATTCAAAATGACTTCAAACCATATTTATGTTCCTCATTTATTTTATATTTTCTACATGGAATCATGGTAAACATCTAACCATTGTTGCATGAGAATAGAAAATGAAATTTATTTTTAGATTTATGATTATTAGTTTCTAAAATTCAATATTTTAAGAACCTCATTTTTAGAAATATGGAAAAGTCCAAAAATATTTCACATTCCAATACATTTGGAAAATTATATCATGTATATTCCTTATTGTAAATCAAAAAAAATATTACTAATTATGAATACTATATTGGTAAAAATATTCTACCATATTGTATTATTAAAATTTCATATGATCCGTTTCCTATGTAAAATTTTACTTAAGAAAAAATACGTTATATATCTCTTAATTCTTAAAAATATTACATATGAATATCAGCAGTTCTAAAATATCATAAACATCACAATTCAAGAATACTTCTAAGTGTTAAACATTATAAATCTTATATTTTTAAAAACTATCATATGAATTGTCACTACGTATTTTTACATACTAAAATATCATTCTAAAATCTCTGAATTATCAGAAAATATGTTATATATTTTTTTTGAGAAGAAAAATTTACTACAAGTGTAAAAAAACACTATATATCCCTATTGGTTTATCAGAAATATTATAAATATTACCTTTTCATCCAATTATTTTTCACCTATTAGTATTTTCAATCAAGAAAGTATATGTATCACCTTTTTAACATCCAAATATATTACATATTCACTTATTATAGGACATTAGTTTTCCAGTTTCTATTTATAATGTAAAATATATCTATTATAAATCACTTAAAACCATATAAAATTATAAATAACTGCAGTACATGTTCAAATTAGTATAAACTTTAAAAAGAAATTGAAAATTTGGATATTATACCTATTTATCCATTAATTATAGAATCT
The DNA here is from genome assembly GCA_963277665.1 of Viscum album. NCBI lineage: Eukaryota > Viridiplantae > Streptophyta > Magnoliopsida > Santalales > Viscaceae > Viscum > Viscum album. The sequence continues at coordinate 2,088,815,562 of OY728132.1, forward strand.
ATAGTATTTCAATATTTAAACAATTTATTCACAGTTAACATGAAATAAAGCTGAAAATACTATAAAATTACATTTTTTAATGTTTGTGTCTTGATTATGATTTCTTAAATATTGTTCTTATAAAACTGGAAAATTTTATTTATCATAAATATATTTTGATTTTGTAAATGTTTTCTCAAAATGATTAAAATGATAAATTTAAAACCATGGGCCATTGAATCATTGCATAGGGAATTGAAATCCTATAACAACACTAGGTGGTGAGTTGGGTGTAGATTTCTTGGGGTTCTAGAGAGGGGTGGTTTTGAATACTTGGATATAAAAAATATTGTAATGGATTTGTGAATTTGGGACTATTGGTGATACAATTCTATGGAATTTATTCGTCCATGTATTCAGGACACGATATCGTTCCCTATAATCATAGTTAAAAAGATGGATTATCATAGAATAAGAAATATATGGAATAGACCAATATGAGTTTCACAACATACAATTTTCAAAATTTAAAAATTCTATATTATTTGAAAATATTTAATAGTCGATGAATTTTAAGACAAAAAATTAAAACATAACTTATGGTTATATTTTCATAATTAATGAGATTAATTTTTCCTGGAATGAATTGAATTTATATTCTCCAAATTCAGTTGATTATAGTTTAGTAATTTAATATAAATGATTTATTTTTATATATGGTTCTATATTTGTTTTATGAAAATATTTATAAAATTCTATTTGGTAACTGTTTTGTTTGTCACATTTTTTTGTTGTAAAATATATGTTTTTGAGTGATAATTATTATAAAGGCATTTCAGAAGTAGATAATAAATTTTTATTTTTACATACTTGTGGAACTATATCTTTGGTTTGAATCAAATGGTTGTAAATCTAGGAAACAATGATTTTTTTGATTTGTGAATTTTAAATATAGGTGGGTTTGATTCGAAGTGATTGAAATTAAAATAAAACAATTGATTATAATGATTTATTACTAATTTATTATTTAATTTCTATATTGAAAGTATATGTATAATTATTTTCTCATGTGACATTATTTTTTAGGTATAAAATGAACTGATAAGTGTTTGGTTCTTATTTTGACTCATGGAATTATAATCAACATTATCATTTAAAAACATTTTAAAAAAATTATTTAAATTATAAATGACTAAAAATAATTTATTAATTTTACATAATTTTATAATTCTATTTTTAATGAAAGTATTGTATGGTATAACAAGGGGTGGTATTTAAAAAAGTAATTTTGAAATTGGATAAAAAAGTTTCTTAAAATATAAAACTCTACTGTATGGATTTTAATGTTGATTTTTTGAAAATATGGGTTTTATTTTTCTATAATAGATTGAAATAAATCATCATTTCGTTGAAATTAATTTAAAAAACTAATTAAAAATATTGATGATTTTATGGTGTTATTTTAATTTCAAAATGTTTTTTATAAATAATATATCTATTTTATATTTAATATATTTTGAAATAATTTTAGATATTATGATTTATTTATAGGCGTGAGTTAGCTCTTTTAGATTGCTGATTCCTTATGGAATAAAAATTATGAAATACTAATTTTAAATTTTAATTTCTATTTGGAGTGAGTTTGGTTAAACAAATTCCACAAGATTTTTAAAATTCAACGGGATCTGGCTAGTTTTATAGAAATATATTTCCCACATTATATTTTATGTATGTTTGGAATTGTGCAATATAGTGTGGTATGAAAAATAATTTTGGTTATTTATAATCTTTTATTGAATATATTTATCTTACATATAATTTTCTTATTTTAGAAATATGTTTTCTACAATACATAATTCAGAAATATTTGTTTTGAAATTATATTAAATTTAAAGAGATAAAAATGATATGGTTGTGTTAAATATTTTTATGGGGAAATTGTTTAGATGATGATTTTATAAATTATAAGGTTAAATTGAGTTTTAATGATTATAAAATAAATTTGATTTTTAATTCAAGCTTCCAGAAAGTATTATATTATTTTTTGAATATTATGAATTAATTGACTTTGTTATTTCTTTTATCTATATTTTATTCAATAATAGAATTAAATATTTTTGAAAAATTAAATTTTACAAAGTTGACTTTTTTTATTTTATAATTAATCATGGATATTTTATTTATTTAACATTAATATATTATATGAAAAGTTTTATTGTATGTGGTAAATGATATGTTATCTTTATATTTATTGCATCCTGGTTAGTTTTAGTTAAATGTTTAGTATATAGTTATTAGTAAATGGAAATATATACGTAATTAATGTTTTATTTAATAGAATATAAAAATAAAAGAATAATATTTTTTATTTTATATATATGTTAAGGAAGAGAATTATTAGAGTATAAATTTGATGCATGAGAAATAAAAATGTTTATATATATGTAAGTGAGTATATGAAGAACGTTCGAAATAACATTATGGTTTACAATATTTAGATAGTAAGTTTCACTATTTTTATTTAGTTATTTTTTTAATTTTCTTTTATTTATTTTTATTAAATTACTAAATTGTATTATATATAAATGGGATGATGAAACCATTTTTTAAATTTTTTGTAGTTATCTAAAATAATATTTCTTATTTATAGTGGATGGACAATTCATGTGTATAACGTATTATTTTATGATCATTATATTAAGGTTGGAGTTTAAATTAATTTTTATAATTAATAAAAATAATTTTTAAAGTTAAATGTTTAAATTAATGTAATTATTCTTTTTTGTTGTTATTGGAAGATAAAGGATATATTCAAAAATTTGATATGACACAATGTAATAATTTTCCAAAATATTTTTCCATTCTTATTTGAAAAAATAATTGAAATTATTTGAAATTTATTTTACCCTAAGTCTTTAAGATAACTATTTTTCTATGGAAATTTATTTTTTAATGTATTTATAATTTTTTTTATAAATTTATCAATATTGAAAGGATGAGAGGTATATCACCTTGTTATGTGGTTATAACATAGTATGAATCTATTTTTGGAATTCTTTTTGGAAAAGTATATATCTATTTGATGTTTTGACTTAGATAACATATTTTTATTAGGATTAAATAGAAGGTTATTTTTAATGAATTAATATTCTCGGTATATATAAAATTTAATTGATCCAATAGTTTAATATGATTAGTGATTTATCTAATTTTTAATCATTATATTATGACATTAAAATTCTATATATCTAGTTTTATTTATTGTTTTTATAGTTTAAAAATTTTTACATTTACTTATTCGGTATAACCCTTAGTAGTTATAAATATTTGAATAATATTTATCCATTAGTTAAAAATTCCATTTGAAGTGATGTGAGAATAATGTTATATTTACCATGTATGAATAATAATAGTTATTCATGTCCATTTTTCTATTTTTACATGATAATTTAGTATGGTAATTATATCAAATTTTTGTATTTTATATTATAATATTAGGTTTATAGGGAACACTATCCTAGTAGTTATTGGAATATAGAGAACTAATCTATGTCTATCTTGTTTATATTTCTCTATGAGTCATTTATGATTGGCATGTATCTAAGTTTTTCATATCTTGGGACGATGGTGTTTGGTAAATGGTCTGAAATGATGTCTTGAGTCATTGATTTATTTCATATTGAATTCTCTAAGAAGATTCTATGGTATGATAATATTTTTGTTTAAAAGTTTATGAAAAAAAATTTGTTCTAGTGAGTGAATTTATTTATATATTAGAAAATTTTATAGTTAATTTTCTATTTAAAAATATAATAAGAATTTATAAGATTATTGGGTAAGAGAACGAATCGAAAAGGGGTAGGGGTACTAGAGTTAGAGGTGAACCGATTAAATGGTGGTATGGAATTGAGATCCCAATGTCATCTATGTGGGTGGATAAGGGTTTTCACAATAAAAGGCCTTATATTGTTTCATACATTATACCCACTAGTGTACAATTTTTTTATTTTGAGGAAAATTATAAATTTTCTAAGATACTTCTTTTGTACGGTACGCCAAATGGTGTATAGTTTATAACTACAGATGTTGTTCAGCTGGGTGAATTTATTTATGTTTGGATTACTCTATTAATTAGTTGCATGTTTTGAAAGTAAATAGTAATTTTGAGGATTATAGGGCAGGATAGAGAATGGAAAATTGATAGGTGTTTGGGTGCTAATGGAGTAAATAATACATGGTGGCCTAATATTGGGCAACCAGTGTCCTCCAGGTTGATATACAGAAAATAGTATCACAACTACTAGGTATTCAATCATCCCACACCTGATTCTGTATATAGTATCTCTTTATTTTATTTATTATGGTGAAAATTTGAATTTTTTCTATTTTTAACGATTTATATGTGTTTTCCTTTGTTATTTTTTTTCAATATAACTTATGAACACTCATCTATTCCTTCTGTTCTATCCTATGATTTTGGGTTAACATAAATTTCTACCTTCAATCAAATCATTCACTTGATGAAGAAATTACACTCTAATAACGGGACAATTGAAAAGATACTATTTCTGCATTCAATTTTCAATTTTCATTTCATTTTAAAATAAATAAATTCCTCATAACAATTTTCATTCAATTTTCAACATCCTTAATAATTAGTGGCGATTCATCCTTTTATCCTTTAGTATATTCATTAATATAATAATTTTTCTATAAAAACATCCTTTATATCATATGTTTCATTTTCTAAGATGGTCGGGGCATGGTAATGGTAATTAATTTTCAAAAAAATTAACTTATGAAATAATCTTATTTAAAATATTTTTCTTTGATTTTTATGACTTAATTATAATGATCTTATAATTCCATGAAAAAAATATATTTTTATATTTTGGGGAGTTTTTTATTTATACATGTTATCATATTTTAATTGTCTATATCACTAAAAGAGGCCCTCAAAGAAATTAGTTACATGGGTAGAACCCCTGAAACATTTATATATAGGTTCTTTGGTGGTTTAAACTATATAAATAAATTTTTATATCATGTTATTCATTGTAAAATGTCTTAAATGGTTTTATAATTTGGTTATATGGTTCTTTTGGCTGTTTTATTTCAAATTCATTATATATAAAAGGTTATTTTACCTATTATAATGGATTTATATATGGTTATTTTTCATTATAGTGCATATGTCCATTTCAATATTGTGAACAATAATCGACGCAGGTATGGTTGGTTTCAATGATTGATTGGTTATCAAATGGAAATTCTCACATAAGGCTAATATATTTAATGTTTTAAATTTTATTTTTTGTATATGAATTTTAAAATGTGGTGGAAATATTAGTTTCTATAATTTGGTATAAATTCCATGAGTACTTACATTTTTGATAGATTTATAGGGGGTATATGATGGATGCATTCTCAGTGAGATGTATCACACCCTAAATATTTCCCTTAGGGTGTATATAGATGTTACTATCACTGTTACATGCAATGTATTGTTGTCAATTTTAGAAGATTTATGAGTACATGGATACATGTGGAGTGGGATACTTGGATATGGTGGTTATTTGTCTCCTCTATGTATGGATAATAGAGTTTTTGAATTATTATCCATCATTATTTCATAGTTAATTTTTATTTTTATGTTACATATATAATTGGTTTGTTTTTAGGTTTTGGTTTCTATGCAATTTCTCTCAGGTGTTTATCAATCTATGTCAGTGGAATCATTAACTATCCACTGTATGATTCCTGTCAACCTATAATATAACCCAATTAGGGTAAATCAAATCCCAGAATTAACATTTAATCAATCAAAATTTATACCAAACTATACTGATTGTGATGTATATATATGGACTTATGAAAATATTTGTTTGAAAAGAGGATATAAAACTAGTCATAACTATCATTATACTACCCATCTCAACCCATTATTGCTGAAAACACCTATAATTAATAATAAAACAATATTTTATAAGAAATCATCAAATTAAATATAATACTTGACCCCAAAAAACTCTTGTTTTTTTTATCGAGGCTAACTATGTGATTTAATGTGTATTTATTGAGTTTCGACCATTCTAATCCCCACACCTAACACATATTATAATATTTAAATTTAAAAACATGTATCTCATACCATTTTAAAATGACCTCCCAAATGTACCTAAGCCTAGATACCTAATATTTGGGTTAAATAACAACTTTTATATCTTTTTTATAAGAATAAATAAATAACTTTATACTAGGTTTTACTGACCTGGAACATTTTTTATTTTTCCCATGAACAGAACCTAATTTTTTATTTTGATAAATTTTGATAAATTCTGATGAAATAGTTCTATTCACTTATGTTATGGAACACATTGAATATTCACTTAACATTGTAGGCTGTGATAATTTTCTTCATCAAAATATGGTTACATGATTCCAATTATATTACAAGTGACGTGTAGAACTGAAAATTTATAAATTTTTTATTTAAAATAGTGTCTATTAATTAGACCGAGGAATCATGGATTGAATGATACATTAATTCATTACATTGAGTTCCTATGAATCACATCACTACATTTTATACGTTAGGATTTAATTTGTGGTGTGTTTGCAAAGTGTTTCCATTATGTGATGAATATTTATAAAATATATTAGTTTTTTCCTTTATAACAATTTAAACCTCGATCACCTTCATTGATGATATTACTGTGCGGAATCATCTACTTTAATGTTTTTTTTCATTGAATTCCAGTTAACATGGAATTTCTTCTAATTATAGAGGTTGTAAAGGAGGATGGGGATATATATAGTTGTTATCAAAATTCTGTTAATGATGTTTCAGGTGTGGAACATGTCCCTTTTTATAGGCTATGTTGAAAAAGTTATTTTCCAAAAACATTGATACCTTGAATTCGGTAATTGAATCATTTTACATCATTTTACTAAATGGGAATAATTATGTTATTTTAAATGTTTTGTTAACAAATATCCTATTTGGATTATTTTTATAATAATATAATAATTCATGAATTTTTTTACATGGTTCCTATTATCCATTTGGTTTGTTCATTTTATATCTGTTAAGTTATATAAAATTTAGTAGTATATATTTCGTTGTATATTTTTTTAGCTTTGATACAATAATTAATTTTATATTATATCTTCTAAAAGATTAACTTTTTGTGTGTGATATAAATATATATTGGGTTTATTGATATAATTCCCTAAACCTCTTGAAGTGCCCATACATTTACCTATTTAGGATAACATTTCGTACCACTAAACTGAGTTATTGTAAGGCAATTAATGGATTATATGATTTCTAGAGTATAAAAATGAGTACTAAGAGATACAAAATAAGTATTAGGGAATATTTTTCCTTAAAAATCAATGAATAATATCAATATAGAACGAAAATGAAACTTTTATTTAAAAAATATGAACATCAATTTTCTTAAATAACTTGTGTTGTTAACAAAGTGAACTAGAAAATAAATGGATAAATATTTTAAAGGACATAAATAAAATAAAATAAGTTGAATTTCACTTTTCTCCCCATGTATAATTTAACTCTTATAATGAAATATTATTGATCATCACCATGTACCTCCATGAATATGAATCATAGGGTTCAACACTAATGAATAAATAATATTTTCCATTTTATGAATAAATATTAAATACATCTACATGATCATCAATATGTGAGGTTAAGGGGTTGTAATAAAATACTCAGTATGTTTTTCCTAAATGACCCTAATGCATTTCCATGTAAGATAATCTCAAACAATGTAACCATGGTAAAAAAATAATCTTCGAAATAAAAATAGCTTATCAAGATATTTACAAAATATAATAATCTAGTTAAATATCTCATATAATATTTTTCCCAAAAATAAGGGTGAACATACAAGATTTACCAAGTCATTAAATTTGGTAGATATCCATATGTATTTAATAAGTCATGGAAAATATGAATCAATATTCCTAATAATACCTACACATTGTCACAATGTTTAAATTCTATAGATCATCATCCATTTGAGAGTTTCACAAGGAAATAATCCCACATCGACCCAAATCACAGAAAATAGATCCTTCCATCTAAATCAAATTTCAACAATTTTGATTGTTACTCATCCCTTCGATCCATTATTGACACTTCCTAGTTATTTTTCCTACCCAAATTCATTAATTTACCTAAAACAATCTTTTTTTGAAATAGTATTTCAAATCAATCCCATAAAAACTTATTATATTAAATCTAAGAAACCTTTTAGATATAAAACTAACTTTTTTATAAAAAAGACTCAATTTAAACTATGTATTATGTTTTTTTATAAATAAATCACATGATAAATTTAAAAATTATTGAAATTTCCAATCTTCATTAAATAAAGTTTACACAATTATTTGATAAAAAAAATATAAATCAAGAAATCAAATATATTATCAATCATATGTTGAAGAATCATAGTCACCTAGGGAATTAATTGTTTCAACCTACCATATATAATGAAATCCATAAATTCCAAAAATCCCAATGATCATATGTCAAAGGTTATAATTTGATCAATTAAAACCAAATATAAAAAATTATTGTCATGAATGTTAAGGTGCCTATGTTAGTTAGAATATCACTGAGATTGGGGTCTATCAATGGTGTATGTTTTAATAAATTATTTGAAATTAAACATCTATTGATAATTTAAGTCTTGTTCCTCTAAGGATAACTTCTCCCCAACCTTGATTTAGGTATTAAAGTAAATAATAGATTTTAAATAAGGTTTTTACAAGGTTCTACCTCAATATGAGATCCTAATCTATTCTAAGTTCATGTTGAGTTTAAGGACCATTATTATCACAAATATAACGACGATTATAGAAAAATTGTGGTGTATATCTATGAATATTGTTAGGATGTATATGGATAGTACAATTTAATGGTAAGGGGCATACATGAAATTACAAAACAAGAAAAACAGAAATGTTTGGAAATTTTTACTCAGGTTCTGCCTATTTTCTAATTATTTTGGGGTTCTTAGTTTAATTGGATTTATATTACATCTAATGATGTTTTAGAGTTTATTATATGATCTTCTTCTGAAATTTATTCAAATTATATGAAAATATAGTGAAATAACTATAGTTTGACCATCCTATCATGCATTAATAATGAAAAAATTATACTTAAGAGAATACACACACAATGTTTTCTTCTTCCTCTATTGCATAAAGAGCATGATTGATCAACCTAGTAATATAGGTCAATGAAATTTTTACTCTTCTCTATCTTCATTATAATAATTATTAAATGTAGTGGAGTAGTGACTCTTTCATTCAAATTTGAATAAAATTTATTATATAATTTAACAATTTAATATTGAAATTTAATAGAGAATAATATTTCTATAAATTTTAATGGGAACATACCAATATTTTTTGTATGTATATATTTTTTTTTTGAAAAATTACAAAACCATTTAGGAATTAATAAATTAAAATTTATAATTAAAAATATCTATTAATTTTACCCAAATATCTTCACCATGATTCATAATTGAATTCATTACAATTTAAGTCCATGATGACCTATTTTGACTATTTCCATTATATTTTTATATAATTTAAATATAGTGAAACATCTTCAGAAATAATTGGAATTATCATAGATTTTAAAGGTCTTTATAATTAAAAAAAAGTATCAAAATCATATATAGTATCTAAAATTATTATACCCTTTATCAATGTCTTATGTGATAAAATGAAGTCATAGAGACAAAAAATTCATCCATATAGAAAATTAATATTTTATTTTTTACCATATCTTACATAACCAAAACGTCTTATGGAAATTACAAAGTCTTACGAGATATTTGATTTGGAAAACTGGGATGTATGATGTGTAGAGAAAAATTCTATGTTCTAAATCAATGTTTTACAGTACAGAATAATGTCTTATAAAATCTATGAAAATGTACTTTGATCTGTTACATTGAAAAGTTCATATTCAATTATAATATTACATGACTCTTAATAAAATTATTATGTGTACACATAGTATTTCGACCAACATAGGAAGTATTATGTAATTCCCATGAAATTTTTATCTTTAGCTCTTAAATAAAAATACATGACTTCATTAAAATTATCCGTTAACTTATGCCATTAATTTTTTGTCATATCCAAACCACTGAAAAAACATCAAATATAATTTCAGTCTTTTAATCTCATGTTTGAAAATAAAGACACCATAGTCAATAATTTCAAGGTCACTTCAATATACCCCTTTAGATTTGTTTTCCACATCATGTAAGTCTGTCTTAAAACTCAATATCATAATAAAGAGACACCGAACCAAATAAAGTTTCATGTGACAAACATCATAACACCACAATACATGTTACATTTGTGTTTTTGAGATAACTGCATATATTTGTGAGAGATTCTTTTTGGCAAATTTATAAGGTGCTCTCACCACCAAAAAGGGAACACACATTTAAATTTTTATTCGGTTATAGTCATTGATGGTGGTGGCATGGTATCATGATTAATTCCTGATGGGGAACCCATATAGTCTACAAGGAGTTACTTTAGATGAGGATAACACTGTTTTCCAAAACTGTGCATGGATTTTTGGATTTGGATGTTTGAGACGGTATGGTGCTACCATCAGTACCAGGCCCATGCATTTTTTCATGGGACACCTAGCTAAGAATCCATAATCTGGTGGAGGCGTGCCTTATCAAAATTGATGCTGTGAAGGGGTACTTTTATTTAGTCTTGTTTTGGGTTATAACCCTTTAGATTTTTTTATTTTTTTAACGTCTCCATGTCCCTGATGTCTTGGTTTTTATCCCTTGACCCTTAAAAACGGGATTATACAAAATCTATGAAAATTTTGACCTTTGGGCCATTCATCAGTACCTCTAAACATGAGATTTTAAATCCTTTTCTCCCCATTTGATAAAAACTCCATTGATTGTTTTGGATATCCTTACAAATGTCCCTTAAGAGAGAGGAAAGTGGTGAAATTTAATTTTCATCTTGAGTGTATTACATTTTTATTTGGGAATTTCTTTGGAGAAAATATTTGAAATATAGTCTCAAAGAGGAATGAATTTTAGTTTCATAATACCATTTGACACCCTCTATTTTATTAAGTGAAACATGATTTCAATGTTCTTGGATCTAGAGTGTTTAATATTCCTTTTAGAATGATAAATAGATCTTTCATTATAACATAATATATTCAATGGACTTTTATTATTCTCCCTCAAATCATTAGTTTTCTCTTTCATCCATAAGATATGTATGTAAACAATTATAACAACCAAATGTTTAGTTTCTATGGTGGTTAAAGAAACTAATCTTTTCTAATTATAGTGCTAGATCAAACAAATTATTCATAATAGAAATTATCATCCCAAGGTAATTTTTTGACTATCATAATCACTTATCGAATCATCATCATTGAATTTAGATATATTTAGGAATTACCCTTTATTCAGGATCATTAAAAAGGATAATATGACTTTTATTTTTTATGAATATATTAGATGGTATTTAGAGTAATTACATAGAATCATATTGATACCTATAACATAAACATATTACAAACACATCTCCAATTCTATAAGTTGTGAGATAGTGTAGACCACTGACTAGTTTTCTAAACTCTTTATAATTTTCAATTTCACCTATAGTATTATTAGATACATTTAAACTAAATTATATATATGTAGACACTTAATTCAATTCCTTCATATCAAACCTCTTCAATAATTATTTATGTTTTTTTTATTGTCCATACCTCACTTGTAATCCCAAGATGCATGTTGGCTCCAAGGCAAATATATCTCAAACTGTTTCTTCATATATTTTGAAAACACCTAGCGTGGGCTCTATTTAACTCATGAAAAGATAATATATTTAACATAATAATTACAATGATATTACCTACTTTTGATACCAATCAAAACAAATTTAAGTCAACTTTTTTCAATTTATGAACTCATGGATTTCAAGAATTCTTATAGCCTTAAATACTAGACTCTTGGTTCATAATTTAAATCATATTGCAGCACTATTTATTATCTCACCATTGAGCCATAAGTATCAACGAATAAAAAATAAGGATACTCAATATTCAACCATTTTTCAATATCACTTCTGAAGAATAAAAATTTAGAAATAATTTCTTATATTTTATACTTAGATTGATCTATAATACCACGGAACATTATGTTAGAATCTAATATTGCAATAGGATAAAGGGTTTTTTTAAAATCATTCCCATTAACATTATAACACCATTTGTAAACAAATCTAGGATTATTACTTATGGCATATCATTTTTTATTTAATGTTTTCTTAAATAATCACTTTGTCCTAATAAAATTCATGTTACTATGAATCGGAACATTTTCCTAAGTGTAATTATTATATATTTTATATAATAACTAATTCATGGATCTAACCCAAACCTCATTATTGATAGCCTAATCTATATATTATGGATCCATTTGAGATATTGAATCTGTTCAATTGTCACATAATAGATTTATTCTAGTTTTAATGGAGTATACTAACATTCAATGAAATTTTTTTCTCCACATGTTTTTTCAACTATTGTTACTTATTTTTTTCATTTACAGTAGCATCTGCCTCATCAATATTTTGATTACAAATAATATTTACAATTTTTGGGTTAATATCAATATGTTTTTCATCGTATTTTATATAATTCTATTTAATATATTTAATATTTTATTTAAAATATTATTTATTTTGACCAATGAAATGTGAAATATTCCAAATTATTTTTATATCATTGTAGTAAAAAATATTAGGAGGAAATATGTTCTACCATATAAATCCATTTATACTAGATATGTATCTAATTACGATAACCTTCTTATACCTCTCATAAAATTTACCCAACATAACTTTTTAAATATTTATAATTCATAGACTACCAAACACACTAAATTAGTCCTTTATAGGATTTATTTCATTCCAAAACTCCAAGAAGTCATGTCAAAGTTGAACCCCGACATAAACATGTTTTAGATATGATTTTCTATGAAAATATATTTCTTCCAATAAAATTTTGATATATTATATTTTTTCCACATATTCCTTCCTATTTTTATCAAATGTATATCCTTCCATTCATATACTCTATTTTTATGAGGTGTGTAAGGAGGTATATTTAATACGATTATTTTCAACAAAAAAATAAAATAATATACTTATAAACTTATTCCCACTATTAGATATGAATATCATGAATTATACTCCAAAATCGTTCTCAACTATACTTATGAAGCATTTAGACATATAAATTTACTCAAATTTAGGTTTAATAAAAATCATATTTTTATTCTGCTAAAGACATCTGAAAATGTGATTAAATAAATATCACCTTGAGTGGACTTGGGTCACATGGGTCTTTAAAAAAATAAATGTATCCACACAAGGGGCTTGGTGGAATAAATTTCCATCCATTTTTTACTTCTCAGAGTGACTTAATTTTTTTGGAATGTCTCATATATTTCTTCCCTTTTGATATGATTTAGGGAAAGTCTCTCACCATATATCACTTTAAAATGTAAATAAAAACACAAGAAAATGATGAACCAAATTTCTAAGCAATTATTTTTTTCACATCTTTTAAAACCATGTAACATGAATTATTTGAATTTAAAAATTGAAATAAGTTACCACAATTTCGTTCACTTTTTATAATTATATTTTTATACTTCATCAGATTAATGATGAAAATTTACACCTAGAAATAATGTTATTCAAATCATCATACAACTGAATTACAATCAATTTTTTTTATTCCAATCAAAAAATAAAACATCCATTTATTTCAGTTTTTGGGATTCAATATTAGTTATTCTAATACCATTAATTTTTGGAGAAATTTCCTTGGTAAAAATTATTGTACCACCATAATGTTATTAAGTATTATTTATAACTTTGTATCTCATATTATGTGTGATGATCATCCACTTTCAAGAATCCATTTCCACCTTATCATTCTTAACTTTAGGAACACCTCAACAATGAGGGACTTGTCAACACTTATTTTTCATGGAATATTTTTCCATTTAGAAATCTATTTACGTTGATCTCATACCATGATAATGAATTCATATACACAATAACATTATAGTCACTTATTCCAATGATCTCCTCTAGAAAATATAACCTGTTTTTGATAGCCATCACACATGAGTCAACCTCCACTATTTGTTTTCACAATGGTTTGTTACATCTATCTCCTAAATAAATACCTGTAAATTTATACCTTATCAGATTCTAATTAAGGAATATATTATACTGTAAGAAATATTAATTGTGTATAAACAAACCACATCACAGATAGTATCAACTGAATCCAGTTCTTCTATAAAACTATTGAGTCTGTTAAATAAACTATGTTTGGTATATTTGAACATATTTAGACTTCTTATTCATGGGTTTTATAGAATTTATATTCCTTTAACTATTATATACTCCCTCAGCTACAGATGAAATATTATAAGGGGTTTTATCATAAAGGGTTTGGAATTTCATTCTATTAGAACTTATATTATTAGTTGTAATTAATTTTACATTTTTTGATATAATAAATATAGTTTTTACTAGATTTTGGTTATAAAATATTTTAGCAGATTTAGATGACTCGACCTTTACATACACATCCTTACCATTATTCGATTTTCTTTTTCTTGGGGTATTTTAATCTTTAAGACACCTTGACTAATTAATTTTATGTTTTTTTTCATCAATATATTTATAAAACTCATCCATAATTCTCTCTTATTGGATACATTTCACATTGAGAATATTTATTTCTATTATATGATTATAATTATTGATATGAATCTCATCCAAAAATTTATTTAACTTATTGAACTAGTTTTATCACTACTATAATTCCATTTCATGTTGACTGTTTCTATATAAACTGGAATCAAGATTAATTCATAACATATGTTCCAAATAAGATTCCACTCCTCAATCTTCTCTACTTCTTGAGTTTTTACCTCTCTTTTCATCAATTTCAATCAAGTATAAATTTATTTTGATTCAAATCATAAAAAATAATAACATGAAAAATCATTATTTAGTAAGATTCTTTTCATTATTTTCTATAATATGATTCTTACTACATCAAATATATTGTATGATTTGAATGATATACTATTATATATTTATTGATTCTTGTATTAATTTTATTCCTAATATTTCTTAACACTTGGAAACTCAAATTTAATATTCCAAACTCCTCCACTCATAAAAATGTTTTGTGGGAGTTCCTCATTATAATTCCCTTTAACTATACGGATATATTTATAGAGAGAAGGTGTACCTTTTTTTTTTGTTTTTAAACACTCTCATTATCATGTTCTTTATCAATAGAGGTCCCAATATATTCTTCCTTGATCATTTGTTTTTACATGTTTTTAAATACATCACTTATTTTGAAATCTTTTTAAAAATGTTTAATTTTCACATTAAATAATTAAGGAGTGTATTTTGAAGTTCATCTATGGAAAAGTATTCTCAATATTCTTTGGATGAAACATTTAGATAAATTCTATTTAGAAAATTTATTATTATGTTTTTTAAAACTATATATTATTCTAGATTATCAAAAAAATTGTATGATATGATGACTAATCTCATCTACCCTAGTAAAATATTCATCAATACTTTTAACTTTTACAATCTTTATATCTTTATATTTGATCCTCTAGATCAGAATTTTGGCTTATTTGACCTTACAAATTGTAACATCATGGTTTATATTATTCAATCTATTAATGTTTTATAAGTTTTTCATCATGTTCAAATTTAATGTGAGACAGTATGAGAGTTTTCTGCAAGGATTTCACTAGGATATGATTGTAGAGAAAGTTCACACACTGAAATTTATTCGCTATATGAACCTATTCCTCAAATTAATCCATGTGTTGAGATCATGATGTGAAAATGACCTAATTTATAAATTACATTAATGACTTGAACTCTTTATAATAAATTTGTTAACAAAGGTGATATATTTTTTGGTGTATTTTTAGTTAAGGACATTCATGTTTTAAATCTATGAATCACAACATGAATGTGTTTGGCCCATCAAGTTTTTCCATGAATGAAACGCATATATCCTTTTATTTTATTTCTCCCTTCCTTTATTGAACCCTAGTTACCTCCCAGTCACTTTTTTGTTGTTTCCTCTCTTATGAGTTCTTCCATTTGGTGATTGATCTCAATATTGGTCAGTTGCTTCTCTTTTAGCATGTGTATTTGTTTTCTATTCATCAGTTTTACAAAAGTGTTGGGATAAATTTTGTAGATTTTTTATAATGTGATATATTTTAATCTCTCATTTATAGATCCATTATTAGATAATCATACAAATTCTAGTTATAGTGTTGATTTTGGTGTTGTATTAGAGTTTCTTACCAGCCTCCATTCATTAATATTGAGTTTCCTTTCCGATCTTAGTCTGTGAGGATCATGATATCGGTAGTACACACACCGAGTTTGAGGTATGAGGTTCAGTTAGTAGCCAATATTTGATAAACCATAATTTTACATTATTTTTTTATTTTTATTAAATATTTTTCATGATACCAAATCGATTGATTTGCGTGTGTAAAGGGGGTTTTTGATGAATAATGGGTTGCCCATAATTTGTTTAAAATAAATGGGATTTTCAATGTATTTTGAAATGTATTGAGAAATGGGGCTTCAATGAATATATTTGATGGAAAATGGGTGTATGAAATATTATTTTTGAAATGTGATTATCAGTTTAAAATGGATTGATAAATGCAAAAAATGGGGTCCTTGGGTACTTAGGTGGAGGTTATAATTTTAGGGATCATCATTTGGTATTATATGGGGTTCACTTTATAGGTAATTATTTCATTACTAGATCAATATGAAGTTATTTCTAGGACATGATTGCCATGGCAGGAGGGTTCAATTTCTATGGTGTTCCTCTATTCCCTAGATCTTGGTGCATGGGTTATAGGGAATTGTAGATCAAACTAGTCATTATTGATGTGCAAGTGACCTGACTTTCATAACCATAAGTTATCCTAGGAGTAGTCTGACATATTTTTTGGATTTATAATATTTTTTCTATAATATACCTATTTTTATAAATGTATCCAATTTTTAGAAACTATGATTTGAAACCAAATTACATGGATTTTCTTTGGAAATGTGGAAATGAGGAAATTTGTTTCCATTATTTTGATATAATTTTTTAATTACTTATCTAACCATGTTATCTTAAATAATTTGTAGTATTTTAAATATTTTTTAGATAATTAAAATAGAAACTAGGGTGTGATCCTACTTATCCTATTAGATCATATCCAACACATTCCTATAGGAACGTGTAGAACTTGTATTGTATTTTGATGAAGGAAAGGGAAAGGATTCAAAGAGAGGATGTGAGGTTTAGGTAAGATTTGTATAGGTATATAGTCCTAAGACAGTGGGTCATTTCCCATATATCACATGGATATGTTATTTTCTATCTAAGGTTGTACTATTTGGTTATTGAGCATGTACCTTGGAGTTTTTATCACTATTTTTGAGTAGTTTGCTACCACTATTTTTATTTTATTATGACATGTGTTTTTATAGTTACAAAAAATGTTATATCTATATATGTATTGTATCTTACTTTTTATTGGGTTAAATAACTTCCTTCAATTTTTGGTTCGATTATTTGGTGTTATTCTAAATCTCATGGGGATTATAAATATATTTGTAGTAATTAAAAAATTAGTTCACTTGTCATTTTTGAAGGGTATACAATGTTGTTTCCTTAAATTGACATCAGAGGTGTTCTATCCTAAAATTTCTTTCGACCACCGTTTACTAGAGTATCCTTTAAACGTGACCATAGGGTGTCTCTGGATTTCAAGAAAGGCAGCTTGTCTAAGAAAGAAGGTTCCAGGAAAATCACGCTGGATGATGTGAGGTTGGACTACGATGGTGATTTCATTAGGTGTTTAAATCCAACATCTGAATGGGGAACGACCACTGTGGAGGGGATTTCATGCGCTGGTGGAGATGAAAGGTATGGTAACTATGATTTTTAGTTTTTTTGACTGCTTGTGTGTCTTTTTGTTTGTTCATCTTTGGAGGGGACTAGTTTGTGATTTTTGGGTTTGTTGTGACTTTGGGTTTCTCACTTTTCCTAAAAGTGTTTAAAATAATAAAAACGTACTCTATTGTATCCTATTTTGGGGGTTTTTATATTAATATCAATTTATGATTTTATTTATCACATTTAAATTTATATTTTACTATTGTTTGGTCATTTATTCTACTTTTGGTATGTAAAAACATTCTTTTATGCCATCTCCCATTTGTTCCATAAGAAGGTGAAGTGAGTGATTAGCCTAAAGGGAATCCTAATTTAGATCAGAATATTTTAAAGGATTCTATATGGAATGTTCTTTATGTGGAGAAAAATATATTGAGAGTTGAAAACCTAGTTGTTGAGTTGAAACTTGGAGGAGGAGGAGATATGGAATGATCCTGAGAGTTCTTATGCTATAATACCAACCCATTGGGGTTGTGAATTAACATTAAGGGGAATTGAACTAGAATGAAAATAATGATCTACTCTTTAAATTCCATGATACACATGAGTTTATTATATTTAACTATAGAATGTTCAGGCTAAAGGGACAGAATAGTCTTTGGTGGGATTCTATAGTTCAAGAAAATAAGCACATAAGCCTGAATTTCGATGGGTTCCAAGAAAATATTCTTTTAATTATATTTCCTAGAGAATCTAAGGATATAATAATCTTTAGAGTTCCTCTATTTGTAGTAGGATCATAATTCAGTGTTAGAGTTACTAGCAATTTTTCAGTTTTTTTCTTTTTTATCTAGAGCTGGTAATGAATATCATCTTAGGGCCTATAAATAATTGTATCGTTTGTGTATTGATATCAAATCATAGGTATATATATTTGGAAACATTCAACGAATATAGTTATAGTTGATAGGGATATAATAATGTAAATGAATATAATGAGAAATTTTGTCATCTATATCTCTTATATTACACCAACCATAAATTTAATTGGTGCGTAGAGGGTGATGTGTTTGTGGATCGATTATCATAATGTTGTCGGAGGTAGTTATTTATTTGAAAATCTATTCACTCCATCAGAAATAGATAGTAGTGTGACCCTGTCATAATATCAGTGTGACATGGTATGGAACACCTAATATATTATTCCCTGACCTATATAGATATGTATTTATGGTGGATTCTAAGTCCATCTCAAAATGTTCTACTCGGATATTCCTATTCCCAATTATTGTCATCTATCTTCAACTCCTAGGGTCACTGTGGTGTATTTTGATGCTTCAATTTCAATAGAGATCTATCCATATGCCTTAGGGGTCAATCACATTCATGAAATGGATGGGTTTTTTGGCAGAATCTGGCATGAGTCCAATGAGAGTGAGAGGTGCCACAATTATTGAATCTTATATAGTACCTACTCTATATTATATAGGTTATATTCCTTTAATTATATATAACCATTTTATTATATTCTAAAATTTAAAATGGATCTTATGTCATTTTTCATAGAGAACGTGTAACCTCACAAAAAGGTGAAGGAGTATGAGTCTTTTTTTAATGTGTTATTTATTTATAGCTGATGTGAAATTTGTATGATACTTCATAGATATGGAACTAGATCTTTTCAATTTAATAATTAGGTTGGATTGGAATGCTTCTCATTATAATGAGATTAATTGTTATCAATAGTGTTTTTCATTAACTATTGTCGATGGGTGGTATCATGTGTTTTAGGGTGAGTGGGATCCGTGGTCAGCCATTAATGAAAGTCGCACACACAATATAAGAGTCTATTGTCAATTAATGAATAAAAAATTGATAATGTTCCTTCTATTTTTGACCTTCCTTAGGTTGTTTAATACATCCATGTTGTTTTCCAATAAGAAATCACCAATATTCCACAATATAAGTTTTTAGAGTTTACCATTGATATAATTCAAGGAATATAGTTGATCTCAATACCCTCTAATAATATGTAACACAGTAAGATGAAAGAGATCAGGATATAGTTTTTTGAATTTATGGAGAAAGGTTTTGTTCACCCTACCGATTCTCCATGTACATACCCGTTGATATTTTCCATGAAAGATGATGGTTCACTTTATTTGTGTGTGTACTATCTGAAGTTGAACTGAGCTATGGTGAAGTATAAGTACCATTTTCCCATGTGGATGAATTTTTTGATCTGTTAAATATGGGGGAGTGGTTTTTGAAAATGGATCTTTAATTAGCTTATCAATAGATTAGGGTACGAGAGTCTCATATTTTGAATACCTATTTTATGAGGAGGTATACCATTAAAAATATACAATGTTTCATTGTATTTTAACTAATGCTGCTAAAATTTTTATGTATTTTTTGAATAAGATATACCATCAATATCTAAATACATTTTTTGTTGTATTTTTAGGTGATATCTTGGTTTATTAATACTATGAAATTGAGTATGAACACCATCTAGACCTAGTTTTTGAGATCCTGGGGAATCATTGAATTTATAAAAATATATTTTAATGTAATTTATGGATCCATGAATTAATGTTCTTAGGGAATTTTATTTCTGAACATGGACTTTCAGTCAATCTTGATAAGGTGACAGTTGTCTTCTCATGGGGAGAACCGTCGAATAATTTCAAGATATGAAGTTTCCTTATTCTAGGTAGATATTATTAGTTGTTTCTCAATTATTACAATAAGCTGGTATCAAATTTGACATCTCATTCAAATAAAATATAAAAATTAACACGGGACATTAAATTATGTGTTATATTGATGATTTGAAATGATTTCTAGAATTAATATCTATTTTTAGGTCACCTAATCACTATAATAGGTATGTGGTATACTTTGATACAATTCATGTTGGTATGGGTTGAGTTATTATGTAGGATCACAATTTTGTGGCCTATGGATATCTTCATTTTTAGTGACATGAGAAAAACAACCCCATTCAATATTTCAAGATCACTGTAGTTATACATGTACTAAAATGTTGTTGGAATTATATTCATCTAGAGAGGTTCATAGTCATTTTTGACTATTAGAGACTTCTCAATATCTTTTCTCAGAAGTAATATAATTGTATAACAAGAATTTGGGTGGAATACCTCCATATATTTGACATTAATATCCCCTATACCATAGGGAAGGGGAATGAAATTTTTAGTTCACTTAGTATAAATGTTCCACCATAAGCTATTTATCAATCTAAGGAAAAGTGGAAAATTATGGGGTTATTCACTCAGTTGCACCTAGATACATAAGGGTGTTTCGGTTATGGTTATGACCAATTTTTAGTTATCAACATCTCTCCTTGAGTCTATTATATAGGTTCAAAACTAGGATAACATGATTATAGGAATCGTGGAAACCATATATTATGGTAGAACCATTTCATGTTAGTCTCTCTCTTTTGATAATATTTTCTAAATTGGGGATCATTTTTTAAGCCTTCATCTATAGGGAATTCAGTTTTATATTTCTATCAAATTTCAACATGGTTCATTAATCCTAGACTTTGAATATGTATTATAAAATTAGATCGGATTTATTAAGTCCAAGTATGCATCATGAAATTTTATATTATGCCTCCCATTATTACAGTCACTATAAAATAAATATAGATTACATGGTGTCTCAGGATTTCTCCATCCTTTTACAAGGCCATTTTTTAAATGGAATGTGTTTTACATGAATTTTATATTTAATTACCATGAAACTTATAATGAAATAATTCCATTTTGTGGTGATTGATTATTTGAAGAAATCAACTCATTTTATTCCAATTCAGGAAACCACCAAATTTGATGATCTAGGTATGTTGTATATGGGGGAGATATTGAAGTTTCATAGTGTTACCTTTACAATTATCATTGATAGGGATACTATGATATGTTTATGATTTTAAAAGTCCCCAAGAGGTTATGTTAACTTTGTTCATATTGAGTTCAACATACTATCCACAAATGGACGATTAAAAGGAACATGTTATTGAGATCTCAATGGATATCTGCCATTCCAAAATATTAGATTTTGGTGGATAATGAGACAACCATATGGGATTGGTCATGTTCAATTATATAAAAAAAAATTTCTATCATCAATCAGAATGGATCCCTTCAAATATTTTTAAGGTCTCCCTTTCAGGTCATCACTTTTTTGGGAATATGTGGTTGGGGCCACTCTTATGGTACTAAATATAGTTTAAGTAGAATCAATGAAAATTTAGCATATAAATCTAATTTGGGTTACATATTAAAGTCTAAATAAATCATATACATATAATTAACATAATTATTTGGTTTTTTATATTAGTGAATTGGTTTTCTTGAAATATTTTCTCCAATTGGGTCACTATCAGCTTGTGATATAATGAAATATGGCTTCAAGATATATTGGGACATTTTAGATTCCTAAGAACAGTTAATATATTGATTATCGATTGACATTACTAGTTTAATTAAAAGTAATTATTGATGTTTTCCACATATATTAGATCATAATGTACCATCATGATCCATCTCATGCTCTAGGTTGGGAGGAGATTGAGTTGGAGTCATATGGTTTTGTTGTGGAGAAACTAATAGGGATCATTGATAATCATATGAAAGTCATTCATTGGATGTTTATATATTTGGTGAAAGTGTTTTGGAATCATGTATCATATTATGATGATATATGGGAACATGAATCATTGGTTAGGGAGTAGTGTCTTCACCTCTTCCCAAAGAACCATTCCTCCATGTGACTTATTGGGGAAAAGAAGTCTTATGGTGTGTAGAACTATAATATACTAGTTAAAGGTTAAGTCTGTTCTAAATTTATATATAAGTTTATATGGGTTCAAATGGAAATGTAGGTAGTCGGAGAGTTTTAAATAGGTATTCGATTGGGTGGTGGTTATATAACATATTTATTCTCTGAAAATTATTCAGGATGTGAACTTTTTTCTAAGATGATTCCATGAGTCAGGATCATAATGGAAAAATGGTTTAATCTATGAATTCCATTCATGATGTGAATTAATTTTACATGTTTTATTAATAATGGAAATTCCTTTTTTTAAAAACATTAACCCCATTATATTGAAGTCTTGAACATGTGATTCACAATTTGGATATGTTCGGCCCCACCGGATTCATCATGTTGCACATCCGTATGTCATTGTTTTAAGATTCTTCATCCCTACCTAAAACCCATGAAATCTACAAGGAACTTTTCTATGGTTTTGACTCTTTATATTTCCTCTGTTAGATGCTCAATCTCTATCATAGCCAGTTTCTTATCTTTTGGTAACTGAATTAGTTTTCTTTTCATCAGTTTCATTTGAATCTATTTGGAAGTGGTTTAGGGATATTTTCTTTATGATTTGTGATCACATTATGATGCTTATTCATTCCATTATTGATATTTTTATAATAATAGTTTAGAGGACATTTATGGTGTTGTTTGTGGTCTCATACGTGGGATTTTCGAGGTCATCTTTTTCATTTCTATTGAGTTTCCTTTATGCCCTTTTGGGGTAAATCCAATCATGGGTGGTGTGTAAATAAATTTTATTGTAGGCGGTTGCATATATAGACTATGTGGGATAAACCATAATTTATCATGTTATTATGAATATTTATATAAATAATTCGTACGATACTATATTTATTGATTTTTGTTTGTAAATGGGTTATTGAGAAAAATGTTTTTCCTCTCATTTTGGTAAAAGAATGGTGATTTTTTGATGAAATTATGAAATGGATTAAAAAATTGGTTTTTTAAGAGGTGATGATGTAACCAATTACCAAGACACAATTTATTATATTAAAAAAATAGGTCATTTAAAAATTATAAAAAATTGAATATTTTTACAATCATTATCATAAATCAGAAGAAGATAACCAGGAAGGTCAGCCAGCAAGGTTATGTCCTGGTTAACTCCCTTATTATCCAGACTATCTTCCACACTATTGGCTTCACAGATGGTATGAGTGAAAATGTGACTGATGTCCAGGATTGAATAAATAAAGTCCATTTATCAGGTTGTAAGAATCTATGAAAGATGCACAACTCCATTCCAAATGTCCTAGACAATAGTGGTAGAGTCACTTTCAATCCAAATATTGTTCCAAACCTATTTCTTAGAAAAGGAAACAGTTTGGATAATACTCATCATTTCAGATTCTAGGGATGATGCTATTCCATAGCTTCCTTAGGAAAAACCGAGGCATTTCCCAAGGTGGTATCTTAGGATATCTCCACAACTCATGAGACCTGGATTTCCCTTAGAGGTGTCATCCACATTTACCTTAATCTAACTTGAGAATGGGGATTGAAAAAACACTTTAAATGTATACCCAGGATAATGATAGATTTTTTCAATATTAATACATTAATGAATCTAAATGTTTTTGACCGAGTTTTCACAAAAATCCTTCTGAATCGAGGAAAATTCACTAATGGAAATGATGATCCACATCTGACCTGTATTTATAATGAATAAAAAATTGTTATGAATGAGAGAATTTATATCTTACCAGACCACATAGAGAATCTCAGAAATAGCATATTAGTAAATATATTTTATTTATTGAGAGGTTTCAATTTCAACATAATGCTTAATTTTCTAGATGAGAGAGTCAGGATGAATCCATTTGCAATAAAAATTGTCAAAAATATTGTTCCAAGGAGAATAATTTGTAGAACAAGATAGAGAAATATGTTTAATATATTCTCTATATTGGTTAAAAAAGTTAAATTTATAGAAAAGTGAAATCCAAAAATATTGAAGACATACATCATTGGTGACTCTATTTTTCCCAATATACCAAACAAGAGTAAACTATGTGGGTGTCATCCACAGCTTATCCAAAAAATTAACAAACTCAAATTGTTAACTGAATTTTGAAAGTTGTGATTGTAAATTGTTTAGGAGTTTAGAACACAATTATGAGTATGTTCCCAAATAATGATGTCATCTTAGCTGGAATATAGATAATTATCAAAAAAATGAAAAGTGTTATCCGGACGGTTAAAGGTTTGATAATTTTTAACATTGGTTTTAAAAGATTTTTTTTATGAAATTTGGTTTTTTAAATTTTATTTTGAAATTTAATAAACCATTTATTCTTATTTGATAAATAAATCACATGGGATCTTTGGTTAAATAGAAGGAGGGTGTAATTTTAGGGATCTTCCTTTGGTTTTATAAGGGGGTTCCCTTTCTGGGGTGTTCCTCCATTCCTAAATTATGATAAATTGTATCTAGAAATTGATTGAAATGGAATAAGAATTTTTATTTTTGGGTGTTCTTCTATTCTCTATAACTTAACGAATGAGTTATAGGTACTTGTAGTTTGAAATTGTCATAATTGATGTATGAGTGACCTTGATTTCCATAACATATGTTACACTTATAGTGTTTTATCATTCTTCATTGGATATAAAAAAATTTTCTTTAATATTCCTATTTTGACAAATTTTACTTTTTTTTAAAATTATTCTCAGAAACTATTTCGCCTGGTTTTATTTTGGAATAGGGGATAAAAGGTAACTATTTAACATGATTTAGATATAAAACTATTTAACACTTATCATTCCACTTTTTTATAAACAATTATGCATATTGAGATTTTTATATAATGACCCGATATAGAACCCCTAGGTGATATCCTACAAAGCATGTTAACTATCACCCTACACATTCCCTCGAGAATGTATAGACATTATATTTTCAATTGATGAAAAAAAGTGTAAGGAGATACATTGAAATGATAAGGTTTATATCAGATGGTTATGGGTATTTATTGACGATACAATGGTATGTTTCCCATATATCATGTGTGATATATATTTTATATATTATGTTTTCCTCTTTGGTTTTTGGAAATACACCTTGGAGTTTTTATGGATGGTTTTGAGTTGTATTTCTACCGCTGTATTTATTGGATTATAGAATGTGTTACATTTATGGTTTTCTTTATATATATATTTATATTCCATTCACATTGATTAATTTTGAAGGAAACTATTTCCTTTAGTTTTTTTTAATTCCTGAGTGATAGCCGTCAGCCCGTGGGGATTACAAACACACTTTGGGTTAACAGTGAATCTGTTTGGGTACTATTTTTTGATGGAATCCTAGTTAAGTTCAATAAAAATACCCTCATATATATTTTCATGTTTTTACGACATTTTTATAGCAATTCCCATACCGATAACCTTTTTTATACTTTTCATACAATTAATATTTAATTATATTATTGGCATTCATATCTACCTCTAAATTTCTCTTATTTACAAATATTATTTGAAAATTTCTTTGAATATTGGGGAATCCCATGGTAACAAAATACCTAACCACCAATACATTATAAATCAATTATGATTGAATTATATTCTTTCACCCATGAACGTTATCCCCATAAAATATAAGAACTCCTATAAAATTAACTAAATTCTTACCCACCACTTCTTATGAAGGTAGGACTACGAAGAGAAACTTTTTTTCTATAATACAAATTTCTATTCCCAGTTTAGTTAAAATAATAATAGGGGGTGGATCATTAGTATAATTTTTTTACTAATTATTTAAAATTAATCCTGTATGAATAATTGAATTCACAATCCTCTCATCATAAACTCTCCCTTTGGTTTAGTGAAGTAGTAAAGTAAAGAAACACACATGGATTTTATAATGTCAAACATCATTATGATAGTATAATTCTTTCTATGTTTATTTATAGTACTTAGATAATGATTAGGAAACATATAATAATTATTATATGTTAGGGGTAGTTTATATCCTTGACTCTTGTTAACCTATATTTTTATTCTACAATGTAGGGGAAGAGGATATCCTTAAACTTCAACAGTGGTAAGAAATATGATGGGCATTGTTTAACCTGGTACCATTATGCTTCAAATTATCTCCTCTCAGTTAGTTTAATTATATATTTATTTCACCTACAGAGGCTTACACATTAATTATTTGAGCTTATTCACCATTGAATTTGATTTCCATGATAATTAAATGGAAAAAACAACTGGAAGTCCTTCCTCTCATGTATTGAAAGATGAAAAACATATTTTTTTATCACTAACACACAATTGGTTTCTCCTCATCCTTAAAAACAATAGATTAAATGATATTCAGATTATATTTCTTTGACTAAACCTAGTAGCACATGTCATTGATTTTTTGTACTATTCTCTCTCTTTAATATTATAGTACTCCAATATAGCATATTATTGACAACTTTTCCCAATAATTTAACAAATTTTACTCTATAATTTTCTATTTTATAATAAAATTCATTCATGAATAAAAATTTTATAATGGTTTATGGAATCCTCCCATGATTCTTGGACTCATATAAATTTCATTAAGAATATAATAAAATCAGGAATAAATGAATTCAAATTTTGTCTTCAAACCCTATAAGAATTTCTCCTAAATATATTATCATTATTTATCCATTTAAAAATAGAAAATTTATTTATTTTATCATTTATTTTTACTAGAAAATAAAATTGGGAAAGCATTCAAGTCTAGTGAGGAATCCTCAAAATTAATAGATATTGTTATAGATTTTATAATAAATTAAACGTCTTATTAAGTAAAAAAGTCATACACATGTTCCCAAAGTATTATTAACAATATCAAAGTATTAAAATATCAATTTAATTTAAATGGACTCTAAACTCATCCACTTATAAATTTCATACATGAATATAGAACATATTTTAAATTTTCACCAAATTTTTACTGATATTATATCATTAATTTATGAAAATTTTGATGTATCAAATGTAGAGGTAATATATTAGATCCTAATGTAAGGAATTATAACTGAGATCACTGTGATAATAAATCCCAATAAATTTCTTACATTCTCTGAATTTTCTCACTTTATATCCCACTAAACTCTTAAGTGACTCTTCATTAGTGTCTTACAGATACAGAAAGTCTTACTACCCACTCATGGACTGTAATAGAATTCCCAAGAAATAATAATTTTCATCTAAAATCATATAATACCAGAATTCACTGAAATAATCTCATAACACATCCCACTAAATTCTGATAATCTATGAAAGAACTAAAAAAACATCAAATAGATTCTGAAATCTCTAATCACATGGTTTAAAATAAATACAACCTCATCAATAATTCCAAAGAAAGTTGAAATATTCCATTAATGATCTAATTCATCATAATACAATCACATAAGATACATTATCCACGATTTTCCTATATATATAGACAGAGATAATGAAAAATATATAGACCTATTACCATTAATATATTTTTTTATCTTCATTACAGGTGTATATCACACTATTCTATCTTTAAAAACCTTAAAAATAATTCCAAGAAGTTTTATATTAATACAGGTCTATATTATGGCATTAATTAGTGTCAGGGGAGGATGATTATTTTTTAAAAGATTAATATTGGATCTTAAACCCATTAACATAGTTTTTATTAATAGTTTGGAGTACTATGTGATTTCTCAAAAAATTCATCATTTTTAATTTTCTAAGATTCATCATTGAATTTTAGGATATGATAGACTATAAATCTAATAATGAATATGTCATTGTCTTTAAAAAACCAAAATTGTGGTCAAAACTTCTTTAAAAACCAAAGGATAGATTTATTACCAAAACCAAGGTTCCATAGAATACATGAAACACTTTACATTTTAATTATTTTTAGGATATATTCCATATAAAATTTTATTTAGTAACATTTAAGAAATGATTAATTTCAAAAGAACCACACATTTTCACATATAAAATAACCCATATGAGACCCTTTGGAACTTAATCTTAAAATTATACCTTTACATTAAAATACACATAAATTATATCACTTAAATACATTTTAAAAAATTTTCATATTTTTTTATAATACGACTCATATTATTCAACAAAAAGAATCCCAAAAGTTAAGGTATAGATTCTTCAATATGGTAACAATTCCTTTAAATAATATAATTTTATATTTTAATTATATCCCTTGTTGAATAAAACATATCACTATAATAACATAACATTAATGTCATAATAATTCGATAATATATATATATAAATAATATTATACTAATAATTCATTTTTATGAATTCATTTTTTTAAAATGACTATCCTGGAATACATTTAACCACATAAATGGACATTAATAATTTTGAAATCTAATTTTTTTTTCATTTTCTCAATTAATATGTAATAATATGTTAAATTTTTAATTATAGTTTTATTTAATACGAGTGAGTGGTAAAATTCAAATTTAATTAATTATTAAAATAATTTATGATGATTCAGAAAATATCTTTAATGAACAAACTATGAAAATTAAATCTGTTGAACTAATGTTTTATTATTTTCAATATAACTTTAGAACTAATGGAAATATTTGTGACCACTTATATTGGATATTCTATACATAAATACCTCATGGATAATGAATGATGATTGTGACCACAATATCAAAGTAAGAATAATATCCACCAATGAGACATACGAATCAATAAAAATTTATAAATAGAAAATATATGAATAAAAACGATTTAATATCAATTGAATAAATATAAATAATGGTTTAAAAATTTAAAATCAATAATTTAAAATCATTATTATAGGGGGTTAGAGGATGCATAAGCGATTTAGTAGTTAAAGTAAGTGAACCTATCTTTTTTTCTTTAATGCTCACTCTATTTTTTATATTATTTTTAAAAAATATTATGTATGTTTGAATTTTACTATTTTATATCTTATCTTATGGGGTTTTATGAGGATTTACAAACCAATTAATTGTAATTTCAATTATTAATTCTTAATTAATTTATTAAAATTTTGCTGAGTGGATTTTTCTCTCTGTCCCATTACCTTTATTAAATTATATTTTCTTTGTTTACATTGTGATGTCTTTATAGAGTTTCCTATGAATGATATAACTTTATTTATTATTTATTATATTGTTTACTTATATTTCATTATATTTTCCACTTCTATTTTTTGTATATTTCTCTCATAAAAAATGATAAGATAATTTATTCATTATTTTTTAAAAAAATTATTCTTTTTAAATATAGGACCATTTTTTTTCTATAATATTTTTTTTTCAAAATATCTATTAATTTAAAATTTACATATAAATTTTTTTATTTACATAGTGTATTAATTTGTTATATATAATATAATATCTTTAATTTAATTTTATGTGATACATTATAAATATATTTATACAAGCCTTACTATGAAAACTATTATTTTTTAGGGGTCAGTTTTTTATTCCATATGACCAATATATGACAATTTTTATTTATAAATTTTGTTGTAGTATAAATATTTATGGGCATATTATGAGGTGAGAAGTGGAGATAAAATTATATATCCATAAAATTCATTGGGAAAATTTTATATCTTATGATATTTTAGGTATGTGAAATGTGAAATAAGAATAGATTTGTATGTTATAATGTCTTAGAATAAAACCTTGAATTGTGATTATAATATCCAATTATTAATTACATAACACATTAATAAGATATTTTTTTATTCTTTAAAATTACATTATTCTCATGTGTTCATTATTTTATGATGTTCCACATTATCTCTTATGTAATTACTTGTTATATAACTTAATTTATTTTTTTTCAAACATTTAGCAATCCCTTTCTTTTCTTTATTTATATCGTTAGGATTTTTTATAAAATAAAAATTCTCTAAGGATTCATGGAAGGATAATTATGGAGTTATAAATATATTTTTTCAATTTCTTTTGAATGATGTATAGTTTTTATTTAATATCTAAATACATTAACCTATTGGGTTATGGGAGTGTGTTTTATTACATTTTATCTATGTTTATGACAAAATGATGTAAAATAGGGTATGTTATTTATGTATCATTATAATTGGTATTAAATCATATTTTTTTCACTATGAGAGGGAGTATAACAAGGAATATGTTAATATATAGAGGTCGATCATAATTTTCTATAAGGACGATTATATTAGATATTTGTTAGTTAATTTATCTAAATGAATAATTTTTGTATAATATTATTTTGTTGAATGATATAATTATTTTCAATATTTTTTTAGTTTTAGTAAATGACTAGAAATAAGACTAATTGGTTGAACAATCATTTTTATGGAAAATTCAATGATTGTCTCAATGATATCCAAAACAAGATGATAGGTTGATTAAAAAAATATATAAAATTATAGTCATCAAAATAATGTTATTAAAAATTCACATTTGAGTTATGATTAATAACATGAATCATGTGGAGTTACAAACATATAAAAAATTGGAAAATAATCATTGGGTTCTTTATGAGGAAATGAACAACATTCTTTAGTGGGTTTTATGATCCATTTATGTAAAATAAATGGATAAGTTAAAGCAACCAAATGTATTTCATAATATAATATTATGATATAAATTTTTTTATCTTTTTCATATAATTTTGTGAAGGATAAGCTTATTGGTGGTGAAATATAATCATTAACACCAAATTGAATATTGGAATTGAGTTGAAGAATTAGGGGAAATTAAATAAAATATTCATAAAAAATTATTTTCCCCAGGATCAATGCCTTCTATTAGAGAGATAATTTCTTAAAATTAAGAAAAAATAGAATGAATATATCATTTACTATAATAACAAATTCACATGATTTTCAATAAATTATATTATATTTATTTAGTTTAAAATAAAAAGTTATAAATTCATTAGTGGATTTAAAAATAAATAAAAATATCGCAAAATTTGGGAATTTTATAGTTTTAAAAATATAATTTAATGTTTTCTAAAAGTATAAATAGATATTTGGAGATTATAATTGGTCTTATTTGTATAGAGATAAGAAAATAAGAATAGATACTCTTTACAAAGTGTCATATAACAATGATTATGGTGAAAATAAAATTTAATTAAACACATTCCAAAAATTCGGAAACAAAAATCATTCATCAAGGGAGTTGTGAAATGATTCAAGTATATAAGAGTATGACACTAATCCCATGATTAATAATGATATATGATGTCGGAAATTAATATAATGTAAAAAAAGAATGTTCTACTTAATAAACCACCTAGGTCCTAGTGCTTCAGATATTTGGTAACTTGGTCATTATATGAGTTAATGTTTTATACAAAGGGTATATGATGGTAATCAATTCACAAAAAAGGTAAAGAGATAAAAGAAGATCCTGCTCTATCAAAATCATTATTGTGATAAAGAAATTGAAGTGGGAATTAGTAATCTAATTATCAACTCAAAAATTTATAATGTTTTATTTGAATCTTGATCAGTTAATTATTTTGTATCATGAATTTTTTTAATGATATTCAAGTAATACCACAAGTTTAAGAGGTTGATCTATGAGTGAAAACATATAGTAGAAAAATTATTTCATATCTACCATTAAAATGATATTTATTTATATATATTTGAATTTATTTAATGATATGATGAAAAATTGTGATTAGTTTATTAATTATAATCTCATGGTAATAATATAGTTATCCTTATGATTATATATATATATTTATGGAATATTTTATTTTAAAAAATAAATATATATTTTTTAGAATATTTTTAATGGAGGATTAACTTAGTGTTTAAAATAAATCATATTTAAATTTAATGGGATTTAATAATTTAATCACCCCCATGAAACTATGATAATGGGAGGGGGAATTTGAATCATTTAAAATATGAATTTTATATTGTGAATTAACGATAGAGGGAGGAGGATATGGATTTAAATAATTAAAGGATCTGCCATTTTTTCTTCACTCATCCCATATATTACCCTCCAATCCCTTAATCACTCTCTAAAATTTATATGTTATTTGACATTTTCATGAAATGTTATTAGTGGTTACATACTAAGTCATATTATCATTGTAAATGAAATAAAATATTTCATATAATTTACCTGATATTTTAAATATTCATGGAGATATTTAGAATTATTATAATCATTAATTTTTAATTGATTATATATAAGTAATTAATATCATGTTTTATGTTATCTTGTGCATATATATGAAACATTAAGTATAGTTTATGCCATATATTATATTTTTACCCTTTGAACATTTAAATCATTGACCACAATCATCCAATTTTGGTTGGTGGGATTTTTGACATCATAAATGCCTCCTTATATGAAAAATGTTTCCGACTAACAATGAGGGTCAAATTGGTGTAATGGGGAGACTAAAAAATCAGTATTAATAATAAAACACCCGAATCAATAGGCCATATAAACTATTCCTATAGCACATCGATAACTAAAACAATATTATATTTTTGTAACAATTCCCTCCGAGTCAAATATTATAAAAATAACTAAGCCCCCCATATGTGTCGGGTCATACCAAAGTATACGAAAAACCAATATAAAATAAATAAAGACACAACAAAATATATATTTAGTGTGTCACATTGTTACCTCCAAACATAAAATTCCATCTATTCAACTACTTAAAGTAATTCCCTTTCCCTTCCCTAGAACCATGATTATAATGTTTTCATGTACACTAAAATTCTCAAACATTGAGTGTGTATAAAAAAATGAAGACACCACTAATATATCCTTAATCAAAAGTAGACATGTATATATAGTTTATTATATAATATATAAATAAAATTATAACACAAAAAGAACTCAATCATTGTGCCCTCATGTTCTCTCCAAGTTTCCATGAACCCCGACTATAACTGCGTTGGATTCATGTCTAAGGAGGAATCTAAACTAATAGTCACAAGAATTAGATATTTATGTGATTAAAAATATGTCTCAAACCACTATTTTATCCTTATATGGTATCATACATGTCTTTACGGAACAATACTAACATTCCATTAATGGCTATCCACACTCCACCTTTATGGAATTGTCACTCGGCTCATCCAACTAGCCATAGTCACAATATTGTGGTATTTACATTATTTCATGTATACAAGGATCATATAGATTTTTTTAGAAATTTCTCAATATAGTACGGTTAATCCCCCATCCCATAAACATGACCAATTATGACTCATACCGTCTTCACAACATATATCGTACCCCTACTCATATCATTATCTTGATAATTATCACACCCCAACTCATACCATCAACTCAGTGTACACCACATTCTAAACCATCGATCTAAGAAATTTTACATATCCAATCACCATTTAAAATTTATGGAATATCCCAAAACACCCCAATATTCTATCTCAAATCATTATACAAATGGTAACACTATAATAATTCAACTAGTCTACCTTATGAAACCTTTTATCTTGATTTAACAGTAATGTTTCAAAAAAAATGAAATATTCAAAATATGGCACAATATAATAAGGAATAATTAAATCAAATTAAGTAATGTTTCTCATGAAAACAAATATACCAATATTCCTATCAATCAAGCATAGGTCTCGTGGGA
Organism: Viscum album; assembly: GCA_963277665.1. Classification (NCBI taxonomy): domain Eukaryota; kingdom Viridiplantae; phylum Streptophyta; class Magnoliopsida; order Santalales; family Viscaceae; genus Viscum; species Viscum album. The sequence continues at coordinate 2,088,850,150 of OY728132.1, forward strand.
TAAACTTACATGCCATTCATGTCATATAACACAAGAGTTCTCAAGGTCTCCACACATAGACACAATCAAATCACATCATTAAACTATATATAGTGACCCTATATGTTATTTAATTCATACCTCAATAATATTGATGTTACATGATAATATCAAATTTTTTTTTTCACCTAAACCACATAAAGAAAAAAATTATATCAGGCCCACATGCTAAGTGTCCATAAAACCAATCACTATTCATCAAAAAATAGATTATTGAAAAAGATTAAAGAAGTTGAAAATGAAAAGTGTCAAATTCAATTATACTTACCTAAGGGTAACCACTAGTTCCAATAAATCTACAATCTTCCAAGGGAATCTAAAAATTCTATAGATCTAACAACCTTTCTATCGAATAAATAAGAAATCCTATCGTTGGGGTTGTGCCTTAGTGGTAATCCCCATAATATTGAATCAAGAAAACCAGGGTTCAAATCTTGGAATTCCCCATGGGGATATCTTTCGAAATAACTAAAATAATAATGGAATAGGCATGCAGTGACATAGACATGGTGCAATCCTAATGACACAAGTAGAATGATGTAGGAATGATGTGACACTAGGGCTTTGGGACATGTTCATGGGCCAATTGGCATTGGACCTATGTGAAATTTAATTGGAACCCCTATACCCATATTAGATTAAGTATTTCCTTTCATAATAAAAAGTGGATACATCCCTGATGTAAAAAAATAAGTCCATATTAGATCAAATTAAAATTCAGTGATCTGGCAATTAAAACCCCCAAATATGATTCACTTCAGAAATAAGTGTGGAGGTCTATATGAAAAAATGAATAAATAAGGGAGATAAACATGTTACCCGGAGTTATAATAAAAAAAATATTATAGTTATATCATAATTATATTTTAGGGATAGGGGAATCATGAAAAACCCCCAGTAGTGTCCCCAGGTTTGATATCCATAGGAATATGGGGAAGAATGAAGTGTTTTATAGAGGATTAATGTCAAAAATATAATTTCTCGAATTAATAGAAACCCTCACATGATTTGGGTGCATGGATTACTGAATTTTGTACTATCCTTGGGAGTATCACAAACGATTTAAGGAACCCACATGGTTTGACTGACTTGATTTTCAAACAGTGGGCAAACCTTGTTTTATCTAAATATCCCATGTGAATTTTTGAGGTTGAATTTGATTTAAATATGTTATGAAAATTAAAATTCATGAGTATAAAATTTAATAATTATTGAAGTAATCATAATGTTAAAGTCATTTTCTAATTACAGAAGGATAATCACATATTTTTTTCTATAAATAATGATGTGAATATGAGTTTTTAATGTTTTATAAATAATTTCTGTGACTAAAAAATAGATGATGAGCTGAGAAAGATAAATTTTAAAATAATGCTGAGAATTATATGGTACGTATATTGAACAATTTATATAATACATTTGTTTATCCCATTATCAAATAATTTTCTAGCCATGTTGTTAGTAATGGGACCCATGTGCATCCACTGCTGAGGTGAGAACTAGGATTGACCTCACGCGGAATTATAAAAAGAAGTTATAATGGAAACCTATTTCCCAAAAGAGAGTACATGGGGGAGAGAACATGTGGAGTGGGTAGTGGGAATATGAAGAAAAGGTGATTTCTATGTGAATCTTGTGTGTGAACTGTATCTAGGTTCTAACCCTAGTGTTGGGTCAACATATAGTGAGAATGAAAAGTATTATTAATTGGAGCACTACTAGACATACTATTGATGTGGGAGTCAACTGTGTCCATTAATTTTTACCTATGTTAAAAAATATGTACATTACATACACTTTTAAATTTAATTAATTCGATATATTCGATCAATAGTGTGGGATCCTTTTATATATCCTTCCTCGGCTGAGGGTTTCACAAGAATTAGAGTTCATTTCAGAGACATTGTGATTGATGTGAGCATGATTCAGTGATAGAGATGATAAAATGAATCCTTAAGATGATGTAAAATTTTGTACATTGAGATGTGATGTGATTCATGAGAGTTATAAATGTATATATGTATTCAATGGATGATGATTCTTCTAGTAGTGGGACATGAGTTAAGGAGATGCACATATGTGGTGGATTAAGTCAGTGTTCATGAAGTGAGGTAGTTGTAATTCTTTATAAATACCCCAAACATCTCCATTTGTATAAATGAAAATATCCAAGATAGATATTTATTGTGAAAAATTTTATGGAAATTTCCTATATTAATGAAGAGGTTCTATGTCATCATGATGTGCCATGGACATTGAAATCACATGAAGTTTAGAAGGGTTCTTCAAGATTATGATTTCATGAAAAACATTCCATAAGATTTGTGATAATTATCCATCATAAAAATTTAAATAAAGAATTATGATGGAATATGTAATCTATTACATGAAGAAGTTTAAGACACATTCATTATATAATAAAAACGTAAATTGAGAAGGAAATTTTGAGCCAACTTACACAAAGATCATGAGAAAAGTTTTGCATGTGATAATAAATTTGGAATTTGGTTTACGAGTATATTAATATAAATATATGTGGAATGAGTTTCATGGTGAATTGGGAGTATAATAAGATATCTAGGGTCTCATGAAAGTGTTTTCTGTGATATATGAAATATTCATGCATGAAATAATGTAAATATAAAGTGGATTACCATTATAATTTTATGCATTTTTTAGGGTATGTGAATGTTAATGTGAATTGAAGAACTACGACCATGGAAAGTATAGTTAGTTGGTGTTTTTATGCACATGAATTAATTCATGCATAATGTGGGAAGGCAATGACTGTATTATACAGGTATGAATATTGAGTAATGGACATGGAATACAAATTGCATGATGGGTGATAAGTGAATTTGAGACTAATGTAGGGTATAATTTTTTAAGGAATTCCAATCCAAGTTATAAATATATTTAGATCAGTTCAGATCACTTAAATATTAGTGAATGATCAATAAGGATATGAATTCATTAGAGATAAATAATAATTTCCTGAGCACTGTTCCACTGAGGAAACAATTCATATATAAGTGATCAAAATTATTAAACAAGACTGAAAAACGCAATTAGTGGACGTTGATGAAACATGATGCCATACAAAAGTGGAGAAGATCTAGTATTCATTTAGAGGAAGATAACTTTAAAAAAGAAATTAATATTTCTACTATATAATCAATAAGTAGAATAATGTTCCTGTGACTAGGGGTCTTACTAGTTATTAAAGAGCCTCACGACTAGGGGCATTACTAGTCAAATGATAGGGGGTCTAACTAATCAAGGAAGAAGAAGTTTAATCCCTATGGGTATTATCAGGATCAAATAAGGTATTTATTACTAGTTTTATAACCATTTTCATACAAAATAATTTAAATTTATAATAAACTTATAGTGAAGAATCCATGTTGGGTGGTCTAACCAGCATTGAAAGTATTTGGTTTTAGTATCAGACCATGTAAAATTGTTATGTCATATCTATCCTTTTAATTATTTATTTCATATAGGATCTATTTATCCTAATAAGTGAAAAGGTATAAAATAATGGGTATAATAAAATGAAAATAATTTAGTAAAATAAGTCACATATGATTAATTTTCTACATACTGTGACTTTACAATCCATTGTGAAATCCAACTGGAAATAGGGGAAAGGTTCCACCTTTGATTGGAACTACTTTAGTTACCCAAATAGGTATATCATATGTATATGTAGTGTCAATTTGATATTAATTATTATTTCGAAAATATTCATATGGATATGCTAATATATACTCATGATATAAGAAATGGTGAAGTTTTAGTTAAGACCTAAAAAAATATGAAGATCTGAGTTGAAAAGAATCTGAAGAGGAACAAAAATATGAAAATATATTAACCAATAGATGAGGAATCTTAGATTATTAATTGTTCAAGGAATTCATTTGATTATAATTATTATGAATATTGATTATTTTATGATAATATGGGATTAATTTTTTAAATCATAAATAATATAAATAATTTTCTCAATTAAGTGGTTACATATATTGTCAGATTTTTCATGTAACTTATCAATGAAAAATAACTAATCGATGAGAAATATGATGAAATGGAATAATAATAATCTAAGAAGATTCCGAACAATAACACTTTCTTAAAACATTACAAAGTCAAAGATGATAATCCATTTATTAATAATAAAAGATCCTCCATGTTTAAATAAGAGAACGAAAAATTAGAATCACTTTGAAACAAAAATATTTGTTTGACTTAAGAAAAATTTGAAAGTAGTATATTTGAAAAGGATGTGTGAGACACGGGTTTTACATAATTTTTTCATGAATTAGAAATGAATCTTAAAGTTTATCTTAATTTCAAATCTGTGCAATTGTATGTTCAAGTAAAAATAATTAAAAAGTAGGATAATTTTTCACTATTGATAAACCAGGTCCATAAAGACGAGATTCATAAGATAAATATTGAATTGGAATAATATATAAAATTAGTTGATGATGGAAATTTTTCTCTCAAAATAAAATTTATTATAGTATTAGTAAAACTGATATATATGAAATGACATATGACACAACTTCCCAAGAAATTGGTAAAATAATTTTTTAAAGGCTTCATTTAATAAGATTCTTATTTTTGAAAGACTAGACCTAGTAGAAAGAATATATTGAGACTATATAAGGATAAATTCACTATAGGATCATTTACAAAGGATCCCTTTTTTCATGATAAAATTTTTAATACTATCGATGTTTTGATGACTAGTTCATATTACCTTTTAAAATATAGACAACCATGGGTGAACAAAAAATCTCTAGAATCTACCGCATCTACAAATATGGATGCAATGAATTTTAGGAATTCATATTCCCCAATTAAATCTCAAAAAAAATCATGTTTTAAAAAAATCATGGTTTCAATGATAGTCAGAATGTGTCAAACGAGATAAAATAAACAATTTTTGGCTACTATTGGAAATTTTAGATGTTTGGGAATCCCAAATTGTTTTATTTGAATGATATTTAATTTTTAAAAATTACATAACTAATACATTGAGGTAGATAAAATCTAAATAAATGATTCAACCTTTAAAAAAGAAGAAGAATTTATAGGAAAATAACCATTCTATCAAGAACAAATATAAATATTTTCAATATTTGTTTAAGTATTATACTATAATTGGTAAATATTATTCTATGTAAATTTTAGGTATAAGTCATTCACAAATCATATATTGGTGTGAAGTGAAGAACAAAATAAAAAGGTAAGTAAGTAAAAAAGAAGATGGTATTTCATCCTTATGAGGTGACAAAAAGAAGAAGACTGCTAAAAAGTTTACACCAAAGATGTTTGTGAAGAATTATGTGACAGGTGTCACACTAATGAAAATATTATTCTATTTTGGTAGTAATTGTCACATCAAAGGCTGTTTTGAATTGGACATTATAATCAATACTTTAGAAAGAGATAAATGATCATTTAAAGAATCATTCAACGAATCAATCAATATGATTGATCTGATGAAATACAAATCCACTAAATTCTCACAACTGTTTCCCAAAAAGTGTAATTTTATGAATGATAAACATGTGTTTGTAACAAGAAATATGTTTTTTCTTTAAACTAAAAAAATTATTGAACTTTCTTCCAGGAAAATAAATATTCATGAAGAATAAAGGGAAACCACATATGACTTCTTGTGCTAAAAATATTATTGAGAAGAATGATTCTACACACAATGTGATGATTGAGCATGATCCTAAAAATAATTAATTAACAGTCCATAATATAAGGAATAGGAAAGAAATTTTGATCAATCATTTAAAATATAATAATCTTATCAAGAAATTATGAAGAATCATTTTTCATCTAATAATATAGAAGGGTTGAGAAGAAACTCTCATCCATATTTCTCTAACTAAAGAGTAGTAAATAACTACATTATTAATATATATATAAATTGTGTTTATTTTTTATAAATGAATTTTCAAGTGAATTCGGTACTCAGGGGATACCTAAATTAGATGAAATATATAACCAGATTATAAATAATAAATTATACATCATGGAGGAATAATGATATATTGTTTCCAATTTGTGATATTTGAAATAATTTTGAATATAATTGGAGCATATTCATGATGAAATCAAATCATAGTAAAGATATATAAGGTGAATCTCATGAGGGGGGAACAGAATAAAACCCACTAGATATATCAATCTCAGTTTATTTCTCATGAATATTTGATATATTATTTAAGGATGTATGGGATGATTGAATGTTGATTTCATTTTCAAATCTCTATGATTAAAATATCAAATCTAAAAGGAGATATTTACTACTTGATAAAAATAGAAAATATAACTATAAAAAGGGGAAGTACATTCTTGAACATGAATGTTTATAATATATATATTTATTTTAAAGGAGGATATTAGTTGAAAGTATTATAAAAAACACCTTAAACTTGGTTTCAATGTTGTTATCACATGAAGGAATTCTTTTGAAAAAACTAATGTTAAATTTGACGACCCTTGTTTTTCCTCACAAATGATGGATAATGTATACTTAGTGTTTATTAATTTTTTTTCACTTTTTATGTTTTTGGATATTCTAACCTTATGTGGGATAAGTAAGACTATATGTTTTAGAAGGGAAGAAGATGTTCCTAACATATGAATTTTGGGGATGAGATCTTTTTCCTGTACTTATATATTTGTATTTATTATCACTAAGTTGAAGAATATAAAATTGAATATATAAATGAAATGGGTATTATGAAAATAGAAAGGGGGATATTGAAAAACCCAAGTGATTTACTGATATTTAGATTGTTGTTAATAATTTTATAAGATTAAAAGTTAATGAGTTTTAAATATGAGGATTTTTGAACCATTCTTAATGTCACTTACATCTTCTAATTGTTATAGGAGAAGGGAACATTGTCTACTAAAAACATTAACAATATATATGAAATGGTAATTGGCTATAGTTCTAAAGGGGGAGAATGAAGAACCTAAATCATTTATATAAGTTGAATTTCCTTTAAAAACGTTTAGATGTTGAATGTTAAATGAGTTTTAAATTTAATGATGGTTTAACCATTCATAATTTCATGGATGGGTTCAAATTTTACATGGATACGTGCATAATTTTTACAAAAATTATAGAAATTAAGATAATCTTGAAAATTTCATTGAATTAATTCCATGATAAAAAAGGGATGAAGAGTTGTAAAAGTTGTATTGGTAATTAATTAGAAAAATTATATGAAATGTATATTGAAAAATTTGGGTAATACTTCTGTTTAGACCTATAAAATAAAGGTCAACCAATTCTCTAGAAATGGGACCCATTTGTTACCAGTTTCATTAAGGACTCTAGGATTGACCACACTAGGAAGAAGTAGAAGGAGGTTATTATGGTCACGTAGTGCTGGTTGGAGATCTCTCTGGTGATAACACACATGGGGTGGGTAAGAGGACTATGAAAAGGTGGGTTTGATTATGTGGAGCACATGTGTGGAGTGTATTTGGGAGCCAGATCAACAATCTACAGGATCACTGAGTATTATTAAGAAAATTTATACATGATAGAATATAAATGTGGGACTCGGTTTCAAATGTTAATTTTTACCAGTGTGAAAAAATAGGGATATAAAAAATTCCATTCAATTTGATTAGTCAAATCCATTCTATCACTATTGTGGGATCGTCTTCTACCTCCCACCTAATTGAAGATTTTGAATGCATTAGATTTTATTTCTGAGTGACTACGATTTAAACAAGATCGATTAGTTCATATGAAAAATCACATTATTTCATATGATTATCTAGAATTCTAGAAAAATATATGTTATATGATTCGTGAGTGTCTATGAATCAGATGTGTCATATGGAGATGATGATTCTTATAGTTGAAGAGCATTAGTTTAGGTAGTGCAAAATGTGGTGGTGTATGTTAGTGAGCACGAATTGAGGTAGTGGGGATTCTATATAAATACCATATATTTCACTTATTTTTATATGTTATCAAGAAGAATATATTATAGAGATATTGAGATTGAAACAAAGTTAAAGAATAAGTGTGTATTCATGGAGAGGTTATATGTGATCATGTTGTGCCTAAGCCTTTGGGATTGCATGATGTACATAATAGTTCTATGAGATTGTGATTATATTAAAAAAAATTACTAAGAATTTATAGAATTATCACATGTTTTCTATTACATGGAAAATCATAATGGACCACATATTATATTATATGAAGGAATTTAAGATGCATGCATGAGATTATATTCATGCATATTGATAATATATTATTGATATTTTTTAGGCGAAGATCCTGAAAAAAAATAAAGCATGTGATAATAAATGTGCATTAGATTTTTTGAGTATAGTAAGTAACATTTTCATGAAGGGATTTGCATGGTGAAGTAGGAGTATCAAAATATGTCAATTATTTAAAGGGAGAGTTGTGCAAGATATTTTCCATATTCAAGCATGAAATAATATACATATAATGTGGAGAAACACAAGATGTTCAATGACTTGTGAAGTTCATGTGCATGCGAATATGACCTGAATCATTAAGACCAAGGGATAAGTAAGATGTACATGTATCTTAATCTACATAAAATAATGATTTTATAAAGTGAGAAGATCATTATTTTATTATACCTGCATGAAGATCATGAAATGAAAATGCAATATAAATTACATTAAGAGTGAGTAGTGAATTTGATATAGTAGATGATTATAAATTTATAAGACATTAAGATAAAAGTTATAGTAATATTGGTATAATTTTTAATCATTTTAAGATCATTGAAAAATTTGTGATGTCACGACTTCCTCAAAAAGAAGTGAGTATTTCCCAAGCATTGTCACACTAAGGCAACTGATCATAAATAGGTGATTAAAATTTTGGACCAAGACCAAAAGATGTGATCAGGGGTTTTTGAAGATAATTTATGTTTTACACAAGTGTATAAGATCAATTATTCTTTTGTTTGAATATCAATATAAATAAGAAAGAGGAATTTATACTATCGGATATACATTTATAAAGGGAATAAAGTGAATATGGGGTTTAACTAGTTACTAAAGAGGCTAGGGACTGAGGGTATAACCAGTCAAATGGTTGAGGGACTAAATAATAAGGGTACAAGATCTAGATTAGTGGGGGGTATATCTCAGATCAATTAGATTATTTAATCCTATGGTCTTTAACGCATTACTGAAAATAATTTTGTAATTGATAATTTGATTATAGTGGAGAATCAATGTCGGTGGGGGGTCTAACCAACACGGAATGGAGTACGTATTAATACAGAACTGGGAAAAAATGTCATGTGTTATGTTTCTTTTACATTATTAATTTCATATAAGATCCATTCATCTTAATATGCGACACATGTATGAATTAATGGGATAAAAAGTAAAAAGAAAATAATTTACTAAACAAGTGACACTTGATTCACTCCATCTCAGTGTGGCTATATGATGTATTGGGAACATCATTTGCCTTTGTTTCAATTCACAATTTTTTCTTGGGAATTTCATGTGGATAGTTATATATATGCTCCAAAATTGTGCTCTCTATTTCCCCACACAAAAATTACAAATGTTATACTGGGGAAAACAACATGGTTTTCAAAAACCATGCACCAACCATGATCCTATTAGAGGCCTCTAAAAACATGGAAAAACCTCTCAGAATCTAACCAAGACTTCACTGAAGAAAATTATAATTTATAAAAACCTAAATAATGGATAAGAGAGTATAAACAACATTAAAATGTAATAAATTTAAAATTTACACCTATTTAGATATCTCATCCTTAATAAGTTTCTCTAGAGGTCTTTTATAAACAACAATAACCATTGATTTTATAAATCAGAGTATCTTGTCCAAGTCTCCTCTTGGATATCATGGTTCTATTATAGAAACCTAAATGTGGTATAGACTTTCCCCTCACCACATTCACACTCTTGTCTATAATTGAATCCTATTATCTACGAATGATGTAAATGGTTCCAACTCAATGTCCTCACAACCAATCAAACTGCTAGATTAGGATCCTACCTTTGAAGCCAAGTGACATGGAACACTTTATGAATACCTTGATACTGAGAAGGGAGATAAAATTTTTAGGAAACTATTTCAACATGATTGATGATCAAAAATAGACTCAAAAACCATAGTTACATATTTCTTTACTTTTATAAATGTCTATTCTAAAACCGAGGTGACAACCATAAGAAAATATAGTCTCCCACAATGAACTCCAATGACCATATTCTCTAATTGACACATGATCATTTTCTATTTTTATAGATAAACCACTATTTCATGATCAAATACACCCTCTAGAATGTTTCCTTTACTATAATTCCCCCAATTATAGTTTCATCTCATTCATAATACTGAAACAACAATGAGTAACAGGAATAAACATTAAGATCCTAAAATGTTTCCACATGATTTGAATCATGAAATCTTTTATAGTATGTGAACAACTCTAAGGATAAACAATAATCCCATACTCCACTAAAATTTATAACTCATTCTCAAATCATATCCTCTATGATCTAGATCATCCTAAAAAATTTCCATCTCTCTATTGATGATACCCCATACTATGATTTAACTAATTCCATATAGAAATATAAAATTCTTTTTAAATATGTCCTGTAAAATAAATATTTCTATCTAAAACTATTGTGTAATTAACAACATGAAATCATTTAATCTCTTTGACATAATTTTTTTCCAACTCATCAACAGACAAAGTCTATTATTTAAGAAAAAAATGATCCACCTTCATCACTTGTTCAACAATCACATCTACAAAATCTCACCATTTTTATCACTTAGGAAACCCCATCATGATGTCCTTCATCACCTCTTCAAACTTCTTTATAGGCTCAAGAAGTGGCTGATGAAATCCTCATTGTCATTGACAGTCATCCTTTTTCTTGTGAAAGGATAAGAAATGAGAGACAAATCCCACAATGTCTCTCTTTTTTCCCAATCACCACGAGCATCACCCAATAATATGATACATCTTTGTCAAACCTAGGTGTATAAGAAACTATGGTAAATAGGATTTACTCATTATATATTCATCATGAAATAAATAACCACTACTCTCCCATGAACATTGATCACACCATCACTATCCTTCAACAATCTTGGAACTAGGTCACTCCCACCAACCGCTAAAATATCAGTAATTAGTTTGGTTATGATTATTGGATAGTATTTAACCATTACAACAACAGATACATGATAACTAAATGATCATATAATAATTACCCCTAAATACTCAGATACATCCAATAAAACCTCATCCAACAAGATCATTTAATTTTATTCCTCATCTGAAGGATTCTATGAATGTTCAGGTGTTTTCATACTAAGATAATTTTTAATAACATTACATTTCCTTTGATAATATTCTATCTCAATATCAAATGTCACTAGATACTACATGCAACACCATTGAGGAGATTCATGTATCACTAAAAGAATATATAATTTAATATATTATGGATTGTGTGTAGAAAAAATCAATCATTGAAGTGAAAATGGAACCATCACTTTAGGTCATGAACCATAACTAAAACATCCATGTCACGTGTCAAATACGATTCATCAAGGGGTTATTTTAAAAAAGGCCCAAAAGCAACCAGAAAATAACTTTTCCTCAAAAAACTCTTAAACCAATACCTATGGAATCATAATAAACCCTATATCATATCCCAGGACTAGGTTGATCAGATATGATGTTTTCATTTAACTCCTCTTTCGATCCAAGACGGCCTCTTCAAAATTACTTTTTCCATAAAAATGACACCCAATTCTTAGTTGTTCTTGTAATTGCCAATGCAAGGTGGGATAATACTTGAATGAATTGTCATTAGTATCCAAAAAATCTAAAGAAACATATGATATGAAGAAAATTTATTAGGTGTTCCCAATACATAAAATCCTATACCTTCTTTATATCAAAAAAGTACTCTTATTAGATATTACATTACTAAGGAAACATACCTCTTGGATCTAGAAGTGAAAACTTAAAATATTAGAATAGAGAAGATGCACTCAATGTGTAATTAGCACAATTGGTCCGTGTCTAACACGAATCATTGAGTTTAAGGAGTATATTAGGATATCATCAATTAAAACCATGATGAAAGATTCATTATATAGAATGAATATCCCATTAATGAGAGACATGAACACTAATAGTGAATTTTTTAACCTTAATGGCATGACATGGTACTCATTGTCATAAATTTGGAAAAGCGATACATAAAAGACCATATGTTACTACCCATTTTAATATGATTTGAATTTATTTTTGGGAAACTACATGAATACAACTCTATAGTTAAAAAGTATTGACCTAGAGTAATTTCATGAAGGGTGACCACTAAGGATGTTTCCTAGGATGTGTGTTAATCAGGATAATGTACAATGAAAGAACATGTGTTGGTTCATGGGGTAAACCATTAGCCTAAAAAGTGGAAATGATTGATAATAGTCTTTGGTGTTCTTGGAAGGAAACCAAGGTATTATATGAGACCCATGGAATTAGATTAATATGTCTATGGCTCGAGGAGGTCATGTCATTACACTCATACAAATGATATCTACACTAAATAATTGACTGAAGAATATCATCTTCTCTAACCCATATCTTGTGGTATCCCAATCATAGATTAATTTTCTAGAACAGTTTCCCCCCCACAGCTTATCAAAATAGTCATCAATACTATGTAATATATATTTACTATTTAATTTAACAATATAAATATTTTTTAGTCTCTAAAATATCAAATACCGCCATCCTCTTTTTTTCTTTTAAACACTAGAGAACCCTAGAGAGATGTGCTTAGTTTGAGGAAACCCTTCACCTCCAAATCCTTGAGTTACATCTTTGGTTCCTTTAACATAGGAGAAACCATGTGATATAGAGTAACTGATTTAGGTTATTCTCTAAGCCTGCTTTTTATCTCAAAATAAGTTCCTCTTTTAAGAGTAACTGTTGATGAATCATCTAGAAACACATCATAGTAATGAACCACCACTTGACAAAATTTTTGGGGAGATACTACAATATTTTACACAAGAACCAAGAAAATTACCTACTCTATAATAGCTCCAAGCTAGATCAGATCTGGTCCTATTCTTCTTTCTCTAACATACCATTCACTGGAAAAAAATTAATTCTCTCCTTTAGGCATAGTAAAGGATCCCATTATCCTATGTCATTCAATGTCCTCCCAATGACTGGTCATCTAATCAATGCCGAAGAACACAATGGATTTAATAATATCTAAAGTTTCAATGGATCAAATAACAACTTAGATGGGGGGGGGGGGGGGTTAGGTGAATTTGTTTTTTACTTTCATTTGTTTTAAAATTTTAGAAACATAATCCCACAACCTATTATGATTTATTTCAATATCATCTTTCAATAAATAATCCCGAATCCAAATGTTGGAAATCATGTAAAGAACACATGATTTATAAGTATCAACCTTAGTGAGGGAACCTACATGCTTTCAATATCCACTTCTACAGTTTTGTTAAAATCCACTATTATGAATAAGTGAACACAACATGTGCCAATTCCCATTAGACACCTTCTATCACCCAATATGAATGATTATATTGACTATTTTTAGTTTAAAATGTTTTTAAAAAAATAATTGAAAAAAATAAAGAATTTATTGAAACTACTATACAATTTCTCAGTTTAAATCATATGTCATACATAGTTGGATATGATTTTCTTAAAATGATGAGTCTAGATTCGATGAAATCAATTTGATCAAATTAATAAGATTATCCATTTCTCAAGCACTATTAAAAAAAATATACTAATAAAATCAGTATGGTCTTTCTTAGTCTAATTTACTCAATACAATCTTCACAATATGATCTTCCTCAATACAGTAAATAAACATTCATACGTTTTATCCTCCTCACAAAATCTCAATCTAGAAACAAATTTCACATGATTTGTCTAGAGAAAAACATTTTTGGTTTGTTTAAATTTTAATTAGGAACAAATGATCTAAGCTAGTTTTTACAGGTGACTTAGAAAAAAAATACAGAAATCTAAAAAAAATTCCATGGTTCTTCAAATTTTAATACACTAAAAATTTCTCACATTTAAACTTCAACTTTATCTTCTTTAATATACCTTAAGTTTATATGATATTTATGCAAAATTGAATTTCAAGTTTGACCTATTCACCTATTCATAAAAGTTATAGAATATTATTTTTGAGTATTCCTAATAATCAACTATGTATGATCTACTATTTTTTCTCAATTCATTAAGATTTGTTTTATTCTCACCTCATTACGGATATATTTCCTTCTCATCTCATCATGATTCTGTTTCCTTTTAATATAATTATGATTTATGTTTCCTTTTCAGTTCATTATGATCTATATTTCATTATCAGCTCATTAAGATTTGTTTTTTATTTCCAAACTCATTATGATTTCAATTTATTTATCATCTCATTATGATTTATGTTTCATTCGTAGCTTATTATGACTTTTATTTATTTCTCTTCTTATTACGATTGAATTCCCATTACGATGGAAAACTGATTATGGTGATTTTTTCATAAAGATGGAAGTTATTCAATGATGAGTCCACTTAGAAACATTGAACTTTTTCAAACATCATCAGATTCATACATTCTTCTTATTTAATAAATATTCTACCTCTGATGAATATTTCATAATGAGAGAATCTCCATTATGATGGATTCTTTATTACAATCAAGTGTATCTAGTAATAAATCCACTTAGAAACATTAAGATTTCTCAATCCTCATCAGCTATTACTCATTGACAAATATAATCCTAATTTATGGAACTAATACAACTAATACCATTCCTACAATTTTTCAAATGATTTTATAATGGGCATGTTTCAAGATTTATGAGAACTTCTTAATCAACAAAGAATCCTCTAACATAGTTTAGAAATAATTAAAACATTATAAACACCGACTAAAGAAAATTAATTCAAAATTCATTAACAAAAAAACATCATTTTCAAACCAAAATATCAATATTTCTAACATACACTATTTCTGATGATGTGTTTTTATGATGGATATGAATATTATAAGACATCTAATAAAAAACTTCATCTTTTTCACTTATTTGGATTCCGATGTTTCTTATTCAAAAAATGTGAATTTGGAAACGTATTTAAAGACAATATATTTTTTAAATTAAAACACTTTTTCTCTTATATGTTTGTATTTGAACATTTTGAAACTTTCAACTTTCTTCTGGAACTCATCAAAATGGACTGAATCTGATTCCTGAAAACTATAAAAATTCTTATTCAAAAATATTAGTTTTCAAAAAAAATATAATGATTAATAAATTTTTTTTCCATAAAGGTTATTCAATACCCCTTTATATTTGTGGAGAACCCTTATTAAAATATTTCCCAACTCTCATTTTTTTTCAAAGATGATCTTTTTTAAAAAACTCTATTTTTTTACTTTTATCAAAACAAAATCTTTATCAAAAAAGGGTCATCACACAAAACCACTGAAAAATATAATGTTTTTGAGTGAAATAGATCCCTCAATGGTAATTTTTTTTGGTATCCATGTAAATATAAACTCTCCCTCACTTTCCTTTTTCTCCCACCCATTTTACGATAACCACAAATTTTGATTCATAAACATCTAATAATGTAGAAATTTGTTATTTTCTCTCCCCATTTGCTATCAAAATCCTAATAGTGGCGTGGTTTCTTACTTATGAGGATTATTAAGACATGGTAGGGGGATTAACATGAAGTTGCAAACAAAATTTTTTTAACCTTTCTTTCTACATTTATTTTGAAAAGATACCAATAATATGAATCTTTATCGAAATGTTTTCCAACAAAACATCTATAAAAATAACTCTCTCTTCAAAAAATTTAATCTTTATTTAAATGTATTTTGATCTTGAAAGTGGTACATGATTATTAAAAATATAAATTTCACTCTGATTATCTCAAAGTATTTTTAATGGTTTAGACACTTTTATTTTCAAGTCTTTGAGATGAACATTGATCCACCACATTTGAGTACAAGCCTGGGTTTCTGCAACCTATTCAAATTCATCTATGATTAAAGTTACTAGAATTTGTTTCTTACTATGGAAACTCACACAACATTCACAATAGAAAAATGTTCCTCTAGTGGTTTATTTTCTATCATTATAATATCTATCCTAATCAACATAAGTATAGTAAGGAAACATTATCTCACAGCTTCATTTGTATAATAACCCATGTAAATTCGTTCTAGTGATATATCTTATAACTTTTCATTATTATAATATATGTGATTATTTTGGATTACATTGAAACCTAGAACATAAATTCAAAACACCAAAAATATCATGTCTTAAGGCTATAAGGTAATGTATACTTCCTTTTATATTTTAAAATCATTATAATTCCAAATATTTCTGGATTCATCTTTATTCAACTTTGTTCTCACTAAAATATTAGTAGAATATTATTTAGATTTTTGGGCAACTAAAATTTTATTACAATTCTCTTTAATAAATTTCTTTAGAAAATAATATATATATATATATATATATATTTGAACTTGTATGCCAAGTAAGAAAGATAATTATCCCAACATTGAAATTTCTAAAATATTCTTCATTTATTTATAAAACTATTATAACCCATTTCTTTATCCCCATAAAATTATATCATCTATATAAAAAATACAATTTGGGTTCTATAGTCAATATCTTTACCATACATGTTTCTATAAGCATTTTCTTTAGAATAATTCACCCTTTTCAATATATTTTTATTTTCTGAATTCCATGAACATAGATCTTTTCTCATCCCCTAAAAATATTTTTTTAATTTTCATGATTTTTTTCATACACATAAATTAGAACCATTAAAGGTTGTTCAATGTTATCTTCATCCTCAATATCACCATTTAAAAATTGGACTTCACATTCATATGATAAAATTTATAATTATGATGTGTGAAAAATAAAAGAAACATTCTATTAGTTTCTAATCTTGCAAATTGGGAAAGGTTTCTTCGAAATTCACATCTTACACCTATGAATATCCTTTACAAACTAGCCATTTTTTTTTGAAAAATATCCATGTTCAATTAACTTGTTTTTAAATCCCACTTAGTTATGATAAAATTTTTATTTTATGGTTAGGAAAAAAGTTCCCACGATTCATTTTTCACAATCTCATCCAACTCTTCATTTATAGCATCCACCCATTATTTTTTATGAATTACTGCTAAAACTGATTCTGGTTTAACTATTGAGATAAGTGAATTCTGTTTTTGTAATCAAAACATTATTCTCATATAAATAACTACCTTATGATTTTCAAAAATGTCTTGAGAATCAACATGTTTTGGTAATATAGGAAACATCAAAGATTTCTTCACAACTAAAATTTCCCCATAAAATGATTTTTTTAATCATGATAAGGATGTTTTGACTTACTTTTACTATTGTTGGAAATTTCTAATTTATCCTCATCAATTTTCTCAACTATTTTTTTATGGAATTTTTATTTTCAATTAAATTAACATTATCTCAGTCCACATATTTTTCTAAACATTTGTTCTAATATTTGTAACTTCTCAGATTTGGTCAATAACCAATAAAAGTTCATTCCTTATCATTCTTAAAAAAATTCATAGATCCAAATTTTTGATTTTTAGTAAACAATAACTTTTGAAAACCATGATGTATTTATATGAAAAATTTATTTATACCACATTTAATTAGAATTCATGTTTGATGTCAATATCAACATGCATCTATGTTGAACATTTATAATAGTACAAATAGATTATATCAAATATAATTTTGAATGTTTTTATTCTGCTATCATACTTCATCCCATTTCCACCAAGCTTGTATTATTTCTTTATGCTAATCTATTTTTATGGAGTAAAGGGTGAAATATACTAAATTTTTATATTATTTAGTATCAAATATGTTTCAAATGTATTTATTTTTAATTTGGTACTATTTTCCACTCTAAAATTTATTATAAAATCCCATATTTCTTTCTCCACATATTTTCGAAAGAATGTAAACATATCAATAGCCTCTAACTTCTGCTTCATAAACATATGTTTGTTATCCAAGATAAATCATAAATAAAATTGATAAAGTGTAAAAATTATTATTTTAATTGATGTGTCATCCTTCCCCATAAATTGGAATGAATAAGATCAAATGGTCAGTTTATTTGAATCTCAACTCTATTATGACTTTTGTTTGTGATATTTCATTTTGGGAAAGTTAAAAAACATATTATTCTATTATTTTAAATTTTGGAATGTTTCTAACAAGGTAATTATCATAATTCTTTTCATTTTTTCTTCCCATAGGGGCCATGTATTTTGTGCCAAAACTTATTTTCATCTTCATCACTCAAGTAACAGGTGTTATGAAACTCTATTATTGGAAAAACATTTCCACTACTTATTTCTAATTTTGTGAACTATTTTCCATCATTAACACTTCAAATGATAAAAGAATCATTTAAAAAAAATTATTTTCCATCATCAAAAATTTTACTGAATCAATGTATGCTATGTTTTATACTGTCAAAAAATAAATCTTTCTTAGATTTAAACTTTCCTTCATCAATCTCAGCTGTTCTGATTCCTCTAAATGTAAGGAACTGTCATTACCAAAGGTATCTGATCGTCCATCATGAATTTCAACAAGTTTAAATATTTTTATATTACATGTAATATTTTAATAACAACCATAATCATTTATCCATGGTTTGTTCTTTTTAATTTATTTAAATGCCATCATAACAATAAAATCTATTTCTATAACTTTATTATTTCTATCTTTCTTTTATTTTCCATTATAAGAAACTTGTTCTAGAAAGAGTTTCATTCATTTTTTATGATAAAAATTCTTATCAAATATTCCAAAAAAATATTCTATATATTAATTTTTATTTATTGTTGGAATATTTTCTACATCATATGAATTCATTCATTAATCCTCTTGTAAGTTAGGAATGTTTCTCATTCTGCTTTGGCTATTTCTCACACTTTACCCAAAAATTCTTATAGGTAAGGATATGTTGTGAAAACAATTATATTCCATGGTCCCATATATTCATCAACACCAGCAATAGAAGTAAAATCTTTTTTTGTATTTAAGAATGTTCTTTCTCTATAGAAACATTATAGAGGTTGGAAACTTATATTAATATCTAATATACTAACAACATAGACCATCATTCAACCTTGGTGAGATTTAAGATTTGGTAGATGTGATAGGTTTCTCACATCTTATTTCATCCATTGGTTTCTGAATATTTTTTTCCAAACCTGAAATGTAATAGAAATTACATGAAACAGTAGTTTTGGTGGTAGGGTATTTCACCAGATTCCACATTTGAGCTTTCTCTGAAACTTCATATGTCATAGATTTTAATTCAAAGTATTTTTTGAAGTTTTTATTTATCTTCTTCAAGGTACATTCATAATAAAGAAGTTTTATTTAAACTTGTTAACCTTTTCTTACTTAGCCTCCAACTTATTTTTGAGATCTTCAACCATCTTTTGTTATTTATAAATTCTATATTTGAAAATTAAGATATCCTGAATATATTTATCCTTAGGAATAATGACCTATTTTATACCTTCAATAAATTCATCAAACCCATTATTTTTCATTATTATGTCATTATTGAGGGGTTTTTTTCTCAATACATGTATTAAGTTTTATCCTAAGCTGATACTCTCTATAAGATTCATCACATCCTTCTTCTTCACTATTTGAGGAGTCTTCAACTCTCTCAACTTTTATAATGAAGGTTATAAATTTGTGTAAACGATCATATTACGAATAATTAATTTCAATTGAGTCGACTTAAACTTTCTTACTCAACATACTTCTCATGTTTATAGTAAACATATTTTGGGATTTTTTTGGATGAATTGACTTTTTTAGAATTTTTTTTCCACTTCCACCATCAAGGTTCTTCATAAAAACTATCTCGATATTCACGAACACTTTTCTTGGTAAAATTCATTGAATTGTTTCCAATTAAACCACACTTAAAAAATTTGAGAGGAAGTGTCCCTCCACACATTTCTCTTTCTATTAAATAGTTTTTGGGTATAAGAGACATGATTTTATCATTCAAATCATCAACCTCATTATCGTCGATGTCACAAGGAAGAACTTATTCAACATACTGATTTTTGAAATTTCTCATAGATTTACAATAATACTTTTCCTTTATATTATTTTTAAACATCTTGGTTTTTATAATTTCATAATCAAAAATAAATATATCATATTTATCAGGAGTTGAATCAATATTATCTTCTAAGGAGAAAATTTTAGAATCAAACCTGTCTGAAAAGATTCTCATAAGTTTCTAAAAAATTGTAAAATACTACAAGATATCACTAAATCCATTGATGTATTAAAAAATTCAATTACTCTTATGAATTTTTCATTAATAGTTTATTCATATTATATTTAATTTTTATCATACTTAATATCCCAGATTCGTAGCTTTTCTTCCTTCACATTAGTATTCCCTTCAAAAATACTTTTCATCTTGTCCCACATACATTTCTATGTATTGAGACCCATCAAATTAGGATAAAAATTATATGATAAGGATATAATAATTTATTTTCTAGCCTTTCCATCCAATTATAAAATTCTTTTATCAGAAAACCTCATAAGAGTATCTTTCTAAATAGGTAAAAAACCAATAGTACCAGAATCAACAACTTCAAGGCCAAAATATTGGAGATAAAGAATCATCCTATTTTTCAATCCATAATATTTTTCTTGTAAAACATATGAAGTCATATACTATAGATACAATTTATTTTATCCCTGATATGTATTCATCAACGTACCCTCCTTTGATACCAATTAATGTTCGAAAGAATCTAATAACATATGAGAAATGAAGATCAACCAGTTGTTCACTTTTTATGAGTTTCAATACATTTAAAAATTTAACCCCTAAAAATTGTTTGGATTTAATTCCTTATAAAATATTAGTAAATAATAATACATGAAAAAGTTTGAATTACGATAAAAACCAAAATATTTATAGTTTTCATCCTCTATGTGAGAACCCACATCATTGCTATAGCCACTCTCATTGGTCTATGGAAATACACGAATATGAATAATTGAATACAACATGTATGAAATACCATTAGATACATTTTATATTTTAATGGAATGATTATATTGAATCCCATTTGTTTACAATGTCATCATATAAAATAATTGATCAAAAAAATAAAATAAATACTTTTTTGAAACTGATCTACAATGGCTCTAAATTAATCCTTAGTATGATATGGATGGATAAGATTCTATCAATCCGATGAGTTTTGGTCCAATGAACTTAATCCGATCAAATCAATATGATTATCCCTTTGTCAAACTCTTCTTCTCGAACAATACTCATAAAAATAGTACAATCTCTCTATGTTTGATCAAATCGATATGATATTTTAAATCAAATCTAGCTCAATACAGATATGAAAATTTAGTTTTCAGATAACCTTATGATATCTATGTCAAAAAATAACATTCACTTGAAATATTCAATGCTCTACATTTTATGCTTGTTTAAATGTTAATAATGAACAAATAATTTGATAATGTATTTATAGAAAACTCAAAAAACAAAAGTTGTAAACATGAAAAACATTCCCCACTTCCTCAATTTTTAAAAAACTAAAAATATTTGGCATTTAAATTTTATTTTTGATCTTTAAACCTCTTTAGATTTCTCTGAGAATTACAGAAAAAATAATTTCAAGTTTGAACTCTTCAACTATTCTTAAGAGTCCTAGAATATTGTTTTTGATTTTTATTCTTAATCATCTCATTATGAACTACCTTTATTTCTCAGTTCATTTCAATCTATTTCATTATTAGATAACTATGAATAAATTTTCATCTCAACTCATTATGATTCTATTTCGTTCTTATCTCATTAATATTTCTATTTCCTTCTCATATAATTACTATTTTGATTTATTTATAATCTCATTATGATTTTTGTTTCTTTCACAGGTCATTAAGATTTCTGTTTCATTCTCAGTTAATTATGATTTTTATTTTTTTATCAGCTCATTATGATTTTTGTTACCTTCTTGACTCATTATTATTGAATTACCATTACGATGGAAATCCAATTACAATGATTTTTCCATAAATATGGAACATGTTAAATGATGAATCCACTATGTAATGTTGAAATTATTCATTCATTATCATCTTTATACATTATTCTTTTTTATTAATGATTATAATTCTGATGGATATTTCATAATGATGGAATCCCTATTATGATGAATTCTTTATTTTGATCAGGTGTATCCAATTATAATTCCACCTAACCACATTTACAAGTATAAAAAATCCTCATCAGTTACTCATTAACAAACATTATCTTGATGTCTTCAACCGGTACACCCATTAATCTTCCTTCAATTCATCAAAATATATTATCATGACTACATTTCATGATATTTTAGAACATCATGATTAGAAAATCATTATATTATCTAGTTTATAAATTATGAAAACATCTAAACTCATGACATCAAAATCATCTTCAAAAAATCATCAACAAAAAACACCTTCTTGAAATATAAATATGTTAATTTTTAGAAAATTACATGTTGGACGAATCATCATTATGATGAATATAAAGTTGATAAATTGTAAGATCAAAAAATTAATATTTTTGACAACTGTATCTTCCGGTGCCGGTCAGTTCCAAAATGTGTGTCTGGAAACCTATTCTCAAAAAATAATTTTATTAATGAAAAAACTTTTCTCACCATTAATATTTTGATTTTAACAAATTAGGAACATTCAATAATATTATTGAACACATTACGATAGACTGGATCTGATTCTTGAAAAACAAAAACATTATTATACTGAAGGCTATTTATCAATGAGTAAAAAACATTGTTAAAACAATTGATCACAATGGATTATCAATCTAAGGAATCATGAAATCCCATAGATTTCTATATTAAGAAACTACGATGGATTATTCATGATTTATGTGGAGAGGATCCACTTTCCTTCTCAAGGGTGTATCATGGGAGAGAATCTCTAAATATAACTTGATTGGGAAGTCAAGTCTGACAAAAAATTGAGAAAATAAAAATTAATGGGAATCCCGATTATCTAACAATGTAAAATATTTCATAAAGTTAATTAAGACCATATATCATATAGTCAATGTTCCATCTTCAACATTGTCTAGAACCAAGTCTACTATATACATCTTGACTGCTTTCAAACCCCAGACCTATCCGTACAGCGATGACTTGCCTATGTCACTGGCATTCATGGAGTATGAAATTTTAATTGAGAACCATGACCTACACCCCAGACCATCCTATTGGTATCTAAATTTTTCACTTTTGAACTATATTTCTCTAGATAACCTGTATTTCTTCACCAGTAACTATCCTTCACTAGGTTTTTACTTGATCGAATAAAATAGACCCTATTCCCATAGTTATAGTACAATGAAAAAAATACATTCAATATATAGAATATATAATACCCTACATTACTCCACCTACCCACTGCTACTTTGGTGCGTCTCTATTTACTTCCTCTTTCTAAATCCAGAAAATCCTCAAAAAACATCACTCGAGAACCCAATCATTGGTCCTACGAAACATAAAATAATTTCATTAACTCTCAAATTCTTCATTCCCCTTTTAATTGAAAGGGTATTTTATAATATATTAGAATATTTTTTCAGTTCAAAAATATATAACTAGAACCTCAAATAAATTTAATTTATTATCTTCAAAATCCATACCTATTTCGCATAATTTCTATCCAAATGAATTGTGACTCAAAGAAACACAAAGAAAATAGCAAGAAGAAAGACACTGAAAACATCCCCCATTTAATATTTATTTTATTATTGGAATGATCTAGCCTCGTGAATAATATAATAACTCTTCGAAGAGTATTTCCTTAATGGAATCCCTTGTAAAACCACAATGCATTCCATCTTGGTTTAAAAAACCCCACCAAATCCTGGAATGTTCATGAATCATGAAAATATAAAAATTTAATCATTATTCCTCTATGTTCTCTATTAGATAAAATATCCCCTCAATGAAGTTAATCTACTCCTTCAGATCATGTTAGGCTCTAGAAGCTTGGAGGGATAGGGTATGCAGAAGTTAGAAGTCCCAATATGAATTGACCATCAACCTTGAAACTCAACGTTAAATATTCAAAATACATAATAAATTGTGTTATATATGTTTATCTACTTGAAATAATATAGTAGGTACAACATCATGCTTTGTTTTATCACCCTACCCATCTGGTGGAGGAACATGAGAATCATCTAAGAAAGACAATTCAGAACCACTTCCATCAGTAGTCCTATCAATAGTCATGTTGGAAGAATTATCTATAATTCCTAACAAGAAATTATAAACTGTATAAAAAATAAATTAAAATATCAAATGAATAAGTTTATAGGAACACACATAGTATTTATGAAGTTAGACCTATCCTATGAGGCTACCCACAATGATAATGCCTAACCCTCTTAGTATGACCCAAAGACCATGACCCGTCTTCCATGAATTCATGTTATTCAGAGTTATATATAAATATATATATTATATTATGAATTCTCTAGTTTAAAAAATATAAATTTTAATATAGTATTTTAAATAATAATAAATCATAGAAGAAGACATTTAATTTATTGAACTCAGATGCATATAAAACAATAAATATATTTTACATGTCATCTGATGTGCCTAGTCATGATTCTTGAACACCCCAGAATTCCCTGAACAATAAAAACTTATTTTTGTTTTGATTATCTTGAAATTATAATGTCACAACTGTAACAACAGTCTCATCACTGGTCAACCAGGGGTTGATCACACATGAGATGACTAGATAATCATGCAACTCCCCTAACCAAGTTCCACATAGCCAAGATCTTTTCTACCTTACCCCAAACACAATCAAGAGGAAATAAAATAAATAAATGAAAAAATATTTCTATACCATTTTTTACTACCCAACCGGAATGTAACACCCTAATATATTAAGGAAAATAAAACTTTGTTTGATTTCTTATACAACCCGCAACAGCAAAATAAAATGTGTGATGAAATATTATTATTTATATATGATCGTTTTTACTTATCCATTAAATTGGAATGTATGAATATGATTAAATATTTTATCAAAAACATATAAATCTCTTAATCAAAATAAATAAATTTATAAATTCTTAGTAAATAATCAAAAAAAAATTCATAAATACATTTTATTCTTCAAAAAATATTTTTTTTTTAAAAATGGATTTTTTTTCTTTTTTGAAAAATCATTATAATTAATTAACAAAACATTTTTAAATTTTATTTGATAAATAAATATCATTTTTTAAATCATCATATCAAAATTACGCTTGAGTTAAATTTATGTATTTTCTGAAAAGTGTGATTTTTTGGTGAATAATGAAAAATAATACACTTTTAAAACTGTAAATTGTTTTCAAAATAAAATAAGTATCTTAAATTTCTATTATGGGTTACATTGTTTTTCAAAGTGAAATATTTTTTTCATTTTTTAATAATTAATCTAATTAATTATTTTTGAGTCATTTTTATCCAATTTTGGTAAAATTTTGATTTTATGCTTAAAAAATTAGTTTTTGGGAAACTATTTTTAAGTACATAATGTTTATCAATTTTATTTTATTAAAATAACACATAATAAGGAATAATTTAAATGTAATTTATATATTATATATTTATTTATATGAATTTAAATTAATATAATGATGGTTAGTATCCACATGGATAATATAAGATGATCTATTGCATAAAAAAATACACATTTTTTAAAAAATTATTTTCCTTACATTTTATGGGAATAATTTTAAATTAAAATTTTCTGTTTATAAAAATTGAATTCCGCAAAATGGATTCAATTTTTTTGGAAAAATTTGTTCAGATTAGATAAATAAGCCCCTTTTATTTTTTTGATCATTATGAATTGCAGTCATTGTAAATAATTGTCACCTCGATAAGGGTAAATAAATTTATTATGGTTAAAAATAATATGATACAAACAAAACATTGAACATAAAACTATACCTAATATCATTTTTTGAGCGTATTTAAGTTATTTCCATCCAAATTTGGAATATATGGATGCTTAGGGCCATGTATATTTTATTTTGACCTTTATAGTATTTAAGTATGAGATAAGGACAAAAATGTCACCTTCTAGATTTTAATAACTATAATATATTTTCATTTTAATAAAAATAACTTCTGTTATGTTATTAAGAATCATTTGAAGTATAAATTATTATTTTTATCCTGGTAACTTATTTAATTTTTTTTAATAAAATAATTAATTTAATTACTAATGAAATTCTAACACAATATTTTTTCAATTAATAGAAAAGTAAAATAAATGTTTTTAAAAATATTAAAAATAATATAAATTGAATGAAATATTTTGTTACAATTTCTTTGTAGATAAATATAAGATGTCACTGATTTTTTAAATTATTATATTCTGTTAATGGTAAAATTAAATATATTGTTCCAAAAATGATATTAATGATATTTTATAAGAAATAACATTTTATTAAATGATTTAAATTCATAAAAATACTTTCTTCAACCACTTTATTTATATGTAGTTAAAAATAGCAACCAAGTTCCCTTTATTGGGAAATTTTCTTTCTATAATAACTAGTCTAAACCCTAAATAGACAAACTTTGTTATCATGGTAATTATAAAATAGGGTTGACATGGATTAAAATAATAAGAAATGGAGAGAAACATCACCTAAACATTTCAAAATTTTACTTTATGAGATTATTCAGACCTATACTCATCCTATAATCAAAATATGTTAGTTGGGATGCATTATTGTAGGAGAATAAATTTATATAAATTTAATATTCTAGAGAATTCCATAATTACCCCTCCCCACACTTATAAAAGGAAACCCACTCTTCCCTTTTATTCAAAAATAAAAAGCATTTTGGTTCAAACATGACTAACCCAAATACCATACTTACTTTACCTATTATTTTTAGAGGAGTTGGTTTTATTATAATACCAACATAAGATGGTTTTTGGTGCAAACATTAAGTGGTTGTCCAAAGAAGATTAATCATTCTTAACCAAGAATTTCTGTTGTTGTTCTTCTCCAAAATTCTTAAAATATTATTCTACTATAATGATATAATAAAATCTATATATTCTATATCCAAATATTCTTTATTTTAATGGATAAGAAACATCCATATCCTCTTCCATCAAATGGGAAATGAATCCATCATCTCTGTGTATGGTGGACTACTACGTCATGAAGTAATGTAATTCATTTTCCATAATCACTCATCATATATATTTATGATGATAAATTTAATTTACATATTATATATTCAGGTCATATTTATATTTATTGGAAATTAATATATCATATATTTTCATAACTTCCCATTCATTGAAAAATGATATCGTCATTTCTGTGTGTGTGGGGACTACCACCTCCATGAATTATTGTGACTTATTTTTTTAACACTATATCTCATGGTTGATGTATATATATTTACCTAATGAAATAGTATTGTATTTATGGTATAATAATCATTACAAAAATAGAAAATAATACTTGTTATCATTCCATCATGATCTTTGAAAAATAAAAATGGTACTCATGTTTGTGTAAGACCTACCATCTCAATGATTATAACATAGTACATTTTTAATAACCATAAATCAAATTTTTTTAAATATATAATTTATGCCTCAAAATTATAATTATTTTTTTATTATTATTTTTCATATTATAAAATAATGATATCTTTGATCGTAGTCCACTCACAAAATTTATTTTTTTACATATGAACAAAATATTTTCAAAGGACTGACTTGAACTAAATTAATTAAGTAATTTCATATACAATTGTGTTAAATAAAATAAAAAAACAGCAACATGATAAATTCTCTTTATCTATTTGATAGTTAACTTATTTTTATTACCAAGAAGTTAAATAATGTATTTGATGGGTTCGACTTGAGGCAAGGGTCTTTGTCAAAATTTCCCTTCTTTAAGGAATATTTATATGTTAGAAAACTAATTTTTTATATGATATATATAAACCCCCTTTAAAATTTTAATCCTTCATAATTCTTGATATATAAAGATAAAATTTAATTTAATTCATCCAATGATATTTTATTCAAAAGTAACCAAAACTATAAAGGCTTTATGCAACAATCTCATTTCTTTCTAGGATTTTTTATGTTCACGGTTACATTAGGGGAAACCATAAAAAATTATTTTATTCAACCAAATACCTTTTATTATTCACTTTTCATGATTTTTTATTTCATTTTTGTTTCAATATCATTCTTTATTTATAAGGAAACATCAAGAAAGTTTCCTCTATGAAATATCTATCTTGTATCATCTTTTTGAACTGGAATATTTCTATTCCATGTTTATATTTTGGATAAATAATTTTGAATATTTTATTATTATATAATTTCTTTTTAAATACATTTAACCCATGTTTTATATATTTATTTTTTAGGATTTAATATTTTTATAATTTTTGGAATAAGGTAATTTTTGACATTTTTTAATGGAAAGTTTGAAAGGAATGTTTTCATTGAACTTATAAAACATGAATATAATTTCCTATTTTCATGACTCCTCAACGTTTTAAGCATATATTACATATCTAAATGGTTATTTTAAAACAAATTGTTTTCTATACATACATTTTTTTAATTGTTTTTATGTTAAATAAGTGATTTAAAAGTGAAAATGGTATTTTCATCTTGAAATATTCCATGTGATCTTTTAAATACATTTTCATATACCCTGAAATCCTCTGATTTTATACATTAATTATAAATATTTCTTATATGACTATAAAATATATAAAAAGTTTATTTTACCTTCATTTAAAGTGGAATAGCTTCATTATGATCATTTCACAAATTCCTTCACTATGAAATCTTTTTTGATTATGATATGAGAAAATATTATTCAACACATTTTATTTAACCGGGAAATAATTGTTTTTTTGAATTATGAATATTTTACTTATGTGGTACCCAAAAAAATGAACTTTTAATAATGGTCTTATCCAGATAGTGATATAATTCATTGGGTAATACTTTTTTCTCATGAGAAGTTTAGTACGTTATTAGAGAGTAATCCTTATCCACTATGGGAAAATGTCCACCATGTGATGTTGTCTTGGTAATTACCCATGAATTATATTTATGTCATGTTTTCTATTGCTTACACATTTCTTTTGCTTCCATGATATTTAGATACCAATTTAGTTATGTTATTCTCCCATGTTATTATTCAAAACCTTCTTTTTTATGATGTCATGTTATACCTTCGACTCACACATTATATTTTATAATTAATTTTATTTTCTTATTGGGAATAAACACATTCATCTAGTCGTAATGACCCCATTATGAATTGGTTGAGTATATTTGAACCATCATTCTAGTGAATGGTATGTGTTTCCTTACTGCTAACCTTATTCGAAACTCCATGGAGATATTCTTGGGTTAATACACATCATCCAAGGGAACTATCAAAAATGATTTCAATAGATGATGATCATGGGTGAACTAGGGAATACCCATGGATTCAAATATTAAAAAGAAGGTTCCATGAATTTTACTGTCTATAAATGATTTTTCATGAGTATGAGTATTGTTTCTCGCATGATAATTTCTGTTTTTAGTCAATAGATGGAACTAAGATGAATGATTTTAATGCTGAATATGATGAAAAATATGGCGATTCTAAGAATATAAATGGGGAGATGACTGGAGTGAAATATATTGTAAATCATAATTATATATTATCATGGTATATGAATATCAATCTGTAAATTAACCAATTCAAAGGCACATCAATGAAGGGAAGGATGGATTCTTCTACGACCATGGGGGGAGGAGACCATGAAGGAAAAGGGGATTTATTTATTTCTGTAAATTAATATGTTTGGATACATACAACATAATGTCTCAATGGAATGATAAATTTTTTTAGTGTGGAAAATAAGTGTATATAGAAACACATTTCTTATGAAAAATGAGAAGTTCGATAGAGAAAAACAATTACACACTATAGATCCATTTATAGCTTTTTGTCTTAAATGTGAGGAAGTAAGGAATTATGAATATAAATGTCTTATTATAAAGGTAAAGTCCTATACGATGGAATAAATTATATTTTATGAATCATTATGGTTAAAGTAGTGATTTATTTATGTATTGGCATTCATGAATTATGTTGTTGAAGAATTTTTATAAATGATGTTTTGGATATAAGAATCCTAAAACATATAAGGACTGAGTGAATTTTTAGAATCATATAATATATTCCTATAGATTTATAGAGATTTTGGTTATTTATAGAAATTATTATCATATATGATTATGTAATATATTTTTTAATAATATAATTTAATTGCAATTTATTTTATTTGAAGAAAAATAGTAAATTTATATTTGTTGAATATGTGTTCATACCATTCAAATCTCTGAGTTTCAATATTAGTCATGAATTTATTTAATAATTTTGAGGATAGTTATTTTTGAAAGTATCTGACTTTATATTTGGGTGTTATTTTTGGGGCATTATAGAATAAGGTTATATTTCATGGGATAAAGGATTACACATTTTGGGAATTATCTTACCTTGTGTTAACCATTTTTTTAATATCTAACGATTAGAGTAATATACTATTATCCTTTTTAGATTATGTAATCTATTATAATATTATTATAGTGCATCGTGCATAAAAATATTCATTTTGAATAATACTCATTTAAGGACATGACCTTAACCATTACATACTCTTCTGACTTTAGACAAGAATTCCCTTTCTTTGGGTTCTAAATATCTTTTAGTTGAATAGTATTTGAGAATTAGAAAAAACTATTACATAGTAACCCATTAAATTACAAATGGAATCTTCTACTCAGTATCCCTTATAACCATAAAAGAAGACAATTTTATATAAGTCATGATTTATTTTTTGGAAAAATCATTTCAATTTTAATCTTGATCTCATCCTTGTTACTAATCTTCCATGAAACCTTTTATTTTTCTAAAATGTGTGATGATAAAAAAAATATATAATATACCCAAAATAAAGAAGGGAAATATTAGTCTATGTATACTTATAAATTTATGTTTTTCTAAAATAATCTTTTGGGTCAAAATAAAAACTTTTCTTACTGATGATATAAAATTATCTTCCGAACAATATAAAAAAACATTTCATTCTAAATATTTATTGGAAAATAAATGCATAAATATTTTTTGAAAATTTTAACATCACATGAATTTTTTTAAATGTTATTATTTTTACTCTTATATATAGAA
The DNA here is from genome assembly GCA_963277665.1 of Viscum album. Taxonomy (NCBI): domain Eukaryota; kingdom Viridiplantae; phylum Streptophyta; class Magnoliopsida; order Santalales; family Viscaceae; genus Viscum; species Viscum album. Next base: position 2,088,881,727 of record OY728132.1, read on the forward strand.
TATCCTTAACATTTATAGAAGAAGTAACTATCATAATTAAACTTGGAATAACAATTAGAGTTATAAATAATGTAGGCATCACGGGTACTCATGGAAGATCATTGCATTGAACATTAAAAAAATACTTTTCAGTAACCTTCAAAACAACACAAGGATTAACCATCATAATTAATATTGGAATAACCGTCACTGTAAACTTCTAAAAATAACTCAATGCATTGAGATCTATAATGGGTATTATCCTATATATAATATATATCAGGCTCACCCAGGACCTATAATTAGGATAAAACCTTCGTATATAATTTCAATGTATTATATCATGAATAGAAACCTTGAATAATCATTAAAAATCACATGAAAGACACTCTCATATATGAAAATAGAAATTTTCTATTCAATTTTTTAAAATTTAAAAAATAAATATAATAATGAAACAATTTTCATTGAAGATAAATATTAAAAATAAAAAATGAATCTTAAAATCATTATTTATTAACAGAGTTATAAAAAACCACTCTTTCCATAGAAGCTAAAAAATACTTCTTCATTATTTTTATTAGAAATGTTTCAATTTACCTTATTTGGAAAACGAAAAAGAATAAATTGAAAACATTTTTTTAAATTTAAAAAATAGGGAAAATTTAATTTAAAATATACCAGGGGATTTTAAAAAACCTTTTTAAAACATTTTTATGATATATTGATATAGAGGAAAAAGAATTTTATAAATTAAATTATAAAAGATAAATTTTTTAAATAATGTCCTTTAAATTGAGTCTAAATTATCACATATTTTATTTGACTTCCTAAATAATAAACATAGGTTAATTATTTAGATTATTAAAAAATTAATTAAATTTTTTATTCCTATTATTTTATTTATTACTATTCTATATTTAATTATAATTATTTAAATTCACGTTGGACGCTTTGAGAATACTTGGTACATAATTCCAAAAGAACTTCGGTAGGAGGACTATGGTTAAAGGGATAAATATTAAATGTTATTTAAAATAATAATAATGGGATAATGATCATTTTTATACATAAATTACAATTTTAAATCAATCCATTAGATATGGTTAAGAAAAATGATCTATGATACAACCATGGAGACGGTAGGTCGTACATACATATAAGAAGATTTTTACTTTTTTTCTGATCATTATAAAAATAAGGTAAATACTATTTTATATTTACCATATAATACTAATATCATAAATATAATAATTTTTCTTTAAATATACTTATATTTATTATCCATGTGATGTGTTGATGAAAATGAATAACATCACATCGTTGAGGTGGTACTCTACCCGTATACATAAACATTGTCATCATTATTTAGTTCATTGAAAGGTACTAACGTAAATTATACTGTATATTTGAAGAACAATAAATATTTCATGAATATAATATATAAAAATTAATAAAACCATTATTAAAATTCTGGAGATATGGGGATGTAAAATGAATTACAATAGTTCGTGAGGATGTAGTTCACCGAACACACGAATGATGGTTTCATTCACCATTTGACGGAAGGGGATATTGATATATGGTATTATATTAACTTAAAAATTATATTAATATTTATGATACTTTTTCTATTTTTTTAGAATGGTTGAATAATATTTAAAGGGGGTGGAAGAAGAATCAAATCTGAAACAAGCATGTAAAATCTGTACTTCTTCTTTTGAAACCCTCATTTTCATAACACCTAAAGACCTATAAGATTGGTTTTATGCATAAAAAAGAAATCTAGAATCAGTGTATGAATTATAGGAATTTTTTTGGGTTCTCATATCCCAAAAAATGTTTTATTATGTGTTTAAAATTTAGTATAATAAGATCTATTTTATATGTGAGTAGAAGGGAAACACATGAAATTTCTCAAAATATTAAATGAATAAAATTTATATTCAACTATATATGGATCGTATATCATTCAATTATAACATAGGATATGTATGGGTAAAAATATTGTCATCCAATAAAAATTTGAAATGTTTAGACTATATTATAATCTTTATATTTTGGTTTTAACTCCACAATAACACTTTTTTAACATACCATGACAACAATGATTTTTTACTCATTGAGGGTAAATATAGTTACTATTAATGAAAGAAGATACATAAATGGTATAAATATTGTATTATAAAAAAATATCATAACCCCTATATGAAATAAAATGATCTTAGGAATTTTATATCATTTAATAAAATAGTATGTATTTTAATATAACACTAATTTTATGTTTTAGAACTATTCCCTACATTGAATTAAATAATATAAAGATAACACTTATAATATACAAATATTATTTCAATAAATCCCTAATGTGACCAGGTATTCAATATAATAATTATATTACATTAATTATCCTAAATTTTATTACATTTAAAAATTTTAATATCATTTATTTGAATTTTTCATTAATTTAATAAATACCACATCATCGTTGTGAAAAAATTTAAGGTATGTATTTCTACACTAAAAATTAAAATTAAATTGTAACAATGAATATAAATATTTTTATATTTTAAAATAATATTTATATTTAACATATCTTCTTTATAACCCCACATTAAAAATATTATAGTGATTAAAAATAAGAGTGTGATATGTTTGACTTTTTTAGAAATAAAATATTTTAAATGTCTTAATATCATCCAAATGATATTAAAATTCTATATAACAAAATATTGGATTATTATTCTTGAAAAATATTCATCCAATAAAATTAATCCATTTGTTTTTGTCATTTTATAATCCTTATCATTTTATTTCTAACATCAATTACCCGATTTTCACTTTACCTTATTAACAAAAAATTGTAAGTTTACTATTCATACTAACCTAAATAAAAGGGTCGTATTTAATAAATTTGGTCATATTTATTCCAATTATGGAATAAATTTATCAAAAGTAAAAAAATAGTATAGGAATAATTTAATTTAACATTAAACTGGAAAAACGTAGTGGAAATCAGTTTTCGTGAAAAATGGGTTCTTAAACCCCAAAATTTACGTATAAAAAAATAAGGAATAAAGATGTATAAAATTTATTTATTTATATTATATAAAAATAAAGATTATGAAATTAAATTTTAGATAAAATTAAAATCATAAAAGAACTTCTTTAATAAATTTAAAATGACAGTTTTATAAAAATCGGGTTTTTAACAATTCACTGAACAACAAATCATTTCAGAATATCCTCAAAAATAACATGAATATAATTTTTCCAGGATGAATTATTAAATTAAGATAATATTTTTAAATAAATATTGTAAATTTTGTTGAATTAATAATATTATTCACTCATAAAAACCAAAAAATCCCATATTTTTGAAATACATTTTTTGAAGAATAAAATGAATTTCCTAAAACTATAAAGTTCTTACATATAAAGTATAAATTACCAAATTATCAAGGATTAGTAAAATACTATATATTTCAAAAATTATTTATTCATTCCCATACCATCTAATTTAAATACTAGGTTATAATGGTCACATGTAAATAATAATGTTTCATTATTCGTTTATGCCCAATGTTGTGTATTTTATATCATATTGAATAGTATTTACATCTAATATATTAGGTTTTTAACATTCTAAAAAACATCTATAAATTTCATACCTAAAATTTGAACTCTATATTAGTAACTAGGGTATGAATTTTTAAAATACATTTTTTGGAATCCCACTTCATTAAAAGAGTCAATAAAACTTTCACTTGATAAGTGAGAAAAGGGAAGTACGAAGGTTATCTAAAATAAAACATAATAGGGATTTCATGAAGTAAAACATATGTTTAAAGTGAAAATGTGGATATGGAATAGAAAAAATAACTCCCAAGGATTGATAGAGGGTGATAAAGAACTAGTAATGAAAATTTTAACTATAAAAAAACTGTAAATATCTGAGGGGTTAAATGGACATTGATTTATATGTGTGGGAATGTAATTGTAGAAAATATAAAAAACTATTATATACTAAGATTGAAACCCAAAAATAATAAAGATTTTATCACATATTCTTCCAAGATAAATTTAATATTAATCTCCAAATAACTTCAATCACAGTTAATGACTCATTGCCAAAAGTACATAATTTAATTATATAATGTCTAATATATGATAATAATTTATTTAATTACTGTAAAGGCATATTAAAATATTACCTCCTTAAAAAATTTAATTTAACCAACATTTCTCAAAAATAACCTTATTTAATATGTTCACATTAATCATATATGGTTCCCAAACTTCTGAATATTTTATAAAATAATATTAATCTCTCAAACACTGTATACATTTTCAATATCATTTTCATATCTATGATAAAACATATATTTCAAAACATATTACAAACACCCTCAAAAGAGAACCTTTCAAACTCTAGGGTTTTCTATAAAGCTCATTTTTCCTCAAAATCAAATAATCAATCATCAATAACATATTAAACTAATGGATTATTTATCCCTTTATCATAAGACCTTAAATTGGGTTTTTCAAAATTATCACCTTTTTATTAAATAAATTTTCAATGTTATCAATTTCTTCTACTTATATTAAAAAATATTCAAAACAAAACCTATAATTGAATAATCCTTAGATGTTCAAGATCCTCATAATGGTTATAATAAATCATGATCTCATCAATAAAAACAATAATATACATATCCAAGAGATCATGGAAGACTTTATTTATAATGTCCATAAATACAACTAAAGAATTTTAGAACCCAATGGGAAAATCCAAAAACATCTAATTTATGTTTCTAATCTGAAATAATTTTTTTCAAAATTTCATCCTCCTTCATCCTCAATTGATTGTACCAAAAACATTGATTTATAATTGGAAAATAAAAACCACTCTAGAGCAATAACTACTCTGTTTAATGGTACAATATTTATTGAAGTGGTTGTAAAAGATTTCACCACACCCTTATACTTACAATATTTGTTCTTCCAATCATTCATGTCCTTATTCAAAAAATCATTTTCATAGTAACCAATATCAATACTTTTAAGAAATTAAACTAGTTGCTTATCTACAATTTACTTCCCACTATCAAGACCTTTTTTTATTATAGTGACGATCTATATTCCCCAACTTACCACATCGAAAAAACCTTCCAAAACCAACCAATCATTCATTAAAATGTCATTTACCAAAAATGGAATATATTATAGGCTAATCATTATATTTCTAGGATGTTTTATTTATTTTTACATTACACTTTAACTGTTTCTTACCCTTTTCTACTTGTGTAACATAAGTGTTAAAAAACTCCATCTAAACATTCACAAGATAATTAAAATCATTTTTATAGATTTTATGTTCTTGTGAAACAATTCCTCTTCATAAAATTGCTTTCAATCAAATTTAAAATCTATTAATTTTACGAGATGTGTCTTGAATAAAATTTGGCATATACATGGCTAATATTGTGATGTTTTATTCATATGTAGCCATAGAATAATCATTTTTTTCAAAAATTTCCAAAATTTATTTCTCCATCCTTTTTTAATAAATAATAAGGAAATATTTTTCCGGAAAAATATTCTTAAATTTTATCCATTATATGGAATAAATATCATCTCCCATTTTTTCTGTTAATAAAAAAATATCACCATTGGACACATTGAACTTCAAAATGATAAATATAAATGGTTATATTTTATTTATATGAAAAATACATGACAAAAAATATATTTTCTTCAGATTCAATCTACCCCTCATATTCCCCAAGGTCATAAGATACACAAAATATAATAGGGTGTTTCCTCATAATATATTTCACCATTGACATCTTAATTTGTGGTGGATCAGGATACTATCTTGAAAGGAAACCACATTAAATTATAGATTGTGTAAACCAATAAATCACAACAATGAACTACTCAGTTATAATTAAATCTATTTGGGTTGCTAATTTTGAATGATTTTTTCCTCTTGGTTCTATACTACAACAAATTCCTAGTTTATTTTACATAAAACTAATGTAAAAAAACATTGTTTACATGACAAAATGTGGTAATATTTAAATATTATTTCCTTTCAACTTAAATAATAAGTAAAAGTTTTTATGGAATTCTATAAACATTGACGTAACCCCCAATGTTACCTAAACCTTTTCTCTAATACCAAATGTAAGGACCCACCCTTAATCATTAAATAATCTATTAACTTTATAATATAATTATATTTATTTAATTCCAAAAAATTCATTAGGATTAAATTTTTATAGAAATAGAAATAAATATTACATAGTAAACTATTAATTTACAATTGAATCATCTACTCAGTGTCTATTTTTTTCTATAAAAACAAAACTATTAAAAATAAAACATGATTTAATATCAGGAAAAAAATTTAAAATTTCCATATTGACCACATATTTGTCCCCAATATACCATAAAATCATGTGGAAATCAGTTTAAAACATGTTATGATAAAACAATCTCAGTAATGAAGATAAAATAGTGAGATAAACCATTAGTCAATGAATACTTATAAACATTTTCCTTTTTCAAAGTAATAATTTGGTTCAAAATGAACCCTTTTTTCTTAAAATCTTATCTTCTATTCCATAAAAATTTCACAAAGTATTTCATTATAAATATTAATGGAAAAATAAAATAATAATAGTTTCTTTTAAAAATTGAAAATCGCATGAATTTTCTTTCACTCTGTTATACTTTTAACTATTTCATATGGAATAACCATTATAGTTATAAATTGATTATCCATCATAGTTACAACTGAGTAAACATCAATGTTAAATACAGAGTAACTATAAAGACTACTCATGGAATAACTTCAAGGTTATATTTGGAACATTACATTAGAGTAACCATCACCACTACTCATGGATTAACCATCATAATTAATTTTGAATAACCATCATTGTCAACTTCCAAACATCACCCAATTAATTGGAGTTCTATAATGGGGTTCACAATACATATAAAGAGTATTGGGATTACCCATGTCATATAATGGGTCTCAAAAATTCCAAAATAATTTCTGTAGAATATATCATGAATAAAACACATGAAATCTATTTTAAACCAATGCGAAAGATACCTTCAGATATCAAAAACATTTTTTTTTCTAAAAAACCAATTTTTTAAAATCTAAAAACAATGCTCATAATAATGGAAACGTTTTTTATGAAATTTTCTATGAAAACTTATAAATGAATCTCAAAATAAATATGTCATAATGATAGTGGAAAAAACCTTTCATTTGATATATGATAAAAAACATTCCTTCCATATTTTTATTGGGAAATTCACAAAATATCTCATTTGAAAAATGAAAAAAAGGATTTGATTCAAACTATTTTAAAAAGGTTAAAAAATAGGTAAAATATAATTTAAAAATTCATAAAGGAATGTTAAGAATATTTTCTAAAACTTTTTTAGAAAATATTAATATAGAAGTAAAAGAGAGTTTTACAGGAAAATTTAAAAGATATTTTTTAAAAGGAAGTCCCTTACCATGGGTCTAACTCATGACGTATGTTATTTATGCCTGTAAATAAAAAAATTATATTAATTATTTAATTTCAAGAGAATATTTTTCATTTCTATTATTTAATTTTTGTACTTCTATTAAATCTATAGTTAATTATATAATTTTTAAATTTTGATATGATGTTTTGATGATATTTGGAACATAAGTCCAAAATGAATTCGGTAGGTTGAATATGACCAAAGAGGCCATTAGTAAGACATATAATGAATAATAATAATTAAATAAATAACATTTTTATACATCAACTATAATTTTAAATTCAACCATTAAATATTGTAATGAAAAATTATCTATGTCAAAATCATGGAGATAGTAGATTGTACATATGCATGAGTAACATTTCTATTTGGAAATGATAATTATGGAAATGAGGTATGTATGTTTTTATTATTATATAATGATAATTATATAATAAATATCATATTAATTCTTTAATTATACTTATATATATAATCCATGTGATGTGGTGAAGATAAACAAATCACATCATTTTTTGGAGGTGGTAGTCCAAAGATACACACGAACAACATTAAAATTTAATAGTGCATGGAATGGTAAGAAAGTAAATGGTATATTATATTTTTATAATTATAAATATGTAATTAATATAATAAATGAAAAATAATTCCCTCATTATAACCATTTTTGAGATCCAGTGATGAAAAAAAATTAAATCTGTTCACGAGGCAATATTCTATCGTACACATTAATGATGGTTTTGTAACCCATTTTATTGAATAAGAGATGGATATAGATTATAATACCAACTTAACAATATATATTTATTATATTGGTGTTATTATTTTATCTTGGTTGAAGAATATTTCGTGGATATGGAAGAATAAAAAAATAGAAAACATGCAATTGAAAATTTTACATCATCCTTGGAAAACCTCCTTTAATTAAAACCATAATTCCTATAATGTTGGTATTATGCACATAAAAAGGGATAAAAAATATATAGAGATATTTTAGAAAGGTATTTTTAAGTGATTATTGATCCAATTTTTTTAAGTGTCATGTATTGAGAATAAGAGGCACCATTTTATAATAGGGGAGTGGCACTCTTAGATTTTCTATAAATATTAAATTAATATAAATTAACATTTAGTTAAAACTAGATACCAAAAAATTTATTGCTAATATTTTGTGAGTATGGGTCGAAATAAACTATTAAAATTAAAACTAGGCAAATTTTAATTATTTTTATCCATATCTTTTGGCTTCAACCCCTCATTAACCCTTTTTAGACATGTTGTCAAAACAATGTTTCTCTAAACATTGACGGTCAATATAGTTAATATAAATTTAAAAGAACCCATTAATGGACCATGAAAGAAATCATAAAAATTATACTAATTTCTTCGAAGAATATACTTTTTTCATAATTTTATATCATTTAATCAAATATTATTTATTTTGAAATATCACTAAGGGTAATTTTTATAGCTATTCATTACTTATGAATTTTAATAATATCTTGATAAATCATATATTTTGGAAAAAATATTTTAATACATGAATATCATGTAAATTTATTCTTTAAAATTATTTAATATTATGAATTTTCTTAAATTATATTACTATTAATATTTTTAATACCATTTATTCCAATTTTTCATTAATTGAAAAATTAATGCGTCTACTTTGTGCAAGAACATTAGTTAAGTACTTATTCAATAAAAATTTAAAATAAATTACCATAATATTGAAAAATTATTAATATTTTAAAATAATATTTATACTCTAATATATATTCTAGATAACCAATTACTAAAAATATTATAGTTATTAAAATATAGTGAGACATTTTTGAATTTTCTGGAAATAAAATAATATAAATTTCTTAGTATCGTCCAAGTTGCACTAAAATTACATAAAACCCAATATTTTTTTATTAATATAAAAATATATTAATAAAATATAATTAATTCTTTTGTTTGATTAATTTTATATTCCTTATCATTTTTCTATACGTAATTTACTAATTCAAATTTTACCATGGTAACAAAAATTACTAAGGTTACTATCCATGCATACCAAAAATGGGAATTATTTACTAACATTGGGCCTCCTAATTCAAAATATGAAATATGATTTTTAATTCCATAAAAAATAATTGGTAGAAATTAATTTAATTTTAAAATGTAAAAGAACAATGAAAAACAGTTTTCTTGGAAAATGTGTTTCTAAACCCACAAATGTATTTGTACCAAAATTTGGTATAAGGATGAATAAAATACCATTAATTAGATTATATATAGGTAAATAGTAATTATATTACTTTGAGATGAAAATAAAATCTTAATGGGAGCACCGCTATACTCATTAGGTTATTATTTCCTTAGGTAGATCCCAACCTTGAGCGGAGCGGGCTAACAATGGAAGTTAGTTTTTGGCCGTAAATAAAATAATTATGTTACAATTATTTTATTATAAAACTTCTTAACTCAAAAAATGCAACTCGGATTTGAAATCGAAGAGTACCGTTGAGCTTGTGAGGGACATTTTTCCTTAGGCAGAGCCTAACCTCGAATGGTGTGGGTCGAGGGTGATGGTTAAATTTTTTTGAACTTTTTTAAGGTACATTCCATAAACGTGCGCATGGAAATTTCTATATTTTGAGCTAGTTCTCAGATTAAAAATCACAGGGCACCTTTGGATTCATAGAAATAGGATTCTCTTAGGTGAATTATAACTTTCACTGACAGGGGTTAGAAAAAGATGTTAGTTTTGGACATTACAAAATAATAATAAAATAACTCATTGAGTGATTTTATTTCTTTCATTGTAACTATTTAAAAGTAGTGGTGGGGATGATGGGTTGTCATACTATTTAATGGATGGTTATAATTGGTTGTATAACTGCACAATTGGGAGAATTAAAAGTTTTGTTAATTAAATTCCTTAATGAACCTCATTAATTTTGTGGTGGGTTGATCTCCTATTTTCTTTCATTTAAACAACGCTCGGACATGAGTTTTTAGACAAAAGAGAGGAACCTCTAATGAAGTGTTGGTGGCGTCTTCCACCAATATAGAAAAGTGCTTCAACTACCGTTGGAGGATTCGACGATGGGAAATGATGAGCGCTAAAGGACATGAACCACCTCGTTCAATTGTAACACCCTTAAACCTAGAAACTACTTCCTCATCTACAACGAATTACAACAAACTAAAGGTAAGGGGTTATGTGATTAATTCCACCATTTTCCCCATTTTTGAATATTATGAAAAACACGGATCAATAATCAAACAGATTGATCTTCATTTTGTTCATTAATGAGGGAGGATAATGGGGGGGGTTTCTTTCTGATATTTTTTATGTTTAAATAATCCTTCATATCTTATAACGCTAATGTGGAGGGCACAGGCCGATTTGAACAAGGATCAGACCCTCCTCTGATCTCGAGTTGGGGGTGATTTTTGCGGGTGACTGAGAGATATGGAGGCAATGTGAATCTTCATGCTGCACAGTGTAGCTGCCATCCCTGGAGACCCATAGGCATAGACGAGAAGGGAATCAGACCACCAAAGCATCACCAATGGCCTGCCGAAGAATCACCATCGTGGCGGAGATAGAAACTGGTGGAGGAAGTGGAGAAAAACTTCCAGCTACAAGAAGGTGGAGGTTCCCAAAAGCATCACAGTGGACAAAGGTGAAGTCGAACATTGTTATTCGTATGGTAGTTGGGTAGCACACCCTGGAAGAAGTCCACAACATCAATCCGTAGAGTAGGGAGGACCCACAATCCACTGGTTCTATAGAGGGCCTGTCCACAAAGACCGAAAAAGGTGTGTAGCACCATACAACACTACTAAATTGAAGACCCAAATGGATCAACCATTTGGAAGGGGACTAGACCCCCATGCCCGCTCAGTGGGCTCGGTGGTTCTGCGGCCCGGCGGGCCGCGCCTAGCTAGGTGGGACATGATGAACCCATGGCCTAGCAGGTAGATACCACAACCTCATAGGCCGAGACCTTGTCCTAGCGGGTCGGACCATGACCAGATGAACCAGTCTGAGCCCAACAGGCCGGGCCAGGTTGGTCCAACAAGGTCAGACTGGACCTGGAGCCCTTTTTCCCCAGTTACGCTTAAATGGGAAAATCTCATAAACCTGACATCTGTTTGATAAACCATGTGGGGAAATAGAACACTAAGGATGAGGTAGTCTATTTGAGATAATCCAATTGGGTTTTGAAGAATAGTAGTGAACAACCAGGTTGGATAAACCTCAAATATAACAGGGTCCTTAGTACTAAAATGCCAATAACTCATAGACCAGGCATCCAATCGATGAATCGCCTGATGTGTTAGAACACTTATAAAATAGAGGTTCATCAGGTTACTTCTTAATGGGACTTCATTATGGTTGAGATATGAGTGATGGATTGAGGAGTGGTTCTCCCTAACATACTATGTGCAGAACCCTACGGCTGGATGAGACCTAAAGACTGCTTACTTTCGACTCTGTGTGACAAGACAGTCTAGTGGGAAGCACCTATGTGTGACTTTTCAAGCCCAAAATGGGGAGTGGCTCTATGTGACCCAACAGAACCATGATACTCGACAAGAGAAGTACCTCAGTAGGCCATGGTGGGGATCAACTCTGGGTGACTCGACAAACCGATGGTACGCGATGGAGAGGAGTACCTATGATGTTCAAGGCTAGTGGGAAGCACCTCTGTGTGACTTGGTGGTCCCACTGTACTCGATAGATGAAGAGTTCTCCAACAGCCTAGGTGTTTGACGATGAGATTAATGATACTAATATTACTACCCTAGAATATTCTTGGCGTGAGTTGTCTTTTTCTAATTGCTTTTTGATTGAGATCATGGTTTTGGGTTTTTCTTTTGTGGAATTCTGGGAGACCTTTGGGGGTCTCGGGGTCCCAACTGGGTATTATTATACTCACCCCTACACAATATTTTCCCAAAGCATGTTGTGTCCTTTTCATATCAAGGGAAGATTTCACTGAGGATTGGGATCTAGGACTAGACGGTGTAAGAAGGTGTACAATTGACATGGGGAGCTGCAGTGATGAGGCTTAACTACCCTTTAGGTGGGATCCTTGGCAGATGTCCTCAGGAGTTGTTTTTAATTTTTTTTATCTCTATTTTACATGGTCATTTATTATGGCCCCTTTACTACAATATATATTTTTACCCTCTATGTTGGTTTTAGTTGTTGTTTTACCCTTTTTCTTCCACTGTTCTTTACTTGTGCGCAATATGCCCTACCTATGTGTGTACAGGATTTGAAGCAATTCATTCCCATTTTAGGAAAATTATTTTCCGGTGCTAGTCAACAACCACTGTCCCATAGAAGGTGGGATTGAGATAGTCACAACAGGAGCCCTAGGGGACGAGTCGTGACATGATATATGAGTTTCTTATATTTACTAAAATTTTTGTGCGTCACTATATACAATGACTTGAGTGTCTTCGAAAAATTTAATTCACCATTCAAAATGTGTATTCAGTTTTGAAAAATGTTTATAGGTTTGTTTAAAATGGGTATAAACCATGTTCCTTTCCTTAAACTATATTTAGAATTAATTTGGTTTCTAGATTATGAATTTTTGGGAAATTGTTGATGAAAAGACTCAATGATTTAACTTATTATGATAATTAATCGGTGACCATTTATAAATTTCAAGGAATCCCTTATAAGTGTATGGATGAAAAATATTTTTAGTTTTCTATTATCTAAAATTAAATTTTATATATAGATTTAATATTACTAATGTTTTTTAATAATTTGTGTTAAAAAATTCAACAATGGTTTTTGAATATTTATTAATGAAAATATTCATTTTCACAAAATTTTGGCTTATGTATCCATCATGTGTTTTAAGAAATTAAGTAATTTTTGTAAAATAATTTAGATATATTTTAATGATTAATTTATTAAATGATTTCCAATAGTGATTTTTTTCTAAATTTCATTTGAATAATAATTTTCTAAATATTTTTCTCTTGTATTTGGTAATAAGACCTGTGATTTTTGTGTATTTATTTTAATATATGGAATTTTATTATTTTTTTGAAACATGTTAATATATTTCAATAATTGGTTTTAATTTTATTGGAAATATTATGATATATATTATTAAATCATGAAAAATATATAACATGGACGATTATTTTCCATAATATGTACTCATTACTTTGTTTTAGATCATTTTTGGCGAGTGTGTATTATCAGGATATAAATATATAAATAAAAATAATTGGGAATAAAATGATTCATTTTCATTAGGATTCCAATACGGGAAAATATATTTTATATTTTTTGTTTTTTGTTTATAACATGCCTTTATTATGATCTTAGTGGATTAAACTAGATACCATACTTTTGGAATGCTATTTCCTAGGATCGATTGGATGGATGTAATTGGGGATGCATTCTTTAAAAGTTAAAAACACATAATTGAAACCCTAATAGTATTTCATATGAAATTATTATTTTTTATATTGAACTTTCTAATGAAAAGAATTATGACATTAGAAATATTTGTTTTTTATGACATAAATGGATATATTTTGGTTATTATTCTTTAATGGGATAGTCAAATTATATTTTAAATATAATTATATTTTAAATATTTATTATATTATTACCTATTGGGATAATGAAATTTTTTTTCATGAAAATGTTGTTAATTATAAATTAGTAAATTCATTAAAAATATTTATATTTCATTTAATTTTTGGATATAATCATTCAAGGGAATATGATACATTCATTAGGAAAATAAAAAAAAGTTATGTTCTCATCCTTTACATGTAGACGTTGGTTTATATTTAGATATTTTTGGAAATGAAGTAGGTAAGAAAACAACATCATTCATTTTCACTAGTGAGTCATAGATCCTACTATGGGTATATGTAAGGGAGTCATGTTTGAGACTATATAGAAATTGGACATCCGTAATTATATTTTGTTTTTTTATGATTTAATTTTCATTCACATGTTCTTCATGTGTGAATTTCTATCAATTTTTTTGGTTCTAATTTTTTAAAATGTTTATAAATAATATTGAACATTATTTCCTATGTCATTAATGATTTTTTATGAATTTTACATAAAATATTTCTCTATGGTTTTTATCCCTTGAATCTAGTTTTCCTCTCAAAAAATTAGAAGATTCTCTTGGAGCCTTGTGAAATTCTTGATTGGGTTTTTGGATTCAAATACCTGTGTAATGTCGTTTAAATATAACTTTCCCCCCATTAAAATTTATGTGAAGATTATAATAATAATTATAGTGCTTATTCATTTTGTATAAATCAATGTTATATTGGGCATGGATTGAATCTTATTATTTATATAAAATTTCAACAATTAAGATAAGTAAATATCATTTTGGAAAAAATATTTTCCTATATATATATATATAAATTAAAGTGAAATTACGAATTTCATTGGGGAATTAATTTTGAAGTATAGGTATTATTATTTTGTAAATAATATTATTTGTTTTAAATGGTTGAGAATAATGATAATATCAACCATAAATAATTTTATATTGTAAAGGAACATGTTGATTTATTCCTGGAAGAGTACTATGGGATTTCTTTTAATTTTTAGGTAGAGTTATCAATAGAATATATACTTGTTACAATAAAAAAATCTAATATCCAAAAAAAATGTCATCATTAAAATAAGAGGAATTAAAGTTGAAACATTAAATTTATTAAATAAATGTTTTACATTACTATGTAATTTCCATGGGGTTGTTACCATCCCGTTAATTAAAAAGAATGATAGTAAAAAAAAGACTATCAGACACGATCAATTATTATGGGTTCCCAATAAACTAATATCAAATAAAATTGAACAAGTATTTTTGTTATGTTAGTTATAAAAATAGTTCTTTTACTATATCCATGTTATGGATTGAAAATTATTAATTTTTATGGATATGTAATCTTAGCACAAGAAATTCATAATTTAATGGATGAATTCCCCTCTTTCAAAAATGAATTTTTGCCATCAGTCTATATAAAGATAAATTAGTTTGAAAAGGATGATTTGATGATATAAAATAGGGTGGGGAATAATCACTATTTCAATATAAATAAAAATAGATTATTATTTTTTAAAAAACAAATTTGTGTTATATACATACCAGAATTATATAATGAGTTATTAGAAGATGCACACTATTCATGTTTTTAAATTTAATCATGTAACACCAAAATGTTTTGAGATATATGAGATCAACTTTATCGGAATAACACTAAGTGGGAAATAATATTGTATACATAACAATTTTAAATTATTATTAGGTTAAAAAAATTACTCAAGTTTAAGTGGATGGTGAACCCATTATCATACAAACATGAAAATGGTAGATCATTACCAGAGATTTTGTTATAGGTTTCCATAGGATATCTAATGAAAATAATTTTTTTGGATTGTAATCAATCCAAATATTAAGTTAAATCACATTATTTATATTCAATATGATTTCACACTAAATGAAATACCAATAAAATATATAAAAATGGTGTTAATATTATATAGAGAACCACTTGTAATTGTATTTTATAGATACCTAAGGTTTTTCTTCAATTTTTTTATTAAATATTTATTAAAAATAATATACATAATTAAAATTAAAACTAATTTTCACCCCCAAAATGATGATCAATATTATAGGAATATTCATACTTTGAGATGTTTTTCTAGAACATTTTTTGATGGATTTCATGGGCGGTTGTAATTGTTGTCTTAATGTAGTAAGTTTCTTATATAATAAAGTCCTATAATCAAGTATAAAAATACATCTATATAAGGATAATTTTTTTTAGAAGTGTGAACTATGAAATTTGATGAATAATTTTGAGATGAAAACATTATTAGACATAAATTTGATAATGAAATATAGAGAATGTATAAGTTGTCCAATAAATTATTAATAGAAGTAATCAGTTAAATAAAGATATATGTTTATAATTATTAATGAGATATTGATTTTTTCTGTTATGTAATATATTTTTCATAGGATATATACATAGAAGAGAAAAATTAGGTTTTTAAATATGGGAAAACATAGTTCCAGGTATATAATCCTCTTTGAGATTATGGATCATATGGAAACTATAACTCATCAATTTTAACATCCACCAAGCCACTCACAAGTAAAATATATGCTCTATATATCAATATTTAGGAATTATATACGATATTAAGTAAAATATATAAATTTTTATGTCAAGTAATGCAATAATAAACATTCATTTTAATAACATACCATTGAGATCATAGATAATATGTAGAATGTTCTATGAAAACAGTGACCCACATGTTTGAAGTATTATGGTGAAATAAGAAGTATGAAGAGGATTCACAGGAACCGAAGGTGTATGTTTTAAAAAAACAATAATTTGTTCCTCATACAAGGTATGAAATTTAAATTCCTAGTGTAGAATTCTTAAATGGGAGAATAATTTAATGATTTACTATTTTCTCCATTATTAAATACAGAAATATTTTTTTTAATTATACAATTATTTTACCAAAATTTATAAAAAGTAAATAAATCATGATATTATTTGATGATAAGAACAAAAAAAAATGTTTATATTCACCATAAACATAATAATTAATAATTGATAATAAACATAGATAAATATAGTAATAATAAAGTATAAATCTATTGATTCACAATTCCCCAAAAAACTAATACTCGCTAGAATAACTACACAAGAACTAAAAATATCAGTTACATGATATTTTTTAATAATATAAATAATGGAATGATATTAATTATATCGATAGAATTTTTTAGTTAATATATAAGAATTTAATTGGGAATAGTGAGTGTTATATACTTGTTGTGTATATATGTAGGCTTTTGGTAAATTATATTATGTTTTAACAAATATGTATTCAATATATAAAAGTTAAAAATATATATTAAAATTTTTAACTAATATATAAAAATAATAAAAATTAATTATTAGTAACCATGATAAAGCAATAAAAATAGTAATAGATTCTTTTATGGTAATGATTTTTTTCAAAAATTATTTTTTAAAGAAAAGTGATATTTTATATTATAATTAAATTTCTTATATTTGGAGTTTTATTTCAGTAAAATGAATTTAAAATTTCAAATCTGGATATTGAAATTATATTACAGGGTAAATATCATTTTATAGTATATAAATAAATTACATAGGTGAATAATGAAATACAATGGTGAATAGTAATCAAAAAAAATATGTATATAATTAAAGGAGTGTACTAATTTAATAAAAAAATTATATAATTATAATTGGGTAACTCAGGACATATTTTCCATTTTTTCATTTTTTTAAAAAACCACATAAAATTACATTCATTAATCTCTATGTAATGATTTTTTAGCAAAAATTCCACCCATTTTAAATTATTAAATAACCCTTCCACCACCTAAAACACTCCAATAATAAAATTTTTAATTCTCATTAACATCTAAATAGATTTACTCACTTAAAAACATTATATATAATTAGAATTTTTGGTGATATAAATTCCCAAATTTCTTATAAAAATAATACATTAAAACTAAGGGTTTGATTTCACCAAATTGACAACACTTTTATTCAAGATATTTATATTTTATTTTTATTATAATAATTCATAAATATTATGAATCACTGTAATAACTAAATATTAATTTCTTATGTTTTTTATGATACATATATAATATTCTAAAAATAATTATTAATTTATACTATAATTCTTTTAGAATATCTTTTTTTTTATTTTCATAATCACCCAAATATAAATTGTTATTTCATAATTATCGAAACCAAAATGTAAGGTTAATTAATTGATAAATATGTAATTAATGGATAATTTATGTTATATTTTTGTTTTTAATGGTAAAATTCATGTATATATAATTATTATTACAATTAATCATGATTGATAAAAGTAGATTGAATGAATGATCATTGAATTATTGATTTAGAGAACTAGAACTACTTATCTATACCATAGAATATCAAAACTCATGGGAATATTAATAAACACATTACCTTAATTATTTTTTGATTAACAACTCTTCGGAAAAAATTTATGACCATGAATATAAAATCTAATGAATCCATAGAACTCTTATAGTTTGGGCCATGATCTCGATGAGCCCAAACTTATCCTTTAAATAGTTTCAATGTTGATTAATTTATTAGATCTCAGTATGGGATTGTTTAATGCAATATACAAGAGATTTTTTCTCCCTTGGAAGCTCTGATAAATGGGATTCATAGGATATTATCCAACAAGTTAATGCCATCACTTATTTTGTCTATGTTAATTGTATTATTAAAACCCTACGTTTTCACCAACAATGTTGTCAATTTTCAATGAATATGTTATAAATAGAAATGATTCATAATGGTCAATTAAATCCTATAGGATATAATTATTCCAAATAAGTTCTTATTTCTTCAATAACCATA
Source organism: Viscum album (assembly GCA_963277665.1). NCBI lineage: Eukaryota > Viridiplantae > Streptophyta > Magnoliopsida > Santalales > Viscaceae > Viscum > Viscum album. The sequence continues at coordinate 2,088,900,747 of OY728132.1, forward strand.
TTTACTTAATAATACTTTCAATTTAATTAAAAGGGGAATTTTATTTATAATCATTCAGGTTGTTACAATCTCCCCCTTAAGATATTTTCTGGTAAAAAATATCATTTCCCACACTAGAATAGATGATTGTAACTATTCTCTATCACCTCCTTCAGTTTCTACATTTCTTATTTAATATTAGGGTTTCTCCGCAACAATTTCATAAGAACAATTATCTAATTTAGTAAAAAAATTTCCCTAAGATCTAAGATCTTCACTGACTATACCTCAAAAATAATGGTCATTCATCACTAGTACAACCTATTGATTGGGTATGTGTGAGGAGTCTTTAATATACTTTCTCAAGAGGGATACATTGAATAATTCATGTATATGAGATAGGTTTAGTGGGAGTTCTGGTCGATAGGCCATAGTACCAATGTAGTCAAGGATCTCAAAGGGGATGATATACCTTAGACTAAGCATTCTATTCATCCAAAATCTCATCACTTTATTTGATGGATATATGAAGTGGAATAAAAGGTCACCAAAATCATTTTCTAACTATCATTCATGATTTTTTGTATAAATCTTTTTTGAACTTTTAGTAGCCCTGATATGATGCTGAATGGTGTTAACCTTTTCCCCCATTTCTTAAAAAATTTCAGGAAATCATAGTTTTTGTTACCCAACTTCATCCCAATATGCATGTGTTCTTCTCATCTTCCCATAAATTGATTTATTTGGATCCACTTGAATTGTAGAGGGGAAACTATTATTGTAAGTATACATCGCCATTAGAAGATGTTGGTCTCATCATTTATTGAAGTCATTTGATGATGATTTAAAAATTTTATCATCTATTTGGATAGTCCACTCATATTGGAAATCATCTTTAGGGTGATGATAAATACTTATGTTCATCACAATGTTTAGATCATGTTGAATACTTTTCTAAAAAATAGAGGTGAATATTATATCATGATCAGACAGAATTGATAGTGGTTATTCATGGAAAGTCAATAATTCTCTTATGTATTTTAATGATAGTTGACTTAGTGAGAAATCATTTCCAATCATCATGAACTATGAATAAATTGTAAAATGATCCAAAAACAACTAGATAATTTATTTTAATTTGATTGTCTTGATAGTTTGGGGAAAAATAACATGGTTATTTTTTCCAATGTCCATGTTGGTATGGGTATTGGTTTCATCATCCCCTTAAAATTATACCTTTCATTATTCACTTACTAACATACCAAGCACTTTGATGTGTATTCACTGATCTCTTTATTCAGGTTGTCCCACCAATAGTGCTCTCAATAATCTCAATACATCTTTGTGTTTCTTGTGTGAATTGAGATTTCCTTACAGTGTGCATCATCCAATAGTTACTTATTTATCATAGCATTTCATGGAACACATAGTATTTGCCCAAATCTCATAATTCCATATTCATTATCATTTAACTATGAGGATTTCCATTTTCATATTGATTCCAATTTCTTCTAGATTTCAACATCATCTTTTTGAGCATCCATTAACATTTCAAGAAGGGATGGTTGAGAAATAACTTGTGAAAGGATTGATAATGTTCCTATCTTTATGATTCCCATTACCAACGTCTTCAATTATATAAATATTGGATATTTATCAATTCAGATTCATGATAAAATTTTTGGATCATTTTTAATTAGAGGATTTACCACTTTTTCACTCTTTACCAGGATGATAATGAATTGATCAGTCATAGTCCATGATTAGCTCTTACCATATTCATTAGTGTATATTCAACTATTTTGGTGTGAATATATATTTGAGACTTTGTTTATCGGTATATATTTCACACTTCTCAAAAAAGAGATAATTCTACAAGATTTTGAACAAAAATCTCATAGATTACTAGTATAGAACATGTATGGGATAGTTTTACTCATGAAAATTTAACTAAATTGAGGCATAGAATATGAATTTATCATTATTAATTAAAATAATCCCAATCACATATTATAAGTATCACTGAATACTACAAAAATTTATCCACTTGGGGGTAGTGTGAGCAAATGGGTAGTTATTAACCTCAATTTTAGCTCAATGAATATTTATTCAGATTTATCCTTCTAATAAATCTTGACGCCCATCTGAGTTATCATGGTAAGAGGGTTAAACCATTAGGATAAATTAGTCAAAAATCAGAGATAATATGAAACTAAAACAAGGAAAATAATTATATCATTCAAATATATTAGCCTTGGACTTCTTTATATTTCTTTTTTCTTTGAAGGATCCATTGATATCACATTACTTGTGAGGATATTCCTGATAAATGTGACATCCTTCAACCAATACTCAAACTTGATATACTTTTCATAAAGATTCCCATTTCGTAAGGTCTTTAGATTAGTTTTCAAATGATCCTCACACTCCTCCATTATTTAGGATTATATATGTCTATCAGATAAAAATAATATGAAATATTTGTTTAGGTAATCTATAAAGACTATATTCATAAAATCCATGAAAATTTCTAGATCATTAGGGAGTCTGAATGGAATCACTATGAACTAATACTACCTCTACCATATACGAAAAGTGGTCTTGGGGGAATCTTTATCCTTTACCATAACTTGTTAATATCCCAACTAAAGATCCATCTTGGAGAAGGATTGTACACCATGTACCAAATAGAATAGATCATAAATACATGATGGAAGATGCTTTTTCTTTACCATTATCATGTTGAAGTTAGTATAATAAATGAAAAGGCACATCGATCCCACCTTCTACATGAAAAGGAGAACTAATGCATGCCATCATGAAGCATGTGGGAGTATAAACCCTTTCTCAAGAATTTCATCTAGTGGTTTTTTTAGATCCACATAGTCCACAACATCCATCTTATACAATGTCTTGGATATTAGAAATTACCCATGTATAAGAATGATTAAAAATTCAACATCCTTGCTAGGAGGAAGACCACTCAATTCCTCAAGAAACATATCACTATATTCCCTCACAATAGGAATGTTTTCTAGGATGATCCCTACCTTAGACTCAATTATTGGCACTAGATATGCTTTATTATAGGGAAATACTATCCATGATTGAGATGATGGTGTTAAATATGATTCATTCTTCTCATTGCACTTGCATATAATCAAGGTTCGATTCTTCACACATAGTGTGATTTCTTTCTTGCTATAATTTATGATGGCTCTATATAAGGAAATCCAATCATTGATCAGAATTGAATCAAATTACCCCAAAGGAAGCATGAAAATATTTGATGGTAAGTTCATCCCAAAAATTATGAATTGTTAAGAGTTTTATACATGGGTTTCAATAATTTCCCAAGTTTCAATTTTCATCGACATCTCTACTTTAGTGATTTGTGGTGGTGTTTGAATACTTCTAAATGACTCTAGTGATATAAAGGAATTCATATAACTATGAATGATAACCATACATTTCAATTTTTTATTCCACTTTTAATTTATCTAATAAATAAATTATGATGATTACATTTTAAATATTGAGCACATAAACTAGAAACCAATGTCATTAATAGGATCACGTAAAAATAACATTTATTTCTCTAGATTATGAATTTCATGGCCTCAATATTTGTTTTTCACGATCACTTTATTAACATATATTCTTATTGGATTTTTTTATTCCCTTCATAAAAATTCATAATTAGATTATGATTTTACTAAATAATAACCCTATGTTGTGTCAAACAAGGTGCATTGTAAGGACAATTGTCGTGTACAAGGTTAACCCTAGTCAAACCTGATACACCATGTCAAAGTTCTTACTCCTAGATTTATCTATACTAGAACCAAAAACACTTATAGTATATAGGAAAGATGTATTTTCTTGATAAACCTTTCACCCTATACTGACCAAAATTTAATGTTTTTTCTTTATACATAGTCTTATTCCTATTTCTTTAGCTCTAGTTTTCTAATCATAATAGAAAAAAAATGTTTCCTCTGACACCAACTATAACAATCATTATCATTATTTCATATCCATAATTTATTTATTATATAATAATATATATAATAAATCCCTGATGTTAGAGACTCGTAGTTTATTTGAGAATTTTGTACATTGCATGACAACATAAAACAATAAATACAACATATTTAATAAAAGCTTCATTATCGTGCTCAAAATAATACTTGGAACATAAAAATGCATGGGATAACCTGGGAAAATACATAAGAATGGAGTGATATAAAAATAAAATTAAGGGAAAAACATGGAATAACTGATACATTTTATATAATAAGAACATCAATTAAAAAAAGGAACATGAATAATAAGGCATGATAATGCATGATAATCATAACGTTGTAAATTTGGAAACAAATTTAAAAATCACATCACTAACCTAGGTCAAGGATAAATCCACCAAGAAATATTGGAGGAAACTGTACCATAAGGGAACAAAGTTCACTCTAAATACCATAATTATACATCATTATACAAAATTTTACCCAATGAATTAGCACTTTATCTTGAAACACCCATCATATTCATTCATACCCAGGCTTAGTGTGCCACATAGATCATAAAACCTTGATTCATTTATCATCCCAAATTATTCTATAATCAAGAAGTGTAGAATAAAAACATTTATGTCCCTAATAAAAAATCATATGTTTATAAATATTAATACCCTTGATGTTAAATAGGCGTGGTACTCACTACACAATTATTTTGGCAGGGAAAATTGCGGTGACATTCGACTACATAAGAACATCACATAAAATTCCTAATATTGTTTTTTGAGAGAGGAATGAGTCTTTAATAATTAAGAAATTAAATTTAATGTAATAGGGACATTGAAATAAGTTTCCCAACATGTGTAATTGGATTTAGATGTCATAAAATATTAAATAAACAATAATATATTAGTGAAAATAAAGAACCCTTATAAAATTTCTATAAGGTAATAGTAATACATAAGGGTTCATATGAGAGAAAAATGATATTTCAAGGGGAGATCATCATTTATAAATCAAATGGAATGTAAGGGGGATATAGAAGAACATATCCACACTTATGAATATAGAAATTAAAAGACATTACATAAATGTAGTGCATGATAAAAGAGGATATTGGAAGATCCCTTAGGAAATTTCGGCACATTAACGACTCAGTTAAGGGTCAAAATGAGAGTAAATAAATGATATAAAATTAATTTAAAACAAATATTATTGTATTTTAATTATTATAAATGTGATAAAATATAAAAAATTGAAATTAAGAATGCAAATTTCAAAGAATTTTCTTGAATTTAAGGGAGGAGAGGAAGGTGAGGATCCCTTAGTTGAGTGTGTGACTCCAAAGGCTTGGTAGGGGATTAATGAATGATTGGTTGACATATAAGGACAATATGGAGTGTAGGTATGAATGAATAAATTAGAAATGGATTTTTTGTGAAGAGAAATAGGATATTGTGTTGGTTTATATAAGAAAAAAGGGAGATTTATTTATTATTTTGGTTTTGGCTTCTACATCAAAAAAATATCCAAAGCAGGAAACCATACCAGGGTTTTTACTAGGGTTTTTTAAAAAGAGGAGTGTTTTTATTGTTTTAGATGTTAAAATTATGAACATATTAATATTATACCTTTGGTTATGTGGAGGTGAATCCCACTCTTAATGAAATTCTTTTAAAATATTAAAATATACTATATGTCTAAGAGGATTGATAATGGATTTAAGAAAGAAATCAAATAAACATAAAATATTTTTTTTTCTAAAGTGAAATTGTAAACCTTTTCATGTATCCTACATATATTAATCATTACATCACTTTTGAGTCATTTTGATGTCAAAAAACACAATGTATATTTATATATTATTTAATTTTTTTTTCTGAATATTCAATTATCTCATAAAATTATAAACAATTCACGATTAGATAATTTTGAAATCCTATTTCAAAAAATAGTATTCATTTTATCTAATTCTTTTCTAAATATTCTAAATTCCCCTTTTTATATAAAAACAGATATTCATTAAAAATGACATGTTTTTTGGGGTGGTTCGTGAGAATGGATTGGGTGGTGATCTCATTGAGATTGAACTTATACAGTACATGGTTTAAATGATGATTAATTTGTTTGATCTCATATTGGTATTGGTCAAGGGAAAATCCAAATGATGTTATATCTATGGGAATCTTTGATAAATAGACTTCACAGGGTATGATCTTACTGGTTGAGGCCATAATTTAATTTTTCTATGTCAATTGGATTGTTAAAACCCGACATTTATACTAACGATGTGATCACTATTCAGTTTCTCTATTATCAATAGAAATAATTCATAAAGGCCAATTAAATAAGATAGGTTATAATAAATTCAAAGAAGTGCTTGGGTTTTTTATAACCATATTTACATAATAATATGTTTAGAGGAATCCATAGGAGAATTTTTTTTCAATAGTTAGGATCATTACACACTAGGCATATCATATCATAAATTTTATATTTTAACAGCATTATTTAATTAATCCGGGGGTCACTCAAAAAACCCACATTGGAATATTTATAACGCACCCCTAAAACACATATAAATTATGGAAGAATCTAAGATGAAGTTAACTTAATCTAGTAGGAACACTCTTATATAATACCTACCTCTAACTCATGTTTGAATGATATAATATTTTTATTATTTTAGATGAAATACCTAAAAAATGGATAAAAGAGCTCACATGAATTTATCCCACCATATTTTATGATTATAGAAGAGGGGAAGAAAGTGGATTCAAGGAATTACTAATATGTTTCCAACGATACCAATGAAGCTTGATTCAATGCTATGGTGATGAGTATCCCTCAATTCCAAATAGTGGAGAAGAAAAGAGGAGCTCCAATGTAACATGTATGAAATGAAGGAGAAAAGAAATAAAATTAATGAAATAGGGGAAGGGGAAGAAATGTAACTTCACACTTTAAAAAGAACCTAATTTATTGGTTGCATGGATTGGATAACCACGATTCAACCATGCATTTCCCACTATCCAAAAACCACGCACAGATGGGTTATGAGCATATTTTTAAAAATTGTACAGAGACCATGAGTACCACCTATATTGAAAACTGTGGAGGATTATATGTCCATGCCCCCCATCCACACAATTTTCCAAACCGTGTCCAGCGTTGTAGGAATGTAGCAAAACTACTATTTGGAGATTTCAGAGTTAAATCTAACCATGCACCCATTTTAATGCTTTCCAAAAATAGATTTTCTATGGATTGACACTCCAAAACCATAACCAAAACCACGAGAAACCTTACATTCTATTAAAACAATTATAAAATACGACCATGGATCAACAAAACTCATGAAATTAGATTCCAATGATCAGGATAATAGTTTCCCTGAGAAAAAACTCAAAAAATAAAAAAGGATTTGGAATTTCACATGCTAAAAAACCCATGATATTACAGCTTATTCCCAAAAATTTAAATATAATAAGATATGTTTAAATGGGGTGAAATCATCTCAACACTCATATTTTAACAAATAATTTAATATCCAGTGGTTAGGGTGATTATTTGGCGATCCTAGAAAATAATTGTGATATTAAGGTGTGGGTATAACCCAAATGAACTAATATAATTATAGTTAATGAGTGCATGATGGGTGTACCTTTTAACACTTATTTTCCATGTCCAACTTACACTGTTATGATTTATTAAAATCCCTTTCTCTCATGGATTTTAATGCTTTTGATATTTATTTTCATCATTAACACTGGGATTGGTGCATTTGTTGGAAAAACGCCCATACACATTTCACTTGGTGAATTGATGTGTGAGTGGTGCATTAGGATATTATTTCATTCCATCAACTTTATTAGTTCCCCTATTCATGTATCCTCAAAAATTATGTTCTTTATGGAATTATCTTTCATAAATGATTCATTTAATTATTCCCTCATGAAAACTATTCATATTTTCATCCCAATATATTTTGAATTTGAGATGTTTAATCATAGTTTCTATTTATGTATTATCAGCTTATTCTCCATAAAACTATATTTTTCTCTTATTGTCCCCAAAATCATGATAATAATGGGAGTCTCTAATTTCTATTTCTACCTTGATAGAACATCAAAAAAATTCATCATAGCTACCAACATCCCTTATCATTAAAAAATTGGACATAATTTGTTTTAAGCTACTAAATAAAATTACCATGTTTTTTCAAGGACATTGATTAAACCATAATCTTACCATTAAATACTTATGATATTTTTTCTTCAGTTCCAATGGAATAATCCTCATATTGTTTCATCTCCCTTAATTCCTTCTCCTTTTACTGTATTGTGTTCTGGGAAAATATTTACTGAATCTAAAATATTCCCATTCAATAGAGTATAGTTTTTTCTCTTTACTGGTGTTCTTGATTGTAGCACACCATTGATCAGACTCACTATTCAAATGATAAATGGATAAAAAACCTTTTCTTTATTTTAGAACTGGAGATAAGAATGTATTTTTTCAGTTGTAATGATCCCTTTTTCATAAATTAGTGGATTAGAAGAACATCTAATGGATATTGGACATTTCCATATAATGAACTCAGTGAAGAGTTTTTTCTTCATTGATTTATTTGGGAGTATATGAAGATTCATTTTACTACTAAAAACATGATAAATTGGGGGATCATATCCATTATATTTTATAATCCATTATCATCCCAAATAGTTTCTATTTAGGAAAATCATTTCATTTATCATTACACTTGTTGTTTACATGGTTCCTCCTGGTTATGTCCATTGATAAAAAATTATAAGTGTGAGTATTAGTAAATAATAACTATAGTAAGAAATCAAATGATATGAAATATATTTCATAATATCAACCAAATTATTACTCATTCATTTCAATATATTCCATTCTATATTTATCATACACCACATTTACTTCATCATGGGGTTTCTAAGTTATATACCCTTTTTATCATATAATAATCCCTAAAAATATTTAGAATAAAATTTAATACCAACCATGATGTCCCAAATATAACATACATAAATATTTTATCATTTTCTATAAATATTAATTTAATATCATTATAAAAAACACCCCAGAACCTATAGGATTAGTTTTTTTTGGATTTAAGATAAATAAAAAACATCAATTGATATTCAAATTCTCCCATAAATGATAATCCCACATGATACCCTTATTGAAATAATATATATTATACTCATCTTCATAACCTTGGAAAAAACATATGAAAATGGGGATCACATACAGTCAATAATTGGTGAATATAAGTGATATCAATCAAAATCATAAATGAGCATAAAAAATCATCAGTGGGTGAAAAATAATTATGATACGTGAATATGATTTAAATAACTCATACCCAATAAAACATGGATCACAAAACCAGAATCGAGACATATGGCTTTCTCATGACAAAATACATGACTTATAAGAGTTTTGAAACATGATTTAATAATATAATTCCATGTAAATATATCATATGAATGTCTAACAACATGATAATTTGGAATAAGATTATGGAAGAAATGTAACATATAAATTTATTTCTTTTCTAAAGTCTCATTACCAAGAATATATTAAATTTGTAGACAAATTCCCTTAGTGTATTGGGTTCACACCCCATTCCCATTAGCCTTTAGTGGATTTGTTTCACTCTCCAGTATCTTTCATAATAAATCATGGGATATAAATCAATACCCAATTCATTTTAGGGATATAAAATTATAGTTCCAACTATCATATAATTAAAAAAATAGATTTTGTGCCCCATTAACGTGAAAATATTAATAATTCCATCATATATTTATTAACAAATGTGAAATAAATGAGTTTCACGAATTTTTTTAATAAAAATTATCCCAAGGAATCTACAAATGTATATAGGATGTTGTAAATAGATAATATCCTTAATAAAGCATAATAAATAATAATTTAATTTTAAATATAATAGAAAATATTTTTACGGGAATTAGAATGTTACATTTAAAAATAATAGAAAACATTCATTAGGTTTAAAAAAATTATTTTAAATGAAATAGTTTTTTTAAAAAATATTAATAAAAACTAAATTAGAAAACCATGTAAATATTGATAGGAACAATAACAATTAATTCAATGAATAAGACATGATAAGGTGATAATAGAAAAAACATTGAAAAATATTTATTTATAATTTTTTAAATAATGTTCATGGTGATAGAAAATGACCCAAGTGAAAAATATTTTAAAGATATTACTTAAATAACTTTTTATAAATTTTAAAAGTAATATAAAATGAGCATAAAGAAATCAAATAAGAATACAAAAAGACAGATGTAAATCAATATAAATAATAATTGTGTGGAGGGGACATATTCCCAAATTAATATTTATGGGCCTATATTTTCATATCTATCCAATTGCATTTTTCCATGTACTGGAGGTGCTTAGAGGATGTTCAAAGGCATAATGGGAGGATTCATCATGTGGAATTCCATTTGGGGACAAGTTTTTTGTTTCTTATGTTATTATATTTTTTTGTGGTTTTAGCTTCATCGTGATGAGTGAAACCTTGATGGAGGATGATTCAGAGGTAATTATTCATGGGGTGTATAGTAGTACAAGACGTGTGGTTGAGAAACATGATATTGGAATCCCTATTGTAAAAAATGGTCACTATGATGACCACCATGTCACAAGGATGGTGATTATGCTGTGTGATGTTCTTCGTGATAGTAACCTATCCAAAACATGGATTGGAAAATTTAATGGGGGCCTATGGCATTGGTTTTATCAACATACAAATGCAAGGAAGGTCGATCAAGAATGGGATTCAAAATAGTGAGGGAATTCCTTGTTTGTTATTGAAGTATAGTCATGGTGTGATGCATTAATATGTCAGGTTTAGTATTGATATATGTAAATTACTGAGTTATGGTGTATTTAGGAAACAATCATTACTATGGTTAGTCAAAACAACTAATGATATTCTTAAATTGGTATTCTAAGGAATGTTGGAAGTCAATGAAGATTGATTTGAGTTTTAAAATTCATGATATATAAGAAGATTAGCTGATTAAAATTATATGATTCTGGATCTCCCATTTGATATCAGGCACCATGGGTGTAGTTTAATTTACTACACTATGGAATAATATTTTCCAAAATATAGAATAAATAAATTATTATATCCTCCTGGTTAATATTTCATATATATTATCATAATACTCATCTAACTATATGACCTATTACCACTTTACAACCATATATCTGAGAGTGTAAACATTTCTGATCATATAGATTAATGTCTCACATCTATGTAATCTCTCTCTCTTTCTACATATTTACTTCATTATCCATGTTATCCAACTTTTAGAAGGATCATGTGATATATTTACACTATGTTGGATTCAAACTTTTTCCAGATATGATGGTCGATTTCTTTGTAAAGTTTCTAATTTTGTTTTCTTTAGTGGTGGTTGGTGTTTGATCATCTATATAACTTAGAAAAAATTGATATTTTAATTGTGTAAGGGTATATTTTTCATATCATTTTAATTATATATTGGTGTGAATGTATCTTGATTTAACCCATTGAGTAATAATGGGATCAACATAAAAGAATATAATAATTTGAGAAAGAATTAATTGAAATTGGGTTATTGTGATCACATGTCATTTTTAGGTCATATTTCCTCTTGGTTTTCAAGATAGCATGATATCTATTTATATTACATATTATTGTTAAAAATGGTTTATTTTTTTATATTTAATAAACAATGTCAATATAGAATTATAATTATTTTTTAAATTTTATATCTATGTAATTGATAACAATATTTCATTAGAATTTGGTAAAATATATAGGAAATTTATAAGAATTTTTTTTGGTTAATTCGTCAGTAATGATATCCTATTGGTTGTTTGTTGATTGATGATGGAAAATATGAATAGTTAACCTATTAATTCAATATTCTAATTTAATATCTTTTACAAAAGATAATTTTTATTATTTCAGTGAACCCATTAAAGTTTGACTATTGTTTGATTCCCTATATCTATGGCCATATTTTCCCATATTAGTGTGTCATGCTAAAATAAATTAGATTCCTTGAGATTTTAGTTGAGATGTTAGAGCCTTGATGGGATTAGTTGATAACCTTGAATGGTTGGTAAATTCATATAAAAATTGTATATTTTATTTTGGGTTCTTTTGGTTGATTGATGTTGGTGTTGGTCGGGTGAAATGTAATCTGCATAGTGGTTTCAGGGAAGACACTGGGGTAGTTGGGATGAGCAGATATCTAGGATTTATCATTGTTTATTTCCTATTATTTAGTCTAAATTGGGTTTATAGATATTTTTATTATCCTCAAATGAAGTTGGTTTTATACATGGTAAGTGATTATTTTCATGTAATAGCATATAATGAGTCATAAAGCACCCAAAAATAATCGAATTATACATGAAATTATTAAATTAACCCATGAGATGAATTTTCTTGTTGAAAGTGGTGATAAACTATTTATTCCGTCATAGAAAAAATGAGATAGTTTAATTTAATTCTCAAATAAAATCAGATTTAAATCAAAAAAAATGAAATCTTAATGAAGGATTAATACAATAGATAATCAATATACAAATTAGAAATATTATTCTAAAATACATGAATTGTTCAGTTAAAATCATTTTTTAAACCAAAAAATTACAATAAGGATTAATGAAAAATTGGTAATTTCTAGATTATTAAATAATTGGACACTTATTTCTCTAAATTAATATGTGTTTATGAATAAATTAACAAAACTTGATGATTTTATTGAGCCTATCTCTTATATTTTTTTAGGGGAATCTAGGTTTCATGTGAGATGATAGTTTTAGAGGAGTCTAAGGCTAGGTAGTTTACCTTAGTTTTTGTGTGTGTTATATATATATATTTTTTTTAATTTCATATGCTTCACCACCTAATATAGTCGGGTAAACAATACCAAAAAGGTGTGGGTATTTTATTTAACATTCAGGATGACTTATGACAGGAATGAGCATATGACATGAGACATTTGGGTATGATAGATACACACCAGTGGGGAAGTTGAAGCAAGGAACCTTATCAATATATATGATTTAGATATGATTACATGTACGCATTTCTTGGTTAAAAATACCTTGTGAGGATAGAATATTGTTTTAAATACTTAGGTAATGAGTATGTTTCATTACTTACTCCCTATTCATTATTATTATGGATTAAGATGTTTCATGAGAGGTTTATGGGAGGATCCTACTGAGAATAATATTATTCTCACCCAATGTAAATATAAATTTTTATGGTCCACATGAGAAGGTTGTTGATTGAGTTTGATACTACTAAGTCAATGTGGTTGTTTAGTAGTTGATGAGAACTGGGATTCAACATAGGATATTCCTTTGGTACATGTCAATATTTTTAGCTATTTATGAAATAACATTTATATATATGTATTGATCCTTTATTTATGTATAGTTTTGATTGGTAGATCCCACCTTATCACTTATTCCTAAAATTTATATATTTACGTTAATTCCTCCCACTATATTGATTATATAATCTTGCTTCTAGTCCCCAAACCATGGTCTATTAAATCCTATCATTATAGACCCTTATATATCTCTTAATTTTCTCATAGGAGGTGTGCCGATGGGGGTGTCATGAATGATTGGAATCAGATTTGATGGCTGAGAGATAAAATGATGTTTAGATATTGTAACAAGGGACTATGCATGGGATGGAAGGTAAAACTATCAGTTGAACATAGTATATATTATAAAAAAGGATACAATCTAGGAAATGAGTATATTGGTCCTCCTTTGATCCAATTCAAGAACCATCTTGCTTAAAAAACATGATAAATGATGTTATGTTGATTTTGGTGTTGAGATGTAGGTAAGAATAATAGATCATAGCTATCTACACATGTGATTGAATCCTGTATGATTATGTGAATTGTGTTAAATTAAATTTAATTAATTAATTAACTATAAATATTATATATTATAGTTTTTAGATTCACAATTTTTTTCCCTTTTGTTATAATATCTCTATGTCAGTGTCCCTATCAGGTACATAACAATGATTTTTAGTTGGACATTCTAATAGAAATCAACAAAACTGAAGGAAAATGGTGCTGATATTTTGAGGGCTACACTTTGAGAGCTTCAACACCAGGGTTTGTAGAAATAGGAGGGATCTATTATTGTTTAGGATACTATGGCATTGTAGATGGATGTAATAAATTATTTCAGTTTAAATCATGCTTGGATTGAGAACTAGGTATATTTTGTTATGGAGATATAATAAAGGGAATATGAAAAATGATAGTTCATATTCTTTAGGGGTCATGAGTAGTCACATGATGTATATGATAAGATTCAAGTCCATTTTAATGCCATATTTAGTTCATTGAGCTTGATCGTTTCATGTTAACAGATGATTCATACCCTTATTCAAGAGAGTTGTTGTGTGTGAGAGTTCAGTATCCTTTTAAAGAAACTATTTAGTTATTATTTATATATTATTATAACAAAAAACGTTAGAGTGAATCAGATTTAGAATTATTTTCATCCATAAATTTGGATACATTTTATTCTATTTATATTAAATAAATACATTGAGGTGATGGTAAGGGAAAAGGTAATTGAAGGGATTCTGTCTAAGATTGAGTCATGTTGGGATAGGGGTCATTAGGAATGTCAAATAAGAATATCTACGGTTTGTAATTTCTCTATTTTATGGTTATATGATGACGTTTGAAATAGTGGGTAGTCTGTTTTATCCTTTATAATCTCATGTCTTCATATTTGGATGTTCGTAGAACACCACTGGTGAATCAGTTATGGGTTTTTATGATTGTGTATATCATGGAATTAAAGATATAAGTGTATAATCTTCTATAGTAGTCATCATAGATATGTATTACCAATTATGAATCAACCCTTATAACAATATCATTCATGTATGTAGAAAAAGAATCCCAGTGTTTTAGACTATTACTTGTAGAGTGGGGATGGGGCCAAGAAAGTACAACCTCATGATTTCCCTTATCCTTAGGGAAAATGGCCAGATTGTAGGCATGGATGTGGCCACCATTAGGGTTAGAAAGGTTATTGAGTAGGAAATGGTTATTTGTATTCCATATAGTTTTTAGTTTTAGGTGATTCAGATAGTGGGTGAGGTATCATCTACAACTTTTTTTTACTTTGGTATATGCCTTTTTTGATTAAGGAGTTATGTTTTCTATTTTTTCACCCACCATAATATTGTCCATAGGACTTGAAGTGGAAAGTATTAAAGTTCATATATCGTTGATTATTACAGTTAGAGGTTAATTTACCCTGTATAAATTTTGATGAGATTGTGAGATGGTTCTATGGGTAATCTCTCTTTGGGGGACTACCTATTTGTGTAGATACAATGATAAAAAATTATCTTCATAATGGATTTTTTGTATTCGATTCTAGATAATATTGATATATATAAGAATAAAATTATATTATTTTACATTTTTGGAGAATATATGTTGTTTTTTAGTGGGTTGGACCCTCAAATGTGTTAGATGAATATTGCACCTCTATCTTCTTTGATGATCAGGATGATTATGGGTTTATTGGAGGAGCAACCAAGGATATTTCCTAGGTTTTTATAAGATTACGTGATGTCTTTTTAGTATAGGTTGTGATTCCAACTCTAAATGTGAGATGTAGAATGGGATAATACAATAGAAGGGCATTACTCCTATTTCAATGTCTTCATATAGGATGACCCATTTTGAGTTGAAGGAGCTCTGGATTCAGGTTGATGATCTTACACAGAGTTAACTTCTTCAACCAAGTGTGTTTCCTTGGGGTAATCTAGTTATATCTAAAAATATTGTAGGTGGGTGTTTTTTTTGTGTACTTAATATGAATATTTGAATATAGTTATGGTAAATGACTTCTATACTCTATCGTAGATTAATTATCTATTCAAGCGGTTATGGGAGGTAGCTAGTTCTCAATTATCGAATTGTGGAAAGGATATCATTAGTTTAGGGTGAATGATGAGGATATTACAAATAATTATATCTATTATCATTATGAGAATTATTAGTTTCTTGTGATATAATTTCGAGGGATTAATTCTCTATCATTGTTCATGGGACTGATTAATTCAAGATTTCATGAGTTTCAAAATCGGTTCATAGAGGTTTTTATTGACGACATCCTAATTTATATGAGTTGAAAGAAGAGAATGAACTACATCTTCAGTTCATTTTTGATGTTATATATTGTCATCATATATTTTAGAATCATTAAAAGTAAGAGTTTTGCGCCCCTGAGATTCATTTCAAAATACATTTCAAATATCAATTTGGAGTATCCATGGGTCCATCGATGATTGTAGAAGTTGTTTCGTGGGCAGTGCCCATGAATGATGACAAGGTTTAGAGGTTATTTGGTATTTTTGGTCACAATAAAAGGTTAATTCATGAAATATCTTAGTTTAAATTCATATTATTGATTTGAATATAAATAAATAGTGGTTGGGTGGATTGAATAGTACTGAGCTTATTTTTTGTTTTTGATGCAAAAGGTGGTCAATTATCTTTTACTTTGGTTTTCAAAGGAAGGAATTATGTTTCGGGTTTACAGTGATAATTTTTAATGTTTATTTTTTTATATTATTATTTGGATAAGGTTATTTATATTTTATATGTCTCAATAGTTACAACATTATAAAATTAGTTATTCAAATCAATAAAGTATACTCGATGTGGTTATTTGTGATATAAAATTGTGACAGTATTTCCTCATCTATGATATCTTTTTGGTCGTTACCGATCAGAATATCCCGAGCTTACCATTTTTACCATTGAAACTAGAATTTGAAGTAATGTTATTGGATGGAATAAATGATGTATTATGACATCTTCATTTCCTAAAAAATAAAAAAAGGAATGATGTGGTTGATTCCATAATATTAAAACCATTTTGAGAGGTTATGAATGAGTCTGGGGACACATAGTGAGTGATGGAAGAGCTAGATGGAATAAAATTTATATTGGAATTCTTAATGAAATATAGTGTCTTTATCATATTGTAGTGTAGTCATATTTAGTGAAATAGGTGGATGAGTCATAGATGGGGGATTCCAAGGAAGTGGTCGACATAGATCAAGTTGTTTGGGGAAATGGTTTTGAGGGATGGTCAAAATATGGTAATCATCTTGTGTTATTTTAGAGGACACTCTTTATTCTTTTAGTAATGAGTGATGTGGTTCTCTATATGTTTTACAGTTCTGTATTGGTGTTATATAATAGAGTTGAAATATACGTATCATACATTGTGAGGTTATTTTTAGTGGTCAGATATGAGGAGATCAGTTATAGAGTATGTATTTCAATGTTTAGTCTTACATAGTGTGAAGGTTTAGAATCATGTTCCTAGTGAGTTATTTCATTTACTTTATGTTCCCCAATGGAACTAGGTGGACCTATTGATGGACTTAATCACTTGGTTCCGAAAATATTAGGGTGGTTTTTATATGATATGGGTGATTTTATTCTACATCATGAATTCATATAACATCTTGGAGATAAAAGTTTTAATATCAAAACTTGGTAGGGAAAAATTTATGGGTTATTATAGTAGCACTATAGTAAGGCACTATAGTAGGGCACTATAGCAGTAGCATAACTATAGAAGCAGTGACACTATAGCGGTGGTGGCACTATACCCAGAACTGTAGCAATGACAGTACTGTAGTAGGTACTATAGTAGGTCTGGGTAATATAGAAGTACTATTCACTAAAAGGACCATTTGGGCCAAAAATGGGTTTCTTGTCTTTTATTCAGGCCTCATGGTACTGGGCCTTCAGAATATGTAATGAGTATTAATCTACATAGAAAAAAGGTCTTGATTTAATAATAAAAAAGAGTCTTCATCCACAACCTTTAAAGAACAGATAATGATATCTAGACTCAAGAGGATATTTTTATGCATTCATTCTACATTTTAGAGGTTCATTAGTGAGACAACTACACTTCATTGAGTTTTCTCCCAATAATAGTTAACACTCAATTTCTAGTATGTATATTTTTAAGCAGTGTATGAATGACCTCTTCTATCACCATTGTATTGTATCATTATTAGAGAGTCACATATTTCTGTACCAGAATGGGTGAATATATTGATAGAGATGGAATTGGTGATCTAAGTGAGAATAGAGGAAGCTTGGGATCATCATAATTCCTATAAATATCATAGTATGAGGCCATTTTATTTTTATGTTAGATATTACATGTTTTTGAAGGTGTCTACTTATCATGGGCAGTAAAGGGTGGATAATTGGGGTAATATTTTTAATAGATTTATTTGACCTATAGTGGTGTTGAAAAATGATTTAGATTTTACTTATTAGTTAACAGTTCTCCCTATATGGTTTGACTGCATAGAATCTTCCATTTTTCACAACCTCATCAGTGTATTCATGATGATCCCCACATCATCGATAAATAATGAATGGATGTTAAAGAAGTTGTTACCTTCATGGTAGGGCCTATTGATATCCAAGAACAATAATAGAAGGTGTTCCCTGAGATATATTTTTCGCTTGGATTGTGTGTTGTAGTGGAAGAATGACATGGATGAGATAATATGATATGGGTGGTAAAAAATTTGAACTTAATATTTCATATTTTTTTTATGTTTATTCCCAAATGAGATTATTTGTTATTTGATGGGATAGTTGTTTTTATAAATTTTCATATCTAATGTAATGGATGTTAATTTTTCATTTTTATAAACTTTTTCATAATGATATTGGAGTTGGGTTATGTTCTTGTGAGATCCATGGGTGTATCACATGAGGTGTTTGTTCAGAATAATTTATTCTTTCTCAAATTTGTTTTAAATTATTTAGGAAGAGAGTTCTTTGGTTTTTATTAAATATAATTTCATATATTTTCTATATCCCTATTTTTTTAATTTTAGTTATTTAATTTTCTAAGAGGATGTTTGGATATTTTTTGTAGCATTGAGTGCGTTTTACAACATTTTTGGTAATGTTTTTTAAAAATAAGGTTGTTCAGGAGTAAGTGGTGTGGTGTTGGGTTCCCCATGATGAACTGAATGCCCATGAAGGAATTTTTTTGAGGGAATTCTACATGTGGTGTCCAAATTTATGAAATAGGTAACCTAAATGAATTAATGGTTTCCTTTTATTGGAGGCTAGATGGGTATTGTACTTGGAGAGTTGAAATATTTAAAACAACCACTTTGAAGGCCATGAAACTACTGGTCTAGACATGGTGGAATAAATGTTTCTTGCTGAAGTGGACATGTGTTAGAAAATATAGGTAACTAATTGTGTAACCTATGGTGTGGGATGTTTCAGCGAGAAAGGTAAAGAAACTTATTCCTGTGATTGAGAATAAATGGTGAATGACATGATCCTACTCCATGGTATGCTGAACGTGGCGTGTGATGTATTGATGTAAATAAGAGTATGTATTTGTGAAAAATAATGAGTGGTGGTGTCTCTATTCTTTAGTATTTGTTATGGCTAGTTGAAATGTCTAAGATAATTCCACTATTCTATAGTATAGGGAATGTTATCTTGCAAGGTACCTCAACATAAGTTTTAAAAAATGAAATTTTTGAGGAGGGGTGGCAATCAAATATTTCAAATGAAGATATTTATGTTCTCCTCTTTGACTAAGAATAAGCATTGGTGTAGTACAATTCACTATACTGTGGTGGAGGATTTAACAAATCTTCTATAAATAGATGATCACTGCCCCCTAGTTTTCATATTCAATCTGTTGTCTCTATCCATAGATGACTCTTTAACCTCTCACAACTATCCAAATATAGTTATGAGAGTCTAAATACTTTGGTTCTTCAAATTCAATGTCTTGGATTATGGTAATCTCTTTCATTATTCAAATATTGTATCAATTATATTTTATCTTATTATTTTCTATGTATTTTATGATAGAGCTCAATTATTTTAGAAATAATACAAAAACATTCTAGATATTGAATTGTTGTGGATAGGTTCTGGTGGTGTTTTCTTTTGTTTTTGTTGAATCACGATCTCATTTTCTTTCTTAGATAATGTTGAACTTATAATCGATAAAGGGGATATATTAATTCTTTTTTTATTTGAACAAAAGTGTGAAAATATCACGATTTAACACATTAATTAAGAGTAGTATAAAAATAAATATTGGCAAAATACTGGAGAAATAAAGAATTTGATTTTTTTGTGATCACCAATGATTTTGTGATGTTAATGTTTCCTCTTAATTTTCTAGATAGTCTGTTATCTAATATCTTGGGTTGTTTTTGTTTAGAAAGATTCGTTATTGGGGATTAAATAAAAATTAAATCTATACTGATGAAACTAATTAATCAATGATTTATTTAATTGATAATTATATTTCCATGGAATTGAATGAAATATAAAAGTAATTATAAAGGCATGTTTTCTGTTTATTAATTGTTATTGGGTTGCTATTCAGTATAGGGTGATTGTTTATGTAACCAATATATAATTTTTTGGTTAATTCAATATTTTAATTAAACTATTGTTTTATAAAGATATGTTTTTAGGTTAGATTGATCCAATTATTTTTTGGTAAGGGCTTGAATTCCGTGGTTATATAGATTTAGTTTCCCCATGATTATGTCATGTAGATAAGAATTTTCTTTTCTTTTATGTTTCATCTATAATTCTATAGCCTTGTTGTGATTTATTGATAACCTATAATAGTTAATAAATATAAATAATAATACACTATTTTTTTCCATGTTTTAGTGGAGGTTTGATACTAATGATAGGGGGATAATATGTGATAAATTCCATAGTTTTGGGAAATACCATGGGATGATTGGGATTATTTTAGAGTTTTGTTTTCTTAATGGGTTTTTATTTTTAGTTTATATTAAAAAGATAATTTATAGAATAATTTTTGTTATTATTCTTAAATTCTTATAAAAGTTGGTTGAATACATTGTTTGTGATTCTTTTCATGTGGTAAATTTTAATGAGTCCCAAAGTTTGTGAATGATATAGAATGATAAATGAAATTAATAAATGAACCCATGGGATGTAATTATATTTATAGAGGTGATTATAAGTAATTAATAACATTATAGAAACAATTTGACTATCAAAGTAAATTATAAAAAATTGAGTAATTACATCTAGAAAATCGAATGACTTAGAAATGCTGAATTGATTGGGTATTTAATTTGGGAGTTGGAAGTATTTTTCATGGAAACATGTTAGCATAAGTTAAAATTTATTGATTAATTCAAAAATTTATTTTGTGATTTAATTAATGATGGTAATTTTTATTATTATTAAATGAGTGAATTGTTATGTTCGTAAATTAAAATTTCATGATGATTAATCATGTTAGTATTTATAATTTTATTGAATGTATTTCATAAACATTAGTGGTTTTAGTTGTGTGTCATATTATATGAAATCCACAGTTGAGTCTATAGATAAGTAGTCTCCATTAGTTTTGTTATGTTTAATATATTTTATAATTTATAATTTTATTTTTTAACCACCAAAGTTGGTAGAGAAACTGTCACCTAATTATTTGGGGTGAGGGAATTTTCTCAAATATCCAAGAAGAATTATGGGATGAGTGAGAACATGAACATAGATGTTCTTGCGTGAGATATATACAATAGTGGGGAAGCATATTTAGGGTACCTTATATATATATATATATATATATATTTGATATGGACATACTTAATAGCATGTGATAATTGATGAGATATATATGGTGGGGATGGGATGTAGTTTTTCCTTTTTAGGTAAAAAGTAGTTTTCATTGCTTTTTCATTTAGATTTAATACAATTCTTTAACATTTCCTAAGATAGGTTCTATGTTTGATCTTATTAAGTACACTTGTATGTTCACCCTATATATTTATATATGAAATATATTTTTGGAATAGATTTTTAGCTTGTATATTGTGTTGAGAGTTACTAGATTAGAGTGTTTCGTTATGGTTTGATGAGATCATGAATACTACCATGATTTTTTCATTGGTAATTTTCATTTTTTTAATTTTTAGGACAATTTTCACTTCAGTTATATTATTTTGAGGGATTTTTGGTTTTATTTTGGTCATAGACTTGTTTATTTCATTTCATAAAAGTTTTTGATGAAAAATGGAGATTTTGAAAACGATTATAGGTAGTTACAATTTGGAACAAAGTTAGTAGAAATAATGTACTAGACCAATGGAGACCATGCACCCTAGAAAGTGGCACTATCCAAGGCATGCAACCCATTCATGGTCTTATAACTATGCATGTTCCAAGACTAGTGGGTCTTTCTGAAGAAAAGAATCTACTGCATGGGTATGATCCCTTTCGAATGAGATTGTGTAGTATCGTTTTCCTTTAGAGGAAGGTTCTACATAACTTTTTCATAGTTTGGGAAACCATGAAAGTAAACCATGAGACCTTCCCAAACCATAAAAATAATCAATTTACGCTTTTTACTCTTCCAATTGAACCCTAACTCTACCCATTTATCTCCCCATTCGATCTCCACTACCCTAGGAATGCCTCCACTCCCTCTTGGATCCCATGAACCTTCAATTCATGGTATTTGGTGTCGAGTCATCATGAAAAAATCAAATAAGCCTATCCAATTCAAAAAATTACTTTTTTGGTTCTTTTTACCGCTTTCATGTGATATTCTTCCTATAATAGATTTTTCCATAAAGCGGGATAAACCTTGAATCTTTAGGTTGGATAATGATAGTTATGGTTTTCCCATGCCTTTCTAGGGTCTCCTTATTATACGGCTATGGTTTCCCCTCATATTTCAGAATTTTCCAAGTTAAATCTAGGAGGTTCCATGACTTAACATAGTTGGATGATTTTGGTCTGATTTCAATATTTTCAAAAAGTATTCTACGAAATTTTTGGGGGGTGAAAATGATGTTTTTAAAGGATTTTGGTGTGATTTTCTATTGAAGTGGGGGGGGGGGGGTCAATGGAAAATTGGGTTTTTATATGTGTTTCACTTTTTTTGAGCATGTATGTGTAAGTGGTGGTTCATATAACATAAGGTATAGAATTGAGAACAAAGGGAATTCATGGTACTTTGGTTGGGAGGACTAGGTATATTACATTAGTGGGTCTGTGAGGACCAAGTCTAGGTTCACATACCACATTTTATTCTAAAACACTAACTAAACTTGTGATGATTATTGGAGACCAATAGGCCTTGTGATGCATTCCACTATAGTATATCATGGATGAGGACACTATGTGTTGAGAATTTTAAACCATATCACCAAGGTACGAGGATCATGGGACCCTAGTAACCCTTGTTACATAGGATTTTCTTATATTGATGATGTGATGATATACTTTCTATACATCTTTTCAAGGTACTTATCTTAAAATTTTTGTTTAATGAATGTTTTATATAAAAATTGTGTCATCTAATCTTATGTAAAGACTATAATGATAATTTTTCATTAAATGGAAATCCATGGAATCTTTTTTTAGTCAAATACTAATTCAAATTTTCTCACACTCTACATACACCATTGGGTATATGTACAACTTATTATATTTTTCCCATGTACATGAAAGATGTTACATGGTGGGGATAGTTGATCTGGTTGTAATTGGTTCCCTTTGTCGAAAGTGTTGATGGAGGTGGCTTGAGGGTGTAGGATATAATGTTTCATTGTGAATTGGATGGCTTTTTGGTTCCCCTCCCGATTCTATTATTTCTATTTTTGGTTAGGATGTGGCGTTTACTTGTGGTTCTGGTATTTCATTTGGTTATGGTTACTGGTCATGATGTTTTGTTTAATTCTTGTGGATTTTTTATTATTGAATTTTATGGAACCAATTGTTCCCAAAATGAAATGTTTTATGCCTAGAACTAGTTTCCCGCACATTCAGATTGAGATTTCCCTTGATCCATGCCACCGACCGGGTCGAGTGTCACGTTGGATGGAATCTCATGTTGATTCATGAATAAATTGTATCAAATAATGTATCTTACTTTATTTGGTCATGTTATTTGGGAGAGTCTATATATGCATGATATAAGACTTTTGGGGCTTGAGGTTCTAGTTTCTAGGGGGTGTCTGGAAAAAACACCTCATGAAAGAACTTGGGTCACCACATGATGTTGGGATTTGGTTTGAATTATTCCCCAGTAGGGTTCTACTAGAAGAAGACCACGAATATAAAGTGAGTGGGGGTCTAGTGGTTTAGATGTTTATTATTATTGTTGTGGTATTTCATTTTATTTAAAATGTTGTATACATTTTGTGGTTGCTGATGATTTTAACGATTTTTTGGGTTAATGGTTTCCATAGTTTATTAAATGGTGTAGCATCATGAAACACTAGAAACATCCTGTGAAACTATGGGAAGATGACATAAAGAGACATTCCTCACAATTTTACTAGAGACTAGTTTAAATGGTGGTTCAGGTTGTGTGGGAATTGGATTAGGGATATATCTATGGTCATTCGCATGTCAAGGAAGCTGAACTACGTCCGAGAAGGGACAAGGCTCAATAGTTCTTCCTGAAAAAACAACATCCATTCACAGGTATAATGAATCCCCAAGAAGATAAGGATTGGATTGAAAATATTGAAATGATATTTGGGTCTCTTAATACTCATGAGGTAGTTTATATATAGTGGGATTCATTCTTGTTGGATGTTACTAGTAAGGAGTGAGGGGACCGGGTGTTTTATGAAAGAAAGCATGAGTTTATGGGTTGGAAGGTGTTTAATGTTATCTTAAATGAGTAGTATTTCTTAGATACATTTTAATTCTCCCAGAACTATGAGTTTCTAGATTTCCACTCAGGGGATTGGACCATATTGAAGTATTTTAACCATTTCAACGATTTAGTCTGTTTTGTAGAATAGGTGGTTTCTAATGAGAAGCTAAAGGTTCCACAGTTTGTAATGGGGCTGTGAATATAAATTCAATGCCAAGACTTTTTGTATTAAAAAATGTATTATGATGTACTTAATCAAGACTTGATGGTTGAAAAATATCACGCTTCTATATCTGGGTTCTCTGGGATAGTTTTAGCAGTGGTATAGGGTAGCGATAGTTAATTATAAAAGAAGAGAAATGGGATAATATGGAAAAGAGGGGTGGTGTTTTCTTAGCTAATCCTTTTTGAGAACCTTCGTTTGAGGCTTCATATATTAGAACATCCTTTTTCTATTAGTGTGGAAGGATGGGTAATTTTCCAAAAGTATATACAACCTCACCTAGGACTTGTCAACAATGTGTATATATTGGTATTTTGTACTGGTTTTGTAAAGATGAATGCTCATTTAGGGGGTGCAGGTTCTATATCCTCCAAGGGAATGTCAGCCCAGTCAAAACCATCTAAGATAGAAAGTTCAATGTTTGGAATTCATGGATGGGGGGATATAAATACTTATAGGATGAATCAACATAAGAAAGAACTAAAATTAGAAATCATTATTAGGACCATGAGGCGATGAGTCCCCATTGTGTAATGGATAAAGCACCAAGGGAGTCTAATACATGACATTCCATGATTCTATGTATGATTATTTCTGCATCATCCATATATTTTGTTTGGTTTGACACATGTGTTTCTAATTCCATTATATCTGTCCATCTAGTGGATTTGTTAGAAGTTCCAACTATTCTCATGTCGTATAAAATGGAATTAGTGACTCATCTTAATAAGAAGGGAGAGAATGTGATTAGGTGACAATCATGTGTTCTCACTTTGTCATGGGTCGATCTAGAATGAGACTTCTTGGTTCAAGAAATAGACCTATTATTTGTGATCCTCGATATGGATTGGATGGTGCGCTTCCCATAACACATCAATTACTATAATTGGAATGCGAAATTTGTGGCACCTTATGAGAGTACCCAGTATTAACAAGGTGAATGGGATCCTCTGCTAGGATGTGATGGACGTTCACTTCTGAAATTGGGAAGTATTATTTTTCAAATTTTATTGCTCATGATGAGGGTTATGATAGAGGTTCTAAGTGTGGATTAACTCATGTTGTGGATGAGCTCCCAGAGGTGATTCTAGATGATTTTTTGGGGTTAACACCAGAGTAGGATGTGGACTTAACCACTGATTTTTAAATAAGAACAAAGCTAAAATATTTTCCACAAACCATATGACCCCCATCAAGCTGAGGTAATTAAAAATACATCTTGAATATTTAGAAACTACATGATTCCATCTCCTGAGAATCTCACCTTTGTCCACCCTAGATCAATTTGAAAAGATGGATGATGGATCTCTTCAGTTGTGTATCAATTACCAAAATTTGAGTAAGGTAATGATCAATAATAAATATCCCTTTCCCTATATTTATTTCATTTTTGATCATATCAGGGTGTTTATATGGTTTCCCAAGATCAAATTGTGTTCTGTGATTACCAGGTCAATGTAAAAGAGGCATAAGTTTCTTCAACATCATTATGATGAAGGTACAAACACTTTTAGTATTTGGTCATGCGTTTTAGATTGATTAATTCTCCAATGGTTCTCGTGGAGGTCATGAATATAGTGTTCCATTAGTATCATGACTCTTTTTTTCATATTTTAGATGATATCCTGGTCCACTCTAGGATCAAAAATGTGAATGGGAATCTATTTAATATTGTGATATTCATCATTTAGATTCCCAATCTCTATGATAATATTTCCATGCGTACTTTATAGATTAGGAAGGTGAGGTTTCTATGTCATGTGATGTAGGAATGTGGGGTTTCAGGGGACCTTAAAAAGATCAATGTAGTGATGTAAAGGGAGAAACTAAGAACATATTCTAAATAGAGAGAATTTTTTGGAATAGTGGGGTATTATAATTGGTTTTTTAGATATCTCTCTTTCATTTCCTTTCCCATGACAATACTTACCTAGAAATGGGTAATGTTTGAGTGGAGCCTAAAATGTCAGGTTTCTTTTGAGTAGCCTAAGTGGGGGTTAGCCACAACCCCTAGTTTTATCCTTCCAGAATAAAAAAGTGTTACATGGTCTACTAGAATAATTTGGGTATGAGACTTAGGTATGTGCTGGTGTTGGACGAGCATGTGGTGGTGTACGGTTCTCATCAACTTTGACCAAAGAAAAAAACCCCACCCAATGTTCTATAATTAAGAATTGTGATGCATTCCTTGAAAATGTGGAATTATTATCTTTTGGAAATAATTTTGTAATCTAATTAGATTGAAATATTTTGGAAACATTCCATTTAAGAAGGATCTGAATTTGAGGACACTTCGGTGGGTCGAGTACCTTAAGGGGTATGATTTTGATATCATGAATACGCTAGGAAAACATAATGTTATAGCTGATTCCATTTATAAGAAAATATTGGCATGGTCATTAAAAGAATCCAGTGATGATTGGAATTTTATGGGGATATTTTTCTAGATTCATCTTGAAATAATTGATCATATTGAAGGTTAATTATCAACTAGTGTTTAAAGGAAACCCTCCTTCTAAGAGTTGACACAGTAGGAGAAGAATAGTGACGAGCTATTCCAATAGTATATGTAGTTTCTAAATGGAGGATAGGTTACTAGTGAGTAATCATTATCATCACATGGAATTATATAATTCAATATCCATCTAATGGCATTATTATCATTGAAAAAGTTGGTAATGTATGGTAGAAAGTATTATTAGTGGGTCATTCATCTTAGACCCCAAGATGTTTTATGATGTGTGGTACCATTATTGGTGTCTGGGTATGAGGAGAAACATATATAACTTGGTATCTTGGTGTTATTCTAATCTAGAGGTTATAGTAGTGCACCGTAATTCATTAGGACTTGTTCATCCACTACGCATTCCTACCTAGATGCGGGATGAGGATTAAATGGAATTCACTATTGGAATTCCTTATACACCTTGAGGATAGAATGTGATTAAAATTATACCATTTCATTGTTATAATTTACTCAACCAAATTTGATAAATTGGGTCATTATTTTATTCAATAGTTAGTGAGTCTTCATGTTATGTGGTCAGTGATAATTTTCGACAGGGAGCCCCATTTTACAACTTAGTTCATGGAAGGTATTTAGAAGGTAATGGGATTTTAATTACAATTGGTCCTGATATATCTTCCTAAAAAATGGTTAGAAGGTGTGGGAAATCTAGATCCAAGAAGACATGATCTAGGCATGTGTTTTGGATTTCATAGGCTCATGGGATATCTATTTTGGATCAATATAAATTTAATATAATAATATTTATCAATCCTGAATAAGAATAATACCCTATGAGGTTCTTTATTCATTTCATTTTCTTTCACCTTTGTGATGGGTAGAGGTGCGTATGACTTCTTAGTTTGGATGGCACCTTAGGCTGGATACTTTTGATAATGTTCGGTTGATTAGGAATAGGGTTTTGGAAGCATATAGTCTTCATAAAACTCATTCAAATCTATGATGTGAATCCAAGGTATTCTGAGTTAGGGATTATGTGTTTCTTATGGTGGCCCCTCTCTAGGGTCATACACATTTTGGTAAGAAAGGGGAGTTGTGGCTGAGGTATGTCAGGAATTTTGAGATTATTGAGAGAGTTATTAATGTATAATAATGATTATATTTTCATCTTAGTTGACATTAATTCATGACATGTTCCATGTCTTGCTGCTTAAATTTTACAATCAAGACCCATCTCATGTGTTGTATAGCGAAGAGTTAGAGTTGGAACCCAACTTGTATGTGATTGGGTTACCTATGTGAATTGAATATTTGCAATTGAAATTTCTTAAGGGATGTCGACACCATTAGTTTGGTTTCATTGAATGCATGGAAATAATGAGGCAGATACTTGGGAATAAAAGTCTTTGGTTGAAGAGAATTACCCATTTGGGTTCTTTGATTAGACATTAGAATGACATTCTATAAGCTGAAAGTTTCCATGGTGGGGAGAATTGTCACATCAATGTTTTTTAGTTTTATATGTTTTTCCTTTTATTTTGGTAATATCTTTATTGGATAGCCTTCCCAATAGTTTGGATGAAAAATTGAGTTTTTTTGACACCAAAGTGGGTGGATAATGGTTTGTGCGTGGTTAGTATAAATCGTGTGCCATCACAGTAGGGACTGTGTACCCTAAACAATGGCACTATTCCAAGAGCACAACTCATTCACATATGTGAATATTACCATATAGATAGACCAGTTTATCTGTCTTAGGAACCTAGTCAACTATTCTAGCATATGACCTTCCCTTGGAGACTATGTGGAAACATTTTCCTTTGGAAAGAGTTTCATCATGGATTCTGCATGGTTTGGAAAACATGTGGTCAAACTATAATTCTTGGATAGAACCTTAAAAATATACTTGGCTCGTCCCATTTGATTCAAAAAGTTGGTCAAACCAAGCTTATTTATGATGTATATTTATTGTTATGGTTTGAATTTTAATTTATATGGTCTTCTTTTGGTATAGTTGTGGTTTTACATGAGATTACAAAAGGTTCCAATTGAAATGTATGTCATTAATAGATTTAACATTGTTGGATAATGTTAGTATTCATGAATTGTTTCCTAAATGTGTTATATGAATTTTGTGGGTGGTGCGAGCATTGTTTTCAAAGGGATTTGGTGATCCTTTGAATTTAAAAAGGTGTTTTCTATTAAAAATGGTGGGTTTCCTATGTTTTTACATTTTTCAATGCTTGTTTATGTTTATGTTGGGGGTTCATATAACATAGGATATGGAGTTGTTCACAAACGGAATCATTGGTAACTGATTTAGACAAACTAGTTGTATTATACTTGTGGGTTTAATAGGGATGATTCTTGGTCAACTAGAACGATTAATACTTCAACAATAACTAAACATGTGATGATGATTGGAGATCACTATCCATTGGTATCAATTCACCTTTAGTGGATCATTCATGAGGATGTCGTAGCTGTAGTTTTTTAGCTATATCACTAAGTTATGTGGATAATTATACCCCACTAACCCTAGTACCATATGATATTCCCTTGTTTCTCATGCGATGATATTATTTATATTGAACAAGTCACGGTACTAATCTTCCTCTTTAAATTCAAAGCATGTTTTAATTTAAAAAATTGTTTTCTATTGTCTTATTAAAAAAAATATGATTATTTTTCTTATAATATTATTTCATATTATATATTTTTTATGTAATCCTACTTGGAATTTTATCAAACCAAATATATTTGGTCAGGTGTATGTTTAACATGTTATGTTTGACCAAGGTAAAGTTAATATGGTTTGTGGTGGTGATTGTAGAGTTGGTTGATGCTGGTTTCCATTCTTGATGTTGTTTGTGGAGGCCTCTTGAGGGTGTTGGCCCTCATGTTTCATAGAGATTTGGTTATGTTGTTGGTTCCCCTTACCATTTTGGTATTTTTATTTATGTTTAAGAAGTGAATTTAACTTGTTGTAGTGGTATTTCTTTTAGTTATTGTTAATGGTTATGATGTGATCTTTCATTCTTATGAATTGTTTGTAGTTGATTTATTAGAGGTAAAATAGTTCCCTAAATGTGATATTTGATTCCCATGAACCAATTTCTAGAATTTTGGGATTAGGAAAACCTTTTGGGAGATGCCATAAGATACGTTTGGTGTCAGGTTGGATGGTATCCCAGACCCATTCATGATGAAATTAAATTCATATATTATTATTTCTCATTTATTAAATCATGGTGTTGATAAATGGATCTCCTCTAATCTCTAATTACATTAATTTATATATTGAGGTAAAATCCTCTCATTATGTAATTTATATAACAAAAATTCTAGTCACTAACCCATGTCCTATTTGTTGAATATTTTTGTGTTCATTGTACCTATTTTCATTTATAGCCCTAGAGGTGTACCAAAAGAGAGGGTTGTGATAAGAAATATGATATATGGTCGTCTCTACATATAGGCATCATTTTGGTTGAGTTGTGAACAAAAAAGAAATTAAATTTTATGAATATTGAAAAATACTTTAAAAAAATATCATATAATAAATATATGGGGTTTTAGAGAGAAATAACATTAAATTTATCCCAATTTAAATTTAGTAATATATAATCAAGAGTATAATGTTATATTGAAAAGAAACCCTTACCTTATACTTCCTCTTGGTTGGATGGTGACTGACTAAATGAATAATATATTTATATTTATTATTCATAAGTATAATAATCTTATTATTATTAATTTAACACAATACCATTAATTTATTATTTAATATTACCCAAATATTAATTGTCTCTTTTTAAAATTAGTATTCAAGTGTTAAATTGTATGTTTTTCAACTTATAATTTAATTTTGAATTTATAATACTTACTCCGTGATATTGGGTTCAACAATTTTTTTAATGATGATATATTATATGTGTTTTATATAGTTATGAAGTCCCATTTTCATCGTAGAGATCATATAAGGATAGTTCCACTAGAATTCTTAACAAAATATTTTTGTGATTTTTCACATTACAAATGAATTAAATTAATGGGTGAAAACAATTTTTTATATTAACAATAAATAATTATTAAAAAGATTTAAATTCATAGTTATTAAATAATATTATCAATATTTAGTTTTCTTACACATTCATGAGCTAAAGGTTATCACATCATTTATTTAGGACGTAAAAATGGCCCCAAACAAGAGCACATTATAACAACTCAATGAGAAAGAACACATTATTATATAACAACAATATAAATTATATATAATATTAAGGATTCAGTTTTTTTAATAAAGCAATAAATTAAAACTAATGATATCTAGAAGAAGAAGATAAATAAACATGATTAAGAATTGGATAACTCTTATGATAAAGACTTGAATATTTTCTTAGAGAGGATACTAGAAATAAGGGATTTGTAAATTATTCTTATGAACAAGGGTTCCAAAAATGTTATCTTGGTTTTTTAGGGAGAAATTTTTTGATTTCATTTCATATAAAATGAATGGAAACATGTGGTTTTCAGTGATGATAGGATGAGTCATTTTATAGGTTAGAAGGGGTGGAATTTTCATTAATACACATTCTTTATTATAAATGAAATTAAATTTCAAGGAAAATGGATCCTATGTGGAAATTTACATGGGATATAATAAGGGGAGTTCCCTCATATACTAATTTATAGATTAGGTTTTATGATATTGTAGGGAATCAACCTGTACTTAAATACTTTTACACTATTTTAGTCTTTATCAAGATGACTAATGTTTACCTTGTTGAATTACTTACATGCCTAAAAATGATGAAATAATTACTTAATTTGGAAATAATAATTTTAAATTATAAAATTATTTCATTTGATTAATTTATAATGTTGATAAAAATATAGTTTAGTATAGTTATGAAGAACACATAAAATAAAATTTTAAAAAAATGTATTTTAAACCATAAAAGTGAATTTATTATTATTCTTTTCTAAGTATTAATCCTTAGATGATTAATTATATTTTGAATATATATATATATAAATAAATAAATTAAAATAATTTTGTAATAGATTGCATTTTAATTTTTTGAATTGAAATATAAAATATATATATTGAAAAACAATCTTTGAAAATTAGGACATTTTAATGTAGGATTATTTTATCATTATGGTTTAATAATTAATAATAAATGAAGGCAGATTTATTCATTATATATATATACTATATATTTCAAAAACTAAATCTTTTAAAAATGATAAATTTTACCTTTAAAAAAATATACAAATGATTTAGGATCCCAGTGATCCCAATAAATAAAATCATTAATAAAAATACAAACACACTGTTTATGAATTATAAGGGGAATTTAATATGTGGGAGAAAACATAACCCCACATATCTAAATCCCCAAATAATGTACAAAATTTGAGGATCCAAAAGAACCACATTGATCATTTTTCTAAAATATATATCTTCAACATGGAATTGGTAACCTGATTGGCCTCTCTATATGCATATAAACCAAACAAGTTTAAGTAATAAATTATTTTTAAGTTAATAAATTTACTGGGGAAACACATTCCATTGAAAAATCGTGGTTATTTATTTAATATAATCCATCGAAATCACTGATTCTGAATAAATATAGATGCATTACAATTTATGGCTGGAGATATAATTTATAGAATTAATAATGTCCCATAATATGACATTATATGATATTAAAAATCCATCATGTTGATTTAGGAATCATTTGATGATGGAATTGTGGGCATAGAAAAAGAATACGCATGCATATGGTCCAAGAATTCCAGAGACCAAACCATTAATATTAAACTTTATCCACATAGTGATTTGAAGAATATTGTGAATTGATATTCATAGCAGTGAACATATCCCTTTTAAATCCATAATTACTCAATGAATGGATTGGTTTTGGTTTCAAAAATAAAAACATTTCATGATTTTAATATATAAAGTTGATGATCGATGTAGCAACCACCAGTAATAAATTTTTTATTTTATCACTATTAAAAGTATCAATTATTGGTTCCAAGAGGTCTTGTATTTTGTTATTTATTCAAATGTTGATGTCTATTAGATCATATTTATATTCCAAAATATTGGAAATAAAATTTTCATTAATTAATACGTGTTGTGTGATTTCAACATCTCTTTTAGATAACTTTTAGGCAAAGGAATGCTGGATTCAAATTCCATGAATATGATCCTATGTTAGTAGTCACTCCCTCCAGATCTTCTATATGAACAATGTTCATAAGGGATGAATGAATGGTATACATAATTCCATTATCCACAAAGTGGTATTGACGTATACTTCACATTTTATACTATTATACTCATTGGTATTGAATAATATATTCTCTTTTGTTTTCTAGTGGAGGGTTTCCCAGTGAGAAAAGTACATACATTTTTTTTCAATGGTGACCTTATAAGGGACTAATGAATTAAAATTGTTTTTACTGTGGATGAAATATGAAATATATATATGTCACAGAAAGAAGAAAATATCCATGGGTTTATTAAGGGGTCATTCAATCCAGGAAGTAATCAAACTGGTCAATATTGATTTCTTAAATACCATCAATTTTGTGTTAAAAATAATTTCTATAAAATATTTCCTGATAATAGTGCACATTCATGTGGAAATGTTGTATGAAAAATATTCTAAAAATATATATTAGAACATTATAAATATAAAATTAAAGGAGTTTTCATCATATGTCAAAAGTCCCAAAGTAAATTTCTAATGAAGAGAATTATTATATATCTTCAGGACTATGATTCTAATTCCTCCCATGTCAATGGGATTTGTACATTATTTCAAGGAAATATTTATGATATTATATTCATGGATATATCTGGTTCAAACAAAATTTATTATCATGATTTATAGATTATTAATGACCCATATTGTATATTTGTGTAATGAAAAAGCATAAAAAATCTAGAAGTTAACACTGGGTTAAAAAAGCATATTATTCTAGCTTGAAAAATAGAAATACCTTTATAACTATAGATCAAGTTGGAAAATTTATAGAATCTATTTTCATGGTATTTATTTCTAATTCTGCACCAAAATATGGGGACACAAATATCTATGAATGGTATTTTTCCAATTTTCACTCTATGTATTATAGAAATCTTATTTTTCTAGTGATGGTAATTCAGTCCCAAAAAATATATAGGACTTATTCTAGCTAATATATAAAACTTCCACATCTTCATAGTGACGAAATAATAAATTTAATGATATATATGGGTTTCTACCGGCCTATACAAGGTGGAGGATGTCATCAATATAGAGATTGTGTGAAGGGCTGAAAGAAATCCCTAATAACCTTAATAATATTGTTAGGGAAAACTTGAGTAACCTCATTAATTAATTTTCAAGTATGGTCTACAATAATGGGAAAAATAATAATTTAGAGAAGGTATCATTGCCTAGAAACCTAGAACAATAAACTAAGACTATGCAATATCCATTAATGAGAATTAAGATCCAAATAGTGTTAATAATGGTACTAAATAGTTTTTTAAACATATTGGAAAAGCTATTATTCTCGGGGAAAACATTTTTAACGTTTTATTTCAAAGTGTAAAAAGCTATCATGACATTAATTTTATGGTTATGTTCTCATCCCTAAAAATCTTCATTTTTAAGGTTACACTTTTACAAGAATTAAACACGTACTTTTTAATGTATCTTATAAGGGAAAAAATTGGTTTGGTGTGATGATGTCCCAAATGAAAACTACCACTCCGATATCAAATATTTTTCTAATAATTTTGGGGATAGTGTTACAAATGTTAATATGCATGATGTATTCAATATCAATGCTATTTTATATCTTGGGTAACAAATCTATTAAGATGGTGTTGATTCCCTATGTCATAGATGAAATATTAATGAAATCACTGATTTTTTACATCATTAAGTAATATCTCACAATTGAACATGAATAATTTATTGGTTAACTCATCTGGTCTGGGAGAACTATAAATGTTTAGGGAGAATACTGATTTTTTGATTTATTCTTTAGATTTAGGCAAAATAAGAATATATTTTTTATTATATTTAATGCATTAAAGGATGTTTCATTACAACCATTCCACCTTTCTTTGGGAAAGGCTGTGACATTTCTTAACCTCATTATAAACAATACCCATTCTCTATGGGATTGGTTTGTTGGAACTTGACTAATTATGCACACACACACACACATATATTTGTGTGTGGGGGGGGGGGGTAAATAAATATATGATTGAATTATATAAACATATGAAATCTTTCACCCTTAGTGGATGGAACCGATTATTTTTCTCGTATTCCGAGTCAAGTCTCAAAGTTGGTAGTTAAGGTATAGATACTCCCAATGTAGTGGTTTTTTGTATTAGAAGATATTGGTATATTTTTATGTTTCCTTACTTTTATTTTGTGGATTTTTTAACCTTTTTTATTATATATAATGGATAATGGAAATAAATTTTCATGTGTATTCCTGTCATCTCACTGTGTGAGTTGAGAAGACGTTGGTGTTTCATTATTGAGTTTTTATGTAGACACCATTCCTGAAAAATAGATAGGACATGTAAATGAACATAATACTTTTCAGTTACCTATTAGTACACAGGTAGATGATTAGGTCCATGGATTTTTGTTTTTTCTTTCCTTTGAAGTATATCATTTGTAACATAGGAGTTGGAGTTAGTGGTATAACGATTGGATGTCGCATTTGGAACATTCGATGTCCCTTTAATTTATCCTCTTACTTATTCAATATTTGGATTGAAATTTATTCAATACAATTTATATATTTTATAATTCATGTATTTATGGTAAGTATTAATTAATTTATAGGATTAGGGATTAGTTCAATTATTCTTTATTATTTTATGAACTATTTTATATCATGATTTATTTATGACCCAAAAGAATTATAGATGAGTCATTCTTCATTACTTTTAGGATATATTCATTACTATTATTTGAACCAAATTGGGTAACTTGATCCCAAAATGTTATATCAACACTCCCAAATCTATTTTCCAACACCTGGTGATTGGGATGTGATTCAGTGTTTAGTGGTATCAAAATTAATGTATTTTATGGGTATATGGGTTTGGGATAGTAAAAAGTGGTACTAGAGTGGTGATGTATTTATTATAGTTTTACTATTGTTATAAAAGATCAATTTCCTTCATGATTTGACATGTAACCCATAAAAAGTCATAAAAAATTTCACAATCCAAACTAGGAAACCCATAAACTATGTACTCGATTCCCACCAAAAAATAATCACGAGTTCTTCTTAATCCCTATGTGCTCTTTAATAATTAATGTACATATAGTATGAATTATTTTTTAGGATATGTAAATTAAATGTCGGAAAACTCGGCATTAATTACAATATGGAGTGTCTACATATATGGTATCCATTCATAGATAAGTTAAGAAATTAAAATAAATTATTAACTAAATAATACAAAAATAAAATAAATTAAAATATGAACTGAAAATATGAAATAAAAGAAAACCAAATTATCCAAAAAAATAACATTAAAATGAAAAAAAACTTTTCTAAGATCTCTATGATTCCGTATGGTCATAATTCTATGAAAAACTCAAAAAAAAAATCCAAGAGAAGAGAAGAACAAGTATATAATAAGGAACTCCTTGATTCTGACATATGAACCTACAAAAAAGAATGACTGATAGACACTGAGTAGTATAATTATTGTGTGATCATAAACAACATAGAAGAATATCACCATGGATTCTATGATTTCACCTTTTCAAAATATTATAGGAATGTTATTTTGAAATACATTGTTTAAAAAAAATCAAAAAAAAAATACTAAAATGAACTCAAATCCATTACCCAATTCATTTTTAAGAACCCATATTACCTAAACTTATATATATTTCCTTCTATTTTTAAAATAATTTTAATAGGTACTTTGGAAACTACTTCCAAACTATTTTTAGGTAATAAATTCAATAGATCTAATCAACTAAATTTAAAATGGATAAAAGATAACATAAAGCAGTGGAGATATCAATGAATAACGATTAAATTATGGTTTAATTTGAATTATGAATAGAAGAAACAAATATTAATTCAAAATACTATGAAAAACAATATGTAAAGGAATTATACAGATTCATAATCAACTATAGTAATAAAAGAAAGAAAAATATAGTGAGTATAATCTTGTTAATATCCAAAACATATAGTAAGAGTATCCAATATATACTAAGGGGGGGAAATATTCCATTATATCAATGAAATGATAGTCTATAACCAAATGAATACATTCAACTGGTCTCACTAGAGGAAATCCCACATGGTCTTTTCCCATGCCCAAAATAATCTAGTATATCTCATCAAGACTAGATAGTAACTGTATATTAATCTCCCACATCATTTACTAGGATCCCCATGATAATAGTAGTTGGGAGGTGTGGCTCCTTTATCTAATTTTAAACAATAAATATAGAAATATCATTTACCCATCCCATATAAATACACTAATCATTGAAAATCACCCTATAATATAAAAAAATATATAAATCATATCAAATCCTCATAGTCATATACACCATGATCGTATATGGATACCATGAGGGAACAACTCATTCATTAAAAAAAGTTTCTAGAATGTGCTATTAATAATTTATGCTTAATTAAAATTAATTTTCCAAAATTCTATTTGAAATGTATTTATCAAATCAATTTCATTTTCAAGCATCATTTTTTGGTGGCATATGACCCCATATGATACATTTTAGAAATCTATTTTGTAAAATACCATTATAAACCATTTGGAAATTTTATATCATTTAGAAATATATTTTAAATCTTCCCAAACTAATCATTAATTTGAAACACTATCTAAATATAGAATTAATTTATTAAATAACATAAAAAATATATAGAAAAACATATACAAATACATTATAAGAATATGAAATTAATGCATCTACAAAATCATCAAAACCACAGAAAAAATTAAATAAAAAAAGAAATATCTCAAACCAAAAAATCATTCCAGATAAATCCATTAGTAATTTTAAAAATCCTATAAAATACTTATTTTAATTGGAAATTATTGTCAACCATTTTATAATAATCAATCAAATTTTAATGATGACTCTTCAGTATTTTAATTAAATAGATCCAAATTGTAAAATTGAATAATAATTTCTAAAACCATAATTTTCCATATAATAGACCATTTTATTATATAAAACATTCATATTTTTTAGGAATACCATTTAATAAACTATTAGAAAAAAAAGACATTCTATGAAATAGAATAGGTAGGGAAACACCTACCTAAATCCATTGAATGTGAAAGTCACGGTGTTAGTCCACCACTAAATCGAAGTTAATCACACTGTTAATCATATGAAACTATATGTTTGAAAAATAAAATGTGAAAACAAGATATTATTAATTATTATTAAAATAATTTCACTACTAAAAAAATTTGTCTTACCTTCTACGCATTTATAAGAATCTTATTCCACTTAAAGGGGAAAATACAATTAAAATCATAGGATATCTGAATTTGATAAGATATAATAATTTTATAAAGAGTGAGTAAAAATGTGGTTTGAGGGATATGAGTATAAAGGGATTCATTCCTCTCTTATTCAACACCTCTCTTTATTTTCTCAGTACCGTACTCCACATACAACTTTATGATTTTATTTTTTTTCATGTTTTTTTTATCACTTTTCATTTTTTGCTTATTTTTTAATATAATTTTTAACCAATGGTATACTCATATAGTGAAAAAATATCCCCATTACAATTTTTTTCCTATTCTACATTTCTTCACGCACAATTTTATCAACATTTTACATTTTATATTTTTTCTTTCAATAACATGTACTTAAAATTGCATCACATCACCCAAATTTGATTAGACCTCCTTTACAATACATAAGAATCACCAATCTTATTTTGTGATTTTTTTATTTTTCATAACCAAGAAAATTGAAATTAAAAATAATAATAGTATTATCAATATCATAACATTATTATTTATTGTCCCTAAATTAATAATAATTATTATAGTCTCATATATTAATATATATACACACAAATATATATATATATATATAAGATAATAACATTTTCATCCATTTCGTACAGAAAATAAAATAAAAATATTCTTATTATTATACACCTAACTATTATTCCAAAAAAATATTTTAATTATTAAATTTAATAAATATAAAATATTCTTGAAATATTAATATAGGAAAATTTTCTAAAACATTTTCCTACTCCTAATGATACAGTTCGTTACATCCTCCTCGCCATGAAGTATTTTTTTTTCAACAAATCTCATGATCTCTAAATAGAAGGGATAACCTTCACCATAAGGGGAGAAACAGAAAACCATGATTTTATAGTCATGTAGGGTTCACCCCACAATAAATATTATATTTTAAAATTACATAAAAATGTATTTTATGAAAATAAAATAAATTTATAATTAAATCAACTCAAATAACTAAATACTCATGATAATGAAATTTTCAATAATCCAAAATTCTCTTACATATTTAAAACATTACCTATAAATTATTTCTAAATATTAATAACAATAAAAAAAATGAAACATAAATTTAATTCATTTGAAATAAGAGTTTACTCATTTTAAAACTAAGTGTTGATTTACTCACAAAACACTATTAAAAACCAAAATATTTAGTATTTACCTTGAAAGGCTGAAATTAATACCACCAAATATGAAAATATAATCAAATATGTTTTTATTTAAAATAAGTTTTTTCAGATTAACTAAAATAATTTTTTTATTCACATGGTTTTTCATTAATAGATTTCCCAAATCATTTTTTTTGAAAAAAATACACCTACAAAATTTATGTTCTTAATAAAACACATGAGAATCTTTCAATGTTTATAGAGAACATATAGAAGAAAAAAAAATGAAAATAACCATATCAATGAATTTAAAAATTAGAAATAGAGGAAAATCATGATTTATAGATAATTTTCATTCATCAAAATAAACCAATAATCCATTTTCAATTTTATTTCCACCAAAATTAGTCATCAATCTAAAAGTACAATAGTATTTTTTTAGTGATTAAATCACTATAAGTCCTATACCATTTTTTGGTATCTTATCACAACCTAATAATTTAAAAATTTCAAACCTAAAATAGAAATAAAATACTCTTTAGAATTAATAGTTTTAATTCAAAACCATTTTAAAATGATAAATAGACTATTCAAATTTGTAAAAAATTTCATGAAAATTTGAAAATTATTTCATTTCCATAACACTCTTATCTCATAAATTTAAATTTTAACTCCTTATTTGAATTTTTACCTGAAATTTAGAATTATAACCCTTATTAACGTATAAATTATTTATTTTTAGGGAAACCATTAATATTAAAACCCCATTATAATGTAAAATATCACTCATATTCTCACCAAAATCAATTAAAATGTACAGAAATATCATATTTAAAAATCAGAAACAAAATGACATAACCTATGAAATAAAACCCAAAATAAGAAATCAATGATAACATCGAAAATAAATAACATCAATAAATTTCGAACCATGAATTTATTAAATAAAAAATAGAGATTAAATCAATAACATTAATATCAATAGAAAAATCAATACATAAAATCAACAAAAAAATTAGATAATTTGTTTAAAGTCATACAAATTAAAACCACACCCTTCAAAGATGGATTTCCCATGTTCATTGTCAGGAACTCGTGCTCCAAACCAATAAATCTCATTGGTTCCTCTTATAACATTCCTTAATGCTATATTAGTTCCCAAGATGAACGATAAATTAAAATTGAAAATGAAATTATACTTTCTCAATTATCCTGTAATGAAACATCCCAAGATTTTATAATTTTTTTTTCATTTAATTAGATGTATTGTTTCAAAAATATGAAAAACTAGGATATATATTTTTCATGAATTACTTTTTAGAAAATTAAATGAATTTATCTAAAAATACCATAAAGTAAAAAATAAATTAATTTAATATATTCACGTTATAAATACACGACCTTAAAAATATTTATACATATTTTTGAAAAAGATTGTAATTAGAAAATTATTCTTAATATTTTCAATTTTTTATTACTACATATAATTTGTATTAAAATTTTTATATCAACTTTGGGGTAATATTTTAATTAAATAAATTACTGATGGTTTGGAATTGTCTTATGTTCAATTATAATATATGATAAACCTAAATTCATATATTGGTATAAAATTTGATGAAAATATAATTATTATATTAAAGGAAATATTAATTCAATTTTTTTAATAATTAATAAATTATGTTGGATTGATGTAAAATTATGTAATTATAAATTTCAATGGAAAATAATATTTACATAAATTAAAATTAATATAATATGTAAGGATTCCATATTAATTTGAAAATAATTTATTTAATGATAATTATAAATTTTGGTAGTAGTATAATATTTTTTATGGTATTTACAAAATAAATACAATAATCATAAAAAAATATTTATTATAATATATAAAATATTTATTTTAAATTAATATAAGAAATATGTATAATAAATTTTATTTCATATGGGATGTAGAGTATTTTTAATATAAATATTATTATAATGATATTTCATATATAGAAAATATAAGTGTAAAAGAATAACTTGTCTAAGTAAATAATATGTTTTATTTTTAAGAATTTTAAATAACTGTGTATCTTTGGAAATTTAATTTCCAAAAAAAAAATGTGTACAACCACCCTAAGCATAGGGCTAGTGGTGAGGGGATTAGGCATTGATAATGCTAATATATGAGTAAGTTAGTGATGGGAATGTTAACACACAGATTTGCATATAGGCTGATGGTTTTTTCCCCATGGATGTCTTTTGTATGACAGTAGGATACCATAGTGCCCATTTATATTTATATAGGCCAATGAAAAAAAACTCTAATAATATTTTGTACGAGACCCATAACAAATTTGATGTGGGACCACAGTTTCACTACACCATTCAAAATTTTAAAAAACCCACACTAGCTCAGAATATATATATATATGAAAATCAACTTCATCTTATTTTTCCTCTTGCGTGCGACCAACATATCATTAAAGGGTATATATATATATATATATATTTGTCTATGTGTTTATAAAATATCATTACACTTGGGGTTCTTGTGAGTAGATTTTATTGTCAAATAGGATTGAAGGTATAAACCACATCATGAGTACAGGTAAAAATAAAATTACTAGTTCGAAAAATGATATGTCATTATCTTTGACCTTTCGTTCATCACTATTAGTGAATATCAATGATATATACATGAATTTATAGATATAATTCCACATCAAGGGATGAAGAAAAATACTGTGGTCTTCGCATTCTTCATTCAGACAATACTATATAAGAGTTTTTATATAATATATATATATATTCAAACATTTAGAAATTATATAATAAGTCCATAGAAACAACATAAGCTAATGTTAAACATGGGGTAAATTCTAACTAATGTCACAAGATGTCATTTTCCACCATTGTATACCACTATAGATATGTGCCTCGCATCTCAAGAAATACCCAATGTGATTATATAGAGCCATAAAAATTGTATTATCACAATGGGAATGTAATCCACTAATATATAAGGATATGAAATATGTTAATTAGTGAATGAAATAATTACTATTTTATGGTCATTTATATTTTTTATCAATCGTATAATAACTTATTAGAGAATACCTTCATTTATATTTTTCACAGTTGAATTAGTCAATATAAATGAGTT
This sequence comes from Viscum album, assembly GCA_963277665.1. Classification (NCBI taxonomy): domain Eukaryota; kingdom Viridiplantae; phylum Streptophyta; class Magnoliopsida; order Santalales; family Viscaceae; genus Viscum; species Viscum album. Next base: position 2,088,944,111 of record OY728132.1, read on the forward strand.
CATCCTCATTATGTTTTTTATGAAAAACAAATTTCATAATCAAAATAAAAATAAAAATTTATTTTATTTTGAGAGAGAGAGCAGATGTATATGATAATGATAAGATTATTTCAAGAAGGAATTCTCCGAGAGAAATATTTAGTGAGGTAAGGAAATAATTTTCTAAAATTTCAATATTTTAAATTTATAAACAAAGCCCTTATTATATAAGGAAATGGTTTCTAAATTTTATTATATAAATTCTAAAAATAGAATCCTCTAGTATGGGGAATGTTTTTTAAAAATAAAATTTTGTTATATGAAAAATTCACCCTTTTTATTTATTACTAGAAAAAAAATTATTTGTCTATGACATATATATATAATTACTTTTAAGGAAAGTTGGGTTTTAAAGAGTTTCTACCCTCTCTCTACATAGATTTATATATATAAATATTATGTTTAAATTTATTTCATCAAAACAAATTATAAGTCATTAATATTTTAATCATTTTGTATAATTAATTTATTTAATTTATGTTTAATTTATTATATGACGATTTACTATTTTTTCTACAATGGTCTTTGTTTTTCACATGATTTAACTGTAAATATTTATTTCCAAGGATCTTTGTATTTTTATGACCTAATTTATAAATTTTTAATAATTTATATTATATTGAAAACAACCTTTTTAATGTTTCCATGAACCAACTATGAATTTGACGCTAAGTAATTGTATTTTATTTTTAAATAAAAAAGTAGTAAAGATACAATTTTTTTTATAAAATAAAATATATTTTGGGCATCATAAATAATGATGGGTAATGATGATTAAACACAAACCATATAATATTTTTTTGACCACATGATTTTTATGAAATATATATCCATTAATGCCCATGGATACATCATTTTGTTCTAATAATTAAAATATATAGATTGAAAATAATTGGATTAATTTTTTAGGGAATTATTGTGAAATTATTAATGATATAAATTTGTATTTCCTTTATTTTATAAAAAAAATCAATGGTTTTGTTTTGAATAAAATAGTATTCAATATTTTAATGTTTAATCAATGAAATATTTTGATATTTTATTTACGAAAAACCTTATGATATATTAAAATGTATATTTTTAATACTGATTTTTTTACTCTCATAGTATTACATTTGATGAAAATATATTCATGTATTTTTCAATTAGTCTAAAAACTAATGTGATTTAACCAATTATAAAACCCCTCAACCAGATATTATGCTCACCCCAATATTTTAAATTTTGTTCATATGGTTTAATATTTAGTTGGGGTTATTTTTGATCGAGGTTTTGATTTTGAAGTTTATTTTAAAGTGGAAGAAATATTCCATGTGTTTGTATTATTAGAGAAAGAATAAAAATTTATGAGTGACAATATGGTTTTATACTTGTAATAAAATTCCAAACATCCTTAAATATGTAGTCTAAAAACATATTGGGAATATAGTGACTTATTATTTTGAATTATGTTTTATTTTTAAATTATAAAATTTAGGTAACATTATCTATATCAATCCCATTATATATATAATGAATGTGTTTTCTATGTCCCGAACTGAGAGTGTAGGTCTATGTCATAACAAATAGTTTTCAAAAAAAATTATTGATAACAATATTGATTAGTATGATATCATATGAGAATAATGTATGACTTTTAAATTTCATTTAAGATTTTTATTACTAAGGCTCATGTGATTGAAGGTGTTTTAGAAAAAGTTTTTTTAATAAATACATTTACGATTTTAGGAGGTAATGTATTATATTTTATAGGGTTTTTGTACTTGATAAATATAAATTACTATATTTCTCTTCTAATAGATATTTTTTCATGTAGTAATATTTAGGTTTTTTATAAATTTTATCCTTACCAGAATCTAACTAATTATAATTAATATGAAGATAATTTATTTCGAATTTAATTAGGTTGTAAATTTTATGATTTCTAATGTAATTAAAATAGACGATATGGAATTTATTTAAGAGGTTGAAAATGTTATGCTCTAATATATTATGATTTTTTTAAGTTAATCCCATATTTATATAATAAATAACTATGAAATAATTGTTTTCATGATGTTAAATTATGAAAATTAAATTATTTTGTCCATAGAAACATTAAAATATTGAATAAATTAATTTAAAATATTCATGTTATAAAAATAGTAATTAAATTTTATTTATTTTAATTTTAGAAATAATATGTATTTTGAAAATTATTATTAACATGAATATATTTTAAAATTTAAATTTACTTTGCAATAAAAATATTATATATACTTTTGGATTATATGTTAATTAAATAAATTTCTTATAATAAAGAAATTTTTATATAAATAATTGTATATTTCAATTATATATTCATGTTGTGGTATTTAATTTGATACGAAATATAAATATTATAGTAAGTGAATTATTAAATCAAAATAAATATTATAATCAATGAATTAGGTTAATTTAAAGTAAATATATTTAAATATTATTTTTAATGGTAAAATAAAATTTACATAAATTAAAATGAATGAAATATTTAAAAAGATAATATATATTTGATATATTTTATTTAATGAAAATTATTAATATTGATAATAGTATTATATTTATTAAGGTATTTGGAAAATGAATATAATTATAATAAGATAATGTTTATTATAGTACGTTAAATATTTATTTGAACTGATTATAAGAAATAGGTATAATAAATTTAAATTCATATGGGAAGAGGAATATTTTTAATATCAATATATTTATCGAAATATTTAGAAAGTATAAAATAAAATCGTAACAAATTAAATTGTAAAAGTAAATAATAATTTTCAACATATTTTTAGGATTATATTTATGGGTGTATTTTTAAAGAAGTAATATAAAATTTAATTAGAAATTTTTTTTCCAGCTATCCCTAGATCATGGTCAGTGGTGAGATGTGTAGGAATATAGATAGCATGTATTTGAATGAGAGATGGATGGGAATGTGATCATGCAGTTTGACTTGTAGGTTGATGGTTATAATCATTGAGGGGGTCAGCAATGGTAATCTAGTGGAATGTTCACGCCTCATTGGATTTCATTGAGGTAATTCAGTTGTGAATTTTAATATAAGTGAATGTTAGAGCAAGATAAATTCAACGTGGAATCAAATTTTTATGCAAAAAATATTGCATTTAATGAAAAATGTTGGTGATTAGAAATTAAAAAAAAACACATCACCACCTTATTTATCCCTGAACATGTGATATATAAACCAATAAAGGGTATATATATAACATATCATTACAATTAGATTTTTTCAAGAATATTCAATTTTCTAATAGGGTGAATGGTATATAACACATCAAAAGTAGGGATAAAACTGAAAATGATGTAATAAAAACATGAAACATCATTACATTCAACCTTCCATTCAATAATATAACTAAATATCAAATTAATATATATTCATGTATAGATATAATTATTCCTCTATGGATCAAACAAAATGATGTAGTCATTACTTCTTTATTCTCACGGTAATGCTAAAAAGCATTTAATTTATATTTCTTTATTCATATTTATATATAATATATTTCAATAATATATATAGTACACATGGTCTCAGGATGCATGATATAAATTCTAACTAACACACTAAGATGTAATTATATTCCCCAAATATACACCTATTTTTGAGGTTAATTGTAACATATATATATTTATATATTCCATAAAATTCTAATGCCACCCAATAATATTTTATATAGCTAAATGACATGTATTATGGGTATGGGAATGAAATATAATAAGATAAAAGGGTAAAAAATCTATGAAAAACATAAAAAATAATCCAAAATTTATGTTCATAACAAAATTTACCCAAATATCTTTTTATAGAATCATTTGGTAATATTTTTCACAGTAAAAGATGTATATATAAATGTGCTCACCACCTCCCCAACCTCAGTTTTCTAAGAATGAATCCCACTTAATTGAAATAAAATTACACTTATTTCTTTTGTTGGGGGGAGTGTTATAGTGAGAGGAATAGAGCATGAGCTTTATAATTTAAATTTAAGAGCTGATTCTACAATGGAATTATACAGTGGGGTATGAGGAAAATGATTTATAAATCAATTTATTTAAATTTCAAAAAAAAATATTTTAAAGGGAGAATGTTTTTTAAAATTTCTATAGTAAATTTTCCTAATATAATCCTATCTCAAAAGGATATTTTGAAAATTTTCTATTTTAATGGTTTAAGAATAACTTCCATTATTGCATTTTACAAAAATAAAATTTTTACGGTATATATAAAAATAATGATATGGAATTGATTTGAAGTTATTGAGTATGTATATTAAAATATCACTCAATATATATATATATATATCTTGAAAATGTTTTTTTCTATAATATTTCCCCATATTTATTTATGAAAAGAATGTTATCTTCATTCACTGATTTCATTTTTTTTTAAATTTTTATATAGCAGTGTAATATTTTGTCCTTAGTATTTAATGTTTCTATTCATGATATGATTTTAAATATTTTCATATATTTTAGAGATTTTTTTGACTCATATCATTGTTTCATTTTATTTTATTTTTACTGAAAAAAAACCTTTGTAATGATTTTATCCACTAATAAGGAATCGATCTATCTCTTCTGATTTTTTTCGGAATCCAAATTACGTTTTTAAAAGGTGAATGCAATATTTTTTATTATTAATATGTGGAAAATGAGAATTATGAATGATGGTGAAGGATTAAGGTTGAACTCAAACCTCGTGGTACATTTTACTCCTAGTGATATTTAAACCCTATATATCCATCAATATTCTCGGCTTTCTATTGTTTTTTCTGTTCATTAAATGAGTTTAACTATGAATAAATGGTTTCAATTTAAAATTAAATTATGTAAAAAATTTGATAGTGAAAATTGTTTTTTATAGATGTTATAAAGAATAAATGAGTTTTTTTGTAGAATGTGGGTTTGAATATTTTTAAGTCTCCTCAATAAAACATATTGATATTTGTTTTTTAAAACCCATTTTTCATTTTAAAAGAAATTAATTTTTCTTTTACCGAAATAGATGTTTGATTACACTCAATGTATTAAATTTGAATAAAATAATTTATAGGAGTTATCATTTCTTTTAAAAACCAAATGATTTAACTTTATTTTAAAACTCCTTACTATGAATTTATGCTCACCCAATGATTTCAAATGTTTTTCACAGGGTTCACTGATGAGTAAGAGATATTTTGGAGCCAAGAACTAATTATAATGTTTTTTTTGAATGAAGTAAGAGTCATATTCAATTATTTTTACCATTTGAGGAAAATTATATATTTAAAAAAGTCATTATGGTTTTGAATCTCTAAAAAAATTCAGATTTCTATAAATATCTAAAAATAAATTATATTGGTAATGTGGTGTCCCATAATTAAGAATTTTTTTGTATTTATAAATTATCAAATATGGGCAACTTATTTAGTTTTAAAGACATTATATATATATAATCAAGTAATGTGTTTTTAGGAAACAATCATGGGAGTGCCGATTAAAAAAATAAACCAACTCAAGGATATGTATGAAAGGATGTGATCCAACACCTACCTTTAATAGAAATTATGAGTTATTATATTATTATATTCAATCTAACATGATTCAACATTTAAAATAAAAAAAATTTGGACTATGATACCATTTTTCCATGATGCATCATAAGAACCCCAGAACCAGGCACCCAAGACAACTAGTGATATACCCAATGTAAATTCTTGACTCCCAAGGGTACTAAACAGGAAATAAGGATTCAATGTACACACACTAGGAATGATTTTAGTGAATATGTAACCAAAATCAACCAGCATAATTCTATAGCATTTTTGACATGGTGCTTTAATAAATTAGATGCCTATGAACAGTCAAGATGATCATTTAAAATAAAATACTAATCAATTGAGACACAACTAAAATAAATGCTAATATAAAATAAAAAAAAGAAAACAAAAAATATTAACTATCTAAATCAAAAAAATTAAATTAATGAAAACATATTATTTATTGATATCTACTATTTCCCTTATGATCACACTCCAAAAAAAAACATAAACAGACTCCATGAATTGATTAAAATATGGATTCCATAATAAGGAACTCCTAGATATTAGAATCAAAACAAGAAAAACCACCCAGTCTACAAAAAATAGGTTGTGTAAGTATGGTTGATCATAAAAAACATTGTATTATTTCACTTAGGAGTCTACTGTTTTCCTTTTTCAAAATATTCATTGTATTACAGTCTGAAATGCATTATTTAAAAAAAAAATTTCTAACACATTAGGAAAACAAGATAATAACCTTTCAATAATTCCATTTTTATAACCGTATGATACATAAAATAATATATATAACACATTCTTCTAAAACCCAATTTTATAAAACATTTCAAACGTCATCAAAATAATTTTCAATTTTTTTAAAATATTTAACAAAATAAATGATGATTCAAATAAAAATATACTAGTGGAAGCTATCAAGGAATAACTTGTAAATAAAAGATACATTTTAAATAATCATAAAATAATAAATTTTCAAAGTCAAACAAAATTAACCAATATTCAAACACAACAACATTATAAAGACATCATTTTATCATCTCACCTCCATACACCCAGAAATGTGAAGCAGCCTTTAACATATATATTAATAGAATAAATAAAATTAAATCATCAATGTCACATAAACCTTGATAGTATAACTATTCCAGGAGGTTGATACTCATTTATTGAAAATGTTTTACTGATGTTCCCAACTAGGACATTTTATTTTAATAAATAATTATTTTTCCAAAAATATATATTAAAACAATTTAAAAATCAATGTAAATTTTAATCTAATTTCTATATTTAAATGGTCTCCAATGATACATTTTTAAAATATCCATTCGTTATTTCATTTGAAAACTATTTTAAATAAATATGAATTTTAATTTCCTTCAATGTTTCACAAAACCAATCGTTAGATTGAAATAACTTATTCGTGGAAAATGTATGAGTTAGATAACTTAAAACAAAAATGTAAAATCATAAAAATGGAATTTACACACATAACAAATGATTTTATCTATAAATTCATAATAATTAGTAATGAATTAAAATCATTATAAATAAATATCTATAACTCACTAATTAATCCTTGTAAAATATTTATAAATTTGAAAAAATATATAAATTCATAAAATTAATTAAAAAATCAATCTTAATGATTGTATCAAACACTTATAAAATTTATTTTTATATATTATATACTTAATGACTCAAATTTATATGAATTGTTTTAAATTAAATAATAAATTCTTAATATATAATTTTTCTTACATAAATCCCTTTTATTCTATAAAACATACATAATTTTTTTGAATCAAATTTTAAAAATTGTAAGAACAACTTGTAATTTTAATAAAAGGACACTTTATGGAAACACCTACCTCAATCAATTGAGTTGACATGATAGGGTGTTAATCGACCACTAATGTGATTTTAATCAAATATTCCATCATAGGAAATTATGTATTCTTAAAGTAAAATTTACATATTATATTTCATTAAATGCAGCACAAATAATTTGGTAGAAACTCAAAAAAATAATTTATTACGTTCTAATACACAAGAAAAATGAAACCCCATAGATGACAAAAATAAAAATATTAAAACCATCATTATTATTTTTCATCAAACTGTTATTCAAATAGAATAATATTTTAATTAATAATATCAAAAAATAGAACATATTATTTCAATTCTAAAAAAAATCCTGATTTTATAAACTTCCCCCAATATATTACAATTCATGTCATTGATGAAATCCTCATCCTGATAAAATGTCAATATACTAGCATATCTATGGGTATTAAGTAGGAAACATTGGTTCTTTTGAGGATTAAATTTCATATCTAGAGTATAAATGAATAAAACTATATAAGTATGTATTGGGATCAATTGGGTGTTAACCACAATATTCATTTATAGATCATAAGTTTATGTCAACATGAAGGACCATGTAGGATGTCATTATATATAACATGATGGCATTGTTTTTTATTTTATAGTTTAAAATAATCACATTTTTTATTAAATAAAACAACATTGTATATAAATAGTAGTTTTCTATTAATATAGTTGTGATGAATAATGTAATATAATTAAAATATTATTTCTATGGATAATACAAGTTCCAAATATCATTGATGATATTTTTCCTTATATATATACTATTTTTTGAGAATATTAAAATTTACATTTTATGTTCAATCACTAAGAATGTCATATGATTTCTATTTAGTGTTATCTTGTAAGGATAATAATATTTTTTTTCATTTAGTGATATATATATATATATATATTTAAAAAAATAGTAGTTTAACTACATTATATCATCGAGAATGAGATTTTTTTGCAAGTCTTTGTTATAAAACTATTGATCAGGTTATCTAATCCATATTTATAGATATTCAGATAATTTCTTTTAGAAAATAAAATTATTAAACTAGTTAGTCTCTATTTTTCTATAAATATCCAAATGGATTCCACGTTTTCCAATAAGCGTAATCATAAATAGTTTGTTTGGGTTCTCTTGTAAAAGGAATATATTTATAATTTTTTGTTTTATGAAGTAATGAAAATGAATTTTTGAAGATGTGATCCATCGTATTTTATGGAAAATATTATTTTTTGGATTTAAAATCCTTTAAAATTGTTTTTCATATCATTTGATTTTAGACAAATTTACTGTTTTTTAAAGGAAATAATAGTTTTGGGCATTGAACTAAAATAATATTTTGTGAAATACAGTTTTATGTGAATAATTTATGTGAGAATTATATTAATATGTAGCTCATTTTTTGTTTTTAAATGAAATTAAATACAATGGTATACTATTTTGTAGTTTACCTCACATTAAATGGTTATGGATATTTTAAGAGATAATATCGGATTAATTTTTTCTCATTTTAATTTTATATTATAATTATTATTTAATTGTGGTATTATTGAAAATTAAAGGATTTTTAACTTCTAAAATTATAATATGAATAGTTTTTCTAATGAAATTATACGTAAACATATTTATGAAACTAACATTTCTTAGAATGAAAGGTATTGGAAAACTAGAGTAGAATATTATAATGGAGAGTACCTTACATTTTGTATGGATGATAATATGAATGCTTTATAAACCATTTTTTAATGATATATTATGGTTTTTAGTGTTTTCATATGGTTTATGGATTTTTCCATTTAAAGTATTTTGAGTAATTTGGATATGCTTTAGAATAATAGTTATGGATGTAAAAATAATTAGATTCTTACTAATTGGAATAAATTTTGGAGTTATTATTTGCAATAGGGGTTTACTTTTTTAGATATTTTAAAGGATTTTTATGAGTGATATTCTTATGTTTAATGATTCTGAATGAGGAATTGGTTGGTTTTGACGATTTAAGTTGTATTTAAGAGTGGTGCATCATGAATTTTTTTGGGCTACTCGTTTCATGTATATGATACATTAAGGTTGAATATATTTTGATAAAAATACCCCATAACTTCATAGGTATAATATGAATTACAACATGGAGGTTATAATGATCTGTGTCTTGATTGTAATGATTAAGGTTCTATAAATATCTAAATGAAAATCTTAAGTGATTAAAATAAGGGGTCATTTTATTTTTTTGTTCCTGCCGAGTTTTGGTTTTTCATTTTTGGATTTGGATTGAATTTTTAGATATTGAGGTTGAATTATTATGTGTTTTATATGGTTTTTTTGGGTTCATAAAAGGTTTTAGTGTTTGGGATCATTAATGAAGATGTTCTTCCTATAGTTTCCAACTCTAGATAACACTTGGAATTAGATGGAAGGGTAATATGTAATGATTGAAATTGGAAGTCTCTCTGGTAGACTAAGAGTTCCATAAGGTACTTGGAGAACCTGAATCACAAATAACTTAGCATGACTACAAGTTTTTTTATTGATTATTTTTAATTCTTTTTTACTCAATCCCATTAAAACCTAATTTCACATACATTTGAATTCATTCCATCTCTAGCTGATGTGTGTTTCTCTCATAGCCTCCCTTGATATCCATCCCCTATCATTCTTTCCCAATAATTAATGAATATACCTTAAGTGATTTTATATCTTAATCAAATATAATCCATAAAATTTATTTTATCTACCAAATATTATGCTTTACCTTAATTCTACATTTCTTAGCTATAGATTATTTTATGAAGTCCATCACTTCTTGGTGAAATTCAACCATAAAAATGGTAAATTATCTTATCTTGTATAAATGGGTATTATAAGGGATTTTCAAAACCTCGTAGTCTAAATTATTTTATATACTAATTGAGTTATTCTTAATTTTAGGTTTTTAATATTTTTATATTTAAATTTCAAATGATTTATTAGAGTTCTTTTGGGATATATTAGTGCTATTGTTATTTGAATTTATAGATTTGAAAAGATGGTTTTTATATTATTTTGGTTCCTTAATGTTTATGGTGCTTTTTTTGTGGACATGAGAAGTTTTAAAGGTCTCAATTGTTATATATTGTTGTCACGAACCAACCTGGGTTGACCATGAACAAGTTAACCATGCCAATATGTGACATGGCCCAAAGGGCATTCTTGATCCCTATAGCCTGGTAACTAGTGATGGGGATGAAAATTAAATAATTGGGAATGATTTAGCCCATAATTAAAACAAAAATAAATAAATAAATGTAAATAAAATGATTCAAGTTCAACACTAGTGGTGGAAATAAAAATAGTACATGGCATCTAAACATACCACAACTTGACCTTGTGGGTCACCACCAAACATAGAAGCATTCTCGCTACAAGAGTGGTCCAAAACTAGAGGAACCTGAAACTGAAATGTGAATAGGCATGATCACCAAATGCTCAGTAGGAATGACAAGATACAACAACACCCTATACCCTTTCATTTTATATGAAATACAAAACGTGCAAGTCTATAATTAGAACATAATAAAATAATGTTTTTCATTCTTTTAAAAATTAGGTAACAAGTTTTCCTTTTTAATTAAATAATTTCTATCCCACTATATTTTTATAATTTTATCCAAGCATGTATTAACATTTCAATATGAAAGGAAACCAATTTAGATAAAAATATAGTTCTCTAAAATAAGACATCATGTATGAAACAAATGAAATAGAAATCCCATCACAAGCACCATGGTAAATCACTAAGAAGCCAGTGTTAGTTAGGGACCTGGGATCCCCATACCTTCGTGAAACATTTCATATGAACCACAACGATATACATTCTTCTGAACGATCCACTAGTAGGGAACACATCAATAACATATTCCTCTCCAATCATTACAAAATATTTAGTTAGTATTGTAGTGTCAATCATATTAGAAGAAATCTGGATGAAAAATTTTCATATCATAAAGCGCACTAGTCCTAGCCTACATACCTAGATACCCTGGTATCCCATTGTGCTCCATTTCAAGTGGGGGTGATTTTTGTTCAAGAAAATATATTTGTACATATCATTTTATATAACTAAAAAATGTTCCAACCACTCACCATCGATCTCCCTCATTGAGTTAATCCCTATCATTTCCACTACACAAAAATTCACAAGAATCTTTACTAGGCACATATCAAAAATCACACATTTAACAGACACATCATTTTCTAAAATAAGAGGCATGTTTTGAGAGAGATTTTTCATTTTCATAAACCATTCTTACAGTGATGAACATTCTTAATTACATATAAGGAACACTTTTTATTACTAACTGAACAAAATACCAAACACCTTTGGAAATAATAATTACCAATTCAGAAGCACATTAAGAATCACTATTCATGAAAAGTCAATTAAGCTGAATAGGGGTTATAAATTCATTTCAATTTACAAAAAAAAAGTCTATAACAATGCCTACAAACCATAACCAGATTTCATATCATGTGTATATAGCATGAATATGAAACATATTTTTAATAAATGAAATAAATTATGGGATTAAAATTAATGACATAAGAATAGGGGACCTATCTAAGGGTGGAACAAAACTGATCTTTTAGCTATTGGTGCATTCTAACTACTGGATGATTGTTCCCCACCACACATATGAAAATTCACAAACATATAGGGACGCATATACTGTAAGAACCCAGTTTTTACTGAGAAAGACTTTGGAATATTCTTGATATTATTCAAGAGCAGCGCCTTCAGACGGCGTGCAATTCCGAGCCCCGGAGTGGCCGGAATTAAATTTCCAGTGCGTTTATAATGGGAACACCAAATAAATGAGATTACTCCTAAACAGTTATTCGGGTAAGATATTTGAGTGTATGGATGGGTCTGAAATGGGGTGTTTACCCTAGAATCAACATAAAGCGTGTCAGCGGGGGACGTTTGGACCCCATTCCCTCTTCTGGATCGTTAAACGGATAAATAAATAAATAAATTAATTAATTTAATGGTGAAACACAAGTATCTCTTAAATGGTGACTCTGATTGGAAAACCGATGGCACCGTTGATTTTGGGGCATGCCGTTTACCCAAAGAGGGGTGTAAGTTTCGCGGGCACGAGTCCTCTGTTAAAAATGGCCCCATGGGCGTTTTCATAATTTGTAGGGTTTGGGCGTTCAGTCTTATAATTTTGGGATGGAAGCTCGGAATAAAATTCTGATATTGTTGTTGCACTCAAAGCGTGTTTTTTACCCTAGGGGAGGCTTAACCTCGACCTCGTCGGATGTTTCAGACGCGGGTTAAATTTGGGGATTTTTAATTAATTAAAATTTAATTAATTTTCTTATTTAAACCCTTAACCACCCCTCCTCCATTTTCACCCCTTTGAGAAACCCTCAAGCTCCCTCTCCTCCTCCACTCCGGCGAGGCAAGTCCGGCAAGGCGATGACGTGGCGGCAGATCCTCTGTGAAGCTCCGGGCAACGCCCAAGAGGTAGTAGGTTTCCTTTGCGTTTTCATTTCCGAACCTACATTTGAATCAAACTTTATGTGTCGATTCGATGTTAAATTATAGAAAAACGCCCATGAATGCGTATTATAGTATTTTTCCTTTCCAACGCATCTTTCGGATTCGAATTCATAGCTCCGGGGCGTCCGCAATCATCCGCCGAAGTTTGCGGGTTTTCGGTTTCCGGTGGGTTCGAGCGGCGGCACGGCTAGGGCGGACGGCGCGACAGCGGGGCGCTTAGCATCGATGGTTTCCGAAGGGTGGCGAGGGGCAGTGTCCAAGCGAATCCAGGGGCATGTGGTGCTAGCGGGTTTGCTGGGCGCCGGCGTGAGGCGGCGCTCACAGGAGCACGATGGAGATCCGGGGTCGCGGCGCGCGACCCTGCGGAGGAGACACAACCCGCGTCGGGTGGTTCGTCGCGCGACGACCAGCCCTAGAGGATCGGCCAAACGGAGTACTGGGTCTACCACCGGCCCGCACGGCCAAGCCGCGGGCCAAACCATATGCACTGGGCCGGCCAGCACGGGCCGGCCCAGGCCGGGCGGACCGACCGGTCGAGGCCGGTCTGGCCCAAGGGGCTTTGCTCCTCAGTTTTCGGATGCCCGTATTTTCTGCTACGTGTGTCCGTTTTGAGTGTCGTCTGTGGCAGTGGGGACGTATCATTGAGGAAGACTTTTTGAAATGGTTATGGGAATTTTTAATTCCCAAAACGATGGGCCACGGAGGCGCGACATGTCTTTAGGTGGATGAGCGTTTTTCCCGAGATTCTTGTTTTGGGCGGCGTGGACGCATCTGACGTCCGTTTTGGGAACCGTCAATGGTGTTGGGACCCTGGCATCGAGGCGGAGCTTTTTAAGGAGTTTTTCGGCGCTGAAACCAGAGTTGAGGCATGGGCCCCACGACCCATATTTTGAGCTGCGTGCAGCGTTTCACGACTTTTTCATCGGGCGTCCGTTCGTGGCATGGGAGCAGCCGATGATGGGTGTTTTTTCTGAGGGCATCGCATTGGTGAAATCTGCCTGCATTAATTCCACATGCTAGTGCAGGCCCCGCGAGGAACATTTTGGGAGTTGACGAAGATTTCTAGCTTTATCCCCGGGTGTCAATTTTGAACAAGTGATTAGTCCACCTTGTGTACTTTTTCGAGAGGATCACAATGGTGCGATCCGTCTGTTGAGTTTCGGGACAGGGATGCTAGTCCCACATAGCACCGCTCGTGTGCGGTGCACCGGAAAGCATCTCTTTCTCCGGATATTTGTTGCACTCAAGTGAGCAGTCTTTTTGACGTGTTTTCCTGAGGGGATCGCAATGGTGTGATGCGCCTGACTGTTTTCGGGGCCGAGGCTCGGGATCACGGGACGTCGTTCGGGCGTGAGGTGGTGTTGGTGACTTTTCTGTCAGATATCTGTTTGTGGAGAGTATTTAGTTTATCTCACGTGTTTTTCCGTGAGGTTTACAACGGTGCGATCCGTTTGGTTGTGCGGAGCCTCTTTCACGATCTTATTAAATGCAGAATGTGAAAGGTGCTCTGATTGTGGTTCTTCTCGCCGTGTTTGTAGTGAACCCTTGGCCTGTGATCACGTACACTCCCGAGTGAGTGAAGAGTTGTGGTTGGGTGTGCCTCAGCTGATGAGGTAGCAAGTTGGATATGTTAGGTCACGCCTTCGCATTGATGTTGGGTGATGTGAGCATGATAGCCCTTGGGCTGAAAGTGAGGTATACTCTGGGAGTATATAAGAGCACATGGAGGTACGTGTGGTTTGAACCTAAGACGGTTGTGCACTTGGTTGGGGTTGACTTGGGGCCACACATCGTGTGGGCCCCATGTGCATGCTGTGTTCTGATTTTCATACTTTTGACCTCTCATGACATAGAGGGTCCCCCTGTGCTCGTTTTCTTCACCAGTATGCTGGATTTTACCCTAGCCGGTGCTCTCTTGTTTGACCAGTAAGGTTGAGTGGTCTCCCCTTGGTTTCGTTCTTGATGGTTTGGCTGGAAGAGATGGTTGGGTTCCTCTGTCTCTTCAGCTGTGAGGGGGTTTCAGTATCGTGCCCCTTCACTGGACTACGACACCGCCTACGACTACGGGTGTTTCTACAATGTGGGTGTTTTCCCCACTTTTTAGGATGAGTTGACTCAGTCCGCTTTGACAGTGACGCATCAGATTGGAGCATGATCACCTTGAGTGGCCCAGGGAGTTGGTCCCATTCCTTCGTGGCCCCTGGTAGAGTTTTTGTGGTTTTGGTGTGACCAACACTTTATTCGGGCACTGATCCTCTACCCAAGAGGTTGTTCCCAGCATGGCTGAGGTTGTTTCGTGCAGGGATGAGGTTGTTTCCAGCAGGGCTGAGGTTGTTTCTAGCAGGGCTGAGGTTGTTTCGAGCAGGGATCGCTAGTTGTTCCATTTAGCAGGGATGGCCAGTACAGCAGTGTTCACCGAGCAGAACCTTCCAGTGGGGATGGCCAGAGCAGTTCTGGGCTTACCTCCAGCTGGGCTGGGCAGTGGTCCCCGATGCCGGGCTTACGTCTATCTGGGCTGGGAAGTGGTTCCCGATGTCGTTATTACCTCCACCTGGGATGGGCATTGTTTCCCGATGCTGGGCTTACCTCCAGTTGGGCTGGGCAGTGGTCCCCGATGCCGGGTTACCTCCAACTGGGCTGGGAAGTGGTCCCATCACCGACTTTATCCGGGTCGCCCTCTAGTGGATTACCCTGTTATGGGACTGGGTAGTGTGGCACCCATAGACTCTTGCCGGGTCTCTCTATAGTGGGAACGCGTTGACTTCAAGGGACCCTCCAATGGGGCTGGGCAGGGGGTCACCTGTCGACTTAAAGGAGACCACTCGACTGCGGGGTAATGACGAGTTGTGGTTTGATGTTCCCCCAGAACTCTCAAGTACGAGGAGCACTT
Source organism: Viscum album (assembly GCA_963277665.1). Lineage (NCBI taxonomy): Eukaryota > Viridiplantae > Streptophyta > Magnoliopsida > Santalales > Viscaceae > Viscum > Viscum album. Next base: position 2,088,960,046 of record OY728132.1, read on the forward strand.
TCCCTACCAAGACGCATCCTTGTGACGCACCCTAAAACCGTGCATGCGATTCAGTGCCGCCCAAAGTGGATAGTGTCGAGGTGCGGTGATTGAGACCTTGACTTGTAGTTCAGGGCAGACGTGTGGGATACTGGGCATCGATGGTGTTACTTGTGGGACTGTTGGCGACTCACTTTTCTTGGGCTAAGCTACGGGATGGAGATCCCCTTACAACCTTCTTTGGGCTTCTTGATTGAGCATAAGGTTATATATATACCCTGTTTCAGTACCCACTACTTGGGTTTGGTTACTCTCCTTCCAGGAGAGGCGAAGATGCGCGGGGTATGCAATGTGCTTGCCATGTCTAGCTTCTCGTGGTTGGAAGAGTCTACTCTCCTGCTATAGGTAGCGAAGACTCAACAAGATATTCATATTCTCACCATTTCCATCTCCTTGTGTCTGGACGAGTCTACCTTCTTTCCTCTTGTTGGGTTGAGCTGGACACTTTACTGCACCCTCTGTTGTACTCCTTTAGTTTTCCTGTTTGCTCTACTGCTCACCCTTCGGTACCTCCTTTATTTCTCCCTCGAGCCTTCGGGTATCCTACTGAGTATTTTTATACTCACCCCTACTTGGGCTTTTCCCGCACTTGGTGTGCCCTTACAGACGACGGACAGGTTGGTAGTGAATTTAGTGGAGCACAAGAGTTCGAGAGCTTGGACCGCATGCGGTGGTCGTAATCGGGTTCTAGGTGGGGGACCCTTCCAGATGTTTTTCTTTTGTTCACCTGTTTCCTGGTTATGAGACTTTTACTGGTTGGGCGCATGTTTTTCCCCTTTTCTTTTCAGTTTAGCTCATCATTTTCTTATACTGTATAGAGGTCGATGCACTCTGTGGTTTATATATATAGCAGTTTCCCTTTTATTTATATTTCTTTTATTTTAATGTGCACTTTTGCATTGAATGTGCTGCGTGTGTACATGTACAGGTACTCAGGCAAAGGCCTCCCTGAGTTGTGTAGCCTTTGGCGCTTGTCGCCAGCCCCTTGCCTATGGAGAAGGGCTTGAGGTAGTTGTGGCTCGAGCCCGTGTAGGGTCAGGTCGTGAAAAAGTGGTATCAAAGGTGGTTTTTTCCTTGGGACATTGTACGGACGTCCCTAAAAGAGGAATTTGTTGGGATTTAGGGTAATAGTGTCAACGAGTCTCGAGAGCGGCTCTCAGGACAGGGAGTCCAGTGATGGTGCGGCGATCGACGTATCCATTCACCAGGACCTTGATAGCCCGCTTGACGACTCGGCATGCTGAGACACTCGTTGCAGGGAAAATTGCTTTGTGCATCACATAGGATTGAGTCTTTGACTGTCCTTCTTGAGTCATCTCCTCATATCGTTGTTGTTATTGGTATACACATATATGCTCATATGATTGCGACACTCCTTGATAATATTAATGATGTCTCCGGGAAGACAGCCAACCAGGATACGAGATTTGGTTCGTGAAGAAGACCCTGTAAGCTACGAGGCCAAAGTCCAGGTCCCATCATGTGAGCCCCTTTCTTCGGGTGGGCCGGTAGCAGCACCCCCACCTATTGAGCAGCAGACAATTTCAGTAGAGAAGGCTGAGCTTGAGCGCAGGTTGAGCTCGCTCTGTGAGTTCTATCAGCATATACTGCTTAGGTTCAGTGGTGATCCAGACCCTTAGGCAGTAGAAATTTTTCTAGAGGAAGTGGTTATCCTTTTCAGGCTTGTGACGACGCTGACAGATCAGATAGTGGCTTTGGCCGCCAGCCTTTTTCATCGATCAGCTTGGCGTTGGTGGAATCTGGTGACTCAGTTTCTTGAAGAGTTGTAACTTTCATGGGGAGAATTTCAGTTGTTGTTCCGTGAGGAGTTTTTCCCCTCCTTCTTAAGCTCCATTTTGATTCAAGAGCTCCTGCAGTTTCAGCAGGGCGGGATGACGGTGGCCGAGTATGCAGCTAGTTTCACATACCGTGCACGCTTTTACCCGGACTTGGTCCAGGAGGAAAACTTCCGAGGGCGGAATTTCCAGCAGGGTCTCCACAGAGAGATTCATGGTGTCATAGTACACTTGGGCATTTCCACATATTCCGAGGTTCTAGAGAAGGCGCTGCTGACAAAGAGATTCCTATCACGTTCTAGAGTTGGTGGTGGCAGCAGGCACGTTGGAGCCGAGACGTCTGTCGTAGCAAGTGGGCGCCGGCAAGTAGAACCTTGACGCAGGTGGCTTTCTGACAACCGGGCTCAGGGGCGTGGTCGTACACCACAGTGGAAATGGAGGGCACCAGTGAAGCCCAGAGAGCACTGGTGTTATGCTTGAGACGGGCGAGATCACTTGGCACGAGACTGCCCGACCAGGCATGCAGTGAGCTTCGGGAAGGCAGCAGGTGCACCACCACGACAGAGGCAGCGTCGTGCTCGGATTAGCACCCAGATAGGTTGTGCTATCAGAGGAGCGAGAGGAGCTGGGAGTGGGGGACGACATCACGAGGTCTTCCCAACACCACTAGGCAGTCCACGTCAGGATCCAAGAGCTGACAGTTGGGACTATGGACATCCACGAGCTTTGGATGTCCACGACCCTGTAGAGCATGATGTTGCAAGAGGTACACTCTACAGCTCTTCTACTTTTTGCAGTAGAATTGTTAGACTCTATGTGTGGAATTCGTTCCTCCCTGCTCCTTGATTGAGGTGTTACCAGGGTGGCGTGGGGCATTGGTATAACCCTATGTTGGTATAATAAAATGCATGGGACCTTTTTCTTTAGTTGATGGTGTCGACTCCATTGCTTTCCGAGCATGTAAGAGAGTCTTGGTTGTGAGGCATCGACTGTGAAATCTTGTGTAAGCAGATATCCTTGGGTGTTTCACCATATGGATATTCTGAAGGACAGAATAACTGGGCCCTGTCCGATGTCCACAGAACTAAAAAACAAGGCTATAGCCACAGGTTTAAACAAAACCATGGATATATGGTTCAATTTCAAAGACTATAGCCACGGTTTAGTGAAACTGTGGCTATATGTTTTTTCCCGAAATCTATAGCCACGGTTTCACCCAAACTGTGGCTATAGAGTCTCTTTCAAAGGGTTATAGCCACGGTTTGGGTGAAACCGTGGCTATGGGGTCTTTTTCAAAGGGTTATAGCCACGGTTTGTTTAAACCGTGGCTATAGGGTTGGTATATAGCCATGGTTTGGGTAAAACCATGGCTATAGGGTATTTTTTTCATGAACTATCGCCACGATTCATCAAAACCGTGGCTATAGATCTCCTTCCCTTGCGCGGGAAAAAAATTAACCCGCAAAAAAATATCAGGAAGGTTTATAGCCACAGTTTACATGTTATAGCCACGGTTTTTAATAATATATTTAACAATATATATATATATATATATATATCCGAAAAGATGTCTGTGGAGTAGTGGAAAGGTGCTTGGTCTACATAGCGAAGGTACAAAGATCGAATCTCGATGGGAAAAAATTAATTTTGGGCTATAGCCACGGTTTTATTGGGCTATAGCTACGGTTATAAACCGTGGATATAACCCTATTTCCACGGGGGACAACCGTGGCTATAGCCCAACTACCACGGTGGACAAATATGGGGGTTATAGCCACGGTTTAGCAAAACCGTGGCAATATGGCTATAACCACGGTTTAAAACTGTGGCTATAGCCCTATAAAACCGTGGCTATAGCTTTTATCTATAGCCACGCCAATAGGTGCCACGACTAGCTGGAACCGTGGCTATAAGTTATAGCCATGGGTTTGACCCCTATAGCCACGGTTTTTGACCGTGGATATAGCCCAATTTTCCAGTAGTGCCAAGCGGTGATTCCAATCGCGGCGTGCGACGTAGAGAGTTTATCAGGGAGGTGAGCTACCCCTAAGATCCTTTGGGCCGTTTGGGACTGTGCAAAGGAATGGTGAGGTTCCCTACCGCCTTGCCCTAACCCCAAAGTCTGGAGTGGGTGCACGATGTCTCCTGCGTGGTATACCTGAAGAGATGAGTACGTGCTCCTATGCATGTCATCAACGAGGGCATACCTCGTGTGAATAGATCAAATCCTTCGGTCTATGTGCGGTGGCGTAGAGCTGTGCGAGAGTTCTTCTTGGTATGGGAGAGGCAGGTGTGGGCTTAGTACCTTGAGTTGTTCCCTGGTTTTTCTTTTCGAGGATGAAAATATTGAAGGAGGGAATGATGTAAGAACGCAATATTTGCTGCGAAAGACTTTGAATATTTTTTATGTTATTCCAGAGCAGTACCTTCACACGGCGTGCAATTCCGATCTCCGGAGTGGTCAGAATTAAATTTCTAGTGCATTCACACTGGGAACACCAAATAAATGGGATAACTTCTAAACGGTGATCCAGATCAGAGATCTGAGTTTACGGATGGGTCCAGAATGGGATTCTTACCCTAGGAGTGACATAAAGCGTGTCGGTGCGGGACGTATGGACCCCTCGCCCGCTTCTGGATCGTTAAACGGATAAATTAATTAATTAATTAATTAATTTAATGGTAAAACGCAATTATCTTTTAAACGGTGGCTCGAATTAGAAAACCGAGGGCACCGTTGAGTTTGGGGTATGCCGTTTACCCTATGAGGGGTGTAAGTTTCTCGGGTGCGGGCCGTCTGTGAAAAATGGTCCCAGTGGCGTTTTTGTAATTTGGCAGGTTTGGGCATTCAGTCTTATAACTTTTGTTCAGAAGCTCAGAATCAAATTCCGAGACCTCCGTTGTGCTCAGAGCGTGTTTTTTACCCTAGGGGAGTCTTAACCTTGACATCGTTGGATGTTTTAGACGCAGGTTAAATTTGGGGGTTTTTAATTAATTAAAATTTAATTAATTTTCTTATTTAAACCCTTAATCACCCCCTCCTTCCCCCATTTCACCCCTAGAGAAATCCTCAAGCTCCCTCTCCTCCTCCAATCCAGCGAGGCAGGTCCGTAAAGGTGACGACACTGTGGCGGATCCTCCGTGAAGCTCCGGGAAACGCCCAAGTGGTTGGAGGTTTCTGTTGCGTTTTTATTTCTAAACCTACCTTTGAATCAACTTTTATGTGTCGATTCGAAGTTAAATTTTATAAAAAACCGCATTAATGTGTATTATAGTTTTTTTCCCTTCCAAAACATCATTCGGATTCGAATTTTGAGCTCCGTGGCGTCCGCAATCATCCACCGAAGTTTGCAGGTTTTCGGTTTCCGGCGGGTTCGAGCTGCGGCGCGGCTAGGGCGGACGGCGCGACAGGAGAGCGCTTGGCTTCGAGGGTTTCAGCAGGGCGGCGAGGGGGAGCAGCCAAGAAAAGATAGGGGCATGCGGAGCTGGTGGGTTTACTGGGCACCGGCGTGAGGCGGCACTCACCGGAGCGCGACGGATAACCGGGGTCGCGGCGTGCGACCCCGCGGAGGAGACAAGACCCGCATCGGGCGGGTCGTCGCGCGGCGACCAGCCTTAGCCGGTCGGCCGAGCAGGGGAATGGGTCCACCACCAGCCCGCGCAGCCAGGCCATGGGCTGGGACATGTGCGCCGGGCCGGCCAGCGCAGGCCGGCCCAGGCTGGGCAGACCAGCCGGTCCAGGCCGGTCCGGCCCAAGGGGCTTTGCCCCTCAGTTTTCGGACGCCCGTATTTTCCGCTACGGGCGTCCATTTTGAGTGTGGTCAATGGCTGTGGGGCCGTATCATCGAGTCGGAATTTTTGAAATGGTTTTGGGAATTTTTAATTCCCGAAATGAGGGGATGCGGAGGTGCGACTTGTCTTTAGGTGGACGAGCGTTTTTCCCGAGATTCTTTTTTTGGGAAGTGTGGGCGCATCCGACGTCCGTTTTGGGCGCCGTCAATGGCGTTGGGACCCTGACACCGAGTCAGAGCATTACAGGGAGGTTTCGGGCACTGAAACCGGAGTTGAGGCATGGGCCCCACGACCCATCTTTTGAGCTGTGTGCAGCGTTTCACGACTTTTTCATCGGGCGTCCGTTCGGGGCGTGCGAGCAGCTGATGTTGGGTGTTTTTCCGAGGGCATCGCTTTAGCGTAATCTGCCCGCATTAATTCCTCATGCTAGTGTGGGCCCCTTGAGGGCCATTTCGGGAGTTGACGAAGATTTCCAGCTTTATCACCGAGTGTCCGTTTTGGTCAAGTGATTAGTCCACCTTGTGTACTTTTTTGAGAGGATCGCAACGGTGTGATCCGTCCGTTGAGTTTCGGGACCGAGATGCTGATCCCACATAGCACCGCTTGTGTGCAGTGCGCCGGAATGCATCTTTTTCTCCGGATATCTGTTGCACTCAAGTGAGCATTCTTTTTGACGTGTTTTACTAAGGGGATCGCAATGGTGTGATGCGCCCGATTGTTTTCGGGGCCGAGGCTTGGGATCACGGGACGCCGTTAGGGCGTGAGGCGGTGTTGGTGACTTTTCCGTCGGATATCCGTTTCAGGCGAGTAAGTAGTCTATCTCGCATGTATTTTCACGAGGTTTACAATGCTGCGATATGTTTGGTTGTGCGGAGCCTCTTGAGCAATCTTATTAAATGTGGAATGTGAAAGGCGATCTGATGGCATTTCTTCTCGCCGTGTTTGCAGAGAACCCTTGGCGTGTGATCACGTACACTCCCGTGTGAGTGAAGAGTTGTGGTTGGCTGTGCCGCAGCCTATGAGGTTGAAAGTTGGAGATGTTATGTCATGCCTTCGCATTGATGTTGGGTGACATGTGAACGGTATCCCATGGGCTTAATGTGAGGTATACTCTGGGAGTATACGGGACCGCTTGGAGGTATGTGTGGTTTGTTCTTGAGACGCTTGTGTGCTTGGTTGGGGTTGACATGGGGCCACACGTCGTGTGGGCCCCATGTGCGTTCCATATTCTGCTTTGCGTACTTTTTACCTCTCACGACGTAGAGGGTCCCTCTGTACTCGTTTGTTGGACCAAGAGGGTTGATTTTCCCCAGGCCGGTGCTCTCTTGTTTGACCAGCAGGGTTGAGTGGTCTCCCCCTAGTTTCGTTCCTGATGGCTTGGCCGGCAGAGATGGTTGGGTTCCTTTATATCTTCAGCTGTGAGGGTGTTTTAGTACCGTGCCCTTTCACCGGACTGCGACACAGTTTACGACTATGGGTGTTCGTACAGTGTGGGTGTTTTCCCCACTTTCTGGGATGATTTGACTCGGTCCTCTTTGACAGTGACTCAGCATATTAGAGTGTGTTCAACTTGAGAGGCCCGGGGAGTTTCTCCCATTCCTTCGTGACCCCTGGTAGAGTTATTGTGGTTTAGGTGTGACTAACACTTTACGAGGGCGTCGATCTTTTACCCAGGAGGTTGTTTCCAACCGGGCTGAGGTTGTTTCCAGCAGGGCTAAGGTTATTTCCAACAGGGCTGAGGTTGTTTCCAGCAGGGCTGAGGATGTTTCGAGCCGGGATCACCAGTTGTACCATCCAGCAGGGATGGACAATACAGCAGTGTTCACCGAACAGTACCATCCAACTGGGATGGCCAGAGCAGTTCTGGGCTTACCTCCAGCAGGGCTGGGCAGTGGTCCCCGATGCCGGGCATACGTCCAGGTGGGCGGGGCAGTAGTTCCCGATGCCAAGCTTACCTCAAGCCGGGATGGGTAGTGGTCCCTGATGCCGGGTTACCTCCAGCTTTGCTGGGTAGTGGTCCCGTCACTGACGTTATTCGGGTCTCCCTCCAGTGGATTACCCTATTACAGGAATGGGTAGTGTGGAACCCGTAGACTCGTGCCGGGTCTCCCTATAGTGGGAACTTGTTGACTTCCAGGGATCCTCCAGTGGGGCTGGGCAGGGGTTCACATGTCGACTTTGAGGAGACCTCTCGACTGCGGGGCAGTGACGAGTTGTGGTTTTACGTTCCCCGAGAAATCTCAAGTTCGAGGAGCGCTTTCCCCACCGAGACGCATCCTTGTGACGCAACCTAAAACCATGCGGGTGAGTCAATACCGCCCAAAGAGGATAGTATCGAGGTGCGGTGATTGAGCCCTTGACTTGTAGTTTAAGGCAGACGTGTGGGATGCTGCTCATCGATGGTGTTACTTATGGGACTGTTGGCGACTCACTTTTCTTGGGCTGAGCTACGGGATAGAGATCCCCTTACGACCTTGTTCAGGCTTCTTGATTGAGCATAAGGTTATGTATATACCTTTTTTCAGTACCCACTACTTGGGTTTGGTTACTCTTCTTCCAGGAGAGGCGAAGACGCGCGGGGTATGCCACGTGCTTTCCGTGTCTAGCTTCTCATGGTTGGATGAGTCTACTCTCCTGCTATAGGTAGGGAAGACTCAACGGGAAGTTAATCTTCTCACCATTTCCAGCTCCTTGTGTCTGGACGAGTCTACCTCCTTTCCTCTTATTGGGTTGAGTTGGACTCTTTGCTGCACCCTCTGTTGTACTCCTTTACTTTTCCTATTCGCTCTACTGCTCACCCTTTGATACCTCACTTGTTGCTCCCTCGAGCCTTCTGGGTACCCTACTGAGTATTTTTATACTCACCCCTACTTGGGCTTTTCCCGCACTTGGTGTGACCTTGTAGACGATAGACTGGTTGGTCGTGACTTTAGTGGGGCACAAGAGTTCAGTAGCTTGGACCGCATGCAGTGGTCGTAGTCGGGATCCAGGTAGGGGACCCTTCCAGCTGTTTTTCTTTTGTTCACCTGTTGTCGGATTGTGGCACTTTTACTGGTTGGGCGCGTGTTTTGCCCCTTTTCTTTTTAGTTTTTACTTCATCATTTTCTTGTACTGTATAGTGGTCGATGCACTTTGTGGGTTATATATATAGAAGTTTCCCTTTTCTTTATATGTCTTCTCTTTTACTCTGCACTTTTTCATTGAGTGTGCTGCGTGTGTGCATGTATAGGTACTCAAGAAAAGGCATCCCCGAGTTGTGTAGCCTTGGGCGCTTGTCGCCAGCCCCTGGCCTATGGAGGTGGGCTTGGGGTAGTTGCGGCTCGAGACTGGGTAGGGTTGGGTCGTGACATATACCCTATGCACACACCCTCATGGCCATAAACATGTGCAAGAGGATCCTTACTCATATGATTATATGCATATACTAGTTTCCAATCACCTACATATGAATTCACACACACACACACACACACATATATATATATACATGGTCACACCTAGACTCATACATTTATATTCACTACCACATATTACTATACATTTAATGGGGACCCCCCCACATATATATGTATATATATATATATATATATTCCTCTACACATGCAGATGATTCTACTTTGACCCAACGACTCCAAACCACAATGTAGGGACCGCACACTACAAAAATAATTTAATAAAACAATTAAACACTTAATTAATCAATAAAATATTTCAAAAGAAACACATCAATTTTTTTCCCCAATAACACACTCAATTTAAAGTAAGATAATACAATTTAAAACCAAATGTACAATAGAAAAACAAAATAACATACTTTCCATCTTTTAAAAAAATAACAATACATATATAGAAATTCACAACAAAGAGAACATGCTCAAAGTTGTACATTTCCCATCAAAAATCATTTTTCAACACAAAAGAAATAAATAGTACCCACCATGATCTTAAACCCTTTAGGTATCTCAATAAACCATTTATCTTTTTCATAAATCTATTTAAATAAGTAAAATAAGACTTTCACGCCCAACCCATTTAAAATTGCTCTTTTAAGGGAAAACACCCACCAATACCTTAGAAAACTAGATTTTGAAGCCCATAAACATTTAATAAGTCCATTAAATAAGTGATAAAATAACCTATAATGATGAAACATGGGACACACATGAAAAACACCCAATTTCATGTTAAACTACAACTTTAAAGTATTACCTCTTTTTTATTGATACCAGAAATGGATTTTTCAAAAAAATATAATTTAATAAATTATTTTAGTAGTTTGTAAGGAATTAAAAAATGATTTAAAATAAAATTCACTAAAAGTACAACTAGTTTAATATAGAAATCCAATTTAGAACCAACCGAAAAACATGGAATCATTAAAACATGATTTGAACCACTAATATCATTCAATAAAACTTTTGACAATTTATATAAATACACCAAAGAACCACTACATTAACTTGCATAAAAAACACACAAATTTCCTTTTTAAATAAAATAGGCAGTAAAACCATACTAAAATATAATCTTCTCCCCTTTTATGATTTAATATACCAAACATACATGTAATAAAACACTACCAAGCATTACCAAAAGGAATTTGGTCCAAAACACACCCCATTACACACAATCCTTCCATATAAACATTAAACACAATTTAATCTGTTACAAACAGAGATTTCACACCCAACCTATGAATCCAAGAATATTGTAAATAAATTAATCATGAAAAACAACTCATCAAATAATTATTAATGATGGAACCTCCTACCTCAGTGTAGGGAAAAACACAAACTCGGTGTGCAATATCCTTTTCACATCATTCTCACCTGAATGAACTCAATAAGAAGATAAAATAAAACAAATCAAAACATTTATACACTAAATAGAACCAATGAAACATAAAACCCTAATAGGATAACCCACCACATGAAGAAACAACCTAAAAAAGAGAAACACGCCTTCAAGGAGGATGCATAAGGAAAATAGAGTATGAGGTAGGGTTGTCAGAGGTGTGTCGTAAAACATTCCAGCTGAAAAAGTGTGAGTAGGGGGCTCGAGCTTCTAGAACTGGAGGTTGTTGGGGTCGTGTTGCCTCAAGAATTGGTGGTCGAATCAAGAAAGGGGATATCCAACTTTTCTAGTTCATGCACACACCAAGGAGTAGGGGAGGGGCCTCTATGTGCCTTAAGATAGAAGAAGAGGGTCATGGAGGGGCCTTTGTTGCACGCAACCTGAGTATGGGATATGGGATCCTGGCTAAAGAATAAGAGGAGGGGAGGCACCGAGCTGCTGGATCAAGGCACATGAGGGAGGAGGGATAAAGGCCTACTCTGTGCCTAGAGGATAAGGGAAGGGGGGACACACCCTAGTGTTTCACCATTTTTTCATTTTGTTTTAATAGTAATAATAATAATAAAACTAATAAAAATATTAATAAATTGTATTCATTTAATTTTTCAAATATTTAATACAATTGTCATATAATATAACAACATTAATTTTTTAATAATAATAATAATAACTAATTTTAAATAATTACAACATTATTAATAATTTAATCATTAAAAAATGAAGAAAATATTTAACCAAAATTTAATATTAAACAATATTAAGAACAATAATAATGCTTCTAGTAATAATAATAATAATATTATGTATACAATAATAATATCATTATTATTAAGACCAAAACACATAACCCATTTTACTTTATAAATTTTCATTTATTTTAAACAATAGACAACTACATAGTACCTTGGCTAACCGCACAGTCACCACCAATTGTGCAGTTCTTGTAGATCGGTCTGAAACCCTATCAAAATTATTACACATAAAGAAAATCAGGACCAGTGCTCAACCACAACATAGAAAGGCTAACCAAAAAATGAATTAATTAAATAAAATAAAATAATTTAAAAGGGTTGGGGTTTGAAATTTATCCCCACCAAACACTTTTCTACCTTGAGAAATTCACCAAACCAACAGTAAACTCATTTTTGTCCACGACCAGAAAAATCCAATTGAAACTGAGATCCTCAGGGTGACCATTTACAACACACATCACAACCTACCTTTTCAAGAAGAAAATACAACCAAAGAACACGTATAGAATAAGAGTGGGTTCTCCCCACCCAAATAATTCCACTTACACAGAATCATTGATGAATGAACACCCCCTAGGGGGGGGGGGTGCAAGAACTCCCAAACCAAAATCATTCAATTTCTCAACATGGAATGAAAACACACGTTATATTTAAACAAAAATCTTGGTATAAAGCCACCCAAAACCCCAAGTATGAGAAATTCACTCAATAAATCCCACACTGGCCAATTTAAAATTGTCACCACAACTAGAGACAATGGAATTCCTATCCCGAACTCAACGTACTTTATCATCATTAATAAAACAATTCAACTGAAAGGATTAAAAAATTTTGGGGAATACTGGCACACTAGGCTAGTAAGATAGATGAATCCCCTAAAAAACCATAATACACTAGATGAAACCCATGGAGAGGTTCTCATACTATGAAAGGCCCCCGAAACACTGCCAATTAATTTCAAAACACTAAGTGTTCCCTCTAAAAAACCCAGCTGAAACTACACCCAAAACCAGAACTGGTCCATACATTAATTGGACCAGCACCCCTTAAGAAATAAAAACAATAAAAAATCCAAATTTGGAGAAGATAAGGCCTCTTGGGTTGTGTTATAATGAGATAATCACTACATGAGAACCAGAATGAACTTACAAGGGTGAAAATAAATGATCAAAAAACTATATATATTTCTATCCCAAATATGAAAACATGATCTGGATTATGGTCCCACATAGGCTCGGCATCTCCTGACTTTGCGCAAGCTTTAACCTGAGACCTATGGCTGGGGACCTGATGGATAAAGCATATCATACTTTAGAGTTAGGCATTTGCATCTTTCAGTCCCCAACTCCTTCTCCCTTTCAATGATTTAGATGTCCAAAATGGAAGTATGATTTTATTGGGATGAAATGTGGTGGATTAGAATGCTCGAACTAGCTATATCGATGGTACATAAGAAGATCATCTTATGAATTAGATGTCAGAGACAAATAGGATATATTCTTTTAGATAGGCTCCTTTGGCATGAACTCCATGCCAAATGGAGAACATTCATGTGAACTAGCCACCAGTAATCTCATCTCAAACTTCCAAGACGGAGAATCAAACAATATTTAGTAGTCCATAAATGGACCCTCAAATAATACTTAGTTTGTACGAACCATAACACCCTTGGTATTTCTCCAAAACTCAAAGACACACTATATCACACTATAAAAAAAACTACATATAATGGACTTCAATTACCTAGATAAATAGGAAACACATGAAAAGAACTGGTAACTTCGCATATCTCACTAGCCAGTTCAAGGAACTTTCTAACCGCCCATCCAAAACGACACAAAATAAAACACAACCTGAAACTAGAATCAAGCCTAAAACTCAATAAAAAAGGATACCCTAAGCTCAAAAGAATAAGTAGGAAAGCCAAAAAAAATCATACACAGCCAAAAACCCCTTTAAAAATCTCATTTCATATTAGTTTTCATGATCACCACATTTTTAAACCACTTTCAAATTATTGGAACCATCCATTAAAACAAAATCCAATTCCAAAAATTTATTTCCCCTTCTAAAAACCACCATTCCCCTTTAAAATTTATAACTCACCTATGGTATCTTATGAACCTTCACATGCACATTATTCCAATCCTGCTCACACCATCCAAATTAAAGTACCCACAAACACTCTTTATACATTCCCATACACATGTAACCCTCAATAAATAATTTCAAGGTCCAAAAAAACAATTTTTCTAATAAACTTCAAACACATTACAAAAATATTCCAATCGAAACTATTTATCTTTAAAAACCACTTCACTAATTTAAAAATAATTTGGCGAAAGAACTCCCATTCCAAAAGCATTTTCACAATACAATTACACAATCAATTTCAACACACACTAACATCAACTAAAATGAAAATGAAACAAAACCAAAAAAACCATGGGAATGAGGAACTAGTTCTTGTGCCAAACTTCACGACATGGTGGTGGGTTAGGCCCCAAGTAAGGCATTATAATATGAAGACCTTGAACCAGGAACATGGTTTCCACATGGGTCACCAAACCACGTGAGAACATAACATAAACTGATTCACGTCCTCTATCATCCCTAAATCCAAAACAACCCAAGATAGAAGGCTCAAATCCTGAACTACCCCTAGCGACTCAAGGCTCAGTGCAAGCAAGAGTTTTCAATGCCCTTGCCGCACCTACCTACTAAGTCCCAACAGTCCAAATATCTGTCTACCAGACACCACAAATAATAAGTAACAACTTTGATTCCATTTTGACATGGACCAGCTATGCTTGACCATAAATTGGTCACCTGATCTAGTCTATGACCTGGATCGAAGGGAATTCCTAATCCCAATGGGCCGTAAACTACTGTTAGTAATAAAAATTAATAGTTGAGAATGATTTTTCCCATAAACTAATAAAAAATAAAAAAAATGTAAAGAGAATGAAACAAATTGACCACTAGTGGTAGAAGTAAAATTAAAACTAGGAGAAAAAACATACATCTATGTGACTTCAGGGGTCACCAAAAAAAAGAATCACATTCATGCAAGAGTGATCCAAAACATGAGGAACATGAAACTGAAAAGTAAAGTAGTGATAACTATGATGCTCAGTTGGAATTACAATATTTATCAAGGCCTTATGCCCTTTACATTTATAAGAAATACAAAATATTCTAGTTCAAAAATTGGACATAATAAAATAATTCCTTTCATTCTTTTCAAATTCTTATAACAAGATTAAATTTTCATGAAATGAATCTCTATCAAACAATATTTTCAAAATAGGTTCCAAGAATGCATTATCATTTCAATATGAAAGGAAGTCAATTTATATTTAAATATGTGTTTCACAAATAAGACATCAAGTATGAAATGAATGAAAAGGAAATCACAGCATAAGGACTATGGGAAATCCCTAATAAGTTAGTGTTAGTTGGGTACCTAGGATCCTTATACCTTAGTAAAATGTGGCATAGGATCTAGATATATGTTCTCATGAATGCACCAATATTAGGAATCACACCCATAACCTAGTGGTATCCAATCATAATAAAGGTTTAGTTAGTGTTATAGAATCAATCCAACTAAAAGAAACTTGCAGGAACCAATTACTTATTATCTATTGTACTAGTCCTAGTCCTCCCACCATTATACCTAGGTTTCCCACTGTATGTCATTTCATGTGGTGGTGAGTTATCATCAAGAAAACATATATGTACTTATCATTTTATTTAATTAAAAATAAATACAAACTCCCACCACTAATCTTCCTCCATGAGAGAATCCCCCCCCCTTTTCCTTCACATAATTATTCAGAATCCTATTTACTAGGAATATATCTCAAATCACACATTAAAAACACACACAACATTTTCTAAAACAAGGGAGCATGCCTGAAGAGAGGTTTTTATATTTCATAAACCATTATTAAGGTACCAAATATGAATAATTACATATATGGAACACTTTTTATAATGAAATGGATGAAGGAAAAACACCTTGGGATATAATCATTACCAATTTCAAAACAATTAAGAAATCAATTTTCAAGAAAATTCACTTAAGACCAATGAGCGTAAGAAATAAATTTCAATTCTCAAAACAATGGAATAATCATCTCTAGCAACCACAACCATATTTCATATCATATTTATATACCATAAATATAAAAAAATATTTTTTAATGAATAAAATAATATATATAATTCAAATTAAAGGCATAAGAATAGGTGACCTATTTGACTGTGGAACCAAAATGAACTTTCAGCTCTTGGAGATTTCTAACTAGATGCTGCTGCTCCCCCACTAGGCATATTCACTTTAACATATATATAAGGACACCAATCCCCTATGGACACTCTCACATGGCCATGCACATGTGCAAGGGGAACCTTCAACATATGATTGTGTGAATATACTAGTCACCACTCACCTATGTATACATTTTCTATGACAACCCTGCTTTTTATTACAACTTAAGCATGCTTTATTACATAAAACATCACTTGATACAACAAAGAAGATCGAGAGGTTTAGTGTCTTTGGGGCTTAGGATCATTACATAAAAACTTTAAACTTGAAATACAACATCTTTATTGAAAACTTCCTTTACATGACCACTACATTCCTTCGTACTTAGCATTGCATGGGATAACCTGAGGACATGCATAAGAAATGGGTGAGCTATAAAGCCCAATAAGGGAGTACACAATGAATAAAATGAGGAGTACAATACATGTTAAGAAATAGGAACATCAATAGAGCATTAGAGTAACATGAAAATAAAGGCATGATAAAGCATGATAACCAAAACATGGAAATGTGGCAACAACACTTAACATTGAATTAGCATGAGCCAAGGCTCATTGCACATGGAGCATGAGTAAACCCTCATTGCACTTGAAGCACGAGTAAACCCTCATTGCACTTGAATTAGCATGAGTCAAAACTCATTTCACATGACCTATCATGATACTATACTTTACCCAATTCATTGGAGCGCTATAAGGGGCGCACCCTTCTTAAACATTTCATTTCATGCATAAGTGTGCCACAAGGATCATAAAACATGGATTCATAAAACATAATCATTTATTCCACGATAAAGGAATGTGTAATTCATACATGAATATTTATAATCAATTAGTAAATGTGCATAAAGGTGAATACCCTTTATGGAGAAATGGGCATGTTATTCACTACACAATGATATTGGCTTAGAAAATCAGTGTGATTTCGGCAGCGTAACGGCGTGACATAAGAATTCATAAAAAAGGTTGATGAGAGAGAAAGGGGTTCCTCATCATGTTTACATGTAATGGACAGTAAAGAGGTCATATAGATACATGTTCCAAAAATTGAAAAGGAATTTAGATTCATGATACAAAAGTATTGCTTGAATATAAAAGAGGAGAAAAAGGTTTCTTTCGGAATTTCGGTATAGTAACCGGTGTACATGGGAGGCTTTTAATGAGAGAGAAAGGGGTCTCCCATCATTCAAACACTAAGAGGGAAGTATGGGAGAGATGCTAAACCATACCCCAACATTCATAATTGAAATTAAAAGGGCAATACAACTTAAAGAAAATTGACAAAAATGAGAAAGGAAGAAAACCCCTTACTTGGAAGTGTGCTTCCAAAGGATAGAGAGAGGCTTGTGAGAGGCTTCTTGGGAGATTGGGGCACCTTGGAAGGATTATAGAGAGAGTAGGGCATAAGTTTTACGAACTCCAGGGGCTTTGAGTGAGTAGGAAGTGGGATCTTGGGTGGGTTTATATAGGAAAGGTGAGGGAATTCTTTATTATTTAGGTTTGGGACCCCTTATATTAAAATAATTCAAACCACAAACCATCCCATGATATTTGCCCATGGTTTCTGGAAAAGGGAAGAGGAAAAAATATTTTACAAGGCCAAGGTCCGAACTTATTAAAAAATTTGGGTTGCTTATATGGAGGTGAGTCACACTCCCATGGAAATTAATTTAAAAAGGAAAAGTGTTGAATAAGTCTTGAGGGCTCCATTAATTCTTTGGAAAGTAAGTCAAACAAACCCAAAAACTCATTATTTTAATGATAAAACACATATTGGCCGAACATAAGGATTATGGTATTTTATTACATCACCATTGGGTCATTATGATGTCATAAAACACATTATATATTTAAATGGTATTTAATTTTTACCCAAAAAATTGACTGTCTCAGAAAATTATGAAAAATTCACCGTTGGATAATTTCGACGTCCTCATTCCAAAAATAATATTTATTTTATCTAAATAATTTTCTAAATATGTGAATTTTCACTTTTAAAATAAAAACCGACATTTATAAAAAAATTCACGGGTTTTGACAGAAATGGCTTTCAAACCTTAATAAAAATTTTAATTGCATTCATAAAATTATAAGATTAGTTATATTTAATAAAACTTAATGTAATATTAATAATAATATTTTATTAAAATATTATTTTATTCAAAAAATCCTTTAATTTAATAAAATATAATTCATCATTGAATAATAACTTAAAACACCATTTGTACTTTAAAAACTAATTACAATGTATCAAAAATGACTAGAAATTATATTCATTATTATATAAAAAAATAATGTACATGAATATGGTGCTACTTATTTGTTACATAACCCCTTAAAATAGCCGTATAAGTCCTAAGGGTAAGGTGCACGATGGTGATAGACTCTTGGGGGGGCTCGGATAACATCGCTCGAGTGGTAATTTCAATCAACTTCCACTTTTCCCGTAGACGATCACGTTCGAGATTGACTTGATGTAGCTCAGCTTGGGCTTGGTCAAGCGAAAAGCCCAAAGACGCCACCTCTTTTCCGAGCTCTGAAAACTGGGATTCATAAGGGGAAATTCTACTGGATGAGGCCATCGCTTCCTTTTTTTGAGTAGAAATGGGTTCGTTAAAGCCTTATATTTATACTACTCAGATGATCACTGTTCAACGGCTATAAAAGTAACGGTCACAAATCTTAACGTAAAACTAAAGAAGTTTACATCTTATAAAAACATTTTTCATAAAGAAACTTTTAACTGGATCATGAGGAATTTTCCATTAATGAAACTTTGGGTCGTTACAATATTCCCCCCTTAAAAAATTTCTCCCTCGGAATTTTCCTTTTCCCACACTAAAACAAATGTGGGTAACTCAGCTTCATCATATCCTCCGACTCCCAAGTTGCTTCTTCAAACTTGTGGTTTCTCCACAACACCTTTGATGAGGGGCATTGTCTTATTTCGTAGAACTTTTTCTCTACGATCTAAGATCTTCACTGGTTGCTCCTCATAAGAAAGATCATCTTCTAATTGTACCACCTCGGAAGAGAGTACATGTGAAGGGTCTGGTATGTACTTCCTTAAGAGGGATACATGGAAGACATCATGCACCTTGTCCATAGTAGGTGGAAGTGCTAGTCGATAGGCCACAGCCCCAACACGATCAAAAATCTCAAAGGGGCTGATGTACCTTGGACTTAACTTCCCTTTCATTCCAAACCTCATGACCTTCTTCCACGGAGATATGCGTAAAAACACCATGTCTCCGATTTTAAACTCAAGGTCTCGTCGACGATTATCTGCATAACTCTTATGTCGACATTGGGCTGCCTTGATATGATGCTGAATGGTTTTCACCTTCTCCACCATTTCTTCGACCATTTCTGGTCCAAGCAGCTTACGTTCACCGACCTCATCCCAACATGCCGGTGTTCTACACCTTTTCCCATACAGGGCTTCATATGGTGCCATTTGGATGCTCGAGTGGAAACTATTATTATAAGAGAAATCAACTAGAGGAAGATGTTGATCCCATCCTCCTTTAAAGTCCATTGAGCACGCTCTCAACATATCCTCAAGTGTTTGGATAGTCCGCTCGGATTGGCCATCAGTTTGAGGATGATAGGCCGTACTGAAGTTCAGTTCAGTATTCAGAGCATGTTGAAGACTCATCCAAAACATAGAGGTAAATCTTGGATCTCGGTCAGACACAATAGATAGTGGTACTCCATGCAACTGTACCACTTCCCTGATATATATCAGTGCCAGTTGATCCAAAGGGAAATCCTCTTGAATAGCAATGAAGTGTGCAGTCTTTGTAAGACGATCCACAACAACCCAAATTGTATTGTTGCCTTTGGATGTCCTTAGAAGTCTAGTGACGAAGTCCATGGTGATGTTCTCCCATTTCCATTCTAGTATGGGCAGTGGTTGCATCATCCCCTTAGACTTCTTCCTCTCTTCCTTCACTTGATGACACACCAGTCACTTTGATGTATATTCAGCGATATCCTTCTTCATATTATCCCACCAAAAGTTTTCTTGGAGATCTCGATACATCTTTGTGCTCCCTGGGTGAATAGATAAATTTGAACTATGTGCATCATCCAAAAGTTCCTTCTTCAGCTCCGAAAATGATGGAACACATAGTCTTTTCCCAAACCGCACAATTCCTTCTTCATTAACATTAAACTCTAAGGATTTTCCCCTTTTGATAGCTTCCACTTTTTCTTGGATTCTCGAATCATCCTTTTGAGCATCCTTTAACCTTTCCAAAAGAGATGGTTGAGCAATCATTTGTGAAAGGATTGATGATGTTCCCTTCTTTATGATTCCCACGTCCATCTTCATCAAGTCTAAGAAGATTGGATCCTTCTCAATTCTCATCATTGATAGAATAGCTGGATCCTTACTACTTAGGGCATCCGCCACCTTGTTCGCTTTCCCAGGGTGGTAATGTATTGAACAATCATAATCCTTGATGATCTCTATCCATCTTCTCTGGCGCATATTAAGCTCTTTCTGTGTGAATATATATTTAAGACTCTTGTGGTCAGTATATATCTGACATTTCTCTCCATAGAGATAATGCCGCCAGATTTTGAAGGCAAAGATCACCGCCGCTAACTCCAGATCATGCGTTGGATAGTTTCGCTCATGGATTTTCAACTGCCTTGAGGCATAGGATATCACTTTATCATTCTTCATCAGCACACATCCTAAGCCCTTCTTTAAAGCATCACTGAATACCACAAAAAGCTCCCCACTTGTGGATAAAGTGTGCACGGGTGCAGTGATAAGCCTCCTTTTCAACTCCTTGAAGCTTTCTTCGCATTCATCACTCCAAGAAAACTTTACTCCCTTCTGAGTTAGCTTGGTAAGAGGGTTGGACAATCGTGAGAAATTTATCACAAATCGTCGATAATATCCAGCTAACCCCAAGAAGCTACGGATATCAGTTACCGATGTTGGCCTCAGCCATCCCTCAATTACATCTATTTTGGAGGGGTCCACAGATATCCCATTGCTTGTGATGATATGGCCCAAGAATGAGACCTCCTTCAACCAGAACTCACACTTGATGTACTTGGCATAGAGCTTCTCCTTGCGCAAAGTCTCTAGTACAGTTTTTAAATACTCCTCATGGTCCTCCTTGGTTTTGGAGTATATTAGAATATCATCTATAAAGACTACCACAAATTTGTCAAGGTAATCTCTAAAGACTCTATTCATCAAGTCCATGAATATTGCTGGAGCATTGGTGAGTCCAAAATGCATTACTATGAATTCATAGTGCCCGTACCTTGTACGAAAAGCAGTCTTGGGGATATCTTCCTTCTTCACCCTTACTTGATAATATCCCGACCGCAAGTCCACCTTGGAGAAGTATTGTGCTCCACGCAGCTGATCAAACAAGTAATCAATTATTGGGAGAGGATACTTGTTCTTTATCGTGATTTTGTTAAGTTCACGATAATCGATGCAAAGCCGCATTGACCCATCCTTCTTCTTGACGAAGAGGACTGGTGCACCCCATGGTGATGCACTTGGGCATATAAACCCTTTATCTAGATTCTCCTGTAGTTGTTTCTTCAGATCCTCAAGCTCAACAACAGCCATTCTATATGGAGTCTTGGATATTGGTAGCGCCCCAGGTATAAGTTCAATTGAGAACTCAACATCTCTTCTTGGAGGAAGACCAGGAAGTTTCTCGGGAAATACCTCAGCGAATTCCCTCACAATAGGCATTTCTTCAAGGGTGGTTTCTTCCTTGGACTCAATCATCTAAGCCAGATATGCGTGATCATAAGGAAGTAATATCCATGCTTGAGATGATGGAGCTAAAGGAGATTCATCTTCCTCCTGAAACTTGTAAAGAATCAGGGGTCGATTCTCCATATGGAGTGTGATTTCCCTCTCCCGACAATTTATGTTGGCTCTATATAAGGAAAGCCAATCCATGCCAAGAATTGCATCAAATTCCACCAAAGGGAGTATGACGAGGTTCGCTGGGAAATTCAATCCACATATTATAACAGGGGGGACTTATACTCATGGGATGCAATTATTGCCCCATTTTCCGTACTCACCGACATCTTTACTTCCATGATTTGTGGTGGTGCAGGGATTGTTCTACTAAACTTTTGAGATATAAAAGAATGCGTAGAACCTGAATCAAAAAGTACGTTCGCTATTCTTGAATGAATAACTAGCGTACCTGTCACCACTTCGTTGTCGGGGTTCACTTTGGCAGAAGTGATGGAAAAAGTTCTACCTTGCTGTCTTGGAGGTTGCTGGTTGCCTCCGATAACCCTTGGATTAGGGCACTGATTTGCAAAATGACCCGGTTCTTTGCATTTTTAGCATTGAACAACGCGTTGAGGTTCGAACGGAGCGTTCCTCTCCTCTATCGTAGCTGCAGGTCCTTCTTGCTGACAGTTAACAGCTAGGTGCCCTTCTCTTCCACACTTGAAGCATTTTCTTGTCCCCCTAAGGCAATTTCCAGGGTGCTTCTTTCCACACTTTTGGCAAGTGGGGTGCTGGAATTTCATAGCGCAATTGGATTTATCCGTCGGACCACCAGCATTGAAGTACACCTTACGCTTCTTGTCCCCATGATACCCCTGTGATTCTCTGATCTCCATTTCAACATTGAGGGAACATCGGACAATTTCCTCATAGCTGTCGAAGTCACGGATCGCTAATGCTTTCCGCAAGCTAGGCTTCAGCCCACCAAAGAAGTGGTCAACCTTGCATTCGGGGGTAACGACAAAGCTGGAAGCGTATCGTGAAAGCCTTGTAAAGTTTTCCTCGTACGCTCCCACAGATTCTTCATCTTTCTGCTTGAGGGAAAGGAAGTCCCTTTCCATCTTAAGACGGAGGGTGCGTGGAAAATATTTATCGAAAAACATCTTCTGGAATTCCTTCCATTCCAAAGCCTCGATCTCCTCCTCAGGCTTCGTATTTGTGATCAACGTCCATCATTGATCAGCTTCACCCTCCATACGATAAGCCGCCAGGAGAACCTTCTCTTTCTCAGAGCATTAGAGGATGGAGAATATCTTTTCAATGGAGTTGATCCATTGTTCAGCGATCGTGGGGTCGGATGATCCACTAAAAGTAGGAGACCTTTGTCTCATGAATCATTCAATAGAGACATGTTCTTTCTTAGGGGGGGTTGAACATTCCTCTTGACCAGTGTTTCTATTCAAAACTTGAGTTAGCTGAGAGAGAAGCATGAAAAAGTTCGCGATTCCCGCTCCCATTGGATTGGGCATCTCATAAGTACAATCATCACACTGATCTTCACAACGGTTGTTAGCCCGAGTTCTCCTATTACCGGCCATTGGCTAGAATAAAAGGAAAGTTAGGGGTAACACATAAAGGTTAATCCAAAGACAAAAGTTGATGACTTATAAATAAACTTTAATCTCTTTAACTCATGAGTCTATAGGATTCAATCCAGGCTTTTCATGATCTCCCTTCTAACATAAATTCTTAGGGGCATTTTTCCCTTAATAAGGGTTCATACTAAGATTGTGAATTCATCAAAACATATCCCTTGGGAGTGTCATAACCAAGAGTGCAGCAAGGCCCATTGTCGTGCACCAGTTCCCGCTCGAGTCTAGCTCAAAGCGGTGTTTTCGGGTTTTACCCCTAGGATACATCTGTGCCAGAGCCGCCTCTACCTGCTCGTATCCAGACAGGGATGTATTTGTTTGATAAACCACTTACTTAGTATTTACCAAAACCTAGGGATGTTTTAATTATACTTAGTCTTGTATCTAGGGCTTTACTAGGGTTTCCTAATCCCAAAAATAACTAAACCTACCTCTGATACCAACTATGACAACCCTGCTTTTTATTACAATTTAAGCATGCTTTATTACATAAATCTTCACTTGATACAACAAAGAAGATCGAGAGGTTTAGTGTCTTTGGGGCTTAAGATCATTACATAAAAACTTTAAACTTGAAATACAACATATTTATTGAAAACATCCTTTACATGACCACTACATTCCTTCGTACTTAGCATTGCATGGGATAACCTGAGGACATGCATAAGAAAAGGGTGAGATATAAAGCCCAGTAAGGGAGTACACAATGAATAACATGAGGAGTACAATACATGTTAGTCAATAGGAACATCAATAGAGCATTAGAGTAACATGAACATAAAGGCATGATAAAGCATGATAACCAAAACATGGAAATGTGGCAACGACACTTAACATTGAATTAGCACGAGCCAAGGCTCATTGCACATGGAGCATGAGTAAATCCTCATTGCACTTGAAGCACGAGTAAACCCTCATTGCACTTGAATTAGCATGATTCAACACTCATTGCACATGGCGTATCATGATACTATACTTTACCCAATGCATTGGAGCGCTATAAGGGGCACACCCTTCTTAAACATTTCATTTCATGCATAATTGTGCCACATGGATCATAAAACATGGATTCATAAAACATAATCATTTATTCCACGATAAAGGACTGTGGAATTAATACATGAATCTTTATAATAAATTAGTAAATGTGCATAAAGGTGAATACCCTTGATGGAGAAATGGGCATGGTATTCACTACACAATGATATTGGCTTAGAAAATCGTTGTGATTTCGGCAGCGTAACGGCGTGACATAAGAATTCATAAAAAAGGCTGATGTGAGAGAAAGGGGATCCTCATCATATTTACATGTAATGGAAATTAAGGAGGTCATATAGATACTTGTCCCAACAATTGAAAAGGAATTTAGATTCATGATTCAAAAGTATTGCTTGAATATAAAAGAGGAGAAAAAGGTTTCTTTCGGACTTTCGGCATAGTAACGGGTGTACATGGGAGGCTTTTAATGAGAGAGAAAGGGGTCTCCCATCATTCAAACACTAAGAGGGATGTATGGGAGAGATGAGAAACCATACCCCAACATTCATAATTGAAATTAAAAGGGCAATACAACTTATAGAAAATTGACAAAAATGAGAAAGGAAGAAAACCCCTTACTTGGAAGTGTGCTTCCAAAGGCTAGAGAGAGGCTTGTGAGAGGCTTCTGGGGAGCTTGGGGCACCTTGGGAGGATTATAGGGAGTGTACGGCAGAGGTTGGACGAACTCCAAGGGCTTTGAGTGAGGAGGAAGTGGGATCTTGGGTGGGTTTATATAGGAAAGGTGAGGGAATTCTTTATTATTTATGATTGGGACCCCTTATATTAAAATAATTCAAACCACAAACCATCCCATGGTATTTTCCCATGGTTTCTGGAAAAGGGAAGAGGAAAACAATATTTTACAAGGCCAAGGTCCGAACTTATTAAAAAATTTGGGTTGCTTATGTGGAGGTGAGTCACACTCCCATGGAAATTAATTTAAAAAGGCAAAGTGTTGAATAAGTCTTGAGGGCTCCATTAATGCTTTGAAAAGTAAGTCAAACAAACCCAAAAACTCATTATTTTAATGATAAAACACATATTGGCCTAACATAAGGATTATGGTATTTTATTACATCACCATTGGGTCATTATGATGTCATAAAACACATAATATATTTAAATGGTATTTAATTTTTACCCAAAAATTTGACTGTCTCAGAAAATTATGAAAAATTCACCGTTGGATAATTTCGACGTCCGGATTCCAAAAATAATATTTATTTTATCTAAATAATTTTCTAAATATGTGTATTTTCACTCTTAAAATAAAAACCGACATTTATAAAAAAATCCACGGGTTTTGACAGAAATGGCTTTCAAACCTTAATAAAAAATTTAATTGCATTCATAAAATTATAAGATCATTTATATTTAATAAAAATTAATGTAATATTAATAATAATATTTTATTAAAATATTATTTAATTAAAAAAATCCTTTAAGTTTATAAAATATAATTCATAATTAAATAATAACTAAAAACACCATTTGTACTTTAAAAACTAATTACAATGTATAAAAAATGACTAGAAATTATATTCATTATTATATACAAAAATAATGTACATGAACATGGTTCTACTTATTTGTTACACAACCCCTTAAAATAGCCGCATAATACCTAAGGGTAAGGTGCGCGATGGTGATAGACTCTTGGGGCGGCTCGGATAACATCGCTCGAGTAGTAATTTCAATCAACTTCCACTTTTCCCGTAGATGATCACGTTCGAGCTTGACTTGATGAAGCTCAACTTGGGCTTGGTCAAGGGCAAAGCCCAAAGGCGCCACCTCTTTTCCGAGCTCTGACAAATGGGCTTCATAAGGGGAAATTCTACTGGATGAGGCCATCGCTTCCTTTGTCTGAGTAGAAATGGGTTCGTTAAAGCCTTATATATATACTACTCAGATGATCACTGTTCAACGGCTATAAAAGTAACGGTCACAAATCTTAACGTAAAACTAAAGAAGTTTACATCTTATAAAAACATTTTTCATAAAGAAACATTTAACTGGATCAAGAGGGATTTTCCATTAATGAAACTTTGGGTCGTTACATTTTCATATATATACATGGACTCACCTCGCCCCATACATGAATATTAACTGTTATAGATGACTATACATGTAATGGATACCCCCCTAGACACATATATATACATACTTATGCACACATAGGTGAGTCGCCTTAGAACCAGTGAATCCAAAACACAATGTACGGACCACACACAACACATATAATTTAATAAAACAACTAAACACTTAAAAAATTTATAAAACATTTTAAAATAAAACATCTACTATTTGCACTAATAAAATAGTCAATTTCTAGTATGAAAATCCATGTTAAAATAAAATTTATGGAAAATCGACATAAAAATATACTTTTATTCTTTTTAAAAAATTTACTATACATATTGAGAAACGAACAACAAGGCTATCATTCTCAATGCGGTATATTTCCCATAATACGTTTTTTCAAAACAAATGCACCAAATAGTACCCAACATGCCTTTTCACCCTTTTTGTAACTCAATAAACCATTTAGCTTTTTCATAAAAAAATTTCAAGAAGTAAAAAAAAGACATTTCACCCAAAATCTATTTAAAATTGATCATTTAAGGCCAAAATGCCAATAATAATTTAGCAAACCAGATTTCACAACCCTAACTACATTAAATAATTAAATATCATAAGTCATAAAAATCCCGAATGGGGAAACATGGGAAACACCTGAAAAATGACCAATTTCATGTCAAACTGCTGGTTTAAAATTTTAAAACTTCATCAATGCTACTGAAAACCATTTTTTCACCACCAAAAAAATTTAATAAATCATTTGATTAGTTTTTAATGTGTTATGAAGTGACACATTAATTTTTTACACTAAAAATACACCTAGTTTCATTTAAAATTACATTTTAGAACCAACTACACAACATGGATGCATTAAAATTTGATTTTAACCACTAATATAATTTAATAAAACATTTGAAAATTTAAAAAAACAGACAAAAGAAGCACTACATGGCCTTACATAAAAAACACCACCAAATCCTATTTTTAAATAAAACACACAGTAGCACCATACTATATTATAATATACAGCCATTTCATGATATAATTAACCAAATAAAAAATTCATAAAACACAACCAAGTATAAACAACTTTTTTTTTTCAAAATACACCCCATTTCACACTATAATTCCATATAAAAATATAAGACAAGTTAATCTATTAAAAAAATAGATTTTTGACCCAACTAATGAATCACAGATCATTATAAATAAATCAATCAAGGTAAATTACTCATCAAATAATGTTTAAAGATGGAACCACCTACCTCAATGTAATAAAATTTCATAGATTCAGTGCGCGAACTCCACTACATCTCAATATCACCACAATGGAAAAAACTAGACCCTAAAATATAAAAATAAAACCATTTCAACCAAACATAAAACCAAAGAAACAATAAACTGTAACCTGAATACTAACTACATAAAGAAACATCCTGACCAAGAGAAACACACCTATGGTGAGGGTGCATGTGGATAATAGAGTAAGAAGGAGGGCTGTTAGAGGAGTGCCTCAAATCATGCCGGCTGGACTGATGTGTGTAGTGCTTCAAGCCACCAGAATCGGGGGTTTTTGTTTCTGGGTCATGCCGGGAAGGGGAGGTATGGCTGGGAAGGGGTATTATTGGATTGGACAGTTCCTCCATACACTATGGGGTTGGGGAGGGTGACTCTATACCTTGAGGGAGAAGAAGAGAGCTAGGGTGAGGCCTTTATTGAATACAATAAGAGAAGGGGACGCAGGCTGTTGGCCGGTGTAGAGGAAGTGGGGAGACACTGAGCTACTGGCTCATGGTGCACCAGGGAGGAGTAGGTGATTCATGTTGTGAGCCTAGAAGAGAAGGGGATGGGGGTGATTACCCCTAGTTTGTTACCCTTCTTTTCCTTCGTTTTTTCATTTTGTTGTAATACTAATAATTATATGAATAATACTAAATGTAATAATAATAATAAGAAAATCGTAAATTTTATCCATTTAATTTTTAAAATATTAAAAACATTAAAAATATAATTTAACAACATTTAAAAAGTTTCATAATAATAATAATAAATTATTTGAAATGATAAAAACATTAATAATAACTTAATTATAAAAATTTTAAGAACAATTTTAAAAATCTTTTAATAAAAAACATTAATATAAATAATAACTCAAAAAATAATAAAAATAATATTATTATCTGCAAAATATTTATTAATAATAAGAAAAATAATAATAATTAAAAATATAATATTAATATTATTATTATTATTATTATTACGAAGAAAACATTTAACCACTTTTATTTTTAAAAATTTTCATTTATTTTAAATATTAGATAATTACACGATACCTGGGCCGACCAGGCAGTCACCGCCAATCGTGTTGTGCCTGCACACTAGTCTAAAACCAATTAATGTTATTAAATTTCAAAAAACTTAGACCATCTCTAAACCCACACCTTGGCGAGGCTATCCAAATCAAAGATGTAATAAAATAAAATAAAATAATTAAAAAAGGTTGGGGTGTGATGATAGGTGGTCATGACCCTCTGAGTGATTTTGAGGTTGTGCTTGTAACATGTTTACATTAATTTTTCTAAAATTAATAATAAATATTATCTTGTTAAGTTAGAATATAAATAGTTGGATTTCAATAGGTATTTTGGTATGATAACTAATATTTTTTCAATGGGATCTTGTGAATCTAAGAAAATATTTTTTCCTGATTAACTATTTTAGGTAATTCGATATATCGAATTGTTTCTATTAATCCCTATACAATTTTATCACTATTGTCATAGTTTTCATTAATACATGAGTTTGTTAACCAATGTTTGGGATATTTTACATTACTATAATGACCAAAGTGAATACATATATGTTGATATAAAATTTTGCATTAAATTCAACCCTCAAGGATATCATTGGTGTCAAATTATCTAACGGATAAATAGTATTATAAGGATTGTGTCTCGAATTAAAACATTGAGGATAGTTAGAAAAATAAATCAACAATAACCTTCGAAGTCACTTTTTTGGTTTAGAGTATATAAATATACTTTCCTATATAAAACATAATCAACTAAACATAACCAAACCACACATAAACCCTTATTAAGATAGTTTTTCACTGGTTTTAGGAAAAAAATTCCTCAAGGTATCATTGAATCAATTTTTAGGTTATTTTGTTTTTTGATAATGCGGGCCATTATGTTGTGTGTGTTGACAGAGCAGACAACGATGTCCAATTTGTTGACAAAGGGGGTTTACATGGTGATTTTTCATGTTATGCAGATATTTTTGACAACCTCTGTTGACAAAGAATGACGAAAAAGGTATGGATGATCTAGAGGGGTACAAAAGGAAAAGATCTCAGGTGGTGCTATTTTCCAGTGTTTTCCAAATTATTGGGACTCAATTTTGGAAAATTGAGATACTTATTTTTGGAAATGGAATTTACATGCAAGATTGAAGATTGTATGGAAACATGCATGCAAGGAGTGTTTCAGAAGAAGAACATTGAAAAATGGAAAAGGCATGAAGTGCATGAATGATTGGGAAATGTGAGTGAAATATGATGTTGTGCGAAAGAAAATTGTGAGGTCAATACGAAGTCAAATGAGGTTTTGTCCCCTCGAAGAGGAACTTGCACAAATAAAATGTTCAATCTTCCACATAGGGGTCAAGAACACAAATAAATATGAGGTGACCCCTTATTCTATATAGCTCAACACTTAGAGAAAATATGAGCACCATATCGTGTAATAATTTCATGAAAAGGGAGTTACATGAAAGATTTTAAGTTGTGTAAAAGCTATGAATGTTGCGCGTAAGATGTGGGTTGCATGATATAATGAAGCTGCGCACAAAGGGTGTTTTGTGAAAAAAGTGGAATCTTGCATCCAAGGAATTAATGCAGCGCACAAGATGTAGTAATGGTTGCATGAATGTTTTGAGGTTTCTTGTATACCTGGTGCAAAGATAGATTCATCTATGTGTGAAAAGTGGGATTTCAACATAACATCTATTAAAAGTTAAGGATATAGATTTCATTAGAGATAATTAAGAAACCTACAGGTATATAAACTCTGCTTTGATCTTGTGAAGAAGTATTGAGCGGACTTCAGTTGAGAGAGCAGTAAGATTTAATATCGTGATTGGTTGTAAACCAAAAGGGATAGTGAGTCCTCTTCGAACATTGTAAACAACAGTGCACTTTTTGTAATGTCGGTACATCATCACATCGCTAGTGTATGCTCCGTAGATATATCCTAGTGAGGTTGAACCATGTAAAAATTGTTATGTGATTTTCAAGATTTGATTTTTGTTTATACATTTCTACGAGAAATAATGAGAAGTGAGTTTTTCTTAACAACGAAACAATATCAATAGAGGAAGTAGTTTTAATCTGTCATAATCTGATTCACCACACTCTCAGGGTATCTAAACTAGTGGACCTAACAAGTGGTCATGTGGTAGCCATGTTTGTGAGGTGAGATGGAGTGTTTTAACTTAGAAAGACTTTTGGTTTAAATGTTAACATAATCTTAAAAAAATTATAATTTCAATGGTTTTCATATGCACTTATATTGTATAATATTATATTTAAGAACTTATTTTTATAATGATTCCAATAAGAAATTAACTTTCTATTTAATTAATCATTTTCTTCCATTCATAATTCCATAAATTTTTCTAAAAAAATCCATAGAATCCCACAACGTCCACTTTTAAATTACTTCACCCAAAATATTTATTTCAAAAATATATGTGAAAAATTTATTAATAGAAATATGAAATACAAAATAGGATTCCTATTATTCATTTCTCAATTTTTTTTAATGAGTTAATAAATGGTTTAATTTTCTATTTGATATGATTTTTGGTTTTTTCATAAATAACCATTAAATAAGATAAATATATAATTGTTTTAGATTTTTTGTTTAGTTTTCATTATAGAAGATCCTTTGACCAAAATGATTGTCTATTATTGATATTTAAGAATCTATAAAATTGGTTGTTGGATATTTTATACACAATTATTATAAATGATATAATATGTACGTTTTTCAAGTTTATCACTTGGAACATTCATGAGATGTCAAAAAAATTCCCAATTATGATTCAAACTACTATAACTTTTAGATAATGTATTTATATCCTCATTTTTATATTTTAATTGGAACTAGCATGTTTGATGGCATATATATTATATTATATCCTTTAAATAGTATAGTCACTCTTTCTTTTTTGTAATATATGTTTGTTACATCCATGATTGTTCATTAAGAGAGTTTGTTAAATTGATCATGGATATGGGCCAATTTATGTTATTATTTTAATGTAATGAGCATTTTATAGATTTATTTTTTCAATCATGTTGGTTGAAAAAGATCATAATGTTTCTTTCAACTTGTCCGCTTCATTTTAATATCATGTTTTTTTGATTTTATTATGACAATGTTTATTTTCTGGATATTGAATATTGGTGTAATAGACTACTTTAGAAGGTCGTTCTACTAGTGGTGTATTGGTTTAACTCAATGGATGGGTTATTATATATTGACAGATTATAAATATTGATGTTTTTGCATAGGGTAAAAACACAACGACTCATTATACCAATTCCATGTTTCCCTAATTTTGGAAATAAGTGTAACACCCCAATATTTTTTAATATATTTATCTTTAAATAAATATTAATTATTCGATATTTTTCTTGACACAGAACATAAATCTTAAAATGTACCATTATATATTATAAAATATCCATTAAATTGAATGGTATGAATATAATTTACCAGATTATGAATTATATATAAAAATATTTTCCTTAAAAATTTCTTTTTAATAAATAATAAATAATTACTCAATATTTAATTGTGTTATTTTATGATTCCAAAAAATATATGTTTTCTTAAAAAATGGTTATTATTATATTTTGTATAAAGAAATTATAATTAATATTTTTCAATTCTAGAAATTTTATTCGAGTAAATAGAACCAAAATTTTATAATCAAATTTCAGTAATAAAAATTGAATTTTTTTTATTTTTTTAAAAATATTTATTTTTAATTGAATAGTAAAAATTGAGATTTTTATAAAACTATCATTTATAAATATTTTATAAATTAATTTTTGTCCCATTATGTTTTTATTTGATAAAAAATTATCATAAATATTATATAATTATAATTAAATGAATTAATTATTTTGGAATCAACATTATACATGATTTTGGAATATGGTAATTTTTTTTGTAGAAACACATTTTACAAAAAACTATTTTTTATTGCGTTTTATGCATTTATTTTAAAATGAATTTCCTCTACATGAAGAAATTAAATCTTGAATAGTGGATTCCATATTTTTATTATGCAGTTAATATTTTTAAAATAGGTCCCTTTTACATTTACAAATCATCAATTGTGAGAGTGCTAAATATTTATCACACCTGTAAGGGTAAATTAGGTAATTAAGGATAAAAATATTGTGACATGGAATTATAATTACATCAAAATACTGAGTTATTTATATTTTATGAATATATTTTGACTAAAATCCTCGAATATATTTTTTTATTTTGAAACTCAGATTCATTTTTTCCTAGATCACAACTTTAATATTATTTTAATTAAAATTTAAATTAAAAAATGTCACTTTATTTGTTTTAATTTCTATAAAAAAATTTCAAAGGGTTATAAAGAAGTTATATTCAGCTATAATTTGTTTTTTGAAATATAAATAAATTATATTTTTAATGTTATTTTCATTATATTTTTAGTTATGGAGTAATTACATTAAACTTTTTTGCAGTGCTAATACATTACTTGTTCATGTAATAGAAAAATAAAATAAAATATTTTTAAAATAGTTAAAGTTATAATATTATATTGAATTATAATTTTCCATAAATTTTATTGATAAATATGAGGTATTAATGTTTTCTAACGATTATATTTTAATCCCATTTCAATATTGTTACTTTTAAAATTCAATTATGTGTGTTGTTCTGTAAATGACTTTAATGGTCTCTTATGTTATAAAATATTTTATTAAATGAATTAAAAGTGATAAAAATATTTCTATTGGATAGGTGAATGAGATATGATTGAACATACAATCCACTTTTCAATTACGGTTCAATATTCCTTTTGTAGTAAAATTATAGACCCTTAAATAGTATAAGACTCTAATATCACTTTTATCATCAAAAGTGTTAACATGGGGAGTTTTAAATAAAGAGATAATTGTTTAAAAAACATCATACATATATGAAAATTATTTAATTAAATAATTTCAAATAATATTCATCAACGATTTTAAATATATAAATTTAGATCCACATGAAAATGAAAATGTATTCATATTATTTTAATAATTAATTTATTTCCAAATGTGTCAGTCAAATCACTTATAAACGGGAACCTACTCTCCTATCTTAATAAATTTTTTTGATCACTCTATATCATAAAATAAATTTTCTAATACCACATTATATTCATTCTCTATAACCTATATATTTTATTCATTCTGGACTACTATTTTTTTAACCTAATGGTGAAAGCCAAAGGAGGATTCTCAACAATGTGCTATAACTCTTAACAGAGTAGTTCCTACTTTATTTATTATCATAAATTTTATAAATATTCTACACACATTGTAAAATAATTAATCTAAGAAAATATTATATTTATATATTATTATAATTATTGAACAACCTTTTGAAACAATTTTTCCATCCTACAATAAGAGAAATCATCACTCATGCATATATAGGATTTATCACCTCCATGCGATGGTGTAATTTTTTTTGATAACCACTTTACTTTGATGGTTATAGATATAAAAATAATGAATATATATGCTATTTAAAATATAATTTAGTGTTTTAAAATATAATATACCATTTACCTTCTTACTGTTTCACCCATTAAAAATGATAACATCAATCCTGTAAATGTGTGGACAACGACCTCTAAGAAGTGATGTGATTCATTTTTATTAACCTCGATTCATGATGATTATAAATATGTATATAATAAATAAATATAATATGTATATAATTGGTAATATTATAAATATTATAGAACCATGGTCAACATGAAATTACTGAAATTATCGAACCAAAACATACATGGAAATAATTACAGTTGACACTTAGAAATAATATTTTTAATAATAAAGAATTAATAACCTGGTATTGAAATATTATAATTGGATCATATATGATATTATAAACATGTATATATTAATTTTTTATAGTTTTAATATGTATATATATTTTATTTACAAGGTTAGAAGAATATACAAACCATGTTAGAACGGAGGTAAGGGTTGATTGTCTCACAGTTATTTTAAAAAAAATAAGTAATATTCACCAAATGTTTCCTTTATGTGGTATATATATTTCCCATGAATCTATTTTAGTTTCATTTTATTGAAAGTTATATTAATTGAGAAATCTATATATATTATTCTCTCATTCATGATATTCTGATTCCGAGATTACCAATATTGTAAGAAGATTCTTAACATAAGTAATTTTCACTCAGCTATATTACCTATCATTGTTTATGTTATGAAATGATTATAAATAAAATGAGAAATTATTTTTTTTATAATTTATTTAAATGCGTTTTATATTTTCTAACATTTTTTACACATAATAACTTTATTAATAAAATCTCTCTTCAATGTTACGATCTACATAAGGATTTATTATCTCAATTGGTTTCTGAGAGACATATGCCATATGCACCACTAGATTTATTTTTGTGGTTTATAAACTAATCATTTAATAAATTCTATAATTAATTTATTTAATTTCATCGTGTTTAATGTTTCAATAGAATTTTTTTCATGGGATATTTTATTCAAATTTTACTAAATTTGTAAGGGTTTATCTCACAATCTATTCCTTATTTGAGATTTTTTATCATTTAAGTTCCCATAGATTAAATTATATGATATTTATATATTAAAAACCATTTATTTTTTTTATTAAATTAATATTTTGGGCGTTTATGTATTACATCCATTTTACATTCTTTTTCACTAAAAAATATGGCATGAATGTTTAAGAGAACCTTATTTATTTTTCAATTAAACCATGAATCATTTTTTATTATTTGTGTATACATTCATTAAAATGTTTTAATAAATGTTTTTAATATTTTTTAAGGATTTATTATATTAGTTTTTAGTCAATTTTTTGATTTTTATAAAAAAAATTAAATATAATATTCTTCTCATTATTTTGAATGATACACCTTTCATCAAAACATTATGTATAATATTTTTTTAATGTGAGAACACAAAAACAAAATACATACATCATGAAAACCCCATAAATTAATGATTTATTTAAATTTTTATTAGAATATTCCACACATTTTCTGAAAGAGACACATTTTACCAGATACTTATATAGAATCTTTATTTAATGTGAACAACACCAAAAAAATTTACATACATCATGAATACTCTATAAATTGATGATTACTTGAAAATTTTCAATGGTTATTTACAAAGACAATATTTTTTCTAATTGTTTAGAAATTTTAATATATTATATAAGTGTTTTTAAAATGGAAAGTCTATTTTACTCAATGAATATTGGAGTGCTATTTTAAAATTATTTTCATCTATGTCAAAATCCTCTGATAAATCCAATGATTTAATAAGGACATAATCAAATTTTACCATCCACTATATTACTATATAGGAATTATTATCATTATTACTAGAGATATTATTTATATTCAGAATGATAGTTCTTCCATTACATATTGTAATAAATTATTATATAATATTTATTATTTTATATTATTTATTCATATGTTCATCGATTATATTAATTGACATGTGGGTACGAGGGTTACATACCCCCTTAATGAATTAGTAGGTCTCGTGAGACAAAATAATATGGTTATTTGAATAAGGCCTGACTCATTTATGTAATATTTCAGGGAATAAGTCCAAAATGGTTATTTAATGATGCCCAAAATGATACATTTAATTTTTATGAATTCAGTTATTGATTTACATGTGATTATTTGAATAGTTATGATATCTATGGATATGTTTTAGTCACATTTGAATATTTATATGAAATTATTTTGATATCATTTATTATATCCAAATTATTAATTTCTTATTTATTCTATAAAAGTTTAATCTTTACACATTCCCTTACAAATCATCCTAGATATCTTCTTTATTATATTTTATTTTATGTGTATTTTAAGATGTGTGGTATGATTGAAATAATTTTATTTTATAGATAAAATAATAGTCTTCTCAAAGATAATACTATATTGTATTTTATATTTTCAAATGACATATGAGATTAAGGAATGTATATTATTTTCCATGAATAATAAACTATTCAGTCCCTTTGGATGAGATCACATGTATCTAGTACCAATGTAATAATGTAACTATCGTTGTTGGGATACCATTACCATGGATGTTAATGTTTTTATTAGATTATTTTTTCAAGAAAACATGATAAAAACAATGAATAAAATGTAAATTAGGGACTATAAACCAAAGATAGTATTTGAGGATATATATATATATATAATTGTAGAATAATATTATAAAAGTATTTTGTATGGTATATGATATATTATTTTATAGATAATAAAACAATAAATTGATACAACATGTGGATATGATTGTGTAACAGATTCACCTAGGGGTAAAAAATATGAAATTGGTGGACTGGGTGTTTACATGTTCACCAATAGGGCATGATGATTGCATCGAAGACTACAAAACTCTCTTGATACTCTCAGGGGATATGAATGATTTAATTTATATTTTCATTGTGAACTATTTTGATGAATTAGAGGACATAACGATTGGAAACATATGATATGACAAAGTGATATGGGATAAACCTAATGTGTCATGAGTTTATAATCATGTGGTAGATAATTGGTTTAAAGTAATTGGTACCACTTTTTATATTTCATGTGATTGATGTATAATATGATTAAAAATATTTTGGAAGGAATTTAGGGGAATAAAACCATTTTATTTAATTTGTGTTTCAGTAAAAGTTTATTTGGGTAAAAAATATTTTATATTTTTTAGACATTATTTTATAGTTTTTGATTACCTTTTAGGTTAATATGATCTATCATGTTGAGGAAATTATGATTAATTAGGATAAAAGAAATATAATATTTTTGGAAACTATTTTTATCGTATTGATAACCATGAGATTAAAAGGTTACATGATGTTTAATTGTGTAATGTGTTTTTTAATTATGTACACTATATTGGGAACCTAATATGATTAAAGTAAAAATAATTCAGAAAATTAATATTGACTAAATAAAAATTAGAATATATGAATTAATTGTAGTTTTAAAATGATTTAGATAGTTTTTGGGAAGGATCAAAGTATTCTTAAAAAAATATATGATTATATTATTCATGTGTATAATATGCAAAACTATGAGATATATTATTTTTTCAAGAAAAATTGATAAATTATATCTGGGAAAAATAATGGGAATAAATATTTCTTCTTTTAAGGTTTTGTATTTGGTTAGATATTATCTAAATGAATATCAAGGTTAATATCAATAGAATGTTTTATGTATAAATTTTGGTATTATTATTGAGGTATTAGATATTGATTTATTATTTTATTACATTAACATTTATTCATATTTTATAACTTATACTAAACATTTTGGTTTTGGTAAATATTTAGTGATAGGAGGAATGCCCGGTTATTCTTTAATTGATATTTTGACATATTAAAAGTTAATTTATATACTTATGGAATGAAAAAATTCATCTTAAATATTCATTTCATATTGTAAGATATGATATAGAAGTATAATTTTTTCAAATCATGACCAAAGGATAAAATTGTGATTATATAATGGAAAGAAAACAATCATATAATCATGAATTCTCAACTACAATTTTCAATGATTTATTAAACTCAAGTAAGAGGAAGAAAAATATATCAATTATTATGTGGAATGTATCTCTCATATATCAATGTATATTTATTTATACCCATGATTCCTATAACGATTCATTCTTTGAAATAGTATATTTTCTAGTAGTGATATAAAAATTAGTTATCATGATAGAATCTAGATTAAATTTTTTTATCATGTAATCATATAGTATTTCAAGTAATTTATAATTAAAATTTATAGTGTGAAATTTATTTAAGGGGGTATAATTTAACACCAATATTTTTTAATATATTTTATTTAATATAAATTTTATCTTTTTGATAACTGTCTTGAAACACAACAATGGTCATAAAAAAACACAATATTTTATATCCTAATAGTTAAATTCATAGTTTTGAATTTTATTAACCACATTATGATATATATATATATATATTTAAAAGAATAAATTTATGGATTAATGAAAAATAGGTAAGTACTCATTATTTAGTAAAGTCATTTCATTCATTAAAATTATTTGTTTTTATTTTAATAGTTTTTGTTATTACATGTCGTGCATGAAAAATATAATTAATTAATTATATAATTTGAAATTGTATTTGAATAATTTTATAAGATTTTTTTAAATCATGGTATCAATATTATATTTTGAAGATTTTTTCGAATTTTTCCAAAAAAGATTTATTTTTTTGCAAATAGTGTAAAATATTGTTTTTTCTAAAAAAAATTATTTCATTTCTTAAATAATGTAATACAAAAGACCATTTTTTATTTAATTTAATGAAAAATTAACATAACCCTAATTTAATTATATCCATTCAAATTAAATTTATAGGAATAATTATTATATATTATTTTTGGGAAGTTAATTTTTGGGAATTAAATCCAATTATTTTCAAATTTTTTTTTTATTATACATATTTATTTTAAAAATATTTGTGATTTTTTTATAATTTAAATATTGAAAATTTATTCCATATTTGTAATTATTTTTTTTAAATTTGGTAAATATTTCCCCATTATTTTTTATAAACAGTAACATTGGAAAGTATTTGTCACATTATTAAAAAAAATTAGGAAACTAATGTTACAAATAATATTACGGGGATTTATAAATAAATATAAAAATATAAAAATTTATTTTTTATGAGTTAATATTTAAAATTAATATAAAATATTTGTTGATATGGAATTTGGGTTACATTTTTTTTGATAATGACGTTAATATTAATATATGTAAAAAATAAATAAAAAATTTATACCACTTTTTAATTTTCTTACAATTTTTTAGAGGGTAAAAAAAGTTATGTTTTGTTATAAATGTTTTTTTGAAATATGAATGATTTTTATCATGAAATTTTATTTTCTAATTTTAGTGAGGAAACAATTACATTATATTCTAATGCAATGTCGAAACAATACTTGTTCATTTAAAAGAAAAATTAATTAAATGATTTTAAAAATCATAAATGTAATTAAATTTCTATGAATTATGGAGTTTCATGAATTTATATATAAGTATGTCTTACTAGTTATGTTTTTTATGTTTTTGAGAATTTATTTCCAATATATTTATTTCTAAAAGTCAACTATGTGAATAGCATCTTAAATGACTTTAGTTGTATCATATATTAAAAATATTTATTAAATGAAATCAAAATTTGAAAAAACATATATTTATATAGATTAATAATATATAGTTGATAATATCAACCATTATCCCCTTATGGATAACTTTTCTTTTTTATTATAAAATTCTTGACCTCCAAAAATATAAATCCTTAAGGTTATTGTAACAGTCAAACAGGTTAATGAGAGTTCAAAATATGATATAATGGTCAAAAAAAGTATAAATATTATTTTATGTCATAATTTAGACTTATTATTATCAAATATTTAAAATATATAAATTTTTAGATACTTTAAATAGAAATTAATTTATATTAGTTCAATACTTTAGGAAATTCCAATAGTTCCCCTGAACTAACTTATAAAAGGGAACCCCCACTAATTCCTTTTTAAAATTTTTTGAGAACTATATCTCAATCATGAAATACCCTAATACCATACTGTAGTCTTTCCCTTGGTCCTAGAGCTTTTGGAATTTCTAAAATACCATCCTTTCAAGGTTTAAGAAGTGAGCCGAAGGAAGCCTTTGAATGAATAAGTATAACTCTTAATCATGTATGTTAAATTTAATTTATTCTTATACATCCAATAAATAGGTTTTATCAAAAATAAATTAATTAAAATAGTGTTATCAATATACTATAATGTTTTTATGATTAAGGTATAACCATTTTGATATTCTTTCATAACATATGGAAATTGAAGACATGAGTCGTGTGTGCGTATGGCTTACCGTCTACATATAGTATAGTAATTTTTATTTCATCTCCATTTAACAAATATGGATATAAACATGGAGATAATTAATATATATATCATTTGTGAAATAGTCACGATTCTCCAAATATGAGCTATCATTTACTCTCTTACTCTTCCACCCATTAATAAAATTATAATATAACTCATG
This sequence comes from Viscum album, assembly GCA_963277665.1. Classification (NCBI taxonomy): domain Eukaryota; kingdom Viridiplantae; phylum Streptophyta; class Magnoliopsida; order Santalales; family Viscaceae; genus Viscum; species Viscum album. The sequence continues at coordinate 2,089,000,587 of OY728132.1, forward strand.
CGTACGAATGGAAAACCACCTCCACTAAGTGATGTGATTCATTTTTAATGTATTATTTTCATGAATATTATAAATATGTATATAAAAATTTCATATTATATTTATATCAATTTTTTTATTCATTGTAAAATTTAACGATGATAAATATGCAAGGAACCAAATTACCCAATGAAAATTTTAGGAAAAAAGAAATCAATTAATACTCAAAAATGATTATTTTAACAATGTAGTATTAAATAATGGGTTTTTGAAAATTTATATGTGGATCATATAATATAACATATTTATTAATACGGTTATGATATATAAGTATAATAAATTTTAATTTATCTTACATTAGTTTAAAAGAACTTAAAAAGTAAGTGTGATATGAGGTAAGGGTTGGTTGTGTAACTGTTATTTCCCTAAGACATATTCCATATTCATAAAATGTTTCATTTGTGGGGTGAATAAAATACCCATGAATTTATTTTATAAGTAATTACATGAATTTAAAAGGTATTTAAAAATAAATATAATTTTTTCTAATTCATGTGGTTTTGATTCAAATATTACCTAATTTGTAAAGTGCTTTTAAGAAAAATATCCTTTCATTATGTTATATTACCTCTTAATTGTATATGAAATTAAATGATTATGTGTGTAATTATATATGATTATTTTATGTTGTATTTAAAATTTTTTAAGTTGATGTCCATTTATTTATGATAACATCTTCGTTGATAAATTCTCACTTCAATGTTAGGATCTCCAAAATGGTTTTTGGTCTCACTTTTTATTTCTATATGAAATATACCAATTCACCGATTATTTCACTTATGTGGGGTATATAATGTCACTATTTTATGTTATTTAATTAATATATTTATTTTAGTTTTATTTCATTTTTCCTTGGAAATTATTTCTTTCATAGGATTTATGATTCATAAGTTAAAGGAGTGGTATGGGTTTATTTCAAAGTCTCAACCTCATTCAAGATTATTTTTGTTTTGAGTTTCCTATTATATAATTATATAATATTTATATCTTAAAACCCATATATTTTCTTCTATACTGGGTATATTTTTGGGTTTAAATAATTTAATCAATTTTAACATTCTTTGGAACAAAACAATTCTCAAATAATGTCTTAAATTAAAATAAACTCTGTTTTTTGATCTGGTGGGGAATATTTTTCTTCAATGACCCAATTTGTTAAAAATTATTTAAATAATGGTATTATTATTATATAAATAGTTATTTAATTCATTTTTACTCTTGATTGAAATTTTATAAAAATTATTAAAAAGAATATTCTTGTCATTTTTTGGACGAGGCACTTTTTACTAATGGTTTAACTAAATATTTGTTTTAACTAACATCACATGAATGAATATTCCTATCACTAAGACTATACAATTTACTGAATATTAATTTATGAGTTTCCATGGTTCATTCTAAGGAAAATTCCCTAATATTTTGCAAATATTTATTCTTTATTAATGTTATTTCAAAATTAAAAGTGTATTTTCCTAAAAAAATTACTAGTGATATATTAATCGTGTTTTCATATAAATTAAATTACATAGATAAATACTATACATTATTGAAGATATGGTATAATGGTACGACCCAACTTATTTCATTGGATGGATTATGATTATTTTAATCAATGAATGTATTGAAATTTTGAATTCTAGTTCATCTAATATGGACAATTATTAATAATTAAGATATGATAATTAAATTATATTTTTTCACATGATGAATTCAAAGTACTTATTATGTGATAGAGGTGGACTAGAATAATATAGACCGTAATGCTCTTGTTATGTATCATGTGACAAAATAAGTTAATAATTTGGCTAATTCCTTAAACATTTATGTAAAATGTTTTGGAATGTGGCCTCAATGGTAAATTTATGATATCTCATATTATGCATTACAACATTATTAATTTATTTATTTACGCCCATGTGATTATTAAAATAATTATTATATCCATGGATAAGTATCATGTTTTGTAGCTATTTATAAGGAAATATTTGAGCATTTTTTATTCTTATAAAATTATTTATGCCTTATTTTTTCTTTGATACATTCCACTATATAGATTCCCCATTTGATTATTTGAGCTCAATCATTTCTAATGTTTCCTTTCCAAAGGATACCATGAATTTTAATATGATTTAAATTGATGTATATGGTATAGGGAATAATAATTTTCTCAAAGGAAAAATATATTGTATTTCATATATTCATATAGTATATAATATTAAATCATGTATCTAGTTACCAAGATTATTAAATTATTGAGTCTCCTTAGATAAAATCTCTTGTATATAGTGAAATGGAAATAAACTAACTACCTGCTTTTGGATACTGGGGTTGGTGTTAACACAATTGGTATCCGATAATATATAGATGAAATATTGGGAACTAGATTTATTAAAACATAGATTAGGGATCATAACCCAATGAAATATTTTTAGAATATATCTAATTAAAGGTTAATATATTAAATGTTTTTAGTATGGTAGAGATTATGAGAATTTTATTTAAAATAATTTATATTTAGATACTACCTATAGACTGTGGAATAGACGCACATTGGGGTTACAACATTGAAAGTGAAAAAATTGGTTATAACTCAATCATAACTGGTTCATGATGAGAGGTCTTAAGTGTCCAGAACTGGATGGATTATCCTATAGGATAAGCTAGGATTTATTAAACATTTACTTATAATCCATTTTTATGAATGATAGGATAGAATCTACGGAAACATATGGAATTATATAGTGATATGGGATAAAAATAATGTTTCATGGGTTGAGAATTCTATGGTTTTCCATAAGTTTGAAGGCATAAATACCCCATCTGAGATTTTATGTGATTTTGGTTTAAAATTATTAAGGATATTTTTTTACATTTATTATAATACAACCCTTTAAATTAGTATGAGTTTTAGGGAAAAGTTTATTTGAGTAGAAATTCTTTAATATTTTAGGGGAATACATTTAATGTTATTGATAACTCTTGGGGTTAATATGATATTTGATTTTGAGGTAATTATGGTTAATTGAGGTAAAGAGTTATTAGATTTTAGGAACATATTTTTTAAAATTTAGAAAAACATGGGATTTAAAAGTGGCATAGTGACTAATTAATTTAAGTTATTTTTGAATAAGTACACTATATTGGTAATCTTATATTGTTAACATAAAAATCAATCATGTAATGAAGATTGAGTTAATTTATGAAATTTTATCTGAATTTATTTTGTATTTGGTAATTCAAGTTATTTTGGGAAATGATTAAGATATTTTATGATAATATACAATCATATAATACATGTGTTTTTATGAGAAATTCTGATATCCTTTATTTTTTTAGGTATATATCTTATGGTTGATTTGGAAAAAAATATGTGATAAAATCATTTATATTTTCATTGTTTAAAATTTGGTCAGACATAATTTGGAGGAGTATTACGGTTACCGTTTTATGGAATTGTTTTTGTTGAGAATTGGGTATTATTTTTGAGGATTTAAAGATAAATTTATTATTTCATCATTTGAAGATGTATTCATATTGGATAAATTATGCTGACAATTCTGGTTTTAGTAAATCTCTAGTGACAGTCGGAATGAACTATTATTATTTTATGAATATTATAATAAGTAAAAAGTTAAATTTAGTTCATTAAACAAGAAATGTTTGTCTTGAATATTCATTTAATGGAGTGATATAGTAGATTGAAGTTGAAGCTTATTGAGGAAAACCCATATGATGAAATTGTTGTTATTAAATGTAATGAAATCAAGTAAGTCATATTGTATTCTATGCATTAATGGTAAATGATTTTCTCAACTCAAGTATGAGGAATATAAAAATATCATGTATAATGTCAAATGTATCATTAAACTATCAAGGTATTCTTCATAAACCCAACTGTATTATATTTAAATATTATAATAAATAATATATTTTCAAGTAGTGAAATAGAAACTCGTTATTATAGAACCCCCATCAATTTTTTTTACTCATTCATGGTACACTATTTTTTGTAATTGATAAATAAATTTTCAATAGTAATATTTATATAAGGGGATATAATATAATACCCTTATTTTTATTAACATATATTTCTTTAAATAAATTGTAAGTGTTCGATAGAATACAGGACATAAAACACTGACCTTCAAATAATCCACAATATATTATATATTAGCCGTTAAAATTAATTTTATGCCTAGAATTATACACATTATGACATATATAAATATATACATATAAATATTTTAATAATATGAAATATATTGAATAATTTATAATAAATAAGTACTCAATATCTAGTATATTAGTTTTATTCTTAAAAAATAAAACAAAATAATATATATTTGATTCAAAAATGATTTTTGTTTTACTTTCATAATAAAAATAATAACTTATTTCTTTTTACTTTATTAGATTTTATTTATTAGTTTAATATCAATTGTGACAAAATTACCTTAGAAAAAAACTTTTATATTGTTAGGGAAAAAATAAATTTTTGTTGAATAATGAATTTTTTTTAAAACTCTCAATTCAACTCATTAAATAATGCAATTCAAAGACCCCGTTAGCTTTTTAATATTATACTTAATTAAAATAATCTTAATTTAATTAAAATATATCTTATAATTTAATATGAATCAATACTATATTTTATTTTGATACAAGTTAATTTTCGGGTTTAAAAATAGATATTTCTATAATGTATTTTTCATGGTGTGTTTCTTAATTATTATAAAATTTATTTATGTTAAATAAAGATATTTCATCTTGAAAAATGTGCAAAATATTTAGAATAATGTGGTATTAATTTTTAAAATATTCCCAATTTATTTTTTGTTAATTTTGAACAACATTAGTGGTAAATATTTGTCACCAATATAAGATAAAATTATGTAATTAGGGTAAAAAATAATGTGATAAGAAAAAAAAATACATCTATGACATTATTTATTTCTTTTTAATGAGTTTATTTTTATATCAATCATCAAATATTTGAATATATAAAAACACGTTGATATTTTTGATTGATAATGAACTTAATATTATTTTCAGTAAAGAATAAATAAAAAATATCTCTCTCTTTGTTTTAATATCAATACAGTTTTTTCACGAGTATCAAATGTGTCTATGTCTGTTTATAAATGTTATTTTTAAATAATAATGATATTTTTTTCATTATATTTATTTCAAATTTTTTATTTATGTAATTATTACCATTAATTCTAATGTAATGTAGAAACCATACATGGGCATGTAATGGAAAAAATAAATAATTTATTTTCAAAATATTTGAAGTAATAATATTTTTGGGAAAAATATTATTCAATAAATTTTATATTTAAATATTTAATATTATTTTAATATAACATTTTTATATTATAGTTCTATTTAAATCTTTTTTTCTAAATTCATCTAAGTGAATAGTCATAAAAATTACATTAGTGGTATATTATAGTAAATAATATTTTATAAAGTTAATTAAAATTAATTAAAATTTAATTTTTTTCCAAATTACTGTGATTTAGAATAAAAAATAATCCATTTTATACATATAGCTAACTTTTCCTTTAATGGAAACATTTTTAACCTCCAAATTGTGGAAAACATTAATACCACGAGATTTGTCAAAAAAATTTACGATGGATTTAAACTAAGAGATATGGGCTAAATCAAGGCCTAAAATTTTATAACTTTTATTTTATGAAATTAGTTTGACTTATCATTATCCTATATTATAAATATAAGAATTTTAAGAAACTTTGAAATGAATAATTTTTTATATTAATTTATTACTTTTGTTAATTCCAAAGGAGGCTGTCAACTCACTGATATAAGGGAAGCTGCTATCCTTCCTTATTCCAAAATCTCTAGCAGTCTATCACAACAAATAACTACCCAAATAAAATATTATAATCCTTTCCTATGTCCAAGATCTTATTTTATTTATAAAATATCATTGTTACAAGGCTTAATATGTAATCCAGATGAGGTTTTTCAACGAAGAGGTATAACTATTAACTGAGTACTTTCAATTTTACTTTTTCGTATACATACTCTAAATATGTTGTAATAATTATAAAATAATTAAAAATGTATAATATATATAATTATATTTTATTATTATTATGAGAAAACTACTTTCCACTCCTTCTCCCTCATATATAATGGTGAAAATATCACTCATGAACTCATATGGTTTACCGTCAAAACAAAGTGAAGTAATTTGTTTTACATCACCATATTTCATTGATATTTATAAATATATAAATTATTAATATGTATATATAATGTATAAAATTATTTAAATTATTTAAATATATGATATATTTTTCCTTATAATCCATCTATCTATTATAAAAATGGTAATGTTGTTCCTACAAATATGTGGACTGCCACCTCCCTAAAGCTATACAATATGATTTTTAGGTACCCCTTTCAGGATGAATTTTAATATGATTATAATAAATATATAAGATACCTATATCATTATTAAAATTCTATATATTATTGAAACATGGTCAATATGCAAGTATCAAAATTATATAAGTGATCCATATATAAAAAATGAAACAATTAACACTATGAAATAAATATTTGAAAAAAGTATTATTAAATGGGTGTTGAACAATTGTAAGTATATAATATTTAATATTATATGTAGGTATATGGTTACTAAATATAATTATAATAAATTTAAATTTAGTATACTGGATGTTAAAACCACTAATTAATCTAGTGAAATCGAAGGTATGTGTTTCTCATCTCACTTTTATTTCCATGAGTCTTAGTCCATATTCAAAACATGTTTCATTTTTGTAGTCTATATACCACCCATGAATTTATGTATGTTTATGTTAATTAAAATTATAGTTATTTACAAACATATATAAGTTAATAAAATTCATTATTTTTTTATTCAAATATTACTAATGGTATAAGGGGTTTTTATCTCAATTTAGTTCCACTGGGAAATGTTTCCTCTTGATTGCTTTCAATATTCTAATATGAAGGGAATAATTACAAATGATTATTTAATATTATATTTAAAAAATTTACATTTTTATAAATTTATTAATCATTATAAATTTATTGATGAATTTTCACTTCAATGTTACAATCATTGTAATGGTTTCTCATCCCACTTTTATTAATGTGACACATAAGCTATATTAACCATTTTGTCATATTTTTGGTATTTATATTTTCCATTTGATATGTTATATAATTAATATATATATATATATTAATTTTATATTATATTTTATTTGAAATTATTTATTTCACAGGTTTTATGATTTAGAAGTTACCAAAGTTTTAAGGGATTATTTCAATGTCTCATCTAAATTCGTGATTGTTGATGTCATATGCTTCTATTGAAAAAAATTATATGATCTTTCAATATTAAAAACCCTCAATTTTAATCATTTTTTTATTTTTGGATATTTCATACAGTATATCCATTTTTTTATTTTTTTGGAAAAAAAAATTGCCAAAATAATGTTTTGAAGGAAAATAATTTTTTTCAATTATATTAGGATTATTTTTCTTACATTACTATGTTTTATTTAAAATTTCTCTTAGTATTCTATTTAATATATAAAACTAATTTATTAATACAATTTTAGCTTTAATTAAATTTAATAAATTTTTTTAAAAGGAATATTTTTTTCATTTTCGGATTAGGGGACACTAAACCCATGTTTTTAATTTAATATTTATTTTATTGTACACAGAATGATCAAATTTAACCATAATCATGAGAACTAATTTCATTGAAGATTTTTCTTGATTTTTTTCATGGTTCCTAATAATGGAAAATATTTTGATAATATTTTGAAACCTTGTATATTTTAAATTATTGATTCCAAAATGAAAATATAATCTTTCTCAAGAAATTTATTGGTGATATTTTGAAGTAGTTTTCATCTATATCCATATAATTTCATGAATCTTATAATTTAATGAGGATATAATCTAATGTCACTATCCACCATATTTTTCTAGATGAATTATGATCTTCTATAATGGGGAATGTATAGAAATTCTTTATGTAAATTATTCCCATATGGATAATTATTGATTAATGAATAATGTTTTTGAACATTAATTGTTTATTAATTAGAATATATCATTAGGATTATTATGTGTTTGATAAATAATAAAATATCGTAGTCCCTTGATGCATTCACAATACTCATGAGACAAAACATGTTGCGTATTTTTCCAAGGCCATAACCATTTATGTAAGAGGTATTTTTGGGAGACCTAAATGGTATTTTCAAGATGTCTAATACTATGAATTCCATGATTATAAAATATGCTATTTAAGTACATATTATTATTCGAATATTTATGATATAAAGTGATAAGTTTCAAGATCATTTGTTTATTTATATTTTTCTATTTTATCATCATTTATTTCTTATATATTATCCATGCCATTTTTATTCTATAATAGATTTTTGTATGCATATTCCATTATTGAGCATATAATATCATCCCATTATTATGTTTCATTTCTTATAGATTTCTTGAAGTGTACTATACCTAAAAAAACAAGGATATGTTATAGGGAATAAAAATTGTTCTGAAATAAAATTATATTTTGTATTTTATGTTTTGAAATGTTATATGTGAATCAAGAATATATAAACCATGTCTAAATTTCAATCCCTTCAGATATGATAACTTATATAAAGTTCCATATAATTAATATAAACACTTTAATTAGGGGCCACTAGGGTTGTGTCTATTTCACTACAATTTCCCTGACTCATTATACACAATTCCATTTCTCCATGATATAATAATCTTTTTTCCTTAATTCCCAAAAAAATATTTAATTTTCCATTGGTGAATATTTATAAAAGAGTGAATTTTATATTGATATGTGATATTCCTCGCTTACTGAATAATGTTTTCTTATAAAATTATATTCTGATTCAATGATCAATGCGAGTAATTCATGTGTGGATCCTCCTAGTATAGTGGGGAAAAAATTGTTGTAGATATTGGTCTATTAATCTATTATATTACTTTTTTGTGGATTTGCAAATATTTTTTATTATATCTGTAATTATATTTTTATATATGTTCATGCATACACCAATTACATCATTATATATGTTGAAACATCGTTCGTGGTTCCCTACTATGAATTTAAGCTGAAAACATATGTGGACACTCTGGTGGACATGAATCTTCCCTTCCCACTTTTCGGGTACCTATAATTACTTTAGTGTCTAAGTAGGTTTTTTGACAGTTTATTATGAAATTTTTGGAGTGGGATATGTTCCCAAATTTTAGTTGAAATTATTAGTGATGTGATTAGAGGTCATTTTTGGCACATCACTAATTTCCCAATATTTATGTTTTGTGATATGATCTATTTGTATTAAAAATTATTATATCCTACTGATATATTATTTCAAATTAGTATATTTATATATAAATCCATTGATAAAATTATAGTCTAGTTGTATTCTTAATTATTTTTCTAATACTTAATTGGTGTCATGTTTTCGGTATGGCACATCTAACTTGCATATTGGTTTTCTAATAACCTCATTTATATCCCATCATGAGTATTGTTTTTAAAAAAAAGTGATAATATTTATCCAAAAATTTTATATTGAGATTTTACATTCAAGTCACCATCGCTTAGGGATTTGTTAGTATTCATAGGGGTTTTGGAATCTTAATTTAGATTCTCATTGAGTATCTAGCTTTGGATAATCACATAACTAGACAGTTTTTACCATAAAACGTCTATATTATCTATATAGATTCTAACAAAAAGTATTCATATTGAGATACTCTATCCTATTTATTTTTCCCCAAAACATTAATAAAATTAATAACTATAATCCAAGTTATACATGATCTCTACGAAACATTCAATGCCTACAAAAAACATTACCCACATAAAAAAATTTTAAACTACGAAAACATATCATTTAAGAATAAAATTTACACTACTAAAGTTCATTAAAATCACCAATAACCCAAACAAATTTTTTTACTATAAAATAGAAAATGAGTCAATTAATATTTATATAGAGACAAAAAAAACACTATCATTTATTGAAAGTCACAGAGTCTATTTTAAATATAATAATATATTTAATTTTTTAAAATTGAATAGTATCACAAAATTATATTACCTAAAATAATTAATCAAGTATGTAAGATTAAATGAAAATGAATGGTTGAAAATTTATTCTATCCACTTGTATCAACATATTATATAATAATAAATAATATTCTTTATCCAAATCCCACTCTTTGATATTTAAGAAATAATGAATACCCAAATATATAATTTATGAAGTGTAGGAAAATTTTTAATATGAGTCCCATGATAAAAAAAACTTATTGAGAAATCATATGATGACATACGAGGGTTCAATAATAAATATGATTTTTAGGGTGTATAAAAAATTAATGGTTGGATTCCATATTTTGGTTTTTATTCGAGTTAATGGATAGTGTCCAATATACATGACATACATAACACCAAAATCTATTAGAGAGATTCATTCAAATATAATTTATAATTAATTTAAAAACTAAAATTACCTAAAATTAAATAATTGGCCAGATCAATTTTGATAACCACTCTTGATCTACTTTTATTGAGATGGAGAATGGAAGTGAAGAATACCAAATGTATATCCATATATAGTGATAAAATATCATAACAATTTACTTGAATCTTCTAACACGATAGAGACAAGTGATTCATATCATTCAATATTGATCCCATCAAGATTTTCAATTTTTCTCTCTACTTTTTTTGAGAGGGATGATGAGAGGATTATTGTCTTTAGGATTTAGATAATTATACAAAGGTTGTTTTTGTACAATAAAGGATCAAAATCACTAAAATTATATAAACCTAAATTTATATTCAAGTATACATAATTGATAATTACATAATGGAAATTTATCCAATTATATATTTAATCTAATATCAATGTAAAATTATAATAATAATATAATTACCACGAATATTTTCTTATTTAAATATATTTTCATAAATAAAAATATTAATATTTGTATAATTGTTATAATATTTTTTTATCATTCCCATTGAACCATAAATTATACTAATTTATCCTTCCATGGAATAAAGTGAAAATTGAATAAAAAATATTTATATAAATGAATGTTTTTTATTTAATAAAAATAAATATTTATTCTGAAAACTAGTGAAAAATATTTATTTTAATATTTAAAAAACTAAAAAAATGTATATTAATCTATTAATTAAAGGGATTTTAAATAAATAATTATTTATTACAATTTGATTAATAAAAAAAGATAAAATCCCAGAAAAATATTCAAAACTCGAATATCCCATGATTCAATCTATGTGATCAACTTTACATGAATAATTTTTATTCTAAAATCTAGGGAAAATAATTACTCTTAATAATAAATTAAATAGAATTTAATGACATTCTTGATATTCTTAGTGTGTATACCTCCAAGATTCTTTCTCTATGGAATTATGTGATATTACTTAAAGTACAATCTCAAATTCCAGATACATGTTAAAGAACCTATAAAGAATGAAGCTAATTTTAAAAACAAAAAAACATTCTAATGAATTCCATTTTTTAATATAATCCCCTTGTATTTATATCAAATAAACCACGATGTATACTTGTCTTATAACACTATTTTCATTATATATCTTTCATTGACATTAGTGAATGAACATATACATAAACTACCATGGAAATATATTTATTATAATTATAAATTTCAATCAGATGGAATGAAATATATTTTTCTATTATATAATATAGGAAAAATACTTTCTTTAATTATTAAATTAATTTCATATCACTTATGACGCACCCAATATATGCTACCTCACATCGAACATATGATCTCACAAATTTCCTCCTCACATGAAAGTATTTCATTAATGATATAAAAGAAAAATATTCTCAATTATATGGATCAACAAACAAATTCCAAGGTAGGGATATCCAACTTCAAGTAAAAAATGTGTAATTGATATTTGAAGTTCTATCCTCATGATCTCCCTTATTGGAGATCACCAAGTGAATACATAATGATGACATGCACATAAATGGATATTTAAAACATGAACACTATATTGGAATTTTCTACTATTAAGAACCCCTCACATTATGTCATATAGATATATTACATAGGATTTTCACTCATGAAATTGGTCTTGAAATCCATATACCAAATATTATAATAATTCAATAATATAAAAGAAAGTTTAACTCTTTTTGATTTTATCATAGTGATAAATTAAACGGTTTCAATATATTTTGTCCATGATATTTCTTAAAACCTATTGTGACATGTTTTACCTATAGGTACTGATATAACCATCTATGTGTAGTTTCATCCTGAATATCCATTTAAACCATATTGGATATACATTAACTTGATGGTAAAAAAACGCAAACACGGGTTCGGTGGATGAAATCCATTTTTCAATTCATGTATTCATGGAACTTTTAATATTCTGGGTTGTTCACTATTTCCTTGTAAGACATATTATCATTTATTTCAACGAAATATATTACTACTTTTTTGAATATAATAAAACCATATCTTAATAGTCCCCAAATATCACTATTACTCCTATAAAGTATTATTGACTCTAGAAAAATCTCTCCCACTTGGTATTTTAGTATTTCTTAATTTTACAACTGTCATATATCTTGATCATTAAATTTATTGTTGTCTAACATTATACCACTATATATTTCTTAATATGATCCCTTTCATGAAATTTGGTACATATATCAACTATGTCCCTTTTATATAAGGTATTTTACGGATAATACCAATTAATTTATTTTAGATATAATATAGAGATACAATTTATCAATTGTGATTCTATATTGATAAAATTATTATCATTAGTTAATTCCTCAATCCCCATAGATGAATATGTGACCAAAACATTTCATTTAATACCAAAAGTCATGTAGAATTCTACATTCAAAATTAATTGTCAATAGATTTTGTATACATTCTATGGTTTGAAATGTATATTACTAAAACTATAATAAAATATATGAATGAGACTTCACAAATATCACCACATATAATAAGGTGTGATTCAATATTTTACTAAAAACATTAAACTAAGATGTTTAAGGTTTGGAGAGGTGTAATAATATCTCAATTTTTTTTAATTCATGACCACTTGGTTAAGATACGCCCCATCATGGTTTGTGTAATTTTAATTTATTTTCATACCAATAAAATCTTATATTTTATTCATGAATTTATGAAATTTATTAAATTAGTAAAACTTATACCTCATTATGTATATGTTTTCCCACATACAATTATTTTTAGTAAAATTAAAGTAGTATGAGTATCCACCAATGGATATTACATGAAATGTTCTATAAACATCTTTATGAACATATTTTAAATGCTATGATTATCTCTCCAAAATTACACTAAAAATAAGTTTAGTTATTTCTTTTAATGAAAAATTTGTACATTCAAATAATTATAATTTTTTTTGAACAAAAAACTACATTTCTCAATACCAAGTTTTACTAACATTATAATTTCTCATTGTTTTAGAATACTTTTTCATGAAAACCAATATTTTATGTATATGTTGATAAATTTTTAAATAAGATGATATGTTCTAACTGGTTGATGAATATAATTCCAATCAGATGATGAAAATATTTCAGTGCATCATCAATATGATTATATATTACATTTGGATCCACCTAACTAGCCTCTTAATATAACGACCTGAATAGTTATAAATAAAAATTTCATTATGATTTAATAAAAAGATAAATTATATAATATGGTAATAGAAATAAAATTCCCTCCTTCGGTTTTATTATATCCTATGAGAGTTAAATGACCATTGATAATATATTTTCCAAATACTGATCAAAATACTAATTTAAATAAAGGGTCTTAACAACAACAGTTGACAATGACTAAAAAAGTGATGGGATTAACCAGTAGGATTGTACCCTATAAATCCCATTTATCAGAGCTTTTGAGGGAGATAACATCACTGGGGGTTTCCATTGAAAAATACCTATCTCAAATTGGACAACTTATGAATTATATAAACCATTTACGAGAGATGTTCAAGCTCTTTGAAATCCCAACCCAAACCATATATTCTGAACCACCCCATGAAGGTCTCACAATCACACACCTTACTCTTAAAACATTTTTGGGTGTATGAATGGGATATGTATTCATTACCCATTTATATGATAATGCACATTATCTTTTATTGGTCAAAGGATACATTTTCATCCTATTACTATTTCTTTATTAATGATTTTTATTTTCATACAATAAAATAGTAATAATATTCTTATGTAATAATAAAATTCAATTAAAGAACTTATTTTGATATATTAAATTACTATAGAAATAAATAATATAATAATAAAATATTATTATAAAATAATAATTATTAAATATAAATTACAATTTAATTTTATTTAATTTTTATAATTATACAAAAAAATTTATTGCAGAAAACACCAACATTTATCAATATATATTGACTATAATTTTAAAAGTGAAAATTAAAAAATTATCTTCTTATTAGAATCATTACATCGAAATTATCCAACAGTGAATTTCTCATAATTTTATGAGATAGTAAAATTTTTGTGTAAGTTCCATATAAATATACTTTGTGTCTTGTGACATCATAATGACTGAAAAGTAATGTAATAAGCAATATGAAGGGTATACATGACCAAATCTACGCCTTCCATTTATGATAAGGTGAATTTATGTTTATTTGTGTAATTTTATGAAGCCTTTATAAATCCTCCATAACCATTTATATAGTTTATGGTTTTTAAATAATTTCTTCAACGGTATGACTGACCTGCACATAATAAAGAAATTATTTTGTTATATTCACCCATATTACATATAAATAAATGAAAAAACACCCATTTTGCAAAAACCATTAAAAACCCATGGGAAGGTTTATGGTTTTGGTTATTTTATTATCTAGAGTCCAAAACCTATATAATAACAAAACCTCTCTCTTTTACTATACAAACCCACACAATATCCCATTTATCATATCTCAAACTCCTTGGAGAATGTCCATACTCTACCCCTACTCTCTAGAATCCTCCAACGGTGGCTCCAGTCTTCCAATAATCCCATCCCAAGAATTTAGACCCACACACTCAAGTAAGGGATCTTTTCCTTTTCCATCATTATTCAATTATCTTCATTAACTTATGTACTTTATCTTCATTTACTCATGATGGGATATGTTATTTCATATCCAACGAATTATGCAATTTTTTTTCAAATTATTAAATACCCATTTCACTCTCATGAACTCATTTTTATGAATTTTTAAGTGGCTCTGTTATGCTACTGAAATTTCACCGTGATTTTCTTCATTCAAAAACAATTATTTAGTGAGTACCATACCCATTTCCTATCAATGGTATTCACCTTTAAACATTTAAAACTCTTTGAATTAGGAATTAAATTTAATTATTCAACACCCCTTGATCATGTCATAAATTATGAAGATGAATTTATTCATGTTGTATGATATATGCGGCATATTTAAGCATGAGAATGAAATAAAAGTGAAGGGTGTGACCAAAATTATATAGTGATCCAATGAATTGTGTAATAGAAATGCTCATGATAATTACTACTCTGACAAGGATAGAACTTGATTTCATTATGGGACTATTTCCACCATGATTTCTTTGCATTATATCTTTGACCTATGTTTATGATGCACTATTTTAAGTTGTTTACCAATATCCCATGATATGATTATCATGATATATCATGACTTATTGTCAATGTCCATTTTATTTCCCATTTATATTTCTATTTTATAACATTTTTTATCATATGTCATGTTTATTTATATATTGGAGTTTAAATCTCCCCCTTTCTTATGTATGTCCCTAGGTTATCCCTTGCAGCATTAAGTAACAAGTATTTGTTGATGCATATTAAGGATGTTTTCAATATTGTCGGTATATCCCATGTTCAAGATGTTATTATATTTACATAATTCCCAACTAAACATTACATGTCAGTATTTCTGGTTTCATTATGTGTCATTTTATGTAATAAATCATTAAATAATGTGTAATAAAGGGTACTGTTGTTATACTTTATATTAATGAAAAAATTTACTTATTTATAGAATTAGAATTAGAAAAATCTAACGAAAACCTTAAAAAGAGAAATAACTATAAGAAAACAATCTGAAAATTTATTAAGTATAAGGTAAGTGTTTTATCAAGAAAATAAATTCCTTTCTAGATAATACAAGTGGATGTTGTTCTAGATCATATATACCTAGGGGTAACAACTCCGACAAGATGTGTTAGGCTTTACTTGGTGTAACATGTTACATGAAAACAAGCCATAATTCCCACCTTGTTGTACACACTTAAGGGATATGATCTATTAAATTTATAATCTCATTAAAAATCATTCTTAATGGAAAAAATAATGATCATTAGAATATATGTTAGGACTTAGATCATTGATAATATAGAATGAATCCTAGAAATTCCAAAATTAAAAATAAAATATGTTATTTATAATTTATCCTGTTAATTTCATTAGAATATCATTTATGTATTTTATAGTTTAAAAATATTGAAATATAATTTTACTTTTATTCTAGAGAAGAATATGAAATAGAAGGAATCAGGTAAAGAATCAATGTGGCCGTCAATGAAAAAACTGCCCCAATAAGATGCCCAACCTAATGGGAGTATGACTCAAAAACAATATTATGATACTCTCTTAGATTAATGAGGGTTTGAATCATAAATTTGGTCAATAGGATCCCACAAAACCCCATATAAAAGAAGAAGCTTCAATTGAAAGATTTATGTGACAAAGAACTTTGAATATCAATAGATCATTATATCCCTTAATCATGGAATATTGGACCAACTCCCATGAAAAGATATTCTCCATCCATCAATTTTATAAACAATAAAATATTCTACAATCTATTTAGTATATTGAGGGATAAGCTGATCAGTGGTGGAAACTGATAAAAAATAATAAGCCTAAGTAAGAGATTAATGTGATTGGTTGGAAGGAAATATAGAAAATGTTTTTCAATAAATATTTTCCTTGAACTTTCTATATTTAAATGGAATTGTATTTAATTATGATCAAGAAAAAATAAGACAAAATATCAGGGTGTACAGGGAAAACATCAAAAGTATAAGAATATAAACCAAAATTTTTGACATTACCCTAGAGTAAAAAAGTTGACCTCATCTTTGTAGGGATAAAATATAGTCTATTAATGGCCTTGGAGATCCATGACATTGATAGATATTATGACATTGTCCTATATTCCATCAAAAAAAAATATTGAATATTGTATCTCAAGGGTATCATAAGGACAAGAAAAAAAGTGGTGTTTATGTTTTTAGATCCAGTGGAGAAATATAAAAGTTCCATGAAATTTAAAAATCCCACATGTCAAATGTGTGGAATGAATAACCCTATAAATTGCCTATAGGGGTGAGTAAATGCTTAAGGTTATTTATGGAATGTCTTTTAGATAGATATTAACAATGGGGGAACCCACTAATGCGATGGATGAAAGGAATGATCCAATCAACCATAAATATTTTTTTACTTCTTTAACTGTAAGGAACCATGGAATTTTTTAATCCAATTTCCTATGTTATGAGCTTTCCTAGGGATGAAACAACCTAAAGGGAAACAATGGAGAGATTTTACTATTATAACCATTGTGGTAGACTCCAACAACATTGGGGTAACATGTATTCTAGTTTTCATTCCATAAATTTCTTCATGTTTTTTTATCTATGCAGTTATTCATATCATGAATGTTTAGTTTAACTATTAGACACCAACACAAATTATGGGTGTAGAGTTGTCCATGAAAATTGAAATCGGGAAAATTATTGTATCCCAACTATATAACTTCTATCCAATCTAAATTTGTGGTATTAACATCCTATCAACAATTTCATATTTCATTTGGTATGATTTAATGTAATTTTATGTATATATTGGATTTACCTATATAGGAGAAAAAATAAATTTTTTTGAGTATGATATCACTATACTTATTGAGAATTTATCATATATTCAATACAAGTGAAAGGTGGAGGATGAATCTTATTTATAACCAACATATGAATTTCAAATATTAATACCCTATGATCAAGTATATCAATCTATAATGATTTATTCTATTAAAATAACCATTCTCAAAGACATGCCTATTGTGAAGGAATACATTAACATGTCTCCCAAGGATTTTTTGGTATTCCTCCTAGAAAAGAGGATTAATTCTTAATCGATCTTATATCTTGGGAATTTATATTTTCTATGACTCTTTATAGAATGGTTTTTGTGGAATATTAGGATATAAATAAACAACTAAATGAGAATATAGATAAACGGTTCATATAACCAAATGATTCACTATGGGGTGCACGAGTCCCCTTCATCAAGAAGAAGGATGAGTCAATGTACGATTACATTAATTATCATGTGAACAACTAGATCATGATAATGAACAACAATCCTCTTCCATAGATAGATGACTTGTCTAATAAGATACACGGAGAAAAATACTTCTCCATGTACTATATGCACTTAGTATGTTAACAAGTAAGGGTGATGAAGGAGGATATCCTCAAGACTACCTTCCATACTAGTTAGAAGTACTATGAGTTCATAGTAATGTCATTTAGACTCACTAATTATCCATAAATATTCATGGACTTGATGAATATAGTATTTAAATATAACCTCATCATTTTTTTTGTAGTATTTTTAGATAAAATTTATATATTCTTTAAAACCAAGGAGCGGCATGGTGAGCATCTGGGCACAGTGCTAAAGACTTTGTGAAAGTAGAAGTTTTATGTAATGTATAACCAATTTGAGATCTGGATAAAGGATGTCTTATCCATGGGGAAAATAATCATAAGAAATGGAATATTTTTGGACCATTCAAAAATAGAAACAATTAAATAATAGAAATGTGTAACGTCCTTGAGAAATATCCATAGTTTCCTTCAGTGATATTGGTATTATAATAGATTTTTGAGTAATTTATCATTATTTTATAACCTTATGACCATGAAAACCAAAAAGGAGGTCAAGTTTTCATGGAATTATAAATTTGAAGAGAGATTCAAAGAACTAAATATGTGGCCAATCATTTCCCCTACTCTCAAATGACCACAAGCAGAAAACATTACGGGGTATTTAATGATGATTATAATAAGGGATTGGTCTATGTGTTAATTAAAAATGAAAAATTCATAACTTATGGTTTAATGAAGTTGAAATTTCTTGAGTAGAACTACCCAATGAATGATATGGAGTTGGATGCAATGATATTTTTTCAAAAAATATGGTACCATTATCTATTTTTTTGGAGATGTTTGAAAAATATATGTATAAAAAAAGACTCAAGTATATATTCCCAAAAAATGAGATGAATATGCACCAAGAAAAATAATTAGATATGATCAAGGACCATGACTACTCAACTCACTACCATCATAGAAAAGATAATAATGTTGTAGGAACACTATGTTGAAAAGGATCTTGTAATTCTATCATTGACAATAATTTAGAGGGATCCAATCTTCTTCGATATCGAATTGATGGACATGAGAATCATAAAAGTAGGAAAATCATCAATACATTCAGAAATACTTTCTCAATCATCACTTATATATATGATAAAATATTTTCAATAGGATGATGTGTGACTTAATAAGAATGTGGAATCAATAAGAAAAAATAAATCCCAAGGGTTCAATGTTAATGAAAAAGGAGTTTTGAAATTAGGGTAATGATTATCTATACCATAAAATCTGGATGTAAAGAATTAACTATTAGAATATTCACATAGTTTGACATTCTCTATTAATCCAAGAATCACAATGAGTTATAGAGATCTCAAATAGCCCTATTGGTGGGAAAATATGAATAAAAAGAATATTAAATATACATCAAATTTCTTATTTTGTCAGTATGTGAAGGGTGAACAGGAAAAGTCTAAGGTGATGATTAAACCATTACCAATAACAACATGGAAATGGAAAAATATGACCATGAGATTTTCCACCAGAAATCCAAATACATGTATCATAAATAATGTCTTATGAGATATTAGGGATCATCTTATAAATATTTATTTTTTTATCAGAATTCAATAAGAATTATCATTAGACCAACTTGCACAAATAAACATCAATTAAGTGGTGAGGATGTTTGGAGTGAAACTATTGATTGTATCCAATATAGATCTTAGATTTATCCCTATGTTCTAGAAAAGTCTCAAAAATCCTTTAAACAGTAAGATAAAATTCATATGGCCTATCATCCAAAAATTGATTCCTAGTCTACGTGAACTATTTCTACATTGGAAGACATGTTGAAAGAATATTCAATGAAAATAAATCAATGATTGGACGCACATTTAACTATTATGTATTTCTCCTAAAATAAATATTTCCAATATATAATCCAAATGGATCCCTATGAAGACCATTGTGTTAAAAGGTGAAAACACCAGCATGCTAGGAAGATGTTGGCGAATGAAAACTACTAGGTCATAATATAGTTGATTAAATGGTGGAAATGGATAAGACCATTCACTAGAACATCAGGGATTCTAAGAATCGACGTAAATGATTTTTTTACACTCGTCAATAGGATCTAGAGTATGATGATGGAGATATGGTATTCCTCCATTTATCTCCATGAAATAATGTTATGAGATTTGCGAAAAGGGAAATCTTAGTACAAGATACACTGACCCCTTTTAGATCCTTGAACACATTAGAGTGGTGGCCTACTGACTTGTACTACCAACTAACATATCTCATGTACATGATGTATTCCATGGATCCCTATACTGAAAGTATATACCATACCCCTAACATGTAATAAATCTATAGGTGTTACCTTTGGAAAATGAACATTCATATAAGGGACATCGAATAAACATAATAGATTGTAGAGACACTGTTCTACAAAATAAGACAATCCACAAAGTGAAATAGATACAAAGAAAAAAAAATTGATTAAGAAATGTTTAAACTGGAGGAAATGATGGTTCCTAGTTACCCTCAGTAGTTTCAGTGTGGAAAAAATTTAGATGATGAAATTTTTTAAGGGGGATTATTTTAACCACCCGAATGGTTATAATATGAAATTTCACTTGGTATTTAATTAAATGTATAATTATGTAATTTGGTTATAGAAAACCCATGAAAATATTTTGTTTTATTATATCATATATTATTAAAATGACATTGACAATAAAACAGTTGAACATTGATCACTTTAATAGTATAAATATAGGTTTTTAACAAATCTAATTGACACTGATAAAGTAATTAATGACCTCAAACTGTATGATTGTACCCTATAAAGACCATTTATTGAAGCTTCTATGGGTGGAATGATCACCAGTATTTTCCCTTGACCAAGTCCATGTTGATATCCCACAAATTAAAAATGGTAGCAATCATTTATGGGAGAAGATAAAGCTCATTGAGATTAAGACCCAAACCATAGACGTCAAACCACACTAGGAAAGTCTCACCATCTTAAACTTTACTCTTAGGGAATAAATGAGTGTATTAAGGGGATAAGTATCAATACCCAAGAAATATAAGTATGTACAATATTTTCTATATAATAATTGATATATTTTCATTCAATAATTATTACATTATAAATGATTTTTATTTTGATATAATAAAACCCAAATAGTATTTTTTTGGGTAATATTAAAATTCAATCAAGGAAAAAATTTTAATGACTTCATAACCTTTTAAATTAAATAATATTTTAATAAAATATTATTATTAAATAATTTTTGTTAAATATTAATGATCAAAAAAAATTATGTAATATTTATAAGTGTTCAAACACTATTAATCACAAAAGACCAAACATTTCTCAATAAATAAAAATTCCTATTTAGAAAGTAAAAATGAACATATTTATATAATTATTTATACAAAATGAATATAATATTTTTAATTATAATGTCAAAATTATTAAATGATGAATTTTTCATCATTTCATGAGATAGTCGAATTTTTAGGTAAAAATAAAATACCAAATAAATACACTGTGTGTATTTATGACCTCATAATGAACCAAAAGGGATGTAATAATTACTATAAAGGGTATCGAAGAAAAAATATATTTTTCCTCCGTAAAATAATTTTAATTTATGTTAATTTGTTTAAATTTATAAAATTTTTATGAATTCTTCAAAACCATTAATATATTTTTTGTTTTGAAAATCATTTATTTAATGGTATGACACACCTTCACATAATAATGTCAATTACATTATTATCTTAGGCCCTAGGAGTTATAAAATACTGAAAGCCAATTTCATTTGGAAGATATAATGGGAAAAACAATTGGGTGGTTTGTATATTCTGTTGTTTTATTATGTAGAGTCCAAAACCTAAATAATAATGAAATCCCCCTAATTTCCTATATAAAAGCACCACATATCCCATTTATATCAAATAAAACATCTTAGATAACATCCATAATCTGACTTCCACTCAATAGATTCTTATCAAGGTGCCCCATGCTCTAAAAATGACCCTACCAAGTATTTGGAGTCAAACACACAAGTAAGGGATCTTTTCTATTCTCCTCTTTATTCACGTATTTTCATTATCTTATATCCTTTAGCATGATTTCCTACAAATGGTATATATTATTTCATATACGCCTTACTATTTAATTGATTATAAAAGGATGGCATACCCCTTATATCTCAACAACTAATTTTTATGAATTTTTAATCGATGCATTTATGGTAACAAAATTTCACCATGATTTTTCCATCCCAAAACAATTGTGGAGTGAATACCATACCCATTTACAATCAAGGGTATTCACATTAATATAGTTAAAACTCGTTTATTTTGAACCTACATTTATTTATTTAACACTCCTTGATCATTGAATAAATTATGAATATGAAATAATTCATGTTGTATGATCTATGTGTCACACTTAAGCCTGACAATGAAATGAATTTGATAGGTGTTACCATAATTATATAGTGCTCTAATGTATTGGATAGTTTTTTTTTCTGAGATCCCATGTTGGGATAGTTATTAAACCTGATTCTTTTGTGGAAATTTTTAAACTATTATGTATTAGCACTTTATCCTTGACATCTGTTAATGATGTAGTGCTTTATGTTGTTGACTAATTTTACATGTTTTGATTAAAATGCTACATCGTAACATAGTGTTCATGTTTCTTTTATTACCGATTGATACACCTATCGTACACCCTATTATACCTTATGTCATGCAGAATCCCATACAGGGATTTATAGATCACCCCATTCTAATGTCGGTCCCTAGGTTATCCCATGCTATTTTAAAATCCATGGAATATTATAAGTATGTTAAAGAAGTTTTCAATAATGTTTCCATATTCCTTGTTCAGGATGTTATGCTATATACCTATTCCCCAAAAGAAAAAGGCATCTATTTACCTTTTGACATAATATGTTTACTTTTATGTAATAAATCCTAAATTAATGTGTAATAAAGAGCAGTGTTGTTATACTTAATAAGTCTTAATAGGAACTAGGGACCCAAATAAATAAATGTACTTTTATGTTCATACAATTATGTGGAAGAACTTATATAATTATTAGAAGATAGAATTCTTCAAGAGATTATCTTTCTTCAGGATGAATCACGTGGATAATACAGTAGTTAACTTTATTTATTTTTTTCATCAACAAATAATAGAATATTTTTTGTACTTTTTATTAATAGAAACACATAAATATTTTAATATATTATTAGTTATAAATAACTCAATAGGTTCTATTTATTTATCCATAAAAAACATATATCTAAAACAAAATAACTATATATTTTAATAAAAATAATCAAATTTGTATTAATGATAAAACTGAGAAATTTAATTAGTGAGAATGATTATGAGTAATCACTTTATAATATATTTATGTAAATAAAATAAGGGATGATATTAATATGAATGAAATACAATTATTATAGTAAAAAGAACCCAGAAAATCATTTCAACCTTAATAATATATATTTTTTTAAAATTTATATTTTCTTTTAAGAAACTATGTATATTTTGATTTTGTAATAACAAATTATATATATAATATGAATAATATATTTCCAATAAATTCGTTATTAATTTTTTATAAATAAAAATATATAGTAGTAAATATTTTAATAATATATTTTCCTATATAAATAGTTTTCCTCTTAATTATGGGATTTTATTAAAATTAAATAGGATAAAATTTTAATAATTTTATTTGAGAAAATAAAATTTTATTTGGAATACTCATAATAATATATTCTTAATAGGATTTTTTTTCGTATTCTAAGAAGAATGATTTCCATGTGAAGTGTGCAATAAATTATTTTTACGAATAAAAAGTTCTTTATAAAATTATTGTTATATATGTATCAATAGGAAATTCATAAAACATTTTTAAAATTATAAATATGGATTTTATATTTGAATTTTATTTTTTACTTTTTTAATTTACAAAACAATATTTTAATTTTTAGAATGTAAGTACTATTTTCTCAGAAATTGTTTTTAATACCAGATAATAATTTCATTAAAAATAAATTATTATCACTATTATAAATTGAATAAAATTAAATTTATTTGAAATTTATAATTCATACGTCCAATTTATATAATGAGGAATTATTTTTTTATCCATAATGATTATGTTACCGTAGTTAAAAACTAGTTACTATAGTAAATGGTGAAATGGTAAAAATAATAATTCATGATGTAAAAGAAATGATACATGATAATAAATGTCTATAATTCATTTTCTAAAGTTTTTATAAACATTATATCTTTCAAAATCTATTATTTATTAATTTTTGATCCACATGAAAAGTTTATCATGTTTTCCATTTATATTAAGTTGAAATATTTAACTAAATTCCATTTCAATTACTTATAATAGGGGAAGCTCATCGACCCTTCATTACAACTCCAAAAATTAGGTTTCCTTGAGAAAACATTCATTTTTTCCTTATCCAATATTATTATTCCATTTTCATGAAAATATTTTCACAATATATTATCCTATGACATCTATTTCCAATGGATCTTCTAAGAAAATATCAAAGTACTCAATGTGAGTAATCATTATTTCTATAACTGCATTATTTTATAAATTTCATTTAAAATTATAATTATTAATTTAATTTGTAATGTAATAATAATAGGATATATAATTAATGTCATTATAATATATGAATAATCATTAATCAAATTTTACATTTCCTATTAATTAAAATAATAACATAATTCATGCATTTTGCGGACTACTGCCTATAAAATGCACTATTCATCAGTTCCCTTTAGCAAAATACAAGGAATGAATAAATTAATATTTTAATAAATAATTATTATATTTTTATAATTTTTATGATTATTAAAC
Organism: Viscum album; assembly: GCA_963277665.1. Taxonomy (NCBI): domain Eukaryota; kingdom Viridiplantae; phylum Streptophyta; class Magnoliopsida; order Santalales; family Viscaceae; genus Viscum; species Viscum album. The sequence continues at coordinate 2,089,026,163 of OY728132.1, forward strand.
CATAATCCATATGCATCATTTCTCCCATTCTTTGGAAAATGAAATCATCATCCATGCAAACATGTGGACTACTGCCTCGATATAACGATTAATTTTCATTTTACTTTTCCGTAATATATTAAATTAACAGTAATGATGATGATATTAAAGGATAAATATTATATTAATGATATAATTATGGTTCTAGTATGAAAAATTATACAACCTATTAGATATTTGATCAATAAAGGATTATAATTAATTCCATTTGTATAAAATGAGTGAATAGGGAGGAAATTGATATCTTCATTCTAGGTAATTAACATATATATTATATTTTATTCTTAATTATTTTAAATTATTATTTATTATTGTAATAAAAACTAAATAATAATAACATTATTCTATTATAATGATATTAGAATTGAACCATCTAATAACAATTCATTAATCATGGTGGGTTCATGTTTAGGTTTCTTTAACCACCTAATAGATAAATAATATTAATTTATATCATTGATATCTATTAGAACATATTTTATTTTTAATATTATATAAGTATATAAATAATTTCAGGGGTTTATTTAATGGTTATTTCAGGATTTAACTCATTAATAAAGATAATGCATTTTCTTTGTTTAGAATCCTTGAAAAATTATGATATTAGATTTCATCTTCACTGTTATAAATGAAAAGTACCATGAAATAAGATTTAATATTTTAAAAAAATAATGGAAAATATATTAAAATACTTTATATTTTCTAATAATTGTTTAATTTTCTAAAATAAAAACTAGATACACAAATAATACGAAACTAGCCCAATGAGGTAATAATTGCTTACAACTAATGTTGAACGTAGGTAAATGATAACTAATATTTATTTATGTTGAATGATTCTTAATAATTAACATAAATGAATATATTTATTAATCTTGTTCTTGGATATTTATTTAATTAACTTAATATAATTTTTCATGAAATATAGTGAATGTGGAGAACGAATGAGGATTGAGGCAAGGGGTTTTGAATCAAATTCTATTCATTGAGAAATGGTTTTTATTTAGGAAATATTTTCATTTATTTGGAGTTTTTACTACCTATTTTATAAATAATATCATGATTTATAATTTAATCATTTTATTTTATGTTCAATTATAAGGCCTCAATTTCAACGGGTATTGATTAAAATGTTTCTCAAAATGATAATGTTCTCTTTTTCCCAATTGTGATTCCTTGCAACATGTTACAGATTATACACCATTTTTAATTTGTTAAATTTGTTATTAATTTTATATCCCATAAATTCCATATAAATCAATTCATTGTAATCCATTCAATAAAAATATTTAAATTGTGTTATTTTTTGGAAAATTATTTTGAATCAAGTGTTACCCTATTTATATGAGTTTTTAGTAAGAATGTTTTTCATCCATTCAATTATGATCATTCGCATGAAAATATTTCATGTAATTTGGAATAATTGTTACATTTTATTTTATTATGTCGTGTAATATCATATATTACACTTTTTCACAGATATCCATTTGAAAATGTTTCATTCTTAATGTAGTATGTTTCCCATAAAAGATATTGATAACTCAAATCTCTTTTTTAATATTTTTAATGATTCACCTTGAAGAATAAATTTTCATTCCTGGGTTATCCCGCAATAATATTTAATAATATGTAATTTTATAATTATATTTGTTAAAATTAATTTTTAATAAAAATTAATTATTTTGTATCCTTCCTTCAATGCATGTTTTAAAAAATTATATTTTCAAAATAAGAAAAAGTGGTTTCCCTTGAAATTTCATATGTTCTAACATGTTATCTAATTTTATCCCATGTAAATGTGATTTTATTTAAAGTCCTTATTTATAATTATTATTTAAAAAAACTAATGGTTTTCAAATAACTAGTACTCACCCGTGCATTTGCACGGTGAGAAAACATAATTCTTAGTTCATGCGTTCTCATGAGGATATGGTTCACTACTTTTATAGAGGAAATAAAATATTTTTGAAAAATAAAAAAAACTGGAAAAATTGTTAACAGTACAATGGCTGGTAATTAGTAACCTAAATTTAGTGGAAATAATTCATTAAAAGGAACAACAGTTTCATAAAAAATGTGAATAAAACATGTTAAGAATATCTACATAATCTATTAACAGTATAGACTATAGAGGAAAGGAAAATTAAGAAACAATGTTGAAAATAACTGAATAATGATTGATTATCACTTACCATGAAATTAAATCATTCTTTTGGTTTCATAAAGAAGAAAACCCAGCTGCTGGTGGGTTATAACCAATGCATAATAAGCACCATCCCAATGCAGTATGAAATAAAGTTTCAGTACAATATTGATATGAAAATATAAGTTGATGTCACTTCCACTCCTGGTTTTCAATCCTTCTGTAAACCTGTGCCAGAGCTCCTGCCAAACTGCAGTCCCATGGTGTTGTGTCCTGGAGCCGCTTGACCCATGCGGGGAGCTGAAATTTCCAACAATGAAATTAAAATTAAAACATAATCAGTTGGTTTGGGTACCTGTATGTCATGCTGATGAGATGAATCCATACCAGAAGGCGACCAGGAACCGGTACTCATGGCTTCGGGGGCCTAAGAATTGGGTGCAATACCCTGTGGAGACCCTAAAATTCCTGCTCATAAAAACCCCATAGAAAGATGAATGGACTATTATCAAGTACTTATCACTGAAATGTAGCAATGTACCATAATAGGTGGAGATGTCGGCCGAAGTGTTTTAGGACTAACCCCTTAAAGTACAAGGGATTAAATGAGAATACTTTCCCCTAGTTAAAACAAATAGAACTGAGTACAAGAAAGAAAGCGACCCAAGAGAGTGCAATATCATCAAATAACATAGTAGAAATCATTTTACAACCAAACATAGGTCATAACATACATATAAAAAGAATGAATTAAAAGTTTCACTGAAAGATCACATAAAGATTTAAAAGGGAACACACACCACTGGAATTTTCTTCATCTTCTCAATGAATTCCTTCTGCATTTGTAAATCTTTCTTCTAATTTTAAAATTCATCAATAGATATATTTCCATTCAAGCTAGCAGCTGAATATGGCCCTTCTATAGTATATTTTCTAGGAACTTCATGAGATATGGTAATACTATCTCCCATATTTTCATATGTGGTGAAAATTGAAGATACCTTGGTAGGAAGAGGGTGAGTATGGGACAAGGTGGTATTTGAATCATCCCTTGATAAAAAAATTGTTGGTTCCAGAGCACCCCCTTCATACAGAAATAGTAAAATATATAAATCAGCAAAAAATAAAAATTCATGAATCTACACATTCCATCAATTGTGGAATTTCCACATTTCAGTATACCATTTTCATAGAGAAGGATGAGTAGGATGGAGTAAATGTTCATTGCTTATCTATTCTTCCAAAGAATGTCAACTAAACCTGCAGGGTGAAAATCACTGCATCATTATGATTATATACGGATGAGAAATTTATGAATCTGAATATAACAGTACACAATTAAGAGAATATTTCAGTGAGATGTCATGCTACATAAAGATGAACACTCTCACATACCATTTAAGAGAGACTTCTTTATTTCCATGCAGATACACCAACAACCGACCATTAAAATGAACGCTCTCATATACCTTTCAATGTTATTACTGTTGGACCCTTAAAATCAATAGTTAAAACACTAGGGTCCCTGCTTCTTCTAATATGGGAGACCTATGAACCCACCAAAGCAATTCCAAATCCCCTGTGACATTTATAATTCAACAAGGAAGTGTGCAAATGACTCCTGATGACCACTTTTTCACTTATTCCATCTGGAATAGCTGCAGAATTTTCTCAGACATCATCACAATAGAAGTTAGAATAAATTATAATTGAAAATAAATAAATTTTTTTTATCATTATGGAAAAATAAAAAACATAAAGTATCATACATTTAAAATAATAACAATTAACAAAAACAATGAAACATGCAGTTTTAAATTTCCAAAAAAACAGAATAGATCTTGTTTGGAATAAAGGAAACAGAACAGAAAGTTTACATTACCAAAAAAAGGGAGAAAACTGTAAAAGAAACTAATTTTTTTTAAGAGAAGATGGTGTGCCACTTGGAGCCAGACCCCATTAATCATTTCTCGTTTGTTATCAACTGCCAGTAGAGTATTGCTTCGTTACTACAGTGGACCTACACTTCTTGATGTTAGATGACAGTAAAATCATTCCCTACAACAGTTAAAATAACAAACGAACTGATCGAGTGGGATCAGGAAAATTAATAATGTTTTTGTGCATGGCACATTTGACTCATGAAGTTACCTTTTCCACAGTTTTTATATACCTTGCATCAGATTTCAGCATCAGTTTCTCTACCAATTTCACGTCATCAGAAATTGATATAGAGAAGTAAAAAATTGCATGAGCCACCGGTCAAATAAAAAACATATTCCACTACTCTAAAAAACAATGAGATACTGAAATAATCACCCCCACACCAAAGTAAAGATAAACTCTCTTTGAACATGATCAGTTCACAAGAAACATGTTTGATTACAATACAAATTTTATAATTTCATCCATATTCAAGATATTGCAAAATGTTAAACATATATTTTATATAATACTATAATTTCATATTAGAGAACACTGTATAAATCAATGGTTAATCATGGATAGAAGATTATAAAATAAGAATTTATCAGTCAATAAAACCAGAGCTAATTAATCCCAAAATCTGAAACAATCTGAAATGCTTTTTTGTGTCCATCCTTTTTCCATATTTGGAAGTTAAAATAAAGATAGGTCCTTACTGATGGTTTTAAGTGAAGAAAGATTCAATTAATTTATAATTGAAAAAAAAATCAAGCATTCAGAGATGCATGCTCACAGTTCAAGAGGAAAGTTGTCCTTTCAGAGCTCTAAATAATACTGAAGGCAACCTTAGCCAGTCTTGTTCATTCGTCAGCTTGTTCTTATCCGAGAACATCCTTATGTCAGCGTCCTGGAAACCTAAAACTTCATGATTACAGGAAGGTCCTTGATCATGGGATTCACTGAGAAAAAGATCCAATTAATTCACAATTGAAAGTAAAAAATTAAGCATTCAGAGATGCATGCTCACAGTTCAAGAGGAAAGTTGTCCTTGCTAGAGAACACAAGACTCAATAAGTTTATAGGCGGTTATACTGCTATTTCTATCATAAAGAAAGATCAAATAATATATGATGGAAATGAATGTGGGAAAAAAGAAAAGTTAAAAGCTACAGTTACAGGCAAAATGTTACAGAAATTCAACATATTTTAAGAAAACTTAATCTTGCATTGCATCTAATGATACCCAATTGTATTTTCAACAGTCTCTGAAATTAAGAGGAAATAATAATTTTCTTCTTTTCCACCTACACCTACATAAATAACCATCAATGAGAGTATATATATCGATCATTAAACACAAGTCTTAGAAATGAGGCTCATAGAATCTGTTGAAAACATTTCACTGCATAGAAATGGTGCAACCAAAACCATCTTGGAAATAATGATGATACACATGGCAGTACATGTATCCCAGAATCAATACATAAAAAAATTTAAGATCCCTAGATGAAATTGGAAAAAGAATTTTCTACATGTAAAGAATATCTCATCAAATGTTATAGATTGAAAATTCAAAGGATGAAAAACATAATATCTCTAGGGATTCTCATAACAGTCCATTGTTAGCCGCACACAAGAAATATGAACAGAAAGAAAATAACTATTGATGATAACAATAACTGTCAAAAGAATAAGCAAAATCTATCACAAAGATCAAGCTAATGCAAAGGGTTATTTACAAAAGACCCAGAAAAATTAATGGAAAGAGACAAATATTCTATATAATGGGTATAGATAATGGATGTACTGGATATGATATATAAAAATGTGTGAAATATTATTGGTAGAAGTAAATAATAAAGTAAATCATTATTGAATTCTAAAAAAGAATAAGATAATAAAACAGAACAAAATGATCCACCGATACCTGAAAATGAAAACTCATTTCTGCTCACATTCTTCAATATGTCTTCCAAATTGATGGGAAACAGAACAAAATGAACTGTTTTGAGAATTCTGGATGATTATTCTTAATATCACTGGATGATGGAAGGTAAAGGTAGACCGACTTAACAAAACTGAAATTAATCAGTGATTCCGAAGACAAGGTATGATTAAAATAGTTTAAACTACAGAAAAACCTGTGTTGAACACAACCAAAACACAACATGGTTGGTTCTTATGAACATACATGTCCCTGGGAGACACGATATACCCACGAAAATAAGTACAAATGCCCAGATTTGAATAATTGGGATATCCTACCTCTGATACTGAATCCTAACAAATAGGGAATTAGAGTCAGCCAGAGGTTTGACATGGATCCGTAGGACTACTGGAGATAGGTCCATTCCATTTTTTCCTACTACAAACCTAAAACCACAGTCCAAGAATGTGTCAAAAACATGTTGATTTTCAATGAACAGATGACCAATGTTAAAAATTTTAGATGAATATCATATCATTGCCAACAATTTAGTGAAACATAAAAGTGATTGTCTTGGATTTTCATGTTTGATTCAGTCACATCCATGCACAGTTAACCATAAAGTCTCTATGTAATTAACATATCTCCATACATGAACTATTATTCAATAGTTATAATTGAAATTTTATTTGGAAACAAATTAATCAAAATAGAAAACATGATTGGTATATGAACTAAACAGACTGCAACAAAACACATGTTCTGTTATCTATATATAAGAACTTCATTAATATGAAAATATGTAACATTGCAACTGTTTATAAAAAATAGAAATATATTTTCAATAGAAAAGGAAAACCAAAAATAGAAAGAATCTTTTATTATAATTAAAACTTCAAAAATAATAACTCACACTTAATCAAAACAGAATTAATAATGTCTGGAATTACCTTTTTGGTGGTGTTAAATATTTTGGTAACAGCCTATGGTTATGTCAGGAAAGGAATAGTTTACAGATATCCAGGTGGCTAAGACTTCATATACTGCAATTGAGTATTCATCTTAATGAACTGCAAGTTAGAGAATGAGGAAAATGCACATAACGACATACCAATTATAGAATGAATAGTGATTTGGAAAAAAATATCAAATTCCCAAACACTACCCACCAAGAAGATGTAATAATACCCTACTATTTTCCCCAGATTACAGCCCAAAATAAAGAAAACATAATTACATATGAAGCTGGTTTCTTTGTTTCATTTACTAACCCGGAAAGGAAGTCGTTTTTGTTTTGAGTCTCCCGTACAAGTAATATTTTAATGGTTTCATAGGAGACCATCATACATTACTGTTTAAAATCTTCCATCTAAGGAATATGTTCGTGAACAGCAAGGAAGCAGAAAAAAATACTCTTGAAGATATGGCATTACAGAATTACAGAATTAATTAATTTGAAAAAAATAGGCAATCCACAAACTATATATGCAACATCTAACTCAGTAAGTGAACTCTCGATTTTCATATAACATTCAGATAACATACCAATCTGTTGAAGAGTGATGTTATCCTTTCTGAGCTCCAAATAAAACTGAAGGCAACATTTTCCAGTGTTGTTCTTTATTGAGCTCGATCTTATCCGAGAACATATCTATGTTAGCATCCTAGTAACCTATACCTGCATGGAAAAAATGTGGGAAATTTATAATTCATTCAGTTCGTATGCTTTTAGTGCATAAATAAAACACGGTGTAGTCAATAGGGAAAACAAATTACATGCATTAATATGATCACATGAGCACGCATATAAATTATTCAAACCCAGAAACGAAAAGATGATAATAGTCACTAGTACACAAGTGATTGAAATGAAACATACCTAAAATGGGTGTATGGAGTTATAAGTAACCAGGACAACCAATGCTTAATGAAGAAGATTGCAATGAAACATACCTGAACCAAAAAATAACATAACACAGATTATAAACATAGATTCTTACAACCCAAATTGGTTTCATAACTATGAAAATATGAATCTAACTATGTGAATATGAATCAGAAAATTAGACAGTTAGACATACCAGATTTTTCTCGCAGAATCAAGCATGGATATCGTGAAGCAGTGACGTGGGATTGGGTTTTAAGGAATTGATGTCTTGATGCAGGGATGTTGGCTCAGGCTCAGGCAGCGGTTCCATGAATTCTTGGAGACGAAGGCGGAGCAGGTTTAGTTGAAGAAACAGTATGTAGAGGCGATGGAACCAAGGAGCGACCGAGGGAAAATTTTGTATAAGACATGATTCACAGAAACAACTAAAGACGCGATTCACTACAACAACATATAAATCATAACACAATCAAACATTGTTGAAGGAATAGATAGATATAATGGCGAAGCAAAGTGTAATTGACATGGGGACAGAAGGCAACCTCAGAACTATAACTTGGTGAGCAGCGCATCGATGCAAAGAAGATAAACGTGAAATAGAATGAGAAGTAATCGCGAGCCGAAGGTGGGTGTAGCAGCAGAAAAAATGATGACCATATATATATGGAAAACTAATAATGATATGGAGGTGAATTTGCAGTGCGTCTAGGTTTAGACAATGTAGAAGACCGATTACCTTATCAACAGATGCGGTCACTGGATTGCAGGAGTAGAAGAAGGATCGGGATAGGTACCCATATCGGGAACCCTAGGGATACTGATAAGATAGGTACAAGGCGAGTGGACGCGGGAGGAAGAACCTTGAAGTGAGGAACCGTAATGTCGGTGATGGGTCGTGGTGATGCGTTGGTCGGAGTCGAAGCCGGATCGGGATGGGTAACCATATCGGGAAACCTAGTCATACTGAGAGGATAGGTTCAGTGCGAGTGGACGCAAGAGGAAGAAGCTGGAAGCTAGGACGGGAAGCCTCGAGATACTGAGAGGATAGGTTCAGCGTGAGTGGACTCGGGCGGAAGAAGCTGGAAGCGAGGAACCCTAATGTCGAAGATGAATCGCGGTGATGCGTCGGTGGGAGTCGATTTGTGATGGGTATCGCGGGGGTTCAACTGGATTGTGGAGGGTGATTTGGTAAATGGATTGGTAAAGTGGGTGACATGGTGCAATGTAAAGGTGACACGTAGGCATAGAGACACCAAGGTTTAGTAGATATAGTGGATTTTTACTTTTCCTTCTAATAAGGGCTTCTGGAAATTACCTAGAAGATCATCTTTTATGTCAATGTTAAAAATGTATTCCAAAAGATCTTTTTAGTTTTCACTTCTATATCCAATTCCATTTTCAAAATGGTTTAACCTAATAAGTATTATGTTTTATTATCTATAATCTAATAAATATTTATATATTGGTGGAGTAAACTCATGGTACCAAAAATCCAATTATTGATTAATTCAAATTTTTTATTATTCAAAAATTATATTTTAGAAATGTCTTTCATCTATGTCAACATAATTACATATTTAAATTATTAAAAAAGTTTTATTTTAATTCTTAACCATCCATATTCATTCCTATGATGGATTTTAATCAAGTTATCACTTTTATAAAAATTTGGGAAAAGTATTAGTGTACTATATAATGTTATTATAACACAGATGATTATTAAAATATTTACAATGTATTTTTTACCATAAAATTTCATTCTATGGATATGTTATGATCATGTTATATATTTTTTAACCTAGGGAAATGAATTTATAATCATGATTATTATTTACTGCTAATATAGTTTGATTATGTATTGATATTTAATATTGTTCATTATATAGATAACTATGTATTTATTCAGCCAATGGATATATAGGGAATAATACAAAAGGTATTTTTAACTTTTATAGTTAATGAAATAACCATAATTATATGATTGGGGTGGCCAAAATTTTATATCTCCTCAATTCATCAAAATGTCTCATGAGTCAAAACAACTTGGGTTTGGGCATATTCCTCTAGCCAAATCTATATAATGTCATTATATAAGTCCTTGATAACATGTTTTTGAAGTCTGAAACTATATATTCCATTTTTTTAGATAATAAATAATTTTTATTAATGTTTTAATTTATTACAATGGATATATCCTGATATGTATTTTATTTTATTATATAATTATTTAGATTATTTATCCCTTCCATATTATTAATACTACTTGGAATTTTTTATAGATTCAATTATATGTTTCCCTTATTTTGAGTTTGAGATCTCTCATTTCTTATAATTTTATTTCTAACGTTAAATAAAATTAATACACATGAAATTTATATAAGGATATCATTTGTGGAATTATTATTCATATATTTTGAAAAAATATCATGAATTAAGTAGTTTCCTATATATGGGAAAAAATCCATTAGTGGAGAATGACATGGGATTTTTTAGTTATTTTTTTCTAATTATATATATTAATAAACAAAGATCATATTTTAATTGTATATAATTATATATTTTTTATGCTATTAAATTATTGGATAATCATGATTGGGAATCAATATTTGGTTTTGAAGCCATTATATAAGGTATGTGTTTATAGAACCATATCTGAGAGTGTTGGTCTCGGTTGGTTTAGTATGCATTTGTGTAGGGTTTAAATAACATTAGAGATTCAGTTTTTTGTAGTGGATAATTAATGGGGTTATAAGTTAGTGTTGATCAAATGTTCAATGTTACAGATCATCATTTGGGTTAGTATATGATTTTTCATTAATGTATTAATTCAAATTTTAACAAGGTATTAGGAAAAGATAACTCTAACATGAATCCTAAGGATATGTCTCTGCAAAAATTATTTTTATTGGATAACATCATGATATTTTAGTAAAAAAGAGATTCTGTGATTCTCTTTGAAATTTTAAGCTTTCATATATATTTCAAGATAATACATGCTATGGAATAGTTGTACTTAGGGTTAATAATAGTTAAAATGTTTTAATTGGTATTAAATCTATGATCACATAGTGGATGAAAAAGAGGCCACACTGTACACATATTTTGACACTCTTATGAGATATTCTTTGGATAATTAAAATTATGTTTATTATCCACTATGAGCGGTATTATTATTTTTAGTTTGGATAACCCTAGAGTAATGTGATCATCGATAAAATAAATTGAAATATAGGGATTAATAAGTTGACGTACATATTAATTGATATGTACATTCCGAGATAATCAAAAGGCTATATTTTGAGAGCATGGATTTAAAAGATTTTTATGTTTATAATATTTTTAGAATTTTTGTGGTCATTTTTTATATCTATTTATAAGATTAGGTAAGAAGAACGAGAGAACCAAACTCAATGTAACTGATGATGAACCCAGAATGATCTAGGATAATCTAAGAGTGATATATGTTGAATTGAGTCTGATACATGTTGATTCGTAAGAAACATCAGATTATGTGACAATGTTATAAAGTGAGATATCATGAGACTATATTTTTATATAGTTATTTATGAAAATTATATAATAATTAGTCTCACTCATATAAACTCTTTTTGTTTTAGTAATGGTTGGAACTATAAGGAATCAAATGTGTGAGGGAGAATGTAGAGATTATCACAATGAACTACCCATCAGAATGGGACCTGGAGTAAGAAACCGTGGTTTTAATCCCAAACAGTTATAATTTACTATGACTAATAATTTGAACATAGTAAAAGTACCAAACACCCCAATGAAGAGAAATATGGAATCATGTAAATGATTTAGTGATGAAGATGTGAAAAAGAGATAGATTCAATTTACTGTATGTAAAAATATGGGATGAATGATTGAGGGAATTTTTATATAGTGATTTGAAAATGGTATAAGTTTGTTGATGTAGGTAATAAAACTCGAATGTTTATGGTAAATAGAGAATCTAAAAAAATACATTGCCTCAATTATAAGAGAGTTAGATATTATAAGACTCAATATCACAATCCAAGGGCCAACATAGTTTAATGTCTCTAAAAACCATGCATATAATTGAAAAACTATTAAACTAATACTAATTATGTGTATAATAATATTTCCCTCAAGATATATGAGTGTCCATTTCAATTTTGGATTTCACCAACTACACTATATTGACTTATAAATAAAAACCCATAGTGTTTTGGTTATCATATAAATCATTTTCTAGGTTTTTTGGAAGTTATTAATTATGGATAATTATCATATTCAATTAGTATAATTATATATTAATTTATTAATGGGTTAACACTCTTTATAAAGTGATTATAATAAATTTTTTCATAAGGGTAAAACTTGATCTTCATCCTAAATAAATACACAGTCTTCTAGCAGTGTATTTTTAAAAAAGAGTATCAATGTAAATTAATCTGATCTTTTGAGTCAACTTATTAAGAGGAAACATATATAATTCATAAATAATGTAAAAAATAAATTTTAATGTATTATTGAAATTAAATATGTAAATTTTTTCAACATTATATTCTACACCCATCATAGAACTGAAATGAAATAATGATATATTTTAATAAAAATATAAAAATTACATATAACACATAAAATGGTTCTTTTAGATTAAATGGAATGAATATTAGTAACCAATTTTTCAAATATTAATAGAAGGAAAATAATGGATAAAGTTAATATGATTGATATTATTTTAGTACAGTTAATAAAACTATGAAAATCATTGGATACTCGAATATATATATATATTTAATATTTTCTTATTTCAAGCAGCCAAGTATATTATTATTAGAAAATAATGAAATATTTTCATAATTTGAACAATATATTATCAATAAATTAATATTTTATTCAGTATTAAATAAGAATAAAGAATAGATAAGAATTTCAAAAGATATTTATCCTTTATGAATAACATTAAATAATATTTTTTAATGTTATTTAAATTATTAATTACAAAAAATTTCAAAATGAATTGAAAAAAATTAAAATCAGTATTGTAATGATAATAGTAATATAAGAATAATGATAATTAATAGGATTTTCGAAAAAATAATGTTTTTTTGATTAATATAGTAACATATTATTTTTTAAAATTACATGACTTATGATATTATTTGTATTTAAGATTGAATTATAAATTCAAAAAAATATTTTGTAAGACAATAAGTGTATTTTTACAGGGCTTTATAATTTTTCAAATCTTTATTTTAATTTACCAACCTATATATTATATTTCAGAACATAAGTAATATTTAATCAATTTTTTTTTAATAAAATATATATTATTATTTGAAGAATAATTTTTATCACGTTTATAAAATTTAAAAAATAATATATTTATAAAATTTATAATCATTGGGACCAAATTCTATAATAAGTACCTATTCATTTTTGGCATAAATGTTATGTTACATTGAGTTGAAAATAGTAACCGTAGTAAAAGATAAATGGGTAAATGTAAAAAATTTAAGAGTTCAAGGGAGTAAAACATGATAAAAATATGCCAAGAATAGAGTGGATGAAAATTTAATATATTTTTGTTTATTCCCAATTGAATATTTATCAATTTTTGATCCACATAACCTATTTTACCAATGATCCCATTATTTTATTTTGAAATATTTACAAATATTTCATTCCCACCACTTATAAAATGACTCTCACACTAACCCTTCAATAACACTCTAAAATTTTGGATTTTATCATGAAAACAAACCGTTTTTATTCCCATATAATTATATACCACTCAATTTAAATCATTATCACAATGTATTAACCTATGCCATCTATTTCCTAGTGATATTCCAAGGAAAACTCAATTTTCTCAAAGTGAGTAATCAATTTAATGAAACATTTTGTTTTAAATTTTTTTAAAAAATTATAATTTAAAAAACACTATGTAATTAAATATGTATTGGTTATATACTAAATTTATTATTCCATGGTAATACAAATTAATCACATTTACCAGTTATATTTAAAAACTAAATAGAAATTTGTGAAATTGGTAGACCACCACCTCCATAAGGAAACATCAATCATTTTCATTCAACACCATATAAGGCTACTGTAAAAGTTGAATTTATTAATTAATTTGGGAATTTATATCATTTTTATGATTCTAAATTGATAAAAAATATTATTCCATTCAAAAAATTAATTTTTTATATTTCTGTAAATGTTTTTGAATGATTTAATCCCTACCAATCAATCAATTTGATTTTATTTGCAACATTTTTTGAGTTTTGGTGTGTTTGAGCTTAAAAATGAAAACTGGTAAATTTTGGAAATTACCAGTTTTATGTCAATTTGGTTTTTTTGACTATAGGTATTACAATTTTTATCCAATTTAAGTGATTCTTTTTCTAGGATTCTAATGTTCAATTGATACAAAATCTTCTTCTTGAACCAAAGATCCTCTGAAATCCCACAAGCCAAAAAATATCAATCAATGTGAAAACAAATTCTGGTTGGTAGAATAGAACCTACCTCATTAAATAAAGTATATATTTTCCTAAAAACCAGTAAAAAAGATTATTAACATTGTTTTTTTAGAATTAATTGAAGGAAATGTTTCAAATTTAATTTAACAGATAATTTCTAACAACAAAATGCATTTAAATCATTCAAAGTGGGGTATGTGGAAAAGTAATCGGTGTCTAGAAACAATTTGTTCTATTAATTCATACACCAATTATTCTACATGAATCCAAATTATTTGAAAAATTATTGTTATATATTCATCTCAATTTAAAACATATTACAAGAATGTTACTTGTCATATTTTGGCCATATGGTGGGAAGATCTGAAGCCACCCTCTGGATGATAGATTCTGGAGGATAAATTTTTCTGTTCATTCATTTCATTTTTGATTCTTTTTAATACTATAATTCCTTCCAATTATCCCTTATATAAGGATACCCTTAACATGGACTAGTAACATTCTATATGATTGGAGAAGTATATGTTTCCTCATTTTTAATTCTGGAGTTATTTCATTATTGGTTCAAGATCCTTTCCTCTCTTATGTAAAGATGGTTTGAAATTACAATGACATATTTATTATCTTGTGTGATAATATTCAATTTTGTATTTTTTTTGTTATTATTAAATTAGTCAATGATAAATGTCCCCCTCTACTAGGTATTAGTTTATAATCAATTTAATAGAGCAGTTCGTGTTGGTGAATTACTTAGTGTTTTCTAGTACGTTTGGTAGGGGAAGTTACCATTAGTGATTTTTAGGGATAAACAATACCCAATTGGGAATTTCCTAAGTCAATTGGGGTTATTTGAAAAAATTAAATAACACATTGGAAGAGGTGGAAACCAAGCTATGATTTTTTATAGTTAATTAATATCATTTCCATTTGACTAAAGGAGTTAGATGATGTGACTTCAAGATATCCTTTTTTTATTTGAACAAAAATAATTAGATAAATTATAACTATCATACAATTACTATTAGAGAACCAAACCTCACCTAATAACCATTCTTATATATTACTTTTAAATCACTTATTTAATCAACATTTTCTATTATTATTCTATAATTTCATTCAATTGTTTAGTTTCTTTTATTGTCAATATGAATTAATATAAAAAACACCCAAGTTTCTTTATCGAATTTAATGTAAAAAATATTATTATTGTGTGAACCATTATGGAGATAGCCTTGGTCAACCAGTAAAATATATTTTAACTTCAAAATAATTTTTTCCCCACACCACACAATAAACACATGTTAAAAATTGGAACCGTTGCCGGGGAGGAAGTGCAAAAATATAATTATAAATATTTTAGATTTAAATAAAAATATTAAAAAAAATTATTTCTCAATGATTTTTCACATGATCATTTCTTTAATTAATGGAATAATTACCCACAACTGAAATAACTAATTAATATCTCACCATCTTCCATAGAGGATGGAGTTTAAATTTTTGTTTATATAGGTGATGTTTATTTTTGAAATAAAATATTGTAGAAGATACAATCAAGGAATTCATAGCTGGCCTAAGACAGGACATGAACTAGAAATTTTGTAATGTGATGACCGGAAAGCTAGATGCCTTCTCCCATTACATTGTAGAATTTTATAATGTTGAAAAGGTACAAGAAGGTTCCCATTTAGTATTTCATTATTTTAATAAGGAGATCAATGAATATTAGGAGCCTGACTACCAGCCTCTATTTCTTACTACTCAACTCTAAGTGGATATTTCTAATTTAGAAGCAACTAAAGCTCAACAAACTTAGGAAGATGATATTTTCAGGAACTCATTATCAACTATTTTTTTTGAAACTGAATTAAATATTAGTCTTAATAATTTTAATTTTCATTATTTGACCAACACTTGTATTAACTTGTAGGAGGAGGAATATTAAAAAGCAGAGTCACCCAATGAGAAACATATAGAGCTCCCCGAACATGCTGAAAACATTTTAGATGGAGTTCAAGGGGAGCACAAAGTTTATTTTCTTGTGGAAATAAAGACGCAAGACAACTAAATTGAAATTGAAGAAATTGATATTGAACCTTTAAGAAATATTTTTATTAAATAATTTTATAGTATAACCTTTTCCTTGATTATTCCCTTGATCCAGCATACCAGGAGAAATCAGTGGATAATAAAGAAGAGTGTGTGAAAGTGGAAGCCATGAAAAAGGAGAATTATTTTTACTGACCCCACCATAAAAGAAAAATATAATTTAATTTGTGGTGTCTTTTTATCACTATATCCATGGTGTTCACCATAAAAATGAATAAGTGAAATACAGAGAGGAGAGTTTGTGGATCATCAAAAAGAAACTACCAGAACCCTCAAATTGGTGACAACCAACTATAAATTTCCATTCGGAGGCATTTAAAACCATATGTCCACTTAAGGTATTAAACCAAAATATATCCTTTTTTTCTCACTCTATTTTGATATTATTTTATAGAAATAAATTGCTTATTCTTGTTTCTCTACTTTTGGTTGTACCTATTCTTGTGGGTAGCACTTAAGAGCTTAACTCAATGTTGTAATGCCAATAATTCAGGTTGTTCCCATCCCTAACACTTTTTTATATCATTAAATTAAAAATAGAATTATATATTAAATAAACTCGAAAGAATTGATGAAACCAAATAATTTAAGTGGGGGGAGGGAACCTCTTTTGTTTTAAATTTCAATTTTTTATGTTTTTCAAAAAATAAAAATTAAGATTGTGTGAATTTTAAAAGTGTGTATTTTATTTAAACATTTGAGCTTGAATGATTATTTTTTCTATTTTTGAAACCCTTATGAGCCAATTTATTTCATGAATCTGATATTAAATGAATGATGAAAATGACATTGTTTTAGGTTCACATATTTATAAATTTCATGAACGCTACATAGTTTTTTGACTCGCATACCACATCTCAATGTCTTTATCATTTATATCAATTTCCAATGAGGATTAGAAGCATAATTGTAATATTCTTTTCATTCAACACACTTATTGAGGGAACCAGACCATAATTTCTTCATCCCTCATTTGTTTTATTTCAATCAAAACATGAGGGTTATGGTACTTGTGTTTAAAATGATTGAGTTGTTTCTTCAATTATAATTCCTCCATTTTCAAATAATCCTTTTAATTATTTTCTAACCTAAAAAATCAATCCTTGTATCCCTTATAAACAACAAACATCATGTTAGATAATATACATTACAATATTACTTTTTTATATACAACCTACTCTTGAAGTGAATTGAATAATCTATTTTAACATTAGGGTGGGGGAAGATTTCTTGTTTTATGATTAATTATTTGGTGGCAATTTCAGTTAAAACAAATATGGAAGAGATGGTATTTATTCTGAAAAAAATTTCTTTTATTTAATTTTTGTGCCTCTCTAGAACATTCATGATAAAAGAAGTTGTAACTTTCTAGAGCATCCAATGGAGAACGAAAGTTTCACCTATCTAGAGTTTTGAAGAAAATTAATGATAGAGAAAATATAAAATTTTCTACTATATTTATTAAGGATGTTAACATTAATTGAATTTTCATGATGATAGAGTTATATTCTACTATGGGGTGTGAGGAGGAGACCATACATGAGTGAAAATTAGAATCATACATTTTTTCTTCAAAAAAGTGACAATCCCTCCTTATACAGACTCAGAATTGTTCACATATATATCCTACAAACCAAAATCCATAGAAAAACCTTGATAATTCCCCATGAAAAAAACATTTTCTTGACACAGATCAGGTGGAGATTTTGGAATTTATCAAGCCTATGGTGACCCTTTTATGAATATTGGATGACAAATACATTGTTGAAAATTGAAATTTGTGTCATTAGATAAAATGAATGCGAGGTAAGTGTTTTGTGTGAGTGGTAGGATAAATGAAGTGTTAATATATTGAATTATATTAATGGAGCACTTTAAATAATGGTTTATTATTAATAATGGAATCAATTTTTACATAGTGTTAATTTATTATATCTCAATGATATGTGTTTTAAATTTTATTTGATTTGATATTGATGATTACTTATCCCGAAGTCCAAGTTCTATATATGGAGGAATTGATATATTTAATATTTTCATATTTCCACATATGTTTTCAATGATGTAATCCCTACCAATTAATCATGTTCGTCTGATTTGCATCATTTTAGGATTTTATTGCGAGTTTTAAGCTTAAATTTGAAATTTGGTTATTTTTATAAATTAGCAGTTTTTTATTGCTTCTATTTTTTAGTATAGATCCTACAATTTGAACCAATTCAACTTATTTTTTTAGTAATCATTTTTTGCGGTAAAAAAATTCTACTTCTTAACCTAGATCCCATTCGAACTCAAACAAGCAAAAAAACAATGATCTATGTGAAAACTAATTATTTTCAAGAAAATGGACCCAACCTCATTAAATGTGGTATATAATTGGATACCATCCTCCAAATGAGATAATTACATATGGGTTCTAAAAATTCCCTTAATTAGATGTTAAAAATTAAATTTAATGGAGAAATTCTTTCATTAAGGATGCCTTGAATCAGTCAATGTGGAGTATGTAGAATAATAATCATTGGATAGAAAACAACAGTTCTAATAATGAGGAAATAAATTCTTTTATATGACTCCATATTCATTTAGATTTTTATAGTAAATATCCAACTAAATTATTCTCATCTTATAAGTGGGGACCATGACATGTTTCAACCATATAGTTCTTGGAACCGAAGGAAAATTCTCCTAGACAAATTCTGAAGGATAAATGTTTCTGTTATTTCTTATTATTATTTTGTTCTTATTAATATTGTAAAGAATTATTCTTACCTTTTATTTAAGGATAACCATCACATGGAGGGGTTAAAATAATTTTTATTTGGGAATTAAATATTTTATCATTTTTAATTCATTTGTTATAATATTAATGGTTTATGATAATTTTATCTCTTCTGTAAAGATTATTTCAAATTCTAATAGTAGAATTTATTATCTTCTGAAATCATATTTAATTTTATATTATATTCTATTATTTCTTTTCTCAATGATAAATATAACCCTCCAATAGGTACTAATATAGATATACACAATGGATTAGACATGTTATTCATGGTGAAGTACTCTGTGATCACTAGTATAGTTGGGAGGTGTAGTGACCATTGTTGATTTCTTGGGATAATCAATACCCAATTATGAATTTTATAAGTCAATTGGGTGTATTATATACAACTATATCAAATATTTGAAGGATTATATGGTATTTTAATATTTTTTAAGGTGTATTCTTATCATTTTCAATTTTCTAGAGGAGTGAGATGAAACTGTTGAGTAATATCATTTTTAACAACTTAGCCGAAAAGAATAGAATCAATTAAAACTATGATATGATTAAAATTAGAGAACCTAAACCTGACCTGGTCACCATTCTCATATAATAGATTTAAATCACTCATTTAATCAACCTTTTTCTAATATTATTCAAAATTTTCATTACTTTGTTTAGTTCCTTTTATTTTTAAAATCAATTAATTTTAAAAAAATCACCCAAGTTTCCTTCTCAAATTTAACGTGACAGACATAATTGTTTTTCACTCCTCTATAGTGAAAACCTAGATTCACCACTAAAATTTAGTTTCAGGTAAGAAATAATTGTTTTTCCCACACCCCACGATATACATGTTTCATAATATGGCACTGTTGATGGGGACGCATTAACATAATCTGATTATAAATTTTATACAATTTTCAAAATAAAATTAAAAATAATATTCCCCCATGATGTTTTCAAATGACTATTTAATAATTCTTTTAATAATTATGAATAGGTTCATAAACTAATTAATATGTCATCATTTTCAAAGGAGGTTGGTGTTTTTGTTTTTATAGACAGGTGGTGTTTTTTTCGAAATCAAATAATGGGGAGATAGAAATAAATGAATTCATAGCTAGCTTGAAGGAGGACATGAACCAAATTTTTTTGAAGTGATTTATCAAGTGGAAGATGAATTCTCCCATTACATTCAATAATTATATAAAGAAAGAAAAGTATAATATTATTTTTCTTAATTCTTATCTAATTTTTATATGAAGATCCACAAATTGGAGGAGTTCGGCAACCTGCCCTTATCTTGAACTACTCAACATAATATGTTCTTTACAATGAAGAATAAATTTTAATCATAAAATATCAGGGAGATGTATTTTAATGAAATCATCATTTTATAATTTTGTTAAAAATTAATTTATCATAACCTTTAATTTTTTTATTTTTCCTAATTTTTAAAACTAATATATTAACTTGGGGGAGGAGGGGAATAAAAAAAAGATTCACCTGATGGGGAACATATAGAGTTCCCCAAACATGTTGAAAAATTATTTGATAGATTCCAAGAGGATTCCATAGTGGGTTTTCCTTTTAAAAAATCTAGACAACATTTTTAAATTAATGTATAATAATTATTTATTGATTCTTCATGATTTATTTTTTTCAAATATAATTAAACACTGAATCTAATTTTGATTATTCCATTGATACATTATACAATGAGAAATCAATGGATAATAATGAAGAAGATGTGCAAGTGGAAGCCAAGAAAGAGTGGAAGTAATTAATTTTTCAACCCCACCATATATGATAAATATCATTTACATGGGAGATTATTTGACTCACTATATACAAGTTGTCCCCAAAAAAAGGAAGGAGTGGTAGATAGAGGGAAGAAGTGTTGGTGGTTCATCTCAAAGAAACTCTACCCTTTATCCGAGGGGCAATAACTAACTAAATCATCCAATTTGAAGGTAGTCAAAACCCATGGCCCACTTTTGGGAAGAAATAATAATATATCATTATTTTTTACCTATTTTTCTATTTTATTTTAATATTAATTAATTTATTATGTTATTTTCTCTACTTTTGGTTGTACGTTTTCATGTGGGAAACACGTATGAGTTTAACTCAATGTTTCTCTACCAGTATGTCAGGTTGTACTTCTCATTAATACATTCTTTCCTGATATGATTCAATTAAAAATATAATTACTTGTTAAATACACTAATATAAATATAATAAATTTCATCATTTAAGTATGGGGAGAAAACCATTGCAGTTTAAGAGTTTTAATTGTTTGTTTATATGTTTAAAAATGTTTTTTTAAAAAAATATTTTTCAAAAGTTTTGATCCAAAATGACTATATTTTATATTTTTGAAACCCATTTAAACCAATTTATTCCATAAAACATGCTTAAATGAATGCTGAAAATGGATTTGTTTCAAGTTTGAATCATTATAAATTTCATGAAAATTACTCAGATTTTTGAATCCCATTCCTTATATTAATTTCTTTATCATTGAAATCACCTACCTTAAGGATTATAAACCTTATTTTCATATTCTTTTCTTTATCCTCTCCTCTTGAGATAACCATTCCATGATTTCATTAATCATAATTTCATTTATTTCTGTCAAAATAATAGGGTTTGAGGTACGCGTGTTTTTAATAATTGAGACGTTATATTTATTTTGAAGACCTATTTTCCAAATAATCATTTTCATTATGGTATAACTTATACATTTAATCCTAATAGACTGTAGAATCTATGAGCAACCTATTTGTTCAGCCATATTACACGTGAATCCTCTATATTTAGGTGTCTCTTGGTGTAAAATTTCATAATCTAGATGAAATTAAGTGCGGGGGAGCTTTCTTGTGTTATGATACATTATTTTCGGTTACGTCGGGTCAAAAATAAAATTTTCAAGAGCTGGGTTTATGCTAAAAAAAGACATTCTATTTAAATTTGTGCTTTTTTGGAGATTTCCTGATAAAATTAATTGTTCCTCTTTATAGCCTCAAATTGAGAAAGAAAGATATTCTTAGATGGAGCATTAATGAGAAATCATGTTTGATAATATTGAAAATTTTCTGCAAAAAAAGATGAATGGTGGGAAAATTCCTTGATTATTCAAGGTGGAGGAGGATATTTTTTAGGGGAGTGATGATGTGACCATACATGAGTTAAAAAAATATTACAATTTTTTTCAAGAATGATCATAGGTCTCCTTTTGTAGCCTCATATTTTTTATATATAAATCATACAAATAAAAATCCATATAAAATCATTGATAATTACTCATGATATACACATTTTTTGGACTCATATCAGGCAGTGGTGTATGCATTTTTCAAGCTTATGGTGACCCTTTCATGAGTATTGGATAAGAAATACATTATTAAGAATTGATAATTGTGTGATAAAATAAAATGAAAGTAATTTAAGTGTTTTGTTTGAATGGTTATAAAAGTGAGTGTATATATATTGAATTATATGAATAGAGAAATAAAATATATTTTTTTGGATTCATTATATCATTTTTTTCTGGTTGATCAACTATTAGATCTCAAGGATATGTGTTTTAAATTTTCATTGATTTGATATTTATTTTTACATGTCTATGAGGCCAAGTGATAAATCACAAGGAATTTATAGAGATAATAATTACATATTTCAACATATTTTTTCAGTGATATAAATCCTACCAATTAATCTATCAAATCTAATTGTCATCATTTTATGATTTTGGGTGAGTTTTGAGCATAAATGTGAAAATTGGTTAATTCTTGAAATTAGCAGTTTAATGTTGCTACTATTATTTGAGTATAAATATTAAAATTTTTATCTATTCCAATTGAATAATTTTTATGATTTCAGTGTTCTTGGAAGAAAAATTATTCATCTTGACCAAGATCTCATTCGAAATCCCATAGTCTATAAAATATCGATCAATGTTTAAACTAATTCTACTCAACATATTGTACCGTACCTCATTAAATTAGGTATATATCATGGTAATGAACTCAAAATGATATTTTTCTTGATGTATTTGAAGTATGACTTAAAGGATAACTTTATAATTAAATTTCATGGAAAAATTATTTCATTAAGGTTTTCGTTAAATTTTTCAATGTTTGGTATGTGGAATAGTAATCAGCAGCTAGAAATAGTCAATTCAACTAATGTGTCCATAAATCCATGTAAATTAATAAAAATTAATTGAAAATAAAATTTTATATATAGAACTCGATTAATAACTTCTTATAAGAAGGTACCTAGTAATATTTATTCTATTTGGTGGATAGAGCCAAGAAATACATATGGAATTCTGATTCTAGAGGATAAACTTTAATGTTACTTATTTTATTTTTTATTCCCTTCATAATATTATAATTCCTTCTTCTTCCCCCTTATTTATGTATGCCCTTCACATGGAGTGTTAATATTTTTTGGGATTGGGTAAGGAGGGATTTTCCCATTTGTAATTTTTTAGTTCATTAATTTAGGGTTTCTGATCCTTTTTTTCTTATGTGAAGATGGTTTCTAATTTTAATATTGGAGTTAATTATTATGTGAGATTGTATATGATTTTATATTTTGTTGTTAATATTTATTTGTTATATGGTCAATATCTCCCTCACCTATGTAGTATATTATATGCAATGGAATAGACCAGTTCTTTATGGTGAAGTACTCGACAATCACCATTACATGTGGGAGGGGTAGTGTCCATTCTTGACTTTTTTTCATAAACAATACTTGATTAGGAATTTCCTAATTTAATTAGGAGAATTATAAAAAAATATATCACACATTAGAAGGAGTGTAGACCATGCTATTATTTTTTAAGGATTATTCTTACCATTTCCATTTGACCAAATAAGTGTGAAGAATCGATTTTGGAATCTCATATTATAGACATCCTAGAAAATAATTGTATAAATTAGAACTATAATAGTATTAATAATAGTGAATCATACCTGACAAGATCACCATTTTCATATAATAGTTTTTATGACCTATTTAATCAACTTTTTCCCAATACAATTCATAAATTTCTTTCCATTTTTTAGTTCCATTCTTTTCAAAATCAATGAATTTAAATATATCACCTCAATTTCCTTCCAAAATTTAATTTGACAAAATTATTTATGTGCACTCCCCTCCAGTGAAAACCAAGGTAAACTAATAAATATTATTTTAAAAGTGTTAATAACTGTTTTTTCCTCACCCCATGAAAGGTACATGTAAAGACATGTAATCATTTCTTGAGGAGGTCGTGCTAGAATCTAATTATAAATATTTTACACTTTTTTAAAAAAAATAATAAAATATTTTCCGTGATATTTGAAAACAATTGTTTTATTATCTCAGAGAATAATTACCCATCAGTGAACGAAAAAATTAATATCTCACCCTCTTACATAGAAGATGGTGTGTATTTTATTTTTATGATATATGGTGTTATTTTCAAAATCAAATAATAGGGACTAGGAATTCAAAGATTTTGTAGCTGACCAGAGGGAGGACATGAACCCGATTTTTTTAAAGTCAAGAATTTTGTGCTATATGAATTCTTCCATTACATTTTATATTTTTTGTTAATAGAAAGGTATAATAAGATACCCCCTTAGTATTCTCTAATTTTTTTATAGAGACCCTAGAATTAGAGGTGACTTGGTACTTTCCTCTATCTGATACTACTCTACAATAAGTGGTTCTTTATAATGAAGAAGCAGTTGAAGCTGAAAAAACATAAAGAATTAAAATTTTCATGAACAAAATATCTTTTAATTATTATGAAATTGATTTTATTATAACCCATAATTTATTTATTTTTCATAATATGGAAAACACATGTATGAACTTGGGGGAGGAGAAAGATGAAAAAGAAGATTCAATCGATGGGGAACATATAGATCTCCCTGGACACATTGAACACTTATTGGATAGAGTTAGAGAGGATAAAAAAGTGTATTTTCCTATGTAAACATAGAATAATGATAGTTACATTGAAAAACAATAATTTTATATTAATTCTTTTGGATTTTATTTGGTTTTCAAACAAAATTACACAGCAATATTTTCTTTTATTATTCCATTGATTCAACATTCCGTGAGAAATCAAGGGATAATAAAGAAGTGGTTGTGTAAGATGAAACCAAGAATGAGCGGAAAAATTATTTTGTATAACCCTACCATACAAGTTGAATTCTCCCATTATGTTCTTGATTTTTTAATCCGGACTAGGTATACCAAAATATATGTTTCTTTTCTGTCTCTATTTCAATTATATTTTATTTTATTAAATTTCTTATATGATTTTGTCTACTTTTGGTTGTACATTTTCATTTGTGCGGCACTTAGGAGCTTATCTCAACGTTTCACTACAAATAAGTGAGGTTTTACCTCTCCAAAAAAATTTATTTCATGACATGAATCAATTAAAAATATAATTACATGTTTAATTCACTTGAATTTATTCGGGACACTTCATCATTTAATTGTGGGGGATATAACCTTTTTAGTTCTGTAATTTCAGATGATTGTTTTATGTTTTCCCAAAAAATTAAATTATAAATTTTTCTGGTTTTTCAAATTTTAATATGTTTTTAATACTTTTTTGATAAAATGATTTTGTTTTCCTTTTTTGAAACCCATGTAAAAAAATTAATTCCATGAAACTAATACTAAATGAACACTCAAAATGACCTTGTTTGAAGTTCAAATCCTTATAAATTTCCGGAAAAGTGATCTGATTTTGAATCCCCTACTACATATAACAATTTTTATCGTTGAAATCACATTATAGAGAGGCTTATAAACCAAATTTTCATATTCTTTTTATTCCAATCACTTCTTAAGAGAACTAGACCATTCTTTCTTTAACCATATTATTATTTATTTCTATGAAAACATAAGGGTTTGAGGTGATTTTAATTAAAATGATTGAGATGTTTATTTTATTTAAAATACCCCTTTTAAAAAGAATAATTTTTATTATGGAATACCTTTCTCATTTGATCTTTTTAGATCATAAAATCAAATACCATCCAATTAGTATAGCCACATTATAGGGAATCTTTTCTTATCAAACTTTATATTGAAGTAAAATTTCGTAATCCAGTTGAATTTAACTATGGGAGGAGCTATTTGGTATTATCACGCTTTATTTGGTGATACTTTGGGTTTATAATAAAGTGTTGATGCTTTGATTTTTCTACTAAAAGATATTTATTTTTTTGAATATTTTGCCTCTATATAACATTAAGGATAAAGTAATTTGGGCCTTTATGGAGATTCTAGTGGAGAAAGAAATTTGCGAATGTCTGGATTATTCATGAAAAATTAGGTATGATAGGATTAGAATTTTTTATACTGAAATGATGAATGGTGTCAAAATTCCATGAGTTTTCAAAATTATGGAGATTCTATGATTCTAAGGGAAGTGAGGGGGAGACCATACTGGTGTGAAAATTATAATCATACAATTTTTCATAACAAATAGGCAAGACCTCGTTATATGATGACAGAATTTTTCACATCAAAATGATATCAACTGAAATAAAAAAATGTAATAAGTCCTCATGATGATAAAATTTTCTTATCTCACATCACGTGAATATTTTAAAATTGATCAAGACTGTGGTGACCCAAACATGAGCATTGGACGAAAAAGACACTATTTAAAACTGACATTTGTTTGATAAGATAAAATACAAGTTAGGAGAGTGTTTTCTGTGAATGAACGGTTAAATGAAGTGTAAATATATTTAATTATATTAATTGAGAATATGAAATAATGTTTTTTAGGAGTCATGATATCATTGGTTTCTTGGTGTTAACTTATTGGATCTCAAGGATATGTGTTTTAATTTTTTTCGATCTGATATTGACGTTTACTTTTCTAGGAGTCGAAATACTAAATGTGGGGGAATTGATAGAGACAAAATTTTAATATTTCTAAATATTTTCTTTTGATGATTTAATCCCTACCAATTAATCAATTTCATATGGTTTTTGTCATTTTATGATTTTTGGTGAGTTATGAGACTAAATGGGAAAATTGGTTAATTTTGGAAATTATACGTTTTATGATGCTTCAGTTTTTTAGTACACCTCATAAAATTTTGAAACAATTCATATGATTAATTTCTTAAGGATTCCATTGTTCATTGGATAAAAAATTATTCTTTTTTACCTAGAGCCAATTTCAAATCCAACACACAAATAATATTGTTCAATGTGAAAACTAACTATGGTATGTAGAATGGAGAAAACCTCATTTAAGGAGCTTTATAATATCCTAATGACATCATATTGGGATTAATGTAGCTAGGATAAAATTCTAACATGAACTCTATGTTTCAAATTATATTTAATAGAGAAATTATTTCATTATTGCCTCTATTTAATTAGTCAAAGTGGCGTAGGTGGAATTGTAATCCGCGTTTAGAAAATGTTAGTTATATTAATGGGGGAATAAATTCATCTAAAATACTCTTAATGTTTTTAAAATTATATTTTTGATAGTGAAAAAATTTCAAGCATCTTATTATATGGGACCTTGGCGTGTTTCATCCATCTGTTAGGTGGAACAGAAGCAAACATCTACAAGCTAGATTCTGGAGGATAAATTTTTAGGCTCGTCATTTTATTTCATTTATTATTTAAATGGTAATGAATAATTATTATCCCATAATAAATTATACACTTCACATGGAGGGTTAATTTTTTTATTAGGGAAGGACATATTTTTCCACTTTTAATTCTTGAGTTCTTTCATTATTGGTTTAAGATCATTTTCTCTCTTCTACGATGTTTGTTTCAAATTACAATATTAGATTTTATTATATTATGCTCATTTATTGGATTTTGTATTCCATTTTTATTATTCATTATGTCAATGATTAATATCTCCCTTCCTTAGGTATTGGTTTATATATAATGGAATAGACCAGCTCTTTGTGGTGAAGTACTTGGTGATCGCTGGTACCTATGTGTAGGGTAGTGACCAAGCATGGTTGTTTAGGATAAAAAACTAGATTGGGAAATTCCAAAGCCAATTGTGGGTATTATCTGAAATTATATCAACCATTTTAATGAGTTTAGACCAAGATAATATTTTGTTATGGTTTATTCTTATGATTTCCATTTCACCAAAGTAGAGAGATGACGCGATTTTGCAGTCTCATTTTTATTTACTTAGTAGAAATGAATTAGATGAATTAGAACAATGATAGAATTACAATTCTAGAACACAACCTGACATAATAACTTATATCACATAAAAGTTTTTAATAAAGTTTTTAATAAACTTATTCCCAATATTAGTTTTAAATTTCATTTTATTTTATTGTTCACTTTATTTCCAAAATCTATCCACTTAAAAAAATCACCACATTTTACCTCATAATTTTATTTGATAAATGATATTGTTGTGTAATCCTCTCTAATGAAAACCTAGGATAACCACTAAACTTCATTTTATCAGAGTCAATATTTATTTTTCCACACCCCTTGAGAGGCATGTCTCACTCTTTTATTTAATTCTATGTAAAATGAAATAGTTAACAATTCATTTGGGTAGACCACAACCTCCATGGAATGATTATTTTTGGTTTTTATTTTTCTAATTTCAATACATGGATGGTAATGCAGATGAGATTAAAATATAAATTTTATGATTATTATATCATTATATTTATGGTATATAAAATTTGATAACGTATTAATTTTATGATAAAAAATGATTATCATTAATTTAATCGTTTAAAACAAGATGAATAAGAGGGAAAATTATTTGATCATTCTATGTAATGAATTTATATAAATTATGTTGTCCTCAAAATTGATGTTAATTCTAATATACTAAAATAATAAATTATAATTAAGATCATTATATTTCTATTATAATTATATTAATACTAAACAATTTTATAACATCCATTTTTCATTGTGTGTTAATGTTTGAGTATTTTTAAGAACCTTATTAAAAAAAATTATGCTTTTATATTACAGATGACTAATATTAATTGATTACTAGTATAATATTATATAAAAAATATAATATGTATTTTTTGTATTTTTATATTTATATTAACATTCCTCTCATTGATTAAGAGAAAACATTTCATTAGTTAAGAATCACCGAATCATGATCATCACCAATTTTTTCTTCATGGTTTGTGAAAAAAATTATTGTGAAATTAAATTATATATTTAAAAATAACGGTGGAACATTTATTAAAGATAATTATATTATTTAAAACTTATGTAATATATGAGTTGAATAGATACCAACACTACTTATATAAAACTATTTCAAAGTGAAAAATATCACTTACACATAATGTTAAAAAATGGTAAAACTAGATAATATATATATAGTGCCAATTAAGTGTATAAATTGTTATATTTATTAATAATATTCATGGGAATGTATTTAAGGAAATTAATTTAATTATTCATGATGTTTAGTTCCAGTGTATAATGTATTAGGAACGAGGTAAGGGTGTTCATCTCAAATTACTCACTTTAAAAAATATTTGGTTTTGGAATCTAATTTCATTTATGTGAGATATATAATACCCAATTAATATATCATGTTAGTATTTTCCTTTTATTCAATTGATTTTGAGTTTAATTAAGAGACCTCACTTTAATGTGGTATGGATTTAAAATGTTTCTCAATCCGTAATGATATTATTTTTCCCAATTCTAATTCATTGAGACTTGTTACACGTTATGAAACATGATTACTTTTTATT
The DNA here is from genome assembly GCA_963277665.1 of Viscum album. Lineage (NCBI taxonomy): Eukaryota > Viridiplantae > Streptophyta > Magnoliopsida > Santalales > Viscaceae > Viscum > Viscum album. The sequence continues at coordinate 2,089,056,219 of OY728132.1, forward strand.
ATTTTCAATTCATTTTCTATACCATGAAATTACTAAAATTTATTTTCATGTAATTCATGGGAAAAATTATTAAATTTTTTTGTATTTTTTTAAAACATCTTATGAATCAAGTGATACCCTTTTACTAAATGTTGTTGGTTATTTTATTTTCCTTCATTGAGTTATGATTGTTAAAAGAAAATAATTTCATATAGCTTGGAAGCAATATATCATTTTACAAAGATATTTCATATTCATAATTGGATAATTTTTTACCATATAAACCCATTATTAAATATTTCATTCATCAAATAGTTTGTTTCCCAAAACAAATTTTGGTAACCCAAATATTCTTTTAATGAGTTATTATATTCAATCTTGAACATCACTTTTAAATGTGTGGTTTATCCCACAATAGTATTTTATCAGATGGTATTTTATAATCCTCATTTTTAAATTTTGTTCCATAAAATTAATTTTTTTACACTTCTTATGATGTGAGTTCAGAAAAAGGTATTTTTTGAATTATAAAAAGGGATTTCCATTTCACCTTAATATGTATTGTCTTAAACACCACATTCCCCTTCTAGAGAAATTATATATGATTATTTTTTAAAATAAAATTATAAAATAATTTTGACATCACATTATGAAAACCTCTTTTGGAAGTGACCCTTATTATCACTTTTTAAATATATATTGACAATGCCTGCAATAAGATTTTTTGTTTTTCATAATTTCCCTTTTCATTTTAAAAGGATTTACCATAATAAGGATTATTTTTTAGTATTTATACTATAATATATATATATATATATATATATTGGCAATGAAATCATGTTACCAAACTATCTGATTTCTAATCCATTATTGGGTGGTGTCATTCAATCATTTATTTACAATGTTTTCCTCGTCAATGTATGTATTCTTCTAGGTGTCCTCTAATACACAATTATTATGTTCTTTTACAACATTCAACCTTCTATATTTGTATGGGTAATGTTTATATCATCACTTTTATTAAAATTTTTATGATTATTGGCATAATTTATATTTTTATTTCAATATTGACCAATATTATTAAGTAGAATATGTTTTTATGGACCATAATCCTTATTTATCAAGATGTGTTTTCATAATTTCATCCCTATATTGACGTGAGGAATTTTTATTATTAATGTTGACTAAAAAAATTGGTTCATCATGTGCTTTTATTATGTATTCTTTATTATACCATAAGACATGTTTTTTCAGACAAAAGTAATTTAGAGAATAATTTGGAATTTATATTTGACTATTATAGTGAATGCATTAGACTTAATTAAGTAATGTGTTAGGTACATAAATATAGTTTCCCTTAATTTATTAAAATGGTACAACAAGACAAGACATTTTTATTTTTTTGTGTATACCTATCTTCATATCATTATTTTAGGCTCCCCTAACCCGCTGTCTTTGCACTTGGTACTTTGTACTTTGTACTTAGTACCATTTTTTTTACTTTTTGTTTCCTATTGAATAAAAATGATAATATTGATGATGATGATAATGTTTATTAAATTCAATATATTTATTAAATCAATTTGAGATCATTAATTAATTTTATATATTTTTCATTTATTATCATGAATATAGCATGATCCACGTTAATAATTATTATTTCATTATTCATGTTTTTTATTCATATCATATTATGTATTCCACATTTATTCTTTTGAAATATTATGTTATATGTTCCCTTACTAACCATTTGAGATCAAACATTTCATAGGTTTATATTACCTAGTTTATGAATAAATTTATAAAACATGGCATGTTTAAAATGATAGAACATGCAGAATAATTTGTCAGATATCATATTCACTTTTCCTAAAATAACTACTTTTCCAAATAGTGAAAAAAATTCATATTTGGGGAGAAAGACATGAGTTTTTATTGTTATTATGCTGTAAAAATTCTAAACATCTCAAATCCTAATATAAATTAATAATTTACCTAATGAAATATAAAATTTAGGTCTTGTAATTATGGGTTCTTTATGACTAGGAATCTATAGTTATTATCCTGGAAATAATATAAGGATTTTTTTATGGGACCAGATCCAGGATTTTGGGTCCAGGGAATCAAATAGAATACTAGTTTTAAATAAATTAATTTATATAATTATCCTCCCAATATCTTATAAAAAAAATAATTTCCCTTAACATTTTTTTGAAATAAAAAGTCAAAAAAATATTATAGTGTTAAGTATCCACATTTCTTTTTTTAACTCAGACTAAAACCATGTAAATTACTCAAAATTATTTACGAAATCATTACTCATGGACTATATTAACTCACATATTCTTGATATATTTATTAAAATCCCAAATATGGAAATAGAATGTTCAAAATTTTCATAAATCTTTTCTAGAAATTATATTATATAGACTTAGATTATTAACTTTAAAAAAATTGGTTTAGTGGAAACATTATATAAATTAAGAATACCTAATAATTAAATTATCCCCTATATAAGAGAAAATATAATAATTAATTATGGTTGTATCCTTACTCATAAAAATTTATTGATTACATTGACATAATGGTTTCATTTAATAATTTTATAGAGAAAATATGAATATTTTATTTTATTTAATCCACATGTGATTTTTAACATTATTTTTAAGTTACAGAATTTATTAATCATGTTTGATAAAATAATTTTCCAATTTTAATATCATCAGAAATTTTCATACCATACTTGTTAATATATATATTTTATTGGTGTGTGTTTAATCATCCAAATAATCTATGAATCACAAAAATATATAAATTACCTTAAATATATATATAAAAAATAAATATGTGATATGAAAGTTATCTTTTATCTACTTGTTTATTTATCGAGCAGTGATACACCCAACATGGATCCTAGTGGAAAAAATCCATGATTTTTAGATTGGATTGAGTTTTATAATTTCTCCATTATTCAACATATCACCTTGTATTTATTTTTATTACATTTGGAACTAAATTATATATTACAGGTTGAAAATCTATCATTCATAAATGTTTACTCCCACAACAGTGATGTGAACCTATATATTACGGTTATATAAAATAAACATTGGACAAACAAACCTATATATAATAATTCTCAGAGGGATTTTATAGAACAAATAATATTTAATTTAATAATAATATTTCATAAAAAAATGAAATAAATAATTTCAGATTAAAAATTAATTCAAGACATATACTGGTTTTTCAATAAAGAGACACAATATTCTCATAAAAAATTATTTTCTTAGTAGAAAATTATTTATTACATAACATAACGATCCATGATAGAGTTTTTTAGGTCTTATGACATTGGAAAACTGGACACATAAACAACTAACCCAAAAGTGAGGTATATCATCACCTACTATGTTTTCCTAAATTAGCGACCTTTTAATACATATAATAAGTAATACTATTATTTATATCCTAGGGAAAGGGAATATAAAATAATTGGTATATTTGAATCTTGATAATAGAAAATAAAGGAGATATTAATATATATTTATCATATGGTAAGAGATATTATAATAATATTTAAAACCCATAATATTCTTTTTATAGATCATAAACATGAATCGCGAGAAAATTTTTGGTAGTTCCTAAGGTATGCGTCATAATGGATTAAAAGACCATGATCCATGGAAGTATTAAATTGGAATAAGAAATTGATTTTTTGGAATACACATAAAAATATTAATCTTTATATCAATGACACCATCTAATACCGCAGAGACCAAAAGATAATAATTTATTTTTATTATCAATTTTTACTTCTATTAGGGGGAACCAATACATGAACCGTAGGGCCAGAGGAACCTGAAATTTGTATATGGCCTAGAGGGTACCAAGGATATAACATGACCACCAAACTAGGTTATAATGTAAAGACTATTATGTAATCAAATCCATACACTAGTGTTCCAAAAATTGTAAAACATTCATCACATTATATCCCATGAATATAAATGGGTTTTATAAAACATTCTGTCATGGTATAACCCATAGAAATGAACTGGGTATTATAATAATCTAATCAATTCATCAAAGAACAACCCATAGAAAATGAATCAGTTTCATAATCATCTCATCATTATAAAAATAAAATATCCCTAGAAATATTAATGATTTTATCAGTGGATCATATCCTTGTAAATGATTAATTCATATCAAAGGAGATCATCTTATGTGGAAAATGATTTTGAAAGATAAATCACATGGGAATTATATTGAGGAAAATATAATTCATTTGAAAATAATATTTTTAAAACTAAAAATTCATAAAATATTATAGAAATGTTTTTCATTGAAAATAATCTAGAAAAACTCTAACAAATGTTTAAAAATAATTTAGAACAATTCGAGAGTAAAATAATATTTATTAGAAAATATATTTTAAAAAATTGATTTGTTATTTTTTACTAAAATAATTTTAATTAAAAATATGCATTGAAAGTTATAAAGTAATATTTTATACCTTTTGTTGTTATGAATTTTTGAAATGATGTACACATTAAAACCAACATTCCTTTCACATTTCTCAAAAAATGGACCTATATTTAAAAATAACATGAAGATTCATTTTAAATAAACTTATAAAATAAGTAAAAGAAGGTTAATAATGAATTTAAATAATTCTAGAGGTAAATTATTACATTTTTGTAAACCATTTTACAAAACATTGATATGTAATTGAGAAATGTTTTCGATGTAAGAAGGAAATAATGTCATGTTTCCTTCAATCCATTATTTTAGAATAATGAGTATATAAAAAGACTAAAATTTTTAGAAAAATATATTATCCTGAAATAATGTGAGGATTAAAAAATTTATGACTTTTTATTAAATTAATAATAATATTTAGTCATCAAAAAAATGAACAAAAAAATCACGATAAATGAATAAATTATATCTTACAACTCTTAACACTTTGATAACATTGAATCATAAGCCCCATGATCTATGAAAATTAAATGAAAATAAAAATATTATGATAATTAATAAATTTACGATATTAAATTTCAAATTGTTCGTATATACAGCTCACTAAAAATGATAGGTTCATAACATAATGTATGTCCCAAAGAAAACAAAATGACATAAAAAACCCCTACCTAATGTCTCTAATTCCTTCTTACACATTCAAAAATCTTGTATAATAAATATAATATCATTATTTATCTATTATATAACAATAATTATATATATTACACTATATATTATTTACTTATGATCATTTATTAAATTTTATTAATAATTCCATGTTGAAATCAAATTTCGGGAAATAACTGCTAAGTTTTTCATGTATGTTTTGATTTTTTATTTTCAATCATATTAATTTGGTCCTGGTTCCATAATATAATAAAAGTTAAAAAATATATAAATATAATATATATTAATTAAATATGAATTTATAATAAATAATAAATTTTATAGATAGAAAATTAAATACACTGATCATGGAGATAGTAGGTCATTCATTCGCATGAACACTATTTGAATTTTTTCATTATATGAAATGAAAGATAGGTAAGTAACATATAAAACATATAGAATTTTATTTATATTATAAATATCTCAAATATTTAATAAATTTAACCTAATTACCTTCCATGCAAAGCATTACTGAAAAACTAATCACATCACTTCGTGAGGTGGTAACTGCTTTATAGACAAACAACGTTATAGTGTCCCCCATATAATGGAATGTATCAATGAACATATGATATCATAATTAAATAATTTTAATTACATTAAAAATATAATATATATTAATTTAATCTTGTCTTTTTAACATCTAAGTAAAAAAGAATTGAAAACCTCATCACTTTAGTTGTCGATGTGGTAGTCCACCTTAAAAACAAGTGATGTTATTATTTTACAACAAGAAAGGAGGTATAAAGGTAGGTGTTTTATTATAAATAAATATTTATAAGATATCATAAATATAAAATATAATTATTAAATCAATAATTATATCCATTTGTGGGATAATTTATTGAAATTGAATATCCTTGGTGCACAGAGAAGTAGTCTGCCGTACATACTGTTGACAATTTCATTTCCCATTTGATAAAAGATGATATGGATATAATTTACTTAATTAAAATGAAAAAATATTTTTATAATATATATATATATGTGTGTGTGTGTTACTATATCATAATAATTTAACAATTCATGAATAAGTTATAAAAAGATGTAAAACCAGATTGCATAGTTTAAAACATTATCTCTTCTTAGAACAATCTCTTTATGATTAACCGAAAGCTTTCCAAGATTGAATTTTTTTTATCTCAACAAGGAAATGTTATTTTTGGAGGTAATTAGAGAAGAAATTTGGTTAGGTAATTTCCAAATAATAGGGTTATTTAATTTTTGAACAAGGAAGGAGAGAGGGGTCCATTTTTAATTGGGTTTATGGAGACACTTGGATTTTTGAAAAGAATAGATTGTTCTCATGTTTTAACATTTTATAAGGCCACCAAAATGGTTAATTATAGAACCTTATTGGTTATAAGGTAAAAATATATTCAGATAATAATTATTTTTTAAAATTTTTTAGGCTATTTTATTGTTAATATTTTTAGAATGACCTCTATTAAACTAGTTTTAACCATAACTGGAGTAAATAATTTTTTTTATTATTTTTACTATTCATTATAGAAAAATATTATTATTAAATAAATAGATAATATTAATTATTATAATTTAAAATATTTTCACTAGTATCAAAATAAATTAATGAACGTTAGAATAAAATTTCGAAGTAAACATACAGACATGATGAAAACTAGGTTTTCAAAAGCGAAAATATTCAAAAGTTTGAAGTTTTTTCATATCTAATTCAATTTTATATTCTGTTAAATAACATAAATTATAATAATTAATATATAATCTAAAAAATTAATATTTAATAGCATCTTTAAAAAATTCAAATTTTTTAGTTGCTTTAAAAGAAAAACAAATTTCTAAGAAAAACCCAATATCTATCACTTTTCACTAAACAATTTCCTTTCAGAAAATTATATAACGATTCATCCATATATAATTTTTATATGATGATTTCAAGAATAAATTTCATTTTTTCAAATAAATTTGATAAAAAAGAATAAAAATAATCTTCAAAATAAGTGTGATAAATAAGTAAGATTGAATTTTTGAAAAATAAAAATTTTAAAGTAAAATTGGATTTATTCTCATCTATTTTATAGAAAATAAATAATAAGAATGTTAAAAAATTTATAGAATATATAATATATAAATATATTTATAATCGTTCACTAAATGTGCTATTTTATTTATTATAGTGAAACACATTTGGGAGTAGAATAATATAAAAATATATATTTTTATTTTAAAATGGTACTTATTTTAATTTAAAATCAATAATTAATTAGAAAAATTAATTTTATATAAAAATATAAACATTATATTTTTATAAATTAGTTAATCTTATTTAAACCAGCCATTTCACGGTATAGACAAAAAATATCATATAAAATTAAAATAACTTAATTATTTTTTCATTAAAACTCATTGTTGTGTTTTGGGAAATCTCAGAAAGAAATTAAATTTATTTGAAAAAACATGTCATAAAGTATCATATTGTTACATTCAAATATTCTGATCTATCAGAACATGAAATGGATACAAATTTATAATTTATTATAAGTATTTAAATTTATTCAAATTAATATAAATTTTCATTAATTAATAAATAAATTAACTAATTAATTGATTATATATTTATATTTATATCTTTTTCTAACAACCCTTGAGATATAATAATCACATCCTATATTATTAAGAGAGAATTAAATAATTTTTAATTAATTTTAAAATAATTAAGTATATGATAAGTATTATGGGAGGCATTTGATGAGTATATTCTATATCATATGAAATCTATATGTGGAATTTAATACGTACACAACATGTATTGTTACTTGAAATGATGTTCATCACGTTTTTATGGTCCTTTCCCTGAACCATGATATTACATGTCGTATATTCCAATATGGAATTTCGTAATTTACATGGTGTGTAGATTCTTGGGTAAAACTACATAGTCATCATGGAATGTATGACCACAATAAATACTATAAATATATGCAGAATGTACCACTGGAAGTTCACGTTATGTAAAAAAAATAATATTGACTCATACAAATAATGAATTTATAGTTTCTATTAAGAATCGTTTAAGGCTTTTATTCCCACATGACAAAATTGGGAATTACATGGCAGGAACCTGGTGTAGAACGATACTTGTCACACACCATGTTTAACTAGATACACATAATGTTGTCCATGTATTTATTTATTACACTTATTGAACAACACAAAACACCAAAAATTACTCTACAAATTCCATTCATGGTTTGGGACATGTTATATAGTGTGTTCATTTCTACCAAACACTATGTAGTTCCAATATCACTATGTTTCTAGACTAGAAATCAAAATTAAATCTACAATAAAAGAGATTAATAGCCATACAAATCACCAGGAGTTGGTCAAAATGTTTTAATTAGTGGGGATATAGTATGTGCATAATAGTTACATGTTATCTTGTACCTATTAAACCATTTTTAATGTTGTTGGTTATGATATGGTGTGTAATAAAACTGAGTTCTCAAACACCTAGAGGGCTATGGTTTACATTAAATTCTAAATATGTGTGTCGACCAAGATTACATGAAATAAAATTCAAAATTACATTTTATGTATCAATTTCTGAGACCAACAACAATGGAATCATAGAATGAGATATTTAGGAGTTATTTTTATGTTTTTATCATGTTATTGGAAATTTGACCTGAAATGATTTTTTATATATTAACAATAAGTTTAAGAATAAAAATACGAAATGAAAAATCACAATCCAATTTCCAAAAATGGATATTCAAAATATAATTAATTATAAATTAAAATTTTACCTCTCATATCACTTGATGGTTCTAGGATAAATTAAAGTGTCCATACACCACCTAATTTTATTTTTTCATTAAGATTGATAGATATTGTTTTCAGAACACGATAAACATTAACCATAAATAACTTACAGTATAAATTTTACATATATATATATATATAATTAATACAAAAACTAGAATAATATTTCATATAGAATGACTCCAAATAAGATTTTGTATCCTCTATAGATGCATTTGAAAGGAATTACTTTGAACCTAGGATCACTAAAAGTTTTCCAATATATCATTTACACAAATTGAATTAACTCTATAATATAAGAGTGTGGATGGAATCCACATATTCAATTTATACAAAACTATATAAATAGTACCTAAACTAGACACCCTAATTCTTATGTTCAAAAAAAGTAAAATACAAAAAAGACAAAAAAATAAAATAAAAAATAAAAAATGAAAAAAATTATTATATGTCTAGTATATAGTTTTTATCCATGTTGGAAATAGAATATAACATTTAATTAAGGATTTAATGTTCTATATAATTTATAAATCAATTAAACACAATATATGATCACATTTAACTAATTTCTAAAAGAAACCAATATATATAACTAGTTTTCCCAACTTTCTATAGTGGGGGTTGATAATCCAAAAAGAAAAAAAGCACTAATTAAATTCCACCACCCCAAAACACTCATCTAGTAAACTATGTGTTCATCCAAAGAATCTATAAGTTTAACTTTATTTGAAATTCTAGGGAAACGTTATTGAATCCTTTATAACACTAATAAAACATATTTATCGTTTGAATTTTCTCAGTGAATTACATTATGTCTCCCTACTTACTCATTATATACTAAACTTTTTTACTTCATAATTTTCTTCTTTAAATCACACTAATTCTGATCTACCATATTATGGATTATTGATCTTTTTCATATCCACTTAACAATCACCATTTAGATTCAAAAATTAGAATTCTGTAATAAATCCTCATAGAGGTTCAAAAAAATATATATAAATTTTTTCCTTCCATTGAACCTATAAATATACAATTTTATAATCATTTTTAGGATTAAAAATCTAGACCACCCACATCATATGAAAATCCCTTCTACTCTAAATCTTTCATTACTATTGTAGGGTTTTCCCACTATGATCATGATTATCTTATTTTGACAGATACACATAAATGTATTAGAATATACAGGAATACAAAATTAGTCAATTTATCATCAAAATTTCAAACATTGTGAACCATTAGTCGATCTAACACTTTGTCCTCCAAATGTTTATGTATATAGAGACATTTTGGTTGACTATTTCTTAAGCTAGAGTGTAGAATCAGATTTTTGGATAGTATATCAAAATTTGTGAGTCATATTGCAAAATTACCAATTAATTTATTGTTTTTTATATCGTATAACAAACCATTTAGCCAGTTCAAATCCCTCCCAACATTCTTTATTGAAAGACACATTTATTAATCAATTGAAAATAAAACTACTATATGATTTTTTGATATCTAACTCACAATTGTGCCTCTATAAGGGAATAAATACCAATCTGTTCTCCTTGTAATTTTTTAGGTATCCCTATGTAAAAAAATATTTAAACCCCATTAGAGGTTTATATTTTTAAAATTTTATGGAGAAATAACAACAACCATTGATATAATAGAGACTCTACAAAATAATTTCCCACTTTTCTCTTTTTGGATTACATAAAAATATGATAACACATACCTATGCAAATGTAATATCCCTCTATCAAAAATCTATTGAAAAAATAAATCATTATTAATATGAGTGAAAAAAACCCTTTAAATATACATAGCCTTTACTTTTATTCTTGGTAAAATACACTTACTTAACATGAAGTGTCATATTAGAAGAGTTATGAATATTTTGAAAATGGATATTCTAAGAAATTGCACTACCTTATATATGTAGTCAGACTAATTTAGTAAAATAGAGTTATATTAGTTATGTATCATACTATCCACATTCGTAAAATATATTTTTTGACTAAGATGATTTAAATAAAAAACTTATAATAAAATTAATTTTAATCTTACTAGACATTTCATGTATCAGTATTACAATACACATTAAATCCATATATTGTAGTTTGATGATAAATCTCTCAACACTATAAATCCTCCAATAAGAATAACTATATGGATTAGATTTTATACATTACTTCATCCATAAAGTCATTAATCATAATGTCCAACTACATTGACATCTACTTCAAACCATAAAGGCATTTATATATCATACACACTAGTCCGTGGTTTATTTATCAATGAAACCTTAAATCTACACATAATATTCATATGAGTCTTCTTGGATAGATGTTGTTTCCAAATCAGACATATCTAGATGTTACTTTTCCTCAGAAACTATATCCAGTACGATCCTACATTTTCTGGTGTTTAATAATTTTTTGAAGGATCACAAAAAAATATATTCTTACAATTTTATAAAATAAATTCAAGATTATCCTATCCCTATACCATATTATACAATACACTTCCTTCATCAGATGATAAAACCGTTTTTTTTCTAATGTAATTCCCTACTGATAGATTATTTTGTTAACTACCATGTCCAAGAAACATGTGATTAATTCATCTCATATCTCATCGGTAACTCCCACTAACTCAAATTGCTAGAACATACAACCTATTTTGATATTTCTGGTTATATATAAACTATTATAAGAAAAGAACATAGGTTTCTTCTATATCTTATCACATTGAATAAAATATTGGTATATCTCTAAATTTGACATTGCAGATCAACACATTCAAAAATTTCTTCTTCCAAAACATCAAATCACAGTGATATTTCTCAAGATTCAAAATTCTCTAATATATATATTACATCCATCCTTGGAAACACTATCAAAATATGAATATCATTAATAATTCATCATGAATTTTGTAGTTATTATAGTACTGATGTAATCATTTAATTTTCAAAATAATCAAGAACTTTGTGAATTACATTAAGAAGACAACATCAAGTGATAATTACATGATCTAATATATTACTTATTTTTTATCATTATATTTAAACAAGAACATTAAATTGAACATAAGACTCTAAATTATAAAATCCTTCCATAAATTTTTATCCTAGATCCCAAAATCATTTTATTTTTTGATATAACATATAATAAAGTGTGATCTGTATTTATCCTATATCTTATAAATTTACTTAGAATAGATGTGTATGTGAAAAAATTATTTTATTATGGGAATATTCTATATTCTATTTGGAATAATATAATTGTAGTGGTTCATGAACCAATAGAAAAAATAGAATTCTATTAACCTTGACGGTAATATAATTCATGGCCTCCATAATGAAATTTTAGGTTATAATTATGTGAATCCAAAATCACTTTTACTTATCTACATAAGGCTAATTCATCCTCTACATTACTATATTTCATTTAAAATAACTTCATATGGTCTTCTAAAACTATATGTCATGGCACTAATAGAATCACTAGAATCACCTAATTACATATTCCTCAATATTCATAGACAACTAATAGTTTAATTTTATTCTTTTTCTCCTTTACCCCAACGGTTTTTCATAAAATAAACAATATAAAATATTTGGAATTATTATTAAGAAACAAATCCCACACCATATATGTAACATTTTTGGATTGGGGAAAAATAGTATAGTGAACCTCCATGAGAGAAGACCAGATCTAACCACCATATTTTAGTATAAACTAGCTCCAATTGTTTATAATTGGGTGTCTTAACATGATATTTTAGTGACACATTAAACTCACTATGAATGATGTAATCTTTATATAATTTACACATCATTCTCATGATCTTCAACATTAATATAGAAGATATTCTTTTAATCCCTTTATCACTTTACTGAAAATTCCATTCATTCCATAACTTTTCAAAAGATATCTATATGGAATGTATTTCACCTTACTCAATACCAGTTAAGTATGTTATTCTATCATTTACTGCTTCTTCCATCATCATGTAAGAAATTTATTTTGAAATATCCAATCACATATGTAGTACATAAACTAACATCATCATGATATCTAAAGAAAATAAATTTTTTTTCATAGATTTATCATGTTTAAAATTTCTTTTAATTACAGAAATATTCTATTATTTATCCTCATTAAAATATCCCCTTCTGTAATATATTCAATGTTTTATTATCTTCAAGAATACCTTATTGTATCTCTTTGAAGAAAAATTAATCCCACTCCATTTATCAAATAATGATTGAAATGGTGCTCTAGAGTATATGTTCTAATACTCATGTTAACTGGAGACACTCAATAATAGGAAACTCATATATTTTGAAACATGGTTTTCAATTGAAATTAAAAAACCATATATTTAGGAAATTACTCCTTTAACATTGAAATACTTCTAACTCAGGCCTATCCTCCCATAATATCAATACATACATGATTCTACATCGTATTCCTCTTCCATTATTATGACCATTTAATGAAATTGAATGTCCCCTACCATCCACACTAACGAAGTTTTTGATAAATTATGGACAATTAGTTTAATATTTATTGATATTACACTCATTAATACAATTAATTTGGATAACCATTTTGTCTATTATTATTGTTTACTTTTTTGTGGAGTTAAATTATTTCTAAATGTATTTTATGGTATTTTTGTTGATTTAGGTGAATAAGTAATGAATCGATAATAGACACTATAAATTGACAATTCATGGAATTTTTGATCAATTGGAAGAAATTTGGCTAGAAAAAAGATATAACGTTAGGAAACTTTGATAGAAAAAAGGATATTAAATCAATTACCATGGTGGTATCCAGTTATTTTCAGTGAAGATAGACATTTATATGAGTCATTATAGGAGAATGAGCGTTTGTGTGAGAGTAACTGGAGGAAGGAAAAACATATTTCTACATTTTTAAGGAGGAATGGTTTGTGGTAGAGATGATGCGTCTCATCTAGTTTCCACTCCCTGCATCAATGTTAATGAACAACGGCCTCATTAATCGATTAGGAAATAGTGAAATTTCTTTCTAATTCACTCAAAACCAAAACATTATTGCATGTTGCTTCCTCTCATCACCTCTCTTTCATGAGTACGGTATTGTAAAATGATGAAAATATCATAGTTCTTCTTATGGAATTTAATATCCTTTTAAAATTATTCTAGATTGGGGCCATACTCTGTGTACAAATATAGAAACACCGTAAAAAAATTTCTACACCACAGTGCCATAGAGGACATGGGTCAATGATTCTATATCCACCAATTTATCCATCTACACTATAGATATTGGATATGTTTATTTGAATATTTAATAACAACATAAATTTAATGGAAGAGTTTCCAAAGGTAATTTTATCGACATGAGTAATGTTAAGAATCATTTTATAAGAGATATTTTATGTTGTGATAAGGTATAATGTGTAAGAAAAAAATTATTTAATGTCACAAAAGTGTGGTGAGAATATATGTAAGGGTGATTCATGATTCATATACGGGAAAGATTAAAATACATAAGGGTTATATGGAGAGACACATAACTTTCATCTATTATTTATGTTATCTCTATATATTTTTCTTCATTATATATAAACATATCACTGGGATGTTATGGTGTCGAATTTTTGTTATAGCATGATAGAATTCATATATGGAGAATCCTTGAGACATGGAGTTTGGAACATGTCATAGTCATATTCAATGAAGAAGACACAAAATTGAAGTATTAAGAAGAAGAATAAAGATATGATATAATATTTCGATGCATTAAAGAGAACATAATATAGGTAGAGTCTTGTGATATTAGATATAAGATATTAATAAAGAAATATTAACCTACACAATCATTTGTTTTTGATATGGATAAAAGGGATTTGAAATAAAAAACTTTTTTTAAAGGGAAAGACAGGAGATATAATTATGGAATTTGATGACATTTAAGGGGTGAATTTTATCCACTATTTTAAGGTATTTTGTGGATTAAAGGTTGATTTATAGGTGTTTAATTTGAATATATCAATTCTCATAGAGATAATTTCAAACAATATTTTTTCATGAGAAATTAAAGTCTATGTTTTCATGATTTTGGCCAAGCTACAGAAATCGAGACATCGACAAAAATTTTAATTGTAACTCCATTATTTTTTGTGTTTATATATATATATTTAAAGGGATTTAACTTTTTTAGATGAATTGGATGGATTAATTTACAAATATAAATAATATAAAGAATTAAATAACACAAAAACATTTACATGAAGTATTATTGACTTAGTATTTTGAGAGCGATAGTGACTTCATTAACAGAAGAAACTAGTTAGTAAGTTTCTATTTTCATTTTTATTTCATTCTATAATAGTAGATTCATATTAAATTGTTCAAAATAAAATAATTTATGTTGTCATTGTTACTAAGAACAATTATTTTGGTCAATTATTTAATTCATTTTTATACAGTGTCTAGTTTATTCATTACTGAAAAACTATCAATTATGAGGGGATGAAAATACTGAAGTGGGTGGTTCTAAATGGGAGAGATTTTTATTACATATTTTCATTCATCCTAAAAAAATAAATATTTATATTAATTAAATTACATTGAAATTAAATATTATTAAATCCCATAAGATTCAAGAGAGAGAGATCATGATTACGGTATGAATCGTAATTCTATAGAGCGGTGTAGGGGAGCGAGATCTGATTAAACATTGCCTATCAATTTTGAGGTAGAAGTTAATATAGTTAGGTTTGGTAGGTTACATATAGTAATGGAATCTTTAGTCCTAGGTAGTTATTTTTTTATCTTTGAGGTTGAACAGGTTACCTACATTGTTATAACCACTATTATATTGATGAGAGTTAGGTGTAGAGCAAAATGATTTTTCCAAATCAGAACCATCATCTAAAATATTTTCTCCTCCAATCTCCCATAAAGACCATTATTTTATTTAATATATATATATTTAGTTAATTTAATTTAATTTATTTCAAAATTTACTTAAAATAATATGAATAATTGAAAATTGTATTAGAGATAATTACTAGGCTTCCATGTTTATCATAGGATAAACACAATACTTTTAATATATTATAATATTAGAGTTACTAATTATACAGAAACTATAAAATCTAAAACATGGTATAAAATTTTATGTAACTACACCCTCATGTCCTATGATGATTTTGGTTCCATTTTTGGAGAGTAACAGAAACTAGTATTTACTGAAGAACTCATTTACTAAATCAAGAATTATCCCTCCAGATTATAGTTTCATGATTTTAGTATAAGTTTTTTAAAAAATTACTATATGAATTTTCATAGTGGTATGTATGATAAATTACCTATATGAAATATATTATAAATCACCATCATAGTACACATATCACCAAGAGGAGTCCTCTTTGTTAATGGAGAAAAATTATGACTAGTCAACAAAAAAATGAGGAAGATTGAATAATTTTGTCCTGAAGGGTTTAATGACTTCTAAAACAAATATAGAAGTGAATAATACTAACTACTATGTATAGGATACCTAGTTTTCAATTCAAAAAATGAGATCGATGGGTAGATCCAAACTACCAAGAAGGACCCAGTTTATAAATTCCTCAAGAGAGATATCCATGAGAAGATTTAAGAAATTATCTCTTTGATTTCGTAGCTAACACTGATAGGGAAATAAAAACCCATGTTATGTCATAAATGTAATTATAATATTCTCATAGAAAAAAATATTTTTCAATTATATTTTCCATACATGTTAATATTTTTGATTCCCTTATTAATTACTCATTTTACATCTAACTATATGAAAAACCGTAAAAGGGAAGCTATAGAAAGTGTATTATATTAAATAATAGACAAGAGAAGATGAAGACGATGAACATGAATTACTCCTAAAAATGCATGAATAATTGGAATAAATAATGTTGGATCTTATCGAGTAAATTATAATGGTGATTGAGGATAATTTCTTAGCTGATGGTTTCCCCACAATTGAAGAGAAAAAATGATTGGGACTTATAGAAATATTTAAATAAGAGGAAGGACATAGAAATTTTTTTAAAATACCATCATGTATATCAATGTGTAGTTGGAATTATTAAAGTATGAGCTCTATATGTTTGAGAAAGAAAAAATTCCTACAAGTGAAGAGTATTAGGATAGAGAATTTAAGGAGGAGGATAATGAGAAAATATAAATAGAACCCACAAAAATTATAGAAGAGGTTGAATAAAAGGAGTAAATCCAAAAATTACAAAAGGTGGAGGTCAATAACAGGATATATCTATATAATGGTATGATATAGTATAGTAATTAGATGTCTAAAGACATAGGTGGAAGAAACAAAAAAGAGATTCACAGAGAAGAAGTGCAGCAGAATTTTAAATATAGTTAACTAGTGTAATGGTTTGAAGAGGAATACCATCCACATCCTGAAAATAAATAATACATTAATATAACTCAAAAATACATATGAAAATTATAATTTGAAGAATATTTAGAACTATTAGGGATGTTCTTCCATGATATTTCTATATTATTCAAAGAAGAAGGACCTTAAGAACCTCATGAATCTAAAAATGAAATAAATATGTATGAGGATGGTTAATCAATTATAAATGAAATATTCAAGGAATACGTAAATACGAAACATATTTAAATACCTATTAATTAAAATAAAAGGTATAACATAATGAAAAAAACATTTAATAGAGGAGGTGGGAGACAAATTTTCTTCGAAGGGAATCAAGATAATTAACCACACAGATCAGAAAAAAGAAGGATGCTTGTAGTACACATTCTTATATTAGGAAAATTAATCACTTCCCTTTCATTAATATATAGATATGGATACTAATATCTAATTGTTTATCATATAATTTAAAGAGAAATAGATTTTATAGGGGATATAATGCAAAGATAAGGTTGAAAACATCATCAATTAAACATAACCAACACTAGGGAAAGATGAAGCTGCTAGATTTCATTAAATTATTTTATATTTTCAAGATGAGATGAAAGAACTAATGATGTAGTTATTCTATAAAATTATTATATATTATGAATATTTATTTCATTAATTAATGGCTTCCCCAATCTATAATCTGTCACCAATAAAGTTAAAGAATCTAGTATATGAAATAATTATCTCATTCAAACAAGATGGGAAAATTCATATATGTTCAACTATTGGACCATGTTACATAGTATCATCCAAAAATTATGTGATCTGACGTTTAACGTGTTTTTTATAAAAAAAAGTTGATTAATAGGAAACATAATGGATTTACTTATTTTGTAGGACTTAGTTTGGATTTGAATTTGAATTTTATAATCTAGATTTTTTTGGTGGTCAATGTATACTCTCTTATAACTTCAAAATTTATTAAGTGGATATGGAATCCCACAGATGTGATCATACCATTATTATATAACATATAGAAAATATTAATTTTTATTACATTCCCAATACATTTTATGTTTATTATTTTATAAAATTTTGTAAAAATAATAACTTTACAAAACCCCTGTCATTATAATCCAATAGATTTTTTTCACTATACAAGAAACTAATTATTTAATTAAAAGTATTCATTATCACCAATATATTCTTCACCATATATATTCATCAATAAACATCATCAATATTACATGTCGTTATAACCTAGGGAAATTGAAACATAAGAATTTGGTGATCTCAGATGCATCATAAGGGATAAATAATGGAATTAGAAAATTTCATGAGTAAAAAATGGGAAAAACATTAGAATATGAACATAAGAACACGAATATAAGTACATGATGGATAAAATGATAATAAATTAATTAATTATAACATGTAAATGTGTCTATAAGATATATATGATATATTTAATAGAATATCACCAATGTTAATCACTAAGATGTTTTAAACGTATAGTACAAGGTTGTTCCTAAAAGTATCACAAAACATTACTCAGTCATTCAGTCAAGGAAACATGATCATGAAATCTGAAGAGATTTACTATTTACCTAATTAATTGGATCCTAAATAGGACACACCTTTTCCTAAATAACCATGGTTGTTCATCTAGGTATCACAAATATTATAAATGCATACTCTTAAGGTATCATGGACATGTCATCTCAATAGATTTATTATTTACCCAATTCATAGCAAAACTATCAGGTTACACCCCTTATATGTTTAATATTTTGTGGTCAATATAAGGAAATCTTATAGAATTCCATCATATGATATATAAAAAAATGAAATGGGTTACATGAAATAAAAAAATAAAAAAATTGTCATATAATGAATTAAACTGGATGAAATCATAAGATATTATCATAAAAATTAATACAAGGTGTTCACGTAGATGAAAATACATTTTTATGATAATCAATAAAATATCATTTGGAAGAAGAAATATCATTGATCATTGGAAAAAAATTATTTTATGAAAAAAAGAGAGTAATAATTTCATTGGGAAACCATTAGGACATAGATAATATGATTCATAAAAAATTAAAACATATTGAATGAAATATCTATTTACATGAAGTAAAAGCATAAAAATATATTTTAACAATTCTTTTTTAGTGGTGTTTTTGGAATATGGAGTAGTGAGACACTTTTAAAATGTATTTCCAAATTTTTATCTGAAAACATTAAAAACATTAAATTATAAAAAAATAATTTTCAATAATAGATCCTTGAATTGACATAATTTTTATGGCAAAAAATTTTGGGTGGAAGATAAAATATTCTATTTTTAAGGATTAAAAACTTTTTAATTTTTATAAATAACATTTTTGAAAACATACATCATAAAAAAAATTATTTTTAAAATAGGTCAAGGGAAATATGGAGGTGAAATGGTAAAATAGATAATTAGTTTTTAATTTTAAATGAGAAGACTTACATGAAATACAATCATGGAAAATGAGTAGAATCTATTATCAGTGATGATGTGAATTTTTCTCAACAATGATAGAGTTTTCAAGAAATAAATTAATCAATATAATATATTTTGATTAAAATTAAATATACCTAGTTAGGAATATAAATTACCATGAAATAAAATTTTCAGATTGAAGCAACAAATCATGGTAGAAGTATTTTTATAAAGATGAAATCTTACTCAACGGTGAGAGTTGGGTGAATGAATACCCTTACAACCATGATATCAACAAAATCAAATTTCATATACAGAGAAGATATAATATTTCTCATAAAAACAAATTAATTAGATGAATATAGATAAATAAATTCATTTTAATTTAATGAAACCATATCAAAGATGACTTGGTGTATAATAAGTAGTATGTTTCATGAAATTAAATTTGATACAAATAACCCCCTTACATTAATTCTTGAATTTATTATTAAGTAATATAATAACATATGTAATAAAAATTACAATCTTAATGAAATATTTTAGATACTATTCATTTCTATAAACATTTATGAACTTATGTAATAATTTTGTATATGTATATTAGTTTGTTATTCTCTATTAAAAATATTTGGAGTGAAATATATTTCTTATTTAAAACTTGTTTCTAAATAATTGTGATGTTCTCCATTAATCTAAAAATTTAATCATTAAAAAATCATCGCAGTTAATTTAATTTATTTTTATAATTATTTAACTTGATATAATTTAATTTCATAAGAATATTTTTTATAACTCATGATAAAAAAATCATGGATGATCATGTTTAGGTAATTTATAATGAATGAAGATTATTTTCTTAATTATATAGTTAAATATTTATATTTCCATCACCAGAAAAATAATTATTTACTTATGAATATCCTATATTATGTTTCTAAAATCTATCCTAGTATAAATTTATCACGTTGTTCGTGTAGTTGGTTAAATCGACTCAACAAGAACACACTATAATTTTTGATGGAATATGTCTATAGATGAGATTCTATTATCATAATATCATTATCACTAAATTATAATGACATTATTTAGATATTATTATGTTTATTTATCCTAATTTTTAAGATTTATAATAATAAGGTTAGTAAAAAATGACAATTTCACTTATAAATAAATAAATTTTCATCATGTCACATTATTTTTAGGATGTTAGTTTTATAGTGATCCCATATTTATAATATTAATAATAAAATTTATTATTTATATTTATAAATTATAAATAATAACATATATAACATATATATTGAATAAAACCATTCATATAATCATCTTTTAATGGTGGTGATGAAAAAACAATGTCTTGTTCTTAGAGGTAGTTGTCCACACAAACACATTAGAAACATTTTCATGATTTACAGATTGAATAGGATAGAAATTGATAATGGTTATACCAACAATATAATGAAATTTACGTATATTATATATAATTATTTTATTATATAGATATGTTTATAAATGGTTTTTATGAGTGATGATGCGATTGATAATGAAATGTAGTTGAAGGGAATGCACTACTTATATTGGGAATTTTGAACTTTTGTTAAAGTATCCTTGGTAAATAAAAAATATGGGAAAATTTTATAAGGATATATTATACCAATGGTGTAGAGGGTATATAGAATAATTAAATTATGCTTATTTATAAAGAAATTTTTATCTAATGGTGTGTATTTAAATGGGTGGATGTGATATCCTTTTATTGGTAAAAGGTGGGACAAATAATTACCAAAGAATGTTAGGTATGGGGTAAAATTTTAGTTTTCTAATAGTAGAGAAATTTATATAAGAAAATGTTAGTGAGACATGTTTGTATTAAATTATGAATAAAAAATTCATGCTATAATTTCTAATTGTGAAACTAATTTAGTAAAATTCAAGAGACAATAGATTATACATTTTAACACTTAAGAATTTTTTTTTAAAATTATCCCTATTAATTTTTTTACTACTAAAAATATAATATGACATTTATTACTATATTTTAAATTTTTAAATAATAATTTTTATTCCATTCAATCCTATCCTATTTATATATATGATAAAATTATCATTTAAAAGAAAACCCAAAATGTTCTAAAAACAAATCTTAATGAAAAATATCATTTAAAATTTTAGGTGTTTATAATCTTATTTATTGTCAATTATAAATCATGTGAGTGTTAATATATATATATATATTACTAACTCAAAATAGACCCACTTAATTAAAAAATAACAATATTTAAAAAAGAATAATTTTTTAGAAAATAATGTTTTTACTGTGTGAAATAAAATTTATCTTGGTGTCTTAATTTTATGCCTAAAAATAAAATTGAACCCATTAACTAATTTGAGTGTAATTATTAGAAATAATTATATCATTTTATAATATTTAGTCTTAAATAGTGATAGAAATCAATATTAATATACGAGGACATAAGAATTTTAAGAAACATTTATCGTCTCTGAATACAATAAATTAATTAGTTTCCTAGTAATAACTATTTGATGAATATTAAATTATTATTTTATATATATTATTAATAACATCAATTTAAAACATTAATTTACCCAAAAATACATCCTATAACATGAAATTTATGTTTCATTAAGAAAATATATTTGTAAACATGAAATAATTCTATTTGTTTTTCAACTATAACAATTGAATTTTATCAAAGAATTAATGCCAATTTTTTTTATTTCTACTTATATTTGATAATTCATTATACTATATATTTTCCAACCAATTCAATGACTATATATTAATAATTATATAATGTTTTCTGGTTCATTTTGGTTCAGTATTCGGTGTGCAGCAAGATATTGAAGAAATTACATTTTAAATGAAAATATAAACATTAAAATATCTAGGCATTATAATGGATACCTACACATTATTTTCTTAATATATTTTTGTATGGTGGAATATACCCATCTATAAAGAAATAAATTGTTATTCCATTTAAGGAATAATAAATAAGAATTGAAATCTAGGGTTTAAATTCTGATCAACACATTAGGGTATTAATGAAATAAAATTGATTTTACATGGGATGATTTATATTTTCATTGTTTATATTGGGAGATAATTTTTCTAATAAGAATTAAAAATTTCTATGAACCCCTCACCATTGATGAAAGTTAGGGATAATGATCAGTATATGTTTTGCAGAGGAATCCTTAGTTATACTGTATTTGTATTCTTCCATAGAATGATAACCCAAGAGTCATTTTCACAAAGAAGATATATTTTTTGTTTTTGGGAAATTTTGATTATCAAGACAATAAAAAGAAAAAATATATAGGTGAAATTTTTAAATTTCACATTTCTGTGAAATTTTTTAGTTTTCTGTAAATGATTACTGAATACATTTTAATTATAAACATTGAGATTTTTAATTTTTTATACCAAATATTATTATTCAATACAATAATTACTTCCCTTGAATATTTTTAATTCCCATTATCAGGAGGATTTTGATCTATTTTTAATTTTTATCTCTCATACCATTATTCTTTAGAGAACTCATGGTATATTCTAGTATTAAAAAATTCTGGATTTTATTATAAAAATTGATTGTTTTGAACGACATTAAGATGATTGAGGCTATTAATTATTTTTATTTGAGACCATTTGACCTAGTAAGTCATATTTATTTTATATTTTATGAAATCCATTGGAACCATTAAATTTCTTGATAATAACAAACTTTCTCAGCCATAAAATCATTTATAGAATTACTTTTTTTGTGTCTAAATTAAAAATCATAAAATTGAGATTAACATGAGTGGTTGGGTATTGTCATGGAGACATTGAAGTTTTTATGATGGTTCACCTGAGTTAGTGGTGAAATGGTTCCTTACATTTGTTATTTCACATTATTGAATCATATATATTTTTAAAAAAAACAATGAAAAAGAAAAAAATCAATGTAAAAAGTGATCATGTGGGATAATTGGGATGGAACAATAGATAGAAAGACCTTAAAATTTTTTTTGATAACAATTAGAATTATATTTATTAGGATAATGATGGAGAAGATTGAGATTCTAGTTGGCTATACATCCAGTAATAAAAGAGGAAAAATTATAAGATTGATAATTGATTATCGTCACTATTTTACATGTTTAAACATAAAACTTAATTGGTAAGAGTTGATGGAAGTAGTAATTTATTATTTTTAAGAAAATATAAAGGAGGATAAAATTTCATTGATCATTACTAGAATGTAATGCACCATAAATTAATAATATTATGCACATTTTTAGAGCATTTATTATTTCGATTTTCACAACATTATCCACTAACTATGATCCAAAAATCATTTCATTCATAATTAAAATCCCCAATGATTTTTTTCTTTAATTTATACAATAATGTAGATATATTGTTCAATCTAGTGGATAGAGTTCTCATACATGAAATTTATAATAACCCCTTTTAAACTGATCTTGAGTGATAGGTAAAATTTAATTCAATTTATGTAAATTATAATTCGATATAATAATATAATGATATTGAATGATGTTAATGGAATATGAAATAAGTATTTAATTTTATATTTTTTAAATAAATATGATTTGAATGATATTTTTTGTATATGTTTTTTCTTCTATAAATATTAAATTATAATATTATTTTTACGAGAATGATACTTTTCTAAATTTCCCTTATTATATTTTTCAAACATTGTGTTTGAATTTTATGGTTTTAGTAGAGGATAACTAAGTATTTATGTGTGTCAAGATTTGATAAGTATATTATATTTATTCATATATATATTTCCCTTATTAAATATATTGAATAAAATTTCAATTGTTTCCATTAATATTTTAACAGAGGTTTTTTGGGATCAAAGGTTTTATAAAGGTGTTTTTTTGGACTTGGGGGTGGGTGGGTAAAAAAGTGATTTATCTTGAAAAAATAGTTTAATTTGGGAATTTTTTGAATTGGTGATGAGTTTCCAAAAATACTTCTAACACCTTAAAATATATTGATAGTACATGGATTTGTTACTCATCAACCAAGTCACTAGATTAAGGAATAAAGTTGGGAAAAGTATAGATCTATTTATCACATGTGAATGATGTTATGTGTGAGAGTGACTAAATAAAGGCCCGAAGAAGGTAAATACTAGGAAATAATACCGACATAAGGAGGTTTCACTGCAACTCATCGACCAAAATCACCTTTTATTTAGGGTAGTGATGTTGTGAGTAAATTTATAAATAATAAATATTGGATGAAATCATTTACAGAAATTTTTCATTCATAACTAAAACATCATCATAAAATATTTTTTTTGTTACCTTAATTGCATGGACAAGGGTTTTAATACTGACTATACTACCACCATACATAATACAGTAGTGAAACTCCATGACTGACTATAGAATATTTGTACAATACTACCTATTCAGAAGTAGATATGTAAAATGACATGTTGTGTGTATAATTCCAGGGATAATATGGTTAAATGATTCTATTTTCACAATCGTACTCGTCTTCATTATAATTGATGGATAATGAATCTTTTTGGGTTATTGAGATGTGCTTAAGTGTTATGGAGGAGAGCTTAATGGAAATACTACTATGATAAACTATATAAGGGAAAAAATATTAGAATGGTGATCTTGTATGTTTCATTAACATACAATGATTTTGAATGGAGTTTCTTAAAGGTACTAAATTCTGTTGAGAAGCTTTACAAAGTGATGTAAGAATCCACATCTGAACAAGTTAAATAATCTATTGGAGATTGATTTTGTTTGCATTGGAATAAAATATATTTTGAAATATCATAATCAAAACAAGAATTTTACTTTTTGAATGCCCAAATTGGATGTTTTTAAAAATTTCATATGTTCTGGTATTAGACCATAGGGTGTGGAAAAAATCATAGGAGGAATATGCTTGATGGGTTTTGAAAATGGATACATTAGGCCATTCATGTTCAGAATCCAAATCATTTTGTAAATGGGTTTAAGAGGATTGGACAATGAAAAATTATGGATGTTAATGGGGATTTAAAGGCCCTAAAGAATTCATGATGTGAATTTGGTTCAGGTCAGCCATCATGCAATGCTATAGTTTTAAAATTTCAAATATGGAATTTCTCAAATTTTTCTATGATATAATATGATGGTTTATTGGGGTGTCACCTCAAACCCATGTACCTATATTATTTTCTCATTAAAGTGATCTTGGGTGCAATTTGATGATGTAGGTGGGTAATGTAGTCCTCTTCCATGATAATACATTGTTCTTAAACTATCATTCATATTTTCAAACCATTAAATTTTAGGTCAAGATGTCGATTTCACCATAGGATGATCAAATTTCTAGTTTTCATCATAGATTCATTTCGGCATTGTAAGAAGGGATTGTGAGATGATGTCCTCCAATATTCCAATGTTGAAACATTTAGGTATGAATTCATTTCCATTTTTTCAATGGGTTTTCAGTAAATTTATTTTCATGGCCAATTTAATGAGATAAATAAATATAGATTTTGGGAAACCTAAATTTAGTGGTGCATCTAGAGTATAACACACTCTATTTCTGGAGTTTTTAGAGTTATAGATTAACCTAGTGAGTTAACTAGATTTATGTCCAACATTAATTAATTGACTATTTAATTAATTACTTCTTATACAACTAATTAATTTTGGTTTCTTGGAATAAAATAGGGAATAATATAATTAAGATGTTATAGTATTATCAAAGCTAAGGAAAGATGATCTTGGAGGGCCTTGGAAGATGTTGTTATCCCTTAGCATCAAATTCATAAATCATTGTTTGAGGTATGTTGTCCCACATACATTCCCTAGGATATTTAATTTTGTTTTATGATGTAATTGTATGATTGGGAATTCCATTAAGGTTATTTAAAATATTTATCTTTATAGAATAAATGTTTTTATTTAATTCATAATTCCCAATTAAAAGGTAACTGTTAAGGATCATGAACAACCCTTGAGATATTTCTTGTCAAATCGACCCCCCGATATTTAATGCTGAGACCTTGATGCTATGTATGGAATCAATAACTCTTATGAGGTGGGGATGGTACTTTTTATAACCTTTATTGTTAAATGGGTTATTTAGTTTAAATGTGATGTTTAAATTAAAAAGAATATCTCTTTAAAATAAATGAGAATAAAGGGTTATCAATGAGACTTTCAAACTTTCTTTTCAATGTGTCCATTTAGGGCCAATAATATGATTATGAGACACCAAAAAGTCTCAAAACCACTTGTGAAGAGATGAAAGATCATAAGACCCTTATCACATGGATTGAAGGTTGATACCTTAGAGGAATACATATTGGACATTGGGCTATTAAGACTCAAAGAGGTGATGATAACTTCAGTGTCCTTATCCTAGGTGATTTTATTAGAACTAATTGGAAATAAGATTGGAAAAACTAAACTGGGATTGGGTGAGTGGACAGAAAATAGAGTGAATTTGAGGACTAATATGGGATATGGTATATATCTTTACTAACACTCAAGTGATGGGACCCTATGTTGTTGAAAAGTCTGTGAAAACCTATGGAAAATTATTTTATATTAATATTCTATGTTTTTTAGGTGTTGAACTAAGACTGAGGCTAAGATTATGGACTTGATGACTGTTCCCTATTAGTTTTGAGACTGAGGGGAACTAGTGGGTACCCTATAGAAAAACTGAACATTATCTAGTGAAATGATACTATATCATGTGTAATAAGGAAACCCATACAATTCCTAGGATTTGAGGGAATGTTGAGAGAGATTATGATCTTATGAACAAATCTTGTCCTATGTTTCCATTTGGGATATTCCCTTTTGAAAAATGTGACATGGTTTATCTTTCCTAACATGACCCGAGTTATATTTTTAAAATACATGTTCTTGTATTAGGTTTGTGAAGGAACCATATGTACTACCTAAGGGAGATATTCCTGATAACGGCCAACTAAGGGATTGGGGCATGTTAGAAACTAAGGACTTGAAACATAACTACACGATTACTGAGGGAAAGGTGTATGATTTTTCACAATCTGAGGGATGAGATCCTCAGTACTTAATTCCCAAGGGCAGAGTGTGTGATCATAATGGGTACATTAGAGATAGATTCATAGTCACTACAGACCTAATGAAGAGGTTCTTTTGTGCATGAGGTGGAGGTTTTAGAAACCCAAGGATGAGATTCTAAATTTCATAAGTTAAACTATGATTATTCATAAAAAATTTTGTGTGATTCATCCATGGTATTCAGATCTTCAACATACAAATTGTTTCACAATTGTTCTTGAGGACCCATACTTTGATAGATATATACAATAGGTTCAAAAGAATACATGGTTGAATGGGGTCACATACTCAAGGATAAAAATAATGATATTAATTTTCCCCACCCCATTATTTTAGTTGAGAATTCCACATGGACATATTAATACATATGAATGTTATTATGGTACCCCATTGCTAGTGCCCTACAGAGTTATGTACACACAAATTGAACAATAATTCATTACATAGGGGAACCATATAAGATATTTATTTAGTCTCAGGTACAAGCTAAGATGAATCCATTAATATCATAGTTAACATTCCGTTCTTTTTTGGTATCCAATTATTGGAATATATTTTCCTAGAATATGAAATAGAAAAATTATATTGAATTTTTGTTTTATTCTAGTTTGTATCTATAACTGGACAAGGGGTGGTATTTTTATGTTTATCATGGTCATTCAAGTCATTACAACACTTCAAGAATTATTATAAGATGTTTCATATACTCCATGCACTAATATTATTTATTTATTTGGATGGAATTTGTTAATTTATTTGTTATTTCAAACACATATATTGGAGGTATAGTCTAGTTATAATTGAACTTGAAATCCCAACTACCTGTGGGAAGCCTTGAGAATACAAGGAGGTGCACCTAATGCCATGTCGTGGACCAGTCCAACCACTATTTATATAGAATGTTGGTGCAGGATATTATAAACTAGTATCATAGGAGTATTTTTCCCATTGTCTTACAACATTAGGATATAGTAGACTAGATATTTATGAATGTGTTGGATGATGTGATGACGTATCATGAACATGTATTCTAGTATGAATTCTTGGTTACAAGGTAATGGGGATATTGTTATGTTTTTAATTGTTACAACTAAACATTTTTATTAATTTTATTAATGCATAAGTGATTTTTTGGATTGATTTATGGTGGTCATCTCTCTTTGGGACCATTAGAAGGAGGCAATTTATTTGATTTTGACTATTTCCTTGTAGTGACAGAGGCATATCATGCATCATATCAAGAATTTTGTATTCACATGAAATATAAGACACCTAGTGAGTGATCTTATATTGATTCTGTTTTTATGAGAGGTCCATCTGATCTATAGAGAGGTGTTTGAAAGCGGGGATGTAAATTAAATTCTCATGAAAATGTGTGTTAATGACCAAAATGGGTTGATGTGGAACTTCGTGCCTAACCATTGGTTCCCTTGTAAGTAGTCCTTGTTATGGATCTGTTGTATTTTCTAGTCATATTGGGAGAAGTCTATTGTGTAGGTTCGTATGGAGGACTTCGGTTATAGTATTGGGAGGGGGTTATATTTTTATTAATTTTGTTTATAATACTAAGAGATGAACTTTCTGGGAATGTTCGTGAAATGTGACATTGGGATGGGTTCATGGTTTATACCCATCAGTGGTGACCTTATAAGAATTTGACCTATGAGAATGCTGGTCAAACCTAGTGTAATTTAAGAGACCTGGCCTGTAGGGATAGGTTGGAGACCTAGAGGCCCTTATCATAAGTTTTGAGTTAGACAATAGTGTGTTGGGGATCTGTTTGATCAATTTTTCTGACAAATGCATGTGAGTAATCATGGATTCAGTGATGATCACCTTGCATGGGGGTTCCTTGACAGTTTATGTGTCTCCTTGAGGAATGTACCATTTGAATTTCTGATAATTTGTGTTAATAACACTTTATTACCACATTTAGAGAGTATTTGGACTATTTTGAATGGATATATTCAAGATGAATTCTAATAATATTAGAGTGGTTGACAGGTCATTAAAAAAGTATGAGCACCCGTTGTGCTAAATAAATTACACAAGGCAGATGGTCATTCGAGTAATTTTTTCATGGTAAATATTAATTTTTCTGAAATATGAGATCCAAGGGAAAATTTTGATTGATTAGACTGGCGACACAGGAAGTTGGACCAGCTCTTGAAATGGACATGTGATCCAAGTGATGTTCCCCAGTCAAGATTCAAGTATCATTGATAGGGGCATAGGAGAATCAGTTATATCTTTTTATAGTATGTTTTCTTATAAATGAAACAACCTTAAACTCCTTATAAATATTTCATTCCTGACTAAATATTATTCAAACTCACATCTATAGGAACACCAGAATTTACAAGGTTCATTACTCAATAAGAGAATGTACATCCTTTGTAGAGATTGGAAAAAATCCAATAACACACAATCCACTAGAAAACAATCTTTTTTTGGAATAAAATGTGAAGGATATTATATTAACTTCATGTAGCACTATGTAAACAATCCTATAGTGTGTTCATGAATCAATATGTAAATAATCCAATAGTGTGCGTGCTTCGTCTATCCCACAATATATAATATTTTTTTTATAGAAACCATGATTATTTTTTTCTTGATCAAACTTGAAAAATATTATATTTGAAAACTATTCTTCACATTAATACCCATAATATGGTTTGAACATTCTAGTATTTTTAATGATATTGAGACTTATACCTCATTCTTATTTTAAAATCTAATTACTAAAAATTGAAATCCCACTTTTATACAAACTATTAGTTTTTGGAAATTTCTTTAAAATACTATTTTACTGCTATTGTGAACATCCATGTGTCCTACATGAAATCTTCTTTTTCGACTATAAACTTCATGTATCCACCACACACTGAATTTTCAAAATATGGCATGATTTCTTTATGGACAACAATATTCTTTAGTGTACTGCCTCTGATTTGTGGATGTCTAATGCCACATGGTATTCCTCTCTTACATAGTCCCTATTCTTTTGCATGATGCCAATCCCTAAAATCTTATTCTGAAGACAAATTCATCCTTCAAAAAATCATTCCTCCATGAACACTTATCCTTTTTGAAATTATCTTACATGAGAAACCTCATACTTCTCTAAATTATTACATATGTGAGATCTCTTCTTATAAAATTATCTTTTCCTAATGATCTGATTAGGGTAATTTATATTATAAAATATGATCTAAAAACCCTCCAAATATGAATTACCCAAAACATAAATGTGGTAAATCCTTCACTAAGTAATGTTATGTGGTCTGTATACTACCTTACTCATTTGCGGTGGTTGAAATAATCGGCCAAAAAAATCATTTCTAGAAACCATAGTCACCATCTAATTCTCAAAATGACACACCTCCTACAAACTGAAATCATCCCACGATCTGTGAGCCTCATGAAAACATTTTTCATTTACACTGTCTTCATAGCCTACATTACAGTCCACATAGCACTGTTATGTGAAAATTTTACTTTGCATATTTTCCTTTGTCATTCTACATGCCTCCTATGCGGTCTCCAAACTAGGTTTCACGGTTTGTGAAATACATTCGTAGTAAACGTGCATAAAAAAACTAAAACTGATTCATCATATATAATTAACCATATTTTACCGAAATTCACATAATTCCAAAACCTGTTGATTTATTTCATAACAAAACCCATCTGTCAAGATATATAACCTTGATTAATCATATTTATCATCATCATATATAGAAAATAAGTTTTTATAACTTTCATATCATCTAGTAAAAATTTTCTTTCTTAATCACCAATTTTTTAAAGAATTGTGTGTTTGATTTATTGAATATGATGGTTAGATTGGACATAAACTTTTACAATGTGAGGTTATTTCTTTTCTAATCAAACTTCATGGGAAAAAAGACAATACATAAATATGATAATCATATTAATCTTATTTTTCATAAAAATACATCTCTTTGGATTTTTTTTTCAAAAAATGATTCATATATTACTAAACTTTTTTACCTCAAGAAATGGGTTAATCATCAACAATTCTAAGACTATGTGAGTTAACTCTATGTAAGAATTAAGTATTATTCATAGAAAACCCATGATGTCCTGAACTAGTGACTAATTTATTCATTATCTTTCATCCTCATCCTTCTTCCTCTATATTCTTACCCACCTTTGTCCACTTCTTCTTCTTCCTTAGATTACAAAAATAATTCTTCTTGCAACCACTCCAAAAAATAGATATAATAGTTCACACAATAACATAATATATTATAGATAACCCATAAATCCCCATTTATGAATGATTCCATAAGTATATGATTATGAAACAATTACCCCCCTTTAAAACACTCTCTTAAGGTACAATTAGATAAGGGACATAATTACATTCCACAAACTTGATGAAAAATATTCCAGAAAACCATGTTCAACATCATTTTTTAAATTGTTCCTTTGGTAATGGTTTTATGAATATGTCCAAAACTTATTCTGATGTAGGGATATAATCTAGCTTCAATTCACTCTTATACACATGAAATTTAATGGAGTGGTACTTTATGTCAATATAGTTTCAACAACAATGTAGTAACATATTCGTTGTAAGATTTATTACACTTTTATTATCATATCCCTAGATAAAGGGTAACTAAACTTCAACATGTAATTCTTCCAAATTAGATTTTATTGACATAAGTTGAGTAACATATGTTGTGGAAGAAACATACTCATATTCAGTTATGCTAAGAGTTAAATAATTCTATTTAATTTTATTTCGACTAACACAAACATCCCCTAGAAAGAAAATACCACTTGGTTTCGATGTTTTATCATCAAAATATTCTACCTAATTATCATCTGATTACCAAAAATAGTAAATACTTTTTGATATATCGTCTCTAATTATAAAATTTTTTATTCGTTTCAAATATCTAATAAATATATTTTTAGAAAGAAATTTGATTATTTAGAAGCACTCTTAAATATTTCTCATAAGATAACAAAATAAATAATGTTAGGACCTAAAGAATTAAAATATAAAAAAATACAATAAACATCTGAAACTCATTATGATCAAATTAATTTTCTCTACAATTATTAGAAAACATGGTTACCACTAAAATTTGTGTAGAAAATAATTTCTAATTTTCCATCCAAACATCATAAGTTGTTCTTTATCATAAATTTCTTATGAAAAAAATTTATTTATTATTTTTTATGATTTTTAAACTATGAAAATATTTTATTTCCCTCAACATAGACATCTAAAAAACATTTTCATCTCTTCATAAAATCTTTTACATGTTCTTTGATAATTCAAAAAATAGAAAATATCATTAACATAAACAAATATGATGAAGGATAAATCCTAACATTATTTAATTAAATATTTCTCTCAACTCCTCTTTTCTTAAACCACATATTCCTTATGAAGGTATCCAATTTGGAATACCATGTGTTTGGAGATTGTTTTATACCACATGTTTCTTTCATCAATATGCACAAATAACATTCATAATTCCCAAAATCAAAGACACATGATTGTTCAATGTAAAATTCATCATCTATATCACCATTAAAAAAATTACGACTTCACATCCATTTGAAAAAAATTTAAAATTCAATATGAAAATATAGAATGAAATATTCTTATTATTTTTAACCATTCTAGTAGTGAAAAAGTATTTTCAAAATCGATACCTTCAATTTTTGAGTAACTTTCCACACTTTTCTTTCATTATTCTCTATAACATCCCTGTCTTGCTTAATATTTTTTTGGAAAAGAAATTTTATACCAATAAAATTTGTATTGTTCGACTTGGGTATGAGTACCTGAGTATCATTATTTTCTATATGATCAAGTTATTCATTCATTTTTTGAACACATTTGAGATACTCAAAATCTCATTCACATCCTTTTTCTTGAAATTTGAATACAAGGAAGTATATGATACAAGTTTTGATATTATTATTGTTTGAACCATCTAATTATTATCACCAATAATAATCTAAGCCTCCAATTTCTTCCTCATCATAGGATGAGTTATTTGATTGTCATTCTAATCACTTTAAATAGTTCTGTATGATTCTTCTTCCTGTGTTGGATTACCACTGTAGTCATCCTTAACAGAATTTTTGACAAAAAATTCCTTGTCCGCATAGACTTCCTTATTAGCATTATTTTGTTTTTCTTACTCAAACATTTGAAAAAAAATTCACATCAGTAAATAAATAAATATTCCTATTTATTTTTTGAAACATCTATATCCTCCTCTTTCTATAGGGTAATAAAAAATATTAAATCTTCGCTACTCTTATCATACATTCCGTGGTGTCCACATTTCTTATTTACGATCCATGGACCCCCAAAAACTATTAGGTGTTTTGGATGTGGTTTCATTCCATAAAACAATTCATGTGGATTCATATATGAAATTTTACTATAGAAACATTAGTTTTGGATAAACAAAACAGTACTAATGGATTTCCTCTAATAGTAATGAGAGAGACCAAGTTCAAGTAACATAGTTCCCCTATTAATAATAGACTTCTATTCATCCTTTAAGCAAACCTGTTTTGTTGAGGTGTGTTTGGTGAACTTAACTCATGCCAAATTAAATGCGTATTAAGGCAACATTAAAGCTATTTATTATTATATTAGTCACCTTTTAGTGTTCTCAACTTCTTCACTAAATACCACTATTCCTTCTGAGCCTTAATCATAAAATATTAAAACATTTTCAAAGAGTATAACTTATTTATTATATAAATTACAAATTAAATGAGAGTAAATTCATTAATTATATTAATAAAGTACTTGTATTTATTAGTTTGTTATTTTCTCATTGGAGCGTAGATAACAGAATTGATATGTTCCATGGGGTTTTTTGAACAAATCATAACTCTCTTATGCAGTGAGTTTATAATTTTTCTTTTCTGAAAAACATTACAACACGAATATCTTATTTTTTGAAATATCTGGAATAACTCAGACACTATATTGGTTTGATTACTTTCTCATATATCATTAACAATACTTTCCAAGAATTTTATATGAAAATTTATTTTCTTCTACCTTCTCTATGTAATAAATTATTAATATTTCACTAACTTGGAAAAGTTTTTTTTGTACATTGACCAATTGTAACTATCTGTCCATATTCCACATGTTTAAAAAGAACCTTGTTTTCTAATTATAATTATTTTACCCTCAGAACAATGTTTTCTATCAATCAAAAAGTTCTATTTCTACCTATCAATATATAAATATTTCATGAATTTCCACTTTCCATTTTCAATGATGACTAATCAAATAACTTTTATTTTCCTAGATTTATCATTTACAAATGTAATCATTCCGTCATTGAAATATTTCAAATTTTTCAATAATTTTTAGTCTCCTATTATATGGGATCAACACCCACTATCAGAATTATTGGGTTGTTCTCCTTTTCTATCATTTAATGTGATTAAAAAAACAAGATATTTTTCTTCTTCTTCTTTTTTCATCACCTACAGCTTCTGAAAATTTTTATGAAACCATTTTTTTTGAGAAAAAAACAAGAGAACCCTTATTAAGATGCCTCAGTTGTTCACATATTTCAAATTTTTTTTCCAGTTATTGGAACCAGTTCTCAACATTCACACCAACCTTCTCTAGATTCCTCTGAATATACTTTTGAGAATTATTCTTTTGAGGGGATGGAATCCCCCTAAAAACATTCATTCCCTAAAAAATTTAATATTATTAATTTTGTTAGTTGAACCAAAACATATTTTTTTATTTTCAATTTTAAAAAAATACAATAAGTATTTATAGAATGATTATATACCTATGAATTTTTTTGATTGACTGGTTTTGTGAGTATGTTTCTCAAAAACCTTTTTAACAGAACATTGTCCAAAAAAAGCATTATTTTTTCAATAAGAACATTCTTATTTAACTTAGATATCCTTACATCCTTGTCAGATCCTAAAGTAATATAATTTTTTTAGACTCATGGTTTTTAAAAAATATACTTATCAATATTTTATCCTTGGCCACATATATAACATTCATATATTTCTTCTTCCCATAAATAATTCCATATTTTTCCTCAAAATTTAATGGTCGAATTTATTTGTCCTCCTTATGTTCAACCATACTATAAAATACACAAACCTATACATTATATTTTTTGAAACCTATAACCCTCTGTTCTACTTTAGAATGTTTTTTTGACACGTTCATTCTCTTCATCCTTTTCACTCACATTTCCTTTTAGAAGTTTATTACGAATCCTTTCATTTGAAGTATATTTTTCAAATCATCAATTAATTTTATGATCATGTTTTTTTTTATTACGGAAACCATCTTATATATTTGTGGAAGAGTTTTTATTCCTTATTTCTTTTTTTCTTTCTCATTCCTTCAAATATTTTTCTGAAACAATTTTAATAGTTTTTTAAGAGGGAATTGTAATTGATATTCTCATTCTTCATATTCAAATATGGTACTTCCGTAATCTTAATTATTAAATGTTGAAATAAATATATTATCTCCATTAATTTAAAAACATTTTTTTTATTAAGCTTCATATTTACCTTCTTCATCATCTTTAGATAAGCGACTACTTATTTTTTATTTAATGAATTTTTTATCTTTCCCTCTGAAAAACCGTTTTCCTTACCACCATATTCCAATCACTACCTTCTTTGTATTATTTATTATTTATCAATATCCTATAATTTAAATCATTGAGAAATATTAGCTACAAAGTTCCCAATGACTCCATAAATAAAACACTTCAACAGATGCTTCCATTCATATTTACCATTAAATATTATCATATTTCTAGAAAATAATGATAAAATATCTTCATTTTTGTATGTAACATAATTTTAGAGTCTGAGTAAGAAACATCTTCTTCCTCAAGAAAATAATTATAATTTTCTATATTAGAATATTTACAAGACATTTCTCGATATACTTTCTTTGTCTCTTCATAATCTTCTCCATTCTAATTCAATGAGTAATTTGAGTTCTATTTAAATCAACCAGAGATAATGTTTTAGGGCCTTCATCTTCCAATAGGGAAAATTTAACATTAAATATTCTGGGAATAATTATTAATACCCTTTCAAAAAATATAGAATCCTAAATATTTTCCCTCATACATTTGATAATGTTGACAATCTCATTTACCTTGGTCAAGGAGTCCCCAACAGATTCATACTCACCAATTTTCAAATAGTCATACATGGGCCTCCATATTTTTAGTTTTTCTTTATAGACATTTATATGTCCTTCATATATGTTTTTCAACTAATCCCAAATATATTTATCTATGGAATCACCTTTCACTCATAAAAACAAACATTCAGAAAGTAATGAGGGTAAATTTTTTTATCTCTTCCATCATTATCAAGATTATTTTTATTGATAGGTGTAAGAGGAACCCTGTCACCGATAGGATAAAAATCTATATATTATGGCTTCAAGAACATCATAACCTAGAATAATATGAAAAGGAATCATTCTATCCTTCCATATATGACATTTCTTTTCATTAGTGTCCATATTTCCCTTACTATTCCTGATATTTAGATTCTCCATCACAACTTATCTTCATAACATTTGCAAAGAATTAATAAAGGTAAACTTCCCTCTCATACCAATTGAAGCTTCCCAAATAAGATTCAATTTTCACTAAGTGGGGAAGTAGTGAATCGGTAAAATCTTCTTCCACTGTGCTTCATTATAAATGAAAAAACCATTTCTTCCTTTTAATGATTTCTTCCCATACTGAAAATATTTCAAACACAATTCCACAAGAACATAAGAATTTACAAATTTCACTACTCAAAAAGAGTAGTTATATCCTTGTTATGGTGTGGAATAAATCCAATTCCACACAGTAAACTAGAAAAAAATCATTTTTGTTAAATAAAATGAGTAGGATGTGCCCTTAGACTCATGTAAGACTATAAACAATCCAATATTGTGTTCATCTAGCACTATGTAAACAATCAAATACCGCATGTTCTTATTCTATATAAAAAATTTAATAATTTTTTATAAGAACCATGTAACTATTTTTTATCAAATTTCACAAATACAATATTTCAAAAACAATTATTCACTTTTGTATCCAAAATATATTACGAACTACAAGACTTTGTAATGATATTCAATCTGATAACCCAATTCAATTTCCACATCTGATTTCTTACAACAAAAATCCCACTTTTCCGTGCATTGTTAGTTTGTGGAAATTGATTACACAATCTATTTAGGTGTTTTTGTGAACTTACTTGATTCCTCCACAAACTGGCCTTCTTCCGCCGCAGACTTCATGTATCATCCACATATTGAGTTGCACTGCACAGTTAAAGTGATTCATGGACAATGTTCTTCTTACATGTACTTTCTAGACATTATGGATGTATCATGCCGCACAAACGACATATCTTATGTGGTCCCTTAAATTTTTTTGGATGAAGAACCCTGAAAAATTCATCTAAAGAAATCTTTCTTCTTCAAATAATTTTTCCTCTATGAACTCATCCTTCACGAACTACTATATAATTATCCATATTCTTCCACAAATGATAAAATTTTAATATAATTTTTTCCATTCCTAATGAACTGATTATGGTTATTTATATTTTCCAATAATATTTTCAAAACCCATTATTATGAATTAATAAAAATTCTGATGTTGTAAAAACATCACCATGAACTGCTATACAGTCTACATACTATGTTTCTACTTTTTGGGGAATGATGTCTTATAGAAACAAAAATAATTTTGGTATCCATTATCACTAAACCATTCTTGAAACAACACGTCTCCCACAAACTAAACACAACATTTGAATTGTTTTTCCCTTTTCTATTTATGTATCATAATTCGTGATTTGAATAGCACTGCTCTGTTGAAATCTTCCATTGCTGAAATTTCTTCACCATTCATTATATTATATATATATTTTTGAACTATGATTGATACCCAAAAAAATCCTTTCCAGAAACACTTAATTTTCCAAAAAAACAAAATCAAAATTTGATGATCGAAATGTTTTCCAAACACTAGGAAATAAAGCCACTTTGGAAATATTATATATTAACTCCAACCATACAGATTCATGGGAATTTTTCATCATCAATAAACACAAAATGATTCATTTTTAAAGATTCAACAATTTTATAATAAAATTCACATCATTCCAAAACCACTTGATTTGTTTAATCATAAACCCCATCTATCATGATATTTAACTTTTGATCAATCACATTTAGCCTCATCATATTTACCTAGATAAATATTATATCATTATTTTTTATGGAAAAATTTTTATTCCTAATAAACCACACCTATTTATGAATTGTGAGTTCTATTTCTTAAATATGATGGTCAGTCTAATCATACACTTTTAAAAAGTGATGTGATTTACTTATCAAAATTCCTGGAAAACAGAATACAATACCTGAATATGATAATAAACTTTATCATCTTAGTCATAACACCATGATCTAGGGAGGAATGACTAATGGAGTTCTGTTGTAGGTTTAGTGAATAAATAAATGAATGTGTGTGACCTGAGGGATCCATATGATATGAAATGGTATATAAATGATGGAGATGTATGATTTAATTTGGGATATGCAAATGTGAGGATCAACATTGATAACCCATTTCTTTGATAGAATAATGTAATGTTCACTTTTTTGAAGAACTATCTGATTTTGGATAGTTGTGATGTGTCAAATACATTTTCATTAGAATTTGTTTAGGATGGTGTTGAAAAACACAAGTGATGTGGTGGTGGTAATGATGCAGTAGACTATCAATCCTAGTTTTTTGGGAGAGATTTGTGATATTTTAGTGAGTTTTGGATAACTATTTATTAAATATTTTTAGTTAGGAGATATGAAACACATTAAAACACAAGGACCTGAGACAATTGAATGGGTTATCATGTCTCCATTATAAGGTTCTCAATTAGTAATAAGTTATGACATATTATTGTAATATATCTATTTATGATCATTCAAAATCTCTTGGCATCATTCGAATTACTGTTAAATGGATTTGAATATATTTCTAGAAACATAAATGTATTTCAGTTGGATAAATGGACTCTTCAAGGATATTCTCATGAAGCAGTATAAGGAAATACATATTATGGGTATATAAAAATAGTCTCTAAGAGAGTGACCCTCATGTTAGAAGGGTGGTTTTATTCATTTAATCAGTTGTTAGGTGATAGAAGTGGTGTGTAAACATTGATGGAGTGTAATTATAATGACTCTAGTTAAATGAAAACAACATATCTAGAATGTGGATGAGGAACCATATGGAGTGGTTTTGTTGGTATAATGATAATAATATTCTGGTGTACATGAAAGAGGATTCATGGGGTGACTCCCATATCATGATATGGTTAATGGGTTGAGACACTATTCATGAAATGTTGGGTTGGGCGTTCAATGATTGATTACATTTTCTATGGGTAGAAATGAGATAATTTTTTTGACATGTTTCTAAGGCTGAAACATGTTGAAAATATTTTCATGACATGTTTTGGTGGGTGAAAAATGAGGAAAATTGTGTAGGGGTTGTTTTGGGGATACATTATTTGAAACAAAATCTATAATTTAGTTCGACATATCAAAAATTAAATTTCTAATATGAAAGGAGTATTCCAAGGTTCAGTTGGGAACTTCTTAGAAACGATCATCTTGTATGGGACATATGCATAGACAATGGACACTAATCCATTTTGTGTTAGAGTCAAAATAAGAGAGGAGGTACCAAATATCGATGTGGTTCTGTTATTTTTCGGAAATAATGTGTTTGAAATTTTTTCATGAAGGATATTGGAATACAATGATCTTATTTGATAAGTGATTATATGGTGGAGAGGCCCATGGGTTAGAATAGACCATAACATGTTAGGATACATGGTAGGGAGCCCCATGAATCTAAATAT
This sequence comes from Viscum album, assembly GCA_963277665.1. Lineage (NCBI taxonomy): Eukaryota > Viridiplantae > Streptophyta > Magnoliopsida > Santalales > Viscaceae > Viscum > Viscum album. Next base: position 2,089,097,199 of record OY728132.1, read on the forward strand.
GATTTTTTGTTAAATATTGGTGTTTTGGATTATAATTGTATTGAGAAACATTGTCTAGGGGTTCCATAATGTATATTAGTGGTGGATAAGGTGTTTTAGGACAATGATTTGTATGTTTTGAGTTGCGTAGAAGAAGCTCTATGGGGTTCTTGAGTAGAAATTTTTAAATGGATCATGTTTTTTTAACCCATGGAGGTTAGTTTCATTGAGTAAATGATTGTATAATTTTTTATGGATGAGCAGTTTTATGGTGGGGGGAGATTGTAAGACCCCATTATTGAATGAGTTAACTTTTCAGTAGGAATTTTAATTTTTTCTCCACTAATAGACTGTGTTTTTTTGAAATTCGTTATTATATACTGGGGTAGGAGTGTTTGAATATTAAAACATGTTTTTTGACTTTTTTTAAATTCTAGTAATGTTCCTAGTGTTTGGGTGAACACTGGGGGAGGAATTAGCTTTTTGGGCTATAAAATGGCTATAACAAGCTATCCACATCATGAATACCATTTCTGATGTGAATGAGTATCATGAGTTGTGGCCTTTAGAAATTAAATATGTTAAAGGGGGGATGGGGATGTTGAGGAACACATGATGTGAATATGGTTCATGTTGTGCCAATGTTTGGATGGATTTTTAAAATGTTAAACTTTCAAATTCCCCCTTAATTTCTTCGAGAAAACAGGAGCGCATGCAAGGCACTGAAACAAATGCCATATCCCACAATATTTCACTGATCAAGGTGATCTTGTGTGTAATATGACGATAGTAGTGGGTATGTTATTACTATTTCGTACTTCAATATTTTTCTTCCAAATTTGTTCATATTTTTGGAAGATTTTATTTTAGGTCCAAATGATAATTTCATAAGTGGATGATAGAATCATTGATTTTTGTCCAATATTTATTATAATCTATAAATAAGGGATCCCGATAGGATTTTCAACTACATTTGGACGTTGTTTTGCTAATTATTGACTCAATTTTGACTTATAGAAGGTGTTTTGCCCTAAATGTTTTTCCTCAAACTGTAAAATTTGATTTAAAATTAGGTATTTTTTTAAGCCTAAACTTTTTGGTGAATCTAGAGTAGAAAACACCTTGTTGCTGGCTACTAAGTCATGGAGGAATGACCTAGTGAGTTATCCATCATTATTTCATGTTTGAATTAATTTAATTGAATAATTATATCCCCTATAATTAATTAATTATGATTTATTGGGATGAATTATCGACAAAAATAATTAATACTTTTTTTGATAATCAAATTTGAGACTAGAAGCACTTGGTGTTCCATGGATGAAGCTGTCATCCCTTAGCGTGAATTTAGAAAAGATCTATTTGATATAGGTGGTCTCATGTACATTCTATATAGAATTTAATTTTGTTTTATGATGCCCATGGATTCTTAGGTATACCATTTAGGGTGTTTCCTCTATTTATATTAATATAATCTATAATTTTATTTAATAAAAAAATTCTTAATTGAAGTACTAACTATCAACGGTGATGATGAAACCATCAACACTTTCTTGTCACATCTTCTCCCAATGGTTGATGTCAAGACATTAAGACTTGGGATGGACTCTAGACCACATGTGAGCTAAGGCTGAGCCTTTTGAATCCCATTCTTATTAAAATAGTTATTCAATTTAAATGATGTGTTTAGATTAAGAAAAATATTTTTACAAAATAAACGATCACCATGGGTCATGAACAACCCCTGAACGGTGGTTTCTCTTCAAAACCTCTAATGGCCTTCGTGAAGACAGTGAGATACCAGTAGGCCTCTAGACCTCTTGTGAGGTGAGGCAATACCATGATATCTTTATCCCATTAATTAAATTTTGTGGTCATAGAAGAGTCCTTACTATATTTCATGGAATTTGGGATTACCAAGCTATATACAGTTTAGAGACCATCTGTTGTATAATTTGACTAGGCCTAGCTGGGTAAACTATAGGATGACAGAAATTGGATTTGGGTGAGTGGACCATCCCAGAGTGACCTTTGACGATAAATATTGGATATGGGTTATCTCTATGATTCCCATGTGGGGTGACATTGTGTATCTATCAATATCATGATACCCTATTGATAATGTAGTGCGATGCATTTTATTAGAGAGTTTGGTGTTGACCTATGAATATGGAATTGATTGAGGACTATATAGGAGTTCATAAATATTATTGTGACCGAGTGGATCCCATGGAAACCTTAGGGACAAACTAACACTAAGTGTTTGAAATGATATTCTAACATATGTGATTATTGAACCCATACCATCCCTTTTTGTTGAGGGGAAAGAGATCGATATCTTGAGCATGGGAATCTAGCCATTTCTACTATTTCCTTTTTTGGGAGCACCCCTTGGCCAAATGTGACAAGGTTTGGATTCCATGATTGGATGGTACTCGAACATAGAGTTATTTTATTATTGTAATGAATAGTTCTTGTGGTGGGTGTATGAAGGTACCATATTTACAACATAAGGGTGAAATGCATGACATAGACCATCTAACAAATTGTGGCATGATACAAACTACAAGAGGGCTGGAAGCCTGTCACCAAGTTTCCTGATGGTAAGATGAATGATTTCATCCTGATAGAAGGGTAGGAACACATGTATATGACTCTTTAGGTAGGTTTTCATGATCATAATTGGTGCCAAAGGGTTAGATAAATAGTCGTTGGATTCTTGATAGAAATGTGCATATATGCCTGAGGGAGAGACACAGGATTCCCGAGGGTGATAATGGTGTTGGTACGAGGAAAAAAGATAATTTTTTATAATATATTTTTTGTGATTCATCCATGGTTGTATGAACATTAATCGACTTAGTTATTCATCCTCATATTAGAGGATCAATAATTTTATAGAGATATCCTACATGGTGCAGAAGTGGGTTTGGTTAATCTGTGTAACAAAACCAATAATTGACATTATTTTATTTATTTGGTGGTATCAATTATTTTATTTGATCTATCCAATTCATATATGACAGCATTTGTTTGTATGTATGTGACCACATTGGTTATTCCCTATTGATTTATGTGATGAGACCCACTTTGGGCCTCCACTACACATGGGTACACTAGAATATTTTCATTTGGATGTGGGAATAGGATGGGACGAATATGATGATATAATATTTAGGTAAGATATTTTTATTGGTATTAGGATATTGGACGTGGTTTGGATTGGAGATGTAGTAGTGCAATATCCCTGATTAGATGAACACAAAATCAATTGCCGAAATGGTGGGCCACATGGCCTCAATCGTCCCTCCAGGTGTGTTATAGGATACTGACTAGCAGTGAGGGTATACAGATGTGATAATGGGTAGACTATTTTCTCACGATTATAGTAGCACAATGGTATATCAGAAATTATAATATAAAATAATTATAGGAGTAATAAAAGAAGGTAGATAAATAAAAGAATAAGATTAATTTTATATAAAATATGGCCAATGTTAATGCACAATGAAGCATACATTTCTAGATGACAATACATAAATAATGTATATAAATAAGACATGAATCATGTGATAGTAAAATACATAGATAATGAAAATAAATAAATTAAATGAAATGCCCAGGGGTGGTATCAATGAGCATCAGGATCTCTTGCTCAGTCTTGTGATCCAAACTTATAGGTAGAATAAAATCAACAAATGTAACAATCAATGGTCCTTAAAACATGAGACCTTATCAACTAAACCATTATAATGGATGGTTGGGAAAGGTGTGAGATAAAATTCGTAGTAGGTTACCAGCCATGGTGTCTACAGCTAAATCCAGTCTAGGAGTATAATGTATAGAAGAGTGCAATCTATATGAATAACTAGTATAAATTGAAAAAATCAATACTAGTTGACTCATGTTCCTATGGGACACCTGTCCATCTCAACCTGATTCATCTCTAGGCTAGAATTAGTGTAGGATTAGTAACTATATAAATTTTAATATATATATATATATATATAGTATTGTGTTATATTGGATCCACATATATAAACCAAGTATATACAAACATAGTGGTCATATACCAGGAGCATTAGTTACTGGAAGCACTGGGGAGTAAGTAAATCATCCATAACTAGTCTAAACGATCCTATAAGATCAAGAAATAGTTTATATTCCTTACATATCATAATGAGTGGGATAACTCATGCCCATTACTCGAGATGGTTAGTGTATCATATGGTCAACACTCGATACTCTAGTGAGTGTGCTACCCTGAAAACACTCAACAATGGACGTAGAGTGTCTTTCCCACCATTCACATAATATCACTAGTTTGAGATTTCATTCTCAACACTTGATGTAAGAGATCATGATACCTCCATTCACAATAGAACTATTATAATCATTCCATATCCAATATCAATGCATAAAAATATTTTTTTTAAAATAACGATGATACATTAACTCTCATGATTTACATTTATTACGAAAAATTATTACAAAGGGCTTCACAAAAATAATAACTCACATAATTCGTGATTATTTAATTATAAAATGTGTTGTGGTCATACCAACCATTTAAATTCTATTTCAACTAAACTATTTAATACACTCCATTTATTGATCAAACATGGAAATTATCTTTTCAAAGCTCAGGAAGGAATGTAGAAGGTACCCCAGTTAATTGGGATATTATTAAAATGGGTATTACTATTTATAAATAAATAAAAGCACTAAAGATGAGTTTGGTTCATTTATCACTTAAATAGGAGTGGGCCAAGTCATTCATTTTGTAAAACATACCAATCAAATAGAAGGTTCATGGGATCATTTAACATTTATAAAAGGAGTGACAATCCATTTAATAATACCATTTGAGTCATGTCCTAAACATTCCATATATCATGTGTTGACATCAAACCTTATAAAGACACAAAATCACTACAAAAAATCATGTTTTAAATCACTGGTGATAAATTTGAAATTTAGAAGACAATACACCTCATTTGAAAAAATTTATTATGAAAAAATGAACTTTTTTTCAAACAATTCATTTGAAAAAATTAAATTAACGTTTAGGATTCAAAATTATATTTATCCAAATAAATATTTCAGAATGCACTATAGATACAAATAAAAAATGAAGGGGAAATATTTATCAATCTATGTGTAATTATTAATTAAAATTTTGATCATTTAATTATTAAATTTTAAAAGGTAAATTTGGAACAACACATCCATGGTGAGTTTTTAATCGAGGTATACATTCTAAAATTAATATAAAAGAATCAATGAGTGTATAAAATGGTACATAAACCATTTTAAATTGAATATTTTTTGGAGGAAGCTTGCAGAATAGGTAGGCATGCGGTCAGATGAATCAATTTATTAAATGAATAAAATTTTGGACAAATTTGAAGAAAACATAAATTATGCCTAGGACGATCTACTATTCCAATAATATGTTTTCATTTTTTCCATTTTTTATGAAATTGAAAAAAATATACACCCTAAAAATTAGGATAATGATCACACATCATGATAGCGTGGTTGATAGGAAATTATAAATGAGAAATATTTAAACTGAAAGTACATATTACTAAGAGGATTCCAAAGGGGCCAACAAAGCTCGATTCTAACATCAGATGGAGGAGATACATTAAATCATATTAGAGGTAGGAGTGTGAACCCACAATGCGAAAGGATTAAGAGACACCCACTAGAGGAAGAATAAATTAAGAAAAAAGAGGATTTTAAAAATCATTATGGGGATTAGTTATTTAACCATCAAAATAGGGTTGTATAGTTTGGCCGCATGGTTGGCCAATCCATGCACCAATATTATGAATTATGCTACTTAGAAACTCCACTAATCAAGGTTTTTTCACATGGCTATCCATAACTATGCACCAACCATGTGATGAATAGTGAAATTGTAATACCTAAGTGGAACTAACCATGTGGGCTTGGGGAATAGTTTGACAAAATGAGAGCATCTCATATGCTTCACTAATTCCCATATGAAGCAGGTGAATAGTTTTCTCTAGAGAGAATCATGGTTTTAGACCAACAGTGTTCCCTTTTTAGATAAAGTAAATGTGTAATTTTCGGGCCCCGACCCCCCTAAAATTCAACATGGAACCAGATGGACCCCTCATTCAATTAACCAAGCCTAAAAATAACACCGTGAAGTATTAAAACACTAGGAACTACATTTCTAATCTTGGTTCAATGAACAACCATTCCACTAAATTCAAAAAATCGAAATTCTCATGGAATTCTACCCCAAATCAAATACATGGGTGGTTAACAGTAAATAATTTTTTGTATTTTTATAGTATGTATCTGTATGTATCCCTATTTGAAGTATTTTTATATATTTCATGTTCATTTGTTCATTATGGAATTTCTTGAATTATTTTTAGATTTCTCTTCTTTTTTATATACTCTAATTTTTTATTTTTGTGGATGGTATTTAATTATAAATTTTATATTTAACCCTTGATATAAGTGGTATAGTATCCTCATTGAACCACCTAAAACACCCACTAATACATGGAGAAAAAAATTTATAAAGAGGTTCTCCTTATGTAATTTTGTGCAACGTACCAACCACTAGTTATACATTGAGATGGGGCAGTATGTTAAAGGGGATTTAGGGTTTACATAAGGTTAATATGCAATTATGTAATGTTCATATGGTGAGACTTAAAAGGTTTGACAATGATTTTTATTTACTATATAAAGGTGTTATGGTGATTCATAATGGTAAATCTATAGAATTTTCATCATCATCTAGTTATTATTCTATGAACATATGTGTCGATTAAGAAGACTTGTTATGTGGAATTGGGATCAGGTCATAGTCTCATGGATTGAAGAAGTTTGAAAACGAATGATTTACAAAGATGTAGGGGGTTGTGCTATGGGGTTTGGTAGTGTCATATATAACATAAGATATTAAGTGGCTTTATATGATTCCTAAAAATAAACTACATCATATATATTCATATTCAACCCATTTAGTTTTAATGAAGTTTAAAGGACAGTTCATGTTATGATCATGTTTTAATGAAATTTGGGTGATATATTTTTGGGATTTTAAGAAATTAAAGAGGAGTATTTTATTCACTATATTAAAATATACTATAGGATGAAGGGTAAATCATCCAGGATCCATTTAACCATAGACTTACCATCTAAGGAAGTGATTAAAATTATTTTTGAAAAGGAAATAGATGGAATTTTAATAGAGATTTTGGCTATGCTTCAAAAAATAGAAAGATCATCAATTATTTAAAATTTTACAACTATATTTTAGAAATTTCAATGAATATTTTTATGGGTGATTGAATGTTTATTAATGAACATGTATGGATGAAACAATTCATTGAAATTATATGAATAACCATAGAATAAACCAACATCAATTTCAATTATTGGTGAATTGGATGTTACATAGTGAAAGGGATTTCATACACTATAGAAGCTGTGTAGTTTGGTTTTGTTATCAATTTTTTTTCATAACATACTGATGGATGTATATAATTTTATTAAAAAAAATTCATTTATGTGTTATTTTTTTGGAATTATTTTATTTTAGTTCATTATGATATTCATGCTTCTATGATGACTATTGAATTAATGGAATAGGAACTATGGATTAAGAGGGGATGCACTCATAGAATAGGATGTTTTTGATTAATAGGTAGGTTTATTACATATTTTATTCATTAATTTATTGTGGATATCATTTATTAATTTCATTTAATTGATATTACATGCTATCCTATCCCCTAATCTCAGAGAGTGAGTGATGAAGATTAGTGGATGAAACTCAATGTGAATGAGGGGAGTGAGAGAGAAAGAGTTGACTTAACTTCTAATCTAATTTTTTTGATAGATATTTCTTCTCATAGTTTTGAGAGGAAAGATATTACATAGTATTCATTGGGTCTTGGTTGTAAAATTTTTTTAGGGGTAGATCTAGTTACATTGATAGGTTTTTCAATTGCTGGTAGGATCAAATTCAATTGTCGAGATGAATATTTGTAAAAAATCATAATTTGAAATTAGTTCCCCAATCCCCCTTCCTATTGATTATCTTTATGTTTATATAATTTATTTTTTAGATTGTTTCATAATTTATTGACAATAATTTGATGACCTAAAAATTTGAATAGAGATTTTAAATTTGCTTTTCTATTCTTCAATGGATCAATTCAAAGCTATTAATTTATTATGATTTTAAGGTTATTAATTTTAGGGAAGAAATTAATTCAATATTTTAGTAGGCTATCATAATAAAAAACTCCATTGGGTCATATCACATCGATCTCCATCAAATGAATTTATTTATTTTTAATTAATTCCCAAACATCATCCAACACTTTTCATATCTTAAAACCAGAATTACACACCATGTTAACTATCACATCCCATGATTATAAGAGTGATGAAATTAATAAAAGGTCCCACTCTAGATCCCCCAACATAACATTCACTGATTAAAATAGTCTCCTTGTCATGTTAAAGTCAATAATATTATCATCAATTATATTTTCTTTTTGAATTACCATTTTTAATTACATACAAAATAAAAAAATTATTCATTTTGGTTGTATTTTCATACATATGAAATAGGTTATTCATTAGTTCTAAATCCATATTCACCTCAATGATTTTATAAAACTTATTATACGATAGTGACAACCAGACCAACCCAATTGATTTCCAATCCAAGATTTTAAAATCTTCCTTTTTCATCATTTATTATCTCATTGATGATAATTGAAGGTAATGATTCTTTATATATCTAAATAATATGTCATCATCTTTTAGATTCTATAATTAATTATATCTAAATTCTCTAACAGAACCCCACAATTATCCAATTCCACTATATCTAGAAACACTAATATCCCCCTAAATATGAAAAATGCAAGATGGATCAGTAAGTTCATTCATGAATGTTTCAAAATGATTTAGGGTAGAATGATGCAACTAATACAATCTATAAGACATTCTTTCCAGGATTAGGTCATAGAAAAATCAATAACTGAGGTTAGATACATTTTTTTAGGATTCCATAAAACCTCAAATCACCAGAAGTTATCCACTATATCTTACACAAAGTGGGAATTATGTATGGAATATATGTGACTTGAAAGAACTCAGTCATACTATGTATCTCAAATTGTGAAGAGAAAACCCCAATTATGATCCAATTTTATCACAAAAAATAAAAAAAATATCTTATGGGAATACAATTATATTGATTTTTTTGAAGGAATTGATATAAATATTACAAAATTTATACATAGTCAAACTATATAGGGAAAACCCTAAAAACACATTATCTAAATAATAAAATACTATCACAATAAAGTTGTAAACCAAACAAGATATATGATTAGAGTATATTAGATAATATTTGGAACCATCTTATATTACCGATTCCACAACCATTTAGATCTTGTGAGTAGAATAAATCCAAATCAAAATAATTGAATGAGTGTCGCTGCATTAACTAACTTTTCTAGTCATAGAGTAAAATTTTATGAAATCTTATTGATTATGCTTATTTTACATTAATATTATACCTTACACAACCATAATTAATTTTGATTAAACCATATGTATCTTATTAATCGACTCGTATACAAGTCATTTGTGTATCCATGCTTCGAATTTCCAAAGTCGTAATATAAAATCCTTTTTTATCTTTTTCTGGAAACACTACAACCAATATTCATACATTCATAATTATAGTCTTAGTCTTTAACACTCCACTATCACCATCTAATTTTATAAATAATAAATTTGAAATGAATTCTTATACATTTTTAGAAACTTATTTCTAGAAAATGGGGTTCACAGTGTTGAACATAATAATGTTGTAATTGTGATGTATAATCAATGTAAGGATTTCCCTAAGTGTATCAAAAAATTATTCAATATATTTATTTAATTTTATTAAAAATTAATGTTAAAGCATTGTATTGGTAAGTGATTTATGATGTTTTTTATTGATTATAATAAGATATTATATCATTTTCACTACATTATTCATAGGTAGGATATGGTGAATGTTATATTTTGGATTGGGTGTGTAAATACCCAGAACCTATTAGCTTAGATTCAACAGTTACTTTACTAAATTGTTAATAGACATAATTGACAACAGCCCAACTGATGGAATAGTATATTAGTCTTAGAATCCTAGTTAAACACGTGAATGTTACATTACATTTGAAATCATAAAATACCAAAAAGTATTTTTTTGAGAGAACCATTATTCTATTTATCAATGCAATGTGTGTATATAATAATACACATCTTGACATTTTATGTAAATGAATCATAAGAAATGGTTTATCTCAAACTCTTATTAAGGGTATTGTTAATGTAAAAAATAATAAGGAATGAATAATTTTTAATAAAAAATGGTAAAAAATAATTAAATATATATAATAAGATGAGGATAAAACTTACATATGTGAATTATAACAAATAAAATAATCCAATATACATAAAAAATGATTTCATAATGATTGAATTCATAATTTTAGAAACACGAAACAAATTTTTTGATGCCTTCTGTGAAGAGATAATACATAAATAAGTAAGGCCCGATCTACATACCAAATATTTTTTCTAGAATAAGACATACCGATTATTCTATGGGATATGTAATTCTGAGCTCAACTATTGTCTTAGAATTTCTAGTTCATTAATCATATGAGTAAACAATAAAAAATAGTCATCATGAATTGAAATAAATAACTATCCACATTTGAAGCACATGAAAATAGAATATCAATGTAGTACACATTAAATCTAATCGTAATCTATACAAAGAAGTATGTTGGATGGTGCATTATAGTATATCCTCATCATATGTTCCAATAATGTGGTTTAAAAAGTTTAAAATACATTAAAAAGATAGCGGGAAATTTTTTTGAGGAAAATTCACTATTCATTTTTAAATAATTAATTTATGTTTTCAAATTCATCCTAAATAATAATGAAAACAAAAAATTTAAATAGAAAATTTTTAAATATTAATTTAATATTCCAAGAAATTACAATCCATAATTATGGGTAGTTCTGTTAATGTCATATATATTAAAATACATTTCTTCCACTTTTTGGTAAAATGGTAAAAATGTTCTGCATTCAGAAAATCAAAAAAATATTCCATTTAAAACATTTTTTCAAAACTAAAATATGAATCAAAAAGACATTAATAAAAAATTAGATTATTTTAGGAACATTATTTTGGAAATTTTATTGAAAGGATTCATTTGGAAGAGATTGATTTTTGACTAACAAGATATTATAAGGTCATTTTTAATTAAAAACATTATTTTTATATCTTTATTACATAAATAGAGTAAAATTAAAAAAAATGATAACATTAAGAAATAAATCTTTACCACAGGTCCCACTTTCATAAAATGTGTTCAGAACTATGGTAAAATAAATATAGATGTATTATACAAAAATTATAAAATCTTAATCATATATATCATACCATATATGATTTACCTATAAAAAATTGTGACTTTTTATTGAAAATTATTTATTAAAATCATTGTTCTAGGAAAACAACTGCATCATTTTTCATATAAGTATTGGTTTGGTAGTTTTGGTCCTTGTAATTTTATATTTTTTATATAACCTATATATTTTTAATAGTTAAATAAATATCATATATATATTTATAATATGAATATTATTATTAATCAAAATATATATATATATATTATTTACACTTTTCAGGGAGATGGAATGACATACGTACACATGAATGATGCCATAATTTTTTAGATAAATGGAAAACAATAATGGTAAATAGTAATTAAACATCAAAAAATAATTTTTATATCAGATATATTACTTAAAAATAAACTTATTAACTTAAATTTTAAAATAAAATGAAAAACTAATCACATATCTACATGGAGGTGGTAGTCCACAGATACGCCTGAAAGAAAGTTAACATTATCCAAGAGATTGGACGGTATGAAAGTTGATGTGATATTATAATTAAAAATGTATAATTAGTTCATAATTTTGACACACACACAAATGTATATAAATATATATATATTACCTTCGTCATTATATTTAGAAATGAGAGGCATTGATGGAAATCAAATTACATTGGTTCATGAGGTGGTACTTCAGCATAAACATGATTGACAGTTTTGTTTTCCATTTGATGGATGATGTGTTGGATATTAGTTATTAAATTAAAAATATAACATATATTATGTGTATTATATTTTTTTTATTTATACAGTTTTAGATATTATTTTTCTGGGTATAAGAGTAAAAAAAATAAAATTAATTGTTAATAATTGTACATCTTTTTTCAGAAAACTGATTTTTTGTTTATACATAAAGCCTTTCTAGGATGGTTATTGGACCAAAAAAGGGATTATAAATATTGGGTACGGATATATTGAATGGATCTGGGTGGTTATTTTAAAAACTAAATGTCTCTCTAATTATGATGGGAGATATTAGTGGGGTCTTTATTAAGTTTGGGAGAGGACAAACTTGAATGATTTGAAAAAATAAAATATATAAAGGTATAATTCTCACAAAATAAATCTAGAAATATAATATCAAATAATATAATATGACATATGGTCATAAAAGTTCCATTTAATAGAATTTATATGACTTTTTATGTCATTTTATAATTAATCTCGTTTTTCAAACCTCTAGTAAACTTATTTTAACCTTAACAGTGGAAAAAACGTATTACAAATTTTTACAATTAATTATTACCAAAAAATAAGTTATTCTTATAAAATAATATTAATTATGGTCATTATTAATATTTAATCTATTATATTAAATTATATTTCAGGAATTTGAAATGTTTAATTTAAAATTAAACCTATAAACACAATTTAATAATACTTTTCCTACGAATTGTTTTCTTTAGTATAAAATGTTTTTATATCTAAATTCTATATAACAACGATTAAAATGACCTAAACTATATTAATAATGAGATAAATGAAGTTGTTTTATTTTTAAAATAATTTATAAATAGAATAAATGTTTTACATTCAATGAAAATGAAGATAATTTTAATTAAAAATTAGATTTTTTCCCAATTTACCATAAATTTAATTTTTTTAGAAATTATCTAAAATAAACTCCATGTTAATTTTGATAATTTTATTTCTAAAATTATTTTAATATATTTAAATAAAATTTCTAAAATAGTAAGGATATTGATTAATTATTTTCTCACAAACACAACAATTTTTAAGGAAAATTTATCTTTTTGAAGTATATAAAATATTTAAATATATAGATATATATACATATATTATTTACCTAGACATATATATTGTTATATAAAATGAGGTTAATACTATTAAAAATACCCAATACTGTCTATTTTATAAGGTCGAACTATATTATTGTAAATTTAGACCTGGGGTTACGTGTATCGTAAGAAGTTGAAGATGATATATTTATTTTGAAAAGTAATATATCATTAAATCTTAATGTGTTACATTTTACCCCAATTAAAATGAATGTATACCCTAAAAGTATATCACTCTAATATAAATAAGTGAAGATGTTTATATTTCATCATATTCCTTGTTTCTCATTTATTTTCATTGAATTTATGTTTCCTCCATATACATTTAATAAGGTGAGTAATATTTTTTTTCATTGCACATAATATATATGATATGTTGTATAACATTTCATTTGGCTATGATATTTTGTGACATAATACTTAATGGATCTGATTTTTTCCACCATTTATATACATAGATTAGGTCCCAATATATTTAATTCTCTTACTTCATACCAGTATGCTGGAGTTCAACATTATGTCGAAAAATGGGATTCATAAGGCCCCATCTGAATGATCATGTGATTGCTATTATTTTAAGAAAACTTCACTGGAGTAATGTAGTGATCCAAAATACATTTGAAAAACAAATAAAATGATGTTAACATATCCACATTGGTTTGAGTGGCTCAATTATAATGAAAATATATTTTAGGATGATACTCCATACTGAAGCTCATCTCTATATCTAGATGTAGCTGATGACTTATCCATAACATTGTGGTAAAACATAGATCTTGATCAGATACAATATAATTTGTAATTCCATGAAACCATAAAAATTTCTTTATATATATATATTCTTGAACGTTTATCAAGAGTGAAATATTACATTATAGCAATGAAGTGTGTTGACTTTATAAGGAAATTGATTATAACCCAAATATTTTTTCTATCCTTTATAATATTTAGAGAGTCTGAAAACTAAATCAATGGTTATGTTTTCCCATTTTGATCTAGTATGGGTGATGGTTATAATATCCCCATAAAAATATGTATCTCATCTTTAACATAAAGCCATTCAATGAACTAAGATAAATAATATGAAATATCACTCTTCAATATTACCAAAATTAAATTCACATTAACATGTCTATATATATTCTTAGTTCTAGGATTAATAGAGATTAATGAAATTTGAGTCTCATATTATATCACCTTAATAAAATATAGTATGGATAAAACACATACATAGTTACTAAACACCATTATCCCATCACAAAGATGGTTTACCTCAGGATTCATTATTATAATATTTTATAACTCTATATCCTTATTTTTCACCAATTTATTCTTCACATAGAGAGATGGTAGTAAACACATTTAAGAAATTTAATATTTATACCCTTAATTCATGACTTCTAGATCTATAGTTTTCAAATAACGAGCTATTTTATATTTTGGGATCCTCATCATAGATACGCCTGCATGGCCATTTCTAATCAGAGCCTTTGTATCTGAGTTATCCTTACACTGGTTGAAATATATTGGGAATTCATAATCATTAATTAGATCCATCGATATTATCTTTCACATATTCAAATATTTATATTTGAACATATAATTTCAATTATTATGTTCATTATATATATCAAAACTTTGTATGTATATATAATTCCTCTATATTTTTAATGAAAAAATTAAAACAGCTAACCTGATATCATGTATTGGGTATTTTTACTTCTAAAACAACAATTTCCATTGGGCATAATCTATAACCATTTCATTTCACTGGATAATGCCTCCATATACCATCATTGATGCATCTATATTGATTATAAAAACTTATACACTATAGGGTAATATATGAATAGTTTTTCTAGTTAAATTTCTCTTTATATCCTTCAAAATTTTCCTTGTATTCAAATTTATAAAAGAACATATCTCACTTTAAGTTAACATGGTTGGTGGATTGGATATATATAAGAATGATTCCACAAAGTAGCGATAATATTTAAATAAACAAGAAAACTACGGATACCTCTCACATTTATTAGTCTAGGATATTTTTTAATGACATATATACTAGAATAATACACTAATAAACCCTCACTTGATAATAAAAAACCATTGAATAAATATTTTTAAAGAAAAAATTCACACAAAATAAATTTAGCATGCTTCTTATCCGTCCTTAGGGACATTTGATAAATTCTCAAATTTTTGTATGTTATTCCTTAATCATTGAATATATAAGAATATATTTTATAAATACTACCAAAACATGATCAAGTTAATATCTATAGAATCATTTAATTAAATCTTGGATGATATCATGAGTATTGTTAAGTCTAAAAGGAATTTTTATAAAATCAAAATGATTATACATCATATGGAAGGATATCTTGTGTATTTCCTTCTTCTTAGTCCTTAGTGGATGATACCTAGATTGAATATTAATATGGGAAAAAATGGATCTCATCATATAAAATCAAACATATCAGTGAGATAGAGTATATGATACTTATTCTTAATAGTGGCATGGTTTATTTACTAATAATAAATGAAAAGACACACTGACCAATCATTCATTAAAAAAATAACAATTACACCCCATGAATAAGAACTGGGAGAAAGAATCCAAAAACTATACTATAGTAGAGTTTCTTCATCTATTCTTATCACTCAATTTGGTTTATTATTTTTCGAGTATTTTGAATAATCATCTCACTAGATATGAGTTCTATTAGGAAAATAAATTTCATGATTCTAGAGGAGAATTAGAAAGTCCTTTGGAAGCACATCACCGTATTCATAAACCATTTTAAAATTTTCAACGTTGAGTTTCAACCCATAAATTTTATAAAAATATCCCCCATGTAATAGGCAATAATTCATATATGATGGAAGTAATTTCCATTGGGGGATAAATTTCATTCTAAAAGAAATTAAGATTTTAATGTTGATTCATAATATTGAATATAACATAACTTCCTTGAAAATTAATGTGGGCACTAAAATGGGAGATCTATTCCATAAAAAATAACATAAAATTGAACTAGTTAAAGAATAAAAATATTCAAAATAATAGCTATAATATAAAAATATATAATAGGTGAGTTATATACATGATATTCAGATATTATACCATTAGGTGTTTTAACCGAAAACTCAATATCTAATCATATATTTGGGGATGTGATACCCTTACAAAATTATTCAGATATAAAAGTGCAGATAGAACCATAAGCAGATAAAATATTTTTATTTATAGGGTTTTTTATAGGTGTTCCATTCACCATGAAAATAAGAACTTCCAAATCATCTATACTAATTTTATCATCTTGACTTTATCCATTAACATTATTTTGTGGTAATTTTCCCAGAAATTTTGTGAATTTTTTGAATATTTTCTCATATACCTACAATAAAATAACTACACATTAGTGTATTTTCCCTAGAATTAATTCATGAACAAGATTCCATTTTTTTCAATTCATGAAGCAAATTACTTTTCCTTTTAGGCTTGTACAGTAGTGTTTCCTTCCTAAAATATTTCATGTTGGAGAATTCCCCTTTATTTTATTCCCTTTATCCATATCATTACTTTCAACATTATTATTCCCCTTATTTATTTCAATCAATAATACATGGATAATATATTCTATATCTTCAAAACACAAGATATTATATGCTCATATAATGGAAATTTTTGGGGGAATATTTTCCTTCGAGGGATCAAACTAATCACATCAAAAAAATGGCCAATTATGTTTTATGGATTACCTAAATATCCCAAAACATGACTTAATAAGAATTTATGTTTTGGTTTTTTCTTGAGTAACATTTTCATTTTCTTTCCCCTCAGACATAAGAATTATCTCTCCATATATTCTCCATATTTGAAAGAAATGTAATTTTCCATGAAATGATCCTTAAATTCCTTCTATCACATGATCAATATTTCCTCTTAAATATTATTGTTTTGAATCAATGACAACCAGTTATTTACATACAAAAAAGTGTTTATAATATCTAATAAAAACCATTACCATCTCATCACTTCCTAAGGAGAGAAATATCATCTCTAAACAACCTTCCCATTTATAAAAAAAATGAATTTCTAGTTTTATTGAATGATGACGGTTTTTAATTCATGAAGTGGTATAACTAGGTTACACAAGGTTTGGTATCATTATAATTTTCTATAGAAGTAATTTTATTTGTAATTACCTATGTTAGAAACCCCAATATAGTTTTATCTTTTTTATCTCTAACTCTTGCTATATCAGCACATCTAACTTCATTACCTTTCCTCGTATAGACATCACTACATGGTTTATATAAATTTATATGGTTTCCATGTTTTCCCATAAGAACAATTTCTAGACCATGGAATACACTATATTAGATCATTTAATTGTTAATTATAATGTATAATTTCTAAACTAGTGAAATACATAACAGAAGTTGAAACATTTATTTATAACTAATCATTGAGTAAAAAAATTAGTATAATTATAAAAATTTTTGAAATATAAATATATTTTCATTACATAAAAATGGATTTTAAAGAATATTTTAATTAACCTATAAATATTTATAGATAGTGTGAAACTAGGTTTATTGTCACAGAAAACTCATTATGAACCAGAGTGAGGGTCGAGATATACTCCATCCCACAATTTTAAGGGTTATTAAACCGAGATGCTTCTATTCGAAAACAACATCCACATTTATTTTCTGTAAATATATTTATTTACCTGGAAACCATAATATATTTATCTTACCAAAACATTAAGATTTTATCTTATACATTGCATTATCCTCAATGTCATTCATATGGTTATATTTCTTAGTTTGTGTTGTTGTAAATCAAGTATGCTAGGTTTCTACTAAACATTATATGATAAAATATATTATGAACTAGACCGTAGTATCAAAAAGTCAGTTCTAAATTTTTTATATTAGTTGTATATAAAGGGATCATATCCCAAAGGATCTAATAGTTTAGTTGTCATGGAAAACTAGATACATACATAAATATCAATTTACATTTAAAAAAACAAAACAAAACATATTATTTTATTTTAAAACACTATTATTACATTTAGAATATATCATAATATCAATCATAATATTGTTATGATCATCTTGGGCAATGTAAACATATTAAAGAGGTTCGTTCCAATTCTCAGTAAGGGTATACGTAAATAGAATGATAAAAAAGAATAAATAGTATAGAATAGATAAATTATAACAAAATAATTCCTTATAAAAAACAAATGATCTTGAAAGTATCAATGGATATTATAAAAATTCCTTTATTGAATGGACATCATTAAATGATATCATAATGATGGAATTCATTATGTTGGAAATCTAAAACATACCATCGAGGCCTAATTTTATAATTACCTATATAAATGGGAGAGTCATTAACCAAAGACCTAATATAGTTTTTCTCATGATATATATCGATTCATCGAGGGGATTATAATTTTTTCCCTCTATGTACTTAGTATTTAAAATTCATTCATTATTTAAATATCAAATACAACATGATAACAATTCATTAAGAATAAATTACTGTTTGTATTGGAAAAACTAGAATAGTAAATTTCAATTCATTCCCCAATTATACATATTAGAAAAAATCTATAGAAATATGGTTGTTGTATTCATTAGATTATATGTTATGTATATGATTCAAGAAATGATGTTGAAATTGATGAAAATATTTTAAAAAATATCACCAGAAAAAATCAGGAGTAAAATACACATTTAATTTAAAATCACATACATATTGCCTAAAATAACTCTCAAATATTAAGAAATTAATATCCATGGAATTTATCCCTTTAAAATAATAAATTATGATTTAAATAAATTATTTTCCATGATGGATGATTTTTTGTTTCATTTTTTATAAGTTAAGATAACATTCGTTTCACATATAGCAGAGTATTGCCACATGAAATGATGTAATTTGTTATAGTTCACTACCTCTCACATATATGGAAAATGAAAACTATCCTAGGTATATTGTTTTATATAATTTTAATACAATTCAATTATGTTTGAATAATATTTGAATGTGGCAGAATTGGAAATAAAATCAAAATTCATGGATAAGAACTATATCTCTTCTTCGGAAAACCTCTTTAGGTTTATACATAAATAATACCTAGGATAGTTTTCTAATGAAATTATAAATTATAGTTCCTGGGGAAGAATTTATGTAAGGTGTTTTCAAAGGTATTTTATTATCCAAAAAGGATCTTGAGGTTTGGATAGGATATGAAAGGGGGTGTTATTTTATAAGCGGGGGAGATAAAGCACTTTGAATGCATGAAAAGAATAATATATATAAATGTATTATTCCAAAAAGTGGACCAAAATATGGACTTTTATAGAATATTAGATAACATTGTGTATAAATATGAACATAAAATTTAGATTATACAAGTTTCTATTAAATTTTATCACTTATTTTTTCTATTTAACCCTCAGTAAACCTGTTTTAACCTTTACTATGATAACATATTGATTCTATTTTTACGAATCATCATGACCAAAAATTATGATGGACTTATTAACTAACATTAATTAATATTACTCAAATTATAGAATCCATTTTATGAAATTCAATTAACATTATTGAAATATTAAATTTATAATTAATCTCATAAATGTGATGAAATTATTTTTTTGAGGAAAAAATATTCTTAAGTATAACAGTTTTTATATCAAAATAAGTCTTAAAATAGATTATATTGACCTGAATTGGATTAATAATAATATAATTAAGCTAATTTAACCCTTTAATCTAATTATATTCAAAATTGAAGTACGAAAATTCTTTAAACACAAATACAATTTTTAATAAAATTTAATATATTTGGTTGTTCATCAAAAAATTAATCTTTTCATAAAATTATATAATTTCAATATTAGATAATTTTTAAATGATGAATTCAAAAATAAAACTAATTCCTTTATATAAAATTTATCATTGTGTTAAAAATTAAAAATATTATTCATACAGAAAATCAATAAAAACCATTTTAAGGAAAAATACCTTTTTGAAACATATATTGAATTTAATATATATATATATATATATATTCTGTATCTAAAACCATTTTACATTTTTATGAAAAATTTGATTATTACTATTCAATATTCCGATATTATATCATGGTTATAATGATAAAATATATTACTATTCATTAGATTAGGGGTTACATGTATCACAAGATATCAAACAAATTAAAAGTATTTAAAAAATAAATATATCATAAATCTTATGGGTGTTACATAGAGAATTATAGAGTGGCCTTGATTTTAAAAAACCTTTTATAGTATTTAAAATGATATAACATGTAATTTATACTTCGGTTTAATAATTTATAATTTCACAACGACCCTTTATCAATTTATTTATTCAATGTAACCCTTAAGTAAAACCATAGTAATAATAATATTTTTACCATGATATGAATTTATTTAAATATTAATTATTAAATAAATAAAAATAATATCTACTAAAATGATAGAATATGTATATATGTCATTTTCATTGAACCATCATTTTTTATATTGTATCCTCTAATTTAATTTATATTAGCTTGAATAAAATAAAAAATTTATTTGAATAAATAATACTCATTTGATATATAAATCATTATTATATTCAATAAATGGGAAAAATATTTATTTAAATATTCATATAACTAAGTAAATATTTTCATTAATTAATACACTAAAATGAGGAATAAATACAAAATTGTTTTTAAAATTATGAACAATTAAACAAGGTAACAATCTAACTCACATATTTTAATATTGAATATCTCTTTACAGAATTTATCTGGTCAAAATTACTTTAATAATATTCATTTTTCAAACTCTAAGTACTATTAATTATTAATATAAAATCCAATAGAATTTTTTTAAAAAAATTAATGCACATAGTGTGGGACCCTAGCTACCTCTTTCTTAGTGGAAATATGTAATCTTACTCATATTCCAAAATTTTCACCTAGTAACACATCAAATAACCATTAAAGAAAATATTTATGGTTAGAAAAAAATTCTATTTCACAGTAATGATTCTATGTAATTAAATCCATTATTAATTATTTTTCATCAATCTAGATGAATATATTTGACATCACTCAGTTTAATTGAACTATCTCTCTATGTTTTTTAATTGAATAATTAAAAGGTTTTTATTTTAGAGAAAAGGTTCTGAGATATATTATTCCGTCAACATGGAATAGAAAATTAATTTTTTAATTTTCAGATAATATGTCTATTAAAATATTCATAACCAAAATAATTTTTTTGACTCTTGGTTACCAAATAAAATACTACATTTCAATGACAATAACAAAAAGTACCATCCCCTTGGGAAAGCCCTATATGTTTTGTTGATTTTTACATGATCTAATGAAATTTTAAAATCCATAAAAAGAAAGAAATACCATATCCAAATAAGTGAAGAAGAATTTTATAAAGGATAATATAAACATTTATAAGATAATAGATTAATTTTACATGATAAAAAAAATCCCATATGAAAATGTAATTTAAAAGTGATTGAAAATGAAATGGATTGTCCCTTGGGGGGATGGCTCACACAACACACTGAAAATGGGGGAGTTATCCCTATTTTAATCTCCATATCAAAATAATATTGATAATAATAATAATATAATTTTTATTAATTTTTATTTACATTTATAATTAAATAAACCCTCTAAATATCATGCACCTCCCTAAAACCAATCAATACGTATTATAAACAACTATTTTTCAATCTCTAGAAGTATAATTATTTAATCAAAATAATGATCTAGTGTATTTAAAGTGAAACATTGGTTTATGTCTTTTAATTAATGTTGTTGTTGGCCTGGTTTTTACAAATGGTTCAAAAACAATTCCACCGAACCAAGATTCACCAAAAAAAAAATTTGAGAAACAAATTGATAGAAAAAGGAATCTATTTTTTAAAAAGTAATTAAAATTATCCCACCCTTAAATCTGTCTACTCACACAATTCTATAAGAAATTTTAGAAACAATCATATTTTGATATTTTCATAAATATTTTATATTGAGTCATATTCCATTATGTCTAATGTTTATAGAAATTTTTTAATGATGGTGAAAATACTAGAGAAGTATTTTTATTCAATTAAAATAATTTTAACTTTAGTATCGGAGTTAAAAGTATTGGAGTTTGTTATCAACCGTTGATAAATATTGATAAAAACATGAATTTAAGTGGTAATATTGGTTTGATGTTATAGATATAGGATCATTTTGTTATATTACATGTGTTAAATTCATAGAGGACATAAGAGGTGTATTTTACTAAATTAAAAAAGGTGAAGGGAGGGTTTAACCATTGAATACCTAATAATAATAATAATAGATAGAATCTGAAATTGGACTTTTCTTACATGATGACATTGACTAACTACACAATGGATCAATGACCATAGTATACCTTGGAATCTAACCTATGGGATTGGTATTAGTATAGTTTCATTTTAATTAACCCCATATAACACCTATAAAGGGATATACTAAGTACTTGGTGGACCACTGGATACTCAATATCCCTTAACATCAATATTTTGGTGTTTATAGAAGGCTTTCTTCCATTTAGTTAAGCCTTATAGATTCCCAATGATGTCCTGAAGGAACCAAATGATGTTTTGATATAAAAATCTCTATAAAATTGAATTTTAATGATTATTTTTAGGGTCAACACTTATGATACACTATACTCAATAAATACCTTCCATAATACCTGATAATGGTGTTTTAGAGGGTTTTTATAGTGGAAGGATAATATTCATTGTTGTATCATGGATGGTTATTGAATGATAAATTATTTTTAAAATTGCTTCCTATTTTAAAATATAATTATTAATTTGTTTGTGTAGTCATATGGAATAAAGGAAAAAACTAAATAGAAAAGTCAAAATTTATAATTGAGATCTAAAATAAGAGATATTTCATATAGGAACATTATAGATTCAATTATTTAAGTGAGATCACTAGTATTGAATATTATATTCTTATAATTGATGACGTAAAAAAGTCACCATTATTTGATCAAAGTGTTTTTAAAAATTTTCATGTTATTTAAAATTAAATATTCATTCCTAGATTAATATATCTTATATTATGGAATATAATGATATTGCGACTTCATCTCAAGAATTTTTAATAAAATTATAAAAAACTTCTATGATTTAGGATGTTATTTGGGTTTAAATTTATGAAAACAATGATTTTTTATTTCCCAATGATGATTCTAGATTTTTATGATTATTATACAAATTTTGATGACTCAATAAAAATTTTACAATATTTTTCTCATTTTTTAATTTTATTTATATTATTGAATATGTATGAGAGCATAAATAATGTAACGAATCATTACTAGTAATTATTGTAAGGATATACCTTTTTCGTTATTTTCATTGGATAATACTACTAGCTAGTATGCCTATAAAGTATTCAATGTCATTCCATTCAGGTTGGAATTCATTTTTTGTTGAACTATATAAAACCGTGTCTTAATGTATTTTTTATTTTATCACATCTCATCACATTGAAAAAAATCGCATTTCATTTTATTTAAATTATCTTCAAATATTAAAGGAACATTTGTAAATTATTATACGTAATAGTTTCTCATTGATTTATACCCTCTCTCGGACACCATATTGGCCCAATAAAAATTTGTATCATATCATAATTTGGGTTACCTTATGAGAAAATAATGATGTTTTTTTGAATTGTTAACTAAATTTTAAATAAGAGTTGAAATAGAAAATTTTATATTTATAATTTAATAAATATAATCAAGAAATAATAAATTAATTCTTGTGCTTAATTTAACTAACTATAATATATTGAAAAATATGAATATATATTATTTACATTAAATTTTATAGATGTTTTTAATATTATCATTGATGGATATAATCATATGTAGACAAGTTTTACCATGATTATTTTTAATAGAGGTAATATTGAGCATAAAATATCACTCAAAAATTATATTCTTCTCGGACTTTCTTAAATATAATTTAAAATAGCCCTAAAAATAAAAATAATAAATTAAATATGTTAAAAGTTTAAAAATATATATTAAAGACAATATATGTTAATCGATGATATGTAAAAAATTTGGTGATCAATGTTTGAAGGTGTTTACAAGAATTAAAATGAAAAAGTGGATTAATTATTCACATTGTGAAATGAAATTGTGATTTTAATTTGTTGATTTAGAGAGACAATAAAGTTTCCAACATTCATTAAATGGATTCTTCATGTTATGATATATGCATTTAAAATACTTCATGACTTTTATATGGATTCATTTATATTATCTAAGGAATATTCATACAATCTATAAGAAAAATAAATTTTTAAAAAATATTTTATGTAATTGAGACATGATAAGAATTATAACGAGATTGAGGATGAAGAAATTTCACATTTTATGATGACATTGATGTTGGATTTAAGAATATTACATATCTTATATCAGATAATTTTAATAAAAAAATTAAATGTTTCATTGTAAACATCCACTAAAATGAGTAAATTATAAAGCTATATTTTTTATAAATTTTCAAATTTATATAATGATGAATTTGGGGTGAAAGTAACCAATTAAGAATATTTTCATTGATAAAAATATGAAAATTACATAAAATAGTGTTTTGGATTGAAATAAATGCTATATTTGTTTAAAAAAATTAATTTTTTATAATTTTTTATGAATAATTACGTTTTAAATGTAACTATGGTGAAGCCACATCAGTTTATTTTGATAAAAAAATTGTTGTTCTAAATATTTTGTGATAAAGAGTTCTATAGTTAAGATGATAAATATATTAAGGATGAAGAAATAAATAAGGATAAAGAATTCATGTTTAAAAATGAATTAATGGATTGGTTTTTTAGTATATATATATTTTATAAGGATAATAAGAAGTCAAATAAGGTTCCACAAACATCGAAAAATGTTAATATTCTCTATAGTGAAAAAAGTAAATAATGTAGAAATGTATTAAATTTTTAAAAACATAAACTCAAATGGATAATATAATAAATTTATTTCTAGAAAATGAATTTAAATAAAATTTAAATGAATATAAAATCACTAAAAAATGTGTGTTGGAGATTTAGAAATATAAAAATAAATGAAAAATTGACTTTTATTTTTTTTCATCTATAAAAGGGAAGAAAGTTCATTGGGAAATGATAGAATATTTTAAGCATATAAAAACATTAATGATTATATAAAACATAAAATGTATCTTTCATTGTGTAAAACATTACTTCTATTTATATAAGATAAGGTTAGAACTCCATTAATGAACATGGAATTCACCTTTGTAGCAAAAAAATGAATTTTAGATATATCAGACATATGAAAATGTCATCTTAATGGATAAAAATTCTATATAGTAAAAATTTAAATAACTATAAAAATATATAAATTATGGAGGAATAAGTTAAAAATCCCAATTATTTTTTTACCCAAATAAATCCTTATAAAATTATCAAAAATGTAAAACTGAAATGTTTTATTAACTCTTTGGAGAGTATTTTTTGAAAAACTATTCGTGTCTAAAAGAAATTGTTCGTGATTTGGTGTATGTAAACATATGAACTGTAGTTTCATGTTTATTGAATTAAATAATAATTCATTAGAATTTTTATTAAATAAATTTTATATTTTAGTTCATATATAATGGAGAATTCATGAACAAATGAGTAATTATGTTAGTAATTATAAAAATATATTATTGGCTTAACTCAATACAAGAAAATACACCCAACATTTTTAAAATAATGAAAAATAAAAACAGAAAACTATTTCAAATGTTTCATTATAGGATCACAAAAAAAATCCCAGATATATTAGAAAATTAATGTTCATATTAAGTGACATAATATGAAAATAATATGAGAGAAGTTTTGAAACTAAATGAGGTATATGTTACATTTCAAATTATGGGATTCTAAAAAATAATTTCTTTTCTATTATAAAACTATAGTAAATATGTTGAAATCAAATAATTTAATATTTTTTGATAGATTATGACAAAATATAAATATTGTTTCAAACAATTAAATAATGGAAATTTAGTTTTCATTAAGAAGGATTAATTCTAGATGAGTAATAAAAAATGTAGTCATGTTTTCAAAAAGTAAAATAAAAAAATATAAAATTGATTTTGATTTCGTAAATCCAAAAATCATGTTATTTGAGTATAAAAAATTAAAATGACTTTTTTAATTGATTACGAGGTCATATAGACAAAAATATTATGAATATTTTAACTCTAAAATATACTAGTCATTATATTTATATATTTAAATGATAAATAATTGGGGGTATTACTACGTTGCAAAATTTATGGATATGTAATTATTTATAGAAGAAGAGAGATATTATTTCATATGATCAATTAATGATTTTTGAGAAATATATAATGAATTTAGAAGGATGGTTCGAAACCATTACAAAAAAACCCTTTTTAATATTTAAAATAAAGGTAACATTTTTTAGTAGTGGAAATCCTAATACAAGAGGTCTAACCTAGACCAACCAAAATAATAGAAAATAAAGTGACTATACCACCGAGGGTAGAAGGCACAACCCAAAAACAACGAATAAGTCCCTAAATTATATATGAGAGAAAACTAAAAATGAAACACTATCATATCATTAATTAATAATACTACCACTAAAAAATAAAAAATTATAATTGCCTTAATCTTCATGTTTAGAAGAAGACACTCCACTGTCAAATAACCTTCATCTACTCAAAATAAAGAAATGTAAAATCCCCAAAAACCACCATCCCCAAAAAAATCAATATATTAATATTTCACATATGAAGAACACATACCCAATAAAAATGGGAAAAAATATCCAAATCAATACACATAATCAATTTTGTTCATTGGAATCACTCTTTAGTAGTCACTAATGTGCCAGTACATCTAGAAGTAAACTCTTTTAGTTAAACACCATTATTGAGATGAATCATTAAAAACTATAAAAAATATAAAGTAAAAGAAGATATACCACCCATTGATTCATAATTATAAGGTCCACCATCTATATTCCGCAAACAATAAAAACTATATGTTAAGGAATGATTGAATCTTCTTTTTATTCTCTAGGAGAACTACTATAATAAAAAATAGGGTTTATCCAGAAAATGAAATCAAATAGTTGACATAAAATGATCTCTATAACTATTATCATGGTAGAAATATAAATAAGAACAATAATAAATTTCCTTATCCAATTATTTTAGAAAAACATGCATGTAATTAGATATTATTGAATAGGAGAAGAAATAATGTTGATAATAAAAGATAAATAGTAGATAATTGGTAGAAAAAGAAACCAAGAGATTAATGGAAAAAAATAATGAAGTAACCACATTAAGTTTATAATAATCCCACACATAATAAAAATACAAGATTGAATAATTATTGTATGAAAGCGTAACCTAGAGGATGATGAAGCCTCATTTTCATCCCTAATGGGTGTAAAAACCGAAACATTCGTTAATTAAAATTAATTTGGATATAATTAAATGTATTGTTATGGTTAAATAAAAAAAGAACATATTAGGTTTTATGTTTATGGATTTTAAAATATCTTCAAGAATTTTAACCTTTTCTAATATGGTTGTTAAATAGTAATCACATGATTAGTATAAATATTGGTCTTTAACAAATCCAATTTACTTAAACAAAGGAAGCGATGTCCTCATCTGGTAGAATTGCTCCATACGAAGCCTATTTGTCAGAGTATAGAAGGGAGGTTGCATAATTGGGCTTGGATCTTGACCAAGCCCAAGCCTAGCTTCAATATGTTAAGCTTTAATGGAACTGTAAACATCATAGGTTGAAGTTGATAGAGATTACCACCCAAGCGATGTTATATGAGCCACCCCAAGTGTATGTCACCATCGCACACCTAACCCTTAATTCTTATGCGGGTGTTAAAAGGGGTTATGAAACAAGATTATAACACTATGATTATGTGCCTTATTTTTTCATATTATAAAATAATATACATTTATTTAATTATTGTAACTTTGTAAAAAGTATTTTAAAACTAAAATAAATTTTTTTATTTAATTAAAAAATTATTTTTATGAATTAAATTATTTTTCATTTAAATATTATTTAACAAAATTTTATTACATAATAATTTTTAATATAATATAAATAACTGAATAATTTTTATAAATACAATAGTAATTTTTGTTAAGGTATGTATGTAGTTTTTGTCAAAATCCATAAAATTTCGATAAATGCTAGTTTTTATTTTAAAAGTAACAAATTAAAATATTTATATTATTATTTAGATAAAATAAAAATTATTTTTAGAATCTGGAAGTCGAAATTATCCAATAGAATATTTTTCATAATTTTTTTAGGCAGTCAAATTTTGGGGTAAAAATTAAATACTGTTTAAATGTATAATGTGTATTATGACATCATAATGTCCCTATAGTGATGTAATAAAATAATATAAATGGTATTTTCGGCCATTATCTATTTTACAATTAAAATAATGTGATTTTAGGATTTTTTTTATTTATTTTACAATGCTTAGGTGGACCCTCCATGACTTTTAGAACAGTTTATATTTTTAAAATGATTTCTTTGAGAGAATTACTCACCTCCACATAAGAAACCCTAATATTTTAAGAATATATACTATGAGAATTAAAAAATAATGTTTTCTCTCCCGTTTTGAAAAAACAATGGGCAAAAAATAAGGTCTGGTTTGTGATTTTGATTAGTTTAATGTGTGGTGTCCCAAACATAAATAATAATGAATTCCCTCTCTATTCCTATATAAACCCACCCAAGATCCCACTTCCTCTTCAATCAAATCCTTTTTTTCTTGACCATCCTCTGACCTCCTCTCTCTAGAATCCTCCCAAGGCACCCCAATCTACCATGAATCCTCTCTCAATCCTCTCCCAAGCCTTTGGGATCACACATCCAAGAAAGGGATCCTCACTTTCCCCTCCATTCAAATTCAAGAATCGTATTTGAAATTAGTTCTTTTTTATTTCGAATTGTTATAATTTAATTATTTTATAATCATTATATTTCTGTTCATGTGATGTTATTTTAATGATTAATTATGTATACTTCCACATTTTCACCCTTACCTAAGTCGTTACTATGTTGAATTTCTGTAAGGTATCCCTCCCATTCCAATTTTATCCAAGTTTTAAAATATTGTTATGCCCTTTTATTTTCAATTATAATTTTTAGGGTATGATTTCTTACATACCATATATTTTTCTATTTATTTTTGAATGATGAGTGACCCCTTTCCATCACATCTATTTCCTTCATGTATACCTGATACCATGCCAAAATTTCATAAGGAATTTCTCCCTCCTCATTTACATTCAAGAGATTATTTTGTATTATGAGTCTAGATTCCATTAATATTTCTTGGACATGTATATATGACCCACATACCTTCCCTTTCAATTAAAAATAATGAGACACCAATTTCTCTCTCATCAACCATTCTTATGAATTTTTGTGTCACATGGTTATACTGCAAAAATTGCACCATGATTTTCCATGACAAAGTAATTGAGTAGTGAATAACACGCACACTTCTCAATCAAGGGTATACACATTTATTCACATTTACATACTATTTGAATAGTTTCTTGTTTAAATTCCATATACCTTTATCATGGAATAAATTATGATGTTGAATGATTCCATGTTGTATGATCCATGAGGAACACATATGGATGAAATGAAATGTTTAAGAATAGTGCATCCTGATAGTGCTCAAATTACATTAGTAATGATTAGTGTCATGATACATAAAGGGGAATAATGGGTTTCACCTGATAATTCAATATAAATGGGGGTTTACTCATTCTACATGTGAAATGATCCTTAATTCATGCTAATAACATGTTAAGTGTTGCTTCCACATTTACATTTTATGAAAATCTTATTACATCATGCCTTTTTCTTCATATTTCTCTTATGATCCATTGATATTCCAATTTCCTAACCTGTATTGGGTTCTTCATGTTATTCCCTGTTTAAACACTTGCTGATCTTTATTTCTCACCCTTTCCACATGTGTGTTCACAGGTTATCCCTTGAAATGCTATGAATGTGGGAATATTGTTGTCAGGTAAATGATGTTTTAAATAAATATTTTGTGTTTTATATTCTAAATTGTTATGTAATGTTCTAAATTTACAAAGACACATGAACTTTTTATCCTCAAAGTTTTATTAATTTCATGTTTTATGTAAGAAATCAGGTTTATATGTGTAATAAAAAGAAGGGTTGTTATAATGGGGGTGAAAAAGAAACCCTAGAACACCTATATATGGAAGTGTCCTTAAGATGAAAGAAAATGAGGCAACTCCATTATCATATAGATCTTATTAATGAAGAGATAATTCATGACATGATGAAAAAGTAAAAAACTAGGGATAATATATTTCACCTTATTTATTGATGAATTTAAATATATCACTTCAATATCATTTATAAAATGTAATTCTAAGTCACTTATGATTACTAGGTAATTAAAAATAATTTGAAAAAATAAAAGTGGTTATTTTTTGAGTGGATTCAATAAATTAAAATGGATTAATTCATGAGTGAGAAATTAGAATCAAACATGGAGAAACCAAATGTTCAATTTTAATATAATCCACTATATAGCCTAAAAATAATTTTATCAAAAAATTTGGCAGAATCTTGTTTAGGGAACACTGATCTATGTTCGTAGAGTATGAAACATAAAATTTATTTTTTAGATAGTAAATTAGAACTTCGAATAATATTTAGGAAAATAATATATCTGGTTAGAAATTATAAATTTATATATTTGATTTACTTTAAGAATAGGGTAATTTTAATTTTCATTTGAGTGTTCGTAATACAATATATTATCATTATATAATCTTCTAACAAGAGTAAATTTATACAATATAGATTTAATATAATATTATTTTTGATATGTATAAAATATATGGGGTTATTGCTGTTACAATAAATTAACATAAGATGATTAATGATATAACTAATATAATGTTCAATGAAGATTTTTTATAAGGGAAATCCAAAAGGGTTTCCTATGGAAAATTAAGGAAAATTTATGTTTTTTAAGGGTTAATGATTTAAATGATTTAACTAGTTAGAATGGATAATTTTATATTAATTTTTTTTATGTGATGAAGATATTCCCATTTATATTCATCCATGGATGAGAAAACAATAAGATTATTAGAAAAACGATGTTGGCCATGAATCAAAAGATCAAACAAGAAGGATATTAAAGAAATAATAACATTTTTATTTTATATCTTAGTCTGAACTAAGGATTGTGGACAATTATTTGATACATCAAGAATGGATTGAATTAATAAATGGGATGTTTTACTATAATGAAAAGGATCGTAATAGGGAGTTAGTCTTAATGAAAAAAAATTAATGTTACTAAAAAATAGTTGGAATTTTGAAAAAAAATATATATAAAGTGAGTGATGGTTCAAAGAACAAGGCATCGTTTGTGTGAATGTGTAATTATTATGTATTGGGGGTTGATTTTGGTGAGATAAATTCTCTAGTATTTGGACTTGAAACTTTTTGAATATTTCTTCCATCACAACACAAAGAAGACAGAAGATAATTTAAAAGGATTTCTTGTTGGTATTTCTTAATAAAGATCCTAAGGAAGATGTATATTTTAAATGTACTAATAATTTATTAATATATATAAAAAAATGCGTGTTTAAGTTCAATAGTTGTTAATATTTGTTAAATCAATATCTAGGGTTTTTGGAATTACATTTTGGATGCATGTTTGATGTAACTATAATTAAAAAAAAGTGATGTATGGATTATAATAAATACATATACACACACACACATAAGAACTAACATAAAAGGTTTAATTTGTTTTTTATGTATTTTTACTTGAATTAAAGTGTTATTAATATTATTAAGTATTATGAAAACATGATGATATAAATATTGGAATAGTTAGAGAACATGAGGTTTATTTTTGGATAACTTCATGAATAATATCTAATCATTCTATTTTTTACACCATGTTTCCTAGAATAGGTTTAGAATTGATTATAATATATCTCATAGATAAGAATGAGAAATATATATGTTGGTCTAACATATTTTATAATGTTATTTACTTTTATATTATTATCTAGAACTAAATTATTTAAATTCATGTTTGATAAATTTTTTTTCCTTCAAATGTTATATTTCATGATAGATATAGAAGTTTGACAGAAGATAAATTATGTGCTACCAATGGTTTCCAAATAATTTCAAAAGGGTATATTTATTGATACCATTTTAAAGAATATTTATATGATGAATAAATTTACATAGTAGGTCTATTCTAGTAAAATATTTTTAAATTGTGTAAATGGTTTTTAAAGTGTTTTTCTGTGTCAATTTGTGTTAAAAATTAATTAAAATTTTAATAGATGTGAAGAAGTTTGGATAATGTTATAGTGGATGTATCATGAAGTTATTTTAAGTGTATTGATGATATGGAGGATATTAAAGTGGTGTTTAGAAAGTCACCTTTAAACATATAATTCTCTATTAGCATCCTAGTGACTCTCTAACTACCCATTTTCCCTCTTTAAAATTGTGATAGTTGTAACGAACCTAAATTTTTAATAATATTATTTCCTAAATTTGTGTATTATTTCATTTTATACTCCACAAAACAATATCCTTTAATTAATGAAGTGATACCATTGGGTTTCGACTGTTATATCACCATAGTTCAGTATGACTGTTAGAAAATAAACTATTAACATTATAATTCTTGTTTATAAAAACAAGTGATCATGGTAAATTAATATAGAAAGAAAAGTTTATGGCCTCATCCAGTGGACTCAGGCCGTACGAAGCCTATCTATCAGAGCATGGGAAGGAGGTAGCATCTATTGGATTTTCTCTAGACCAATCCCAAGTTGGGCTTTAACATATGAAGCTTGAATGGAATCGCCTATGGGAGAAGGTTATGATGATAGAAGTAACCACTCAGGCAGGGTTTTCCAAGCCGCCCCAAGATTCTATCACCATATCACACCTTAAACGTAGATCCTATGCAGGTGCTATAAGGGGCAATGTAATGAGACCATAGTTACATTGTGTAATCTTTCTGTATTACTAAAATTGGTATTTGTTATAATGTTAAATTTGTGAATTTCAAATGTCCAAATAAATGTAGGATGAAGTTCCATATTATTGATCTATTTTGGATGAAGGGGTATTTAAATTTTATTTTTAAACTTAAAATAATTAATAATTTGATATGATTTTCAAAAAGTTTTCCTCTAAAGTAGTGATCAGTATGAAATTTATAGTCTAATAAGATCAACTTGATTTTTAGTGAATAGTAATGTATGTATAGTAATATACTATTATGAATAGTAATGAATAGTAATGAATAGTAATTGGACAAAAAATAGATTCTTCACCCATGAATGTATATACAAAATTTAGACATCATAAATATGATAAAATTGTCAAAATATAATTATTTCTATTTTTTTACTTCATATATATTATTATTAATATTTTATAATTAATTTAATAATTTAAAATAAAAATGTATTTTCATAAAATGTAATCATAAATTGTTACTTTATTGTCTTATGGTTATACTATTATTTTATGGGACCTTGATTACTTTTTCAAGGTTTTACAAAATAATATATTGTTTTAGAGTAGTGTTTTTTGAATAAAAAATGATTTTACATAAAACTTAAATTTAAAATATTTAAAAAACTATTTTCATAAAATAGAGTTCATTTTTGAATTCATAGCATTGATATTAGGTTATGGTGAAATTTTTTGGATTTTTCTTAAATAGTTGCAATTTTGGCAAATAGTAAAAAATATAGTTTTGAGTTTTGGGTGTTTAATGACATTATTGATGATGTAATCATGATGTAATAAATCAGGGTGACCTGTTAATAGTATGATATGTTATAAGGTGTGCAAAGTGGCCAAAACCATCGGAAAATACCATGGGCAGGCCCATGTTTTTGCAAATACCACCGATGAGGTGAACCTAGGAAATCAATTAATTATTCCCTCACTTTTATTATAAATACTATGCCATTACCTAATTCATTTCATTCCAAAATTCTCCTCAATGAATATTTGTACATTATACCACCCTAGGAGTCCTCCCATGGTGCCCTCAAACTCCCTAAGGTCCCAACCTTCGAGCTTTCGAAGATACTCTTCAAGGGAAGGGAACCTTTCACCCCCCTCTTTTTAGTCCGGATTTCATTTATGTTATGTCTTCTATTTTCCACCTTATTATTTGAGGGTATGTTCTTATATACTATTTTTACTATCCAATTCGTTTCCAAATGATTAGAGACACTTTCCTCACTCATCAAAATTATTTTTTGATTTTTTTTGGGACGCCATTAAGCTGTCAATTTTTTTGTAAAAGAAATAACATCTTCTCTTTTCATTCATGTTATCATTTCATGTGGTATGTCATTAAAATATCCATACCATGATATTATTACGTACCCATACTGTATTATGAATTATTTAGGAGTTTTTACCCATGTAACCTCTCTTTTTAATGCTTTCTAAAATGATGATGTTAGGTAGTCATTATACTACAAAATTTTCATTGCAAAATCAGACTCTTTTTCTAAAGAAATTATATTGTATTATTTATGAGGATACCCAAATCTATATTCATTTATAGGTTTATTCTTCATTACATAGAATTTATCTATTTTATTTTTGAATTGACATATATATAACCCTCACTACCTTTCTATGGGTTATAAATGACATAATGATCTTATTTTTAAGTACTTTTTAGACGTCATGATTTTGAAATTAAACACAT
This sequence comes from Viscum album, assembly GCA_963277665.1. Classification (NCBI taxonomy): domain Eukaryota; kingdom Viridiplantae; phylum Streptophyta; class Magnoliopsida; order Santalales; family Viscaceae; genus Viscum; species Viscum album. The sequence goes on from OY728132.1 coordinate 2,089,132,501, forward strand.
TTCATTGAATATATTTGGGCTATTTATGAATTGTTTGATTATTATCTATTTTGATCACATGAAAATAATGAAATATTAATCGATCACCTTGATAGTGGTCCAATTAATTGGGTAAACAATTAATCTATAGAGATGACAAGTTTCACGATACCTTGGTGAAGAACCTTGGTAAGTTTTTTATGAAACCATGGGAATGAACCTTGGTGATATGTTCATGAATTTATAAATGAAATTTTGTAGCCACATATTCATGTTCTGATTCATGTACTTTTTATTATAATATTCCTCATTTTCTATTCCTCATGTCTTGTATTTTTCATCAAGTTCTTATTGATATCACAAGTAAAATCATTCCCTTGATCTCCTTAGTGGTCCTTCTGCTCACCCTTTTTTTGATGTATGTCTCTAGGTTAGGAGATGATTCAATTGTACTTAGGATGAACTTATTATGAATCCATATAAGTGGATTAGATTATTTTTTTGGGGTTGTTTTTATGTTCTATGTCCCTAATTTTCAATACATTTGACTTTAAAGATCCTCTATTAGTAAAATTTAATGAAAGGTTATGTAATATAATGGTGGGATTCCATAGTTTGTATCAAATTAAAAGTTTACTTATTTAGGTAAATTAGACTATTAAATCATTAGGAAGAATCCTGTATAAATGTTTATATATAGGAAAATAAACGTGTATTTCGGTGAGTATTGAGTAAGTGGTTTATCATGAAAATGCATCTATGTCTGGATAAGAGCAGAAAAAGGTGGGTCTGACATAGATGTACTTTGGAGTGAAAACTCCGACAAGGAGTTTTGGGATTGACCCAGGGTATCTAGGTACATGACAACATGACTTGATTCACTCTTGGTTATTGACCCATTCATTACTAAATAGTTGGTCTGCTCTAGCATTAAGATCTTTTCTGTGCTCGGCTATTTAGAGCAAGAGAAGGTCACCCTAGCAGTATATCACTTAGAGGGAGAAGATGATCAGTGGTGGGAACTGATTTAAAACGTGAGGCCATGATTGGGGGTTAACTCTATGGAGTGGAAATAGTTTATAGGGATCTTCTTCAGCAAGTATTTCTCTCAATCGATGGGAAAAAGAATGGAGAAAGAGTTTCTCGGGCTGAAGTAGAAAGAGAATGAATCTGTGGTAATCTATGAGATGAACTTCACTAGGATTTCATGTTAAACAAATAGATTTTTCATGGATCTAAATGGTAATATTTATAGATTCTTCGGTGGACTGAGACCTCATCTACAGGAGAACCTTGACATCATAGATTATTATAGCTATGAGGAGATCGTGCGAAGTGCGATTAAAGTCAAACTAGAGTTCGGTGAGATGCAATTCTATCATAAATCCAATGACAAGAAAAGATTGATGAAGTCAAGATTAGCGAGGAGCTTCGATCATGGAAGAGGAGGCAAGCAAGTGCAACATCCCATGTGTAATAAATGTGGGAAAATCATTTAGGGAACTACCTTTTTTGGAGCGGGAAATACGACAAGTGTGGGAATGATGGCCATATCACACTGAATTATCATAGTGAGGTGAAGCCACAACTTCCCAACACTAGTGATAAAGGGAATATTGTGAAAGACTAGTTGTGGAAAACTTGGGCACTTGGCTAATCACTATCCAAATATGAGGGAAGTGGAGGAGAATCACCATCAGCCTCAGCATAGGCCAATGGAATAAGGTCTTTCTTTTTCAATCACTACGGCTGAAGTTGAAGAGTAAAATTATATGGTGGAATATAGTCTTGTTGTTCTCTAAAATCTAGAAAATAATTTATATGATTCCAGTTCTAAGAATGAATTTATTTCCTCCATGTTTGTAGTGAATTTTGAATCAACCCTCGATTTTCTAAAATTAGAGTTATTAGTCAAGACTCCAGGTGGGATTATCCATGCATCATCAGGGTTTAAGAACTTTAGTATTTACTTTAGTGGGAACAATATTTTCCCATATATAGTTGTTGTTACCATACTGGAATTTGACATTATACAAGGTATGGAGTGTCTCTCAAAGTATAATTCTATGATTAAATGCAGCAGAAAGGAAATATAAGTAGTCTTGAATGGATAACCTATAGATATCTTCCAATAAGAGATATCCCAACTAGATCTTTGTCTAGAAGAACCTCCAATATCCTTCTTTATGGAGTTGATTAGTGAAGAAGAAAAAGGAAATGAGATTTTGAGGATAAAAAAATTCCTCATAATCCTAGAATACTTTGACGAATTTCCTAAGGAGTTACCTAGAACTCCCATAGAATGAATGGTAGGCTTCTCCATTGAACTCATACCTAGGTCTCATATGATATCTAAGACCCACTATAAGATGAAAAATTTGGAGATAAAAGAATTAAAAAAACAACTCCATGATGTTTTGGAGAAGGGGTTTATTTGACCGAGTGTGCCTCCTTGGGGATAAACTGTTCCCTTTGTGAAGAAGAAGTATGGATTGGTGCGGCTATGCATTAATTATAGAGAACTAAATGAAAGCACAATGAAGAACAAATAACATCTTCCAATAATTGATAACTTATTTGACCAACATTGTTGTTATCAGTTCTTCTAGAAGATTGATCTTCAATATGGTTATTATAAATTGTGGGTGAAGAATCCAAAAAATGCATTCCAATCAAGATATGGTAAATTTGAGTTTTTAGTTATGCTCTTAAAACTAACAAATGTACCTTCTATTTTTATGGATTTGATGAATAGAGTCTTTAAGGACTACCTTGAAAACTCTTGGTATTTTTTATTGAATATATTCTGATGTATTAAAAAAAATTTGGAGCCAGAGGATCATCTAAGGGGTATTTTGCAAACTCCTTGGAAGGAACAAATTTTGGGAATGTTTAGTAATTGTGAATGCAGGTTGAAACAAGTTGCATTCTAGGGGCACATTGTTACCAATGTAAGAATCATATTTGACCCTGAAAAGACAGAAGATGTAGAGGGGTGTCCTCAACCTACCACAATAACTGAGATTTATAGTTTTCTTGTTTTAGTGGGATATTCTAGGATGTTTTTGAAGAACTATTAATTAATTTCGAATCCATTAACCATGTTAAATCAAAAAGGGGTCAACTTCATTTGAAAAAAGGAGTGTGAGGAAATATTCCAAGAGATTAAGAAGAGATTATTTACTACCCCAATGTTAACATTGTTGTAAATTGGAAAAGGATTTTTTATTTTTATCAATGCAAATATGAAAGGTCTTGGGTTAGTCCTCATGTAAAATGACATAGTCATTAATTATGCATCTTCACAGTTGAAGACTCAGGAGTTAAACAATTATACGCATGATCTACAGCTGGTTGTGGTCATTTTTTCTCTGAAGATATTGAGGAAAAATCTTTAGGGGGTAAAATGTGATATATACACATACCATCAATGCTTGAAAGTATATTTTCACTCAAAAGAAACTGAACATGCGTTAGAGGAGAATGTTGGAACTTTTCATAGACTATGATTGTTTAATTCCTTATCAACCTCGAAGTGAGAACAGTGTAGCTGATGCATTAAGCAGGAAATACTTAGTTGTTCATTCCATAAAAAGGATTCAAAGAGATCGTTCGATCAATGACATAATAAGGTTGGACAAGGGAATTATAAGTGAAGGGACATCATCAAACCAAACACAAATTATTTCTCAACTACTATTACAAAAGATGATCATGGAAGCTCAGAAAGAAGATCCTTTATTATAGAATAAGTTGTAGGATGTCAAGGATGGGATGTTTCCTGAGTTCAATATTGATCAAGAAGGTGCAATTAAATTTCTATCAAGACTATGTGTTCCATCAATTCCACAAATAAATAAGGAGATGATGGATAAATCACATAGATCTACTTTCTCTATACATCTTGGAAGCACAAAAATGTATAGGGACCTTGGTGATCATTATTGGTGGGATAATATGAAAAGGGAGATTCTTGAATACACTTAAAGGTGCCTGTTATGTCAAAAAGTAATGTTAGATCGGCAGGTTCCTAAATGGGTATTGAAACCATTACCCATACCATCATGGAAGTGGGTCAATATCACTATGGAATTCATCACTCGTCTCAAAAATACTTATAAGGGAAACAATGCAATATAGGTTATTATGAACCCTCCCACCAAGTCTTCCCATTTTATCTCTAATCAGGAAGATTTCCCTCTTGATCAAATTTCCTAGTTTTACGTAAAGAAAATGGTAAGGCTGCATAGAGTTCCACCTTCTACTGTATCTGATAATGGTCCAAGGTTTACATAAAAATTCAGGAGAAGACATCAAAATGCCATGAGCACTGAATTAATTATTAATATGAACTATCACCACCACACTTATGGAAAATTTGAATGGAATATTCAAACACTAGATGATATGTTGAGAACATGCTCAATGGAATTTAAAGGTGGATGGGATTCACATGTCCCATTAGTTGAGTTCACATACAACAATAGATTCCACTCGTGCATTCAAATGTCACCCTATGATTCTCTATATGATATGAGGTTCATAACTCATTCTTGTTGGAATAATGACAGTGAGAGAAAGCTTCTTGGTCCAGATATTGTTCAAGTTATGACAAAAAAAAATATATACTATCCAAAAAACACATTAAGGTTGCTCTGAGTTGGCATACTAGCTATGTCGATAACTGGAAAAGGGACTAGGAGTTTGATGTGGGTGACAGTCTTTCTTCGAATTTCACCTTGGAATAGAGTCATGAGGTTTGGGAAAAAATGGAAGCTCCTACCAAGGTACATTTTCACCTATGAAATCCTTGATCGCATAGAAGGAGTGGTCTATCAGCTTTCACTTCGTCCCAATATAGCACAAGTTCATAATGTATTCCATGTATCCCTCAAGAGGAAGTACATACCTAACCCTACACATATGCTAAATCTAGTGGTGGAACAACTATAACATGACCTTCCTTAAGAGTAAAATTGGTGGATATCATGGATTTTAGTGATAAGGTTTTATGAAAAAAGACTACCCACCTAGTAATGGTGTCGTGGAGAAACCACATGTGTGAATAAACCTTGTGGGAACCATAGGATTCTATGAGGAAAAAGTACCAATGCATTTTTTCTTCTAAGTGTACGAGATAGAATTTTGAGGATGAAATTTATTATGGGGGGAAGTATGTAACGACTGAAACTTATTAATAATATTTGTTTCCTAAATTTGTTGGTTATTTAATTTTATAGTTCATAAGACTTTATCGTTTAATTAATGAATTGATACCATTGGGTTTCGACTATTATATGAGCATTGGTCAATATGTCCATTAGAAAACAAAGACTTAACATTATCATTTTTTCTTATAAATACAAGTGATCTTGGGTAATTAATATAGAAATAAGAGTCAATGGCCTCATCCAGTAGACTCAGGCTTTACGATGCCCTTCTATCAGAGCTTGGGAAGGAGGTAGTATCTCAAGGTTTTTCTCTGGACCAATCCCAAGCAAAGCTTCAACATGTGAAGCTTGAATGAGATAATCTAAGGAAGAAGTTCAAGATGATAGAAATTACCACTCGGGAAATTTTTTCTGAGCCACCCCAAGATTCTATTACCATAGCACACTTTACACTTAGGTGTTATAAGGGGCTATGTAACAAGACCTTAGGTATGTTTTTTAATCCTTTTATATAAATAAAAATGTTATTTTTTATTATGTTAAATTTTTGAATTTCAAATTTCTGGATAAATATAGGAGGAAGTTCCATATTATTGATGAATTTTGGAAAAGGAGGAATTTTAAAATATTATTTTTAACTTTAAATAATTAATAATATGAAATGATTTTTAAAAAATGGTCTACTACAATTTTTATCAGTAAGAAATTTAGAGTCTAATACGATCAAATTGATTTTTAGTGAATAATAGACTATGAAAAGTAATATACCATTATGAATAGTAATGAATAGTAAATTTTCTAAAAAATAGAAACTTCATCCATGAATGTATAAATATTAATTAGACATCTTAAAAGTGAAAAATGGACATATTATAAGTATTGGCATTTTTTATTTCATTAATATTTTAATTTAAATTTTATATTTCATTTAATAATTTAATATATAAATGGATTTTTATAAAATGTAATCATAAATTGTTACTTTATTGTCTTATGGTTATACAATAATTTTATGGAACCTTGACTACTGTTTCAAGGTGTTACAAAATAAGCTATAGTGTTAGAGTATCGTTTTTTGATTGAATATTGATTTTATTTAAAAATAAAATTAAAAATATTTGGAAAATTATTTTCATAAAATGGAGTAAATTTTTGAATTTATATCATTTATATTTGGTTAGGGTGACTTTTTTGGAATTTTCTGAAACAATTGTAGTTTCAGTGAATAGTAAAATACAGTACTGATTTTTGGGTGTTTAATGACATCATTGATGAAGTAATAAGATGTAACAAATATGGTCTACTTGTGAATTGGAATATATGTTATTAGGTGTCCCTAGTGTCTTATACCATGGTAAAATACCATGGTCAAGCCCATGGGCTTGCAAATACCACCGATGAGGTGTCCCTTAGAAATTAATTAAATATACGCTCAATTTTTTATAAATACCAATCCATTCACTCATCCATTTCATTCCAAAATCTTCCCCATCTATGATCTGGTCATTATACCTCCCAATGAGTCCTCCCATGGTGCCTTAAAGCCCCCCAATCTCCCAACCTTCGAGCTTTTGGAGAAACTCTTCAACGTAATGGAACTTTTCACCCTATTCTTTTTTGGCATGATTTCCTTTATGTTATGTATTCTAGTTTCCATATTCTTATGTTGGGTTATGATCATATATTTTTTTATTACTGTAAATTTTATGTACAAATGATGAGAGACCCTTTCCGCACTGATTGATTTATTTTCTGAATTTTTCTGCGACGCCATTAGGATGCCGAATTTTTCGTAAAAGAAAGACAATCTTCTCTTTTGATTAATGTTATCTTTTAATTTAGTATGTCATTAAAATATTTATACCATGGTAATATTATATACCCAAAATTTATTATTAGTTATATAGGATGGTTTTTCCATTGTCCTCTCTATTTTTATGGTTTTCTAAAATGATGTTATGTAGCAGTTATGCTGCAGAATTTTCATCTCAAAATCTCTCTCTTTTTCTCAATAAACGATCTTGTATTATTTTTTTTGGATACCCAAATAAATTTTCAAATATAGGGCTATTCATAAATACATAAAATTTATCTATTTTATTCTAAAATTGACATACATAGAACCCTCACTCCCTTTCCATGGGTTATAAATGACAAAATGATCTTATTTTTTTTTACTTCTTAGACGTTATGATTTTGGCAAGAAACCCATTTCTTTGATTCTATATGGGTTATTTATGAAATTTTTTATTTTGATCTATGTGGATAAAATGAATATAAATACATATTAAGGGGTTCCCTAATAGTTCACCAATTAATTGGGTAAGAAGATAATCTCTAGAGATGACAAGTTTCACGATACCTTTGTTAAAACCCTTGGTAATGTCTATATGACACCAATGTAATGAACCTTAGTGATATGTTCTTGAATATATAAATGAAATGTTTTATCCACATATTCATGTTGTGATTAATGTTCATTTTATTATGATGTGCCTTTTTTTCTATTGCTCATGTCTTGTGTTTATCATCAAATTCTTATTGAAATCACTAGTAAACTCGTTCCCTTGATTTCCTTACTGGGACTTCTGCTCTCCCTTTCCATTGATGTAAGTCTCCAGGTTATGAGATGAAACAATTGTAAAAATTATAAACTTATAATGAAGCCTTATAAGTGGATTTTTATACCTTTTTATGTTTTTTTTCATGTTTTATGTTTGTGATTTTTATGACACTAGACATTAATGATCCCCTGTTTGTAAAATGTAATGAAAAGGTATGGAATATAATGGTGGGATTCGATAGTTGATATCAATGGAATGTTTTGTTATCTATGATAATTAGGCTATGAAAACTTTAGGAATAATCATATAGAAAATTTTAAATATCGGAAAACATCATGGTATTTTGATGAGTATTTAGTATATTTCTTATCAAGGAAATAGATCCATGTCTGGATACGAGTAGGTAAATGTGGATCTGGCATAGATGTACCTAGGAGTGAAATCTCTGACAAGGAGTTTTATGCTTAACCTGGGGTATCCTTGTAAAAGACAACAGGGCCAGATTCACTCTTGGTTACAACACTCATAAGGGATATGTTTGGTTAATCATTGTCTTATTATGAATCATTATGAGGGATTTATTGAGAAATGTAATTGTTTAAATAATGAACTTTTAAAACAAAAAAATATTTTATGGTTAAAAGATTTGTAAATAAAATTAGATTATAACTAATGTTTTGTTATTTTCGAAAATGGCAGGAAATAGGAGGAACTGTGCCAATGGTGAGCATAATGGACCATGCTCTGACGTCCCTCTGATGGAATCCGGAATGGAAACATTCATGCGAATAATGAACCAACTAACTCATTTTATGGGAAATAACAGGAATCAAGATGAGAGACCAATTTCTCCATAATAGGGAACAACATTCTATAGAATCCATTATGCATCAATGGACACCAACCTTTAGTGGATATACCGACCCATTCTTTGGTAAATACTGGATCATCTCTATCGAGAAGATCTGATCAATGATCCACTATTTAGAACAAGAGAAGGTCACCCTAGCGGTCTATCTCTTAGAGGGAGAAGTTGATCAGGGGTGGTAACTGATGAAAAACACAAGGCAAAGAGTAGTGGTTCAAGCTATTGAGTGGGAAGAGTTCATAGGAATCTTCTTCAGCATGTATTTCCCTCGATTGATGAGAACAATAATGGAGAAGGAGTGTCTTGAGCTGATGCAGAAAGAGAATGAATCTATGGGAAGCTACGAGTTGAACATTACAAGGATTTCAAATTACACTACTAGCTTTGTCAGGGTTCCAAATGGTAAGGATGATAGATTCTTCAGTGGACTAAGACTTCATTTGCAGAAGAATCTATTCAATTGATATTATCATATCTATGTAGAGACCGTGCAATGTGCTATGAAAGTTTAACTGGAGTTTGGAGGAACGCAACGGTCTCATAAATCCAATGACAAGAAAATATTGATGGAGCCATGATTAGGGAGGAGCTTTGATCCAGGAAGTGAAGGAAATCAAGTGCAATGTCCCACATGTAATAAATATGGGAAGAATCATTCAAGGAACTGCCGTCTAGGGGGTGGGAAATGCTGAAAGTGTTGATGATATGGCCATATCGCACAGAATTATCGTAGTGAGGTGAAGCCTCAACTTCCCCACACCAGCGATAAAGGGAAGAAGGTTCAGGCCCAACCTGATGTCCTGTTCAATAATTTTGTCCAACTTGGGCACTTTTCCATTCACTATCCATATCTGATGGAAATAGAGAGGAATCAACATCAACCTCAGCATAGGCCAAGGGAGAATGTTTATGCTTTTTGAATCACTACTGCTAATGTTGGAGCGCCAAATTATGTGGTGGAAGGTACTCTTGTTATTCTCTAAAAGCTATAAAATACTTTGTATGATTCTAGTTCTACACATTCCTTTATTTCCTCCATGTATGCAAAGAATTTAGAATAAACCCCCAATTTTATATAAGTAGAGTTATCAGTCAATATTCCTGGTGAGATTATCCAAGCATCTTCAGTGTTTAGAAACTCTAGTATTCACATTAGTGAGCTCAATATTATCACAAATCTTGAAGTCATATTAATGTTGGAATTAGACATTATACTAAGGATGGAGTGGCTATCAATGTATAATGATACGACCAAATGTGGAAGAAAGGAAATATCAATAGTCTTGAACGGAAAAACTACAGTTATCTACCAAGGAGAGATATATCAACCGAATATTTTTCTAAAAGAACATATTATATCCTTTTTCATGGAGTTGATCGGTGATTAAAAAGTAGGAAATGAGAGTTTGAGGATAGAAAATGTCTCCATCTTCCAGGAATGCATCGATGTATTTCCTGAGAAATTATATGGACCTCCATCTGAATGAAAGGTAGAATTCTCTATTGAACTCATACCTGAGTGTCATCTGATATCTAAGACCCCCTGTAGGATGTAAAATTTGGAGCTAAAAAAACTAAAGATAGAACTGCAAGATCTTTTGGAAAGGGTTTTATCTGACCATGTGCATCTCTTTTGGGAGAACCAATTCTCTTTGTGAAGAAGAATGATGGACCGATGAAGCTACACATTGATTATAGAGAACTGAACATGATCACAATGAAGAACAAATACCCTATTACAAGAATTAAAGAATTATTTGACCAACTTCTTGGGGACCAATTCATCTCTAAGATTGATTTGTGACCCAGTTATCATCAACTGAGGTTGAAGAAAGAAGACATTCTGAAAACTACATTATGATCAAGATATGGGCATTTTGATTTTGTTGTTATGCCCTTCAGACTGACTGATTCAACTGCTATTTTTATGTATTTTATGAGTAGAGTTTTTAAGGTCTAACTTTACTACATGTGGTAGTTTATATTGATGATATTATAATATATTTCAAAATTCGTGAGGAGCTAGAGGATCATTTAAAGGTTATTTTGAAAACACCACAGAAGGAAAGTATTTTTGTAAAGTTCAGCAAGTATGAATTCGGGTTGCAAGAAGTTGCTTTCATGGGGCACATTGTAACCAATGAAGGAATCAGAATTGACCCTGCAAAGACAAAAGTTGTAGATGATTGGCCTAAACCTTCAACAATAACTAAGATTCGTATTTTCCTTGGATTAATGTAATATTATAGAAGGATTTTGAATAACAGTTCATTACCTTCAAATTAATTTACTAGGTTAACTCGAAAAGATGGAAATTTTATAAAGACAATGGAGTTTGAGGAATGTTTCCCAGAGTTGAAGAATAGATTGGTTATGACCCCCATGTTAAAATTTCCCTTAATTAGAGAAGGATTTGTAATTTTTAGTGATCAAACTTAGAAAGGATTTGGGTGCATCCTCATGAAAAATGTCAAATTCATTGATTATGAATCTTGACAGTTGAAGACTCATGGGAAGAACTATCCTACACTTGATCTGGAGCTAATTTCGGTTCTTTTGTCTCTAAAAATTTGGAGGAACTATCTTTATGGAGAGAAATGTGACATATAAACAGACCATCAAAGTTTGAATTGAATTTTCACACAAATGGAATTGAACAAGAGGTAGATGAGATGGGTGGAACTTTTCAAAGACTATGATTGTTTCATTAATTATCATCCCAGAAGAACAAACAAAGATGCTGATAAATTATGTACGAAAGACATCGTTGTTCTTTCCATGATAAGGATTCAAAGAGATCCTTTTATCAATGACATAACAAAGATATACATGGGAATTTCAAGGTAAGGAACATCATCAAACCTAACCCAAATGATTTATCAACCGTCATTACAGGATAATATCAAGAAATATCCAAAAGATGATCCATTATTGTCAAACAAGTATGAGGCTGTCATGTATGGGAAGTTTCTTGAGTTCTATATTGATCAAGAAGGTGTACTAACATTTCATACATGACTATGTGTTCAATCTATTCCGAAAATAAATTCGGAGCTGATGGATGAATCTCATAGCTCTACATTCCCTTTACATCCTAGAAGAAAAAAAATATATTGGAAACTTCGTGATCATTATTGGTGGAATAATATGAAAAGGGGGATTTCTGACTACACATCAAGCTACATATTTTGTTAGAATGTAAAGGTAGAGCTACAACTTCCAAAAGGGGTATTGCAGTCACTACCCATTCCATCATGGAAGTGGGACAATATCACTATAGACATAATCATAGGTCTCCCAAGAACATCCAAGAGAAAATAATGAGATATGGGTTATTGTGGACCATCCCACCATGATTTTCCATTTTATCTCCATTCGGGAAGATTTATTTCAAGATCAACTTTTCAGGATTTACATGGAGGAAGTGGTAAGGATGCATAGAGTTTTACTTTCTACCGTATTAGATAATGATCCATGGTTCACAAAAAAATTCAGGAGAAGTATTAAACATGCTCTGATAACTGAAATAATTTTTACTGTGACCTATCACCCCCAAACTGATGGCCAATCTTTATGGACTATTCAAACACCGTTGGATATTCTATGAACATGATCAATGGAATTTAAGGGTGTATAGGATCAACATATCTGATTAGTAAAGTTCACATACAACAATAGATTCCACTCAAGAATTCAACTGGCACAATATGAAGCTCTATATGGTATGTGGTTTAGAACTCCTACTTGTTGGCGTGAAGCTGGTGAGAGAAAGATTCTTGTGCCTGATCATGAGCAAGAGAGGACATAAAAATTCGTTACAATCTAGAAAAACATTAAGGAGTATCAGTGTCGGAAAAATAGATATTCCTACAACCATTGAAGTGACTAAGAGTTTGATATTGGTGACACAGTCATTCTTTGAATTTCACCATGTAAGATAGTCATTAGGTTTGGGAAAAAGGGAAGATCTACCCAAGGTACATTTTCCCCTATGAAATTCTTGATCACGTAGGAATAGTGGCCTATCAGCTTGCACTTCCTCCAAATCTAGCACAACTTCACGATGTCTTCCATGTATTCCTATTGAGGAATTATATACCTGACCCTTCACATATAATAAATCTTGGTTAGGTACTACTAGAACATTATATTTCTTTTGAGGAACAGTTCGGGGATATATTTGATCATAGAGATAAGGTTCTATGCTACAAGACTACCCACCTTTTTAAGGTGTTGTGGAGAGACCACAAGTGTGAAGAAGCCACATGGGAACCAGAGGAGTCTATGAGGCAGAAGAACCCACACCATTTCACTTCTTAGTGTAAAAGTTAAAATTTTGAGGATGAAAATTTTTAGGGGGAGAAGAATGTAATGACCCTAAAATTTTAATAATATTTGTTTCCTAAATTTGTGTGTTATTTGATTTTATACTTAACAAAACAATATTCTTCCATTAATGAAGTGATACTGTGGGGTGTTGACTATTATATGACCATTGGTCAATATGAACATTGTTCAATATGACCATTAGAAAATAAACCCTTAACATTTTAATTATTGTATATAAATATAAGTGATCTTGGTTTATTAATATAGAAAGAAGAGTCGATGGCCTCATCCAATAGACTCAGGCCGTACGAAGCCTATATATTAGAGATTGGGAAGGAGGTAGCATCTCTGGGCTTTTCTCTAGACCAAGCCCAAGCTGAGATTCAACATGTAAATCTTGAACGAAATCACCTAGTAACATAGTTCAAGCTGATAGAAATCACCACTGGGGAAATAATGTCTGAGCCGCTCCAAAATTCTATCACCAGAGCACACATTACACTTAGGAAAAATGCAAGTGTTATAAGGGGCTATGTAATGAGCCCTTAGTTATGTTTTGTAATCCTTTTGTATAAATAAAATTGTTTTTTATTATTATATTAATTTTTGGAATTTTTAATGTCCGAATATATGTAGGTTAAAGTTCCATGTTATTGATGATTTTTGGTGAAGGGGGTCTTTTAAATTTTTTTTTAAACATTAAGTAGTTAATATTGTGAAATGATTTTCAAAAAATGGTCTTCTACAGTTGGGATTAGTATGAAATTTAGAGTCTAATTAGATCAACATGATATTTAGTGAATAGTAGAGTTTTTATAGTAATATACCCTTATGAATAGTAATAAATAGTAATGAATTGTAAATTGTCCAAGAAAATAATGACTTCACCAAATGAATGTATAAATATTATTTAGACATCTTAAAAATGAAAAAATGGTCATAACATAAGTTTTGGTATATTTGAAAATTATAAATATTTTAATAACAATTTTATAATAAATTTAATAATTTAAATTTAAAAATTATTTTAATAAAATTTAATCATAAATTTTTTCATTATTGTTATATATTTATATGATAATTTTATGGGACTTTGATTACTTTTTCAATGCTTTACAAAATAAGAGAATATTTTCTTAGAATAAATAATGATTTTATTTAAAAATTAAATTTAAAATATTTTGAAAATTATTTTCCAAAATTGGATTTCAGTTTTAAATTTAGATCATTGATATTAGGTTATGTTGATTTTTTGGGATTTTTCAGAAATAGTAGAATATTTGGTGAATAGTAAAAATACATTTTTGAGTTTCGAGTGTTAAATGACATCATTGATGACAAAATCATGAAGTAATAAATCTGGTTGTCTTTTAATAGTAATATATGTTATGAGGTGTCCCATGTGGCCAATACCATTGGAAAATACCTTGGGAAAGCCTGTGGTTTTGCATATACCACCAATGAGGTGTCCCTTGGAAATTAATTAAATATTACCTCACTTTTTTTATAAATACCAAGCCATTATCTCATTAATTTTATTCCAAAATCCACATCAATGGATTTATAGTCTTTATACATCTAATGGAGTCCTCCAAAGGTGCCCTCAATCCCCCAAGGTCCCAACCATTGAGCTTTCGAAGATACTATTCTAGGTAAGGGAACCTTTCACTCACCTCTTTTTAGTCATGATTTCCTTTATGTTATGTCTTCTAGTTTCCATCATCCTATGTTGGGTATGTTCTTATATATTTTTATTATTTTCAATTGTATATCCAAATGATTATAGACCCTTTCCGCTCTCATCAATTTATTTTTTGAGTTTTTTGTGACGTCGTTAGGCTGCTGAATTTTTCATAAAAGAAATAGTGTCTTCTATTTTCATTCATGTTTTATTTTTATGTGGTATTTCTTTCAAATATCCATACCATGAACTTATTATGTACCCATACTGTATTAAAAATTATTTATGAGTGGTTTACCCTTGTCCAGTCTCTTTTTAATGTTTTCTAAAATGATTTTATGTTGCCACTATGATGTAGAATTTTCGCCTCACAATCTCTCTCTTTTTCTCAATAAATTATCTGGTATTATTTATTTGGATACCCATACCTATTTTCATTTCCAAGGGTATTAATCAATACAAAAAATTGATCTATATTATTCTAGAATTTACAAACATATAACCCTCACTCCCATTCCATGTGTTATAAATGACATAATGATCTTATTTTTAAGTACTTTTTAGACATCACAATTTTGACATGAAACACATTTCATGGATTCTATATGAGTTATTTATGAAATGTTTGATTATGATATATGTGGATCACATGAAAAATATGACATATTAAGGGTGCACCCTGATATCGTTCTAATGCATTGTGTAAAGAATTAATCTCTTTAAATGAAAGATTCACGATACCTTTGTGAATAACCTTGGTAATGATTTTATGAAACCTTGGGAATGATCCTTGGTGATATGTTCATAAATGTATAAATGAAATATTTTTTCCACGTATTATAGTTTTGATTCATTTTATTTTTATTATGATATGCTTCTTTTTCTTTTGATCATGTCTTGTGGTGTTCATCATGTTTTTATTGATATCACAGGTAAACTGATTCCATTGATTTCTTTTCTTAGCCTTCTGCTCACCCTTTCCTATTATGTATGTCTCCTAGTTATAATATAACTTTTTTTTACTAAGGATGAACTTATTAAGAATCCTTAAAAGTGTAATTGAAGAATATTTTATGTTATTTTCATGTTTTTAGTTCCTGATTTCCATGACACAGGACATTAAAGAATATCTGTTTGTAAAATGTAATGAAAAGTTATGTAATATAATGGTGGGATTCCATAATGGAGGTCACATGTGGAGATATTATTAGAAGATAATTGGGTACTAAGAAATTACTAGTGCGTACCATATAAGGTTTCTATATAAAACTCTATAAAATTTTATAATGATAATGTGGATATATATTTTCATATTGGGACACACAATATTTAAAAATACATCTATAATATCTATAAATAATTTTTTGTGTTCGTTGAAAAAAAATATTAAAATTAAAATTTATCTTAGTGATGATTAATGGATGTTTGAATGTTTTTTAATTTGAATTTGAATTCAAATATTGAATATGTTCATGTAATTTCATTTATAGTTAAATGGGATATATAAAACATGTGTGAATGATGTAGATAATTGTGGAAATTAACACCCCATATAAGAGGGATATTGTTAATAAACATCAAATATTTATTTATTTAAGTATGAATCATTGGTTTTGAAAATTTAATCCTTATGGGTAAATATATTGAGGGTTTTTATGATATGAAAAATTGTTTTTGAGACTAATTTTTTTATTTAAATATAAATACAACATTTCTTTGATAATGTATCTCATAGTTTTTTAGATGAATACTTTTTGATTTTATATTAAACGAGGAATCATTAAAATATAGAATCTTTTTGTGATTGAACATGAGATGATTATCTACATTCCTGAATAATGATAGATTTTTTATTTTTTTTACATATCTATTTAAATATTTTTATAATTATTATACAAATATTTAAGACAAAAATAGAATTGGTAAATAGAATTTATTTTATTTTTAAATATTTTTGATAATTTTATATGCGAAGTACTACGTATCAATTATTGAATCATCATTTGTACCATGTGAAAGGGTATAATATACTCAATGGATGATACAAATTGACAGTATGACCCTGCATTATTCCATGAAATTCGAAGGAATTACCCATTCAATTATATGGTGAACACTATAAATGATAATGTTCATCATTGTTTAGCCTTCTCATTATTCAGTGAGTTAAAAAAATAAAAACCCAAACATGTAATTTTATAAAACTGATAGCCATATATTGAGTAATTTTAATGAAATATCATATAAGTAAATTTTTTTCATTTATTTATCCACTTTCAGGGAACACATAATGAGAATTTACAAAATTTTCTCTCTTTTTAGGTGTTTTACAGTATAGATATTCAGATAATTTCTTCAAAATCATGATAAAATTGTAAGATAACTAGGTGTGAGTACATTCTCATAAATGATGCATTCATATATCATATTAATGTTTAATGCTATTTCCCAAAAGAATAAAATATTTTTACCCACTCCCAAAATTAATTTTGATACCATTAACCTTTCTTCATAATGTTTGTCCACCTATATTGAACCATATATTATTATAAAGTTAAAAAATTAATTCAACATTGAGGGTATCTTAAAATTTTAAGTCAAAACTAGACCCTACTATTGAAGAGTTCCACCAAATATTTGTTTACATTATTTAATAAAGGAATGAACTGACATGCCCAAAGAAAGAGTAACATTAAAAATGAGACAAGGGGCCTATGAGGGTCTAAAAAATAAATAATACGGGTATCTCCCCTAAAAAAATCTATTCCATTAGGGGGTAAATTTTCCCATAATGTAAAAAACAAATAGTGCACCTTCTATTAAAATAGAGACTTGGAAATCATCTAAATTGACTACTTCATTCCATATGGTAAGGATGTTTATACGATTACAGATGAGGCCCCTAAACTTATGAATATGATATATAATGGACCATGGGGTGGTTCCAAGGCCTAATAGAGAGTTTTGAATCATTCAAGATTCCATTTCAACAACAACTAATATGATACTTCTCTGGTAACAAAGGTGAAGGCCTATAAATATCAAAAGAGATTCCACATAAAGGGAGTCTCCATTACCAAATAAATAATTTAAGGTATGTATTACGACTCCTCAAGTGTCATTGACTATTCCACCTCCCCAAATATTACCCATGCTACATGATCCGTCAATTTTGAACATTAAACCAGTGTTTGGAGGGTAATATCATATCCAAAGTACCTGAGGGATAATACAAGTGGGGGATGGATTTATATTCCATCAAAAAATTGATTATGGGAGGGAGATTATAACTATTTTTAGATCAAATAGGATATATCCATAAGAATTCTTTGGGTTTTGTAAACATGAGATGACAAGGACCATGAAGTCCCTTCATAACAAACAATGTTTCCCACATTCCAAATACACAAAAAAACCATCCTAGAGTAATATATATCTTTACTTACTATCAATACCACTTCTACTGATAACCTCAAACCAAATAGTGATATAAGAGATACATGAAACATTATGAGAATAAAGACTGGTTTGGCCTCAAAAGGAGGCCAACATTGTACATGCCCAATTACCTTTAAAGGAAAAATTGTACAAATGTTTTGTCATGGTGATCACAACAACATGTGTCTTTTTAAAAATGATTAATTCTTGTTTGATATAAATTACCATTTATGTAAATTTAATGCTTCATGATATTCCATAAAATAAATTTTAATTTCACATGGATATCCTTCCACTAAAACATTCCACTGCATTCATAATATACAATGGATACCTTTATCACTCTTAGAAACTCCTCCACAAAAAATTAAAAATTTAAAGAGACTTTAAAAATGAAATATCTATATTTGAGTTCATCATGATATGAACTAATATTTAAATATTATTATTATGTAGGATATCATGGATAAAACATAGATTCATGGATGCTTGTATGAATGTAATATATAATGTTGGGAATCTAGGGAACAACAGCTTGGATCCAATCCAATTATGATTCCCTAAACTAGTGTTACCTCATCCTACTATCCATTTGGTGTTATATTGAATATTTAAGATGTGAAGTTATATCCTGATCTACAACTGTGAATCCTTCCCTCCTGACGCATCTAGATTTTTCCATGTTTTTCGCCAATAATGCTTCCAATGTGTTTTAGTTCCTCAAGAACATCCCATGATAACATGGCATTAATACACCACATAATGAATAATACGTTCATAATATTGATTCCTTCATCTCTTGTTTACCTTTAAATCCTTTCCCATGATGCCTATTGATTTTTACATCATGATGAGAATTCCATTTAATGGTTTTAAAATTTGTATCAATTCCATTGATGATTTATTCTAGATCCTTGATAGATAATAATATATTTATGGGAATATAATAGAGTATGTTATTAACAAGGGTAATTAGTCCTCTCTATGTAAATAAAACATTATTCCATTTAATTTTATAATAAGTTATTTTAATAACCCCTTATTGAATTGATAAATTCAAAGAAAATGAGAGGAAATTAAGGATCCCATGTAATCCCTAGTTAAACTTCTTCTGTGGATACCCAAAACATTTTACAAGTATATATTAGGACTTCTCGAGAACCTATTCAAAAAAATAAACTACACTTCTCGCCATTCACATGATGGCCCTCCATTTGACATAGCCATGCATGCTTGTTGATACCTTATATGTACCTATTATTAGAATTGACTATAACTATTATGTCATCCATAAATATTATATAGGAGATGGAAATAATGTATGGTCTTCAAGGAAAAGGTCTATGGATACCTTCAAATATGAATTTATTGATGAACCGAATAAAGGTGTCTTAGGTAATGATGAACATACTTAGAGATAAAGGGTTTCTATACCTTAGTCATTATATGTTTTTGAAAAATCCATTGATTTTTCAAACACTTCCAATATTCAATATTTTCTGGAGTATATAGTAATTTTATCTTCATTTCTATATCTTGTATATTTGTACCAAAAAATCTATTAAAATTTCTTCCCAATTGTAGTTTATTTGTTTATAATAATTTATTTAAAGACTCATTAGTTCTATATGGAATATAAATTGGAATTAAGTATAATTTTAGAGTAAATTGGTTCTATTTTTTCATATATATGATTTGTGGGTATGATTTATAAATGGTGTAAATCTACTCATTGATTTTCCAAATATTTTATGATTTATAAATTAAAGCATTGAGAATTTTTGAATTATTTTTATTCAATTAAATTTAATATATTTTATATTTTTTGTAACATGTAACACCGTGTTTAGCTTTTATTACATGAAACATAGTTGTTAGATTTCATTACATAAAAAACTAAGTCTAATTGAAACATAAAATTCTAATAAAATATTATTATTTAATATGTTATTTATCACTTATAAATTGGAATATTGGGTAAGAATATAATTAATTAAATTATGAAAATATATATATTACACATGTATATAAAATTACTTATTTTATGGGTATACAATTAGAAATAAAAAAACTCATTGAATATAATGGAAATAGTTCGATGAAAAACCATTTTTATGAACACAAACATGTTTTACAACAATAAATAAAACAAATAAATTTTCATGAATGATTTCTAATAAAATATATATATTATATAATCATTAAATTTTTTATTATTTAGCTTGTTTTTTTCTACACCAATGATAAGGATAAATCCAATGTTATTCTTAAAACTGTATTTTTCTAAAAAAAATTCGTGTTCTGTTAACATATATTAAAACAAATATTTTAAAACTTTTATTAAATTTATTTGACAAGATAAATTTCATTTTATAAATAATAGTTTAAATACTAACTCAGGTTAATGTTTTTATATTTTTATGAGCATATAAATTTTTTTATGAATAGAGAAAAATACATGTTTTAACACATATTTTTAAATTTTTATGTTTAAAAAATTATTTTAGAAGGGTGGAAAAGAATTTTTTGAGGATTATATATATTTTAGTTCTATTTAGGTAATTAAAATGTTTTTTTAAATTGAATATATTTATAAATAATTTTGAATGTTTTGAACATTTTCTCTTTCAAACCCCGCTTTTTTCCTTGCTTATTCAAGATTAGATTAAAAATAAAATTCTCCACACAAATTAATGGAATTTTAAAAAATGAAATCTGTATTTGGATAATAAAAATTTTATTTTATCTAATAAATTTAATGAAATTTTTTAACATGATGAATACTGAAAATAGTAAAAAGTATTTTCCACGGTTAAGGTAAAAATGGTTTTACATGGGGGTAAAATAGTAAGATAATGGTAAAAATGACAAAAAAATATCGAAAACTATTGTATTTGAATATTTAGACCCTATTTTAACAATGATAGATAATTTCCCATTTTTGAGACTTTTTCATGTGAAAACCATGGGTAAACCTTTTTCATTTCAAAAATTATAATTGTGCCACTATCACCACTTACAAAAGGCCACCCCTCTCTTCTTCTCTTCACACATAAAATGAAATTTATTTTGATAAATAAATGACAAAATAACTTAATTTATTCTTTCCTCATATCCTATAATACCCATCTTTGTCATAAATTTAACTTAGGCATCATTTTTTGGTAATACAAAATAAGTTGACTGAAGAAGAGGTAACACACCTAACCAAGAATTTTACATTATTTATTTAACTACCTCCTTAAATAATTATAAAACCATTATAATATAATAAAATAATAATCTATATTTTCTAATAGATTATTATGTTAATTTTTTACCCAAAATCTTCCTCCTATTCAATCAAATGAGTAACAAAATCATTTGTCTTGTATATGGTGAACTACCACTTTGTGAACACATGTCTATCATTTTTTTCATTACCCTGACTCACCGATGAATATAATGATGGATTAAATGTTTATATATTATATTTATGACAGTATTATTCCTTTTGAATAATTATATCAAATATTACTTCTTACATTCAAATCCATGATAATGTGATAACATCATTCAGGTGTACATTAGACTACCACCTCATAAAGTGATGTGTTTGGTTCATGCATTAAATTAATGGTAATAAAGATAGATTAAATGGAAATATATGATATATATGAATTAGTTTTTTAATGGTAAAATATTATCCACCTTTCTTTAATCCTTTTCATTATGAAATTGTAAATTTAATTCATCCATATATACAACATAGCATCTCATTAAATAATTTATTTCATCTTCTGTCCCAAGATTTTATCAATAACTCTAAAAAATAGATAATGAATTTATATTATATTTATATAATTTTTAAAATTATGGATATTATGTAACCATAATCATAGTAGTAGTAAAAAAGATAAATAATGATTACAAACATGAAAAACAAAGTAGTATTTTCCTGAAACATTACTTTATCATGGAATAGTTGGTAAATGGGTAATATATGGTCATAAGTAAATCATATATTCAATTAATAATATAAATATTTTTATATAATTTATTAATTATAAAATTATAGTAATTATATAATTGATTAAAACATGTAAAAAAGGTGTCGTGACTTATAGTAAAGGATTTTCGCCTCACTTTTACTTCTGTGAGAGACATTCCATATTCACCGCCTATTTATTTTATATGGTGAATATAATATAAATGAATTTATTAAATAATTATAAATAATAGAATTTTTGGTATTTACCTATTTATTTTATGATCTCACATTCATGGGGTTTATAAATCAAGAGTTACCAAATCTGTAAGTTATTTGTTTCTCTAATTTCCCTCTTTGAGACATATGTTATATTGTTCACCCATATTCATTTATGAGGTGTATGTAAATACCCATTTACATGTTATATCAAATATATAATTATTTTAGGGATATTTAATTTTCCTTTTATATTATTCTTTAATAGTACTTACGATTCAATGAAACCAATGTGGTAAGTGTTTTATGATAAAATCTCCCAATTTATCCAGATTATTTTTTATTATGTTTCTAATTATGAAATATTAAGATCTATATCCCATGAAATTCCTGAACTATATTATCATCTAGTTATTTTATAAGATTACATGTTTTAAAATAATTTTCCTCTATTTATAAACTCTACATAATTTTAAACAAAAATAGACATTATTTATATCTTTAGTTGAAAACTCTCTCTATACTATGTGTATAATTTATAAAAACATATTAAAAATGAATTAATATTATTTTATGATTTTTAATTTCCTTTTTAACATTTATATTATTTCAGGTTTTAAAAATTGAATATTTATATCTTGTTTAAAAAATTAATCTTCCGTATTTTAATGAAAATGTTAAAATAATATTTGTTCAGATATGTATGGCATGATAAAAAATTTCATGATATCATTTCATTTGAATATTTATTTATACTATTTTCCTAGTTATATTAAATGAAATGTATTTCTAAATATTATATGAATTTTAATTTTGAAATAGTTATTTTCAAAGGAAGGATATTTTCCTCAAGAAACGATCCATGTGATTTTTTTATTCATTTTCATTTTCTATCAAAGATATAATCACCCAATGATACATATGATTTAATGGGGATATGAACCAAGGATACCATTATTTTTATTTATTTGGGTGGTTTATTTTTATGATTAAAATATTTTTATTTAATCCATTTCACTTTCAAATGTTATAAAATGATAAATTTTATATGAAACCAACTTCATTTTCTATGGGTTATGCTTCGAGTTGATGATGAAATGATTTTGAAACCCATTTAATTTCTGGGGTTTTGATATGATGAATTTATTATGATACTGGGGCACATGTGTGAATTTATTTCATAATTAAATGTGTGTTACCTATATCTCTCGCTAATACATTAGATAAAGATTAATGTTATATGAGATTAGAGGTTACCTGGAAGGTTATCTCAATCCCAAAGGAGGGTACTCAATAGGTTATCCCAATTTTCATAGAGGGTATATGGAAGGATATCCCAAGCCTGAAGTTGGTGTCCGAGTGGTTATCCCAATCGTTACATATAATGAATGTATTTGTGGGTATCTATGACATTATATGTTCTATGATGATGTATATGACACAAATATATACCTTACGCCAATGTCACGATCTCATGGATCATGTTACTTTATATCATTTATGATTCATGTATCATGTTCAATAATGATTTATTAACTGAATGATTTTTATCTTATTTTATATAAAGGGTATGGTTTTCAAATGTTATTATTATGTTCGCATACCCATGTGCATATCTAATACTGATACTTCCTTTGTTTAACCTTACTGAGCATATGATTTCACCCTTTATTATAAATAATTTTATTAGGTTATGAAAAATGGTATTAGGTGTGATATTTATTAGAAGGGTTATAACAATGTGGAACATAGTGGGAGATGAAATAGATCCTGGATAGACTAATTTTTTATGTTTGCATGTTTCCTAAGTCACTATAATATTATGATCCTCAAGAATGTGTTTATGTAATTTAATGAATATTCATATAAAAAGATGTAATATCAATGTATGAAACCCCAAATCACTATAGTTGGTATCATAGGAATGGTTTAGTTGATATTTTGTAAACCTGGAGGTTTAAAATTTTGATATACCCTTAAGTACATGTCTAATCCTATGTTTAAGGATTATATGAAAATGTCATGATGTTTTTGTAAAGGATTGAGAGAGTGGTTTTGAAGTAATTACATTTTTATCTAGATTCTATAAGTTGACATGGCTCCCGAAAAAAGCTACCTTGTGGTAACAACTTTGAAAATAGTGCATTGAGTTGGACTCAATTTTCACCTAGTTAATGGAGATAGGCCTTTTTGTACAAATATTTTGAATCTCCATGGGGTAAGATTTATAAATTTGCAAAAAATAATCACTAATTTAAATTATTTTATGTTATTGAATTACCTAGGATAAACATAATGTTTTAAATATTGAAAATATTCTGTCATTATTTAGAAACTATATAATTGATTTCTTATAATTGTGTGGTTATCCACTATTATTATTATTATTTCATATACTACGATTTCAAGATTTAGTTAATATTTTGAACAATAAGGAACTAGGATTACATAAAATATGATATAAAATGTTTTTATGATAAATTAAATGGGTAGATAACTTGATTAATGGATAATGTGATTATGCATAATCAATTATGATGATATATGAGTCAAAAATTGCACCATAAACAATTCTCAATCTCTCTAATGAAGAGAATGAATGAGTTCAATGACAGTTATAGTGGTTGTTACCATATAGTAATGATGATTTACTTTCATATATTTTTTGAATGTTGGAAGAATCACTCCAGATAATGTCTCAATGAAATGTTAAGATGTTGAGTGTTGACAACAAATTACACAAAGCAAGTAATTACATAGAAAAAATGAATTTTCTTGTTAAAAATTTGAATGAGAATAGTTGTATCCCTATGTTATAATAGACTATTGAAAGTATTAAATTTTAAATTTATAAGAATTATTCAAATAGATTTCATAAGCTTGAGTCCTAGGAAGATAATTTGAATAGTTGTACAAGAAATGCGGTTTCTATTAAATATGAAGAGACTATGAAATATGAAAGAAAAGAGGTATTTAGGAATAAAATAATGAATACTAGTCACTATATTAATGATTTTTTGGAATAATTAAATTGATTTGTCATTGGATTTCTATGATTATGAAATATATAAGGATTGTTAAGTAAAAGTCCTTCATTAATTATTTTAATGAATATGTTTAATGGTACTAATAACCGAGAAAATTGATATAATGACAGGTTTATATTTTATTGAAAACTAATAATTATACTGTGGTAACCCTTAATATGTTACTAATGTTAATAAAATGGTGTTTTTTTTGTATAAATTGATATTTGGTATAGATATAGTAAATATGATAGTACTGATGGCCTTAGAAATGAGAAATGAATTATTAAAATAATTGTTTATGCCACCAGTAATGTAGTTCAAAAAATTAATTGATAATTGGAATTTATTAAATAAAAAACGAGTTTACAAAAGTAATGAGGAAACATATATATTTTAATTTGGGGTTTTTGGTAATTATTATTATGACCAAGATTTATTAGAATATATTTACATGGAATTATCGTATTTGGAATGTGACAATGAAAACATACTAAAAGGAATTTAGAAGAATGATGTTAGTTGATTTTTGGAAATTTAATAACCTTATTAAATTTTTTTTTAATTTTGTACTACTTATATGGTAATTATTTATGGATTGGTTTATGTAAATAATTATATGAGGTTATAGTGTTTAGTGTATCACATCACCAAATAATGATTTATAAATGTTAGTTAGCTTCTGTTAACCATTTTTTATGATTATAACTAGAGATTAAAGGAATGGATTGTCATTAAAATATTAATCTTGGGATTGGTTAGTGCTTAAAAAATAAATAAATTCATATTCTTTTCTTGTAGTAAGAAATGATGTCGAAATAGATTAGATAACTATTTAAGGATGTGTTTATTCTTATGAAATGGAATGAAATCAAGTATGCAAATATTATCATGAAAATTCACCAACTCTAAGAAAAATGAATGAAAATAATTTCTTATTACCAACATTTATGATGATATAAATGACTATATCAAATCT
Source organism: Viscum album (assembly GCA_963277665.1). Taxonomy (NCBI): domain Eukaryota; kingdom Viridiplantae; phylum Streptophyta; class Magnoliopsida; order Santalales; family Viscaceae; genus Viscum; species Viscum album. Next base: position 2,089,158,722 of record OY728132.1, read on the forward strand.
TTTTGTTTTATGGTTTGGTGGTTTTTCATTTCCACATGATCATTGAATTCTTGTGACCAATGATCTATATCACTCCCTATAATTGTTTAATCATTAGGCTATTCTTCCATGTCTAAATCATCACTTACCACCTATGTTATCCTATTTAGAAACTCAGTATTCATTATTCTAGATTAAATTATCACATCTATTTCTCACTTTTCAAGAGGATGTATTATTAACCATTTTTACCTTGTTGGTTTTCCACAAATGGATTTTCAAATTTTACTACCTTTTCTACCGAGAACAATTTAACATTGTGAGAATGAAATTAATTAAGATGGTTGAATGTAACCCCATGTTTTTGTGAATTGCTAATTTCAAATAAATTTAACAAATTTAATAATTTATGTTACATGAATCATCATGTTTATCTTTTATAAAATTCAACACTAAGTGTAGCGTGTTATTCACACACCACCAAGATTATGTGAATACTAAAATTATATTAAAATATTATTATATAGTATGAGAGTTATCACCAAACCATTGTAATAATGGGAATGTGTAATATTAATTATATTATAAAAATATATGTTTCAAACATGAAAATAATATAATTTTATTCATGACCATGTAATTAGATATAAAAATAAAAACTATTTGAAAATAAACGAAATTAGTTTCTTAAAAACTATTTTTATAAAACAATCATGTTATTCATCAATAAATTGTGAAAATAACTTTAGGTGAATAATTTTTAGTAATTATTTATATAATATATATTCATTGAAAAAAAAATTCTCATTCATTTTTTTCTAAAGACGAGATAATAATGATATCGATTTTATATTTAAAATTTTTGTATTTCTCAATAGATGTTTTGAAAAACCCTCAAATTATGAAGGGTTAAATGGATAAATGAAATAAATCACATAAAAAAGGTGAAACATTTAACCAGGATCCTACATGATTAGAATAACATAGTTATGGGTTTTTGTCTTGGAGTAGTGATCAATATGGTTGACATTATGTGATGTTTTATAGGTTGTGTGTGAGTGAGGACAACACACACTAGAAAAAAATGTGATGTAATATGCAGAGAGTCATTTGTATGATGACCTATTAGGGAACATGGGTGGACCTTAGGTAGGGGACCATGAATTAGTGGGGGGGGGAACCTAGTATTACATTGAATTCTAAGACCTGGTGACCATGTTAAAGTGGGGTGCTTGTGATGTCAGTATGACTTAGTTTGTTTAGATTGGTAGTAGAGGTGAAAATTGGTAATAATTTAAATGGAACTAACTATGTTGAGATTTAGGGTCCACAATGAGGTTGTAACTCACTAAAGTGGGAGGGGGTGTATTTAACACCCCAAATTATAAAGGGTTAATGGATTAATTGACACGACCCATGTCAAAAATGTGAGCATTCATAATCTATAGCCTACCTGATTAGAACTCCACATTTAAGCATTCTCGACCGTGAAGTGGTAACATTTTGGGATGTTTCCTAGGGTATGTGTGAGTGAGAAAAAAACACTGGAAAGAATATGTGTTGGAATGTGGGAAAAATAATTATTCTAAGGACTTGTTCGGGCACGTGGGTTGGGCCTAGGTAGGAGACCACATGTCTGTTGGGAAATAGGTGGCACATGGGGAGCCATGAATGTAGAGACCCGTATCTTGACGTACATGGACATTACATTACATTTGCGGAATACTTAGTACATAACAAAAACACACACACAAGGATCGTAATAGTTTAGTGTCTTTGGAAACTCGGAACGTAATCTTCTAATCGTGGTGAATGATCTTCAATATCTCCCATAAAGATCTTCCCTTTTTTTTACCTAAAACCTTTCTTTATATCCTGGGGAAAAGAAAACATAAAAGGGTGAGCTCAAATTCTCAGCAAGGGCAAATAAAGGAAATAAAAATCATATCATATCTTTATGAAAATCAAAACCTGCAAAATAGATCATAATATCTTAATAAGGAATAAATCATAGAAGTGAAAATGAGATCCCCATAATCATAACATAAAACTTGAAACTTTGTGGCATGAACACATAATCATGGAAAATTATTTCTTGTTAGTCATGACACATTTCCAAGACTATCTTAGTGGACAAAGTCCCTTTCTGAACCGAGTTCACTCCTCGTTTCAGTCCTGTATCACTGAACCGAAATAACCTTCTGTTCCAGCCATGTCTATCTCATGAGATATAAAATCTTTACCCAATTCATTGGAGGGAGATATAGGTCCCACCCATCTTATAATGAATCCTTTCTTATGTGTGCCACATAATCATAAACCATACATCATAGCGTAACCCATGTAATAAAAATGGGATTCTTAAACAACATGACATCATAAAAGAATTCATATAAGATAAAGGAATTCACAAAAAATATTTCCATCACAACATAATCAAACCAATATAATAATAGGGATAAAAACATAACCCTTTTATTATCTTAGATGGAAAATAATTTTGATAAAATACTTGAACTCCATTCTTGAGGAAAATATCCTTTCTTCTTTAAAAACACTTTTCTTTTCATAACATGTCATACAACTTTAAAATAAAAGAAGTTGATTAAAAATAATCTTGAAAACTTGTAAAGGAAGCTTCTTGGAAATAATGTTTTAAAAATTAATTCATTCCGTATAAGTTAAAAAAAACATTCTTCATACTTTTGTCGGAAAAGTCAAAAAGTACCTCATATGACAAAAGATTCCTTTCATAGATATTACTAAAAACTCACCGAAGGGTAAAAATGGATTTAAACAATTGTAGGTGGATGGAAATAATATTACATATTGATGAAACATGGATGTGGATGATAAAATACACCCCAGTAATTACCAAAGTAAAAACAATCTCGGATAAAAGTGAGATTGTGATATTTCCCTTACCTTAGGTCCGATTTGCTTTGTTCGTGTCCGAAGCTCCTCTTCCTTGAAGCGCCTCTTGGAGACCTCCTCTTAGGGCACTAAAATTGGTCTTTGAGAAAGACCAGAACCTCTAGGATGTTTCTAGGGAAGTGGAGAAGGGAAAATGGCAGGGGTTGGCCGAGCATGAGTGCTCAATTTGGTGTGTGGAGGAGGGGGAGGAGGTGCCCTTTTATAAGGGAGGAGAGGGGCACCTTAGGAATATCTCAAAATATTATTTTATATTAATGTCAAAATCGGTTTATAATGGCTCCAAAGGGTCTTATTTCGAAGATAAGGTGGGGATGGGCCGAAATCCTATCAACCAATAGGATTTAGACAAGTTTAGGGTATTATTTTAACCTTATCAATTAGATTTAACTCTCAGTTAAAAAATTTAACTTTTACCATATCTTTTTGTTTTCTTTCACTATATGGTTAATAAACTTACTATAACATGCCAAACGAACCCCAAATTGTTTATTATTAATATATATATCCTTATCTAAGTCATTTGACCTAACCTTATATTTTTAGGAATAAAATAACAATTAATAATATAATATTTCATTTAAAAACTATTTTGTGTCAATTTTGACACTATTTGATATATGATTTTTGTGAAAGTCATAACAGAATTATATGTTCGAACCAAGTTTATTAAACCAACATTAATATATCATAGTAACCTAGAAAATTAGTGGAATTCATAAAAAGTCTTGAATTACATTTATTTTGGTATTTATATTATCAATTATGTCAATATTTCATTAATAAGATAATTACTGCATCATCTTTGTGTCATAAATAAATTAAATTATATGATTTCTAAAAATTAAAAATAAAATACCATCATGTAGGAAATATTTTTAGCTTTCTAATGAATATTTACAATAGAATTTATCTTATGTATAACCCCATATTAAAAATGATTTACTTATTAAACTTTGATTTTAACTATTTTAACCCTTCTTTAAATAAATTAATAATAAATGTCCTAATCTAATCCAAGTGGGCCTAAATGGTCATATTTTATTCCTAAGTTTGTTTTTGGTCGAATTACACTTGTCCAATAGAATTAGGACATGTGTTAGGGTAATATTAATATCATATTTACCCTTAGTTACCCTATTTACTATTAACCGCGGTAAAAAAAAGTAAAAAGTTACTATTCACCAAAAAATTATTTTCATCTCATTGAACCACATTTTAGTCCTTGATATTAACCGTGTCTCTCGGATTTTCGAAATTCCATTCACAGAAGCGGTAAAATTATGTTTTATGCAACATTCAGTTTTTAACCTACCACTTAGTGGATTCACTATTCATCAAAAATTGAAAGTTTTCAGAAAAATACCAAAATTTCACCCTAGGCTAATTTCGGTATTCCGAATCCAAAAATGAAGTCCATTTTGAAAAACAAAATTTATAAAATTTCAAAAATTGGTTATTACTATTCATAACGGCTAGTTTTGATAATATTTTAATAGCATATCGTTGTTTAGTGAAGCTCAGTATTGGGTACTACACACGCTATCGAGGAAGGTTGCGATTGCGTGTAATGCAAGGCAAGTCAAGGATACGTGTTGTGCGAGCTCCTTTTGGTGTAGCGTACAACACAAGACATTAATAAAATTAAAAAGAATAGTTTTCATAAAATCTCGGGCTGTTACATTCTACCCCCCTTAAAATGAATTTCGCCCTCGAAATTCGTCGGGGTTATAAATAGTTTACTATTCAAAAGTTTCTTTAATAGAAACCCACATCGTAAAAAGGAATACCAAAACTTGTCTTTAAAAACTAAAGTATGAAATGTAACGATTACCCAAATAAACTAATCACTGGGTTTCCACATAGGTGAAAATATGGATATGGAAGAGAAATCTAACCATCATGTTCTGATGGAGAGTGGTAGAGAACATGGCTATGGAAAATCCAGTAATCTCAAATCCATAGATTTGTGATGATATAAGGTACCATCTGATTCATCAGGTATAAGATCACTAGGACAACATTTTTGTTTTTCAAGATCATTTCCCTAAAGTTGAAAATTTGAATTATAATAAATACTTACTTTATTTTGGTACAATCTCACTGTTGTTCGTGCCTTGAACAATTACCACTTCATCTCTTAAATAAATGAAGTTGAATTTGTGAAGTGTTAGCAGATCATGTGATAGAACGACGGGTCATTCCATCTGTCTCAAACAAAAGGTTAGCAAAAATTATAAGTCGATCTATAGTGAGATTAATCATATATGGTTCCTAAAATGGACTTATACTTCATATATCATACTGCTTAATAAAACTAGTTTCTACTAAACAGGGACTTCCTGTAGGCCAGTGGTAGGCGATAAAGGCCAGTCGCACTTTGGTTGTGGGTTCGATTCCCACAGCCTTGTCCGAAGCGATGGGCTGCCGCCCGTCCTACAGGTTGTCCTTTTTCTAAAACTATATTACCATAACATCCCATCAATAATATCGAAAAAACATCTATCCTTAATCCATTCCAATCTTTAGGCTTATCCATAATATTGTAGTCCACTCTCATAGTGAAAATTATTACCATATATTTAATACCATCGTTGATCCCCATATATCATAAGATATGTTTTGCTGGTCACATTCCAGACATTCAAAGTCCTTAATCATGTATTCTCTTGAATACCCATTGAACCTTAATGAAAACATGAATGCAGTTACCAAAATCCTCAAAATTCTATATACTCAAACCATGATATCACTTAGTCCTTATATCAATCATGAGCTCATGAATACTGTAAAATATTTCATTTTCTCGTTTTCCCTTCATTATGCGCATATCATTCTTTTTCCAAAAATATCTCAATCACTTTCCATGGTTATTGGTACCATAAAATTATAGAAAACCACAATAGACCAATACATAAATATTCCAATACTCCATGATACAACATTATTTTGGAATCCTATTACATAAACAATTATTCATTCCACCACATCGTTGTCATATTCAACATCGCCAATAGTGATCGCATGTGACTTCCCTTTGTCCTTTGCCTTAAGCGGTTGCTCATGTCGATCATCACTAACCCTTGGATTAGGGCATTTATTAGAATAATGCCCCATTTCCTTGCACTTGAAGCATTGAAGTGTTGGTGATGTGTTCTCTGCAATGTTTGCTTTATTCACATCATTAGAATCCCTTTTTCCATTACTTCGACACTCAGCTACTCGATGACCTTCTTTTCCACACTTAAAGCATTTTCTAGTCCCTTTAAGACAATCTCCACCATGCTTATTTCCACACTTTGTGCATAAGGAAACATTCATCTTATTTTCACCATTATTCTGAGATTTCTTCTTGAATTCCATCTTTCGTTTCTTGTCAAAACCATGAGATGGATATGTAACACCAACTTCCATTTTTACCTTGACAGCACAACGCACAATTTCTTCATAGCTACTGAAGTCTCTTATAGCTAATGACCTTCGAAGACTTGGTTTTAAGCCACTGAAAAATCGATCAACTTTACTTTCAGGTTGGATAATAATGCCAGATGCATACCTTGCAAGTCTTGTAAAATTTGCTTCGTATATACCAACAGATTCATCATCCTTATGCTTCAGCTCAAGAAACTCCTTTTCCATCTTTGTTCGAAGAATATGAGGGAAGTACTTACTGAAAAACAAGTTCATGAACTCGTCCCATTCCATGGACTCAATTTCATCTCTTTGCCTCGTATTCTTGATAAGATTCCACCATTGATCAGCTTCACCTTCCAAACGATATACTGCTAAGATGACTTTATCATGTTCAGAACATTGAAGAACTGAAAATATCTTTTCAGTGGTACTGATCCATTGTTCAGCAACAAGTGGATCGGTAGTCCCACTGAAAGAAGGTGGACGTTGCCTCATGAAGGACTCAATAGAATATTGTTCCCTTCTCTGCTCATTTGGATGTCCAGAATGATTCATAGCTTGTGTAAGTATAGCAATAAGATTTTGTACTCCATCTCCCATAACATTTGTTTGTTCGGGAGGGCAATCATCGCATTGTCCATTGCAATGATCAACACGGTTCCTTCGGGTTCCAGCCATCGTCTAAAACCCAAAAAGAATAGTGTGAGAGGCAAAAATCATGCTAGGGAAAACAACATAATAAAGGGGGAGTACCTTCAATATCTAACATCTTAGGTTTAATTCTATGATCGTTAGAGTAATTCTAGTACTATAACCTATACGTATACTTAACCTTAGGGACATCCCTAGACATACCTTAGAAATATCTCTAGGGATCTCACTAAAGTTCTCGCATCCTAGTTTCCAAAGGTCGATTAAACCTTTCCTTTGATACCAACTGTAGAGACCCGTATCTTGACGTACATGGACATTACATTACATTTGCGGAATACTTAGTACATAACAAAAACACACACACAAGGATCGTAATAGTTTAGTGTCTTTGGAAACTCGGAACGTAATCTTCTAATCGTGGTGAATGATCTTCAATATCTCCCATAAAGATCTTCCCTTTTTTTACCTAAAACCTTTCTTTATATCCTGGGGAAAAGAAAACATAAAAGGGTGAGCTCAAATGCTCAGCAAGGGCAAATAAAAGAAATAAAAATCATATCATATCTTTATGAAAATCGAAACCTGCAAAAGAGATCATAATATCTTAACAAGGAATAAATCATAGAAGTGAAAATGAGATCCCCATAATCATAACATAAAACATGAAACTTTGTGTCATGAACACATAATCATGGAAAATCATTTCTTGTTAGTCATGACTCATTGCCAAGACTATCTTAGTGGACAAAGTCCCTTTCTGAACCGAGTTCACTCCTCGTTTCAGTCCTGTATCACTGAACCGAAATAACCTTCCGTTCCAGCCATGTCTATCTCATGAGATATAAAATCTTTACCCAATGCATTGGAGGGAGATATAGGTCCCACCCATCTTATAATGAATCCTTTCTTATGTGTGCCACATAATCATAAACCATACATCATAGCGTAACCCATGTAATAAAAATGGGATTCTTAAACAACATGACATCATAAAACAATTCATATAAGATAAAGGAATTCATAAAAAATATTTCCATCACAACATAATCAAACCAATGTAATAATAGGGATAGAAACATAACCCTTTTATTATCTTAGATGGATAATAATTTTGATAAAATACTTGAACTCCATTCTTGAGGAAAATATCCTTTCTTCTTTAAAAACACTTTTCTTTTCATAACATGTCATACAACATTAAAATAAAAGAAGTTGATTAAAAATAATCTTGAAAACTTGTAAAGGAAGCTTCTTGGAAATAATGTTTTAAAAATCCATTCATTCCGTATAAGTTAAAAAAAACATTCTTCGTACTTTTGTCGGAAAAGTCAAAAAGTACCTCAAATGACAAAAGATTCCTTTCATAAATATTACTAAAAACTCACCGAAGGTTAAAAATGGATTTAAACAATTGTAGGTGGATGGAAATAATATTACATATTGATGAAACATGGATGTGGATGATAAAATACACCCTAGTAATTACCAAAGTAAAAACAATCTCAGATAAAAGTGAGATTGTGATATTTCCCTTACCTTAGGTCCGATTTGCTTTGTTCGTGTCCGAAGCTCCTCCTCTTTGAAGCGCCTCTTTGAGACCTCCTCTTAGGGCACTAAAATTGGTCTTTGAAGAAGACAAGAACCTCTAGGATGTTTCTAGGGAAGTGGAGAAGTGAAAATGGTAGGGGTTGGCCGAGCTTGAGTGCTCAATTTGGTGTGTGGAGGAGGGGGAGGAGGTGCCCTTTTATAAGGGAGGAGAGGGGCACCTTAGGAATATCTCAAAATATTATTTTATATTAAAGTCAAAATCGGTTTATAATGGCTCCAAAGGGTCTTATATCGAAGATAAGGTGGGGATGGGCCGAAATCCTATCAACCAATAGGATTTAGACAAGTTTAGGGTATTATTTTAACCTTATCAATTAGATTTAACTCTAAGTTAAATAATTTAACTTTTACCATGTCTTTTTGTTTTCTTTCACTATATGGTTAATAAACTTACTATAACATGACAAACGAACCCCAAATTGTTTATTATTAATATATATATCCTTATCGAAGTCATTTGGACGAACCTTATATTTTTAGGAATAAAATAACAATTAATAATATAATATTTGATTTAAAAACTATTTTGTGACAATTTTGACACTATTTGATATATGATTTTTGTGAAAGTCATAACAGAATTATATGTTCGAAACAAGTTGATTAAACCAACATTAATATATCATAGTAACCTATAAAATTAGTGGAATTCATAAAAAGTCTTGAATTACATTTATTTTGGTATTTATATTATCAATTATGTCAATATTTCATTAATAAGATAATTACTGCATCATCTTTGTGTCATAAATAAATTAAATTATTTGATTTCTAAAAATTACAAATAAAATACCATAATGTAGGAAATAGTTTTATCTTTCTAAGGAATATTTACAATCGAATTTATCTTATGTATAACCCCATATTAAAAATGATTTACTTATTAAACTTTGATTTTAACTATTTTAACACTTCTTTAAATAAATTAATAATAAATGTCCTAATCTAATCCAAGTGGGCCTAAATGGTCATATTTTATTCCAAAGTTTGTTTTTGGTCGAATTACACTTGTCCAATAGAATTAGGACATGTGTTAGGGTAATATTAATATCATATTTACCCTTAGTTACCCTATTTACTATTAACCGCGGTAAAAAAAAGTAAAAAGTTACTATTCACCAAAAAATTATTTTCATCTCATTGAACAACATTTTAGTCCTTGATATTAACCGTGTCTCTCGGATTTTCGAAATTCCATTCACAGAAGCGGTAAAATTAAGTTTTATGCAAAATTCAGTTTTTAACCTACCACTTAGTGGTTTCACTATTCATCAAAAATTGAAAGTTTTCAGAAAAATACCAAAATTTCACCCTAGGCTAATTTCGGTATTCCGAATCCAAAAATGAAGTCCATTTTGAAAAATAAAATTTATAAAATTTAAAAAAGTGGTTATTACTATTCATAACGGCTAGTTTTGATAATATTTTAATAGCATATCGTTGTTTAGTGAAACTCGGTATTGCGTACTACACACGCTATCGAGGAAGGTTGCGATTGAGTGTAATGCAAGGCAAGTCAAGGATACGTGTTGTGCGAGCTCCTTTTGGTGTAGCGTACAACACAAGACATTAATAAAATTAAAAAGAATAGTTTTCATAAAATCTCGGGCTGTTACAATGAACCAACATCCAAGTTAAGGTTCGGTGAATATGCTATCAATGATACCTAGTTTTTACTTGTTTTGTTTCCTTAAGCATTCTTATTTAAAAACTAACTTTTAAAGTGGGTTACCATTGGGGAATTATCCTAGGGTGTGCATGTGAGAGGAAAAACACAATGGAAAGAACATGTTTTGTCGTTTTGGGAAATCCATTAGTCTGATACTTATTCAGAAACATGGGTAGTCCCCACTTATGGGAACATGTTTTTTAGGGTAACTAGTTAGACCTAGCGGACCATGAACCAACAACCATGTTAGGTTGGGGTGTTTGTGATATCAACAAGACTTGTCTTATTTTTGCACCTATAATAATAATAATTTTTTATTTTATTAGTAAATTTATTTTAAAAAAACAAAAATTTAGAAATATGTTTATCGAAATTTTCATACGTTAAATTTTTAATAATTATTTTAGATAATAATTTTTTTGATTAATAATAAAAAAATTCTAGTTTTTATTAAGAATTGTTATTTATTTTACAGACTTTTAAATATCTAACATTATTTTTAATATGGATTTAAAAGAAAATTTAATTCACTTACATATCTATTAATCAAATTTAGTTCATTGGAAACATTTACATATTGATATTTTATAAAAACATTTTAAAAATTGCCTTATATTCTCTTGGAAAACCTAATTTCTCTTTGAATTTGAAGTATTTCTTTTCAATTAATATTTTCTACTTCAAAGAATTTTATTTGAAAAAATAGATTCCATATTTTTTTAATCATATGTTATATTATTTAATACATTTATCTAATTATTTTACCATTACAAATAATAAAAATAATAAAAATTATTTACTACGATTATGGTGGAAATGGGTTTAATTGGGGTTAAACTAGAATTATATTAGTTAAAAATTTATATATAAATTTGGAACACCAATTTAATTTCTATATTTAGATATAATCTCTTCTATGATTGAGATTAGACCATTTTGGAGCCTTATGAAATGTGAAAAAAGTGGGTACACCTTTTTATTTAAAAATTTACAAGTGTTCCACTCATCTCAATTATAAATGGCCACCCACTCTCCTATATTATTTACTTAGAAAAAACATTTTTTTCTCCCATATCTTACCCAAATAAATTCCATACTTTCATCCTCCCATAAAATAATAATTTTTAGTCATAAATCTATCATAATAATCATTTTGGTGAAAACCAAATGAAGTCATCCAAAGAAGAGGTTACACACTGAACTAAGATTTATATTTTATTTCTTCATCCTCCAAATTAAATTATTAATAAAAATTGATTATATAATATTTTTAGTATCATAAATATAATTATTTTTTATTATGTTAATATAATAACCTAACACCTTCTCCATTTTTATTGAATGGGTTAAAAATCATCATTCATCTATATAGATGACAACTGACTTGGGAACCAAAAAGAATAATTTTTCCATTAAAACATCTCAATAATAGATATAATAATGAATAAAATGATTATATATGATATTAATTACATTATTATGCTTCTGGAATCATGATTTCACATGTTCCTTTCATGGGAATTTCAAAATTTCCTTTGTTTGTATGATGGACTACCACATCATGAAACGATGTGGTTCATTCACTCTTTAAAAGTAAGGTAATATAGATGGGTTCAAGGAAAATATATCATATATATGAAGTAGATTTTTTTGGAATGGTAATATATTATTTTATGTTCTTTCATTATTACCATTGGGAATATGGAATCAATGTTCTTGCGTACATACGGTCTACTATATCTAAGAACAGTGTATTTGATTTTATATATATTAATTTTATTGAACACACTAAAAACAAATATAATGGATATATAATATATTTATATCATGTTTAATATTATATATATTATTTAACCTTAATCAATGTAAGAGTTAAAAAATAAAAAATCTAATCATACACGAAAACAAGGCAGTTATTACTTGAAACATGACTTCAATAATGAATTGTTAATAAACATGTTATTAAATGTGTTAACTAAATATTATATTATATGAAATATATAGTTATTTTTTTAATATATGTATTTTATAATATATTTACTATGCAGGAGGTCTAAACATGTATGAAGGAAGTCGACACTTATTGTAAGGGATGTTTCTGTCACTTTTTTACTTCTGTGATACTTAAGACATATTCAACACCTATTTTATTTATGTGGCTTAAATACTACCAATGATTTTTTTTATGATTATACTCATGAAAATTATGTGTATCTATATATAATTTTTAGGATATCTCTTTTATGTGGTTCGTGGTAGAATTGTTACCAGATTAGTATGGAGTTTTGTCTTAATTTTTTTTCTCTGAGACATATGTTATCCCATGTGCATATCTTCTTTTTCTAGGTGTATATTTATCCACATTGGGATGATAGATAACAAATATCATTTTCTCATGATACTTAATTCTTTATTTGATGATATTATTTAATGTTTAATATTATTCAATGTTTCCAAAGTGGTATGGGTTTTATGATAAAATCTTATCATTTATCTGGATTGTTTATGATTATGTTTCTTATAATGAAATATAATATTCCATATCTCAATAAACTAATGAATTTTATTATACGTATATTTAATGAGAATAATTTTTACCTAAATTGGCATCACTTTATACTCTGAATATTCCGAATGAATTTTTATTGAAGAAAACTGACATAATTTCTATCTTATTTTGATAACCATTTCTCTTTTATATCAACATTTTATGAAAATAATTCATTACTAATTGTCCTATATTAATTTTAAATTTAATTTTTCCCTTGGTTCAATTTTTACACATGTTTTAAAAAAAATATTTTTATGTTTTTTCAACCATGTCCTATTTGGTTTCCACCAAAAATGTTAATGGAATCTTTGTTTTTACAAGTATGAAATGAATGAAACTTTCCTGATATCATTTACGGGTAAATTTACAAATGTTTCATGGATATTTTCAATCTAGTGGATTTACATAATATATCATGAATCATTAATTGTTATAATAACATTTTCTATGAAATGATATTTTCTTCAAGAATCACTTTATTTTATTTTTCCTTCAAAATAATTTTCCATCTAAGATGACATCCTTTGATGATACTAATAATGTAACATGGATATAAAAAAGGATAAAATTATTATTATTCCTTTAAATTGTTTGATGTTTTTAATGACAAGATTTTTATAAATCCAGTTTCACACTCAAGGGTTATACCATAAGAAAACGCGTAAGAAAACAGATTCTTTTTCCCTGGGTAATGAATTGGGAAAATAATGAAATTATTATAAAACCCCTTAATTTTCATCAGAAATGATATTATGAATGTCTTATGACCTTTTGGAATACAATTTTATTATTATCATCATGCTGTAGGGTGGTACCTATATCTCCCTCCAATTTATTATGTAATTATTACTGTTAAATGAGTTTAAAGGGTGAATAAGAGCTTATCCCAAGCCTGAAAAGTGTATAAGAGAGTTTATCCCAATCTCGAAGGAGGGTATATTAGAAGTTATCCCATGATTGATATAGGTACATAGGTTGTTATCCTAATAATTATATGTTATAAATTTCTTGGTGAGTTTCCTTGACCTAATTGTTTTATTCCAGTGTTATGATCTCATGGATCACATTCTTTGATTTTCATTATTATTCATGTTTTAAAAACATCAATGATTTATTCCATGAAGAATTATTATAATCTATGGTATGTAGTGTATAGTTTTCATATGTTATTATCCTATTCTCAAACCCATATTCTCTTTTTTATATGTTGTCACCGTTTCTTTCCCTTTTTGAGTATATGATCTAACCCTTCCATATGTTTACTTTCACCAAGATATTATTAAATGTATTATGTATGTCATGTATAATAATTTTGAAAGATATTAATCACATAGATGGAGATTTCGTAGATAACTTATATACTAGTTGTTTAGGTTTCCTTGTTTCTAAAAGAACTACAACTTTAAAATCCTGAGGCGTGTTTTGGTGTAATACACTAAATATTCCTCTAAAAGAATATAAAATATTTACAAGACGATCATTGATATCTATAAATAAACTAAGAAAATAATAATTATATCTCATTAAAAGTTCATCAATTTTATAAAAAATAATTTTTGGATGTTAAAACATCATAATTATCACCCCAAACTCCATTGAGACATTTAAAACTCTAAAAAAAACAACACATCAAATGGATAAACGTTTATAATTGATTTTCACCAATCTATACATAACTCCCCATGTTATTTTTCAATTTCCCTTTATGACTAACACAAAAACTCATTGAACCAACACCCACATCAATAATTTTCACCCAATTATCAAAATACCATAAATAATCTTTTATATGTTTTAATAAATATCCCAATCATTATATCCTAATATTAATATTAATATATCAATAAAAAACTAATCATTCAACACCTTGACACCCTATTTTAAATAAAAAGTTTCCCATCAATTCTCAAACCAGTCCAAAAACATCCTAAAACCAAAAAAACGTCCTTGACAACACATGATTATGTTTTTATAAGAAAAAAATACCTATCTACAAAAATATTCATAATTTAACATACTCACATGGTAACATAAATTTCAAAACTATATCATGAAAACTCATTCCAAGAGAAATATTGATAATTAAAAATTCATACCTTCTAAACTCAAACATGAAACTAATTAAAATTCTCTGACAAAATTAATAGTTACCTATCTGAATTTTAGATATTAAACCTCCATTTTATCATATACAACCATAATTAGAAACCAAAATTAATAATTCAATTCTTTCTATAATTTAACTTAAATTGCCAATTATATTCCTAAAATAAAGAACTATCACAATGCCAAACCCCATTAAAAATATATACTTGTATAAAAAACATAAAAAAAATTCAAATATAAATGCATTCAAATTTTATGATTTAAATGGATCTGATAACAATTTTTGTAGTCGAATAAGTCTTAATGTAATATATAAAAAGGACATCAATCCTTGAAACCACCATCATAAATAATATAAAATATAAAATATATCAAACACCAAAATTTTAAAAACAATTATTTTCAATTACACATTTGATTAAGATTAGGAATAAATTCTTAAATGATTCATTCCCCCTATATTTTCCATGTTTTTATGTATCAACCAACATTTTAGAGTGATCCTCCATTCCACTACGGTATTATAATACCTCTCAATGTTAAAAGATAAATGATATGAGAGAATAACTATATAGAGAATAATGATAAAAAACATAAAGGAATACGTTTTTCATTGAGTTTTTATTCTTCATATAGTTCATGGGGATTCTCCCTAAACAGTCACGAATTTATGCCAAATTTTCATCATTTTCAATTAATTTAATGATTACAACCCATTTATAACCCCTCCCCCATATATGCATTCATTTATAATTTAATGAATTTATTTGAATCTCTTATAAATTTAAGGAAAAAATATATGGATGATACATTAAAATGAACATTTAATTTTTTATTATATTTGTCAATAACATCATTAGAGGTTCTATGGAATAATATAAGAGGTTTGGCTCATGATTAAAAATGGGGTTTCATTGGTCTCTTCAGATTTGTCCACCAAACTAGAAAAATATCAACCCTATAATTTATGATATGTTATATTTCAAATATAATTTTTAATTAATTAATTAACAATAATTACTTATTGTATTGAAATAATTTATTTTCAAATTATTTCATAACTCTAATCATACAATAATTATGGTAGTAGAATAATGAGTATCATCCCTCTAAAATTTCCCAAATGTTCTCTAAAAACAATTAAATGTATTAGATAGATCATTACAAACATGATCCAAATACTGATCACCTTACATTCTTCCCATTAATCCAAAAAATTATTTTCTCAAGGAAGAAGGAATCACACAATATCTATTTGAACTTTATAAAGTGGAGGAGAATCAACAATATCTATTATTGAGGTATTTTATTGAATGTTATATCTGATCCAAAAGAAATTTAATCATTGAGAAATATGGTGTAAAATCATTTTTCACATGAAATGATATAATCATGTTTATATACATAGTTTTGAGTACTTATTAAAAGATAATAGACACATAAATATTATTAAATAATAAGAAAACATCACATCAAATAATAATAATAATGATATTATTATTATTTTAATGTGTGTTAAATTCAAAAATGATTAAATATCATTTCAACCAGACCCTTTACATGGCCAGTCATTCATTCTTTGTATTTATCAATCCATGAAAAGTTACATTTTTTTACTAAATAATTATATTTTTATTATTCATTAATTGAATATTTATGAAATAATATCAAAAAAAAATTATTCCTCAAAAAATGAGATAAATTATATTTGAGAATTATTTATAAATTTAATTTATTTATGGATTTATGCAAGATTATTTTGTAACCCTATAGGCCTATTTCATAGTGGTATAATGTTAACTAGCCTAAATTCAGTGATATGGATCCAGAAACACATCAATAAACCTATAGAGTAAAATATTAATGTTATAATGAAATTTAACTCCAATGAACACTAACTATTTAATATAATATATTTGTATCTCATTAAGTAGGTTTCATCTATTTTTAATCAACTTATATTCTAGATATATATTTTATTGTATTTGTTGAAAGAAAACATTTATAAAACCACCATGGACATGGACATAATTTGAATTTCATATTCTAGGAATATAGAATAATTTTTTCATATCCATTAACATGGAATGAGGAAATACATTCTTGACATATTTTTAATTCAATGTCACTCACAACATACCAAATATATCCTACTTTTCCATGAGCACATTTCATTATTGTTTTAATCAATGAACTGATGCACATCACATAAGATATAAATTGATATGAATCTCATTTATAAGGATCAATACACAAATAATCGGATAATAATTTTATATAACACTGATAGAATATATAATTCTTACAGGTTGATCAATTATGCTAACTCATCTCTTGGTTATTACCAGGTGAGAACTATATGTGAACAATTCTTAATATAGTATGAGCCATATAAACCTGATATAAAAAATAATGTAGGTTTAATAAAATGATTTCATAAAGAAAAAGGGACTGTGTTTAATAATATCATTATAGAAATTCAATGTTATTGTAACACCCCATTATTCAATGCTACGCTTCTCATTGAATAATGCAGTATCTTGAATTACACACAACTTCAAGTTCTAGCATACCAAAACCAATCAATCTAGCCATTTAAAAAAAGTTATGAATAATAATACCCTCTATTTAAAAATATATAAATTTTATTTTTTCAAAATGTACTTCATTTTTGGATTCAGAATATCAATATTATCATAGGGTGAATATTAGAAATTTTTCTTTAAACATTCAATTTTAGATGAAGAGTGAAAAAATCATCCTTAATGTTTAAAACTAACTGTTTAATTAAATAATTATTTTTAATTGATATTTATTTTAATTTTAAAATTGATAAGTAATACCTATATTAGTCCAGTGTAATTCATTAAAGTAATTTTATAAAAAGATTACATATATAAAATTTTGTGGAAATTTTTACCGTCTTTTACCCAGCTTCTATGCACATTTGAAAATAAATGTGAAACATAATTTTACCGCACCAATGAGTTGAATCTAAAAAATCCAAGAGACATGGTTGACATCATTATATAAAAGTTGGTTCAATAATATGAAAATTATTTTTGATGAATTGAATCATTCGAATTTTATTTACCACAGTTAAAAGTAAATAGGGTAATTAATGGTAAAAATCATATAATAATTACCCTAATACATGTCATAATTATAATGGATCGGTGTATTTCAACCAAAAAAACAATAGGATTATAATATGGTCATTTTATCCATTTTTATAAGATTAGGACATTTATTATATTTTATTTTAAGATAAGTTAAAAGTTTTAAATTCAATGTTTAATAATTAAAAAAAATTTAATATAGGGTTACACAGAAGATAGGTTTGAATATAAATATTAACTAGAAATCTAAACAGATTTAAAAAAACAAGGTTTTTAATTTAAAATTTTTAGACATTAAATAATTAAATTTATTAATGACACCATGATGATGTTGTACTTACATTATTAATTAAAGATTAATATAATTAATATTATAAATATTGAAATAAATATAAATGGACACTTTTCATTCCATCCATGAATTGTTTTAGTTGAATATGACATGTTAGGGATTATTAAATGTACATTTTTAAAAGAAATAGTGTTTTTATGACTTTCAAAAAAAACTAAACACTCTCAAAATTCACATAAATGAGTTTTTAAAACAAATATTATTTTATTAAATGATATTATAATCCTAAAAATATATGATTCGGCCAAAGGACTTAGGAAAGGTTAGATATTTCATTAATGAACCAATTGATGTTTTCATGGCATTTTATAGTATGTTTATTAACCATGTATTATAATAATACAAGGACACATGGTAAATGTCAAACTATTAAACCAAGTGCTAAATATTAGAGATATTGTTTATATGGTGACCTAAACTTATCTAAAACCTATTGGTTGAGAGTATTTCAACCCATACACACCTTATCTTCAAAATAAATCCATTTTTAGAAATTAGAAAAGGAATATTATTTAATAATAAATAAATATTTCAATGGTTTCATAAAGTTCCCCTCACATGTGTTATAAAAATGTACTTCCCCCTATCTGAAATTTACAGGTACAAATGCATTTAGCTCGGCCAAAACCTACGAAAATATCCTCCAAGATTCCCTCACTTAATCCTAGTGGCCTTAATTTGATCTGAAATCCATCCTAAGTTTCCCCTTTTTTCAAATAAAATGGAACCACCAGAAGAGGTGGTAATTATTTCATCACCTCTTTCAATGTTCTTTTCTTCATCCACTTCCTATTTCTTTGTTGTTTCCATACCAAAATAATAAATCATGTACATTCTACATACTATGATGTTATTATGAATATGGTACAACCATATTCATTGTTTCTATCCATCTTATGAATGGAAATTTCATAATACGTGCGTACGTACAACTTACCTTCTTCACATCCTGGTGTAGTTAGTTATTTAACACTTCATTATTTGGATGGGTATAATAATGAGTGTAATTATTGTAAAAAATAAATATAAAAAGTTAATGATTATTTATATATAATATACCATCTAGTTTCATAAAATTTTACCATCAATAGAATTATATTTTCGCTGGTGCATATGTAAGTATTACCGTCTCCACAACGCGATAAGATTTCATTCCTCATTGTAACCATTCACGAATAATTTTCATTTAATGATTTGAAAATAATGTTTAAGAACTTAATATAATTCTGGATATTAATCTATTACCTCATATCCATAGTAAACTTGACATACATAATAAAACATATAAAGGAAATTGAATCAGTTAACACCCAACACATGGATAATACTGAAATATTATTAACAAAATAATATTCAAGGATCATATATAATAACTTATTTATGTACATGGTTCTTGTATAATATTAAAATAATTATTTAACCATTATACAAGAGGTTAAGGAGCCCTTGATTATGGAAAATTACAATGTAATGGTTAATCATACAATCTAATCATTATTTGAGGTTGTTTATATGCAAGTATCTACTGGGAATTCTTTATCAACCAAATCCATGTTTCTTAAAAATATATTTCAAAACCATTTTACAATTTTCTCGACTATTGATTAAATTTATTTTTACCCTAGTTTAACTTTTTATAGAATTATTTTGTAGGAAACATTCTTTCGTTTTCCAATCAAGGTACTTTATGACCTTTATGGGAAATTAAGATAAGAATGGTTTTCTAACTTATATGGTGGGTGCGGCTATTTTCTCCATTTATAACACCATTGATGATTCCCTTACAAGCTTATAAGAATATTTTTGAAATAAATTTTTTCTTTATTTTTAAATTATTTCAATGTAGAAAGAGATATTTGTCTCAAATAGTTTTTGGATTGATTTCATCTTTGTCAACATCCTTTGTTGGATGTTATGCTTGTTAGAAGTTGATTTATTATGATACAGTCTTCCATATTGTATTAAAGGTTTTGTGATATGTTTGACTACGGATGTAATTTTTTTATACCATTCATGGTTTTTCGTTTATGTAATATCATTTTTATGATAGTTTTAATATGAATGTTTATGTTATGTTTTAACCTTTTCATATGAGGAATGAATTGGATGTAGGATGGGATAAGTGGGGCCAGTTACAGCCCCTCAATGAATCAGTAGGTCTCATAAGACAAATTAATGTCTTGGAATAGGTCCTTGACAACATATTTATTTGTATTTTTGGAAGAAGGCCTTGACTATGTGGTTATGATGTCCGACATTATGCATTCTATCATTATAAAATTAGCTATTGGTATTATAGGTGATTATTTGATTAGTTGAATATCCAAGTGAATAAGTAAATTTAATTAATTTATTTATATTTTCCGTATTATGGTGAATTTTATGTTTAAAAGTATGGTGTTTTAGTCTTATACATTTTCTAAAATTTTTATGAATAGATATGACAGTTTATTTGGGTTGTTATACTTAATGAGAATCTGATTTCACACCTTTCTTATTTTTATTTTTCCTAGGATGCGAATATGAATATTATTATTGACCTACATGGATAGGTTAAGGGGTATGAGTGTGTCCAATGGAGACACAATGTTGTTTTTTATTTCATAATTTCATGTAATACTTATGTATGTATCCAGTACTTCCAAGGATACTAAACTGATCAGTCATTCAGGACATAATCTCTTGTGATCAGGACAATGTTTTGTAATATTGCACTGACTCTAGGTAAATAGCTTCAGGGTGTTACAATTTGTACCACAATAGTTTATGTAAAAACCTTATAAAGTAAATTTTTAAAAAATATTAATATAGAACATTTCCCTAAGATATATTTTGAGTATTTTTATAGAAGAACATCCAAAATTTTTGGTAATGTTAATATTATGTGGGTTTTCCAAGAAATACATCCATGTTTGCATACTACAACTGGATGTGGTTCGTGAACAGTTGTTCATCGGATTGAATACTCTGACAATTAGTTTTGGCTTCACCCGGGGTATCATGGTACATGACAACATGCCTTACTATGCACCTGTTTTGACTCTCCTAAGAAATAATCTAAAAATAAATAAATTTTTATTAATAAACCATTATGAAGGATTTATGGGAAAATAATTACTCCAAGGAAACTATTTTATGATTATGGAATATATGCATAAACTTTTCAATCTATTTTTGGTATTTTACATGTTTATAATTAAGAATTGCGATTCATAAACTAATCTAGTGTTTTCCATTGTTTAAAAATGGCACCCATCCAATGGAATGGAATCAGAATCAATGCACATAATTTTTTAAGGGATTACCCTAATACTCAAGATAGTTATCGTGGAGATAGTGATGCAACTAGTGCTAAACAACTTATAACTATACTGGTACAAATCACTCATGTTATGAATAATAACCTTACCAATTTGGAGCACCCTGATCCAAAATGTGGTGGATCAATGTAAGACCACATTATGAGGTTTAAACTAGAACATTAAATGAGACTTCAAATTTATTTGTAGTTGGAAAATGGATTAGTTCCTTAGAAAAAACATTTCATGCATTGAGGAATAGTGAATGGGAAAAGGTTTTCAAGGAATTTTATCACCTCAATAGAGATTCATATCAATGGGGGACATTAATTCAAAACACAAAAGATGATGATGAATTATCAAATATGGAATGGAAGGAGTTTGATGATATTTTCTTAGAAAAATACATTCCTTGTGAACATTGAGCAGATATGAAAAGTAAATTTCTAAGTCTGTAGGAAAAAGAGGTTGAGAATGTCGCAAAGTAAGAGGCTAAAATTACAAGGCTAAAAAGGCATGATGTAGATTATATACATAATCCAAGATGTAGGATTGAAAGATTATTTAATTTTTTAAAACAATTTATCTGTTGAGTATTAGTCTCTCAATCCTTCTCATCTTACTATGATATTTCTTCATGTGATACAAAGATAGAAAATTAATTCTATAATCCTTATTTCAGTGAAGTGAAGCATGAGAAAAAGATATATGTTAAACACACTGAAAAAATAAAAAATGTGAACAAGGGAAAAGTTGACTATCCACCCTATAGTAAATGCAGCAAAGAACACCCAGGTACTTTCCTAAAGGGGATGGGAGTTTGTGTCAAGACCCCCTCCCACCAAAGATGCCCCTCCTAAGCTGGAAATAGTGAACGAGAGATAATGACCCCAGAGTACCGCCTCCAATAGGCCCTGGGGTGGCGACTAGCACCAAGGGTATGATTTTTCACAAATATGGGAGGCATTACACTTTTTATTATTTAGGAATGGGAAATTGGACAACTCAACCACCAAAAAGGAAAAGAATAAGTGTATATAAATAAACCCAAACCAATCCCACATGCATGTTTAAACAAATTTTATAACAAGGTACAAGTACAAGAAAGCTCAAAGTACAATACCAAATGAAAATAAGAGTACAAAAACTAAAACAACTACGACTGTCCAACTAGTAGGGTCCCGCACGACCCTGGTAATCCTCCTAGAAACCTGAAAGTAAAAGTAGGGTGAGCATACAAGTATAGTCAGTAGGGAAACCTAAAGCTCTCGTGCACAAGTGGGGAGACATCCTAATGTCTTGTGAGAACAAAAGAAGAATCCTAGTAAGGAATTCTGTCCACCCAACCTCACTAGCCACACTCACCAAAAACACAATCACAACATGTAGTATTATATAGGAACATGTTTATTGGGTACCCCGCACCATTTCCCTTTAGTTAGCTGCTCTTCCTAACGGTGAACGTCCTGATGTTGCCACACTCTCCCCGCCCACACACACCTGGGCCCCACAACCTAGTATCCCGCCCGTACACACCTGGGCCTCAGAACCACGTATCCCGCCCGCACACACCTGGGCCTCACAACCACGTATCTTGCCCGCACACACCTGGGCCTCATCCTGAAGATTCTTGGAAGAAAGTCAAACATGCCCAAAGACTCTTGGGCTAAAACCACCCAAATCGAAACCTTCCCGAAGAGTCTTAGGTGTAAGGTCACCTCAAGCCATCCCAACCTAGGGGAGAAGGAGCAGGAAGGAGTTAGTAAATAAGGGAAAAACACCCTCTCCCATGAAATGGGAGTGTTCGGCACTAAGTTCTCAACATGGGTGGGGTGCGATAAAACATAAAAGATACAGATATATATATGTATACCAAACACACAGCCCAACCTATGGCTTCTAAACAAAGAAACTGAGCATGTGCCTTGGCACTGCTACTACGAAGCATGCATAAAACAACAACCCCAACCTCATTTAGGTTTTTACGTTTCAGAAGTATTAGTGTATTTAGTTCCTTAACTACTGGGAAACTATCCACAACCAACCTCATCGATCGTTCGTAAAACATATTCCTACCATCCACAAATCAAGTTAGGAAAACACAAGTAACAGAACTAAGTCCTTCTTATCAACCATCCAACCCATTGATTATTAATCTCGTTCCATTACCATGACCCACCATTCATTAACTCTTCCACTTTTCTTTATTACTCAAAACCCACAGAGTGTTCATATTCCTACCCATCCCTACAGCCCCGCTACCGACTACCATAACCACAACCACACCGTACATTATTATCCCTTTAATACCATTTATCACAGCCCCGCTGCCCGTCACCAATATAACATTCACACCAACCCACAACCAAGCCAACTGCAGCCCCGCTGCTCACCCTATCCACAACAACCCACAAAACACCCCCATCACATGACATGTATCCAAGCCAACACCCACATGTTCATTATTCCATTTTGTTCAACCGGGGTGATCACATAAGGGTTCTATATTTTTAATATACAACTTTACGTTATTAACCAATTTCCACTTTCCATGAAGTTTCTATCCACAAAAACGGTCTAGAAAGATAGGAAAACATTTAATTGCACAAGAAAGTGCCCCCAACGACTGTGATTTTCAGTAGGGATAAGCCTATTAAATTCATAACATATCAATAGGATAAACAAAGATAAACATAACAACTTCCCCCATCCCCATTCTTTAACTAGTTATTATCTTTATTTAATGGTTCAACTTTTTCTCATGAAAACAAGAGGATACCCACCCCGCATGATGCACAAATTAGAGAGACGAAGGTAAGATCTCTACCTCAACAGGTTCCGATCGCAACGCTCCCCCGGATCAACCTTAGAAGACGTCCGTCGGCGTCCGTCACTTCTGTCGGGTCCCGGAAAAACCTCCCCAGGTGGAAGTCGGAAGGGAAAGACTGAAGGAGAGACAACAGATCCAAACTTAGAAGTTCCGCCTCGTCGTTACGATCCTGTGGCCGCTGACGGATCGTAAATCGGAGCTCGGACAAAAATTTATGGAAGAAAGATCCTTCGAGTCTCTTGGGAGAAATCTGCTTAGAGGAAAGGGGAGGAGGGGGTGAGTTGAAATGGAGGAGGGGACACCTCTTTTTATAGGTGAGAAAAGCAAAAGTACACGACATGTACTTTATGGTACATGGCGTGTACTCAGTTATTTTACACGGTCTCCACGGGGCTTCCAACACGGCTCTGCGACCGTTGATTGGTCAACACATGGTTTGAGGGTAACACATACATGGGGAGGGACTATGCGGCGTGTAGTTTGGACACACGGTGTGTACCCTTTTATTGCACATGTCAAGGACATGGCTACAACACAACACATGGCTATTGACTGGTAATGCGTACGCAGGGAAGGACAACACGGCGTGTAGTATTGGACACACGGCGTGCACCCATTATTCCACACAGCAAGGACACGACCTTCAACACGGGGTATACCCGGAAAGGGGGTACACGACGTGTACTCAAAATACACGGCGTGTAGTTTCAAAATTCTGGAAAGAGTGGGAAAAGATCATTTTACCCTCTAGAACACTTCTTGACCTTGTTTTTGACAAAGGAATGGGCCGGAGAGGTCCGGGCCATTACATCAGATACCTCTTAAAACATTCTCGTCCCCGAGAATTCAAAAACCATCCCAGAGAAAACCCAAAAAGATACCTCTTAGTGTTATCGTTATAAGAGGAACCCATCCAACAACCCTAATCACATGTGATAGGAATTCCTTCTCCTATGTCGAGATATTATCCACTTTAGGTGGCACTGACTTGCCTGCACGGGTTTAATTGCATCCTCATTAATGCATCACGATTATGAATTGTGTCTTCCCACTTTAATAAATTATGATTTTCCAACTTACACTGCCCCTAACACTATAAAACCTACACACTGACCGAACACATGGTTTTGGGAAATTCCTTCTCATATGTCGAGATATTATTCACTTTAGGTGTCACGGACTCACCCGCACAGGTTCAATCACATCTGCATTAATGCGTCTCGATTAAGAGTTAGTTTTTTCCCTTTTCCCACACATCCAGATAGGCTACACACTTCCAGAGAACAAGGAAAAAAAGGCCTCACAACCCACAAGCCAAGATTTCCATATATCAAAGGTACAGAGTACAACATCAACACAAAGCTCAGAAGAACAAGGGAAAACAAAAGTCAAAACAACTCTGGGTACTGAGCGTGCATCTGGGTCTCCCGCTCCCATGTGCTCTCTTCGAGGATGACATGCCTCCACAACACACAAACCAATAGAATGGTTCATCCATGGAGCACCTTCTCTTTACGATCCTCGATTCTGACTGGTCATTCCTTGAAGGTCTCATCGTCTCCCATATATAACTCTCCCCAGTCGATAACGTGAGATTCGACGTGCAAGTACCGACGAAGTTGGGAGACGTGGAAGACGTCATGAACCTTCTCCAACAGAGGTGGCAGGGCAAGATGATATGCCACCTCACTGACGCACCTCAGCACCTCAAAAGGTCTGATGAACCGAGATGACAACTTTCTCCCTTTCCCAAACCTCTGCTTCCCCCGTCGAGGGGAAACCTTCGAGAACACATGATCCCCCACCTCGAACTCCATGGGCCTCCTCTGATGATCAACATAAGACTTCTGTAGGTCCTGAGCCGCTTTCATCCTCTCACGTACAAGATGGACTTTCTTTGTGGTGCTCTGCACTACCTATGGTCCAAGGGCACCTGTCTCACCAACCTCTGCCTAGCAAATGGGTGAACGACATGGACTTCCATACAAAGCCTCAAACGGTGCCATGCCAATCGTAGAGAGGAAGCTTTTGTTGTAGGTGAACTCAACTAAAGGCAAGTGTCATACCCATGATCCTCTGAACTGCAGAACGCATGCTCGCAGCATGTCCTCCAACGTCTGGATAGTCCGCTCCGTCTGCCCATCGGTCTGGGGGTGGAATGTAGTGCTAAGGCATATCTAGGTGCTAAAATCATGTTGTAACCCCATCTAGACTCGTGAGGTAAACCAAGTATCCCAATATGAGACAATAGCATTTGGGACTCCATGAAACCGTACAACCTCGTCTATGTACCTCTGTGCAAAGGTACTCACTGGGCCAGACTCCTTAATTGCTAAGAAGAGATCTGATTTCATTAGTTGATCCACCACTACCCCGATAGCATCATAACCACCCTGAGCTCTGGGGAGTCCTGTGACGAAGTCCATTGATATGTCATCCCAGTTCCACTCGGGGACATCTAAAGGATGCAACAAACCACTAGGAACACGGTGCTAAGCCTTCACTTGCTGACACACTAAGAATTTAGTCACAAACTCTGCCACTTCTCGTTTCACCCCGGGCCACCAAAACTGTTCCCTCAGGGCTCGGAACATTTTCGAAACTCCTGGATGTACCGCCAAGGCTGAGCTATGGATGTCACAGAGAACTCCCTCAGGCATTGTCTGCGGGACAAACAACCTTAAATGGAAAATCATCCGATGTTGGATGTCCTCTGGACATCCTTGTGGAGTGTTCCCCTGATCGACATGATCCCGCATCACATCCGCCTTGGATTCCCCCCACTGAGACTCTTCCACCTGCTACAACAAGGAGGATTGCACCGTCATCTGAAACAAATAGCCTCTAACACCTTCTACCCTGGCATCCAAGTGCAAGGCAGTCAACTCCCCCATCGCCTTCCAAGCATCAGTGGTTTCCCAAACTACTTCCTGATGTGACTTCCTGCTAAGGGAATCAGCCATAACGTTGCCCTTAACATCAGTGTAAGAGATCTCAAAGTCATAGTCTTGGAGATACTCGACCCATATCCACTACCGTAAGTTCAGGTCACACTAGGAGAAGATATAACGCATGCTCTTGTGATATGAGAAGGCCACAAAGCGCTACCCAAATAGGTAATGTCGCCACAACTTCAAGGCAAACACTACTGCTTCTAGATCTAGGTAATGGGTGGCATTGTTACGCTCGTGAGGGCGTAACTGCCTAGACCCATAACAGATCACTCCCTTCTTCTGAATCAGCATGCACCCCAGACCAAGGCCAGAAGCATCACAAAACACCTCATACAACAATCCTTCCTCTGGAAACCTGAGTAATGGAGCACTGAACAACTTCTCCTATAGGTAGTCGAAAGCTTTCTGGCACTGATCACTCAATAGGAAGACCTGGTTCTTCCTCATCAAAGATTTCAATGGAGACACAACTCGATAGAAGTCTGAAATGATCCTCTGATAGTAACCTGCTAACCCCAGGAGACTACGAACTTCTGCCACACTCTTGGGTTCTTCCCAAGAAACAACTGCCTTTACCTTCGACGGGTCCACTGACACTCCATTCTGAGACACCACGTGCCCAAGGAAGTGTACTTCTTGCGTCAAGAACATACACTTTGACAATTTCCCGTAAAGCTGGTGGGGTCGAAGGACTTCCAAGACTGCCCTGAGATGCTCCAAATTCTCTTCCTCTAATCTTGAGTAGATCAGGATGTCATCGATAAACACAACGATGAACCTGTCCAGAAACTCTTGGAAGACAAAGTTCATAATCCCCATGAACACAACCGGTGCATTCGTAACTCCAAACGGGATCACTACAAACTCGAAGTGCCCAGAACTGCACCAGAAAGCCATCTTTGAGATGTCACTGTCCTTTACCCTCTACTGATGATATCCATATCGTAGATCAATCATAGAAAACCAACCAGCTCCCCTCAGTTGGTCGAAGAGATCATCTATCCTTGGAAGGGGTAATGGTTCTTGGTCGTTACCTGGTTCAACCTTAGGTAGTCTATGCATAGCCTAAGACCACCATCTTCCTTCTTCATGAACAAAAATAGACCACCCAATGGTGATACACTAGGTCGAACAAAACCCTTCTCCATTAGATCATCAATTTGAATCCGCAACCCCTTCAACTCCGAAGGTGCCATCCGATAAGGGGCCATCGAAATCGGACGAGCACCAGGCTGTAAGTCTATCCCAAACTCAACGTCACGTTGGGGGGGGGGGGTAGAGTTACAACCTCCTCAGGAAAAACAACGAGGAACTCCCCAACAACCTTCTGGACATCCATTATCTCTGTATCAGCTGGAACCACTGATAACCCACCTAACTTGGAAAATAGAGGCTTCACATGTCGGCTTCCCACCTGATAGCACCTTTCGCCAACAAAATATACGCACTTCCCATCCACGTCGAAGAACATGACTCTTCTCCGGAAGCAGTTGATAACGACACTAATAGAAAACAACCAGTCGATGCCTAGGATGACATCGTATGGCTACATCTGTAATAGAAGAAGGCCCCTGCTAGATCGATGGTTTCCCAACGTTAGCCCACATCCCTGAAAAACACAAGATACGCTGGTCTGGCCTCTAACTGGTGTACTCAGCACCGGTGGTATGAAAATTCTCTCTATGTCTAGTCCCAAATCATGGGCTAGACTAGGTGCAATAAAGGAGTGTGAAGCTCCCAAATCGATCAAAGAAGAAACAAGAGTGCTGGACAAACAAATCATACCTCACACCACCTCTGGTCCTACCAGAGCTGTCAACTCTACTGCGTGCAACTGTCCACGCCCAGTTCCTCTGCCTCTCTGATGTCGTCCACCTCCCCGACCATTCCCTAGTCAAGGTCCCTGAGGAGAACCCTGAGGTCGGCTTCCTCCTGCAAAGTCTGCCCTCAGAGGATCATGGTCCTACTGCTGCTGGAAGGGCCTTGCTGGAAACTGGGGTTGCTGAGGTGGGCGCTGAGCCTGCCCACCTCCACCGTACTGAGCTCGGGTCGGGAACCGACTCTGAACGTGCCCAAAACCTCCACAAGAGAAACAATTCGGTCTTGGGATTGTGAAAAAGGGACGAAGACCCGAACATCTGAACTGTAACTGTTGGGGCCTTCTCCCCACTGGCCTGAACCTCGAAGGTCCAGTCGAAGGGGACCTGCAGCTGACTGCATTCCCCTTCGACGAGCCCGGCTGTATCCCCTCTTAGGGTGCACCTCATAGTGAGTGCATCCTCTATACAACCTCTGCCATCTTCTGTACCCCCAATTACATCGGAAGGGTGATGGGGTTGACAACATACTGGTGCAAAGGACGAAGCACATCCTCCAAACATTTCTCTCGAGACTCCTCATCCAGAAAGAGATCCTGAGCAAAGCACAGAAGATCCTTGAACTTGATCCCCAACTCTCGTACTAATATACTCCCCTGCTGAAGGGAGAGTAACTCCTGCCGCTTCTCTGCCTAGATCATGGAAGAAAGGAATTCTTCTTGGAATTCATTCTCAATGTCAGCCCATGGAACCTCTGCCTTTATCCTCTCTCCGAGGTAGAGCGTCCACCACTGTCGCGCCGCACCTCTCAGCTGACTGACTGCTAGGGGAACCCAGTACTCCCTCGGAGCACGAATCAAGGTAAAAGTGATCCCTATCTTCTCAAGCCACCCCTCTGTCTCCGTATCTGAAGTACTACCCTCATACTTCTTTAGGGTCTGCCACTGGATGGAACAGAGAGTCTACTTCCACTTTCTATCTTCCTCCTCTTGGTCAATCCTCAACTGATCGACCGCCTCAATCTGCTGGGCCTCGGCCATCTGAGCCACCTGGGGATGACGTCTAGGTGCCATAGCTATACGGTAAACAATGATCGCCTAATCCAAAGTGGAAAGCAAAAACTCAAGGTTTTATTTTATCATTTTATTTCAATTTCTTTCCCAGAACACCCAAATCAGGTAAAATACTATCACGATGATGCATGTACCTTCCCTAGGGTCTCTATCCTTCAATAAATGTAGCCTCACATGGTCGTTCGGTAGGCTCAGAGTCCTTGAATTGGATCACGGGGGGCCCTAAAATCTTGTGTCCTAACCGGTCTTCCCAGGCCTATGTCACGCACAAAGATTAACTAACATTGTCGCACTACCATCCCACGCAATCCTCACTGTGCCTAACTCTAGACTCCATCCTATCTCTCAACCATCACCTTCCGATTCCATTCTGTCATGACCCCCTCGCACCAAAGATGCCCCTCCTAAGCTCGTAATGGTGAAAGGGAGATTATGAACCACGAGTCCCACCTCCAGTAGGCCCCGGGTGGCAACTAGCACCAAGGGTATGAGTTTTCACAAATATGGGAGGCATTACCCTTTTTATTATTTAGGATCGGGAAATAGGACAAGTCATCCACCAAAAAGGAAAATAATAAGTGTATATAAATAAACCCAAACCAATCCCACATGCATGTTTAAACAAATTTTATAACAAGGTACAAGTACAAGAAAGCTCAAAGTAAAATATCAAAAGAAAACAAGAGTACAACAACTGCAACAACTCCAACTGTCTGACTAGAAGGGTCCCACACGGCCCCGATAGTCTTCCTGGAAACCAGAATGTAATCTTAGGGTGATAATACAAGTATACTCAGTATGGAAACCGAATTCTCTCGTGCACAAGTGGGGAGTCATCCTAATGTCCTGTGAGAACAATAGAAGAAACCAAGAAAGGAATTCAATCCACCCAACCTCACCAGCCGCACTAACAAAAAACACAATCACAACATGTAGTAGTATATAGGAACAAGAGTATTGGGCACCCCGCACAATTTCCCTATAGTTATCTGCTCTTCCTAACGGCGAACGTCCTTACGCTGATACACTCTCCCCGCCTGCACACATCTGGGCCCCACAACCAGGTATCCCACCCACACACACCTGGGCCTCACAACCACATATCCCGCCCTCACACTCCTGGGACTCACAACCACGTTTCCTGCCCACACACACCTGGGCCTCATTCCGAAGATTCTTGGGAAAAAGTAGAACATGACCGAAGAGTCTTGGACTAGAACCACCCCAATCGAAACATACCCGAAGAGTCTTAGGTGTAAGGTCGCCTCAAGCCATCAAAGCCTCAGGGAGAAGGAGAAGTAAGGGGCTAGTAACTAAGGGAAAAACACCCTCTCCCATGAGATTGGAGTGTTCAGCACTAAGTGATCAACATGGGTGGGGTGCGATAAAACACAAAAGATACTGATATATATATGTATACCAAACACACATCCCAAACTATTACTTCTAAATAGAGAAACTGAGCACGTGCCTCGACACTGCAACTATGAAGCATGCATACAACAACAACCCCAAACTCATTTAGGTTTTCACGTTTCAGTAGAATTAGTTTATTTAGTTCCTTAAGAACTGGGAAACTATCCACAACCAACCTCATCGATCGTTCATAAAACATATTCCTGTCATCCACAAATCTAGTTAGGAAAACACAGGCAACACAACCAAGTCCTTCTTACAACCATCCAACCCATTGATTATTAATATCGTTCCATTACCATGACCCACCATTCATTAACTCTTCCACATTTATTTATTACTCACAACCCACAATCTGTTCATATTCCAACCCATCCCTGCAGCCCCATTGCCGACCACTATAACCACAACCGCACCATACATTATTATCCCTTTAATACCATTTACCACAGCCCCACTGCCCATCATCAACATAACATTCACACCAACCCACAACCAAGCCAACTGCAACCCCGCTACTCACCCAATCCACAACAACCCACAAAACACCCCCATCACATGCCACGTATCCAAGCCAACACCCACACATTCAATATTCCATTTTGTTCAACAGGGGTGATCACACAAGGGTTCCATATTTTTAATAGCCAACTTTACGTGATTAACCAATTTCCACATTCAATAAAGTTTCCATCCACAAAAACGGTCTATAAAGATAGGGAAACATTTAATTTCACATGAAAAGGCCCCCAACGACGGTGATTTTCAGTAGGCATAAGCCTATTCAATTCATTACATATCTATAGGATAAACAAAGATAAACATAACAACTTCCCATATCCCCGTTCTTTAACCAGTTATTATCTTTATTTAATGGTTCAACTGTTTCTCATGAAAACAAGAGGATACCCACCCCACATGATGCAAAAAATAGAGAGAAGATGGTAAGATCCCTACCTCAACAGGTTCTGATTGCAACACTCCCCCGAATCAAACTTAGAAGATGTTCGTCGACGTCCATCACTTCTGTCGGGTCCCAGAAAAACCTCTTCGAGTGGATGTCGGAAGGAAAAGGATGAAGGAGGGACAATAGATCCAAGCTCGGATGTTCCGCCTCGTCGTTACGATCCCGTGGCCACTGACGGATTGTAAATCGGAGCTCGGATGAAGAAGTTATGGAAGAAAGAGCCTTTGAGTATCTTGGGAGAACTCTGCTCAGAGGAAAGGGGACGAGAGGGGTGAGTTAAAAAGGAGGAGGGGACCCTTCCTTTTATAGGTGAGAAAAGAAAAATTACACGACATGTACTTTAAGGTACATGGCATGTATTCGGTTATTTTACACGGTCTCCACGCATCTTCCAACACGGCTCCGCAGCCGTTGACTGGTCAAAACACAGTTTGAGGTTAAAGTATAAGCGGGGAGGGACTACACGGCGTGTAGTTTGGACACACGACGTGTACCCATTTATTGAACATAGAAAGGACACGACTCCAACACGACACACAACCGTTGACTGGTAACACGTATGTAGGGAAGGACTACACGACGTGTAGTATTGGACACATGACGTTCACCCATTATTCGACACACCAAGGAAACGTCCATCAATACGGGGTATACCCGGAAAGGGGTTACATGGCGTGTACTCAAACTACACAGCGTGTAGTTTCAAAATTCTAGAAAGCATGGGAAAAGTCCATTTTACCCTCCAGAACACTTCTTGACCTTCTTTTTGACAAAGGAATGGGCTGGAGCGGTCGGGGCCATTACAGTTTGTTACTTGTGTGAAGAAAAAGGACACCAATCTCGTGATTTCAAGGGAAAGAAAGAGGATGTCAATGTTGAATGCTACAATTGTAGGGAATCGGGGAATTATGAAAATGAATGTCCTAAGCATAAGAGAAACATACCTCAGAAAAGTAAAATGGAGAAAGGCCAAGCTTATATGATCACTACAGTTGAGGATGAAATTCCTAATGATGAGGGGGAAGGTACTTTAATAATTTCCTCAAAATTAGACAATGCTTTATTGGATTTTGGATCATCACATTCATTCATATCATCCCAGTTTTTGATGAAAATTAGATATTTATATTTTGAATTAACAAGGTAATTGTTAGTCAAATATCCAAAGGGATGCATCATTGAAACAATGTTTGGTCATTAAGTAACCATTATGGCATATAAATATTCTATATCTACTAATCTTATTGTCATAACCATTATTTAATTTGATATAATCCTTAGTATGGATTAGATTTTGGACCATGATATGAAAAGTATCACTACAAAAAGGGGTTACAATTTTTGACGATGATAATGATTACCTTATATAATGAGCAAAAAAATCACCATATGATTATCATCTAAATCCACCCCCTTTAGCTCTACTACATTCAATTATTGGGGAGGAAGGGAGTGAAATAAATCTGGGTGTGGAAATAAATTTTCAAATAGAGGATGTAACTATTTTGTAGGAATATGTTGGAGTGTTTCTAGAGGATTTACTTAGACATTCTTTTAAACAAGAAATTGAGTTTTTCATAGACTTAATTCCTAGTTCAAGGACCATATCAGATACCCCTTATAGAATAACCAATGTGGAATTTGTGGATCTAAATAAACAAATGAGGAATTTAGTAATAGTGTATTTATTCACCATAGTGTTTCTCAATGGGGAGCCCCTATAAAGTTTGTTACGAAGAAAGATGGATATATGAGGTTGTGTATTGATTAAAGTGAGATTAATGGTACAAAAAATTATGGAAATGTATCCCCAACCTCTCATTGATCATTTATTTGATCAAATTCATTTATATAAATATTTTTCAAATATTGACCTTCGATCTGGATATCATCAGTTTTTTGTAATGAAGGAATATATTCCAAAGACATCATTTCCTAACAGGTATGGGCATTACATGTTTACAGTAATGCCTTTTGGATCGACTAATTCCTCCTATGATTTGGTGGATCTAATGAATATTGTTTTCAAGGAATTTATTGATGACTTTCTTGTGGTATTTATTGATGATATCATGGTATAATAGAAAAGCTACGAGGATAATGAAAATCACATGTTCACTATTATAATGACTCATAAATGAAATGAATTAATTGGGAAGTTTAGAATGTGTGAATTCTGGCTTCAAGAGATTTCTTTTATTGGTCATATTGTCTCTAATGATAGAATCTCTATTGGTCATTCAAAGACAAGGGCAATCCTTGAATGGCCAGCACCAATGAGTATAACTAGGGTACATTGTTTTATTGGTTTAACAGGTTATTATTAGAGTTTTGTCGTGAATTTTTCCCGATTGGATAACCCATTAACCAAGATCACGCGTAATGTGGATAAATTTGTTTGTAAAAAAGTGTGTGAAGAATATTTTGATGAATTGAATAGAAGATTAGTCAATTCAATTATCTTGACTCTACTATCAGGGAATGATAGGATTGTTATTTATAGTGATGCTTCACAGAAAGGACTTGGTTGTGTCCTTATGCATAATGATTGAGTTATTTTCTATGCATCAAGATATCTAAAAATTCATGAACAAAACAATCCTACACATGATCTTCAGTGAGCATCTATAATATTTTCTATGAAGATATGGATAAACTATCTCTATGTTGAAACATTTGAGATATATACTGATCAAAAGTGTTTGAAGAATATTTTCTCACAAAAGTAACTCATCATGAGACAAAGTACATGGCTAGAACTACTAAAGGATTATGATTACACAATACACAACCACCCGGGGAAGGAAAATAAGGTGGCAGATGCTTTAGCAGAACGGATCACGGTGTTCTGAACAAGACTAGAGTTGAAAGGGGTACGATGTTCATAGATCTTGAAAAAAATGATATTTGAATAATGAGTGTAGGAAAAATATCGACACATGGACAAATAGTTTCCAATCCATCTATAATACAATGGAAAAAAATTCTCATACAGATGCTGAGGAGTTTCAAAATAATATCATAGATTTCAGTGATAGGAGATTGATCGAAATCGTATATGAATAAAGAATTTTATAATTTGGGAAGGGGCTTTGTGTTCTTGATATACCTGTACTAAAAAGCTAATTTTGTTATGATGCCCACATATCCAATTTCTCTATACACCATGGTAACAGTAAGATGTATAGATATTTGAAGGAACATTTTTTGTGGGAAAACATGAAGAGGGTGATTTCTGGTTATGTGTCATGATGTATGGATTTTTAATAGGTGAAGGATGAAAGACAACATCCTAGAGGATCCATGCAACCTCTTCCCATACCTGAGGTGAAGTGGGATGATATTATGATGTACATTATCATGGAGATACCAAAGACTCCTAGACACAATGATGTAATATGGGTCAATGTTGATCATCTAACCAAGTCCGCACATTTTCATGTTATAATAGAATATTTACAACGTGAATGTTTTGCAAGAATATATATTATTGAAGTTGTAAGACTTCATGGTATACTCCTATCGATTGTTCCTGAACCTGATTCATGTTTTATGTCATGATTTTGTAAAAGTCTTTAGGAATCCCGAGACACTGAAATTTGTTTATGCACTGCCTACCAACCTCAAACAAATGGACAATCAGACAGACTATTAAAACCATTGAAGACATGTTGAGATCTTTCTCACATGACTTTCAAGTTATATGGGATCAGAATTTACTTCTATTAGAATTTTCTTATAACAATATATTCCACTCAAGTATTAAGATTGCACTATATGAAGTGTTATAGGGAATGATATGTCACACACCAACTTTTTGGGATGATGTTGGTGAAAGAAAACTCATAGGCACAGAATTTGTTGAGGAAACAGTAGAAAAGGTGAACATTATCCAAACCCACATCAAAGAATCTCAATGTTCAAAAAAAAGTTATTCCGATAACCAAAGGAAGGATTTATAATTTCAAGTAGGTGATCATTTTTTATGGGAGGTATCTCCAAGAAAGGGTGTTATAAGATTCGGTTATAATGGAAAATTATGTCCCCGGTATATCATACCTATCAAAATTATAAAACAAATTGGAGTTTTAGCATACCATTTGAAAATGTTACCTAGTATCTACAATGTTCATGATGTGCTCCACGTATGACTATTGAGATAATACAGACCTGAATCAATGCATGTAGTCGCCTATGAAGAAATAGAACTGAAACCTGATATCTATTATTGTGAAGAGCATATCAGGATTCTTTATACCAGAGAACAAGTGTTGATAAATCGGTTGACACGTCTGGTTAAAGTACTTTGGAGAAAACATAAAATGGACGAGGAAATGTGGGAACCAAAGGATCATATGATGTAGAACCTTGAAAATAATTTTATGAAGAAATATTATAGAAATTTTGAGGATGAAATTATTTGAAGAAGGGAAGAATGTAACAATACCATCTTCCATGACACGCTTCTCTTTGAATAATGTAATAAATTGCACTGTACACAACTTCGGCTTCCAGCACACCACGACCAATCAAATTAGCCATTTACAAAATCGTTATGAATAGTAATACACACTAATTGAAATTTTGTAAATTTTATCTTTCAAAATATAATTCAATTTTGT
Organism: Viscum album; assembly: GCA_963277665.1. Taxonomy (NCBI): domain Eukaryota; kingdom Viridiplantae; phylum Streptophyta; class Magnoliopsida; order Santalales; family Viscaceae; genus Viscum; species Viscum album. Next base: position 2,089,196,083 of record OY728132.1, read on the forward strand.
ATTGAAAATATCAAAACTATCTTAGGTTGAATTTTAGGTATTTTTCTGAAAACTATCAATTTTTGATGAATAGTGAATAACACTGTGTGATTGTTTAAAATCAACTTTTTATTTAAATACATATTTTTAATTAAAATTTATTTTAAATTCAAAATATATAAACAATACATATATTAGTCTCGTGTAATTAATTGAATTCATTTAATAATAAGAATAAATATATATAATTTCATAAAACTTTTTACCATCTTTTACCCACCTTCTATGAACATTTTGAAATTTTCATACAATGTACTTTTTTCTCTCTTGTGAATTGAATTTCCAAAATCTAAGAAAAACATATGAAATCATAATGTAAAATGTGGTTCAATATGTGGAATATAATTTTTAGTGAAAAGTTACTTTTGAATTTTAGTTACCATATTTAAAAGTAAATAGGGTAATTAATGTTAAAAATGATATTATAATTACCCTAACAGATGTCTTAATTCTATTAGAAATGTGTATTTTGACTATAATCATCCTTAGGAAAAACATATGATACATTTTATCCACATGGATTAGATTAGGACATTTATTATTTTTTATTTAAAGAAGAGTTAAAAGTGTTAAATTCAATTTTTAATAGCTAAAATATTTTTAATATAAGGTTAAATATAAGATATGTTCGACTAGAAATATTCATTAGAAAGATAAAATGATATCCTACATCATGATATTTTATTTATATTTTTTAGACTGTAAATAATTAAATTTATTTATGTCACAATGAGGATTTAATGATTAGCTTAATAATGAATGATTAAAATAATTTATATTATAAATATTAAAATAAATGTACATTGAATATTTTGATGGAATAACGAATTTTTTTTGTAAAATACAAAATCTTATTATTGATTAAATGTATTTTTTCAACGTAATAAAGTTTTTATGATAATCACAATAACCAAATACAAAATAGTGAGAAAATTGACATAAATTAGTTCTTAAAAAAAATACTATTTTATTAATTGATATAATACTCCAAAAAATCTAATATTCTTCCAAAGGACATAGATAAGAATAAATTTGTCATTAATGAACAAAATTAGGTTCTCCTATCATTTTATTTTATGTCTTTTACTATTTAGTATAAAATTACAAGGAGACATTTTAAATGCTGAAATATTTAACCAAGTGTTAAATCTAAATGATAAGATTAATATGGTGATCTAAACTTGTTTAAAACCTATTGGTGGAGGTTATTTCATCCTATCCCCTCATTATCCTAGAAAATAATTAATTTCGAGCTATTTGAAATGGAAAATGATTTTATAATAAATTAATAAATTAATATTTTCCTAAAGTTCCATTCACCTCTCTTATAAAAGGGGACCTCCCCTTATCTCAAATTCACATCTCCAAAGACATTTAGTGTAGGATCGAAATAACAATGTAGATGATCAATATACAAGAGGGGGGTGTGAATTGTACACTTTAAAAAACCCTTGGAACCTTTAAAGTTAGTTATGGATAACTATGTTTTCCTTAGTTGAGGAAAATCTAGGTTTAACAAAGTTAAACTGGGAAAATTCACAACACCTATAATCACCAACTAGAGTATTGGAACCGAGGTTTACAATATAAGATTCTACTTTAAAGCGTATATAATCTTAAACAAATCAGATTACAAGTGTAAGGAAAAACAAGAAGGTTAAACTTTCCTTATAATATAATATGCAGCCGAAAAACAAGTAGTAAAACTACAAGTAACAAGATATGAATCTTTTAACCCAAAGAGAAGGGTATCCAACAACCTTGGATAAAGGTCTCTTGATTTATACTATCAAGAAAGTCTGTCTTACCCACACCAGGGTAATCCCTCGATACGAAGATCGGAATCTCTGTCTTGCTATCTCCGCAAGCCCTCAACTTCAAGGTAGTTGGAACCTCTGCCTTCCTCAGCAAGGAAGCCCTCGAACTTTAAGGTAGTCGGCACCTCTGTCTTCCTATCCCTGGAAGACTTCGAATGTAATCACTAACATTCAGAGTCTCAAAAATAAATCTTAACGAGCGGTTCAGTACGCACAAGGCAAGAAAAGCTTCTCTCTCTAGAAATCATCTTAACAACGTGTGTTCTCCAGATCGATCGACATAATCATTTCTATATCGAGCTCTTTCAAATGAGCTCTTATTTATAGGATAAATTTCCAACGGTCGGCTCCCTATTCCAACGGTCATATTTTCCAAGAAATTTGGAGGGACCTGTACATGTGTAACTCAACCAATGGTTAATTAGAAACAGAATAGACGACATCGTTTTATAACATACTATGTATAACTGAATGTACGACATCGTTTTGAAATGAAGCATATGTAAGTAAAAGATAATCAATATTTCAGAGTGTAAGAAAGCTAAAAGTTCAGAGTCTAACCAAAATGAAGTTCGAAGTCTATGTTAAGAAATATTCAAAATCTGTTTTATAGGAATTTGGAGTGTGGTTTCACCAGAGATCGGATTCTGAACATGAAGATCTCAGAGTTTAACCACTTAAGAGTTCGGAGTCTAACTGCTTAAGAGTTCGGAGTCGAACTACTTGAGAGTTCGGAGTCGAACTGCTTCAGAGTTTGGAGTCTAACTACTTGAGATTTCGGAGTCGAACTACTTTAGAGTTCAGAGTCGAACTTCTTCAGTGTTTGGAGTTGAACTTCTTGAGAGTTCGGAGTCGAACTTCATGAGAGTTCGGAGTCGAACTTCTTCTTTGTTCGGATTCGAAATACTAAAGAGTTCGGAGTCAAACTGCTTCAGAATTTGGAGTGAACTACTTAAGAGTTTGGAGTCAAACTACTTAAGAGTTCGGAGTCCAGAATTTGGATTAAAACTCCATTACAGATCACATCCAGAATTCAGATCCTAAAAACAGAATGCTCCAAATCATTTCATTATATGGCTCCAGAAATTATGTTATGAATCCGGTTTTTGAATTTAAGAATAATATTGTTATGTATGAGAAAATATAGGTTAAAGTAAATTTTCATAAAGAAGTAAATTTTCCTTATGGGGATAAAAATAATATTTGTTTATGTATATGGTGTTTGTGATTTTCAAAATAAGAAAGAATGGAAAAATCATAAGGAAAACCTTATTGACTCAACAATCTCCCCCTTTTTGGAAAGAACAAACATCCTTTCGAAAAAGCATATAAGGATTTTGAAAAATTTCATTAGACTTTGAATATTAAAAGTTATCTCCCTTTGTTCATAGATAGAAGTGAATACAACTAACTCCCCCTTAGGCATTGAAACTCTAAGGATTATATTCTGAGTTTCCGTAGTAGAGTATTCATTATTTTAAGAATGAAAATCTTCGTAGTGGGAAACTACCCCTTTCTTTAAGGATATTTCTCTTAGAAATTTTTCCTTTCTCCTCAGGATTTTTTCATTTTCCATCCCCCCTTTGTGATTTTCAAAAAGAATTGATGGGAATGGAAAACAAAGTATGGTACCAGAAACATTAGTATATAACACGATACAACCAACCAGATAACCATTTCATTTGGGTTGAGAAAAAAATTTACAAGGAAAGACAACTACAAAAAAATATCGGAGTGGTTCATTTGTCTTCCTTTTCCTTCAGAATGAGCTACTTCAACAAGGATTTCAGTTTCTTCAAGTCTCTTTGATCTTCCTCTCGTTGCCTCTCCAAGGCTTTTACCTTTTCTTCTTGAGCTTTTAAAGCCTCTACCTGAGCCTCCAAGGCTTCTTTCTGCAACTTCAACAACTCATCTTGCTTTTCCATCTTCTTTTGAATCTCAATTCGGAAATCTATTTCAGTTTTCCAATTTTGAGATACTGAGTTATGCTTTCCATTCAGATCCCTGACCTGTTGATTCCAAAGATTTTTCTCCTGGGTCAACTTCTCACAAAACTCATTAACCCTTTTATCCTCCATTTCAAAATCATTTTGAACTTCAGCTTGAAAATCTCAAAGTGAACTAAATATTCCTAAACTCTCTTAGAACACTTGGTTACCTTACTGCAGGCCTTCCTATGCACATCATAATCAATCAGAAAACTTTTCTGTTCAGCTTCCAACTTCACAAACTTATCCATGATCATGGATAAAGAATCGTATTTCTGATTCATAGATTGTTGTAGCAACTGGCATCTGGAATCTATTATTGGAATAATCGGAATGGTGTCCACCAACTTCCTTAGAGATTGAACCACAAAATCATACCCGTGAGATGATGATTCTGAATCAGAATCTTTGCTTAGAAATTGATCCTCTTCAGCTTGCACAAACTTTCTTCTAGAGGTACCACCAACCTATTTTCTCCTGACGAGATCTTTTACAAGTGTCTCTATGAGAGCTTGCTTCCCCTTATCAGATTTCGGAATGTGTTCCACATTAGGATATACTTCCTCGGATTCAGAAACGTGAACAACCTGATCTTCATCTGGTTTCTGTTTTTCTTGACCTTCCTCAATAAAATTCCTCTCATAGGATTCTTCTTCATCATACATCACATTTTCTTCTACTTCTTGATGTTTCTTGCTAGCTTCCTCATCTCCCTTACCTAAGGTAACTATCTTTGCTGATTCATCCTTATCTTTGTAGTACTGTACTTTCTTGATCAAAGTATCCATATCATCACTCTCCTCCTCTTATTCTTCTTCTTCAACTTCTTCCTCTACTGCTTCCGCAACTTATTTGTCAGCTTCAACATCAATTCCTTTACCCTTTTCCTTTTCCAGAGTGACATAGTTTTTGGCTGGAGTTTCTTGTAATGAAGGTTCAACACCTAAAGTTTCCGGAACTGGAGGCATTTCGGAAGCCAACTCTGTATCTTTCAGCAAAGATCGCACCAGTTCAGCTTCAGTCATCTTCATTCTCAATTTCTTTTCCTTCGCTTGTCTCTCTAGCTTTTTAGCAGCTTTTTCTTTTAATGCTTTAGACTCAGCAGGGTCCAGTCCGAATTGAGGATCCCCTTTCTTCCTCATTTCATTATCTTTCCTCCACTTTCCTGTTACTTCATCTATATATTTTTTCTGCTTCTTAGGCCTGGGGGGAGCAGATTGAGTTTCCTTAGCCTGAGTAATTTCTTTATCAGCAACCACTTCCTTGGCCATTCTATTCTTCCTTTGATTTTTTGAAGGTTATGGATATTGTGTTTCTTTTTCAGCTGCTTCATACTCCTCCATAGATAAGGGATAAAATTCTCTGGACTCACTGGAAAATCCCATCTTTTTCCTCTTAAGAGTATCATCACTGACTAGCATGATCTTGCAATTCAGGATCTTTGATTTGTAGGCTACCTTGAAAGATTCTAAGCATCGAATTATCATCTTAGATAACAAGGCATGAATCATAATAATCTGAGCTCTCAGATTTCCTTCTTTGATATTCTTGATCGTAACCAAGACATGCCTCATCAGATTTATCTTTCTTAGATTTACCAAGAAATCTAAGACATTGATATCACTTTTCTTCAGATTGTCTTTATCTCCTCTTTGCGGAACTAGAAAACCTTTTACCCATAGTTGAAGAATTATATTGTTCGGACTGAGCCGAGCAATCTTAATTTTTGAATCATCCTTAAGCCCAAGACACTTCAGTGCCTTCTCCTTATTTAAACTCTATTGCACATCCGGAAGTTTGTGAGAGAAGAATTCATCTTCTCCTTCATATGATAAACCAACCAGACTCGCTTCCTTAGTGTAAGAATGTTTATAAGTCTTCCCATAAGACTTGAAAGAAAACCTCTCTCTGCCATCTTCAATCAGGACGGAAACAGACTCATAAAACTCTATTAATAAATCAGTATAAACCGGATCCTGTTTATCTGACTTTGCTATGCAGACATCTTCCCATCCATTCAGTCTAATATTCTTTGAAATAAGAGAATCAAGCTTATAAAAATTTGGGTGAACTAACCTTTCCCTGAAAACTAACCACTTTGAGATAGGTTTTACAGTTGACATATCTTGAGATGTTGCTTCAACAGACATTCAGAGTGAAGTAAACTGTACGATTCAGATCAGCTTCACAAGGTTCGGAACCATCCTTAAGAGGAGCAGCAGAGCTTCAAGATGCAAAAGCATGAAAAAAGATGTGGGACGAGTCTTGGGGTCCCCTTTATATAGGCAAATAATTAAACCGATGGTCTTCCAAAAACCATCTAACGGTTGAAAACACTTTGATCAGATATGACGGTTGAGAATTATTTGGCAAGGAAAAATTTGACACCGATCTTTTGAGGTTCTTAAAGAAAACATTCGGATATGAGGAAAAACTAGAATCCGAACCTTTAAAAACAAGGAAAATACCAGTTAGCAAAATTTGATTATAAAACTATAAGAAAGAAAATCATAACTTACATATTAACAAGAAATATTATTCATAATTGGTAATATTCTTCCTAAAAACATCATTATGAAAACAGCAGTACGAAAACCTCATTACGAAAACCCCAATCCGAAAATCTCCATTCTGAAGCTTATCAGTGCGAAGACTTCCATTTCGGAAGTTCTCATTCTGAGAATTTCAGTCTTGAAAATTTTAGTTATGATAATTACCATTCCGAAAATTTTGGTTTCAGAAATTTCCATTTTGGAAGTTCAGTTCCGAAAGGTTTTAAAAAAAAAATAATTATGCTAACAATCAAATGTACTCCCCCTATAAAGAGGAGTTTATTACTGTTAGGAGAATTGTTCAACAAGAAGTTAATGAAAAATGATTACCTCACAGTTACCATTCCTAACTTTTTTTTAATGTATTCAAATCTATCAAAGGGTATTGATTTTGTGAAAATATCAGCAAGCTGATCTTGTATTCCAATAAACTGAAGAATGATATCTCCTTTAAGTGTGTGATTCCTAAGAAAGTGATGCCTAATATCTATGTGCATTGAACGAGAGTGATGTACATGATTCTTACTTATGGAAATGGCACTTGTGTTATCACACAATATTTGAGTCTTAGAGAAACTCAAGCCATAGTCTGTGAGTGTGTGTTGCATCCACAACACTTGAGCACAACACCTTCCAGCTGCTACATATTCGGCTTCAACAGTGGAAAGTGCTACATAATGTTTCTTTTTGCAGGACCAAGAAACTAATTAATCTCTTAATAAATGAAAAGTTTCGGATGTACTTTTTCTATCCATTCTACATCCACCAAAGTCAGCATTAGAAAAGCTTTAAAAAAATCATTTCCAGAAGTATAAAATAATCCTAGATCAATGGTTCCCATTAGGTAGCGAAAAATTCTTTTTACTGCCTTTAAGTGAGATTCCTTAAGATTTGATTGATATCTTGCACATAAGAACACTGAAAACATTTATTCTGGTCGACTAGCTATTAAGTAAAGTAGAGTTCCTATCATACCTCTAAAAGATGGTTGATCTACTGGTTTCCCAGCTTCATCAATATCTAAAGAGTTTGAGGTACCAATGGGAGTACTTATACTCTTAGTGTTGTCATAACCATACTTTTTGAGAAGATCATTAATATACTTATGTTGAGATATATAGGTTCCGTCTGGTTTTTGAGAAATTTGAAAACCCAGGAAAAAAGTTTACTCACCCATCATACTCATTTCAAACTCAGAATTCATTAGACTTGCAAAAGAATCAGTTAAAGATTGCTGATTTGAACCAAATATGATGTCATCAACATAAATTTGAACAATCAAACCATTTTTATTATCTTTCTTTATAAAAAGGGTTGGATCTGCACTTCCCTTAACATAGTTATTTTGAAGCAAAAATCTTGTTAGTCTATCATACCATGCTTGCGGGGCTTGTTTAAGACCATACAAAGCTTTGGTAAGTCTAAAAACATGATCAGGATGTTTTGTATCTTCAAAACCAGGAGGTTGTTCAACAAAAACTTCCTCTTGAACATAACCGTTAAGAAAAGAACATTTCAAATCCATACAAAGCTTTGGTAAGTCTATTCCCTCTTGCTGATTATAGCCTTTAGCAACGAGTCTAGCTTTATTTCTTACTATGACTCCATTTTCATCACATTTGATTCTGAAAACCCATTTTACTCCAATATCAGAATTTTCCTTAGGTCATTCAATCAAGGTCCAGACTTTATTCCTCTCAAATTCATTTAGTTCATCTTGCATGGCTTTGATCCAATCATCATCACCTAAAGCTTCATAAGTGATTTTTGGTTCTAATTGGGAAAGAAATGCTAGATGTTCTACTTCATTTCTTAAGGAATTTGTAGTCCTTATAGGTTGATCTACATCACCAATGATACTATCACTAGGATGATTCTTAAGAAACACCTGATTTGGGTTTTTTAAAACCTGTTCATCAACATAGGGTAGAAAGTCTTCTGGGTTAAATATTTCAGAAGTATCTTCTTGAACATTTTCCTTATCAGAAGGATCTTCTATCAGGGGTTGATAATCAGTTTTTGAAAACACATCCGAAGATGTAGGTTGGGATATTTTAAAAACAAAAGGATCAGACTCATCAAATTTTACATGCACTATTTCTTCAACAGTACAAGTGTTTTTATTAAAAACTCTATAAGCCTTAGAAGTTGGGGAATAACCGATGAAAATTCCTTCATCAGATTTTGGTGCGAATTTATGTAAGTTATCTTTAGTATTCAGAATGAGTACTTTACAACCAAAAACCTTGAAGTAGGATAGTCTTGGATTTCTACCATTACCTAACTCATAAGAAGTTTTATTAAGAAAAGGTGTAATCAAAACTCAAATTATAGTATAATAAGCAGTACTTACAGCTTCATCCCAGAAATTTCTAGCTATAGAATATTCACTCAACATGGTTCTAGTTACCTCTTGAATAATTCTATTTCTTCTCTAAACTACACCATTTTTTTTGAGGAGTTCTAGGTGCTGAAAAATTGTGAGCAATACCATTCCTACTACAAAAAGTTTCAAAATCAGAATTTTGAAATTCTCCTCCATGATCACTATGAATAGTTTTCAATGGAAGATTTTTCTCATTTTTAACTTGTGCTATAAAACTTTTGATATAAGAAAAAGGTTCAATCTTTTTTTCTAGAAAATAGACCCAAGTAAATCTAGTGTAATCATCAACTAAAACAAACACATAGTATTTGCCTCCAATACTTCTAGTTTGTGTTGGACCGAAAAGATCCATGTGCACTAACTGTAATGCATCAGTCATTGAGACTAAACCAATTTATTTAAAACTAGATTTATGTTGCTTTCCATATTGACAAAGATCACAAACTTTAGAAGAATCAAATCTAAGCTCTGGTAGATCCTTAACTAGTTTCTTCTTAGAGAGTTTACAAAAGTTTCTAAGGTTACAATGTCCTAGTCTTCTATTCCATAGCCAGTAATGATCTTCCATTTCACTTAGGCAAGGTAAATCATGGCTCCTTAGGTCTTCTAAGTTCAAAGTATAAAAATTCTCTTGCCTATTGGCTGAGAGAATAAATTCTTCCTTGGAATTGTGTACTAAGCACTTATCATTCCTAAAATTCACAAGGTACCCTTCATCACATAACTAGATTATGTAATGAGGTTTTGATTAAGACCCTTAACAAATAAAACATTTGAAATCATTGTTTTACCTAGAAGAACAATATTACCAATACAAACAATTTCTCCTTGTGCATTATCTCCGAAAGTTACCTTTCCTCCATTCGTTTTGATAACCTTTTCAAAATAGCTTTTGTTACCAGTCATGTGCCGGGAACATCCACTATCCATGTACCATTTATTATTGTTGGTACTTCATCTATCTTCCTGAAAACAAGAAATGAATTAGACTTTCGAAATCCAAACTTGCTTGGATTCGGAATTTCCAGACATCAAAATTTTTGGAACCCACATTTTCTTATAAAAATAGAATTTATGAAAACCTAGAGATTGGGTTTTATTTAAAGAGAAATTCTTTGCCAAGTGACCACCACATTGACACTTGGTACAAAATGGGGTACTTTGTGGAACAAAGTAGTTATTACTAAAAATTTGTTTTGCATGGTTATAACTAAATCCGAATTTGTTTCTTAAAGGTCGTATTTGAGAATACAGTTTGACAAAATTTTCCTTACCATGGGTAAAGTTTGATAAAAACTTCTTTAAGGAAAAGATTTCAGACTTGAGTTTGATAACCAAGTTTTTATCTTCAAAATCACTAGATTTAGAACTAGAGATAGGCTCGAAAACACTTTTCTTAGAAATTACTTTTTCTAACTCCTTAGAAAGTTTGTTCCTCTTAGAACTTTCTTCCTTAAGATTTTTTGAAATACTTATAAAATTAGCATTTTTCTTATGTAGATCATTAGAAAGATCTGATATCGTTTTTGTAAGAATAGAAATCCTAGAGTTTTCCTTATCAAGTTTCTTATTGAGTTTAGAGTTCTCAATCTCATGAAGTTCATCAAACCTAGAAACTTCTTCATAGGTAGGTGAAGTATTTTCTTCATCAGAAGAGGATTCATCATCTAAAGAATTATAATATTTACTATCATTAGGATTTAAAGATACATTGGTCAATGATTCATCATTTCATACCTTAGCCATAAAGCAATGATTGTCAATCGGTAATCTGGCTATAAGACCAAGATTCTTCTTTTCTGAAGATTCATAATCAGTAGATTCATGTGAAGAGTCACCACCACTGGCACTCCAGGTGTCATTTGCTTTTAGAACTTTCTTAGCTTTGGTTTTGTAATACTTCTTCCTGCTCCTTTCAGAATGCCATTCATTCCTTTCATTCTTTTTGAGTAGAGGGCAATTTAGTCTAATATGTCCAGCTCTCTTGCATTCGTAACAAGTAACTTTTCCATCTTTCCATTATTTCCTTTCCATTTTCTTATACTTGGATTGGAAGTTTCTCTGGCCGACTATCTTGTTCATCCTTCGAGCAAGATTTTCTAACTCATTTTCTGAGATTTCACATTCATTAAAATCTGACTTAACAACCACCTTCTTAGACTTGGATCTGGTTACTCTCTCATGAGTCTTAGCTTTCATATGATTTGACGTAGTTGTAAAAGCAACAGTACTATTCACATTCTTCTTTTTGATGTTGTCAGTATCTCTCTTCATTTTGGTTTCATGTTGGAGAAGAGTTTTGAATAGCTCATCAAGAGATATATGAGTGACCTTCCTATTCTCATCTATGGCTGTTCTCTTTGATTCCCACTCATTGGGAATAATATCAATTATCTTATCTACAAGGGATTCATCATCTAACCCTTTTTCTCCCGTAGACTGTAAGATATTGACTATAGTCATAAACCTCTGTTGAACATTGCAGATTGGTTCACCATACGGAAAATTGAATCCATGGTACTCAGCTCTAAAAATATCTCTCCTAGTTTCAATTACTTTAGATGTTGCAAAGTGTGTAACTTCTAACTTCGTCCAGATAAAATTAGCTGCTTCAGAAGAAGAAATTTGGCTATAAATATTTCTAGTCACTAAACAAAGTAAAGTATTGCGTACCTTATAATTGAGTTGATTCTCTTGCTTTTCCTGGTTAGTGAACATTCTAACTTCATTATCAGGGATTTTATAATCACCAGTAAGCATAACAAAATTGTTGACTCCATTGTTGATGACAAAAGTCTTCATTCGATATATCCAGTATTCATAGTCATTACGATCAAAGATCGGTGGTCTTGTAGGATTTAGATTATCTATAGAGCCAACATTGATTCCTGGCATACTAAAACAACTTGAGCAACCAAACTAGTTAGTAGAAAATGTTCGTAACCACAATGTTCATAATGACAATGTTTCAAATGACAATGTTCGTAATGACAAAGTTCGGAATGACAACGTTCGGAATGACAATGTTTGGAAAAACATATACGTGAGTATGAGTATTTCAGACACCTGCTCTGATACCAATTGTAGGATCTAAATAACAATGTAGATGCTCAATATACAAGAGGGGGGGGGGGTGAATTGTACACTTAAAAAAACCCTTGGAACCTTTAATGTTAGTTATGGATAACTATGTTTTCCTCAGTGAAGGAAAATATAGGTTTAACAATGTTAAACTAGGAAAATTCACAACACCTCTAATCACCAACTAGAGTATTGGAACTGAGGTTTACAATAAAAGATTCTTCCTTAAAGCCTATATAATCTTAAAAAAATCAGAGTAGAAGTGTAAGGAAATACAAGAAGCTTATAATTTCTTTACAATACAATATGCAGTGGAAAAACAAGTAGTAAAACTACAAGTAACAAGATATTAATATTTTAACCCAAAGAGAAGGGTATCTAACAACCTTGGATAAAGGTCCCTTGATTTATACTTTCAAGAATGTCTGTCTTACCCACACCAGGGTAAGCCCTCGATACGAAGATCGGAATCTCTATTTTGTTATCCCCACAAGCCCTCAACTTCAAGGTAGTTGGAACCTCTATCTTCCTCAGAAAGGATGCCCTCGAACTTCAAGGTAGTCAGCACCTATGCCTTCCTATCCCCGGAAGTCTTCGAATGTAATCACTGACATCCGGAGTCGCACCAAGCAATCTGAACGAGCAGTTCAGTACGCACAAGGCATGAAAAGCTTCTATCTCTAGAAATCACCTTAACAGCATGTTTTCACTAGATCGATCAACTTATTCATTTCAATATCGATCTCCTCCAAATGAACTCCTATTTATTAGCAAAATTTCCAACGGTCGGCTCCCTCTTCCAACAGTCATATTTTCCATGAAATTCGGGGGGACCTGTACATGTGTAACTCAACCAACGGTTAATAGAAATAGAATACATGACATCATTTTATAACAATCTATGTATAACTGAATGTACGACATCTTTTTGAAATGAAGCATATGTAATTAAAATCTAATCAATATTTCAGAGTGTAAGCAAGCTAAAAGTTCAGAGTCTAACCAAAATGATGTTCGGAGTCTATGTTAAGAAATATTTGAAATCAGTTTTATAGGAATTCGGAGTCTGGTTTCACCAGAGATCAGATTCTAAACTTGAGGAACTCGGAGTTGAACCACTTAAGAGTTCGGAGTCGAACTTCTTAAGAGTTAGGAGTCGAACTACTTGAGAGTTCGGAGTCGAACTACTTCATAGTTCAGAGTCGAACTGCTTCAGAGTTCGGAGTCGAACTCCTTGAGAGTTCGTAGTCGAACTACTTGTGATTTTGGAGCCGAACTTCTTCAGAGTTCGGAGTCTAACATCTTGAGAGTTTGAAGTGGAACTTCTTGGGAGTTCGGAGTCGAACTTCTTGAGAGTTCGGAGTCGAACTACTTAAGAGTTCAAAGTCGAACTTCTTCAATGTTCGGAGTTGAACTACAGAAGATTTTGGAGTCGAACTGCTTCAGAGTTCGGAGTCGAACTACTTGAGAGTTCGGAGTCGAACTACTTAGGAGTTCGGAGTCCAGAATTCGGATTAAAACTCTATTACAGATCACATCCAGAATTCGGATCCTAAAAACAAAATGCTCCAAATGTTTTCATTATATGGCTCCGGAAATTTTGTTATGAATCCGGTTTTTGAATTTAAGAATAATATTGTTATGTATGAGAAAATATATGTTAAGGTAAATTTCTTTAAAGAATTAAATTTTCCTTATGGGGATAAAAATAATATTTTCTTCAGTATAAGGTGTTTGTGATTTTCAAAACAAGAAGGAATTGAAAAATCATAAGGAAAACCTTATTGACTCAACATTTATCTCTACCAAACCCTACTCAAATATCTTCCCAACTACTCTCACTTAATCTTAGAGGCCTCAATTAAGTCATAAATCCTTCCTATGGATCCCTTCTGATCAAATAAAAAGAAAATACTCGGAGAAGAGGTAACAATATCCTCCCCTCTTCCAATGTTCTTTTATTCTTCCACTTCCCCTTTCAATATTGTTTCCATAAAAAAATTATAACTCTTGTACCATCTACATAATTTGATGTTATAATAAATATGGTATTATTATATTCATTATTCTATCCATCCTATGAATGACAAAGTCACCATACGTGTGTATGTATGGATTATTTCCTCCACGTAATGGTGTAGTTTGTTATTCAACACTTCATTATTTGGATGAGTATAATAATGAGTATAAATTTTGTAAATAATAAATATAACATGTTAAGTATACTATCTATATAATAGACCATCCAATTTCATACAATTTCACCTTTAATAGAATGATATTGTCACACATGTGTACATACGGCTTACCATCTCTGTGACGCGATAAGATTTTATTCCCCTTCGTAACCATTCAAGAATAATTTTCATTTCATGATTAAAAAAAATGTTTAAGATCTTAATATCAGCCAGTATATGAATCAAATATATCCTATCAATAAAAAACCTGATTTACATAGAAAATCATATAAAGGAATATGAATAAGTTAACACCCGAAAGAAAGATGTTACAAAAATATTATTAAAAGGGAAAAATTAGAGGATCATATATGATAAAAAATTTATGTATGTTGTACTTGTATAAATTAATAACAAGTATTTAACCATTATATATTAGTTTAATGTACCATTAACTAAGAAAAAGTACAAAGTAATGGTTAATCTTCCAATCTCTTCATTATTCGAGGTTGTTTGTACGTAAGTATCCACTGGCCCTTCTCTATCATCCACATCCATGTTTCATTTAAAAAATTCAAAAATATTTTTTATTTACGAGACTATGGGTTAAATTCATTTATGACCCTGTTTTAATTTTTTTAAAATTATTTGAATGGAATCTTTCTATCGTTTTCCAAATAAGTTATTTTATGAACATTTTGAAAAATTAAAGAAAGAATGTTTTTTTAGAAAGATATATTTCTCTTAAATAGTTTTTGAATTGATTTCATCTATGTCACCATCCTGGGTTGGGTTTTATGCTTCATTGAAGTTTATTTATTATGATAAAATCATTCATATTGTATTAAAGGGTTTCAGATATGTTTGACTATGAATGTTCTATTTTTATACCATTCATGGTTTATGGTTAAAGTATTAACATTTCATATGCTAGTTTTAAAAATAATTTTTATGTGATATTTCAAACGTTTCATATAAGGAATGAATTAGATGTAGTAAGTGATGGGTGGGACCCGCAATAGCCCAATGATGCATTAGTAGGTCTAATGAGACAAATTAGTGTTTTGGAACAAGGCCTTGACACATTTTTTATTTGTATTCTTGGAATGAGTCCTTGAATATGTGGTTATGATATCTGGCATTATGCATTCTATCATCACGAAATTAGCTATTAGTATTACATGTGAATATTGGATTAGTAGAATATCCATGTGAATATGTAAATTGGATTATTTGATTTATAATTTCTATATTTTTTTATTTTTATGTTTAAAACACTTGTTTTTAGTCTTATACATTAACTAAAATGTTTATGTTTATATATGATAGTTTCTACAATGTTTTTATCATTACCTAGAATCTGGGCTTGTAACACCCCAGGTAAATAATGAATATTACATTTTCATATTTATCCTTATTTTTGAATAAAATATTAATATTACATTAGAGGGGACGCTATGCTCGATGACGTACCCAACAAGTAACAACGAGTTTCTTGGGAATCTTACGTTGCACTCTAATAATAAAATAATATTATTTTAAATGATAGTTAACATGTAGCTGTTGTATTGGAGGGAATGGATAGAAATAAATAAAATATGATTATATATGTTTTAAATGTTTTTACATTTATCCAATAAAAGATAAAGGCATAAAATACGGAAAGAATTCAATTTTAGGCGTATATGCCCTAGTTTTCACTAAAGGTTCACTTATCACCTTTTGATGGAGAACCGTCATTAAATATAGTTTTGTTCACTCTTATACATCCTTTTGGACCAAATAAAACTCTTATAAAGAATTGGGACATCAAAATTTACTTTGTGTAAATTTTTGGTATCTTTCCGATAAAGTTCATTTTTTAATGAATAGTGTAAAATGTTGTATTTTAAGTCAAAACCCCTTTTTAATATAATTTATTTAAATGATTAGATTATCTTTTGATTTGGTTTTAAAGTGAAATTATAAAATATTTTTACCATTAATTCCAATAGTGGTCGTTGGAATTAATTTCACTTTGAAATCGGACTTAAACTAGTGTCAATCTTTTGATACTTATTGTTTCATAAAAACACGCTATTTGCTCTGACATCGAAAATTAATTATTAAATTAATTAATGCAACTTATATGTTTTGAATTTTGTAAAATGGACTTCATTTTTGAATTAAGAATATCAAATATAGCTTAGGGTTATGTTTTGGTATTTTTCTGAAAAACTTCAATTTTTGATGAATAGTGAAACCACTAAGTGGTACTTATAAAAACTGATTTTCCGTTTAAATGAAATTTTTCCATCATTGTGTTTTGAATTTCAAAAATCCGACATACATGGTTGTAATTAAGAAGTAATATGTGGTTCAATGGGATAAAAATAATTTTTTGGTGAATAGTAAATTATTAAGTTTTTAATCACGATTAGAGGTAATTAGTGTAGTTTAAGGTAAAAATAATGTTTCAATAATATTAAATGAACTTGACACATGTCCTAACATCATTTAATGTTTCATGGCCGACCCAGACAACCCATGGGTCAACTTGGGGACCCCATGAAGCCACTTTGGATGGGAAATGACATTAATATCTTTTTATTTAAAGTTAAAGTAAAAATGAGACAAACATAAAATGTTTTACTAAAACAAATTTTAAATGGTTTTATACAAATCATATTTTTGACTATAAATATTAATTGGAAAGATAAAAAGATTTCCTACATCATAGTAGTTTTTTTATAATTTTTTGACATTAAATAAATTTAATTATTTATGACATCATAATGATGCAGTGATGACCTCATTATTTAATGATTTAAATAAAATGGAAAGATAATGTAAAATATAAGACCTACACATGTCCAAAACATATTGGATGAGTGGATTTAGAACCCTTATCACCTTATCCTCTAAACACATCAATGTGGGACATCTTAAATCTGAATACCATTTTAAAATAAAGTGACTTTTCTTTACCTTCCAAGAGTGCCCCTCCTCTCCTCTTATAAAAGGCCCCCACCTCTACCTCTTTACCCACACTCCCAAAGCCTTTGGCTCGGCCAACCTCTTCCAATTTTGTCTCTCCAATACCCTCTATTACTCCTTGAGGCCTCATGTTGGGAAAAAGTCTTCCCAAGGATGCCTTTGAGCTCAAACCAAAGCGAGTTACCCGATTTTAAGGTAATGCCTTCACTTGAGTCCTTTTGTTTTATTTTTCTTCTCCAACCCCCTAAACTCTTTTTATTCATTTATTTTGTAAAAAATCCAGTATCATAAATATTCTAGGATGTTGTTATAAGAAGGATTCGAGCTAAACTTTCACACACCTAAATCTAATGGTTAATGAACATATTGTTTCCATGGATGGCGAATTTCGGCTTCCCGAAAGGATGCTTGTTCAACATTCTTTTAACACCTTCAAAGGTGGAAATTAAGATGACACTATATTTATATATGATATATAATATGTTTAAGTTTTCCTTAAGCTTCTGTATTTTTCATTTTTGGCATACATTTATGGTTTCCATTATGGGTAAACGTGATATCTTCATTTAAGGAAGTGCGGACTACCGCCCCCTCAAAGTTATGTGATTCGTTAATGCCATATGTGGGACGTATAAAGGATGTATTTAAAGTTATTATATATGATGTTATACTGGAATTATAATATACCTCTATATAATTATTATTCCATTCCATAAAAATATGAAATAGAAATTAAAGTAGCGTTCTTGCGTATGTACGGCTTACCGTCTCCATGAACGGTGCATTTCATTTCTTATCCCCAAATGTAATGTACTATTATAAGTACATGTATACAATGCATATGATGAATGATACATCTAAATGATTAATATAATTCTGTAATTAAAATATAAATACCTCTCATTTATTTTTAATTCCATTAATATGACATAGAAATGAAAGTAGCGTTCATGCGTACGTATGGCTTACCGTCTCCGTGAATGGTGCATTTCATTTCTTACCTATAAATGATTATGTAATATTATAAATACATGTATATTCTGGATATGTATGATATATATGATATCTAAATCATGAATATAATTCTGGATATAATGAACATTTGACCACACGAAAAACATGTAATTGTAAGAAGTCCACTTTCGACTTAAGAACCAAATATCGACAAAACAAACATTATTAACTTAAATGATGACATAATGTTTATAACATGGAAATAAGTGATATAAAAGGAATAATGAACTAGAAAAAGGTTCTTAATAAAGTGTAAATTAACTCAAGTTTATTATTCAGGACGATAAAGAACGATCGAGTCAAGTCAGACCCGAGGTAAGGGCTCCTACTCCTCTCTTTCTTTTTAAGTACCCTCTTTTATGTCATTCCTTCTAAGCTCATATTTCTTGTTATTGGGATGTTATTTTATATTAATATTACTGTAATTTTTATGTTCATATGTAGAGAGACCCTATTCTCTCTCATCAATCCATTTTGGAAGTTTTGAGTGGTGCTGTTAGGCTGCCGAATTTTCATAAGAGATCTAACCCCTCTCTTTCTCTTTAAGTACTCTCCTTTATGTCAGTTATTTTAAGCTCCTCTTTGTTATGATGGTGGTTGTTCTTTTATGTTCCTCTTTCTGTACATTTTATTGTAATGTGATGAGATACCCTATTTGATCTCATCAATCCATTTTTGGAAGTTTTAAGTGGCGTCGTTAGGCTGCCGAGTTTTCGTAAGGTATTTTTCATCTCACTTTTATTCTCGTGAAATTTATGCTACATTTGCCACAATTTCCTTTGAGTGGTGTATGTACTGACCATTATTTTTCTCATTGTGTAATATTCGTTCATTTATGAGTATTTACATCAATGTTGTATTGTGCTTCTTTCACGGGGCGTATGTTTCGAAAGATACCCATGTCGGTAAGGGAACCTTTCACCCTCCTCTTTTTAAAAGACTTATTTTGTTATGTATTTTAATTCACATAATATTATTTTGGGATATGTTATTCTATATCCTTATTGATGTAAATTTTATTTCCAAGTTATGAGATACCCTTTTTATCTCTCATCAACTCTTTTTCTGAATTTTGAAGTGACACCGTTAGGCTGTCTAATTATTGTAAGGGAATTTCATAACCCAATTTCCATTCTTTGGGTTAATATCCTACTTTAAAATTATGTCATGATATTATTATGTCCTATCTTGTATTTTTACTTTCTTTATGTGTACTTATAGTGAATACACATAATAGATCTATGTTATTTTAAAAAATATCTTTTTAAGGACTTCCCCTCAAATTGAGGCATATTTGGCTTTATACACAACTTTCTTTTATACGGTGTATAAACCCCTTTGACTTTTACGTTTATTTAAAAGGAATCTTTTTTATATGAAGAATTTTACTAAATGACAAAAAGGGAATGTTTTTCTTTCCATACATATGCGGCGACAACGACTTCTCCGCCACCGTGACCACTATTTGAGTTTCGGCTTCCTCTACAAGCCATACCTTCTTTTTAAAAGAAAAATAAATACCATGTTTTACTTTTCTTTTATTTGGGTATTGAAAATGGTTTTCATAATTTATTTATATCAATGTGTTGTATTGATATCTTGTTAATGAAAGGTGGAAATGTTATGTTTCCTTTATTCATGTTTTATGTGATAGGATTATATTATGGTTCTTGGGCATTGTTATGAAGACGGGTGGTTCCGTGATAAACTATGGGCGGGTGAGACCGATATAGCTCTCCAATGCATTGGGTAACACAAAGGAGTGAAATGTTATGGTTTCTCCGAAGAGATTTAGGTAATATACTCTGATGGGTATTCCAAACGTAACCAAGAGGGTTACTCCCTACGTAAGAATGTTATGAATGCCTCAAGTTACCTTTATGTATTATGATTTCTATGATTTATTCATGGTTTGATGAGGTATGTTAAAGTGCCTGTGTTTTATGGGTAAAGTATGATTTCATTATTATGTATACATGTACTCATGTTTCCTTTCCATATTTTTATAACCCTTACTGAGCTTTTTATGCTCATCCCATGTATTTGAAATGTTTTTCAAAGGTCAAGGTAAAGGTACATGATGTGATGATAGTGTCAAGGATGTGTCAATAAGGAATCTGTGTTTTATTTTAAATATGTTTCTGTTGATGGGAAGAATGAATATTGTCTTTTATGTAACCACTTTGTTTAAATGTTGAATGTAATACAAGTTTCATGATCTAATTCTCTAAAACTCTAAACCTAAAAGATCCTCAATGTGTAATATTGTAATAACTCAAGATAAAGTAAGTTTCAAGTCTGGGGCCTTATAGTTGGTATCAAAGGTCGGTTTAGATAAATTTAGAGGTTAGGTCATTCTTTAAGAATAAGTGACATTACCATAATCGTTAGGATTACAGAAAGAGTCCTAGTTTTAGATAAAGTGAATGAGTAAGTATATCTTACTGTTTACCTTCCTCATTAGTACGTGATGATTTTGTTGATATACTCACACTGAAATTTCTGTTTTTAGTGAATTGATGGATCTAACAGGCACCAAAGAGACATCAGGTTTGAAGGAAACTGTGGTGGTTCTCTGATTAAGATACAAGATAAAATGGAGGATTCAATGAGGAAACTAATGGTTGTTCTAAACCAAATATCAAGGAGTCATGATCAACCACTTGAACCTTGGTATGTTCTGTAATGCATCATGTACGAGATGACCAATCAATGTGGAAGTTCAGGTAATAATTATAAAGGTAACTATTAGAGATTATATGATCCTTACTTTTGAGGTAATTATCAGTTACTATATGTTATGATGGAAGTGAAAGGCATGAGATAAAATTGAGGTTGAATTATGATATGGTTATTTTTGATGATTTTATCTCTTTTTGGGGAATGATTTGAGAATTATATAGTTTTGGAAAAAGGACAACACGCTGACCGTGTGACTACCCATCACGTCGGACAAAGCTGCGGGAATCGAACCCACAACCAATGTGCGACTGGTATTTATCGCCTACCACTAGACTACGTGAAGTCCCTAGTTATTTTGAATGATTCTTTTTAGTTATATGATTTTATGTATTAAGAGTAAGTTTATTTTGGGTTATTTATGAAAATTATTAACCTATCATGAAGGATATCTGATTAGGTTAATTACTTTTCAATACGAGACTTTAGGAGCAACTGATGTTGTTTGGAGATAAATGTTACGATTTAACTTGGAAGACTATGTGACTAAATCCTTAAAATATTTGGCTTTCAATCTTATATTGGTTTACTTTGAAGAATTTTATGGACACATTGTTTATCAGATGGCCCTCGTTGGACTTTGGGTTTTGTTGGACAAATTTTGGAGATTAAGCATAGATTTTCTTTTTAAAGGGTTATCCATTTCTAGATTATCTGACCTTGTACTAACCTTTTGGTTTTGGTTTTGGTTAAAGTCTAAAGACATGGTAAGTATATAGTTCTCTTTTGTGGATTAGGAGATTCTCTAGAAGTTGATTATAGTACTCTTAATGTGAACAAGTCTTCCTAAATACTCGTCTTTTATAGAAAATATGAGTTTTTGTAAGAAATCTAATAAAAGTTGAAAGTCAATATGATAAGTAATTATGTTTCCTTATGAATAAATTTTTCAATAAAAAGTAACTTAAAAAAAAGTTGTATACTAACTTTTCCTATTGGGGAATCGAATATTGTTTAACCCATCACAAGTTTGTGATTTTCTTGTGGTTAACTTTCTCCTAAACATGTTTTCGATCACTCTCCATAAGAACATGACCCTTTGTTTTTTCCTCCATTTCCATATTTTCATACTTGGAATCCTGGTATGGGTTAACTCGGGTGACCTTTGTACTTATATTTCTTTATTTTAAAGTGATTGTTTTACCGACTCTTGTTCCGATGTGGGACTTTCAAGGATGTTTCCAAGCTCAATTTTAAAAATTGCGAGGACGCAATTCCCAAAAGGGGGGAAGGATGTAACACCCCAGGTAAATAAAGAATATGAAATTTTCATATTTATCCATATTTGTGAATAAAATATTAATATGACTTTAAAGGTGATGTTATGCTCGATGGCGTACCCAACACGCAACAAAGAGTTTCTTGGTAATCTTACGTTGCACTCTAATAATAAAATAATATCATTTCAAATGGTAGTTAACATGTATCCATTGTATTGGCGGGAATGGATAGAAATAACTAAAATATGATTATATATGTTTTTAAATGTTTTTACATTTATCCAATAAAAGATAAAGGCATAAAATACGGATAGAATTCAATTTTAGGCGTATATGCCCCAGTTTTCATTACAGGTTCACTTATCGCCTTTTGATGGAGAAACTTCATTAAATATAGTTTTGTTCACTCTTATACATCCTTTTGTACCAAATAAAACTCTTCTTAAGAATTGGGACATCAAAATTTACTCTGTGTAAATTTTTGGTATCTTTCCGATAAAGTTCAATTTTTAATGAATTGTGTCAATGTTGTATTTTAAGTCAAAAACTATTTTTAATCTAATTTATTTATATGATTATATTATCTTTTGAATTGGTTTTAAAGTGAAATTAGAAAATATTTTTACCATTAAATCCAATAGTGGTCGTTGGAATTAATTTCACTTTGAAATCAGACTTAAACTAGTTTCAATCTTTTGATACTTATTGTTTCATAAAAACACGCTATTTGCTCTGACAGCGGGAATTAATTATTAAATTAATTAATGCAACTTATATGTTTTGAATTTTGTAAAATGGACTTCATTTTTGAATTCGGAATATCAAATATAGCTTAGGGTGAAGTTTTGGTATTTTTCTGAAAAACATCAATTTTTGATGAATAGTGAAACCACTAAGTGGTACTTATAAAAACTGATTTTCCGTTTAAATGAAAATTTTCCATCATTGTGTTTGGAATTTCAAAAATCCTACATACATGGTTTTTATTAAGAAGTAAAATGTGGTTCAATGGGATAAAAATAATTTTTTGGTGAATAGTAACTTATTAAGTTTTTAATCGCGATTAGAGGTAATTAGTGTAGTTTAAGGTAAAAATAATGTTTTAATAAAATGAAATGAACTTGAAACATGTCTTAACCTCATTGGCTGTGTCATGGCCGACCATGAAAACCCATGGGTTAACTTGGGGACCCCATGAAGCCACTTTGGTTGGAAAATGACATTAATATCTTTTTTATTTAAAGTTAAAGTAAAAATGAGACAAACATGAAATGTTTTACTAAAACAATTTTTACATGGGGTTATACAAATAATATTTTTGAATATAAATATTAATTGTAAATATAATAATATTTTTTACATCATTGTATTTTTTTTATAATTTTTAGACATTAAATAAATTTAATTATTTATGACATCATGATGATGCAGCGATGACCTCATTATTTAACGATTTAAATAAAATGGAAAGATAATGTAATATCTAAGACCTAAACATGTCCAAAACCTATTGTATGAGTGTATTTCGAACCCTTATCGCCTTATCCTCTAAACACATCAATGTGGGACATCTTAAATCCGAATACCAATTTAAAATAAAGTGACTTTTCTTTACCTTCCAAGAGTGCCCCTCCTCTCCTCTTATAAAAGGCCCCCACCTCTACCTCCTTACCCACACTCCCAAAGCCTTTGGCTCGGCCAACCTCTGCCCATTTTGTCTCTACACTTCCCTCTATTACTCCTTGAGGCCTCACTTTGGGCAGAAGTCTTCCCAAGGAAGCCTTTGAGCTCAAACCAAAGGGAGTTACCCGATTTTAAGGTAATGTCTTCACTTGAGTCCTTTTGTTTTATTTTTCTTCTCCAACCCCCTAAAATCATTTTATTCATTTCTTTTGTAAAAAATCCAGTATCATAAATATACTAGGATGTTGTTATAAGAAGTATTCGAGCTACACTTTCACACACCTACATCTAATGGTTAAAGAACATACTGTTTCCGTGGATGGCGAATTTCGGCCCCCCGAAACGATGATTGTTCAACATTCTTTTAACACCATCAAAGGTGGAAATTAATATGAAAATATATTTATATATGATATATAATATTTTTATGTTTTCCTTAAGATTCTTTATTTTTCATTTTGGGCATACCTTTATGGTTTCCATTATGGGTAAACACGATATCTTCATTTAAGGAAGTGCGAACTACCGCCCCCTCAAAGTGATGTGATTCGTTAATGCCATATGTGGGACGTATAAAGGATGTATTTAAAGTTATTATATATAATGTTATACTGGAATTATAATATACATCTATATCAATATTATTCCATTCCATAAAAATATTAAATAGAAATTAAAGTAGCGTTCATGCGTACGTACGGCTTACCGTCTCCATGAACGGTGCATTTCATTTCTTATCCCCAAATGTAATGTACTATTATAAGTACATGTATATAATGGATATGATTAATGATACATCTAAATGATGAATATAATTCTGGAATTAAAATATACATACCTCTCATTAAGTTTTAATTCCATTAATATGACATAGAAATGAAAGTAGCGTTCATGTGTACGTACGGCTTACCGTCTCCATGAACGGTGAATTTCATTTCTTACCTCTAAATGATTATGTAATATTATAAATACATGTATATTCATGATATATATGATATATATGATATCTAAATCATTAATATAATTCTGGATATAATGAACATTTGACCACATGAACAACATGTAATTATAAGAAGTCCACTTTCGACTTAAGAACCAAATATCGACAAAACAAACATTATTAACTAAAATTATTACATAATGTTTATAACATGGAAATAAGTGATATAAAAGGAATAATGAACTAGAAAAAGGTTCTTAATAAAGTGTAAATTAACTCAAGTTTATTATTCAGGACGTTAAAGAACGATCGAGTCAAGTCGGACCCGAGGTAAGGGATCCTACTCCTCTCTTTCTTTTTAAGTACACTCATTTATGTCATTCCCTCTAAGCTCATATTTCTTGTTATTGGGATGTTATTTTATATTACTCTTACTGTAATTTTTATGTTCATATGATGAGATACCCTATTCTCTCTCATCAATCCATTTTGGATGTTTTGAGTGGCTTCGTTAGGCTGCCGAATTTTCGTAAGAGATCTAACCCCTCTCTTTCTCTTTAAGTACTCTCCTTTATGTCACTTCTTTTAAGCTCCTCTTTGTTATGATGGTGAATGTTATTTTATATTCCTCTTTCTTTAAATTTTATTGTAATGTGATTAGATACCCTATTTTATCTCATCAATCCCTTTTTGGAAGTTTTAAGTGGCGCCATTAGGCTGCCGAGTTTTCGTAAGGGATTTTTCATCTCACTTTTATTCCCGTATGATTTATGCTACATTTGCCACAATTTCCTTTTAGTGGTGAATGTACTGACCATTATTTTAATCATTGTGTAATATTCTTTCATTTATGAGTATTTACATCAATTTTGTATTGTCCTTCTTTCATAGGGCGTATGTTTCGAAAGATACCCATGTCGGTAAGGGAACCTTTCACCCTCCTCTTTTTAAAAGACTTCTTTTGTTATGTCTTTTAATTCACATAATATTATTTTGGGATATGTTATTATATATCCTTATTGATGTAAATTTTATGTCCAAGTGATGAGATACCCTTTTTATCTCTCATCAACTCTTTTTCTGAATTTTGAAGTGACGTCGTTAGGCTGTCTAATTATCGTAAGGGAATTTCTTAACCCAATTTCCATTCTTTGGGTTAATATCCTACATTAAAATTTTTTCATGATATTATTATGTCCTATCCTGTATTTTTAATTTCTTTATGTTTACTTATAGTGAATACACATAATAGATCTATGTTATTTTAAAAATGATCTTTTTAAGGACTTCGTCTCAAATTGAGGCATATTTGGCTTTACACACAACTTTCTTTTATACGGTGTATAAACCCCTTTGAATTTTACGTTTATTTAAAAGGAAACTTTTTTATATGAGGTGTTTTACTAAACGACAAAAAGGGAATGTTTTTCTTTCCGTACATATGCGGCGACAACGACTTCTCCGCCGTCGTGAGCACTATTTGAGTTTCGGCTTCCTCTACAAGCCATACCTTTTTTTAAAAGAAAAATAAATACCATGTTTTACTTTTCTTTTATTTTGGTATTGAAAATGGTTTTCATAATTTATTTATATCAATGTGTTGTATTGATATCTTGTTATTGAAAGGTGGAATTGTTATGTTTCCTTTATGCATGTTTTATGTGATAATATTATATTATGGTTCTTGGGTATTGTTATGAAGACGGGTGGTTCCGTGATAAACTAAGGGCGGGTGAGCCCGATATAACTCTCCAATGCATTGGGTAACATGAAGGAGTGAAACGTTAAGGTTTCTCCGAAGAGATTTAGGGAATATACTATGATGGGTATTCCAAACGTAACCAAGAGGGTTACTCCCTATGTAAGAATGTTATGAAAGCCTCAAGTTACCTTTATGTATTATGATTTCTATGATTTATTCATGGTTTGATGAGGTATGTTAAAGTGCCTATGTTTTATGGGTAAAGTATGTTTTCATTCTTATGTATATATGAACTCATGTTTGCTTTCCATATTTTTATAACCCTTACTTATCTTTTTATGCTCATCCCAAGTATTTGAAATGTTTTTCATAGGTCAAGGGAAAGTTACATGATGTGATGATAGTGTCATGGATGTGTCAAGAAAGAATCCGTGTTTTATTTTAAATATGTTTCCGTTGATGGGAAGAATGAATATTGTCTTTTATGTAACCACTTTGTTTAAATGT
Source organism: Viscum album (assembly GCA_963277665.1). NCBI lineage: Eukaryota > Viridiplantae > Streptophyta > Magnoliopsida > Santalales > Viscaceae > Viscum > Viscum album. The sequence continues at coordinate 2,089,222,904 of OY728132.1, forward strand.
GGAATGTAATGCAAGTTTGATGATCTAATTCTCTAAAACTCTAAACCTAAAAAGATCCTCAATGTGTAATCTTGTAATAACTCAATATTAAGCAAGGTTTAAGGCTGGGGCCTTATAGAGCTCACCCATTTCTTATGTTTTATTTTTATATGATGCAAAGAAGTATATTATGATTGATCTGTAGGCATAACATAAGTGATAGGAGTGTTCCCAAAGGATACACAATGTTGTTTTTTTATTTCATAATGTATTGTGAGTCTTATGTATGTATGTAGTACATCTAATGATTGTAAACTAATTTGAATTTCAGAACATGATCTATTGTGATCATGCCAATGTTATGTAATAATGCACCGAATCAAGGTAACTATGGTTAGGGAATTACAATTATCACCATAGAAATTAATACATATGGCCTTTAAATAAATCATATACTATATAAAAAATATCCTATTATTATTACACTGAAAAAAAACCATCATGTGATAAGATATTTAATAATATTATTGATCATGAATATAATGGTTATCAAAAGTCATATTTAGTTCATTATAGGGAACTAACTCAAACAGACACAGACTTCGACTTGAGAAAACTACCATTGACAATTATTATGTTATCTATTACATGATAATCATTCTTTAATTGAAATAATGATTTAATCAATGGACCCACAACAGTTTCATTTATGTAAACATTATCTATAATGACCACAAAAATCATAGAAAATATATCAAGAGGTGATCCATATAAATAAGATACATTTTCAATTGTTTTGACCATGGATACTCAGATAGTGCCACCATTACTGTGTTATCAGTATACAATGTGACAAAGTATTGACTGCATGGAAACACAAAAAAAATTTGATATGTATTCATATCTATAATAATTTTTTATATACATCATGAGAAATAATATATAATTATTCGGATAGAGAATTTATGACCACATTTATCTTTGAGCTCTTCCATCTCATAAACTACCCATTGAGGGTGAACACATAGACTGACTATGATTTCATATCATCTTGATATGTATAGAAACTATATTCTATATATCCCTTAATGAAAAGTTACATGACTCCTATAAAACAACATATTATTAGTACACCTCAAATACCTTAAGACATTCTTTACTACCATCCAATGGTGGTATCCTTGTTCTAATATATATTTCCCTACCATGTTAATGGAATAAGTAACATCATGTTTTATATATAGCGTAGAATACCTGACTTACCATATAGCTAATGAATCAAGAATAAAAGTTATCCACTATAACACCTCTTATGACTTAGGAAATATTTTCTTCGAGATATATATGCCCTGTGACAAAGGAATAAAAACCCTCACCTAGAGTTTTCACTACCAAATAACTTTAGAGTGTTTTGAATGTATCTAAACTGACATAGTTAATCAATCCATTTAGATCAATGTTAAATGATATTTATCATTAGAATCTGGGTTGATTCACCTATGAACTTCTTGAGGAGGAAACATTTCAACCATGTCTTCACTAATTATAAGAATTATTTATAATTTCATATAAGTAATATATAATAAATATATAATTTACAAAAAGGATTCCTCAAACCTTGAACCACTAATTAATAATACGATCACATTTTATATTTTTAAATTAAAATTAACATTATATATTCATAAAAGTCAATTATCTATGATATAAATTCTTAATTCTATCTATAAATGAATCTATAAATATTTCATACCATGTTTGAATCTATAGGATTCAACAAACCAACTGGTTTTTTCATATAGATATCTTCCATAAGATATCTATTAATGATTTTTTTGAAATCCATATGTCCAATATCATAATCATGGAAAACTATTATTTCAATTTTAATTATGATACATTTTATCATTGAAACTAGTAAAAAGGTTTCATTATATTCCATGACATGATATTTATAAAACATTCACCTATTATCCATGACTTATAGGTACTAACTTTAACTACCATTAATAGTTTTTCCCTGAATAACCTTTTTAACCTATTGATCATTTCATCTTTTAGAGGACTAATTTGAACCCATATATGGCTTTAGAACAGTGTATGAATCAAAAATTTCATGAATTATTTTCATATTTCAACTTATAATATGATTATTATTTCTTTCAAAGATGAAGGTACATCATTATCAACTAATAGTGATTCACCAACCTCAGTGACTTGATGATCTTATCAATTTATTTATTTAACCAATCTAGTGCATATAAATAGTAAATATTCCTCTAGAACATATTTTTCCATGATTCCTTGTAAAATATATTCATTTTAAAACTCTTGTTTATCTTTAGAATTAACTTCATTGAATTTAACATAGATCCGACTATTGATTTTCGATATGTGGTCTATCTCGAGGAATAATTTTTTTTTTCAACTATTAGTTTCTTATATGGGGATTGATATAGATAATATATATCCAAAACATATGTTCGTAATAAATCATTTTCTTCAACACTATAACTCAAATGGAATTATATTTTCCTACTTATCTAGAACATAATAGTTTATATATTAAAAAAAACATATGTTTCATATCCTCAATAGGATAATGGATGATCAACACAACTCCTCATTAGCCACACCATACCTAATAAGGCGTGGTTCCTCATATAAATAAAAACCTTCAACTATTTTATATAATTACTATATTGAGAGAGAATCTAAAAACATATAATATAGTTAATGAAATATTTTATCATATGTTCTCCCCCCTGATATAACTGATGTTCATTATCTTCTTACACAATAGATTCTCATATTAATTCTTGAACACCTTAATTTTTTAATAGATTTCTAAATATACCTCATTAAATAGAAATATCCATTTGGACTAATGTCCTCAAAAAATGATATGAACTATGAATATACCACTAAAATTTAAGCTCAAAATAGTCGACACACACATGTTTGAAATAATTTTAGAATCAATGTATTTCTTTCAATCCATCAACAAAATGGGTGTTTGGTAGTTTTACCTTTCAAACAAGTCTGTAAATTACCATGTGGGTTGTGTTTAAAAGAATCAAAATTCTCATCCAGATACAGCTTTATTAGTTGCATATCATTTCTTGAACCCTGTCAATGATTCCATAATTGGGTCTGAATGGAATCATGTGACCTTTATTTGGTATTGACTTCCAACACATTTTATTCATACTGTATTATATAAATACCATTATTTAAATATTCCATAACATAAAAATTTTATGTTTATAAAAGTAAAAACCTTTAGTCAAAAATTAAATTAAAAATTATTGGAAAATCATGTGATATATTTCACTAAATCATTCCATAATGGATTTATTAATCCATCACTAAAGTGTATGTCATTTTTTATTTATAAGTTGTTAAATTTAATTTCCAATGATTTATTTTATGTTACAAAAATTAATATTTATTTCAGGAATATTTTTATTCACATCCATTTTGTCAAAAACTATTATAAATATTGTTGTTTATGATCAGATATTAAATTATTACATAGAATATAACCTATACAATATATATTTGTGGATAATATTTTGAAATGTACTATGAAATGGTTGAAACTGCTGCAAATAACATAAATGTAATTAAAACCGTCACTAACATTACCATTACACAAACTAAATAGACCATATTTCTTTCCATCCAATAAAAAAAGAAAAAAATATATACCTAAATTGTCCAGTCAATAGAACATAACAAAAACAATTTCATACATTATGATATAATATTATACATTTTAACCAATAATTAAATTTCATTTCAATTTAAAATATATTAAATTATAAAATGACAAGAAACAACTGTTTTACAACAAATATGCATAATCCATTCCCTCAAATTCTAAATATCAATTCACCTCACTGCCTTTCTAACCCCTACCTATAGAGACCAATTTACATTAATCATCCATACATTAGTATTGAAAATATTTAATAAATATATAATTATTTTCAATTCAATAATAAATGATTACGTTAAAATAAAAAAATATATAACTTTTTTGTTCTTATAGGTTATAAATGATATGTTAATTTATATATGAGATTTAGTTTATGTTATATTTGACACATGTCTAAAAAATGTTCCATTATATTGATGAACAAAAATATTATAAAGGGTAACCCAAATATTATGAACTCTCATTTTATAAGGACATATACTTAAACATTACACAATCTATTAACATTATAGTAGAATATAATTTATTTTATCAAATATACTTTAGTTTTTTGGATTTATATAATTAGGTCATAACTAATATGTTAGAAAACCAAATATTACATTGAAGAAACTTCTAATCAATATTTTTTTTTCATAATGTAAATCTTTTAAAAATTGTAACAGTTTATTTTCATGATAAATCTTCATGAATATAAAATTTGAATACACTTTCACCTTTATCAACCTCAAACTTGTGAAAAAGAATTTCTAAAATGTGTGATGGGCACAAATAACATATTAAGGGATGTAAAAACAAGCAATTTGTTTGTAGAGTGAAAAATATGAAAACCCAGGAAATGATTACCTTTATCTCCGTGATCATATAATGAATTAATGAAATAATTTTCTCATGAAAAAGAAAAATCTTTTTTCTATTATAAAAACCGTTAAACCCATATCAAGGAAATAAAAACCCTTTTATGAAACTCAGTGCATCACACTCATAAACAATTAAAAAACATGGCTATAAATAATTCAGGAATAGTTAAATCTATTGGATAAAACCTCTGGTAACACCCTCATTCATTAATGTTAAGATATGTAAAATTTATAAATTAATAGGAGAACTATCTGGGAACACCCAACATATAATATATATTTGGCTTACTCGATACTATCTAGGTGCAGTCATTGTATGGAATATATATTGATCACTCGAAGATTTCTTGGTGAAATCATTGAATAAGATGTATCAAATTAAACATTTCTCATAAATAATTCCCAAGTACCGTATCAAGCATTAAACAATTCATTTTGGATCCTTTTAATTATAATAGAATGCAAAAACTCATTTAAACATGTATGAAAAAATTCATTAAGGTATCAAAATAAAATTTTCATTTAAAAAAACATTTTCAAAAAAAATATACAAAAAATTGAATACTGATTTTTTAAAAGAAAATATGATATCTTCCAATGATATCCAAAACATAAATTTTTGTTTGGAAATTTTAAAATTCATTGTCACTATATATGTTCAAATATAACATTCCATTTTTCATTTATGATGAAACTAGAAAATTTCATAAAAAATACTCATTTTTGAAAACAATTGAATGAATGTTAAAGAGACAAAAAATTCCTTTTATAAATATTGTATTCCTCTATAAAATAACTATAAAATAAATTTTAAAAATATTATTGACATGGATAAAAATTATTTATAAAATAATTATTAAAAATATTTAGAATGAGATTTTAATTTAATGGGTTCCTTACATTGTTTCTAAATCATCTTGTATGTTCTTCTTCTTTATAAGAAAATTTATGTTATTTATTTACATTATTAATATCTTTTTTAATGTCTTTTCTAAATTTTGTGTTTCCTATTACCACCCTGAATAGAAATTGTTAAATATTTATCTTAACTTTAGTTGTTTTGACGATATTCGACTTATAAGTCAAAAATGTCATTGGTTGGTTGAATATGGTCAAATGGTCAGTATTACATCATAAAATTAATTGAAATACTGAATTATTTACGTTACACAAAATGTAACTATATATTTAAAACCGACCAGTTTGTACTATTATGAATAAATTATTTAACATATATGACTTATTTATCATATATATAAATGAATTTTACTTTTGGATTTATGATCCAAAAAATACCTAAAATATATAGATATTTAAGTGAGGAAGGTATTTTGGAAGTTATTTTCAAAACTTAAAAACATTTAATGTGTTAATAGGATTGGAGAGTGGGTGTCCTTTTATAAATTTAGGAGCAGACACAATTTCAATTTTAGATAATAAAAAGTTATACCCAGGGTTTACACATTCCACTAGGATATAAAATGGAAACCTATAGATACAAAGTTTATATAAGGTCCAAATATATCTAGAATATATAATTTATACATCCTATAAGGTAATATTAAAGAATATAATTTTAGTTTTTCCCATGATAAAATATTTTCAACTTAACCATGATAAAATATTTTTTCTCTCTTCACTATTTATTATGAAAAAAATTTATTTATCTTATTAAATAATATAAATTATTATGATTAAAAATATTTAATATATTTAAAAATAAATAAATACATATAATTTTAAGAATAAAATATTAAAATAAACCTATAGATGCAACAAACATGGGGGGTTTCAAGAAATGTATTTTTCAAGAATAAAGTGATATTATAAGAACTATATAAATAGTATTCATAATTTTATGAATTAAAATTAATATATATAATATACAAATTTAATTTAAATAATTAGAAATGAATTATTATTTGAATTAATTAACATGTAGAAACATTGAGCACTTTAATAATTTTCTCTAAAAAATCGTATTTTAGGACCAAAAAATGAACACATAAAAAATTTATGTATAAATTTTACTCAAATATGAAAAATTTTAATAAATAAAAGTGAATAATTTTTATGTTACATGAAATACAATTCAATAATTAATGGGAGCTCTATATTAATTAAATTATTGAAAATTAATGTTAGTTTAAAAAAAATCGATATTTTTCACAATTTAGTCAAAAATAAATATTTTACAAAATATCCCAAAATTTAACCCTAAGATTATATTTATATTTTATTTTTTAAAATTATTTTTATTTTATTTAACACATTTTTTAAAATATAATGAAAATAATTTTTATAATTTTTAAAAAATTTAATAAAAATCATTTTTGAAGAAAACGTATTTGAAATGAATTAAATTACTTTATTAAAAATTGATAGATTATTTTTCGGGAATATATCAATAAATTTATGTTGAGTATGATATATATATATATACATATTTCATAAAAAATTTAATATTATCTATACCCACTAATTTAATGGTTGTGTTATAATGGTCATATATTTCATGGGCCGTTTAAACTCGGTGTTGCATGTCATATACACTATGAAACATAATGTTATTATTCTAAAATCATGAGGTGTTATATAATAAAACCATTTAAAAAATTGTGACATTGAAACATGAAATTGGATTTGTAAAAAAGGTCTTTTATTTTCAAAATTACTATTTTGAAATCCCACATTGTAAAATGGGTTAATAACTAATCCACATGAAAAAAGTGAGAGTCATTTACAAAGATCGTCTAGAATAACACAGAACTTGGTTTCCAAGTAGAAAAAATTATTCAGAAATGATGATATGTACATATATGAATAGTGTGATGGAAAAATAATTTTATATACTAACAAATATCTTTGATAACAAGAATGTAAATGATCATGATAAAGTTAACAACAACCAAACCAAACAACTAAAGTGTTTTAAAAAAGAACATCATCTTATAAAAAATGAGGTAATAGGATAAAATTTTCATTTTAAATACTCTTTTCCTAGATAATAATAATTTATCACATTAAAAAATAATATAATAACTACAATATACATACTTAACATGTAGAATTCATTTCTAAATCACTTTCCACCACAATTCCATCAATTTCTCCAAAAAATGAGTATACAAGATGTTTTTTTAAATCACTAAAATAAACTTCTATCATATCTCTAATTTTTAAAAAAAGGATAAAAATATATCTATCATGAATTTTGATAAAAAACTCAAAACAAAATGTTTTACACAATTTATGAAAATTGTGAAAATGTAAATACTTTCACATTATAAATTAAAATATTAATCTACATTGCATAAAAAATAACACCAAATTTTTTGGTTATATAAATCGATAAAATACTATCCTTAAAATTCATCAAAATATTCCAAACTATGATTGAAACAAAAAAATGGGAAGGGTTTGATCACATATTCTCCAATGATTGAATTAAAAATTTTCTCTAGATAACCTGAATCAATTTTAATATAACATCTTACTAACCTAAACAACCAAATAGGATTTAAAAAACATAATAATTTCATTTTTTATTTTGATAACAATAAATGTTACCCAATTTTTCCCATCTACACCTTTCAAAATTATAAGTAATACTGAGTCACTTATACTCCTATTGAACTTTAAGGTTCTATTTTTAGATAAATACGAAAAAAAATATTACCCAAATAACACTCATGAATTCAAAAGTGTATTTTTACAACTATACAAAGAATTTTATATTCCATATTTAGTCTTCAAAAAGGAAAAAAAAATTCTATTCTTATGAAACCATTCTAGACCCAAATAATTTAGCCTATTATTTATAACCTAGGGAAATGAAAACTTAATAATGGTGAGCTCAAATAATCATAAAGGGTATACATAAGCATTTTTTTTGAATTTCATCAGTGAGAGTAAGATGTGTTTAAGGGTATGATGGCATATTCACAGTACGTGAGCATAACATAACAGATTTCAAAACCAAAAATACCTCAATCAACAATCATGGAATAAAAATATGATAAAGGAAAGAGTAATTGGAAGAAATAATCCTGAGAAATGATATACAACCACGATAATGGAAATTATTATTTCCCATATAAATTATAAAAAAACATTTTTGTACCATAGGAAATAATTTTCTGGAAACCCTTTCAATTTATATTAACAAAAAATCTGAATTCCAATATATTTCTCTAGATAACATAATCATCACCCAATTCATTTAATTTATCATTGGTAATAGACATCATATAACTGATATTGTGCTCTACCATGAGTTATAATTTAGTTAAAATCATCACAAATAATGTATAATGACTATATTATTAATACAGACATTGAAAAAATCATTTAAACCCATTTTAAAATTACATTTAGATATTTAAACATCCATTCATCTTAAAAATCCCTTCTTAAAAATATAAATCAGAAAAATATGGGGAATAAGGAGTTTTCATTTAATAAAACATGAAATATTATAAGGTAATCCAATCTAAAAATTATTGTTACTGTAGTTGGAAAATTCATCTTCGCCATATACAATAAAATAGAGAATTCTATTAATAACTCAATTAACATGTTAAAAAGTAATAAGTTATAGGAAAATTAATTTTAAATAAAAATAATACATCTAGAGAAAGAATTTGAATGATATCATTATAAAATATACCCACATGATTTTATGAAAACACCTTATTGCTGGAAGTTAAGGGATGAAGGATTGACCTAGTGAGTTATCCATCACCCTGTTATGTTTGAAATAATTTAATCCATTAATTATATCATATATAGATAATTAATTATGGTTTATTGTCATGAATTAGGGACACAAATAATTATGACTTTTTTAGATGATCAAATGTGATATTGGAAGCACTTGGAGTTTCTTGGATGAAGCTGTCATCGGTAACGTTCTGGATCCAGGTTCCACTCAATGGGTTCCCTGAACCAGGATGGTCACATAACCTCAAGAACATTTCGCCAAATGCCAGAGGCTACCGACTAGCAGTGAGGGCATAGGTCTGATAGTGGGGAACTATTCCCTCATTTGTCAAAGTGTAGCGTAGTGGAGATAAATAAAAACATACAATAGCCGAAGTAGTAAACAATACTATGTTGAAATGGAAAATAATACTGAAGTAAATAAATTACCAACAATCATATATAAATAATGATGCAATATGTACCTATGTCTAAGAAATCATCCAAAATAGGATACACTGCAATCTAAAACAATATTGTACAAGGTAAAAATACAACAAAACAAATCAACACAATGCACCAAGAACTCAACAACATCGCAAGACTATGCTCGGTATCATGCTCTCCTAATCCTCTACAACAATCAAGTAAATATATATGTAATCCTTCCCATATCAAAACCTTCAAAAATATAATTAATTTGGACCGAAGACATGACCCAAACAGGGTGTGAGAAATAAATCCCAGTAGGAAACAACCAAATGTCAGTGCCCAACTATCAGTGAATTTGTGCAACAACAGTGTACAATAATGAAACATAGTAAACATGGAAGTACACAAAAGAAACTACTCCTACTAGTTCCATTTTCTAATAATTATTATTTACCAATTCAATATAATTGATTTATATGTTCCCGAGACTCAGCCTCAGCCGACAATCCCCTATACAGTGCCACAACAAAAAATACAGAAATATATATGACAAGTATAAGGTAAATAAATACCAAGCCTATGATTTATCTGGGATGGTATAACATGTAAAATACCCACATGGAATATACAATGTAAACAGATCCCTCAGATATGAAATCCTTACCCTCAGGTAATCAAAATAATGCCCGTAGGAAAAATAGAATCTATCCCTTGGGCTAATCAGAATCATGCCATCAGGCTAAAAAGAACCTTTCCCTCAGGACATTCCCTCAGGCGAAACAGAAACAAAACCCTCAGGTGATTTCTCTCAGGCATGGAAGCTACATCCCCCAGGAATATAAAATGTTGCCCTCAAGCTAACCAAACAATTGCCCTTAGGCATAACCATCCTTTCCCTCAGGATAATCAAAACACTTCCTTAATGATAATAAGGTAATCGAAATGAAACCAACACATAGTCAAGTAATTTATATATACATTTTCTCTCAAGAAAATTCAATGAAATATATAGTAAGGGAATAACCTTGGGTATCCTAGCCAAACGACTAAACAAAGGAAATGTACCCTCTTGGTGGCCCTGGATGAAGGAAACAATCCCAACAACAGTTTATACATAGTCATTAAATTACCTATGTAATTCTTGGTATTTAATTAGTGAAGGCCTCATCCATACGACACCCCAAACATGGGAGCGTAGTACTACAATACACATTAAAAACATGATAGTTGGAATTAAACATCAGTCCACCTAACTCAATCTCCCCTGATCGATATACGTGAACGATGCCACCCGAATCAACTGAGAAAATTTTATAACCATACGATTCAAATGAGATTGTCCGCGAAGGAATCAGAGTCCCAACGTGCGGTCGAGAGCTCATTCAAGATCTGACCATCTCTCCCTCACTCCAAACAAACCCACCGCCTCCTCTACCGAATGTTGAGGCTACTACCCATTTATAAAAGAACACATCTACATAGTGTGTACTATCATGTACAAGGCGTATACTTTCTATTTTTAACTATTCCCCTAGTTTCCACCTTCCACCGCCTCCTTGTTCATCAGTCGACATGATTACACGGCGTGTATTTCTGAGTATACAGCATGTACTGTCGTCCCTCTGGTGGCTACTCCCACCACCTTACTGTTCACCTGCTGACTGATTACAAGACATGTATATACATAGTACACGACATGAAGTCAGTTTTTACATCCTTCATCACCAACAGGCCTACACAACCTGTGTAATCACCCCACAAGGCCAAAGTACACAACGTATGGGAAAGTACATAGTGTATACCCACAAATTTTGGTTTTTTCCCCTTTTCCCTTATTTTTTAAAAAATATTAAAGGAAAAAAGGAAAATAATAAACACATAACTCATGAATAAGAACCTTGTTCTTACAAACTTTCATCTTAAGGAAATTTATCCCTAAATTTCCCTTCCAAGGGAGGTGAAGATAAAGCTGAGAACAAATCTGGCCACTGAGCACGTACATAGGTCTCCCACTCCTAGGTTTTTTCCTACACTCGGCCATGAGTCCATAGAAACCTTACGAGAGGAACTGACTGGCGTCAGATAACCTTCGTTATCCTATTAAAAACCCTAATTGGATTCTTCTCAAAGGATGCATCTACCAGAAGCTCATCCTCCTCGGGCTGAAAAATGTGAGATGAGTCTGAATGATAATGGTACAATTGAGATACATGGAAAATGTTGTTCATTTCCTGGTACCACTGTGGTAACTACAACTGATAGGTAGCTGTCCCGACTTTCTCTAGAATATCAAACATCCCCACATTACTCGGTGAAAGTTTTCCTTGTCTCCTGATATGCCTATGTCCCAACCTCGGCGAAACAAAAAAGAAAACATAATCCCCGACCATAAACTCCAAGGGTCATCTGCGGTGATCAACATAAGATTTTTGATGACACTGTACAGTAGCCATCAACTTATGAATCAACTGGACCTGCTCTGAAGTCTCATGTACAAGAGGTGGTCCCAGTAAAGCTTCCTCACCAACCTATAACCCACACAAGGGTGATTGACATGGCCTACCATATAAATCATTTTAAGGTTCCATCTCAATAACTGCTTAAAAACATATATTGTAGGGAAACTCAACTAGGGTTATGTGCTTCTCTCAAGAGATTCCATTTTCTAGGATGCATGCACGAAGCATTTCATCAAGAACCTATACCGTACTCTCTGACTGGCCATCAGTCTGAGGGTGGTAAGCTATGCTCAGAAGAAACCGTGTACCCATTTCCCTCTGAAAACTCTTCCAGAAACAAGACGTAAAGCGGTCGTACCTATCTGAAATGATAGAATGAGGGACCCCATGTAGACATACTACCTCTCGGATATACAACTTTCTCAGCTCCTCCACACTGAAGGTCTCCTTTATCACCAATAAGTGATCTATATTTGTAAGTCAGTCCACAACAATCCACATGGCATCCCTGCCTCTAGGTGACCTAGGAAACCCGGTCATGAAATAAATCACGACATCATCCCATTTCCACTCAGGAATAGGTAAATGTAGTAATAGTCCAGCTGGCCTCCAATGAGCCACCTTCACCTACTCACAGGTGGAACATCTCGTATAAAAACTAGCTACCTCATGTTTCATACTCATACACCAATACTAACGTCTCAAGTCACAGTACATGTTGGTAACTCCTAGATGCACTATCCCAGATAAAAAATGAAACTCCTGCATCAACTCCTTGCATATATCCCTTGGAACCCACAATCATCCATTGATACACATTACCTCATCATCACCTATCGTCCAACTGGGAGGAGGTTACTCACATTCTACCGACTCCCGTAGAACTAGGACTTCTGAATCTGATAGTTGTCTTATCCTCACTCTATCCATGAGGGTAGAAGTCAGAACTAAGCATAAAATATTGGATCACTACTGAATATCGTGCACCTCCAAATGCATCTCAGAGAACAAAGCTATGAGCTTCCACACAACAATAGCCTCCTAAACTACCTGTAACTGAGTCCTCCCAATCAATGCATCAGTAACTTCATTACCTTTACTAGGTGTATAGGCAGATCGGAGTCGAAGGACTGAAGGTATTCCACTCACCTTCACTATCTCAAATTTAGGTTACGCTGGGTAAAGATATATTTGAGTCTTTTCTAGTCCGTAAACCCCACAAAATTTTCTCCCAATAGATAATGTCTCACACAACGTAACACATGGACAATTGAAGCCAACTTGAGATCATGTGTCAGGTAATTCCTCTCATGTGACCTCAACTGCCGAGACCCATATGAGACTACTCAATCTCCATGCATCAATACTACTCCTAGCACAATACCTAATGCATCACAGTAAACTGTATAGATCTTCCCTAGCTCTAGAAGTATCAGGACTGGAGCTAATTTCAACCTTCCCTTCAGCTCATGAAAGGCTATCTCACAAGCATCAGACCAAATAAACTTCACAACCTTCTTAGTCAAACCCATCAATGGTGCTACTAAGTGGGAGATGTCCTGTTTGAAGCACATACTGTAACCATCCATCCACACGAAACTTGTTATTTTAAACACGTTCTTAGGCTGTAACCAAGAAACTTCTGCTCCCACTTTATCTGGGTCTACCGCAACTACGGCCTCTGAGATAATATGACCCAGGAATTGTATCAGGTCCATCCAAAAGTGGCACATTGAGAGCTTAGAATATAATTGATGCTCTCCAAATGTACTCAAAATGATATCAAGATGGATGGCATGGTCTTGTTACGTGCGAGAGTACACCAAGATATCGTCCATGAAGTCTACCACAAAAGAATCCAGATATGGATAGAACACACGATTCATCAGATCCATGAAAACTACTGGCATGTTCGTGAGTCCAAACGGCTTGACCAAGTACTCATGTAGACCATATCTGCTCTAAAAGGCTGTAAGCGGTATGTTCGATGGTCTAACGCGCAACCGATGTTATCAGGATCTCATGTCAAACATTGAGAACACTTGGGCTCCTCGAAGTTGATAAAAATTATCCTCGATCTTTAGCAAGGAATATCGGTTCTTAACCATCAACATGTTCAGCTTCCAATAATCCACACAATGTCGGAGGGTACCGTCCGCCTTCTTCACAAACAGTACAAGAGAACCCCAAGGAGAAGTACTGGGTCTGATGAAACACTATGACTGCAACTCCTCCAACTGCCTCTTGAGCTCTTGCTACTATAGTGTAGCCATCCTATAAGGAGGTATCGACCCCGTTGCTACTCCTGGAACAAGATCAATAGAGAAATTCACCTCTCGCTCTAGAGGTAGACCTGAAATGTTGTCTGGAAAGACATCCCTAAAACAATCTACTACTAGATAGACATCCATCTGACACGTTTCCTGGTCATCCTGTTATAAACTCATAATCTGGGCTGTCACACCACATCACCCACGATGCTCGGGTCAAACTCAGCTCACCTAGACCTCCCATTCACCATTGTACAGAAACCCTCCACCCTATGGTGATGTGAAACTCACCCTGCGATGATAGCAGTATACAAAGGCTCGAAAGGGTACCAACTAGTCCATCTCGAGAATGACATCATAGCTCACCATCTCTAGGACATAGAGGTCCCATAGAAAGTGACAGCCACCAACCTCTAGGGGGAACTCCCTAAACTGACGCACACCCATCCTTCTAATCCTCAAACGAGTGTCTAGAATTATGAAATCAGAAGAAGGGGAAACACAATGCCCAAGACTCTCAACAACGGGCACAGATATAAAGCTATGTGTAGCACTAGCATAGAAAAGTACTGGAGATAAAACATAAGCATCTAGAATAGTACCTATGACAGTGGAAGGTCCAGGATCTTGCACCTGTTTTGTCTGTAGCACTGCATATGCCTACCTACTTCCACGGCCCTGTGACACAGCCTCGATACCCTAAGCTGACAAACTCAACTATCTTTGAGATCCCGGTGTCTGGCTACCATGACCACGACTACCACCTCGGCCTGAACGTCCTGAATTATTCCAATTCACTAACTAGTAAGAAGCTTCTAGCCCTACTCATACACATGGAGTCTACACATAACCCCTATAACTAGCCATTGGTGGAAACAACCTGCAATAACGATTTAGATGACCCATCTTCCCGCAAGCTCGACACTCCAATAGATCATGTGGACACTGAGGTCTCTTGTGCCCCTCTTTACCGCACTTGTAACACATAACCGGTCCACCTAAAGAGATATTCTGGATATTACTTCCACCATGAGATAAATTCATTTGGCACTTCCACTTACTAATATAAATAGTACAAGAAACCGGTGCCAAACCACCCTGGCCTGCACCACTAGCTTCCCCCAGGTTCTGCTTAGTAATTAGTGCATGGTTCACAATAGCATGCACTGTGGGAAAACTAAAAACATTTACAAGTGTCAGATGTCATATCAAAGACCATCCTCAAAGCCTCATGCAATCAACGCCTCATCAACCACTTGAATATGTGCAAAACACTGTAACACAGTGAAGCAGGTAGAATAGTCCATCACTGACATGGCGCCCTGCTGCAGATTAAGGAGCTCTTGAGCTCGATCTTCCCTCATCGTCTCTAGAAATAAAATGTCCTAGAAGACTGCTTGAAAATCTTTCCATGCCATATCTCTATGATGCTTCGTCTGGGAGGTAACATCCCACCATCTCTATGAATAATCATGCAGCATGTATGTTGAATGTTTGACCCTCCTCCATAGAGGCATCTTTACATGCTCGAAAATAGTCTGCAAAGAACCCATAGAAGACTCTGCAGCATGTGGTCCACTATCCCCTGAAAATGTAGGTGGATGCTGCTAATGGAATATATGCATCAGTTCTACCATTGACGTAGAAACCGGAGGTTCTCCCTGGAAGATCTGCATAAACCTTATAAAGCCTTCATAGAACTACTTATCTGCACCAGTGTCCGGTATAACGGCTTGCACTATATCCGGATCTGCTGGAGGATCCATCGGTACCCATGTTATTACCACCTCTGGTGTATAATCATTGTCACTCTCTTGGAGAACAACCCGTGTTCGTCTCAGAAGCATGACTCTACAAGGTCAAAACACGCCATAAATCAAGACAATCAAGGAATGAAAACAAGGTGTGTAAAAAGGGAACAAAATAATGAAAACATTCATGTTTTACAAAACAAGACTACACGACGTATATAATAACTACACAATGTTTTACCATAAGTCTTTCACATGGGAATGCACCTCTGCCAAAACTAGTCATGTAACACCCCAAACACATGGAGTGTTGTCCACACACACAACGTGCACTTGAATTTTCTTCCCCTGTCCGAGTCCTTCTTCAAAGCTTAGCCACATGACTCTCTTTTGAACGAGACTAGACGACATGTATAAGGTCTACACGGTGTGTACTAGATGAGCTTCACCAACCCGTGTTGTCTGAAACACGGTCGGGTACACAGATCTAACATCACATCATGTTCCATATAGACACGATGTATATGACTTAGATTCCAATAGCCCGTGTTAATGTCATAACTGACTACTTGGATGACACTGCATGGCATGTTACACCCTCAAACAGAGTGTACGCCACCATGTATCCCCTGCCACATAGGCATGTCTATACTGTCTCTCACCGGTCAAGATTAAACGGCATGTACCTCAGGTAGACGACATGTACAAGGCAATCTATGTCGACCCGTGTTGTACGAGACACGGCCGGATACACGGCTCACACTACACGACATGTTCCTGATGGACACAATGTGTACTCGAAAGGATATCACTAACCCGTGTTGTCAGTTACATGGTTGGATTCCCAGATTGCACTGCATGACATCTTTGAAAGTGACACAAAGTGTTTAAGTGAAAATTTTCTATCCAGGTTGTAAGTTACATGATAGACACATTGTCAACACAACACGAAGTGTACAAAACGTTCGGATCCCGGTGCCACTCTATGGGTGCCCCGAACTGGGTTGGTCACATGACCTCAAGCAAATTTCCCAAAATGCCAGAGACTGCCGACTAGCAGTGAGGACCTAGGTCTGATAGTGGGGAAACTATGCCATCATTTTTCAAAGTGTAGCGCAATGGAGATAAATAAAAACATACAATAGCGGAAGTAGTTAACAATACTAATCTGAAATAGACAACAGTAATGAAATAAGAAATGACCAATAATCACATATATATATAAAGCTGCAATATGTCCCTAAGTCTAAGAAAGCAGTCAATAGAAGATACACTACAATCTAAAACAATACAGTACAAGGTACAAATACAGAATAACAAAGAAACACATTGTGGTAGGAACTCAATAGCATCGCAAGCCTAATCTTGGTCCCATGCTCTCCTACTCATTTGAAACAATAAACTACTTGTATAGGGTCTATTTCCCTTATCATCACCTACAGAAATATAATTTATTTGGGCCCATGACATAACCCAAATAGGGTGTGAGAAATAAATCCCGGTAGGAAACCACCAATGGTCCGTGCCAAACTATCAGTAGATTTGTGCAACATGAGTGCGCAATAATGAAATGCAATTAACTGGGAAGTACTTAAAAGAAATTACTCTTACTAGTTCCATTTTCATATAATTTTTGTATACCAATTCAATATAATTGAAATATATGTTCTTGAGACTCATCATCAACCAACAATCCCCTATATAGTGTCGTAGAAAAAACCATAACAAGCTATCTAACAAGTAGAAGGTAAAACAATACCAAGATTGTACTTTATCTTGGCAGGTATAGCATGTATAATCACTATAGTGAATATACGATCTAAAAAGGGTCCTCAGACATGCAATCCTTACCCTCTAGAAATCAGAATCTTTCCCTTATGCTAAACAAAATTTTTTCCTCTGGATAATCAGAATCACACCCTCAGGATAAACAGAACCTTTCCCTAAGGCCTTGAACTCAAGAGAAACATAAACGAAACACTTGGGTGATTTTCCACAGGCAAGGAAGCTACAACCCACAAGCATATGAAATGTTTCCCTCAGGCTAAACAAACACTCGTCCTATGGCATAACAAAACTTTCCCTCAGGCTAATAAAAACTCTTCCCTCTGGCTAAGAAAGTAACCAAGCTAAGCCCCACACAAAAGCAAGCAATTCATATATATATTTTCTCTCAAGAATACTCAAATCATGCTATAATCACGACATACCATCAGGTATCCTGGAAAAAGGGATAAACAAGGGAAACCCACCCTCGGGGTGTCTTGGGATCAAGGAAGTGATCCCAAACAATATTTTATACATATTAATTAAATTACCTATGGAATTATATGTATATAATCAGTCAAGGGCTCAGCCATATTCCACCCCAGACATGGGCGCGTAACACTACATTACACAAAAAAAACATGACATTTGGAATTATACATTAGACCACCTACCACGACCTCCCCTGATCGATATACGTGAACGATGCCTCCCGAATCAACCAAGAACAACATAGATCTGTGTGGTTGAAACTATATCGTTGGCAAAGGAATCAGAGTCCCGGCGTAAGATCAGGAGCTCTTCCAAGATCCGGCCGTCTCTCCTTCCCTCCTAACAAACCCACTACCTCCTCTGTAGAATTAGGAGGCTACTACACATTTATAAAAAAACATAGCCACACTATGTGTACTCTCCAGTACAAAACATGTACTTTCTATTTTTAACATTTCCTCTGGCTGCCACTTTCCACCACCTCACTTTTCATCAGTCGACATGATTACAGGACGTGTATTTCTGAGTACACAGCGTGTACTATCGTCTCGCTGGTGGCTACTCCCACCGCCTTATTGTTCACCTACAGACTTATTACATAGTGTGTGTATACTAAGTAGAATACATGTAGTTAGTTTTTGCACTCTTCATCACCGAGAGGCCTACACACCCTGTGTACTCATCCCACATGGCCAAAGTACATGGTGTGAGGAAAAGTAGACAACATGTACCCAGCAATTTTGAGATTTCCCCCCATTTTCATTATTTTTTCAAAAAAATTTAAGGAAAAAATAAAATAAGAAAACCATACCTCAAGAATAAGTATCGTGTTCTTATATCACCCCTTAGCATAAAATTGAAAAAGATATATTTGATGTATGTGGTCTCATGTACATTCCATACAGAATTTACATTTGTTTTATGATGAAAATGGATGATTTGGTACACCATTTAGGGTATTTACCATATTTATATTAATTAAATAAATGTTTATATTTAATTATAATTTTTTAATTGATGTACTAACTATCAAGGGTAATGAAGAAACCATGATCTCTTTCTTGACACATCTTCTTCCAATGGACGATGTCTAGACCTGAAGAATTAGGATGGACTCTAGACCTCATGTGAGTAGATGCTGGGCCTTTTAAAAACAATCTTATTAAACCAGCTATTCAATTTAAATGATGAATTTATATTATAAAAAATATATGTACAAAATAAATGATCACCATGGGTCAAGAACAACTCTTGAACGTTGGTTTCTCTTCCCAACTTCTAAGGGCCTAGGCGAAGACAACGAGATACCAGCAGGCCTCCGGACCACTTGTGAGGTGAGGAAATACCATGATATCCTAATCCCATGAATAAAATTTTATGATAATATAAGACTCCTTACTTGATTTCAGGCCATTAGGGCTTATCAAGGTGTAGATAGGATGAGATATCGTCCCCTGTATATGTTTACTTGGCCTAGGTGGGTAGACCATAAGATGAACGAAACCACATTTGGGTGAGTGGACCATCCTAGAGTAGAATTAATGATAAATATTGGATACAGGTTATCTCTATGATTCCCATGTGGAGGCACCCTGTGTAGCTCTCAATGTCGTGATACCCTAATGAAAATGTTGTGCAGTGCGGTTTACAAGAGTGTATAGTGTTGGCCCAACACTATGGCTAAGATTGAGGACTATATAAGAGTTTTCCAATATAATTGTGATCTAGGGGACCCCATGGACACCTCAGAGATAAACTAACGTTGAGTGGGTGAAATGATATTGGAACATATGTTATTGTGAAATCTATACCATCCCTTAGTTTTGAGGGGAAATAGAGAGATAATCTGAGCAAGGGAATCTATCTAATTCATATGTTTCTTTTTGGGTGTACCCCATGGCCAAATGTGACAAGGTTAAGATTACATAATTGGATTATACTTGACCATATAGTTATTTTATTTTTAAAAATAATCGTTCTTGTGATGGGTGTTGGAAGGTACCATATGTAACAAATAATGGTGAAATGCATGACACAGACCGTCTACCAGATTGCGGCATGGTACAAACTACAAGAGGGATAAAAGCCTGTCACCAAGATGCCTGAGGGTAAGATGAATGATTTCATCCTGATAGAGGGCTAGGTACACATGTACATGACTAAATAGGTAGGAGTTTATGATCATAATTGGTGCTGAAGGGTAAGATAAAGAGTCATTCGATTCCCTAGAGAGATGTGCATATATTTCTAAGGTTGATTTTGGGGTTGGTACGAGGGAAAGAATAATTTTTATAATATATTTTTGGTGATTCATTCATAGTAGTAATAACTATAACCAAATAAGTGATTCATCCTCATATTGGAGGTTCCATCATTTTATTATGATATCCATCATGGTGTAGAAGTAGGTATGGTTAATCTGGGTAACAAACCCAATAATCGAAAATATTTTATATATTTGGTGATATCAATTTTTTTATTTGAAATTTCCAATTCATATATCACTAAATATGTTTGTATATACAATACCATATTTGTTATTCTCTATTGATTTATGTACTGACACCCTCTTTGGGCCTCCACTACACTTGGGTACACTAGAATACTTTCATTTGGTTGTGGGAATAGGATTGGATGAATCAGATGTTATAATATTTAGGTAAGATATTTTGTTTTGTATTAAGATATTGGATGAGGTTTTGATTAGAGATACAGTTGTGTAATATCCCTGATTGGATGACCACAAAATCAATTTCTGGAATGGTGGGCCACATGGCCTCAAGTGTGCATCCGTGTATCCTATAGGTTACCGACTAACACTGAGGGTTTAAGGATGTGATAATGGGGGAACTATTCCCTCTTGATTTGAGTAACACAGTTATATATCATAAATTATAGTAGAAAATAATGGAAGGAGTAATAAAATAATGTAGAGAAATAGAAGAATAAGATAAATTTAATATAAAATATGGCCAATGATAATGCACAATGATGCATACATATCTAGATGGCGATACATAACTATAATTATATAAATACAACATGAAATATGTTATAGTACAATACATAGAAAATGAGAATAAATAAAATAAATAAAATCCACTTGGGTGGTCTCCATGAGCATCCTGATCTCATACTCAGTCTTGTGATCCTAAATTAAAGGTAGAACAAAATCAACAGATGCAAAAATCAATGGTTCTGAGAACATGACACCTTCACAAATACCCCATTACAATAGAATCTTGATAATGGTATGAGGTTAAGATCCTAGTAGGTTACCACCCATGGTGTCTACAAAAAAAATCTAGTATATCAGTATAATGTATAGAAAAGTGCAGTTAATATGAATAACTAATATAAACAGAAAAATTCAATACTAATCGACTAAGGTTTCTATAGGCCACTGGGCCAACTCAACCTAATTTAGCTCAAGTCTATAATGAGTGTAAGATCAGTAACTATATACATGGTAATATATATATATATATGTATATAGTATTCTGTAATATTGCATCCACCTATATGAACTAAGTATATTCAAACATAAGTGTTCATATACTAGGAGTATTAGTTGATGGATGCACCGAGGAGTGACTCAATCATACATACCTAGTATAGAAAAGCCTATAAGATCATTTAATAGGGTACATTCCTTATATCTCATAATGAGTGAGACATCATGCCCATTACTCGAGACGTTGAGTGTATAATCTTGTCATCACCCAATACTCTATTGAGTGTGCGGTCATGAAAACACTAAAAAAGGTACGTAGTGCGTCCTGCCTCCCATTCACATAGTATCACTAGTTCAATATTTCATGCTCAACGCTGGTTGTAACTGATCATGATACCTCCATTATCAATAGAACCCTTATAATCATTCAACGTCTTATATCAAGTCATAAACATAATTTAAAAAACTATAATGATGCATTACCTCTCATGATTTACATTTATTAATATGAATTATAACAAAGGGCTCACTACAATAATAAATCACATAATTAGTGATTATGTAATTATAAAAAGTGGTGTGGTTATACCAACCAATTCAATTCCATTTCAATTAAACAATTTAATATACTCCATTTAATGGTCAAAAATGAAAATTCACTTTTCAGTGCTTAAGAAGGAATGTTGAAAGTACCACAAATAATTAAGAAATTATTAACATGGATAATACTATATATAAATAAATCCAAGACCTTAAGATGAGTTTGGTCCATTTATCAATTAGACAGGTGTTTTCCAAGTCATTCAATTTTTAAATCT
Source organism: Viscum album (assembly GCA_963277665.1). Taxonomy (NCBI): domain Eukaryota; kingdom Viridiplantae; phylum Streptophyta; class Magnoliopsida; order Santalales; family Viscaceae; genus Viscum; species Viscum album. The sequence continues at coordinate 2,089,245,608 of OY728132.1, forward strand.
TACCAATAACATAGAAGGTTCTTGGGATCATTTAATATTTATAAAAGGAGGGATATACCATTTTATAATATCATTTGATTAATGTCCAAAATAGTTCATATATTATGTGTTGACATCAAAACAAATAAGGAAACAAAATAACAACCAATCATGTTTTAAATCACTAGTCATAAAATTGAAATTTAGAAGATAAAACACCTCATTTTAGAAATTTTATTACAAAAACATGACATTTTTTTCAAAAAATTCATCTGAAATAATTATGTTTGACATTTAAGATTCAAAATTAAATTTATCTAGATAAACATATCAGAATGAACCATAGATAGAAAAGAAAAATCAAGGGGAAAATATTTATTAATATAAGTTTAATTATTAAATGGCATTGAAAGCATTAAATAATATAATTTTAAAAGGTAAACCTGGGATGGCACATCCAAGGGGAGTGTGTAATCAAGGTATACATTATAAAACATATAAAAAAGAATCAATTATTGTTTTTCATGGTGCATAAACAATTATAAATAGAATATTTTTTTGAGGAAACATGCAGAAAAGGTAGGCTTTTAGTGAATTGAATCAATTTATTAAATGAAAAAATCTTGAGGGAAAATCCATAGACCACCAAACATGTGCTTAAGAAGATATACTAGTCCAATACTAAGGTTTGATTATGTCCAGTTTGAATAAAATTTTAAAAACATACATTCACCCTGAATACAGGGAAAATGATCTCACATCATGATAACATGGTTGATAGAAAAATAAAAATGGGAAATATTAAAATTGAATGTACATATTACTTTTTTGATTTAATAGGGACCAATAAAGACCAATTCTGACATCATATGGAGGAGATACATTAAATCATATTAGATGGAGGAGTATGAACCCACAATGCCAAAGGATTAAGAGACAACCACTGGGGGAAGAAAAATTTAAGAAAAAAAGAGGGGTTTAAAAATCATTAAGGGGATTGGTCATTTCACCATCAAAATGGGGATTCATCGTTTTGATGCATGGTTGGCCAATCCATGCACCAATCTAGTGACTTATGCTACTTAGAAACCCCACTATGCAAGGTTTTTTCACATGGTTATCTATAACCATGCACCAAACATGCGATGAATAGTGAAATCATAAGGACTAAGTTGAACTAACCATCTGGGATTGGGGATTAGTTTGAAATAATGTGATAATCTCATGTGCTTCACTAATTACCACATGAAGTAGGTGCATAGTTTTCTCTAGTGGGATTCATGGTTTTAGACAAACCATGTTCCCTTTTTAGATGACCTAAACATTAGTTTTTCAGGGCCCTACCCCCCTAAAATTAAAAAATGCACCAGAGGGACCCCTCATTCCATTAAATAAGCCTGAAAATAACACCTTGAAGTGTTAAAACTCTTGGAACTACAATCCTAATCTTGGTTCAATGAACAACCCTTCCACTAAATTCCAAAATTCACATTCGCATGGAATTCTACACCAAATGATATACATGGGTCGTTATAAGTAGAGACTTTTTTTATTTTTTCAACTATGTGTCTATATGTATCCCTACTAGAAGTATTTTTATATATTTCTTGCTCATTGTTCCCTTATTAGATTTCATGAATTATTTTTAGATTTATCTTCTTTTCTATATACTCTAATTGTTTTGTGGATAGTATTTAATTATAAATTTTATATTCCACCCTTGGATATAAGTTGTATAGTATCTTCATTGTACCACATAAAACAAACACTTATATAAGGAGAATACAATGTATAAAGATGTTCCCCTGAGGTCATTTTGTGGAATGGTTTGACCACTAGTTATATATTGAGATAGGGCAGGATGGTATATATGATTTAGGATTTACATAATGTTAATATGAACTTATGTAAGGGTCATATGGTGAGATTTATTTGTTTTGAATATGATTTTTATTTTCTATATAAAGGTTCCATGGTGATTCATAAAGGGGAATCTATAGAATTTTCATCATCATCTAGTTGTTTTGCTATGAATATATGTGTAGATGAAGAATCCGTGAGATGTAGAATTAGGATCAGGTAATAGTATCATGGAATGAAGATGTTTAAAAACGAATGACTTACAATTATGCAGGGGGTTGTGATATAGGGTTTGGTTGTGTCATAGAGAACCTAAGATATGAAGTGGCATTAGATGTTTGTTAAAAATAAACTGCATCATATATAGTCATCTTCATCCCAGTTAGTTTTGTTGAAGTTTAAAGGATAGTTCATGTTATAATCATGCTTTACTAAAATTTGGGTGATATATTTTTGAAAATTTAGGAAATTAAATAAGAATATTTTATTCACTATATTAAAATATACTATAGGATGAAGTTTATATCATAGGGGTCCCCTTGGACCATATATTAACCCTCTAGTGAAGTTTTTTGGATTATTTTTGCAATGGAAATAGATGAAATTTTTATTGAAATTTTGGAAATGCTTCAAAAATAGATATATCTTCAATTATTTTAACATTCAAAACCATATATTAGAAATTTCAATAAATATTTATTGTGGGGATTGAATTTTTATTATAGTATAGGGATGGATGAATTAATTCATTGAAATAATATGAATAACCAAAGAATAAACCAACATCAATTTCTAGTATTTGTGAATTGGATTCTACATAGAGAAATCGATATCAACCACTATAGAAGCTGTGTAGTATGGTTTTGTTATCAATATTATTTTTTCATAACATAATAATGAATGTGTATTATTGTTGTAAAAAATTTATTTATGTGTTATTTTTTTGAATTATTTTATTTTAGTTCATTATAATATTTCTATTTCTAAGTTAAATATTGTATTAATGGAATTGGAACTTTGGATTATGAGGGGATGAACTCATAGAATATGGTGTTTTTGATTAAGATGTAGGTTTATTACATTTTTTCATCATTAATTTGTTGTGGAAATTGTTTATTAATGACATTTCACTGATATTACATGCTATCGTATCCCCTAATCTTGTAGCGAGAGTGACTAATATTAGTGGAAGAAACCCAATTTGAATGAGGGTAGTGAGTGAGAAATAGTTGACTTAACTCTACATCTAAATTTTTAGATAGATCATTCTTCATATTGGTTGGTTATGAAATCTATAACATAGTATTTTTTGGGGATGGGTTGTAAAAATTTGTGTTGAGGGGTAGATATAGTTACATTGATAGGTATTTCAATTGTTGGTAGGATCAAATTCATTGGAGGAGATGAATATTTTTCAAAAAACCATAATTTGAAATTAGTTCCCCACTCTCCCTTCCACTTCATTAAGTTTATGTTTAGTTTATTTATTTTGTTTAGTTTATTTCAAAATTTGTTGACAATAATTTGATGACCTAACAATTAGATTAGATATTTTGAATTTTCTTCTATATTCTTCATCGGAACAATTCAAAACAATTAATTTATTATTATTTTAAGGTTAATAATTTTAGGGAAACAATGATTTCAAAATTTTAGTATACCATTAAAATAAACAACACCATTGGGTCATATCCATAGATCTCTATCCCATGAATCTCCAAATTCACAATTAAATCCTGAACATCATCTAAGACTTTGTGTATCTTAAAACATAAATTATACACCATGGTAACTATCACATCACATGATTATAAGAGTGATGAATAAAATAAAAGGTCCCACTCTCGATCCCCCAACACAACCTTCACTGATTCAAATATTCTCCTAGTCATGTTGATGTCAATAATGTTATCATCAAATGGATTTTCTTTCATATTTATCATGTTTAATTACATACACAATAAAAAAGTCTATAAATTGCGGTTGTATTTTCATACATATGAATTAGGTTCTTCATTATTTCTGAATCCTTATTCACCTCATAGATTTTATAAAACAAATTCTAGGACAGTGACAACCAGATCGACCCAATTGATTTCCAATCCATGATTTATAAATCATTCTTTTTTCAACATTTATTATATCATTGATTTTAATTGAAGATAATGATTATTTATATATATAAAATATCAATAGTCATATTTTATATTACAGAACACATTCCGTATAACTTATCTAATAGAACCCTACACTTATACAATTCCGCTATATCTAGAAACAATAATATCTTACTAAATCTGAAACATGAAATAGAGATCACGAAATTCATTCTTGAATGATCCAAAATGATTTAGGGTAGACTTATTATACTAATACAATATATAAGACAAGATTTACAACATTAGTTTATATAAAAAACAATAAATTAGGTTTGATACATTTTTTTAGGATTCCATAAAACCTCAAATCACTAGAATTTTTTCTCTGTATCTTATACATAGTGGGAGTTATGTCTAGAACATAAGTGAATATAAAGAACTCATTTATGTAATGTATCTTGAATTGAGAATAAAAAACCAAAATTATGATCCAATAATATCTATAAAAAAATGATCTTCTATGAATATAATTATATTGAAAAAAAAACAAATTGAAGGAAACGATATAAATATTAAAAAATTTATTCATTTTCTAACTATATAGGAAAAACCCTAAAAAAAATTTACTAAATAATAAAATATTATCGCAATCATGCTGTTTACCACTAAAGACATATGATTCTATTATATTAGTTAATAGTAGAAACCATCTTATAGTACCAGTTCCACCATTATTCAGAAGTTGTGTGTAGAGAAGAAACCAAATCAAAATCATTGACTGAGTGTCACAGTATTAACTAAAGTTTCTAGTGATAGTGTACAATTATAAGAAATTTTTTGGATTATTCTTATTTGACATTAATATTAAACCGTACACAATAATCATTAATTTTGATTAAACCATATGTATCTTAAGAATCGACTTGTATACATGTCATGCTTGTATCCATTATTCTAATTTCTAAATTCATAATATATAATTTATTTTATCATCTTTTGGATACACTACTTACAATATTAATACTTTCATAGTTATAGTCTTTGTCTTTGACACTCCAATGTCACCATATAATTTTGTAAATAATAATTTTGAAATCAATTCATAAAAATTTTCAAAATCATATTTCTAGAAAACGGGGTTCAAAAAGTTTAACATAATAATGTTTTAATTCTGATGTATAATAAATGTATGGATTCCTCTAGGTGTATCAAGAAATTCACCATGAATCTTCTTATATTGTTTTGAAAAATAAAGTTAAATCATGGTAATGAAAAGTGATTAATGATGTTTTTATTGATTATAATAAAATATAATATCATTATAACTACATTATTTATAGGTAGGATGTGATGAATGTTATCTTTAGTATTGAGTATGTAAATACCGAAAATTTATTAGAATAGATTCAATGGTTACTTTATAAAATTGTTACTAGATATAATTGATAACACCCCAAAAAATGTAATAGTTTATTAGTCTAAAAAACCATGTTACATACGTGAATTTTACATTACATTTGAAATCATAAAATTCAATAAAGTTTTTTCTTGGAGAGAACCATTATTCTATTTTTCATAGCTATTAATGTATATAACAATACACATCCTGACATAGTATGTAAATGAAATATAATAAATGGTTTATATCAAACTCTTATTAAGGGTATTGTAAAAGTAAAGGATAATAAAGAAGGAAAAATTTCGAATAAACAAATGACAATACAATAATTAAATATAAAGAATCTCATGAGGGCGAAAGTTACATATAGGTATTATAAAAAATAAAATAATTAATTGTACATAAATAATGATTACATAATGATTGAATTCATAATTTCAGACATATGAAAATTATGTCGATGCCTTCAGTGAAGACATGTTATATAAATGAGTAAGGCCTGGTCTAAATACCCAATATTGTTTCTAGAATAAGATATACCAATTATTCTAGGGGATATGTAATTATGAGCTCTACCATTGTCATAAAATTTATATTTCATTAATCATATGAATAAACAATAAAACATAGACATAATGAATTAAAATAAATAACTATCTACATTAGAAGAACATGAAAATGAAATATCAATACATTCCACATTACAAATAATCGTAAAATATATAGAGAAATATGTTGGATGGTGTAATTAAAGTATATCCCCATTATATGTATCAATAATGTGGTTCACATAGTTTAAAATAAATTATAAAGATATCGGGAAATTTTTTTGAGGAAAATACACTTTTCACTTTGAAAGCATTAATTTAAATTTTAAAATTCTTCTAAAATAATAATTGAATCAAATTATTTAGATGTATCATTTTTGAATATTGATTTAATATTCCAGGGAATTACTTTACATAATGATGGGTAATTCTATTAATGTCATATTTTTTAAAAAACATTTCTTCCACTCTTTGGTAAAATGGTAAAAATGTTCTGCATTCATAAAATGGAAAAACGATTCCTTTTAAAACAATTTTTTTCAAAACTAAAAAATGGATAAATATGACATTAATAAATAATTGGACTATTTTTGGAACATTATTTTCTACATTGTAATAAAATTATGCACTTGGAACAGATTGATTTTTGACTGACTTGAAATTACATGGTCAGTTTTCTCTAAAAGCATTAATATTGTATCTTTAGTACATAAATATAGTAAAATTAAAAGAATAATGGTAATATTAAGAAATAAAAAATATTGGAATAAATAAAAATAAATTTAATAAATATAAATGAAAATTTTTCCCTAGAAGAGACTTGAAAATAAAGAATCCTGAGTAATGATCAAATTGTGAAATAAATCTTTACCTCAGGTCCCAAATTCATAATAAGTGTTCAAAAATATGGTAAAATAAATATATATGTATTACACATTTATTATACAACGATGATTTTATATATCATACCATATATTATTTAACTATAAAAAAATGTGACATGTTTATTAAAAATTATTTATTAAAATCATTGTTCTGTGATAACAACTGTAACGTTTTTATATAAGTATTGGTTTGGTAGTTTTGGTCCTTGTAATTTTATATTTTTATATAAACTACATATTTTATATATTAAATAAATATCATATATATATTTAATATATGAATGTTTTTATTAATAAACAAAATTTATATATATATATAAATAATTTACACCTTTTATAGAGATGGAATGTCATATGTATGCATGAATGATGTCTAGATTTTTTAGATGGATGTAAAACAATAATGGTAAATTGGAATTAAACATAAAAAAATAATTATTATATCATATATATTCCTTAAAAAAGATATTCAATTAATTTTATAAATAAAATGAAAAACAAATCACATATCTACATGGAGGTGGCAGTCCACACATACGCATGGAGGACGATAACATTATCCAAGAGATTGAAAGGTATGAATGTAGATGTGATATCATATTTGTAGAAGTATAATTAGTTCATAATTTTCACACACACACACACACTCACACACACACACATATATATATATATTACCTCCATAATTATATAAATCCATGAGAGGAAGTGATGGAAATCAAATTACCAAGGTTCATGAGGTGGTACTTCGGCGTACACATGATTTCAATTTTTTTTCCATTTTATGGATGATGTGATAGATATAGGTTATTAAAATATAAATATAACATATATTAATTAGATGATATTTTTTTATTGTTTATTCATTTTTGAATAATATTTTTAGGGGTTATACAAATAAATAAAATTAAAATGCAATGTTATGAATTGTAACTATTTTTCAGAAAACTGATTTTTGTTTATACAGAAAGCCTAAATGGGATGGTTTTCTGACAAAAAAGGGGTTATAAGTCATGATTTGGGATATATTTAATTGATTTGGATAGTTATTTTAATAACCAAGTGGATCTTTAATTATGAAGGGAGTGATTGGTGGGGTCTTTAATAAGTGTGGGAGAGGACACAATTGAATGTTTTTAAAAAATAAAATATATAAAGGTCTAATTCACACTAAAGAGAAACAAAAATGTAATATTAATGAATATATTATGTTATAGGGTCATAAAAGATCCATTGAATTGAATTTATATGGCTTTTTATGTCATTTTATCACATATCTTGTTTACTTAACCTCAAGTAAACTTATTTTAACCTTAATAGTGGAAACAATGTATTACAAATATTTACAATTCTTTATGACCAAACAATAAGTTGTCCTTATAAAATAATATTAATTGTGTTTATTCATAATATTTTATCTATTTTATCAAATTATATTTAGTGAATTTGAGACTTTTAATTTAAAACTAAACCTATAAACACTATTTAATGATACTTTACCAACAAATTTGTTTCTTAAGTATGAAATGTTGTTAAAATCAAATTATAAATAACAATGATAAAATGAGCAACATTTTATTAATAATGAGATAAATGAACTCGTATTATTTTTAAAATAATTTATAAAAAGAATAAATGTTTTACATTCAATAAAAATGAAGATAATTTTTTAAAAAAATTTGTATTTTCTACTATTCATCATAAAATTAAACTTTTCTGAAAATTTTAAAAAAAAACCAGGTTAATTTTGAGTATTTTATATCTTAAATTAATTTCAGTTATTTTATTAAAATTTATAAAATTTTAAAGATATTAATTAATTATTTTCTCACAGAAATAATAATTTTTAAGGAAAATATATCTTTTTGAAGCACATAAAGAATTTAAATATATATATATATAAATATATTATTTATAAAAACAATTATATGTTTTTATAAATTGTGTTTATTATTATAAAAAATACCAATTATTTTCTATTTTATAAGGTTAAAATATTATATAGTGTCTTTATTCATGGGGTTGCGTGTATCACAAGAAGTCGAATATGATAAATTTATTTTGAAAAGTAATATATCATTAAATCATAATGTGTTACATTTTACCCCAATTAAAATGAATGTCTACCCCAAAAGTATATCACTATGAAAAAAATAAGCCACAATGACTATATTTTATTATATCTCTAGGTTCTCATTTAGTTTCATTAAATTTATGATTCCTCCATATAATTTTAATATGGTGGGTAATATTTTTTTCGTCGCATATTATCTCTATGATTTTTTGTAAGAAGTTTCATTTCACTATGTTCTTTTTGGGCATAATGCTAATTGGATCAGACTTTTTTCACCATTTATATACCATGATAAAGTCCCAATATATTTATTTATCTTACTTTATACCAGCATGCTGGAGTTCGACACTATATCTCATAAAGGGATTCATAAGGATCCATATGAATACACATGCGATTTCTATTATTATAAGAAAATATGATAATATGAAGGTGGTGATCCAAAATACACTTTAAATCCAAATAAGAATATTTCAACATGTCTACTTGGGTTTTAGTGGTTCAATTATAATGAGTGTCTATTTTTTGATGATACTCTATACTGAAACTCAACTCTCTATCTAGATATAGTTGAAGAATTCTCCATAACATTGTTGTAAAACATTGATCTCGATCAGATACAATAGAATTTAGAATTCCAATAAACCTTATAAGTTGTTATATATATATATATTGGAATGTTTCTCAAGATTGAAATATTACATGATAGTAGTGAAGTGTGATGACTCTATAAAGAAATTGATTACAATTCAAATATTTCTTATATCCTTTATAATTTTGGGGGTGTCTGACAACTAAATCAATGGTTGTGTTTTCCCATTTTGATCTAGTATAGGAGATGGTTATAATATCCCCTTAGAAATATGTATCTCAGACATAACATAAATTTATTTAAGGAACTACGATATATAATGTGATATATCACACTTCAATAAGACCAAAAATAAATTCACTTTGACATCTCTATACATATTCTTACTTATACGATTAATAGATAGTAATGAAATTTTAGTCTTATATAATATCACCTTCATAAATTCAAGTATATATGAAACACATACATAGTTACTAAACACCATTATCCCATCACAAAAATGGTTTTTAACTCAGGGTTCTTTATTACAATATTTTACATCATTATATCTTTATTTTTCAAATCTTTAATCTTCACATGGAGTGATTCTTGTAAACTCATTTATGAAATTTAATATTTATACCCATAATTCAAGACTTCTAGATCCATAAATTTCATATAAAAAAGTATTTTATATTTTGGGACCCTCATCATAGATAAGCATGCATGACATTTTCTACTTAGTGCCTCTGTGTCCGTGTTATCCATCCCATGGTGGAAATATATTGAGATGTCATGATCATTAATTGGATACAATGATATTATCTTCCACATATTAAACTATTTCTATATGAACATATAATTTATATTGTTATTTTTATTAACATATTTCAAAACATTGTGTGTATAAAAAATTTGTCTATATTTTTAATGAAAAAATTGAAACAAGTAACCCGATATCTTGTATTGGATAATTTTAATCCTTAAACATCAATTTCCAAGGGAAATAATTTATATCCTTTTCATTTCTTGTGATAATAGATCCATATACATTTATTGATGCATCCATGTAGATTATAAAACCTTATATTCTATAGGGTAATATATGGATATTTTTTCTAGTTAAGTTTATCATTATATCCTTCAAAATTTTCCTTGCATTCAATTTTATAAAGGGACTTATCTCACTTTGAGTTAACATTGTGAGTGGATTTGATATATGTAATAATGATTCCAAAAAGCATCAATAATATTTAAATAATCTAGAAAACTGCAGATCCCTCTCACATTGGTTAGTATATGATAATGTTTAATGACATAAATACTTTAAGGATACATTAATAAACCCTCACATTATATTAAATATCAAATGAATGAATCTTTTTAATGAAAAAGTTCACACAAAATAAATTTAGCATTCATCTTATCCTTCCTTAGGGTCATTTGATAAATTCTAAATTTTTTGTTTGTTATTTATTAGTCATTGAATATTTAAGAATATATTTTATAAATAGTACCAAAACATGATCACGTTAATATATATAGACTCTTTTCATTAAATCCATGAAGATATCATGTGTAATGTTAAGTCCAAATGGAATTTATATATAATCAAAATTATCATACCTAATATGGAAGGGATTATTTTGTATATCCTTCCTCATAGTCCTTAGTGAATGATACCTAGATTAAATATTAATATGGAAAAAAACAGAGCTCATCATATAAAATCAAACATTTCAGTGAGACACAGTACATGATTGTAATTCTTAAAAGTTACCTTGTTAATTTAATAATAATAAATGAAAAGACACACTGACCAATAATTCATTAAAAAAATAACAAGTAAAACCCATGAATAAGAACTAGGATTAATGAATCCATAAACTATACAATAGTAGATTATCATTAACTATTCATATCACTCAATTTGGGTCATTATTTTTGGATTCTTCTAAATAATCATCTCATTAGGTATGAGTTCTATTAAAAAAATAAATTTCATGATTCGATGGGAGATTCAAAAAGTCCTTAAGAAGCACATCAGCATATTCCTAAACAATTAGAATATTTTCAATATTGATTTTCTAGCCACACATTTTATATAAATATACCCCATGTAATAGGTAAAAATTCACATATGATGGAAGTAATTTCTATCGAGGGATCATGTTCATTCTGAAACAAAATAAAAAATTTAATGTTAGTTCATAATATTGAATATATATTACCTTCATTGATTATTAATGTAGGATCTATAATGGGAGATCTATTAAATAACCAAAATAACATAAAATTGAACTAGTTGGAGAATAAAAATATTCAAAATAATAACTATATAATAAAAAACAACTATAGGGATGTTATAGACATGATATTTGACCATTTTACAATTTGGTGTTTTAACCGAAAACTCAATATCTAATCATTGATTTAGGGATTTGATACCCTTAAAAAATTCTTCAGATATAAAAGTGCAAGTATAACCATAAGCAAATGAAAAAAATTTATATATAGAGTGGATAATAAGTGTTCCATTCACCATGTTAATAAGAACTTCCAAATTATCATTACTAATTTTATAAGATTGTCCTTATCCACTAACCTTATTTTGTGATAATTTGCAATGAAATTTTGTGATTTTTTTTGGAATATTTTCACATCTGCATACAATAAAATAACTACACTGTAATGTTTTCCCTAAAATTAATTCATTAACATGATTCCCTATTTCTCAATTCGTGATGAAAAATACTTTTCGTTTTAGTATTGTACCATAGTGTTTCATTGCAAATATATTTCATGTGGGAGAATTCCCATTTATTTTATTCCCTATATCCATATCATTCCATTCAACATTTTTATTCTATTTATTTATTTTAATATATAATAAATGGATAAACCATTATATTTCTTCATAAGTCATGATATTATAACCTCATATAATGGTATGGTTGGGGAGAATATTTCCTTCGAAGGATCAAATTAATCACATCTAAAAAATGGTCAATAATGTGCACTGTATTACATAAATATCCCACAACATGATATTATAACCTTTTAATGTTTTCCTTATTCTATGTAACATTTTAATCTTCTTTTCCCTCAGACACAAGAACTATCTCTCCACATATGCTCTTTATTTTCAAGAAAAGTAATTTTTTCATGAAAAGATCCTTAAAATCCTACCATCACATGGTCAATATTTCCTCCTAATTATTATTTTTTTGAATCAACGACCACCATTTATTTACCTCCAAATTTTTTTGATAATATTTCATTAAAACATTTACCATCTTATCACTTCTTAGGTAGAGAAATATTGTCTCTAAACCACATACACTCTTAAAAAAATGGATTTCTAGTCATATTGAATGATGAAGGTTTTTAATGCATGAAGTGGTATAACATGGTTACAAAAGGATTTTTGTTATTATAATTTTCTATAAGAGTAATTATATTCGTAATTACTTGAGTTATTTATCCCAATATAGTTTCAAATTTAGCATCTTTAGCTCTAGCTACATCAGAATATCCAACTTCATTACCTTTCCTAGGATAAGAATCACTATATGGTTTAAATGAATTTATATGGTTTCCATGTTTTCACAAATAAAAAATTTCAAGACCGTGGAATACACTATATTAGATTTTTTAATTATTAGTTTTAATATAAAATTTCTAAACAAGTGAAATACATAACATAAGTTGAATCATTTATTTATCACTAATCTTAGAGTAAAAAAATTAGTTTAATAGTAAATTTTTTAAAATATAAATATATTTTAATTAGATAAAAATAGATTTTAATGAAGATTATAATTAACGTATAAATATTTCCGGACAGTGTGAAACTAGGTGTGTTGTCAGGAAAAACTCACAATGAGCCAGGGTGAGCATCGTGATATACATTGTACCACACTTTTTAGGGTTATTTACACTAGATGATTCTATTCCAAAACGATATCGACATTTATTTTCCTTAAATATATTTATCTACATGGAAACCATAATATATCTATCTTACAAAAACATTAAGATGCTATCTTATACATTGCCTTATCCTCAATGTCATGCATAGTGTTATATTCCTTAATCGGTTTTGTTGTAAATCAAGTACACATGGTTTCTACTAAACATTATACAATAAAAGGTATTTTGATACAGACCATTGTATCAAAAAGTTAGTTCTTAATTTTTTATATTGGTTTTATAAATAAGTGATCATAGCATAGAGGAAATAATAATTTAGTTGTCTTGGAAAACTAGATAAATACATAAATATCAATTTAAATTTTAAAAAAATAGAACAAAACATAGTATTTTATTTTAAAACATTGTTATTACCGTTATAATATAACATAATATCAATCACAATATTGATATAATCATCTTTGGCAATGTAAACATATTAAAGAGGTGTGCTCAAATGATCAGTATGGGTATACATATAAATAAAGATAAAAAGGCATGAATATTATGGAAGAAATAAATGATAAAAAATAATTCCTTATAAAAAATTGATCTTGAAAAGTTTCAATGGATATTATAACTATTCACATATTCAATGTAGATCAATAACTGTTTTCATAATGATGGAATTCATAATTATGAACATATGAAACATACTGTCAAGGCCTCATTTTAAAATTACCTACAAAAATGGGAGAGACATAGACCAAATACTAAATATAGTTTTTCTCATGATACATTTTGATGCATCAATGGGATTATAATTTTCCTCATCTAGGTACTTAATATAAAAAATTCATTCCTTATTTGAATATCAAATACAACTTGATAAAAATCCATTAAGAATGAATTAGTATTTGTATTGGAAAAACAGGAATAGTAAATTTCAATTCATTCCCCAATCAAACATATCAGAAAACAACTATAGAAATATTTTCTATGGATTCATTAGATTATATATTATATATAAGATTCACGAAATGATGTTGACATAGATGAAAATATTTTAAAAAATATCACAAGAATATTTTTGGATTAAAATACCATTTTCAATTTTAAATCATTTACATAATGTCCAAAATATTTCTCAAATATTAATGAATAAATTTAGTTTTAATATATCATTTAAAAGTAGTAAATTATGATTCAAATTAAATATTTTTACTGGTGGTTTTTTTATGTTTTATATGTTAAGATAACATTTGTTTAATTATTTTTTTCAAAATGTCATAAAGTAACTCATTCAAAAAATGATAATAATATTCATTTTTATTTATTTTAAAAATTAATACAAGGGTAATAATGTCTTTAATAAAGAATTTTATTATATTGAAAACATTATTTTAGACCATTGGAAGAAACATTTACATGGAAGTGAATTATTTTTCGACCGAGTAAAATATACAAGGTCATTTTTCAACAAAAACATTATTTCGGTACCATGAGTAATACGAGAGAGTTAAATAAAAGGAAAAATATATAATTTACATTATTAAATAAAATGGTCAAAAAATATTGTGTTTAAGAGATAATTGTCAAATTATACTACAAAAAAATACTACAATAAAAAAATCTCAAATAATGATAAGATTGTAAAATAAACCCTTACCATATGTCCAACATCCATCACACACATTCAAAAATTATCCATAATTAATATATATTAATTATACATATACTAAATAAATATATTAATATATATCATTCCATAAACTGTTTACATATAACCTTTCATCACATATTTATTAGTAATTATTTATTTAAATCACAATTCTGAGTGATAAGGGCTTCGTTTTTCATCTATGTTTTTTGGGTAGTTTTTTCCTTTCTACATAGATATAGATTTCATTCCCATAATAATAATAATAATGATATAAATTTAATATATATTTATTTTATACATATATATATTCATCTATAAAATTTTGAAAAAAAAATTTAAATTACATTATTAATGGAGATACATGGTAGTATGTACACATGAATGTGGTTTTCATTTTTTGATTTATGGAAAAAAGAGCATAAAATAATAGATAAAATTTATAGAAAAATTATTACATAATATATATCATATATATTTATTAAAACTATTCCTATTACCATCCATTTCAAAATGAAATGAAAAACAAATCACATCTCTCTATAGAGTTTGCAGTCCACACATAGGAACATACGACATTATCATTTTCTAAGGGATTAGAAAGTAAGTACATTAATTATATATAATAATTAAATAAGAATAATTATGCCCTAATTTTAATATTGAAATAAATAAATATATATATTAAATCAATAATTATATCTATATGTGAGAGGTAGTGAAAAAAATTATATCATTTTGCGAGGCAATAGTCTTCCCTACAGATGATCGAGTGTATCATTTCACATTTAGTGAGAGAAATGTTTTATATATTTTATTCAATAAAAATAATAATATATATATTTTTTAAGAAAATTTTTATAAGATTTAATCGTGTTTGAATAATATTTGAATGTGGTCAAATTGGAAATTAAAAGAAAATTCATGGGTACGAACAATATCTCTTATTCAGAAAACCACATTAGATTTATACCTAAAGAATACCTAGGATAATTTTCTATGTAAACTAGAAATTATAGGTCTTGGGGAAGAATTTATGTAAGGTTTTTAGGTGTTTGATAATAAAAAAAGGATCTTGAAGTTTTGATAGGATATGAGAGGGGGTGTTATTTTATAAGCGGGGGGAGATGAAGCACTTGTAATGCTTGAAAAGAATAAAATATATAAATGAATTATTCACAAAAATAGACCAAAATATGGACATTTATAGAATATTAGATGATATTGTGTATAAACATGTACATAAAATTTATATTATACTAGTTTCTAGTACATTGTATTCATTATTTGTTTTGTCTAACCCTCAGTAAACATGTTTTAACATTAACTATGATAACATATTGATTCGTTTTTTACTATTAATCATGACAAAATATTATGATAGACTTATTAGATAACATTAATTATTATTACTGAAATTAAGCAAACCATTTTATGATATTAAATTAACATAAGTGAAATATTTAGTATAAAATTAATCTAACAAATATGATGAAGTCTGTTTTTTGAAGAAAACTTTATCTTAAGTAAAACAGTTTGTATATCAACATTATTCTTAAAATAGATTCTATTGACCTGAATTGGATTAATAATAATATAATTATGCCAATTTTACCATTTATTCCATTTTAAAAAAAAATTAACTTTGAAAATTATTTAAACACAAATACAATTTGTAATAAATATCATTATTTTTGTCTGTTTGTCAAAAAGTCAATCTTTTCAGAAAATTATATAATTTCAATTTAAGACAATTTTTAAATTTTTAATTCAAAAATTAATCTAATTCCTTCAAATAAAATTTATCATTTTTTTATAAATTATTTATATTATTCCATCATAAAAACAATAAAAACCATTTTATGAAAAAAAATATCAATTTGAAACAAATATTGAATTTACTATATATATATATTCTTTATCTAAAACTATTATTCATTTTAAGGAAAATTTTAATATTTTTATTCAATATTATGATATTATATGTAGATTATAATTATAAACTATATTACAGGTCATTTAGATTTGGGGATACAAGTATCACATGATATCGAACAGATTAAAATTATTTAAAAAATAAATATATCATAAAACCTATGGGTGTTACATAGAGAATTATAGAGAGTCATTGATTATAAAAAACTCTTTATAACATGGAATTTATACTTGGGTTTAAATAATTTATAATTTCACAATGACCCTTTATCAATTTATTTATTCAATGTAACCCTTATGTAAAACCATAGTAATAATAATATTGTTTCCAGGATATGTATTTATTAAAATATAATTTATTAAATAAATAAATATATATATATATACTAAAATGTTATCAAATATATATGTCATTTTCATTGAAATATAAATTTTATATTTTATCCTCTAATTACATTATATTAACTTGAATAAAATAAAATATTTATCTTAATAATTAATAATCATTCGATATATAAATAATTATTATATTCAATAAATGGGAAAGATATTTATTTAAATATTAATATATCTAAGTAAATTTTTATATTAATTTATATACTAAAATAATGAATAAATACAAAATTGATTGTAACATTATAAATAATTAAACAAATAAAAAATCTAACTCAGATATTTTAATATCGAATATGTATTTATTGAATTTATCTGGTCAACATTACTTGAATAATATTTATTTTCCAAACTCTAAATACTATTTATTTTTAATATTAAATCCAATAGAATTTAAAAAATTTGAATTCACTTACTGTGGGACCCTATGAGCCTCTTTCTTAGTGGAATTTTGTGATCTTACTCATATTCCAAAATTATCATCTTGCAACACATCAAAGAACCGTTAGATAAAAAATATAATGTCACAATAACATTTTCTCTTGTACGAATAATAATATGTAATAAAATACCTTATTAATTATTCTTCATCGAGCTAGATGAATATATTTGACATCACTTAGTATAATTGATTTGAATTGGTCTATTTGTTTAATTGAATTTAGAAAACATTTCTATTTTAGAGAAAAGCATCAGAGATATATTATTCCTTAAACATGGAATAGATAAATTATTTCTTAAATTATTATATAATATGTTTATTAATATATTTATTACCAAAATAAAAATGTTTTTTTGGCTCTAGGTTACAAATCAAATGATACATTTCATTGACAAAAACTAACAGTACCATCCCCTTGGGGAATCCCTCTATGTTTTGAGTATTTTTACATGATCTAATAAAATAGAAAAATCCATAAAAATAAAAAAATACCCTATCAAGAATAAGTGAAGAATAATTTTATAAAGGATAATATAAATAATTATAAAACAATAGATGAATCATACTTGGTACAAAAAATAAAATCACATATGAAAATCTAATTTAAAAGTGAATGAAAACGAAATGTATTGTCCCTTGGGGGATGTCTCACACAACACACCGAGAATGGGAGATTTCTCTCTATTTTAATATCTAAATAAAAATAATATTGACAATATTAATAATATAATTTTTATTAATTTTTAATTAAATTTATAATTAAATAAACCCTCCAAATATCACACAACTCCCTAAAACCAATCAATAAAAATTATAACCAAATGTTTATCCCTCTCTATGAGTTTAATTATATAATAAAAATAATGATCTAGAGTATTTAAGGTGAAACAATGGTTTAAGTCAATTTTTAGTTAATGTAGTTGTTGCCATGATTTTTATGAATGGTTTAAAACTATTCCAACGAACCAAGCTTCCCAAATTTTTGTTTTGAGAAAAAAATTCTTAAAAAAATTGAAGCTATTTTATTAATAAAGTTATTAAAATTATCCCACCCTTAAATCTGTCTACTCACACAATTTTACAAGAAATATTGCAAAAAATAGCTTAATTGGCTATTGTCATGAATCGTTGATAGTGAGTCACATTCCAATATGTCAAATGTTTTGTGACATTTTATAATGATGGTGAAAATACTAGAGAAGTATTATTATTCAATTATAATCATTTTAAATTTATTATTGGTGTTAAAAGTACTTATTTTTGTTATCAACCGTTGATACCCATAGATAAAAATGTGAATATAAGTGGTAAAGTTTATTTAAGGTTATAGATGTAGGATCATTATGTTATATTACATGAATTGAATTTACAGAGGACATAAGAGGTGTATTTTACTAAATTAGAGAAGGATAAAATAGGGATCAACCATTGAATACTTGATAATAATAATAGAGAGAATATTAAATTGGACTTTTCTCACATGATTCCATTGACTAACTACTCAATGGATTAATGACCACAATATTCCTCAGAATCAAACTGTTGGGTGTTGTATTAGTTCAGTTTCATTTTAATTAACACCACATAACACCTATAAAGGGATATACTATGTACTTGGTGGACCACTGGATACTCAATATCCCTCAACATCTATATTTTGGGGGTTATAGAAGGCTAATTTACATTTAGTCAAGACTTGTATATTCCCAAAGATGGCTTGAAGGTACCAAATGATATTTTGATATAAATATCCTTTAAAATTTTAATTATAATGATTAGTGTTTTGTAAAACACTTATGATAAACAATACTCAATAAATACCTTCCATAATACCTACTAATAGTGATTTATAGGGTGTTGATAGTGGAAGGATAAAATTCAATGTTGTATCCTGGATAGTTAATGAATGATAAATTATTTTTATAAATGAATTATATTTTAAAATATATTTATTTATTTTATTGTGTAGTTATATGGAATAAAGGAAAAAAATAAATTGACAATTTAAAACTGCTAATTGAGTCCTAAAATAAGGGATATTTCATGTAAAAACATTATTGATTCATTTATTTAAGTGATATCACTAGTATTTTAATATTACATTCCAATAATTCATGATGTTGAAATATAACATTATTTGATCAAAGTGTTTTTAAATGTTATCATGTTGTTTAGATTTAAATTTTAATTCCTAGATTAATATATCTTATATTAAGAAAGTTAATTATATTAAGTTTTAATTCGTGAAAAAAAGGATTTTTTATTTCTCAATGAAGAATCTATATTTTTATCATTATTAAACAAATTTTGAAAACTCATGAAAAAGTTTACAATATTTTTCTCATTTTGTAATATTATTTATATCATTGAATATGTATGAGATCATAAATAAAGTAAAGTATCTTTATTTGTAATTAGTTTAAGGATATAACCTTCTCATTATTTTAATTGGATAATAATAGTAGATAGTATTCATATAATGTATTCCATGTCATTACATTAATATAGGAATTCATTTTTTTATTGAACTGTATAAAACTGTGTCTTAATGTATTTTTCATTTTATTACCTCTCCTCACATTGAAAAAAATCGTAGGTCGTTTTATTTAAATAATCATTAAATATTAAAGGAATGTTTGTAAATTATTAGATGTAATAGTTTTTATTGATTTAGTCCCTCTTTGTGAAACCATATAGGCCCAATTAAAATTGGTATCATATCATAATTTTGGTTACCTTAACAAAAATTAATCATGTTTTTTTGAATTGTTATCTAAATTTTAAATAAAAGTTGAAATAGGAAATTAAATATTAATAATTTTTTAAATAAAATCAACAAATAATAAATCAATTCTTATGCTTAATTTAACTAACTATAATATATTGAAAAATTAGAAGATATGTTATTTACATTCAATTTCTTGGATGTTTTTTGTATTATCATTGATGGATATAATCATATGTACAGAGGTATTATGATGACTTTTTTTAATAGAGGTAATACTGCAAATAATAAATCACTCAAAAATTATATTCTACCCACACTTTCATAAATATTATTTGAAAAAGATATGAAAATAAAAACAATAAATGGAATATGTTAATCATTTAAAAATATATATGAATGAGAAAATATTTTAATGGATTCTATGTAAAAAAAATTGATCAATGTTTGATGGTGTTTAAATGAATGATAATGAAAAAGTGGATTAATTATTCTCATTGTGAAATGAAATTGTGATTTAAAAATCTTGATTTGGTGAGACACTAAAGTATTTCACATTCAATTATTGGATTCTTCATTTCATGATATATACATTTATATAAAATTATGAATTTTACATGGATTCATTTATATTATGTGAAGAATATTCTTACAATCTATATAACAAAATAAATTTAGAAAATAAATTAATTTTAAGTAATTGAAACATGATAAGAATCTGAATGAAATTGGGGATGAAAAAATTTTACATTTTATGATGACGTTGATGTTGAATTTAAGGAAATTATATAAATTATCTCAGAGAATTTATATAAAAGAAATTTAATGTTTCGTGGTAAACATCCACTGAAATGATTTAATAATAAAGCTATTATTTTTTTTCAAAATTTTCAAATTTATATGAAGATGAAATTGGGGTGAAACCAACCAATTAATAATATTTTCAGGGAGAAAAGTATAAAAATTAAGGAAAATAGTGTTTTTTAATGAAATAAATTATATATTTTTTAAAATAAAATTAAATCTTATATATTGTTTTATGAATAATTACGTTATAGAAGTAACTATGTGGAAGCCACATCAGGTTATATCGATAAAAAAATAATATTCTAAAAATTTAATGATAAAGAGTTCTATAGTGAAGATGATAAATGTAACATCCCAGGTAAATGAAGAAAAAGAAATATTTCATATTAATTAATATTTGTGAATTAAATAGTAATTTTACTTTAATGGGGTAGCTATGTTCGATAGCGTGCCCGATACGCAAAAACGGGTTTCTTTAAAATCTTACGTTGCACACTAATAATATAATATTATTTTTTTAAATGGTAGTTAAATCATAGTCATTGTATTGGCGGTAATGAACGTAACTAACCACAATATTATTATACATGTTTGTTAAATATATTTACATTTATCCAATAAATGTTAGAGTCTTAAAGTGTGAATGAATCTAATTTTAAGCATAATTTACATTAAAAGGTCGATTTATCACCTTTTAATGGAGAACCCTTTTTAAATATAGTTTTTGTCACATTAAAACATTCTATATGAACAAATAAAATCCTTCTTTATAACGGGGACATCAAAATTTACATTGTGTAAATTTTGGGAATTTTTCCGTTAAAGTTCATTTTTTAATGAATAGTGAAACTTTTGTATTTTAATTCAAAAGTGCATTTTTATATAATTTATTTACACATTTATATTATCTTTTTAATTGGTTTTAAATTGAAATTAGAATATATTTTTCCCATTTAATTTAATTTTGGTCATTGGAATTAATTTCACATTGAAATTATACATAAACAAGCATCAATCTTTTGATAATTATTATTTTTCAAAACACGCTTTTTTTATAACGGGAATTATTTTTAAAATTAATTAATGCCAATTCAATGTTTTGAATTTGAGAAAATAGACATCATTTCTGAATTCGGGATATCAAATATAGCATAGGCTGAATTTTTGGTAATTTTCTGAGAAACGTCAATTTTTTATGAATAGTAAAACCACTTAGCGGTAGTTAAAAAACTAACTTTTTCATCTAAATGAAATTTTACCACTTTTATGAATTTAATTTTGAAAATACTAAATACATGGTTGTTATTATTTCTTAAAATTTGGTTCAATAAGATGAAAATATTTTTTTTAATAGAATCTTTTGACTTATATTTACCGCGATAAAAGGTAAATATGGTAAATCAAGGTTAAAAGAATATTATAAAAATTAAAAATTACCTTAACACTTGTCCTAACCTTATTTGATGAGTCTTGACCGACAATGGGAATCCTTGGGTCGATTTTGGGACCCCATGGAGCCACTTATGAATGATAATGACACTTTAGATTAATTAATTTAATGTAAAGACAAAATTGACATTAACAAAAATATTTTATTAATTAATTTCTATATGGTGTTATATAAGTCATATTTTCAATTATAAATACTAATTAGAAAGATAAAAAGATTTCCTACATCATGTTATTTGTTTAATAAATTTTAGACATAAAAAAACTAAATTATTTATGATACAATAATAATGTTGTATTTACCTCATTAATAAATGATTTAAATAAATACATTTATAATGATTAACATATTATCCAAAACATGTCCAATTATGATTGGATGATTTTATTTAGAATATGAGTCATCTTATCTCTGACATTAATTATTTTTGGACCTTTGAAAACCAAATATAATTATATAATAAAATAATGTTTTCACACATTCCTAAAGAGCTCCTCCTCTCCCTTACAAAAGGAGACCACTTCTAACCAATTAATCACATATCTCTGGCCTTTTGGCTCATCCAAAATCTTCTAAATTAATCTCCATACATCCCTATCTTTATCCTAGAAGCCTTGACTTAGGATGAAGGAATTTCAATAAGTCCTTTGGTTCAAACCAAACGGTGATATCCAAATTAAAGGTAACTATTTCTCTTAATTTGTTTTCTTTTATTTTAGTTATCCAAACCCTAAAATCTTTTTATTCCATTCTTCAGTAACTACACCTGTATCCTTAATATACATGGATTTTGTTATGAGTAGTAATCTAACTACACTTACACACACCTCTATCTAATTGGGGAAGAACAAAATGTATCTGTGGATGGAAAACTAACGCCTCTTGAAACGATGATTGTTCAATTACATCTTACCGCCTCTCATGGTGACCATTATGATGTCACTGTATTTATATATGATATATATTATGTTTATGTTTTCTTTATTCTTCTGTATTTTCCATTTATATCACTTCATTATGGTTTCCATAGTGGGTAAATACGCTAATCTCATTTGAGGAAGTGCGGACTACCGCCCCCTCAAAGTGATGTGATTCGTTAATGCCTTATGTGGGATATATAAAGGACGGAGTTAATGATATTATATATGATATTATACTGGATTTATAATATACATATGTGTCATTATGTTTTAATTCCATTAAAATAATAAATAGAAATGAAAGTAGTGTTCATGCGTACGTACGGCTTACCATCTACATTAACGGTGCATTTCATTTCTTACCTCTAAATGTTATGTACTATTATAAAAAAACATGTAGATGTTGGATATATATGATATATATGATATCAAAATAATGAATATCATTCTTTATATAATTAACCTTGGACCACATGAACTACATGTAATTATAAGAAGTCCATTTTTGACTCAAGTACCAAATATTGACAAAACGAATGTTATTAACTTAAATGATTGCATAACCTTTATAACATGGTAATAAGTGATATAAAAGGAATAATTGTAAAGACCAGGAAATTTCAGGGAATTTTTTTCTTAATTTATTCGGGATTTCATGAGTACTGTGTTACTGACGGCACTTGATTCTGAGGCCCTGTGTGCCCGAAATCAATTTCTGATGTTTAGCTCGGGTACGTTCAGTGAATGAACGAGCGGGTTTTCCTAACTTTTGAACCGGTGATTGGAATCGAAATACGAGGGAACCAATGAAACCACAGCGCCAGTAATTTCATAGGAAGACCTTTTCCGGAGTTTCATTTTCCCGGGAGGTGTTGTCAAATAAATGGGCTAACTGAAGAATGAAATAAAATTTGCGCTACAATTTTATTTCTATTCTAAGTAATTATAACCTATGTATGGAAGTTGGGGTGGGACCCACTAAATCCTAACTCCACTTGGTATGATATTATTGAGTTGGGGCCCACACAAGCCCCACCCCTTCAAATTCCCTAACCCCCCCTTAAATTCGTAACTCATCCACTTTATGCATGCCAATTAAACACCTAATTAATTTGACAACACAAGTTTAATTAATTAGGTGAATTCAAGTTTTGAATTTTGAAAAATGTTTTCACGCATAATAAATTTAGGCAAAAGCCTTATGTTATTATTGTTGTATCTTTGTGTGGAGATTTTGGGATAGAATACTATAAGTATGAAGAACTCGAAGAATGCCAAGGCTTCGACGAAGAACGTCGTCACCGCAAGGAGAGATCGACGAGTCGTCTCTTCTTCTCTCCGCAGCCGGTGTGTGATGATGTTCCCTTCTTGGACGCATGTCGTTCCATATTCTCTTCACATCAATGAAAGGGAGACACCGCTTCCTCCTCGGATGTTCTCCATTGACGTATACGGAGCTTCATCCTCGCGACACCATTTTCCCACGACGAACATCGTTTGACGACTTCTTTGAGGTAGGGGTTAAGTTCAAATTTAATCAATTAAATTTGTGCTTTATTTGTCATTGTGATTACTCGTTCTTGGATGCTTGTTATCGGAATAATGGGAGGAGGTCGGACCGCAAAAATACATCCGACCCTCCTCCCCATTGTTTTTGTTTTGTCGTGGCTTGGAACGAAGGCAGCACAGTGCAACGACACAGCGCGGAAACGAGAGAACCGCGGCCGGAGCGGGCCGCGGTGCCGCTGCGCTGCGCCGGAGAAACCGAAAGAGGACGCGGCCAAGAGCGGGTCATGTAGAAGGGGTGCAGCGCCAAATGGCCAAGAGCCATGGCCCATGGCCATGGTGATTCTGGGAGGCGGTCGACCGCCGACACACCCTGGAGACGGGACCCCCGCGAGTCCCGCATGAACCAAACGGCCGGCCTCTACCCTAGAAAACCGGGGGTTGGAACCCCCAGTCAACAGACAGGGCGGACCCCATGGGTTCTTTCGTTCAGTTAGAAGGGGGAAGCACCCTCCCCCCTTCCGCGTCTGCTCAATGCATGGGCGCCCAACCGGGCCGAACCGCCCACGTTGGCCCGGGCCGACCGCGCCGAGACGGACCCCCGTGCCGGGTCGAACCGCCCGCGCTGGGTTGGGCCGCCCATGCTAGGCCGGAGCCCCCGTGCTGGGACGGGCTGGGCCGCGCCCAACCATGCCGGACCCGGACCCTGGTCGGGTCGCCCGGTTCGGGCCAACCCAGGGGCATCGGGTCGGCTCGGACCGAGCCCGAACCCCCTGTTTTCAGGACAAACTCATTCAAATGACCATAACATGGGATACAGACCTCTGATCGACGCACCGTCAGTTGAGTAGCGATCCTTGGAACGAGAAGGTCATTTCGGTATATTACACTCACGGTTTCAGAGAACTTTTAGTATGGCCCGGTTGGTTCGAACGCGAAACCAATCGGGCCCTCGGAGAAGAAATGCTTATAACTTGAGTTCCGGATGTCCAATTGACGTGCCGTCGACTTTCTTGGATACCTCATAGTGAGACGGTTCTTTTTTCTTACATCAATCGAGGTTTGGACTCGGTTGGAGTATGTTCATGTTGGTTTTGAATTAAAAACCAACCGGGCCCCTGGGACGAAAAATCCAATAACTCTCAGACCGGGCGTCCGATTGACACACTGTCTATCACGTTGTGTCTCTTTCAAAGAGAATGAACTTTGGGATACATCAACATCGGACTTCGTGTAAGTTGATGTATCGACCCCCCCTTGGCTTGTGGAGCGGACCCTCCCGGAATCGAGCATTCTGTGTGTGGGGAACCCTAGAGCTGGCTGCGATGAGGACGACTACCGTACTCGGATCTTCCATGGATTCGATGAGGACGACTACCGTACTAGGATCCTTTGTGGGTTTGACGAGTATGACTACCGTACTAGGATCCTCCAAGGGTTCGTGAGGATGACTACCATACTAGTATCCTTCGGGGGTTCGATGAGGACGACTATTGTACTGGGATCCTCCGTGGGTATGACTACCATACTGGGATCCTCTGTGGGTTCGACGACGATGACTACAATACTTGGATCCTCCGGGGGTTCGACTACCATGCTGGGATCCTCCGTGGTTTTGAAGATGATGACTACTATACTTGGATCCTCCGTGGGTTCGACTGTGATGACTACTAAACTTGGATCCAATGTGGGTTCGACAGAGGAGATGATTAAGAGACTACATCAAATCATCTCCACCCCTCTTCGTAAATGGATACATGTGTGAGTTGAGTCTTGAATTTCAATCAATATCTTCGATATGATTGAATTTCTTTCCTGTGTGGATTGGGTTGTGCTTTCCTGTGTGGAATGATTTGTACTATCATGTGTGGACAAGATCGAACTTGGGCTCGGATGTTGGAGTCGAACTGGAATTGATGACTTAGGTATATGTATGGGCATATACCTAAGTATAGTTGGTTGTTACTTCGTGATTGTTTTATTCCTTTGTGGTTTATCCTTTGTGTATTCAGGGAGACCGTCGGGGGTCTCGGGGTCCCTATAGAGTAGCGTATACTCACCCCTGCACGGGCTATGCCCGCACTATGTTGTGTTGGATGCAGACGACGGACAACACTGATCGAGGAAGGAGCTCGTGGAGCTGGAAAATACCTAGAGGTGGATCACTGGGCGAGACGTACATGGAGTGGATGGCTGGAGCCGAGGAGCTGAGGAGACTATGTGTACCCACCCTTCAAATGGGATTTCCAGAGGACATATCGGTGTGGCTGCTTTACTTTTCTATTGTTGTACTCTCTTTTCAGTTGTACTTTACTTTCAGTTGGGTTTGTATACTGGCCCATTAACTTTCCAGCACTTACTATTGTGATCAGTTTACTTAGAATTACTTCTTCTTGTATACTCTGTGGTGTTTTGTTTTCTTATATAAAGGCAATGTCTTCCCTTATATCGGGGTTTAATCCTTTGGTGCTAGTTGCCAGCCCCTGCCCTATGGACGGCGGGTTTGTGGTAGTCACGACACGGGTCCCGAGGACAGGTCAGGACAAATTGGTATCGTAGGAGTTCAGTTCTACCGCAGAACTCAGGACTCTGATCATTCTTCTATGTGAAGCAATAGTGTTGAGGGTATTGAGTGTGGTTATCAGTCCATGGAGTCTAGTGTTGGTGTGGCGGCTGGCGTTTCCATACACCAGGACCCTGACTTCTGATTTCCAACACAGTACATGAAAACATTGATTGCATGTGTGTTTCGAAAATTTTCATTGTGATTAGTTTGTGCCTAACTAGGTATACTGTATTGACCGTGGCGCACTTGTATCTTTTCAGGATGGCCCCACGATGGCAGCCAGCTATGGTTCAGAGATTGTTGTGAGACGATATCCCACCGAGCGACGAGGCCTCGGTGCAGGGCCCTATTACAGCGGAGGCACCGACGATACCTCTACCAGTCAAGCCACCGATACCACCAACCCCAGCTACTAAGAGTGCACGTCGACTTAGTGCACTGCACGAGTTTTAGCATTAGAGACCACCCAAGCTCAGCGTTGAGTTGGACCCTCAGGCCGCCAAGGATTGGCTGGAGGTTGTTGTTTGAGTTTTCAGGTTAGTATGGACACCCTCCGAACTCATGGTGATCCTTTCACCGATTCTCCTACACACGGCAGCAGGTAGATGGTGGAGCCTGATGCTCCAGGTGCACGACAAGGCATCACTTCTTTGGATGGACTTCGAGAGCCTCTTCCGCTCAGAGTTCGTTCCAGCCACCCTCCGTGCGGTGCGCATTCAGAAGTTATTATATCTGCGGTAGGGCAGCATGGCTGTGGCCCAGTACTAGGCGGGGTTTACTGATCTCTCACGCTACTCCACAGATATGGTATGAGACCCATTATTTAGGGCCCAGAACATCGAGCGGGGACTGAGGAATGATATTAGGGATGTGATGATCTCCCTCAACATCCCAACGCATGAGGGGGTGTTAGGGAGAGACCTTCTAGTGGAGAGTTTTCTCGCCGAGCAGACAACAGTAGCGAGATCCTCCGCAGGACGACCCATAACGGAGTCTTCTACAGCTGGTAGTAAACAGTTGACGTAGACATCCAAGAGGGCCATGCCATTAGATGAGAAATCTCAGGATGCAGATTCGATTGTGCGGGGCACACGAAGGAGAGCCAGCCACATGAGGAGCAGGCAGTGATATGCATGCGGCGAGCAGGGTCACATGGCTCGAGACTTCCCGACTCGTCCTGAAGATGAGCAGCAGGTGGTAGAGGGACCTCCAAGGTAGAGGTTTTACCATGGTGGTCTGCAGGAGTTAGGTAGATGAGGCAGGGGAGCTGACCGAGCAGCGGGTGGTGGGCGACGCTTTGAGGCCCTACCACCACCACCACCACCACCACCAGGAAGACCACCCAGACTGCAGAGAACGGGTGGACATGGGAGAGCTCAGTTTCAAGAAGCTGAGCGTTACGACCATGGAGCACCGGGAGCAGATGGACAGGAATGGGACTAGAACCAGACATGGGGACTTTTCTTCATGTTGCTTCTAGCTTTGTTGATGTTTTGTGTCTTTGTACCATGAGCTGCAGTAATTAAAGACACTTGTTCTTGTGACTTTTTGTTCCCTGTCCTTTTTATGTAGTTTTTACTAAGAGATTATATTTTAAAACTATTGACTTGACCCTCACATTTGAGATATATACTGGAGGAGACCATGTGACCAAACACTGATGCCGACAGTGTGACTCCTCCCTTGGAGGCGAGAGTAACGGTTGGATCTCTTGGTAGTAGTGTCGAGGCCTTACGACGTCATCCTTCATATGGATTAATATCATCCACGTCGGGATTGACTTTATTAGGAAATGA
This sequence comes from Viscum album, assembly GCA_963277665.1. Taxonomy (NCBI): domain Eukaryota; kingdom Viridiplantae; phylum Streptophyta; class Magnoliopsida; order Santalales; family Viscaceae; genus Viscum; species Viscum album. The sequence goes on from OY728132.1 coordinate 2,089,275,137, forward strand.
ACATGGTTCATCCAGGGGATGAGACCAGATTTCTCTTATCGGCAAAGAAGAAATCTTAGCAGCTCTTTTAGGACCAAAGAAGTTTCAGGTCATCCAAGAGAGAATGAGGACAACTCAGAGCCGACATAAGTCTTATGCTGATAGGAGGCAGAGACCACTAGTGTTCGAGGATGGCGACCACGTTTTCTTACGAGTCTCACCTCGACGTGGTTTACAAAGATTTGGATGGGGTGACAAGTTTTTTCCGCGCTTCATCGGACCATTCCAGGTTCTTAGTAGGATAGGCGAGGTAGCTTATCACCTGGAATTACCTACTCAGTTGCACTGGGTGAACGACGTCTTCTACGTATATCAGTTGAGGAGATACGTGCACTACCCGACGCATATCATCGACCATGGGGAGCTAGACATTGATGACGGGGCGACTTTTGCGGAGGTTTCGGTGGAGATTGAGGATCGACATGAGCGGGTCCTATGTGGACAGTCGATTCCTCTATTGTGCTTTCACTGGTAGTTCGAGAACCTCCTGGAGATCACATTGGAGCGGAAGGCTCAGATGCATGCTCTGTACCACTTTGTTTTCCTTAGTGTGTGTTGAAGCATTATAGGGACTTAAATCCCTGAGGTGGGAATAATGTAAAGACCCGGAAATTTCAAGGAATTTGTTTTTTAATTTCTTTGGGATTTTACGAGTGCACAGTTTTTGATGGCACCTGATTCCGAGGCCCGGTGTGCCCGAAATCAATTTCCAAAGTTTAGCTCGGGTACGTTCTGTGAACGAACGAGCGGGTTTTCATAACATTTGAACTGGTGCTCGGAATCGAAATCTGAGGGCACCGATGAAACCACTGCGCCAGTAATTTCTTAGGAAGACCTTTTTTGGAGTTGCGTTTTCTCGGGAGGTGTTGTTAAATAAATGGGTTAACTGAAGAATGAAATAAAATTTGTGCTGCAATTTTATTTCTATTCTAAGTAATTATAACCTATGTGTGGAAGATGGGGTGGGACCCACTACATCCTCACTCCACTTGGTAGGATATTAGTGAGGTGGGGCCCACACGATCCCCACCCATTCAAATTCCCTAACCCCCCCTAAATTTATAACTCTTCCACTTTAATGCGTGCCAATTGAACACTTAATTAATTTGACAACACAAGTTTAATTAATTAGGTGAATTCAAGTTTTGAATTTTGAAAAATGTTGGCATGAGTAATAAAATAAGGAAAAATCCTTATTTTATTATTGTTGTATCGTTGTGTGGATATTTTGGGAGAGAATACTCAATGTTTAAAGAACGTGAAGAACGCCAAGGCTTCGAAGAAAAACGTCGTCACCGTAAGGAGAGATCGATGAGCCGTCTCTTCTTCTCTCCACAGCCGGTGTGTGGCGACGTTCCCTTCTTGGACGCAGGCCGTTCCATCTTCTCTCCATGTCAAACAAAGGGAGATGCCGCTTCTTCCTCGGACGTTCTCCATCGACGTATAGGGAGCTTCATCATCGCGACGTCGTTTTCCTACGATGATCATCATTCGACGAATTCTTTGAGGTATGGGTTAAGTTCAAATTTAATCAATTAAATTTGCACTTTATTTGTCGTTGTGATTACTCGTTCTTGGACACTTGTTATTGGTATGACAGGAGGAGGTTGGACCGCACAAACACGACCGACCCTCCTCCGTATTGTTGTTGTTTTTTCGTGGCTTGGAATGGAGGCGGCACGGTGCAACGGCACCACGCGGAAATGAGGGAACCGCGGCCGGAGTGGGCCACAGTGAAGGAGGGTGGCACCATTGCACTGCGTCGCAGAATCCGAAAGAGGCCGCGACGAAGTGGTGCGGTGCCGTCGTGCCTCGCCAGAGCACTAAAGAGGGTCGCGGCCGGGGAGGGCCGCGACGGAGGGGCGTGGCGCCGTTGCGCCGTGCCGGACGGCCAAGAGCCACCGCCCATGGTCGCGGCACTTCAGGGAGGTAGCCGACATACCTTGGAGGCGGAACCACCATGAGTCCCGCATGAACCAAATGGTCAGCCATAAAGGCTAGCCGCTACCATAGAAAACCAGGGGTTGAACCCCCGGTCAAAGGACAGGGCGGACCCCGTGGGGTCCGCCGTTCGGTTCGAAGGGGGCAGCACCCACCCCCCTTCCGCATCCGCTCAGTACACGGGCACCCAACCTGGCCGAACCACCCACGCTGGGCCGGGCCGCTAGCGCTGGGGCGGACCCCCGCACTCGGCCGAACCACCCGCGCGGGGCCGGGCCGCCCGCACCGTGCCGTACTTCTGCGCCGGGCCGGGCCGCGCCTGCGGGGCTGGGCCGCGCCAGCCAGGCCAGGCTGCGCCCAACCGGGCCAGACCCGGACCCCGGTCGTGTCTGCCCGGTTCAGGCTGACTGAGGGGTATGGGGCCGGGTCGGACCCGGCCCGAACCCCCTATTTTCCGGATAGAATCGTTCAAATGCCTATAACATGGGCTACAGACCTCCGATCGACTCACCTTCAGTTGCGTAGCGATCCATTGATAGAGACGGTCGTTTTGGTATATTACACTCAAGGGTTCAAGGAACTTTGTGTAGGGCTAGGTTGTTTCAAACACAAAACCAACCGGGACCTCGGAGTGGAAACGCTTATAACTTGAGCTCCAGACCTCCGATTGATGTGCCACTGACTTTATTGGATTACTCTTAGTGAGAATTTTCTTTTGGCTTACTCCGCTAGAGGTTTGGATGCAGTAGGATTACGGTCAGGTTGGTTTTGAATTAAAAACCAACCGGGCCCCTTGGACGAAAAAGCCAATAACTCTCAGACTGGGCGTCCGATTGACGCATCATCTGTCGCGTTGTGTTCCTTTCGATGAGACAGAACATTGGGATACATTAACTACGGACTTCGTGTTAGTTGATGTATCGACCCCCCCCCCCCCCCTTGGATCGTGGAGCGGACCCTCACGGAATCGAGCATGCTGTGTGCGGGGAACCCTAGAGCTGGCTACGACGAGGACGACTTCCGTACTAGGATCCTCCGTGGGTTCGAGGAGGAAGACTATCGTACTAGGATCCTCCGTGGGTTCGAAGAGGATGACTACCATACTAGGATCCTCCGTGGGTTCGACGAGGATGACTACCATACTGGTATCCTCCATGGGTTTGATGAGGAAGACTATTGTACTGGGATCCTCCGTGGGTTCGACTACCATGCTGGATCCTCCATGGGTTCGACGACGATGACTACTATACTTGGATCCTCCATGGGTTTGACTACCATGCTGGGATCCTCTGTGGGTTAGACGACGATCACTACTATACTTGTATCCTCCATGGGTTCGGCAGCGACGACTACGAAACTTGGATCCTACATGGGATCAGCAGAGGAGATGATTCATAGGGTACATCTAATCATCTCCACCCCTCTTCGTAAATGGATACTTGTGTGAGCTGAGTCATGAATTTCAATCAATATCTTCGATATGATTTAATTGCTTTCCTATGTGGATTGGGTTGTTCTTTCGTGTGTGGAATGAGTTATACTATCATGTGTGGACTATATCGTACATGGGCTCGGATGTTGGAGTCGAACTGGAATCGATGACTTAGGTATATATATGGGAATATACATAAGTAGAGTTTGTTGTTACTTCATGATTGTTTTATTCCTTTGTGGTTTATACTTCATGGAATCTGGGAGACCTTCGGGAGTCTTGGGGTCCATACTGAGTAGCGTATTCTCACCCCTTCACGGGCTATGCCTGCAATACGTTGTGTTGGATGCAGAAGACGGACAACGCTGATCGAGGTAGGAGCTCATGGATATAGACGATACCTAGAGGTGGATCACTAGATGAGATGTACACGGAGCGGACGACTGGAGCTGAGGAGCCAAGGAGACTATCTATACCCACCCTTCAGGTGGGATTTCCAGAGGACAGGTCAGTGTTTCTGCTTTACTTTTCTGCTGTTGTACTCTATTTTCAGTTGTACATTACTTTCATCTGGTTTTGTATACTGGACCATTTACTTTCCAGCACTTGCTATTGTACTTTGTTTACTTAGTGTTTACTTTTACTAGCATACACTGTGGTGTTTTGTTTTCTTACATAAAGGAAATGTCTTCCCTTATATCAGGATTTACGCCTTTGGTGCTAGTTGCCAGCCCCTGGCCTTTGGGTGGTTTGGCCTTTGGTTTTTAAATTATTGCATAATGTTTATAACATGTCAATAAGTGATATAAAATGAATAATAAACTTGAAAAAGGTTTTTAAGAATATATAAAATAACTATAGTTTATTATTCATGAGATTAAAGAATGAAGGAGACATGTCGAACACGAGGTAAGGGACTTCGTTTCAATCTCCTTTAATTGAGGCATATTTTGTTTTAATACACGACTTTATTTTATACGCTGTATAAACACCCATGACTTTTCAATGGGAATCTTTTTCTACGAAGCGATTTACTAAATGACAAAAAGGAATGTTTCTTTTATTGTAAGCGGTGACAATGAACTTTTCCACCGCCATGAGTATTATTTGATCTTTGGCTTCCTCAAAAAGCTGTAATGTTATTGAAAGAAAATAAATACCTTATACTCCTTTACATATTTTTGGTATTGAAAATGGTTTTGAAAATGTATTTTTTATGTATATATATTTAAGTGATATATTGTGATTGATATGTGGAAATGTTTTCTTTCCTTTATAATTGTTTTATGTCTTATGATTTTATAATGGTACATGGAAATTTAACAGGTGGTTATGTTATAAACCAAATGACGGGTGGTGCTATGAATACCAGGACAAGTGGTTACGTTATAACCTACAATGCATTGGGTATGGAAGTCGACCGTTAGGCTATTCTATTTAGTGATATGTGTGGAAGTTGACCGTATGGTTATTCCATTTAATTATGTTTATGTTCCAAGTTAGTATTATATGTTATGTGTTCTTTATATGGGTTCTATGGTAATAATTTTGTTTCCAAAGGGTAAGTAATAATCTTTTATTCAGTGATGAGTATTTACTACTTCATAAAGGTGAAAAGTAATACTTATGTTAATGTTTTCATGGTTTACTTTTTTTTTTGAAAAACTAACAGTTTTTCTTCTTTCTGTATCCCTTACTGATCTTTTTATGCTAATCCCATGTTTTTGAAATGTTTTTCATAGCACATAATGTGGAATAGGGTAAAGGATTGGATCTAGGAAACGTCATGCTGTATTAAACATGGAACTAGACAAGACTCTTTTTTTCAAGAGTTCATGTTTTGTAAAATAAATGGAAACTGGGTAAAAGTGTCTAATTTTTAAATCTTTTGAGATGTTATAGTTATTTCCTAATTCTCTAAAGCTCTAAACCTGAAAAGATCCTCAATGTGAATTATTTATTTAATTCAATATTAAGCAACGTTTAAGGATGAGTCCATATAGTTGGTATCATAGGTCTATTTAGACAACATAAGGAGTTAGGATATTGTTAAATTAATATCCATAAAGTAATATATGTTTATATTGAAATCATATAGCATTTACAGATTACCATGTTGCTTCGCCTAAGATATTTTTGTGTTCAGAATGGTTATCCATAGAGGAAATTGGGCAGCTATGTTTAGACGACATAAGAAGAAAGACAACCTTCCAAATACACAACCTGGGGTGGTCGGAATCAGTACTAAACAGTTTGTTGCAGCGATGGCACAGTTGACTCAGGCTATAAATGGAGGTGGTATCCATGCACGAGATCAGCCAGATCAACCGTTGAGGAATATGTTTGTAGTAGAGAATTTCATGAGGCAACACCCCCATCATTTAGAGGATCATCTAACCATGTTCTAGCAGAAGGATGGATTAAAGCACTGGAAAAGATTTTCGCTGTCGTGGGTTGTTCAAAATATCATAATTTAAGTCTCGCTGTTTACTATTTTGAAGGTGAAGCTCATCAGTGGTGGTCGATGGTGAAAAATATCAGTGATAGTGAGGAGATTGATGCTTTTTATTGGGATGCATTTAAAGGTATGTTTTTTGAGAAATATTTGTCTTAAGGTGGTTCATTTTAGGATGGAAGAACAATTCCTAGATTTGAGGTAGGAGGATGACTGAGTGGCTGCTTATGAAGCAAAGTTCACTTGACTGGCAAGGTGTGAACCAAATTTCATCCGAGATCTTGATGGTATGATAAATCAATTTTACTAAGGATTGAAGCCACGATATCAAAGAGTGTTATCCTATCATGAGTTCAAAAGTTAATAAAAACTTTTTTGATGTGAGGAGAATGGGGAAATGGAGTTTGCCGATGATCAAGTGTTCTTTGACAAACAATAGCATAAGAGGTCCAGTTGGCAGGAAAAGGGGATGAATTCATCAAAGAAGCCCGATGGTAACAAAACTAAATAACCATCTTGTGAGAAGTTTAGTAAAAATCATCCTAGAGAATGTTTATCAAAGTTTGGAAAGTGCTCCCTGTGTGGTAAGTCTAGTCATATTGCTTGTAACTGTAAGGAAGATGATCAAAAATGAAATGAAAAACCATCGGTAAGATGTTTTAAGTTTAATTAGATGGGTCATTATGCAAATGAGTTCCCAGAGAAGAACTCAACAGAGGGAAAGTAGCTAGAATACAAGAAAAAAGGGGTGGTGAAATTTTTTTGCAACTACTTTAACAGATGTTGGGATATCAAATGAAGTTGTATCAGTTACACTGTTTATTTTTTCAGATTACGCTAATGTGTTGTTTGATTCAAGGTGTACAAACTCTTTCATTTCTGATAGGTTGTCTAGTAAATTGGGAATTACATCTCAAGAGATTAATACAGAACTTACAGTAAAAACACCAAGAGGAAATGTTGAGACAAAATGAAAACATAAGAACATTACTGTCCTTGTGTACAGAAATAATCTACCTGCAAACCTTATTATTTTGCCTATAGTAGATTTTGATGTTATATTGAGCATGGATTGGATTTCTGTTTATCATGCTAAGATTGACTATAGAGATAAAGAGGTTATTTTTCAGAATGATTTTCAGTTTGTATTCATAAATGAACTGTTGTTGTTGATAACATATCAGGAAGGTGAGAAAATATTAAAAGATGGAAATGAATGTTACCTTTCCAATATTGTGTAAAACAATGGAACTATTCAAAATAATGATGTGCCCGTGGTAAATGGGTACCTTGATGTTTATCCTGATGAGTTGCCTAGTATTATACCTGATCGAGAAGATGAATTTACTATTGACTTAGTTCCTGATGCTATGCCAATTTCAAAACCCCCTTATCGAATGGCTAAAATTGATCTTTTAGAGATAAGGAAGCTATTTTAGGAGATATTAGATAAAATTTTCATTCGACCAATCACATCACCACGGGGTGCTCCTGTATTTTTCGTTAAAAAGAAACATGGTTCAATAATACTATTCATTGAGTATAGAGCATTGAATAACATCACTATTAAGAATAAGTATCCTTTTCCTCATATCAATTATTTGTTTGATCAGCTCCAGGGAGCTCATTATTTTTCAAAGATTGACTTGAGGTCGGGGAACCATCAGTTGAAATTAAAGGAAGTATACGTTCCGAAGACTGTGATTCGTACTAGATATGGCCATTATGAATTTGTAGTTATGACTTCTGGGTTAACTAATGTATCTGCTGTATTCATGGATCTTATGAATAGAATTTTCTGTTAGTTCTTGGAAAAGTTTTTGGTTGTTTTCATTGATTATATTTTGGTTTATTCCAAAAGTAAGGAGGAACAAGAAAGTCATTTAAGGGTTGTCTTGCAAACATTAAAAGAAAATAAACTATTTGGGAAATTCTGCAAGTGTGAGTTTTGGTTACAACATATATCTTTCCTTGTTCACATTATTTCAAAAAATGGCATAACTGCTGATCTTTCTAAAACAAAATTTGTTGAAGAATGGCCAAGAACCACAAATATAACCGAGATTCGTAGTTTTCTTGGTTTTTCAGGTTATTAATCGAGGTTTGTTGAATGTTTTTCTCGGTTATCTAGTCCAATGACTAAGTTAACTCAAAAAGGTATTAAGTTCATCTGGACAAAATAATGTGATGATTGTTTTCAGTAATTGAGAAGAAGATGAATGCTCCAGTTTTGGCACTACCTTCCAGAAATGGTGAGTTTGTTATCTACAGTGATTATTTGTTGAAAGGAATGGGTTGTGTCTTAATGAAAAATGATTAGATAATTGTATATGCTTTATGTCATTTGAAACCACATGAGTTAAATTACCCTACACATGATTTGGAATTAGTTACTGTTGTTTTTGCTTTAAAATTTTGAGGCATCATTAGTATGGAGTGAAGTGTGAAATATATACTAATCAAAAATGTTTGAAGTATATATTCACTATGAATGAATTGAACATGAGACAGAGGAGATTGATGGAATTAATCAAGGATTATGATTGCACGATCCATTATCATCTGGGAAAAGCTAATAAAGTGGCTGATGCTTTGATTCGAAAAAGTAATACTTCAACAGCCATGTTACGTTTGGAATGAGATCCTTTGGTTTTTGATTTGATAAAATTTCGCATAGAAGTTTTTGGTGTTGGGAATTCATCTGTTTTGTTTCCGATGTCAGTGAAATCATCTCTATCAGACCGAATTAAGAAAGCACAGAAGGAAGTTAGTGAGTTACAGAAAAAGGCAGTGTTGGTTCAGAAGGGTATGTTGTCTGATTTTAACATTGATAATGATTTTGTTTTGAGATTTGGAAAGAGATTATGTGTTCCTTGTGATTCACAGTTAATGAATGAGTTGTTATGTGAACCTCATAGTTCTCCGTTTTCAGTTCATCCTGTATGTACTATGATGTACAGAGATGTTCGTGAATATTACTGGTGGGATGGAATGAAAAGAGATATTACTAATTTTACTGTGAAGTGTTTGACTTTCCAGTAGGTTAAAGAAGAGAGGTAGTTACAGAAAGGGATGCTTCAGCCTCTACCGATTCCAGAGTGGAAATAGGAAAATATATCAATGGAATTCGTTGTGGGATTACCAAATACATCTCGAGGTAATAAAGAAATCTGGGTTATAGTTGATCGATTGAATAAATATTCAAATTTCATTCCAATTCGGGATAATTTTTCTCAAGTTCAACTTTCTTGATTTAATGTTAAAGAGATAGTCAGGTTGAATGGAGTTCCCCTCTCCATTGTATCTGATCGTGATCCAAGGTTTACTTCTAACTTTTGGAATGGCCTTCAGAAGTTGTTGGGTACTGAATTAAATTTTATTATAGCTTTTCACCATTAATTAGATGGGCAGTCAGAATGAAAAATTCAGACCTTGGAGGATATGTTACGTGCATGTTCTATGGATTACTAGGGAAGTTGGGGCAAACAGCTTTCATTGGATTAATTTTTTTATAATAACAGCTTTCATTCTAGTATACAAATTGCTCCATTTGAGGCATAATATGGAACGCATTGTCGAACTCCATCTTTTTGGGATGAAGTAGGTGAAAGGAAGCTAATGGGATCAGAATTGGTAGAAGAGATGGTAGAGAAAGTTTAGTTGATTCAGAAGAACATGAGAAAAGCTCAGAGAATACAGAAAAGTTTTGCAGATAACTGGAGGAAGGATCTTTCTTTTGAGGTAGGTGATCATGTCTTTGTCAAAGTTTCTATATGGAAAAGTATGATTCGTTTTGGTATGAAGGGAAAGTTGAGTCCAAGGTTCATTGGACCTTATGAAATTTGGGAGAATGTTGGATCAGTTGCGTATAGTGTGGATGTATGTCCAAGTTTATCCCAGGTACACAATGTTTTTCATGTTTTGATGTTGAGAATTTATATGCCAGTTTCATCTCATGTTTTGAGCCCAAAGGTAGTGCAGTTGGAAGAGAATCTCTCTTATGAAGAAAAACCAGTCCATATTTTTGACCATCAAGAGCAAGTGTTACGTAATATGGTAATTTTTCAGGTAAAGGGTTTGTGGAAAAACCACATGGTTGAAGAGGAAACGTGGGAATCTGAAAATTCTTTGAGGGATAAATACCGCCACTTATTTTGATAAGTGAATAAAAATTATGAAGACGTAATTCCCAAAAGGGGGGAAGGATGTAACATACTAGGTAAATGAAGAATAAGTCGTATTTCATATTAATGAATCTTTTTGAATAAAATAGTAATTTTACTTTAATGGGGTTTCTATGTTCGATAGCATACCCGATACACAACAATGAGTTTCTTTGAATTCTTACGTTTCAAACTAATAATATAATATTATTATATTAAATAGTTGTTAACTCCTAGACGTTGTATTGGTAGGAATGAATGAATCTAACTACAATATGATTATAAATTTTTGTTAAATGTATTTACATTTATCCAATAAAAGTTTGAGGCTTAAAATGTGAATGATTATAATTTTAAGCATAATTTACAATAAAAGGCCGATTTATCTACTTTTAATGGAGAAGCCATTTTAAATCTAGTTTTGGTCACATTGAAACATTCAATATGACCAAATGAAATCCTTCTTTAGAATGAGGGCATAAAAATTTACTTTGCATAAATTTTTGGAATTTTTCTGATAAAGTTCATTTTTTTAATGAATAGTGAAAATATTTTATTTTAATACAAAATTGCCTCTTAATCTAATTTTTTAATATGGTTATATTATATTTCTAATTGGTTTTAAAGTGAAACTAAAATATATTTTTACCATTTAATTCAATTTTGGTCATTTGAATTTAATTCGATTCGAAATTGGACATAAACAAGAATCAATCTTTTGATAGATATAGTTTTTTAAAAACACGCTATTTGTTTTGATAACGAGAATTAATTTTAAAATTAATTAATTCCACTTATATGTTTTTAATTTGAAAAAATTGACATAATTTGTGAATTTGTAATATCAAATATATCTTAGGCCTAATTTTTTGTATTTTTCTGAAAAACATCAATTTTTGATGAATAGTGAAACAACTTAGTGGTAGTTAAAAAAACGGAATTTTTCATCTAAATGAGATTTAACCACATCTGTAAATTAAATATCAAAAAACTGACATACATGGTTATTATTATTTAGAAAAATTTGGTTTAATAAGATGAAAATAATTTTTGGTGAATAGTAACTTTTGACTTTTATTTACCGCGATTAAAGGTAAATATGAAAATTCAAGGATAAATGAATATTATAATAATTAAAAATTACCTTAACACTTGTCCTAACCTTATTGTATGAGTAGTGGCCGACCATGGGCATCCTTGGGTATATTTTGGGACCCCATAGAGCCACATATGAATCATAATGACACATTAGGTTAATTAATTTAATGTAAAGATAAAATTGACATTAACAAAAATATTTTAGTTATTAATTTTTATATGGAGTTATATAATTCATAATTTCGACAATAAATTTTCATTAGAAATCTAAAACGATTTCCTACATCATGGTATTTTTTTATAATTTTTATACATCAAATAAATTAAATTATTTATGACATAATAATGATGATGTATTTACCTCAGTAATAAATGATTAAATAAATAAGATTATAATGATTCCAATATTATCCCAAACATTTCCAATTCTGATTGGATGATTTTATTTTGAATATGAATCATCCTAAATTTGACCTTAACGATTTTTGGACCTTTAGAAACCAAATATAATTATATAATAAAATAATGTTTTCACACTTTCATAAAGAACCTCTCCTCTCCCTTATAAAAGGAGACCCCTTCTCACCACTTCCTCACGCCTCTCAAGCCTTTTCGATCGTCCAAAATCTTCCCAATTAAGCTCCCTACATCCCCCGCCTCCTTCTAGAAGCCTTCCCTTAGGTAGAATTCATTTCAATAAGTCTTTTGGTTCAAACAAAAGGGAGTTACCCAAATTATAGGTAACCATTTCCCTTAATTTAATTTCTTTTATTTTACTTATCCAGCCGCTAAAATATTTTTATTACTTTCTTTTTCAATAAAACGAGTATCCTCAATATACATTGTTTTTGTTATGATAATTATTATAACTACACTTACACACACCTCCATCTAATCGGTGAAGAACATAATGTTTCTGTGGATGGAAAACTAACACCTCACGAAACGATGATTGTTTAATTACCACTTACCGCCTATCATGGTGGCCATTATTATGGAACTGTATTTATATATGATATATATTAGGTTTATGATTTCTTTATTCTTATGTATTTTCCATTTATAGCATGCATTTGTGGTTTCCATAGTGGGTAAATACGATAATCTCATTGGAGGAAGTGCGGACTACCGCCCCCTCAAAGTGGATGTATAAATGATGGAGTTAATTATATTATATATGATATTATACTGGAATTATAATATACCTACGTATCATTATGTTTTAATTATATTAAAATAAGAAATAGAAATGAATGTAGTGTTCATGCATAGGTACAGCTTACCGTCTCCATGAACGGTGCATTTCATTTTTACCTGTAAATGTTATGTACTATTATAAAAAACATGTATATGCTGGATATATATGATATATATGATATCCAAATCATGAATCTCATTCTTGATATAATGAATCTTTGACCACATGGACAACATGTAATTATAAGAAGTCCATTTTTGACTCAAGTACCAAATATTGATAAAATGAACATTATTAACTTAAATGATTGTATAATGTTTATAACATGGTAATAAGTGATATAAAAGGAATAATAAACTTGAAAAAGGATCTTAAGAAAGTAAAAAAGTAAAAATCAACTTTCGTTTATTATTTAAGAAGATTAATGAACTAATGGGTCAAGTCGGACATGAGGTAAGGGAATTCGTATCAATATCCTTTAATTGAAGAATATTTTCTTTTAATAAACGACTTATTTTTATATGATGTATAAACACCCTTGACTATTCAAAGGGAATCTTTTTCTACGAAGCATTTTACTAAATGAAAAAAGGAATGTTTCTTTTAATGTAAGCGGTGACAATGATTTTTTCCACGGCCACGAGTATTATTTGATCCTTGGCTTCCTCAACAAGCAGTAATGTTTTAAAAGAAAATAAATACCTTATACTCTTTTACATATTTTTGGTATTGAAAATGGTTTTGAAAATGGACTTGTTCTGTAAATATATTTTAGTGATATATTGTGAATGATATGTGGAAATGTTTTCTTTCCTTTATATTTCTTTTATGTCTTATGATTTTATAATCGTACTTGGACATTTGACAGGTGGTTACATGATAAACCAAATGATGGGTGGTGTTGTGAATACCAGAACGGGTGGTTACATTATAACCTCCAATTCATTATGTATGGATGTCAGCCGTATGGCTAATCCATTTAGTGATATGTGTGGAAGTTGACCGTATGGTAATTCCATTTAAGTATGTTTACACCCCAAGTTACCTTTATATGTTATGTGTTATTTATATGGGTTTTATGGTAATATTTTGGTTACAAAAGGGCATGTAATGATCTTTTATTCAGTAGAGACTGTTTACTACTTCCTAAAGGTGAAAAGTATTACTTATGTTAAAGTATTCATGGTTTACTTGTTGTTTTTAAAAACTAACAGTTTTCCTTTTATGTGTATCCCTTACTGAGCTTTTTATTCTCATCCCATGTTTTTGAAATGTTTTTCACTGGAAATAATGTGGAATTGGGTCAAAGATGGGATCAAGGAAAAGTCATGTTGTCTTAAACATGGAACTAGACATGACTATTTTTTTAATGAGTTTATGTTTTGTAAAAAAAATGGAAACTCTGTAGAAGTGTCTACTTTTTAAATCTTTTGATATTTAATAGTAAGGTCCTAATTCTCTAAAACACTAAACTTGAAAAGATCATCAATGTGAATTATTCATTTAATTCAATATTAAGCAGGGTTTAAGGCTAGGTCCTTATGAAAATTGTATCAATGATGTATAAATAAACATGGATAAGGAATTAATGTTTTAAAATGAATCAAGGGATTGGAATTAATGTTTATCTTAATTTTATAAGGGGAATAAGAAGTTGAATAATGTTCCACAAACATCAAACAAAGTTTATATTCTCTTTGGTGAAAAGTTGTAAATATTATAGAAATGTATTAAAATTTTAAAAACATAAACTTAAAAGAATAATATTACAAATTTAGTGCTAGAAAATGATTTTAAATAAAATTTAATAGAATATAAAATCACTAAAAAGTTTGTGTTGGGCATTAAAAAGTATAAAAATTAATGAAAATTGGACATTTATTTTTTTCATCAATAAAAGGGAAGAATGATCATTGGGAAATGATAGTGTATTTTAAGTATATAAAAACATTAATGAATACATAATACAAAAAATTCATCTTTCATTGTGTAAAATTTTACTGTAATTTTTTAAAGATAAGGTTAAAATCAATTAATGAACATGGAATTGACCTTTATAGCAAAAATATATATCCCAGAAATTTCATACAAATGAAAATTTCATTTTAATGGATAAATATTCTATAAAGGGAAAAGTTAAAATTAATATAAAAATATATAAATTATGGAGCAATAAGTTAAAAATTCAATTAATTTTTTTATAAAAATATATCCTTGTAAAATGATCAAAAATGTGAAAATAGTATGTTTTATTAACTATTTTGAGAGTTTTTTTTGAAAAACTATTCATGTATAATGGAAATTATTTTTGATTTGGTGGAAGTAAACAAATGCACTAAAGTATCATGTTTATTGAGTAAAATTATAATTCATTAGAATGTTTATTAAATAAATTATTTATTTTAGTTCATATATTATAGAGATATCATGAACAACTGAGTAATTATGTTAGTAATTATACAAATATATTACTAGCTTAACTCATTACATGAAAATACACCCAAAAATTTTATAATAAAAAAATAAAATAGGAAAAATATTTGAAATGTTTCATTAAATAATCACAAATAAAATACCCTGATATATTAAAAAATTAATTTTCATATCAAGTGACAAAATATGTGAATAATTTTAGAGAATTTTATAAAATAAATGAGGTCTATATTACATTTCAAAATATGGGATTATGAAAATCAATTTTTTCCCTTCTAAATCTATTGAAAAGATGTTGAAATCAAATAATTCACTATTTATTGATGGATTGAGACAAAATATAAATATTGTTTCTATCCATTTTAATAATCAAAATTATGTTATCATTAATAAGTATTAATTATATATCAGTAATAAAGAATTTGGTCATGTTTTTGAAAAAGTAAAATGAAAATATATATAATTTAGTTTGAGTTGGTAAATCCAAAAATCATGTTATCTGAGTATAAAGGAATAAAATGACTTTTTGAATTGATTACAAGGTCATATAGAAAAAAATATTATGAAAATTTTAACACCAAAACATACTAGTCATTATTTTTATATATTTAAAAGATAAATAATTAGGGGTTTTACCACATAGAAAAAGTTATAGTGTTGTAATTATTTACAGAAGAAACTAGATATTATTACATATGATCATTAAAATGTTTTTTAGAAATAAATAATGAATATAGAAGGATGTTTCAAAACCATTACAAAAAATCCATTTTTTATATTTTACAAAAAGGTATCATTTTTTGGTAGTAGAAATCCTTAAACATGAGGACTAACCTAGCCACACCAAAAGATTAAAAAAATGATCATACCACCAACGACAAAGGCTCAACCAAAAAACAGAGGAATTAGTTCCCAAATTATATATGAGAGATAAATAAAAAAGGAACACTAGCATAACATTAATTAAGAATTTTAACATTAGAAAATAAAAAATTATAATGGATTTAATTTTCCCGTTTAGAAGAAGACACTCCACTGTCAAATAACCTTCATCATCTCAAAGCATGGAAATATAAAAGCACCCAAAACCACCAACACAAATATATATATATATATATATCATATATGAAGAACACATACCAAATATAAAAAGAAAAAATTATCCAAATCAATACACATAATCAAAGTTGTTCATTGGAATCTCCCCTTAGTAGTCACTAATGTGCCACTACATCTAGAAGTCAACTCATTTAGTTAGACACCATTACTGAGATGAATCCTTAAATAAAAAAATGTAAAGTAAAAGAATATATATAACCCCTTGATCGATCATTATATGGTCCACCATCTATCTTTATCAAAAAAATAATAATATGTTGAGGCATGAGTGGATCTTTTGTTGATTCTCTAAGAGAACTAGTACAAAAGAAAATAAGAGTTTATCCAGAAAAGGACATCAAATAGTTGGCATAAAATGATCTCAATAACTATTGGCATTTTATAAATATAAAGAAGAACAATAATAAATTTCCAAATCCAATTATTTTATAAAAACATGCATGTAATTTGATATTTTCAAAAGAGAAGAGAAATAATGTTGATAATAAACGATAAGTAGTAGATAATAGGTGGAAAAATAAACCTATAGATAAATGAGAGAAAAATACATAGTTATGTAACCAAACAAAGGTTAAAAGAATCCCACACACAAGGAAAATACAAGAATGAATAATTATCATATGTAATCGTAACCTAGATGATGATGAAACCTCATTTTCATCATTGATGGGTGTAAAAACTAAAAAATTCATTAATTAAAATTATTGTTGATCTAATTTAAGGTATTATTATGGTTATATAAAATATTAAAATATTTGGTTTTATGTTTTTGGATTTTAAAATACCATCACGAATTTTTACCATTGTTAATATAGTTGTTAAATAGTGATCAAATGATTAGTATAAAATTAGCCATTTAACAAATCCAATTTACTCAAACAAATGAAGTGATGGCCTTATCAAGTTGAATTTCTGCATACAATGCCATTTTTTGAGAACATGGAAGGATGTTTTGATCAATGGGATTGTCCCATGACCAAGACCAAGCTGAACTTTAACATGTTAAGCTTGAATGGAACCGTATAGAGTACAAGGGGATGTTGATTGGGATTACAAACCAAGCGATGTAATCCGAGCCATCAAAAGAGTCTTTCACCATCACAAACCTTATCCTTCATTATTATGCTGGTGTTATAAGGTGTTGTATAAAAATACCATTGCACTATGATTATGTGCATTATTTTTGTAAATAATGAAAAAATATACATTTGTTTTATTATTTTTACTTTGTAAATAGTTTTTTAAAACAAAAATAGAATTTTTTATTTAATTAAAAAAACTATTTTGATGAATTAATTTATTTTTTAACTAAATATTATTTTAATGAAATATTAGTAATAAATGAATTTGTAAATAATATAAATAACCAAAGAATTTTAATAAATACAATTTTAATTTTTATTAAGGTTTGAAAGTTGTTTTTATCAAAATCTATAAATTTTGGGTAACTGTTTGTTATTATTTTAAAAGTAAAAAAATTTAATATTTATAAAATTAGTTTTTATAAAATGAATACTATTTTTGGAATTAGGATGTATAAATTTTCCAATGGTATAATTTTCATACTTTTTTGAGATAGTCAAATTTTTGGGTAAAAATTAAATATCGTTTAAATATACAATGTGTCTTATGACATCATAATGTCCCTATAGAGATGTAATAAAATAATATAAATTGTATGTTCAACCATTATCTATTCTAAAATTAAAATAAAGTGATTTTTAGATTTTTTTGATTTATTTTTCAATGCTTTAGTGGACCCTCAAGGGCTTATAAAACATTTTAAATTTCTAAATGATTTCTTTGAGAGTGTTACTCACCTCAACATAATAAACCCTAATATTTTAATAAGTTCGGCTATTGTGATTATAAAATAATGTATTATGGTACCCTTTTTTAAAAACCATGGAAAAAACTATGGTCTGATTTGCGATTTTGATTAGTTTAATGTGTGGTGTCCCAAACCTAAATAATAAAGAATCCCCCCTTTTTCCTATATAAACTCACCCACGATCCCACGTCCTTTGAACTCAAAGACAATGTATCTTTACCAACTCTCACCTCCTATCTCTAGAATCCTCCCAAGGTGACACAATTTCCCAAGAAGCCTCTCTCAAGCCTCTCTCATGTTTTTGGGATCACACATCCAAGTAAGGGATCCTTACTTTCCTCTCCTTTCAAATTCATCATCTCATTTGAAAGTAGTTATTTTAATTTCAAATGGTTATAATTTCATTATTTAATAATCATTCTATTTATATTCATGTGTTGTTATTTTAATGAGTAATTATTTATCATTCCTCAATTTTACCCTCACCTTATCCATTACTATGTCTAATTTCCATAATGGATCCCTCCATTTCTCATTTTATCAAAGTTTATTAATATTATTATTCCCTCTTATTTTCAATTATAAATGTTTGGGTATGATTTATTTCTTTCCCTGTATTTTAATATTTATTTTTTAATGATGAGAGACCTCTTTCCATCACATCGATGCCCACCTTGTATACCTGATACTATGCTGAAAACTCTATGAGGAATTTATCCCTACTCATTTACATTCAAAAGATTATTTTTTATATTGTGTATATATTCCATTACTATTTTTTGGACATGTATATATGACCTAGTTACTGTCCTCTTCATATAAGAATTATTAGACTCCCATTTCTCTCTCATCAACCATTTTTATGAATTTTTATGTCACATTGATATGCAAATGAAATTGCACCGTGATTTTTCAAGCCAAAGTCATTGTGTGGTGAATACTATGCACACTTGTCAATAAAGGGTATAAACCTTTATTAACTTTTACATATTGTTTAAATAGTTTCATGAATTTATTCGACATTCCATTATCATGGAATAAAATATGATGTTGAATGATTCCATGTTGTATGATCAATGAGGCACACGTATGCATGAAATGATATATTTAAGAATGGTGTGTCATGATAGCACTCCAATGCATTGGGTAATGATTAGTACCATGATAAATCATGTGAAATGAGGATTTAAACATGAAAATTTATGTTAAATGGGGTTTTACTCATTCTACATGTGAAATGAGACTTGGGTCATTCTAATACCATGTTAAGTGTTGTTGCCACATTTTCATGTTATGATAATCTTGCTATATCATTCCGTTATGATCATGTTTCTCTTATACTCCATTGATATTCCTATTTCCAAACATGTATTGTGTTTTTCATGTTATTCATTTTTTAATCCCTTACTAGGCTTTATAGCTCACCATTTTCACATGTATGTTCACAGGTTATCCAATTTAATGCTACGCATGTGGGAATGTTGTTGTCAGGTAAAGGATGTTTTCAATAAATATTTTCTGTTTTATGTTCTAAATTTTTATGTGATATACATAATTTCCCAAGACACTATACCTTTTGATCCTCATAGTTTTATTAATTTTATGTTTTATGTAATAAATCATGATTATGTGTGTAATAAAAATCTGGGTTGTTATAATGGGGGAGAACAAGAATCCCTATGACACATATACATGGAATATTTCTTGAGGTGAGAGAAATTTAGGCCATTCCATTATCATTTGGAGCTTATTAATGAAGATATATTTCAATCCAGGATGAAAAATTAAAAAACTGGGGATAATTATTTCGTCTTATTAGTTGATGAATTTAAATATATCACTTTAATATCATTTATAAAATGTAATTAAAAGTCACTTATGAATACTTGGTTATTAAAAATAAATTAAGAAAAGAAATTTGGTTATTTCTTGAAGGTATTCAAATAAATTAATAGGGATTAATACATGATTGATAAATTAGAGTCAATCTGGAGGAACCAAATGTTCTATATGAATATAATCCACTATATACTGTAAAAATGATATTATTAAAAAATTATCACTATCTTAGTTATGAAACACTGAACTATGTTCGTATAGTATGACACATCACATTTATTTTTGAGATAGTAAATTACAACATTGAATCATATTTAAGAAAAAATTTATTTGGGAGGATTTTATAAGTTTATATATTTGATTTACAATAAGAATAATGTGATTTTAATTTTCATTTTAGTGTTTATAATCCCATATATTAGCATTATTTGTTCTTATAACATGAGTAAATTTATAAAATATAAAGATAATAGAATATTATTTGTGATATGTATCAAATATAAGGGATTATTGATGTTATAATATATTAACATAATATGATTAATGATATCAGTAATATAATGTTCAATGACGATTTTTTATGATTGAAATCCAAAAGGGGATTCTAAATAAATTTAAGAAAAAATTATATTTTTTATGCGATAATAATATGAATTCCTTAACTAGTTAGAATGGACAATGTTATATTAATTTTTTTTTAATTTATTAAGATTTTCCCATTTATATTCCTCCAAGGATGAGAAAACAATAAGAATATTATAACAAAGTTTTTGGCTAGGAATCAAAAGTTCAAACAAGAAGGATATTAAAGAAATAATATAATAAATATTTAATATCTTAGCCTAAAATATGTATTGTGGATAATTTGATTCATCAAGAATAGATTGAATCAATATATGGAATTTTTTACTAGAATTAAAATTATCATAATAGGTAGTAAGTCCTAATGAAATAAACATGAATTTTACAAGAAAATATTGAGCATTTTCAAAGAAAATTATTTAAAATGAGTGAAGGTTCAAAAAAATGCATGGTTTGTGTGAATGGGTTATTATTTTATAGAAGGGGTTGATTTTTGTGCGATAAATTTTCATGTATTTGTTCTGGAAAATTTTAGAATATTTTTTCCATCACCACGCAAAGAAGACCCAAGATAGTTTAAAAGGGTTTCTTGTTGGTATTTCTCAATAAAGAGCCTAAGGAAGAGGTTTATTTTAAACGTAATAATAATTTATCGATATATATAACAAAAAAAATGTGTGTAAGTTTAATAATGGTTAATATGTGTTAAATCAATCTCTATGGTTTTTGGATCTACATTTTGAATTCCTGTTTGATGTTACTGTAATTTAAAAAAGTGAATAATAGATTACAATATATACATAAACACACACACACATAAGAAGAAACATAAAAGGTTTAATAAGTTTTTAATGTATTTTTACATTAATTAAGTTGGTATTAATATAATTAAGTATTAAGAAAACATGATGATATAAATATTTGAAGAGTTAGAGTACACGAGTTTTAATTTTGAATAATTTTGAGAATAATTTTTAATCATTTTAGTTTTCACATCATGTTAACTCACATAGGTTTAGAATTTATTATAATATATCTCATAGATATGAATGGACAATATATATGTTGGTCTAATATATTTTATAATGTTAATTACTCTCATATTATTATCAAAAACTAAATTATTTAAATTCATGTTCTGATAAAATATTTTTTCTTCAAATTATATATTTCATGATAGATATAGATGTTTGAGGGAAGTTGAATTATATGCTATTAATGGTTTCCAAATAATTTAAAAAGGGTGGATTTATTGATACCATGTTAAAGAATATTTATATTATTAAAAACATTACATATAAGGTGTATTCTAGGAAAAACATTTTTAATTGTGTAAATGGTTTTTAAGGTGTTGTCTTTTGGTGTCAATTTATGTTACAGATTAATTAAAAATTTTAATATATGTAAAGAAGTTTGGAAAATGTTATATTTGAAGTATCATGAATCTATTTTAGGTGTAATGAAGATATTGAGGATATTATAGGGGTGTTTAGAAGGTCACCTTTTAACCTAGAATTCCCTATTAGCATCTTGGTGACTCACAAACTACTCTTTTTCCCTCATTAAAATTATGATGATTTTAACGAACATAACTTTTTAATTGTATTTTTCTTAAATTTTTTTGTTATATAATTTTATACTCCACAAAAATATATCCTTTAATTAATGAAGTGATACCATTGGGTTTTTACTATTATATCACTGTTGGTCAATATGATCATTGTAAAATAAACTCTTAACATTATAATTTTTAAATATAAAAGACAAGTTATCTTGGTTAATTAACATAGAAAGAAAATTATATGGCCTCTTAAACTAGACTAAGGCCGTACAAAGGCCATCAGTCAGAGCATGGGATTGAGGCATCATCTCTAAGCATTGCTCATGACCAATCCCAATCAGAGCTTTAACATGTGAAGCTTGAACAGAATCATCTAAGGGGGAATGTCAAGAAGACAGAAATCGCCACTCGGGCAATGTTTTATGAGCCTCGGAAAGATTCTTTCACCATATCACACATTACAATTAGTTCATATGCAGGTGTAATAAGGGTCTATGTAACGAGACCTTAGTTACGTTGTGTAATCCTTTTATATAAACAAAATTTTTAATTGTTATTATATTAAATTTGGGAATTTCAAATCTCCAGATAAATGTAGGATGATGTTCCATGTTATTGATGAATTTTGGAAGAAGGTGTATTTTAAAATATTTTTGTTAACATAAAATATTTAATAATGTGAAATTATTTTCAAAAAATTTTCTTCATAAGTTGTGATCAGTGTAAAATTTTTAGTCTAATAAAATCAGCTTGATTTTTAGTGAATAATAAAGTATAAATAGTAATATACCCTTATGAATAGTAATAAATATTAATTAATAGTAAATTTGAAAAAAATAAGAACATCTCCCATGAATGTATAAACATAATTTAGACAAATTAAAAGGGAAAATATGGTCAAAATATAATTGTTGGTATTTTTGTACGTCATATATATTTTTATTACAATTTTTTAATTAATTTAATAATTCAAAATAAAAATGTATTTTCATAAAATGTAATAATAAATTGTTAACGTATTGGCTTATGGTTATATAGTAATTTTATGGGACCTTGATTACTTTTTCAAGGTTTTACAAAATAATTTGCAGTTTTAGAGTAACATTTTTTGAATAAATAATGATTTTATTAAAAAATTAAATTAAAAAATTTAGAAAATTATATTCATAAAATGGAGTTAATTTTTGTAATCATATCATTGATATTAGGTAAGGGTGATTTTTTTGTATTTTTCTAAAATAGTTGAATTTTTGGCGAATAGTATAAATTCAGTTTTGAGTTTCGGGTGTTTAATGACATCATTGATGATGTAGTCATTATTTAATAAATCTGGTCGACATTTGAATAGTATGATATGTTATAATGTTTCCCAAGTGGCCAATACAATGGGAAAATTCCAGGGTCAGGCCCATGGTTTTGCAACTACCACCGATGAGGTGTCCCTTGAAAATTAATTAAATATACCCTCACTTTTCTAATAAATAACATGCCATTCCCTCATGAATTTAATTCCAAAATCCTCCTCAATCTATATATTGTCACTCTACCACTCTATGAGTCCTCCATATGTTCCCTCAAGCACCCCCGGGTCGCAACCTTCAATCTTTCGAAGATACTCATCAAGGAAAGGGAACCATTCACCCTCCTCTTTTTAGTCATGATTTCTTTCATGTTATGTCTTCTTGTTTCCACCTTATTAATTGGGGGTAAGTTATTATATATGATTATTACTTTCCATTTCATGTGAAAATTATTGGATACCCTTTCTGCTCACAACAATTTATTTTTTGAATTTTTTCTCGACCCCATTGTGCTGCCGAATTTTTCGTAAAAGAAATAGAAACTTCTCTTTTCTTTCATGGTATCTCTTCATGTGGTATTTCATTAAAATGTCCATAACATAATATTATTTTGTACCCATTGTGTAGTATAAATTATTTAGGAGTGGTTTACCCTTTTCCACTTTCTTTTTAATGTTTTTGAAAACGATTTTATGTAGTAGTTTTGCAGTAGAATTTTCATCTCAAAATCACTCTCTCTTTTTTTCAATAAATTCCCTTGTATTATTTATGTCGATACCCAAATCACTTTTCATTTATAGGGGTATTCATAAATACATAACATCTATCTATTTAATTATAAAATTAACATTCATATAACCCTCACTCCCTTTCTATGGGTTATAAATGACATAATGATCTTATTTTTAAGTACTCTTTAGACATCACGATTTGGAGAGAAAAACCATTTCATTGAATCAATTTGGGATATTTATGAAAATTTTTATTATGATCTATTTGGATCACCTAAAAATAAATACATATTAAGGGTTAACCCAGATAGCACTCAAATGTATTTGCTAAATAATTAATCATTAGAGATGAAAAGTTTCACAAAACCTTGGTGAATAACCTTGGTAATGTTTTTTATGACACCTTGGGAATAAACCTTTGTGATATATTCATGAATGACTAAATGTAAAGTTGGATCCACATATTAAAGTTGGTATTCATGTACTTTCTATAATTATATGCCTCTTTTTCTATTGCTCATGTCTTGTTGTTTTCATTATGTACTTATTGATATCACAAGTAAACTCATTCCCTTGATTTCCTTACTAGGCCTTCTTCTCACCCTTTCCTTTGATGTATTTCTCCAGGTATTGAGATAGAGAAATTGTAATTAGGATAAACTTATAATGAAGCCTTAAAAGTGGATTATAAGAATGTTTTTTGTTTTCTTTGACATTTTATTTCCTTGATTTCCAAGATACTAGACTTTAAAGATCATCTGTTTGTAAAATGTAATGAATGGATTTGTAATATAATAGTGGGATTCCATAGTTAGTGTCAAATGAATGTTTAGTTATTTATGGAAATTAGTATATTAAAGCATGAATAAGAATCCTAAAAAATTTCAAATATAGAAAACTTCCTGGTATTTTTTTGGGTATTGAGTAAGTGGTTTATCAAGAAAATATATCCATATCTCGATTCGAGCAGGTAGAGGCGTCTCAGACATATATGTACCTAGGAGTGAAAACACTGACAAGGAGTTTCAGTTATGACCCAGGGAATCCTAGTACATGACAACGGGCCTTGCTGCACTATTGGTTCTGACACTCCTAGGGGATATTTTTAGTTAATCATAAGCTTTTTATGATTCATTATGAAGGATTTATAGAAAAATGTAATTGTTTAAAGCATCATATTTTAAGACATAAAATATTTTATGATTAAAAGTTCTGTAAATCAAATAAGTTCCTCACTGTTGTTTTGTTCATTTAGGAAATAGTGGTCAATAAGAGAAACCATGAAATTGGTGATCACAATGGGCCATGCACTAACAGCCCTCCGATGGAATCCAGAATAGAAACATTCATAAGAATGATGAACCAACTAACTCAAGTTATGGGAAATAACATGAATCAAGATGAGAGACCATTCTCACCATGAAGGGAAAAAAATTCTTTTGAATCCTTTATATGGAAATGAACACCATGCATTAGTTAATATACCAACCCATTCATTGCTAAATAGTGGATCAACTCTTTCGAGAAGATCTTTTTTGTGCTCTACAATTTAGATCAAGTGAAGGTCACTCTGGTAGTCTATCACAAAGAGGGTGAAGCTGATCAGTGGTGGGAATTGACTTAAAACATGAGGCTAAGAGTGGAGGTTTAAGCTTTGGAATGGAGAGAGTTTAGATGGATCTTCTTCAGTAAGAATATCCCTCGATCGATGAGAACACGAATATGGAAGCAGTTTCTCAAACTGAAGCAGAAGGAGAATGAATCTGTGGGATGATATGAGATAAACTTCATTAGGAATTCACATTACACATCTTGATTTTTCATAGATCCAAATGGTAAGGTTGATAGATTCTTCGGTGGACTGAGACCTCATCAATGGTAGAATATAGCAAAATGAGATTAGGATAGGTATGAGTAGATTGAGTGAAGTGTGATGAAAGTCGGCCTAGAGTTTGGTGAGATGCAATGGTGTCAAAAATCCAATGGACAAAAATGGTCGATGGAGCCAATCATAGAGAGGATCTTTGATCAGGGAAGATAATATAAGAAAGTGAAACATCCCACGTGTAATAAATGTGGGAAAAAGCATTCCGGGAATTTTCTTTCTCAATAGTGGGAAATGATACAAGTGTGGTAGAGATGTCCATATCGCACTGAATTATCATAGTGAGGTGAAGCCACTACTTCCCAACACTTGCAAAAAATGGACTACTTTGAAATTCCCACTTAATGTCCAATTCTATAATTTTTGGAAACTTGGGAACATTTCCAATCACTGTCCAAATTCGCAGGCAGTGGAGGAGAATCACCATCAGCCTCGACATAGGCCAAGAAAAAAATGTTGTGCTTTTTTAATCACTACGACTAAAGATGAAGCACCAAATTATGTGGTGGAAGGTACTTTTCTTATTATCAAAAAGATATAAAATACATTGTATGATTCTGGTTCTACGAATTACTTTATTTCCTCCATGTTTGCAATGAATTTAGAATCCACCTCCAATTTTCTAAATTTAGAGTTATCACACATGAATCCTAGTGGGATTATCAAAGCATCTTCAGTGTTTAGAAGCTCTAGTATTTACATTACTGGAAACAATCTTATCGAAAATATAGTAGTCATTCCAATGCTAGAAATTGAAAATATACTATGATAAAATGCAGAAGAAAGGAAATATTAGTAATCATGAATGGAAATTCTATAGTTATCTTCCAAGGAGAGATATCTCAACCTGATCATTTTCTAGAAGAACATTCTATATCCTTCTTCATGGAGTTGATCGATGAAGAAGAATAAGGAAATGAGAGTTTGAGGATAAATAATTTCTTCATAGTCTTAGAATATGTTGCCGTATTTCTCGAGGAGTTATATGGACCTCCCATAGAAAGTAAGGTAGAGTTATCCATTGAACTCGTACCTAGGTATCATCTGATATTTAGAACCCCTATAGGATCAGAAAATTTTGAGATAAAATAATTACAGAAACAACTCCATGTTCTTTTGGATACGGGGTTTATCCGACCGAGTGTGTATCCTTGGGGAGCACATGTTATCTTTGTGAAGAAGAAGGATGGATCGATAAAGCTATGCATTAATTATAGAGAACTGAATGTGATCACATTGAAGAACAAATACCCTATTCCATGAATTGATGACTTATTTGACCAGGTTTGTGGGGATCAATTCTTCTATATGATTGATCTTTGATCTGTTTATCATCAGTTGAGGGTGAAGAAAGAGGATATTTCAAAAACTACCTTCCGATCAAGATATGGGAAAATTGAGTATGTTGTGATGCACTTCAGACTGACTAATGCGCCTAATATTTTTATGGATTTGATTAATTGAGCCTTTAAGGACCACATTGAATTTTTTTGGGAGTTTTTATTGATGATATTATGATATATTCAAAAAATTGTGAAGATTCAGAGGATCATCTAAGGGTAATTCTTCAAACACTATAGAAGGAAATGATTTTTGGGAAGTTCAATAAATGTGAATTCTGGTTGCAACAAGCTGATTTCTTGTGGAACTTTGTTACCAATGAAGGAATCAAAATTGACCATGAAAAGAAAAAAAATTTAGAGGAGTGGACTCAACCTACAAAAATATCCTAGATTCCTAGTTTCCTTGGTTTAGCGGAATTTTATAGGCAGTTTGTGAATAACTATTCATAGATTTCTAATCTATTAACCATGTTAACTCAAAAAGTTTCAAGTTCATATGGAAAAAGGACTATGAGGAATGTTTCCAAGAGCTGAAGAAAAGATTGGTTACTGCCCCCATGTTATCTTCACCCTAAATTGGAGAAGGATTTATTATTTTTAGCGATGATACTATGAAAGGGATTTGGTGCATCCTCATGAAAAATGAAAAAGACATTAATTATTCATCTTGATAGTTGAAGAATCATGAGAAGAACTATCATACGCATGATCTGGAGCTGGATTTTGTCATTTTTTAAGATATGGAGGAACTATATTTATAGGGTGAAATGCGATATATATACAGACCGTCAAAGATTGAAAGTATATTTTCACAAAAAATGAATGGAACATGAGTTATTGGAGATGGTGGGAACTTTTAGAATACTATGATTGTTTAATTAATTATCATCCGGGAAGAGAAAACAGAGTTGATGAAGAATTTAGCAGAAAAAACCTAGTTAGTCTTTCCATGATAAGGATTCAAAGAGATCCTTTGATCAATGACTAAATAAATTTGGACATGGGAATTATAAGGGAAAGGACATCATCAACCCTAACACAAATTATATCTCAATAGTCATTATTATAGATGATCAAGAAATCTCAGAAAGAAGATCCTTTTTTATAGAAGAAGTTTGATGTTTCCAAGGATGGGAAGTTTCCTAAGTTCAATATTGATCAAGAAGGTGTACTGAAACCTTGTACAAGACTATGTGTTCCATATATTCCATAAATAAAGAAGGAGCTGATGGATTAAGCTCATTGATCTACTTTCTCTATACATACTGGAAGCATATAAATGTATAGGGACCTTCATGATTATTATTGTTGGGATAATATAAAAAGCGAGATTTCTAACTACACTTCAAGGTGCCGGTTATGTTAGAAACTAAAGTTAGATCAACAACATTATAAAGGGGTATTGCAACCACTACCCATACAATAATGGAAGTGGGTCAATATCACTACGGACTTCATCACTGGTCTCCCGAGAACTTCTATGGGATACAATGTGATATTGGTTATTTTGAACCATCCCACCAATAATTCCCATTTTATCTCCATTCGGAATGATTTCTCTCTTGATCAAAAATTTAGGATTTATGTGAAAGAAGTGGAAAGACTTCATGGTTTTCCACATTATACCATATCTAATCATGATCAAAGGTTCACATAAAAAATTAGGAGAAGCCTTCAACATGCTCTGAGCACTGAATAAATTTTTAATATGACCTATCACCCCCAAACTGATGTCCTATATGAAAATGATATTCAAACACTAGAGGATATGCTGAGAAAATGTTCAATGGAATTTAAAGGTGGATGGGATTAATATCTCCCAATAGTTGAGTTCACTTACAATTGTAACTTCCACTCAAGCATTCAAATGTCACCCTATAAAGCTACATACGGTAAGAGGTGTATCGATCCTACTTGTTGGAATAATTCTGGTGAGATAATGCTTCATGTGCCTGATCTTTTGCTAGAGATGATAGAAAAAGGCCATTCTATCCAAAAAACACTAATTCTTCTTAGAGTCGGTATAAGAGTTATGTCTATAACTGTCAATGGGACTAAGAGTTTGATGGAGGAGAAAAATTATTTCTTCTAATTTCTCCTACAAAGAGAGTAATGTGGTTTGGGAAAAAAGGGAATCTCATCCCTAGGTACATTAGCCCCTATGAAATCCTTGATCACATAGGAGCAGTGGCCTATCAACTTTCACTTCCTCCAAATCTATCACAAGTTCATAATATCTTCCACGTATCCCTCTTGAGTAAGTACACACATGACCCTTCACATATACAAAATCTAGAGGAGGTATAACTGGAACATGACCTATCTTATGAGGAACAAATGGTGGAGATCTTTGATTATAGTGATAAGGTTCTACACAACAAGACTACACACCTTGTTAAGTTGTTGTGGAGAAACCACATGTGTGAAAAAGCCATGTGGAAACTGGAGGAGTCTTTGAGGTAGAAATACCCACACATTTTCGCTTCTGAGGGTACGAGTCAAAATTTTGAGGTTGAAATTTTATAAGGGTGGAAGAATGTAATGACTGTAACTTTTTTCTAGTATTAGTTTCCTAAATTCGTCTGTTATTTCATTTTATACTCCACAAAACTATATCCTTTAATTAATGAAGTGATACCATTAGGTTTCAACTATTATATGACTATTGGTCAATATAACCATTGGAAAATTAATCCTTAAAATTATAATTGTTTTTATAAATACAAGTGATATTGGTTAATTAATATAGAAAGAAGTGTCGATGGCCACATCTAGTAGACATAGGTCGTTCGATGCCCATCTGTTAGAGCTTGGGAAAGAGGTATTATGTCTAGGTTTTTTTTCAGGACCATGCCCAAGCTGAGCTTCAACATGGGAAGCATGAATGAGATCGTCTAAAGAAGATGTTCAAGCTGATAGAAATCACTACTCGGGAAATGTTGTTCGATCCACCCCAAGATTCTATCACCATAGCACACTTTAAACATAGGTCCTATGTAGGTGTTATAAGGGGCTATGTAATGAGACCTTAGTCACATTGTGTAATCCATTTTTATAAAAAAATTGTTATTTTTTATTATGTTAAATTTTTAAATTTCAAATGTCCGCATTAATTTTGGAGGAGGTTCGATATTGTTGATGAATTTTGGAAAAAGGGTATTTTAAAATATCATTGTTAACTTTAAATAAGTAATAATGTGAAATGATTTTCAAAAAATTGTCTTTTATAGTTTTGATCAATATAAAATTTAGAGTCTAATAAGATCAACTTGATTTTTAGTTAATAGTAGAGTATTAATAGTAATATACCCTTATGAATAGAAATTAATAATAATAAATAGTAAATTGGCCAAAAAATAAAAACTCACTAATGAATGCATAAATATTATTTAGACATATTAAAAGTGAAAAAATAGTCATATTATAAGTATTGGTTTTTTTGTATGTCATAAATATTTTTATTATAATTTTATATTCAATTTAATAATTTAAAATAATTTTTTTTCATAAAATGTAATCGTAAATCGTTACTTTGGGGCATTATGGTTATACGATAATTTTTTGGGACCTTCATTACCTTTTTAATGTGTTACAAAATAAGTTATAGTTTTAGAGTAGCATTTTTTGAATAAATAATTATTTTATTTAAAATTTAAATTAATAATATTTAGATAATTATTTCCATAAAATGGAGATCATTTTTGAATTCATAGCATTGATATTAGGTTAGGGTGACTTTTTGGGATTTTTCTGAAATAATTTATTTTTGGTGAATAGTAAAAATACAGTTTTGAGTTATGAGTGTTTAATGACTTCATTGATATTAAAATAATGATTTAATAAATATGTTCAACTTATGAATTTTGATATATGTTATGAGGTTTCCTAAGTGTCTAATATAATAGGAAAATAATAAGGTAAATCCCATGGTTTTTCAAATACCAATGATGAGGTGTCCCTTGAAAATTAATTAGACATACCCTCACGCTTATTATAAATACCAATCAATTACCTTATTCATTTCATTAAAAAATCCTCCTAAACAATGATCTAGTAATTATTCCTCCTAAGGAGTCCTCCCAAGGTTCCCTCAAGCCCCCAGGGTCCCATCATTTGAGCTTTTGAAAATATTGGTCAAGGTAAGGGAACCTTTAACCCTCCTCTTTCTAGTGATGATTTCCTTTATGTTATGTCTTCTAGTTTCCATATTATTATTTTGGGTTATGATATTATATATTTTTATTAATTTCCATTATATTTCGAAATGATGAGAGACCTCTCTTCTCATATCAATTTATTTTCTGATTTTTTTTGCGACGTTATTAGGCTCAAAAAAATTTTGTAAAAGAAAGAGCATCTTTTCTTTTCCTTCATTATATCTTTTCATTTGGTATGTCATTATAATAAACATATCATGACATTATTATGTACCCAAACTATATTATGAATTATTTATGAGTTTTTTACCCCTGTCCCCTCTCTTTTTAATGTTTTCTAAAATGATGTTATGTAGCAGTTATGCAGCATAATTTTCGTCTCAAAATCACTATCTTTTTCAAAGAAAATTCTCTTGTATTGTTTATGTGGATACCCAACTAAATTTTAAATTCTAGTGGTATTCGTAAATACATAAAATTTATTTATTTGATTCTGGAATTGACATACATATAACCCTATCTCCTTTTCCATAGGTTATAAATGACATAATGATCTTAATTTTAAGTACTTTTTAGACGTCGTGATTATGACTAGAAACTCATTTTGTTGATTATATTTGGGTTATTAATGAAATGTTTGATTGTGATCTATGTAGATAAAATTAAAATAAATACATATTAAGGGAGTTCCCTGATAGTTCTCTAATTCATCAGGTAATGAATTAGTCTCTAGAGATGTCATGTTTCACAAAACCTTGGTGAATAACCATGGTAATGTTTTTATGACTCCTTGGTAATGAACCTTTAGGGATATGTTCATGGATGTATAAATGAAATGTTGTATCCACATATTATGGTTGTAATTCATGTTATTTATATTATGATATGCCTTTTCATCCTATTCTCATGTCTTTTATTATCATCAAGTTCTTTTTGAAATCACATGTAAACTCATTCCCTTGATTTCCATACTGGGCATTCTGCTACCCATTTCCTTTGATGTATGTCTCCAGGTTATGAGATGAAGTAATTGTACATTGTATGAACTTATTATGATTTCTTATAAGTGTATTTGAATAATTATTTACGCTATCTTCATGTTTTATGTTTCTGATTTCTAAGACACTGGACATTCAAGATCCTCTGTTTGTAAAATGTAATCAAAGGTTATATAATATAATGGTTGGATGCCATAGTTAGTATCAAATGAATGTTTAGTTATTTTTGGAAATTATGATATGAATATTTTATGAATAATCCTAATGAAAAGTTTAAATAAATGATATCATACTGGTATTTTTCTGAGTATTGAGTATGTTTTTTATCAACAAAAAGATCCATGTCTCGATATGAATTCGTGAAGGAAACTATGGAATAAATATACCTAGGAGTAAAAACTCTAACAAATAGTTTCAGTCCTGAGCCGGGGTATCTTTGTACATGACAATGGGAATTTTTTCATTCTTTGTTACGACACTCTTGAGAGATTTTATTTGTTAATCATAATCTTTTTATGAATCATTATAAGGGATTTATAGAGAAATGTAATTGTTGAATTCACAACGTTTTAAGACATAAAATTTTTTATGGTTAAAAGATTTGAAAATAAAATAAGTTTCTCACTAATTTATTTTTATTTTAGAAAATTGAAGGAAATAAGAGGAACTATTAAAATGGTGAGCTCAATGGACACGCACTGATGACCCTCTAATGGAAGTTGGACTTGAAACTTTCATGAAAATGATGAACCAACTAAATCATGTTATGGGAAATAATAGGAATCACACTGAGAGAGTGGTCTCATCATGAATGAGAATGAATTTCTATAGAATAATTTATGAATCAATGAACACCAACCTTTAGTGGATCTACCGACCCATTTATTGATTAATAGTTGATCAACTCTATCAAGAAGATCTATTATTTACTCTGCTGTTTAGAGCAAGAGAAGGTCACCGAGGTGATCTATCACTTAGATAGAGATGCTGATCAGTGGTGGGAACTGATTTAAAATGAGAGGTCATGAGTGGAGGATGAAGCAATGGAGAGGGAATAGTTCATAGGTATCTTCTTCAGCAAGTATTTCCTTTGATCGATGAGAAAATGAATGGGGAAGGAGTTTCTCGGGCTGAAGCAGAAGGAGAATGAATCTATGGGCATCTACGAGATGAACATTACTAGGATTTCACATTAAACATCTATCTTTGTAATGGATCGAAATTGTAAGTTTGATATATTCTTCTATGGAAAGGGACATCATCGGTGGAAGAATATCTCCATCATATATTATGATAGCTATGGAGAGATCATTCGAATTGTGATGAAAGTCGAACTAGAGTTTGGTGAGATGCAATGGTATCATAAATCCAATGGCAAGAAAATATCAATGGATCCATGCATAGGGAGGAGTTTCAATCCAGGAAGATGATACAAGAAAGTGTATTGTCCCATGTGTAATAAATGTGGGAAAAATCATTCGAGGAACTACCTTCTTAGGAGTGGGAAATGCTACAACTGTGGAAGAGATGGCCATATTTCATGGAATTATCGTAGTGAGGTGAAGCCTTAACGTCCCACCACTAGTGACAAAGGGAAGAAGGTGCATGCCCTACCTAATGACAAATTCAAAAATTGTGGGAAACTTGGGCACTTTTCGAATCCCATCCAAATCATAGGGAAGTAGAGGGGAATCACCATCAGCTTTAGCATAAGCCAAGAGAGTAAGGGCATGCTTTTTCCATCACTACGGATGAAGTTGAATCAACAAATTATATGGTGGAAGGTACTATTGTTGTTCTCTAAAAGTAAAAAATTCATTGTATAATTTTGGTTCTAAAATTTCCTTTATTTCATCCATGATTTCAAATAAATTTGAATCGACCCATAGTTTTCCAAAAGTAGAGCAATCAGTAAAGACTCATGGTGGGATTATCCAAGGATCTTCAGTGTTTAGAAACTCTAGTATTTACTATAGTGAGCACAATATTAATGAAAATATAAAAGTAATTACCATGCTATAATTAGACATTATACTAGGTATGGAGTGTCTCTCAAAGTATAATGATACGATCAAATGTGGTAGAAAAGAAATATATGTAGTCTTGAATGGAAAACCTACAGTTATCGTCCAAGGAGAGATATCTCAACCTGATATCTTTCTAGAAGAACATCTTATATCATTCCATTAGTTGATCAGTGAAGAATATGAAGGAAATTAGAGTTCAAGAGTAACACCCCAAGCTTCCATGGTACACTTCACTTTGAATAAAACAGTAGCGCGTGTTGTACGCAACTTCGAGTTCTAACACACCACAACCAATCAAACTAGCCATTATGAACAGTAAAACCCAATTTTTAAAATTTTATAAATTTTATCTTTCAAAATTTACTTCATTTTTGGATTCTTAATATCGAAATTAGCTTAGGGTGAAATTTTGGTACATTTTGGATAACTTTCATATTTTGATGAATAGTGAAAATTACGAAATTTTAATTAAAAAAACATTTTCAGTCGAAATAATTAAAAGTGATATATTTTTAATTTGAGTGATTTTAGAGTATAATTAGATTATATTTTTACCATTTAATCTAATTTAGGTCATTTGACATAATTTCACATTTAAACTGGACAAAAGCAAATGCCAATCTTTTGATTATTATTATCTCTTGAATACATGTTTTTTGTTTTAACAACGGGAATTAATTTTAAATTAATTTCTTCCACTTATATGTTCTGATTTTAGAAAAATGGATTTCATATTTAGAATTAGCCGGTCCAAATTGTGTTAATAGGTAACTTTTATTTTTAGACATTTTGAATAATTACTTCGGTAAATATTTTTTTTACCATGGTTAAAGGGTAAATCCAGTAAATAAGGGTAAAATTAATATTATTATACTAAAAAATTACCCTAAAATGTGTACTAACCCAATTGGATGATACATTTCTGAAAATGGTCATCTTTGGGTCGATTTTGGGGCCACATGGATCCATTTTTAAGTGATAATGACACTTTAATTAAGTTAAAGTAAATAAAAAATTACAAAAACTTATATGTTTTAGCTAAAGAAATTTCACATAGGGTTATATATGTAATATTTTAGAATAAAAATATTCATTAGAAATATAAAATTATTTCCAACATAATGGTATTTTATTTATAATTTTTGGACCATTAATAATAAAATTTATTTATGAAACAATAATGATGAAGTATTTTCCTTATTAATGAAAGAATCAAATAATTAGTATTATAAATGTTAAAATAAATATAATATGAAAATTTTGATGACATAAAAAACTTTTATTGGTTAATATGACATTCGAGGATTTATTAAATGAATATGGTTCGAATTAATAAAATTCTATGACTTTAACAAAAATCAATTATTAAATAGTGTCAAAATTGACAAAAACTAGTTTTTTTAAAAAAATATTATATTATTAATTAATATTATATTCCTGAAAATATAAGGATCTGCCAGAGGACTTATATAATGATAGGTTTATCATTAATGGACTACTTGGGGGTCTCTTGGATGTTTATAGTAATTTTATTAACAATATAATATAAAAATTCAAAGAGACATGGTGAATGTCAAACTATTTAACTAAATGTTAAATCAAAAAGATAAAGACAATATTGTGACCCAAAACTATCTAAATCATATTGGTTGAGTGGTTTTTCAACTTATCCCCACTTAAAAATATATATAATCCACTCTGGAGCCATTAGAAACTGAATATGAATTTAATATAAAATAATATTTCTAGCTTTTCCTAAGGAGCCCCTCACCCCTCTTATAAAAGGGCACTCCCAGTCTCTCTAATTAACACCATCAAAGACATTTGGCTCTTCCAAAACTGGCCCAAATATCCTCTGAACTTTCCTCATTTCAACATAAAGGCCTTAGTTTGATCATAAAGCCAACCTATGAATCCATTTTGATCAAATCAAAAGGAAGAACCCGAAGAAGAGGTAATGTTTTCACAACAATCTTTCAAGTTCCTTTCTTCTTCATCATCTTATTTCTTTGTTATTTCGTTTCTAAAATAATAAATCCAGTATCTTCCATATACTGTGATGTTATTATAAATATTTTACAAACATATTCAGTATTCTATCCATCCATTGAATGACATGTCACCATTAGTGCGTACGTACGGCTTACCGTCTCCACGTCGTGGTGTAATTGTTATTCAAAACATTATTATTTGGATGAGAATGATAATGATGTGTAATTGTAGTAAATAAAAAATATAACATTATAATTATTCGGTATATATGATATACCATCCAATTATATAATATTTTAATATCAAAATGATGATATTGTTGCTCGTGCGTACGTACGGACTACCGTCTCCACGAACGCGATGAGATTCATTTCCCATCGTATCCATTCAAGTCTTATTCACATTTTAAGATTAAAAATAATTTTTAAGGATTTGATATCATTATTTATATGAATAATATACAACCTATCAATAATAAACACAACTTATGTAACAAAACATATAAAATAAAATGAGTAAGTTAACACCCGAAACGACGTTAATCCTAAGATATTTTTAGCAAAGCAATGTTAAAATATCATATATGATATCAAATTAATGTATATGTTTCTTGTATAATTTAAAAAAATTATTTCA
The DNA here is from genome assembly GCA_963277665.1 of Viscum album. Lineage (NCBI taxonomy): Eukaryota > Viridiplantae > Streptophyta > Magnoliopsida > Santalales > Viscaceae > Viscum > Viscum album. Next base: position 2,089,311,898 of record OY728132.1, read on the forward strand.
CCGTTATACATGAGGTTAACCAACCCTTGAACAAGGAAAAGTACCAGGTAAGGGTTAATTTCACAATCTCTTTATTATCTGAGGTTTTTTTTACGTAAGTATCTACGAGGACATATTTATCATACACATCCATGTTTCTTAAAAATGAATTTCAAATCATTCTTACTTTTTTACAGAATTTGGGTTAATGTCAATTATATTTTTGTTTTAATTTTTATAAGAAGCTTATAATGGAATATTTTTGTCATTTTACAAACAAGGACCTTTTTATCCGTTTCGACAAAATTATGGTAAGAATGTCCTTTTTAACTTATAGAGCGGGTGTGGCTATTTTCTTCCGTTATAAAATCTTCAAAGATTCTCTTACAAGATTATACAAATATTTTCAAATTAAATGTTTTATTTTATAATTATGTGACTTTTAAATGATTTAAAAAAAGAGATATTTCTCTCAAATAGTTTTTATTTCATCTATATCAACATCCTTTGAGGGATTTTAAACTTATTTGAAGTTGATTTATTATGATAAAAAAAATCCATATTTTATTGAAGGTTTTGTGATATGTTTGACTATGGATGTGTTATTTTTATACCTTTCATGGTTAATAAAAATTTATTGACATTTTTTATGATAGTTTTAATACGAATGTTTATGTTATGTTTAAACCTGTTCATATGAGGAATGCATTGGGCATAATAAGTGATGGGTGGAGCCCGCTATTGCTCCTCAATGCATTGGTAGGTCTCATGATACCAACTAGTGTCTTGGAACAATGCCTTGAAAAAATCTTTTTTGTAGTCTTGGAAAAAGGCCATGACTATGTGGTTATGATAGTCTGGCCTTATGCATTCCATCATTACGAATGTGGTTATTGATATTTCATGTGATTATTTGACTAGTAGAATATCCATGTGAATAAGTAAATGTATTTAATTCATTTTATTATTTCCATATTATGTTGAAGTTCATGTTTAAAAGGATTTTTTAGTTATACATTTCCTTAAATGTTTATGCTTATTTATGAAAGTTTCTGCTATATTGTTATCCTTACTGAGCATCCTGAGCTCACCTCTTTTGATGTTTTATTTTTTCCAGGATGTGAAGAAGTATTTTATGAATGAACTTTAGGGATAGTATGAGGGGATATGAAGACAACATGTGGTTTATGTTTTTTTTCCCTTTATGATATAATGTAAGACTTATGAACTTATCTAGTGATTCCAAGGCTACTAAACTAATCAGTCTTTCAAAAATGTGATCTTTTGTGATCATGCCATTTTTATGTAATAATGCACTGACTCAGGGTAACTGGTGTCGGGGCGTTATAGTTGGTATCAGAGGAATTTTAGTACAAACCCTGAAAGCTAGATTTAGATAAAATTTGATTAGAGAACATAGAACTATGATGGACTATGAGGATTAGTATAGAAGAAATTCTTGGAATTCTGGTATTGTAATGATTTTGTGAGTTTTCCGAGAAATACACCCCAATTTGGATACGAGAAGGTAGAGGCGACCCTGGTACAGATGTACCTAGGGGTAAAAAACCAAAAACACTGCTTTGATCTAAAATATAATGGGAACTGGTGCATGACAACATGCCTTGCTGCACTCTGGGTTATGACACTCCAGGGGGATATGCTTAGGATAATTCTCATTTTCATTACAAACCATTATGAAGGTTTTATGAGTATATAATTCTTCAAAGAAAACATTTTATGATTATGGATTATATCCATAAACTGTTCAATTATTGTTAAGTGTTTTATGAGTTTGGATTTATGTATTGTGATTCAAAAAAAAATCTAGTGTATTCAATTGTTTAGAAATGGTTCCTAGTGGAAGAAATGGAAACCGTATCAATGCACGCACTCCATGTGGGTATTTCCCTCCTAATAAAGATAATTATATTGGAGCTGGTGATGAAACTGGTGTTGATCAGCTAATCACCATTCTGGGACAACTCACTCAGGTTATGAATAATAAACATACCCGTATGGAGAACCCTGATCCACAGTGTGGAGGATCAATGTTAGATCACTTCATGAGGAAAAGCCACCAAAATTTGATGGGTGTACCAATACCTTAGTATCTGAGCAATGGATAAATTCCTTATTGAAAATATTCTTTTCCATGGGGAGTATAGAAAGGGAAAAAGTTATCATGGAAGTTTACCGCCTAACTAGAGAAGCAGACCAATGGTGGTCATTGATTCAAAACACAAAAAAAGATTATGAATTATAAAATATGGAATGGAGGGAGTTCAAAGATATTTTCATAGAAAAATACTTTCCTCATGACCATCAAGCAGATATGGAAAGGCAGTTTCTGAGTCTGAGACAAAAGGAGGATGCGAATTTCTCAAATTATGAGGCTAACATTACAAGGTTAGCAAAGTATACTGCTGATTATATACGTAACCCAAGAAGTAAGATTGATCATTTCTTTGATGGGTTAAAACCATTTATTCGTCGAACATAAGTGTCACAATCCTTCTCGTCATACGAAGATATTTTCTCGTGTACTATCAAGATGGAAAAGGAATTTTCTAAGTCTTAAGAATTTAATGAAAATCAAGAGAAGAAGAGATATACTAATAACTCTAGAAATTGAAATAAGGGGATGAAGGGAAAAGTTTATTATCAATCCGGCAGTAAATGTACGAAGAAACACCCCGGTACTTTCTTGATAGGAATGAGAGTCTGTTACAAGTGTGGTGAAAAAGGCCACCAAGATCGTGATTTCAAGGGGACGAAAGAAGCTACCGATGATCAGTGATACAACTGCCGGGAGATAGGACATTATGAAAATGAATATCCTAAGAGTCAAGGGAACTTACCTCAGAAAAGGCCAAGGGATCATGGCCAAGCTTATGCTAGCACTACTGCAGAGGTTGAAGCTCTAAAAGATGTGGCGGTAGGTAATTTAATGGTTTCCTCAAGTTTAGCAAATACATTATTTGATTCTGGATCATCAAATTTTTTCATATCTTCCTAGTTTGTTATGAAAATTAGATATTTCCAATTTTATTTAACAAGGAAATTGTCAGTAAAAACTCCTAATGAAAGTATCATTGCTATAATGTTTTGTGAATCAATCCCCATTTGAGCACATAAATGTTCTTTATCTGCTGATCTCATCGTCATACCCAAGATTGAATTTGATATAATAATCATTATGGATTGGATTTCGGACCATGATGTGAATATTTAACGTAAGAAGAAGGAGGTTACAATTTTTTATGATGATGATAAAGAACACCTTATATTTATAGAAGAATCGTCACCACCTGATTCTTATCAAGATCCACCCCCAGTTGCTCAACTAAATTCAGTTATTTGGGAGGAAGATAATTAAATGAATGTGGATGAGGAAAGGAATGATCAAATACAGGGTGTACCTATTGTGAGAGAATATTTTGATGCGTTTCCAGAAGATTTACCTAGACATCCTCCAGAACGAGAAATTGAGCTTTCCATTGATTTACTTCTTGGTTCAAGGCCCATATCGAAGACCCCTTATAGAATGGCCACTGTGGAAATAGTTGAACTAATGAAAAATATATAGGAATTGAGTAATAAGGGATTTATTCACCCTAGTGTTTCTCCATGGGGATCCCCTGTCCTGTTTGTTAAGAAGAAAGATGGATCTACGAGGTTACGTATCGAGTAGTGGGAGATCAATGCTGGAACAATAAAGAAAAAGTATCCCCTAACTCACATTGATGATTTATTTGACCTACAGTATAGAGCTCAATAATTTTCTAAGATTGACCTTTGATCTGGATACTATCAGATGTGTGTGAAGAAGGAAGACATTCCGAAGACAGCATTTTGAACCAGGTACGAGAATTACGAGTTTACAGTAATGACTTATGGATTAACTAATGAACCCTCTATATTCATGGATATAATGAATAGAGTTTTCAATGAATATCTCAATGATTTTTTGATGGTATTTATTGATGATATCTTGATATACTTCAAATGCTATGAAGATCATGAAAATCACTTCTTCATCATCCTGAAGACTCTAAGAATACATGAATTATATGGGAAGTTTAGCAAGTGTGAATTCTAGATTCAGGAGATTTATTTTCTTGGCCATATTGTCTCCATTGATGGAATCTCTGTTTTTCCTTCTAAGACAAAGGAAATCCAAAAATGGCCAGTATCGATGAGTATAATTGAGGTATGTAGTTTTATTGGTTTAGCAGGTTATTATAGGCATTTCATCTATAATTTTTCCCGATTGTCTAACCCATTAACGATGCTCACACGTAAAGGGGTTAAATTTGTTTGGAAAAAAGCGTGTGAAGAATGTGTTGAAGAACTGAAGAGAATATTAGAAATTTCTCTTATATTTACTCTACAATTGGATAATGATGGGTTATTTATTTAGAGTGATGCATCAAAGAAAGGACTTGGTTGTGTCCTTATGAAGAATTATTGAGTTATTGCCTATACATCACAACAGCTGAAAATTCATGAGAAAAACTATCATACTCATGATATTGAGTTAGCTGTTGTAATCTTTGCTTTGAAGATATGAATTCATTATCTCTATGGTGAAAAATGTGAGATTTATACTGACCACAAGAGTTTAAATTATATTTTCTCTTAGAAAGAACTCAACATGAGGCAAAGGAGATGGATTGAATTACTCAAGGATTATGATTGCACGATACACTACCACCCAAAGAAGGAAAATAAAGTGGAATATACTTTGAGTAGAAATGATCATGGAGTTTTGAACTAGATGAGTGTTGCAAAGGATCCTATATACATGGATCTAGTAAAGTTGTATATGGGAATAACCAAGGAAGTTGAAACATCAATGATTTTTCAAATGGTTGCCAAACCATATTTACTAGAAAGGATAAAGAGTTCTCAGACCAATGATGAAGAGTTTCAAAAGAAGATTACAGCTTTGATTGATGGGATTTTGAGCGACTTTGTGTATGAAGATGGAATTTTGAAATTCGGGAAATGACATCGTGTTCCCGATAAACCTGATCTAAAAAGGAAATTGTTGGATGATGCTCATAGTTCCAATTTCTCTATACACCCAGGGAGAACCAAAATGTATAGTGATTTAAAGAAACATTTTTGGTGGGACAACACGAAGAGGGAGATTGCTGATTTTGTGTCAAGATGTATGGTTTGTCAATAAGTGAAAGCTGGAAGGAAACAACTTAGAGGAGTCATGGAACTTCTTCCCATACCTGAGTGGAAATGAGATAATATCACAGTTAACTATGTCATGGGACTACCAAAAACTCTTAGAAGGAATGATGCAATATGGTTCATTGTGGATCCTCTTACCACGTCAGCACATTTTCTTACTATAAGAGAGGATTTACCACTTGAACGTCTCGCAAGACTATATATTAATGAAGTTTTGAGACTTCAAGGAGTACCCTTATCGATTTTTTCAGATCTTGATCCCTGTTTTACATCAAGATTATTGAAAATTATTCAGATGGTCTTGGATACTAAACTTAGTTTGAGCATTTCTTACCACCCTCCAACAGATAGACAATCAGAATGAACTATTCAAACCAAAGAATACATGTTGAGAACTTTCTCACTTGACATTCAGGGTATGCGGGATCAATATTTTCCTCTGGTAAAATTTTCCTTTAACAATAGCTTCCATTAAGGTATTTGTATGGAACCATATGAAGCGTTATATGGAAAGAGATGTCACACACTAACCTGTTGGGATGAAATTTGTGAAAGAATACTTGTAGGCCCAAAACTGGTGGAAGAAATGATGGAAAATGTGAAGGTAATCCAAAACCAAATTGAAGTAGCTCAATGTAGGCATAAAAGCTATGCCGATAACCAAAGGAAGGATTTGGTATTTCAGGTGGGAGATCATGATTTTGTGAAGGTATCTCCCCGGAAGGGTGTTATATGTTTCGGTAAGAAGGGTAAATTTACTCCCAGGTACATAGGACCATTCCAAATTCTAGAACGAATTGGGGTTATAGCTTACTCTTGGGCAATGCCTCCAAGTCTCTCCAAAGTTCATGATGTGTTCCACGTATCACTGTTGGGAATATACATTCCTGAACCAACACATGTACTCATCTTTGATGAATTAGAACTGGAACCCGATCTGTCTTATTGCAAAGATCCCGTCAAGATTATTGATACAAGAGAACATGTGCGGAGAAACCAGATGACCCGTTTGGTAAAAGTTCTATGGAGAAACCATAAAATGGAAGAGGCAACGTGGGAACCCAAGGAACTTATGATGAAGAACCACCCGAGTTTTTCATGTGGTAGTATTCTATAAATTTCAAAGACAAAATTATTTGGAGGGTAGAATCTAACACCACAAGCTTCCATGGTATGCTTCACTTTGAATATTACCGTAGCATGTGTTGTACGCAACTTCTTGTTCCAACAGACCAAAATCAATCAAACTAACTGTAATGAATAGTAATACCACCTTTTTGAAATTTTATAAATTTTATCTATCACAATGGACTTTATTTTTGGATCCGTAATATCAAAATTAGCTTAGGGTAACTTTTTGGTACTTTTCAGATAACTTTCATATTTTGATGAATAGTGAATATTACTAAATTTTAATTAAAAAATCTATTTTAATCGACATAATTAATAGTGATAAATGAGGAATTTGAGTCATTTTAGAGTACAATTAGATTATAGATTTACCATTTAATCCAATGTTGTTCATTGGACATAATTTCACATTTAAACTAGAAATAAGAAAGTGCCAATCTTTTGATAGTTATTATCTCTTAAAAACAAATTTTTTGTTTTAACAAATGGGAATTAATTTTAATTTAATTTCTACCACTTATGTGTTATAAATATAGAAAAATGGGTTCAATATTTAGAATCAGGAGGACCAAATTGTGAATAATTACTTCGGTAAATATTTTATATACGATGGTTAAAGGGTAAATCCGTTAAATAAGGGTTAAAAGAATAATGTTATAATAATATTAAATTAACCTAAAACATGTTCTAAACCTATTTGTTGATACATGTCAGACCATTTGAATCATTGGGTCGATTTTGGCACCCCATGGATCCACTTTTAAGTGATAATGACACTTTATATTATTATGTAAAAGTAAATAAAAAAATGACACAATCATATATCTTGTAGAATTTTTTTTACATAGGGTTATATATGTTATATTTTTTACTATAAAAACTCATTAGGAAGATAAAAATATTTCCTAATAATGGTGTTTTATTTATAATTTTTAGACATTTAAAAATTAAATTTATTTATGTCATAATAATGAGGCAGTATTTTCCTAATTAATGAAAGAATCAATTAATTAGAATTATAAATGTAAAAATAAATATAATATGAAAATTTTGATGACATCCAAAAATTATATTGGTTAATATGACATGTTACGATGTCTTAAATGATTTTTTATAGTTAATAATTTTTTTAAAACATTATCAATAATAAATTATTAAATAGTGTCAAAATTGACATAAAAGAGTTTTTAAAAAAAATATTAAATTATTAATTGATATTCTATTCCTAAAAATATACAGTTTGGCCAAATAACTTATATAATGATAGGTGTATCATTAATGGTCCACTTTTAGGTCTCTTGGAAGTTTATAGTAAGTTTATTCACTTTAAAATATAAAAATACAAAAGGACATGGTGAATATAAAAGTATTTAAATCAGAGTTAAATCAAGAAGATAAAGTTAATATTGTGACACAAACCTGTCTAAAACCAATTGGCTCAGTGTTTTATGACTTTTACCCACATTAACCTTTAAATAATACACTTTGGAGAAATCTATTACTAATTTAATATAAAATAATATTTCTTGCTTTTCCTAAGGTGCCCCTCACCCCTCTTATAAAAGGTCACTCCCCCTTCCCTCAAATTCAAACCTTCAAAGCCATTTGGATCTACTAAACTTTTCCCAAATATCCTCCCAACGTCCCTCATTTCAACCTAGAGGCATTATTTTGATCAGAAATCCTACCTAAGAAGCCCTTTTGATCAAATCAAAAGGAAGAACCCGAAGAAGAGGTATTGTTTTCACCACCCTCTTTCAGGTTCCTTTCTTCTTCAACATCATATTACTTTGTTATTTCAATTCTAAAATAATAAATCTTTTATCTACTATATAATATGAGGTTATTATAAATATGGTACAACCATATTCATTATGCTATCCAACCTTTGAATGACAAGTCCCCATACGTGCGTACGTACAGCTTATCGTCTCCACGTAGTTGTGTAGTTTTTATTCAATACTTTATTACTTGGATGGGTATGACAATGATGATTAATTGAAGTAAATAATAAATATAACATTTTAGTTATTATGTATATATGATATACCATACAATTATAATATATTTTAATATCAAAAGAATGATATTGTTGCTCGTCTGTATGTGCGGACTACCGTCTCCATGAACACGATAAGATTCATTTCACATCGTATCCAATCAAGAATAATTCTCATTTGATGGTTAAAAATATTTTTATGGATTTTCTATAATTATTTATATGAATAATATACAACCTATCCATAACAAACACAACTAATGAGACAAAACATATAAAAGAAAACGAGTAAGTTAACACCGGAAATGATGATAATACTAAGATATTATTAACAAAGCAATGTTAAAAGATCATATATGATATCATATTAATGTATATGATTATTTTATAATTTAATGAAAATTATTTCACCATTATACAAGAGGTTAACGAACCCTCGACCAAGTAAAAGTACAAGGTAAGTGTTATTTTCACAATCTTTTTAATATCCGAGGTTGCTTTTACGTAAGTATCTACTGGGACAACATTATCATACACATACATGTTTCATAAAAATGTATTTCAAATCATTCTTACTATTTTACAGACTATGGGTAAAATTCAATTATAACATTGTTTTAATTTTTATAATAAGTTTATAAAATAATCTTTCCATCATTTTCCGAACAAGGTCCTTTTTAACATTTTGGAAAGAATTACGGTAAGAATGTCATTTTTAACTTATACGGTGGGTGCGACTATTTTCTGCCATTATAAAATCATCGAATCTTTCCTTACAAGCTTATAAGATTATTTTCAAATTAAATGTTTTATTTTATAATTATGCTAATTTTAAATGATTTCAATAAAAATAGATATTTCTCTCAAATAGTTTTGATTTCATCTATGTCAGCATCCTTTGATGGATTTTAAGCTTATTTGATGTTGAATTATTATGATAAAAAACATATATATTGTATTGAATGTTTTGAGATATGTTTGACTATGGATGTGTTATATTTATACCATTTATGGTTGATGGAGAAATTATTGACATTTTGTATGCTAGTTTTAATACTAATGTTTATGTTATGTTTAAAACTGTTCATATGAGGAATTCATTGGACTTAATAAGTGATGGGTAGAGCCTGCTATAGCTCCATGGTGCATCGGTAGGTCTCATGAGACAAACTAATGTCTTGGCACAGGGCCTTGACAAAACATAATTTTTAGTCTTGGCACAAGGCCTTGACTATGTGGTTATGATAGTCTGGAATTATGCATTCCATCATTATGAAAGTTGTTATTGATATTGCATGTGATTATTTGACTAGTAGAATATCCATGTGAATAAGTAAATGGAATTAATTCATTTTATTTTTTCGATATTATGCGGAAGTTCACGTTTAAAAGGCTTTTTTTAGTTATACATTGCCTTAAATGTTTATGCTTATTTATGAAAGTTTCCGCTATATTGTTTTCCTTACTGAGCATCTGATCTCACCCCTTTCAATGTTTTATTTTTTCCAGGATGTGAAGAAGAATTTTATGAATGTCCCGTAGGGATAGTATGAGGGGATATGAAGACAAGATGTTTTTTTAGTTTTTTTTTGACTTTATGATGTATTATAAGACTTATAAATATATCTACTGATTTCAAGGCTAATAAACTAATCGGTCTTTCGAAGACATGATCTTTTGTCATCATGCCAATGTTATGTAATAATGCACCAACTCTAGGTAACTAGGGTCGGGGTGTTACATTGAGGACAGAAAATGTCCCCATCATCCAGGAATGCATTGATGTGTTTTTTGAGGAGTTACCTAGACCTCCCTTAGAAAGAAAAGTAGAGTTCTCCATTGAACTCATACCTGGGTCTCATTCGACATCTGTGACCCCCTATAGGTTAGAAAATTTGGATCTAAAAGAATTTAAGATAAAAGTTCAAGATCTTTTTGAGAAGGGTTTTATCCAACAAAGTGTGTCTCCTTTGGGAGAACCTGTTGTCTCTGTGAAGAAGAAGGATGGATTGATGCGTCTATGCATTGATTATAGAGAATTAATGAGATCACAGGGAAGAACAAATACCTCTTCCATGAATTAATGACTTATTTGACCAACTTCATGGGGCTCAATTCTTCTCTATGACTGATCTATGATATGGTTATCAAAAATTGAGTGTGAATAAAGGATATATTCATAAAATTACATTCCGATCAAGATATGGACAATTAGAGATTGTTGTTATGCTCATAGGACTGACTACTGCATGTGCTATTTTTATATATTTGATGAATAGAGTCTTTAAGTACTACCTTGACATCTTTTTGGTAGTTTTTATTGATGATATTCTGATATATTCCATAATTCGTGAAGAGCCAAGGGATCATCTAAGGGGTATTTTTAAAACTCTATAGAAGGAAAGGTTTTTTGGAAATTTTAGAAAATGTGAATTCTGGTTGCAATAAGTTTCTTTCATGGTGCACATTGTTATCAATGAAGAAATCAGAGTTGGCCCTGCAAATATAGAATTTGTATAGGAGTGGCCTCATCCTAGAACTATAACTGAGATTCGTAGTTTCCTTAGTTTATAAGGATATTATAGGAGGTTTGGTAATACATTTTCATGGATTTCTAATCCATTAACTAAGGTAACTCGAAAAGGGCTCAATTTAATCTGTACAAATGAGTGTGAGGAATGTTTCCTAGAGTTGAAGAAGAGATTGGTTACTACCCCCATGTTAACATTTCCCATACGTAGAGAAGGATTTTTTATTTTTATCGATGAAACTATAAAAGAGATTGGGTGATTCTTGATGAAAAAAGTCAAAGTCATTGATTATGCATCTCGACAGTTGAAGACTCATGAGTAGAACTATCCTACGCTTGATCTGGATCAGGTTTTCGTTGTTTTTTCTCTAAAGATATGGAGGAACTATCATTATGGGGAGAAATGTGATATGTACATAGACCATAAATGTTTGAAGTATATTTTACCACAAAAAGAATTAAACATGAGGTATATGAGATGGTTGGAACATTTCAATGACTATTATTTTTCTATTCATTATCATCCCAGAAGAGCAAACAAAGTTGCTGAAGCATTATGTAGGAAATAACATGTTGTTCTTTCCATGATAATGATTATAAGATATCCTTTTATCAATGAACAAATAAAGTTGGACATAAGATTTATAACGTAAGGGACATTATCAACCCTACCACAAATAATTTATCAGCCATCATTAATAGAGAAGATACAGAAAGCACCGAAATAAGATTCTTTATTATAGAACACGTTTGAGGTTGTTAAGAATGGGATGTTTCCAGAGTTCAATATTGATCATGAAGGTGTAGTGAAATTTCATACAATACTTTGTGTTTTATCTATTGTAATAATAAAGAATGAGCTAATGGATGAAGCTCATAGCTCAACATTCTCTTTAAATTCTGGAATCACAAAAATATATAAGGACTTCGTGATCATTTATGGTAGAATAATATTAAATGGGAGATTTATGACTACACTTCAAGGTGCCTATTATGATTTAAATTAAAGGTAGAGCGACGACATCCTAAAGGGGTATTGCAGCAACTACCAATACCAGCCTGGAAGTTGGACAATATCACTATGGACATCATAACTGTTATCTTGAGAACTACCATGGGAAACAATGCAATATAGGTTATTGTGGACTATCACACCAAGATTTTCCATTTTATCTCTATTTGGGGAGATTTATCTCTTGATCAAAATTACATGATTTACATGAAGGAAGTGGTAAGGCTGCATGGAGTTCCACTTTCTACCGTATCTGATCACGATCCAAGGTTCACATCAAAATTCAAGAGAAGTATTCAACATGCTTTGAGAAATTAATTAATCTTCAGTATGACCTATCACCCCCAATCTGATGGCCCATCTGAAAGGACGTTTCAAAAACTCAAGGATATGATGAGAACATGATCAATGGAATTTAAAGGTGGATGAGATCAAAATCTTCCATTAGTTGAGTTCACTTACCACAACAACTTACACTTGAGCATTAAAATGGAACCATATGAAGCTCTATACGGTAAGGGGTGTAGAACTCTTACTTGTTGGCATGAAACTGGTGAGAGAATGCTTCTTGGGCCTGATCATGTGCAAGAGATGACACAAAAAGTCCATGTTATCCGAAAACACATTAAGGCTGCTCAGACTCGGGAAAAGAGTTATGCCTTCAACCGTCGATGGTACTAGGAGTTTGATGCTGGTGAAAAATTATTTCTTTGAATTTCACCTCAAAAGAGATTCCTGAGTTTTGGGAAAAAGGGAAGCTCAGCCCTAGGTATAGTGTCCCCTATGAAATCCTTGATCTTGTAGGAGTAGAGGACTATCATATTGCACTTCCTCCAAATCTAGCACAAGTTCATGATGTCTTCAATGTATCCCTCTTAAGGAATTATATACCAGAACATTAACATATAAAAAATATAGAAGAGGTACTACTGGAACATTACCTTTATTATGAGGAATACCCAATGGAGATCTTATATTATAGAGATAAGGTTCTATGAAACAAGACTACCCACCTTGTTAAGGTGTTGTGGAGATACCACTAGTGTGTAGAAGCCACATGGGAACCAGAGGAGTCTATGAGGCAGAATTAACCACACATTTTCTCTTTTGAGTGTATGAGTTAAAATTTTGAGGATGAAATTTCTTAAGGGGGTATAATGTAATGACCAAAACATTTTAATAATATTTGTTTCCTAAATTTGTGTGTAATCTCATTTTATACTCCAAAAAACTATATACATTAATTAATGAAGTGATATCATTGGGTTTTGACTGTTATATGACTGTTGGTCAATAGGACCATTGTAAAAAGAAACCCTTAACATTATAATTCCTATTTATAAATAAAGATAATATTTGTTAATTAATAGAGAATGAAGTGTTGATGGCCTCATCCACTAGACTCGGGGTGTACGAAACCCATCTGTAAGAGATTGGGAAAGAGGTAGCATATCTATGAGTTGCTTTAAACCAATCCCAAGCTGAGCTTTAACATGTGAAGCTTGAAGAGAAACTCATAGGGAAGTAGTTCAAGCTGATAGAAATCACCACTGGGGCAATGTGGTCTAAGCCTCTCCTGTCACCATAGGACACTTCATACATAGGTCATATGCAAGTGTTATAAGGAGCTATCTAACGAGACATTACTTTCATTGTGTAATCCTTATGTATAAATAAAATTTTTCTTTCTTATTATATTAAATTTAGTAATTTCAAATGTCTAGATAAATGTAGGATGAAGTTCCATATTATTGATGAATTTTTGTAAAGCGGGTATTTTAAAATATTTTTGTAAACTTAAAATAATTAATAATGTGAAATGATTTTAAAAAAATGGTCTTCTAAAGTTGTGATCAGTATGAAATTTAGTGTCTAACAAGATCAGCATGATTTTTAGAAAATTGTAGAGTGTGAATAGTAATATACCCTAATGAATTGTAATGAATAGTAAATTGTCAGAAAAAATGATGACATCCCCAATGAATGTATAAATATTATTTAGAAATCATAAAAGTGAAAAAATGGTTATAATATAAGTATATATATTCTTGTATGTTATAAATATTTTAATTAAAATTTTATAATTTATTTAATAATTTAAAAATAAAATGTATTTTCCAAAAATTTAATCCTAAATTTTTACTTTGTTGTCTTATGGTTATATGACAATTTTATGGGACCTCGATTATTTATTCATGGAGTTTCAAAATAAGCGTTGATTTTTTTTAATAAATAAAGATTTTATTTAAAAATTAAATTTGAAATATTTATAAAATTATGTTGCTAAAATAGATTTCAGTTTTGAATTCAAAGCATCTATATTAGGTTAGGGTGAATTTTTAGGATTTTTCCGAAACACTTGATTTTTTTGTGAAAAGTAAAAATACAGTTTTGAGTTTCTTGTTTTTAATGACATCATTGATGATGTAATAATAAGGTAATAAATCAGTTCTAATTTTGAATAGTTATATATATTATGAGGTGTCCCAAGTGGCAAATATCGTGGGAAAATACCATGGTATAGCCCATGGTTTTTCATATACCACCATTGGGTTGTCCCTTGGGAATTAATTAAATATTACATCACCTTTCTTATAAATACCAAGACATTATATCATTAATTTTATTCCAAAATCCCCATAAATGGATTTATTTTTTTTCTACCTCCCAATGAGTACCCTAAATGTGCCCTCAATCCCCCTCAAGATCTAACCATCGAGATTTCGAATATACTATTCAAGGTAAGGGAACCCTTCACTCTCCTCTTTTTAGTCATGATTTCCTTTATGTTATTTCTTCTAGTTTCCATGTTCATATGTGGGGGTATACTCTTATATAATATTTATTTTTGTTCATATCATGTATAAATGATGAGAGACTCTTTCCACTCTCATCAATTTATTTTAGTATTTTTTTGCGACGATGTTAGGATACTGAAGTTTTCGTAAAAGAAATAGTGTCTTCTATTTTCATTAATGCTTTATTTTAATGTGGTATGTCATTAAAATATCCATACCATGATCTTATTATGTACCCATACTTTATTATGAATTATTCATGAGTGTTTGATCCTTTTCCCAAATATTTTTAATGTTTTCTAAAATGATGTTATGTAGCGGTAATGCTGTAGAAATTTCATCTAAAAATCTCTCTATTTTTTTCAAGAAATTATCTTCTTTTATTAATGTGGATACCCATATCTATTTTCATTTATAGGGGTATTCATCAATACATATAATTGATATAATTGATTCTGGAATTAACATACATATAACCCTCACTCCCTTTCCATGGGTTATAAGTGACATAATAATCTTATTTTTAAGTACGTTTTAAATGTCAAAATTTTGACATGAAACCGATTTCTTGGATTTAATTTGGGATATTTATGAATTTTTTTATTATGATCTATGTGGATCACATGAAAAATAATACATATTAAGGGTGCACCCTGATAGCCCTCCAACGCATTGGGTAAATAATTAATCTCATGAAATGACAAGTTTCACGATACATTGGTGAATAACCTTGGTAGTTATTTTATGAAAACTTGGGAATGAACCTTGGTGATATGTTCATAAATGTATAAATTAAATATTTTAGCCACATATTCTAGTAGTTATTTATATTATTTTTATTATGATATGCCTCTTTTTCTGTTTCTCATGTCCTGTGGTTTTCATCAAATTCTTATTGATGTCATAAGTAAACCGATCCCCAAGATTTCTTAACTTAGCCTACTACTCACCCTTCCAATTGATGTATGTCTCCAGGTTATGATATGAAACAATTGTAATTAGGATGAAATTATTATGAATCTTTAAAAGTTTATTTGAAGAATATTTTATGTTGTTTTCTTGTTTTATATTCCTAACTTCTAAGAAACTAGACTTTAAAGATCCTTTGTCTTTGAAATGTAATGAAATGTTTTGTAATATAATTTCAGGATTCCATAATGGAGGTCACATTTGGAGAATTTCATAAAAGATAATTATAATTGGTACTAAAAAATTATTATTGGGTACCATATAATGTTTATATATAAAACTCTATAAAATTTTATTTTGATAATGTGGATATAATTTATCATATTAGGACACACAATACTAAAAAAATCATCTTCAATACCTATAAATAGTTTTTATGGGTTTTTGAAAGAATAATTATTAAATTTAAAAGTTATCTTAGTGATGATTAATGGATATTTAAATGTTTTTTAATTTGATTTTTTTTCAAATATTGAATATATTCCTATAATTTCATTTATAGTTAAATGGGATTTATAGAACATGAGTGAATGATGAAGATAATAGTGGATATCAACACCCCATAGAAGATAAATAGTATTAATAAACATCTATAATTTATTTCACTATGTATGAATCTTTTCTTTTGAAAATTTAATTCCAATGGTTAAATATATTGAATGTTTTTAGGATTAGAAAAGAATTTTTGAGATTGATATATTTGTTTAAAAATAAAACCATCATTTCTTTGATAATTTATCTCATAGTTTTTTGGATGAATATTTTGGGATATTATATCAAATGAGGAATCATTAATATATATATTTTTTTATAGAACATCTGATGATTATCTACATTCAAGATTAAAAAATGATTTTGTTAAATAACTATTTAAATATTTTAATTATTCGTATTCAAGTATTTAAGACTCAAATAGAATTTGAAAATATAATTTATTATATTTTTCAATATTTCTGATAATTTTATATGTGAAGGACTACGTATCAATTTAGGAATCACCACTTGTACTATGTGAATGGGTATAATCTACTCAATGGATGATATTAATGGATAGTATGACCCTATATTATTCGTTGCAATTCCATGGAATTACCCATTCATTTATATGGTGAACACCGTAAATGATAATTTCCATCATTGTTTAGACATCTCATTACTAAGTTAGTTAACAAAATAAAAACCCACACATTTAATTTTATACAATTGATAGCCATATATTGAGTAATTTTAATAAAATATCATAAAAGAAAACGTTTTTAATTTATTTAACCACTTTTAATTAACAAATAATGGGAATAAACTCAATTTTATCTCTAATTAGGTGTTTTAGAGCGTAGATATTCAGATAATTTCTTCAAAATCATGATAAAATGATTCAAGAACTAGGTTTGAGTAAACTCTAATTAATGATGAATTCATATATCATATTAATCTCTAAAGGTATTTCCCTAAAAAATAAAATACTGTTACCCACACCCAAAATCAATTTTGATACCATTAATTTCTCTTCATAAAGTGTGTCCACCTACATTGTACCATATATTCTTATAGAGTTAATAAATTTTTCCAACATTGAGGGTCTCTTAAAAAATTTAATCAAAACTTTACCAAACTATTGAAGAGTTCTATAGAAAATTTGTTTACATTGTTTAAAAAAGGAATGAACTAACATACCCATAAAAGAGTAACATTAAAAAAGAGACAAGGGACCTTTGAGGGTCTACAAAGGAATAATATGGGTATATCCTCTAAAAAAATCTATTCTTTCTGGGTGAAATTATCCCATTAAGTAAAAAACAACCACTACACTTTCTATTGAAATAGAGATAAAGAAATCAGCTAAATTGATTCCTTAATTCCATATGTAAAGGACCTTTATACGATTAGAGATGAGGCCCCTACACTTATTAATATGATATATAATCACCATGGGTTGATTGCAATGCCTAGTAGTGAGTTTCGAATCATTTTGGATTTCGTTTCAACCACTAATAATATGATGCTTCTCTCGTAACTTAGGTGAAGGCCTATAAATATCAAAATAGATTCTTCATAAAGAGAGTATCCATTGACAAATAATGAATTTTAGGTAAGTATTACATCTCCCCAACTGTCATAAACTATTCCACAACCAAAAATATTACCCATGCTACATGATCCGTCAATTTTGAGCATGAAACCAGTATTCTGAGGGAAATATCATATCCAAATACCTGATAGATAATACACGTTGGAGATGGATGTATATTGAAAAAAAATTGATTAAGGGATGGGGATTATATCCATTTTTTGTTCAACTCGGATAGATCCATAAGAATTATTTTGGTTTGGTAAACATGAGATGACATGGACAATGATGTCCCTTCATAACAAAAATTGATTCTCACATTCCAAAAACAAAAAAAACCATCCAAGAGTATGATATATCTTTACATATTGTCAATAAAACATTTATTGATAACCACAAACCAAATAGCGATATAAGAGATACATGAAGCCTCATGAGAAGAAAGACCAGTTTGGCCACCAAAGGAGGGCCACACTATACTTGCCCAACTACCTTTAATGAAAAAATGTACATGTGTTTCTTCATGATGATCACAACAACATTTAAATTTGTACAAAAGATTAATTCTGGTATGATATATATTCTCATTTATGTAAAGATAATGAATCATGATATTCCATAAGATGAATTTGAATTTCATAAGGATCTCCTTGCACTAATGCATCCCACTGAATTCATAGTGTATAGTAGAGACATTTACCACTCTCAGAAACTCCCCCACTAAAAATTTAACTTATGAATAGACTGTAAAAATAAAATATCTATATTCGAGTTCATCATGATATGAACTAATATTTTAGGTTGATTATTATCATTGATATCAAGGATAATACATAGACTCATGGATTATTATATGAACGTAATATATGATGTTGGGCATATAGGTAAAAATAGCTTGGTTCCAAACCAATTACGATGCCTTAAACTAATGTTACATCGTCCTACAATCAATTGGGTGTGGCATAGAATATTTAAGATTTCATGTAAGATCCTGATCTACAACGGTGAAGCCTTCCCTACTGATACATCTAGATTGTCCAATATTTTTTCCACAATAATGTTTCCCAATCATTTTATTTACCCAAGAACATCCCACGATAACATCGCATGCATACAATGCATCCTTAATAATACGATAATAATATTTACTCCTTCATCCCTTATTTACCTTTAAATCTGATCCCATGATGCCCGATGATATTCTACATCAGGATGAGAATTTAATTTAATGGTATTCAAAATGTTATCAATTACCTTGATGATTTATTTTAGATCTTTGATAGGTAAGAGTATATAAATGGGAATATAAGAGTGTATTTTGTTAAATAGGGTAATTCTTCCTCTGAATGTAAAGAAATCATTCTTCTATTTAATTTTGTGATGAGTTATTTTGATAATCCCTTATTGTAGTGATAAATTTAGATAAAATGATACGAAACTGAGGTTCTTATGTATTCAATGGTTAAACTCTTACTTTGGATTCCTAATGTATTGTACATGTATATTTTAGGACATCTCGAGAACCTATTCAAAAAAAAACTACACTTTACACAACTCACAAGATGGCCACTCTATTTGATATAGTCTTATAGGATCGTTGATGCCTTATATGTATCTATTATTAGCATTGAATATAACTATTATGTAATCCATACACATTATATTGGAGATGGCACAAATTTTAGGTCTTTAAGGATAAGGTTTAAGGATTCCTTCAATGATGAATTTATTGATAAACTAAATAATGGTTTCTTATGTAATGATGAACAAACATGGAGATAATGGGTCTCTATACCATAGTCATTATATGTTTCTGAAAAATCCATAGATTTTCCCAACACTAGAAATAACCAATATTTTGTGGAGTAGATTATATTTTTACCTTCAATTTTATATCTTATATATTTGTAAGAAAAAAAACAAATAAAAATAATTCCAATTTGAGGATTATTTGTTTATATTAATTTATTTAAAGTCATATTAGTATTATATGGAATCTAATTGGGAGTTAGGTACAATTTTAGTGAAAATTGGTTCTATTTTTTCATATACAAGATTTTTTTGTATGATTTATAAATTTTGTAAATTTAGTCAATGAATTTTCAAATATTTTATGATTTATAAATTAAAATATTGAGATGTTTTGAATTTTTTTTATTCAATTAAATTTAACTTTTTAAGTATTTTTTGTTACATGTAACTACATGTTTAGATTTGATTACATGAAACACTATATGTAGATTATATTACATGCAACATTAAGTCTAAATGAAACATGAAATTAAAATAAAATATTATTATTTAATGTGTTATTTATCACTTATACATTGGAATGGTAGGTATGAATATAATTAAATAATTTATAAAAATATATACATTATACATGTATATTAAATTATTTATTTTACGGGAATATAATTAGAAATAAAAAAATCGCTGAATATAATAAAATTATTCGATGAAAAAGTATTTTTATGAACACAAACATGTTTTAAAATAATAAATTAAACAAATAAATTATCATGATTTATTTATAATTAAATATATATATATTATATATAAATTAAATTTTATAAAAATTAGCTTATTTTTTCTACACCATTAATAAGAATAAATCCAATGTTATTCTTAAAACTGTATTTTTCTAAAAACTATTTCTCGTTTTGTGAACATATTTTAAAACTAATATAATAAAATTTTTAGAAAATTTATTTGAAGAAATAAATTTAATATTCTAAATAATAGTGTTTATATTACCTTTTTTTAATGTTTTTATATTTTTTTTGAGAATATAATTTTTTTGATGAATAGTGGACAATACATGTTTTAATGCATATTTTTGAATTTTTTCAGTTTTTTTTAAAAAAATTAATTAAGAAGGGTTGAAAAGGAATTTTTTTAAGATTATATATATTTTAGTCGAATTTATGTAATTGTTTTGTTTTTTAAATTGAATATTTATATAAATAATTTTTAAGGTTTCGATCATTTTCTCTTTCAAACCTCTCTTTCCCCTCGCATATACTAGATTAGATTTTAATTAAAATTCTCCACTAAAATGAATGGAATTTTTAAAAATGAAATCCGTATTTGGAATAATAAAATTTTATTTTAGCTAATAAATTTAATTTTCAATTTTAACATATTGAATATTTCAAATTGTAAAAAATATTTTCCACGGTTAAGATAAAAATAGTTTTACATGGGGGTAATATAAAAATATAATGGTAAAAAATGACAAAAAACCAGACAAAAAACAATTATATTGAAATATTTAGACCTTATTTTTTATATGATAGATAATATCCCATTTCGGAGCCTTTTCCTTGTGAAAAACATGGGTACGCCTTTCTAATTAAAAAAATTACAACTATTCCACTTTCCCCACTTATAAAAGGCCACCCCTCTACTCATATCTTCCAACATATAATTCAATTTATTTTGAAAAATAAATTCCAAATTAATTTAATTAATTCTTTCCTCATATTGTATAATACTTAGCTGGGTCATAAATTTAACTTAAGCATCCTTTTTTGGTAAAACAAAAGATTTTGATCGAAGATAAGGTAACACCCCTCACCAAGCATTTTACATTACTTATTTCTATAAAACCATAAATTATAATAAAACCATTATAATATAATAATATAATAATTATACATTTTTACAATAGGTTATTATGTTAATGTTTTTCCCCAAATCTTCCTCCTATTCCATAATATGAGTAATAAAATCTTTATTCTTGTATATGGTGAACTGCAACTTTATGAACTATTGTCACTCATTTTTTCATTACCCTAACTCACCGATGAATTTAATGATTGATTAAATGTTTATATATTATATTAATGAAATTATAATTCCTTTTGAATAATTATATCACATATTACGTCTTACATTCAAATCCATGAGAATATAATAATGTCATTCATCTGTACATCAGACAACCGCCTCACAAAGTGATGTGTTTTGTTCATGAATTACAAAAAAGGTAATAAGGATAGATTAAATGAAAAAATATGATATATATGAATTTGTTTTTTTAATTTTAATATATTAATCACCTTTATTTAATCTTAACCACTATGAAAATGTAATGGGAATTCATGCATAAGTAAAACCTACCATCTCCCTAAATAATTTATTTCATTTTCTGTCTCAAAATATTATCAATAACTATAAATAGATATATGATTAATTTATATGATATTTATATCATTTTCAAAATTATGGATATTATGTAACCATAATCATAGATATAGTACAAAATATAAAAAATCAATACAAACTAGAATAAAAAAGTAGTTATTTCATGAAACATTACTTTAACATGGAATAGTCAGTAAATGGGTAATAAATGGTCAAAAGTAAATAATATATACTATTACGAATGTAATAATTTTTTTATAATTTATTTATTATAAAATTATATAAATTATATATGAGTTTCAAACATGTAAATATGATGTCGTGGCTTATATTAATGGATTTGTGGATCACTTTTACTTTTGTGAGAGACATTCCATTTTTACAACCTATTTATTTTACATGGTGAATAAAATATAAATGAATTTATAATATAATTATAAAATATAGAATTATTGGTTTCTACATATTCAATTTTTGATCTCACTTTCATGGGGTATAAAACTCAAGAGCTAACAAATCCGTAAGGTATTTTATTCTCCAATTTCCCTCTTTGATACATATGATATATTTTTCACCCATATTCTATTATGAGGTGTATGTAAAGACCCATTTACATGTTATATAATAGATATAACTATTTTAGTGATTTTTAATTTTACTTTGATTTTATTCATTAATGGTTCTTATGACTCAATGATCCCAAAGTGGTAAGTGTTTTATAATAAAATCTCCCAATTTATATATATTATTTTTTATTACCTTTCTGATTATGAAATATTATGGTCCATATCCCATGAAATTAAAGGCCTCTATTATAATACAACTATTTTATAATATTACATTTTTTACCTTCATTTTACGATATTTATAAACTGTATATAATTTAAATCAAAAAGGGACTGTATTTATATCTTCGGTTGAAAACCCTTTATATACTATGTTAATAATTTATAAAAACATATAAAAGTTGAATTACTGTTAATATATAATTTATAATATCCTTTTTATCATTTTTAATATTTCAATTTTTTAAAATGGAATATTCATTTCTTTATTAAAAAATGAATCTCTTTTATTTGATCGGAAATGTGAAAAGAATCTTTGTTTAGATGTGTATGATATGATAAAAAACATCATGATATCATTTCATTTGAAAATTTATTTATCTATTTTCTTTGTTTTTTTAAATGAAATGTATTTCAAAATAATATACGAATTTAAATTTTGAAATTGTTATTTTTAAAGGAAGGATATGTTTCTCAAGAAACCCTCTAAGTGATTTTTTCATTCAATATAATTTTCCATATAAGATAAAATCCCCCGATGATACTTATTATTTAATGGGGATATGAACCAAGGATACCGTTATTATTATTTATCTGGATAGTTTATGATTATGATTAAAAGATATATTTTAAATCCATTTCACTTTCATAGGTTATACCATGATTTAATTCATATGAAACCAACTTCACTTTCCATTGGTTATTCTTTGAGTTGATGATGAAATGATTATGAAACTCATTTATTTTTAGGGGTTTTGATATGATGAATTAATTATGATCCTAGGGCACATTTAGGAATTTATTTAAAAATTATAAGTGTGTGACCAATATCTACCACAAATACATTAAATACTGATTAATGTTATATGGGATCAAAGGGTTCATGAGAGGTTATCTCAAGCACAAAGGAGGGTACTCAATAGGTAATACCAATTTTGATAGAGGGTATACAGAATGTTATCCCCCTCCTGAAGTAGGTGACCATGTGGTTAGCCCAATCCAAACATGTAATGAATGTATTAGTGGCTATCAATGACATTATATACTATATGATGATTTATATGACATAATAAATATACCTTATGCCAATTTCATGATCTCATGGATCATGTTAATTTATATCATTTATGATTCAAGTCTCATGATCAAAAATGATTTATTCCACGACTGATTTCTATATTATATGATTTGCAGGTTATGGTTTTCAAATGTTATTATCATGTTCTCATACCCATGTGCACATTTTATATTGATATTTCCTTTTTTTACCCTTAATAAGCATATGAGATCACCCTTTCATGTATTTACTTTGCTCAGGATATCAAAAATTGTATTAGGAATGATTGTTTTTGACAGGGGTTAATTATGTGGAACATAGTGTGTGATGAAATTGATCCTGTATATAGTAATTTTTTTATTTTTTCTTGTTTCCTAAGTCACTATAACATTATTATCCTCAATAATGTGTTTATGTAATGTAATGAATATTCATTAAAAATTATGTAATATCTTTCAATGTAACCCAAATCACTATATTTGGTATCATAGGAAAGGTTTAGTTGATATTTTGGAAACTAGGATGTGGAAAATTTTGGTATACCCTTAAGTACAAATCTAATCCTATGTTTAAGGATTATATGAAAATGTCATGATGCATTTGTAAAGGATATAAGGATTGGTTTCCATGTAATTAAATTCATATCTAGATTCTATAAGTTGACATGGCTCTAGAAAAAAATCAACTGCTGTGGTAACAACTTTGAAAATGGTGAGTTGATTTGGATTCAATTTTTACCTAGTGAATGAAAATAAACCTTCCTGTACAAATTTTTTGAATATCCAAGGGTTATGATATTGAAATTTACAAAAAAACATTACTAATTTAAATTATTTTATGAAAATTAATTACGTAGGATAAACTTAATGTTTTAAAGATTAAAATATTGTGTCATGATTTAGAAACCATATAAGTGGTTTTTCATAATTCTTGGGTATCCACTCTTAATATTATTACTACTTACACTATGTTTTTTGGATTTAGTAAATAGTTGTAATTATTAGGAAATAGTATTACATTGAATATGATATAAAATTTGTTTATGAGAAACTAAATGGGTAGATAACTATATTAATTGATAATGTTCTTATACCTAATTAGTTATCATGATATATGATTCAAAAATTTCACCGTAACCAATTATTAAACACACTAAAGAAGAGAATGAATGAGTTCAATGATTATTCTAGTGGTTGTGACAATAGAGTAATGAATATTTACATTCTTATATTTCAATAATGTTGGTATAATCACTCTAGGGAACGTCTCAGTGAAATGAGATGATTTTGAGTGTTTAAAAAATAACACAAAGCAAGTAATTACAGAGGAAAAATTAATTTTTTGGTCAACACTTTGAATAAGAATAGTGGTATCCCTAAGGTATCATGGACTATTTAATGTTTTAAATTCGGAATGTATGAGAATTATGAAAATAGATTTCATATGGTTGAGGCCTAGGAAGAGAATCTGAATGGTGTACATGAAATTGGTTTTCTATTGAATGTGAAGAGACTACAACTGAAATATGAAAGAAAAGTGGTATTAAGAAATAAAATAATCAATATAATTTACTATCTTAATGATTTGTTGTAATAATTAATTATTTTAGGTATTGTAATTCCCTAATTATGAAATATAAAAGGATTGTTCAGTAAAAGTTTTTCATTAATTATACCATATAATGTGTTTAATGGTAATAATAACAAATAAATGTGATTAAATTACAAGTTTATATTTTACAGAAAATGCATAATTATAGTGTGGTAAACCTTAATATGTTCCTAATGTTAATAAAATGGTGTATTTGTGGAAAAATTTATATTTGGTATAGATATAGTAAATTGGATAGTACTGATGACCTCAGAAATGAGAAATGATTTATTAAAAATTTGGTTCATGCCACTAGTAATGTAGTTCAAAAAACTAACTTATAATATAAATTTATTAAATATAAAATGGGATTACAAAAGTAATAATGGAAAATATATGCTTTTATTTTGGTTTTTTATGTAATTTTCGTTACTATAATTATTTATTAGAATATATTTATAAGAAATTATCATATTTGGAATTTGAAAATTAATAGATACTAAATGAAATTTATAAGAACGATTTCAGTTAATTTTGGGAAATATATTAACCTAATTTAAAAATTTTGAATTTTGCATGGTTTATATGGTAATGATTTAAGGAATGGTTTATGTTAAACTTTGGATGAGGTTTTAGTGTTTAGTGTATCACATCACCAAATAATGATTTAAAAATGATATTTAACATCAGTTAATCATTTTTAATGATGATAATTGGAGAGAGAAGGAATGAACTTTCCTTAAAATATTAATATTGGGATCTGTTAGTGCTTCAAAAATAAAAAATGCATTTTAATTTTTTGGAGTAAGAAATGAAGTCGAAATTGATCAGAGAACAACTGAAGGATGGGTTTATTCTTATGAAATGGAAGGAAATCAATAATGTATATATTATCATAAAAATTCATCAAATCTAAGAAAAATTAATTAAAAAATATTTTCTTATTACCAACATTTATGATGATATTAATGACTATTTCACAACTCTTTAGATTATGATTTTGTGGTTTTTCATTTTCACATGATATTATAATTCTTGTGACCAATAATCTATATCATGCCCCATAATTATTTAAACATTATTCTTTTCTTCCATGTCTAAATCATCACTTCTAACCTATGTCCTCCTATTTAGAAACCTACTATTTATTATTCTTAATGAAATTATCACATCTATTCCTCACATTTCAAGAAGATGTATTATTAACCCTTTTAACCTTGTCGGTTTTCCCCCAATGGATTTTCTAATATTACTACCGTGTTTATCGTAGAAAAGTTCAAATTGTGAGAATGCAATTAATTAAGATAGTTAAATGTAACCACCATGATTTTGTGAATTATTTAGTTAAAATAAATTTAATAAATTTAATATTTTATGTTACCTGAAACATCGTGTTTATCTTTTATAACATGAAACACAGAGTGTAGCCTGTGTTTCACACACCGCTGATATTAATAAAATCATAAAATTATATTAAAATATTATTATGTAACAAGTTTTTTATCACCAAACTATTGGAATAATGGGTATGTGTAGGATAAATTAAATTATAAAAATATATGTTTCAAAAATGTAAATAAAATAATTTTTTTGATGACCAAATAATTAGAAATAAAATTTAAAAGCTATTTGAAAATAAAATAAATATTTTTCTAAAAAATTATTTTTATGCACAAAACATGTTATACCTCACTAAATTGTGAAAATAAATTTAGGTGAATGTTTTATATTAATTATTTATATATTAAATATTCAATATAAATTTTATCATTCAATTTTATTTCAAAGGATGAGATAATAATGATTTTAATTTTATGTTTAAAAATTATCTATTTCTAAAAATTAGTTTTGAAACACCTTATAATTTTGAAGGGATGAATGGATAAATGAAATGAATCATATAAAAAAGGTGAAACATTTACTCAGGATCCTATCTGATTTGAATAAAATAGTTATGTGTTTTCTTTCTTGGAGTAGTGATCAATATTGGTAACATTATGTGATATTTTTCAGGTTGAGTGCGAGGGAGGACAAAACAAACTTGAAAAAAATGTGTTGTAATGTGAAGAGTGCCATTTGTATGATGTCCTATTAGGACACATGGGTGGGACCTCGGTAGGGGACCATGAGGCTGTGGGAGAACCTAGTCGTACATTTAAATTCCAGACTTGGAGACTATGTTAAATTGGGGTGATTGTGATGTCTGTAGGACTTAGATTTTTTAGATTTGTAGTAGAAGAAGAAATTGGAATTAATTTCAATGGAACTAATTAGGTTGAAATTTTTGTTCCACAATGAGGATGTAACTCACTATAGTTGGAGGGATGAATTTAACAACGCAAATGATAAAGGGTTAATGGATTAAATGATATGACCCATGTCAACTATGTGAACATTTATTTTAAGGATCTTACCTAATTAGAACTCCACATTTTAACATTCTTGATAGGGAGTAGTAACATTTTGGGAAGTTTCCAAACGTATGCATGAGTGAGGAAAAAGAACACTGGAAATAATATGTGTTTGAATGTGGGAACAATCATTAGTCTAATATCCTATTCAGGCCAGTGGGTTTGGCCCGGGTAGGGGACCACATGTCTATTGGGAAATAGGTGGCACCTAGAGGGCCATGACCAAACATCCATGTTAAGGTTGGGAGCATATGATATCAATGATAACTGTTTTTTACATGTTTTTTATCCTTCATCATACTCATTTAAAAAATAATTTCTATATTGGGGTACCATTGGGGAATTATCATAGGGTGTGTGTGATAGGAAAAACACACTAGAAAGAACATGTTTTTTCGTGTTGGGTAATTCATTATTTTGATGACTTATTCAGAAACATGGGTAGTACCCAGGTAGGGGAAAAAGCGTTTTTTGGTTAACTAGTGGTATCTAGTGGGCCGTGAACCAACGATCATGTTAGGTTGGGGTGATTGTGATATCAGTAAGCCTATTTGGTACATGATTTGTCATATTTTTTCACTTATATTAAAAATAATTTTTGAATTTTTTTAAATTTATTTAAAACACAAATTCAATTTTTAAATGTGTTTTTCAAAATTATCATAGGGTAAAATTTTAATAATTTATTTAGATGATAAATTTTTTTATGAATAATAAAAAATAATTGTATTTATTAAGAACTGTCATTTATTTTAAAATCTTTTCAATATCTAATTTTTTTTAATATGGTTTTAAATGAAAAATTAATTATTATATATATATATTAATCCAATTTAGTTCACAATAAGCATTTCCATATTTAATTTTTATAAATTTTTTTTAAATATTCCCATATATTCTCTTCGAAAACCTAATTTCTTATCACATTTGAAGATTTAATTTGGATTTAATTTTTTCTAGTTTTGTTAATTTGATTAAAAAAATATTATATATTTTATTTCATCATAAGTTATGTTATTTAATATATTTAGCTATTTATATTACCCTAATAAATAATAAAAATAATAAAAAATATTTACTGTGATTAAGGTAAAAATGATTTTACTAGGGGTTTACTAAAATTATATCAGTCAATAATTACCAAATACATGTAGAACACCAATTTAATTTCCATATTTAGATATCATCTCTTTTATGTTCGACACTTGACTATTTTGAATCCTTATAAAATGTGAACAAGTGGATACATATTTTTACATAAAAATTTATAAGTGTTCCACTCATCTAACATATAAAATGCCACCCACTCTCCTATGATATTTACATATAAAATACCATTTGGTTATCCCATAACCTACCAAAATAAATTTTATACATCCAAACTCCCATACTAGAATCCTTTTATAGTCATAAATTATTCTTAATACTCATTTTGGTGAAAACCAAATGAATTCATCCAAAGAAGAGGTTACACCCGTAACTGAGATTTATATTTTATTTCATCATCCTCCTCATTAAATTATTAATAAATCACGACGATAAAATATTTTTACTATCATAAAAATAATTATTTATTATTATTTTAATAGAATAACTTAACACCTTCTCCATTTCTATTAAATGGGTTACAAATCATCATTCACGTGTATAGAGGGAAACTACCTCCGGAACCAAAGAGAATAATTTTTCTATTAAAACGTCTCAGGAATGGATATAATAATGAATTAAATGTATATATATGATATTTATTATATTATAATGATTTTGGAATCATGATATCACATGTTCATTTCATGGGACTGTCATAATGTCCTTTGTTTGTATGACGGACTTCCACCTCATGAAACGATGTGGTTCATTCACACTTTACATATAAGGTAATATAGAGGGGTTCAATAAAAATATTTGAAATATTTGAAATATATTTTTTTGGAATGTAAATATATTATTTTAAATTCTTTCATTATTACCATTGGGAATATGGAATCAATGTTCTTGCGTACATATGGTCTTCAATCTCCACGAACATTGTTTTTAATTTTCAATATATTACTTTGATGGAACACTATAAAAACAAATATAATGAATATATATGATATATATATCATGTTTAATATTATATATATATTATGTAACCTTAATAAATGTTAGAGTAAAAAAATAAAAAATCCAATCATATCTGAAAAACAAAGTAGTTAATACTTGAAACATGACTTCAACAATGAAATGTTAATAAACATGTAATTTAATGTGGTAAAAAAATCTTATATTCTATGAAATATATAATTATTTTTCATTAATATATTTATTTGAAACATAAATTTACTATATATGAGGTCCCAAATGTATGAAGGATGTTGATACATATTGTAATGGTTGTTTGTGTCACTTTTTTACCTCCATGAGAAGTAATCCATATTCCCCACCTATTTCATTTATGTAGTTTAAATAATACCAATAAATGAATTTTATAATTATACTCATGAATATTATGTTTAACTACATATAGATTTTAGGATCCCTCCTTTATGTGGGTTTTGGTTAAAGTGTTACCAAATTAGTATGGGATTTTTGCCTTAATTTTCTTTCTCTAAAACATATGTTATTTTATGCACGTGTCTTATTTTATGAGGTGTATATATATACACATTGTAATAATAGATAATAAATATCATTTATTCATGATATCAAATGATTCATTTGATGATAGTATTTAATGATACTTATTATTCAATGTTTCCAAAGTGGTATGGGATTTATGATAAAATCTTATCACTTATCTAGATTGTTTATGATTATGTTTCTTATAATGAAATATTATGTTATGTATCTCAATAAACTAATGAATTTTATTATCCATATATTTAAGGAGAATATATTTTCCCTTAATTTTCATCACTCTAAACACTGAACATTTCAAAATAATTCTTATCAAAGAAAACTGACTTAGTTTCTCTCCTCTTTTGATAACCATTTCTCTTAAATATATACATTTTCTAAAAAGAATTAATTTTTAAATATCATCTATATTTTTTTAATTTAGTTTTCCCTTGATTTATTTTTTAAACATGTTTTAAAAGGAATATTTATATATATTTCCATCCATGTCCCATTTCGATTCCACCAAAAATGTTAATGAAATATTTTTTTTCACATGTATGACATGAATGAAACTTTCCTGATATCTTTTATAGGGAAACATTATAAATTTTTCAAGGATATTTCAAGCTATTGGATTTCCATAATATATTATTAAACATTAATTTATAAAAAATTATCTTCAATGAAATGATATTTTCTTCATGAATCACCTTGTGTTATTTTTCCTTCAAAAATAATTTCCATTAAATATGACATCCTTTGATGATACTTATAATCCACCATTCTTATAAAAAAGGATACCATTATTATAATTTCTCTAAATTATTTTATGTTTTTAATGATAAGATGTTTATAATTCCCGTTTCACACTCAAGTGAAATACCCTAATAAAAAGATTAAGAAAACTGATTCCATTTTCCGGGGTAATGAATTGGGAAAATAATAATGTTTTTATGAAACCCAGTTCTTTTCATTGGAACTGATATTATAATTGTTTTATGATATTTTGGAACAAGATTTTATTATTATCATCATGAAATAGGGTGGTACCTATATCTCCGTTCAATGCATTATGTAATTATTAATGTTAAATGATTTTAAAGGGTTCATGGGAGGTTATCCCAACCCCGAAAGAGTGTATAAGAGAGCTTATCCAAATACCAAAAGAGGGTATATTAGAGGTTATCCAAAGATACATATAGGTATATAGGTTGTTATTCCATTCATTACATGTTATGAATGTCTTGGTGGATATCCTTTACATAATTGTTTTATTCTAGTGTTATGATCTCATGGATCACATTCTTTGATTTTCATTATGATTATTGTCTTAAAAAAATACATGATTTATGCCATGAAGTATGCTTTTAATCTATGATATGTAGGGTATAATTTTCATATATTATTTTCATATTCTAATACCCATATTCTCATTTTATATTGTTATCACCATTTCTTACCCTTTCCGAGCATACAATCTCACCCTTCCATATGTTTCCTTTCACCAGGATATGAATAATTTTATTATGTATGTTATGTATAAGAAGGATGATTGATATTAATCACATAGTGCTAGATGATGTAGCTCACTTATATATTAGTTGTTTATGTTTCTAGTTTCTAATGGAACTACAACTTTTTGATCTACAAACTTGTTTTGGTTTAATACAATAAATATTACTTTAATAGGATATAAAATATTTGAAATAAAATCATGGATATCTATTTAAAAACCAATAAAATAGTAATTTTATATCATTAAAGGTTCATTAATTTTCTAAAAAAAGGCTTAGTGGAAGTCAAAACTACATTATTAACAACCCAAACTACATTGAGAAATTTTTAACCCATAAAAATACCAACATATCAAATGTAGAGACCTTTTTAATTCATTTCCACCAATCTAAACATATTTTCCTATGTTATTTTTCAATTTCCCTTTATGACTAACACAAAAAATCTTTGAACCAATACCCACATCAATAATTTTTAACAAATTTTAAACAAACCAAAGAAAATCATTTACTATTTTAAGAAATATCCCGAACATTATATCCTTATATTAATATTAATATAGCTATAAAAAACTAAACATTAAACACATTGAGACCCTATTGTATATTAAAATTATCCCATTAATTCTCAATCCATTCCAAAAAATTCCTGAAACCAAAATAAATGTCCTTGACAACAGGTGAAAATTTTTTTATCAGTAAACGAAACCTAAGCACCAAAAAATTTATAATTGAAAATACTCATATTCTCACCTAAATATCAAAACTAAATCATGAAAACTCTTTCCAAGAGAAATTATTGATAATTGAAAATTCATAACATCTATACTATAACTTGAAACTCATAAAAACACTATAAAAAAATTAATATTTACCTAACTAAAATTTAGATATT
The DNA here is from genome assembly GCA_963277665.1 of Viscum album. Lineage (NCBI taxonomy): Eukaryota > Viridiplantae > Streptophyta > Magnoliopsida > Santalales > Viscaceae > Viscum > Viscum album. The sequence goes on from OY728132.1 coordinate 2,089,344,594, forward strand.
TATCCTTCAATTTATCATATACACCCCAAATAAGAAACCACCATTAATAGTTTTGTTCATTCTATAATTTAAAGTAAATTCCCAATTATATTCCTCCTCCAATACCCCGAAGGCCTTCATTTTTATTTATTTTTGACAATCCACCTTTCAAGGGGTGAGGTGGAACCCTTACAAGGACCGAAGGCATAAGTATTACATGGCCCATAGGCCTTAGAAGAATTCATTGCCTGTAGGATTCAAACATTATATACAACCCAGACTAACTACTTGGAAATGCTCCTCCCTAGCATCTTCATCGTGAAATCAACTCTCCAACTTCGCAGAGTTATTCTTCTTGGCATTCTCATGCATTCACAGGCTTGTCCCAATGGCAGGATCCATACCCTCTCATTCTTGAAATCCGCTTAGCTTCTACTGTGGTGAAAGCACCTTGTTCATCCTCCTTGCAGAGCTTGTACCTTATAGGTTGTCTGGATTGTATCTTCACTTATGGTGGCCCAAAGGCCTTGAGGTGGCCTAAAGGCCTTACTGACCTGAAGGCCTAGGTGGCTCAAAGGCCTCACCGGACTCAGGGACCAAATCGGTGGCCCGAAGGCCCAAACATGGGCATATTCTCAACAGCCACAGTGTAAAACAGTACCTGCTACAGTGCTGCATAGTTCCCGCTTAAGTACTGCTACAGCACCCCCAGAAATTCTACCTCTGCCTGGATTTGATCCCTGGTCACTTGGATGCACTTAAGGAGTCCTTACCAACCGGGATAAGGCTCATGTGTGCCAATTATATTCCTAAAATAATGAAACGCCACTATGCCAAACCCCATTAAAAATATATGCATTTATAAAAAACATAAAAACCTTAAATATTAAATAAAAATACGTTCAAATTGAATGATTTACCTGGATCTAACAACACTTTTTCTAATTGAATTAGTCAAAATGAACTATATAAAATGATCATCCAAACTTGAAACCACCATCATAAATAATATATAATGTAAAATATATCAGACACCAAAATAGAAAAACTGTTATTTTCAATTACGCACTTGATTTAGATTTGGAATAATTTATAAAATGAGTCCTTACACATATTTTAACCATGTTTTGATATATCAACCAACATTTTATAGTGATCCTACATTCCAAAATGGTATTATAATACCTCTCTATGTTAAAAGATAAATGATAGGAGAGTGTTTCTATATGGAGAATAATGTTAAAAAAATCTCAAGGAATAGCATTTTTATTGAATTTTCATCCTTCATATAGTTCCTGAGGATTCTACATGTACAGTCACGAATTTATGAAAAAATTTCATCATTTTCAAATAATTTTATGATTATAACCCATTTATATCCCCTCACCCATATATACATTCATTTATAATTTAAATGAATTTATTTGACTGTCTTGTAAATGTAATGACAAAAATACATAGATGACACATTAAAATGAACATTAAATTATTGATTATATTTGTCAATAATACCATTAGAGGTTCTATGGAATAATATAAGAGGTTAGGCTCTTGCTTAAAAATGGGGTTTCATTGTTTTGTTCAGATTTATCCTCAAAATTAGAAAAATATCAACACTATAATCAATTATATGTTATATTTCACGTATAAATTTTAATTAATTAATTAATAATAATTACTTATTTTATTAGAAATATTTTTTTTTCAAATTATTTTACAACTCTAATTATATAATCATCATGATAGTGGGATCATGTGTATAATCCCTCTATAATTTCACAAATTATCTCTATAAACAATGAAATGTATTAGATGGATCATTGAAAACATGACCCAACGACAGATCACCTTACATTGTTCCCATTAATCACAAAAATAATTGTCTCAAGACTAAGGGAATCAAACAATATCTTTTTGAACTTGAGAACGAGGAGCAGAATTAACAGTCCCAATTATTGAGATATTTTATGGAATGTTATTTCTGGTCCAATAGATAATTTATCATTGAAAAATATTGTGTAAAATAATTTTTTTCTATGAAATGACCAAATAATGTTTATATACATTGTTTGGAGAACTGATTATTATAAAATAGACACATACCAATTATTAACTAATAAGTAAACTTCACATTACATAATAATAATAATAATATTTCCATAATATTTGATAAACTCAAAATTAATTAAATATTATTTCAACCAGACCCTTTACATATCCAGTCAATCCTTCATGGTATTTATAAATCCATGAAAAGTAACTATTTCTTAACTAAATAAATATATTTTTATTAATCATTCATTGAATATTTATGAAATAATTTCTATAAAGTTTATTCCTAAAAAATGAAATAAATTTTATTTCAAAATTAATTAGAAATTTATTTTTTTATTGTTTTAGGCAAGATTATTTTGTAACCATAGAGTCCTATGTCATAGTGGTATTATGTTAACTAGGCTAAATTCAATGATACGGATCTAGAAAAACATCATAAAACCCACAAAGTAATGTTATAATGAAAATGAACTCCAATGCACACTCACTATTTAATATAATCTATTTGTATCTCATCAAGTAGGTTTCATTTATTCTTCATCAACATATATTCTATAAATATATTTTATTGGATTTATTGAACGAAATCATTTATAAAACAAACATGGGAATGAACAACATCTGAATTTCATATTCCTGGAAAATAGAATAATATTTTCATATCCATTAACATTGAATGAGAAAATACTTTCTTAACTTATTTGTAATTCTATATCACCCATGACACACCAAAATTATCCTATCTTTCTATAAGCATAGGTCATTAATGTTTTAATCAATTAACCTATGTACATCACACTTGATATGAATTGATATGAATCAAATTTATAAGGATCAATACACAAATACTTGGATAATAATTTTATATAACACAGATAGGGTATATAAATCATACTTGTTGATCAATTATGCTAAACTCTTCTCTTGGGTATTACCCTGTAAAAACTCTATGAGAACAATCCTTAATATATTATGAGCCATATAAAACTTATATAAAAAATTACTTGGGTTAATTAGATATATTTCATCAAGAAAAAAAAACTGTATTTAATAATATCGTAATAGAAATTCAATGTTTCTGTAACACCCCATGTTTCCATGGTACACTTCTCTTTGAATAATCCAATAGCTTTCATTATATGCATCTTTGAGTTCTATAATACCACAACCATTAAAACTAGCCATATAAAAGATTAATGAACAATAATACCCACTATTTAAAAATTTATAAATTTTATTTTACAAAATGGACTTCTTTTTTGGAAAACAAATATCAAAATTATAATATGGTGAATTTTAGGTATTTTTCTGAAAACCTTAAATTTTTTATGTATAGTGAAAAATGTTGCGTTAATGTTTAAAAATTAATTTATAATTATATAATTATTTTTAATTTAAATTTATTATAAAGTCAAAATAGATACATAATACCTAAATTAGTTCAGTGTAATTCATTGAAGTCATTTTATAATAAGAGTAGATATATAAAATATTATTGAACTTTTTAGCATGTTTTTTCCACCATCTACGCACAATTGAAAACATTCATAAAACATAATTATACCACTCCTATGAATTGAATTTCAAAAATAAAAGATACATGGTTGACAACATTATGTCAAATTTGGTTCAATAAGATGAAAATAATTTTTGGTGAATAGAATCATTTGAATTTTATTTACCACGATTAAAAGTAAATACGATAATTAAAGATAAAAATGATATTATAATTACCCTAATAAATGTACTAATTTCATTGGATAAGTGTACTTCAACCAAAATCAAAAATTGAAATAAAATATGGTCTTTTGATCCATTTTTATTAGTCTAGGACATTTATTATATTTTATTTAAATTATAGTTTAAAGTGTTGAATTCAATGTTTAATAAATAAAAAAATTTTATATAGGGTTACACATAAGATAAATTGGACTATAAATATTCCATAGAAATAAAAACTTATTTAAAACATTATTGAATTTAATTTACAATTTTTGGACATTAAATAATTAAATTTATTAATGACACAATGATGTTGTGGTAATTACATTATTAATTAATGAATAAAATAAATAATATTAATAATATTAAAATAAACATATATGGAAACTTTTGATGACATCCACGAATTTTATAGCTGAATATGACATTTTAGTGTTTATTAAATGTACTTTTTTAAATGAAATAATGTTTTTTTGACTTTCAAAATAACCAAATACTAAATACTTTCAAAATTGACATAAATGAGTTTTTAAAATAAATAATATTTTATTAAATGATATAATACTCCTAAAATCTATGATTAGGCTAAAGGACTTAGAAAAGGATAGATATGTCATTAATGAACCAATTGAGGATCTCTTGGCATTTTATTGTATGTTTATTAACCATGTTGTATAAAAATACAAGACACATGGTAATTGTTAAACTGTTTATCCAAGAGTTAAATATAAAATATATTGTTAATACGGTGACATAAACATGTATAAAACCAATTGGTTGATTTTATTTCTTCTTATAACAACCTTATCCTCAAAAAAAAATCCGTTTTTAGATATTAGAAACTTATTATTATTTTATAATAAATTAATATTTCAAGATTTTCATAAAGTGCCCCTCACCTGTCTTATAAAAAGGTACTTCCCCCTCTCTCAAATTTTCACCTACAAATATATTTTTCTCTACCAAAACCTACTAAAATTTCCTCCCATATTCCCTTATATCATCTTAGAGGCCTTAATTTTATCATAAATTCATCTTAATGAGCCCTTTTTTCAAATAAAAAGGAAGCACCCGGAGAAGAGGTGATTATTTCATCACCTCTTTCAATTTTCTTTTCATCTTACACAACCTCTCTCTTTGTTGTTTCCATGCCAAAAAAATAAATCGCATACATTCTACATACTATGATGTTATTATGAATATCATACAATTATATTCATTATTCTATCCATCCTATGAATGATAATTTCACCATACGTGAGTACGTATGGATTACCATATTTATGTCATTGTGTAGTTTGTTATTCGAAACTTCATTATTTGGATCAGTATAATAATAAGTATAATTGATGTAAATAAATAATATAACCTATTAATGATTATTTATATATAATATAACATCTAGTTTCATATGATTTTACCATCAACAGAATTATATTTTCCCTCGTGCATACATACAGATTACTATCTCCAAAACGCGATAAGATCTCATTTCTCATCGTAACCATTCAAGAATAATTTTCATATAATGATTAAAAATAATTTTTAATAACTTATTATCATTATTCATATTAATCAAATAAATCATATCCATAATAAACAGGACTTACATAACAAAACAAATAAAAGAAAACGAATCATTGTACACCTAAATCAAAGATTCTACTGAAATATTATTAACAAAATAATATTAGAGGATCATATATAATAACATATTAATTTATGTGGTTCTTTTATAATTAAAAAAATTATTTAAACATTATACCTGAGGTTAACTAGCCCTTTATTAAGGAAAAGTACAAGGTAATGGTTATTCATACAATGTCTTCATTATCTGAGGTTGTTTATACGTAAATATCTACTGGGCCTTCTTTATCATCCACATCCATGTTTGATAAAAATATATTTCAAAACATTTTTACTATTTCCTTGACTATGGGTTAACTTAATTTATAACCAAGTTTTACTTTTTATAAAATTATTTGAAAGTAATCTTTCCTTTGTATTCCAATCAAGGTACTTTGTGAAATCTTCATTAAAATAAGAATATAATGTTTTTTAACTTATACGGTTGGTGCATCAATTTACTTCCATTGTAACACCTTTTATGATTCCCTTACAAGATTATAAGAATAATTTTAAAATAAATGTTTTCATTACTTTTAAATTATTTCAAATTAAAAAGTGATATTTGTCTCAAATAGTTTTTGGATTGATATCATGTTTGTCAAAATCCTTTTTTGGATGTTACGCTTGTTTGAAGTTGATTTGTTATGATACAATCCTCCATAATGTATTAATGTTTTTGTGATATGTTTGACTATGGAAGTGATTTTTTATACCATTCATGGTTTATGGTTCAATTATTTTCATTTTTAAGCTTGTTTTAATATGAATGTTTATGTTATGTTTCAAAATTATCATATGAGGAATAAATTGGACATAGGAAGTGACAAGTGGGGCCCGTTATAGACCCACAATGCATCGGTGGGTCTAATGTGACAAATTAGTGTCTTGGAATAGGGCATAGACAAAATATTTATTTTTAGTATTTGAATGAGGCCTTGAGTATGTGGTTATGATGTCCGGCATTATGCATTCCATCAGTATAAAATTAGCTATTGGTATTATAGGTGATTATTCGATTAGAAGAATATCCATGTGAACATGTAAATGTAACTAATTGATTAATATTTTCCATTTTATGATGATGTATACATTTAAAAGTCCGTTGTTTTAGTCTTATATATTTTCTTAAATTCTTATGCTTATTTACGATAGTTTCATCTGGTTGTTATTCTTAATGAGCATATGATCTCACCCATTTCTTCTGTTTTATTTTCTCTAGGATGCAAAGAAGAATATTATGATTGTCATGCAGGGATAGGCTAAGGTGTATGAGTGTTTCCAATGAAGATTCAATGTTTTTTTATTTCATAATGTAATTTAAAACTTATTTATGTATCTGGTACTTTCAAGGCTATTATACTGATCAGTCTTTCATGACATGATCTCTTATGATTAGGAAAATGTTTTCTAATAATGCACCAAATCTAGGTAACTAGGTTCCATGTGTTATAGTAGGTATCATATGATGTTTAGTACAATCCTTGGAAACTATATTTTTAGAAACACTGATTAGAGAACATTACCCTAAGATAGACTTTGACAATTTGTATAGAAGAACATCCAAAATTTTTGGTAATTTAAATATTATGTGGATTTTCCATGAAATGCATCCTTTTCTGGATACTACAAGTGGATGTGGTTCAGAAATAGATGTACCTAGGAGTGAATACTCCAACAGTGAGTTTTGGGCTTCCCCCAGGGTATCTTCATACACGACAACATGCCTTACTACGCACCTGTTTTGACACCACAAGGGATATTATTAAGATAATTAAAAGTTTAATTACAAAACATTATGAAGGATTTATGGGTAAATAATTCCTCCATGGAAATAATTTTATGATTATAGATTATATGCATAAAAGTTTCAATATATGTTTGGTATTTTACATGATTGGAATAATGCATTGTGATTCATAAACTAATCTAGTGTATTCCATTGTTTAAAAATAGATCCTAGTGGAAGGAATGGAATCTGTATCAATGCACAAAATCTGTGTAGGGATTCCCATCATACTCAAGATAATTATAGTAGATCTAGTGATGAAACTAGTTCTAAACACAATATAACCATACCGGGACAACTCACTCATGTTATGAATAATGACATTATCTGTATGGAGTACCCTAATCCAAAACACTGAGGATCACTGTTAGTCCGCTTTATGAGGTACAAACCATTGACATTCAATAGGATATCAAATATATATGTAGGTGAGAAATGGATAACTTCCTTAGACAAAATATTTCATGAATTGGGGAGTAGTGAAAGGGAAAAATTGGTCAAGGAATTTTATCACCCCATAAGATATTCCTATCAATTGTTGTCATTAATCTAAAACAGAAAAGAGGATAAAGAATAATCAAATATGTAATGGAGGGAGTTCTAAAAGGGTTTTCATAGATAAATACATTCCTCATGAAAATCAAGTAGATATAGAAATGAAATTTCTATGTCACTGGGAAAAGGTGGTTGAGAATGTCGCAAAGTAAGAGGATAACTTTACAAGGATAAAAAGGCATGATGTTGATTATATATGTAATCCAAGAAGTAATATTGATATATTATTTTATTGGTTAAAATGATTTCTCTGTCGAGAATTAATCTCTCAATCCTTCTCATCACACAAAGATATAGTCTCATGTACTACCAAGACAGAAAATTAATTCTCTAATCCTTATTTCTTTTTAGTGAAGCAAGAGAATAATAGATCTGTTGAACACTCTGAAAAAAATAAAAAAGGTGATGAAGGGAAAATTTGTGTGTCCACCCTATAGTAAATGTGAGAAGAAACACACCGGTACTTGCCTGAAGGGGATGAGAGTTTGTTACAAGTATGGAGAAAAATTCCACAAAGATCATGATTGCAAGGAAAAGAATGATGCTATCAATATTGAATGCTACAATTTTAGGGAATTGTGGAATTAAGAAAATGAATTTCATAACTGTCAGGGAAACATACCTCAAAAAAGGACAAAGGAGAAAGGCCAAGATTATACGATCACTACAGTTGAATATGATGTTTATAATGATGTGGGGGAAGGTACTTTAATTGTTTTTTCAAAATTAAGAAATGATTTATTAGATTCTAGATCTTATCATTCTTCTATATATTCCCAGTTTCATTTGAAAATTAAATATTTACAATTTGACATAATAAGGGAGTTGTCAGTCAAAACTCCAATGGGATGTATCATTACAACAATGTTTTTCCAAAAATTTACCTTTTGGCATATAAACATGCTTTATCTACTGATCTAATTGTCTTACCCATGATTGAATTTGACATAATCCTCAGTACGGTTTTGATTTTGGACCAAGATGTGAAAATTTATTGTTATAAGAATGGGGTTACAATTAATGAAGATGATAAATATTACCTTATCTTTGGAGCAGAATCATCCCCATCTAATTCGCATTAAGATCCACCCCCATTAGATCTACAAAATTCTATTATTAGGGAGGAAGGGAGTGAAATAACACTGGGTGAGGAATGTAATGTTCAAATTTTGTATGTACCTATTTTTTAGTAATATGTTTGTGAGTTTCTAGAGGATTTACCTGGACATCCTCTGGAACAAGAAATTGAGTTTTCTATTTATTTAATTCCTGGTTCAAGGCCCATATCGAAGACCCCTTATAGAATAACCATTGTGTAAATAGTGGAACTAAAGGAACAATTGAGGAATTGTTTAATAATTTATTTATACTCAATAGTGTTTCTCAATAGGGATCCCTTATAAATTTTGTTAATAAGAAAGATGGATCTACGAGGATTTTCATTGTCTAAAAAGAGATTAATGCTACAAAAATTAACGAATTGTATCCCCAACCTCACATTGATCATTTATTTGATAAACTTCATGGAGATCAATATTTTTCAAATATTGACCTTCGATCTATATATCATCAGTAACGTGAAATGAAGGAAGACATTCATAATACAACACTTCATATCAGGTATGTGCATTAAAAGTTTACAGTAATTCTATTAGGACTGACTAATTCTACTATGTTTTCAATGATATAATGAATATGGTTTGCAAGGAATATTTTGATGAATTATTAGTGGTATTTATTGATAACATAATGGGATAATCCAAAAATTACAAGGATCCAAAAATTCAAATGTGCACTAATATAAAGACTCTTCGAAGAAATGAATTATTTGGGTTGTTTAGAATTTCAGAATTCTAGCTTTAGGAGATTTATTTTCATGGCCACATAGTCTCTATAGACGGAATCTCTATTGATCCATCAAAGACAAGGGCTATCCAAGAATGTCTAGCACCAATGAGTATAACCGAGGTACGTAGTTTTATTGGTTTAATAGGTAATTATCAGCATTTTATCTATAATTTGGTGTGATTGGATAAACTCTTAACCATGCCCTCACGTAAAGGTGTAAAATTTGTTTGGAAAAAATATTGTGAAAGATATTTTGTTGAATGGAAGAGATGATTAGTCAATGCTCTTACCTTGAATCTACTATCTGGGAATGGTAGGTTTGTTATTTATAGTGATTCTTCATAGAAAGGACATGGTTGTGTCTTTATGCATAATGACATGGTTATTTCCTATGAATCAAGATATCTAATAAGTCAGAGAGAAAACTATCCTACTCATGATCTTGATTGAGTAGCAATAATCTTTTCTCTGAAGATATGGAGACACTATCTATATGGTGAATCCTGTGAGATATATAATGATCACAAGAGTTTGAAGAATATTTTCTCATAAAAATAACTCAACATGACACAAAGGACATGGCTAGAAATACTAATGTATTATGATTACACAATACACTACCACCCAGGGAAGGCAAATAAGGTGGCAGATGCTTTGGCAGAAAGGATCAAGGAGTTCTGAACAAGATGAGAGTTAAAAGGGATCCTATGTTCTTGGATCTTGAAAAAAAGGTGATTGGAATATTCATTAAAGGTAAAATATAGAAACTTGGACAAATGGTTGCCAGTCCATCTATACTAGAAATGATAAAAAGATCTCATAATAATGATGATGAGTTTCAAAAAAATATTAAAGATGTCAACGATGGGAGATTGATCGAATTCATATATACAAATGGAATTTTAAAATTTGGGATGCGACTTTGTGTTCTCGATATACATGAACTAAAAAGGGAATTGATCGATGATGCTCATAGCTCCAATTTCTCTATACACTATTGTGATACTAAGTTGTATAGAGGGTTAAAGGAATATTTTTGGTGGGAAAACATGAAGAGGGAGATTTCTGGTTTTGTGTCAAGATGTATGGTCTTTCAATATGTTAAGGTTGAATGAAAACATCCTAGGGGATTCATGTAACCTCTTCCCCAACCTGAGTGGAAATGGGATGATATTACAATGATCATTATCTTGGAGATACCAAAGACTCCTAGAAAAAATGATTCAGTATTGTTCATTGTTGATCATCTTACCATGTCCACACATTTCCATGCAATAAGAGAAGAGTAACAACTTGAATGTTTTGAAAGACTATATATTAATGAAGTTGAAAGACTTCATGGTATACCCATATAGATTGTTTCTGATCCTGATTCTTTCTTAAAATCAAGATTATATAAAATTATTCCCAAATCTCGAGATACTGATCTTTGTTTAATCATTTCCTACCACCCTCAAACAGATGGATATTCAGAATAGATTATTCAAACCTTAGAAGACTTGTTTAAATCTTGCTCACATGACTTTCAAGGTGTACGGGATCAGTATTTACCTCTAATACAATGTTCCCATAAAAATATCATCCATTCAAACATTCTGATGGTACCACATAAAGTGTTATACGGAATGATATGTTGCACACCATCTAGTTGGGATGATGTTGATGAAAGAAAACACTTAGGCCCAGAACATGTTGAGGAAACCGTGCAAAAGGTGAAGATTATCCAAAACCATATCCAAGAAGCTCAAAGATTGAATAAATTTTAGGATGATAACCAAAAGAATGATTTATAATTTCAGGTAGGGGATCATGTTTTCTTGAAGGTATCCCCATGGAAGTGATTTATATGATTCAGTAATAATGGAAACGTATGTCCCATGTTCATCGGAGCTTTCAAAATTATAAAATGAATTGGAGTTATAGATTACTATTTGGAAATATAGCCTAGTCTCTATAATGTTCATGATGTGTTCCACATATAACTATTGAGAAAATACAAGCCTCACCCTGTGCATGTAGTCACCTATGAAGAAATAGAACTGGAACCTAATATGTCTTATTGTGAAGAGTCTATCTGATTAAAGTTCTATGGAGAAACCATAAAATGGACGATGAAACATGGGAACCAAAGGATCTTATAATGTATAACCGCATAAATCTTTTTATGCAGTAATATTATTGAAATTTTGAGGATGAAATTATTTGAATAAGGGATGAATGTGACACCCTAATCTTCCCTAGTACACTTCTCTTTGAATAATGAAATAGCTTGCGTTGTATGCTACATCGAGTTCTAGCAAACAATGACCATTAAAACTGCCACTTTGTAAAGCAGTTATGAATAATAATACCCCCTATTTCAAATTTTATAAATTTTATCTTTTAAAAAGGACTCCATTTTTATATTCCAAATATCAAAAATAGCTTAGGGTGAATTTTCTATATTTTTCTAAAAACATTCATTTTTTGATGAATTGTGAAAAACACTGTGTTATTGTTTAAAATCAACATTTTATTTAAATAATTATTTTTAATTTAAATTTATTTTAAATTAAATATAGATACATAATAAATATATTTTTCCAGTGTAATACATTTAATACATTCCTTAATAAGAATAAATATATAAAATCTCACAGAACCTTTTACCAACTTTTACCCACCTTCTAGGAACATTTGGAAATTTTCATACAACGTAATTTTGTCACTCTTGTGAATTGAGTTTCCAAAACCTGATAGACACAGTTTTAATCAGTATGTAAAATTTTGTTCAATAATATGAATATAATTTTTAGTGAATATTAACTTTTGAATTATATTTACCGTGGTTAAAATTAAATAGGGTAATTAGTGGTAAAATGATATTTTAATTACACAAAAAGATGTCATAATTCTATTGCGTAACTGTATTTCGACCAAAATCATCCTTAAGAAAAACATATGATCCTTTTTATCTACATGGATTATATTAGGTCATTTATTATATTCTATTTAAAGTGGTGTTAAAAGCCTTAAATTCAAATTTTAATAATGAAAATATTTTTAATATAGGGTTACATATAAGATATGTTCAAAAATAAATATTCATTAGAAAGATAAACATATTTCCTACATCATGATATTTTTTTATAATTTTCAGACACTAAATAATTAAATTTATTTATGACATAATGGTGGTGTAATAATTACCATAATAATGAAAGATTAAAATAATTTATGTTATAAAAATTAAAATAAATTTAAATTGAAAATTATGATGTCATCCACATGTTTTTAGTTGAATATTAAATGTTAATGTTGATTAAATATATTTTTTCGATGTAATAAAGTTGTTATGACTTTCAAAATATCTAAATACCAAATTGTGAAAAAATTGACATAAATGAGTTTTTAAAACAAATACTATTTTATTAAATGATATAATACTCCTAAAAACTCTAATATTCATTAGAAGGAATTAGATAAGCTTATATAGGTCATTACTGAACAAATACAGGTTCTCTTGGCATTTTATAGTATTTTTATTAACAATTTAATATAAAAATATAAGGAGACATAATAAATACTAAATTATTTAACCAAGCGTTAAATCTAAATGATATGGTTAATATTGGGACATAAATGTGTTTACAACCTATTGATTGAGATTATTTCATCCCATAAAAACCTTATCCTTGAAATAAATCAATTTTTTGGTATTTGAATCCAAAAATAAATTTTTAATAAATTTTTATTTCAATATTTTCCTAAAGTTCCCCTCACTTGTCTTATAAATGGGGATATCCCCTTGTGTCAAATTAACACCTCCAATTCCATTTATCTCGGCCAAAACCTGCTCAAATCTCCTCCAAACTAAACTCACATAATCCTAGAGACCTCAATTCAATCATAAATCCATCCTATGGAGCCATTTTGTTCAAATTAAAAGGAAACACCCAAAGAAGAGGTAATTATTTCATCCCCTCTTTCAATGTTCTTTTCTTCTTCCACTTCCACTTTCATTGATATTTCCATAAACAATAATAACTCAAATAACTTCTATATACTATGATGTTATTATAAATATGGTACTACTATATTCATTATTATATCCATCCTATGAATGAAAAATTCATCATACATGCGTATGTATGACATACTATCTCTACATCGTCGTGTAGTTTGTTATTCGACACTTCATTATTTGGATAGGTATAATAATGAGTGTAATTTATATAAATAATAAATATAACTTTTTAATGATTATCTATATATAATATATCATCCAATTTCATTAAATTTCACCATCAATAGAGTGATATAGTCTCTCATGCGTACATATGGATTACAATCTCCATGACGTGATAAGCTTCTATTCCCCATCATATCAATTCAAGAATAATATTCATTTCATGATTAATAATGTTTATAAACATAATATAAGTCATTATATAAATCAAATACATCCTATCCATTATAAACCAGATTAACATAGAATAAAATATTTTGGAAAACGTATCAGTTAACACCTGAAACAATGATATTACAGAAATATTATTAAAAAGGAAATATTAGAGGATTATATATGATAACATATTTATGTATTTGGTTCTTGTATAAATTAATAACAATTATTTAACCATTATATGAGAGCTTAATGTACTATTGACTAAGAAAAATACAAGGTAAGGATTAATCATCCAATCTCTTCATTATTCGAGGTTGTTTATATATAAGTATCCACTGGACCATCTTTATTATCCACATCCATGTTCCTTAACAAAAATTATTAATTTTTTTTATTTCCTATACTATGGGTTGAATTCATTTATGCCCTTGTTTTAATTTTTATAAAACTATTTTAAATTAATCATTTTGTCGGTTTACAGAGAAGATATTTTATGACCTTTTCAACAAATTAAAGAAAGTATGTTTTTTGACTTATACAGCGGGTGCGACTATTTACCGCTATTATAAAACCTTCTATGATTCCATTACAATCTTATAAGAATATTTTCTAAATAAAATTTTTCATTACTTTAAATTGATTTAAATTTAGAATGTGATATTTCACTCAAATAGTTTATGAATTTATTTCATCCATTTCAACATCCGTTGCCTGATTTTATGCTTGTTTGAAGTTGATTTATTATGATAAAATCGTCCATATTATATTAAAGGGTTTCTGATATGTTTGATTATGGATGTTCTAATTTTATACCATTCATGGTTTATAGATAATGTATTAATAATTAATATTCTAGTTTTAAAACTAATTTTTATGTGATATTTCATCATTTCCATATGAGGAATGCATTGGATGCAGTAAGTGAAGGGAGAGGCCCTCTATAGCCCCTTGATGCATTATTAGGTCTCAAGGGACAAATTAGTGTCTTGGAAATAGGCCTTAACACAGTTTTTATTTGTCGTCTAGTAGTGAGGTCTCTAATATGTGGTTATGATGCCCGAAATTATGCATTCCATGATCATGAAACTAACCATTGGAATTACATGTGATTATTAGATTGGTAGATTATCGATGGGAAAAAGTAAATGGAATTATTTGATTTATAGTTTCTATATTTTTCTGAATTTAAAAGAAATGTTTTTTAGCCTTATAGATTTCCTTAACTGTTTTTCTTATATATAATAGTTTCTATAATGTTGTTATCCTTACTAAGAATCTTAGCTCACCACTTTCTTATGTTTTATTATTTCTAGGATGAAAAGAAGTATATTATGATTGACCTGCTCGGATTGGCTAAGGGATATGAGTGTCATCAAAGGATACACAATGTTGTTTCATTATTTCAAAATGTAATGTGAAACTTATATATGTATCTTGTATATCCAAAGATAGTAAACTAATCGGTATTTCGGGACATGATCTATTGTTATCCGGCAAATTTTATGTAATAATGCACCGAATCTAGTTTACAAGGGATTTTGCTTTAAAATTATCACCATAGAAATTAATACATATTGCCTTTCAATAAAACATATACTCTATATAAAATATAATATTATTTTTACACAGAATAAAACACATCATGTGATAAGTTATTTAATAATATCATTGATCTGGAATATAATGGTTTTCAAAAGAACTATGTAGTTTGTTATAGGGAACTAACTCCAATAGACACCGATTTGGACTTGAGGCAACTGCCAATGACTATTATTATGATATCTCTTACATGATAATCATTATTCAATTGAGATAAGGATTTAATTAATAGACTCATAACATTTTCATTTAGGTAAAACATATCTACTATGACCTCACCAGTTTGAGAAAAATATATTAAGAGGTGATACATATAAGGAAAATACATTTTCAATTGTTGGGACCTTGGATACTCAGTGAGGGCCACCACTACTATGTTATCAATATAAAATGTGACAAAGTATTTAATGCTAGGAAACACAACAAAAATTGACAAATATTCATATCTATACTAGTTCTATATATACATCATGAGAAATAATATATAATTATTTTGATATAGAATGTCTGACCACCTTTATCATCAATCTCTTAAATCTCATTAATGTTCCATTGAGGGTGAATACATAGATGGAATATGATTTTAGATCATATTAATATTTCTAGAAACTATAATCTAAATATCACTTAATGAAAAGATACAAAGAATGTCTGACCACCTTTATCATCGATCTCTTCAATCTCATTAATGTTCCATTGAGGGTGAATACATAGACAGACTATGATTTTAGATCATCTTAAAATGTCTAGAAAATATAATCTAAATATCCCTTAATGAAAAGATATAAGACTCCTAAAAAACAAAATATCTTGGGTACACCTAAAATACATTAAGATATTCATTGCAACCACTTAATGTTGGTATCCTTGTTCTAATATATATTTTCATATCATGTTTATGGAATAAGCAACATCATGTTTGATTTGTGGCATGGAATACATGGCTAATCGTATAATTGATGAATAAAAAATAAAACTTATCCACTATATCACCTCTAGTGACTAAAAAAACATTCTTCATGATAAATATTCCATGTGACAAAGGAAAAAAATCCCCACCTAGTGCTTTCACTACCAAATAACTTTAGAGTGTTTAGAATGTATCTAAATTTACATAGTTCAAAAATCCATTTAGATCAATGTTAAATGATATTTATCCCTAGATTTTAAGATTATTCACCTATGTACATCATGAAGAGGATTTTTTTCAACCAAGTCTTTACTAATTATAAGAATTATTTATCATTTAAGATATGTATTATGTCATCAATATATACATTAGAAAAATTATTCATCAAACATTAAACCACTTATTAAAACTAGGATCAAATTTTATATTTTTGAAAGAAAATTAACATTATATCTACATTAAAGTCAATGTTCTATGATCTAGATTCTTAATTCAATGTAGAAATGTATCTATAAATATTTCCTAACATGTTGAAATCTATCAGATTAAACAAACCCACTGGTTGTTTCATATTGATATCTTCTATAGGGAATCCATTAATTATATTTAAAATCCATATGTCCAATATCATAATCATGGAAAACTATTTTTTCTATAATAATTATGATATATTTTATCAATTAAAGTAGTGAAAATGTTTTTTTATATTCCATTACTTGAATTTTATAAACCCTTCAGCTATTATCCATGAATTATAGGTTCTAACATGAACTTCCATGTATAGTTTTTTTTCCTGAATAACCATTTTCACCCAATGATCATTAGATCTTCTAGAGAACTTTTTTAAACCCAAATATGGGTATAGAAAAAATGTATGAATCTCAAAATTCATGAATTATTTTCATATTTCAACTTCTAATCTAATTATTTTTTCATTAAATGGTGATGTTACATCATTATCAACTGATAGTGATTCACCATCCTCAGTGACGTGGAGACTATATCTATTTATTTGTTTAACCTATCTAGTTATTTTAAATAGTAAATATTCCTCTAGAAAAACCTATTCCCAGATTCCATGTAAAATCTATTCATTTTAAAACACTTTTTTATCTTTAGAATTTACTTCATTGAATTTATCGTAGATCCCAAAGAAATTCTGGATATGTGGTCTCTCTCAAAGAATATGAAATTTTTTCCACTATTATTTTCTTATCTTAGGATTAATATAGTTAATATCCCTTTATTTATTACGATATACAATAAAAAAATTTCCCCTTAGGTTAGAGTCTACTTCCATAAATAGCCTTAACAAATTCTATATATCCCAATCTTTTGTTCAAAATAAATCATTTTATTCAACACTAGAACTCCAATGGAATCCTATTTTCCGCTTATCTATAACATAATATTGTATATATTTAAAAAAAATTCTATGTTTCATATCCTTAATAGGATAATGGATGATCAACATAACTCAACATCTTCCACGCCATATCAAATAAAGAGTGGTTCCTCATAGAAATAACAACCTTAGAGTATTTTATATAATTATTATATTGAGAGAGAATATCAAAAACTATAATATAGTTAATGAAATATTTGATCAGATGTTCTCCCCCATGATATGACTAAATTTCTTTATCTTTATACCAAAAAATTCTCATATTCATTCTTCAACACCTTAAATTTCTAATGGATTTCTACATATACATCATTAAGTATACATATCCATTTGGACTGATGTCCTCAAAAAATGATATGAAGTGTGAATATAACACTAAAAATTATGCTCAAAATTGTCGACACACAGATGTTAGAAATTTTTTTTGAATCAATGTATTTCTGTCAAACCGTCAACAAAATGGGGGTTTGGTAATTTTACATTTCAAACAAGACTGCAACGTACAAAGTGGTTTGAGTTCAAAATAATCTAAATACTCATCCTGATACAACATTAACCATAGTATCTCATTTCCAGGACCATGTCAATGATTCCACATTTGTGTCTAAATGGAATCATGTGATCTTGTTTTGGTGTTGACTTCCTACTCATTTTATTCATACTAAAGTATATAAAGACTATTATTAAAATACTTCATACAATAAAAATCCTTTATTAATAAAAGTAAAAACTTTTATTCAAAAACCTAAATAAAAATTATTTGAAAATCAGACAATATACATCACTAAATCATTCGAAGATGGATTTATTAAACCATCAGTAAATGGTATGTCATTTTTAATTTAGAAGTGGTTGAATTTAATTTCCAATGATTTATTTTATGATTCAGAAATAAGTATTTATTAAAAGAATATTTTTATTCACATCCATTTTTTAAAAAAAATATTATAAGTATAGCTGTTTATGATCAGATTCTAAATTACTATATAGAATATAACATATATAATATATATTTGTTGTTAAGATTATGAAATATACTAAGAAAATGTTGAAACTGCAGAAAATTAGTTAAATGTAATTGAAACCATCACTTACATTACCATTACTCAAACTTAATAGTCTATTTTTATTTCCATCAAATAAAAAAAGAAGAAAATATATTCCTAAATTGTCCAGTCAATAGAAAATAAAAACCACAATTTCATACATTATGATACAATATTATCCATTATAACCAATAATTATAATTCAATAAAATTTAATATATATTAATTTATAAAATGTTATGAAAAAAATGTTTTACCACTAATATACATCATCTATTCCCTCCAACTCAAAATATCAATTTGTATCACTGCCTTTCTAACCCATACCCTTAGAGACCAAATTTACATTAATTAACCACCCATTAGTATTGAAAATATTCAATAAATATATAATTATTTACAATTCAATAATAAATGAATAAATTTAAATAACAAAAAACATATCACATGTTTGTTATTATAGGTTTTAACCGATAAGTTCATTTCTATATGAGATTCAGTTTATGTTATATTGGACACAGGTCTTAAAATGTACCATTATACTGATTAAAAAAATATTGTAGAGGGGAACACAAATATTATGAAATCTCATTTTATAAGGACCTCTCCTTAAACATTAAATATTCTATTAATATTATAGTAGAATCCACATTATTTTTTCCAAATATCCCCTTGTTTGGTGGTTTTAGATAATTAGTTCATAACTAATATGTAACAAAACCAAATGTTAATATGATGAAAATTTGGATCAGTATCCATTTTTCTATAATGTAATTTTTGTAAAATTTGTAATAGTTAATTTTCATGAGAAATCTTCACAACCATAAAATTGGAATAATATTTTAAATTTATAAACCTTAATCTAGTGAAAAAGAATTTCTAAAATGTGGGATGGGAATGAAAAAATATTAAGGGATGTAAAAAAGAAACAATTTGTTTGTAGATTGAAAAATATCAAAACCCATGGAATGATTACCTTTATCTCCATGTTTTTACAAGAATTAAATAAATAATTACCACGTGAAAAAACACAAAATTTTTCAAAAATAAAAACATTTAAACCTATATCAAGGAAATGAAAACCCTTTTATGAAAATCAAAGCGTCACATTCATAAACTATTAAAAATATTGGCTAGAAATATTTCAAGAATATTTAAATCTATTGGATAAACCCTCTAGTAACTCCCTCATTCATTGATGTTAATATATGGAAAATTTCCAAATTAATTGGAGCACTATCTGGGAACACCCATCATATAATATCTATTGGGGTTACCCGATACTATCTAGGTGCAATCAATGTATAGAATTTATATGGATCACTCGAAGATTTATTGGTGAAATCATTAAAAAAGATGTATCAAGATTAAAAATTTCTCATAAATAATTTTCATGTACTATATTATGTATGAAACAATTTATTTTTCAACATTTTAATCATAAAACCATACAAAAAACACTTTTAAACATGTATGGAAAAACACATTTAGATATCAAAATAACATTTTATTTTAAAAAACATTTTCAAAAATAAAATATAAAAAAGGAATATTTATTTTTTTAGAAGAAAATATGATATCTTTGAATAGTACCCAAGACAAAATCAATTTTTACGGAATTTTTAAAATTCATCATCACTATTTATGTTAAAATATAACATTCCATTTTTCTTTAATGTAGAAACTACAAAATTTAATAAAGAAGACTCTTTTTTGAAAACCACTGAATGAATTTTAAAGAGAAAAAACATCCTTTATAAATATTTTATGCCTATATAAAATAACTGTAAAATAAATTTTAAAAATATTATGGACATGGATAATAACTATTTATAAAACAATTTTTATAAATATTTAGAATGAGATTTTTTATATGTGTCCCATACATTGTTTCTAGAATCATCTCTTATGTTCATCATATTTATAAGAAAATTTATGTTATTTATTTACATTATTAATATATTTTTTAATTTCTTTTATAACATTTTTTTAACTCTTACCACTGTATACAAAATTTGATAATTAATTATCTTAACATCAGTTGTTTTGACAGTATTTGACTTATAAGTAAAAAATGACCTTGGTTGGTTGAATATGTTCAAATGGCCATTATGAAATCATATAATTAATTGTAATAGTGAATTATTTAACATATATATAATGAAATTATACTTTTAAAAAAGACCACTAAATACTTGTAAGAATAAATTATTGTTCATATATGACTTATTTAGGATATATATAAATCAATTGTAATATTGGATTTAAGATACAAAAAATACATATAATATATTTATATTTATGAAAGGATGGTATTTGGGAAGTTATTTTCAAAACTAAAAAACATTTAATGTGTTTATAGGATTTGAGAGTGGGTGACCTTTAATAAATTTGTTAGAAGACCCAATTTCAATTTTTGATAATAAAAATTTATACCCATGGTTGACACATTCCAAAATGATATAAAATGAAATATTATAGATACATAGTTTATATAAGGTCAAAAAATATCTTGAATATATAATTTATACATTATATTAGGTAATATTAAAGAATTTCATATTAGTTTTACCCATGCTAACCCATTTTCAACATAACCATGATAAAATATTTTCTCTCTCTTCACTATTTATTATGAAAAAAATTAATCTATCTTATTAAATAGTATAAATTATGATGATTAAAAATATTTAATATATTTTACAAAAATAAATATATATAATTTTAAGAATTAAATTTTGAAATAAACTTTTAGATGCGACAAAAATGGGGGGTTTCGAGAAATGTTTTTTTCAAAAATAATGTGATATAATATAAACTATATAACTAGTATTCATAATTTTATGAATTTAAATAAATATATAAAATATATAGATTTAATTTAAATATTTACAAATAAATTTTTATTTTAATTAATTTAAATATAGAATCATTGTGTGCTTTAATAATGTTTTCAAAAAATCATATTTTATGCCCAAAAAATGAATATATACTAATTTTCTATATAATGTTTACTCAAACATGATTAATTTTATTAAATAAAACTACTAATTTTTTATGTTACATGAAATAAAATTCAATAAATAGTGGGACCTCTATATTAATTATTTTATTGAAAATAAATGTCAGTTTAATAAAAATCAATATTTTTCACAATTTAGTGAAAATAAATATTTTCCAGAATATCCCAAAATTTAACCCTAAGATAATATTTTTATGGTGATTTTTATTTTTTTCATTTTACTGAATAAATTTGTTTTAATATAATGAAAATAATTTAATACTTAAAAAAATCAACAGGAATCATTTTTGAAGAAAACATATTTGAAAGGAATTATATTACATCATTAAAAATTGATTGATTATTTTCCAGGAATATATCAATAAATTTACGTTGAGTATGATATATATATATATATATATTTCATAAAAAGATTAATATTACCCATACACACTAATTTAATGGTTTTGTTATAATGGTCATATATTTCATGGGTTGTTTAAGCTCAGTGTTGCGTGTCATATACACTATGAAACATAATGTTATTCTTTTAAAATCACGAGGTGTTATATCTTACCACCATATAAAAAATTTTGACCTTGAAATTTGAACATTGACTTGGTAAATAAGGGTTTTAAATTTCAAAATTACTATTTTGGAACCCCACATCGTAATAAGGGTTAATAATACATCCACTTGAAAAGTGTGAGAGGCATTTAAAAAGGTCATATATAATAACACATAAATAGGATTCCTAGTAGATAAAATTAGTTATAAAGGATGATATGTACATTTATGAATAGTGTAACAAATATCATTGATCATAAGAATGTAAATGATAATGATAAAGTTAAATACAACAAAATAAAACAACTAAATTGTTGTGAAAAAGACCATCGTCTTATAAAAAATGAATGTAACAAGATAGAATTTTTATTTTTAATATCCTTTCCTTTGATTTTAATAATTTATTAAAATAAAAAAATAATATAACAAGTACAATATTCTTATTTAACATTTATACTTTATTATTTAATCAATTTCCTTCAAAATCCCATCTATTTATCCAAAAAATTATTATTCAAGATGATTATTTCCTTGAATCACTAAAATAAACTTCTATGAGATCACACAATTGAAAAAAATGTTAAAATATATCTATCATGTATTTTGATAAGAAACACAATCAAATTTTTTTACACAATTTATGATAATTGTCAAAATATAAAAACATTCACCTGATAAATTAAAATATTAATCTGCAATGCATAAAAAATAACACCAAAATTTTAGGTAAGATAAATCAATAAAATAATATCATTAAAATACATCAAAATATTCCAATACATGATTGAAACCCAAAAATGAGAAGGGTTTGATCACATATTATTCAATGAATGATTTAAAAATTTTATCCAGATCACCTGAATGAATTTTAATATAACATCATATGAACCTAAACAACCAAATATGATTTAAAAAAGATAATATTTACATTTTTTTATTTTGATAAAAATAAATGTTACCCAATTTTTCCTATCTACACCTTTTGACATTAGACGAAATACTTGGTCACTTATACACCGAAGGAACTTTTAGGTTTTATTTTTAGATAATTATGAAAAAATATTACCCAAATAATACTCATTATTTCAAAAGTTTATTTTGAAAACTATAAAAATAATATTATATTACATATTATGTCTTGAAAAACACCATAAAAATTATATTCTTTTGAAACCATTCTAGAGAAAAATAATTTAGCATTATTATTTATAACCTGGTGAAAAGAAAACATAATAATTATGAGCTCAAATAATCATAAAGGGTACACATAATCATTATATATTGATTTTCATCTGTTAGAGTAAGAAGAGTAAAAGGGTATGAAAGAATATTCACAGTATATGAGAATAACATAATGGAATTCTAACCTAGAAATTCCTCGATCAACAATCATGTAATAAACCATTTACACAGGAAAGAGTCATTGGAATCAATAATCACGAGCAATGAGATACAACCATGATAAAGAAAATTATTATAACCCATATAATCTATAAAAAATATTTTTGTACCATATGATATATTCATCATAAAACCCTTTCCATTAATATTAACCATACATCTGAATTCAAATGTAATTCCTTAGATAACATAATCATTACCCAATTCATTTAATTTCTCTTTTGTAACAGACATCACATAAGAGATATTGTGTTCTCCTATGAGTTATAATTTAGATATTGTCATAAAAAATAATATAAAATGACTATATTATTAAAACAACCATTCAAAAAATCTTTTAAAACCATTTTAAAAATACCTGTAGATATTAAAAAATCATCTCATCTTAAAAATCATTTTTTAAAAAATAAATAAAAATAATATGGAGAATACGGGGTTTATTAAATAAAACATGAAATATTATAAGGTAATACTATATGAAAATTTTTCTTACAGTAGTTTGAAACTTCTTCTTCACTATATACATTAAAATAGATCATTCCATTAATATCTTAATTATCATGTTGAAAAAAAAATATGTTCCAGGAAAATCACTTTTATATATCTAGGGATAGAATGTGGATGATATCATTATAAAATATACCAACATGATTATATGAAAAATAAAATGTTTTTGGTTTTTATGAATGAAAATACCAGTATAATTAAAATATTATTGGGATAATATAATTTTCACAATGAAAATCACTTTTAAATACTAAATATTTAGAAATTATTTAGATAGTTTTTTCTTTGAAAATAAAACCGGAATCATATAAATTAACATGCAAAGAAAATAATGGTCTGGAAATTGGTAAAATTCATTCAAGTTATAGATGAAAAAAATAAATATTCCTCTCAAATAATTTTATAAAACGAGTAAAAAATGACCCATTTTGAAAAATGATAAAAATATTTATTTTCCAAACCATTTAAAATAGGTATAAATATTATTTATATGAGATTCAGTAAATAATTGTTTTATAAAATAGTATTTTTTTTAAAGACATTTAAAAAAGAATCTAAATGGAAGAGAACGATTCCTGATGTAAAAAAGATACATGATCGGTATCTCTAACTAATTTATTTTATGATGTTTCATTAATATATATGGGATAAAATGGAAATTAAACATATAAGAAATATTCATAAATATATGGTATTAAAAGACATTTTTTTCAATAATTTAACATATTTTTGGTTCCCCTAGGGAACCTTGAACATAAACAATCTCAAAACGTTAATATAATGAAACATAAATACATTTCCAATTTAGTAACACTAATATCCCAAGACCAATATTGAATAATTTCAATACAATCACATCATATTATGAAAAATATATATTCAATATATATTATGTTAATATGATAGTATATAAACCATAAAAAATAATATAGGCGCACATCATAAAAAAGTTTCCCAAGGAATGGTACTTTGAGATGAATAACCCTTAGAAAGATCATATCTTAGAATTGATATTTAAAAAATGGGGATATTATTTTTAATAAATATAAGAAAACATATACTATAAAGAGATAATAAAAACAAATTATAGTCAAATTCAAACATAATCATGTGAATGATTGTTAATGAAATAGAGTTATAACCTAATGAAAGGATATTGTGTTATGAATTTTTTTAACACATAGTAATATTCTTTTCAAATACCCCTGGATTTTTTTATTCAAATTTCTACTCAATGTGTCAATAAGTTTGAATTATTAATGAATTACCATGTTAATTGGAATGTATATATACCATATAAAATAAATTAAAACCATAACAATAAAACATGCCTTAGTGATGGAAAATTGAGATGAAGTCCCGTTACCTTGACTCAAAACATTCCATATTTTTCAAAAAACTCATGTATAATAAATTAAAATATATTACATAATTTGTAAAGAAAATTTTATTATTTTAATTACAAATCTTGAAATCAATTTTTTCATTTATTTTAATGATATAGATTATTAATTGATCTATTAATTCTACATTTATTGTCTTGTAAACATTCAGTATGTGTCCTTAAAATGAATTTTTTAGGATGAATGAGAAAAAGTTGTATGTTTTCCATATTTTGTTGAATAATAATCAGGATATATTTTTCATTTTAATACATAAATTATTATGTAACAACCCTTCATGAAATATGGTTATAAAAAATTAATTATGTTACTATCATTTAGATAGTAGGTTGTACGTATGAATGAGTAACATTTCCATTTTTTACCAATCATTATATATAGAATGGAATTATTATTTCATACTTCCATTTTGATAATTATATCCTAAATATCTTATAAATTATTTACATATAATTATATGTATCATCGATGTGATTCAGTGATGAAAAATAAATCACATCGCTTCGTGTAGATGGTAATACACAAGTACAGACAAACAACATCATTATTTTTTTGGGATGTAAGGGTTGGAATGTAATTTATATATTATAATTTTATGATTTTATATATTTCATTAATATAATATATATAAAAATTAAATATAACATTATAACCTTCTATGAGAGGTGGTGATAGAAATCAAATTACATAGGTCATTGTGGCGGTAGTCCATCGTACACACTATTGATGAATTCAATTCCAATTTTCTGATGGTTGGATATGGATATAGCTTATTAAATTAAAATAATAATATTTCATTATATTTTTGACACTGATGTTACTCTATTATCATGGTTTTTTTAGTGAGGTGGAATAAGAAAAAAAACAGAAGCACTCAGTTAAGAACGAAACCTCATTTTCAGACAAACTAATTTTAACAACTCCATAAGAAAATATAGGTTGGTATTCTTCCATAATAATGGACTCTATAATGTTGTTAGTTATTTTAATAATTTATTTGGTTAGTTATTTCCTAGAAAAAATTGGTTTCTAATTGTGATGTAGGGAGAAGGGGAGATCCCCTTTTATATGATCGAGGAGGTGCACTATTGGAATTTTCTAAAATATATAATTGAAATAAATTAATATTGACGTCCAATTATTGAAAAATATATAATATTAAAATATAATATTATAATTAATATATATACTAGAAAAAATTAAATTTGGACAATTATTTTTTCATTTACCCATATATTTTGGAATTGTCAACGATTATCCCTTTTCAAGCATACCACGACAACAATGGTTTTTACATTTCTAGGGTCATTATAATTACTAAATGTAAAAATAAGAAACTTTAAGATAATAAAATTTTATTTTATATCACAATATAGATTAAATGGTGAGAATCAATATGCCACACAATATATTTATTTAAATTTAAACACATTGATAGACTATGGAACAAGCTACCCTTCGTCAAAATGAACTATAATGTAGTATACTGTTATAAACTATCCATACAAAGAAAGGGTAATAATATTAATAAATAAATTATTAAAGGTATATGGTTTAAACATGTTAGAGAAATACTTTTGGTTATATATTCTTTAAAAATAAAATAACAATCATTATTCCAAAAATAAATGTTAAATGAAAACTGTATTTTTTCAAAAAGATTACTGAGTCTCATGTTGAAAAAATAATTTTATATAAAATTTAATGAAACATAAGAAATTTATTATATACAACTAAATTAATTTTTTTTAAATCATAATATAAAAATTAACTTAGGATAAATTTCTGGGATTTCTTCGGAAGGTTTTATTTTTTCATTAATAATGAAAAATCCAAATTTTTATTAAATGATACAATTTGTTTAAATATTTTAAAAAATAATATTATATATTAAATTTTATTAATAGGAAAATTATTTCATTTATATTAAAATATAACTAGTCTAAATAATGGGAATCAATTTTTATATTTAATTTTGATATTAAAACCTTCTACACTTATGAGAATATTTTTCTTTAAAATCTATTTTTTCATCTCATCTATTGGTTTTGATTAAAATTTAATTTATCTCTATATGTGAATATATTTTTTTAAAATTTATTAAATATTATAAATAAAAATAATTAATACCTTTTAGATTCTTCAACATAATTTTTAACATAATAAATAGTGGAACCTATAAAAATTAATTTCTACAGGTATGGTAAACATTGGTGGGAAAAACTAAAATGGCAAGGGTTAAAATGTCATAATTTTTTATCTCTTGTTTTATAGAAATATTTTTACCACATAATTTCTAAGGATCAATAATAATTATTTTTGGACCATTTTTTATTGGGAAAAATTGGTGTACACCTTTTTATTTTGAGTGATTAAAAGTGTTCAACTCAAGTCACTTATAAATGGACACACCCACACCTCTATTCTTCAAACATTCAAACCCTTTTAGTTCATCCAATAATTAAACAAATGAATTATAAATATCCAACCTATTATCCAATGATCCATTTATAGATTATTTATCAATTATAGAAATACTATAGGTATAATCATATTGTGATGGTCCGAGAAGATATAAAATTCTCAACAATGCATTTTTTCTTATTCCACATAAGCCAAATCTTCATCAATTTTTTTATTTAATAAAAAAGTATCTTCCATATGATAAGATTTTATTATTTTATGGGAATGACCTATATTAATATAATATTCCCTAAAATGGGAAATGATAACACTGATCACGTGTATGTAGGATTGACACTTCATGAATCAATCTGACCTATTTTC
Organism: Viscum album; assembly: GCA_963277665.1. NCBI lineage: Eukaryota > Viridiplantae > Streptophyta > Magnoliopsida > Santalales > Viscaceae > Viscum > Viscum album. Next base: position 2,089,373,181 of record OY728132.1, read on the forward strand.
TATTAACACCTCTCATGATTGGGTATGATGATGGATATAAAATGTGTTTATATATATATATATATTATCTATATTATTGTTAAATGAATTTAATAATTAACTATATTTACATTTATTACCTTCCATTAAGTAAGGGATACGATGATGTCACTTGGGTGTATGGTGGGATAATGTCTTCCAAAGCGATGTGATTTCGTTAAAGTAACACTTAAATAGAATTTAATGAGTACAATGTTAATGAATATACGAAATTTAAATTAATAAATTATTATATTAATGAAATAATTATCATTCATAAATTACAATATTTTATATTATTTATTCATATTTCTCACACTGAATAATGAAAACATCATTCATGTACGTGTGTAATATCACCATCACGAGGCATTGTGACTCCCATTACATCTCTATAACACATGGATTAAATACATATATTTATATATATTGTCTTAACTTTGAATACCACATGGGGTTGAAATTTCATTTTCGGTGTCGGTGGAATAACCTTGTCACCTAGCATAGACACACACGTCCCCTTCATGCAGTTTATGGCTTGGTGTATTTGTGGAACCAGAAACACCCAAAAGTTATCCTATATGTGATGACTCATGGATCTACTATCAAAACAATGGTTCTCATTGGGGTAAATTTTACAACGATAATTGAGAAATTATATTTTTTTAAGGGGATGGGACTTCAATCTAATCACTACCTTTTTGGGGAAATTGTTTCCTACTATTGGACACCATTAAGGATTTAAAATATAATCATGAATCATTCATAAATCCCCATGTAGAATGCTTTTCACAATTTAACTAACAAAAAAAATAGTATTCATGCAATTTTATATCATATGTATGTATCAGATTTTATAAATTGATGGTTATATCTATATGTATCCAATTATATTCATCAACGGTACCCTCTTATAAATTTATTAGTCTTTTTTCATTTATTATTACAATGATTGTTTTTGAGTCAAATAGTGGGGAGTTCTAGAGAGTTTCATAATACGGGGAGATGGGAGTAATTTTTATATCATGATTGATCCTATATGATGGGATTCCTACATATCCTTGTGAATGGTATCTGTACCAAATATTTTTAGTGCCACATATTGTGAAACATCTTAACTTTTATGGAATGTTACAAGGAACAAATCATGTAGTTAAACATCTTTTTGAAAGGACATCTTGGGGAGAGGTGAATATAAATTTTTTGTTGTAGGACATATTCCCTAGGATCCCACGAAATGTTGAAAGGATATGGTATCCCATGCTCTATAAGACCCTACTATGTGTGCGACCAAATAAGAATTATTTTTTATTTAGGTTTTTGGATTTTGACCTTGGAGAGGCTTCCTATATATCCCATTTGTATATTAATCAAATCAGAAATAGTTCTGTTGGGGTTACCCACATATATAGATTCCTTCTAAAAGTTTTCATCATATGAGAATGTGACCATTTGATAGGATTATGTTGGGAATTACACCTATGAGGATTCCATAGTTGTATGGTAATATGGTTGTGGATTATATCAAGTAGGGGGTCCATGAGGTTGGGTTTCATAGATTACAAAATATAGGAGGGTTTTCTCATTTGGTTGATGGGAATTAGACAAGGAATGATTTCTATAGGTTTGGGATTATTGAAATGTAATGATCACTACCAGCCTCTAATCCCACATGAGTCATGGTTTGTGTGAGAATCTAGGGGAAATGATTGATCCAAGAAACCAAATGACATGATTAGTTTTCAAATCGAACATTCTAAGAGACAAAGGGAGAGGTAATGAGAGTGTCATTTGATGTCCTCATCCCCTCTCGTCATTGTAACTTAGATTTTCACATATGATTACCAACCTGGATACAACCCAAGGGTATGGAGAAAGAAGAAGGAATGCAGCTGGATATCTCCTAAATTAATGGGTAAGGAATTACACCTACAGGGATACCCTATGTACTAGTTTTTAAGGAATATAGGAGGATACTATATTACTCATCAAATTGAAAGGCACAAATGATCATATCCCACCCCACAGGAACCGTGGGTCCATTTACATAGAGGCGATGATGGAAGTACATGGTCCTGGACCTCCTATGCAAGACCATGAAATAGTTGACATCGCCTCTAGGGTCGTGGTCCTCATGACTTTTGGAATTCATAAATATAAATGCACCGCGAGGACACTAAACATCATGTTAGACAAGTGCGGCAGAATTCTAACTGAAGTAATGCATAACTGACTGGGATACATGATGGTGTTCCTATAACATGGTTAATTCAAGTATTTATGCTTCAATGGAGGTTCCAATTTGGTCCCCTTAAGACAAGAAATCCAATGTAAGGGGAGACTTTCCATTGGTCGGTTGAAAGAGGGCTTTAGAGGTTCCTTGCACAAGTGAAGGGTGGGTGAATCAATGAGGTCACACACATGGTAGACATGAGTGGAAAAAATGGACTCATATTGGTATTCCAACATGAGTTAACTAAGTCTTTTTTGTGATGTACCATCTAGAAAACCAACCTTTGGAGAGGATTTTGTATGGGCCTCTAGGGTCACCTCAGGATTCCCTAGCAGGATCGTGTGTAAGCCTCAATTTTTGGAAATGGGCCTTCACACTAGTTATCATAAACTAGGGGAACATGCCCTCAAGAAGGTATCTTGTATTTGAGACTATGGAAGAACATTAATTCTACTATCCCCATTAATTCCCTATTATCATAGTTTTTTGATTGCTACCTAAATGAGTTTTCATGGAAGGGGAAAAGTAATATAGAAATAATATTTTCTATTCTTCTTCATGGTTTCTTTGTTATTCAAATGAAAATATCTAAGGGCCAATTTATATCCTTATATGTTACCATGGGTGAATATATTGGATCATGTATGTACAATTTTTAGGTATTTCATGGAGGCTAATGCACATGTCTATCTAATAAGGTGTCACTGGTTGACCTGTATATATAGGCTTCTGTAGGGGAACTCGATTCACAAGTCAACATTGTTTACTACCGCTATTATGGGGGGACCTGTATGGAAGAGCATTGGGGAAATGGTGTGGCCATTGGAATTTTTTACTACTCTTGTTTTATTCTCCTTAAGATAGTTTTCCTCAATACATTTTCATCTATGTGAAAAGATGTAGTGTCTAAAAAAACCACCCACTCTGGATTGGATCCGATCAGATGAAGAGGGTCTGATCTTAAGGCAATGGGTTTAATTGTTCTTATGGGTTTAATAGGTAATCTATGCAGGTCATCAACACATGACTACACATAGTCAAATCACATATTAAGGGTGTGAATATAGACCACCCACATGGTCTCCTACATGTATAAATAGAGTCTCTTATCTTAGTTGTTCTCCTTTCACTTCCATACCTATATGCTCTTCCCAATAGTCATCCTCACAGAACTCCCTCTTATTATTGTATTCTAAATTTCATTATTTTAGACCAATTATAAACCCAAATATATAAGAACTATGATTTTTTGATTTCCCAACATGAGGACACCTGGGTGAGTGACTTGTACGGGACCACATGGGTTTAGTGATCTACATGCGGTAATTCCTTTTGACAATTTCCAAACATTTTAACTTTTTTCAAAATCAAGACATTTTTCTTAATGATATTCTTGGAATATCCTTTTAAATCAATGTCTTTCTTAAAGAATTATTTTGTAATTAAAAATGATAGAACAGCATTAAGGTGATTTTTAAAATTGTGAAGATAAACTATTATGACGTATGTGACACTACTCTACCATTAGTAGAATAGAATAGAATGAAGTATAATCATGAGTATCCCAAGAGTAACTATCTACCACTATATAGAACAGACATATGAATGATGAATTCATGTTAGAGAAGAAGAATCATACTTCACTTTCCTTATTTCAAGAATACCAGAGCGTTACTACTTTATACATCATTATAATGGGAACATACATTAATTCAAGAACATCATCCACAACATGCTTGATTCATCACCACAAGTTTCCATAGGATTCAAGGATGAATATTCCTAAATTAATTCAATAATGTTACACATACTTCTTTAGTGATTCATATAAATACTTCTCAAAATGATGGAGGGAAGAGTGGGGTTTGTACCATAGCGGGGGTTTCAAACCTGAGTGGATGTGGGTGTATTGTGTGCCCCATACCTATTACAAATTAATAATTGAGTTTGAAGAAATAGATATTCATGAAACTGTCTGGGAGGTAGATACATACACATAAGATAAAAAAAAGTCATTCCTAAATTTTTATCTCGATAGATATAAAAAACTCTTTCCAGATGAGGCATGGACAAGTTAGTATCATCCTGTGGGATGTATACAAGATCATTGAGGATCTAATCCTCAAAGTGATCAATTAGGAATTAATCCCCCAAAATAAATATGGGATGACACTGAAAGGAATCCAGGTTTGGTTCATGATATATTGATCATTACATGGGAAATTAAAAACAAAGACCCCCACCTGAGGGGCATATTCATATTGAAGTATGGATTCAAGCTTTTCTAGATCCAAATGGATAATAACCCACCTAAAACTTCCGATGGGGTGTCCCAAGATGTGGAAGTGGGGAATTCCTTGTAAATTATAGCATACCTAGGAACATGGTTTGTATTACCAATTGGGTACAAATCAATGTCTTATATACCCACATAAAAACATCTTACAAGCTTCTTAGCCACATGGATAAGTGTATACATACCTCCTGTATGTATCTCAGATGGAATTATTTTGCCAATATGATTTTCAATTTTTTCTTTGGTAGAATCATTGAAGATCATAGTTTTAACACCCCTATCCCTCTGAATATTCATAAATTTATACTGCATATTCAAATTGGTAAGGCCCCTTTTAAAATTGTAGGTCCTTTCTAGGTACTGTGGGGATGGGATACATCCCACTTTAGCACCTATGTTTTGTTAGTTGGAGTTAACTATCCTATGGGATAGTTTTGAACATCTTTTCAGGTCACTTATAATGTTAATCTTATGTCCTTGAAGCATGGATATACCATAATGAGGTTGATCTAATTCAAATAGGTCAATTTCATTCCATTTGGAGACCCACCTACCAGGACATTGACTAATCATGGAAATGATGGTGACAAATGGAGACTATACATGTCTTCTATTAGATATGGCTTGGTAGCAACCAAGATTGATGGATAAGATATATTTGAGCACAACAAAATATTTATCTTTTTTCAACAGTATCATATCTATTGATAAATCTTTAATTTTTTTGTTCGCAAATGGTTTTAGAAACTTATATGTATTGATCAATTATTTCATAGTAAAAACTATATCTATAAATACCAAGCCTTAAAACATTTCATAATCTTTAATTAAATAGACAATTCACATTTCGGATATTTTCAGGTTTAGAGTTTAATAGACATAAGCCATAACTGTTACATTACATCTTAAACATTAAAAAGAAGACACTAATAATCAGTTTCCATTTTTTTAAAAAAACACTTGGAAAAAGATTCATGTCTAGTTCCATGTTTTAGACACATGACTTTTGTAAGATCCAGGTTTTTGGAAAGGTATGTTTCTTTTGTGTTGTGGGTTTAGCCCTTTTCTTTTGGGACTTTAAAACATTTCTTCAAAGTGTGAGAGGCCTTGCTGGTGTTCTGGGGGCTCGGGGCAAGGAAGAAGGGAAGTCTGGGCAAAGCACAGCAAGGAGCATGACCTGCGCACAGTCAGCAAAACCGTGCGGCCTACCCAGGCTAAGTCCTGCGACCCTCCCTCCTCTAGACAGAAGTAAGTGAAGAGTTTGTGCATGGTTTTCCAAACCATGTGGCTAAACTGTGTGGCTCCTCCTCCTCTAGGTAGTGGCGTGTGTATGGTTTGCACACTGTTTACTAAACCGTGCGGCTAAACCTTGCGACCACATAAGTTTGTAAAAATTACAAAATTGTCATTCTGAGCTTTATAACCCCATCTCATGATTTTCCTCCTATATTCTCCTCTTCACCCTAGGTGCGGACCAAACCTCCCAAGGACTCCAAGAGGTCAATCGCCCTCGGTTCTATGGTGTTTTTGGTGCTGTTGGTTGCGGATCGAAGCTCTGGGTAATCCTAACCTCATCTTTGCTTCTCTTTTTGGTTTAGGGTTAGTATCTTCCTTTCCTCTTGTTCCGAAACCCTAAAACCCTATCTCTTGGGTGAGTTCTAGGTTGAATCTCTAGAGGTTCGTTGAATCAAGGTTTAAGGACTTGATTGAGAGGGCGTTCAACTGCCGATTCAAAGTAGGTAGTCTACAAGTTATATCCCATGGGTTTTTAGGGTTTTTGTGCATGCTAATTTGTGTTCTTGTTTTTCCTTGGATTTGTCCTGAATAACCATGGGATGATTGGTTATAATGGTATTTAAAATGGAAATTGGGAACCCTTACGATCCCCTTGGGATGTGTTGGGATGGAATTTACCTAATTGGGGCCATCGATGGGATGTGTCGACTATTCCCCGAGTGTAGGGGTTGTTATTGAACAATTAACATTACTGTGGTAAATTGTAGGGCACTTGATAAACATGTTTGCTTGAATGGTTGAATCATGGAATGAAGAATGGGTTAAATGGGTTAATGTGTAATTGATGAAAGACCATAATGGGATAGGTTATGGGGCTAGGATTGAATGCTTAGTGAGATAGGAAAAACACATGGGAATTGGGTGAATGGTTAAATGACGTGAAATGGTAATGTGTTAATGGGTTAAGGCATAATATGAATTCCCATTTGGGTTTTTGTGAATAATGATTTCCAATGGAAAATGGTTGGATGGTTGAATATTACTTATATATAAGCATCTGTACATGGCTTCGTAGAGTGGGGTATTACATGAGGATCAACGCCCATGGGTCGAGCTAAGACTGAGGTTCTAAACTCCACCATAAATGAATGGGTTAGGAAAGGGGATTGATGTTCTATTCTCCTAATGGTTGGATCCACCCGTACTGAGGCTTCGAGTTGAGGATATGGTTTCTATGAGGGAGTTAGTCTTAGTGAGATATGATAACGATGTGTTTACCCTCTTGCATGAGGTTGTTGGACTTAGGCCAATGTAACATGATTAATGTGATTAACCCATGGTAATGTGATGAATTGGTAAGTGATGGTAATTGTTGAAAAATTAATGGTAATGAATGTGGTAAGGGCTGGGCTTTGAACTAGATAATGGAACATCAATTAATTATCTGGAATTATTATTCCTATTACTTTTCCTTGCATTATCTACTCTTGCTAGATATTTTATAGACACTGTTGGTGGTGTCCTACTGAGTTGTACTCACACCCTCCTCGGGCCTCCGTTGGGTACCTAAGCAGACTTCATGCTTGTAGGTCAGGACAAGGGCAAGGGTCCTTTCTAGTTAGCTGAGTGGACAAGGGTAGCACTTGGTGGAGGATCCGGACATGGATTCGAAACCAATTTTGGATTTGTGCCATTGTCTTTATTTTTGTGGTTTTGTTCAGCTTTTCACTTGTAGTATGACATGGAATATTTACTATTGGAAATGGTTATTATACATGTTCTTTGTTTATTGGTTATTGTTTCCGCTATTGGTTGTCTATGTTGTGGCTTACTCTAATAAAATGGGGGTATAGTCTCCCTAATTGACTACATAGACCCTCGCTTCTAGTCCCCAGCTTTTGGCATACGGGGAGGCGCACTTAAGGTCAAGTAACCACCCGGCACAGAGCACCAGTTTAGTGGCTTCCGGGTCGGGGATGGTTCAAAGTGGTATCAGAGGAGGTCTTTCTTCTCCTTCTCTGAGGTCTTGTTATTTTGTATTGGTAGGCAAGGGTTAAGATGTGTCGGGCCTTGGTAATGAGATCGTGATTGGGAGTATCTAACCCATGTACGAGGGAAAAACCAAGTCACCCTAGGTGGGAAATGTTGTTCTTAGTTTTGTGTTGTTACAGTTGATGATATTTCACCATTGGGTGGTTCACATGTTGTTTGATGTGACTATTTTATAATATTTGGCTCTAGGCCTTAGCAGCACGAGGATTTGCATTCATGAAACATTGTAGGAACCAATGTAGATATGTGACATGCATTGTTTTAGGCACACGCATGGGGTGGGTGTGTGAGGCCGGAAAGTAGGGTGCATTATTCATTTCATGAAAACAAGAAATTCTGAGAAGAATGAAACGGAACAAGTGGGTAAATGGTGTTAATGAAACATATGGGTTTGAAATAAAATTGGGAAATGTTGTTGGGTTGTTGTGGCTAGTAACAAGTCTTTTGTGATGGACTCATGAATGTTTTGTGGTATGTGTGCTAAATCTCATTCTTTGAAATGTAGAGAGATGCCACCATGACGTCGGGTTCCAGTTGGGAAATGGCAGGATGTTGCTGAGAACACTACTTCATTAGAGGGGCAATAAAATGTGGCGATGCATGAAGGAGGAGAAGACCAGTTCCGGGAGAACATGGCTCACCTTATGAAAATTATGGACTGGGACCCAGGATGGGTTGCACCGAGTATGTTTGAACTGACCGGGGAATTCCAGCTGCAACACCCTCTGTCTATCACCATAGAGGGTGGGCCTGAGGCTTCGGAGATCTGGTTAGAGTCTGTCTAGATGATACTGGATCATTTGGAGACCCCTTTCGGGAATCAGGTAAATATGGTTGTTTATATGTTGCAAGGCCAGGCTAGGCATTGGTGGTAGATTCAGGCTCAAACCGAGGAGGCTGACAGAATGTCAGGGAATGTTTTTCAAGAAATGATTCAAGAACATTTCAACCCATAGACTTTGAGGCAGGATCGGGCTGTAGAGTTTATGAGCCTAACTTAGGGATCATTATCAGTGATGGACTATGCTAGTCACTTCACTGATTTGAGACGCTTCATTCCATTGTAAGCAGGGGATGAGGCATCGGTGGGAAGACGCTTCCAAGATGGGTCGAGACATGAGATCAGGTCTCAGGTGAATATCTTCCATTTGAAAAGATTCGCGGAGGTAGTGGATCAGGCATTGATCTCGGAAGGAAACCTGAAGGGAGATTCGGGTAGTGGGCTTGTGGTGCTAGTGGGGCAGATGAGCAATGCAGCTTCTAAGGGTCAAAAGCGATTCCATGAGAGCACACAGCATGGCGGTAGCTTGCAAAGTGGATGGAAGAGAGGGTCAGCCTCTTAGAGTGGGAATCAGGTGTTCTGCTATCAGTGCGGTAGGCGGGGGCATGTGGGTGGTCAGTGTCCTCGACCCCCAGTTGAGTGTCGTTCGTGCGGCATGATGGGGCATGTGCAGAGGTTTTGTAGCAACCCACGGCAGGTGGGCGACTATGACAGTGGGAAGCATGTACCAGATATGGGAAGGGGATCAGTTTCCCCATATCAGGCAGGAAGTTGGAGCTCCACGGGCTATACTGGCAGAGGCAGTGGATGTGGTACTTCATGGAAAGATTGCTCACACCAGTAGGGAAGTGCGGTGCAGAGTAATCAGGATGGAGCCCAGGGTAGAGGGGAAGACCACCTTCAAGAAGTTCTGCTTTCGCCTGGTGATGGCGAGGCAGGACCATCGACTGTTCGAGGTACGATCAGTGTAGCCTCTACGTTTTCTAGCACATTGTTTGACATAGGTTCCACACACTCTTTTATCTCTGCTCAACTTGTGGGAGTCCTAGGATTACCTATGGAGGGGGTGTGTGGGGTGATGTCAATTGACCCTCTGTTGGGGGTGTGGGTTGAGGATATCAAGTAGTGCAAGGGATGTTCCTTGGAATTTGGTGGGTATCGTTTTATGTGGGACTTGTTCATTCTCAAGATGTTAGGATTTGATCAAATCTTGGGAGTGGATTGGTTGGTTCTGTATCGGGCACACATCTCCTGTTATCGTCGCAGGGTATCATTCAGGTCACTTGAGGGTGACTCTTGTGTCCACCGTGGTGAGTGGGATGTTCCTGTAGGTCATGCAGGACCGTTGGGTCAACAGATGAGTGAACTCACATCTCGAGTGGCATTTCTCATGCTTGATGATGAAATAGCGGAGAAGTTAGTTTTCCCTCCTGTGGTGGATCAGTTTCAAGACGTGTTTCCAGAGGATTTCTCGGGGTTACAACCCGAGAGTGATGTTGAGTTCACGATCAAGTTTCTACTGGGAGCGGAGCCAGTTTCTATTCTTCCATACCGAATGGCTCCGGTAGAACTCCAGGAACTAAAGGTTCTGCTTGATGAGTTGGAGCGTAAGAGGTTTATCCATCCTAGTACCTCTCCTTGGGGATCTCCTATGCTTTTTTCAAAGAAGGCTGATGGGTCATTGAGGCTGTGTGTTGACTATCGAAGGACGAACCAGATGAAAGTGAAAAACTATTACCCTCTTCCTAGAATTGATGATCTGTTTGATCAGTTGAGGGGGGAATCAATGTTTTCTAAGATTGACCCGAGGTCAGGTTATCACTAGTTGAGGGTGAGGTCTTCTGAAATACCGCGAACAGTTTTTTGGAGTCGGTACGGGTTGTTTGAGTTTGTGGTAATGCCTTTCCGATTGACCAATGCATCGATAGTGTTTATGGCTTTGATGAACCAAATCATTCATCCCTATCGAGATCAGTTGGTGGTGGTCTTTTTTGGAGATATCTTAGTGTACTCGAAAACTCACGACGATCCTCCCCAACATCTTGACATCGTCTTGGGTACGCTAAGAAAGCACCGGCTATACACCATGCTATCAAAGTGTCAATTCTGGATAGGTGAGGTGCATTTTCTGTGTGACATCATCTCGGAGGCAGGTGTGTCTGTGGATCCAGAGAAAGTGCAGGCAGTTGCTTCTTGGGAGCAGCCCAGGAATGTTTCTGATATTCAGATTTTTCTCGTTTTGGCTGGATATTACCATAGGATCATTCAGGATTTTCTCTCTTGGAAGCACCACTCTCGGGCTTGACCAAGAAGGGAATCAGGTTTGAGTGGTCTAAGGCTTGTGATAATTCCTTTCATGATTTGAAGAAGCGGTTGACGACTACATCTATCCTGATGTTACCTAAGTCGGTTAAGATGTACATCGTGTTTTGTGATGCATCCAAAATCAGACTTGGGGCTATGTTGATGCAGGATGGGTGGGTTGTGGCTTATGGGTCGAGGTACTTGAGACCCCATGAGCGGAACTATCCCACTCATGATCTTGAGTTGGCTGCAGTAGTGTACAACTTGAAGTGCTGGAGGCACTCTCTATTGGGGGAGCGGTTTACTGTGTTTACCGACCATATGAGTTTAAAGTACATATTCTCACAGTGGGATCTGAATCTTCAACAGTGAAGATGGGTTGAATACCTCCAGTATTTCGACTTCGAGGTGGTGTATACGCCAGGAAAGGGAAACAATGTAGCTGATGCTCTGAGCAGGAAGGTTCAGAATCAGGCGGTTTAGGAGTCCAACACCGAGTAGAAGGTGATGGATTTTTTTGCAGAGATGCACCTGGAGGTGTAAGATGAGAGTGGCCAGGTCAATCCTGCTTCCTTTATAGTGGAGTTGACGCTTTTGAGTTGACTTGAGGAATGTCGGCTTGGTGATCCTAAGTGTTTGTCCATGAAGGAAAATCTTAAAGGTGGGGAGCTACCTTCTGGCTGGGCCATCAGAGAGAACAGTGTTGTTTGCATTCGTGATCGTGTAGTTCTTCCAAAGAATGTGCGAGAAGAGCTGATGCATGAGTTCAATGCATCAAAGTGGGCTATGCATCCTGGTTTGACCAAGATGTACCGTGATCTACGATGGTAGTTTTGGTGTCCTGGAATGACGAAGGAAGTTGTGGTCTTTGTGGCACGGTGCTTTACTGTCAGTAGGTGAAGGTCGAGCATCAACGCTCAGGTGGTTTGTTGCATCCATTTCGCATTGCAAAATGGAAGTGGGATGATGTAACAATGGATTTTGTTGTAGGTATTCTGAGGATGCCCCAGAATAATGATGCAATCTGGGTGGTCGTGGATCAGTTAATGAAAGTGGCTCATTTCTTACCAATTCAGGAGACCTTTACAGCCGACCAGTTGGGTGAGCTATATGTTCGTGTAGTAGTGCGGTTTCATGGGGTGCCTCAGACCATAGTTTCAGAACGAGATCCACATTTCACATCACATTTCTGGAAAGGGTTGCAGAAGGTGCTTGGTACGTAGGTGTTTTTGAGTACGACTTTCCACCCACAGACGGACGGGTAGTCGGAGCGTACGATCCAAGTGTTGGAAGACATGTTGAGAGCTTGTTTCTTGGACTTTGGTGGTTCTTGGGAGAGGAACCTATCATTGGATTAGTTTTCCAAAAACAACATATTTTAAGCTACAATTCATATGGCACCGTTTGAGGCACTTTATGGGAGACCACGTAGATCTCTGTTGTGTTGGCTAGAGTCCGGTGAATCTGAGTTGTTGGGGCCAACTCTAGTGCATGATACTTTAGAGATATTCAAGTTCATCAGAAAGCGAATGGCTACTGCTCAGAGTAGGAAAAAGTCATATGCAGATCAGAGGCGTAGACCTCTTGAGTTTGGGGTGGGTGATAAATTGTTCCTTCGAGTGTTGCCAAGGTTGGGTCACCGTCGGATTCGGAAGCAGGGTAAGTTGGCGCCCATGTATGTGTAACCTTTTGAGATTTTGGAGAGGATCGTACCATTGGATAACCTATTGGCTCTTCCATAGTGGTATGGTGGGATGCATGATGTGTTTCATGTGTCACAGCTTCGTTGGTATCACCCTGACCCGTATCATGTTGTTGATGTTGAGAATGTGGAGCTTAAGGTTGATGCCTACTTTGTGGAGCATCCGATTCATGTGGTGGATCGTAGTGAAAAGGTCTTGTGAGGCAAGGTTGGGCCATTAGTGTGAGTACTATGGCAGCATGTGAAATTTTAGGAAGAAACATGGGAGTGGGAATCGGATATGCGGGCCTAGTGGCCCAAACTTTTCTTTTCGGTGGATCAATGATTCTTGGGAACTCTGCTCGAGGACGAGCCGTTATAAGGTGGGGAGTTTGTAAGATCCCGGTTTTTGGAAAGGTATGTTTTTGTTTTTTTAGGTTTAACCCTTTTCTTTTGGGACATTAAAAGGTTTCTTGAAAGTGTGATAGGCCTTTGGGGGTGTTCCGGGGGCTCGGGGCACAGAAGAAGGGAAGTCTGGGCAAAGCAGACAAAGGCGCACGACCTGCGCACGGTCAGCCAAACCGTGCGGCCTACCCAGGCAATGTCGTGTGACCCTCCCTCCTCTAGAAAGAAGTGAGTGCACGGTTTGCGCACGGTTTTCCAAACCGTGCAACTAAACCATGTGGCTCCTCCTCCTCCGGGCAGTGGTGTGCGCACGGTTTGCGCACAGTTTTGTAAACCGTGCAGCCACTTATGTTTAGAAAAATTTAAAAATTGCCACTCCGCACATTATAACCCCAACTCTGGATTTTCCTCCCATCTTCTCCTCTTCACCCTAGGTGCGGACCAAACCTCCCAAGGACTCCAAGAGGTAAATATCCCTCGATTATAAGGGGTTTTTGGTGCCGTTGGTTGCGGATCGAAGCTCTGGGTAAGACTAACCACATCCTTGCTTTTCTTTTTGGTTTAGGGTTAGAATATTCCTTTCCTCTTGTTCTGAAACCCTATAACCCTATCTCTTGGGTGAGTTCTAGGTTGAAGCTCCAAGGGTTGGTCGAATCGAGGTCTATGGACTCGATTGAGAGGGTGTTAAACCGCTGATTCAAGGTAGGTGGTCTACAAGTTATATCCCATGGTTATTTAGGGTTTTTGTGAAAGATTATTGGTGTTCTTGTTTTTACTTGGTTATGTCCTGAATACCCTTGGCATGATTGGTTATAATGCTGGTTAAAATGGAAAATGGGAACCCTCAAGATCCCCTTGGGTTGTGTTGGTATGGACTTGACCTAATTGGGACCATCCATGGGATGCACCGACTATTCCCTAGGTGTAGAGATTGTAATTGAAAAAATGACATTATTGTGGTAAATTGTAGAGCCTTTGATAAACATGTTTGCATGAATGGTTGAATAGTGGAATAATGAATGGGTTAAATGGGTTAATGTGTAATTGATGAAAGACCATAATGGGATAGGTTATGGGGCTAGGATTGAATGCTTAGTGAGATAGGAATAACACATGGGAATTGGGTGAATGGTTAAATAACATGAAATGGTAATGTGTTAATTGGTTAAGGCATAATATGAATGCCTATTTGGGTTGTTGTGAATAATGATTTTCAATGGGAAATGGTTGGATGGTTTATGGTTAGTAATATATAAGCATCTACACATGGCTTCGTAGACTAGGGTATGACATGAGGATCTATTCCCACAGGTCGAGCTAAGACTGAGGTTCTAAACTCCACCCTAAATGCATGTGCCAGGAAAGGGGACTGGGGGTATATTCTCCAAATGGTTGCATCCACCTGGACTGAGGCTTCTAGGTGAGGATATGGTTTCTATGAGGGAGTTAGTCCAAGTCAGATAGGATAACGATGTGTTTAACCTCTTGCATGTGGTTTTTGGCATTAGACCCATGTAACATGATGAATGTGATTAACCCATGGTAATGTGATGAATTGGTAAGATATGGTAATTGTTGGAAAAATAAGGTTGATGAATGTGGTAATGGCTGGGCTTTGAACTAGATAATGGCACCTCAATTAATTACGTGGCATTATCAATCCTATTACTTTTTCATGCACTATCTTCTCTAGCTGGATATTCTGTAGACACCTTTGCTCGTGGCCTACTGAGTTGTACTCACACCCTGCTCGGGCCGTCGTTGGGTACCCAAGCAGACTTCATGTTTACAGTTCAGGACAAGGGCAAGGGTCCTTGCTAGTTAGCACAGTGGACATGGGTAGCACTTTGTGGAGGATCCCGACTTGGAGTCAGGACCATTTTGGGATTTTGTCCATTGTCTTTATTTTTGGGCTTTTGTTCACTTTTGCACTTGTAGTATGACATGGAATATTTATTGTTGGAAATGTTTGTTATACATTTTCCTTGTTTATTGGTTATTTTTTCTGCTATTGGTTGTCTCTGTTGTGGCTTACTCTGATAAAAAGGGGGTATAGTCTCCCCACATGACTACATAGACCCCTGCTGCTAGTCGGCAGCCTTTGGCGTACAGGGAGGAGTGCTTAAGGTCAGGTGACCACCCATATCGGAGCACCTGTTTAGTGGCTTCCGGGTCGGGGACATTACAACTTTTCCTTGATCCCATCCTTGACCTTATTTACCTTTATTTCTATCGAAAATCATTTCATTACATGGGATGAGCATAAAAATCTCAGTAAGGGTTATAAAATAATGAAAGATAACATTAGTTCATCCAAAAAAAATATTTTTAAGATACCTCATGAAATCATAAGATTTATGAATAAAACATTGAAATCATAAATCATAAAAGTATCATGTGGCATCCATAACATACTTATGTTATAGTATTCATAGCCACATTGGGAGTTACATTTGGAATACCCATCACAGTATATTCTCTAAATATCTTAGAAGAAACATTCACATTTACATCCATCACAATACCCAATTCTTTAGAGATCTTTCTCAGGATCACCCTCTCAAGGATTATCACCTAACCACCTGTATACGTTACCAATTCCCATGAACCATAACATATTAATATAACGTAAATCAAACACAATGGAAAGATAAAATTTCCACATTTCAATAAAAATACACATTTACATATATTGAAATAAAAAATCCATTTTCCAAACCATTTTCTGAACGAAAATTTGTAAAAGAGTATATGGTATTTGTTTAAAAAAACATTATGTCGTGTTATTGAATCTAAAGATCAAATAATATTCACAGCAGCAGTATAGGTCATTATCACCCCTTACGTTAAAAAAACATTATTTTTTTTGTTTAGTAAAATGAATCATAGAAAAAGATTCCCTTTAAAAGAAATGAAAATTAAAATGTGTTTATACTCTATATAAAATAATTTTGTGTATAAAACAAAATATGCCTCAATGAAATGAGATTGAGATGAAGTATCTTACCTCGTATCCGACTTGAACCGTTCGTTCTATAATCCATAAATAATAAAATAACGTTAATTTATTTTAATTACCTTTTTCAAATTTATTATTGTTTTTATATAAATTATATCCATGTTATAAACATTTTGTAATCATATAAGTGAATAATGGTCATTTGGTCGATATTTGGTTCTTGACTAAAAAATGAACATCTAATATTTACATGTTGTCCATGTAGTCAAAATTTCATTATCTCCAGAATGATATTAATGATTCAGATATCAAATTTATCATATATATCCAGTATATAAATATTTTTATTATATTACATAACATTTGGATGTATAAAATGAAATGCACCATTCATGCAGACGGTATGTCGTACATATGCATGAATGCTACTTCCATTTATATTTTGTAATTTTAATTAAAAGAAAACATAATGATAAATAGACATATTATAATTCTAGTATAAAATCATATAAAATTTAATTAATTCCATCCTTTATACATTCCACATATTTCATGAACAAGTCATTTCACTTTGAGGGGGTAGTAGTCCGCACTTCCTAAAATTAAATTATCGTGTTTACCCATTATCGAAACAATAATGGTATGATATAAATAAAAAATAAAGAAGAATAGAGAAAATATAAATATAATATATATCACATATCAATATAGTTCTATCACAATGTCCATCATATGAGGTTGTAGGAGAAGATTGAACAATCATCGTTTTATGAGGGAGTAGTTCACCGTCCACAGAAATAGTATGTTCATTACCCATTGGATGGAGGTGTGAGTAAGGGTACATCAAATAATTATGATAAAAACAACCTTGAATATTAAGTATATTGGTTTTTTATATAATAATAAATATAAATAGTTTAAGGGGTTGGACAAGTAAAATAAAATAAATGAACTTGAGAGAAGATGTTGCCTTTAAATCAGGTAACTCTCTTTGGGTTGAACCAAAATGATTTCATGAAGTGCATTCAGCCTAAGGTAAGGTTTCTAGTTTGAAGAGAGATATTTTAAGAGATTATTTTGATAGAGTTTTTTTTGAGAAAAGGGGCTTTAGAGGTGTGATTAATGGGTTATAAGTGAGGGGTTTTTATAAAGGGGAGAAGGTGCAGTTTAAAAAAGTATGAAAATATTATTTTATTGTATAACGATTTTAAGATTATAATGGTACAAAAAATATTAAAGTCAAATATAATATGACACTTATTCTGAATAAAATAACACAATAAAAATTGGACAGGTTTCAGATATTTTTTTTTATAATTATAATCTCATTTTTTAAATCATTCATTTAGGTGGTAAACATTGTATCATTATTGTGTCATAATTAATTTTATATATTTTATGTCTAAAAATTATAAAAAAAATACCATGATGTATGAACTAATTTTATAATTATAATGTATATTTATAGTAAAATATATCAATTATATTACCCCACATTAATTTTTCTTTAGATAAAAATACATTTTTAAGATATTTTTATTTTTACTTTAAATAAAAAGTCATTAATATCATTATCTTATCCAAGTAGCTTTCAAAGGTCAAAAATCTCACAGAAGGATTTTATTGGTTGTAAATTACTCATAAAATATGGTTAGGACCAATGTTATGGAAATTTCATACTATTATAATATTTTTTTTAACATGAGTTACCCTATTTACATTTAACAGCGGTAAATAAAAGTCAAAAGTTACTATACACCAAAAATTATTTTCAACATACTGAACAACATTATACATAGAAATAATAACCATGTATGTTGGATTTTTGAAATTCAATTTATAGAAGCGATAAAATTTCTTTAAATGAAAAACTCAGCATTTTTAACTACTACATAGTGTTTTCACTATTCATTTAAAATTGATGTTTTTCAGAAAAATACCTAAAATTCAGCCTATGATATATTTGATATTATGAATTAAAAAATGATATATATTTTAACTAAATAAAAACGGAGAATATGGATTAATAAATTTAAAATTAATTCCAATTTTCAAAATAGAAAGCGTTTTTTTCAAAAATAATAATTATACAAAGATTGACTCTTGTTTATGTCAAATTTCAAAGTGAAATTACATAAAATTACCAACATTGTATTAAATGGTAAAAATATAATCTAATTAAACATTAAAACCAATTAAAAAGATAATTTATCCATATAAATAAATTTTATTAAAACTCAATTTTTGAATTAAAATAAAGAATTTTTCACTATTCATAAAAAATGAATTTTATCAGGAAAATACCAAAAAATTACCCAAAGTAAATTTTGATCTCCTGATTAAAAAGAATGATTTTATTTTGTCAAATATAATATATAAAAGTGACAAACATAAGATTTAATGAGGGTTCTCCATTAAAAGGAAGTAAATTGAGCTTTTAAATAATATTAGAGTATTTATTCTTAAAATTAGATTCATTTACTGTAGAGACCCGAAGCCTGACGTACATTGACATTACATTACATTTGCGGAATACTTAGTACATAAAAAAAACACACACACAAGGATCGTAATAGTTTAGTGTCTTTGGAAACTCGGAACGTAATCTTCTAATCGTGGTGAAAGATCTTCAACATCTCCTATAAAGATCTTCCCTTTTTTTACCTAAAACCTTTCATTATATCCTGGGGAAAAGAAAACATAATAGGGTGAGCTCAAATGCTCAGTAAGGGTAAACAAAAGAAATATCAATCACATCGTATTCATAAGAACATAACATTTTGGAAATCTTAACCTGCAAAAGAGAGCATAATTTCATAACATGGGATAAATCATGGCAGTGAAATGTAATCACAATAATCATAACTTAAAACATGAAACTTTGTGGCATTCACACATAATCATAGAGAATCATTTCTTGTTAGTCAAGACTCATTGCCAAGACTATCTTAGTCGACAAAGTCCCTTTCTGAATCGAGTAACCCTCATTTCAGTCCTGTTTCACTGAACCGATATAACCTACCGTTCCAGCCCTGTCTATCTCATGAGATATAAAATCTTTACCCAATGCATTGGAGGGAGATATAGGTCCCACCCATCTCATAATGAATCCTTTCTTATGTGTGCCACAAAATCATAAATCATACATCATTACATAACCCATATAATACAAATGGGAATCTTAAACATCATGACATCATAAAACAATTCATATAAGATAAAGGAATTCATTAAAATAATTTCATCACAGCATAATCAAATCAATGTAAGAAAGGGGATAAAAACAGAACCCTTTATTATCTTAGATGGAAAATAATTTTGATAAAACACTTGAACTCCATTCTTGAGGAAAACATCCTTTCTTCTTCAAAAACACTTTTCTTTTCTTAACATGTCATACAATTATAAACTAAAATAAGTTGATTAAAAATAAACATGAAAACTTGTAATGGAAGCTTCTTGGAAATAATGTTTTAAAAATCCATTCATGCCGTATAAGTTAAAAAAAACATTCTTCGTACTTTTGTCGGAAAAGTCAAAAAGTACCTCATACGAAAAAAAAACGACAAAAGATTCCTTTCTTATTCTTTAATAAAAACTCACCGAAGGGTAAAATTGGATTTAAAAAATTGTAATTGGATGGAAATAATATTACATATTTATGAAACATGGATGTGGATGATAAAATACACCCCAGTAAATACTTACGAATAAACAATCTCGGATAAAAATGAGATTGTGATATTTCCCTTACCTTAGGTCCGATTTTCTTCGTATGTGTCCGAACCTCCTGTATAATGATTTAAAGAATGTCATTGACTTATTAAAGAATCATATTCATTGTTATGATATCATATATGGTTCACTTGTGACATTATATTACCCGTTCTTTTGTAAATTCCATGTTAAAGAAGCGTTTTGGGTAAAATCGTTTCATTTATCGTAGGTGTTTTGACTTGTTGTTCTTGACATCGTTATTACTTATATCATGATTTACATACTTCCAGAATATAAAATATGATTTATATATCATATATATTCAGTATATATATATATATAATAGGTAGATAAATAAAATGAAAAACACCGTTCATGGAGACGGTAGTCCGTACGTACGCATGAACGCTGTTTTCCTTTCCTTATTGTCTTGAAATGGAAGTAAGTAGATGACATACATATGTATATATATACATAAATACAGTAGCTTTATAATGTCATATATTTCATTATTATTTCTTTTATATACTTTATAATCATTCTTAAATGGTTAACATGTAGAATGAATCTCATCGCGTCGTGGAGACGGTAGTCCGTACGTACGCACGAGCGATGATATCATTTCTATAAATATTGAATTGAATTGGAGTGGATTATACAATATATCAGAATCAATATGATGTTGTAATAACTATGTATAGTTATTCTTTACACCATTATACCCATCCATGTAAGGTGGTGGTGGAAAATAGATTACACCACGGCGTGGAGACGGTATTCCGTACGTACGCACGCGCGGTGATTTCTTTTTCCGTAGGATGGATAGATGGTGAAATAGGGTTGTTTCATAATTATTATAACATATCAGTATATGAGTGATACTGATGTTATTACTTCATAATGAAACAACCTAAGAAGATGAAGTGGAGGAAGAAATAAAGATGAAAGAATTGGTAACGGTAATTACCTCTTCTTTGAAGCGCCTCTTTGAGACCTCCTCTTAGGGCACTAAAATTGGTCTTTGAGGAATACCAGAACCTTTAGGATGTTGCTAGGGAAGTGGATAAGAGATTTTGGCAGGGGTTGGCTGAGCTTGAGTGCTCAAATTGGTGTGAGGAGGAGGGGGAGGCAGTGTCCTTTTATAAGGGAGGAGAGGGGCACCATAGGAATATCTCAAAATATTATTTTATATTAAAGTAAAAATCGGTTTATAATGGTTCCAAAGGGTCTTATTTCGAAGCTAAAGTGGGGATGGGTCGAAATCCTATCAACCAATAAGATTTAGACAAGTTTAGGGTATTATTTTAACCTTATCAATTAGATTTAACTCTAAGTTAAATAATTTAACTTTTACCGTGTCTTTTTGTTTTCTTTCACTATATGGTTAATACACTTACTATAACATGCCAAACGAACCCCAAATTGTTTATTATTAATATATATATCCTTATCTAAGTCATTTGGCCGAACCTTAGATTTTTAGGAATAATATAATATTTGATTTAAAAACTATTTTGTGTCAATTTTGACACTATTTGATATATGATTTTTGTGAAAGTCATAAAAGAATTATATGTTCGAACCAAGTTGATTAAAGCATCACTAATATATTATAGTAACCTAGAAAATTAGTGGAATTCATAAAAAGTCTCAATTTACACTTATTTGGGCATTTATAACATCAATTATGTTAATATTTCCTTAAAAGGGTAATTACTACATCATCGTTGTGTCATAAATAAATTAATTTATTTAAAGTCTAAAAATTATAGATAAAATATCATTATGTAGGAAATATTTTTAGATTTCTAATGAATATTTATAGTCGAATTTATCTTATGTATAACCCCATATTAAAAATGTTTTAGTTATTAAACTTTGATTTTAACTATTTTAACTATTCATTGAATAAAATAATATTAAATGTCATAATCTAATCCAAGTGGACCTAAATGGTCATATTATATTCATAAGGTTGTTTTTTGTCGAATTAAAATTATCCAATAGAATTAGGACATGTGTTAGGGTAATAGTAATATCATATTTACCCTTAGTTACCCTATTTACTATTAACCGTGGTAAAAAAAAGTAAAAAGTTACTATTCACCAAAAATTATTTTCATCTCATTGAACCACATTTTACTTACTGACATCAACTGTGTCTCTCGGAATTTTGAAATTCCATTCACAGAAGCGGTAAAAATAAGTTTTATGAAAAATTCAGTTTTTTTAACCACTTAGTAGTTTCACTATTCATCAAAAATTGATGTTTTTCAGAACAATGGCAAAATTTCATCCTAAGCTATATTTCATATTCCAAATTCAAAAATGAAATCTATTTTACCAAATTCATAACATAGAATTTGCATTAATTAATTTTATAATTAAATCCCGCTGTTAAAATAAATAGCGTGTTTTTTTAGGAAACAATATATATCAAAAGATTGACACTTGATTATGTCTGGTTTAAATGTGAAATTACAACCAATGACCAACATTGTATTAAATTGTAAAAATATATTCTAAATATACTTTAAAACCACTCAAATTAATAATTTATCACTATTAATTATTTCGATTAAAAAAGTTGTTTTTAATTATAATTTAGTAATTTTCACTATTCATCAGAATATGAAAGTTATCCGAAAAGTACCAAAATTTCACCTTAGGCTAAACTCGATACTCCGAATCCAAAAATGAAATCCATTTTGAAAAATAAAATTTACAAAATTTCAAAAAGTGGTTATTACTATTCATAACGGCTAGTTTTAATAACATTTTAATAGCATATCGCTGTTTAGTGAAACTCGTTATTGTGTACTACACACGCTATCGAGGAAGGTCGCGATTGCGTGTAATGCAAGGAAAGTCAAGGATGTGTGTTGTGTAGCGTACAACACAAGACATTAGTGAAATAAAAAGAATATTTTTCATAAAATCTCGGGCTGTTACATTCTACCCCCCTTAAAATGAATTTCGCCCTCGAAATTCGTCGGGGTTATAAATGGTTTACTATTCGAAAGTTTCTTTAATAGAAACCCACATCGTAAAAAGGAATACCAAAACTTGGCTTTAAAAACTAAAGTATGAAATGCAACGATTACCCAAATAAACTAATCGCTGGGTTTCCACATAGGTAAAAATATGGATATAGAAGAGAAATCTAACCATCATGATCTGATGGAGAGTGGTAGAGAACATGGCTATCGAAAAGCCAGTAATCACAAATCCATAGATTTGTGATGATATAAGGTACCATCTGATTCATCAGGTATAAGATTACTAGGACAACAATTTTGGTTTTCAAGATCATTTCCCTAAAGTTGAAAATTTGAATTAGAATAAATACTTACTTTATTTTGGGTACAATCTCACTGTTGTTCGTGCCTTGAAAAATTTCCACTTCATCTCCTAAATAAATTAAGATGAATTTGTTATTCATGAAGTGTTAGCAGATTATGTGATAGAATGACGGGTCATTCCATCTGTATCAAACAAAAGGTTAGCAAAAATTATATACATAAGTCGGTTTATAGTGAGATTAATCATACATGGTTCCTAAAATGGACTTATACTTCATATATCATACTGCTTAATATAATAAAACTAGTTTCTTCTAAACATGGACTTCCTGTAGGCCAGTGGTAGGCGATAAAGGCCAGTCGCACTTCGGTTGTGGGTTCGATTCCCACAGCCTTGTCCGACGCGATGGGCTATCGCCCGTCCTGCAGGTTGTCCTTTTTCTAAAACTATATTACTATAACATCCCATTAATAATATCGAAAAACAAACAATACTAACTTATGTCCAACATAATCCATTCCAATCTTTAGGCTTATCCATAATACTTCAGTCCACTCTCAGAGATTAAATACCATCGTTGATCCGATATATCATAAGATATATCTTGTTGGTCACATTCCAAACATTTAAAGGCCTTAATCTTGTACTCTCTTGAATACCCATTGAACCTTATTGAAAACATGAGTGTTGTTAAATGTTAACTCTTTCCACATACCAAAATCCTCAAAATTCTATATACTCAAACCATGATATCACTTAGTCCTTATATCAATCATGAGCTCATGAATACTGTCAAACATTTCATTTTCTCCTTATCCCTTCATTATGCACATATCATCTACTTTCCAAAATATTTGAATCACTTTTCATGGTTACCGGTACCTTAAAATTATTGAAAACCACAATAGACCAATACATAAATATTTCAATACACCATAAAAGTACCTCAACAACATTATTCTTGAATACCAATACATGAACACTTCAGTCCATCCAATTCAATGATTGTCCTGGAATAAGTCCTTCCTTGATTTAGAAGTAACTTTTTAGGTCAGGGCATTGAGTTGGGTAATGCCCATGTTCTCCACAAATAAGACATTGAACTCCATAACAGTCTGTCACTCTATGACCCTTTTCTCCACACAGATAACATCGGTCCCTCCATTTGAGGTATTCCTCAAGGTTCTTCTTCCCTTCTTTAGAAATCTCAATCTTTCTTTCTTTATGCTCCTCAACATGCAAACATGCATAATAGTTTATCTTCCTCTTGTTTGAGGAATTAGGTATACCACTAAATTTCACCTTGTTAATCATATATCGCGATGACTGATTCGGCATAATCGCAATATCTTTCTCTCTAGGAATTACACAATTTTGTTGCTCATAGTCACCAATTTTTCCATTGGATTCAATGTTAACCGAATTCCTTCTGGTTCCCTCCATTAACTAAAACACAAAAATAATATTGTGAGAGGAAAAAAAACATGCTAGATAAAACAACATTATAAATGGGGAGTATAATCAATATCTAACATCTTAGGTTTAATTCTATGATCGTTAGCGTAGTTCTAGTACTATAACCTATACGTATACTTAACCTTAGGGACATCCCTAGACATACCGTAGAAATATCTCTAGGGATCTCACTAACGTTTTCGCATCCTAGTTTCAAAAGGATAACTAAACCTTTCCTCTGATACCAACTGTAGAGACCCGAAGCCTGACGTACATTGACATTACATTACATTTGCGGAATACTTAGTACATAACAAAAACACACACACAAGGATCGTAATAGTTTAGTGTCTTTGGAAACTCGGAACGTAATCTTCTAATCGTGGTGAAAGATCTTCAACATCTCCTATAAAGATCTTCCCTTTTTTTTACCTAAAACCTTTCTTTATATCCTGGGGAAAAGAAAACATAAAAGGGTGAGCTCAAATGCTCAGTAAGGGTAAACAAAAGAAATATCGATCACATCGTATTCATAAGAACATAACATTTTGGAAATCTTAACCTGCAAAAGAGAGCATAATTTCATAACATGGGATAAATCATGGAAGTGAAATGTAATCACAATAATCATAACTTAAAACATGAAACTTTGTGGCATTCACACATAATCATAGAGAATCATTTCTTGTTAGTCAAGACTCATTGCCAAGACTATCTTAGTGGACAAAGTCCCTTTCTGAATCGAGTAACCCTCATTTCAGTCCTGTTTCACTGAACCGGTATAACCTACCGTTCCAGCCCTGTCTATCTCAAGAGATATAAAATCATTACCCAATGCATTGGAGGGAGATATAGGTCCCACCCATCTCATAATGAATCCTTTCTTATGTGTGCCACAAAATCATAAATCATACATCATTACATAACCCATATAATACAAATGGGAATCTTAAACATCATGACATCATAAAGCAATTCATATAAGATAATGGAATTCATAAAAATAATTTCATCACAACATAATCAAATCAATGTAAGAATAGGGATAAAAACAAAACCCCTTATTATCTTAGATGGAAAATAATTTTGATAAAACACTTGAACGCCATTCTTGAGGAAAATATCCTTTCTTCTTCAAAAACACTTTTCTTTTCTTAACATGTCATACAATTATAAACTAAAATAAGTTTATTAAAAATAAACTTGAAAACTTGTAAAGGAATCTTCTTGTAAATAATGTTTTAAAAATCCATTCATGCCGTATAAGTTAAAAAAAACATTCTTAGTACTTTTGTCGGAAAAGTCAAAAAGT
This sequence comes from Viscum album, assembly GCA_963277665.1. Classification (NCBI taxonomy): domain Eukaryota; kingdom Viridiplantae; phylum Streptophyta; class Magnoliopsida; order Santalales; family Viscaceae; genus Viscum; species Viscum album. Next base: position 2,089,398,933 of record OY728132.1, read on the forward strand.
ACCTCGTACGAAAAAACAACAACAAAAGATTCCTTTCTTATTCTTTAATAAAAACTCACCGAAGGGTAAAATTGGATTTAAACTATTGTAATTGGATGGAAATAATATTACATATTTATGAAACATGGATGTGGATGATAAAATACACCCCAGTAAATACTTACGAATAAACAATCTCGGATAAAAATGAGATTGTGATATTTCCCTTACCTTAGGTCCGATTTGCTTCGTATGTGTCTGAACCTCCTGTATAATGATTTAAATAATGTCATTGACTTATTACAGAATCATATTCATTGTTATGATATCATATATGGTTCACTTGTGACATTATATTACCCGTTCTTTTGTAAATTCCTTGTTAAAGAAGCGTTTTGGGTAAAATCGTTTCATTTATCGTAGGTGTTTTGACTTGTTGTTCTTGACATCGTTATTACTTATATCATGATATACTTACTTCCAGAATATAAAATATGATTTATATATCATATATATTCAGTATATATATATATATAATAGGTAGATAAATAAAATGAAAAACACCGTTCATGGAGACGGTAGTCCGTACGTACGCATGAACGCTGTTTTCCTTTCCTTATTGTCTTGAAATGGAAGTAAGTAGATGACATACATATGTATATATATACATAAATCCAGTAGCTTTATAATGTCATATATTTCATTATTATTTCTTATATATACTTTATAATCATTCTTAAATGGTTAACATGTAGAATGAATCTCATCGCGTCGTGGAGACGGTAGTCCGTACGTACGCACGAGCGATGATATCATTTCTATAAATATTGAATTGAATTGGAGTGGATTATACAATATATCAGAATCAATATGATGTTGTAATAACTATGTATAGTTATTCTTTACACCATTATACCCATCCATGTAAGGTGGTGGTGGAAAATAGATTACACCACGGCGTGGAGACGGTATTCCGTACGTACGCACGCGCGATGATTTCTTTTTCCGTAGGATGGATAGATGGTGAAATAGGGTTGTTTCATAATTATTATAACATATCAGTATATGACTGATACTGATGTTATTACTTCATAATGAAACAACCTAAGAAGATGAAGTGGAGGAAGAAATAAAGATGAAAGAATTGGTAACGGTAATTACCTCTTCTTTGAAGCGCCTCTTTGAGACCTCCTCTTAGGGCACTAAAATTGGTCTTTGAGGAAGACAAGAACCTTTAGGATGTTGATAGGGAAGTGGAGAAGAGATTTTGGCAGGGGTTGGCCGAGATTTAGTGCTCAAATTGGTGTGAGGAGGAGGGGGAGGAGGTGTCCTTTTATAAGGGAGGAGAGGGGCACCTTAAGAATATCTCAAAATATTATTTTATATTAAAGTAAAAATCGGTTTATAATGGTTCCAAAGGGTCTTATTTCGAAGCTAAAGTGGGGATGGGTAGAAATCCTATCAACCAATAAGATTTAGACAAGTTTAGGGTATTATTTTAACCTTATCAATTAGATTTAACTCTATGTTAAATAATTTAACTTTTACCGTGTCTTTTTGTTTTCTTTCACTATATGGTTAATACACTTACTATAACATGCCAAACGAACCCAAAATTGTTTATTATTAATATATATATCCTTATCTAAGTCATTTGGCCGAACCTTATATTTTTAGGAATAATATAATATTTGATTTAAAAACTATTTTGTGTCAATTTTGACACTATTTGATATATGATTTTTGTGAAAGTCATAAAAGAATTATATGTTCGAAAAAAGTTGATTAAAGCATCACTAATATATTATAGTAACCTAGAAAATTAGTGTAATTCATAAAAAGTCTCAATTTACACTTATTTGGGCATTTATAACATCAGTTATGTTAATATTTCCTTAAAATGGTAATTACTGCATCATCGTTGTGTCATAAATAAATTAATTTATTTAAAGTCTAAAAATTATAAATAAAATATCATTATGTAGGAAATATTTTTAGCTTTCTAATGAATATTTATAGTCGAATTTATCTTATGTATAACCCCATATTAAAAATGTTTTAGTTATTAAACTTTGATTTTAACTATTTTAACTATTCATTAAATAAAATAATATTAAATATCATAATCTAATCCAAGTGGACCTAAATGGTCATATTATATTCATAAGGTTGTTTTTGGTCGAATTAAACTTATCCAATAGAATTAGGACATGTGTTAGGGTAATAGTAATATCATATTTACCCTTAGTTACCCTATTTATTATTAACCGTGGTAAAAAAAAGTAAAAAGTTACTATTCACCAAAAATTATTTTCATCTCATTGAACCACATTTTACTTACTGACATCAACCGTGTCTCTCGGAATTTTGAAATTCCATTCACAAAAGCGGTAAAAATAAGTTTTATGAAAAATTCAGTTTTTTTAACTACCACTTAGCAGTTTCACTATTCATCAAAAATTGATGTTTTTCAGAACAATGCCAAAATTTCATCCTAAGGTATATTTCATATTCCGAATTCAAAAATGAAATCTATTTTACCAAATTCATAACATAGAAGTTGCATTAATTAATTTTATAATTAAATCCCGCTGTTAAAATAAATAGCGTGTTTTTTTAGGAAACAATATATATCAAAAGATTGACACTTGATTATGTCTGGTTTAAATGTGAAATTACAACCAATGACCAACATTGTATTAAATTGTAAAAATATATTCTAAATATACTTTAAAACCACTAAAATTAATAATTTATCACTATTAATTATTTCGATTAAAAAAGTTGTTTTAAATTATAATTTAGTAATTTTCACTATTCATCAGAATATGAAAGTTATCCGAAAAGTACCAAAATTTCACCTAAGGCTAAACTCGATACTCCGAATCCAAAAATGAAATCCATTTTGAAAAATATAATTTACAAAATTTCAAAAAGTGGTTATTACTATTCATAACGGCTAGTTTTAATAACATTTTAATAGCATATCGCTGTTTAGTGAAACTCGTTATTGCGTACTACACACGCGATCGAGGAAGGTCGCGATTGCGTGTAATGCAAGGCAAGTCAAGGATGCGTGTTGTGTAGCGTACAACACAAGACATTAGTGAAATAAAAAGAATATTTTTCATAAAATCTCGGGCTGTTACATTTACATTTTAAGACTATAAATTTAATTGGATTATTGTAAAAAACTTTAAAAAACAAATATATAATCATATTGTTGTTTATTCTATTAATTTACACTAATACAACATCTAGGAGTTAACTAATATTTATAAAAATAATATATTTTTATTTTTCAGTATTACCTAGCATTGTGTGTAACACTGGACTTCAATGAAACCCACTTTTGTGTATCTGGTATGCCATCGAACATATAATCCCCTTTAATACAACATTTTTTATTTATTTCAAAAACATAAATAAATATGAAAATGTTTTATTCTTTATTTACATGGGATTTTACATTATCACCCCTTTTAAAATTGCATCCTCGCAATTTTTATTCACTTATCAAATAAGTGGGGGTATTTATACTTCATAGAATTTTCAGATTCCCACAGTACCTCTTCAACCATATGGGTTTTCCACAAAACCATTACTTAATGAATTACCTTATTCCAAAACACTTTCTCCCTTAGGTCAATAATATTGACCAGTTTTTCCACATAAGAGATATTCTCTTCCAATTGAACTACCTCTAAGCTCAAAAAATAATATGGATCATGCATATACTTTTTCAATAATGAAACTTGAAAAATATAGTGTACCTGGGATAAACATGGAGGTAAGTCTTCATTGTAGGCAACTGATCCATCTATCTCTAGAACATAATACGGTCAAATGAACCTGAGACTCAACATTTCCTTATTAAAAAAATGCATCACACTTTTCCATGGAGAATCATTGAGAAAGACATGATCACCTACCTTAGAAGAAAGATCCTTCGTCTGGTTTTCTGCATAAATTTTCATCCTTCTCTGAGTTGTTCTTATGAGCTTATGAGTCAGCTGAACCTTTTTACCACCTCTTCAACCCATTCTGGTCCCATCAACTACCTTTCACCTACTTTATCCCAAAATGCTGGAGTGTGAAATCGATTCCCATATAATGGCTCAAATAGAGCAATATGTATACTAGAATGAAAACTGTTATTATAAGAAAATTCAATAAAAGAAAGTTGTTTTTCGTAACATCCCGAGTAATCTATTGAACAAGAATATAGAATATCCTCAAAGGTCTGAATTTTTCATTCTGACTACCAATCTGAGTGAGGATGAACAGTTGTACTAATATTTAATTCAGTACCCAATGACTTCTGAAGGCCTTTCCAAAAGTGAGAAGTAATCCTGGGATGATGATCAGATACAATGGAAGAGGTAACTCCCTTAAACATGACTATCTCATTAAAATAAAAATAAGAAAGTTGATCTGGAGAAAAATTACCTCAAATAGGAAATAAATGAACAGATTTAGTCAATTGATCAATAATAACCTAGATTGAATTATTACCTCGAGATGTATCTTGTAACCCCACAACGAAGTCCATGGATTTATTTTTCCATTTAAACTATAAAATCAATAAAGACTGAAGCATCCCTTTCGATAACTTCCACTCCACATCACCCTACTGGCATGTCAAACACTTCATAGTAAAATCAGCTATCTCTCTTTTCATTCCATCCCACCAGTAATACCACCAAAGATCATTGCACATCTTAGTACTGGAAGGATGAATTGAAAATGAAAACTATGAGATTCCCATAATAACTATTTCTTTAACATTGAATCACATGGAACACATAATTACTTCCCAAAAATCAAGCACTATCATTGTCAATGTTAAAATCTGGGAACTTACCATTCTAAACCAACTCTATCTTTTTTTTCATCTCACATTCTTCCTTCTGCGCTTCCTTAATTCTACCTAATAGAGATGATTTCACAATCACCTGAAAGAAAAAGGAATAATTTTCTGAACCAAAAAATTCTATTACAATGTTCATAAAATCAGAAACCAAAGGATCTAATTCCAATCGTATTATGGTTAATGAAGAATTGCGTTTTCTACTCAAAGCATCAACCACATTATTTTATTTTCCTGGATGGTAATGAATCTTGCAATCATAATCCTTGATTAATTCTATCCATCTCTTCTGTATCATGTTTAATTCATTCTGAGTGAATATATACTTTAAACTTTTATGATCAGAATATATTTCACACTTTACTCCATACAAATGATGCCTCAAAATTTTTTAAGAAAAAACAAGAGCAGATTATTCCTATTCATTTGTGGGGTAATTTAACTAATGATGTTTCAACTAATGTATTGCATTAAAAACTACCTGATCATTCTGTATAAGGACACAACCATGTACTTTCAACGAAGCATCACTGTAGATAAGAAACTCACCATTTCTAGAAGGTAATGCCAAAATTGGATAATTCACCAATCTTCTTTTCAGATCAAGAAATCAGTCATCCCATTCTATGATCTAGATGAAGTTAACATCATTTTGATTTAACATAGTAATTGGACAATATAACCATGAAAAATATTCATCAAAACTGTGGTAATAACTAACAAATCCCAGAAAACAATCGATATCAGTTATATTTTGAGACTTAGACATTCTTTAAAAACATTTGTTTTTGAAGTATCAAAAGTTATTTCATTCTTTGAAACAATGTGACAAAGGAATATAATTTATTGTATCCAAAATTCACACTTGTTGAATTTTCCAAATAGTTTATTTTCTTTTATGGTTTTCAATAAAACCCTTAAATGACTTTCATGTTTCTCATTACTTTTGGAATAATCCAAAATATCATCAATGAACACAACCATAAACTTATCCATGAAATCATGGAAAATTTTATTCATAAGATCCATTAATACAGTAGGTGCATTGGGTAATCCAAAAGGAATAAAAAAAATTCAGAATGACCATATCTAATACAAAACACAGTCTTTAGAATGTCTGCTTCCTTCATGTTCAACTGATGGTACCCCGACCTCAAATCAATTTTCAAAAAGTATTATGCTCTCTTGAGATGATCAAAAAAATCATCATTATGAGGAATATGATACATTTTTTTAAAAATGATGGAATTAAATGCTCTATAATCAAGGCAGTGTCTCATTAAACCATCTTTTTTTAACAGAAAATAGAGGATCACCCTATGTTGATGTTCTTGGTCAAATGAAACCATTATCTAATAAATCCTACAATTGCTTCTCTAACTCTAAAATTTCAATTTGATCCATTCGATAAGGGGGTTTTAAAATTGTATTTGAATGATGAATTATGTCAATAGTAAATTCAACATCATGATCAACTGTTATATCGGGAAACTCATCCGAAAAAAATCATGTTACTCATTTACCACTAGAACATCATTAATCTGGATAGTTCCTCGGTTTTCAACAATTTGTGCAAGGTAAAATACATTTTATCTTTTACTAATTTATCAGATTCATAATTTGTTATTAAAATTAAGGGTTCATTCATGTTCACAAACTGAAAACATTTCTTAAAATAAAACTATTTATCTCTGCAGTCAATATTAGTATTATAACCGTAAATCCTATCCAAACCCAAGATAACATCAAACTCTAATAGAGATAAAACAATATGGTTTACATGTAGATTCTTTCTGCACATACGAACAAAAAGGTTATTATAATTTCTTTTTCTCCCAATATTTCACCCCAGTGTTTTTAACATAAGATCATAATTCATATCTTGAGATGGAATTCCAAATTTACTAGGAAACATCATAGAAATGTATAAATGTGTAGACCCTATATCAAACAAAACATTGGCATAATCTGAACAAACAAATAGTGTACCTAATACTACTTCATTTGATGGGCCAACATTTGATGAAGTTATTGAAAAGGATTTCACCAAAACATTCTGATTGTAGTCTAGATGACTTCCCTCAGTTGAGTTCATCATTGGACACTCATTTGAAAAATGACCCATTTTATTGCACTTAAAACATTTTATTGAATGTAAATCAAAATATGTCTTACCATTAACCAGATATTTTTCAGTGCAATTATGAGCCTTATGTCCCATTTTACCACATCGAGATCACATACCAGACTTCAAAAAACATTCCACATCATACGTTTTAGCATAATTTTTAGAAATAGTAAACTTTAGTTTCTTACCATCACACATTCTTGAAGAGTTCATCCATTTCAACTGACACCTCAACCTCTTATTCTATTGTTTGTAAAAAGAACACTTGAACATCAGAGAACTCCATTTCAACCTTACCGACACATAAAACTAGTTTTTCATAATTGTTTAACTCATAATAAGCTAATTACCATCGATTCATTGACTTTAATACTGTGTAAAAATGATTGATATTAATATCAAGAGCTTGTATGAAATTTAGAGCATACCATGCATGTTGAGTGAATTTTTCTTCCTAAGAAGCCCCTGAGTCAACCTCCTGCCTCAATTGTAGGAAATTTTTTTCCATCATAAGATGAACCACATCTTGAAAATATTTATCAAGAAACATACCATTGAATTTATCCTAATCAATAACATCAATCTCCTCACTATCTGTGATATTTTTCACCATAGACCACCACTGATCAGCTTCACCTTCAAAATGGTAAACAACAAGACTAACCTTTTGATGTTCAAAACATTTGATGACATCAAAAATCATCTCTAGTTCTTTAATCCACCCTTCAACTAGCACAGTGTTAGATGATCCTCTGAATGTTGGGGGATTTCTCCACATGAAATGCTCCACTACTGACATGTTCCTATGTGGTTAATCTGGCTGATCTTGTGCATCGATACCACCACCATTTATAGCTTGAGTTATGTTTGACATCACTGCAAAAAATTGTTCTGTTCCGATTCCAACCATCTCAGGTTTCTGATTTGGAAGCTTGACTTCCTCCTAATGCCATCCCATCAATGCTACTCTGTTTCCTCTACAGAAAACTATTCTGAACACATAAATATCTTAGGTGAAGGGACTTGGTAATGTGAAAATACAATATCATTTCACTATTAGAATAAATTATTGTATGGATATTAATTCAAAAAATATCATAACTCCTATATTTATCTAAACCAACCTTTGATACCAACTTTAAGGACCCATCCTTAAAAAATTTCATAATCTTGAATAAAATGGATAATTTACACTGTGAATCCTTTTAGGATTAGTGTTTTATAGAATTAGGCCATAATTGTAACATTAAATCTCAAAAATTAAAATGTCAAAAATTATTCTTAGTTTATTTTTTTCATAAAATATAAACTATTGAAAAAAAGAGTGAGGTCATGTTCCATGTTTTAGACATCATGGCTTTTCGTTGATGCAATATTTTACCCTATTAATCATTACCTTCGGTGGAAAACATTTCAGAACATGGGATGAGGATAAAAATCTCTGTAAGGGATATAAAATAAATAAAACATTAGTTACGAATATTAACATTCATCAAGAAATCATAAGATTTATAAATAACACATAGTAATCTAAAATCATAAAGGTAACTTGTAGCCTCTATTATATACTTTCGGTGTTGCTTTCACAACCACGTAGGGAGTTATATTTGGAATATCCATCACAATATATTCCCTAAATCTCTTAGGAGAAACATTCTAATTTACCTATGTCATGTTATCCAATGCATTGGTGAGCTATCTTAGGCTCACCTACCCCAGGCGTATCACGTAACCACCCATATATGTAATCAATTCCCAAGAACCATAACATATTAATAACACATAAAACAAACCTAAAGGAAAGATAAAATTTCCACATTTCAATAACAATAAATAATTTAATTATATATATACATACAAAATACAATATCAAAACCATTTTCAATACCAAAATACGTAAAAGCGGATATGGTATTTATTTATCTTTAAAAACATTACCTCTTGTTAAGGAAGAAAAAGTTCAAATAATACTTGTGCCGGAGGAATAGTACGTTGTCACTACTTATGTTAAGACAAACAATATTTTTTTTACTTTTAGTAAAACATATTATAGAAAAATATTACCATTAAAGGAAATGAAATGAAATTTTTTTAAACCACGTATAGAATAATGTCATGTATAAAACAAATATCCCTCAATGAAAGGATATAAAGATGAAGTCCATTACCTCATGTACAATTTGATCCGTGAATTCCATAATATCATGAATAATGAACTAAAGTTAATTTATAATATGTTAAGAAATTTTTTCAAGTTTTTATACTTTTTATACCACTTATTTTCATGTTATAAATATTATGTAATCATTTAAGTTAATAATGTTCATTTTGTCGATACATGGTTCAAGAATAAAAAATGAACTTCTAATATTTACTAGTTTTTGATGTGGTCAAAAGAACATTTTATCTAGAATGATATTAATGATTTAGATATCATATTTATCATATATATCTAGTAAATATATTTATTTATAATAGTATATAAAATTTGGAGATAAGAAATGAAATGCACCGTTCATGGAGACAATAAGCCGTACGTACGCATGAATGCTACATTAATTTCTATTTCGTATTTCTAAAGAAATGAAAACATAATAATAAATAATTATATTATAATTCCATTATAATACCTTATATAATTTCCTTAACTCCATCCATTATACGTTCCATGTATGGCTTGAATGAGTTATATCACTTTAAGGGGGCGGTAGTGCACACTTCCTCAAATGAAATTATCGCATTTACCCATTATGGAAACAGTAATGGTATGATATAAATAGAAAATACAGAATCATATAGAAAATATTAATATAATATATATCACATGAATATATTTACATCATAATTTCCACCATAATAGCTGGTTGGAGAAGATTAAATAATTATCGTTTTGAGAAGTAGTAGTTCGTTGTCCATAGAAATAGTAAGTTCTTTACACATTAGATGGTGGTGTGTGTAAGTGTATTTAGAATTATTATAATTAAAAACATAATATATTATGGATACTAATATTGTTATAAAATAAATAAAAAATGAGTTTAGGGGTCAGAGAAGTAAAAGAAAAGAAAAGAACTTAAGAGAAGATGTTACATTTAAATCGGGGAACTCCTTTTGGTTTGAATCAAAAGGATTTATTGAAGTGCCTTTAGCATAAGGTAAGGATTATTTGTGTAATAGGGGGATATATAAGGCTTATATGTATTGATTTTGGATGAGCGAAAGGTCTTTATAGGTATGATTAATGAGTAATAAGTGAGGGATTTTTATAAGGGGGAGGAGGGGCTCTTTAAAAATGTTGGAAAAAATTATTTTTTTATATAATGGTTTTCAGTTTCTAAAGGCCCAAAAATTATTAATGTCTAAGATAAGATGAATATTTTTCTAAATAAAATCATTAAAAAATAATTGGATTTTATTTGGTTATTTTTTAATCTTTATAATCATATTTATTTAAATCACTCATTAATGAGGTAAACACTGCATCAATATTGTGTAATTAATAATTTTAATTATATGATTTCCAAAAATTTAAAAAAAATACCATGATATATGATATATTTTTATCTATCTAATGAAAATTTATTGTCAAATATACCAATTATATAACCACACATTATAATTTATTTAGAAAAAAAGTACATGTTTATGAAATTTTTATTTTTACTTTAAATAAAAATTCAATATTATCATTATCTTACCAAAGTGGATTTCAAATGCCAATTGTATCACCCAAAGATTTTATTGGTCATAAATTACACAGTGTATATGTTTTTAAAAAGTTTTATGTAAATTTTATATTATTATAAAATGTATTTCCCTTGAATTACTCTATTTACCATTAATCGCGTTTAATTAACGTCAAAAAATAATATTCACCAAAAATTACTTTCATCTTATTGAACCAAATTTTACATAATAATAATATCCATGTATGTCAGATTTTTTAATTTCAAATCACAAAAGGGGCGATGTTTTATTTGTATGAAAAAAGTCAGCTTTTTTAACTACTACTCAATGTTTTCACTATTAATCAAAAATTGAAGTTTTTCACAAAAATAACAAAAATCCAACCTAGGATATATATGATATTAGGAATTAAAAAATGATATCAGTTTTATTAAATTCAAAACATTGAATATTGATTAATTAATTTAAAATTAATTCTTGTTTCAAAATAGAGAATGTTTTTTAAGAAATAATAAGTGTCAAAAGATTGACACTTGTTTATGATCAATTTCAAAGAAAAATTACTTCCAATGACCAACATTGGATTAACTGGTAAAAATATAATCAATTTAAACATTCAAACCAATTAATAATATAATATATCCATATAAAAAAATTATATTAAATGGAATATTTGAATTAAAATACTATAGTTTTCACTATTCATAAAAATGATTTTTATCAGAAAAATACCAAAAAATCACCCAAAGTAAATTTTGATTTCCCAATTATTAATGAGAATTTTATTTTCTCAAATTAAACATATAAAAGTGACCAAAACTAGATATAATGTGGGTTCTCCATTAAAAGGTGGTAATTCACCCTTTAAAAAAATATTAGAATATTTATGCATAAAATTAGATTCATTCGCATTTTAAGCCTTTAAATAACATGTATAATAAAATTGTAGATTGTTATATTCATTCCCACCAATAAAACAGAAAGGCATTAACTAATATTTAAAATAATATTATAGGACAATTTTTCAGTATGACTCAGCATTGTGTGTAACATTAAACATCAAAGAAACTCGTTGTTGCATATCTGGTACACCATAAAACATAGAATACCATTAAAATAACATTTATATTTAATTAGAAAGTATTAATAAATATTAAATGGTATTACTATTTATTTACTTGGGATGTTAAAATACTTCTAAATGTAATTGAGAAAGAGAAAATAGTTCTATTGTAATCATTTATACAACATTAAATAATATATATGTTGGTCAAAAATTATTATCAATATATTCATAGTACATATTTATCTGTCTCTAATGTTATGGAAAACATTTAGCTTTTCAACAATAATATTATTAAAAATAGTATTTTATCAAATTTAATATTCAATATGAATAATGGATGTTTTTCTGTAAATTATAAATTAAATAAAATATTATTTATGGGTATTATAATAGTTGTTTCTAAAATCTTATATTATATTTATTAATGTAATTACATATTACATATTTATTAAATTTATTAAACAATAAATATAAAATAAACATATGAAACTCTAATGAACACAAGCATTATTTAGAAAAACATGTTCAATCATATTTTAAAACCATTCTGAAACTCTATGAAATTACATTAAAATCATGTTTAACATGTTCAATCTCCATGAAACATTGAATAAAACTCCATCATTATTCCTCCAAAATTTTATTATCACACAACAACTTTCATTATTTATGGATCAAACTAGTTGAAATATACATGCATTCTATTCACCCACTCAACAATGAGACCACAATAACAACAGTGATCAATTATAGTAGGATCACCTTCCTAAGTTAGTTCATCCGTATTTTCAGACAGTGGTGGTCGAAAGTCGATGTATTCCCTATGTATATAAAACATCATCAGTTCCTTGTTTTATAATGAAAAAAGAATAAAATTGATCATAAAACACAATATAATGGAGAAGTAATAAAATTAATAACAAAAATTTTCTCCCATGATATGTGAAACATTTTACTCCAAACTAAGTCAATTAAATAATCCACCAATATATTGAAATATATGACCATATTGGATACGTCAATAAACTTTCACAACAATGATAATAGAAACTAATAATTACATCATTTGAATTCAACAAAAATTATATACATAGGTAAATATTTAAAGAGAAAACTCAATCCAAAAATACCAATAAAATTCTCACCTATACTATAATGTATTAAAATATAATAAAAAACTCCAAATAAATAAAATCTAAAACTCACATTTTGAGTATTCCATGTATATAAAATTTGATGAAAGAATATAATTAAACATAGAAATTTACTACCCTAATAGTTGGGTCATTTTACTTCTAGTTTAGTAAATGAATCATTCAAATATATCTTGAAATGAATGATTTGGATTCTTAATTCAATAATCCATCACAATAAATATAATGGAAAATATTAATTACATCATTAGAATTAAATAAAAATGATATAACCATGTTATTATTTTAAGAGGAAGGTGCATCAAATAAGCTCCAAAAAATCTCACATGTACATAAATAAATAAATAAATATAAATGAAATCTCTAAATGAATTAAATCTAAAACTCACATTAAGATAATTTGATACCTGGAAATTGTCATGGATTTTTTGATATCTGTGAATATTCCATTCCCTCAATAATTGTTTATAGAGTAATGGAATTTATTTTTATGGGTGATGAATATAGTCAAATAATAATAACGTTATATTGTTCCTATAAATATAAGGGTGAAACTATATCACAATTAATGAACCAATTTTCATAAATATAATATTTGAAATTTTATTTAAAAAATGTATATATATAATTCTAGGAAGAGTATATACCAACAGAAATTTTTTTGGTGAATTTTTAATTTCTTTCAAGATTTATCAATTTTTGAATATATTTATTTTCTATAGGAATAATGATTTCCATATAAGTTCCAATACCAATCACAAAATATTACATGTAGTTGAATTAAATATCATAAATGATGTCATAATAAGTTTAGCATCCCCACTCATGTATGTTGTGTACTTGCACTTTTGGATGGAAGTGGTACATCCCCTATCTCACACTGATATGAAAAAAAAATTCATATAAAATAAAATAATAATAACAGTGATGATAGATATAAATTAGAATTTTGAGAATCATTAAAAAAATATTTTTTTTCTGTTTATTGAATTTTGAAAATAATAAAAAAAAATTTATGATATAAAAATAACCACCAAAAACATCATTTTCAAAAATAATATCAAAACCCTTTAAAATTTTCTTAATAATTTTTTCCTTTTAATTCATTGATAATGGCTAAGTTTTTATTTTATAGTGTAAAAAAATTAAAATAAATAAAAACAATCATATGAACACTAATACACCCTGAACACTCACAGAAACACAATTCATTGAAGTACTATCCAGTAGTTGATGGAAAAACTGAAACCACCATGGAAAATAATGGCCACATTTCTTCTGCGGACATTTTTTTCTCGGATAATAATCAAACTTATATCAAGTAATTTCCAAAATTTTAATTATTATTTGGGGTACATCATTATAATATTATTGAGATAGTAAGAATGCTCATGACCCACATTATCAACAAAATTATTTAGAGAATGAATTTAGTTGTAAGTAACAAAACCCACATGAAATTTCATTTAGAAACTAGAAATGGGGTTTTAATCAGAACAAGCCTTTTCTAAGAAAAATTCTCCTGGTTTCTATCAATAAAAATATAATACATTATTCAAAAATTATAATTTGAAATGAATTCACAATTCAATTCTCCATCAAAATACATTTCACATGTTTGTGAGATATCTTAAATAAAAAATATCACATTCTATAGAAATTTAGTATTTAACAACATTGATTATATATGTGGGTGTTCTACATAATATTATTCAAAATCCTTTACTTTCACTACTTTCAAATCCATGAACAATATATAAAACTACTACAAGATAACCACCCACCATTCCAAATATCAATGTCAACATACGATAGTTGGGGGAATATTTGAGCATGTTATTGAGAGACACCAAATCTACCTTGTGGTGTTCTTGGTAATACATCAATTAATGAATTGTGAAGATCAATTCTAGGTTGATCTTCTTGATATCCAAATAATTATATATTTTTGATTATTTTTATTAATATATATTAATATATCCTATGGGAGAAATAATAAATACCCATTTATTTATAAATAAGATTCTACATTATGATTGAATTTGTGTGTAGGGAATTTTTTTAATATAGTATCATAAAATGAGTGAGAACCCACATTGGATCCTCTTATTTAGATTTGAGTCATACATTGGTGTTTGGGAGAATTTTCCATATAGTTGTAAGATTATGATATAGGATCTAGGAGTCCCTAATTATCTTGTGGGAATAAGAATCTATCCATATGTAGTTTTAAAGAACCAATCAGATTAATTTTATTCAATAAGGAAACTTTGGGTGCCTTTTATGGTCTTGTAACCAGGACAATGATAACACTAATGTGAATTGATATACCTAAATTATGAAGGGATTTTTTTTACCAAAAAACCTTATTTCTGTGATATATTCTTAGTGTGATAAACAATGATTGGAAAATATTTCATTCACCAAACAAATGTGATACATGTAATGTATAGTGTCACTTAAAATTTGTGGGGGATAGACGAAGATGCTGGCTTCCGAAGTCACTATGTATATCAACTTGAATTAGAATCAAGCAATACATAGTTCATAAAAGGTTCCTTAGGCATATATAACTCATATAAAAGGAGGGGTAATGTTTTTGGGTTACGTTTAGGACCCAAATTGGATATTGGAAGTTAATACATATCTCATTGAAATCAGAGTCAATACACACATAGTGAATCATAATAGTTCCCCAAATCCATTAGTTTTTTCATGGGGAAGATATGACCTTGTTATTTTCTAGAATGATGGATGGATTTAACATATTATGTCTAAAAATCATTGTGTTTATTTTTGTGGTGAGAATCAAGAAATATATATTACTAGAATGAAGGTGTTTTTAAGATATATACAAAAATAATTGGGACCCACTCTAGAAATTATTTTTATGATTAGTGGTTTTATATCATGTGAAAAAGATGTTGTCATATAGTTTAGCGATAAATGACCAGCACATCATGATACTTTATTTGATGTATTTTAGCTCATCTTGTGATGTATTTTTTCATATGACTAAGACTATATGGTGTGCCTTTTAAGGTAATTCATATAGGGCCATAATTCTATGTAGTTTAGTGTCATATGATTTAGAATTTTGTGTCATTTTGTTAATCATCTTTTGATCTGGATTATATGTAATTATTTTTGTGGTCACATGACAAGGATAATATGTTCATTTTATCATCGTGCTATGTATATGTGTCACTATTTTATCAAAAGATGTACTTTTTGGGAAATCATGCATTGGTAAGGGATTAAATGAACTCTATGTCCATTGTTATTTATGAATAAAATCTATTATAGCGTACCATATGTTTGGAATAAGGTCCCTCTCACATTTAATCAATATTTGGAGGCATTTCCCTACTATGATTGGAGTCATAAAGCCTGATAATAGTTCACATTTGAAGAATTAATAGAGGCATACCATATTTTTAAAATCTCATACCATCTTATTATGATGGATCTCCTATTGTTGAAAGGTATGAAATATTCTCCCCTAGATTATTTATAATTCATCTAGTCATTACAGGGATTTATCATCCATGGATAGTAGATCTCACATGGAAACCTGGAGAGATTTCAATTGGACCACATTGGGATGACCTGATTTTGTTCCGTTTATGATTGGGTATGGGGTTTCCGGTGTGGAATGTATGGGTTTTTGTTTAGTAGGACGGAAAGGCATTCGAGTTATTTTTAGGAATTTTTTTTATCTTTGTCCAATATATTTAGGATTATGTTTAATATGGCCTTTTTATGGACACTCTATATCCATTAGCTACTACATGATCACTGGATGAGTGGTTGTATTTGATATTTTTCTCCTGGTATCTCTTTTCCAACTCAACACAATGGATATTGGTTGAATTATATGGTAGTATCATGTGATGGAAACTTAATATAGAAATGATATTGTCCTTCATGGAGAAGACGATAGTTTTGGACCAGACTTCATTGAGAGGTATTTCCTTATCCCATTTAGAGAATAAGTAAGTAACAATTAGAATTTATTCTAAAATACTGGTATTAGTAATAGTATATGTCCTAAAAACATCCATTCCCAATATGAAAAATGGCCATAATTATTTGAAAGTATACAATATCTCTGGGTGTTGATTAATAAAGTTGGAACACACCTTATAGGAATGAAACTTTTTGGTATAATTTATACAATCTGGAATCATAGTTGGAAATTATAATCCATGACAACATATTTGTTGATGTAAATTAAACATTTACTAGTAGGAACCACAGTCTGTTAGGTGTAATTCATTCCTAATAGCATCAGTCTACTCTATGTCGACATATATGATAAGGACCCATCAAATCTATATTTATAAAAGACTTTTTGTTGATTTGGGCCATCATAAAGAGTGAAGATTGTTTCTCACCTTCATATATGATCATTACCATCATTTTGAAATGGGTTCAATCTAGATTAAAGGTATTACATGATGGGTATCATCCACATAATGGTAGGACCATACAATTTCAGCGATTAGACTGAATTAATTTATGTCATTTGTGTTGACATGAGCAAAAGGTGAGACAATTTAGAAATGCCCAATGTTGATGATAGATTCATCCTATATTGGATACAACAAAACAACTTCTATATTTTAATGAATATTCTAGGGAATTATGTCATATTGGGACAAGATTCAGTTGTGGATATATATGAAATCCTATTGTTAACCCTCAAATATTGTTAAATAGGGGGATTGACTCTTCTTTTTTATTGAATAATCCTCATTAATATGTTAGATTATAAAAAATGAATTTCATTTCACCTATATAAGGACCACTAGTATTTGGAGTTCCATTTATAAGAATACAATAAGTGAATGATATTATTCATCGTTGTTTGTACAAACTTATAACAACAACAATGGGTATGAAAAGACTTCCTTTGCTCTAGAGATGTGTATAACTCGTAACCCAACATTGATGAACATGCGATCATCCATTATATTACCTTTTGGGATATTTAACGCTCCATCAAAATACATTTCCAATGTTTTGATGATATCTTATATAGAAAATATCTCATCATATAGAAATTTAGTATTTAACATCATTGTTTCTGTATGCGGGTGTTCTATAAGAAAATATTCAAAATATTTTCCATTCATTTATTTCTAATCCATGCACTATATATAATAATACCACAGGATAACAACCAACCATTCAAAATCTCATGTCAACATAGGATGGATGAGGAAATATTTGATCAGGTTATTGAGAGACACCAAATGGACCTTGAGGTTTTGTTGGTAATTCCTCAATTGATCAACTGTGAAGATCAATTCTAGGTAGTTCTTCTTGATATCATAGTAATGGGAATTTTGGTTTATCATTGTTAAAATTATATAATAAAGTTTATATTCATTCCCAATGTCATTATTTTGTACATGGAAAACACCAAGTCATCACTCTAGTGCTGTAACACACAAATTGAATGACATTTCATTAACAGGTGGGGGAGTTTTTTGAGATTTAATTATCTCAACAATAGGAAGTGTCATTTTACAAGTAATGGTGTCTGATCATGAATAGTTCATCTGTATTGGAATTTCCCATGTATGGGAATGTTATCCTATATGAATTTTTCTTGTGTATAGGATGGTATATTTTGTTAAGTGACTGATGTTTTTAGGAAAAACCTTTCTAACAAGGGTTTATGCATCTTGATTTTTAATGTATTGTGATTTTCACATAGACTGTGTTGTTTAACTTATTATGATTGGGATGTTTTTAAAATGATTTAACAGCATGATACTATGAAATCATATAAATAAGTATAATTTGATCTGACATGTTAATGGGGGATATAATTTAAGGTCTTTTAGATCTAAATGAAATGTTAACGATTCACCCTTTTCACAGTAATATGTTCGGGAACATGCCATCATATTTTTAGTATGATTGGGAATATTTGTAAGTTGTAGTACGAGATTTCTAGATCTAAAAAGTGATTTGTAAGAAAGGGATCATGACAATAGAGGTGGTCTCTCTTGAGGAAGAATGTACCACCAATTGAAAAAACCATTTTGTGTAAGAATTTATTCAAATACAACTAGGTCATGATACTACATAGTAAAGTAGTGGAATCCTCTAGATAATTGACTATTCAAGTGGGAACATATGAAAATCAAACTAGGGTGTGTTATTGTATATTCTAATAAATGAGTTCTCTAGAATGGCGACATTTTATTTCCAATGGATGAAGTAAATTTATGAAGATTCAGATTTTCCTGGTCACATTGTTTGGTGTGTAGAAGGAATGTTCTAGAATATGGCGGATCATTTCACATCAAAATTATACAATAATAGGAAAAGGGTACATTTGTACTTATGGCCAAATCAAAATAAATTACGGATTTTTTAATAAATATGGTAGCAAAACACAGGGTCAGGGCATCACTAAGTATCTCATTTGAATGATAATAAAAACATACTGTGTTTTGAAAAACTATGTAGTTTAATGTTTTCATGTTAGAACATGTTGTAAATTTTAAAATTCTAAAACAAGAAATATATATTGACTTTATTTTTATCTCATGTGAAAAAAACATATTATTAAGGAAATGAAACATAATATGTGTCAAACTGAACCAAGGTTATTTCGATATACTTTGGACATGAGGGTGTAAATTGTAAACAATAATATCAGGGGTTCTTAGATTGGGTGAAATCATATGGGAAAACAATCAGATGGATGGATATGGACCAAAACTAAATCCCAAGTTCTATTATAATGTCCTCAAGTCTTATGGAGACATATGAGGCTTCTCCCAAGGATGATGTATTTTTACTAATCGGAATTCCTATTTTTTAGGTGACATCATGAAAACCCATCCAGGGAATGTTACCACATAGTCAAATAGAAACTTCTACAAACTGATAGTCCCCATATGTGGGTGACATATGAAAATATTACTATGGTTTGTTAGTGTTTAGTCATACAAAGTAGTCCCCATCTATTATTCATTCTATCACCAATAGACGGAGGATGAATATAATGACCTGAAAGTGTCCAATGATTAATATTATGATGTGTAGAAGGGATATATCCAAGCATAAAGGAAGAATTTGGATGGATATTTTCTATGATGATTAGATTACCTTTCATAATTTTGACTCATATATAGGAGGATAAATCTATATTTCCTTAGTGTACCCCTATGTAAGGGGATCCAAATTAAGACCTTCAACATATATAATTGTTTGTATACATGTGAGGGGGAATTATTCATTAAACAATGGTTGGGACTATGAAATGAAGTCATGGAATCAGTTTGTATCTCTTTATAATAATAATCATTCCATCCATATTTCTTATAGAACCATGTATTTTTACATGATGCATAAAGGACATCGGCCATGTAGTTTACCATTTTGTGGTATGGATGAAGGTCACTCAATGTGAAAAATGAATATTGTAGTTGGACTAGGGCATATGACCTAGGTGTCACTATGTATCATAATTGAGAAATAATAATTCCACATATATTTATAAATAATATTCTCCATTATGATTGAATTATTGCATGTGGAAGGGACTGTTTTAATACAATGTCATACAAGGAGTGAGAATCCACATTGGATCCTCTTATGTAGATTTGAATCATACATAAGTGTTTGGGGGAATTTTCCACATAGTGGAAAGATTAGGATACAATATATAAGAGTACCTAATTGTCTTGTGGGAACAAGAATCTTGCCATATGTAGTTCTTAAATAACCATGTCGTTTAATGTTACACAATAAGGAAATTAGGTGTACCTTTTTTTTGGTATTGTGACCTAGAAGATGATAAAACTGATGTGAAAAAATATTCCTAAATTATGAATGTATTTATTGACCAAAACACTATATCGAATGTGATCTATTCTCAGTGTGAGAAACAATTTCTGGAAACATTTTCATTCGCAAACAATTTTGATACAATTTAAGTGTCGTTTCACATAAATTTTTTGGGGGCTAGACTCAAATGTTGTCTTCAGGAGTATCTACGTATCTCATCTTGAATTATAATAAAGCCCTACATAGTTCATAAAAGGTTTATTAGTTAGTTATGACCACTACACAGGGAGGGGTAAATTTTTTGGGTTATTTATAGTCCAAGGATTGGAGATTCAAAAATAACTACATATCTCATTGAAATTAGACTCAATCCACACATAGTGCATGAGAATAGTTCACCACATCCATAAGTTTTTTTCATGGGGAAGAGGGGAACATTTTATTTTCTATAATGATGGATGTATCTATGAAATAAGGTCTATGAATTAATATGAGTCTTTTTGTGGTGATAATCAATACATATATAGTTCTAGAATGATTCTGGGGTTTGGAGTTAAACACTAGAATTATGACCCTCTCAAGAATGGATTGTTATGATATGTTTTTTTAAATCATGAAAAAAAGTTTCTTTCATATTTTTTAATGATACATGACTAACATGATAGGATACCTAGTTTGATGTATTTTATATCAACCCTTGATGTATTCAATTTTGGGTTCATATGAATACTACAATTTGGTGTGCCTTTTAAGTTCATTCATATAGGGCCCTAATGCTATGAATTTTAGTGTCTTAAGATAAAGATGTTGGTTACATGTATTTAATAATCAATTGATGTGGATGATTTGTAATGATTTCTATGGTCACGTGACCTAGAAAATCGGTTCATTTTATCATCATGCAGTTGATATGTATCACTAATTTATCACATGATGTACTTTTTGAAAAATCATGCATTGGTAGGGACTATAATGGGATCTCCATTAAATGATATTTAGGAATAAGATCTATTATTGTGGACCTTATGATTAGAATAAGTTCCCTCTCATGTTGATTCAATCTTTGGAGGCATTTCAGGGCTATCATTGGAGTCCTTATGATTGATAATAGTTCTCCTTAGAGAAAAGAATAAGGGGATATCATATTGTTAAAAGCACGCACCATCTGATTATGATAGATGTCCAGGAGATGAATGGTGTGAAATATCTTCACATAGATTCTCTCCAATTCATCCAGTCATTATAGGGATGTCTCATCCATGGATACTGGATCTCACTTGGATACTTGGAGTATTGTCAATTAGAACACAATGGGGTGGACTGCTTTTTTTCATATATGATTGTGTACGATGTTTCTAGTGTGGAAGTATGGGTTGCGGTTTGGTATGACCACAAGGCATACAATTTCTTCTCAGAAAAATACATTTTATCTTTCTCCAATATCTTTTTACGTAGTTTAAAATTGTATTTTTATGGCCACTATATGATCATTAGCTACTACATGATCAGGGGATGAGTGTTGGGATTTGATATTATACTATTGGTATATAATTTCCAACTCCACATAATATTGATTGGTTCAATTATCAATTAGTATCGTGTGAATGACAACGAATCTGGTAATGATATTGTCCTTCATGGAGCTGACAATTCTTTTGGACATGAATTCATTGATAGGTATTCCCGTATCCCATTTTGAGAAGAATTTGGTGGTTGATATAATTTATTTGAACATATTTACTGTATTAATAGTATTTTTCCCCACAACATCTTTTCCCCTTATAAAAAATGACCAAGAGTATTTGGAAGTATACCAAAACTTTGGGTGTTGATTAATAATGTTGGCATGAAACTTGTTGGAATGACACTTTTTGGTAAAATTTGTACAATCCAGAATCATATTTGGAAATTAGAACCCATGCCTCCATATTGGATGATAAAAAAATCATTTAATGTTGGGAACCACATTCTCTCGAGTGTACTTCATTCTTGATAGTAGGAATATCCTCTCCATCAATACATATGATAATGACTCCTCAAATCCTTATTTATAAAGGGATTTCTATTGATTTGGGCCATCCTGAAGAGTGCAGTTTGTTTCTCACCATCATATATGATCATTCCCATCATTTTTAAATGCGATCAATCCATTTTGAAGTTATTCCTTGATGGGTATCATTAACATAGTGGTAGGACCATATGGTTCGGGGATTGGACTGACTTCGTTGATGTCTTTTGTTTTGACATGATCCAAAGGTGAGACTATTCGGGAATTCACAATTTTGATGATAGTTTCATCATATATTGGATACTACAAACCCATAGATATTTTTTCTAATGAATCATCATGGGAATTATGTCATATTGGACAAGATTTAGTGGTGGATATAAAGGTAACCCTGTTGTTAACCATCAATCATATTTAACTAGTGGGATTGACACTCCATTTTATAAAATAATCCTCATTAATATGTTTGATTACAAAATATAAATTTCCTTTCACCTATTGGTGGACCGCTGGTATTAAAAGCGCCTCTTCCATGCCTACAATAATGGAATGCTATTACCCCTCATTTTTTGTACAACATTCTAACAGCAACAAATATTAATAAAATATTCCCTTTGCTATTGAGATGTGTAAAACCCCTAACCCTCCTTTGAGGAGCATATGATCGTCCATTATATTACCTATTTTTATATTTAATGACCCATCAAAATAAATTTCCCATGTTTTGGATCTATCTTAAATAGAAAATATTTCATCATATATAAATTTAGTATTTCACGACATTATTTTTGTATACAGGTGTTCTGAAAGAAAAAAATTCAAAATCTATTCCTTTCGCTAGTTTGTATGCCACAAAATATATATAAAACTGCTACAGAATAACCACCCACAATTCTAAATATCATGTGAATATAGAATGGATGAGGATATATTTGAGAAGGTTATTGTGAGAGACTAAATCGAACTTGTAGTGTTGTTGGTAATGACTCAATTGATGAACTCTGAAGATCAATTATAGGAATCTATTCTTGATATCTTAATAATGAGACTTGTTGTAGATAATTGTTCAAATAATACAATAAATGTTTTATTCATTCCCATTGTCATTATTTTCTACGTTTAAAACACCTAGTCATCACTCTAGGGTCGTCACAAAAAAAATGAATGGCATTGCCTCCACAGGTGGCATTACCACCAGTGACATCAAGAGATATTTTATGAGGTTATAAAATGATTCCTTATAATCACAAGTCCATCGATGTATGGACCATTTGTTTATTAATTTCGGGAATGGAATACACTATCATGCAATGTTATAAAGGAAGCACCAAATGTAGGATAAGTTTCTTTAATGTTTTATGAACTGTGAGAGGTTTCAATGAGGTTAAATTCCTTGGATTGTATTTTATTTATCGGGGTAAACATTTATTCCATGATTTCATACAAAAAAGTTGAATAATTTTCCAATGATTACCCTGAAGAATCATTTCAAGGGATTCTTGTTCCAGAAACCCTATCATAGTTTGATGAGGACATCTAAAGATCAACTAGATTTTTTGGATTTCATTGGGCCTTAACCACCATTACATCGATGAATCATATGAAAAACATCCCATGGAAGTGTTTGAAGATGTGATGCATGTCATGTTAGTATGAAATGCTAATATTCTTCAAGATGATGGGAATTAACTGATTGTAGAAAACTCCATGGGGGCCTTGAATGTTGTAGATTATTTATTTTATGGGTCCATCTGAATTTGTTTGTATCGTGAATAGACATTAATGAAGAAGAGATCCAGATATACAATTATTCCATCAATCTATATCTCAATGATCGGGATAATGAAATCATCTTTCAAAAAATTCCATTTCAGATATATGAAGTTAGTGTAGTCTCTGATTTTTCCATTTTTCTCCCTCTATGTGATTATATTTGTAATCTATTTTTGAAAACATACATACTGAATGTATTCATCTTTGAAAAGCTTATACATGTCATACTCGATTTTTTGGGTGTGAATCATGCGTATCGTAACATCCCGGTTTCGGGTGCCACTCAATGGTTGCCCTAAACCTAGTTTCCCACGTGACCTCAAGCACATTTCCCCAAATGCCAGAGTCTGTCGACTAGCAGTGAGGGCCCATGTATGATAGTGGGGAAACTATGCCCTCATTTTTCAAAGTATAGATTATCAGAAAGTATAAAACATACAACAATAGTAGAAGAAATAACCATGCATAACTGAAATTATCAAATGTAGTAGATATAACCAACAAGTATATAAATAATGATGCAATATGGATCAATTCTAAGAAAACATCCAGAACATGTTACACAACAGTACAATACAATACAGGGTACAACAAAGAAAAATGAAATAGCCGGTAGCATCGCGAGCCTGAGCACGGTCCCATGATCCCGCTACTCCTCAGCAACAATCATGTACCTGTATAAAGGCCATTTCCCTTATCTACACCTATAGAAAAGTAATCTGTTTGGGCCAAAAAGCATGACCCAAAAGGGTGTGAGAAATAATTCCTAGTAGGCACCCACCAAAGGCTCGTACTCAACTGTGTGTAAACATGCAACAACAATGTGCAAAAGTAAAATGCAATAGACTAATCAGTACTCAAAAGTCACTAACTTACCAGTTATATTTCCATTTAATTATTCATTTAATCCATTTATTATAAGAAAACACCACAATCCATTTCTAAGTAAACAGTCAGTGTCCTAAGACACGCAAACCTTTACCCTCATGCATTAAGAATCCAAGCCGAAGGTAATTACCGACATGCATAACAGATTTTTCCCTCAGTCACAGGTAGTTTCGCCCTCAGGAAAAGATTCTATGGCCCATAGGCATGAAATAATTTTCCCTTAGTCAGGGATAACAACTTAGCTCGGGCTAAGGAAAACAAATCCCTCGAGATGATGTAACCGGGTCAATACCCAACATGTAAACAAGCATACCAATGAAATTCCTCTCAAGGAAATTCTATAATCATTATTATAGTCTCATACCCTCAGGTATCCTGGCCAGATGGATAAACAGTGGAACGCACCCCCGGGGTGGTCCTGGATCCAAGCACTGATCCCAAAAAACAGTTTTAAAATTTTATTTTATCACCTATACAATTATAAGTATTTAAAATAGCTATGGCCTCATCCACACGACACCCCAAATATGGGTTTCTAGCTCAAAACACACAAAAACACATGACAGATGGAAATTAAACACCAAGCCACCTACCTTGACCACCAATGAACTATATATGCGAACTTCGATTCCAGAAATGCACAAGAATGATATAGATCTGACATAGAATAAAAGAAGGTCAAACCCAAATAACTTCCCTTAGAGGAAGAATTGGAAGGAACTACTCAAGGATAAGGGAGGGATTACCAGCGTGGTTCCAACGAGATCGTCCGAGGTGGAAACGGATTCCCGACGTGCGCTCAATAGATCACCAAAGCATCGGCCTCGTCTTCCGCTCCTTCCTCCGGTTCTAAGCCTTCCCTATGAACAGGGGAGGCTACTACCCATTTTAAGGGAAAAAACAAAGTACATGATGTGTATTTCTAAGTACACGTCATGTACTTCCCATTTTTAAACTGTACCTCTAGCGGTTTCCCACCAGTGTGGAACTGTTCATATGACGACATGAATACACGACGTGTCTGCATGAGTACACGGCATGTGCTATCGTACAGCTAGCCACCGCCTTACTATTCGCCTGCCAACTGATTGCACGACGTGTAAAGGACCACTACACGACATGTAGTCGGTTCCTACACCCTTCATTGCCGACATGGCTATACGCCCTGTGTACTTATCCCACACAGCCAAAAGTACATGGCGTGTTGAAAATACATGGCATGAACCTCCAAAATTTAGGCTTTTTCCCCATTTTCATTATTTTCTGAAAAACACTTAAGGAATAGAGAAAAGAAGAAACCTGTACCTCAAAACTATGAACTGAGTTCTTACAAACATCCCCCCTTAAAGAAATTCATCCCTGACTTGCCCTTCCAAAGGTGGTGAATTCATAGCCGTGAATAACTCTGGCAACTGAGCATGTATGTCGGTCTCCCGCTCCCAGGATTCGTCATGTACGCGGCCATGCTGCCAAAGCACCCATATGAGAGGAACTGACCGGCCTTAGAGAACCTTCATTCTCCTGTCAACGATACGAATCATATTCTCATCAAAGGATGCATCTACCTCAAGCTCAACCTCCTCAGGCTGAAAGACCTGAGAGGGGTCTGAATGATAGCAGTGCAACTGAGATACATGAAAGATGTCGTTCATGGCCCTGTACCTCTGTGGTAACTGCAACTGATAGGAAACAAGCCCGACTCTCTCCAGATTCTCAAATGGCCCCACATACCTCGGTGAATGTTTACCCTGTATCCTGATCCGCATGTGTCCCAGCCACGGCGAAACATGCAAGAAAACCAGATCCCCGACAATGAACTCCAAAGGTAGTCTACGATGATCAGCATACAATTTTTGATGAGACTGTGCGGTAGCCATCCTCTTCTAAATCAACTAGTCCTACTCAGAAGTCTCCTGTACAAGACGTGGTCCTAGTAAAGCTGCCTCACCTTCCTCTAAACATCATAAAGGTGATCGGCATGACCTACCATATAAATCATCATAAGGTTCCATCTCAATATCTCCTGAAAACTGTTATTATAGGAAAACTCGACTCGGGGTATGTGCTTCACCCACGATCCCCCAAAGTCTAGGACGTATGCATGCAACATGTATTCAAGCACCTGTATTGTCCGCTCTGACTGGCCGTCGGTCTGAGGGTGGAAAGCTGTGCTCAGAAGCACCTATATACCCGGTGCCCTCTAAAAACTCTTCCAGAAATTAGATGTAAAATGGGTGTCCATATTTGAAACGATAGAACAAGGGACCCCATGAAGATGTTTGATCTCTCAGATATACAACTTCTCGAGCTCGTCAACACCAAAGGTCTCCTGGATTGGAAAAAAGTGAGGTACCTTCGTGATTTTGTCCACAACAACCCACACGACATCATTGTCTCGAGGTGTCCTCGGCAAATCGGTCACGAAGCCCATCACGACATCATCCCATTTCCACTTCGGGATAGGTAACTGCTGTAACAGTCCGGCTGGCCTCTGATGCTCCTCCTTCACCTGTTGACACATGTAACACATCGTAACAAAACTAGCTATCTCCCTCTTCATACCCGACACCAGTACTGACGTCTCAAGTCACAGTACATCTTTGTAACCCTAGGATGAACTGCCCATGCTGAAGCATGAAACTCCCACATCATCTCCTCATGTATATCCCCTGGATCCCACACTCATCCATGGAAACACATAATTTCATCATCTCCTACCATCCACCCAAAATGAGGGTCCCCAATTGCCACGAACTCCCGTAGAACATGGCCTTCGAAATTTGATAGATATCTCATCCTCACTCAATCCAGGAGGGTAGAAGTCATAGCTAAAGATGAAATATAGTTCTTCCCATGACTGTCATGTACCTCCAAATGCATCTCAGAGAACAAATCCATAAGCTACAACTCACTACTGGCCTCTTAAACTGCCTATATCTGAGTCTTTCTACTCAGTGCATCAGCTATTGCATTACCTTTACCAGGTGTATAGGCAAGCTCAAAATCGAAGGACATTAGATATTCAACCCACCTTAGCTGCCTTAGATTCAAGTCACGCGGAGTAAAGATATACTTGAGACTTTTGTGGTCCGTGAAAACCACAAAATGTTCTCCCAAGAGATAATGTCTCCAACATCGCAACACATGATCAACTGCAGCCAACCAAAGATCATGCGTTGGGTAATTCCTCTCATGTGAACTCAACTATCGAGACCCGTACGCAACAACTCGATCGCCCTACATCAACACTACTCCCAGCCCAATACCTGATACATCACTGTAAACTGTATAGCACTTCCCTTGATCAGGGAGTATCAGGACTGGTGCTGATGTCAACTTCCCTTTCAGATCCTGAAGGTCTGTCTCACAAGCTTCTGACCAAAAAAACTTCATGCCCATCTTAGACAAACCCTTCAATGACACTGCTAACCATGATAAGTCCTACATGAAGCGTCTGTAGTAACCATCCATCCCTAAGAAACTTCGTATCTCTAACACATTTTTAGGTTGCACCAAGGAAACTACTCCTCTCTCATTCTCTAGGTCTACTACAACTCCAGCCTCTCAGATAATGTGACCCAAGAAGTGAATCTGGTCCATCCAAAAGTGGCACTTTGAGAGATTATCATATAGCCGATGTGATCTCAGTGTACTAAGTATGATCTCAAGATGGGTGGCATGGTTGTGTCAAGTGTGAGAGCACACCAAGAAGTCGTCCATGAATACTACCACAAAAAATCAAGATATGGATGGAACACAAAATTCGTCAGAGCCATGAAAACTTCTGGCGCGTTCGTGAGTCCGAACGACATAGCCAAGTTCTCGTACATACCATATATACTTCGAGAAGCTGTAAACGGTATATCTGATGGTCTGACATGTAGCTGATGATATCATGACCTCAATTCAATATTTGAAAACACTCGTGCTCCTCAAAGTTGATCAAAAATATCATCTATCCTCAGAAAAGGATATCAGTTCATGATCGTCAACTAGTTCAACTTAAGATAATCCCCACAAAGTCTGAGGGTACCGTATGCCTTCTTCTCAAAAAGGACCGGCGAACCCCAAGGAGAAGTACTGGGTCGGATAAAACCCTTTTCTGGTAGCTCCTCTAACTACCTCTTGAGCTCCTGCAACATAGGGGTATCCATATTATAAGGAGGAATGGACACCGGTGCTACACCTGGCACAAGCCCAATAGAGAAATCCACCTCTCGCTCAGGAGGTAGACCTGAAATGTTATCTAGGAAGACATCCCAGAAATGATCAACCACTAGAGGGAAATACGTCTAAAAAGTCCCCTAGTCATCCAAATATAACCTCGCAATCTAGGTTGTGAATCCTCCTTGCCCATGATGCTCTATTCCAGCTCGACTCGCCTGAACATCCCATTCACCATTGTATAGAAACTCTCCGCCCTCTCGTGATATGAAACACACCTTGCAACGATAGCAGTCTAAAAAGGCTTGATAGGGAACCAACCAGTCCATCCTGAGAATTATATCATAGCTCGTCATCTCTAAGACATATAGGTCCCAAAGAAAGTGACACCCACCAACCTCAAGGGGGCACTCCTTGCACTGACACACACACGTCGTTCTAGTTCCCAACGGAGTGTCTAGCGTCATGATACCAGAAGAAGTAGGAACACTGAGCCCAAGGCTCTCTACAACAGGTACAGATATGAAACTATGTGTATTGCCCGTATCAAAAAGTACTGTATATAAGATAGAAGATACTAGAATAGTACCTCTAATGGTAGAAGTTCTGGGATCCTGCTCTTGCAGGGTCTGTTGCACAGCATATGCCTGCCCAGTGTCGGGGCCCTGTGACACAGGCTTGCTACCCGGAGCTGTCCTGCCCTACTGCCTCTGAGATCCTGGTGTCTGGCTACCACGACCACGACCACCATCTCTATCTACACGACTTGACGTATTACAGTTCCCTGACTGGTAAGAAGCCACTAGTCCTGCTCCTGCACATGGAGTCTGCACAGAACCCCTCTCACTAGCCATTGGTGGAAATGCCCTACAAAAGATATGCAGATGACTTATCTTTCCACAATCTCGGCACTCTACTGGGTCTCTTGGACACTAATGTCTCTTGTACCCCTCTTTACCTCATTGGTAGCACATGACTTGGCCACCTGAAGCATTCTTCGGACTGGTACTTCCACCCTGAGAGAATTCTATCTGCATCTTCCTCTTTCCAGTAGAAATAGTACCTGTAACTGGTGATGAACTGCCCTGTCCCACACCACTAGATTTCCCTCAGGTTTCTCTCTGTAATCAGTGCCTAATTCCCAATAGAGTGTACTGAAGGCAACCTGAAATCATTCACCAGTGCCCGGATGTCATAATGAAGACCATCCTCAAAATTTCCGTCTCTCAACATCTCATCACCCACCAGCACGAGTGAAAAGTGCTGAAGCTCGGTGAAACGAGTAGAATAGTCCATCACTGACATAGCTCCATGTTGTAGATTCATGAACTCTCAAGCTCTATCTTCCCTCAGCATCTCTGGAAAAAATTATTCATAGAAGACTTCCAGAAAATCTTCCCACACCATGTCTCTATGATGCTATGACTGGGTGGTAACATCCCACCACCTCTTGGAGGAATCACGCAGCATGTAAGTCGCGAGCTTGACCCTCTACCCTGGAGGCATCTTAAGATGCTAAAAAATAGTCTACATAAACCCCATCCAAGACTCTGCAGCCTGTGGTCCTCCATCCCCTGAAAATGTAGGCGAATGGTGCTGCTAGAAGATACGAGTCATCTCAGCCATAGATGTGGCAGCTGATGGTGCTCCCTGAAAGGTCTGCATGAACTGCATAAAGCATTCGCGGAACTGCACCTCTGCACCTGTGTCCGGTATAACAGCTGGCAACACATCTGGCTCTCCTGGAGGATCCACTGGTTGCCCATGGCCCACCATCTCTGGAGAATACTCATTGCCAGTCTCATGGAGAACAAGGCGCGGTCGTCTATGCAGCATGACACTACAAGGTCAAAAACACGCCTTAGATTCAAGATTATCAAGACTGAAAGCGAAGGAACCATAAAGTGAACAAGAGGAAGAGGGCATTTCATGATTTGAAAAATGAGGCTACACGACATGTATACTGACTACACGGCATGTACCTGACTTCTCTTCCCATTCACGGGTCCTTCAACATGGCTTATCCACAAGTCTCCTTTTGATCAAAACTACATGGCATGTATATATTTCACACGGCGTGTATGGAGTAATTTTAAAACTTCAAGTGTCATTTTTGTCATGTCCGACTACTCGGCTTGAAACTACACGGCGTGTTACACCTGCACATGGTGTGTACACCGCCCTGTTTCCCATCCACATGGCTAAGTCCACATGGTCTATCCTTAGACAAGACCACACGGCGTGTCCCACAAGTACCCGGCGTGTACTAGACGGGCTTTTCCAACCCGTGCTGTTAGTCAAACGGCCAGATACATGGTTCACACTACACAGCGTGTTCTATAGACACACGGCGTGTATCCTAAAGGATTACACCGACCCATGTTGTTAGATACTTGGCCGGGTCCCCAGGTCAGACTTCAAGGGGAGTTCCATAGTGGGCACGGCGTGTATGTCTTAAGGACTCCTCTGTCCGTGTTGTTAGTTACAAGGGCAGACTCTGGGTCAACACTACATGGCGTGTTTTCCCAAAACGTTCCCTACCCCGTGTCGCCACCCACACAGTTTGTGACATGGGAAGAGACTACACGACACGTACTCTGGGTACACGGCGTGTACTCTGGGTACACGACATGTACTCAAAAAGTTTTCATTCTCTTCTCGAACTGAAGGCCATACATTACGCGTCTAAGGCACTACACGGCGTGTATACTGGGTTTTTTTGGATATTATGCCTCAGAAACTTCCCCGGAACCCAGAAAATAATGAAAGAAACACCTAAGTGCCAAATTCTGATCCGTGAGGGCCCATACCCCCCGTGAATCAAAGTTTGGAATCTTATCAGTGTTGTAATAAAACAACCAGTCAATTATATGCCAAATTCCGGTAAATAGGGGCCCATACTCCCCAAAGACCAAAGTTTGGAGTTTATTCTTTAAACAGGCTCAAATAAAATCCCCCTATCACGTAGCATGCATTTGATCAAAGCAGCTCTCACAACAGCATACTTTACTAGCACAAAAACTATCACAACCACATGATAATTTCTAATGCACCTACATGGCATGGAACTATGCATGGCATTGATTTCTACCATGTTCCTATATGATGCATGAGATGGAATACCATCATCTCATCGGGTTGTAACTAAATAGAACCCATGGATAAAATTTATATAGAAAAATCCATGTGTGTCACCCAATGGTGAAAGTCAATCAACTGTAAAATATCCAAAATCAGAAAAACGTAAAAAATACGAGGTAGACTGGCTTTTCCCTGTACATGGGTTAGCTACGCCAGGGCAAAACTTATTACCGACTACCATTCCTATCCTATCCCAAACTAAGGCTCCAAATATTATGTCAAAGAAAAGAACCCCCCTGATACCACTTTGTAACGTCTCGGTTCTGGGTGCCACTCAATGGTTGCCCCGAACCTAGTTCGCCACGTGACCTCAAGTGCATTTCCCCAAACGCTAGAGGCTGCTGACTAGCAGCGAGGACCATGGTCTGATAGTTCAGAAACTATGCCTCATTTTTCAAAGTGTAGCATTGTGGAATGAATAAAACTGTTAGGCAAAAATCCCTCAAGGTATCATTGAAGCATTTTTGAGGTGATTGTGTTTGTTGACAAAGTGGACATCTGAGTAGTGATTGTTGACAAAGCAAAACGATGACATACAACTTTGTTGACAAAGAGGATTTCATGGTGGAATGTCGAGTTCTAGAGATGAGTTCAATGATCCATGTTTGATACAAGAACGTCGATAAAAGGAATGGATGATCAGGAGGCGGTACAAAAGAATAGATACAAGGTGGCGCCGTTTTCCAGTGTTTTCCAAATTTTAGGGCCTGAAAATCGGCAAATGAAGAAAAGTGTTTTTGGCAAAAGGACTTGTGCGCCGAGGACTTGGAGTATAGGGAACTTGTGCGCCATATTTTTTTCAAGATCAGAAGATCAAAATATGGCAAAAGAAGTAGGTTCGCGCAAGTTTGGGAGTTGGTCGCGCAAGTGTCCAAAAGGACAGAAGACTTGCGCGCCGAAACTGGGTCGCGCAGGTGACTTGCGCGCCGTCGCGAAGGGTGGTCAGATTGCCTATAAATACTGGACCACCCCTCCTCATTCTACAACTGAGTTCAACACTTTGAGAAATCAGAGCTCCCGTCGCGCAGGTGTGGTGGTCGCGCAAGTGGTGAGTGTGGGTCGCGCAGGTGAATTTGCGCGCCAGTAGTTGAAGTTGTGCGCCGGTGTTAGAAGTTGCGCATCAGTCAGCAGTTGCACGCCAATATTGGTTTGGGCGTAAAATAAAGAGAGTCGCGCAAGTTTGGAGTTGGGGAAGATTGTGTCGCGCAAGTGTCTGAGGTGAACTTGCGCGCCCGTTGTGACTTGCGCGCCGATACATGTGCACCGAGATTGACTTGCGCGCCAAGTAAGGTTTTGTTCCAGCAGTGATTCTCGGACTACGTGGAAGCTGGTACATTTCCCGATACCTTCGGTGCAAAGAGATATTCATCTACGGGTGAAAGTTGAACTTCAACAGAGCATCTACATACACGAGAAGATGCATTCTTTCAGGAAAATGAAGAGACCTACAGGTCTATAAACTGTGAGTGGATTCCTTCCAAGAGCAGTGAGCTTAGGAAGAGGAAGAAGGTGATCCACTCAACCGGCAGTGAGCCATAGAGAGAGAAATAGGGAGTGACCCTTGGGAAAGAAGTGAGTTGACCCTAAACATCGTAAAGGCAGTGAGCATGGGCATAGAAGTGATCTAGCCCGAACATTGTATCCACAGCTAGTGAAGATCAGTGGAATTTGGTACGACCGGCAACTTGTCGGCGTATGCTCCTTGGATGTATCCCAGTGAGGGTGAACCAAGTAAAAATCTCTGTGTCTATCTGTTTGCTTCCCTGGATTTCATTCAAAGCATCATCATTAAATAATGAAGTAAAGAAGTGATCACAGTTTACACACAAGAGAAAACAAAGTGACCCTTGTAATAAAGAGGTCAAGATCCAGTGGGGTAGGAAGAACTTTGAAAAAGAATATCCATACCCTGATTCACCCCCCCCCCCTCTCAAGTTATATAGGCCCCTATTGGCCCTAACAAAAACATACAACAATAGCAGATGAAATAACCATACATAACTGATATAAACAATTGCAGTAGATATAACCAACCGATATATAAATAACGATGCAATATGCCTAAATTCATAGAAAACAGCCAGAACATGTTACACATCAGTACAATACAATACATGGTACAAAAATGAAAAATGAAACAGTAGGCAGCATCGCGAGCCTGAGCTCGGTCCAATGCTCCCCTACTCCTCAGCACCAATCATGTTCCTGTATAAGGGCCCTTTCCCTTATCTACACATGCAGAAATGTAATCTGTTTGGGCTGAAAACCATGACCGAAAAAGGGTGTGAGAAATAATTCCCACTAGGCACCCACCAAAGGCTCGTGCTAAATTGTGTCTAAACATGAAACAATAGTGTGCAAAAGTAAAATTCAATAAACTAAGAAGTACTCAAAAGTAACTAACTTACCAGTTATATTTCGATTTAATTATTCATTTAATCCATTTAATATAATAAAACACCACAATGCATTTCTATGTATACAGTCAATGTCCTTAGACACGCAAAACTTTACCCTCAGGTAATAAGAATCCAACCCGCAGGTCATTTCCCAAAGGCATAACAGATTTTTCCCTCAGGCGTAGGTAGTGTCGCCCTCAAGCACAGAGTCAATTACACACAGGCACAGAAGAAGTTTCCCTCAGGCTAAGATATAAATAGCCCTCAGGATAA
Organism: Viscum album; assembly: GCA_963277665.1. Lineage (NCBI taxonomy): Eukaryota > Viridiplantae > Streptophyta > Magnoliopsida > Santalales > Viscaceae > Viscum > Viscum album. The sequence goes on from OY728132.1 coordinate 2,089,434,275, forward strand.
GAAAAACAACACCCTCATACTGAAGTAACTGGGTCAATTCCCAACATGTAAACAAGCATAACCATGCCATTCCACTCAAGTCAATTCTATAAGCCTTTCTATAGTGGCATACCCTCAGGTATCCTGGCCAAATGGCTAAACAGTGGAACGCACCCCTGGGGTGGTCCTGGATCCAAGAAATGATCCCAAAAAACATTTTTACAACTTTATTTCATCACCTATAAAATTATAGGTATTTAATATAGCCACGGCCTCAGCCACACGACACCCCAAATATGGGTTCGTAGCTCAAAACACACAAAAACACACGACTGTTGGAAATTAAACACCAAGCCACCAAGCTTTAACACCAACGAATGATATACACGAATGTCGATTCTAGAAACACCCAAGAACGACGTAGATCTGACGTAGAAGAAAAGTCGTTCAAACTCAAAGAACATCCCTTAGAAGATGAATTGAAAAGAACTACTCAAGGAGAAGGGAGGGATTACCCGCGTGGTTCTAACGAGATCATCTGAGGTGGAAACAGATTCCTGACGTGCGCTCAGTGGATCTCCAAAGATCTGGCCTCCTCTTCCGCTCCTTCTTCCGGTTCTAGGCCTTCCCTATGAACAGGGGAGGCTAATGCCCATTTTAAGCGAAAAAAACAATGTACACGACCTTCATTTCCAAGTACACGACATGTACTTCCCATTTTTTAACTGTTCCTCTGGAAGTTTTCCTCCAGCATGGCACTGTTCACCAACCGACATGAATACACGGCGTGTCTTCATGAGTACATGGTGTGTGCTGTCATACAGTCGGCCACCACCTTACTATTCGCCTGCCGACTGACTACATGGTGTGTAAAGTACCACTACAAGGCGTGTAGTCGGTTCCTACACCCGTCATCGCCGACATGGCTACACGCCTTGTGTACTCATCGCACACAGCCAAAAGTACACAGACTATGATAAAGTACACGGCGTGTACTTCCAAAATTTACGATTTTTCCACATTTTCCTTATTTTATGAAAAAGACATAAGGAAAATAGAAAAGAAGAGACCCATACCTTGAAACTAAGAACCAGTTTCTTACAAGTGTCCTTCTAGAAACCTATTTATATCCACTATTGTTATTAGAAAATCCCTAGCGGTGTGTGGAAACCTCAATTGAAAGTAATAGAATATCTATGTAATTAACGGTGAACACATTCTAGTGTTATTTTAGGAAGGAGGTGTTTACCTCCTATTCCTAAAAATTTATGGTTGCACTATGAAATGTTGGTCACGAATATTATTATATACAAAGATATATTTATTTTATTTCTTCAACAGTGTTGGAGACACCTCCCTGAAATACTATAGGGGAATCCCCATAGTCCTCCACTTATTTCTATTACTCCAATTTTTCTTTATTTTTAGGGGATGTTGGTAATTAAAGATGTTCTCTATATATGGTAAAGTAGTCGATATTTTGATGCTATTTGGAAGATGAAGATACTACATCCAACATGAATGTTTATGTGTTGAATTTTCGAAAATACAAAGGGGAGGTGAGGGGGAGAGAATAAGAACCATCATTTTCTATCAGTGATGTATCAACTACATCAGTACTAGCTGATGAGGACGGTATTTTTTATCCATATTGAGAAAAATAAGGGAAATCTCATCTCGTTTTTTTCATCATTTAGAGAGTTGATTTCTTCTTAAACACGGATGTGTTCATTAATGGGTAGTGCATAATCTCCAACGAGCTACTAGAAGGGATTAACTACGGTTTTTTCTAGACCATTTTATTCTTCTACACATGTAACATTACCAGTCATGGTATATTTCCGATTCCAATGATAATATTATGGATCAATACAAAATGACATAAATGATTTAAATGGGGATTTTCCCAAATGATATTTCGTAGTTTTACCATTAATGAATTTTTTTGAGGAATTGGTGCTATGACGAAGGAATACGTTTATTCTGATACAACCATTTTCGTACCATCAGAAAATTTTAATCTATATCTTTCAAAAAACCAATAATTCGGAGTATAAAATGAGATCCCCAGATTGAGTAATGAGTTTTATTCTACTACGAGGATTTTGTTTTCACATATCATAACCCTATTTCCTTAATTTAAATGGGGAAAAGTGTGACTCATTGTGTCCTAGATTATGGAGTGTTTATATTATAATGAGGTTGACTCCTAAGCCATTAACAATGAAGGCACGTAAGAAATCATCATCATTTATCTTACCTGGCACATAAAAGGGATTGATGTTCCCCTGTATAATGGAATGTGTTTCCATGTTTGTGAAAGAGATGATCATGTGATATTCCACATGATCATTATCTGTACGATATACTTCTATAATAGAAACAAAAACCTAAAATTATATAGGGATTGAAAAACGCAATATGAGTTCTTCCCAATGGTCTTTTTATTGACTCAAATAATCCACGAATGAAAATTGTAAGGAACCATTGATAAATATATTATAATTTTATACCTATGGGATAAATGTTTTCTCATCCTAATATAAGTATTAAATTTATAAGAATAATAATATATAATTAACATGATTTAGGTGGATTGGTCATTGGAACATGAGTAAATGGAACATCAGTCCTTGGTGGATTGTGCCTTCTTGGATTGATATGCACTATGTTTTATTGGGTGATGATGTCTTCTATAGTCAATCATCAAGAATTATTGATTCAAGGAAAGAATTTTCTAGTTTGGGTGATATTCTTTTATCCTGTGGAGATCAATGGATGGATCTCACATATGTTTTGGTCACATAGATGGTCTGGGAGGCGATGTTCTTGGGGAAGCTACACCCAACATGACAAATTCTTCAACTATTTTGTCAACCTGTGTGCCCTCTCACAAATGTTCCATGGTTAGATGTGAAGAACATTGGCTTATATTCACATTCCTCATCCGAGAAAGGAAAAATTAAGAGAATAACATTAATATATCCAAAAGTAAACTCCTTTTCTAATGAGGACTCCATTTGGTAGATTGGATCTTAGTATACCATTTAGTGGATTAGTTCCTATAATTCATGGATTGATGGCATGGGGTCTGAGTGATTCAAAGGCAATTTCATCCTTGGAACAATCTTATCATAATGTGTGTTATTTTTTCACGTTAAACAATGTTATTTCTTAAAAGACAATCTTTTAGACGACCATGTCACTAATGAATTTGGTTACACTATAACATAAGTGATTGAGGGAACAATTGAAAATTTTAACTATAGAAAGAGTATATCATGAGTCTGGTTGATCATTTTTTTCAAACCATCTAGTTATTTAACTTATAAATAGCATTTCTATTAATGTAATTCCATTAATTTAATTCTTTGAGACAAGTAACAGAAACACATTCTTTTTTTGTAGGTGGATTTCCAATTTTTTTTTCCTAGATTCCACCATCATCAGCATGAATTATTTGAAAAACAACATTACTTGATGATATAACAGAATTCCTTATAAAAGCGAATATTTTTCAAGAGATCATTGTCACCATCCTGTCTTCAATTTTTTGGAATTTTCAACTTTATTATGTTGCTCTACAGTACTGAGATGAAGTATCTAGGGAATATTTCATTTCAATGGAGTATATATTGTTCTTCACAACCTCAAACTATTTTATCCTATTATCCATTTGATCATTCTGATAATGAAGAAATATTTACAGACACCTAGGACGCGGTACCACATGATATGGTGAGGGTTTTTAGGTGGAGTAGGTTCAGGGGAATACTTGAGAGTAATAGTTAAAGTGTCTACATTTCCAATTATATTAAATTTTATAAATAGAATACCTTAAGAAATAGCCTTGGTTTAGGATATAGAGTCTTATATTCTTTGTGATAATATGGACGAATCATAAAATCCTCCTCAATATGTCAGATTGATGAGTAGTTTTTTCAATTCTTCTTGATGATTATCTATAATGATAGAGAAAAATTATTTATAATTAATCTATAAGATTAAGTATTATGTCAATCCCTTCCTACAAGAAATGAAATCCAAGACAGTCTAATTATCCAGATATTTGTAGTTTCATTGGTCTTGGACTGATTTTCTATACATCTCTTAGATAAATTTGAAGAGAAACTTATAAGGGATATCTTCTCACCAGGTAATTAATTAAGCTAAGACAATGCTGTAACAAAAAAAGGCTATCCCCTATAATATCTTCAAAAAATGCCATAGCTTCACTTCCTTTTTTGTGAAGGATTCATCATCATGGGGTCACAATGGTACAAAAAATGTGTGAATTGATTAATTGGTTCCCCGAAACCACTAAAAATTGGTAGGTCACGGTTCCCAACGTTTGACAGGGAAGATTTAGACCAACCCATTCAGGTTAAGGAATTATAATGGGAAATATTTTATTATTCCACTCCTCTCTGTCTTTCAAATATTCCATTATGAACTCAACTGTATAAATGAGCCAACAAAAAATGAATGGATGTGTAGGATATTGAACCGGGGTTGAAATAGGTATTGAAAACTGTTGAAACCTTTCTGGTCATTATGTTGGTAACATATAGGGGAAGTATTGTAAGGATGAGTCTAATATTGTTTTTTTTAGGTACCCAATAATGGGAAATAAAAATTTAATACTATGGTATCTATGTTTATTTAATTTTTACCCCATAATGAGAAGATGTTACATCTCCTTTTTGATTGATTCGAAAAACCCTATTTTTTGAGATGTGACATTTGGGAGTGTGAGTTAAGGATATTCTTTTGGAACATATCCAAAAGAAACAATACCTCAGATTAGTACATCATGGATTCTTCATAATTAATTATTCTCTTTTTTTATCTGGGTGAATATTTTCTCAAGAGTATGGTGTTTAAATTATTTAGGGGGTGGGTGAAGTGATACATTTCCTTTACCATTTTTTATATTGGACACATTCTATAGAGGTAGTGGTGGAGTGAATGAAGGAATTGAAAAATTCAGGGAAACATTCTCATTTTGGGTATTCATACCTCCTTCAATCATTTCGATGATTACTATATTATGAATTTAAAAATCCTCATCCAAATCCTCTGTATTGACCTCATGTTCTGTAGGGTCATCTGGGGTGGTGTTATTGACATTCACCGATGTATAATTCATTGTAGTTGATTAATCAATCTATTTGTGTGTCTGTCTCTATTTTCTCTCTTCAAGAGGTGTTTTTTCTCTATCATTGGATATCCAAGAGCTGTTTTAAAAATTGTACTATGATGATAATTTTTGGAAAAATTTATCCCATGCATTCCCAACGAGGATGATTTATAATATGATGGGATAAAATTAGATGATTCATTATACATTATTCCCACTAAATTGGAGAGGAATAAATTGTAGTGAGTAGGAGGTTATTGTATTAATAAAATTCTTCAACTATGAGGGATATGATTTTTCTCAATCTTATTATATGACTTGTTGAGGCTAGATTGATTTCATTGAAAGTTGTTTTAAAAATCCATCATCCCTAGAAGTTGGTGTTGCTCTAATATTTCCATGGGTGCTATTTACATGGATTAGTTATTGATTTTATAGAGTCATGTTCGAGTATCAGCTAGGTCCATCATTTGGGTTGCGCTTTAACCACCAGCTTCAGAAGAACTTTTCCCTATCTATGAAAATTAATCTATATTATGACTGAATTCTATTAAGTTGTTTTCATACAGAGTATTCTAATATGCATGAGAAAAAATAATTTCAATGGATTTATCTCTTCTGGATCAATTTCATTGAGAGTCTTCGATGTATTTTTTTTAGAAAACTACTGATTGTGAACCAAGTTCATTTGTCGAAGCCATCCAAATGATTTTAAATTGCATGATACCATATTTGGAGAGTTTTTATTATTTGGGAGGATATTTTAATTAATTTATTAGTGTTAACCCCATCAACTAATATAATAATTGTATGAATTATCTCCCATCAACTAACAAAATTATATTAATGCTTTAAGGCACACACACTGAATGTATCCTTTCCATTTACCAAATTTTGGAAGTTTTCCCACCAGAAGATCCACTTAGTCCAATTGACTTCGAATCCATTCAATTACATTTATTTCACTTCGATACTAATAAAAGGGTGATAAATTTACTTTTACATAATAAATAGAATTCCATATGTTGAAACAGATTCCACACACAATATTATGAAAAACCCACTTGAATTATGTATTTAAAATAGGTTATTGACTAGAACATATCTAGTAAGTCTTCATTATCTATCTATTTCATCATGTTTATCATTAATTATTCATCATTTTCTAGAGGTCCCTCATCCTGCTTCGTCTGATGTGGATGCTTTCCAACTACTTTTTCATAAATTTCAAGATTAATACTGACTTCCTCTATCTTATTGGAAGGCTGGTGATCAAAGCCCTGTTTAAAGAATTACAATTTCCTTGGGGTATCTTCTGGATAATAAAGGATTTCACTTATATATGAAAAAACATCATACATGGATGGAAAAATATTACAATGTTCTTTCTATTAATAGGGAATTCACAAAATCAAATAATCAAGTTGAGGGAACTTTTGATGGAGTGAATACAACTCTGGATAAAGCATTCATAGAAAAATTCCATTATAGCGATGACTACCATTATGCCTTGATGTCCACCTACAAGGATAATTCCTATTGTTTATACCTTGTGACTATATTTTGACTGGATAATAGAAAGGGGAATACCCTCTATCAGTTTTAAATTCCATCCATGAAGAGGGATTTAGTGACTCTTTGCAAGAGATGGATTCTTGAGATCAAAAATATTTTGGACATGAATAAATCCATCATGGTGATGTTTCCATGGAGGACCTCCTAATTACTACTACTAGTCCAAAAATTTGGTAATGTAAGATTAGTATCTGAATCATCTGTAGATAAACATATGAGTTATTTATGAAATCCAACATTTAGTAGGGCATGATCATATATCAACACTTAATTTTTAGATATTTCCCATGAGGTATATTTTTTGTTTCCTTCTTTGGAGAATCTGAGACAACTTTCTTGGGAAATTGGATTTCTACTATGAGTGATTATTTGAATAAGTCTAATGTTTCTTCTGAAAAATTCATTTTCTATGAAATAATGGTTGGTGAATATTCCTACTTCAAAATGTTAATTGGAATATACTCATTACCACCAATTGTAAAGGGTGAATGGACTCAATCCAGTTATCTGTATATCATGTGTGAGTATCTACCATGACCCTCATATAAAATAGAAAATGTTTATATTCTACAAAGTGAAATTATGATGATCCAACTCAGTCATGATGACAGAGTTTTGAGTCTACACCTCTACCATTTTCATTTCTATTCTGATATATTGGATGGACTATAGGTTGTGGGACGAAATTGAATATATCATTTTAACATTTTTAGGATAGTATTGGTGACATTAGTAGTTGTAATGGAGAAATAATCTCATTACTTGTTTAGAAAGGGGGTATGTTCTGGTTTATTCCATCCATTTCACGCAAATTGATACTGAACGTACTCAGGTGTGGGGGTAGAGATTTAGTTATTCCCCTTGTTTGTTTCTAGGACATTCTAGTTGACTTCCTTAGGTGTTTCTAAACAATACTATTTAAATAAATGATGAATTTTGGTAAGTTTGTGTTTTTGTATACTATTTCCCACTAAAATTTGTTGGAGGATTCTCTAGATGCAACAAAATGATTCTACAGTAAGGTATGAATTGTGGAATTCAGTGTTTAAATTGGATCACACTGGGCCACTAAATTCGACAAACAGACTTATTTTTATCATTCTATATGAACTACTACAGTCTTGGCTTTTTTAGGAAAATTTATGTATCTACTCATTTTTCCTTCTAAATTAGGTTAGAGGGATTATGAGGAGGTGGAAAGGTGTCTTCATAATCCCCATTAATTATTGGAAAACATCCAGGTTTTCAAGCATGCTTGGGTATTTATGACATATGATGGACCCCTAGCGATGGAAACCTAATCACGTTGAAGGTTCACTATTTCATGACATTGGAAGTTGTGACTAATGGCTAGATTCCTTTTAAATGACCACTATTTCATATAGACGTGTTCATTTTTGTCCATCTGATATACAATCCTATGATATTGGATGGTTGGATTTTTTTTCATTGGGAATAAAATCTCGAAATTCATGGAGATTGAGATTGGTTCTATCTACTTCTATTCCACCAGTCATCAATGAGATTATGTTTGGTGGGGATTTATGAGCTGTAGGGTTTGTCGAGTAGCGTCAAGTGTCGGCATGGTACCATTCTATAGGTTCTATAGGACTTTTTCATTTGAGACCCAACATTGAATATGTTAGTTGGGAGACAGTTTCTTATTCTTATATATGGAATCAATTTGAATTTTAAATTTGACATAATTTTTGTGATCTAGTTTGATTCCATTTGGATTGAAAGATAATCTTTTATAAAGTTCATAAAATATAAGTGATAATCAAAAATAGAAAAAACTCCTTCAATACATCATTTAATTAAATAAACACAAGCACAACTGACTATCCTATTTGGAACACTTTTATTAAAAAATAGAAATGTACTGACAAGGTGCGTGACTCTATAATCTTGGTTAAAGATTCCAACTAGTTTCACTAGTTTTGTTTCATTTTCAAATTCCATGTGGGTTTTTAATGGCATTTTGTGGTGTTGGTTGTACAACCATCACATATGGAACATACACCCATGTCCCCTTTAGTTTATTTTCGATGGGCTTTAATCAAGGAACTAGAAACATCAATGGTAATCATATATGTGGTGATTCATGGGCCTATATTTTAAAGGCATGTGTTCACTGGGGAACTTGGAAAACAATACATTGGAACTAGCAATGATCGAGAGGATGATAGGCCAATATCATCACACCCATGGGGGGGATTTTTTTCTAATCTTAGACACCCTTATATATTTAAGATATTTATTTCTATTAATTCATTAATTTCAAAATAATATGTTGTTGAATATTGAGTTAACAATCAATTATTATCATGTATGGAATTTAGAATCATTTATATGTATCTATGGTTGTTTATTGATGGAGATATCTATATGTATTGAGAGTTCTTCATTAATATATATATATATCTAAGGTTATTAATCAATGATACACTTTTATGAAAGGATATGATATGATATTTTTATTTATTATTTTGTTGCTAGTTTTGAGCCACATAGTGGTGAAGTCTAGAGTGTTCAATAATCTAGATAGATGAGAGATGTTTTGATGTAGGGATCAAGACCGTTAGATGGGAAACCTATGTATCACTATGAAAGGTATCATAACCAAATTAGTTTAGTTTCACTTAATGATACACACAATACCTTTGGTATTCATGTGACATGGTCCCAACCCTGAAATTTATTGTCATGCAGAAAGTATGTCTAGGTGAAATTTTTATAGTGAAAGTTTTTTGTGGGAATTTTAACAATGAAGCACAGGGAACCAATAATATATATGGTCTTCCATATTGGTCATGACCATAGATGTAGTGTGGACTGGAGGTAATTAAGTATTTTTTAGGGTGCTTAGTTTGGACCTTATGGAGGAGTCCTGCATATACCATTTGGACTAGAATTAAATCCCACATAGTGAAGTTCTGAGAAACCACACCTATGTAAGAACATATATGGTTTTTATGAAAGGTTAATTTGTCCCATTGATAGGATTATGTTTAGTCTTAAACCTATGAGTATTTTCTAGTTATATGGTGATACAGTCAGTGTTTATACCATGTAGGAGGCCTATGCTTCTTGGTTTCAGTGAATATACTATATAGAAGGATTCCCTCATTATGTTGTTAGCGATTAAACCTGGAATAATGGTGATAATATTGGGATCATGTAGATTTCATGATTACTACCAACAAAAAATGTAACATGAGTCAGTCTTAGTGTGAGAAAAAAAGAAGTAGTGGTAGATCTAGGAAACTACACAATCTGCTTCATCGACTAATGTATGAGACCAATACCTAAAGGGAGAGGGAAAGAGAGAGGGCTTCGAAATGATGGTACCATACCAGTCTTATACCCTAGATAGTCATTTATAACTACCCACCTGGATAAAGCCATAGGGAATATAGAATGGTGGAATAATGAAGTAGGAGAAGTCCTTCAAGAAATGATAGAGGATTACTCCAAGAGGGATTCCCAAAGAAATGGTTCCTATTGAAGAGAGGAGGATAATTCACTAGACCTCAAGGTGAATAAACATTAGTATCCTCTCCCTGACAATTAGAACTGTAGTTCCCTAGTCAAAGTACATGGTCCATGAGCTCATATTCATTACCAAGAAATCCATTACATCACTTGTAGGGTTGGGGTGCTATGAACATTGTAGTGCATATATGCTTGCCCCTCGAGGACCCTATCCACCAGGAATTACATGTAAGGAACATATCTATCCAATGGAATAAATATCTGAATGGGATATATGCTGGGGAGCCTCTAAACTTATTATTTCAAGTCTAGAGGCTTTGGTTGATTTTTCAATTTGGCCCTCTTTAGTTAAAGGATCCAATGGATGGGGATCCATTCCATTGCTGGTTTGAAAGTGGGATTAACATTTATATCATATAGTTCATAGTTATTCAATTCAAGGGGATATGATGTGGGGAAGGCATGGTTGGATAGGATGAGCTTTGTGATGGTATGAATGTTTTATAAAAATGTGTCATGGTCAGGTACCACCTAAGAAACAACACTTGAGAAAATATTTTTTCTAGTCCTCAAGGGTCTTCATAGGTGTCCCTGAAAGGATATCATGAAATCCATAGGTTTAAAAAGGGTCCTTTTCAGAATTGTTTTTCATCTTGTAGGGAAATGGTTCTTTATTCTGGTGTATTGAATTTCAGTCAATGGAAGGACATTATTTCCACTATCCCACATAATTCCCCATTCTCTTAGGTTATAGAGAGATACCTGAATGGCTTCCGATGACCTCTACGAAGGACTAGGGAAAGAATATCATCATGTATTATTTAGAATTATTTTGGAAATCAAATAAGGACATCTATGGACTTATTTTTAGGAAAATATTGGACCCCAAGTGAATAGATAGACTCATGCAGGTACATCTCATAGGTATGAGACATGCGCTAATGCACATGTATGTCCTACATAGTGCTTCTGGGAAAATAAATAGTAAAGGTTTGTTTGAATCCAATTCATATAAAATTCATCCCTAATCACATATATAATTTTTGGGACATTTTCAAAGGGTCTTTAATTAATTTTATGACCCTTGGAATTATTCTCCTGTTATTTTATTCTTCTTATTATTTTTAATACATTTTCATCCATGGGAAAAAAAAGAGTCTCGCCTTATATATAAGTATATTAAAATAAATATTAGGGTATTTAACTTATAATTATCTTTGTATAAAGATAAAATATTAAATACCTCCTTTACAAAATGATCATTCAAAAATTGAATCATTACTCATGTGTACGTATGACCTACTATCACAATGATTAAAAATACATAATTTATCAAAAACATCATTCAATAATGGTATTAAAATTATAATATATATATAAATTTGATAATTATATAATGATTATTAGACTATATATGTTGAAATAAGGAACTCTTAGTCGAATTGATAACCTAACTAATTCATATTTGATACACAAGTCAAATATCATAGAAATAATTTTAAATATTGATTGATTATGTTATTATACATAAAATTTCAATATATAAAATAAATGGTATAATAAAAATGAAAAATGATATTAAAAAATAAAATAATTAACATAATATTATTATTAGATAGGATATAGAATGTTAATGATGAGTCAAACTTAGGGTAATAGACTCCCTTTATATTTTCCTTAATCGAGGAATTTTGTAATGTTATGTACCCAATATTTTTTTCCATATACATTCCCATTATATTGATATATCTTTAATAATTATTAATTCATAGTAATTTATGTTTCTATTGGAATTATTTTATGAGTAAGAAATTTATATAAAAAATACTAGGTGGTAATGAATTTTAGAATTAAAACTCTTTTCAATATGTTATATTATTTCTTCACTTTCATGTATATTCAAATATTATGTTTATAATTACTTTAGATTGTCTTATGTTTTATTTTAAATTTTTTTAGTTAGATTTCAATTTGACACATGTAATCGATTCAATAATTAATTACCACCTCAATATAATGATCATTTGTAAGGGATTATTTAACTATCACATTCTATTATGGATGGATTATTTTTGAATTTAGATAGAAGTAGATTATTTAATCATTATCTACTAAACCCATTTTATTTTATTATCCTATGGTTATTCAATGATATTCTCAATTAATAGTTAAATGTTATACACTCTTGGGAATATAAAATAATTGAGAAGATGTTTTTATGAAAATATGACTTCATTTCTCTCTTCAGTAGATAATCAATTTTCATCAAAAACCATGTTTTACCCAAATTTTTTAAATTTATTTTTAAACATATCAAAATTAATTATCAAATTAATTATAACCCTTTTAGGTCAGAATAATACAAATATACAAAGGTGGTTTAATTTTATCTTTTGGGAAATCAGGAAATATTCTGTTTATCCAATATTTTATGATTTATAATGATATGGAGTGTTTTCTTCTTTAAGTGCTTTGAGTAGTGAATGAATAGTAAATAAGAACAGAATAATTTTTATACTGTTTTGAGGAAGAAATATACCCTATTCCACACCAACAATTCTCTCTTTAAGAGTTTGATTATTTTCCCTAATAAGTTCCTCCTTTAACTAGACCGTCACAACTGAGTATAGGCAGTTGACACATTTACAAAAAGGATAAAAAAATCATTTTTGATATTTTTATCGAACATGTTTTTACACAATATAGGCTAATAAGTGGATATTCTTACATGAATGAGATTGAGTATCCAAAACATTATTAAATCAAAAGATTTTTATTAGAATGAATTAGTTATTTCTAGATCATAATTGCAGTAGCACGAGGCAGAATATAAATCTTCCCCTTCAAAGATTAGTTTCTTCATGAAAGAATAGCATTGAATATATCATGGGTTAAATTTATAATCAATTAATGAATAAAAAAAAGAGTGATTACAGAACACCTTGATATTGAGGTATGTAAATATATAAAGTGTATCTTATTTAAAAATAATAATGTTTCTCAATATTTAGTTTCTTCGGAAAAGTTCTATCATCAATTTTTTATTTCAAAATATAATGTCGTATATTTGTATGTCACAGTAGTAAAATATTTATGGAAATATATATATATATATAATACCTGTCTTTCATTCAGTTGAGAATACTCATGAATATTCTCATATAGATCACAATCATTAAAATTTAAATCATCCAAGAGAGTAGTAACTAACTATAGAATTGGGAATGATTTGTTACATTGATTAAGATAATTTAAATCGGTTATAAAATATCTTTGTATTGATCTTTATTTTCATCAAATCTATTTCATGAATCAAGGATAATATCACAGATTTAAAAACATTATTTTTTAATAGTAAGACAGAGGTTTCCTCCATGTGATGAAAAAACACTAGACAACGGGTTAAAAACTTTTGATTGATTTCAAAAGTACGGTTGATGATGTTTGTTTTCTTGTACATTGTGATCCATACTAATATAGGTCTGACTATACATTCATTACTGACAATTTGGGTATATGATCAATACATGTTATTCAAACCATAGGGTTGATTCCTTTTGTTACAATTTCACACATAGTGAATTAAGAGTGTTACAAAAATATTTTTATAACACACTCAAAGTACATAATAAATATTTCTCATTGTTATATGTTATAAATATAATTTTATTATAATTTTTTCAAAGAATATTAATTTTCTAAAATTTAATTTATATAATTTAATTTGTAATACAGACAATGGGTTTTATGAGAATCTAAATCAGAAAAATTTATCAATTATTATTGAGACAATACCTGCTAAAAAACTCCCCCTATTTTATGATCAAAAAATTGATAATATAATTTACATGAAATATAGGAATCATAAACACAAATTATATAATATTTTTTAAAATGATAAAGAGATGAATTCTATGTTGAAAATTTATTTTCAGCATTTTAATACGGTGGATTCATAAAATAAACTGTTATTTTAGATAAGAAAGTTTTTCCATACAAATTTTTTCTGCCTTTTATGATATAAAAATAAAAGTATATGAAAATTTATTAAACCAAATTCTATATAGAACATAATAGTAAATTAGTGTTATATTCTCCTTCAAGGAAATATAATACACGTGTTATTGGAGTAGTAATAAATAGAAATAATAAAAATCCCAAATATAATATAAAGAATAATTTTATAAAAATATTGAGACGAAGAAAATATAATTTGGATGAAAAATGATTAAATATAAGGGTCTGATGAATGAGAAAAAGGTTGGTTTAGAGGAGGTGTCAGTTTCAAGAAAACATAAATATCTTGAAAAACATATTTAATTTTTTTCATCTATTCATTTAAGATTTCAGTGATATTTTAAATTTAATGACTCATAAAAGTAGTGAATATTGACCAATCATAAAATATTAAACTAAATTTACATTCAGATATCCACGAACCATTTATTCTGATTGAACAAACTAGCATATCAATACCAATCAGATTGAGAATAGTTCTTATTATAGGTTCTCATGAAGATAGAATATCAATAGAATATTGTTTATTATATATCAAAACATTGATAGGTCAACTATTACACTGATGAATATGAAGAATTTCATTAAAATAAAAAAAATATTTGTGATAGCTTCAAATCATATGACTGGTTTTGGAGAATTTTGAGGTGTAGAAGTAGAATATCTGGATTTATTTTCACTGTTTTTGATTGATTAAAACTGATAGCCTAATAATATTTTTCGATAACTGAAATCTATTTTTGAAAAAAACTATACATGGATATTACCAAATTGAGAAAATATTTCTATTATAAAAACATCAAAATAACTTATAGGAATGAAATTTTCTCTGATATTCATCATGTTATGATAAATATATTTTAACTCTTCTCGAGGAATAATTGAATTTCTTAAATATTCCAAATATTTTCTTGTAGCCTCTAAAGCACCATGAAAACAAGAATTTACCTCTATTATTAATCAATTTTAAAAAAATAATTCAATTTAATTGTATAACATATCATTAAATTCTACATAATGTGCATGAAATTTTTGGCCCCTGTCAACAAGGGAAAAGGTTTTTTAATTAAATTTCTCAATATTGGAAGAAAATAAAACTGCTTGAAACTTCTTGATTTTAGTAGTTTCAAAACATTCCCCATCTAGTGAATCAGCTATAGTCAAAATTGATTGATTATGGAATAACATTATATTGATATCCACTACTTTTTATTCTTTCACATTACCTTAAGAATATTCTTGGATATGATTTCCAGTATGAGTCTATGAAATCCAGTTTCCATCTTCAGTTAGAGCCACTTTCTCTTCTCTATTGTCTTGTTAATTTTATAGTGGGGGAAGTTCACCAGCTATAACAACCTCTAATTATGGTGATTGAATTTCAATTTCATAATCTATAGGTTCATACCTATTTATATATAAGATTAAAAAGGCCCCATCAATTGGTTATTACAAATTTTCTTCAAGAGATTGAGGTATATCTTATGTAACTTCCAGGATGGAGACATTTTATCAAATTCAGTATAACTTTGGATGAACTTCACCATCTATTCTTGATTATACAAAATTTTCTCCTTAAATTTTTCCTAGAGAATTAGATCCCAATATTTCAAGCCTTCCTTGAGAAGCAAGACTATTAGTTCTATAAGACTTCTCCATTCTTTAATCTTTTATTTTGAAAATCACAAACACCTTCTTCATAAACTAATTTTCCATATTATTCCATGTATTTCCTTACACTTATAAAAATTTTCTTATAACCAAAATTTCCTTAGACTTTTTATTTAAACCTATTTTTTAGGATTTTAGAAATTGTTTTTATACTGGAAAAATTCTTAATGTTCCAAAATTTAGTTCATTTTCATACCATACTGAAATTCATTAAGACACCGTTTCCTATTC
This sequence comes from Viscum album, assembly GCA_963277665.1. Classification (NCBI taxonomy): domain Eukaryota; kingdom Viridiplantae; phylum Streptophyta; class Magnoliopsida; order Santalales; family Viscaceae; genus Viscum; species Viscum album. The sequence continues at coordinate 2,089,450,383 of OY728132.1, forward strand.
TCTTTTTTCACTGTAATACCGACTCTTATCCAGAATGAAATTTGGTATAATATTTTCATTATAATTAGATTTCTAGTTCATTGGTTTTTTAATGTTCTTAAACTCTGACTTCATGGTTATGGACACTGAAGTTCCCTATGATAGATTTGTCATACTGATACTGGAAATTTTGTTAAATAAAATTTTTATAAAATATTTTCTTATACTTTACTCATACCAATTTTATGAAAATCCTTTCAGAAATTTATATTTATAGAATTTATGTAAGCCTTAATTTCTTAGAATTATGAATATTATAATTTTTTTTCATTCCAATTTTATCGGATACCAAGTTCCTTATACTGAAGGTGTAAGATCATTATATTCATGGTTAGTTATATAAAACGATGTCATTGATTCTGTTATAAACTAACCGTTGTATGTTTTCCACATGTCCAGGTCCCTCCGAGATTTAAGGAAATATGACCGTTGGAGTGGAACTGAACAGTAGTTTTTGAAATCTATAAATAGGACCTCAAGTAATGAGATCCATACATATATGAAGAATAGACAACAAGTTCACATGTTTTCATTTTGGAGTTCATCTCTCTAAATGTGAATTGCTCTAGAGTGAGAGACTCTTATAAACTCTCCGGCTTCATGCAGAAATTTGGAACAACTTTTTCAAACTTTGCTTCATATGGAGTTTCTTCATGAAGAGTTGTGCTTTCCATAAAATCAGAGACTTCGAGTTGTGATGTTTGGGGTGCTGATTTCCTTACATATCTAGGCTTTGCGGGGATGGCAAGATAGATACCAATATTATGATTGTGGTATTTCATGGGGTTGGGTAAGATAGACATTATTTTATGTATAAAAAAGGGACCATTATCTAAAGTTGTCAGATACCCTCCTCTTTAGGTTAAAAGAAGATTGTAAATTTCTACGTCTTTGTAAGAGTTTGGATGTTTTCTTTTTGAATAAACTTTCAAATTTATATATCTAGTTGTAAGAAATTCAAAACACCTTGTGGTATAATTTCATTTTAAAAAATCCTCCTAAAAAATTAGAAATAAGAACACTTTATTTCCCTAAAAAGGTGATTTCTTATTAGAGGTGTTGTGAATTTTTTTAAAACAAAAATTTCATTAAGAAAATTTTAAAGTATTCAATTCACCCCCTCTTGTATAATGTACATATTCTTTCCTTTCGCAATCATTATATTGGTATAGAGTAGAATTTCATACTTCATACCTTTCTAAAAATTGGATTTAGATGAGGATTACCTCATTCTTGTATCAATTTATCAATCTGTTTCAGAGTGTTGGATCAATCTGAATTAATCTCACGATGAGATTCAGAAGAGAAATCATCTTCTTTTTCATATTTTCGGAATCATATTTTCGGACTCACAATTTTGGACACATAATTTTCTTAGATATATTATAGTTCTTATTTTCCTTATACTTTTTATATTTTATTAATGTTTTTTAAGAACATTATATTTTTATCAAGCACTACTACTATACTTTTTGTTGAAGAAAGGTATTTTTTATAGCAGGATCATTCCATATTGGTTCTTTAGACAATTTAAATCCTACCAAAACTCCTTTTTTTGATTGAAATGATTATGAGTACTAGAGAGATAGGATGAGTACATTCATTATTAATACTGGAGTTGATAATTACCTGATGATGACAAGAGAATATAAGATTCTTTATATGGAATTGAGACATTTTACTAATTAGGAGAAATCATTATATTAAGAAAATTTCAGATTCAGAAATACATTGCAATGTTCCATGACTAGGAACATCTATAGTCAAATATCGTCATGTGATGATGCAAATAGTATCTGGAAGAAATTTGAAGTTCCACATTTTGGAACTTGTAAAGTTATAGAGACAAGAAGGGCTATGCTGGGAGCTTAATACCATGGATTTATCTTTCCTGATAAAGAACCCTATGCAAAGTCCAACAAAAGTTCATGGCCATTGTGAATAGAAAAAAATCCCTGGGAGAAAAAGTTCTTGATGATGATGAACATGCAGATTAAATCATAGACATCAAGCCAAATGAATGGGAGTCCAAGAGAATAGAAATTGATGAGAACACGAATGTCACCCTGATTTCCATAGATGAACTATTTAGAACCATTAATTAGCATGATACTAGAATGAAGGGAGATGATGATAATGTTAAGAAGAAGAATGTGAATGTAAGTGTTTCTTTTACAACTACTTCTAAACATATGAAATCCAAGACTCCTGAAAGAGTTACCAAATCAATGTCAATGAAAGTTTTAATTGAGTCAGAACCTAGTGATACAGAAAAATCTAAGAGTGAGTTATCTATTCTTAATCGGAGAATGAACAAGATATTAGACTAGAAGAACTATCAAAATATGTTCAAGAACAAGTACTACAAATAAAAGAAATATTGGGATGTTACTTGTTACGAATTCCAAAGAACGAGTCATATTAGACCTGATTTTCCATTAATCAAGAAGTAAGTTAAAAAGGAATGGAATTCTGAGAGAAAAAAAGAAGAAGTTCTTCCATTATAAGAACAAGAAAAGTCTTAAAGAAAACGACAATTGGAGTGCTAGCAGTGGAGAGTCTTCTGAAAGTGAATCTTCTGAATATGAATCATCAACACCGAGAAATATCGGATTTATTGCTACTACTTCTTTTCCACATACTTGTCTTATAGACAAGATACGCTCTGCTGAAGCTTTTAAATTTTTTTATCTTGATAATATTTATTATCCTAATCATATTTCTTCTGATGAAGTTAATTCATCTTTAGATAATGAAGAAATATCTTTTTATGAAGATGTATCAATATTTTCCAAGTTGTTAGAAGGAAAAAATTGTAAAATTAATAAGAAATTAGATAAGGCAAATACTAGAGAAGAAGTTCTTACAAAAGAGATTTCATACCTCTCAATAGATCTTGAACGTAAGAAAGAGCTCTTAGAAGAACATTCTAAAGACTATAGAGAAGAAAATTCGGAAAAATAATAACATTTTAAAGATCTTAAGAATAATATCTCTGAAGTAAATTTTTTTGAGGAAAAATGTAACTCTAAAGAAATAATTCTCAAGTATAGGAATTTATTCATAAGTATAAAATATGAAATAAAATCCCCTAGGAAACTACTTTCAATCTTTAATTCTGGTGAAGTAAATTTTGACAAGATGTACTCTCAAATCAGACCTCATGGAAATACTACTGGAGTAGGTTATACTCACCGATAACCTGTTTTCAAAAACCACTATTTTATTCCATCTAGAGACCCTTTTGGTACTAAATTTCAATGTAGTGGGAATTGAAAGAAAAATTTTTAGTTGAATAATGTTCAATCTCTTGGGTTTCATAAATCTTATTTCTCAAAACAAATGTGGGTTCCTAAAATTTTATTGTCTAACCCCGAATCAAAAAAAAATTTGATATCGAAATTCTAACATTTTTTGGCAGAAAAATGAAGAATGTACCAAAAATATATTGTATACAGATAGAGGATGTTCCCATCATATGACTGGTAAAAATTTTTATTTCCCTAATATTTTCAAAAAAAGGTGGAAAAGAAACCTCTGGGGATAACTCTCAAGCAGAGATTGTCGGTATAGGTAATATCATTATTCTTGGAAATGTTTTAATTTCTAATGTTTTATTTTTTAATGGTATTAAGAACAACCATATAATCATAAGTAAATTTTGTAATGAATGTTACCTTGTGAATTTAGGAATGATAAGTGTTTAGTTAACAATTCTATAGATGAATATATTCTTACTTCCCATAGGCATGAGAATGACTACACTTAGAACATATAAGACTTAATAATTCAAGATCTTCCTTTCATATGTGCAATTGAAGATCAGTCGTGGAATTGGAATATTAGGTTTGGACAGTACAACATTAATAACCTTAGTAATATCAAAAATAAAGGATTAGTTAATGATCTATCGGTTATATGTTTTGATTCTCCAAAAGTTTATGACCCTTGTCAGTTTGGCAGGCAATACAAATCTAGCTTTAAATCTATTAGTGAAGTTTCATCATCTAATTCTCTACAGTTAGTGCATATGGATTTACTCCATCCTACACAAACTGGAAGTATTGGTAGGAAATATTATGTATTTGTTCTCATTGATGATTACACTAGATATACTTGGGTGTATTTTCTAGAAAGAAAATATGAAGCCTTTTCTTATTTTAGAACTTTTCATGCTCAAGTAAAAAAATCAGAAAAACCAACCATTGATAAATATCTATAGTGATCATGGTTGGGAGTTTGTAAATTCTGATTCTGAAACTTTTTGTAGTAATAATGGTTTTAATCACAATTTCACAGTTCCTAGAACTCCTCACCAAAATGGTGTGGTTGAAAGAAGGAACTGAATCTTTCAAGATATAACTAGAACAATGTTGTGTGAATATTCTATAGCAAAACGCTTTTGGGATAAAGCTATAAGTACTGCCTGTTATACTATAAATCTTGTTTTGATAAAACCTTTTCATAATAAAAATCCATATGAGCTATAAAATGGTCGAAAACCAAAAGCTTCTTACTTTAAGGGTTTTGGTTGTAAATTTTGTATCCTTAATACTAATGATTACTTAAACAAATTTGCACCAAAATTTGATGAAAGAATTTTCTTAGGCTATCCCACTAACTATAAGGCTTATAGGGTTTTTAACAAAAACAATTATGCTGTAGAGGAAATAGTACATGCTAACTTTGATGAAACTGATCCATTTGTTTTCAAACAACCTGATTTATATCCTCTAGATATATTTTCTAAAAATGATCAACATCCTATAGTTGAAGATTCTTATAATGAAAATGATCATGAAAATATTCATGAAACATTTATCCTTGAAGATTTTCTACCTTATGCTGATGATAATGTTTTACAAAACCCAAATCAGTGGTCACATAGAAATCATCCTATTGATAAAATCATAGGAGGTGTCAATCAACCTGTAAAGACTAGAAGATTCATAAGAAATGAAATTGAACATGTTTTTTTTCTTTCCCAATTTGATCCAAAGACTCATAAGGAATCCTTAGGTGATGAATATTGGATAAAGGCTATGCAAGATGAACTCAATGAGTTTGTATGGAATCAAGTCTGGACCTTGGTTGAGAGACCTAACAATACATCTGTTATTGGCATAAAATGGGTTTTCAGAAATAAGTGTGATGAAAATGAAATTATAGGTAGAAATAAATAATGATTAGTTTCTGAGGGTTATAACCAACAACAAGGCATAGTCTATGAATAAAAAGATGCACCAGTAGCAAGACTTGAAGCTATCCGAATACTTATAGAATTTGTAGCATTCTATAATTTTAATCTTTATCAAATGGATGTGAAGTGTGCTTTCATTAATGGATATGTACATGAAGAAGTCTATGTACACCAAACACCTCGTTTTGATGATTTAAAACATCATAATTATGTATATAAACTTTCCAAATCTTTATATTGCGTTAAACAATCCCCTAGAGCATTGTATCATAGATTTACAAGATTGTTACTTCAAAACAACTATTCTAATGGTACCATGTATCCAAAACTATTTATAAAGAAAGATAATAATGTTATTTCTGTCGTACAAATATATGTTCACAACATTATATTCAAATCAACTCGACAATCCCTAACAGATTCTTTTGCGGATATTATGAAGTCTGAGTTTGAGATGGTTATGAAGGGTGAGTTAACATTATTTTTTGGTTTTCAGATATCTCAAAAACCAGATGGTACTTATATATCTCAACATAAGTACATCAAAGATATTCTTACAAAGTTTGGGTACGATAACACTAAGAGAATATGTACTCCTATCGGATCATCTAATACTCTTGATGTTGATGAAGTAGGGAAACTTGTGGATCAAATATCTTATAGAGGAATGATAGAATGTTTACTTTACTTAACAGTGAGTTGACCCAACTTAATGTTTTTGGTCTGCTTATTTGCATGATATCAAGAAATTCCTAAGGATTCCCATCATAGTGCTATGAAAATAATTTTTTGGTACTTAAAAGGAACCTTGGATTTAGGGCTTTTTTATTATTGTTGAACTTTTTTGAACTAAAAATCTTTTCAGATACTGATTTTTCTGGTTGTAAAATGGATAGAAAGAGTATATCGAGAACCTGTCATTTCCTACGAGATTCCTTAGTTTTTTGGTCTTGTATGAAACTAAATTCCATAGCACGTTCCACTACTGTAGAAGAATATAAAACATCTAGAAGCTGTTATTCTCATGTGTTGTGGATGCAACACACACTCAAATATTATGGCATGATTTTTACCAAAACATAAATCTTTTTTGATAACACTAGTTCTATAGATCTAAGTAAAAACCCAGCACATCACACTTGTGCTTAGCACATAGATATTAGGCATCACATTATTGGGGATTACACACTGAATGGAGATATAATTCTTCAATTAATCAGTACATAAGAATAACATGATGATATATTTATGAAACCATTACCATCCGATAGATTTGAATACATTAAACAAAATCTAATAAGTATATCTATAAGATAATCATTCATATATACTTATTGTTCAAAAATCTCCTAACATTATATTATTACTAAAATTCAGGGGGATTACATTTGTTTTGAAATTTTTAATAACTTTTGTTTTCCCTAGAAATTCTATTTTTCTAAATCAGTGAGTTTTAGAACTGGGATTTTTGAGGTATTTATTTTCTCAACCAACCTCAAGTTTAATAGTTCCCAAAATTTTCAGCTTCAAGAAAATTTTTTTCATTAAGGAAATTTAAACATATGAAAATTTTTGCTTATGTTAAACCAACTTTAATAAATAATAATTTTTTCGTTTAATTAATCTGTCTATTTTGAAAATCCTAGAATCCAAATTCTCGGAATCAATATTTCCGGTGTTGAAATTCTCAGAATAAAATTTACGGTGTATAGTTTTATCTAAGCCCAAGAATTTTTTTATTTGATACCGATAATTAATTCAAATATTCCTTAAAGGTATATTTTCTTACCCCCTAGTTATTTTCTTAGAATTTTATCTGTTGGTATTTATTTTCTTTAAGAAATATTTCCATCAGATTCATATTTCCTTATAATCTGTTTTTAGTTTCTAAAACCACCAAATTTCGTTATGGATATATGTTTGCAACCATCTTCAACCGTTGGATCATATTAGAGAAATCTCAGCCGTTTTTTTTTCTTATAGATAATGAAAGGTCATAGTTTTCCTATATAAGTTCTACACCACTTTATAAGGACCCTACTGGTTCCTTAAGCCTTCTTGTCAAAGTGTTGCTGCTTCAATGTTTTTCATTCTAGATTTCATCAGATATTTCTTACAGATATGAATGTCAGACAGTTATGATCTAATGAATGTCATGGATAATAAATACAAGATGATATTTCAGGAGAGGCTAGTATGTTCAGACTTTTACAATCAGAATTATTCCTTCATATCTCATATTATAAAATGTAATAATTGGGAGAGTATTTCTATAGAAAAGGACAAGTTTTGAGATCCATTGTATCCAGAGTTAGTCATACAGTTTTATGACCCTGTAAATTTATTTAAAAAGGAATGTAAAGTGTATTTCAGATTTAAGGCTTATGAAAAGTCTTACACCGCTCCATGCTAAAAAGAGGCAACATCCGGTAAATTCCATATGAAGAATAAGCTCTCATAGGTTCTTAAACAATTATAGATAAGGAAGGACCTTTCGAGAAGAACCGTTCTTTAGAAAGTCTCGACGTCAGGGGAGTTAAGACTCCGAATATAGAAAACATATAAGTAGACCATATGTTTCTAGCATTATGGATGCAAGGGTTCTTTATCCAAAGAAAATGGGATAATGATTCCTTAAAGATGTGTGATATTCTATTGCTAGAATATTTCATCAACATCAGGAAGGTTAATTTTGTTATGTATATTTTTATTATGATTAATGATGTGAAAGATGGTACCATCAAATATCAAATCCTAATATACCCAGCCACTATCCCAAGGATAGTTGTTATAGATTTATCCGAAATGGAAATTGCATTCAAGTTTGCATTGAAGTATTGTAAAATTATGTTGTTATGTGAAGGTGTGCTAAAGAGTATGAAACTTTTATACAATCCGGACTCTAAGAAGTTTGAAGAAGATGTGACTCCAGAAGTACAGAAGCAGGTATTGAAAGAAGACATTCCAAAAACATCCAAAGAGGCACAGAAAAATATAGTACCAGAATCTTCAAAAGGTATTAAGAAGAAGAAAAACTCGGATGAGGCCTCTCATACTGATCCTGTCTCAGCAGCTCCAGCTTTAACACCATCAGTTAAAAATACCAAAGGATTACTCTGATGATATTGTTATTGGCATGAAGAAATTATCTGAATCTAGGAAGGAAGGGGAACTTATATTTAGTTTAAATCCGGTAGAGGAAAAGGCTTTAAGTATTCAAAATGAGGATGTATTCGAGAATCAAGATATGAAGAAGACGAAGAAAAGGAAAATAACTGAGACAAAGATTATACAATCCCTGCTGAATGATTTAGAAAAGTCCTCTAAGAAGTTACCTGTACCAAACATGACTCTAGAACCAATGAATGAGAAAAAACCTGTAGTGATACCAGAACCTATTCCGGAACACAAGAAGAAGTACATGAAGAAGATGAGATCGTTCAAGAAGAAGAAAATGATGTTATCAGAGAAATTGATTATTATGTTTCAGAACTAAGAGTTTTTACCGAAGAATAATAAGATGAAGATGTTGTGATCGATGTTGAAGAAATAGAAGAGGTAGAAGAAGAGGTTGATGTAATTGGAGATGAAGAAAAAAATCCATGTATTAGAAAATAGTGATATCAGAAGTGAAAACAAGATAAAAGAAGAAGAAACTCATACAGAATAAAGAGATGATAAGATTATATAAAATGAGGTATTTATACAGGGTTCCAATCCATCTCTAGTGCCAAATATTGATAAAGGGAAGGGCGTTATGGTTACCCCATTTGATTCTGAATCTCCTAAAAACATTAAGAATCTATAAACCACTTTTCCAAAATTCAATAAAAATGAACTTGACTCTGAGTTCTCGTCATCCTTGGGTGATGATTATTTTTTTAAAAAAAATTATGGAACTTAGTATTTACCATCTTTGTACTCGCTAACCCAGGTTCCTGGAGAAAAATGATGCATGAAACCTTAAACCGAAATACAAATTCTACATCTTTGCTGATAGAAATAGTGGTGAAAGGTGATGCTAATCATAATAACCTTCTCATTGATTACAAAGCCATAAATGTTTCACATCAAGAATGTTATGAGCCGGACCCGAACCTTATTAGAAAAAGCTCTACAATTCTCGGGCTTCATGGAATCAACAATGGGAGCGTTTAATAATGTATAAAATGAGCTTTCCAAAGTCCAAACTTCATTCTAAGATAAATTCACAAGTGAGTTAGATGCAAGAAAAAATGAAGGAAAAAATATTCTAGATCAAATGAATACCCTAACTGAAGTTGTAAATTACCCGAAAGGGAAATCATCTGGTCTTATAAAGAAATCAAATTCACAAGAAGATTTAATCAATGTTCTTGAGCATAAGAATCAGTCTCAAGAATTATGGATCCAGGCTTTGGAGAAGAAGGTAGATGAGTAAGATGCCTTGATAAAGAATCTTCAAGAAGATCACAAGGAGGTGAAAATGGTTACTTCCGTGGTGAAAAGCCTTCTTTTAGAGAAGAAGAAGGAGGGTTAATTAGTTTTTCCATGCCGAAGTTTTTTTGTACATTCATGTAAAACAAATTGAAATTTCCCTGTAATTTTTTTTCTATATTTTTTTTTCATTTATATTTCTCTCTAACCTTATAGGTCCCTCTCCATCACTTTTTGAAAATCCAAAGGGGGAGAATTTTATCCAAGGGAGAAGATAAGAAAATAAAAATTGATAAATTAAATTCCTTAGGGTAAAATCTAAGGAAAAATAAATTTTCTAACTTTTTATCTGGAAGAGTTCTACACCTAAGGGGGAGTATCTCTAAACCAAAGTATATATATCTGAGGAGGGGATTTACATACTCTATGATCATATATATAAGTGAATAATAATTAACCCTAAGTTGTTATATTAAGGGAGAGATAATTATTTCTAACTCTGGGAATGTATTTCATTCCTTTTCTAAATTTATCGAAGTTGTTTGCGCTTTCCCAAAAGGGGGAGATTGTTAGGTCTATAGGATCTCTCCCTTCCTTAAGATTTTATTTTCAAAATAACAATAACCTTCCTCATAAATATTTTATTTACTATTGCTTTTATTTCTTTACAGTTATAAAACATTTCTTATAACCTAAATTTTTTTATCCTTTTTATTTAAACTTATTTTTCAGTATTTTAGAAATTATTTTTTATACCAGAAAATTTCTTATGGTTCAGAAATTTAGTCAATGGACATACCATAGTAGAATTCATTAAGACAACATTTATTATTCTCTTTTTTCACTGCAATACTGATTCTCATCTAGATATTCGGGTTTGTGATGTTCTAAAACTCCAACTTCATGGTTATCTATATTGAAGTTCCTTAAGACAATATTTGTCATAACAACATAGGAAATTTTGAAAAATAAAATATTAATAAAATATTTTCGTATACTATACTCATACGGATTTTATGAAAATCCCTTAAGTAATTTATAATTCTCGAATTTATCAAAGCTTAAATTTCATAGAATTATGAATCTTATAATTTTTCTTCATTCCAATTTTATCAGATTCCATGTTCCTTATACTCAAGGTGTAATTTATTTATATACATGGTTAGTTATATAAAACGATTCCATTGTTTCTATTATATACTAACCATTGTATGTTTTCCATGTGTCCAGGTCCCTCCAAGATTTAATGAAATATGACCATTGGAGTGGATGTGACTAGTAGTTTTTGAAAGTTATAAATAAGACTTCAAATGATGAGATCCATATATATATGATGAATACACAACAATTTCACATGTTATCATTTTGGAGTTCATTTCACTAAATGTGAATTTCTCTATAGTTATAGGCTCTAATAAACTCTTAGGCTTCGTGCAGAAAGCATGAACGGCTTGTTCAAACTTTGCTTCGTGTAGAGTTTCATCATGCAGAAGTTCAATTTCCTTAAAATCAGAGACTTCTAGTTGTGAAGTCAGAGGTGTCGATTACCTTACAAATCGTGGGCTTGCTGGGATAACAAGACAGATACCGATATTAGGATTGAGGTCTTACCTGAGGTATGGTAAGATAGACTTTCTTGTAAGTATAAAACAAGAGACCTTTAATCAAGGTTGTTTGATACCCTCCTCTTTGGGATTAAATAATATTTTAGATTTCCACTACTTTGTAAGAGTTAGGATGTTTTCTTTTTGTATAATCTTTCTATCTTGTATCTCTGGTTGTAAGAAATTCTATACACCTTGTGGTAGAATTTCATTGTAAGAAAAGCTTATTAAGAATTAGATTTAATAACATTATATTTCTCTAAAAATTTGATTTCTTATTAGAGGTGTTGTGAATTTTTTAATACAAAAAATTCCTTAAGAAAATTTTAATGTATACAATTCACTCCCATTCATGTAGATTATTTGATCATTATCTACTAAAACCATTTTATTTTATTATCCTATGTTTATTCATAATATTTTCAATTAATATTTAAATTTTTTACACTATTTGGAACATAAAATAATTGAGAATTTGTTTTCATGAAAATATGACTTCATTTATCTCTTTAGTAAAAAATCAATTTTCCTCAAAAAACCATGTGTTTTCTAAATGTTTTGAAATATATTTTTAACCATTTAAAAAATATTTATCAAATTAATTTTAACAATTTTAGGTCATAATTATACAAATATACAAAGGGTGTTTTAATTGTGTCTTATCAATAATCCTGAAAGATTCTAGTTTTCCAATATATTATGATTTATGATGATATACAGTGATTTCTTCTGTAAGTGATTTGAGTAGTGAATGTATAGTAAATAAGAACACAATAATTTTTATAGTGTTTTGAGGAACAAATATCTCATATTCCACACAACCAATTCTATCTTTAAGATTTTGATTATTATTACCAATAAGGTCCTCCTCTCACTAGACCTTCGCAACTGAGTATAGGCAGTTGACACATTTATGAAATGGATAAAAAAAATACTTTTTCTTATTTTTATGGAACATGTTTTTACACAATATAGGCTGAGAAGTGGATATTTTTACATGAATGTGTTTGAGTATCCAAAATGATATTAAATCAAAAGAGTTTTATTTGATTGTATTAATTGTTTCTAGATCATAGTTGTAGTAGCACCATGCTGAATACAGATCTTCTCCTTCAGAGATTAATGTCTTCAAGTAATAATAGAATGGAATATATCATGGGTTCAATTTATAATCAATTAATGAAAAAAATAGTGATTACACAACACCATGAGATTGAGGTATGTATATATCTGAAGTGTATCTTATGTAAAAATAATAATGTTTGTCAATATTTTGTTTCTTTAGAGAGTTCTATCATCAATTTGTTATTTCAATATATTATGTCATATATATGTATTCCATAATAGAAAAATATCTATGGTAATATATATAGATATATATATATAATACTTGGCTTTCATTCAGTTGAGAATACTGATGAAAATACCCAGATTGATCAAACTCATTCAAATTTAAATCATTCTAGTGAGTAGTAACAAACCATAGAAATGGGAATGATTTATTACATTGATTAAGATAATTTAAATTGGTTAAAAAATAGCTTTGGATTTCTCTTTATTTTCATCAAGACTATTTCATAAACCAGGGATAATATCATAGATTTAAAACACCATTGTTTATTAGTCAGACATAGGGTTCCCCTGTGTGATGAAAAACACAAGACAATGGGTTGACAACTTATGATTGATTTAAAAATTACAGTTGATGATGTTTATTTCTATGAACATAGTGTTCCATACCAATATAGGTGTGAATATCCATTCATTAACTAAATTTTAGGGTATATGATCAATACATGTTATTCAAAACACAGGGTTGATTCCTTATGTTACAATTTCAACATATTTAATTACAAGTTTTACAAACATAATTTAAAAAGAAACTCAAAGTACATAACAAAAATCTACCATGGTTACATGTTTTAAATATAATTAAAATATAATTTTTCTTAAAAAGAATTAATTTTCTAAAATTTAATTTATATAATTTCAATAGTAATACAAACAATGTCTTTTTTGAGAATCTAAATCAATAAGCTTTATCAATTATTGTTGAGACAATACATGTTCAAAAATATCCCCTATTTGATGATCACAAAACTGATGATAGAATTTACAAGAAATACAGTAATCATAAACAGAAGTGAAATAATATATTTTTAAAAGACAAAAAGATGGATTTTATGATGAAAATTTATTTTTCAATGTATTAATATGGTGAATTCATAAAATAAACTAGTATTTCTTATAAGAATGTTTTTTCTAACCAGTTTTTTCATCCTTTTCTGATATAAAAATGAATGAATGTGAAAAATTATTAAACCAGATTCTATATAGCACATAATAGTAAGTGAGTGTTATATTCTGCTTCAAGGAAACATAATACAAGTGTTATGGTACCAGTAATAAATTAAAAAAATAAAATTACCAAATAAAATAAAAATAATAATTTTATAAAAATATTGATACGATAAAAAAAATATTTGGATGAGAAATGATTAAATATAATGTTCAGATGAATGAGAAAGGTCTGGTTTAGAGGAGGTTTCAGTTTCAAGAAACCATGAATATCTTGATCAACTTATTTCAAATTTTCATCTATTCTATTAATATTTCAGTGATATTTTCAATGTAATGACTCCTCAAAAGCTTTAAATATTAACCAATAATCAATCATTAATCTAAATTTACATTCAGATATCCATGAACCATTCATTCTGTTAGAACAAACCGGGATATCCTATTACCAATCTGATTTACAATAGTCCTTATTTGAGGCTCTCCTGAAGTTAGAATCTCAATATAATATTGTTTTTTATATATAAAAAAATTTATAGGCCCACTATTTCACTAAAGATTATGAAAAAATTAATTAAAATAAGATTTTATATTTGTGATAGCTTCAAATCATCTGACTGGGTTTGGAGAATTTCTAGGTGTAGAAGTGGAATATCATGATTGATTTTCACTGTTTTTGATAGAGTAAAACGGACACCCAAATAATATTTTTAGATAACCGAAATATATTTTGGAACGTTACTCTACATGGATCATACCCAATTGATAAGCCATATCAATTTTAAAAACATCAAAAAATAATCTAGGAATGAAATTTTCTATGACATTCGTCATCTGAGGCTAAATCGATTTTAACTCCCCTATTGGAATAATTGAAATTCCTAAATATTACAAAGATTTTCTTGTAGCCTCTAACTCACCATGAAAACATGAATTTACATCTATTAATTTGTAATTGTAAAAAAATAATTCAATTTAATTGTATAATGTATCATTATATTCTATTTCATGTACATGAGATTTTTTTCCTCTGTCAACAAGTGATAATGTTTTTTCATTAATGTTCTCAATATATGATGTAAATAAAAATGCATAAACCTCTTTGTCTTAATAGTTTACAATGATTCCATATCTAGTGAATCAACTATATTCAAAATTGATTGATTATGGAATGACATTATAGTTATATCCACAACTTGTTCATCTTTTTCATTACTTTCAGAAGATTCTTGGTCTTGATTTCTAGTAAGAGTCTATTGAATACATTTTTCATCTTCAGTTAGAGCCTCTTTATCTTCTCTATTAGATGGATAATTATCTAGTGGTGGATGCTCACTAGCTAAAACAATCTATAATTATTGAGCTTGAATTTCAATTTCATTATCTATATGTTCATCCCTATTTATAGACAAGAATAAAAAGGCCTCGTCAATTGGTTCTTCCAAATTTTTATCAAGAGATTGATGTATATATAATGTAGCTACTTGGATAGAGGCATTGTATCTGATTCACTTTCTCTTTGGATGAAATTAACCATCTATTCATTATTTTACAACATTTTCTCCTTGAATTTGGCTCAAAGAAGAAAATCCAAATATTTCCAGCCTCCCTCTGGAAGCAAGACAGTTAGGTCTATAAGACCTCTCCATTCATTAAGATTTTATTTTGAAAATCTCTAACACCTTCATCATAAATATATTTTCTTTATTTTTAAATGTACTTCCTTACTTTTATAAAAATATTCTTTATAACCAAAGTAACCTTATTCTTTTTATTTAAACATATTTTTCAGGATTTTTGAAATTGATTTTATAATAGAAAAGTTCTTAAGGTTCCGAAATTTAGTTCATGTTCATACAATACTAGAATTCATTTAGACACTATTTATCGTTCTCTGTTTTCACTCCAATATATATTATCATCAAGAATTAAATATTGTATCATATTTTTCTAACACTTAGATTCCTAGTTCTTTGGTTTTCTAATGTTCATAAACTCTGAATTCCTGGTTGTCGAAACTGATGTTCCTTAAGAGATAAGTTTCATACCGATACTAGAAATTATTTAAAATCAAATATTCATAAAATATTTTCTTATAATTTACTCATACCAATTTTATGAAAATCCATTACAAAATTTATAATTCCGGAATTTATCAAAGCATTAAATTCACAGAATCTTGAATCTTATAATTTTTTTTCATTCAAATTTTATCAGATTCCAAGTTCCTTACACTCAATGTGTAAGATATTTATATTCATGGTTAATTATATAAAACGATGTCATCGTTTATATTGTGAATTAACCGTTTTATGTTTTCCACGTGTCTAGGTCCTTCCGAGATATAAGGAAATTGGACCATTGGAGGGGAACCGACCACTAGTTTTTAAAAGCAATAAAAAGGACCTCAAATGATGAGATCCATACATATATGAATAATACACAATAAGTTCACATGATTGAATTTGGGAGTTCATCTCACTAAAATTCAATTTCTCTAGAGTGAGAGGCCCTTATAAACTCTCAGGATTCGTACGGAACGTTTGAATGGCTTGTTCCAACTTTGCTTCGTGTAGAGTTGATTCATACCAAGGTGAGATTTTCTTAAAATCATATACTTAAGGTTGTGAAGATAGAGGTGCCAATTTATTTACAAATCGAGGGCTTGAGGGGATAGAAAGATAGATACCAATCATAGGATTGAGGGCTTACCCAGGGTTAGGTAAAATAAACTTTGTTGTAAGTATAAAACAATGGATGTTTATCCATGGTCATTGTATACACACCTCTTCGGATTAAAAGAAGAATATAAATTTCCACTACTTTAAAAGATTTAGGAAGTTTTCTTTTATTATAAAAATTCTAACATGTATATCTTGTTGTAAGAAATTCTATATGACTTGTGGTAGAATATCTTTATAATAAATGATTCTTAGTCATTATAATTATGAAAATTATATTTCACTATAAATGTTATTTCTTATTAGTGGTGTTGTGAATTTGGATTATAAAAACATTTCCTTAGGAAAATTTTATAGTATAGAATTAAACCCTGCTCTTGTATATTGTACATATTCAGTCCTATTTTCATCCTTATATTGGTATAGAGTAGAATATAATACTCCATACCTTCCAAAAAATTGGTATCAGAGGAGTATTACATCACTCATTTATCAATTTATCAATCTTTTTTAGAGTGTTGGTTCAATCTGAATTAATCTCACGATTATATTCAGAATAGAAATCATCTTATTTTTCATATTTTTGGAATCATATTTTTGGACTCATAAGTCCGGACTCATACTTTTTGTAGAGATATTATAGTTTTTATTTTTTTAGACGTTGTAATTTTTATTATATTTTTATAATAGAACTTTATATTTTATTCAAGCACTACTACTAACCTTTTTTGTCAAAAAAGGGTATTTTTTATAGAAGGATCCATGCATATTGGTTCTTTGGAGAATTTAAATCCTACCATACCTCCTATTTTTGCTGGAAACAATTATGAGTTCTGAAGAGATAGGATGAAGACTTTCGTTATTAATACTATAGTTGATAATTACAGAATACTGATTGGAGACTGTATGATTAATGATAAGGAATTGAGAACTTTTACTAATTAGGAGAATTCAGAATATCAAGAAAATTTCAGAGTCTGAAATACATTTCTATGTTCCATGACTTGGAACATCTATAATCAAATATCCTTATGTGAAGCTAGAAATAGTATCTGGAAGAAATTGCAAGTTAAACATTTTGGAACTTCAAAAGTTATAGAGACAAGAAGAGCTAGGTTGAGAGCTGAATATCAAGGATTTAGCTTTATTTATGGAGAACCCATATGCAATGTACAACAAACGTTCATGACCATTGTGAATAGATTAAAATCCAAGGGAGAAAAAGGTATTGATGATGAGGAACTTGTAGATAAAATCATAGATATCATACCAAATTAATGGGAGTCCAAGAGGACAACAATTGATGAGAAAAGGAAAGTCACCCAGATTTCCTTAGATGAGCTGTTTGGAACACTTCTTCAGCACGAGACTAGAATGAAGAGAGATGCCAATAATGTTAAGAAGAAGAATGTGAATGGAATTATTGCTTTTAAAACTACTTCTAAACATATGAATACCAATACTCTAAAAACAATTACTAAATCAAAGTCAACGAAAGTTTCTATTCAGTCAAAATCTTGTGATATAGAAAAATATGGGAATGAGTTATCTATTCTTACTCGGAGATTGAACCAGATAGTAACCCATAAGAACTATAAAAATAATTTCATGATGCGAGAATATAAAGAAAATAATGATGGGGAAGTAACTTGTTACGAATTCATAAGAACATGTCATATTATACTTGATTGTCCCAAACTCAAGAAAAAAGTTAAGAAGGAATGGAATTCATAAATAAATAAGAAGAAGTTATATCGTTCTAAGCACAAGAAATATTTTCATGAAAACGAAACATAGAGTGGTAGCTGTGAAGACTCTCCTGAAAGTGAATCTTCTGAATATGAATCATCAACATAGAGAAATATCATATTCATTTCTATTACTTATTTTCCACATACTTGTCTTATGGCCATGATACACTCTGTAGAAGTATTAACAAATTTATCTCTTGATAAGAACTATTATCCTAAAGACATTTCTTCTGATAAAGATACATCGTCTTCTGATAATGATGAAATACCTTCTTATGAAGAAGTATCTAGATTTTCCAAGTTGTTAGAAGAAAAAAATAGTAAAATTTCTAAGAAATTAGACAAGGAAAATACTAGAGAAAAAGTTCTTACAAAAGATATTTCATACCTCTCTAGAGATCATGAAGATATGTATTATCTCTTAGAAAAACATTATAATGAACATAAGGAAGTGAATTCAGAAAAAGAAAAATCTTTTTAATGATTTTAACAATGTTGTTTAAAAAATAATTTTTTTGTGGAAAAATATAACTCTAAGGAAATAATTCTTGAGGATAGAAATATAGTCATAAGACTAAAATCAAAATATATTTCCTTAAGAAACATCTTTTAAACATTACTTCTAGTAAAGAAAATATTGATAAGATGTATTCTCAAATCAGACCTCAAGGAAATACTACTAGAATAGGTTATACTCATAGAAAAATTGTTTTCGTAAACAACTATTTCATTCTATCAAGAACCACTTTTTTTACTAAATGTAAAAGTTATGGGCATTGTAAGAAAAAAATTTCATTGAATAATGTTCAATATCTTGGCTTTCATAAAGCTTATTTATCAAAACAATTGTGGGTTCCTAAAATTTTATTGT
This sequence comes from Viscum album, assembly GCA_963277665.1. Classification (NCBI taxonomy): domain Eukaryota; kingdom Viridiplantae; phylum Streptophyta; class Magnoliopsida; order Santalales; family Viscaceae; genus Viscum; species Viscum album. Next base: position 2,089,469,243 of record OY728132.1, read on the forward strand.
CTATCCCCGAATCCTAACCAGTTTGGATTCAAAAAGTCCAACTTTTGTTTTTATAGGAAAATAAAGAATTTACAAACAATATCTAGTATATGGATAGGAGATTTTCCCATCATATGACTGGTAACAAAAGTTATTTCAATAATATTGTCAAAACGAATGGTGAATTATTAACCTTTGGGGATAATTTTCTATGAGAGATTCTCGGTATATGTAATATCATTCTTCTTCGAAAACATATAATTTTTTAATTTTTATTTGTTAATGGACTTATTAAAAACCTTATAAGCATAATTCAATTATGTGATGAAGGATACCTTGTGAATTTTAGGAGTGAAAAGTGTATAGTTTATAATTCCATGGATGAATATATTCTTACGGCCTATATGCATGAGAATGTCTACACTTTGAAATTAAAAGACTTAAGAAGACAAGATATTCCCTTATTTTATGAAATTGACGATCAATCATAGCTTTGGAATGTGTGGTTTGGAAAATGGAACACTAATAACCATGGTAATGTCAAAAAGAAAAGATTATTTAAGGATTTACCAGTTTTATGTTTTTATTCTCCGAAAGTTTGTGACCATTGTTAGTTTGTCAAGCAACAAAAGTCTAGCTTTAAATGTATTAGTGAAGTATCAACATCTAATTCTATAAAGTTAGTGCATAGGATTTATTTTTTCCTACACACAATGGAATTATTGGATGAAAATATTATTTATTTTTTCTTGTTGATGACTACACTAGATATACTTGGGTCAATTTTCTAGAAAAAAATATGAAGCATTTTATTATTTTAGAACATCTCGAGCTCAAGTAAAAAAATGAGAAAAACTGACCACTGATAAATATTCATAGTTACCATGGTGGTGAGCTTGTATATTCGGATTTTAAAACTTTTTGTAGTAATAAAGGTATTACTCACAATTTCTCAGCACATAGAACTCGTCGAAAAAATGGTGTGGTTGAAAGAAGGAACTGAATCCTTCAAGAGATAACTAGAACCATGTTGAGTAAATATTCGATAGAAAAAAACTTTTGGGATGATGCTGTAAGTACTGCCTGTTATAATATATATCGAGTTTTGATTTGACCATTTCTTAATAAAACTATTTATGAGCTATGGACTGGTTGAAAATCAAATGTTTATTACTTTAATGTTTTTGGTTGAAATTTTTTTATAGTTATTACTAACGATAACATACACAAATTTGCACCAAAATCTGGTGAATGTATTTTCTTAGGCTATTACAATAACTCTAAGTCTTTAAGGGATTTAACAAAAACACTTGTACTATGGAGAAAATAGTACATGTTAAATTTGATGAAACTAATCCTTTTGTTTTCAAAAAACATGATTTAAATCCTCCAGATATATTTTATAAAAATGAGCAACAACCTATTGTTAAATATTCTTCAATGGAAAATGTTCATGAAAATATTCCTAAAACATTTACCAAAGAAGATTTTCTATATTACGTTGATGATCATGTTTTAGAAAACCCAAATCAGTTGTTATGTAGTAATCATCCTACTGAAAATATCATAGGAGGTTTCAAACAAGATGTTAGGACTAGAAGTTTCTTATGAAATGAAATAGTACATGTTGATTTTTTTTCCCAATTCGATTACAACACTCCTAAGAAAGCCTTAACTGATGATGATTGGATTAAGGGTATGAAATTTAAACTCAATTAGTTAGTAAGGAATCAATTTTGGACCTTAGTTGAGAGAACTAAAGATACATATGTTATTGGCATAAAATGGGTCATCAAAAATAAATTTGATTAAAATGGAATTATTGTTTGAAATAATTCTACATTTATTGCTAAGGGTTATAACCCACAAGAAGGCATAGACTATAAAGAAACCTATGCACCAGTAGCAAGACTTGAATTTATCTGAATTTATCAAGAATTTGAAGTCTTATATAATTTTAAACTTTATGAAATGGATGTGAATTGTGATTCCCTTAATGGATATGTACAGGAAGAAGACTATGAAGAACAAACTCTTGGTTTTGAAGATGTAAAACATCCTAATTATGTATATAAACTTTCCAAAGCATTATACGGCCTTAAACAAGCCCCAAGAGCTTGGTATGATATAATTACCCGATTTTAACCTCAAAACAACTATTCAAAGGGAACTACATATCCAATAATTTTTATAAAGATGATAAGAAAGATATTTTAGTCATATAAATATATGTTGACGACACTATATTCGGATTAACTCGACAATCCCTAACAGATTCCTTTGTAGATCTTATGAAGTCTGAGTTTGGGTTGAGTATGATGGGAGAGTTAACATTCTTTCTTGGTTCTCAAATATCTCAAAAACCAGAATAAACTTATATATCTCAATATAAGTACATCATATATCTTCATAAAATGACTGGGTACGATAAATTTAAGAGTATTAGTAATCATATCAGATCTTATAATACTCTTCATATTGATGAAGCATGGAAACCTGTGGATCAAACATCTTATAGAGGAATGATAGAATGCTTACTTTAATTAACAGTGAGTCGACCTTACTTAACATGTTATGTCTACTTATGTGCATGATATGAAAAAAAATCCTAAGGATTCCCATCATAGGTATGTGAAAATAATATTATAGTACTTAAAAGGAACCTTGGATTTAAAACTTTTTATTCTTCTAGAATTGATTTTGAACTAAAAAGCATTTCAGATGCTGATTTTTTTGGTTGTAAAATGGATTGAAAGAGTACATCTGGAACCTGTCATTTCCTAGGAGATTCCTTAGTTTCTTGGTCTTTTAAGAAACAACATTCTGTTGAACTTTCCACTACTGAAGCAGAATATGTAGCTATTAGAATTTTTTAGGATCAAGTGTTTTGGATGCAACACACACTCAAAGATTATAGAATGAGTTTTACCGAAACTCAAATATTATGTGATAACACTAGGACCATCGATCTCAGTAAAAAACTATAAATCACTCTAGTCATATGCACATAGATATTATGCACCACTTTCATAGGGTTCACACACTAAAAGGAGATATAATTCTTCAATTCATCAGAAAGAAAGAACAAATTTCTGATATATTTACCAAAAAATTACCATTTGATAGATTTGAAAACATTAAATAGAAGCTAGGAATGATATCTATAATATAATCATTCATATATACTTCTTGTTCAATTTTATCCTAATATTAAATTATTACTAAAATTCTAGGTGAGTACATATGTTTTGAATTTTTTTAAAAACTTTTGTTTTCCCTAAAAATTCTATTTTTCAGAATTTGTGATTTTCAGAATTGAGATTCTTCCGGTATGTATTTCTTCAACAAACATGAAATTTAAGATTTCTAAAAAATTTCAGCTTCCAGAAATTTATTTTTCTTTAAGAAAATTTAGCCATAAGGAAATTTTTCCTTAATTTAAACCAACTTTAAGAAAAAGGTTTCCTTATTTAAATTTTTCTATTTATTTTGATAATCCAAAAATCGAAATTCTCAGAATTAATATTTTCAAAGTTGAAATTCTCTGAATAAAATTTACGGTGTCTACTTTTCTCTAACCTAAAGAAATTTTTTCTTCGAAAACAATAATTAAATCAGAGATTCCTTAAAGGTATATTTCCTTACCCCTAGATATTTTTTTACAGTTCTATCTTTTGGTATTTTTTTCAATAATGAAATTTTTCCGTCATATTTATATTTCCTTAGAATCAGTTTTTTAGATTCTAAAAGCTCAAAATTTCGGTATAGATATATCTTTTTAACCATCATCAACTATTAGATCATATTTGGAAAATCTTTATAGATGATAAAAGGTTGTAGTTTGTCTATATAAGGTCTACCCCACTTCATAGGCACCCAAATGTTTCTTTACGGCTTCAAGTCAATGTGCGGCTACTTCAATGTTTTTCATTCCATATTTCTTCGGAGATTTCTTACAGATCCGAATGTCAGGCAGTTCCGATCTAATGGAAGTGAAAGAGAATAATGAAAAATGATATTTCAGGAGAGACATGTATGTGCAAAATTTAAATATGGGTATGATTCCCTCATCTCTTGTATTATAAAGTGTAATAATTGGGAGAGTATTTGTATAGAAAAGGACAAAGTTCAAAATCTAGTATATCTAGAGCTAGTCATACAGTTTTATGACTCGGTAAAATTCTTTGAAAAGTATGGTAAAGTGTATTTCAAATTTAAGGATTATTAAAAGTCTTACATAGTTCCATGCCAAAAATCATCCAACTTCATAAAGATTCTATATGAAGGATAAGCTCTCATGGGTTCTTACAAAATTCTTGATTAGGAAGGTTCTTTGAAGAAGAACCGTTCTTTAGTACGTCTCGGCATCAGGGGAGTTAAGACTCCAAATCTAGAAAACTTATCAGTAGACCATAGGATAGTAGCATTATTGATGCATGGGTTCTTTATCCTACAAAAAGGGGAAATAGATTCCTTAAAAATAGTGATATTCTATTTCTAGAATTTTTCATCAACCTCAGTATGGTTAATTTTTTTATGTATATTTTTCTTACATTTAATACTGTGAAATCTAGTACCCTAAAATCTAAATTCCTCGTGAACCTAGCCACTATCTCAAGGATATTTGTTATGGTTTTAACCGAAATGATAATTTCATGAAAGTATGCATTGAAGTCTTGTAATATTATTTTGCTAAGTGAAGATACGCTGAAGAGAATGAAATATTCATAAAATCTGGACTTCATGGAGTTTGATGAAGTCTTGACTCCAGAAGTACATAATTCAGTATCGAATGAATCCATTGTGGAAATGTTGACAGTGGCACAGAAAAAGATAGTACCAGAATCATCAAGAAGTATTCAGAAGAATAAAAAGTCGGATGAGGCCTCTCATGATGATCCGATCTCAGTAGCTATGACTTTAACACTACTAGTTATAAGAAAAACAAAGGCATTCAATGATTATATTGTTTCTAGCTGGATGAAAATAGCAGAATCTGGGATGGAAGGCAAGACAATCATTGGGTTAAATCCGGCAGAGACAAAGGCATTAACGATTCAAACCGTGGATTTATTAGAGAAACTAACAAAGGAGAAGACGCATAAAAGGAATAAAACTGAGATAGAGATTATACAATCCCTACTGAATGAAGTATAAAATCCCTCTGAGAAGTTACCAGTACGGGATGTCACTCCGGAATCAAAGAAATCAAAGAAACCTATAATGATTCTGGAACCTATTCTGGAACCACAAGAAGAAGTACATGAAGAGGATGAGATCGTTCAAGAAGAAGAAAATGAAGTTTTCCTACAAATTGATGAGTATGTTGCAACACCTAGAGTTTCTACCGAGGAAGAAGAAGAAGAAGAAGTTGAGATCAATGTTGAAGAATAGAAGAGGTATAAGAAGAGGTTGATGTAACTGGAGATGAAGAAAAAATCCAGGAATCCAAAAATAGTGATACTGGAAGTGAAGAAGAGAAAGAATAAGAAGAAACTCAATTAAAATATAGAGATCATAAGATTATAGAAAATGAGGTAGTCCCTCAGGGTTACAAACCCTCTATAGTGCCAAAAGCTGATAAAGGGAAAGCCATTATGGTTACCCCTTCTAATGAACACTCTCCTAAAAACATTGAGAATCTAGAAACCTCTATTTTGAAAGTCAATAAAGAAAAATCTGGCTCTGAGTCTTCGTCATCTTTGGGTGATGACTTTGTTAAAAATTATTTATGGAAATTAGTAAGTACCATTCCGGTACTCTATATCCTAGATTCATGGAGCCAAATTATGTAAGAAACCTTAAACCAAAAGACGGATTCAACATCTATGCTAATGGACATAGTGGTGAAAGGTAATTCCAATCATAATAATATTCCCATTCATTACAAAGCCCAAAATATTCATGTCAGAAATTGATGACCTGAACTCGAACCTTATCAGATAATGCTATATACTTCTCAGACATCATGGAATCAAAAAAGGGAGCATTCAATGATGTAGCAAATGAGCTCTCCAAAGTCATGACTTCTTTCTCAACGAAACTCACGAGTGAGTTAGCTATAAGGAAAAATGAAGGAAAAAATATTCTTCATCAAATGAATACCATAGATGAGGTTGTTAATTAACATAAAGGGGTATCTGTTGTTCTTGTAATGAAATCATATTCTCAAAAATAAGTAGTCAATGTTCATGAGTATAATAATAATTCTCAGGAATTCCAGATCTAGGCTCTGGAGTGGATGGTATCTGAGTAAGATGGCTTGATAAAGAAGCTTCAAAAAAGATCACAAAGAGGTGAAAAATAATAATTCCATGGTGAAAAGAATTATTTTAGTGAATAAGAAGGATGATTAAATAATTTTTCCATGCCGAATATTTCTTGTAAATTCATGTGAAACATAATGAAAATGCCCAACATTTATATATATATATATATATATATATTGTCTCATGTATATTTCATTCTAACATTATAGGTCCCTCTCCATTACTTTTTGAAAAACATAAAGGCGGTGAATTTTATCTAAGGGAGAATATAAAGGAAGAAAAATTTATAAAGAAAATTCCTTAAGGTAAAATCTATGGAAAAATAAATTTATATCATTTTATCTGGAAGATTTCTACACCTAAGGGGGAGTCTCTCTAAATAGAAGTATATATATCTAATGGGGAGACTTCCATACTCTAAGATCTTCTAAATAAGGGAAGAATAATTTAGCCTATATGATACACTTAACGGGGTGTTAAGTATTTTTAACTCTAAGCATCTATTTTTCCCTTAGAAAATTTTTTCTATGTTGTTTGCGCTTTCAAAAAAGGGGATATTGTTAGGTCTATAAGACCTCTCCATTTTTTATGCATTTATTTTGTGAATCAAAAACACATTCTTCATAAATATATTTTCTTTACTGTTCCATGTATTTTCTTACACTTATAAAAATTTACTTATAACCAATATTTCATTAGCCTTTTTATGTAGACTTATTTTTCAAGATTTTATAAATTTTTTTATACCAAAAATGTTCTAAATGTTCAAAAATTTAGTTCATGGTCATACCATACTGGAATTCTTTAAGACACAGTTTTCCATTCTATATTTTCACTACAATACTGATTATCATCTAGAATGAAATCTGGTATGATATTTTCCGTACACATAGATTTATAGTTCTTTGGTTATTTAAAGTTATTAAACTCCTACTTCCTGGTTATCGACAGTAAAGTTCCTTAAGATAGATTTTTCATACCGATACCAAAAAATTTGTAAAATAAATTTTTATAAAATAATTTCTTATACCATACTCATACCAATTTTATGAAAATCCATTTCGAAATTTATAATTCAATAATTTATCAATGCTCTAATTTTTTAGAATTATGAATCATATAATTTTTTTTCATACCAATTTTATCATATTCCATGTTCCTTATACTGAAGGTTTATTATATTTATATTCATGGTTAGTTATATCCAAACGATGTTGTTTTTTCTGTTATAACAAAACCATTGTATGTTTTCCACGTGTTCAGGCCCGTCCGAGATTTAAGGTAATATGATCATTGGAGTGGAACTGAACATTAGTTTTTGAAAGCTATAAATAGGACCTCAAATGATGAGATCCTTAAATATATGAATAATAAACAAAAAGTTAACATGTTTTAATTTTGTAGTTCATCTCTCTAAAATTTAATTGATCTAGAGTGAGGGTCCCTTATAAACTCCCAGGATTCTTGTAGAAAGTTTGAACGGCTTGTTCAAACATTGCCTCTTGTAGAATTTCTTCATGAAGAGGTTCAATTTACTTAAAATCAGAGACATTGGGTTGTGAAGTCAGAGGTGAAGATTTCCTTACTAATTTAGTGCATTCAGGGATAACAAGACAGATATTGATCTTAGTATTGAGGTCTTACCTGGGGTTGGGTAAGACATTATTTCATGTAAGTATAAAACGAGGGACCTTTATCCAAGGTTGTTGGATACACTCCTCTTTGTGTTAAAATTGGATTGTAAATTTCCTCTTCGTTGTAATAGTAATGAAGTTTTCTTTTTCTATAAACAATCTAACATGTATCTCTAGTTGTAAGAAATTCTATATGCCTTGTTAGAGGTGTTGTGAATTATGTTTAAAAAAAATTCCTAAGAAAATTTTAAATTATACAATTCACCCCCCTCTTGTAAATTCTACATATTCAGTTAAATTGTGATCCTAATATTGGTATAGAGTATAATATCATACACCATACCTTCTTAACAAAGAAGAGTTATTTATTGGTCTTCCACACCTACATGTAATTGATTACCATGAACTGTACTACTAATGTAACCTATCTTTATGAGAGTTCCAACATAGAGTATTTTAAAATTATGGAATTTTTATTGTATCATTAAATCTCTAATCAGTCGTTTTCATGTAGAAATATTGAAATAATTAGTCTATAAGGATAGAAAGTCATCCTTTACTCCTCTTGGATACAGTGATTCATGTTCCTTGGGATGTTATACATGACATCACTCATTATCAAAATCATATTATAAATGTCTGGATAAAAACTTTGTTCAATCATTAATGTCCTTAAAATTAGAGCTAAAGGAATAAACATGAATGAAAAATTTAGGTCAATGTATAGATCCTTAAAAATAATTTTTCATATATTGGGGGACCCTAAGAGAAATGATACAATATTCTTTTACTCATGTTCTTGATTTCATATTAACCAAAAATGTAAATTAAAATCCCCTTTATCAGTGGACCTAAAATTATAAACATATTATTCTTTTAATTTTTAGGAAACATGTTTATCTAAAACATAATATGAGAATCTAGTAGTCTTCCAAGACTGAGATTTAATAGTTAAAACTACAATAAATCAAAAGAGTTTGATTTTATTTTAGTAAAAATTTAAAGATCATATTTACACAAAGAACATGATAAAATATATATCATTATCATCAATGATTAATAGTTTCACATAAGAATAAAATTGAATATATCATGGATTAAAATGATCTTCAATTATAGAAGAATCAAACAAACAATAGTTATTATATGGAACCATATGATTGATGTTTCTATATATCTGAATTGTATCCTCTTCAAAAATAATAGAGTTTATCAATATATTGTTTTTTCATAATATTTATATATTCAAAAATATATTTCCAAAAATAATGTCATGTATATATGTTTTTCATGATTGAGAAATTCATATCAACATATATATAGAATACTTTTTTTTGAGAATACTCATGACTCTCCCCCGATAGATCAAAATCATTCAAATTTAAATCATTTATGAGAGTCGCAACTATCCTTTGAAATATGAGTGATTTATTCCACTGATTTTTAGCCATTAAATATTTCATACAACATATTTTAATCGATATTTATTTTCTTCCAAACGATTTCATAAATCATTGATAATATCATATATTTACAAATATTTCATTTAATAGTCAAACATAGGGTTCTACCATGTGATGAAAAAACACCAGAAACAGTGATGACAACAAAATATTTATTTAAGAACTAGAGATGATGGTTTTTTTTCTTTAGCCATAGTGTTTCCTGAAAATGTACATGGGAAAAGTCGTACTTAACCTTAAAAATTGGTTATATGATCCATATATGTTCTTCCAAATATAGGGTTGATTCCTTACATTACACTTACAAACATATGGAATAAATAATGCTTCCAAAATAATTTCAAAACACATTCAAAATACTTACCAAACATTTCCCGTGGATTAATATTTTTATCAAAATTCATGAATTAATTTTTTAATGTTTCGTGATTTCCTGAAATTGTATTTAATTAATTTAATTAGTAAAACTAAGAATACTTTATGTAATGATCATATTCATTAAGTAATGTTAAGAATTATCAAGACAATACATGCCCAAAAGTCACCCCCTTTCTAATGACCACAAAACAGATAATACAATTTACAGAAATTATTGGAATTGTAAACAGAAATTAAATAATCATTGAAATATATATAACGATTAATTTATTGTCGAAGAATTATTTTTGAATGTTTATTTGTTGGATTCATAATAGAAACATGTAGTTTAGTTATTCATATTTACCCAATTTTCTACCCCATATGGGTAATAAATAAATAATTTACATGAAAATGTATTAAAACACATTCCATATAAAACATAATTGTGAATATGTGTTATAATCTACTACAAAGAATCATAATACACATGTTATGGTAGTAGTAATGAAAAAACAAATTATAAAACAAAATATAATAAAAAAAATTATTTTATAAAAATACTTTCATGATTAAAACAATATAGTTAGATGAAATTTTTTAAAATATATGGGTTTCTTGAAGGAGAAAGTGTTAGTTAAGAGGAGGTGTTGGGTTCCTGTGAAACATGAATATCATGAATAATTTTAATTATGTCATCTATTATATAAAATTTTAAATTATATTGTCAGCCAACTATGTCATCAGTAGCTTTTAGTCTAGACCAATCATCACACATAGAACTAGATTTATATTCCGAAATTCATGATCTGTTTCATCATTCAAAACAAGTTGGGATATCATTGTACCAAACTGATTGAAAATAGTCTTTATTCTAGGTTCTCTTAAAGGTATCTTCTCAATTATTTCATTTTTATTATCTAATAACACATTGAGAGTTTCCATATCATACTAATGTGTATGATTTCTTTCATTTAAAGAAGAGATTACAGTTGTGATTACTTCAAATAACTTTATTAGGTCTACAGAATGTTGAGGTACTGAAGTAGAACATCTAGATTGATTATCATTATTTTTGATAAAATAAAACCAATTCCCTAAAAAATGTTTTAGATAAATAAAATATGTTTTTGAAATAAAATATAAAATTATTATACCAAATTGAATATACGTAACACTTAATAAAAATAAAAATCTATTCATGATATGATATTGTCTCTAAGAACGGTCATTTGGGTCTCAACAAAATTTAACCTATTTCTAGTCATATGTTTACTTCTTAAATAATCCATATATTTTTATGTATCCTGTAACTCACCATGAAAACATTTATTTACTTCTATTATTTTTTAATTTAAAATCAATATTTCAATTCAATTTTTAAAATAATCAGTAGATTCATCTTAATGAAATTGACATGGTTCACCTTTGTTAACTTGGGATAATGTTTTTTCATAACTTTTTTTAATATAGGATTAATATTCTTCTTCATGAAATTCTACGATCTTAGTATATTTTAATGGTTTCCATTCCAAGTTATCTATAATAAAAATTACTTTACTTTGGAAAAAAATTGTATTACAAGGCACTACTAGTTCATCTTTTTTATTACTTTGATTATTTTTGTAGTTTTTTTTTCAGTAAGAATCTTTTGAATGTGGTTTTCATCTTCAGTTAGAGCCTATTTCCCTCCTCTATAAGTCATATGATTTTATTTTGGGGAAACATCGTCAATTATAATAACCTATAATTCGGGTGCTTGAATTTCAATTTCGTAAACTTTAGGTTCATCTCAATTTCCAAACATTATTACATGGGCCTCTTCAATCGGTTATTCAATGTTTTCATCATGATATTGTGGTTCATATTTTCTAAAATATAGGTTAAAGGGATTTTATCTATTTTAGTGTCTCTTTGGTTGAAATTCACCATTTAATCTTGATTCTGTAATTTTTTTCATGGAATTTGGATCAATAAACCAGATCCAAAAATTACATGTCTCCCCTGAGAAGCAAGACCTGTTCATTTTTGGTCTTCCACACCAACAGGTAATTTATTTCCTTATACTAGAGTCATGATGTAGCATATATTCTTATGAGTTCCAAGGAAAGTAATGTTAATGTGATGAAATTTGGAGTTTGTAGTTACATATCTAATCCAACCTTTTTTATGTAGCAACATTGAAATTATCATTCCATAAGGATAAAAGGCATCCTTTCTCCCTCATGGAAACAATGATTAATTTACCACAACTAATACATTGGGATGTAAAATATGAAATCACTCATCATCAAAAATATTTTATATAAGTCTAGATTAAAAATATTTTCATGTTATGATGTTCTAAGAATTATAGATTTCTGAATAAACTTGACTAGAACCGTCTGGTCAATTTCAATATCCTTAGCAAGCATTTTTTTATTTTGGTTTACTGGAAGATAAATTAAATAATATCCATAGATTTATTTTCATGATTTCTTATTAACTGATGATGAAAAAACCCATTCATAGGGACACTTAACAACATTGTATATTTACATCAATGAGTTTAAAAAATCACAATGACATATCATAGATATGATTACATACATTGTGTCATCGAATTTGTATTTATAATCATTGATGAACTATTGTAATTCAATATCAAAAATTAAATCATTTTTTCGTTATGTAAAAATAGTTTCTTGACATTGAAAAGATAGGGAAATATTTAGAAGAATATATTTTTATTGATACAAATGAGGGCTATTTACATTCCATGAATAATATTTCTGTGGGTAAACCATTTTTGATCTCCAATTTAGTCTCTTGCTTCTATCATTGATATTAATGATTATCTAAGAGTTGATGGTTTTGTATTCTAGGTTGTAAAAACTGAAATTACCTCTTTGGACATCAAAATGGTTTCAAATCACAAGTTGTGTAATAGAATTGACAATGGTAGGATTTCTAGAAATTTTAGTGCACAGAGTCTATATTCTCATGCCCAATATGTAGTGTAATATTTAATTCATTAATTTGATTTGATTTACTTTTTGAAATATAAAAAACCCAACATTTTATTTATTGAATAATAAAATATATATTAATTGAATCAAATTAAATGATTATAAATGAAATCAAGAAAATAAATTAACAAACATTTGTTTAATATTTAATATTTCTAATTCCTTTTAAATAAAATCAAAACTACTAGTGAGAAGCTTTTTGGTTATAACATTTTCAAGTTCATATTTTGAATTTAAAATTCAAATGATATATCCATTCTATGAACAAGATCTCTTAGAATTTTTTTTCTATATATCATTATTATTAGTTTTTATAAACTTATACGTTTTCTCAAAATATTATGTGCACTTGTATTACCAACTAAAATTGGGATATTATTAAAATTATGTCACATGTCCAGTAATATATGTTTCCTCTAAAACACTTGTGAAAAAAACATCTTGAATATATAAATTCGTCCTCAACTATTGAATGGAAAATTGAATATTATTTCTTAATCATCGATGACACAAAATAATTTTCTAAAAAGTGATATTTTCCTCATGTTCTATTCCTATCTAATCTACATCCTCAAAAAATCGGCACCTAAATGTGAAATTAAATTAAAATTAGAGGTTTTTTAGTGATATAAGGAATTAAAAATAGTTATTTTTAAATATATGATATTATTCTAAAATTAGTAATGTTGTATTCTTTTGGGATTGAATGAAATCTAGAACACTAGCAGACATAATATGTTTTTTCCAGTTTACTAGTAGTAATATAAAATAAAATTCAAATAATACCTCTATATAACAGGTTATCAAATGGTTTTCCAGCTTTATCCAAGTTATGTTTTATGTTAGTACACTAGGGAGTTGTATAGGTATTAATGTTTTCAATTAATTTTTTGAATAAATCAATAATTATAATTCTTTTATATAAAACATTTATTTGATACTTTTTATATATGTTAGATCTAAAAAAAATTATTCTCTCATAATACATATTTAAAATTAATTTTTCATAAGATTGGAGAAATCATTAAAAAAGTTATTCTCTCTTGCGAAAATATCATCTTTAGAAATTTTCACTAATAATGTATTAGATTAAATGGGTTTCATAAAAATAATATGATCATCCAATCCCAGAGAAAATATTTTTTCAAATAAAAATCAGATGAATATTTTATACCATGCCCTAAATTTCTTTTTAAGACCATAATATTCTTTGGTATGTTTAAAAACAGAATTTTGAAGATGAGGGTTTTCCAAATATGCTGTTTAATCAATATAATATTCCACCATTGAAAATAAATTTAAAAATGTAAATTTTACATCAATCTGGTCTAATTCAAAATTCATATGAGATTTATAATCTACATGAATTATAATTTCATCCAATATGGAAATCCTAGAAAAAAGTTCATCATAACCTATACTATCTTTTAGGTTGTCTCCTTTTTCTACTAAGATAGGTTTATTTCTGATAATGATGCTAAAATCCTGTAGTTTTTTTATAAATAATCAATCTGTTTCTATTACTGGATAATTAGATGGTCTATAAAAAAATTCCCAATTTTTTTTCCTACTAAATTGAATTATTTTTTCATTTATAGATAACAATAAACATTTATCATTTAAATATTTTTTAATAGACTTATGATCTTATTGTGATGGATAAGATGAAATTTTTCTAAGTTTCATATGTTTCTTCTAGTTCATAATCTTATGTATGGATTTCCGATTATAGTTTCTAATAGATGATACAAAATAGTTCCAGAACTTCTATGTAAGACACTTTCAGGTCAATCTATCTCACACTCTTCTGGAAAATAATGGATTTAATTTATTTTATTTTCAAAATCATTTTTTAATGCCTAATATTATCAAGAGAGTAAACAATTTTATATATTGGCTCTTTATTTTTATACAGAGGGTCCCTATTATCAAACATCACATTAAATTATTCATAAATAGTCTTTAACATTTTATAATACACTCTATTAGATTTAAAAAAACTAATATCCTAGAAAAATTCGTTTACGAGCCTTTATATTGATTTTACCCTAGTTTTCCATAAAATTTATGAAATACACCATGCATCCAAAATAATTACATTAATTTATTTCAGTGTTTTTGTCATTCTAATGTTCATAGGGTGTATTTTTAATAAGAGGTATTATCAAAACCCTATTCATGATATATCAATCTATCTTTATAGAATCTTTCCAAAAATAGGTAGGATGTTTGTAGTCATTCAACATTGTTTCTTTATCTCCCAAATAGTTATTTTTATTCTTTTAGATAATCCATTATGATACATTATACATGGGAAAGAGAATGTGGGTTTAATACCAACATTTGGGAAAAGGTATTAAAATTCTAGATTCTCACATGCCCCACCATGATCACTTCTTAATTAAATTATATGATTTTTTTCATTTTTCATTATTATACCAAAAATTTCAAAAATAGTGAATACATTACATATCATTTTAGAAAATAAAACCAAGTAAATCATGAAAAATCATCAACTAATAAATAAACATACAAATTTGTTGCCAAAATATCTACCAATAATGTTCCAAACAAATAAATTTTGATAATTTAGACTAGTTTATACGTAGAAAACATGATAATTTATTTAAAATATATATTTTCTTTGTTTTCTAATTTTACATGCATCATATAATCTACTATTATCAAACATAAGATTAGGAAAATTAGAAAAATAGTGTTTCATTGAAAATTTATATATTGTAAAAAACATTTATTTTCCCATGTCCTCAATTCTATATCCATGACTCAACTCTTTCAATAGTTAAACATTCAATTTTTGTTTATATAAGGAATAAATATCGAAGGTATAACCATTTATAGTTCTAGGTGCTCTAAATTTAAGATGCTAAGCTCTGAAAATTGAGAAATAGTTTTTATAGAGATCAATATAAAACCCATCATCACAAAGTTAGGAAATACTTATCTTGTTATGGTTTAGCCCTTATATATACAATATTTTATTGATTGAAATTGACATTTGATATCAAAGCCATCCAAATCCATCTATCATTCCTTCATCATTGTCACTAAAGGTCAGTAGTCTTCAATATATTATTGTTTGTGTATGGATGTTGGAAGAGTCTGTACTCATATTTATTGAGTATAATCTATACATATACAATATTTTATTTTATTTTCATGCGGTATTAGTCCTAGAAAGGCATTTAAATGAATGTTTATTTTGGTAACCACATTTTATATGGTTGATCTGTTTCATCATTTAATGATATAAGAATCTATATTTTTATTATTTTTCAAATGTTTATAATTAATTTTTTAGAAATGTTATTGAAGGTAAAATCATTTTTAATCTTACTTATCTGAGGATTTATAAATAATATTTGATATAATTATGCTCTCCCATTCCAATATTGAAACATGTATCATTTTTATAACGTGTTACAAAATATTTTTTATAGTTTTTTATTTTTCACCTTTCCTTCTACTCCATATTTTTTTATTTTGATAAAATTTTTGAGAATAATATCATTTGGATTTTTATCTCCATATGTTAATATACAAGCTTATCTTTTTTTAATGATTTTAAATTTTCCTTTAATTTATTTATTTTTGTTCTTGAATAGCATAATTTGAGGTAGATGTCTTAAATTTTTCAATAAAATTGTTAGGTTATTTTATTAATATATACGTTTATGTTAAAACAATAGTATAAATATATTAATTAATTAATTATGTATTTTTAATATAGAATCGTATTTTTTATTATTCATCAAGTAACAAAATGATAATTTTACAGATGATAAACAACCAGAATCAGAAGTAGATGGATAATAAGTTTGTACCACATTTTCTTCTTTTCCATAAAACACATTTTATAGATTTTGTGGCACTTTTTTGGAATCTGATTTGGAATAATAGATGGGCACTTCAGAAAAACTGAATGTACCCGTCATGACACTTTTCTCTTTACGATAATTATCAGTTTTCTTCTAATATTTCTTTTCTATCTTTCTTCTTTCTTCCTTTAGCTGTGGGAAAGCTGCTATGATAAGACCCATTTTCATTCATTTATAGAGTCTTACTTATTTGGATTCTTTAACATGCTTCATGATGTATTTTTTGAAGCCTCTGATTTAATTATAAGATCTGATGAATTTTTTATCAAATTGAGCTAGTTCCATTTCATAATTCAATCACTCTGTATATATTTAGATTTTAACATCTTCTATCAATTTATTTTCATGATTATGTAATGTATCCCAAAGGGAAGTGATTTACCTATTCAATATATTATTATCTTCATCCTCATCATTAATCTCTTCTTTGTACATCACCATTATTCTAATAAATTATTTCATAGTCCAAATATATACTAGTGATGATTATAAAATATCTTGAGATATTCCATTACATTTTAAGGGTAGTGCTCTAGTTACTTTTAGAACATGATCTGATTGATTAGTTGGATCTTCCAGCAAGGAAATATAATTTTCTATTTCTATTAATATCTTATTAATATGGGTGATTATTTCACTATCATTCATCCTAAATGTGTCAAAATTTAGATGTCAAAAAGCATACATTAACATTATCAAAATTGACAATTCCATCTGATGAAAAAAAATTGTCTACAATGTTTCATAAAGTGGAGTACATTGAGGTACCAAATTTAATTCAATTTAACAAATTCCAAATATGACATCACTCATTTTTTTAGAGTTTATTTCATACTTGATTTCTTTATTAATATCAAAGGTTTATGGATTCTATAGAATTGCAGATGTAATTGTGATATTATGATATATTTTAAATACATTTGAAAAGATACATTGTAATACCTTATTCCGAGCATCTATATTTATTACCAATGAATTATGGATCCCTTTTTCTATAAATACCTTCACTATGATAAACCATTGATGTATTTATTTTTTCAGAACATATTCTTTTAATATTGGAAGATAATAATTATATTTATAAAAAAATATCACATTTGATACCAATTAATATATTGGAAGAATAAAAATATATAAAAGATCATGGTGAATTGTGTCTTTTTGATAATCATGAAAGATTATGGATTTTAAATTTATTAATTATTAATGAACATATGAAATGTTCTCTCATATAAGTGATTTTTGTAGTGGATAAATTGTAAAAATGAACATTGTAATTTTAATAGTTGTTCAGGGAACATAGATCCCCCAGTTCACTCCACCAATGTTATCTTTACGATCATGGTGATTTTAACTAGTAAGGACAACGTATCAATAGAAATTTAAAACTGAGTGCAGGCATATTAAACCCATTACAAAAATAATAATCATATAATTTTAGTTTGTTTAAAGGTAATTGGTTTCTCCACTACTATTTATGAGAAGATAAATTTCTTCCATGAATTACATTTAGAATCCAAAACACCAATTAATCAAATAATTTGTTCTTTATTGAATTAACCAGGGTCTAGATCCCAGTTACAATAGAAACTGATATAATATGGATATTATTCTTCTAATATGAATCTATTCAATTAATAATTATTTTGAGGATATAATGGTTGAAAAATATATTCAATAACAGTAGAAAAACACCCATGAGTTATTATACATTAGCATGAGATTGATGTTTACATATATTTGAAGTGTAGTTTCTCTAGAAATAACAAATTATCTCTGTCTTTTGATTATTCAAAACAATTAGTTATTCAAAAAAAAGTTACAAAATATAAATTCATTTATATATATGTGTGTGTGTGTGTTTCACGATAGAAAACTATTTCTTGACATATAAATAGAACACTCTGATTTTTTTTGTCAGAAGATAAATTTTTTTTACCAGATAGATCATAATGATTAAAATTTAAATCAATTCATAATGTCAAAAATATCCAAAGAAATTGGAATGCTTTATTCCAATGAATATTGTCCTTTTAATTAGTACAAAATCTCATTAAATCAATATTTATTACCCTCAAGGACATTTCATAAATCATGAATAATATCATATATTTAAAATTCGTTTTTTGAAATATCAAATGTATAATTCCTTACTGTGATGAAAAAACACAAAACATAGGGTTACCAACATACTGTTGATTGAAAAATTTGGGTTTGTTTGTGATAAATTTTTTACCACTCTCAGTTTCAAATATATAACAATTTATTGATTATATTCATCTATATAATGTTTATGGGTGATGGTTGGGAGGGTTTAAGGAATATTTGGAAAATAATTTAGGTATAAAGGCGAGGTGGACGGGTTTTTTCCAGCTTGTCCAAAACATACAATATCCTAGTATTAATATTTATATTCGAAATGTAGTTTTGGGAAATTTGAGAAAATTGTATTCGCATGGTTTGTTCATGGTTTGGGACATTATTTGAAGAGTTCATTTGAGGGTCTACCCATGCAATATCTGATGCATGGTTAGTTCATAGTTTGTGTAACCATGCATGTAAACCATGCACGATGTCAATATGAGATCTTAAAAAAGTGGATCTCACATGTTTTTGATTATATGTTGCTCATTTTTTTTCATATGTGGCTCTAACTCAGGATTCCTCTCTCTTGAAGGTTATTGAACCTATCTCCCACAGATTAGAATTGATTTAGAGAATTTACTTGGAATATAGAAGCCCAATTCTTATAGTAAGTGCTTGTTCTTAAACATTCATGTCATGTTTCATAGATCTACATCACCCCTCTTCTTAGTTTATTATATATACACTTTTTGTAGGTAGTTATATGATTTTAGATTCCATTTATGATTGGATATGGATTTGGTGTTTATAGGGGAGGAGATATAAAGTGGTTTCATGGAATTCATACCCTATATAAGCCATCCAAGGCCTTCATTATAGTTGTCTCTCAAGGACTTTGGGCCACCTTAAGGCCTTAGGGCCTCCCCAAGGCCTTCGGGTCAACATTATTATGCATATGTACTAGTCTTAATACAAGGTACAAGGCTTCAGATAAAGATTCAGGGTAGGCACATTCACTAGAGCAGATCTAAATGGAATTGAAAAAATGAGGGTATATGGCTCTTCCACCAGTACCGAGCATGATCATCATTGTAGAAGAAAACTAGAAGACCATCCCTGTGATGATGGACTGCTGATTTCATGACATATGTGGGGGAGGAGGAGTTCCATGTTTTTTTATCTGGGTGACTCCCTCCAAGACCGATGGTTCATTTAATTGTCTATAAGCCTTCATTCCTTGAAATGGATCCACGTCACCACATTAATTGTGGATTTTCAAAATAAAACAATTAGAGGCTTTTGGGCCATTCCAACTAATCATACCTGGTTTCATGAGTCTTCTTGATTAATTTTCCATTTTATTCAAAACAATCAAGGTAGGAAGCTTCAATCTCGTCCCATCTTATTATAATTGAGTGGCATGCTTTGAAATTTATTACCATATGTTAAAAGGATGAAGAATTTGTTTTTTTTATTATAAAACTTATTTAATTTCTGTCTATGAAAATAAAGAAAACTATTCTTCTTGAATAATGTGCTTGATTGTTGATTTTAAAATGGGATATTTATGGAATTATTGTAAATGGATTTCATTAATGTTTTTTTCAATAAAAGGAATAATTTTATTGAAATTGAATGATTTTTTGGAAATGGTTTGTTTAATGGTTTTCAATAAATGAACCATTTCAATGAAATGGGTTCAATTGGTTGAACACACATGGTTTTTGCCTTAGTAGTGGTGTGTGTTCTTATGACGTGGGATGGATAAGGGTGTGGAGGACACCCATAAATTGGTTGGAATGGTTATGGTCATGAATTACCAACATCAATGTGGTCCACTAAGTGACAACTTAGTTGAAGGATAGCTCACTACTCATGAGTATAGGGATGTATTGGTTTCATGCATGGTTAGGTTTGTCAAAATGTTGAATAGAATGGTTATACCAAAATGATATTGAGAAATGGTTTTAAATCATTGTTTGGTTGTTTTTCTAGAAATGTGACTTACTAGAAAATTCATTGAAATAACACTTGTTTACTCATTGTTATAATTGTTTTTTGAACATGTTTATATTTAGTTAAAAAATGTTTTACATAATTTTGTTATATAAATGGGTTTATATAAATGTTGAAAACTTTTCTATCATAGTGGCATGAGTAAGGATGTAATTTGGTAAATAATTACTTAGTTATATTATCAACACTAAATTGGAATATTTTTTTTCATTTTCAGATGAAATATTCTAGAATGTGGGGAAAGGTAAAGCATCACATGTATTTAGAACCACCTCATGATACATGGGATTCTTAGTGATGTTGCTGAATGAAGCTTATCGAGCATGAACTCCTTTGGTCATCATGGAGTCATTAGCTGTTTTTATGTTATTTACATTGACAATTTTTTTTTTCTGTTATTAAACACTTTGGTTGTTTTTGTTATAATTTATTTTTTTAAGTTGTCATTTAAAAAATCATGTATCATATAGTCGTTGTTTAGATATTGTTGTTGGATGTGGTTTTATTAAAGGGAAAATCCTCCCCCACATGTATTGAAAAACGTCTGTATTTATTTATGTCCATTCGAATCATTGGGATGGTTCTTAAAGCAATGTAATGGACACCCAAACTTTCAAGACAAGGAGAATTACTGGGTCATTAAAAATTTTATCTGTTTTTTCAATCCAAAAGCTTATTTGTGATATGTGGTATCAGCGCATTTCCTTATTATTGGAATAAGTTGTCTTAGGATTCTTATTCAGGGAATTAAATTCATTCTTATTTATTTCTTGGTCTAGATTATTAGAAAGGATTAGGATTTTCAAGACTTTAAATGTATAGAATAAAATGATTTAAAAAACCTTTTTATGATAAACCAGAATTCCGCAAAGAGTTTTGTAAATAAGTGTTTTGAATTTACATATTGTATATTAAAATCTCATTATCACGAGTTTAGCAAATGAGACAAGCACTACATGCATTATAGGAATTAATTCCCACTAGGATTAGATATTTAATTTTGGAAAAATTATATATGATGTGATTTATTATATTGGTTTTTGAATATTGTTGAAATTGTTTTCAAATGAATGATTTTGAAAAGTCAATGGATGGTAAATATAGAAAATGGGTTGATTTGAAAAAGCAAGATTGGATTTTTCATACACAGTTAAACATAGAAAAGGATTATTTTTGAAATTAATGATTTTCAAGTTGATGTGATAGAATTTGAAATTATAAGCCTTTAGTTACTAAAGAGTGAGACTTATAGAGATTGTTGTTCATATATAAAACGACACCTGATAGGTGTTGTAAACCAACCGAATGAAGCTATAGAGAATTCTATTTCACCTGAGCCACATGTGAACCAATTGATTTTTCAACGTACAGTCCATGTGTTTCAGGCTGTGGAATTTGTAAATAAGAGGAATGAGCCATGATAAATAGACCATTCCATCTAATTACCGAAGTATAATCTACCCATCTTTTGGGGAGACTCTAAACAAGAAAATGTGGAGGTGTGGCTCAATAAGATGAATCATATCATTGATTGCATTATAACAACCCCAGAGTTGAATGTCATACTAGAAATGTATATAATCAAGGATATTGAACACCAGTTCTAGGACCGAGCAGTCCAGGCTAAACTATATCAAATCCATGG
The DNA here is from genome assembly GCA_963277665.1 of Viscum album. NCBI lineage: Eukaryota > Viridiplantae > Streptophyta > Magnoliopsida > Santalales > Viscaceae > Viscum > Viscum album. The sequence continues at coordinate 2,089,491,598 of OY728132.1, forward strand.
GGGTATTTTGAGTATTCATTCAACAATCAACCATATCCTCACGCATTCAATCTCCATAGAAAAATATAATTATTCATCATAATAGAAAAAATGTCTATATATCTGATTTTGAGTCTAAATTAATGAATTTGGTTATCTTTACACTCAATGTTTCATCAAGTTCATCCTTAGAGCGATCGATATCAAAATTGGAGCTATGTTAAGAGATTCGATCAATGATTGCAGTTCATTGTATTACAGATTATAAATAGATGGTGAATAGAGAAATAATGGATGAACATGATATCTTAGGAATTATTGGAGGATGAATTATGTAGATACATATGATAAATGATTGGAACTCAAATTCATGGAGAAAGAAGAAGAGTGACAACTATTTATAAGGTGGGAGTGGGACTCAAAATCAGATGGCTAAATCACTAAACATTCCCCTATGACTGAAGAAAAAAGATGGTTGTTTTAAATGACTTTAAATAAAAAACATAAATCATAATTTTAAGACACGACCTAGAGGTTTTCATTACTATAAGATTATGGGGAATCTTCAGTGTTGTTAGGGGATTGATCTGAGGTCACGTGTTCGTGACACTTTTCAGGTGTCACAGGCATTTATGGTTTATCATAAAGAGGGAATAAAAATTTGACTCATCAGTAGTGAAAATCTATCCATCGTGATTATAGGAATACCATGACTACTCAGCTAGGGCACTCTCTGCAAGGAAACAAAGCGAAATGTATAGTGACAATGTAGTTGTATGGAGCGATGCAGATGGTTATAGATGATCAGGATGGGAAATCATTGGTGAGAGGTACAATTATATTAAATTTTACCCTTATGAATGTTTTTTTAAACCGGTGAGTTAAATTCATTCATTGAATCTCATTTTTTTATTTCATATGTTTAAAACTAAATATGATTATTTTTTGATAAATCTTCCATCTCTTCTAAGTAAAATATAATTTTAAGAATTTTTATATGGAGCATGTTCTATAAATTTTTATGGATATTTTTAGAAAATTGAGAGATATATATATATTGTATATGGATGTATTCAATGTAATCATGGGTTTGTATTGGTTGATAATGTTAAAGGATCACATTGACTGTTATAGATGAATGTTATGTTTTACAACTAAGGATGACGCCAAGCATCTCTTTTGATGACAAAGGGTTGTAAAGACAGGTGCCATGGGCATGTTGGCACCAGAAGTGGGGAAAATTTCTTACAAGATGGGGGAATTAACTAGGAAATTGATCGAAGAGATTGAGGATATCATTTTTATAGCTGTTTTGGATAAATTATTAGATGTCACTCCCATGAACATCTCAAGGTTACCACTTATATGGGGAGTGGAGTTTATGATTGATATCATGCATAGGGATAGGCTTTTTTCATGTTTGTCATATATGATATAACTAATGGAGTTAAGGCAATTTAAAATGTAGTTGGAATATATGGAAAGAAATAGTTTCATTCAGCTGATTTCATCTATATAGGCTGTTCTACTCTTGTTCGCGAGGAAAAAATATGGAACCCTAAGACTATATGTTAATTATCATAATCATAACAACGTTACAACATGTAATAGATATCCACTTCCATTAATTTATGACATATAATATCAGAAGTGATAAGAATAGTGATTCTCTAAAACAAAATTACGATCATGTTATCACCAATTGTGAGTTCAGAACGAGGATATTCCAATGACAAATTTTAGATGTAGATAAGGAAATTTTGAATAAAATGAAATTCCTTTTTGTCATACAAATTTACCAGTATTTATCATGGATTTTATGAATCTAATATTTCAAAGATATGAATATTAATTTTTTTGTGGGGTTTGTGGATGAAATATTGATTTACTCAGGGATAATTGCAGAGCATGAGAAACACGTGTCAATAGTGTTGGTAATCATGAGAGATCAGTGGTTTTATGAAAAACTATTAAGGTGTTATTTTTTGATATAAGAGGTACTCTTTATTGAACTTATAATTTTTGATAATGAAGTTTTAGTACATCTGGAGAAGAAAGAATCTATTTTTTTCCTGAAAACCGCCGAAAATGTCTTCGAGATTTGAATCATTCTTGGTAAACTGGAGATTACCAATAATTTTTTATTAATTATCATGATTAGATTCACAAATTATACTTTTCAAATAGTCGAATATTCAATTTTAATGGAGTGAGTAATGCCAAACGCCTTTTCATGAGATAAAATTTCACCTGACATCAACTCCTATCATTATTTTTCTGGAATTAAGATAGTGGTATGTGGTGTATTGTGATGATTTGGGATATTGGATGGGATATTTTCTCATAAAGGTATACCACGTGGTTTCTTAAGGTTTTATGACATTGATATTTCATTTGAACAATTACCCAATATAAGATTCAGAGTTACCAATGGTCATGAATGCCTTAAAGACTTTGCGTCATTATCTATTTGGTGATAAATTTACTATGTTCAGAAATCATAAGTGTTTGAAACATATTTTCTCACAATACGATTTGAATTTGAGGAAAATGAGATGGATGGAAAACCACCATATGATCATCTTTGACTTTATTTATACCCCAAAAATTGGGAATTTAGTGGTTGATGGATTTAGAAAAATTCATATACTAAGTTGGAAAATTAAGAATCTGATGAAATCAAGTTAAAGTTTATTATAAATCTCTTGGAGGTTGAATTTGAAGACTGAGGTGATGTTACAATATTAATTTCAGTTTCAGTTATTCCTGATTTAATATGGATGATTATGGAGGCATATACATCAGATGCATGATTCATAGTTATGAGTTCAAAACACAATGGGGGGGAGAACATTGAGGCTTTGAAATATTATTAGAGTTTAGTGTTGTGGATATTGAATTAGACAGGTGTCCCTATATATTTTTATGAAAATATTCATCAGGATTACCACCATTAGATATGGGTTGTCTATACAGGAATACCAAATATAAATAGGGAATTCAAGGCACTATTTTGGTTGATTTGTATGAAAGGGAAAGTTAGTGAATTTGTTTCAAGGTGTATATCATGTCATAAAGTTAATGAAGAAAATAAATGGCTAGTTGGTATATTGTAGACTTTACCTATACCAATGTTGAAATAGAAGAAGATATCGATGGATTTTGTTACAGGTCTCCCCAGAACAATTTGGAAAAATTATGACATATGGGTGACAGTGGATCGGCTCACATAGTTGGCGTATTTAATCTCTCTTTATGAAACTCATGCAATAGAGGATCTACCCGCAATCTATATCAAATTAGTGGTAAAGAGACATTTCATACTTGTTTCATTCATTTGTGATAGAGATATGAGGTTCACTTACCATTTCTAAAAATCTATACAAAAATGCCTTGTGACTCAGTTGACTATGAGTATGATGTACCACCCTCAGACAGATGTCCAAACAAAAAGGAAGATATATATGTAGAAAGACACGTTTTGGGATAGTGTGATAGATTTTGTTGGCTCATTTGAATATAATGTTCCATTATCAAAGATCTCATATAATAAAAAATGTCATTCCTAGACACATATGGATCCATTTGAAATGTTGTGTAGGAGACATACTCATTCTCAACATTATTTGATGGAGAATGGTGAGTCTTCATTACTTGGGATGAGACATGTTCAAGAAAAAATAGAGAAGATTCAATTGATATAATAGAAAATAGAGATAGGTCATAGTGGTCAGAAATCATAGATGGATCATCCCCGATGATCGTTGTCGTTCGCGGTGACTGATAATGTGTTCTTAAGGATCTTTCCAAGGTATAGACATTGTCATTTTGGGAAGCAGAGAAAGTTATATTCTCGAAAATTTGGACTTTTTGAGATACTGGAATAGGTTTGAGAGGTGGAATATTGGTTGTAATTAACACCATGTCTAATTCGGTGCATAATGTGTTCCATGTGTCTCAGTTGAAGAAGTGTCATCCTGATCCTGACTATGTGATCAGTTGGGATCATGTTGACCTAATGATGGATTCATAATTAGTACATATTGTGGTTTGGATTTCAGATTGGAGAGAGAATGTGTTATTTAGAAAAAATAATAATTCTCATATGGATTTTAGGGTAACATGATTAGATTCTAGAAGATACATCGGAATGTGAGATAGAAATGAATGATTATTGGATGAAACTCTTTTAGGGAATGGATGGTTTTCTCATTCCTAGGATAGAAAGAAAAATGGTGGGAATAATTTATCATCACTTGTTTCTAGTATATATCTCATTATTTATAGTTTTCGTGTAAATAATTTATAGGTGTTATGGTTGAGAGAGTTTGGAGAATGTTTCGAATGATTTCTGGTAATAAATGGGAGGTGCATAGGCTACACATGTGTTGTCCAAACCCTGTGGGATCCTAGTAGTGACTTTGTGAAATTTGAGGTTATAGATTTGGAATAGTGTGCACCCCATTTGGGAAACTGTGTTATGAGTTTGTGAATGTGTCTACCTAGGCTGTAGCTTATTCAAAAGATGCACAATGTTTTTCTAACAGTGGCACTAAACCATGTACGGGGTCAAAGTGAGAATCTAAAAAAGTGAATCTCACATGTTTTTCCCAATGTGGATCATTATTCCTCTTACGCAACCCTAAATATTGATTATTCACTCTTGGAAGTTGTAAAACCTATCCCAATCATATTGGAATAGATTTATAGAAATTTCCTGGCGTTAATAAGCCTGTTTTATGAAGTAAGTGATTTTTCATCACTATAATTTTCACATTTTCTTAGACATACTTTTCCCATATTTGTAGTTTCAAAGATATTCCCACATTGTGGGTAGATATATTATTGTGGATTTCATTTATGATTGTATTTTTATTTTTTATTTATAGGGGAATAAATCTAAGGTTGTTTCGTGGAATTAATACCTGGTTGTGTGAGTATTCTTAATCCATATTCAGTTTTCTTCAAAAAAGTTCAAGGTAGGTGGATTCACTCTCAATTCATCATTGTAAAACATAGTGCAATTCATTCAAATTTATTTTCATGTGATAAAATGATGATGAATTTTCTATTTTTGATTGTTAGAGACCTTTTTAAATGTCATTTTGCGGAAATCTAGAAATTTTTTGTTCTTGAATAAAGTTCTTTGATTCATTATTTTAATTTGATGATTTCAAACTATGATTAATCTAGAATTATGGTAAATGGATTTTATTAAATTTTTTCAATAAAAGGATATAAAATTAAAAATATTATGGATGTTTGGAATTGGTTTGTTTAATGCGTTTTAATTAAAGTAAAATTTCATTAAAATTGATGGAATTGAATGATCTGACATGGTTTTTTCATTGTTTTGGCATGATTTTTGGCAGCTGTTCATATGAAATGGGATGAAAAGGGTATGAAGGAACCCCATAGAAAGGTTAGGTCAGATATGGGAATGAATTACCCCCATCAATGTGGTCTTCTAATTGATTGATTAGTAGAAGGATATATCACCACATGCAAGTATAGAGAGGACCTGGTTTCTTACATGGTTAGGTATATGAAAAAGTGAAACAGAATGGTTATTCTAAAATGATATTTAGGAATGGTTTTAAATTTTTGTTTGGTTGTTTTTATGGAAATATAATTTTTTGGAAAATTGGTTGAAACAACAACTATTTACTCATGGTTATAAATGGTTTTTCGTACTTGTTAAAAAAATTATAAATTGCAGAATTCTATTATATAAATATTTTTATATAAATGTTTTTAACTTTTGAATCCTTGTGGTGTGAGTATAGAATTCAATGAAGAAAACATTCATATTTTTATCCTCACCCATTCTTTGGAACTTTGGAGCTTTTGTGGATTCTATCTTTCAAAACATGAGAAAAGGTAAAGTGTCACACATATTTTACACCAATTCATGATACTTGGGGTTTTTTGTGATGTTGGTTCATAGAGCATATGGATCATGGAGTCTTGTGTTCATCTTGGAGACTTATATTTTTTACAATATTTAATTTGATGATTAGTTTGTCTTCCTCTATTTCACACTTTGGTTGGTTTTTTTAAAAAGGTAGCCGAAGAGTTGTCTTTTAATTTACCGTGCATCATATATTGGTTGTTTGGTTATAGTTTTTGGATTTCGTTTTATTGTAAAAGGGTAAATAACCTCCACATGTATTGAAACCATTCAATATTTATTTACTGACTTCAGTTTCTTGGGGATGTTTCTTAAGGGCATATAATGGCTTACAAACCTCCCAAGTGAATGAGAATAAGTGGGTTATTACAGATTTGTTTTTTCAAACATATGGATTCATACTAACGTAGGATTTACTAACCACACTTATCTGATAGTGCACAATATTTCATCCATAAGGGGTTTTCCAAACATAGGGCTGCTTCCATAAATTACACATACACGCGTAGGTTATAAATACCGTTTCTAGAATACTTTTAAAACATGTTCATAATAAATAAAAAATATTTCCCATGAATAAATATCTTGAATGTAATTCTATAATAAATATTTCAACAAATATTAATTTCCTTAATGTAAATTAATGTAATTAATTTGTATGAAAAACTAGGGTTTTAATGAGAATCCAAATCTTTAATATTTTTAGAGTATTATTGAGATAATAAATTTCCATCAAACACATGGTTATGTGATTTCAAATTTTCTGTGAAATCTTCATCTCATTTTCCATATAATTTTCGTTTTGATTTGACCTTAAAATTGAATGAAATCATTATCTTAACATGTATAAAATGTATGAAATATACTACAATGATTACCAAAAAAATTTTAAATCGTCTTTTTTATGTTCTAATTATTATTTACAAATCAAATTATTTTCAGTTTTTTTGAACATTAGTTCAAAAAGCTGTTTTTGAAAAATTAACCAAATATTTTCATCAAGAATTTTTTAATGGTTCTTAATGCATTTTCTATTCATTAATAATAAAAACCATTTATTTAAATTATATAAAATTTTGGATATATTGAATTAATACCATAATTATTATTCCTCTTAATGGTTTATGATTATTTTGACCAAGGATTGTATAGACACTCTCTTGGATATTTTTTTTGTAGTAAATATCATTTACTTGAACATTTCATTTTTCTTTGATAATTGGACATTAAATTTCACATGAATATCTATATCATTAACAATGGATATTCATATTTCTTTAAAAATATATCATTTCTACATAATATGTTTTTGACACCAAATTATATTTTGAAATATTCTTTTTGAATTATTTTAAATATTTTAAAATTCGTCATTTCATGCGTCCCTGAATATAACTTGTACAATATGAATTAAGTAAGATTATATTGTATTTCAAACAACATCAATTAAACCTTTTTCACTATACAAATTACTTATATAACTATTACTAATATTCAAACTACGTTTTTATTTTTTCTAACACAATGTTGAATTTCTTAAATATTTTTCATTACATGTTAGGATGAGTGTTACCAAAGAAAAATATACTATTAATAATATTTTTAAAATATTATTAGAGTTACCACATAACAGTTTGAATAGAAGCTACAAATAATATGAACTAAAATATTAAAATATTATTTAAAAATTTATATTAAATGTAACTATTTATTATTAACTAGATATAAATGAAAGTAAGAATGATTGAAAAATATATAAATTCCTTCTATATGGAATCAATTTTTCAATGTACCAACACAATTTTATCTCAATATATTTAATAATAAAGTTTTGATGAATTTTCTTAATTAAAATTTTAAATTATGGATTCAATCAAAATTTTTTATACTTATATAATAGATTTGATACGTATAAGATTATAAAAAATACAATTTTAAAAATAAAAAGATATTTTTTCCAAAAGGTAATTTAACCACCTTTTTTTGGATCACCTACTTTAAATATATCATTTTATAAAATTATAATTATTTGTGAAAAATATTAATTTAATTTCTTAATAAATAATATCAAAATTTACATCATGTGGTTTTATGTCTTCTTCTGAGATGTTTCATTTTTGACTAATAGGGAAAAAACAATGAATTTTAATTAAAATTTTATTTCCTAAGAAATATTTTTATATTTAATTTATATTATTAATTCTATAAGTGGTTTATTTAGATGAATTATACATAAATTGATACAATTAATGTCATTATAACAAATTTAACAATCAAATTGGATATAAATACATATAAAACAATTTATCTTTTTCATATTAAAAACTCATTATCTTTTCCCATTGTGAGATTAATTAAAAACTAATATCTTAAAATTTTGGAATTAGAATTTTAAAAAAAGGATTAATTATTTTTAATAATCAAAATATTAAATTTTTCCCAATTTTAACATAATTTTTTAGAAAAAAATTTAATTAAATTAATTAAAATTATTTATAATAATTAAGGAAAAAACAAACTTACTGAATCATTATACATAGAATATAATGTGTCAAAATGACCCAAAACTTGTATAAAAATTATTTTATGGAAATATTTCAATCGTTAATTCACTATGGATATTTAATGGTTAATTTATAAACCCCAGGGAACAATATGAAAATGGGAACAACTCAAAACATTTTAATAATTTTCAATGTGACCTTTTCTCTATTTTAAAAAGTCATCATATCCTCATCATGTTATCAAAACTATCGATCTATTTTAAATATTTCAACCCAAAAAATAAAATACCAAATAATCTCCCATCATCCTATAGGACAAAAATTTTAAATAAATCCATCCATGGAATCTATTTGGTGAGAAGCAAAAGGTGTTTCCCAAATATGAGGTAACAACATTCGAAAACCACATTTATTTAATTTCATTCACCACCCCCATAATAATTATTATTTCATGGTTATAAAATATAATAAGTTTAATAAATATTATTTTATTATATTAATATATGGGTACTACCTAAATCACACACACTTTCATCAAATGGGATACACAATCATATAACTTGTGTACTATGGACTACCACCTCACAAACTAACGTCGTTCGTGTTTCTATTTCCAACATTAAAGGTTTAAAATAAAAATTTAATTTTGGTTTTTATATTTAATATATATGATAAATAGGATTAATTTATTATTATTTAATAATTATATAATACATACATTCTGACATTCCATTTTGTGGAAATACAACTACTCTATTTGTGCACGTGCAGACTACCACGTCCTAAAAACGATGTGATTAATTCATACTTTACATGGAATATATTAAGGATGTGTTTAGTAAACATATATTATATATGTGATATAATTACTCTAATATAATTATAATATATATATATATATATATTTCATTTAATATCTTTCTTTTAATCTGATATGAAAACAGAAGAAATGATCAGGCGTACGTACGACCTACCTTCTCCAAGAATAGTGTATTCCATTTTATATTTCTATCCTGTACAGATTATTATAAATATTTATATACAGAATTTATAATGTATTTAAATAATTTTTTACATTATCTAAATTATCATATCTTTATATAAGTAAGAGTATCATGAATAACAAGTCATAACATATACCAAAACAACAAATCCATTATTACCTGAAACATACCCTTTACATGAAATTTTTAACAAATGAGTAATATAAAGTGTAAATAAAATCATGTATGGTATTATATATAATAATATTATTTTTTGTAGAGTTTTAATAAAATTGTAGTTTTTATATATGAATTTTGAACTTGTACCAAGAGTGTCAAGACGCAAGATAATGGTTTACATGTCACACATTTTTTTTGTGAGACATATGTCTTATTAACAACTCATCTATATTGGGAGTTATATATACTGATAATGAATTTATAATAATAATATAATACATATATTTAAGTGTGTTTAAAAATCTATTTTATTATATTTCATTCAATGGTATTATGGTTGAACAGTTTCCAAATCGATAAAGTAATTGCAGTCGCAATTTGACTTATTTTAGATACATGCTATATTATTCAGCAATATTTTTATATGGGACGTATATATATCCCATTGAAAATTTTTATCAAGAATATCGTTATTTTTTTATATTTTACGCTTTACATAAAGTTGTTGTGTCCTGGGGTTTATGATTCAATGTTACCAACTTGTTAATTGTTTATTGCTACAAAATCATCGTTTATTAGGATTTTTTATGATTATGTTTCCATTGATGAAGTATTATGAACCATATCTATAAAATTATTTAAAAAAATTTACCCTATTTTTATTCATTATATATTAAAATAATGATAAATTATTTTTACACTTTTTTACTTAAAATGATTAAAATTATTTTTTTAGAAAATACAATTTTTTTATCTTTTTGATTTGGAATATGTGTTCTTACACACCCATGTTTTTTAAAAAAGTTTCTATAAATCCTATAATATTATCAAATGTTAATAAAAATAAATTTTCATCCATGTTTTATTGTTTTATCAAATTGGTTTTTAATAATGAATCTTCTTTTTACTTTCCAATAGATGCACTTTTCTAAACTATATATTGTACCAATGTAATGATAATCATGTCTGGATTTATCCACTACCATTATCATTATTCATTTGAGGAAACCTTTAAATGATTATAATATTTATTATTAAAATAATATATACTATTGTAGAATTTTTTAGTAGGTTATCATTTAAAATTGATTAAAAAATATTATCAAGTTTTATTTATATTTTTTCAATGTAATTTCAAAAATAGGAATTTAAAAAGGTTTTAATTATTTAACTATAAAAAAATATCTTTTAAAATTTAATAATTATTATTTAAGGTTTTTAATTTTTTTCAATTAAAAAAACTATTAAAATTATTCCATGATTTATTTATAATTGAAAATGTTTTCAAAATTATTTCAATATTTCATTTTATGTTCTTAATGTATTTTTAAAGAAAAGGGTTTTTAATTTTTTATCTATATATATATTTATTTTTTATAAAATTATTCTCAAATAAAATGGTTTTAAATAATTTTTGAATATTTCATTATAAATTTTAAAACTGTTTTTAATGAAATTTTTTTAAATGTGTCTTTATATGATCCCAGAGATATGTATAATTAAAAAGGTTTTCCAAATAATTTATTTTCCAAAAATAATTTTCCAAATTGGGAAATATATTTTCTCTAAGAAATGTTTTAAAATAAATTTAAAATCATTGTTTATAGTAGAATAAATTTTTTCTAATAATTGTTTATAAAAGGTATATTCAAAAAAGACTATTTTCCTTAAAAATGTTTGAATTGATCTTTTAAAATCCTTTGTTATCTAAATATAATACTTCAATATAGTTTATAAATTAATACGAATTTGATCCAAGGATAAATTTTTTATTATTTTGTTGAATGGTTTATGTTTAATATGAAATATTTTGCATGAATCCCCTTTCTCTTTCACATGTTATGTGTTTCAGAAACATAGTTATCATCCACGTGTAATATGAATTTGAAACTCAATTCATTTAACATGTTTTTTCATGATGAAATGATTATGAATCTAGTATTGTATACACATGTCAAGATATAATAGAATTTTTATGATACAGATATTATTTCATGGGTTTTGACATGATGGTTATAAAGCCATTCTCTATTTGTGGATCATGATATGATGATTGTTTTATTATCTTATGGAACATGTAAGCATAATTTATTTATTTGATGGGTGGGACCTATAAATCCCAAAAATGAATTGTGTAATGATTTTTATATCAAGATATAATGATGGAAAACAAATCGATTATTTTGATACACAATAGGAATAAGGTGAAACATGATCAACTGTTGGAAGTTTGGGAAACCTAATCTATTATGGGAAGAAGGGGAAACCCAATCTACTATCGGAAGAAGCGGAAACCTGATTCACTATAAAAATAAGAGGATACATAATCCCTTATAATTAAAGGGTTGTGTTTGAGGATGTTGGTGTATCCCACCAAGTATAAGTAATCCACATTAGGATCCCAGAAAAGTGTTTTCCATGCACCTTGACTTAAATGGAATGATATAACATGTTTACTTGTCATCAAAAATTCCATGTCTTATTCATATGTTATGATTTCAAGGTTTATGCTCTTGATTCCATTAGGATTCATGTATTATAAAGTTCCATTTATCATGACATGACTCTAGATTATGATCTTCAATATGAAGGGTATGATCTTTTTATATTTTGATGATGTTCTCATACTACAACACCAGGATGTTTTTTATGAAATGTTTTTTAAATAATTTTTATTCATCAGTTCCTTGTGTTGCATGAAATCACGAGTTTAAAAAAACTACGAGACACCATTAGTAAAAAATCATCATTATTCCATTGGTATTAGTTTAGTGGGAATAATTATAATTAACATATGAACACGCATTGTGAATTAATGGGATATTAATTATTTATATAAAATATAAATTAGATATTTTTATTTTTGTGTGAACTACTTTTGGAGAAAAAGTTAATGAGATATATATATGTTATATACTCAATAAAATGTTTTTTATAATCATACAATGGAAATTTTGTCATGTTTATGAATAAAACCCTATTTAATGTATAAAAACCTATATTTTTAAAGTTTAATTTTACAGATTTGAATAGAGAACCCCAATTAAATTAATATTTGGAACAATAGAAATTTTTATCCGAAAAAATAACCATATAATTTTTAATCATGATATTGGATGAATTTTTGATATTATCCTCATAACATTCTTGTTTTCATGAATAGTAAGAATACGATATATTTTATTTGAAAACAACATTTTTCTATTGAATTAATTTATATGGTTAAATTAAATTATTTTATAGTTTCAAAGTATAAATAGAATATAATTTTAGAATTTAAAATAATTTAGGTAATTAGAATAAAATTTTCATTAAATTTATATGTAAAAATATTTCAATCTTTTGTAATGTTTTAACTTAAAAAACCCATTTTGTCATTGTAACAAGATGATTAATTTTAAATTAATTGCCAAATATTATGTGTTTTTAATTTTTACAAATAGGCTCTATATTTTGAATCAGTTGGTTCAAATTATGTTAATATGCTACTTTTATTTTTCTGAATTGTAATTCATAACACTGTAATTATTATTATTAATATGGTTAAATGTAAATCGTGTAATTAATGTTAAAAGTAATATTGTAAAATTATAATAACACTTATAAAATTCTTATTGGACAGATAAATTAGTCTCTTATCATACAATGTTCTAAATAGAATCACTTGATTGCCATGTACCTAAGAATATGATATAAATGTAATAAAAACTAATGAATATGACAAAATGTCAAAATTTCATTTTATATAAATAGATTAATTTTAATATATATATAAATAATAGATATTATTGACTATAGATATTATATAGAAATATAAATAATTTCAATCATCATAAAAATTTATTTATAATTTTTAGATATTAAATAATTACCATTAATGAGGACACAAATGTGATGTATAAATTATTTTATTAATAAAAATATCAAATAAATGGTTTTTAAAATTTTAAAATAAATATCATATGATCTAATTAATGACGTTCTCAAATTTTCTAGCTTACTATGTCATGTTAGTACTGTATTGAATATTTTTTCGAATTTATATTTTTTGTGGATTTTCTATGTTAAATAAATTAATAGTGTCAAAATTTACATTATTGATATTTTATAAAAATAACAATTATAAAATTATTTAAAAATAATAAAAATATTTATTAAATATAAATTGATAATTATAATGTCTAAAATTACATAAAATATCCATTTATAGTAAATTAACACCATGTATGTTAATATTTAAAACCATTAAATATCTAGAATGTTATTACCACAATTAAAATAAAATAGAATAACTAAGTGTCAATTAAATATATATGGTTTATGTTGACATAATAACTTGTCCGAAATTTATTGATTGATGATATTTCAACTATATTTTATCTCATCTTCCAAATTGGGGCATTTTTAAGGTTTTTGGGTTGGGGTATTGTTTTTTTTAAATAATTTTTTGTGGAGCTACCAAAAGTTACCCTCACATCAATTATAAAAGGGAACCTCCCCCTCACCTCTTCAACTCATTTTGAGCATTAAATCTCTACCATATCCTTCAATTATTCCTTGTGAACTTTTCTATTTTCATTATATTTGTTATGTTCATCTTCGAAGACCATATCTAGTGCTATACGAAGAGATTTAGAGGATGCATATCAAGGAAAAGGTAATATCTTCTACCAATTCATTAAACTTAATTCTTCTTCTAAATCCTATTAATTAGTTTTTTTCATTATAAATTAATAAAATTAGTATCAATAACATACTAATATATTAATATAAATATTAAACAACTACATTTCACCTTTTATCCATCCTATAAAAAATGACATCACTGCATGTGCATACGTACGGGTCACCGTCTCAATGGTTTGGTGTAATCTACTTTACCACATCCTAAATAGGATTGGTTAAATGATGAAAATTATAACTTTATATTTTTATTATTATAGGATACTATTTTTTAAATATCATACACTATCCACTTCAATACCATTCAATAATTTTGGGAATGATATCGTTACTCGTACGTACGTACGATCTACCGTCTCCATGATCTGATGTGATTCATTCTAGGTGATCTTCATTAAACCTCGATTATATATATGAATTGAATGAATAAAAATGATATACATTATACTAATATAATTCTATAAATTATATATCTATAACATAAAAAGATTAATAAGAATGTATCTGAAAACACATGCATAAGATCATAAAGAAGTTAATACCCGAATAAAGAGTAACAATGAAATGTTTCCAACAAAAGAATGAAAATATGATAATAAATGTAATCATAAAAATTATTATGATTCTTTAATAAATCTTTATCATTATTTAAATCATTACATAAGTGGAATATATACATACAAAGCATATCGAATACATGAAAAGGGAAATCATTTCAAATATCATTTTTATCCGAGATTGTGTATTCATAAGTACTTACTAGTGTATATTTATCATCCAAGAAAATGGTTTCTAAATATATATTTAAAAATAATCTTTATGTCCTTATTAAATTTTTATATTCAATTTTACCCATTGTTAATTTTTTTCTAAATGATATGAATAGAATATTTTTTCGTTTTTGGTATGAGGTAATTTTAGGCCTTTCTAGAAAAAGTATGAGAATAATGTATTTATCACTTGTACAGCTTGAATGGATTTTTATTGTTTTATAATGACTTATTTCATTGAAGTTTCAATAAAATATAATATGTTTATTACCACATAAAATTACATATTCTAAAAATGTGTGGTATTTTTAGGAAGAAAACGTTTTTGAAGAAGAAAATATATTTTCTTCAAGAATTACACTCATGTGTTTAATAAAAATAATTTTCTATATAAGATAACATTGGTTTTTTATTCCCCTATTATTATTTTTATTTTACTATATTTATAATGGATTTATTTTTTGTGAAATATATTTATTTTATATGGGTTCTGTTATGAATGAATGATGTTTAAGAAACCCATTTTGTTTCATAGGTTGTGTTATGGTTAATGTTTTTAGTTTTTTATGGCACAGATAAAAATGGTGTCTTTATGATATAGGTGAGACCTATATATACATAAAATTCATTGGGTAATGATTTATATCTCATAAGATATACATGTCTATAATGACAGGAAAAATATGTTCAGTAATACATAGATGGAAGGAGGAGTGAAATCGGTTCAGTAATGGAACTTGTTCTCTATGATGGTCTAAACGATGATCCTTGACTACTATAAAATTATATTCTATTATTTTTATTGTATTATATGAAATTTAATGTCATAGGATATGACTATGGGGATTAAATCGAACTTTTATGATTTATCTCGTGACATGATATTATGACATTCCATATATATTATAACATTTTTGAAATTTATGTTCTTATGAATATGATATGATTGATATTTACCATGTTTAACCTTTCTATGAATTTGTGCCCACCCTTTCATATTTTTATTTTCCCCATGTCATAAATAAGGGGATATTATAGTTGGTATCAAACAAAATATTTAGTTAACCTTTGAAATAATGGACGATAGAACCTTTCTAAGAACATTATGGATATGTACAAGTATAGGTTAAGATCATATCAAATTGATTGAGAGATGTCAATGAATAACCTAAGACAAAACATAAAGTCTCCTTAATTGAATTTTTATTCTTTAATTATGTGGTTTTCCAATTTTGATTACTATTTCCCACACTATTTTTCTTGTTTTTAGTCATGGAAAGAATCATAATGAACTGTATTAATGTTGAATGTGATAGGAAATGCAATAATTGTCCCCTTGAATAACCAAATGTTATGTGAGATTTAATAAAAAATATTTTAGGCGTTGTCACACTACTTTCATAAGCTATGAATCATCCCGGACCTCAAAACAAGCAAAGGATGGACAAACATTATGTTGAATCCTTCAGGAGGTAATGGAAAACCTCATTCTGTGGGCCTTCTAATCAATTAGTGGATGGACAATGGATTGGTACCATAGAAAATATATTTTCACTTCTAAAATGTTCTGAAAATGGTAATGTCATCTTTAAAATATATTGTTTTAAAAGTTTAGTCTATCAATGGTGTAATATTATAAATAATATGATGTAAAGAGATTAAATTGGGTCCATGGAATGGGATGAGTTCACAAACATATTTTTGAACATGTACATTCTTTATATTCTTCAAGAAAATATGGATAAGGAGTTCTTTAAACTTAAGAAAAATTATAATCAATCGATTGGTACCTAGGATGAAAATTTTACAAGACATTCAAGCTATTCTTATATAATTATTATACAACATGAGTGTAAAATTGATAAATTATTTAGTGGCTTTGTACCAAGTCTCCAAAGATAATTAGCAATAGGGGACTTTAATAACTATGAGGAAATTGTTCATTGTGATCTCATGTTTGAGATGGATATTGGAGTAACCCATCAGTCATATGGGCTTGATAAGATGTGAAAAATATAATTGAAAGGAAAGTATAAAGACCACACAAAAATGGAGATAAGTTTTATATTATTATCAAAGTGTGGAAATAAACACGGTGGGAGTTTTTTAAAGGTGAAATTAAATATTTTAAATGTGTAAATGATGGTTATCAGGTAGTTGATTGCTAAATTTAAAGAAAAAGGATGTCTAATGATGAGAACAAATAAAAGGCTACACAAAATGCACCTCCTACACTTCAATGTTACAAGTGCAAGAAAATGTGTAATTCATCCAATAAATTCCCTAATCCATGATTTATTGATGATGAGCAACGTCAAAAAAACTCTTAAGGCCAAAGACAAAAGAATGTCACGTGAAATCACTATCGTGGATATAAAGTACGATAATGAAGTGGTGAAAGGTACACTTATGATCCTATCTAATAAAGTAAATGTATTATTTGATATTTACCCACCCAATAATTTATTTATAAATAAATTTCTAAGGGTACCACCATATTATCTCAACAATTAGATGTTGATTTAGCGGTGAAAACTCTTAATGGAACAATGGTCACATCAAATGTTAATAATTATTCTCCAGTTGAAGGTTGGGGGATTGTGCTTCCTTCAAATGGTTTGATTCTTACTATAGTGTAATTTGAATTGATTCTTCGCATGGACTGGCATTACCTATTATAATATTATATCTATTTCTAAATAAGGGAAGTCACAGTTCATATTTCCGATCAATGTATGATCATATATTGATGAAATGATGAATATAACCTTATAGTAATAATTTATCTTATCTTATGGGTCTAGGTTACTATAAATGAATGTTATTTATCTGAAATGTTTGGGGGTAAACTCTTGATTAGGAATATTCCCATTTTATGGGACATTAATGATTCTTTTCTGAAGGAATTTCCAATTCATCCACCAAATTGTGATGTTTAGTTTTTAATAGAACTCATACCGGGTGTTATGTCTTTTTCGAAGAAAACTTATAGAATTGATTCGAATGAGTTGCAGGAATTGAAGAAGAAACTCCAAGAGAATCTTGAAAATAGATTCATACACCCTAGTACGTCCCAATGGGGACCAACAATTCTATTTGTAAAGAAGAACTATAGATCAATGAGGATCTGAATTGATTGTCAAGATCATAACAAGATCACTATCTAGAGAAAATATAATCTTCCCCACATTGATGAATTATTTGACCAACTACACAGAGGTCAACACTTTTTCATGATTTATCTTCATTCGTGATATCATCAATTAAAGGTAACAAATTATGATATTCCACAAAATGAATACCATATAAGATATAGACACTATAAATTTATAGTGATGCCTTTTGGTCTTACAAATTCCCCCACTATCTTCATGGATCAAATGAATAGAGTATTTAGAGACTATTTTTATCAATTTATGGTAGGATTTATTTTTGATATTATTATATATTAAATTAGATAGGAAGATCATGACACTCACATGAGAATTTTACTAATCACCTAGAGAAAGGGGAATCATTAATCCAAATTTAACAAGTGTAAATTTTGGCATTAGAAAGTTTCATTTTTGGGTCTCCTAATCTCAACAAAGCAGATATCTGTAGATCTAGAAAAAACAAATGTTATTAAACGATGTTCGAGACCAATAATGGTAACTGAGATCAAAATATTTAATTGTTGGATAGATATTATCAACCTTATGTGAATGATTTTTCATGATTATATAATCCACACACATGGTTGACTCGAAATAGAGTTAAGATCATTTGGTTGAAGGAATGCGATGAGAATTTCAATGAGCTAAAAAAGTTTAGCTGGTGCACCTATATATACATTTCCCTATAGTGGAGAATGGTTTGTGATCTAAAGTGATGCATCCAAGAAGTGGGTGGGATGAGTTTTCATAAAAATGATATAGTAGTTGTTTATGCCTCATGGGAGAGGAAAATTTATGTGAAAAATTATCGAACCCATGATTTTGATTTTGTGGCGGTAATCATTGCATTAATGATATAGAGGTATTACCATTATAAAACATCATGTTATAATTATACTAATCATATATGTTTAATTTATATTATCCGAAAAAGGGAGATGAATGAGTACCGAAGAAGATGGTTGGAGTTGACTAATGATTATGGCTGCTCAATACATTACCTCCCTGGGAAAGATAACATGGTGGCAGATGCTTTGAATCGAAAAGACCATGCCATCTTATCCATGAAAAGTATCACTAAAGATACAATATTTATGGACATGAAAATGATAGATCTAAAAATTTTGATGGAAGGGGAGAAATATAATCATTCTCAATTGAATGCTAATCATATATACAAGCAGAGATTAAGGAGGCGTGGAAGGAAGATGTTGAGTTACAAAAGAAGGAGTGAAATATTCTTAAATTAAACCATGATTGTGAAGGAATTATAAGGTTAAAAAACTAATTTGGTATTCCTCCCATACAAGAATCAATGAAGGATCTATGAAATGATGCTCATAGTTATTCATTATCTATTCATCCTGGAAGCAAAAATATGTAGATGGACCTAAATGTGTATTTCTATTAGTATGGAATGAAAAAATATGTTTCCAAATATGTCTCTCGGTGCTTAGTTTGTCAAAAAGTTAAGGATGAGAGATATAAATACAAGGGGATTGTACTACAGTTACCCCTAGAAGAATAGAAATTGGATAACATCACCATGGAATTTTTAATGGATTACCAAAAACATATAATGGAAATAATTTTAAATGGGTTATAGTTGAGGTCTTTACAATGTCAACACACTTCATTGTTATTAGAGATGATATCTCTCTTGGTAATATTGCAAGGATATAAATAAAGGATGTAGTAATATGGGATGGCGTACCACTTTCCATAATATTTGATCGGGATCTAAGGTTTACCTCGAAGTACTGGTAAAGTCTTCAGCATTCACTAGATATATAATTAATTTTAAATACAAACAATCAACCTCAGACAGATAGTCAGTTTTAGAGGAGAATACAAACTCTAGAATAAAATTTGAGAGTATTCTCTATGGATTTCAAAGGTGTTTAGGAAGAACACCTACCATTGGTGTAATTTTCATACAGTAATATCATTCACACTAGTATTAAAATGGATACTTATGAATCCCTATACAGAATTAAGTGAAAACCACTAACTTTCTGAGATAAATATGGGGAAAAATCTATTAAAACGTAATCATCATGGAGAAATAGAAGAAAATATCCGATCTATTCAACAAAACATAATAGAAGCTCAGAGCCGACAAAAAAGTTATGATCAAAACAGAAGAAAATGCATAGTGTTTGAAGTTATTGATAAGTTTTTTCTATGAATGTCTCCCTGAAATAGGGTAATTATATATTTAAATATAAGAAAGTTGATCCCTAGGTGTATCAGTCCTTTTAAAATTCCGAATCATATTTAGAAGGTAGTTTATCGATTTGATCTTCTGCCAAATCTCTCTCAAGTTCATGATGTGTTCCATGTATATCTCTAGAGATAGTATATATATATTCCTTATAATGTACTAATCTCAGAAGTTGTACCACTATATCAAAATCATTCCTATAAAGAACAACTGATCGAGATTCTGGATTATGGCGAAAAAAGTATAACAAAACAAGACCACTCTCTTGGTTAAGTTTTTATGGAGGAAGAACCAATTTTATTAAGATATATTGGAGTGTAATGAAATGATGAAGAAGAGTAAACCTCTTCCATTTTTTTCCAAGTGATGAATTTCAAGAAATAAATTTAATTTATGGGGGTATAATGGTAAACTTGGATGTTTTTAATGAAATATTATCTTTAAATAATTTTTATTCATTAGTAGCTTGTGTTACACACAATCATGAGTTTTAACAAACCGTAAGATTCCCTTAGTATAAAATTCTCATTATATCCCATCCATTAGGTTAGCAGGAATAATTATAACTAACTTGTGAAAATGCATTGTGAATTTTTTGGATCTAAATAATTTATGAAAAATATAAAGTAAATATTTTTATTTTTGTGTAAATTACTAATGATGATGAAATTAAATAGATATATATGTTTTATATACATAAAAATATAATTTTTATATTCATCCAATGGATTTTTTATTCATCGGCTATGAATAAAACATTATTTGAGTATAAGATTTTTTTAAAAGCTTATTTTTATATCGTTGAATGGAGAACACCTTTTAAATTAATATTTTGACAAATTAATATTTTTATATTACAACATTAAAATTTTATGTATTAGCGGTATATAAAAATTTATAATGGATTTATTTCGGATATTTTTATCACAACTTTCATTTTTAGATGAATAGTAAAAATACAGTAAATTTTAATTGTAAATAACTTTTTTCATTGAAATATTTTGTATTGTTAAATTATATTTTTTAATAGATTAAAATTTAATTAGAATATATTATTACCATTTTATATAATATAGGTCTTTGGAATTAATTTTACATTAAATTCAGATGTAAAAACATTTCAATATTTTGTAATGTTTTATAGTAAAAAACACGTTCTCTCATCCCATGAATGAGATTGATCATAATTTATCTAATAGAGCTTATGTGTTTTGAATTTTTAAAAATGGACTCCATATTTGAAATATGTATGTCCAAATTATGTTAATAGTATGATTTTATTTTTGGGAATTATAAATAGTAAATTTGGTAGTTACTTTTATTAGCAATGTTGAAGTTAATTCATGTAATTAAAGATAAAAATAATTTTATAAATTTACCTTAACATATTTAAAATACTATTGTATGTCTAAATTATATCCTTATCATATATTTTTATAAATTTTATCACTTGATAACCACTTACCTATGAATATGATTAGAATGTAATAAAAACTAATAAATGAGTCAAAATGTCACAATCTGTATTAATATAAGTATATTAATTTTAATATATGGATAACTAAGAGATAATATCGTCTATAGATAGTATATAGAAATCTGATATAATTTCCTAAATCATTGATATTCATTTATACTTTTTAGAGATTAGATAATTACCATTAATGATGACACAATAGTGATGTAATAATTATTTTATTAATAGAGATATCAAATAAATGGTTACAAAAATATTAAAAGTAATATCATATGAACTAATTAATGTGCTCTATGAATTTTATTAGTAACTACGACATGTTAAGAGTTTATTGGATATTTTTTTAAATTTATAATATGTGTGGATTTGTTTTGATTTCAAATTAATGAATATTGTCAAAATTGACAATATTGATATTTTATTAAAATGAATTTTTTTAATTATTTAAAGATCTTAAAAAATATAAAAATTAAAAATTGTTAATTATAATATATATAATTTCATAAAAAATCCATTTATGTTCAATTCACACCATATATGTAAATATTTATAACTATAAAATGTTTATAATTTTATTACCAGAATAAAAATTAAATTGAATAACTAAATGTCAATTGAAATGATATGGTTTAAATTGAAAGAGTAACATGTCCAACATTTATTGGTTTATTATATTACAACCATATATCATCTAACCTTATAGATTGGTACATTATTTTGGTTTTTTGGGTAGGGTTTTTTATTAAAAATTATTATTTATGGTGTATCGAAAAGTTTCCTTCACCACAATTACAAAAAGGCACCTCCTCCCTCCCCTATTCACATCATTTTGTGCAATAAAGCACAGACAGTCCTTACAATTGTTTCTTCTAAAATTCCCTATATTCATCCTAGGGGTTATGGTCCTCATCTAAGACCAACTCTAGTGCTCTAAAAAGAGATTTAGAGGAAGCACATCAAAAAAGAGGTAATTTTTCTAATGATTCATTAAAAATTCTATTTTATTATACATCATTTTGATTAATTTTTCCATTATAATGTAATAAAATTAGTATCAATATTATACTGATCTATTATTATAAATATGAAAAAAAATTATTTCACCTTCTATCCATCCTATGAAAAATGAAATCATCACGCGTGTGTACGTACGACATATCATATCCACACCGTGGTGTAATAAATTTTTCACAACCATATTACAAGGATAGGTAAAATCATTTAAATATTAACTAAATATGATTATTTTAAAATTATAACAATTCTTAAATATACTACACTATCCAGTTAAATACCATTCAATAATTTCAGTAATAATATCTTCACTCGTGCGTACGTATGACCTACCTTTTCCACGATATGATGTGATTCACTGTACATTATCTTCTATAAACCATGATTATATAAATAAATTTAGTTAATAAATTTTATATATATTATAATAATACCATTCCGTAAATTATATAAATATTAATTAAAATGTGAAATAAGAACTTATCCGAAAAAACATGCATAAGAACATAAAGAAGTTAATACCCTAATAACAAGTAACAATGAAATGTTACTATCAAAATATTGAAAATGTGATCATAAATGTAATCATAAAAATTATTATGATTCTTTAACAAATCTATAAAATTGTTTAAATCATTATAAAGTATGTTCATATACATATTAATCATATCAGACCGAATGTAAGGGATAAAAATGAAAATCTTATTTTTATCCGAGATTGTGGATTCGTATGTATTTATTGGTGTATATTTATCATCAACGTCCATATTTCCTGAAATATGTATTAAAAAATATTCATAATTTCATTATATAATATATTAATTCAACATTCCCCATAGGTGAATGTTTACTAAATGGTATGAATAATTTTTTTTCATTTTTGGTACAGGGTACTTTTTTACTTTTCTAGAAGATGTATGATAAGAATGTTTTTTAACTTTTATGACATGAAATGATTTTTATGATTTAATAGTGGACAATTTACTTGATGTTACCTTAAATGTTTACATGGTTACTTTAACATAAAATCACTTCTTTCAAAAATGTGTGGCATTTTGTGGAACGAAGTTTTTAATGATGAAATTGTATTTTCCTCATGAATTAAGCTCAACTGTTTTAACAAAACTATTTTCTATCTAAGATGAAAATGGTTTATATTTATGTACCTATTATTATTTTTATTTAATTATGTATATGATGGATTTTTTTTAAATCCACTTATCTTCTTTGGATAATGTTATAATGGAATGATGTCTAAGAAACTCATTTTATTTCGCAGTTTCTGCTATGGTTAACGTTTTTATATTTTTAGGTAAATTGAAAGAATGGTTTATTTATTATATGGGTTGGACCTATACCTCCTTCAAATACATTGGTTAGGAATTTATATATCATTAGATAGACATGACTAAAACCAAAAGTAAATCCGGTTCAGTAATGTAGGGCTAGAACATGTTGTGTACTCAATTCTGTAATGGTCTTTGTCCGCTATGATGGTCTCAAATTTGAGACTTTACATTTATGAAATTAATTTACATGCTTATGTGTGTGTGAAACTAAATTTCATGTCTTATGTTATGACTATTTGGATTACATTGAACATTAATGATTTATCCATTGACATGATGTTATGATATTTTATATACAAAATAAGATTTTTAAAAGTTATGTTCTTATGAGTATGATATTATTGATATTTACGTTGTTTACCCATACAAAGAATTTGAGAACACCCTATCATATTTTTCATTTCTACAGTTCATACGGAAGGGTATTATGTAAGATATGTCAAAAATAAGTCTAGTTATGAAGAAATAAGCGGGTGGTAGTGTAGATGTTTTATGAAGTAGTTGTTTTTGTTTCCCAGTTTCTAAAGACATTAGACCTACATTGTACTGATATCTTTTTTTTGTTATGATATATAATGAGTATTCCAAAATGTTGAAGTAAAATAAATATATAATGTGTGGGACATTATACATACCCTTATGCACATTTTACTGATACAGATCTCCACTGTTTTCCCTTACTGAGCATTTGAGCTCGCCCTTTTCTTATGTTTCCTTTCCAGTGGTTATGAAGAATATTTTTTAATAGTATTAAATAGGAATATCAATAAGGGATATTTTGAAGATATTTACTCATGTTATAATATTATGTTTCCAAGTTTCAAAATACACAAAATTATTATGTTTCTTTGGCTTTTATTTTTTTAATGTTCACAATATTCATCAAAAATGAAGTAATATCCATGTATGTTAGGTCTAGGTCTCCATAGAAGGGATCAAGGGATAATTTTAGTCAACATTTGGAAACTAGTATGATTAAACAATAGTTAGATAACAAGGGATATATCTATGAATATTTTCAGGTATTTATCTGAGGATAATCCTATGGTGTTATAGATTTTAATATAGGAATCATGATTTTGGAATCCTGTTAATAAATTTTCATGATTATGTTTTTTTAACTATTATAAGTATTTATTAAACTATGATTTATAGTCCTAATAAATAAGAAGAAGTAGATGTAACATGTTTAAAATTGAATGGTTAGAATGTTTAATGTATGGGACTTCTAGTAATTGATGTGATAAGTAATAACCTCATGAAGAGAATCATGTAGGTGGTATATTTTTTTGTTATAACAGAGTAGAAAATGATACCATAAACAACATGTTAAATATATGGGATGATATAATAGTATTTTTTATATAAAACATAAAAATAATTTTTAGATGGCGGTTGAGGATCCTTAATATATTATGCATATTTTATAATATCGGAAAGGGGTATTAAAAAATTAGATGATGAATCCGGAGTAATGGTTTAAGAATAATGTTATATGATTGATGTGTATATGTTTTGGAATTCAAAGATTATCTTATATGAATCATTAAGTATATATAAATTGATTTTAGATTTTTTTTTCATTGATTTTCAATGATGTTTTAAATGAAACCGATAACCAAGTGAATTGATTTAATTAAAAAGCTACATTAATGTAAGGTTTCCATTATATGGTTCCAAAGGATGAGAAAATTATATTTCATATTGATAAGGAGATTATGGAATTGATAAATTAAATTGGATGGTTTTTATGATCTCATAACTGATAAAGGATTTGTTGAAAAAGAGCATTATTCTATAATGGATGGATTTTATGGAATTTTTTTTATTTAAGAAATATATCCAAGGATATTTGGAATAAAAATTCTTGTTTGATTTCAGAAATGATTTATGGTAATTTTGGATAGTAAAATGTTTTCATAGAAAATATTTTTACGGTATTAAATTGTTTGGTTGTGACAACCAAGAGCTACATTATGATATATAGGGGATCAATGTAAAGGTGAATTTGAGAAATTTACTTACCTTATTTATATTGTATTTTCTTTTCTTTTCTTTATAATGTTTACATGGATGACCATTTATGGAATGGTATAATTTAGGCTTTGGTTGTGGTTTTAGTGATTAATGTATTATCATACCGTATAATGATTTATAGATATTAGGTAACCTCTGGGATCCTTTTTTTCTTATATTTTTACTAAATGCTAATGTAATGACTTATTATTCAATATATGGATCGTATGATCTATTAGTTATCCTAGAATTACAAAGGAACCTACACTATTAGAGCTAGAGAAGAAAAAGAAATTGGTGAAGACACAACCAAGGGGTGATATTGAGAAAATGGAATAGAATGAAAATCAGTTAACATATATATCCTAAAATAATGTTTTTGAAATTTTGGAAAAGGGTCTTGAAATAAATTGATGTCTCATTGTCATTATTTTTCCTAATATCCTTATCCTTTTTCAAGCCTCTTTGTTTTATGGCTTTGCCATTATTAACATTATCCCGACCGTATTCTATATCACTATCCCCCAAAACATGATCATTTTATTTATCTTTAATGACCATGTTTTAACATTACACCTATATTCTCATATTTGGAAACATAGTTATGATTTAAGTGGGTAACCATTGTGGTTCAGTCATTATTTTTAACTAATTTTTAGGATTCATTTTAATTATGTGGGTTTCTATGAAAGGAACCATAAATTTTTAAACAATCGATAAACTAGATGAATTTTTATGAAGATATTCATTTAAAGGGCGTTATAATGTAAAAAACTGAGATTTTATAAAATATTTCCTTTGAATTAATATAAAATTTTCGATAATCATTATTTCATGAATCAATGAATATAGCATGTGTTATATGAATCCACTTAGATTGGATTTAATTTCTGCAAATACCTAGTTAGGATATTATTACACACAACACTAAGATTAGATTTTAGTACAAAAAAACACTTTTCAGCTTGTGTCAAAACAAATTATGAGTTCCTTTGATATCATGTGGTTCTTGAAATGGTGAATTTTAACAAACTAAAATATATTAATAATATTGTTATTAATATATTGTTATTGATACTTATAGCTGTTGGAATGAATGTTACGAATAAGATTAAATAAATTTTGAAAATATCAGTTGAGACATGTATATAAAATGAATCCATTGATTTTCAATTAGAGAGAAATTAATGTAATATTTATATGATGGTAATGAAATTCCTTTTCAATGAATTTTTTTTATATGTACAACAAAATATTATCTTAAAAATAAAAAAACAAATTTAGATGATTTTTTATAGATTTTATATATTATTTATTCAATCATATTTTTATGCACTCATCAAATATATTTGATATGTATAATATAATAATAAATCCATGTTTATGAATAAAAGTGGTGTTTTTCTAAAAGGTTATTTTAAAACCTTTTAATGGTGTACATATTTTAAAAATAAATTTTTAATATTTTTTAATATAAATTTTAAAAAATAAACATTAATTTTTTAAGATGAATATCATTATTTATTTTAGGTGAATTTTGGATAATTTTTTGTTAGAAATTTCATTCTTTGATAAATAATAAATAAAACAATGAATTTTAATTCAATACTATTTTTCAGATAATTTATTTAAATTTTCTAATTATATTTTAAATTTTTCTTTAGTAAATTTATATTAATTATATATAATTTAACAAAACTATGTTATTGTAACAAATTTGACATTATAATTGAATATAAAAACATTTGAATAATTTTAACATATTCACTAAAACAACATGTCGTATCATCCAATATATGGGATTAATTTTACAATAATTTATTGCACTTAAGTGATTAGAATTTTGAAAAATAGGGTCAATATTTGGAATAAAAATAATTTGTAATGTTTAATACTATCAAAATAATTTTTATAAAAAATATTTACCGAATATAATTAAAATTAATTACAGTGATTAATTTTAAAACACATGCTTACTTAATAATTAAACATAGAATATAATGTTCAAAAACGGCTTTAAACTTGTATAATAATTATTTTATGGACATATTTATATCATTAAACTTATAAGTATCCAGTATGGTTGATTTTTAATCCTTGGGGGATATGTAAAATGATGTGATCATATAATGTTTTTCAAGATTACCAAATTTTTCCTCTTCCCCACTTATAAATGGCCTTCTCACAAAATCCTATAATCAAAACTCTCATGTAAATTTACCTAATAAAAACCCTTTTAAAATATGATCCCAACATCCATCCTATAAATATATTGTCCAAAAAATGGGATGGAATCCAACCTAGGATGCACTATTCTGATAACCAAAAGGAGTTACCCAAATAAGAGGTTATATCATTCAACAAGCACGCAAATTTTATTTCATTCAGCACTATCTCAATTGTTGTTATTGCAAGATTACATATTAATTATAGTATGTAAAATATAATGGGATGTCATTATTCTATGGGTATTACCTACACTCATACAACTCTATAAAATGGGATACATAATTATCGTTCCTGTGTACAGAAGAATACTACCATGTGTATCGATATCATTCATTATTCCGTTTCCACATTTCAAGGTTTTGAATAATGTTTGAAATTATATTTTTTATATTATATAAATAATATTTATGAATTATTTGTTTTTATTTTATTATTATATATCATGTAACTATTGGATTTCAATTTTTTGGGAATACGATAATTTTTTTTGAGGGTGTATGGGCTACCAACAACTCAAACTGATGTTATTCATTCACACATTTCATATAATTTGTTAAGGATAAAATTAGTAGAATAATATTATATATATTATATAATAATATAATATATATTATATAATAATGTTAATTTTTTTTATAATATATATATATATATACAAATATAATATTAAATTATTTCTTTTAATGGGATCAAAAAACAGAACGACATTCTTTTATATGTACAACTAACACTCTCAATGAATGTTGTATTGCATTTCACATTTATATCATGTATTAATTATTAAAAGTATTTAAATGATGAATATTTATTGTATTTAAAAAACCATTTACATTTTTAAAATAAGTAAATAATTATCTATGTAAGGGGATCATGAATGATAATTCAAAACATATATAAAGACTAAAGGGGATATTACTCAAAACCTAACTTTAATGTAGAATTTTAATAAAAAGGGTAATTTATAGTCCTATAAATAAAATATATGGTATTATAAATAATAATATGGTTCTATGTTATATTTATAAAAACTGATATTTATTATACTGGTTTTTTGAACGTGATTGATGAATGTCCAGACTTAATGAAAGGGTTCTGTCGTCTCACTTTTATTTCTTTGAAACTTATGCCTTATTCAAAATTATTTTTTTTGTAGTGTATATAATTATAATTAATTTATTCTATTATAAATATTATTAAATTTATGCTCATTTATTTTTCAATTTTCTATTCTTTCTTTCTTGGTTTTTAAGTTTCAAAAGTTTCCAAATGTATAATGTAATTCTAGTCTCAATATGCCTTCTTTGAGATATATGTCATTCAATGAACCAATGTTTTCCTATGGGTATATATACTACCATTTGATATTTTTTACCATGAATATCTTTATCTTAATGATATTTTAATCTTCATGTAATGTAATTATCTCATTGGGATTATGATTAAAATTTACCACAGAAACATTTTGTTGAAACAATCTCTTAATTTATTTACATTTCTTATGGTTATGATTCCATTGATTAAATATTATCATGCATATCTCAATAAATCTAATTAATTTTATTAACCTATTTCTAATAATGTTATATTAATGTAATGGTACTAATTTTTTTATCATTGGTTCTAATGAAAATTAAGAAAATATTTTAAAAAATAATAATTTTATTTCTCTTTTCGGTATTAATATGTGATTTTCAAAAACTATGTTTTCTAAAAATGTTTTAGAAATTTTATAATATTATACTATATCTCCTAAAAAAATTTGTTACCCATGTTAAAAAACATTAAAAAAAAGTTTTTTAGAAGTAATTTTCTTATCATTTTCTAATCAAGTCACATGTCTAACCATTCTATGATGCAAATAGAATTCATTGAATGTATGTATTTTTCCACCGTGATGTTCATCCATCATTTTTATATTATTTTTTATGTTAATGAGATTCAATTTAAAAAAAATTCAATAATGTTTTGGAAATTTGTTGTTTTTAAAGTTCTTTATAGAGAAAATGGTTTTTAAAATTATTTCATTCTTTATTTATAATGTAAAAATATTTTAAATTGTTTTTAGTATTTATTTATATGTTTTGAAGTTATTTTGAATGAAAATGGTTCTAAAAATTATTACAAGCAATATTTATGAGAAAAAATGGTTGAATTGTTTTTCAAAATTTATTTATAAGTTCTTAAAGTATATTAAGATAAAATGGTATTCAAAATTTAATAAAAAATATTCAATTTATTTTCAAATAAAATGGTGTTTAAAATGTTTTAAATATTTCGGTATATGTTTTCAAATTATTTTCACCAATTCTTTTGAAATGTTTTCATTCTTAATAGGGTTTTCAAGATACTTTTAAAGAAAAATGTTTTAAGATCTTATTATTTTTCAATAATTGTTTCTCAATTAGAAAAATATATTTCCCTTAGGAAATGTGCGAAATGAAATTTCAAATATTTATATTTAATAATATTATTTCAACAAAACATTTAGGAATATCTATTTCAATGGAAGTATATTTTCTATAACAAATATTATCAGTGATCATTAAAAATCCCTCTCGATTTAAGATGAAATCGTTTTAAATAATTTTTTCTTTATTGGGGATATGATTCGAGGAAAACATTTTTATTACTAATTTAAATGGTTTATTTCAATGATTATATGTTGTGTAGGAAACCAGTTTTTTCCCTGGTTCATATTTTTTTGAAACCCATTTCATTTCCGCATGATATATGATTTTGAAACCCACTACTTTTCATGGGTCATGATCTAATGAAATTATTTTGAAACCTACATGTTTTCTAAAGGTTATTAAATGATGGAATGTTTATGATAACTATATTATTTCATGGGTTATGATAAAATTCTTATTAAAATATTCTATTTTTATGGGTCATGATATAATGAACATTTTATTATCTTGGGAAACATGTGTGTATGATTTTATTATGTGAGGGTTGGGGACTATATCTCCCTCAAATTCATTAGGTAAATTCTTATCTATCATGACATAATGATGAGAGACAAGTCAATGGGATTTATCCACTGTGGTATGAAGTGGAAAACAGATCCAATATGGGATAAAGGGGAAACCCAATACACTCTGGGAATAAGGGGAAACAAAATCTACTCGGGGAAAAAGGTGAAATCCAATATAATATGGGATGAAGGGGAAACCTGATACAAAATGAGAATAAGGGGAAACCTAATCCATTATGAAGAAATGAATGTCACTGGGGATGATTTTGTGTCCCTCCAAATAGGTCTAGTCCCTATGAAGTGCACTGATATGTTTTGGTAATTCGATTTTCAATATAGGGAATGATATTACATGTTTATATATCTTCAAAAAATAAATTTATTATTCTTGTGTTATGATTTCTTGTATTTTTATCATTTTTACGTTTTTATAATGTCTTATAAACTTCCAATATTTATTCTAGGACTATGTATAATGATCATTGATAGGAAGGATATGATCTACTAATGTTATGATCCTGTTATCATACTCGTATTCTCATGTTGAACTTATATATCATCCTTTCATACTGATACAAAGAATCTATTATCACCCATTTCTTATATTTCCTTTCCTTAGGATATGAATAATGGTCTTATATAGGATTACTTAATGGGGATATCTTTAATGGAGATGTTGAATATCTTTCAAAATGTTATAATATTATGTATCTAGGATTCCAAAGACCCTAAACTTTTATTGTCCTCGGGTATGTTTTTTTATTATACAAAATATTCATCTAAAATGAATTAAATTACATTTATGTAAATCCATGGTTACTATACTATAATACATTTGACTGAATAGGGAAATATTGATAATTTTATTCCCTTATTTAATATGAATATTAAATGGTGGGGAATATTATTCATGAATTAAATTGATTATTTGATATATGAGGAATGATTTAGACATAAAGATATGGGTGAGTCTAGGTTATAAAAAGTATGTCAATGCATTATTAGTTTCATGAGATAAATTATATGGACATACTTAGTTAAATGGGTTTCCAGTGTATACCTACCCATCGGGTTTGAGTTATCTCATGAATGGTCTTAAAAATAGAGGTATCAGGTGCTTGAGATGATGATGTATAATAATCAAGTATTTAATTCATTAAAAATTCAGTTATTTTTATCAATTTGATTTATACAATTACATCATATTTGGATGCATTGATTTCATAAATCATTGTATAAATGACATTCTTTTTGGTTATTTACCTTTTTTATTGATTATAAAATATCTTGATATCCATGAGATTTTCGTAATGATTTTTTCACAGGATTGATTTAATTCTCACATTATTGATTAAATTTCATGGTTTTTTATTAATTTACCTTTCTATATTGATTATTCCCTATATAATCATTATATTTACATTATTTAAATGGAATGTGTGTTCAAATATTTTTCTTTATATGTTGATAATGATTATTGATTCATGATGTAATCATGTGTACATAAACCTAAATCAGTATGTGAGCTCAGAGATATTTTTTTTCCATTCCTAAGAATACATGTAGTGTACTATGATTAAAATGCAACGATATTCTAGATAGAAAAATTTTAATCAAAAAAGGATGTTTTAGTGTTTTTATTTAAATTTAATTTGTAAATCATGTATTTATATTGATTTCCATAACTACCAAAATATTTGGGCCATTTTGAAATAATTTATTGTATCTTATGAAAATTTAATAATGATAACAATAGAACCAGGTTACTGGGGTCAGGGTAATTACACTACAAATGGAAAAAATGAGTATAAATAGACAATGGTTTTTATTATCAACCATATACTAATAATATTAATGAATATATTTTTATTTAAAAATTTATATAATTTAATAAATAAATATTTGTTTTCAAATATAAAAAATGTAAATTTTTATAAATATTTATTACTTTTATTTTAATATCAATAATAATACAAATGAAATTAGAACCAAATATTTTATTAAATATCTAACATGTTATTTTGATATATAAAAAGAGTGGTTATAATTAATTATCTCAATCTATATTAATTTTAATATTTTTAATATCATTTATGTTATCTTTTCCATTAATTGAATTACTACTACATCAACTTTGTGTAAGCATTCAAGGTTATTATTTATTCACTAAAAAATAAAAAATTTGTTATGATGATGATGGTAAATAATTATATTTCAAAATAATATTTGTAAGAGAAAATATCTTTTATTTATCACATTGTAAAAAATAGTATGCTTCTTGAAAACAAAAGTATGAAATTTTAGAATTTTATTTACTTTATATATTATAAATTTTATAATCACACCCAAATAGAAAATAGGACATATAACTGAATCTATGATGATTATAGATGATATAAACTCACCAAATCAAATTAATCCATTTTTTAGTGTCACTTTAAAGTCCATATCATATTATTTCATAGCTCAATTACCCAATTTACCTTTTATCATGGGATTAAAAATTACTATCACTAAAATTAATATTGACAAATATAATAGGGAAATATTAACAAAATATGGAACTAGTGATTCCAATTATGAATTCCATTTTTAAATATTCAAAACTTCAAGTTTATTAATTTAATTTATAATCATACTGCCAAAATGTGATGAAAAACAGTATATTTAAGAAAAATGACCATTTTAAAAAAAATTATTACAAAATTAAGTTATAAAGATCATTTAAATAACCTAATTAGGATTATTTTAAGTGAAAATTAATTTATTAAATTTTAAAACAATTCCAAAATATAATTTTAAACTACAATTAATTTAAAATAAAATATTATTTTTATTAAAAAAATAATTTTGACCATTTATTGAAAAATAATCATGTTTTAAATATATTGAAATTTTAACAATAAATATTTTTGATATGATGATTTAAAAAATATATTTAAATCATAAGATAATTTTTTTAAAATTTTAAAATATTTATAAAATTATTCATCCCACAAAAATCATTTTAAAGAAAAGATATTGTTTATGAATAAAATGGATTAACTAAAAATGGGGTTTTTATTTCCAAATAACTAAACAATAAATTTGTACTAATTAGAACCATTATGCGTATAATTATAAAATTATTTAATCTTATTCATACCCATTAATTTAACAGCCATGTTATAACAATCACATTATATTAATATTTTTTATCGTTTTATTATGTTCGATGTTTTATTTCATACACATAATCAAACATAATTTAATTTTATAAAATATCACAGTATTAAATTCTCTTAAACCCCCATTTAAAGAAATATTTACCCCTCAATTTTGATGATATTTTGAACCTGATATCGAAAATCAATGGTTTAGCTGTTTACATACCTTTTTTAAATCTTACATCATGATAAGGGTTAAAATATTCAATTTCAAAATAGATAAAGGGATGTATGAAGGTTATCTACGATAACACACACTGGGAT
The DNA here is from genome assembly GCA_963277665.1 of Viscum album. NCBI lineage: Eukaryota > Viridiplantae > Streptophyta > Magnoliopsida > Santalales > Viscaceae > Viscum > Viscum album. Next base: position 2,089,526,519 of record OY728132.1, read on the forward strand.
TAAAAATGGAAAAAAATTATTCGTATGTGAAAATATAGACATTGAATAAAATCATAATGTCTAAATAAAAATAGATATTAAAAGAGATCATTTATCAATATAAAATTAATGATTATGTGAAAGTTCATGACGAGAAAACCATTAACCAATGAGTTCTTAAAAAGGATATTAATTCATTAAAAATAAGGGAAATATTATTTTTTTGAGGTTCATTTTCCTAGTGTTTAGAAATTATTTTTCTATCATATATAATAATACATGTAAATATACTATCCCAAAATTTACATTTTCATCCATTAATAAATTTCCACCACAATATAATTTTTTATCCAAATGATGAGTATTCAAGATGATTTGTTAATATCATAAGCTCTAAAATATTTTTATAATGAATCACATAATCCTTAAGAGAATAATAATATAAATATCATACTTTATTCCTTCTAAATACCAAAATAGTTATAAAAGGCAATATATTTCCGAAAATGTATAAATCATAATATGTGTAAATAATTTATTAACATCCAAAATTGAAATATAATACTGAATGTTCAAACTAAATAACTATATAAATAACTGCAAATAAATTTATTTTACATTTTCTGAACCATTAATGAATCACAAAAATTAAGAAGTATTTGATCTCACATTCATCAATAAAAAAAATTATCATTTATCTTCAAATAACATTAGTCAACCACAATGTCATTTACCCAAAAGGGAATATTCCATAGTCATATAAATTCGAAAAAAATCTATCCATTTCCATAAATTACCATAATATCCATAATAAAACATTATAATAATATATTATTCCAAAATATAATTTAATCATGAATCTTAAACTAATATTTCATGATTAATGTAATGGTAACATATATGTGAACCTAATAATTTATATCACAAAAATTTCGTTAGTCATCTTAAAATTCCATCACAAAAAACATGAAAAATATTTACTAAGACATTGCACTTATGATCAACATTATAATTATAAACTAATGATGGTATTCATGACTCTTAATAAGAAAACAAATGAAAACTTCCAAATGTCTCAACATATGTAATCCATTATAAAATAAAAATTATAACATCGAAGAACCTATTTTCTCAAATCCAAGTCTAATAACATAATATTTACATTTCGCATTTTTATACTAAAAAATTTTACCTAATTTTTTCCATGCAAACCATAAAAGAATCATATGAAATATTGGATCACTTGCATACCCATGGACCTTTTTGGTTTAGTGATTTAGTTAATTAGGAAGAGATCATATGTAAACCACAATTATTAATTCAAGTTATTTTCTAACCTATTATACCCTTAATAACCCATTCTATATTAAGACATCAAAATTTTCCATAAAAGCATCCCATTTTGAAAATTTCTAAATATAAATAATTTTTAATCATTCTTAATAACCCTGGGAAATGAAGCATATGAATAGTGAGAATAAATGATCAATAAAGGTAAATATATTCCTTAAAAATTAAATTTCATCAATGATAGTATTATGTGAATAAGGGTGAGATGAAATAATCATAGTGAATTAGTATAAAATAATGAAAATAATACCTATCAGTAACTCTATCATCAACCATGGAATAAAACATTAATAAAGACTATAGTCATTAGAATATAAAATAATGAGCAATGTGATATCAAACTTGATCAATGTAAATTTTTATAACCCATATAAAGAATTATTAAAAAAATTGGTTCCTTGAGAAATATTCATCAAAAATTCATACCAAATCCTTACAATTGGAAAAAAATACCATCCACTTATATTATAATTCTACATAGAAAATAATATTTATCTAATTCGTTAGACCACAATCTAGGATCACCCATTGTATAATTAATATTAGTCTCAGTTGAGAGATATTATGTAGATATACCCTTCGAAAACAATATAAAAGGAAAATAGTATGAATAAATCCCTTGAAAAACTCATTTAAAGACATTTGAAAAACACTTTTGGGTTTTAAATCTTTTTTGTTTTATAAATACATTTTCCACCCCTAAATCACCCAGATCAAGGGATTGATGGTATTTATTTAAAAAATACGTGAAATATTATAATATATTACTAACATTAATTAAATGTTATGGTGGAATTAAAATTTATAATTGTAGTATATGGAAAAATAAATCATTACTTTACAATCATGATTTTCCAGTGAAAAAGAATCATGTTACATTACCTTTGATTTTGAAAAATTATAATCCACCTAGAGAATAATGGAGGATGGTTTTTGTAAAAATTATCCCCATTGAGAATATGTAACATCAAGGTTTTCTACAATTTATGAATTGAAAACCCATTAAAAGATATTTAAATTCATTTCCAAAGAAAATATTATTTTTCTTTTGAAAATGACTTTTAAAAAATAAAAATAAAATTTATATTTTATGAATTTTTTGGATAATTACTCTAAAAAATTATAAAAAAACTCTTCAAATAAAATAATAGAAATAATGTTTGGAAAATATTTTCATGTTGTAGATGTAAAAAATAAATATTATTATCACAAAAATGTAAGAGGAGTCCAAAGTGACACATTTGAAAAAACATTATGATATTTACATTTCAAAATAATTAAAAAATGGTAAAAATATTACGTGATTTAGATTTGAAAATTAATTTATTGTAATAATTTATTGTGTTCAAAAACATTTTATAATACATGGATACGTTAGAGAAATATACATGATTTCTAAAGAAGATAATAGATCAACATCACCATATTTTTTTTCATGATGTTTCTTCACAAATTAGGGGATGAAATTGAAAGTAAACTTGTAAAACATATTGAAAAATAAAATAGAAATTAAATATATGTGGCCTAAGAAACTTATATCTTTTTATTTCCACCCACGTATGCATAAACATAAAAAATCATGAAAATAAAATAGATTGGAACTTAAATCCTTCAACACATTAGTAACTCTTAAATCATAATCATATTAAAGAATAAAATCAAATGAAACAATAAAAAAATTATAATAATGACTTCAAGATATATTATGTCCTAATTTTTGTATAAAACCTCATAAAATAAGATATGTTCACATTAGAATCAAATTTCTGAAGGAAAATAAATTTTGGATGAATAAACATTATAAAGGTCTTATTTGAAATTGGGAATTTATAAATAGTGAGGCTATGTGTAGAAAAATTAAATCAACACAAAATTAGTGTAAATAAATAAAAAATAATATCTATTCACACATAATAATTTCATATCATTTTCAATGATAATAAGATATAACACAATGAATGGATATTTAGTCAAGAATCATTTTTCCATATATTAAATTTCAAGTCAAATACATTGGATTAAGTAATCTAAATGAAAACATAAAATATCAATTAGTATCAATTATTCATGATATTTAATTTAAAATTGGTATTATATTTACAAAATAAAAATAAATAATAAAAACATTATATGCCTCAATGATAGAAAAATTGAGATGAAATCACATACCTCGAGTCTAGAATTTCTATGTATGAACATTAAATCATCCTTAATAAACTCATATCAATTATATTAATTCATAATATATTTTTTCAGTTTACAAAATTACCATTAATTCATATATTTCATTTATATCAATTACATTGATAATTATATAATTAGTTAATTTTACATCAAGTGATTGAAGATATTTTGTTCAAAAGATAAAAATTAATTCTATAGGTTGATTGTGGTTAAAGAGGTAATTAATAAATAATCAATATAATAATAATCATGTATTAATTATAAATTTGAAAAATATAATATAATTTTAAATATAATCATGAAATATTATTATGAAAAATGAACTATGTTATAGTCATGAAGATGGTAGGTTGTATGTTTTCATGATTATTGTTTCCATTTTCCAACAATCATTATAGTAAGAAGGTAAGTATTATTTTATATTTCCATAATTATTAATATATAATAAATATTATATTAATTATTTAAATATTCTAATATATATCAACCATGTGATTTGGTGATGAACATGAATCATATCGCTTCATTGAGGTTGTAGTATACACGTTTGGAACAACAATATTTCCATTTTTCTATAAATGGAAATATAAAAACATAAATGATATAATATATTTGAATAATGTAAATATTTTCTTAAAAACATATAAAAGATATATTCCATTGTTTTAATTAGTTATATGTTGGGTTGGAAAATGAATTGCATCGGACTCTAAGGTGATAGTCTACCATACACTAGAATGAGGAATTACATACCCATTTAAAAGTGGATAATGATGTATATAAATTATATTATTAAAATAATTACATATATATTAATTTTTTATATGTATTATATTGTATAATCACTGGTATAAAATAATTTTAGGATGTGGAAATTGAAATAAAATAGAGACCCTCTGTTAAAAATGATACATATTCATTGAACTACCTCTCTTTTTAACACCATAGGAGCCTTATGATTTATATTATGACCTAAATAAAGAAAATATAACATTGTTATTTTTATTATTAATATATTAGGGAATATATTTTAGGAAAAATTGGATTCTATGTTCAAATTAATGAGAATAATACGTGCCCTTTTATATGAGAGGGGAGGGGAATTCATAAAAATTAGGAAAATATTATATTACTATAAATTAATATTGTGACATAAATGCATCAAAATTATTATAATAAGAAACTAATATTTTTATTTGTCAAAATAATCTCATAAAATTTAATTTTTACATGTTTTGACTATATTTTTACCCTTATCTTCAGAATTTAACTCCTTGTAAACCTTATTCATATATATTGGGACAATATGGTTATTTACACTTTGAGTGTCATTATAGTTACTATGAGTGAGAAAAACCCAAAAAATAAAATATTATTGATAAAAAAAACATATTCTATTAACATTTATTAATATAAAATGTCTTTAGGAAGTGTATATCATATTAATAAAAATTATTTATTATAAAATATCATTAATGTCAATTTTTAGAAATATTCATTAATATGATTATAAATAATTTAAATTTAAAATAAGTATTTATAACAAAAAATACATTTCATTTTCCACCATGTTAAAAAAATTATTTGAATTAAAAAAAGTGTGACATTATTGACTTTTCATTATATAAAATAATAAAAAGATCAAAATAACACCTGAATGGAAACAAATGACATATAACCAAATATTAGTTGAGTATGAAAGATATGGAATAAAAATTTTAAATTAAATTAGGTGTTAAGGAAAATTTTTAGTCCTTATCATATTATTTTTAACACTAAATTACTTGATTTATTATTTACCATGATAAAAAAATTACTTTGGTTACTATTTATATTAGAAATAATGAACTATTTATCAAATTTGGTCCTCTTGTGTAAAAATATAGAATCCATTTTAAAAAATTAAAAATCAAAAAATTTATTAATTTTATTTAAAATTAGACATGATAAAATGTGATGAAGAATAGTTTTTCAGAAGATTTCCCTTCTTAAAAAAATGGGTTTATTCTAAAATCATGTATAAAATTCATCTAAAATCACATATTTTTTTATTATAAATTAAAATGGACTTATTAAATTTCAAAACCAATATAAAATAATATAATTAAAATACTTTAAATGAAAATATAGTATTTATTAAAAAGTATTATTAGTTAATATTCTTGATAAAATAAATATTTCTAGAATAATACAAAAATTATATGATTTTTATTAATTTTCTAATATAATAAATGACATGTATATTTTATGAAAAATTATAAATTTTTCGAATATTATTTATAATATTCACTAAATAAATAATTACTTTTTAATAAATCATATATTTGAAGAATAAAATGAGTTCACTAAAAATTGGGTTTATATTTCCTAATAATTAATAATTTCACTAGTATTTATTACTATATATATATTTATATTTAAAGTTTAGTTGATCATATATATACCATCCAAATTAATGTCTAGTTTATAACAGTCACATTTTAAAAAATATATTTGGCATGTCATTTATGCACACTCTTTAATGTAATACACATTATCATACACAATGTAATTATTTTAAAATATTGGGATACTACATTTAAATTATAAATAAATAAATTACACAAAAAAACATATTATCTCAAATATTTAAAAATCATTTACATAAATAACATGTATCACTACAATGCCATTGTAATATTAAATATGCTTTCAAATGATAATTCATCGTTTATTCCCAAAAGTTTAGTCTACATTAACCGTATATGGTTAAAAAAGTTGATAAATTATTCTGAAATAAAATTAACCACGTAATCACCAAATCACTTTTCATTACCATGGTTGTTTATATGATAAATATATATTCTCAAAAAATCCAAATAATCATTATCAATTAAACCATTTTATTGAAACCAAAATATAAAACACTAACCCGGACATCACATATTCTAGTGATAGGAAATTTCCCTATGTCTTCTTTTATTTGAGGGTTCATGACTCTTGGGCATTCTTGATGTGATAGATTATCATTTATCTAAAATAGTACTAAAATAATTACTTTTATATTACTATAAATAAGATGATCATCATAAAAAATAATCATAATTATCATGGATTATATAAACTATAAAGGTTATAAATACCATTAATCATGTGTCCTCAACACAAAATGTAATTATTTCCCCAACAAAATATCAACATTTGAACCATAGGTTTATATATACATTAAAAATATATAAAAAATAAATTAATTTCTCCAAAAGTAATCTCATCCCATAAAATATCGAAATTATATTAATGAATTTAAACAATTGATCATACATAAATATACAAATATATCATAAATCCAAAATCTCTATATGTATTCATATTAATCACTCAAAATTATTCATATTCCATTTGTTTTCATATTATTCGTTTATAATTCCACCATATAATGAAATTTGAATCATGTCCTAATACCCAAAAATTAAAAATATATGACACAACTATACCATTATATGTAATTTTTATTTTCTTATTTATTTAATATAATAGAATTTTTAATTTCATGAAATTTATCTACAAAGTCATGTTGATCGTATTCTTGATTATTCCTCCTAGGAAATAAATTTTCATACTTCCCAAACTCCCCACATTAAAAACAAAAAATGGATATATTGTGAAGTTTATTAACCATTTTATGGAATTTACTAAATTATATATTTATCAATGGAATATTTCATTGTTATTCACTCATTTACAACATTTAAATAATCTTCCCATTATCATAGAACATTTTCCATGGTACTTATTCACACATTCTTAACCAATATTTAATTTAATATCTATACTTTAATGATTATCACCTGAACTTCCAGAGGACATCATTTCACTATTATTCACCATGGTGAGAGAATATCATAGTTTTATGTTGTTAATTATATTTCATGATACATGGTTAATAATAATGAAAAAAAAATATAATATATTTCACATTAAATTTGGTTACTCATTTGTACAACCCCCTACATTTTCAATCACATTGATTACTAATTAAATTGATACTATATCCAACCATTTACTAAAATAAAAAAAATGCTATTTTGACTAATTCAAATGAATTATAATAAACCATCTAATGTGGACGAAAAATGAAAAGATATCCTTAACCATGTCATCCCATATTGATATATATATTTAAGAAAGTAATTATTATCCTTAACATGTGAACCTCTATGGTTATAATGGATTTCTAAAAGAAGATAAAATACCATTCTAACCTATAATGTTAATAGATACATTTCCCTAATAACAACTATAAGGAAAAAACATTAAATATTATATATTTTAGTTACATGTTATAAGAATTTTTATTCTATTCCCAAATATATTTTAGGTTTTTAGTTTTATAGAAATGGGGCACAAATCAATCATAACACAACCATATATTATAAAGTGTACACTTCCTATTACTATCTATTTTAAAAATAATTTTAAAATTTTAAAATAATACATGATTTATTTTCATGAAAAATATTCATGACCTTTAAATAAAATTCTTCCTTTTCATTTCCCACTCATAAACCCTATGGATAAAATTTTAAAACATTGGGATGAGAAAAAACTCATAGTTATGGAAATTAAAAAAATTAATTTTTTAGTCTAGAAAAAAACACGTAAACCAATTAAATGTACGGTTTTATATCTATTTTCATTGAGGGAATGTAATAAATCATTTATACATTAACTTAATAGACACATTGTTTTCAATTAACAACATTAAAACCCATATTAAGAAAATAGAAGCCCTTTTAGGAAGAAGATGACAACCCATTCATAACCCATTTTAAACCTATGTCAGAAATAATGGTAAATGAGTTAAATCTATAAGAGAAACCATAGAGTGATTCCATACATATAACATGTTTTGATTTGGATTCTTTTCTACAGAATTTCCATCCAATATTCATGCACCCACTATATAATCTATAATGGGATCACCAGAAGCTATATTAGCATACTTATCATACAAAGTATATCATCCACACCTAAAACTCTATGGGAATAAAAATAATATAATATATTTCAAGATTAACCATTTCTCATATATAATTATCATGTACCATATTATAAATAATTTTTTTGACTGTTTCTTCATAAAACTTTTTAAAAACTCTTTTAATCCCATATGAAAAACATATTCCTGTATCAAAAAGTGATTTTATATTAAAAATATATCTAATCCTAAAAATCCAAGAAAAAGGGAATTATATGTTTTCAATGGTGAAAAAATTTACAATTTTAAGGGGATTTAAACACAAAATAATGGTTATAATGGATGGAGAAGTTATTGTCACCAACATATTGTAAAATATCAGTATCCATGTATTTTAAAAAAATATCAAGAATTCTGTAAAAACATATTCAATTTGGATTTTTTTAGATAAAGTTAAGGAGAAATAAAATCTACATTCTAAATATTTTATTTCCGTATAAAACTTCCATAATTGTTTTCTCAAAAAAATATGCAAAAGGAAACAATTTATTTAAAAAATAAATATTCAAAACATTTAAAATTAGGTTTTATCATAATGTGTCTCTTAACTTGAGACAAAATATAATTTTATATTCTATATATTCTTGGATAATAAATTTATTTTAGTTATTTACTTCCATAATAACTTTCTTATGGTTTATTATTCATTTATTTTTTTATAGCCATGCTCTATAAAATTATATATTCATTTATGTTCCCTTAAAATATTTTAATTTCATATATATTATATGTTAGAAATGAAATATATATTTTTACCATGATCAAAGTCGAAATTATTTTATCATATCTATGATAATAATCAAGATATATTTGTGGTATCATTAAAAAATTTCCTATCATTGAAATTTAATGGGATCCAAGTAAATATATATGAAAAAATATTAATCCATATAAAGAAAGAATCAGCATCATGTCACTAATGAATATCCCCACTGAATCATAAGTAAAAAAGGGTTTTTTATTTTTATGAATAGAAATACCAATAAAATATAATATATTTTTTTGGAAAATAACCTTTTGGTTTTGAAAATCACAGTTAAAAACAAATAAGTAACAAAATATTTAAAAAATAATTTTTTAAAAAAACCTTGGAATCATTTAAATTAAACTTCAAGTAAATAATGGACATAACAATGAGAAAATTCATTCATGAAATAAATTTTAAAAATAAGCTTTGTTTTTAAAATATTTTTAAAAGGTGTCAATAGTGGAAAATTATGAAAATGATAAGATATTTCTTTTCAAAACATCTTAAAATAATGTAATGATTCATGTAAAATCTATTTATGAAATAATTTTGTTTTATAAAATAACATTTTTTAAATCATTTTATAAAATATCGATGTAGATGAAAAATATACCAGAACTAAATGAAAATAAAAGATCAATATCACATAAATTTGAATTTATAAATATTTATTCAATCAATAATGGAGTAAATGAAAATTAAAAACGTTAAAAATATCATAATAAGTGGAGAATAAAGATATGTGGTTTATGTAAATTAGTGTATATGAGTTTCTATAATGAATCCTTGAACATAAAGGATATCGTAAAGAGTGAGATTATATTATAATTCCATTTCCACTTTGTGAACTCTTGAACCACATGAACAATTTTATAATAAAATCAAATAATAATTTGAATTTTATTTACATAATGATTTTCCTGGCGTAACATGATAAAGTTAAGTATATACACATCACATAATAAAATTGTTTCTTACCGTAAACGTATATCTCAATGAATGAGAATTTTAAACAAAAACACCTACCCAACTCATCCCATTGAATTTGAGAATTCAACAATGAATTGATTAAGTCAATCATATATAAATCAAAATAAAAATGTAGAACTTTATCATATTATAAAAAAATGGAATGAGTAATATTATAATATAATATCAAATGAAATAAATAAATATATACCATTTAAAATAAATTGACTTCAAAAATAATTTACCACTTGGTAAATTTCAATTAACATTCCCATCGATGATATAATTAAAATTTAAACATATGATACAATTATTTTTAGAGGATTAATGTTATTACATGTAAAATTGATATTATATAAACTATATAATATAAATTTGGAAAATAACAATAAACTGTTGTTTAATAAAAGTTAATAGAGAACAAATCTCCTACGATATTCATAATCTTGGGGTCAAAACACCATGGAAGAAAAAAACACATGTATTTTTAAATTAAATAATTTTAAATAAAATAATCATAAAATACATTAATGTTAATGATATACACCTAAAACTAAAAATAAATGGTTAATATAGAATATGACTCATGGATATAAAAGCAAGATAAGAAACCATTACATTAAGTCCAGACATTCCATGTGTGTATTATAAGTATATTATAATAATAATATATAAATTATTTGATTTAATAATATTATTTTCTAGTATAATAAATTATTCAAAATATTTTATATATCTTTTTAATTATATATTTTAATATATAATTAATAAATTCTATGTACTGTTTTTTGAGGATGGTTCGTTCATTTTTTTTAAACAACTTCAGTTGGTTGACCATGTTCAAAGAAGATATTATTTAAAAATAAACCAAAAATAATAATAAAATAATTATCATATTTTGAAATAAATTAATACTTTATAACCAAACATGAAATATTGTTATGAAAAATGAATTATGTTACAAACTTGGAGATGGTAGGTCGCACATATGAATTAATATAGGGTTTTTTATTTAAAGAACATTATTAAAAGAAGATAAGTAATATTTTGTCCCTTAATAATGATAATAAAATAATAAATAACATATTATTTCAATAAATATACATATACATATATATCACCCTTGTTTTGGGTGATAAAAAAAGAATTACATCGCTTCATACAGGTGGTACCTATGCATGAACAACATTATCATTTTTTAGTGAATGAAATAAAATAATATATTCTATTTCCATAATGTTAAAAATGATATTATTTTAAAAAATTATTTCATTTATATGAAATATATTAATTAAATTTATCCTTTATACCTTTTATGTGATGATAATGTAAAAAATGATTGACATCAGTTCATGAGGTGGGTCTTCTATGCACATAAGTGATGATTTTGTATCTCATTTTATTAAAGAGGAGAAGGATTTAGGTTATAAAATTTACATAATAGAATAAAATTATAAGGGATATACAGGTGTTTTATATCATTGTAATTCATGAATATTTTAATGATATTAAAGATGAAATAATAAAAAAACACTCTATTAAGCACGATGGATCTTCTTCTGACAGCCTCCTATGTTTAGAATCAGATGAATTCATTGGTTGGATTTATGATAAAAAATGGATATAAGTAGTATTTTGGGAATTTAGGAAGGCATTTGTGTTTTTATTGTTTGATCCAACGTGATTTTATGTTATGAAGTGTTGAGGAGTTTGGTTGTCCTTTTATAAGTGAGTTGTGTAACACACTTGTAATTTTTGAAAAGGGAAAGTGAACCAACGTTTTTCACATGTAAAATGGATTAAAAATGGATCATTATTGATAATAATACATAACAATGTCAATATATTTCCAGAAATATTATTTTCGAAAATATTTCAGGTCATTTAAACTCTTATGTGTGTTGCTCATAACCCTGGTAAATCATTTTTTACCTTAATCAAAATAATTAATTTTTTTTTTTATAAATTTTCATTTGAGAAAAAAATTAATTTTACCATTTTATATTATTTTAATAATTTTAATTATAAATATGTAATTAATTTTAAAAAAAATCTATTGAAATAATTTTTAAAATTTAATTTAAAATTAAAAGAAAGGACGCAATGACTATGCGGGTTTTCAAGAACATTATTTTTCATGGAAAAATGATTGTATATTAATTATATCACCAATAATAATCAATTTATAAATAAAAATTAATATTTATATGTTTATTAGATATAAAACTTCATTAAAATTTTCTTAATTATGTCCTATTTAATTATTCATAATGGAGATTCATTATTAACATTAGAATACTTTAAAAAAATACTTATTTTTAACAAAAAATGTTATAAAAATGTATAGTATATTTATGATGAAAATTAAATTAAGTGGTTTTAAAATAAAAACATATTATTATGTTAATTAAAAAATGTAAAAAATGTTCTTTTAAATTACATAATTTTTAAAATGAATTTACCGTTGTACAAAAACTTGGATTTTTCACTATTCACTGGAAAATCTACATATTCTTAATAATCCCAAAATTTTACTCTATTTTTATTTCTATATGATGATTTAGAAAAATAATTTATTTTTATAAAATACATTTTCAAAATTTATTGAAATTAACTATCATATTTTCTCACCAAAAACCATAAATATCATTATTGATAAGAACATATTTTTGAGGAATACTAGTATATCAAAAAAATTGATTTATTATTTAATAAAAATTTATAAAATAAATTATTATGAAATATAAATATTTTTTATAAATTATTTTATGTTATTCATACACCCCAATTTATTGGAATGGTTGTAAAAAATAAATAATTATGTGGTTGTTTAAGCTTGGTGTTGTGTACTAAATATTAAATCAGACAAAATACAATTTTTTTATAAAATCATTGCTGTTAAGATATAAATATTTCTAACCATTAATATAAATTAATAATTCAATATTAATGCTGTCACAATGTGGAAACAATTTTCCTCACATATTTAGGAGGGATGTTTCCTTTTTTGATGGATCGAACAAAAGAAAGGTAAATAATAATTGACAATTATAGAGTAATTATTATATTAAAAGTTTAATATATATATATATATACATATGTATTAAATATATCTTAATGAAAAAAAATAATTAATGTGATTGGAAGTTATTCATAATGGTTTGTGGAGCCAATAGTCCACATTTACACAAGAGTAATACTTTCATCTCAAATTTGATGGGGAAATGGAAGGAAATGGGTTTTCCTTCATAATAATAAAATATAATTAAATTTAAGATATTTTAATAATAATTTATTTATGGATAAAATAGTTTTTGGGTATGTTTAAGAAGAAGTAATTGTCAAATTTCTCGGTAAATATTTAGACATATTCTTTAATATATAACCTTTGGCATAAAACTTGTACAATGAAAGATTGATCTTAGTAAAAGTGCAAATGATTTTGGGTGAATGGATGGAATCTTGGATTTGTTGGATTATGTATTGAATGATATATGGAGATCAAATTGTTTAAATAAGTGAGGATAATATACGAAACTTTATAATTTAGGGGAGGGACACACATGGAAATACATAAATAATTTAAATAATTTTGTAACACCCCGACACTAGTTAGCTAGGGTCGGTGCTTTATTACATAACACTGTCATGATATAAGAAATAATGTCTCGAAAGGCCAATTAGTTTTGTAACCTTGAAAGTAAATTATATGTATATATGATTTACTTTACATCACGAGATAAAAAAATCCTCAACATTTTTTCTCTTTTGAATATACCTATATCCCCTAGCATATCCCTATAGGTCAACCATAAAATAATCCTTCACATCTTGGGAAAAATAAAACATTGAATGATGTGAGCGTAGATTCTCAGTAAGGATAATTACATAGCGGAAATTTCATAAATAAGCATGTACATTTAATGAAATGTATAAGACCAAAAGAAATCCATTAAAACAAAAAAATTAGCATAATGTGGAAAATATTAGTATAATAATATCATTTACTTCTTCACATGTATATTCTATTAGTTGAATAATCAGATGAAATATCAATATCCAATTTCATAATGATAGAATGATTAATTTTGGACATTATAACCACGTAGTAAAAGCCTCGTTCCTACACTAATAATAAAATTGTGTCAAGGCCTTTTTTAAAGACAGTTGTCTGTCTTCTAAGACCTACCAATGCATCGAGGAGCTATAACAGGTTCCACTCTACACTTACTACATCCAATGCATTTCTCATATGAAAAGACTGAAACATAACATAAATAGTCAAATTAAAAATAACATATGAAATGTTAATACAATAACCATTAAAAATGAATGGTATAAAAAGCATGCATCCATGATAAAAAAACTCACAAATCCTTCAACATAATATGGAATATTTGTATCATAATAAATTATCATAAAAAATGTATAAAATCCATTACAGGATGTTGACAGAGATGAAATCAAAACAATTTGAGAGAAATATCTCTTTCTATTTTGAAATCATTAAATTGTCATGTACTTATGAAAGTAAATATTTAATTTTGAAAAACTCATATAAGATGTTAAGGGAATCTTCAAAGGTGTTATAAAGGCGGAGAATATCTTCACCCTCCATATATGTTCAAAAAACATTTTTACCTCAATTTTTCAAAAAGGTTATAAGGTACCTTGTTTGGAAAGCAACAGAAATATTCCATTCAAACCATTTTATAAAAATCCAAACAAGGGTATAAATGAAATTAAACCATATTCTAGTAAATATTAATTTTTTTTTAAAATGCATTTTTATGAAACACGAATGTGGATGATAAAGAGGTCATAATAGATACTCACTTAAAAACAACCTCGAATAATAAAGAGATTGTGAAATTAACCCAAACCTTATATATTTCCTTGATCGATGGTACGTTAACCTCCAGTATAGTAGATAAATAATTGTTATTAAATTATACAAAAATCACATACATAAATATGATTTCATAACTGATCTTATAATATTTATTTGTAAATATAATTTCAGTAGTATCATTGTTTCGGGTGATAACTGATTCATTTTCTTCTATATGTTTTATTACGTAAGTCATGTATGTTATGTATATGATGTATTTTATTCATATCCAGAATAATATAAATTTCACATATATTATTTATAATAATAAAATTAAAATTATTCATTAATGATTACGATGGGGAATGAATCTCATCGCATTCATGGAGATGCTAATCCGTACGTACGCACGAACGCTACATCCATTTCATTTTTTCAATTTTAAAAGGACAGAAATCCAAATAATACATAGGATTATAATAATTCCCGTATAATATAATATTTTATATAAATTATGTATATTCATTGACACCATACTTTATATTTTCTATGTATGGTATGAATGAGTTATATCACTTTGAGGGGGTGGTCGTCCGCACTTCTGAAATGAAATTAACGTATATGCACAACAAGAAAAGAATAAAGGTAAGATAAAAAAGATAATTACATAGGATTATAGACATAATAAATATCATAAATATCGTATATAATTATAGTACCATCATAATGGAAAATATAATAGGTGGTAGTAGAAGATTGAGTAATCATCGTTTCAGGAGCCAGTAGTTCACCGTCCAAAGAAACATTATATTCTATACCCATTAAATGGAGGTGTGTGTAAGTTTTGTTAAAATACTTCTCATCAAAACAACCTAGTATATTGAGGATAATTTTATGGTTATAAAATAAAGGAATAATGAGACATAGGGGATTAGAGATGTAAATTAAAAGAAAAGAACATAAGAAGAGATGATAACTTAAAATAGGGTAACTCTATTTGGTTTGAACAAAAAGGCTTCATTGAAGTGCCTTATTCCTATGGTAAGGATTATAAGAGGAATATACGGATGTAGGGAGATTAATGGGGAATAGTTGGTACAAGCCACGGGGCTTGAGTGGCGTTAGTAATGGGATAGACGTGATAACATTTTACAAGGGAGGGGAGGTGATCTTTCAAAAACATTAAAAATATTATTTTATATATATATTGATTTTTGGTTTTTAGAGGTCCAAAAATATTTAAACTAGATGATAAGATCAGTCATGATTGAAATAGTATCATCGTTTAATAATTGGGTAGGTTTTGGGTTATTTTATTAGTTTTTATAATCTCATATATTTAAATAATTAATTAATGAGGTAACATTGCATCATTATTGTGTCATAAATCATTTTACTTATTTGATGTCTAAAAATTATAAAACAAATACCATGAATTATGAAATATATTTATCTTTCATATTAATATTCATAGATTAAATGAAAACTTATATAACCCCATGAATAAATTGTTTTACTAGATGATATATGTTTATGCCATTTTTTTCTTTACATTAAATTAATTAATATAAAGTGTCATTATCACTCTCATGTGGCTCCATGGGGTCCCAATATCTACCCATGGATTCTCGTGGTCAGAAATGTATTGGTAAATAGGTTTAGGGAACATGTTAGGGTAATTTAATATTTGTATAATATTATTTTTACGCTTATTTAGAGAATTTACCCATTTACCATGGTAAAAAAAATATTTACCGAAATTATTATTCGTAACGTATAAAAATAAAAGGTTTCCTATTTACACAATTTGGAACTCCTGATTACAAATATGGAATCCATTTTATCATATTCTAAACACATAAGGGGTATAAATTAATTTAAAATTAATTTCCATTGTCAAAACAAAAAGCGTGTTTTTAATAAATAAATATATTGAAAAGATTCACACTTATTTATATCCAATTTAAATGTGAAATTACATCTAATGAAATAAATTATATTAAATGATAAAAATAAAATATAATTATATATAAAACCAATTAAATGTATATTTTAACAAAATAAAATATTTGGATTTAAAATGTTGTTTTTAATTAGAATATAGAATTTTTCACTATTCTTCCAAAATTGGCTGTTTTCAGAAACGTACCAAAAATTCATCGTAAGCTAATTTTGATGTTCTGAATTCATAAATAAATTCAATTTTGAAAAATATAGTTTATAAAATTTCAAAAAGTGTGTTTTACTATTAATAATGGATAGTTTTATTGGTCATGGTGTGTTAGAATTTTGATGTTGCGTACATCGTAAGCTATTGCATTACTCAATGGGAAACGTACCATGAAATCATGGGATGTTAAATTTTTTTTCCTCCTTCAAATAATTTCATCCTAAAAATTTCTAGTATAATACTACATAAAATTATTCAGGTTTTTCTTCATCATAAGTTCCTCAGGTTCCCACGTTGCCTCTTCCATCCTATGATTTCTCTATAGAACATTTACTAGACGAGTCGTCTGATTTCTCAACACATGTTCTCTGATATCAAGAATTACGATAGGCACTTATCAATAAGATAGATCGGGTTCCAGTTCTATTTCTCCATAGTTGAGTACAAGTGTTGGGTCTGGCATGTATTTTCTCAACAGTGATAAGTGGAATACATCATGAGAATTGGAAAGACTTCGCATCATTTCCAAATGGTAGGCTATAGCCCCAATTCATTCTAGAATTTTGAAAGGTTATATGTACATGGGATCTAATTTATCTTTCTTACCAGATTGTATAACTCCCTTCCATTGAGATATCTTCAATAAAACATTATCTCCTCCACAAATTCCAAATCCTTCATTCGGTTATCGGTATAGATCTTTGTTCATACTTTGAGCATCTTCGATATGGGTTTGGATAATCTTCATTATTTCCATTATTTCATCAATATGTTCAGGACCTACGAGTTTTCTTTCACCTACACCATCCCAAAAAGTTGGTGTGTGACATCTCTTTCCATATAACGCTTCATACAGAGCCATCTGGATACATGAATAGAAGCTATTGGTATAATAAAAATCTATCCAAGGAAAATACTGAACCTAAATACCATGAAAGTCTTGCGAAAATGATATTAATAGGCCTTATATGGTATTAATAGTCCATTATGATTGTCAATCAGTTCGAGGGAGTTAAGCGGTGCTCAAACGATGTTTAGTATCCCAGGACTTTTGATGATTTTTCCTGAATCATGATGTAAATGGGGATCATGATCAGAAACTATAGATAAGGGTACTCCATGAAGCCTTACAACATCATTAATATATATTATTTCAAGATGTTCAAGTTTTAAATCATCTCTTATAGCATGAAAATGTGCTGACTTTGTAATATGGTCAGCAATGCCCCATATTTCATCATTCCTTCTAGGATTCCGTGGTAGTCCCATGACAAAGTCCATTGTAATATCATCCCATTTCCACTCAGGTATGGGAAAAGGGTTCGTGTATCCTCTAGGATGTTGACTTCCAGCTTTTTCTGGTTTACAAACCATATATCTTGACACATAATCAACAATATTTCTCTTCATGTTGTGCCACAAAATATGTTCTTTCAAATATCTATACATCTTATTGCTACTAGGGTTTATAGATAAATTTGAGTTATGAGAATCATACAAATAGTCCCTTTTTAGTTTACGTATGTCCAGAACACAAATTCCCTTCCCAAATTTCAAAATCCCATCTTCATATAATAAGACAATCAATATTCAATTGTTCACATCATTCATTTTCTTTTGAAACACCTCATCATCAATCATTGAAATTTTTATCATTTATAGTAAATAAGGTGTATCAACCGTTTGAAAAAGTATTGATTTTTCACCTTCGATGATAATTACCTTATCCATCTTTACCAAATCCGTGATCATAGGATCCATTTCAACTCTCATATTGTTCAAAACTCCCTGATTATTTTTACACAACGAATCTGCCACATTATTAGCCCTCTCCTTGTGGTAGTTTATAGTTCTATCTTATTCTATGAGTTTTTCAATCTATATCCTTTGAATCATGTTGAGTTTTTTATGTGAGGAAATATACTACAAACTCCTTTGATCAGTATAAGTCACACTTTTTCACCGTATTGATAGTGTCACCATATCATCAAGGAATATATTACAACTGCTACCTCAATATCATGAGAGGGATGGTTTTGTTCATTAATTTTTTGCTATCATGAGGCATATATAATAAATCTATCGTTATTAATAAAGACAAAACCATGTCTATTCTTTGAAGTATCACTATAAATAACAAAACCATAATTCCACAATGGTAGAGTTAATATAGAAGCATTGAATAATCTT
This sequence comes from Viscum album, assembly GCA_963277665.1. Lineage (NCBI taxonomy): Eukaryota > Viridiplantae > Streptophyta > Magnoliopsida > Santalales > Viscaceae > Viscum > Viscum album. The sequence continues at coordinate 2,089,545,957 of OY728132.1, forward strand.
CTCTTTATTTCATCAAAACATTTTTCACAATCCTCTGTCCAAAAAATTTAACTCATTTACATGTGAGCTTGGTTACTGGGTTAGCCAATCATGCAGTATTCTAGATGAAGCATCGATAATAACCTAAAAAACCAATAAAACTACATACCATAGTTATACACATCGGTGCTAGAAATTCCTTTTTTTCCTAGGTATTTGATTGATCAACAGAGATTACATCCTTATAGATAATATAGCCAAGAAAAGTTATCTCTTGAATCCAGAATTTACAAGTTTTAAACATACAATCTAATACATTTATTAAGGGGGGTTTTAGAATAGTACGCTTGTGATTTTCATGTAATAAGTAGCATTTTGAGTAAACAAAGATATCATTAATAAATACCACTACAGGGTCATTAAGATAATCTTGAAAAATCTATTCATTGGATCCATGAAAATAGAGGGTGCATTATTCAGCCCAAAAGGCATTATGGTAAACTTATGATGCTCATACCTTGTTCGAAATGCCTTTTTTGTAATGTCTTTATTATTCAAGCATAACAGATGATATCTAGATCGGAGGGAAATAATTGAAAAATATTGAGCTCCATGAATATGATCGAATAAATCATCAATGTGAGGTAGGGGATACTTGTTCATTATTATTAATGCATTGATCTCCTAATAGTCAATTCCCAACATCATATATCTGTCTTTCTACTTATAAAAAGAATAGGGGCTCCCCATAAAGACACACTTCCGTGAATAAATCCTTTATTACTCAATTCCTCTAGTTTTTTCATTAGTTACCCAAATTCCACAGTGGCCATTCTATATGAGGTCTTTGATATGGGTCTTGAACTTGGAATTAAATCAATCGAAAACTCAATTTCTCATTCTGGAAGATGTCTAGGTAAATCCTCTGGAAACAATTCAACATATTCTGGTACAATAGGTAAGTACTCTATTAAAACATTATTTTCCTCACACATAGTTATTTAACTCTCTTTCTCCCCAGTAATTGAATTTTACAGAGTAATAGGGGATGGATCTAGATAAGAATCAGATGGTGAAATTTTTTGATCTAAAGATATGTTACTCCTTAAAATCATCAAAACATGTATCATCCTTATTCTTATAATAAATTTATTGCATCATGGTCTAAAATCCAATCCATAGAGTGGGTTATGTCAATTTCAATCATGGGTATGAAGATGTGATCAGAAGATAAAAAAAATTTATATTCCCTAATGGTAACTGATTCGATTTTTTTTTGTAATGATATTCCCTGAAAAATTTTGACTGATAACTCCCATGTTAAATAAAATTTCAAATATCTAATTGTATTAGAAAACCGGGATGATATGGACAATGTGATGATCTAGAATGAAATATATCATTGCCTAAACTTTAGAAAACCATTAAATTACTTACCACCACATCTTTTAATGCTTCAACCTCAGCAGTACTGACCGAGTAAGCTTAGCCTTGCTCCCTGGGCCTTTTCGGAGATAAGTATTCTTAGTGATTTAGAAATTAATTTTCTTAATTCCCCATTTCTCTATAATTTTTTCATTCAATATTGATAAAAGATTTCATTCCCTTTCAATCATGATCTTTGTGGCCTTTTTCACCACACTTGTAATAGACTCTCATTCCCTTCAGAAAAGTACCAGGGTATTTTTCCAACATTTTCTGTAAGATGGAAATTTAAATTCTATATTATTCACATTATTTCTATTTATATAGTATTCCACAGATCTCTTCTTCTCTTGAATCTCTTTAATATCATAAGATATATAGAATTAATTTTCTGTCTGGATATCACATGAGACAATATCTTTGTATGATGTGAAGAATTATGAGACTAATTCTCAATTGTGAAATCCTTTTAACCCATTAAATAATTGATCAATCATACTATTTGGGTTATGTATACAATCTACCGCATGCCTTACTAACCTTGCAATGATATCATCATATGTTGAAACATTCTAATCCTCATTTTTCCTCAGACTCGGAAATTTTCTTTCCATATCCTCTCGATGATCACGAATAATTAATTTTTCTATGAAAATATCTTTAATAATTCTCCATTCCATATTCAATACTTCTTCATCCTCCTTTGTGTTTTGAATTAATAACCACCATTGATCAGCATCTCCCGTGAGGTGATAAACTGTTATGACAACTTGTTCCCTTTCGCTACTCCCTAAAGAATGAAATATATTTTCTAAGGTACTTATCCATTCCACAACTACAAATATATTTGTATTCCCATTGAATACTGGTGGTTGTTTCCTCATGAAGTTGTATAACATTGATCTTCAACGTTGTGTACAAGGGTTATTTATATGGGTAAGGTTATTATTCATAACCCAAGTGAGTTTCCCAGTATGGTGATAAACACATCAGCACCAGTTCAGCACCAGCTCCACTATAATTATCTTGAGTAGGAGGGAAATCCCTACATGGATTACCTGCATTTATACAGTTTCTTTTCCTTTCACTAGGCGCCATTTTTAAACAATTAAATACACTAGTCTAGTTTATGAATCATTATACATAATTCCAAACTTTTAAAAAAAATTAATATAAATTGAACAGTTTATGGATATATTGCATAATCATAAAAATGTATTCTTTTAGAAGAATATTCTATTAAATACTTCATAATTCTAGGGAATGAAAATGTGAATTCTCATAAGCATATTGCCCAGGAGTTTCATAACCAAGAGTGTAGCATTGTCGGTTGTTATGTTCCTTGATACCCCGGGTCAATCCCGAATCTCCTTGTCATAGTTTTCACTCATAGATACATTTTTTCCAGATCGGCCTCTATCTACTCATATCTAGATAGGGATGTATTTTATGAAAAATACTCAAAATATCTACATTAAAAAATTCTAGGATGTTCTTCTATACTAATCCTCAATGTCTTTCTTAGGGTAATGTTCCTTAATCAAGGTTTTTTCTAAATCTTACTTCAATGGTTTGTACTAACTTCCTCTGATACCAACAGTAACGCCCCAACCCTAGTTACCCAATGATGGTGAATTATTACAAAATATTTGACTGATACAATGAATCATGTCTCGAAATACAAATTAGTTTAGTAGCCTTGGAATTACTTGATATTGACATAAGTTTAACATTACATCATGAGATAGAAAAACAACATTTTCCCCCTTTGAACACACTTATATCCCTTAGTCTATCCCTACAGGTTAACCATTAAATACTTCTTCAAATCTAGAGAGAATGAAAACATAGAAAGGGGTGAGCTCAGATGCACAGTAAGGATTGAAATATAGCAGAAAATTCATAAATAAGCATTAATCATTAAAGCAATGTATATGAAAAAACATAATCCTTTTAAACTTAAACATCTAAAAAATGTGGAAAATATAAACCAAAAAATTCCATTTAATTATTCAAATCTATTTTCTAGTAGTCAAATAATAACATGCTATATCAATAGCCAATTTCATTATGATGGAATGCATAAATCCAGACATCATAACTATATAGTCAAGGATTCATTCCATACCTAAAAATAATATTTTTTCAAGGCCTTGTGCCAAGAAACTAGTTTATCTCATGATACCTACCGATGCATCAAGGAACAATAGTGGGCTCCACCTGTCACACACTAAGTCCAATGCATTCCTCATATGAAAATATTGCAACATAACATAAACACTCGAATTAAAAGTGGCATACGAAATGTAAATACATAAGCCATAAACATGAATGGAATAGAAATAACACATCCACAGTCCAACATATCACAAAACATTCAACACAACATGGAAGATTTATGTCATAAAAAATTAACTTTAGCCATGTATAAAATATATTAAAATATGTTTACATAGATTAAATCAATACTATTAGAGAGAAATATCTATTTTTATTTTGAAATCAATTAAAAGTAATTTAATTATAAAAGAAATATTTATTTTGAAAATATTATTATAAGACTATAAGGAAAGCTTCAAATGTTTAATATTGGCAGAGTATGGCCATAAAATCCTTATAAGTTAAAAAAATTCTTACCTTAATTCCTTGAAAAGGTCATAATAGAGCTTGTTTCGAAAACGACCGAAAGATTCCTTTCAAACTATTTTAAAAAAATCCATACAATGGTTTTAATGAATTTAACCAATAGTCTGGTCAATATTAAATTTTTTTTGAAATACATTTTTAAGAAAAATAGATGTGGATGATAAACTGGTCCCAGCAGATACTCACGAAAAAACAACATTGGATAATAAAGAGATTGTAAAAATAAACCTTACAGTGTACTTTTCCCTGATCGAGGGTACTTTAACCTCTTATATAATAGTTAAATAATTGTTATTAAATTATTCAAGAACTAAATAATTTGATTTGATATCATACATGATCTTATAATATTTCTTTGTTAATAATATTTTAGGAGTATCATCGTTTTGAGTGTTAACTGATTCATTTTCCTTTATATGTTTTGTTACATAAGTCATGTTTGTTATAGATATGATGTATTTGATTCATATCCAGAATGATATAATGTTATTAAATATTATTATTAATAATAAAATGAAAATTATTCTTGAATTGTGACAATGGGGAATGAATCTCATTGAGTTTGTTGAGACGGTAATCTGTACGTACACTCAAATGCTACATCCATTTGAATTTTTTATTTTAAAAGGAAAGTTAACCAAATGATAAATAGTTATATTATTATTATAGTATAATATAATATTTTATATATGTTACATTTGTTCCTTAATATCATCCTATATATGTTCCATTTATGGTATGAGTGAGTCATATCACCTTTACAGGGCGGACATCCTCACTTCCTCAAATGAAATTATCGTCTATATACAACAAGAAATGAATAAAGGTATGAAATAAAATTGAATTAATGAAGATAATAGAAAAAGATAATATCCTAAATATCATATATAATACAGTGCCATTATAATGGACACCAAAATAGGTGGTAGTATAATATTGAACAATGATCGTTTCGTGAGGCAATAGTTCACCATCCACAGAAACATTATGTTATATACCCATTAGATGAAGGTCTGTGACTGTGTAGTTTACATAATTCTCATAAAATAAACCTAGTATATTGAGGTTACTAGTGATGTTATAAAAAAGGAATAAAGGGTGTTTAGGGGGTAGGATAAGTCAAAGAAACGAAAAGAACTTAAAAGGAGAGGTTACCTTTAAATATGATAACTCCCTTTGGTTTGAACCAATAGGATTCCTTGAAGTCCCTTCTACCTAAGGTAATGATTCTAAGTGGAAGCGAGGGATGTTTGAAGATTAATTGGGTAGTGGTTGGATGAGAGAAGGGGCTTGATATATATGAGTAATGGGATATATGTGATGGTTTTTTGAAGGTCGGTGAGGGGCACTTTTAGAATGTTGAAAAATATCATTTTATTATATATTTTTTTTCAGTTTTTAAAGGTCCACAACTCATTAAGATAAATATAACATGACTAATTTTTGAAATAAAATCATCCAATGAGAATTTTCCTGGGTTTTAATATAGTTTTACTTTATATAATTCAATTTATTTGAATAATTAATTAATGAGGTAAACATTGCTACATTATTGTGTCATAAATATTATTATTTATTTCATATTTAAAAATTATGAAACAAATACCAAGATGTAGGAAATATTTTTTCCTTTAAAATTAATATTTATATATGAAAATATAACTTATATTACCTTATGAAAAAACGGTTTTACTAAAACATATATGTTTATTTCATTTTTGTCTTTACATTAAATTAATTAATATAATGTGTCATTATCACCCTGAAGTGACTCTATGGGGTCTTGAAATCTACCCAAGGATTACAATGGTTCAAATTTATCAATAAATAGGGTTATTACATGTATAAGGATAATTTAATTTTGTTATAATATTATATTTTACCCATATTTATCGACTTTACCATTTAACCATGGAAAATAAAAATTTTACCGAAGTAATTATTCATAATGTCAAAAAATAAAAGTTACCTATTTAAATAATATATAACACATGATTCCAAATATGAAATCCATTTTTACAAATTCAAAACACATAAGTGATATAAATTAATTTAAAATTAAATCCAGTTGTGAAAACAAAAAACATGTTTTTAATAAATAATTACTATCAAAAGATTGTCACTTTTCTAAGTCCAATTTAAATGTGAAATTACATCCAATGACCTAAATTATATTAAATTAAAAAAATAATAATCTAATGATACTTAAATAAAATTCCAATTTATAATTTTGCACTAAAATTTATTTTTATTAAAATAAAATAAAATTTAAAATTTTTATTTTTTTACTATTCATCAAAAACTGAAAGTATTCATAAAAGTACCCAAAATTCATCCGAAGCTAATTTAGATATTTCGAATCCATAAATACAATCTTTTACGAAAAGTAAAATTTAGAAAATTTTAAAAAGTGGGAATTTCTATTCATAACAACTTTATGGATTGGTCATGGTGTGTTAAAATCTTGAAGTTACATACAACGCAAGCTATTGCATTATTCTAAGGGAATCATACTGTGGATGCTTGGGGTGCTACAAATATATGATCAATTAGATGAAAATAAATCTTCAAAATGAAATGAATTTTATTTGAGGATAACATAATATTTAAATAACTTCTTAATATAATACACATACGGTTTTATGTCCAATTGGTACCCATATCTCTTAGTTTATCCCGCAATAATCCTAATTTAACATTAACTATAGTCACAAATTTTTACCATTTTTTATATTCATTATGTAAAATTTTTTTGTAACTCTATTAAACATTATTAATTAATATCATTATAGATAAAAATTTAATTTTACTGGATTTAATTAATATATGGTATTAAATTTTATTTTAATTTATCCTTCATAACCCAATGAAAACCCATTGTAGAAAAATTCATTTTTACCAAAAAACTAAATATACTTCAATTCCGGATATTGTAAAAATCATAAAATTAATGTTAAAATATTTAATTGAATTATAATCTATAAATTACTTTTAAAAAATATATCATCATATAATTAATTAATTTATTATTATTATAAAGAAATATTTTGGCCAAATTTCTTTTTGAAATATGTGTTTGTATGATTAAAAATTTAATTTATACTGAAATCATGTATAATGATTATTTATATGAAATTAATTATACTAATTAAAATTATAGTAGACATATATTATTGAAAATAAAAACAAAAAAACAATGATATTATTTTTCTAAAACATGAGTGAAAAAAAATAAATGAATTTATTAAAATAATCGGTAATTTCTCTATTCAATGAAACAATAATCTATTTAAAAAAAATACTTAACATTGACCCTGTGAAACTTTTTATTTATTGATCTAAAAAAAATTTTCCTTAAATTAATTTTTAAAATATTATAATTTTTTTATAGTTTCCATGTGGCGAATGAAATAAAGAATATTTTTGCGAAAAAATATTTTTAGAATCATAAAATCACTTGATGGAAATGTTAGAACTTATATATTTTAAAATAATTATTTTATTTGTATTATTTAAAAATAAAATAGTTTTTTAATTATTTTATTTTTATTATTCTTACATTTAACTTTAAAAATTAGGTTTTTAGTTATTACTATTTATTGGTTCATTTAGACTTGAGAATATGTGTAACTAGAGTTAATGAATACCTGATATTTATTTCAAAGGAAATACATATAAAATCATGGGGTGTTAAATTCTATTCACATTAAAAATGATATTTTCCCACATTATTACAACACTCTTATACAATAAACTATTTATATCTATGATTTATGAAACCATAATATTCATATATTGCTTCCGCGAATTATTGATTTCTCAAAATAACATTAATTAGGTGGGTAGTCTTATCTCATAGGAATTTATCTATATAATCCAATATATATTCCATTTTTTATTCACAAGAAAGATCATTATCTAGTTTGTAATCCTCCATGTTAATCATATATAATGTATCGTGTGATTACTTCCACAAAAGAGATATATTAAAGACATAATGCACATGATAGAGGTTCACTGAAAGAACCGAGAATTAAACGACAATCCCTACTCAATCAATAATCCTGAAGGAAAAAATATACCTACATCTAAACATTGACTTATTTCTAAATCTCATAAAAATATTCCATAGTGAAATTCCTCGGAATAACTTCCAACCAATATCAATTCTATATGTCACTAATGATTTTTAGCATAACTCATGTGTCAAATTTAAACTACTTTTATGTGATTTTTAATGAATATAACCATATATTCTATGTCCTTACCTATATAATTTAATGAAATAAATATTTCTACAAATTTTACACATTATTTTTTATTTCAAATATTCTTTCCATATAAGTCTAGATAAGGGGACAAATTAATTCTTGAGTGAAAGTTATTATTTAATTAAAAAACAACTAGAGGAATGTGTTGATCACAACCACCATTTACATCTATATAAATATATCACAACATTTTCTCAAGGCTTTAATGGTTCACTCATAAAAAATATCTATTTGTGGACTATAAGAATTGTTATATCAAAAATTATTATCCTTATCATAAGGAAGGCTCACCCAAAGATCAGGCTTGCCCTTTGGTCATGTTCATATATAATAGAATGTATGTAAATATAAAAAATTACAACTTTTATAATGCTTATCTAGAAAATATGATCAGGAAAAAAAATTTCCTTGATAGAAATTAGGTGTTCTGCCTTTTTGATGTGATCAACTACAAGAAAAATGGAATTTTGGCCAATTGATGTCTTGGGGAATCCAATGAAAAAAATATATGGTGATGCTTTCCAACATCAGGTTATAGGTTTTGGTTATAATACCCTCATATACTTTTATCTATAATCATTAAGTAACTTACAAACCATGCACTATGATACATACTCCAAAACAAATTTCAACATGTTAACCCACAAAAATATTCTTTCATATCTCTATACATCTTCTCAATTCTACGATGAATACATAATGATGAGCTATGATCTTTTTCCAATATATATTCCCCCAAGTTTGGTATTGATTGAAAAAATAATAATTTTCCAATCCTTAGTATTATATTATACAAATATTTAACTCATGAATTATTCTCACCTTTTTTTATAGTTCTACCCACATTAATCTTCACACAAGAAAATGGTTAAACACTCATTTACTCATGATAAAACATTTACCATTACTAAAAAAACATCACAATCTATTCATTATAATACCATAAATATTGAATCATTTATGATCCTCAAAATACCAAATCTCAAAATATATATTTAACTAAAAGCCTCATCCACCTTAATTTATTTCATATGGTGGAAATCTATTAAGAAGTCATATAATTTAGTCATCTGAAAAAATATTCTCTAGAATATATTAAAATCTTCATGGGTGAATATATCCATTAAAAATTTATTCATAGTATATATGTGACACAAGTATCTAAAAAAATAATTCCTTTATATATTTAATGAAATTATTAACTTTTCTAACAATAATTCATGTTTCATGTAATTTTTTTTCATGAACCATCATTTAGGTTGAGGTAAAAACACTCACCATATCATTCTGAATAATAAGACACCATAGAACATTCATTGAGTCATCATTGTAAATCAAAAATCCTTCCTCACAATAGGTTTGTATCCACACTGGTGGGAAAACCAACATTTCCTTTAGTTCAATAAAATATTCATCTCATTTATCAGTCCAAAGGAACTTGACTTCTTTATGTGTAAATACGATGAGTAGAATAGATAACAATAAAAAATACTTGAAAATGAGTCAATAATTTCATTCCAATCAAATAAAACTATATAACATAGTCATAATTGTTTTCATGTACCAATTTTCAATAACAACTATAATTGTTTGATCCAACAATTATACTTTGATAAGGATTTTATTACCAAAAAATGAAACTTTTTGTGTCCAAAATTCAAACTTGTAAATTTTTTCATACGAATTATCATTCCATATGTTAGTAGGAACAATCCTTATATGGAACTAATTTTTTTAATTTATATAGGAAAATATAATAATACCCTATATAAAGACTAACACAACAGATCAAGATAATCTCTAAATAATCTATTCATTATGTCTTTAAAATTTGAAGTGTTATTAGTATTGGAATATTAAATCACACTATATTCAGTGTCTATACATTGATTTAAAGTATATCTTGGGTATTTTATTACAATTTACCTTATACTAAATGTATATAGACTAAAGATCAATCTTGGGAACATACTGAACTCTGGATAATTGGCTGAAAAAACAATCAATTTGGGAAAGAGGATATTATTCATGAACATAATATTCATTCATTCCAAATAATAAATGTTCAGTTTCATTTTTATGTATTATTTTTTAAAAAATGAATATGTGAATCTCAAGGACACTGACATGGCTGAATGAAGCCCTTATAAATATTCTATGTGAGTTTATTTTTAAATTCATGCAACTAAATCTTGGTAAATTATATAAATATTCATTGAAATAGGTATATCACTAAATATGAGTTCAATTTAATACCCATATTTACAATTCATTGTAATAATAGGTTACTATTAAACAATTTCTTCACCAATCTCTAGTATAATAGGAATATAATTTATGTTTAGTCTATCCACAACTATATAATTTATATACCTCCATTGAATCTAAATAAACAGTACCCATTAAATTGTTGAAATTTCTTTTAGATGTTCGTATTTATCATCACAATGATAGATAATCATAGGATGGTTTTGAATATCAAATTTTAATTCCCTTCCATGGATATTAAAAAGGGATTTATAAAAATATATTGAATCCCTTCCCAAAATAACAACAAATTCATCTAATTAGATAATCAAATTATTTTTAATAATCAAATTACTAAAAACAACTATTATAGAATAATAATTTAAATGTTATTTGATCACAGAATTTTAACGGGTTTTGCTAAATTTCAACATCTAATCATTGAGTATAAAAAGTTAATCATTCCATGAAATATTTCTTGATATATAAGAATCCATATAAATAATCAATAATAGTGTACTTTATTATTTTATGATACATATAACCAACTTTGCATTATAATTATGTCATCAATCTCATAATAATTCCCAAATGGTTGTCAGGAACATGTGACATCATTAATTACAATTACAATCATGAAATTTTATTTAGAAGATGTATAAATTTTGAAACCCTATTTTCAATCAATGAAACTTTGATGTTAACTGAAGATATCCATGGTCATTATCTATTCACTTGTCTATTAATGTGTTATAATGAAAATATTAATTAGCCCAAGAATATCCCATGGAATTTTCTTATCAGGTTTTCAGTCTTAATCCCACTCATCCTTCACTAGTGGTAATTGAGTTGATATCAAATGTTTACAATTTAGTATTGTTTCCAATAGTTGTATATGTTCCAAAACCACTTACACATTATATTATCTAGTAAGGGATTCATTTTCAATGAAAACCACACCCCTTTATTTACTATAACATTGGTTGTTGTCCTAAACATATTTTTATCCTAAGGGTTCTCTCTAAATTATTATCATCATAGTTTTTGAAAATAATATAACCTTTCTCTAATAATATGTATTTCCACCAAAACTTTGTATTTGTAAATATTACATATTATTATATTAATAGTGATTTCATGTCATTATGATCCAATATATAAGCATTAAATTTTAGTGTATTTATAAACATGGACACTTAAACTAGTTATAGAAAAAAAATATCATAGACTTTTTATTTTTTCATAACTAACACCATTCATAGGCATATCATACAAAATAAATTCTTTATATCATTGGGAAAATGAAACATAAAAAAGGGATAGATCATATGTTCCATATTTTTAGATAAGGGAGACATTAATAAATTTTTTCATATAAGCATATAAATATTATTAGGGAATAAGTACATGATCTTAATATTTATATTTACTGCTAAACAATTCTTATAATCATGATTTTTGAAAAAATATGGGTAGTTCATAAAAGATGAATTAGAATAAAATCGATGAACATGATACATGATAGAATAACATTGGAATAATATCATTTAATTTAAAGTGGCATTTAGTGTAGCACGATCATAATTAGAGAAGATTTTGTCATGGATACCCACCAAGACATTCATGTTTAATTTTTGTTAGGATAATCTCTTATTTACATATTTTGGTCTTGGTATAAAATCTTATGTACCCTCCATTGGATTTAGGATAAATTCTCATTTACCCTTCATTGAACTTCCGATAACAACCTGTGTACCCTATATTTTGCAAGAGATAACCTCCCATGTATCTTTTGTGATCATTAAGAAATAATCATTAAATAAATAACTGTAGGGAAATAACAAACCCTCCTATGACATAATCATGATCCATTAATATATAATCTACATTATCATGAAAACAATTTTCATTATATCAATGATTAACCCATTGAAAAGAAAATATATTTCATATTCTTTTTAAAAATCATAATCATAAACCATACAATGAATGATTAAATTAGGTATAATTATTTAATAAAATTATTAAGGAATAAGAAACATCAAAATATATTGTTATATATGAAAATTCAATTAAAATATCGCAGAAAAATTTATTGGGGAAAAGAAAATTTTAATTTTGACTTAAATTTTTTAAAATATATTTTATTTATAAATTATATGTAAAAAAATTATTAAAAAATAACTCTGAAAAATATTATTTTTAAATTTAATTTAATTTGAATTTTTTATTGAAGAAAAATATTTTTATGAGTTGTATATTAAAAAAGAAATTTAATAACATTTTCATAAAAAATTCAACAGAAAGAAATTTGAAAATTGAAATGAGGTTTCCCTTAAATAAATTTCTTATAATGTCTAAAATGGGAAAAATTTCATTAATAATAATTTTTATAAAAATAATAATATATATGAAAACATTTTAATGATAACACAAACTTGGTTAATGAATATTCCCCATCGAAGAAAGTAATAAAGTCAATTCCCATTAAAAGAATTCTCTTGGTCACATTAGTATTAATAAATGGGAAAATGAAATAATAACATCTAGTATCAATATACCAATACATTAAAGGATTATAATAAATATTATGGATGGTTATATCAAATAATTCTATCATTAGTTATTTGTAAAAAAACCAATCCTATTAAAAAAATGAGATTGTGACATAAAACCCTTACACCATGTTGGATTCTTCACATGTATCATAACCTCATGTATAATATATTAAAATTTATTATAAAAATTTACAAAAATCCAACTCATACCTATAAAACTATATATTTCAAACTTATAATATTTAAAAACCCATTTACATATAATTTTGTATTCAAATATCTATTTCTAGTTGTTAACTATTTTGATTTGTCATGAATGTTTAGGTTTATAATTTATTGTCCTTGATCATTGATCTGGGATTAATTACATCAAAATTATTAATAATAATATAAATTTTATATATATCCATTTTACACATATCTATATTAATTAATATTAATTGGAAATGAAAAATTAATTACATTACACTATGAAGATGATAGTATGTAAGTACGCATGAGTGATGTTTCCATTGTTCAATGGATTGAATGAAATAACAGTAAATAATAAATATAATTTATAGAATAATTATTATATAATAAATATAATATATATGAATTTTATTATTAATAATCAAAAACTTGAATATATGATGATGGGAAGTGATCGATATCACTACATAAAGGCGGTAGTTCACACATACAGAAATGTGATTCTTTCACCACCCATTTAATGGAGAAGATGATGGGAATGGTTCTTAAATCATCATAATAAAATATATATATATATTTATGATACTAAATTATTCCGTAAATTATTAATTAATTATTTTCAAAGTATGTATAGAATGAAATTAAAATGATAGGGTTTCGTTATGATTTATATATCTTATTTGAGAGATATCATTTAGAAATCACATTAATCCTAGAATGATTTAGCATAGGAGGAGAAACTATTATCTATTATTAATTGAATTAAATTAGTAATGGTTTATAGTAGTTAATTTGATACAATTAGGTATGAATGTTTTTGAATTATAGAAGTGAATAGGTGGAAAATTATAATTGAGGGGAGAGACAAACATGAAATTTCTTAAAACATTTCAATAATAAAAAAAACATTCATAAGATAGCAAATCCAAATGGTCATGAATGAGAATTTAGGATTATATATATATATATATATATATAATAATTAGACAATTTTAAGGGTATTTAATAGCATTATCTCTTAGTTTTACCCCTGGTAAACTCGATTTAACTTAAATCATGTTAACAATATTTTACTAATTTTATTTTTCATTACCAAAAAAAAAAGTTGGACATATTTTATTGTGTTAATAATTATTATTCCTAATATATATTTCATTTAAAAAGATTCAATATATAATATTTGAAACATTTAATTTTAGATAAAAATGAATAACATAATGAAACCCCATTTTAGTAAAATGCCTGTTTATACATAAAAGAAAATTTAATTCTATTAATTACCATCTAAAACCCAAAAAGGTTTTCAAAATATTTTATTTAATATATAACATATAAATTTTATTAATTTATCAAATAAATATATATTAATATATTATATTAATATAAAAAATCATTACATAGAAGAAAATATTTGTTAGGGAAATATGTTTTTATGGTAAAAAATTATTTTATACCAAATTCATGAATAATTATTGTTTACATGAAATTAATTAAATTATTTATAATTAAATTAATAATATTTTATTTGTTGATAATGTATAAAATTTAATTCTATTCTTTAAATTACATTATTTAAGAAAAATAATGGATTGTTTAATAATGACCCATATTTTAACTATTCCCAAAACAATAAATATTTTTAGAAAATTACAATAAATTCATGAAAAGATTATAATGAGATGATGATTTAAATAATTGTATGATCACAAACTAGAGCACCACTAAATCGGTGGCCAGAACATTGGTTCATAAGTGAAACACCCATGGAATTTATGAGAAATATTTTTTTTAAATTTCATTAATGTCTTGTGTTGTACGCGACACCAAAATTATCATGCACTATAATCAAAACCGTATTATCTTGTATTATACGCCAACACTATTTTTGGCTTGTGTTTCACGTAAGAGTTACCTTCCCTAATAGAGTGTGTTGTACGCAATGTCGAGTTTCTCTAAACAACAATATATTGTTATAATATTGTTATGAACTAGAAGTTATGAATATTATTAACCACATTTATAATATTATAACATTATCATTAATCATACAAATATTCTAGAACATTGTATGAGAAAAAAATAGAAATTTCGGGTTAAATAAGTATTTTTTTTAAAAAATGCATTTTTATCGCGTTTTGATTGTGCACCCATTTTAAATCTATTTTTTGACTTGCTTATAAGTTCAATTTGACAAATAAAACTTATTCCGTGGAATCAGTATATAAAAATTTATGTTGGATAAAATTTTGGCATTATTCAGATAACCTTCATCTTTTGGTAAATAGTAAAAAATACGCAAAATTTTAATTAAAAACAACTTTTTCATCGAGATAATTTATATGGTTAAATTATAATATTGAATTGTTTTAATGTATAAATAAAATATATTTTTACCATTTAATATAATATAAGTTATTAGCATTTATTTTACATTGAATTCATATGTAAAAACATTTCAATCTTTTGCAATGTTTTAACTATTAAAACCCATTTTCTCAACAATGGGATTAATTTTAAATTAAAAACTGTAACTTTTGGGTATTGAATTTGAAAAAATGGATTCCATATTTGTAATAATTATTTATAAATTATGTTAATAGGATACTTGTTATATTTGGACATTATAAATAGTAACTACGGAAAATTTTATTTACCACAGTTAAAGGTAAATCAGGAAATTAAGGGTAAAAATAATATTATAAATCTATCCTTACACCTACCAAAATTATATTGGATGAATATATGTCAATCCATATCACGTAAGGGTCAGAATAGATTCCTTTAATGCTCTTTGGACCATGAAAATGAAGTAATTATTATTCAATCCAATGAAAGTGACAACATGTCACTCTCTTATATCTAATAAGTGTAATAATTTTAATTTGGTGATAAGCTTCATAAAACATCGAACCTAAGTAGTATCAAGAAATCGAATATAATTATCTACATCATGTGAATTTTTTATAATTTTTAGGTATTAAATAATTATCAATAGTGATGACTCAATAGTGATGTGGAAATTATTTTATTGATTGTAATATAAACTAAATGGTTTTGAAAATATTAAAATAAATATTATATGAACTATTTAAGGTTTTCCACGAATTTTATAGATATATATGACATTTTATGAATCTATTAAATAAAATTTTTCAAATATATCCTTTTGGTGGATTTTATTTAAATTCAAATAAATGAATAGTGTCAAATTGATACTGTTGTTATTTTATAAAAATAACCTATTATTAAATTGTTTAAAAATCAAAAATATATTTTAAAATCATAAAATGATTTTTATATGGTCTAAAATGTCATAAACTATCCAATTTTGGAAAATTAAAATCACATATGTAATTATTAATAACAATTTAAAATTTAGAATATGATTACCACAAATAAAATTAAATTGATTAAATAAGGATAAATCAAGTTGATAAGGTTTAAAATAAATTCTCAACATGTATAAATTTTTTTTTCTGATTATATTACAACAATATCCCATCTCATATTCTAATTTGTTTTATTTTTGATGTTTTTATGTGGGGATTGGGTTTATTATTAATTAATATTTTAGAGGTTTCCAAAAGTTCCCCTCTCTGCTCTTATAAAAATGGATCCACCTCCCTCTCCATTTCATAATATTTGGAGCCCTAAATATCAGCTAAAAACATTCTATTTATCTTATAAACACCCCAATAGACATACTTGTGTTCCTTCTCTTCTTCAATGACCAACTTTGGTGCCCTAATAAGAGGTTTAGAAGACTCTCATCGAAGAAGAGGTAGTATCCTTTACTGATGATTTCAAATTTATTTCTTCTTTTACTTACTCTTATTTAATGTTCTAGTTATAATTTAATAACATCAGTATCACTCATATACTGATATGTCATTATAAATATTAAACAACCCCATTCCACCTTCTATACATCCTACAGAAAATGAAATCACAGCACGTGGGTATGTACAGAATACCGTCTCCACGCCGTGGGGTAATCTTATTTTTCAGCACCACCATACATGGATGGGTATAATGTTGAAAATAATATCTATATATGACTATTATAACATCATACAAATTCTAAGATATTATATCATCTACTATGAATTCCATTCAATAATTATGAGAATGATATCATTGCTCATGGGTACGTACAGATTACCGTCTCCATGACGTGATTAGATTCATTCTCCAAGATCACCATTCAAGAATGATTATAAAGTATGTATAATGAATAATACTGAGATATATTACATAATAATTCTAATTTTTATATATATATATTTAATCTACTTACTTCTATTCTAGTCAATATGGAATGGAAAACAACACTCATGTGTATGTATGGCTTACCATCTCCATGAACGGTGTATTTCATTTCATTTATCCATCTATTATATATATCTATAATGAATTTATATATGATATATAATTAATGTTTTAAATTCTATAAGTAATTAAATCATGATAATATATATAATAACAAGTCCTAACACGTATGATAAATGAAATGATTATTACCCAAAATGATGCTTCAACATGGAATTAACCAATGAACGGTTAATATAAAGTTGTTAGTGAATCATATATGATATCATAAATATTATTATGGTTCTGTAACTAGTTAATAATATGTTTAAACACACTATACAGGAGTCTCAGTCACATACATAAGCAATTGGACCCAAGGTAAGGGATTATTTCGTCTCACTTTTTTTCGTGTGAGACATATGCCTTAATCAACAACTATTTCTTTTGTATGGTGTTTATGATTACCATGCATTTTTTAAGATTTTTATTATAAAAGATATTATTTTTACATATTTATGTAATTTTATTTATTTTATGACATGTATAATTCCACTAATTATAATTGGTGACGGATAATTATTCCAATCTAATTCATAATCGATATTGTTTATTCGTAAGTATTTACTAGGGTTAGGTTTATCATCCACGTCCATGTTTTTCTCAAAATGTTTTATAAAATTTTTACAATTATTCAATGTATATTCAATGTCATTTTTACCATTTTTTTACCACATGGCATGGAAGGAATATTTCTTTTGTTTACCATATGAGGTACTTTTTGACTCATCCGACAAAAGTACAGGAAGAATGTTTTTTAACTTAAACAGCATGAAAGGATTTTTCCAGTTTCATAATGCCTTAATCTCATAAATAATCCACTACAATATTTCATGATTATTTTCAACAAAAATAGTTTTCATTTAAAATTGCATGGCATTTTGTGAAAAGAAAATGATTTTGAAGAAGAAAGGATATTTTTTTAAAGAATTCATTTCAAGTGTTTTATCAAAACAATTTTTGAAACGCCCCAACCCAAGTTACCCAGAGTCGGTACATTATTACATAACATTTTCATGATCATAAAAGATCAAGTATTCGAAAGATAGATTAGTTTAGTAGCCTTGTAAATACTAGATATATTCATAAGTCATAAATTACATCATAAAGTGAAAAAACGACAAAAATGACTTGTCTTAATATCCCTTCATACTATCCCTTCAGGTCATTCATAAAATAATTTTCACATCCTAGAAAAAATAAAACATTGAACGGGGTGAGCTCAGATGCTCGGTCAGGATAACAATATAGCATAAACTTTTATAAATAATCATAAACATTTAAGGCAATGTATAACTAAATCAAAAGCCATTTAATCATGACCATCTACATAATATGGAAAAAATTATGTAATTCCATTTACTTATTCACATGGATATTTTACTAGTCGAATAATCACATGCAAATATCAATAACCACTTTCATAATGTTGGAATTCATAATGCCAGATTATCATAATCACATAGTCTAGGCCATGTTCTAAGACTACAAATAATATTTTTTCAAGGCCTTATTCCAAGACACTAGTTTGTCTCATGAGAACTACTGATGCATCAAGGAGCTATAGCGGGCTCCACCCGTCACTTACTATGTCCAATGCATTACTCATATAAAAAGGTTTAAACATAACATTAACATTCGTATTAAAACTACCATACGAAATGTAAATAATTTACTCATAAATGATGAATGGTATAAAAATAACACATCCACAGTAAAACATATCACAAAAATTTCAATAAAATATGGAAAATTTGTATCATGATTAATCAACTTCAACACAAGTTTAAAATCTATTAAATAAATTTTACATAGATGAAAATGTTCTTTAAAAATCATTGAGAGAAATACCCCTTTTTCGTGAAAAATTTATAAGGGACAAAAATTAGAAAGGAAGACATTTAAAATTTTTTTTGAATCAAAGTGTCTCATACCACATTGAAACTTTTGAAAGGAATTAACATTTTAAAAACATTCATGTCCATATAAATAAATCCTTAAAACCCATTTTTAAGACATGGACATTAGTGAGAACGATTTAGAAGAATAAATATTTAAAACATTTGAAATGATGTTTTAGTAAAAAAATTCCATTAATATAATCCCATTCAAAACACATTCATTAAACATGGACTTGGATAATAAATATGTCTTAGTATATACTTACGTAAAAAAAACCTCGGATAATAATGAGATTATGAAATTAACCCTTACCAATTTGGTAACTTACAAAACATACACACCATGAAAGAGGTATCATTAAAATGAATATGTAAATACACATAAATTAAAGTGTATTACACAAATAATACATTTATGGTCAGTACATACATCACAAAAATGGTAATAGTGTCCATGTGTCACGAATCTCACGGGAATAACGAGGGAGATGAAAACCCCTAACCTTGCACTTTCCTTTAGTCGAGGGTGCGTTTAACCTCCTATATGAATATAGTAGTATTTTACTAAAGTATAAAAGAACAAAATTAATATTTATGATATCATACATGATTAATTTATTACATTATACTACCCATTTAATAATTATTTCCATGTTAATTTAACATTTCGGGTAATAATCGCTTTCTTTATCGTACGTGTTTAAACATGTTACTCTTGATTGTATCACATAGATCGAGATTTAAGTACATATAGAATATAAAACATGATTTATATATCATATATATTTAGAATATAAATATTGATAACAGACATATATATGAAAAGAAAAACACCATTTATGGAGTTGGTAGTCCGTACGTACGCATAAACGTTGTTTCCGTTTTCATCTCGTATTGAACCGTACTAAGAGAATAAGATATATGTATGTACACACACACACACACATATATATATATATATTAGTATTCTTATTTCATATATTATATAATTTTTAGTAATATATATATTTTTATAATCATCGATGAATGGTGAATGTGGAAATGAATCTCATCGCGTCGTGGAGACGGTAATCCGTACGTACGCACGAGCGACAATATCATTTCTTTAAAGTTGTGGAATTGGATGGTATATTATTTTTACAGAGACATTACCATGTTATTTTCATTGTTTATATACATATTACTCATCATTATATCCATTCAAATAACATAGTGTTGAATAACAAATTACACAACGACGTGAAGACGGTAAGCCGTACTTACGTACGCATGGTGACATTATCATTAATAAGATGGACATAAAAATGAATATATTTGTGACAATTTTATAATAACATGAAAGTATATATAATATATTGTAGTTATTAATATATAATGAAAATAAAAAAGAAATAAGAAGTTGAAGAAGAAAGAAACTTGAAAGAGGGTGGTGAAAACATTACCTCTTCTTCAGTTTCTTCCTTTTGATTTGATCAAAAGGGATCCATAAGTTGGCTTTACTATCAAACTAAGGACTCTAAGTTGAATTGGGGGATGTTGGGAGGATATTTGGTCAGAGTTTGGCCAATCCAAATGGCTTTGATGTTGTGAAATAGTGTGAATGGGGAGTTCCCTTTTATAAGAGGGGTGAGGGGCACCTTAGGAGAAACATAAAGTATTATTTTATAATACATAAATATTCGGTTTCTAATGGATCCAAACTAATTTATTTCGTGGATAAGGTGTGAATGGGTAGAAAACAACTCCATCAATTGGTTTTAGACATGTTTGGTTAATTTTATTATCCATATAATTTAGGTTTAACTCTTAGTAAATTAGTTCGACATTTACCATGTCTCTTTGTATTTTTATATTATATGGTTAATAAACGTACTATATACTTCCAAGAGACCCAAAAGAGGTCCCTTAAGACAAAACATTAATTATATAACTCTTTTGGCAGAACCATATATTTTTGGTATAAAATATGAATTAATAATATAATATTTGTTTTAAAAAATCATTTATGTCAATTTTGACATTATTAATAATTGATTTTTTTAAAGTCTTAACAACTTTATTAATTTGAACCAGAATAATTTAAGCAATCCTAACATGTCATATTAACCAATAAATTTTTTTTATGTCATCAATACTTACAAATAATGTTTATTTTAACATTTATAATACAAATTATTTGATTCTTTTTTAATAAGAAAAATAATGCATCGTTATTGTGTCATAAATAAATATAATTATTTAATGTCTAAAAATTATAAATTAAATACCATTATGTAGGAAATATTTAAATATTTCTAATAAATATCTATAGTCGAAAATATAACATATATAACTCTATGTAAAAATTGTTTTGCTAAAATATATATGCTTATGTCATTTTTGTATTTAATATAACTTAATTAACATAAAGTGTCATTATCACTTACAAGTGGATCCATGGGGTCCCAAAATCGACCCAAAGATGACCATGGTAGTTACTTTATCAACATATTGGGTTAGTACATATTTTAGGATAATTTATTGTTATTATAATATTATTTTTTCCCATATTTACTCGATTTATCCCTTAACCATGGTAAATAAAATATTTACCGAAGTAATTATTCATAATGTGTAAAAATAATAGTTACCTATTTACACAATTTGTACCTCTTGATTATAAATATGGAATCCATTTTTATAAATTTAAAACACAAATTCGGATGAAATTAATTTAAAATTAATTCCCATTGTCAATACAAAAAGCGTGTTTTTAAGAAATAATAACTATCAAAAGATTGGTACTTGATTATGTCCTATTTAAATGTGAAATTATCTCCAATGACCATCATTGGATTAAATGGTAAAAATATAATCTAATTATACTTTAAAATCCCTCAAATTCATATTTTATAACTATTAATTATTTTGATTTAAAAGTTTTTTTTTAATTCAAATTTAGTAATTTTCACTATTCATCAAAATATAAAAGTTATCAGAAAAGTACAAAAGATTTACCCTAAGATAATTTCTATTTTCTGAATCCAAAAAATAAGTCCATTTGTAAATATAAAAATTATAAAATTACATGAAGTGGGTATTACTATTCATAATGGCTAGTTTGATTGGTTATGGGGTGTGTTAGAACTCGAAGTTGCAGACAACACACACTAATGTATTATTCAAAGAGAAGTGTACCATAGAAGCTTGGGGAGTTACATTCTACTCTCCTTCAATAAATTGCGTCCTCGCAATTTATGCTCAGTATTAGAAACTTGGGGTTGACATTTCAAAATATCTTAGTTGAAATCCCACATTGAAAAATGGATTAATGAGGCCTCTATTTAAAATAAAGAGTGGTAATTATGATGGTTACTGAAAATAACACATACTAGGGTTCCATGTAAGAAAACATGGATATAGAAGAGAAATATAACCATCAATATCTGATAGATATTGGTAGATAACATGGCTATGAAAAATCAAACAATCACAAACCCAAAAATTTGTGATGATCTAACGTACCATCTAGGACAACATTTTTGTTCTAAGATACTTTTTCTTAATGTTGAAGAATTTATTTATGAGATTGGATTAGATCATAAAGGGATGTACTTACTTTATAATTGGAGTTGTATCCATTATAAAATTTCTACAACAAACTGTTCTTTCACTCCAAAGAATAATACAACTCAAAATAATCTATTTATCCTAATCGTATAGGGTTCAAAATATAATGAATTTATAATTCACATATCAGACCCTTTAAAAAAATAAAATACATTATAACACCTAGGAACTTCACTTAGCCCGGTGGTAGGCGATAAATCTCAATCGCACTATGGTTGTGGGTTCGATTTCGGCAGCTTTTTCTGACGTGACGGGTTGTCACACGCTCTACGTATTGTCCTTTTATAAAAATCCAAAAAAAACCTTTCAAAAATAATCCATTCCAACCATTAGACTCATCCCGAATACTTCTATCCAAACTAACAGTCCAAAATTTATAAGGAAGATAAACACAATGAAGATCCTTTTATCTATGTAATAACATGTGAACACCTTCACCATGGATTATTTTAAAACAGGGTAACATCCTGAATTACCATAAAACCTTATTCATTACATTCATTCTCCCTTATTCTGTATAGAATATGGGATATAATCCTATCCATAAATGTTGTAAACTCCAACAATGTCAAATTATTAATTAGTTTAAAGATAGTCAAGAATATCCAATATAATTTATTCAAATAAACCATCTCTTATTCCAAAATCACTACCACATTATCGGGACCATAATAAAGATTACCTTTCCTTCAACCATGTATTTTACCAAATTTGTAGCTTACTATTAAGACACTTATATTATAACCATATAATATCAAATCCTCAATAAAATAGTATTGCAGTACAATCCCTATTTATCTCCATAATTCATATAACCGATATATTGTTGATACAACTCTCAAATGAAATAATCCTATAACAACATAAGAACACTAGAAATTCTTCTTCATATGAGGTAGTATCATAACATGATTATTATCCAATAACATTATTTGCGGTATACTCTTATGAATGGGATATTGATTCACATAGTGTCTCAATGCCTTGCAGATAATTCATTTTACATTTGAAAACATTTTCTTACCCTTGCAATCACGTGCATGGTGTCCTTTTTCTCTACACATATAAAAAACTCCAATTCCCTTAAAGAATTTACCAAGGTAATTCATTCCACATTTACCACATATTGGAAAATCCTTCTTTCCCTTATTCGATTTATCTATCATTCTTTCTACCATCCTTTTGTTCTATTGTTTTCTTTCAAAAGACATATGATATAGATAATTCTTTACAAGTCTTACGATTCAGTTTATTCATATGATAATAATACGCGGGAGACTATTTCCATTATAAATGTTGGATTAATACCAAGAATGATATGGCTCTTCTTACTCTTTGGATCTTACGTATTTTTGAAGTTATCATTCCTTATACTGGGTTATATTTCTAAACAATGGAATACACTAGGTCGGTTTATGAATTGTAATTCATAATTCCAAACATGTAAAATACATATCCTAAATTGAATAGTTTAAGGATATAATCCATAATCATAAAAATGTTTCTTTTGAGAAATTATATACTCATAAACCCTTAATAATGGTTTGTAAATAAAATGATAATTATCCTAATCATATCCCCCGAGAGTGTCGTAACCAATAGTGCAGTAAGGCCCGTTGTTGTGCACCAGTTCCCATTCGAGTTTAGCTCAAAGCGGTGTTTTCTAGTTTTACCCTTAGGTACATATGTGTCAGAGCCACCTCTACTTGCTCGTATCCAGACATGGATTTATTTCTTGGAAAACTCACAAAATCTCTTCATTACAAAAATTCAAGGATGTTATTCTATACTAATCCTCAAAGTCCATCTTAGGTCTATCTGCTCTAATCAGAGTATATCTAAATCTAGCTTCCAAGGTTTGTACAAAACTTCCTTTGTGATACCAATTGTAATCCCCCAACCCCAGTTACCCAGAGTCGGTGAATTATTACATAACATTGGCATGATCACAAATGATCAAGTATTTTAAAGACTGATATGTTTATTAGCCTTGGAATCACTAGATATATTCATAAGTCTTACATTACATCATAATGTGAAAAAACTACAACCACATATTGTCTTTATATCCTCTAATACTATCCCTACAGGTCATTCATAAATTAATTCTTCACATCCTGGGAAAAATAAAACATTGAAAGGGGTTAGCTCAGATGTTCAGTAAGGAAAACAATATAGCGGAAACGTTCATAAATAAGCATAAACATTTAATGCAATGTATTAATAAAACAATATCCTTTTAAACATGAAATTTAGTATAATATGGATGAAATAAAATAATGTAATTCCATTTAATTATTCAAATGGATATTCTACTAGTCGAATAATAACATGAAATATCAATAACCACTTTCATAATGATGGAATTCATAATGCCAGACTATCATAACCACATAGTCAAGGCCTTGTGCCAAGAATACAAATAATATATTGTCAAGGCCTTGTGACAAGACACTAGTTTTTCTCATGAGACCAACCGATGCATCTAGGAGCTATAACGTTCTCTACCCATCACTTACTAATTCCAATGCATTCCTCATATGAAAAGGTTTAAACATAACATAAACATTCGTATTAAAACTAGCACATGAAATTTCAATACATTACCTATAAACAATTAATGGTATAAAAATAACCCACCCATAGTCAAAAATATCACAAAACCTTCAATACAATAGGAATGATTTTTATCATGATAAATCAACATCAAAACAAGTTTGAAATCCATTAAATAATTTTGACATATATGAAAATGATTTGTAAAACTCTTTGAGAGAAATACACTCTTTTCATGAAAACATTTAAAAGTCACATAATATAGAAAGGAAGAAATTAAAAATCATTTTTGAATCAATGTGTACCATACCACTTTGAAACTTTTGAAAATAATTAACATTTTAAAAACATTCATGTCCATATAAATAAATCCTTAAAAACCATTTTGAAGACATAGAAATTAATGAGAAAGATTTAGAAAAATAAATATTTAAAACATTTGAAATTTTGTTTTAGAAACAAATTCTCTAAAAATAATCCCTTTATAAACTCTTTAATGAAACATAGACATGGATAATAAATATGTCCCGGTAGATACTTACATAAAAACCACCTCGGATAATAAAGAGATTGTGAAATTAACCCTTAGCAATTTGGTAACTTATGAAACATACACCCCATAAAAAAGGAATAATACATTGAATATGTAAATAAAAATAAATTAAATTTTATTACACAAAGAATACAGTTATGGTCAGTACATACACCACACAAAAGTTAATAGTGGCAATATGGCACGAATCTCACGGGAATAAGGAGTGAGATGAAAACTTCTTACCTTGCACTTTCATTTAGTCGAGGGTACATTTAACCTCTAGTATGAAGATCTTAGTATGTTATTATAGTATAAAAGAACCATATTAATATTTATCATATCATACATGATTCATATATTATTTTATACTACCCATTTAATAATAATTTTCATGTTAATTTAACATTTTGGGTAATAATCGCTTTCATTATCGTATGTGTTTTAACTTGTTACTCTTGATTCTATCACATAGATCAAGATTTAAGTAAATCAAGAATATAAAACATGATTTATATATTATATATATTTAGAATATAAATATGTATAATAGACATATATATGAAATGGAAAACACCGTTTATGGAGACGATAGTCTGTACATACGCATAAACGTAGTTTCCGTTTTCATCTCATATTGAACGGGACTAAGTGAATATGATATATGTAAGTACACAAACACACACATATATATAATCCAACCTTAATTATTATGTCATATATTATATACATATTAGTAATATATATTTTTATAATCGTCGATGAATGGTGAATGTGGATATGAATCCCATCACGTCGTGGAGACGGTAATCTGTACGTACGCACGAGCGAAAATATCATTTCCTTAAAGTTATGTAATTGGATGGTATATTAATTTTACAGAGACATTATCATGTTATTTTCATTATTTATATACATATTACTCATCATTATATCCATCCAAATAACATAGTGTTGAATAACAAATTACACCATGAAATGGAGATAGTAAGCCGTATGTACGCACGCATGATGACATTATCATTCATAAGATGGATAGGATAATGAATATAGTTGTGCCATATTTATAATAACGTCGCGTTTTATAGAATATACTGGATTTATTAATTTATAATGAAAATAACAAAGAAAGAAGATGTTGAAGAAGAGATGAACTTGAAAGAGGGTGGTAAAAACATTACCTCTTCTTCGGGTACTTCCTTTTGATTTGATCAAAAAGGGCTCCATAGGTTGAATTTCTGATCAAACTAAGGCCTTTAGGTTAAATTGAGGGAAGTTTGGAGGATATTTGGGTTGAGGTTTTCTGAGTCAAAAGGCTTTAAAGGTGTGAAATAGAGTGAAGGGTGAGTGCCCTTTTATAAGAGGGGTGAGAGGCTCCTTAGAAAAAACTTAAAATATTATTTTATAATAAATTCATATTCAGTTTCAAATGGCTCAAAACCAATCTATTTCTAGGTTAAAGTGGGGATGGGTTGAAAAAAACTCAACCAATTTGTTTTAAACATGTTTGGGTCACTTTATTAATCTTATCGTTTAGTTTTAACTCTTAGTTAATTAGTTTGACATTTACCATGTCTCTTTGTATTTTTATATTATATTGTTAATAAACAAACTATATACATCCAAACGACCCCAAAGTGGTCCATTAATGATATAACTATCATGATACAAGTCCTTTGTCCAATGCTTATATTTTTAGGAATAGAATATGAATTTATAATATAATAATTTTTAAAAAATCGTTTATGTCAATTTTAGCAATATTTAATAATTGCTTTTTGATAAAGTCTTAAAAACATTATTAATTCAAACCAAAGTCATTTAATCAATCCGAACTTGTCATATTAACCAATAAATTTTTTATGTCATCAAAACATTCAAAAAATATTTATTTTAACATTTATAACACTAATTATTTGATTCGTTCATTAATAAGAAAAATACTGCATCATTATTGTGTCATAAATAAATTTAATTATTTAATTTCTAAAAATTATAAATAAAACTATATTATGTAGAAATATTTTTATATTTCTAATAAATATTTATATTTGAAAATAGAAAATATATAACCCTATATAAAAATTGTTTTTCTAAAAGATATATGCTTATGTCATTTTTGTATTTACTTTAAATGAATTAATATAAAGTGTCATTCTCACATACATATGGATAAATGGGGTCCCAAAATCCACCACAATATTCCCATGGTATGACATGTATCAACCAATATGGTTGAGACACGTTTTAGGGTAATGTATTATTATTATTATATTATTTTTACCCTTATTTATCGGATTTACTCTTTTACCATGTTACATAAGATATTTACCGAAATAAATAGTCAAAATGACTAAAAATAAAAGATACATATTTACACAATTTGGATCTTCTGATTATAAATATGGAATAAATTTTGCTAAATTCAAAACACAGAAGTGGTAGAAATTAATTTAAAATTAATTCCTGTTGTCAAAACAAAAAATGTGTTTTTAAGAAGTAATAACTATTAAAAGATTTGTACTTGCTTATGTCCTTTTTAAATGTGAAATTATGTCCAATGACCAAAATTTTATTAAATAGTAAAAATTTAATCTAATTATACTTTAAAATCCTTCAAATTCATAATTTATCAATATTAATTATTTTGATTAAAAATTTTTTTTAATTAAAATTTAGTACGTTTCACTATTCATCAAATTATGAAAGATATCTAAAGAGTACCATAAATTCACCCTAAGATAATTTCAATATTTCTAATCCAAAATTGAAGTCAATTTTAAAAGATAAAATGTATAAAATTTCCAAAATTGTGTATTACTATTCATAACGCTTAGTTTGATTGGTTGTGGTCTGTGTTAGAACTCGAAGTTACGTACAACACACGCTAATGCATTATTAAAAGAGATGTGTACCATGGAATTTTTGGTGCTATAATTTACCAAATAAGATGAAATTTTTTTGTATGTTTGTGTTTGAAGTATAATGTATCTATTATTTTCATGGTTTGATTTTTTTCTTATGACAAAATGATATCCATTTGTTTTATATGGATTGTGTTAAGATGTGATGATGTTTATGAAACCCATACTATTCTTTGGGTTATGGTGAATGATTTATGTTTATTTTGTGGAACAGAAAAAGAATAATTTCATTATGAGATGGGTGAGACCTATAACTCACTCCAATTCATTGGGTAAAGATTTATATCTCATGAGATAGACATGGCTAAAATGACAAGTGAATTGGGTTCAGTAACATAGGGTTGGAACAACAAGTAAACCCTGTTCAGTAATGGACTTTTTCCACAATGACGGCCTTGTCAGCATTGCCTTGGAAACTATGAAAATCATAACATGTTCTTAATATATGCCACAATTACTTGTTTTATTCACATTCTATTTTATCATGATTGATGTTCCCTTATTATCTATTCCTTATGTATTGCAAAGATTTATTTCACAACTCCAGATTTGGATGTTTAAACTTTATGTTCATGTTTTTTTAAGTTCAAATGTATATAGTTTGTTTTATTTTCTCCCTATTTACCCTTAATAATCTTTTGAGCTCACCCTTTATTTGTTTTCTTTCCCCAAGTATATAAATGAATGTTTTAGGTAAGAAAAAAAGGGGAATATCTTTATGGGAGATATTGAAGATCTTTCACCATGAATAGAGGATTGTGTTCTGAGTTTCCAAAGACACTGAAATATTACGGTCCTTTGGTGTCTATTTTTTTTATTTGTTAAGAATTCCAAAAAAGTAATATAATGTCAATGTATGTCAAGATTTGGGTCTCTACAGTAGGAATCATAAGAATGGTTTAGTTGACATTAGAAAACTAGAATGCGAAAACTTTAGTGAGATCCCTAGAGATATTTATATGGTATGTATAGGGATGTCCTTAAGGTTTAGTATAACTATAGGTTACAATCATATAATAATGATAAATATCATGAATAACCTAGGGTGAACCTAAGGTTTCAGGGATTAATGAATGTATAATAAGTTAGACATCCCATAAGTGAATATTTATGATTATGTGGTTCCTCGTTATTTTATGTGTTTCTTACACTATGGTTTCTGGTTTTAGTCAATTGAGGGAAACAGAAGGAATTCAGATAACATTGATTCCGATGGGAAATTTGGTGACTATGATCAATGAAATTTTGTAATTCCTGGAGAGAATGATACTATGATTATTCTGAATCAGTCATCGCGATATATGATTAACAAGGTGAACTTTAGAAGTATTCCTAAGTCATCAAATAAGAGGAAGATGGATTTTTATTCATGTTTGAATGGTGAGGAAAATAGAGGAAGGAAGATTAAGCTATCTACATATCATGAATAAGGGAAGAGTAACCTTGAGGAATACCTCAAATGGAAGGAAAGATGTTATCTGTGTGAGGAAAAGGGGCATAGAGTGACATACTGTTACGGTGTTAAATGTCTTATCTGTGGACAACATTGGCATTTCCCAACTCAATTCCCTTGCCTATAAGGTTACTTCTAAATCATGAAATTACCTATTCCATTCTAATCATTGATGAATATGGATTGAAGGGATTATGTATTGAAATTCAATAATAACGTTCTTGAGGTACATTTATGGAATAATGAAATATCTATGTATTGGTCCATTGTGGGTTTCTATAAGAATATGTTATCGATAACCATGAAAATTGATTGAAATATTTTTGGAAAGCATATGATATGCACATAATGAAGGGATAAAGAGAATATAATATGTTGGATATTATTAATGAGCTCAAGACTGATTTAATAACAAAGGGATATCATGATTTGAGTATATAGAATTTTTGGGATTTTGTTATGTGGAAAGAGATCACTTTTGATAGCATTTGTGTTTTCACTAAGTTTCTATGGTAATTCCTGTTTCAATAATACATGATTAATGTATTCACATGTTTATAATGTGACCAAAAAGATATATGTTATGATATATGGGGGATACATGATGGTATTCACATGCCTGGTATATAACCTTTATTGTAATGATTTTAGTTATACTATGAGTTTGGACAGAAGTATTTTGGATAATCCTAAAGGTTGGAATGGATTATGTTAGATGTCAGATATTATTGTTTAAGGCCATAACTTTTTTCTTTATTATTTTTGGAATGTTATAATAGTATAGTTTTTGAAAAAGGACAACTCGTAGGATGGGCGACAACACGTCATGTCGTACAAGGCCGTGGGAGTCGAACCTGCAACCAAAGTGTGACAGGACATTATCACCAACCACTCGCCCACAAGAAGTCACTGGTCAGTATAAAGTTGTTTATTTTATTAATAGCTATGATAGATGAAGTATAAGTCCATTTTTGGAACCATATAGGATTAATATCAACATAGATGGACTTGTGTATATAAATTTTGCTAACCTTATGTTTGAGACAGTTGGAATGATCTATCATTCCACTCCATGATCCGCTAAAACTTCACTGAAGAAAAATGATACTTTATTTATTTAAGATATGAAGTGGAAATTGTTCATGGAACGAACAAAAGTTAGATTTTACCAAAATCAAGTAAGTATTTATTTTAGTTCAAAAATTCTTTAACATTAGGGGAATGATCTGCAAAACCAAATAATGTTGTCCTAGTGCCCTCATATCTGATGAATCATATGTTACCTTATATCATCAAAAATATAAGCCTTTGTGATTTTTGGATTTTTCATATCCATGTTCTCTACCACTCTTCATCCAAACATGATGGTTAGATTTCTTATCCATATTTTCACCTATGTTCTCTTATGTGGAAACCCAGTGATGAGTTAATTTGGGTAAACGTTACATTTCATACATTAGATTCAAAATTATGTTTTAGTATTCCTTTTTATGATGTGGGTTTCCATTAAAGAAACTTTCATGTAGTAAACCATTTATAACGCTGATGAATTTTGAGAGATAAATTCTTTTTAAGGGGGTAGAATGTAACACCCTTCCATTTTATGAGAAATATTCTTTTTAATTTTGTTGATTTCTTGTGTTGTACGCTACACCAAAATTAGTTTGTGATATAAGAAAAACCGTATTAGATTGTATTATACACAAACACTATTCATGGCTTGAGTTGCACATTAGAGCACCCTTCTTCAATAGCGTGTGTTGTACGCCATACCGAGTTTCACTAAAAAAGATATATTGTTATAATATTATTATGAACATGATGTTATGAATATTATTATCCACATTTTGAATTTTATAACATTATCATTCATCTAACACATATTCTAGAACATGGTATGATAACAAAATAAAATTTTTGGGTAAAATATGTATTTTTCAAAAAATGTGTTTTTTCGCCTTTTGATGGAGGAATCATTTTAAATCTAGTTATTGACATGTTTATAAGTTAAATTTCTCATATAAAACATCTTCCTAAGAATCAGTATATATAAAAATTTACATTGGATAATTTTTTTTCATTATTCTGATAACCTATATATTTTGATGAATAATAAAAATACGCAAAATAGTAATTTAAAAAAACATTTTCTTCGAGATAATTTATATGGTTAAATTATAATATTGAATAGTTTTAAAGTAAAAATAGAATAAATTTTTACCATTTAATATAATTTTAACTCATAAGAGTTATTTTTACATTGAATCCATAGGTAAAAACCCTTCAAACTTTTGCAATGTTTTAACTTTTAAAACCGGTTTTCTGAACAGCAGGATTAATATTAAATAAAAAACAGAAACTTTTTTATATTGAATTTTCAAAAATGTATTCCATATTTTGGAATAAATATGTCCAAATTTTTATAATAGGATGCTTTTTATTTTTGGGCATTATAAATAGAAACTACGGTAAATTTTATGTACCATAGTTAAAGGTAAATCAGGAAATTAAGGGTTTGAATAATATTATAAAATTATCCTAACACCTGTCAAAATTATATTAGATGAATATAAGAGGACCCATATCACCTAATGGTTTAAATTGATTCATTTAAAGTATTTTTTACCATGAAAATGATGTAATTATTATTAAAACCAATGAAAGTGACAAAACGTCACTCTTTTATGTATTATAATTGTAATAATTTTAGTTGAGTGATAAAATTCATAAAACATAGAAAATAAATAGTCAACTGAAAGCCGATAAAATTATCTAGACCAGGGGAATTTATTTATAATTTTTTTGTATTAAATAATTATAATTAATGATGACACTATAATAATGTAGAAATTTTTTTATTTATTGAAATATTAAATAAATGGTTTTAAAAATATTAAAATAATTATTATATGAACTATTTAATGTGCTCCATGAATTTTATAGACAAATATAAAATTTTATGAATCTTTTAAATATTTTTTTCTAATATATCCTCTATTTTTATTTTATTTTAATTAAAATAATAAAATACTGTCAAAAGTGACACTTGTTATATTATAAAAATAACATATTATTAAATTATATAAAAATCACAAAAATATTTAAAAATTATAAATTGAAATTTATACGGTCGAAAATTTCATAAAGTATCATATTATTTACAATTCACAACCCATAAATAAATATTTATAACAATTAAAAATATAGTATATTATTACCACAAATAAAATTAAATAGATTAAATAAGGATAAATCAAGTTGATATGGTTTAAAATAAATTCTCAACATGTCTGTTTTTTTTTTCTGATGATATTACAACCCTAAAACATCTGATATTCTAATTTGGGTCATTTTGGAAGTGTTTATGTTGGGGTTGGTTTTATTATAAATTAATATTTTAGAGGTTTCCAAATGTGCCCCTCTCCTCTCTTATAAAAAGGGGACCACGTCCCTCTCATCATCACAACATTTTGAGCCTTCATGATCAGAAAATTCCCATCCATTTCTATTCTCCAATTTCCTAGAAACATACTTGAAGTCTTTTTTGTCTTCAAATACCAAATTTACTTACCTAAGAAGAGGTTTAGAAGAGGAGCATCGAATAGAAGGTAATATCAATTACTGATTCATTCTAATTTATTTTGAATTTTACTTCCTCTTATTTACTTTTTTCATTATAAATTATTAAAATATGTATCACTAATATAATGATATGTTATTATAAATATGAAACAACCCCATTTCAGCTTCAATCCATCCTACAGAAAATGAAATCACCTTGTGTGTGTGTGTGTGTGTACGTACGAAATACCGTCTCCACGCCGGGGTGTACTATATATTTATACCACCTTCATACATGGATGGTTATTATGGTGGATATAATAACTATATATGACCATTATAACATAATATAGATTATATGATATGATATCATCCACTCCAATTTCATTCAATAATTATGGGAATGATATCATCGCTCGTGCGTACGTACAGATTACCGCCTCCATGACGCGATGAGATTCGTTCTCCATGTTCACCATTCAAGAATTATTATAATGTATATATAATGAATAATAATGATATATATGACATAATAATGATTCTATATTTCTGTATATATATATATATTTTTTCATCTACTTACTTCCATTAAAGTCAACAAGGAATGAAAAATAGCGTTCATGCGTATGTACGACCTACCGTCTCCATTAACAGTGTATTTCATTTCATTTATCTATCTATTATATATATATAATGAATGTATATATGATATATAAATAATTTTTTACATTTTTGAAGTAATTAATCATGATAATATCAATAACAACAAGTCCAAACACGTATGATAAATGAAATGATTATTACCCAAAACATTGCTTCAACATGGAATTGACAAATGAACGGGTAATATAAAGTCGTTAGTGAATCATATATGATATCATAAATATTATTAGGTTTCTGTCACAAGTTAATAATATATTTAAGCCCACTATACAGCAGTCTCGAACACATACTGAAGAAATTGTACATTAGGAAATGGATTATTTTGTCTCACTTTTATTTCTGTGAGACATATGCCTTAATCACCAACTATTTCTTTTGTATGGTGTTTATGATTACCATGCAAGATTTAAGATTTTTATTATAAAGGATATTATATTTACATATTTATGTAATTTTCATTATTTTATGAAATGTATGATTCCAATAATTATAATTGGTAAGGTATAAATATTCCAACCTTGTTCTTATTCGAGATTGAATATTCATAAGTATTTACTGGGATTATGTTTATCATCCATGTCCATGTTTTCTCAAAATGTTTTATAAAATGTTTACTATTCTTCTATGTAGGTTTAAAGTTATTTTTACCCTTTTTTTACAACATGGTATGGAAGGAATCATTCTTCTATTTACCATATGAGGTACTTTTTGACTTTTCTGATAAAAGTACAAGAAGAATATCTTTTTAACTTTAATAGTATGAAATAATTTTTACAGTTTCATAATGAATTATTCTCATAAAGATTCATATACATGATTTCATTATTATTTTCAACAAAAATCCTTTTCTATAAAAATTTCATGGCATTTTTTGAAAAGAAAATGATTTTGAACAATAAAAAATATTTTCCTGAAGAATTCATTTCATGTTTTTTATCAAAACAATTTTCAATGTAAGATGACATTATTTAGTATGTTTATGTTTCAATTATAATATCTGTATTATTAACATGGTTTTATTTTTCTTATGATGAACTAATATCCATTTTTTTATAAGGATTATGTTATGATGGGATGATGTTTATGAAACCCATATTCTTCTTTGGGTTATGATTAATGATTTATGTTTATTTTGTGGAACACGAAAGAATGATTTAATTATGAGATGGGTGGAACCTATACCTCCCTCCAATGCATTGGGTAAAGATTTATATCTCATGAGATTTATAAGGCTGGAATGGAAAGTTAATCTAGTTCAATAATACAGGGCAGGAACAGCATGTAAACCCTATTCAGTAATGGACTTTGTCCCCTATGATGGTCTTGGAAGTAATGCCTTGGAAACTATGAAAATCATAACATATTTTTAATGTATGTCACAATTACTTGTTGTATTCCCATGTTATTTTATCATGATTTATGATTCTTTATGATCTATGCCTTATATACTGCGAAGATTTATTACCTTACTCATGATTTTGATGTTCAAATATTATGTTCATGTTTTTTATGTTCAAATGTATATGGTTTGTTTTATTTTATCCTTGCATACCCTTACTGAGAATTTGATATTACCCTTTATATGTTTTTCCCCAAGATATAATGAAAGGTTTTAGATAAGAAAAAAATGGGAATATACTCATTGGAGATGTCGAACATCTTTCACCATGATTAAAAGATTATGTTCTGAGATTCCAAAGACACTAAACTATTACGGTCCTTGGGTGTCTATTTTTGTTATATACTATGAATTCTGTAAAAGTAATATAATTTCCATGTATGTCATGCTTTGGGTCTCTATAATAAGGCCTCAAGCATGTCTCCCCATACGCTAGAGGCTTCTGACTAGAAACGAGGGTCTTCGGAGGTTATAATGGAAAGAGAATGCCCAAATTTCATAGTATCATAACAATATAATGGAATAAATAATAATATATAGTCTAATCAGTAATAAATAAATTACCAGATTCTGAAGAATAATATAAAAATTTAATAAAAGATTCCAATGTCAGTTTATATAATAGATTAATATATGTCATTATGATGATACATAATTGAATGTAGTAAACTATAATGAATGATTTTCAATATAGAAAAATATAGGGCTCAAAAAATGATACAAACTAAAAATCCCAATAGATTTATCACAGAGAAACCTGAGATCCATCATAGTCCTCTACTCATTACTCTTGGTACAATCACAGAACAACAAGTAAGGCCCTATACATTATAAACCCATGGGTCCACATAGGTTCCCCTAGGCAATGGCGGAACAAGAAGGGTGTGAGATATAAATCAAAGTAAGTCAGCACCCATAGTGTCTAAACTAATCCAGACAGTGAAAAATAAATTAAATACTATGAAGGTATATACGAATAATAAGAAAGGGGAAAAAATAAAGAAACACCTATCCATGTTCCTAAGGGACACCTGACAGCTATACCAGCATTGTCTCATGTACAGAATAATTATGAACTAGTCACAATATATATAGTATATATATAGGTATATATATATATATATTGGAATGAATTGATACATAACAT
Source organism: Viscum album (assembly GCA_963277665.1). Lineage (NCBI taxonomy): Eukaryota > Viridiplantae > Streptophyta > Magnoliopsida > Santalales > Viscaceae > Viscum > Viscum album. Next base: position 2,089,583,388 of record OY728132.1, read on the forward strand.
AAATACATCCAACAACATATCTACGAGCTAATAAGCTATAATGACCGTGTAGTATGCCCAACATTGATGTAAGGGGGTGTTGAGTCACTATAATCATCAAACCCCCTTAATATCATATTGAATACTGATGTAAACATTAGTGGAGTTTACATGCTCATCAATCCTACCTTTATATCATTATCATCATGGATATAAGGAGAATTCTATCGTCGTACTAATCAGACCCCCATACAATCATGATCTACATCATTATTAATGCGTGTTGAGTATCCATGCCCATCGTAACTCCATAAAATATTATTATATGTATAACAGGAATGGTGCATTACATCTCATCCATATTCATTTATATAACTCATTATATAGAATAATACTATTATATTGTAATCCATGAGGTAGCACCAATCTTGATTTTCAGTCGAATCCATACCAGTATAACCATCATTAGATTTATAAGATAATGCACAAGGAAAATCGTCTTCTGAATTTCAATATCCATGTTCATGTACATAATTATATAGATAAGATATAACCTATTTTTTCCATGATATTTAATGTCCAATTTAATTTAATCTATATAAATAATGTATTTCCATTTGGTTTGAGACATTTTACACACATAAATCTCACTCAATTTTCCAAAACATGGGAAATTGATTTATGGTACCTGTGTTAAAAGAACGAATCATGATAGTTTCCCTTATAGAATTCTACTATATTCCAAAAGTCACTCTACACATTCTTTTTTACTTTCAACAAAACATTTAACTCATTATACGATGGAATCTACATTTCTAGTGATCTTGTGTATATGTGACATTTCATGGAAACGAGGCATATGCCTACATGAGAAATTGAGTGAAAAAGGGGTCAAGAACCAAAACATTTCTCTAATAACAAAGGAAAAATCATAAGGAAAAATTAAAGAAATTAACCAAGAAAGAATAAAATTATAACTTCTACTTTTTATATTCAATATAACACACATCCATTATAGGTTTTTTATTATTGAATCAAGACATTGGTTATTAGAAAAGATTCCTTATATTTTCATCCATTAGACAAAATAAACAAAAATTAAGGATGATAATACTCAAAATAATTAGCATATTAAATGTAATATATTAAATTAAAAATAATAACTCATAAATGGAATGTAAATTCCCACATAAGAATACAGTATTCAATATAGGTTACCAATGTTGTTTTCCTATTATATTTTCAAACCCAACTAGTTATATAATACATCATCAAGTTTAATGAAAATATATTCAATACTTTATAAAGAATTATAAATATTATATGAATCAAAAAAAGGATATCCATTGGGAGTTATGATATAATTTTACAGTTAGTCTCACATATTGTGAACAATGTGAAGAATAATACCACACCCAACTCGCCAATTTTAGGGGTTGTTAACTGTAGGTGCATCTGTTCCTAAGCCTGCGTTGAATTTTTTTATATAAATATATACATCATTACTAAGAAAGGACATGATTTATATGTTTCAAAAATTTCATCATGTTTACCTATAATTATACCGAACCCTTGGGGTTTTCATAATTTTTATCTACTCATAGTTCTAAAATATTTTATGACTTTACTCAAATACAAACTATAACAACTCGAGTGTCATAGTCATTTTACGACAAATATTTTATAATAAAAAAAAATAACCTAAAATGTAAAGGAAAAAAACAACACATACATAAATAATTAATATTAATTGATTAATTGCGATTACATTACATAACAATCCATGGGAGAATCATTTAGGTCTATTTCCTTTGGAAATAGAGTCACCTAAAAAAGACCATAATTGAGAAATGACATCCTATAATATGTTTTGTATAACTACAATCCTACTTAGAAAAGTCATACAAAAAAATATTCATCATTACCTAGGAAAAGGAACCATAACATTGGGTGAGGTCATATGATGATAAGGGAAAAATGATAGATATTAACCTATCATGAGCATAAGGGTTTGGGAACGGGAGAATAAAATTTGAAAAATATATCCTACATTTCATACATCATGAACATGAGTCATGGAATTAATATTAGTATTTCAGTAGACATAAATCATAATGGAATAGAAGAACATGAACCATGATAACACAATATTGGGATAAGGCATAGATTAATTCCATGCACATAAACATAGAACATTGTTTCCTTAGTATTTCATGGATCATTTTAAAGACTATCACAATAGAATGTGTTCAATACCCAAACCATAATTCTGGTCATGGTTCACTCCAAATAATACATTGTGGAAATAATTTTTAAATAAACTTGGTTCACTAGTAATTCTACCCATATTTATCTCATGAGATATCAATCTTTACCCAATTCATAGAAGGGTCACATAGGTGGAAATAGTCTGAAAATTAAAATCCTACATACCTATGTCATAAGATCAAAAAAATTATATTTGAACCCATGAAAATAAATTTGTTTCATTTAAATTTAAAAATATCATAATAAGTGGACAAGAAATAGGTTTCTTATTAATGCTTTTATTTTATTACTCTATAACGCACGTAAAAAAACCAGGTTTCATAAAAATTATACAATGTTATATCCCATGGAATATAAATGAGCTTCATAAACATCATCTCATTATATGAATAAACCAATCAATGAAATAAAAATAATGATATCCTTGAATCATATCCGAAATAAAGAATAATTAATATCAATATAATTAATTTTGATGGAAAATGATTTTGAAAGAAAAATCATATGGAATATTTCTTAACAAAAATATTATTTATTAGAAATAACATATTTAGAATTTAAAAATTAATATAATATATTGGAAATAATTTTCATTGAAAATAAACATGAAACCATATATATTATTCTTATAAGAAAATAATGGTCATGAATTTTAGAAACTATGTCTATCCCATACATCTTAAAAGAAATATTCATTTAAATTTTTTATTAAAATAAAAATTTTCTTTATTAAAAATATGTATTGAATACTTATATATATTTTCGAGGAAGTTGAAAATTTGTAAAAAGATCTTTAATAAGTAATTTTTAAATTCATTTATCCATTTTGGAAAATATTTTAATAAAACACTGTTTTTGATGAATTTGTGTTTTTAATCGAAGAGGGAAATAAAGAATATTTTTAAAAAAACTTTTTATGAATTATTTTGTATATAAAGATATGTAAATAAAGTAAAAACATGTATTATTAGGAAATAATACTAGTAGGATAAAATTAATTATATCATTTACATATATTTTATAATATTCATCATTGGAAACATAATAATAACCAATCCTTATAAATGATGATATTGTTAAATAAAATTCTTACCACTTTAGTATATTTCAAATAATAATCACCATTAAATATTTTCATAAATTAAAATACTAAATTTCATGAGAATAATTATATTCATGATATAAAATATGAAAGGATTGTATATACACATCATGATGGAAGATATGTGTGTAACATATCTTATGTCCCAATGAAGGAAACATGAGATGATAAATCCTTTACATTAAATCTCAAATTCATTATTAAACATTAAAACCTCATGTATATTTAATATAATGTTTTTTAAATCCATTTCATGTAAAAAAAATTATATATCATACTATATAACATTAACTTATGGACGTTTATTATCTTATTATTAACAATTCCATTTCAATGTCACATTTTGGGATATAACTACATTATTTTTCATGTGTGTTTTTATTTTTTATTTGGGTACGTGTTTATTTGGCCATGGATCAATCATCTCCATAGTTTCATACATGATATAAATATCATATATATTCAATACATACAAATTTATATAAATCCATTAAATATAGATATAGAAAATGTAATATAATGTTCATCATAAAAATATATAATACATATGCTTGAACATTTCTCCCATTTTCTCTACAAATTGAAATAATGAAATAAAAAAATGTATTACCAATTAAAAATTATTTAATTTTATATATTAAATAGTTTAATAAAAACTATACTTATTGCATTCTCTTTAAATCTTGGAAGGATAACATCACATTATGAGGTTGTAGTCTACTATACTCGCGAGTGACGTTATTGTATCCCCATAGAATAAAAGCTAATATGTTATGTAACGCCCCGACCCCAGCTACCCAGAGTCAGTGAATTACTTCGTAACATTGGCATCATCAAAAAAGATCAAGTCTTGAAAGACCAATTAGTTTAGTAGCCTTGGAAACACTAGATACATTCATAAATGTTACATTACATCATAAAGTGAAAAACTAATAACAAAGTCTTCATAGTCCACACTCATATCCTCTTCTGACTATCCCTGCAGGTCATTCATAAAATACTTCTTCACATCCTGGAAAATATTAAAACATTGAAAGGGGTGATCTCAGATGCTCAGTAAGGATAACAATATTGCGGAAGCTTTCATAAATAATCATTAACATTTAAGGCAATGTATAACTAAAACAAAATCCTTTTAAAACTTGAACTTCAGAATAATATGGAAAAAATAAAATTAAATAATTTCATTTACTTACTCATATGGATATTCTACTAGTCGAATAATCACATGAAATATCAATAACAAATTTCATAATGAGGGAATGTATAATGCCAGACATTCTGAAACATTTTGTCAAGGCCTCGGCCAAGACGTCTAAAATGATTAAGGCCTCGGACAAATCCATAAATCAAATTGGGAAAGGGCCTCGGCCAATTCCACATCTAGTTGCCTCATGAGACCTACCGATGCATCGAGGAGCTATAGCGGGCTCCACCCGTCACTTATTAAGTCCAATACATTCCTCATATGAACAGGTTTAAACATCTCATAAACCATGACAAAATCGTATCACATAAAACATGCATAAAGGAAACATAACATTTCCACATTTCAATCACAAGATATCAATACAACACATTGATATAATAAAAACGCTTTCAAAACAATTTTCAATACCAAAATAAAAGAAAAGTATAACATGGTATTTATTTTTCATTAAAAAAGGGTATGGATTGTAGAGGAAGCCGAAACTCAAATAGTGGTCACAGCGGCAGAGAAGTAGTTCTCGCCGCATAAGTATGGAAAGAAAAACATTCCCTTTTGTCATTTAGAAAAACGCTTCATATAAAAAAGATTCCTTTTGAATAAACGTAAAAGTCAAAGGGGTTTATACACCGTTTAAAAGAAAGTTGTGTATAAAACCAAATATGCCTCAATGAAAGGGGATTGAGACGAAGTCCTTAAAAAGATAATTTTTAAAATAAAATAGATCTTATTATGTGTATTCACTATAATTACACATAAATAAAGTACAAATACAAGATAGGACGTAATAATATCATGACATAATTTGAAAGTAGGAGATTAACCCAAAGAATGGAAGTTGGGTTATGAAATTCCCTTACCTTGCGTCCTGTCCTGACTCGACCGTTCTTTAACCTCCTGAATAATAAACTAGAGTTAATTTATATTTAAATAAGAACCTTTTTCATGTTCATTATTCCTTTTATATCCCTTATTACCATGTTATGATCATTATTTAATTATTTAAGTTAATAACGGTCGTTTGGTCGATCTTTGGTACTTGAGTCAACAATATACTTCTTATAATTAAAAGTTGTTTAGGTGGTAGAATATCCATTATCTCCAGAATTATATTCATGATTTAGATGTCATATATATCATATATATCCAGTATATACATTCATTTATAACATTACGTAACATTTAGAGGTAAGAAATGAAATGCACTGTTCATGGAGACGGTAAGCTGTACGTACGCATGAACGCTACATTCATTTCTATTTCATATTTAATGGAATGAAATAATAATGATATAAATTTATAATATAATTCCAGTATAATATAGTGTATAATACCATTTAATCCATCATTTATACATCCTACATATGGCATTAACGATTCAAATCACTTTGAGGGGGCGGTAATCCGCACTTCCTAAAATGAAATTATCGCGTTTTCCCATAATGGAAATCATAAAGTATTCCATAAATGAGAAATACAGAAGCATAAGTAAAACATAAAAATATTATATATCATATATAAAAATAGTTACATCTTAATGGCCACCTCTGAAGGTGTTATATGAGTGTTGAACAATCATCATTTTGTGAGGCAGAAATTCGCCATCCACAGAAACCGAATGTTCTTTAACCATTAGATGTAGGGGTGTGTAAGTGTAGCTCGAATCCTTATTAGAAAAACATCCTAGTATATTGAGGATACTGTTGTTGTTACAAAATAAATGAATAAAAAGAGTTTAGGGGGTTGGAGAAGAAAAATAAAACAAAACAACATTAGAGAAGACATTACCTCAAAATCGGGTAACTCTTTTTGATTTGAGCCAAAGGCTTCCTTGAGAAGAGTTATGCCCAAAGTGAGGCTTCTAGGAGTAAGAGGGGGAAGTTGGGAGATTATTTGGGCAGAGGTTGGCCGAGCCAAATAGCTTGAATGTGTAAATGAGGTGGGAGAGGTGGGGGCCTTTTATAAGTGGAGGGGAGGGGCTCTTTTGGAAAGATTGAAATGTTACATTATTATACAATGATTTTCGGATTCTAAAGGTCCCAGACTTATATAATTCGTGGCTAAGGTGATAAGGGTTCGAAATCTATTCATCCAATAGTCTTTGGACAAATGTAATCCTTGGATTTTGCATTATCCTCTCATTTTATTTAAATAGGTAAATAATGAGGTCATCGTTGCATCATAATGATGTCATAAATAATTTAATTTATTTAATGTCTAAAAATTATAAAAAAATACTATGATTTTGGAAATCTTTTTATCTTTCTAATTAATATTTATAGTCAAAATTTGGACTTGTGTAACCCCACTTAAAAACTGTTTTAGTAAAACAACTCATGTTTGTGTCAATTTAATTTTAACATTAAATAAATATATATTAATGTCATTTTCCAACTAAAGTGGTTCCATGGGGTCCCCAAGTTGACCCATGGGTTGTCTTGGTCTCCCATGACTCATCCAATAGGAGTAGGACAAGTGTCATGCTCATCTCATATTATTAAAACATTGTTTTTACCTTAAACTACACTAATTACCTCTAATCGCGATTAAGAACTTAAAAGTTACTATTCACCAAAAAATTATTTTAATCTCATTGAACCAAATTTTACTTCATAATGACAACCATGTATGTTGGATTTTTGAAAATCAAATCACAGAAGTGGTAATATTTCATTTAAACGAAAAATCAGTTATTTAACTACCACTTAGTGGTTTCACTATTCATAAAAAATTGAAGTTTTTCATAACAATGCCAAAATTTCACCCTAAGCTATAATTGATATTATAAATTCAAAAATGATGTCTATTTTACAAAAATCCAAAAATATAAGTTGCATTAGTTAATTTTATAATTAATTCCCGCTGTCACAACAAATAGCGTGTTTTTAAGAAACAATTTATATCAAAAGATTGGCAATTGTTTATGTCCAATTTCAATGTTAAATTAATTCTAATGACCACCATTGGATAAAATGGTAAAAATATATTCTAATTATACTTTAAACGCACTAAATAGAATAATTTATCACAATAAATTATTTTGATTAAAAAGTTGTTTGAATTATTTTTCACTATTCATAAAAAAATTGGAAGTTCTCAGAAAGTTACAAAAAATTAAACTTAGGATAATTTCGATATTACGAATACAAAAATGAAGTCCATTTTGAAATATAAAATTTCTATAATTTTAAAAAGTGGTTATTACTATTCATAACGGCTACTTTGATTAGTCGCGGTGTTTTAGAACTCGAAGTTGCGTACAATGCAAGCTATTGCATTATTGAATGAGAAGCGTATCGTGGAAGCTCGGGGTGTTACATTCTCCCCTCCTTCAATAAATTGCGTCCTTGCAATTTGAAATTTTTCTTTGAAAGTAAAAGGTTGAAAAGAGAAAATACCTTTGAGAAAACCCACATCGGAAATAAGATTAATAAAATTTAGCCTTAATAAGAGGGAAAGGGAAATGAAAAAGTCACCAACCAATTATGATCTCGATTAGGAGGACATTGGTGGCAATTAGAGACATATAATTGGAAGAAAAAACGTAAATATTTGTAGGGAGTGATTGAGGTCATCAATCACAATCAACTGTCAAATTGAGGGCCTCAAAGCCTTCAATCTATGTTGATTTAAAATATCATCAGTTCAACAAGACATAAGGTATTAGGATAACACATTTTTTTGTTTTAATATACTTTTACTAAAGTATAAGAATTAATTTATTCTTTGAATAAGAGATAGGTATATATATATTTATGCTTGACAATTATAGTATCAACCTTCAACTCATATTTCACTCAAAAAGATAATAGAACTCAAAAATATTATACTTATCCTAATTGTATAAGGTTCCAAATGTTAACTCATACCATTTAGATTAGTAAAATTATTTTGTAATAACTGGGGACTCCCTGTAGGCTAGTGGTAGGAAATAAAGGCCTGTCGCACTATGATTGTGGGTTCGGTTCCTGTAGCTTTGTCCGACGCGACGGGTTATGCCCCACCCTGCAGGTTGTCCTTTTCCTAAAACTATAGTATCATAATATTCCAAAAATAATCTTCATAAATTTTTTAACCTTAAACAATACTATCCAAAGATCAACTTAATCCACTCCAACCTTTATAATTATCCAATATACCTCTGTCTAGACTTTTTCTAAAAGGTCTCTTAATTCCAAAATCAATTTATCAGATTCCCCAAACAAAGTAAAGTTTCTCTTATTGTCACATACTAAAAATATAAAACCCTTACTGAAATCAAAAAGTACTGCAGTACAATCCTTATATATATATATCTCATTATTCTAATAACCAGAATATAATCCATGAGTCCAAAAGCACCATTACATTAGTTATTCTGCTTCAACTGTAGTAACAGCATAAGATTTTCCTTGATCCCTTGGCCTTTTCTGAGGTAATTTTCCCTGATGCTTAGGACATTCCTTTGCATAATGACCCATTTCTCTACAATTGTAGCATTCAACTTTGACAGCCTCTTTCTTTCCCTTGCAATCACGAGCCTGGTGACCCTTTTCTCCACATTTATAACAAACTCCCATTCCATTTAGGCAAGTACCAGGGCGATTCTTCCCACAATTATCACATAATGGAAAATCCTTCTTTCCCTTTTTCCCTTTATCTGTCTCTTGTTCCACCGTTCTCTTCTTCTCTTACTTTACTTTGTTGTCATAAGACTTAGAGAATTCCTTTTCCGTCTTGATAGCACATGAGACAATATCTTCGTATGATGAGAAGGATAATGATACTGAAGCTCTACGGAGAAATGGTTTTAACCCATCAAAGAAACGATCAATCTTACTCCTTGGGTTACGTATATAATCTGCAGCATGCCTCGCCAACCTTGTAAAGTTGGCCTCATACTTTGCGACATTCTCATCCTCCTTCTGCCTCAAACTCAAAAATTGCCTTTCCATATCTGCTCGATGGTCGCGAGGAAAGTATTTTTCTAAGAAAAGCTCTTTGAACTCCCTCCATTCCATATTCGATATGTCATCATCTTCTTTTTTGTTTTGAATCAGTGACCACCACTGATCGGCATCTCCATTGAGGTGGTAAACTGCCATGACAACCTTCTCCCTTTCACTACTCCCCAAGGCATGGAATATTTTCTCTAAGGAATTTATTCATTGCTCAGCTACTATAGGATTTGAACTCCCATTGAAGGTTGGTGGTTGTTGCCTCATGAAACGATCTAGCATTGATCCTCCACGTTGCGGATCAGGGTGCTCCATACGAGTAAGGTTATTATTCATAACCGGAGTAGGTTGTCCTAGTATGGTGATTAGCTGATCGGCACCAGTTGCATCACCAGCCCCACTATAATTATCTTGAGCAGGAGGGTAATCCCTACATGGAGTGTGTGAATTGATACGGTTTCCATTTCTTCCACTAGGCGCTATTTCTAAACAATTGCATAAACTAGATCAGTTTATGAATCAAAATATATAATCCCATACTTATAAAACACTTAACATAAATTGAACTATTTATGGATATAATCCATAATCATAAAAAGAAATGTTTCCTTTGAGGAAGTATATACTCATAACCCTTCATAGTGGTTTGTAAAGAAAATGAGAATTAACCAAAGCATATCCCCCAGGAGTGTCGTAACCAAGAGTGTAGCAAGGCCCGTTGTCGTGCACCAGTTCCCGTTCGAGTCTAGCTCAAAGCGGTGTTTTCAGGTTTTACCCCTAGGTACATCTGTGCCAGAGCCGCCTCTACCTGCTCGTATCCAGACATGGATGTATTGCTCGGAAAACTCACAAAATCTCTACAATAACAAAATTCTAAGAAGTTCTTCTTTACTAATCCTCAAAGTCTATCTTAGGTCTATGTGCTCTAATCAGAGTTTATCTAAATCTAGCTTCCAAGGTTAGTACTAAACTGCCTCTGATACCAGCTGTAACGCCCCGACCCTAGCAACCCAGAGTCGGTGCATTACTTCTTAACATTGGCATGATCACAAAAGATCAAGTCTCGAAAGACCGATTAGTTTAGTAGCTTTGGAAACACTAGAAACATTCATAAATGTTACATTACATCATAAAGTGAAAAACTAATAACAAAGTCTTCATAGTCCATACTCATATCCTCTTCTGACTATCCCTGCAGGTCATTCATAAAATACTTCTTCACATCCTGGAAAATATTAAAACATTGAAAGGGGGGAACTCAGAAGCTCAGTAAGGATAACAAAATTGCGGAAGCCTTCATAAATAATCATTAACATTTAAGGCAATGTATAACTAAAACAAAAGCCTTTTAAAACATAAACTTCAGAATAATATGGCAAAAATAAAATTAAATAATTCCATTTACATACTCACATGGATATTCTACTAGTCGAATAATCACATGCAATATCAATAACCACTTTCATAATGAGGGAATGTATAATGCCAGACATTCTGAAACATTTTGTCAAGGCCTCGGCCAAGACGCCTAAAATGATTAAGGCCTCGGCCAAAACCATAAATCAAATTGGGAAAGGGCCTCGGCCAATTCCACGTCTAGTTGTCTCATGAGACATACCGATGCATCGAGGAGCTATAGCGGGCTCCACTCGTCACTTATTAAGTCCAATACATTCCTCATATCAATAGGTTTAAACATCTCATAAACCATGACAAAATCGTATCACATAAAACATGCATAAAGGAAACATAACATTTCCACATTTCTATCACAAGATATCAATACAACACATTGATATAATAAAAACGCTTTCAAAACGATTTTCAATACCAAAATAAAAGAAAAGTATAACATGGTATTTATTTTTCATTAAAAAAAGGGTATGGCTTGTAGAGGAAGCTGAAACTCAAATAGTGGTCACGACGGCGGAGAAGCCTTTGTCGCTGCATAAGTACGGAAAGAAAAACATTCCCTTTTGTCATTTAGAAAAACGCTTTGTATAAAAAAGATTCCTTTTGAATAAACGTAAAAGTCAAAGGGGTTTATACACCGTTTAAAAGAAAGTTGTGTATAATACCAAATATGCCTCAATGAAAGGGGGTTGAGATGAAGTCCTTAAAAAGATAATTTTTAAAATAAAATAGATCTTATTATGTGTATTCACTATTATTACACATAAATAAAGTACAAATACAAGATAGGACATAATAATATCATGACATAATTTGAAAGTAGGAGATTAACCCAAAGAATGGAAGTTGGGTTATGAAATTCCCTTACCTTGCGTCATGTCCTGACTCGACCGTTCTTTAACCTCCTGAATAATAAACTAGAGTTAATTTATATTTACTTAAGAACCTTTTTCATGTTCATTATTCCTTTTATATCCCTTATTACCATGTTATGAACATTATTTAATTATTTAAGTTAATAACGGTCGTTTTGTCGATCTTTGGTACTTGAGTCAACAATAAACTTCTTATTATTACAAGTTGTTCATGTGGTAGAATATCCATTATCTACAGAATTATATTCATGATTTACATGTCATATATATCATATATATCCATTATATACATTCATTTATAACATTACGTAACATTTAGAGCTAAGAAATTAAATGCACCGTTCATGGAGACGGTAAGCCGTACGTACGCATGAACACTACTTTCATTTCTATTTCATATTTAATGGAATGAAATCATAATGATATAAATGTATAATATAATTCCAGTATAATATATTGTATAATACCATTTACTCCATCCTTTATACATCCCACATATGGCATTAACGATTCAAATCACTTTGAGGGGGCGGTAGTCCGCACTTCCTAAAATGAAATTTTCGCGTTTGCCCATAATGTAAATCATAAAGTATGACATAAATGAGAAATACCGAAGCATAAGTAAAACATAAAAATATTATATATCATATATAAAAATAGTTACATCTTAATGGCCACCTTTGAAGGTGTTATATGAGTGTTGAACAATCATCGTTTTGTGAGGCAGAAATTCGCCATCCACAGAAACCGTATGTTCTTTAACCATTAGATGTAGGTGTGTGTAAGTGTAGCTCGAATCCTTCTTATAACAACATCCTAGTATATTGAGGATACTGGTGTTGTTACAAAATAAATGAATAAAAAGAGTTTAGGGGGTTGGAGAAGAAAAATAAAACAAAACAACATTAGAGAAGACATTACCTCAAAATCGGGTAACTCTTTTTGATTTGAGCCAAAGGCTTCCTTGAGAAGAGTTCTGCCCAAATTGAGGCTTCTAGGAGTAATAGGGGGAAGTTGGGAGAGTATTTGGGCCGAGGTTGGCCGAGCCAAATGGATTTAAAGTGTAAATGAGGTGGGGTCCTTTTATAAGTGGAGAGGAGGGGCTCTTTTGGAAAGATTGAAATGCTACATTATTATAAAATGCTTTTAGGATTCTAAAGGTCCCACACTTATATAATTCGTGGCTAAGGTGATAAGGGTTCTAAATCTCCTCATCCAATAGGCTTTGGACAAATTTAATCCTTGGAGTTTGCATTATCTTCTAATTTTATTTAAATCGTAAAATTATGAGGTCATCGTTGCATCATAATGATGTCATAAATAATTTAATTTATTTAATGTCTAAAAATTATTAAAAAAAATACTATGTTGTTGGAAATTTTTTTAGATTTCTAATGAATATTTATAGTCAAAATTCGGACTTGTGTAACCCCACTTAAAAACTATTTTAGTAAAACAACTCATGTTTGTGTCAATTTAATTTTAACATTAAAAAAATATATATTAATGTCATTTTCCAACTAAAGTGGCTCCATGGAGTCCCAAAGTTGACCCATGGGTTCTCTTGGTCGGCCATGACTCATCCAATAGGAGTAGGACAAGTGTCATGCTCATCTCATATTATTAAAACATTGTTTTAACCTTAAACTACACTAATTACCTCTAATCGCGATTAAGAACTTAAAAGTTACTATTCACCAAAAAATTATTTTAATCTCATTGAACCACATTTTACTTCTTAATGACAACCATGTATGTCTGATTTTTTAAAATCAAATCACAGAAGTGTTAAAATTTCATTTATTCAAAAAATCAGTTATTTAACTACCACATAGTGGTTTCACTATTTGTCAAAAATTGAAGTTTTTCATAACAATGCCAAAATATCACCCTAAGCTATAATTGATATTCCAAATTCAAAAATGATGTCTATTTTACAAAATTCCAAACATATGAGTTTCATTAGTTAATTTTATAATTAATTCCCGCGGTCACAACAAATAGCGTGTTTTTAAGAAACAATTTATATCAAAAGATTGGCAATTGTTTATGTCCAATTTCAATGTTAAATTAATTCTAATGACCACCATTGGATAAAATGGTCAAAATATATTCTAATTATACTTTAAAACCACTAAATAGTATAATTTATCAGAATAAATTATTTTGATTAAAAATTTGTTTGAAGTATTTTTCACTATTCATAAAAAAATTGGAAGTTCTCAGAAAGTTACAAAAAATTCAACTTAGGATAATTTCGATATTACGAATACAAAAATGAAGTCCATTTTGAAATATAAAATTTCTATAATTTTAAAAAGTGGTCATTACTCTTCATAACGGCTACTTTGATTAGTCGCGGTGTTTTAGAACTCGAAGTTGCGTACAATGCAAGCTATTGCATTATTGAATGAGAAGCGTATCGTGGAAGCTCGGGGTGTTACATGTTATATATGATATAATAATTAAACTAGAATAATAATTTCATGTTTACAAAATATAATGATTTAATCCCTTATATTATCCATCTACGATAGGTGGTGATTGAAAACCAAAAACATCAGTTTGTGAGGCGGTAGTCTATCGTACACATGAGTGATGCTTTTATATATCATTTCATGGAAGAGTATATGGATATAGGTTATTATTTTTTCAATATAAATTCTCTATACATGGTACATACCGTTTTTATTATATCAACATATGAAAATAATATTTTAATTAGGTGGAAGAAGAAATAATGAAAATATAAAAATTTAATAATTTTCCACTTCTTTAGAGAGAGTCGATAGGTTTATACATAAAGTGTTCATTAGAGGGATTCGAAATAAAAACCTTTAATCTTGTAAATGGGGGGAAATTTATGGAATGTATTTTGTTATTTATTTGATGATCCAAACTATTTTAAATTTTTTAAGAGGAGAGGAGAGGGGGTGGGCCTTTATAAGTGAGGTGATGGGCATAAATTTATTTTTTAGAATAAAAAACGCGCACCAACGACTTTCACATGAGAAATAGATCGATAATGTATAATTATCAATATTTAGATATTAAAACGTCTATATATGGAAATAAAATTGAGTTTCACAAGTTTTTAGGTCATTTTACACCTTATCCTTTTAGTTTACCCCTAATAAACTAATCTAAACAATAATTATGGTAATTAATTTTTATAATATTTACTATTCATTTTCTCCAAATATTAAATAGAAATTAGTAAATAATATATATTATTAAAATTTCAGATATGGAATCCATTTTTTCAAATTTTACATAAAGAATTGTAAATTTTTAATTTAAAATTACTCCCAAAGGTGCAATGATAAAGGTGTTTTTTAAAGGAAAAATGTTCAAAAGAATAAAATGTTCTATCTGATTATTCAATATAAAAATGATAAAGATGAACTAATTTGGTTTAATTGATGTATATTTTAAAATAAATTATTTAAAAACCAATTTAATGAAAAAAATTTATTTCCAATATTGTTAATTAAAAGGTAGTTTTCAAATAAAAAATATATATTTTTCACTATTCAAAAAAATGATTCTTTTAATAAAAAATCGATTTTTTTTTTCTAAGATAAAATTGAAAATTTTATTTAAAAAATTAATATTATTTTATAAAATTATTTTTATAAATATTGAGGAAGATAATTTTTTATTCCTACCGTAAATAAATAGCTATATTTTTTAGGAAAATATAATTTTCGATACATATGAATACATTTATGAAGATTAATTAATTTTTAATCAATTATTTTTATTAATATAAAATAATTATACATAATATTTAATGTTTTATTATTATTATTCATTCCAAAATGTTTAACGACCTGGTAATAGAGATATTTTTTAAATAAAAATATTAATTTCTTTCACGATTCATTAAAATTAGACGTTTCATTCAACACAAGATATTAATGAAATCAAATTTATTCAAAAATACATTTTTCACAAAAAATATAGGTTTTATAGATAATGTAGATGTGTAATATCATTAGGGATTATAAATATTAGAAAATAAAATAATCATATAATATATCATTTTTATTTAAAATAACAAAAATTTCCCACAAATCCTAATGATTTTTTAATACTACATAGGATAACCTTGGGACATACTGAAGAAAATAGGTGAACTATAAGGCCTAGAAAAAGGAAAATCATATTTTTAAAATATAATTACTCATAGAAATGCATATAATGATACCATATAAAAGAATATCATGTATCAGTACAAGAAATATTAATATATAACTAATGATATCATATGTATGGTGACCCATGAAAAAAATAAGTAAATAGTACATTGATACAATTTTTTAATTAATATTTATCACATATGCTTTCATAATAAATGGAAATAATTGATTTGTGTCTTGGATAATAGCTACATAAAGATCATATTTTATAGCACTTGCAAGCATATTTCCAAAAACCTGCTTCTCTAGACCCTCTTAAAAAAGGAAATATTAATAAACCATATTCAAAACATCAGGAAAAGAAATATAAGAAATATCTTGGATTTAATGCTTAGTAAGGGACACATATAAAATGGCCTTAACTGTTAGATGAAAAAATACATGAACGTCCAAGAAAGAGAGAAAATTACATAAATAGATCCAGGGATCATAAGTTAAAATTCTTAAAATGTTATTTCTCATGATGGATTAGTGGATATAAACATTAGAACCAAGAATTTTCATAAAATAATTTTTAAGAGCCTATTAAAAAAATATAAGAAATCATGAAATCATACCATATAAAAATGGAATAACTTCCATACATCTAATATAATAAAAATTATGTATAACATATAAATAAATCATATATTATGGAAAAAGGAATATACATAATCATAGGTATGAATATAATAGTTGAGTAGTCAACACACATAGGTTCCCATAACAGACTAGAGAATACATCCCTACTTGATTCACATAGTGGATCAAGCATTCTTTACTTGATTCAAATAGTTATCTTAAGAGATATATAACTCTAACCACTGTATTGGAGGGAGATATATAATCCATATTGTAACCTTATATATATATATGTGTGTGTGGGGTATTACTATAAAAACCATATATGTGGATGAAGGTAAAGTGGATAATTCCTTGGGAGTAGTGATTGATCATGCTCCACGAAGCAATGGGTTCTCCTATATCGACAGCATCAGAGGGGACTCCTTACACACCATGTAGGTTTTTAGTCATCTAAATATATTAAAAAAATTAGTGGTTCTAATTCTCTATATTTTGAATAATCTATATTCCATTTGGTAAATAATAGACCTATGTAAACACTCTCTTCACGGTCACATCATGGTTTCCAATGGAGGCAATTCCTAGAGGAAAACTGATCTCAAATCAATGTTTGGCCTGTGACGGGGTGTAAGAAATTATAAACTTATAGAATTATTATAGGATACTTCCATATCATATTTTACATAAGGGGTTACCTCAATAAATCTTAAAATTTTAAGAATTTTTTATAAATATGTTTTATTACATAATGGGTGACCTCAATACATCTTAAAATTTTAAGAATTTTTTATAAATATGTTTTATTATAATTTTAGAATGGGGTGTCATATTTATCCCATTCACCCAAATGTAGTCCATTGGATAAATATGGATAAAAACATGATCTTGATCGGGTGATTTTGTAACATCATGAATCAAGATATCACTCTAGTGGTTCGTCTTACCAGGTTGGAAACATGACCTCAATTGCAATTCCCTAGAAATAAGAGGTTTCTAACTAGCAGTGAAGGCCTACGGTGTGAAAGTGAGGAAACTACGCCCTCATTAGTAGAGTGTAACACCACAAAATAATAACATACAATAACAGAATCAGTAAATACCATACAAATGGATAAAAAAAATGTAAGACTGATAATAAATACAACCATAAGTCATAACATACAATAGATGATGCTTCTTGTCACATGTTCTATGAAAGTATCTACAATAGGGTACCCCAAAATCAAGTAAAATATACTATACCATGATACATAAATAAAAAAAGAAACTCTGAATCATTGCATGCCTCGTCCTAGCCCCATTCTATCCAGCACATAAACAGAAAATCAAGTACCTTTAGAAGGGAACATTCCCTTATTGAAAACTGAAACAATATGATATATTTGAGCCCAAAATAATGACAGAAATAGGGTGTGAGAAATAAAACTCAGTAGGAAAGCACACACAATATATTCAAATCTATTTGTGAGAATTTTAAAATGGTAGTATACAAAAAATAAAAGAAGTAAAGAAGGATGTACTTATAATTAAAAAATCTTACAACTCCACTTTCCATTTATATTTTGTTCATTTTCAATAATCTATTTTATTAAATTTAATTTTACACATCTCAAGATCTAGTCTTAGCCAGACAATCCCCCGTGTCATGTAAGCACAAAAGATGTTTTGAAAGACCATATAAACTATTATGTCACAATCCAAAAAATGTTATTTGTCTTGGAAAATGTGTCATAATTAATTCTATAAAAATATCCATTTCAAAACCTCATCTATAAATTTACTTCAAGGATCACTCAGGATATACCAATTAAAATAAATCCTCACCCACATGCATCACACATTCCAACCACAAGTATAGAAAAAACTCAAAGATAGGAATAATACAATATCGATCATAAATATATCACACTATAACCAACATGAATATCACAATCACTCACATAGGAATATCATAGTCTGACCTACATTCATATCACAATATTACAAAAAGTCATATCAGAATCTCTCCCACAGGCATATCACAATCTCACCGCAGGCATATCACATGACAAGCACACATGTAAATTAAACTATTAAATGGAACATATTGATAAATTCATGTGGGAATCAATCATATAACAATCCTATCAGTAATATAAACAATTGAAAGTATTAAAAAAACATATGCTCACATGGTAAATTTATGTAACAAATGAAACATCCAAATTAAACAATCAGAAGGCATAAAAAATCATTATTCCACATGGGCATCACATTCAATTGATCAATTACATTTTTAACAATCCATAACAGTGAATACAAGGAATTCCAAAAAGGCATTCTAGGACAAATTTCTAAAAATTGGTCATTCAAGGGAAAAACACCCATGGGGTGGCCCTTAATCGAATAAAGCAACATCCAACATGATTTATATGATTAAACTAATTACCTATTTAACAATATGAAATAACAGAAGTCAATTATAAATAATTAAACAATATAAAAATGTGTTCATGGAATATTGGAACATATAAACCTAATGAAAACTCTTGAAAGTAACAAGACCACCTACCTCATAGTCGTACAGATCTCCTCGTCAATCATGGATGTTTAATTCCATCTAGAATGGAGTAGATCTAAAAAACATTCATAAATTCTAAATCTTTGATAACTTTTTAGAAAGGATAAATCACAGAAATGGATCAAGAATAATCAATAACATACTGATGGGATTCCAATGCATTTTACAGTGTCCGGATCAGAGTTTGGAAGGAGAAATAGGATCCAACATAGTATCTGGTGCTGCTGTTGTAAAAATATAGTTGGTGAGGTTCTATATATATTTTACAAAACATATGGGTACTACATATTTTATAAAAAACACATTATGTTCAAGTACACGATGTGTAAGTACACGATGAGTACGTACACGATGTGTACCCCAAGTACTAAATGTGTACCTAGCCTATATCCATTTTTTTTCATTTTCCACCTACATTCCCAACAATAAACTAACTAGATCATAGAACAACTTAGGTTTTAAGGAAAAAAGTAATATAAACAACATTCAAGCCAAATGACACGAAATGTACCCCAATAATGACTCAGGATCATAAAACATCCCTATTTAAAGAAATTCTCCACCCGGTTCCCTTTTGAAGGTTGGTGAAGAATCATCAGAGAATTACTCTAGCTACTAAGAATGTACGCCCGCCACCAGCTCCCATATGTCATCCTATACTCACCCGTTCTGCCAAAGAAACCATACTAGATGAACTGACTGGCCACTGATAAACTTCTTGGTCCTATCAATGATATGAATCAAATTCTCCTCAAATGACTCTTCATCCTGAATCTCATCCACCTCATCTGAAAACACATGAGATGCGTCCGAATGATAGAGGCATAGCTGAGATACATGGAAGATTTCATTCATATCTCGGTACCTTTGAGATAACTATAACCGATAGAAATCAGACCGAACTCTCCCTAGAATCTTATATGGACCGACATATCCTGGTGAATGTTTAACGTGTCTCCTGATACACATGTATCCCAACCATAGTGAAACAAAAAAGAAAACCAGATCCCCAACATGAAACTCTAGCGGTTATCTGTTGAGATCAGCAAAAGAATTCTTCTAAGACTGTCCATTGGACAAACACGTCTAAATCAACTGGACCTTCTCAGATGTCTCTTGCACTAGACGTGGTGCCAGAAATGCGTCCTCACCTACCTCCAATGAAACACATGGTAGACCGACCTGTCCTACCGTAAAAATCCTCATAAGGTACCATCTATATAGTTGCATGGAAATTATTATTGATGTAAAAATAAAAATGGGGGATATGGTTCTCCCAAGAGCCTTAGAAGTCTAGGAAGCATTCTTGCAGCACGTCCTTCAGTACTTGTATCATATGATCTTACTATCCATCAGTCTGAGGGTGGTATGTTGTGCTCAGAATAACTTATGTATTCAGGGACCTTTAAACACTCTTCTAAAAATGATATGTAATGTGGAAATCCTTTTTTGAAATAATATAACTGGGTACCCTATGAAGTCATAAAACCTTTGGATTATTTAGCTTCCTAATCACATCAGCACTGAAGGTCTCCTTAATCAGCATGAGGTGAGTGACCTTCCTAAGTCTATTAACCAGAACCACACAACATCATTACCTCTAGGTTACCTCGATAACCCAATCAAAAAATCCATCATGACATCATCCCATTTCTACTCAGGAATAGGTCACTGCTATAAAATCATGATTGTCTATTGATGTTCAGTGTTCACCTGCAGATAGGTGGAACACCTCGTAACAAAACCATCCACCTCTCTTTTCATACCCATCCACCTGTACTGATGGAAAAAATCCATCTTGGAAACTCTTGGATGCACTTCCCAATATGAAGTATTAAACTCCCACATAAAATCCTTTTTTATGTCCACTGAAATGAAGACACATCCCAGGATATGAAAGATCGCATCATCACCTATCGTCTAACAAGAAGGTGGATCCTCCACAACTACACTCCCATAGGACTATGCCCTCAGAAAATAATTGATGCCTCATCCTCACTCTATCCTGGAGGGTAGATGTCATATATAAATAAGAATTGAATGTATTTCCTTGACTGTTTTGAACATCCAAACGCTTCTCATATAATACGGACGTCACCTAATATTCACCACTGGCCTCCTACATCACCTGCATTTGGGTCCTCTTTTTCAATGGATTATCCGCTCTATTTCCTTTCCTAGGTGTGTATGAAAGTTCAAAATATAATGAAATATGGTATTCAACGCACCTTCACTGCCTCAAATTCAGGTCATTCAGTTTAAATATGTATTTGACGAGTTTTTGGTCTTTATACACCAAAAAACACTCACCAAGTTTATAGTTTGTCCATTTGTTCAGTGCATGTACAACAACCGCTAACTCCAAATCATGGGTAGGGTAATTCCTCTCAGGATGAATCAACTTCTATGTCATGTATGCCACAACTCGATCTCCCTACATCATCCCTACCCCCATCCAAATACCTGAAGTGTCACAGTAGACTATATAACTCTTGACCTCCTTTGCAAGTATTTTTATGGGTGTTAATGTCATTAACCACTTCGTATGTTGAAATGATGTCTCGTAAGAATCCGACCACACTAACATCACACACATCATAGTCAAACCCATAAGTGATTCTAATAAGTGTGATAAGACTAGTATAAAATGTCTTTAGTACTCATTTATCCCTATGAAAATATGTTTGTCAAACACATTCTTGTGATTTTCTCAAGAAACAATTTCCCTCACCTTCTCTGGGAGCACTATCACTCTTGTATCTTAGATAATATTACTTAAGATGCAAATCATGTCTATCCAAATGTGGCATATTGTGAGTTTGAATATAACAGATGGTCCCTTAGTTTATTCCAAATGACCTCAAGATGGTTGGTATATTCGTCTAGATTGGTAGAATACACTATAATGTTGTCAACAAAAACAACCAATAAAAATTCAAGTATGGGTGGAAAACCTGGTTCATCAAAGCCATAAAAACTTATGGAACATTCATGAAATTGAACGGCATAACTAGATTCTCATATAGAACATACCTTCTATGATATGTGATACACGGTATGTCTGCAGGTCAAACACATACATGGTCATATACTAAGATCAATTTGATTTTACAAAACCCCCAAGATCCTCGAAGCTGATCAAACAGGTCATCTATTGGGGGAATGGGACATCAGATTATAACTGTCAGCTTGTTCAGTTTCTGATTGTTCACACATATCCTGAGGGTATGATCTTCTTTTTTGCAAAGGGACTGGTGAACCCCAATGAGAAGTACTGTGTCAGATAAACCCCTTTTCCTATAAATACTCTACCTTCTTTCTAATCATCTAAAACTCCATTATAGAAATATTGTAAGGTGGAATAGTTTTCAGCGTAGCTATAGGAACTAGATCGATAGTGAACCCTACCTCCCTCATCGGATGTAACCATGAAATGTCATATGAAAAAACATCCATAAAATGATAAACCATTAGAGGGAAATCTTTCTGACAGGTCCCCTGGTCATCCATATATAGCCTCCCAATATATGTTGTCACTCCACCCAATGCATGACAATGGGGTCCATCTATTCCCTCCTAGACATCCTATTCGCCATTATGTAGACATGATCCACCCTCTGGGGAAGTGAAACTCAACCTGTGGTGATAGAAATCTATAATGGCTCGAAAATGAACCAACTAGTCCATTCTAAGAATGTCATAAAATCTTGTCATCTCTAAGATATATCATACCATTCTTATCCCTAACAGAGAGTACAACATCATAATATCTTTTAATGAGAGAACATAGTGCCCTCAATTCATTACAATGGGTACATATATAAAAATATGTGAAGCCACTGTATCAAATATTATAGATGTTAAAATGAAGGCTACTAGAATTGTACCTATGACCGTAGAGGGTATGGGATCCTTCTTCTATTGGTTCTCTAACACTGCATAGGTCTGACCGATACCATAGTCATACGACACTGTCTGGCTTGCTGGAGTTCATCCACCCTTATGTTGCTAAAACGTTGGGGTCTGGATACCATGGACATGAGCACAACCTTGGCCAGAATTCCCTAACGAACCATAGCTACAAGTCTGATGAGAAGCCACTGACCCTGCACCTAAACATGGAGTCGGTGCAGAACCTCTCTCAACAGATTCTGGTGGAAACACCATGCAGAATAATTAATGATGACCTATATTTCCACAAGCTCGACACTCAATTGAGTCCATCATACACTACACTCCCATATTCCTAGTTTTACCAAACTGTTAGTTCGTTGCATAGCTACTGTAAAAAATATTCTGACTAATCACATCAACATAACAATTCTCTATACGCTGCTTCTTTATCCTGGTCCAGATAGTTCCAGATCTCAATGGTGATCCTCCCTGGTTCTCAACTTTAGCTTCCACTAAGAAATAATTTTTAATAAATGAATGATTCATGATGGAAGATACTGAAGAAAACGTGAAAACCATCACCTATGATTGTATGTCGTACCCAATACCATCCTCGAATCATCATGTCCTCGATGTCTCATCACCCATCAGAATATGTGCGAATATCTAAAGATCAGTAAAATAGGAAATTTCTTACATCACTGAAGTATGACCCTACCCTAGATGTGTGAACACCTAGGCTCTACCATCCCTCAACATATTGGAAAAAATAGTATACATAAAACACCATTTCAAAATATCCCCTTTCTTGTCTTGATGACGCTCAATTTGAGTGGTTACATCCCACCACCTCTTGGCAGAATCAAAAAGCATATAATTTTTGTCCTTGAACCTATTATTTGGAAGAATATATATATTATTGAAGATAAAAATCTTGTATTTCAACCAGGAATCTACAGGCTATGGTCTACTATCCCATGAAAATATAGGTAGATGTTGCTACCGGAATACTGTTGTCAGTTCTTTCAAAGACATTGAAGGCTAAAGTACTCCCTAGAAGGCATGGATAAACCTCATGAAACCATCATAGAACAATGTATCCACACCTATGAATATTATAAAATCTTGTTGCATCAATAGGAACTTATGGATGATCCTATGGTAGCCCATGCCCAATCACATTCAGGGTATAATCATCACCACATTCCTGGTGTATAAATCTAGGTCATCGTGGTGCCATGACTCTGCATGGTCTGGAACCCACCACAGCTCCAGCTTATTATCATTATTTTCCATTCCCAAAGTTCCAATGGCAATTATAAGAGACCCTTAAAGGTGTCAAATAGGAGTATACGACATGAAGAACCCACACACAACATGTACCCCAAGAATTCATATGGTCTTGTTTTTCTCACAAGCTTGTGAATGTAAACCCCCTAGCTATATAATGTGTTAGTTGGGTTTATGAATAGAATTTTTCAAGATCTCCACAAGAACCCCGATTTTGGAAAAATAAATCGATGGTATGCCAATTTCTAATCCAAGAGGGCCCATGCACTTCAAAAGTCAGAATCTCAACATCCACCTCTAATAAATCATGATTCAATTCTATATAAGATAGTAACATGATCCACCAAATGTTGATCCAAGATGGCCCTTACACGTTCGGGGTTGAATTTTTTAATCCATCCCTAGCCTATCATAACATGTTTCAATTAACGTCTAAAACACAGTCCACCAGATTCTGATCGAAGAGGTCTCATACACATCAAGAATCAATTTTTTTTTATCAATACTATTCGAAACATAACACATACTATTACACCAATCAAAACAACATTAATGTCTACCAAGGTACCTATCACAACAACATGCATATCTATCAAGGAATTTATCAAAATAGTATGCAATTAGTAATGCTATAAAATGGCATGGAAATAATGAATGCTATGTGATTTTAAAAAAGTGCCTAAATTATTCATGAGAATGAATACCCTCATCGCATCGGGATACAACAAAATAAAACCACATTGATATCAATAATAACAACATTGTACAAGTAAATCACCAAATAGTTAATCAAATCAACTGTAATAGCTCAAAAGACAAAATCCACAATTTAGGTTGAGGCAATTCCGCATTTCCCTTTACGTGATGTAGCTACTTCTGGGGATAATTTATTACAAAATAACCTTAAATTTATACCTCTTTCCATTTCTACCAAATAATAAATATATCAAAGAAACAAAATCCCTCAGATACCACTTTTTAACATCATGGATCTAGATGCCACTCAACTAGTGCTCCGTACATGGTCGGCCACATGGCCTCATGTTCATTTACACAAACAGCAGAGGCTTCTAACTAGAAGCGACGTCCTAGGATATGATAGTGGTGAATCTATACCTTCATCAGTAATATTTAACAAATCCAAACAATAACATACAATATTAGAAGAATTAAATACCATAAAACTAGAAAAAACCAACAAAATACTAATAATAAAGATAACCAGATGTAAAACATACAAGAGACAGTACTTCCTAACACATATTCAACGAAAATATCTATAAGAGGAAACATTGATATCATGTACATGATACAATACCATGTTACATAAATTAAAAAGGAATCTCAGAATCATCACAATCCTCAGCATTGTCCCATGCTCTCATGATCTTATACTGAAAATCAAGTACCTGTAGAGGGGGGATTTCCCTTATCAATACCTAAAACAATATAATATTTTTAGGACCCCAAAGCATAAACCAAATACTGAGTTAGAAATAAATACTAGTAGGAAACCACCCATGATCTGTTCCTATCTTTTAGTGAGTATATGGAACTTGTAGTGTATAAAAAGTAAAATCAATAAACTAAGATGTACCCAAAAGTAAAAATTCTTAAATTTCATGTTTCCAATTATATTCATTTCATGTGCATTGAGTAATTTGATTATATTGACTTATAAACATATCAAGATCCTGAAATATCTCATTAATCCCCCACATCATGTAAGCACACCAAATGTCTCAAAATACCATCTTGACAGTTATACATGAAGACTAAATTTAGGCTTGTTCATTGGTTTGGAATACATGTAATAAGTAATTCTATTTCAATAAAAATTTCAAAACATGAGCCTGACCATTACATCGTGGATCTGTCATGACATATAAATAAAAAGAAAAACAATCCCACATGAATAGAAAAAAAATCATTTCCTTAGGAATAACTAAATCTCACCTGGATGCATAGAAAAAAAATCACCCAAAGTCATTGAAAAATCTCATCCATGGGAATATCGCACTCTCACCCGCATGCATTTCACAATATTTCCTAATGACATATCACAATCTCACCTGCAGGCATATCACAATTTCCTCTATAGACATATAACAATCGTTCCCAAAGGAATATCACAATCTCACACAAAGAAACATCACATTACAAGCACACATGTAAATTAAACAATTACATTTAATAAATTGATCAATTCATGTGGGAAAAAATCATATCACAAGCCTATTAATAATACAAACAATTATAATTCCTAAAAAACATAGAATAACATGGGAAATTAATGTATTAGATGAAACATGTGAATTGGTCTATCCCAAGGAAAAAAATCATTATCTCACATGGGATTCACATTTAAATAATCAATTCCATTTTTAATGTCCCATAATAGGGAATATAAGGCTTTCCCCATTGGAAACCTTGGCCAAATGGATAAACATTGGTCATTCAAGGGAAACAAACCCATGAAGTGACCCTTAATCAAATCAGGGAACCTAAATCATGCTTTGTATCATTAAAAAATTTACAAAATCAATGTTATGAAACAATACAAGTAAATTATCAACAAAACAACACCTTAAAAATGGGTGTGTGGACGCCTAACAGATATAAACAACATGAAAATGCACAAAAGGCACAATAACACCTACCTTGTCTTCGTATGTCTCCCCTCATCTTGTATCGACTTCTAATTTGACCTAGAATATTGTCTATCTACAAAACATGCATAAACACTCAATCATTGATAAATTAGTCCAGAGGAGAAATCATAATTAATGGATCAAGAGAAACCAGGAGCATACTAAGGGGATTCCAAAACACATGATGTTGTCTGGATCAATGCTTGGATAAAGAAACAAGGGCCAAAATGGAATTTGGTGTTGCTACTGAAAAAATCATGAAGGTGAGGTTCTGGTTATTTTTATAGAAAATGAGGGTACAACCTATTTTATAAAAAACCCCTCTGGGAAAGTACACGACGTGTAGGTACAATAAATACATCCTAATTACATATCATGTACATGTACTACATCAAATTTTCTTCATTTATATAACCTTAATTTCCAATAATAATCCAACTGACCCATGAACCAAATTAGGGTTCAATCCAAAAGAAAAGATATGTACCTCATGGAGGACTCAGGATATTACAGTTTTGGAGTCTTATAATCCTTAGTGATATGAATTCATGTGTGGGAGTAACTATGAAGATAGATCATCACACATTATAAGTGGAACTAGGTTCCAATTGAATCATTCTTTTAGAAAAGAAAAAAGATTTTATGTTTCTAGATGTGATAAATCAAGTATTTAATAATAAAAAATTTGATTTGTGTTTGGAATATGAATTCCATCCTTACATATTTGGTTTATGTAAAATAGTTGGACACTATATATAAAAATATATATTAATCCAAAACATGATAAAACAAGCTGCTTACAATCATTGGACCAATAAAGAAGGTTGGAAGGATAGCTGAGATGTGACTATTAATGTGAAAAGGGGAGAATTCTAGAAAAGTTCCTGTTGAAAAGGTTGTGGAAATTGAAATAAAATACCCTATAATACCTCCTCATATTAACATCCATGTCATGATGTCTTGGTATAAAATCATTATTGAGGGGGAGAACCCTACTAGTAAGAACAATGATAGGGGAAAATCTCCCCATACATTCCTAGAGATTGGATCATGAAAAAATGTGGGAAATAAAATCGTATTCTCAATTTGGAAATTAGGAATATATATTAATTCACATTCATAAATATTTCTTTTAAACCTCTCCCCATGTATTATTTAATTTTTATAACTAACATATTGTTGACCAGTCCATCTGCCTTAATGTTCATGAATGTATTAAAACATCAATGATTAAAGATGATGGTCCCTATAATAGATCTAATTACAATGTTAGGACTAATTTGGATCCGCCAAATACCAATAAAAATAGTTTTTTAAATTGACCACAAATTCTTCTGTAGGTAAATGGTGGTGGAGGATGAGGGGAACCACATCATATTGTAACTCATATCATCCTGAGTATACAAACACGAACATTAATAATTTGTAAACTGAATCCATAAGAAAAAATCAATTTTATTACATAACTTATGTTATTTTAGTTTAATAGTATTATAGTGTTAGGGTCTAAAACATTATAATAAATATCACTTTACAAAATTTAATCATCTAAATAGTATAAATTTTCCAAAAATAGAAAATTGTAAGCATATTACATTTATTATTCACATTATATATCTTTATAAATTTCATATTAAACTCATCCTTATCCATAATCATCCTTAAAACACTATTTTTAAAATAATATGATAATAAACAAATCTTAATAGGTGTCATATAAATGGAAATAAAGAAACTTGTTAGTTCCTGGTAACTAAAAAAATTCCTACTTTAGAATATTCATTGTTCTTAAAATAAAAACATTCATAAATAGTAAATAAAAATACCTACCCAAGTATTTTAATAAACTATTTAATAATAAATCATCAAGGAAAAAATAAATATCATAGTGAATTCATTAAATTAAATAATTTTTTTTGGAATTTTTTTTATATTTTACCATTAAGAAATAAAATAATCATTTTTTAAACTTAATAAAATTAGAATATCCTTTGAAACTATAATATTTATATGAAATATAATATAAATAATTGATATTGGAATCATTTCACATAAGTTTATTATCAATCATACAAATTAATAACCTAAATGATAAATTTTATTAATTTTATAGGATAAACTAAATAGGCTATCCTTATTCGTTTACCCAATTCGTTAGAGAGATATATCAATCTCTCCCTATATTTTTTTGTAGAACCATGGGAAATTGATTTATATTAGAAACACCTATAAATAATTTATAATTATTCCACTCAACAAAATAAATAATTCCCATTAACTGTAACATAATCATAAAAAAAGAAATATATTCTTTCTATATAAATTTTAATTTCACCCATAAGAAGAAGAGCTCCAGATATGTAAATATCTCTTCTATTAAAAAATATTTTGAAGATACCGATATAAAATGGATGGTGGGTTCAATTTGATGAAAACCAGAATGCATGTAAAGGAATCCAATCATTGAATAATAGTTACGATGGTAGGAAAAACCAATGATACCATATATGTTAAAATAAACATTCAATTTTTATTATTTTTGTCCAAACATTCCATTTAATATATTTAAAATTATTCTTTTGGGAATCCAATAAAATAATATAAATTTTTTAAAAAATTGGCCTAATTTTTTAATACATCAATAAAATAATTATAACTATATAGTCTAAGAATAAATATATATTCATAATAAAATCTTTACCAAATATAAAATAATTCTTTTAGGGTAAAGTATCCCTTATCTCGAGTCAAACCCATAATTTTGGATGTTTTATCATCTTAAATTTATAATTATATTTTAATTATTTAATTAATAATCAATATTTATATGCATAATAATTCATTTTATTTTATTTATCACTATTTTATGTATAATTTACAAAATTTATTATGTTTTTATCAAATTCTTTGATTCTATTTGTCTCATTTACAGAAAATTTCATTGGGAGGATGAATATGTTCAATATGGTAATCATTCAATCAACTCTACACTAATAATGATTTTTTAATTATCTTTTCTATACATTATTTATATTTCTGTAACCATCCACAAGTGATGTTTAAACAAATTATCCATATTCCAATCATGGAACTAGTAGGCTATAAATACACATGAATAACATTTTCATTTCCCAACGAACATGAAAAAAAATTATGTACTATATTATTTTATATAAATTATGTTTATTTCATAAATATCATTTTATTTATATTAAATACTTATATATAAATAATATAAGTGTTGTTTTCCTGAAAAACAAATCACATCGTTTCATGGATTCATTAATACCCATGAATATAGGAACGTTTGTACAATATCTTAATAGATAGAAATGAATGAAATTATGTGCTATATTATCATTATGAAATCATTAATATGAAATTAATATAATATATAGAAATTGAATACATTATTATAGAACTCTATTGGAGGTGGTCATGGAAAATGTATTACATCAGTTTGTGAAGTGGTAGTCCTCTATTAAAATGAATGATGTTTTTGTTTCCATTTAATGTAACAAGGATAAGAATAATGGTTATTACATTAAAATAAATTTATATTCGTTTATGAAATATAATAGTTTTATTATTTCAATATGGTTTAAGTGTAATTTAAGTACTTATAAGAAAATATAAAATGAAAACACATGGTGAATAACTACACTTATTCTTTAGAAAACCTTTATAGTTTTATATATAAATCATTCATAGGATGATTTTTTGTTCATATGATATTCTAAAGGACAAGGTGAGGGACTGAATTATGGGATTTTTGTAGGTATTTTGTGATATACAATACTCAAAATATTTAAGTAAAATAATTGATTAGGTTATCTTTTATATGTGAGGTGTGGGGATCTCTTTCAACTACATAAATTATTAAATTACAAAAATGTAATGTTTTTCCGAAAGTTTTCAAATTCATGTATTTATAATAAATGTTGACTATGAGTCTAAATAATGTTATAAAATAATATTTTTAGAATTTTAATAGATTTTTAACTCTGATATTTTTGTTGTAACCCCCCATTAACTACTTTGACAATTACCATGAAGTACAATTTTTTGACTATTCAGGGGTATAAAGATATACTAAGAGGAAAATGTACAGATAAATAGACCATGGTTGATATGTTTAACCACATCCAATTCAATTGAATTAATAGTGTAACATTATTATTTCTAATAATTTATTAATGGTTTCTTTATTAATAATTATCATAAATTTCATTTTTTGTAACTCTTAATTTATCATTGTTTTTTATTTCATAAACATAATACTGAAATTTTAATTTAAATAATTATAAATTATTAATATGTTTTTTCTATTTATAAAATTCATTGTAAATAATAAAGTACCATAAAAATTACATTTACTATTTCTAAAACCATTACCATGATTTTTCTAGTTCATGCACAATCATAGTGTCATCAATGCATTAGAATTTAAAGTAATTATTTCAATAAAACAATTAAAAATTTATTAAATTTAAAAATAAAAAAAAGTCATATTTTATTTAATAATTTATATACAAACATAACTAATTATTATCCATATAAAAAATTTAGTTACTGAAAAAAAGGGATTGAAATTTTGTTTTTAATATTTATTTATATTTTAAATAAGGAAATTATAAAAACAAAGTTGAACAAAACTGAAGAATATTTATTTTGTTTATAGCCATGGTAAAAATAGACATATGAAATGATATTAACTCATGTAGAATAGAGTGTTTTAGGATATATTACATTATTTTTAACCTTAATTACCTAATTTACCCTTATTATGGTGACAAATATTTACTATGGTTACTTTTTAAAATGACCAAAATATAACTTGAAATTACATCCAATAAATAATAAGTCCAATTAAAAATATTGAATCCATTTTATAAAATCCATTTTTTTAAATATGTTTGAAGTCATATTTATTAAATTATTTTTAATCAAGTGGTTCTAATAAAATTTTAATACTAATAAAATCAAAATTTTGATCATATAAATTCATGAAATGAATAGAATGTTTTTAATATACATATTTATTTTTTATTTTCATTGAAGAATAAAGTTTCATAGAAAATTATAAAAATATGGACTATGATAGTTTCTAAATGATTAATTAATAAAATATATTCTTTTTTATATAGAAAATATTTAATTTGTGAGTCTTGAGTTTAAATAATATAATATAGTGCATGAAAACCCTATCTTTGATAATAATAGAGTATTATTTATTTTTTAAAAATACATTAACTAATTTTCTTAAATGGAATCAAACTATATTAATAATGAATAACTAATATTAATTAGAAATAAAAAATATTCACCTTATCATCACCTCAGTTATTAAGGATGGAACCCAATCATCTACCCCTAATACTATAAAGACTGCACTAAATACAGATAATTGTTGTGTGGGCACTCGAAGTCATATGTTTATACCACCAGAATTGATCCAATTGATAATATAAATACTAGAAGCTCAACCTAGTTGGATGTTGGAACAAATTATCCCTCCTATCATGAACTAACCAGATTCAAATATACAAAAATCCCGAGCTAGCTAGTTTTTTTGGGGATGTGAAAAATGATAAGGATAAAAAATCTGGTATATAAAAAAAATCAGAGTACAAAGTGGAAGTACGATATACATCCATGATCAAAAAATCTATGTTATTATTGATATATCCTAATTTATTACAAAACACGACCAACAATACTTTATATGACTAGTATTCACCTCCAAACCATCTGTCTACAAAGGTACCAATGAAATAAGAATCTGACATGCAACATAATACCCTTCACATAAAACATGTCATGTGAAAAAAATGGTTACTAACTCCCAATGTAATATTTAGGTTGTGAGAAACAAAACCAACTAGATTTTATCTTAGAATCAATATATTTTTCGATTTTAGGAATTAAATAGTTCTTGGTTTTAAAATAGATTTAGTTTTACAATGAATTGAAATAAAACTAAACCCTTTTGTAAATCATTTTACTTTGGTTTTTCATAAAATTAAATGATATTTCAAAGATGATAAACATGAATTTTATAAGATATAAAAACAGATATCAAATCCACACACAATAAGGTATGAATTTAAAGACACATCCATGACATTATCCATCGCGTGAATCCATTTGATACAACCGTTTGTGAAAACAAGTGAGTAACACTCCATGATAAAAACCATCAAATAAT
Organism: Viscum album; assembly: GCA_963277665.1. NCBI lineage: Eukaryota > Viridiplantae > Streptophyta > Magnoliopsida > Santalales > Viscaceae > Viscum > Viscum album. The sequence continues at coordinate 2,089,616,538 of OY728132.1, forward strand.
AATGAAATTTTAAATGAATAAGAAATCCTTATTAAGACAGATCCTTTGAGTATATATACTAGATATATTTGAGACTATTCTAGGAATATTTTGGTATCAACCAATATTGATTCCTTCTACAATACATTGATATCTCTAAAGTAACCCTTATTTGTGCCACACAAACCAGCATCACCTGTGTCCCTTTCCTGATGTACCCAAGGTTAACAAAGATCCAATTTCTCAAAATAAATTTTTGAATAATGATAAAATTTAAAAAACATTTTCAAATCCCAGAAAATACTATTTGATGTTTGAAAAAACAATTTCAAAATCAAAACCACCATCCAATCATTTAATCAAACATTTGTTGTGGGAAAACTATATTTTTAGAAAAAACACCATAAAAAAGATGAATATTTCAAATTAATCATTTGAAAACAAGAGTAACTTAATTCAAATGACTAAAAAATGTTATTTTATGATAACCATAATCAATTCATAATGATATCCCATGCTATATAAACAAATTTATCAAAATGGAGAGAAAAGAAGTCTACTTCGACAACAATGGACTGGAAAGAGTAGATCATCCCACGATGATCCTAGGTCCACAAGAAACACATAAATATTATTCTAAAAGCTATAATATTTTGTATAAAAAGCCCTTTTTAAATCCAAAATAAGATAGGATATGATACCAAATGGATATATATGAGGAAATGGCCAAAAATTGATAAAAACAAAATATACCCTGAGTTCATCATTCATGAATGAATGAATTAATCCTAGAATATATGAGGAGATATCAAAAAATCAATAGGGAAGGATTAGGATGATCTAATGTGAGATTAGGGGGTTATTGGTATTTAAAATGACAAAGAGAAAAGTGTAATATCACAACCGTTAATATTTTGGGATAGGATCACATAGTTACCTCTGGATGTTAGTAAAACTAAACTAATTGTGTGAATTGTCCATGTGACCTAACTATCTAGTATATATGGGAGTGAATTATTTGGGTTGTCATGCCCCACTATTTGGGAAAACTATGATCAAACCATGGGGAACCACTGGTAATCTACAAGAAGCATCACATTGTTTAAAGGATATGTCTAAAAATTGAAAAAACAATGTTAAAAACATGTTATGTATCATAATAAACTCCTAGAGGAATAACCATTGTTTACCGGATGATTAAAATAATGGTGCTCCTTAACTGTGATCCTATTCAATTTTCTCTAAAAACCATTTTTTCAACCTCTGATCCCATGAATCTTCGTAGACATAAAAATATAATGATGAAATCTCAACTTTGAAATTACTATAAACTATATTGTTTCAAATTTTTCACCACCATAATCTATTTGTCCCAAAATTTCATCAATATCCATGACCCACAAAGAGAGAATGCCACTACTTCATTATCAAAAATTACCACACCCATTTCTTGTGGTTATTAAATCTATATTTCCATAATTCCTATACAAAGAGAATTATTTTACATTGAATTACCTGTTCATGTAAATCCATAATATGAACTAGTAGATCAATGATAGTGGTATTAGGTTCATGATCAATATCCTCCGATTAAATCACATTGGAAGAATCTGTTCGATAACACCCTATCTGGAATACATGAAACATATAAAATATTGAAATTAAATGAGAAGGTAATTAAATATTATTTTATATATATCAATTACATTATATGTTCTCAAATGGGATAACCATACCTGGTAGAATATTACAATTCTTACCCAACACATGATGTCCCAATTGTGGTGAAATATTAATTAAAATATGCTAAACAACCACAAAATTGAGAGATAGATGATTATGGTATATATAATATTTAAGATTTCTTGGTTCTACGACCAATTCCTTACAGATCATGTACACCTTTTTTGTTGTCTCCCAAATATGACTCATCCCAAACATGGAACACTCTCCAAACACTACAAATCATATGGGAAATATACATAGATGCCAATATACCTCTTCAATGGGAATAATATTCATCTAAACCTGATAAATATTATTATTGAAAAATTTTACCAGGTGAAAATGATTTTTCCAATATTCACCAAAATCAAGAACTCATGGTCAATTAATATCCTCAAGAACCAGGTTAACTCCCTATATCTTCCCATTTTTCTAAAGCCAATATTCCATTTTCAATTTCAAATAGAAAAAAATTTACTTTTGAATACAATTATAGAACATATATGTGAAACACAAGTACCTATTATAATCAGACACATAGGGATCTTCATGATGAATTAAAATCTATCATACCAACAAGTCCCCAAGTTATTCTATATTGACCATCTCCATGATGGGGATCTAATTCATTGTTTTCATGAGTAGATCACTGCTAAGAAAAATCTTATCCTTCCCCCTAGTATTCTTTCGTAATCCAAAAAATGTAATCCCTAGAGATATTATACCACTTCTATACCGATATTTGATATGGTCTCATCAAACCTAAAAGCCCTTGGTTCTCTGACTAATTTTCCAACAATTGAGACATCGTGAAATAAAATTTGTAATATATGATGTCATACATAAAAACTAATAACAATGAATCAATTCGTAACACATCTGTTATCCCCATGGTGTGTGGACCAATATAATTATTTTCCACTTTCCATCATCTATTTCCTCAAAAAAATAAAAACATCCATACTACTATGAAAGTATAATGTTCTACTCAAACACTAAGACCACTCACCCAATGTCTCCCCAACATAAAGGCTTTTACTAAATAATTAGTAAATATTGTATATCACCTTATCAAGATGAACTTGATCACAAATATAAATTTCATCTTTTATATAGGAATATAATACATTCTAATGAACCTATTCAGCTACCACGTATATATTTGTAAATGAAATCACCAAATACCAATACTAAACTGATCCATTCATTCTTTGAATAAATAATATTCTTATAAAAACATTTGAAATCCCATTATCATTCCAATTAGTGAAAGAAATATAAACACAAAATGCTTAATGATACTCCACCTAGAGTGTCTATAAAAAATTCACATTCCAATCATTAATAAAATTATTTTAGTCACATATAATCACAATATACTATAAACCACTACACAATCAGGTAGTGATTCCCCTTTTATTGTATGTGTAGAAATTCCCAACTCATGTTCATGGTTTGGGATGTTATTATCATGAGTAAGTATCTAGAAAGATCCATAGGCCACAAACTATTTCCCCTGTATGATGACACGTTATAGACCTATTTTTGATGCAAAGTTGAAAACATCAAAATTCAATCCATAATTCTGAAGAATCAAAACATGATATAAATTATACCTCACATTAATCTCTTCAAAATATCAATAAAATTTATCATTCCATACAAACTACACATCCTTATGGGTTAAATATATCAGTAAATATACATGCTTGTAGAAATCTAGAAAAACCCACATTCTAAAACTAGTGAATCCCAATAATATCTAGATCTCAAATGCATTTCTCAGTTTCTCCCATAACACAACAATATAAATTTTATTAGGATCCACTAATATTACCCTGTTAGTTTTCATATGTCCTAGAAATTTAAATTCCAAATCCAAAACTCCCATTTTTAAATCGTACAATACATATGATATTCATTCATGTTTCAAATAATAATTATTAAATGATCTATATTCTCCACATCTATCTTGGTGTACAAAAAAATATTATATAATAACACCACAGATTGTAACGCCCCGACCCCCGGTACCCAGAGTCGGTGCATTATTTCGTAACATTGGCATGATGACAAAAGATCGAGTCCCGAAGGACCGATTAGTTTAGTACCCTTGGAAACACTAGATACATCCATAAATGTTACATTACATCATAAAGTGAAATACTACAATAACATAGTCTCCATTTTTCTCACTCATATCCCCTTCAGACTATCCCTGCAGGTCATTCCTAAAATACTTCTTCACATCCTGGAAAAATTAAAACCTTGAAAGGGGTGAGCTCAGATGCTCAATAAGGATAACAATATAGCGGAAGCATTCATAAATAAACATTAACATTTAAGGCAATGTATAACTAAAACAAAAGAATTTTTAAACTTGAACTTCAGCATAATATGGCCAAAATAAAATTAAATAATTCCATTTACTTACTCATAAGGATATTCTACTAGTCGAATAGTCAAAAGAAATATCAATAACCACTTTCATAATGATGGAATGCATAATTCCAAACTATCATAACCACGTAGCCAAGGCCTCATGCCAAGACTACAAATTAGATTTTTTCAAGGCCTCGTGCCAAGACACTATTTTCTCTCATGAGACCTACCGATGTAATTTTTTTAGAAGATTCTTATGATTAAAAAAGCTCAAATATACTCCAGTGTTTTCCTGAAAACATTATGCACGATTCTGAAAACAAAATAACTAATTCTGAGATTGCTTGACTAATTACAGGTCATGATGGGTCCACACCCAATCCCTTCCTATCTACCACACTCGAGAGTCGCGTTTTATGAAATCATTTTTAAGCTTGCGTTAAATACGAATACATTTTCAGTAGATTTTCATATATTTGAGAGAAATATATATCTCTTTTTGGAGATCAATTAGAATATTTATGGCTTGTAGAGGAAGCCGAAAGTCAAATAATGGTCATGGCAGCGGAAAAGTCATTGTCGCCACATACGTATAACAAAGAAACATTCCCTTTTGTCACTTAGTAAAAATGCTTCGTATAAAAAGATTCCTTTTGAATAAAAGTAAAAGTCAAAGGGGTTTATACACTTTATAAATGAAAGTTGTGTATAAAACTAAATATGCCTCAAGGAAAGGATATTGAGACGAAGTCCCTTACAAAGATCATTTTTTTAAAATAAAATAAATGTATTATGTGTATTCACTATAAGTACACATAATGAATTTACAAATACAAGATAAGACTTTATAATATCATGACATAATTTGAATGTAGGAGATTGACCCAAAGAATAGAAATTGGGTTAAGAAGTTCCCTTACCTCGTGTCCGACTTGACTCGACCGTCCTTCAACCTCCTGAATAATAAACTAGAGTTAATATCTACTTGATTAAGATCCCTTTTCAAGTTCATTATTCCTTTTATATAACTTATTACCATGTTCTGAACACTATGTAATTATTTAAGTTAATAACGATTGTTTTGTCGATATTTGTTACTTGAGTCAAAAATAAACTTCTTATAATTACAAGTTGGTTATGTGGAAGAATATCCATTATCTCCAGAATTATATTCTTTATGTATATATCATATATATCATATATATCCAGTATATACGTTCTTTCATAATATTACGTAACATTTAGAGGTAAGAAATGAAATGCACCGTTCATGGAGACGGTAAGCTGTATGTACGCATGAACGCTACTTTCATTTATATTACATATCTAATGGAATGAAATAATAATCATATAAAGGTATATTATAATTCCACTATAATATAATGATAAAAACAATTTAATCCATCCTTTATACATCCCACATATGGCATTTAACGATTCAAATCTCTTTGAGGGGGCGGTAGTCCGCACTTCCAACAATAAAATTATCGCGTTTACCCATAATGGAAATCATAAAGTATTCCATAAATGAGAAATAAATAAGCATTAGGAAAACATAAACATTATATATATATATCATATATGAAAATAGTTTCATCAAAATGGCCACCATTAGAGGTGTTAAAAGAATATTGAACAATCATCATTTCGTGAGGCAGTATTTTTCCACCCACAGAAACAATATGTTATTTAACCATTAGACGAAGGTGTGTGTAAGTTTAAATTACATAATTATAATAACAACATTCTAGTATATTTGGGATACTGGTTTTGTTACAAAATATATGAATAAAAATAGTTTAGGTGGTTGGAGAAGCAAAATAAAACATAAGAACACATGAGAAAACACTACCTTTAAAATCGGGTAACTCTTTTTGATTTGACCCAAAGGCTTCCTTGAAAAAAATTATGCACAAATTGATGATTCTAGGAGTAATATAGGTAAGTTTAAATAGTATTTGGGCAGAGGTTGGCTGAGCTAAAAGGCTTTGAAGGTGTAAATAATGTGGTAGTGGTGGGGGCCTTTTATAAGAGAAGAGAAGGGGCACTCTTGGAATGATTGAAATGTTACTTTATTATGAAATGATTTTCGGATTCTAAAGGTCCCAAAATGATATATATATAGTATAAGGTGATAAGGGTTCTAAATATTCTCATCAAATAGGTTTTAGACATGTTTACGACTTAGATTTTACATTATCTTTTCATTTTATTTAAATCGTTAATTAATGAGGTAATCGCTGCATCATCACGGTGTCATAAATAATTTAATTTATTTAATGTCTAAAAATTATAAAAAAATTATCATTATTTAGGAAATCTTTTTATATTTCTAATTAATATTTATAGTCAAAAATATGACTTGTATAACCCCATTTAAAAATTGTTTTAGTAAAACAACTCATGTTTGTGACATTTTTATTTTAACATTAACTAAAAAGTTTTTAATGTCATTTCCTACCAAAGTGGCTCCATGGGGTCCCCAAGTTGACCCAGGGATTGTCTTGGTCGGACATGACTCATCCAATATGGGTAGGAAAAGTGTAAAGGTGTTTTCATATTTTTATAATATCATTTTTACCTTAAATTTCACTAATTACCTTTAATCAAGATTAATTAAACTTAAAAGTTACTATTCACCAAAAAAGTATTTTAATCTCATTGAACCACATTTTACTTACTAATGACAACCATGTATGTCGGATTTTTTAAAATCAAATCACATAAGTGGTAATGTTTCATTTAAACGAAAAATCAGTTTTCTAACTACCACTTTGTGGTTTCACTATTCATAAAAAATTGATGTTTTTTAGAACAATCCAAAAATTTCACCCTAAGATATAATTGATATTACAAATTAAAAAATGATGTCTATTTTAAAAAATTCCAAACATATATGTTGCATTAATTAATTTTATAATTAATTCCCGCTGTTACAACAAATAGCATGTTTTTACGAAACAATATATATCGAAAGATTGACAATTGTTTATGTACAATTTCAAAGTGAAATTAATTATAAAGACCACCATTGGATAAAATGGTAAAAATATATTCTAATTACACTTTAAAACCACTCAATATTATAATTTATCACTATAAATTATTTTGATTTTAAATGTTGTTTTTAAGTATTTGTCACTATTCATAAAAAATTTGATGTTCTCAGAAAAAAACCAAAAATTCAACATATGCTAATTTAGATATTACGAATACAAAAATGAAGTCCATTTTGAAATATAAAATTTATATAATTTCAAAAAGTGGGTATTACTATTCATAACTGCTATTTTGATTGGTCGCGGTGTGTTAGATTTTCGAACTTGCGTACAATACATGCTATTTCATTATTGAAAGAGAAGCATATCATGAAAGCTCGGGGTGTTACATTCTCCCCTCCTTCAATAAATTTCATCCTCATAATTTGAAATTTTTCTTTGAAATTAAAAGGTTGAAAATAGAAAATAACATTGTGGAAAACCCTCATCAGAAATAAGGTTAATAAAATTTAGCCTTAATAAGAGGGAAAGGGAAATGAAAAAGTCACCAACAAATTATGATCTCGATAAAGAGAACATTGTTGGAAATTAGAGACATATAATTGGAGGAAAAACGTAAATATTTGTAGGGAGTGATTGAGGAAATCAATCACAAACAAGTGTAAAATTGAGGGCCTCAAAGCCTTCAATATATGTTGATTTAAAATATTAACAGTTCAACAAGACATAAGGTATTAGGATAACACTTTTTTTGTTTTAATATCACTTTACTAATGTTTAAGAATTAATTTATTCATATAATAAGAATTAGGTATATATATATTTATGCTTGAAAAGTTGAGTTTCAGCCTTCAACTAATTTCTACCACAAAGTCATCTTTCACTCAAAAAGATAATAGAACTAAAAATTATTATATTTATCCTAATTGTATAAGGATCTAACTATTACCACATACCATTTAGATTAGGAAAACATATTTTGTAACAACCAGGGACTTCCTGTAGGCTAGTGGTAGGTAATAATGGCATGTTGCACTATGGTTGTGGGTTCGATTCCTGTAGCTTTGTCCAACGCGACGGGTTATGCCCCACCTTTGAGGTTGTCCTTTTCCTAAAACTATAGTATTATAGTATTCCAAAAATAATCATCAAAAATTTTTTAACCTTAAACAATACTATCCAAAGTTCAACTTAATCCACTCCAACCTTTATAGTTATCCAAAACACCTCTGTGCAGACTTTTTCTAAAAGGTCTCTAAATTCCAAAATCAATTGTAACATTAGATTCCCCCTACAAAGTATAGTTTCTCTTATTGTCACATACTAAAAATATGATTACCATCATCATATTAAAACCATTATGAAAACAAAAAGTACTGCAGTACCATCCCTATATATATCACATTATTTTTATAACCAGAATATAATCCTTGAGTCCAAAAGCACCAATATATTAATTATTTCACTTCAACTGTAGTAACAACATAAGCTTGGCCTTGATCCCTTGGATTTTTCTAAGGTAAGTTTCCTTGACGCTTTGGATATTCATTTGCAAAATGCCCCATTTCTCTACAATTGTAGCATTCAACATTGATAGCCTCTTTCATTCCCTTGCAATCACGAGACTGGTGACCTTTTTCTCCACATTTATAACAATCTCCCATTCCTTTTAGGAAAGTACCAGGGTGATTCTTCCACCAATTATCACATAATGAAAAATAATTCTTTCCCTTTTTCCCTTTATCTGTCTCTTGCTCCACCATTCTCTTCTTCTCTTGCGTTACTTTATTGTCATAAGATTTAGAGAATTCCTTTTCTATCTTGATAGAACACGAGACTATATCTTCGTACGTTGAGAAATATTGTGATATTAAAGATTGATGGAGAAACAGTTTTAACCCATCAAAGAAACGTTTGATCTTACATCTTTGGTTACATATATAATCTGTAGCCTGTCTTGCTAACCTTGTAATGTTGGGCTCATACTTTGCGACATTCTCATCCTCCATTTGTCTCAAACTCAGAAATTTCCTTTCCAAATCTGCTCGATGGTCACAAGGAAAGTATTTTTCAAAGAAAATCTATTTGAACTGCCTCCATTTCATATTTGATATTTTATCATCTACCTTTGTGTTTTGAATCAACGACCACCATTGATCGTCATCTCTAGTGAGGCGGTATACTTCCATGACTATCTTCTCCCTTTCGCTACTCCCCAAGGCATGGAATATTTTCTCTAAGGAGTTTATCCATTGCTCAGTTACTAATGGATTTATACCCCCTTTAAATGTTGGCGATTGTTGCCTCATGAAGCGGTCTAACATTGAACCTCCACGTTGCGGATTAGGGTGCTCCATACAAGTAAGGTTACTATTCATAACCTGAGTGAGTTTTCCTAGTATGGTAATAAGATGATTAGCACCAGTTGTATCTCCAGCTCTACAATAATTATCTTGAGCAGGAGGGAAATCCCTACACGGAGTGCATGCATTGATACGGTTTCCATTCCTCCCACTAGGCGCCATTTCTAAACAATGGGATAAACTAGATTAGTTTATGAATTAAAATACATAATTCTATAATTGTAAAAAACATAACATAAATTGAACTATTTATGGATATAATCCATAATCATAAAAATGTTTTCCATGAGGAAGTACGTACTGATAACCCTTCATAGAGGTTTGTAAAGAAAATGAGAATTATCCTAAGCATATCCCCCGGGAGTGTCGTAACCAAGAGTGCAGCAAAGCCCGTTGTCGTGCACCAGTTCCCATTCAAGTCTAGCTCAAAGCGGTGTTTTCTGGTTTTACCCCAAGGTACATCTGTGCCAGAGCCGCCTCTACCTGCTCATATCCAGACAGGGATGTATTGCTCGGAAAACTCACAAAATCTCTATAATACCAAAATTCTAGGAAGTTCATCTATACTAATCCTCAAAGTCTATCTTAGGGCTATGTGCTCTAATCAGAGTTCATCTAAATCTAGCTTCCAAGGTTAGTACTAAGCTGAATCTGATACCAACTGTAATGCCCTGACTCCAGTTACCCAGATTCGATGCATTATTGTGTAACATTGGCATGATCACAAAAGATAATGTCTCGAAAGATCGATTAGTTTAGTATCCTTGGAAACACTAGATACATTCTTAAATGTTACATTACATCATAATGTGAAAAACAACAATAACATAGTCTCCATTTTCCACACTCATATCCCCTTCAGACTATCCCTGTATGTCATTCCTAAAATACATCTTGACATCCTGTAAAAATTAAAACATTGAAAGGGGTGATCTCAGATGCTCAGTAAGGATAACAATATAGCAGAAGCCTTCAAAAATAAACATTAACATTTAAGGCAATGTACAAATAAAACAAAACCCTTTTTAAACTTGAGCTTCAGCATAATATGGAGAAAATAAAATTAAATAATTCCATTTACTTACTCACAAGGATATTCTATTAGTCGAATAATCACATGCAATATCAATAACCACTTTCATAATGATGGAATGCATAATTCCAGACTATCATAATCTCGTAGCCAAGGCCTTGTGCCAAGACTAGAAACAAGATTTTGTCAAGGCCTCGTGCCAAGACACAAGTTTGTCTCATGAGACCTACCGATGAAATCTTTTTAGATGATACTTATGATTAAGATAGCTCAAATATAATCCAGTGTTTTTATGAAAACATTATGCAGGCTTCTGAAAACAAAATAACTAATTCTGAGACTGCTCGACTAATTACAAGCTATGATGGGTCCACGCCCAATCCCTTCCTATCTACCACACTCGAGAGTCACATTTTATGAAAACATTTTTAAGCTTGCATTAAATACGTATACATTTGCACTGGATTTTCATATATTTGAGAGAAATATATATCTCTTTTTTGAAATCATTTAAAAAATTTATGGCTTGTAGAGGAATCCAAAACTCAAATAATGGTCATGGCGGTGAAGAAGTCATTGTCTCCACATACGTATAACAAAGAAACATTACATTTTGTCATTTAGTAAAAATACTTCTTATAAAAAGATTCCTTTTGAATAAAAATAAAAGTTAAAGGGGTTTATACACTTTATAAAATAAAGTTGTGTATAAAACAAAATATGCCTCAATGAAAGGAGATTGAGATGAAGTCCCTTAAAAAGATCATTTTTTTTAAAATAAAATAAATCTAGTATGTGAATTCACTATAAGTACACATAAAGAATTTTCAAATACAAGATATGACATAATAATATCAGGACATAATTTGAAAGTAGGAGATTAACCAAAATAATAGAAAATGGGTTATGAAGTTCCCTTACCTCGTGTCGGACTTGACATGACCGTTATTTAACCTCCTGAATAATAAACTAGAGTTAATATATACTTTATTAAGATCATTCTTCAAGTTCATTCTTCATTTTATATAACTTAGTACCATTTTGTGGACACTTTTTAATTATTTAAGTTAGTAATGGTCGTTTTGTCGATATTTGGTAATTGAGTCAATAATAAACTTCTTATAATTACAAGTTGTTTATGTGGTAGAAAATCCATTATCTACAGATTTATATTCATGATCTAGATATCATATATATCATATATATCCAGTATATACATTCATTCATAATATTACGTAACATTTAGAGGTAAGAAATGAGATGCACCGTTCATGGAGAAGGTAAGTCGTACGTACGCATGAACACTACTTTAATTTCTATTTCATATTTAATGGAATGAAATCATAATTATATAAAGGTATATTATAATTCCAGTATAATATAATGTACAATACCATTTACTCCATCCTTTATAAATCCCACATATGGCATTAACGATTCAAATCACTTTGAGGGGGCGGTAGTCCGCACTTCCTAAAATAAAATTATCGCGTTTACCCATAATGGAAATCCAAAAGTATGCTATAAATGAGAAATAAAGAAGCATAAGGGAAACATAAACATTATATATATATCATATATGAAAATTGTGTCATAAAAATGGCCACCATTAGAAGTTTTAAAAGAATATTGAACAATCATCATTTCGTAAGGCAGTATTTCACCACCCATAGAAACAGTATGTTATTTAACCATTAGACGAAGATGTGTGTAAGTGTAAATAAAATACTTATCATAAAAAAATACTATTATATTGAGGATACCGGTATTGTTTCAAAATAAATTAATAAAAATAGTTTATGGGGTTGGAGAAGCAAAATAAAACATCAAAACACAAGAGAAAACACTACCTTTAAAATCGGGTAACTCTTTTTGATTTGATCCAAAGGATTCCATGGGAAGACTTCTGCCCAACATGAGGCTTCTAGGAGTAAGGGAGGGATGATTAGAGAGTATTTGGGTAGAGTTTGGTCAAGAAAAAAAGGCTTTGAAGGTGTGAATATGGTGGTAGTGGTGGGGGGCCTTTTATAAGAGGAGAGAAGGGGCACTCTTGGAAAGATTGAAATGTTACTTTATTATGAAATGATTTTCGGATTCTAAAGGTCCAAAAATGATTTATTTCGAGTCTAAGGTGATATGTCTTCTAAATATGCTCATCCAATAGGTTTTAGACAAGTTTATGGCTTAGATTTTACATTATCTTTCCATTTTATTTACATCATTAATTAATGAGGTAATCGATGCATCATCATGATGTCATAAATAATTTAATTTATTTAATGTATAAAAATTATAAAAAAATTATCATGATGTAGAAAATCTTTTTATATTTATAATGAATATTTATAGTCAAAAATATGACTTGTATAACCCCATTTAAGAATTGTTTTAGTAAAACAACTCTTGTTTGTGACATTTTTATTTTAACATTAAATAAAAAGTTTTTAATGTCATTTTCCTACCAATGTGGCTCCATGGGGTCCCCAAGTTGACCCATGGATTTTCTTGGTCTTAAATGACTCATCCAATAGGTGTAGGACAAGTTTAAAGGTATTTTCAAATTTTTATAATATCATTTTTACCTTAAATTTCACTAATTACCTTTAATCACGATTAATTAAACTTAAAAGTTACTATTCAACAAAAATTATTTTAATCTCATTGAACCACATTTTACTTCTTAATGACAACCTTGTATGTCAGATTTTTGATAATCAAACCCCAGAAGTTGTAATGTTTCATTTAAATGAAAAATAAGTTTTTTATCTACCACTTAGTGGTTTCACTATTCATCAAAAATTGAAGATTTTCAGAACAATGCAAAAATTTCACCCTAAGATATAATTGATATTAAGAATTAAAAAATGATTTCTATTTTACAAAATTCCAAAAATATATGTTTCATTAATTAATTTTATAATTAATTCCCGTTGTCAAAACAAATAGCTTGTTTTTAAGAAACAATATATATCAAAAGATTGACAATTATTTATGTCCAATTTCAAAGTGAAATTATTTCTAATGACCACCATTGGATAAAATGGTAAGAATATATTCTAATTACAATTTAAAACCACTCAATAGTATAATTTATCACTATAAATTATTTGGATAAAAAAAAAATTTTATGTATATTTCACTATTCATAAAAAATTGGAAGTTTACAGAAAAATACCAAAATTTCAACGTATGCTAATTTAGATATAACGAATACAAAAATGAAGTCCATTTTGAAATATAAAATTTATATAATATTAGAAGGTGGGTATTACTATTCATAACTACTATTTTGATTGGTCACAATGTGTTAGATTCTCGAACTTGCGTACGATACAAGCTATTGCATTATTGAAAGAGAAGTGTATCATGGAAGCTCGGGGTGTTACACAAATAACTCTTGTCATAATTGATGAACGATTTATTTCATCAAATCCATATAAACCATATAAGAATTAGTGATAATTAATGGCATAAAAACGAGATTAATATTCATATTCCACTCCCTAAAGAAGTTCTTAGGTATATCTACATATCATAGTCTTAAGTGGTGGTACTCAGATTAATGGTGAATATTTGAAAACAAAACCCCCCCATAATATATTTTTTGAAATCATGAATCCTTGGAAATAGATATATGTTCTTCCCCACCAGACAATTTATCTTTTGATAATCAACGAATGTTTGAGACTCCCATCTACATTATTAGAATAACAAAAATGTAAATCAAATGGGAACTTGTTTGGATGAAAAAAAAACCTTATCATCAAAGTCATCAAGATGAAATTTAGGTTCCAATCAACATAGAAGGTTACAATCAATAAAATGTAATTTAAATGGGATCACAACTGGGAGTAAGTAAATAGTATACTCGACTTCTTTGAGTGGCATTAACCCAAAAAAATCATATGAAAATTCCATATGGTACAAACAAAAAAATATAGGATGAGGTCGATTAAAAAAGTATTTATAAAATAAATAAAATCTCATTTATCAAGAATGCTAATAACCCATTATTATGAATAACATGTGATGACCTTCTTGATGTAGAGTCCCAATGACCATGAAAAATATGAGTTCCCCAACAAAATATATGATCTAAGATTGATGTTGATAATAATTTATATGGTCATTGATTTTTATTATCTAATCAATACTAATTATCTGGTGGAAAACATTAATATTAAGAACTAAAAATTCCCATATCACCACATAGTCAGAAATCATCACTCAACATGTGGGAACCATGAGACCATATTTGTACCAGGTTCACAAAGGAATGGAAAGATCCAATAAGTACAGCAGATGTTCTGAACAGAAATAAAAAAGTTAATTTAAAATTGAAAATATAAAATAATTAGTAGCACCTATATAAAATAAATGTAGAACAATAGAAATAAAATAATAGAGTTCCTCTAAGAATATTTATCCATATTTATTATGCCTCTATGGAATAACCAGTCACAAAATAGTCTTCTGGTTTTATAAACAAAAACATTCCCTTGGAATCAATATTATATCAATTACCCTTCAAATCATCAGTATTAAATTTTGTACCATTAGTGAGAGTAAATTCATCCTTACTACCTTATGATATCATTTTAAAAAGCCTATTAGATGAACCAATAATCCAAAATGATGATAATTCATCTGCTCCCCCATAAATTTAGTCTTGGGTGGACCATTCCTTTCACAGTGATGTAAGAAACATTTTTGTTATCCTGACGACGCCCCAAAAATTTGTCCTGATGAAATTTGACCACCCTTGAACTTATTTTTCTAGCATGAAGATAGGCCTAGACAAACAATTGCTCTTATTAATGGTCCACCCAAACCAATCTTTCTATCTATGTGTTCGTCATCCAAAGATACATTTTTAACAACCTCTTTGAGTGTTATAATGCACATGGGAATCATCATTGACCAAATATCTGGCCAAAATCCCAACACAAACCTTCTAATCTTCATGTACACATTAGTGAATAGATATGGTACTAGATAATCCACCTTAATAGAAGAAAAAATACACTAGAATAGTATGCAACACATGATCCATGATCAGAGAATCATAGTTCTCCACTACATGCAACATCATAGGGTAAAAATAAAAAATGAATACTTTCATAAAATAAGTATATGCAATATCCTCATGAAACATAACTTTGGTAATAAATTCCCACCATCGCCTTATATTTCCCACAAGCATGCATAAATAAAAAATGTATGTACCATTCCTAAGGATTATTCATGAAGTTGAAGATCCTCTCAATCCTCTAAAAACAAACCTCAAATTCTTGAGGTTATTTAATCACATGGAATATGGGTGGATACTATTTAGTAAATTTAGTTCCATGATCCCCTACATACCCAAAGTTGTTGACTCCCACATGACTTAGTGTCGGAATAGTATGGATTACAACATAAAAAAATAAGGTTTTATTGGAGTATTCTCTTATTTATCCCACATCAAAGCGTCCTCTATATTATATGGATGATATCCTCTCAACAAAATTATTTTTTTCAGTACAATACACTCACCCATCATTTATTTGAGAATATTCCAATTTCATAATACCAGAATTGATAATTTAGGAATAAGATTTAAGAAATTATTAATTTACTTCAAAAATTAATTATAAATGTGTAATATGATTCTTTAATATGAAACATTTGAATTTAAATATACTCTCCATCCAATTCATTCAAATGAACTCAATCTTGAAATCTCTATCATGGAAAAACATTTCAGGCCAGGGTTGTTAAATCTAGTTATGAATAAATTTTCTGTTATCTAGGAACCCTCATAGACAATATATGGAATTTATGATGGTCCTAACTCATTTAAACATAATACATAAAAACATTCTCATGCAGTTTTAACACATTTTATCCTAGAAATCATTCTAATAACATTCTATAATAATCCAAATCGATTCAATAAAATAATACTCCCTATATGGTCTATCACGATGGTGAGGTACAATAGGATAATATAAAAGAATAATTTAATATAAGAAAACAATATAATCAACCACAGTACAATTAAAAAATAGAGATACATAAAACATCCTTATAATCCATTCCAGACCATGTAAACTATAAATTATGAAATGTTTATACCACAAAATATCCATGTGATAAACTATTACATAAACAATAACTCTGTAAATGAATCAAATAAATGATAAAACCAAATTCTATATAACTCTCTTCTATATACCTTTTTCCATAATAACAATGTCTACAACTTACCTATGGTTAGAGTAGAGTGTCAGCAAAAATCCCCACCAAATATGACCACAAATTCAATATAAGGTATAATATGAAAAATGTAATAGTTCCATTATTTAAAAAATTAATAGTTTCATTGAATTTTCATAAATACAAAAGGATTCATAAATCAAATTCATTTCAGTTTTCATAAAAAAAATTCATATCCACATGTCCAATAAAATAGAAATTATAGTTTATAAAACATGATATCAGGTCTATCCAGTAAAAGGTAGGAAATAAAAGAAATTACATGAAATAATCATTGAGTTTCAAACATGTGATCTAATTTCATGTTAATATTAGATGATCAAAAAACCATGACAAAATCAATCATTCGATAAATAGTCTGAAAATTAGGAAGAACATTGTATTGTGCCATATCTTATGGGAATACATACTAGACAAAAAAATTAATAATAAATTAATATCAGTATTAACCAATATCGAGTCCTACCATAGTCCATAAATGTCTAAAAAGTAACCCCTACTAGAACCACACAGACTAGGGTTATGTATATCCATTTATGGTTTCACCCAATGTTACTAATGTTCCATGACGTCAAAAATACATATTAAAACCATGATTAGAAATTAAAAAAATTCTAAATCCAAGACAATCTTATTCAGATTTTGAAATCCTATTTCAAAATAAAAACAACTATTCAAGAATTTAATCAAACACTTGGTGCTCAGAACCCCATTTTTAATGAAAACCCCTTTAAAAACATCTATCATCCAATGAAATCCATTTAAAACACACATATATTAAATTCAATGTGTAATCCAACATAATTATTCAACAATAATAATAAATTCTTATAAATAACCCATTAAATAGATGCACCTACATCAAAATGGAGGTTCTAAAATTCGCCTTCGACAACGATGACCAGGGAAGAGCACAACAGTCCTAACAATAATTGATCTACCAGAAAAACATAAATAATTCCCCAAAACTCCTTATATCGAACATAAATATATATTTTAGGTTCCACAAGCTGAGTAGAGAAGTCAACTAACAAGGATCTGTAAGGAAGGGAACAAAATTAGATAAAAAATGAAACCTAAATATAATTTAAACCTAAACAATGAAGGAATATCTCATAAAATACATTGGGAGAGACCTTCAATGTTATGAGTAAGGAATAAGATGAGCTTATATAGGATCAATGGATGATTAGGATTTAAAAAGGCCAAGGGAATAAGGGAAAAATCCCACTATAATATTTCATAATTGGGGGATGTGATTTGTTATTGACAGATGTCGGGTAACACTAACCAATTGCATAAATCATGTGCCCATTATATCCAATTTTTATGGGTGCATGATTTACACTATAGGGACACATGGTTTGGAAAAACCATTCTCAATGTATATGCACCCCTTTACCACAAATGAAACCCCAACATAGTTCATTATGCATGTCACGTAGTTTGAATAAACATGACCAATCCATAAAAAATTCCACAAGAACATCAGAGTCAAATATCACATGGTTGGAACATGGTTAAGCTAACAATGAACCAAAACCATTCCCCTATTCTATTTTCTTCAAAAACCATGTTTTCAACCACGAATCCGCTGAATCATCAAATACCTCAATAGAGAAATTGAAAGGCTCACCTAAGCTTTACCGACCTCCATAAAAATAAATCATGGGGAAGTGAAATGAAATTGGTGGATGTAAAATAAAGAAAAAATCAAAATAAAAATTGAGTTCAATGGTAATGTCTAATTTTTGGAATTTCTATGGGGTGTATTATTTAGAAACTACCAACTCTAATAAATATATATTGAAAATAACAAAACTCAAAATATAGGTATTTTTAAATTAAATATTATATTTTCTCATCTCACTACTTGCGTTAATAAATCGTGTTATCACCTGGTTTGAATTAATTGAAATATAACAATTTTGGTACCCATTTGGTTCCTTATTCACTCCTCCTTGGGTAATGTATCTACCTACATCATTGAGAACAATATGATCACCATTTAAGTGGAATAATTTTTTTAATTGCTTTTATTGATTCATTTTTTCTATGAAAAAATATACATATATAATGTTTATTTCCATATCCATTAACAATTTCAGTAAGAGAATAAACAATCACTGAATTTTCATAGAGGAATCCAACACTATCAGGTTTTTAGTGAAATTTGTGGTCGGTTTACTCCTCTATATCAAATGTATTGTTTAAATAATTTATATATGTAATTAATATTATTTCTATCAACCTACTTGGATCAAAATAAATATGGTATAGGAAAAAATTTCAACAATATTGTTGTCAACAGACTTGAAAAAGATGCTACAAATGTAATAGCCCTTGAAAAATGAGACAATATTTCCCGAATCAATCTTCACTAGGTAAATTATAAGAACTAAAAGATTCATGATATCTTTTCGAATAGAAAAAAAATCATCCCTAACACTTTATATTCAATAATTATTAACATATCCATCTAAATTTAGAAAAACTGAACAATGATATATACACATATGTGTATTGTAGGAATGATGATTTTTCATAATTCAGGAATATGAAGAATCTCATGAATAAAACAAATATCTAGAACAATGATGATTTTAGCTTGATTAGTAGATACATTTTCCCTCTTTAGGATTCCCTTATACCTTTTCATCACGAATCCCCCAATAATGATTTCTCCATAAACCTCCCTCGGAAGATTCTTTTTACCTCTGAGATAATTTATCGTCTATCTAAGAATTTAATGTTAAAAAAACACTGAGAATTAAATAGATCAAGGATAGAGAAAAAAAATCTAAAATCTATAATTCCTTTAAATAGACTACCATACTAGTAGACATATCATCTTCTTAAAACAGGGACATTTTATCCTAGATAACAGGGAGAGTGTCACTATATTATATCTTCTTAGTCCACCCTCTTAAAGTGGACCGATCTCAATGAATACTTAAATATTAAAATCATTCCTTCTCAATGAATTAAAAAATATAAATCCCTACTTTCCAATATTCCCATGTAATTTGAAATTAAAAAATATTTCATTATCAATTACCCTGATAGTGATTTTGTCCGAGTTAGCTTCACTATTTAATTCATTAATTTTCTTATTATGATATATCCTAATATTTATAGGCAAATAAATTTTTTATTTATTAATTTAATCCGACCTCATTGAATAAATTCCTAATATCTCATTATAATTATTAAGATCAAAAATTATTTAAAAATTTATATCTTCAGGCCAATTTACCTTTTCCATAAAATCTACAAAATTATAATCAAACTCATTTCTAATTGGAATTCCTCTATTTCCAACGAAATAATATCCTAAAATATGTCATGGTTTTTATCAATGGAAGAACCATTCATTATTACATTACAATAGCTTTATAATGAGTATACATAATTAGAATGTCCAATACATGTGGTAAAATTTCTCCAAATTTTTAAATTATGAGGTAATTTAACACTTTTGAATGGACCATATTTTGTAAGATGTTACATATTCTGGGATTCAATTCTACATTAATAAATTGCATCAGATATATCATTAACTTTTCATATATTTTCATTCTCAACAATAGATCTCCCATATGATACCTGAGATTCTCTAAAGGATTTACATGGTGGCCCTATAATAGATATTTCATTTTTCATTTCTATGGACCATCTTATTAGGATTCTCCCTCATATATTAATCCTTAATAATCTGAAACCCATCCAAGAATCTAGATGTGATGTTTTCCCCACACATCTTTTCTATGAAGATGGTATCATCATATTATTTCAAGGTTGAAAGAGTAAAATCTATATCCTTATATAATATCATTATCATAATGAGACAATGTTGTGTAAAACAATCAACCTATATATTTTTTTGTGTCTATTTTCTGAAGAGGTTGTCCCCTCTCAGAAAAATAACATTCTGATGGAGATGGGTATCCAAGAGGGGGAAAATTCAATTACATATCTTGGATTTCAATTATTTTATAGGGGGAATAATGATAAGTACTTTGTATTAGTTAATGATGAGGTCAAAAGTGTACCTTCATCAAATAACGGGAAGGATGTCTTGATGGATAATAGGATTTTCCATATCATGTTCATTATTATAAGTAAACATAATTATTCATTAATAATCTGATAATTTCCCATGTAGTTAATAAAAAACCTCAAAGTCATCATTAATATTTTTTTGGATTTTTTGAATAATGTTATTATACCTGATTATTTTCCAATGAAAAATATCTACAAGCCTCTATTAAAAAGAGCTTTGTTCATTGAGAACAACTAGAGAATAAATGAATCTATTTTGTTCCATTCACATGGAATCTAGTGCAAAAAATTGTGTCTCTTATACTTCATAGTGATAGATTCCTGAGAATGATGAAACAAGGAAGCACTTTACTATTTGGACTATTCCCACTAGATAGATATTAAATTCTCCTTCTCTAACGTCGTATCTCATTCATGATGGAATGAAAGTAAGGACTCTTCTCTTATATTATATGACAGTAACATGGCATATAATCCTATTAGTACTAAAATTTATCTTGAGAAATATCCTTTTAATGTTTAGGTCTACATTAAATACATCTTCATAGAACCCAAACTAAACATGTTAGAGGATATCATTTGAATTATCAATAACTTATACATTAATTCTAATGTTTAAATACTTATATAGAAATTTTTAGGGATAAAATATTTAGTAGTTAGAAATATTATCATAACATTTATTTTTATTCAAACCTTGATTTTTATAGGAAAAAACATTTCAGAAGACATGTTTTAGGATATCATTCCAAACATTAACATGGATACATGAACACCGTACATTTCATTTTGAATACTGAATACAATCCTTTGGCGGTTCCCTCTATTCAATGTGTTATCATTGCAATCAACATAAGGAGGATTCCAATCCAAAAATCTTCTATTTTTCAAATACTATGAACATATAGAAAGATATAATTGAAATATAAAATAATTATTTGGAACCCAAAATCTTCAAATATGATACTTCAGATAAATTTAATTATCCTATCCACTATACAACATATTTATGGTGGTGGTGGTGGAACCATTAAAATTTTACGGGTATGGCCATACATTTTAATTTCATATATAGGTTCCCTTATTTATAAAATATACTCTAATAAATATTATTATCTCAATCAATGTGTCTAATTAACTAGTAAATTATTATTATCAAAAAAATATTCATGACTTCACTATTCAAGGGAGACTTCAAAATTTTGGTAACATTAATCCTTCAACAGCAACTATTGAATAATTTTAGGAGCCTCCTCCATATAATTAGATCAATTTAAATTCATATCATAATGGATTATCTATAGAGTTAAGGTTTATAAAATGATTATACTATAGTTTTATGATATAGATATTACCTATGTTGTTGGTTGATTGTCCGATTGTGTATAGACTGGTTAACCACATTTTCCTTAAAATCAATTTTTGATAATAAAAAGTATATGATGACAGAAGGATATAACGTTAATTTTATTGGATGTTTATAGGATTTATATTGATAGATTATATACCATAAATCATAAATCATTGAATTCTCAATGGGGTCTCCTTTTTATATTAAACGTATAGACATATTAATGGTATTAATGTGATTCCCCTAACATTATACTTCTAATTTTAATTATCATTATCCATATATCATCCAGTATAACTTCTAAATTGTTGGAGTTCCGGTGATTTCTATACAACAGAAATTACATTTTCCACCATACCTAGAGGAACATTATTTGGTTGATGAGTCTTCTAATAAACGAATAAATAAGGACCTCTATTTTTTGATGATCTTCCTCGTGATTTAACTCATATTCATAAAATATAATGATGAACATAAAATTTTATAATAATATTATTAACATATTTAATTAAAATTAAATTTATTCATACATTTCGGATAAGACTTCAACATAAAAAAGTTATCCACAAAAAGAAAATTGATTTCATAACCTTTTATAGTTTTATGACATAAAATGACTTTTAAAATAATAAGTAAATGTTTGA
The DNA here is from genome assembly GCA_963277665.1 of Viscum album. Lineage (NCBI taxonomy): Eukaryota > Viridiplantae > Streptophyta > Magnoliopsida > Santalales > Viscaceae > Viscum > Viscum album. The sequence continues at coordinate 2,089,639,334 of OY728132.1, forward strand.
AATAAAAAACATGATAAAATAAGTAATATTTAACAAAAATATATATAGTTTGATTTATGAATCATCAATCAATTAGATATTAATTCATTGAGAATATAATATAAACCAAAAAAATAATTTATTTAAAGAACATAACAAAATATCATCTTAAAAAATGTTATTGTAAAGCCGCATTTCAAAACCAATTTTCTCAAAATACAGGGGAAAATTTATTTGAATATTAATTTGAATAAAATTTTATTAATTTGTGTATGAAATAAATAAAACCTATTCCAATAAACTTTCAAGGATTGGTAGAGTATAAGATCATGTAAAGGAAAATACTTTTAAATATTTTAAAAACACCTCTTTTGAAAGCCCACATCATAAAATGGATATGAAAATCATAATTTTTAGAATAATAATGGATAAAAAAACTAAGATAAGAGATAAAACCAATTTTATTTTCCATTTGGTAGAGTATAACATTGGAGGAAATTAAAATCATGGATGTGGTGGAAAAATTCCATTAAAAGGGCAGAATATTATTCATAAGAATTTTATAATATTATGAAACAGTAGATTCATCCAAGAAGAAGTATTCAACATGAATCTTGATTAACCTATAAAATAATATGTAAATAAATAATAACATCATCAAAAGTAAAAATAATTCAATATTGAAATATTATAATTGAAGAGGAGTTATTACAAATAAAAAAATTGATCTCAATCAAGAAAACACATTTCCATTATTCCTTCTTAATACATGACCTATAAACACCTAAAATAAAGAGTAAATATCTTAAAATTATATGTTAGGACTCATTTAATTCAAAAAACTATATATAATTTTTTTTAATAATAACATATTTTTATATTTGTTATTTTTATCATATTTTCCAAAATCTGGTCTTTTATGCTATGACAATTTTTACTAGTTTCATGAGCGTGGTGTTGGTAATCATTATTAATCAAAAATTAACTATTTTAGGTTCATTATGGTTAAATTTAATTTTTATTTATAATGATATTTTTTGAATTTACCAGTGTTATTTTTTCAATCCATTTCCTTGATGACTCAATAGACAAAAGATGACATTAGGGATTTTCTTAACAAAAAAAAAGATGTTTTCTAAATTATTGAGTCAAATTTTGTTGTTCAAATTCAAAAATATTATTTAAAAATTTTTATAATGTTTTATAATTATTTATATTTTCTTATTTACCCCTTATATAATTTTATATCATTGTTTATTTAGGTGGTCCAACAGACCCAAATCTGAACATAACATGATTAATGTAAAATTATGAGGTGATTTTGTTGCATAATCGTTACACCAATAGAATAGTAATATAAGTTTGTGTTTAATAGTGTGATATATGATAAATATAAATTAACTAGATTAACAATTATTATAAATTAAAATATATAAAAATTTAAATAAATTATTTTCCTCTTAGTACGCTAGGTCTCAATGATTGAATTAATGATGTTCATTTATTTGTCATATAATTAGTAGGAATTACCTTCATTGTTATGTATAAATAATAGATTCATAAATATCTCATTTATCCATTAAAAAAATTCATGATCATCCATATAAGGCGATAATGTATAGGGAAATGGATATCAATCATTCCATGAATGTTGTATTCCACACATATGTGTGGTTGATGATTTCATTTTCTTTTAAATGAGAGAAATGTATAATACAATTCTTCAATTAATAATATAAAATATGATATTAATATCAAACATATGTATTATATAAATCATTAGGAACAATAATTCATTTTCGTTATAGAAAACAAAACAATATTCCTTTTGGAGGTTGTTGTTAGTACACACACACATGAACTTCCATTTTACTTATTCCTGAGGAAAATGGAAGTGTTGTTAATTGTTTTAACATAATTATAGAAACAAATAATATAATAATGTTACTTATGCTATAATTTTAATATGTTTTCTTTTAATTTGAGTAATAATAGGTTCAATAAAATAAATAGAAATGATAAATATAGGTTCAGAACTTATACCTCATGTTATAGATTATATCCTTTTCAATGGGAATGGATATTTTGAGGGATGATCTATTATAAATACCATGTAATAACTTAGTTTTTTATGAATTTTTTAGGATTGTGGGATATTATTTGGGGTGATATGAGTAGTTTTTCATGAGGGAATTTTATGGGGGGGAGATCCCCATTTATTTGTGTATTTGGATGAAATTTTGAAAATACCCAAAATATTTCAGTAATGGGAAGTCTTTGTAAAGGAAATATATTACAAAATTGTGAAATAATGGAGATGAAAACATATATAGATGATCTACATTACCATCACTTAATTAAAAAAATATTTTAAACAGTTTATTCTGATTACATCTTAGTTCACTCAGTTTTACCATGACATTTTATGTATGCTAACTATTTTTTACTGAGGTAATTTATATATTATGATTGATATTGAAAAATTCATTATATTATAATTTATAAATAATTATTCTAAATTTAAAATAATTTTTTTAATTTTTAAAATAGTCAAAATTTAATTTTGAAATAATCTAGGTATACTGTATTAAAAAAATTAAATAATATATATTTTATGTTCAAAAATATAAAACATGGGTTAATAACATAATTTTTTTAAATTTTATTAATTAAAAAATAAAATAAATATTTAGTTTTATAAAATGGGTTTAGGAATTTAAAATTCATACTTATTTACTAATAATACTATAAAAAGAACCTTATCTTGGAAAAATATATTTCTACATATCCACCAAAAAATATATATATTTAGAAAAAATATCAAAAAATAAAATTAGGACACTATTATATTGGTAGAGACAAATATAATTTTTTTTGTGAAATTAATATCCAAATATTTTTAATTTTTATTTAAAAAGTTGGCTATATTAAAAAATCAATTTTATAAGAAAAAACATGCATATAATAACTATTATTATTAATATAAATTACTAATTAATATAGTGTTAATATATATTTTTAATATTAAATTAAAATAAACAGAGTTACATGGAATCAAATTCAAAATTCAATAAAATATATACTTTTAAATATAATGTGAATTGAGAATATGGCACATTTAGATGTGTGTAAAAATTGATGGTATACATATATTTGTGTGTGTGTGTATATATGTATGTATTATAAGGTGTTATAATCCGAATTTATACATTCATAACCACTAAAGTACTCTTATAAGATGAATAAATTAGAAAATCTCTATTTTCATTTTTGGTAGCTAGTTCAGTTAGTGTAGACCTTGTGACAAAATCCACCTGCTTGATTTTACCCAGTAAAATTTTCCTCTCAAACCCCAACATATCATGATCAAAATTTTAATGGTTCATAGAATACCATAGAAGAAAAAAATCTCTAACAAGAAAAGAAATTTATGATTTATATGTAATACATTCTATTCTATACATAATTTCATCATAATTTATTTATTGATTTTTAAAATATGGTTAACTCAATTTATAACTATTTATTTAGTGGGAAATTTGTAACAATCTTATTTAATATATAGAATATATTAGTGTCTTCTATTTCAATTTAGTATTGTTTGTGAAACACATTATTTAATATTTTGTTTATTTTAGGATAATATAACGTGATATCTTTGGTCATTATATTATCCCCCTTAAATAAATTACATCCCCTCAATTTTAATTATTCTTTGAATGGTTTTTTCTCAAAGGTAATCTTTTAGATGACTCGTGATCTATATCTATAATGTGGTATAAATTTCATAAATCCACATATAATTAATAAAATCACAATATTATTTATATTCATTATAATTTAAGTTAAATACTTTTCCTGGTTTATTGTTAAGAAATATATTATCTTAACCATAATTGTATAGTCATAATTGTGGTGATATATTATCTTTAATTTGTTTAATGTATTGAAATTTGTTCTATATTTTCAAAATAGATATTCCACACTCAGCTATCTTTCATATAGGTTCTTTTCAACTTAGTGGTGCAAGGAAAATGTATATTTTGAATGATGTAGTTGACAAACAGTGATTCTCTTTATAATAAGGCTTATTGAGAACTGCATTCAAACCCTATTGATCCTTTATAGAGTATATACATCTACTGCATCCCCATACACCATGTACAACTAATTTCACTCCTATATCTCTAGTATCAACATATAACCACCTATCGTGTAACCCAATTGTTACATTAGACCATATTTTTATTTATCCTTAAACCCCTAATGGATATATGTTAGTGGCAGATGGATTTCTAAAAATAGTTTTTCCTGGGGTCATTTCATGTGCCCAAATAGTTCCTTCTAATATATTCTCTCACAATATTATGTTACATTTTTTGGAGTCATTAAACAAGAATCTCAAAATGATCGCATCCCTAAGGTCACTAGGAAACATATTTTTTCATGTGAACTCAATGCCATATTATGCTAGTGGCAACAGAGGGGGGTTATATTAGATATTCATTGATGAAGTGGGTCAGTCAATATATATATATATAATAATTATGGACTATAATTATCAAGGGTGAATTTACGAATGATTATGTAGATGATTTATTGAAGCCTTCTATTGTGGCAGTGATGATTAAATCTCTCGACTACATCTTATATTTGATTTTATGACCCCCATAAATTTTTAAAATATTAATTATATTATGGGAAAATAACTATCATAAATGAATATGAAGTATATTTTGAAATAGATAATTCATTTCTGGGATTACACCATTCCATAAAAAGAACCCACAAAATTATTTATATTATCATAAACATAAATTAATGAACAAAACAATTTTATAACTACATATTATATATGTTATCAAAAAATTATAGTAGTATACATAGAAAAATACTTAGAAGAATTATAGTATATTGAATAATGATACCATATTCACAATTCTAAATTAGAGGCTTTAGTTACCAAAATCAATATCATCATTAGTAATTTAACATATTCAAACATCTTCCCTTCATTGTGTTGTGTGTTCCTAATTATTATCCTTATCATCCTTGGGATTATGAAACTGACTAAGATAATTCCCATATTTTCAACACATAAGATGTCAGATCGTTAGTGTTGATTTTGGATGCATGTTTTTCACTCCCATCGTGATATCAAATAAATTAATTTTCTTACAGTATTCTGACACATTATGACCCCATCATCCATAAGTAAATAATATTCTTGACCCCTGAAGAAATTCAATTGGTTCTTCCTCTCACATTTTTGGAATATTAGAAATTTAATTTAATTTTATTCAAAATCTCTATCACATGATATTTAATTAGAATACATCTTAAACGGTTATGGTTTTCTTGGAACATTAACTATGATAACACTATTAATCATATTTTATGATTTTTTTTTGGAATAATTATATGTTTTCTCACTCCAAATCCAATTCCAATATGTTTTTCTTTGAGTAAACATCCATATTTTCCCTCACAACCATGGTTTTGTCTCATTACATCCATTTCTAAAATAAAATATGTTTACAAGAGTGAAAAATGATTAACAATAAATTGTAAATATGGTAATAATAAATAAGAATTAAATTTAATACACAATATTCATTTACATAATCATAATGAAAAATATTTGATTCATTTTTAACGTAAATCATTCATAGTTTGACCTACAATGACAGATGTTTTGTTAATTTTCATCCTAATCTTTCAAGGTAGCTAGAAAATAAATTCTTCATAGTAGTTCATAAAGATAGTTTGATTAATTCAAATATAACCCCAATGATTGTCTTTCTATGTTTATAGTCTTTGGGAAACTCATTGTACATCATAATGACGATCAAGACAATTCTAAACCAACCTTTTTTTGGTTGACTACCCCTAGGTGTGTCTATTAAACAACCAAATCTACCTACTAGTATCCATACATGAATATATTTCTAATAAACCATTAAATCAATACATTACCAGTATTTCAATATATCATCATGTACTAAGACTCGTCTATAGGGTTCTCAAAAAGGTTTTATTACAATATTACAATTAGAAACTAATCTAATTACTAATAATAAGTAAACTCTAATTTGATAGCAACTATTTATGACCAAACTAAAAATACATAAAAAATAAGTTGATAATGTGGTTAGACTAATTCAACTCACCAATTGGTACACAACTCAAGGGCTTAAATGATTAATGTCTTAGAGGAAAGAAAAATAATCAACTTATTTTTAATCAATTTTGTACATTTATCCATAACCTTACTCATGTATACAATCATCTAGAAATATCATATGATATAATTGTCTTTATAGAATATGTAATGGAATGATAAGTCCGGGGTTAGCTTGAAATCACTTTGAGGGAAACATAACAACTATCCATAAACATTAGATATTAAACATGAGGGAATTTATAAAAATTGGAAAAATAACTCATGAAAAGGTTATAAGATAGTATATTAAAATCATTGATCATGATTTACCATTAAGGGTCACAACATAGAATTATATTACCGAATAAGTCCAAAAAACAAATCTTAAGAAAATATAAAGAGAATAATAAAACATAATATCATAACATAAAAATATGAAAATATTTAGACCATTTAATTTAAAAAATTTCTGAAATCGATTAGAAATAAATAACCTATTAGTAATATTAGGTATAAAAATGGATTATTTATGTACATCATAGTATAGTAGAAATCAACACCGGATTCCGATAATATTGTTGTGCATGAATCAAAACCTTATTCCTATAGTGAGATAGATAATTCCTTACTAGATTTGGATAGTTATCTTATGAGATATAAAAATATAAAATTTTCATTGGAGGGATATATAATACCCCAACCATTATCACCCATACATATGACATATAATTAAAATAATATCTTATATATTATCATAATGAACCCATATAAAGAAATTGAGTTTTATAAAATTTCAAAATTATATCACATGAAACGACTTTTCAAAGAGAACATGAATTCTGAAACCAATAAACCTGTAAAATAAAATAATTATTTATCAAAATAACATATATGTAGCTTTTTTACCACTCCATCACTAGATATGGATCATTTGAAAATAGATATAAAAATAATTTTTTTTTAAAGAATCCATTTCACAACATAATCTTAATAAAATATGTCAATTTTATGTCAAATTCAAAAAAACAAAATTTGCATGAGAAAAAAATAAAATCTAAATATACATAAAAATAATTTCCAATAAATAATCACTGAAAAAAATAAATTATATGTTAAAAATTTGAAATATAAAAGATGAATATGATATCACGAAAATGAAAATCCATCTAATATTTTAAAAATTAATTTATTTCAAACAAAAATCATTAAAACTATATCGAACCCTTATTTTGAAAGGAATAAATGTCAATAAATATTTCATAATAAATAAATATAATTCGGGATTCCAGTAGGGAATTGAGAACAATACTGGGTATTAAAACATATATATTGATGAAAAAATCAATTAATGTAAATGAGAATTATTCAAAAAAAATATAATATTTAAGAAACATTACATTAATCAACAAAGATGTCTTAAATGTTAAACAAATTTCTTGAGAAAAAAATATGGAAACAAGAAATCTCATTATCAAATGGTATATTAAATCAATCCTAAATGACAATAATTATGGCGGAGTGAATGTTACTCGAAGAATAGATTTGATTTAAGTAACCCCTAACCTTTATTCTCCCTTTGTAAAAAGTGATCTAGAATTATATTAAAAACATTATAATATATTTTCAAACCATAACCATACCTAAAAAATTATATGTTTTATTTTAATTCATTGTATATGAGTATATTTGTCATTTAATTCATATTTTCACAAATCGAGATTTTATAGTTTTAAAATTTTACACTATTATATGAGGTGAATTTATCATTATTTATTCATTATACATTATTCATCACTCTAGGATCATTAATTTTAATATAGTGGATTAGTTATAAATATTTATGATGTTTGAATTTTATTTGAAGAGTGTGACACTTTTTATTTCTGGTAATGAAACCAAACAAATCATACATTGATGATCTTTATAATGAATGAATGTTTTTTACTATCTATTTGGTTAAATATTTAAGTAACTTATTTTGAACAAAATCCAAAAAAATATTAAATATTTATATCATTATTTATCATTAGTTATATATTTACAATAATCCATTATATAATTTCACGGAATTGTTTGAGTTGGTGGTCAAAGCGTCCATAAAATGAAAATACCTTTGTTAATGGATGATTTTTATGGGATTTAGTATAAATGTCATTAAAAATTAGAAAAATGGAATAATTTAGGGATTAAAATTAAGAATTATAATAATTAATAATCAAGAATAACAACAAGTAATTGAATCATGATTGTGTAAATGATGGAATTAACCGCGATCAATTATTGAATATATATTTAATTGGTTCTAAATTTTTTTATAATAAATCAGTGTTTTCACCTGAAAAATCATATATATAGATTAATACTATTCTCATGACAAACAAATAAGGCTATTTCGAAAGGAAAAAATATAAATCAATCGTTCCATATGGGCATGAGTCAACAAGTACACATGGTTGATGATTTTTTTCCATAGAACATGGGAAAAATATAATATGTTTTATCATTTAAGAATGTAAAATGTGTTATTAATAACATATATATTAATTTAATGAAAAATATAGGACCATATTTTTAATGTGGTTAATGAAAACAAAACATGATGCTTTTTTGAGGTAGTAGTCTTCACAATATCAAGAAAATTATATTTTATCGTTTCTTAAGGAAGAAATGGAGTGATTGTTAGTGATTCTAACAAAATTATAGTAAAATGTATGGTCTTGTATTAAATATCAATTTTTTTTCAATAATTGGTATTCAATAACAATTCATTTGTTAAAAAAATTATTAAATAATTGAGTGTGAAATATATGAGGTCTAGATACTCATACACCAATGAAATAAATAATTTTTTTAAAATGTTAGTCCCTTTACATTATGGGTTACACATTTTTAAAATGTTTGTTTTTAATAGGGTAATTAGTATTTTCCATGTTATTTTATTCTTTATGCTCATAAATAATATGGAATTTATTATATAATTTGTAGCTAAAAATTTCAAATTTTATATCAATTATTTGATTAAATTTAAAAAAATTTATACCAATTATTTATAAAACATCAAAAGTATAATATATTATTTTTCTTAATACAAAAAAATAAAGAATGTAAAATATGGGTTTATAAATTTATAAAAATATTTTCAAAACAATAAATTTATATATAAAAACGTATTTCAACTTATAAAATGGTTTCATGAATTTATAATTATGTTTAATAAACTAATAATGCCATAAAATTCATGTCATTTGTTAAAATGGAATCCACCAATATTAAAAAAAAGTCAATAATTTAATAAATATCTCTAAAATACATATAATGATAATATTTCTATGATAAATTCAAAAATGATGTTAATTTTTTAAAATTCACACACAAAAATTAATTTTTTGTATTTCTATTTTAAAAAATAAAATATTGATAAAGACCCTTCTATTGAAGGATGGGTTATGATATTTTAAATTTCATTTTTCCTATAAATATGTAATTAAAGTAGAGTAAATATAAAATATTATTATTCAACATAAAAAAATAGTTCCTATAAATATATATCAAAAAAATAAACCATGTATACCTAATGTGAATTAACTTAAAATAACATTCAAAAAACTTAAAAAATGTTATAATATATCCATGCAAATAAAAAATTAATTTCTTATTAATATAAATTTAATTTCTACATAAATCACCACTTATAAACCTCATTTAAGGCTTAATAATCAAATTAACTCTATTTGTAGTTCTAGGTGGTGGTCAATCTAGCATTTTTTTATGGGAATCTCCATGACAATGAACTTCTCACTTATAGTGTTATTGGATAAATTTCCCTCACACATAAATGGTATATCATGAAGCAGAAACATGAAACCTATAATTAGGGTAGTATGTAATTCCAAGACCAACCATCATATTCATAACATTTATATGAATATATATGGAACATAAGGAAATCATTCAATGTGAATATCAAAAAAATCCATGAAAAGTAAATGGGTTATATCGTTTTTTATTAGTGCATAAATAGACAGAGTACCAAAAATATAACCATGAATTAATATTAAAAAAATATATTCCAAGGGTATTTTTTACTCTCTATGAAAGAACACATGACTCATAAGATTAAACATGTCTCAATTAATTGAAATTGAGACAAGTAACCCCTCATTATGAATTTAACATGTGATGTAATAATATATCAATGAATATATAAGGTTAATGAATTATAAATACACGTAATACTATAACTAAAACAGTTAATAATTGAATTATATAGTTCAAATAATCTTTAAATATCATAATGAATCAAGGATATAGCTCAATAAAAACAATTTGAGTGAATAATCCCCATACAAATTTGGTAGGGAATCAAAAAAACATCAAAACAGATCATGAAATTGAAATTTAAATCAGATTAATAAAATTTTATTTAACATAACTGTATTAAATAGATCATATTGACATAAAACCAATTATTAATAGATATATAATTTTTAATGTCTTATGAAATTGAAATTAAGACCAATACAACTTATATCGAATCCTTAATCACATCATATATTCTCTAAAATCGTAGATAAAACAACATTAACTGTTAAATTATTAGGAACCTTTTTATTATCGAATATATTAAAAATGTTATTCTTAATTAATTTAATGGCACATTTATTTAATTTTATAAATTTTTATACCCCACAATCATCATCTCATGGTCGCTCAATTTACAGTCTCTAATATCATTGTGGAATATTTATAATCAAAATTCCAAAGGTTTTATATGAATTAGAAGATTCACATTATATGGTTCATTTATATCTAGTATAAATGGTATTCAACAGGCCTTGAATTAATTAAAATATTATGATTATCTATTGTTATGACTGTTTGTGACGGTTGAATATAACTATGATTAATTAACTATAAATTCATTATTATGATGACATTTTTCTAATCGAAAATCCTAAACATGAAATTACTCAGATCATTAAAATATATTTCATCATTAAATCAATTTAAATAATATAATGGGAGAACAATGTTTTATAAAACACCACCATTCACATAGGAAGTGTAATCTGACCACGGTGATAAAAAAATTTATCATAATTTTATATATTGGATAAAATAAATTTTAGATTATTAAAAAGATATTATATTTTATTCAAGATGACGATTTTGAGTTATTTTTTAATATTACATTTGATATTGAAAACTATAATATTTAAATGAATCCCCTAAATTTCTAAAAAAAGATGAATTTTGATGTGACATTAACTTATGAAATAGGTTTATGTGAGTAAATTGGTAACATATTATAAATAAGAATAATGAATAAAGATAAAAACATGAAAATTAAATTTCATTAGTATATATGATTTTTGTATCATTTAGTTTACCACAATAGAATCCAATATTTGAAATAACAATAGATGATTAAAGAAACAATTATTTTGATATACCTATGGGTTATGAAAAGGGTTCATGAGAGATAATTTTGTAGGATCTCATAAAAAATATATTAATTAGATGAATATAAAATGGATATATAATTATAAAAATTAATAAATTGTATTTTCAAATAAATACTGATATATGAATCATAAAAGTGTGAGGAAGGTCTTAAAACATGAATCCTTACCTCATGTATTTACTAATTCATAAAATTCATATAAATAAATTAATAATCAAATTATGTCTATTATATAATATATTTAGAACAGTTTTCATTAATATTTCTTTGATATTGACTCTTTTATTTTAGTTATAATCATTTTTTAATATAATTATATATTAATTCACTTGAGGACTTTCAATTCATGGTTCCACTCTCACATATGTTTATATATAATTATATAATGTATTTGAACTGGCCAAATAAATCATGATGTGTGATGAAATGATCTTAATGTAATTTGATGATGTTTAAATGGATCCAAATATCTTTATTTTCTTTTATATATTTATATTTTTTCCTTATAAATGTTATGGTTATATGATTAGTTCATTTTTAAATTTTTTTGCAACAATGATGTACTTATTGGGTTTTATTAAAATTTATGACTATAAATTGAATATAGAATATAAATATTATTAAATATTCTTATTTAAATTCTTTTTAACCACAACATGTTAATTTATTCCAGCCATGCATGATTAGAATAAAAATGAAATTTCTTATTTATTGTTGAGGTGAACTGATCTTAATATAAATAAATTTTTTTAAACTAGAAAAATTATGGTTTGTATAATAAATAATCCAAAAAAATAATAAATTTTTAGTAAATAGTAATTATGTTATCATATTATCATGTATAGAATTGATTTTAAGTGTTCAAATAAGAAAATATTTTAAGAGAGTTTGTTTGAGAATATACCACTTTTTTGGGATTTTAACTCTTAGGATAAACATTAAGTCACCTTAGTTTCTTAATATGGTGAGTCCAATGATCCCATTAAATCAAGAGAGAGACGAAGATATCTGAGGTTATGTTTTTTACAATATATGTCTTAAAATGATTGAATTGATATTGTGGTTAACAATGTTTTTTTAGGGACATGAGATGTGGTTTGGGAATAAAATATTATTTCTTACATAGTGACTCAACACGGGAACCAATATTAAGTAGATTATAATTTCATATTACTATGGACATTAAAATAGACATTTAAATTTTAAAAACCACAAAATTTCCTTCTTGACTACAATTATTAAATATGGTAGTTTTTTTTAAAATAAATTCCCTGTATTTTAATTTTATGATGAATAAAAAATCATTATGAAAACCATTTTTCTATATTATAAATATAATAATAATATTAATTTCATCAAAAAAATTAAAATATGAGAGATAATATTTTTAAATAAAACATTTATATATTGAAATTTATTTATTTTTAGCATATGAAGCAATTTATAATCCATATAATAATTAATTTAGATTTAAAAAACTAAATACATCATCCATATCAAATTTAATATTACTTTTTGAAAATTATTTTTGACTTTTTTTTCAAATCTTTATTTTAGTAATTGAAATAAATTTCAATACAGATAAGAAATTATATGTCTAATTGGAAATAAATTTACATTTTATTTATTTTAAATGTTTTTTCCATAATCTAAAATTTTATTTATTTTAATTATTATCTAGATTCTTTTTTTATTAATTAAGACAAAAAAATAATTTTATATGTTATTCTATCAAACTATTTTCAATTTTAATAGCCAGTTTATTAAAATTATGGTTATTATTGCAAGGGTCATATTAGTTTTCTATATTTTATAAATACATCAAAAGTATATGCTTCATCATTACATATTATTCTATCCAATGAAATATATTAATTAATTTTTAAAAATATATATTATTTTATATATGTGTTTTTACAATATTATTCATTATTTTTGATACAATTTGAGGAAAAGGTGACCCAAATTTCCCAATTCTGGGGATTTTATATTTCCCTATTTGATGTCCTATTTTATCAATTTGATTTTTTATAGATTAATAAATTGTCTAAATATACTGTTTAAATTAATAAAATAATTTCTTCTTGATCTGTTATCTAATTGATACATTTAATACTATATGATATTACTAAATATTATAAAAGTATTTTATTGAGAATTAAATTTCAATATAAAAGTGAAGGTCATTAGAATTATTATGGGAGTATATTTTCTAATAACTATCTATCATAGAGGTTTTAAAATGAATACGGAATTAGATTAAGTCTTACTATATTATGATCCATATATCCACGATAACCTACATCATTAGCGACTACTAGTTCTAATTAACCCAGCAATAGAAAAAATATTTGAGAAAATAGTCATTACACATCAAATTTATCATCATAATAGAGAACTATTTTAGAATTTAAATGTTGTGGTCACTATTGTGACATTATCACATTCATATTTGCATAATAACACTCATCATGTGATAAAATGTTTATTAATATTTAGGACTATGAATATATATAGTAAAATAAAATTCAAAATTAGTTTGTTCTTGGTAACTAACAACAATAACTACTTGATAAATACCTAATAATATAGTTTGAGATGACTATATTATAACCTCACATATAGTTATAGTAGTAACACAATATCACTATATCATTCCTTCTGATATGCCAATTTTAAGAATAAAATAATCATTTTATCTATGGATTTTGTACAATAAGATATACCAATATAGAAAATTATGATAAATATTATATGAATCATGTTTATATAGGAATTTTTGAATATAATTATCAATAACCCACATACACTACTTCCTATTTGACTTTATTCAATTTCACTATATATTGTACAATTCATGATAATTTTTAAAACCATATCTAAAACACCCCAAAAGTATATATACAAAAAATTTAGAGGTCTATAAATTTTTTTATTGTTTATCACAAAATATAAAATAAATTTTTAAATATTTTATTAAAAAACTTTTTAATATATTCCTAAACAACGTTAAATTATCTATATTGGTTTTATGAAAATACCCTATTTATATTAATAGAATGTGTGACTGTATGTTCCTTTAAAGAATTAATAAAATTTATGAATTATATAATCACAAAATACATGAAATGTGTGTACTATTTAATGTAATAGTGGTACTCAACCTACAATGTGTTCTGGTACGATATTCAGTAAACAAATTATTATTTATACACATTTCCATCAATTTTATCATATATAAGTATTCATAATATAATAATTAAATTTTTTATGACATCCAATATCTATAACATCTCATACCTATTCACTTGGGTTTGAGCTAGAACACCACATAGTCTTGAACATGGTTTCACTTACAAAGGTGGTCTCTAAATAGTAGTATGGTAATAATAAAAAAAATTGAGGATAATATGTCCTTGGTATGAGAAAGGAATATGTCAAAAAAAATGAAATGAAAAAATAAAAATATAAAATATATGTGACTGAATATTAGATAAGATACCACTATATAGGTATTTCCACCTGATATAAAAATAAATAGGTACATATCCATGAAACCAAAATAGTCAATAGTGAATCCCAAAATGGTGGATCAATATTAATAATCTTAAATACAAAATGAATAATTGGATAAGAAATATAATTGTATCACATTATAAGTATGAAAATTACCTCTATCATTACCAAGCTATATATTCTCACGATCCAGAAATAAGACCCTTCCCCAAAGTTGAATCATTGAAAGTAATTTATTCACATAAAACATGGAGCACATATACCATTGGAACAATAATATATAGTAGGACACCACCAATGAAAACATAACATAAGTTCTTTATATATATATGTGAGTGTATGTACAAACATCAGATAAATAAATATAAAATAATTCTACCATTCCAAGTTATCATGAATAATCCAAGCCTCCAAAAACATCAAACATACATTAATTGACCAATGCTAGAAGTGTAAAGATATCTACTACCAATATTATTCATTGATTCAATTTTATTAAATGTGTGGAGTTTATAACATAGAAAACCTATCAGATAATTAGAAACATACCCTTTTGTAAGTTCCCTTGTACATTCCATACACAGGCATATCACCTAGGTATTTTTTAAGAAAGCATACTATAGTCATACTTCTATTAATGTTGAAGTTTCGACTTGGAGTAGGGTTTTATGGAAATTTCAAAGGCAAATGAAATATCACAATAAATTGTATGATAATATAATGAAATATCCATCCATCCATGTGAGAAGAACCAAGAACCTCATTGATGGTAAGTCCCATGGTTAATATTTATATAACCTCAAAAGAAACATCTAGTAGGGTCAATATAATCACACCCCACCCACTAATCCAAGATACAATATCTAATAGGACTTTAAAATACTGAAACATCTTGTTGAAAACCCTTTTGATAATCCTAAATCAACAAATGATTTTCAATTCGTTATCCGTATAATACTGTTTAAAATCATCAATAAGGAGAGGGATTCACAACCCATACACAGAGTTCATGTTATAAGACCTTTAATTATACAACCGATCCTTGGAAAATTCCCCTAAATATAGAATACCAATATAAATATCGATAACCTAGAAAAATTTAATTTATGGTTCCATATTAGCCATGTGAATTCATTTATATCAACCCACCAAAATGACTATTCCATATACCAAGAATTACTCGGTAACTTTATTCAAATATTATATTATTCATATGACTATATGTGGTTTTTATTAGATGAGATGTCACGGAATCACAAACCAAGGATGGTACATGACATGGAATTTATGACCCAATCCTCTTAGATATTACTCACCATGCCACATAACCCAAATCCATATGAGTAAAACATAATAAATAAACCAAAAAACCCTGAAATATTATGCATTACACATGATGTAATAGAAATAGGGAGGAAAACTGACACTAGAGGCTCAAACAAGTTTATATTTATAAATATGTGTGCAATGAAACTGATAGGTGTTGAATATTCTATACATCCCCAACAGAGGATCCCAAAGATTCAAGGATTTAACCATAAATGGTTTATCAATTTATATGGGGATGAGGAAGATAGATATTAGTGTTTAGGCGGGCTTAGTGGGGAATTTACTAATATTCCACTTAAAAAATATGCAGTCATACCGTTGAGTGATTGTTTGAATTGTATAAGGTACCTGGTGCTCCACAAACATTGTGATGTGAATCCATGCCCCATTTCCAATATCATATCATGAACCAACAACATTTTCAATTGAATCATAATGAAAAATATATTATCACTTCAACCAAATTCTAATCAAGAACATGAAGGGGTTGTTGCAACCGACATAGTCATTAATACACAAAAATTTCTATTTATAATTAATGTGATAAGTAATAAATACTTCGATGGTCTTCAATATACTAAGTCACCATAAGATGTAAGTAGAAATATAGAATTTTCATAACTAAATATTAATTTATTTTTTGGTTTTAATAGTCATGACCCCTAAAAATTGTAAAATGGTAAATTTACCATTTTATTTTAATTAATAATTATTTTTTTAAGTTAATGTTGAACTCAATATTTTTTCCATTCCATTGGAATAAAATTTGGTATGTTTCTGATATAGTTATAATTAATCATGATATTTAATAGTTATAAAACAAAAAAATCAACATGATGAGTGAGAAAATTATATATCACTTAAACAGAATATTAAACTGATATTCTTACACTAGGCTTGTATCCAAAATTTGTGGGTTTCCACGGATATGTTTAATTTTCGTACCACTATTTTCAACCTTGATATTTTTTATTGTCACACTTTAAAATAAAATTAAATAAATGAATATTTTTATTTGTTGTACACTGTGACATGGAGATAATGTGACTTGGTGAGATGTAAATGTTGTTCTATGTGGTGATAATGTTCAATACTATATATTTTGGTGGGAATAAACCAATTTTATAGAGTGTACGTGTCATAAGGGGAGATTAAATATTCATTTGGACAACATGAGATTAATATGTTTTCTAGGGAATTAATTAAAGGAAGGAATAATTATTTCCCAGCACCTCACATATTCAATCCATCATTGGAATTATAGAGGTGAAAAAATTTTCTCATAATTATCTCTATTGAGAATATCCCTATTAAGATAATCATCAACATTCACATAATAAAGAACATTTCTAATTCTAATTACATTATTCATGGTGGTTGTGACACTGTTGATCTAGGAATTTTTGAGATCATCATGCGATGAAAAAACACTATTTATATAGTACATCATTTTATTTTTAGTCACCTCATTTTGTGTTATTTTATCCCATTACACAACTGATCGAAATAATTACTTCATCCTTGAAATAAATGAATAAAAATCACTATGGGTTTAAAATATGAATAATTATCAAATATTTTTTATTAGTTCGTCAATTATTATTTCTAAGGGAAAACTCAATATGATTTTAAATGTGTAAAAACATAAATTTCTAGATATGCATTTATTTTTTTATTGAAATTATTCGAATCGTAATTTCTATTAAAACTCTCCATTCACAAAATAATTTTAATTAAAAAGAACATGTTTGTTTTTGGTGAACAATATAATTTTAAATTTAAGATAAAATAATATTATTTATATAAATTATTATTTTTATCCTAAATGGCCCACAAAAAATATTATTATGTTTACCCAAAAATTTTATTGTTTGAATTTTATTTTTTGGGTATTTTTAAAAACATGAAAAGAATAAGGATTAAAAAGGATGTTGAATTAAATATATAAATTTATTTTTATTATTAAAAAAAAATATTTATACCTTGATTTTATTTTCTTCTCCAGCCATGTTAGAATTATCATATAATTATTTATTTCTTTTAACCGGAAGAATGTGGGGAAAAACCTAAATATTCAATATGAATTTTCTATCAGGTTTTAATTTTTTCTATTAACCTTATAATGTTTTTTCATGATGTTAAATTTGAATAATAATATTTTTCATTGATTTATGTAGTTATTGTTTAATTAATTTATATTAAAATATGAAATTTATCAAATATATATTTTTTACAAAGAGAATCTTCACCATGGAAAAAATATATTATTGTCACTCACTTATGTTGATTGATGAAAATGAATGTGAGCCTATCCTTGGGTTTTCATGTATTCCTACAGCCAACACATTTTCAAATTATTTCACTCTTTCATCATTCTAATTATTGATTTGTGGTTTTCGTAATGCTATAGTAGTGGGCGATTGATGAATCATATTTTCAGGTGAATGTCAGTGACAAAGAGACAAATTTTCAAAATGTTTAATGAATGATAAGATGACAGTGGATCAAAATATGAATAAATATAAATTATCCTAAACTATTTTGTTAGAAGCTCTAAGGGTTATAATTATTGTTGGTAGTGGAGGCATGTATTGTAGTAGAGGTGATGGTGGCCTTCACTTTCAGAAGATAATGTTTTAAATATTCTATACATTTGGTGTAATGACCAAAATTATTATGAATGAAATTTATCCCTAATTATAGTAATTTAATATAATATAAATCACATAAAATCACATATATACCATAATTAAAACATTATAAATGAAGAATTAATTAAATAATAAGTATTTATAAAAGTTAAGCAATCAATACATATGAAATAATAATAAGATAATAGAAATAATAATATGACATTTATGATTTGGAAACTAGACAAATGAATAGTATCTTCACCCATGATTGTATTAATATAAAATTTTTATTTTATAAATTTATGTATGATTCAATTATATCAGAGTTTATGTAAATATATATTTTATAAATGATTAAATACCTGATAGAATTTTTTTATTTTATAAATGATTATTTAAAAATTATTAATTACACAATTTAGTTGGAAAATTATATTCATAAAATTTATTCGTAAATTATGATATTGATGTCTTATGATATTAAAAATATAATAATATACCTTGATTAATTCATTATTGTGTTAAAAAATAGATAAAATTTTAAATTTTATATTTTCCATCTAAATGATAGTTTTAGTTAAAAAAAATTACTCATATTTATAGAAAATATTGTTATAAAAAGAGATCATTTTTAAATTCAAAACATTGAAAAATGGTTCAGGTAAACTTTTCTTATATTTAATATGAACAAGAATTTTTGATGAATAGTAAAATATGAAAAATTTCAATAAAAGCAAAATAAATGAATTATGGAGTCATATATGATATATGGATGATATATGCCTAAAATCAAGAAATATACATAAATATTTCTAATATCATTATATTCAATTCTAAAAATATTTATATTCTTGCACCAAAAAATAAGAGACAAATGAATCCAAAAATGAGAAAACACCCCTCCCCTCCACTATAAATATCACCCTCACCCCCTCTTCTCCTCAAGTCTCTAATGATTTAATCCTAACCCAAATTCTTTCCAATAAACAGCCCTATAAGATTCCACACGTCCATGATATCTTTGTCTCACCAAAATATCCAAATCATTTCCATATGGAGGTTTTTAGGGAGGGTAAATTCAATAGGTAAACCCATCATTCTTTTCTTTTTATTTCGTTTCATGTTTTTTTTTGTTTTATTATCCCCTCACCTACACCCATATTAATGGAATTATATCTAATTTAACTTAAATATATTATAATTCTATCACATTAGTGTATGATCCATCATTAAATTTCCCCCTCCATCTCTCTTATTTTAAAAATAAAATCATATCCCTTGATATGTCAATTAACTGACATCATGAATGATGCACTTTCATTTTCATTTACCACTATCTAAAATGATAATAAAACATTTATAACAGTTTAAAAAATATTATAAAATTAATTTTCAAACATCTTTTTGTTCTGGAACAAATATATATACATAATACTAAATGATAGAACAAAATAAGTTTGTTGTGATCGAAAAACCTCCAAAATTAACATAATACGATCATTATTAACTTGTATCCTGTGATTCATCATCTTAATGAATAAAAAATATATATAGGATATTTTAGAATTCAATAATATCATTGATAATATATAATAACCATTTTGGATATTAATACCAATATTAAATGAACTTCCATACGTCTATACAAGTGAACAGTTCATGAAAGGTAAAAAAACTAACAATCTCGAATGATGAAATTAAAATTTACAACTCATAAAAAATCCAATAAATAAACATAATAAGAAAATTAATATAATTAATTTATTAAAGGTTATATATATTCAAATAAATGAATTTCGTGTGATTATATATGATAGTAATGTGATGAAAGCATTCATAAATAATGTAAGTTGAATACTCGGACCAAACTCTCTTTCTCTGGGTATTCCCTCTATCTCCCAACATTAGTAGGAAATTAATTAAATATTATTTCGTCATAATTATCTTACCTTTTATGTGATAAAATTATTTTTACTTGTGTTAATGAAAAACACATTTTTTTCTAAAAAACACTTCTTTAAAAAAACATAGGTTTGTACTTCTAGAGATTGTTTCTTCTTCACTCAAGGTTGATGATTCTTATATTATGTATGTTATGCCCACAATAATTTGGGATATCAATGTTTATGATATTATGTATTATTAAATAAATCTCATTCCTCACTATGTTTTATTTTATGTAAAACATTAATTTATATTCTATGTGGCTTGCATATAATGAAAATGTTATGATTTTATGGGTTTACCTGAATTTATATAGCGCAATGTAAATGTTATGATGTGATGGGTGCACTAGGAATTATATATAGATTCTATTTTGTGGTTAATGTAATTTATCTCATGATTAATGTGAAATATGTGTGAACATGATGCGATATTTTTTCATAACTAACTATCATATTTGACCTCTAAGACATCCTATCACATTTTTATGCATTTCCACACACCACACATTTATCTAAATTTTCTTCTCATGAATTTTATGAAGATTTAATTATTATTCTCACACCATGGCATATTGAATCATCTTATTATCTATAGTATTACAGGGATTTTATCCCACCAATTTTGTTGATGTATATCCTCAGGTGACAACTTGTACTACGGTTAAATCAAGAACTAATAAGAAGATCGAGGAGAAGGAATAAAATAAATGTGTATGTATTATTTATTAAATGTTATATATGGCCCTAATTTTATAATGTCACAAACCTTTTGATTATTTTTTTTAAATTTTTTATGTTTTATATTGTTAAATTGATTTAATTTTAATGAAAAAAAATTAGGGTCATTAAAGTTGGTATCAGAGAATTGTTTTTTTAAATTTGGGAAATAAGATTTGAGAACTATAGTGAAAAAACCATAGTATGAGACTAAGTATACCTAAGCACATAATGATTTTTTATAAACATATTGATCCCAAAATACAGTACCTTAGTGTTAATTTCCCATAGGGTAAATTCATTCTAACTAGTTGACTTATGTTGTGTTATAACCTTTATATTTTTTAAAATGGTTGGAAGAATGAGAAACCAATCCTACAACATGTGCGAAGGATAATGTAATAATTTTCCAAATGACATCCCCAATTCTATGAGAGGTCGAGTTAAAAATTTCATTAAAATTAATACCCTTCTGTCTACAATTATGAATAATATACTAAATAATGTCAAAAATATACCTTCACCTATGAGGGAGAAACTGGCTATCGAGTATTTGATACACCAATAACCATCGATGTTTAGTGGATCTTCAGATTTACTAGTCATAGAATATTGGGTAAACTCAATGTGGAATATTTTTTCTATGCACCACTATTTTTATATGTAGAATGTCACTCTAGCCCTTTATCGTTTCGATGGAGTGGTAAATAAATGGTGTTAGTTGATTAATAACACTATGCCTAAGGATTAAATTTAAGATATGGAGTTGGATGACATTAATATAATGTTTCGTAACAAGTATTTCCAATGATCTATTCATAAAAATCTGTTGAGAGAACTCCTAGAGCAAATGAAAAAGATGGATACAATGTCCTTCCTATGGAGAAAATTTCACAAGGTTTTGAAGGTACATTTTGGGATTTGATATTAACAATGATAGAAAAATTGATAGATTCATTAGTGGGTTTATCCTACACAACTAAAATTCTCTATAAATTTGATACTTTTAGAGTTTTGAAGATGTTTTTTGATGTGATAACAAATTAGATATAGATTTTGGATAATGGTATCTTGGATATAGTGATCTAAAATGATAGATGGAGTTTCAAGATGGAGGGTATAATTACAAAGGTGGATGAAAATATCAACCAACCACATATCAAAAATCTTGGAAAAAACATCATGATTAATTCCTCAATGAAACAAGAAAATGATACAAGTGTGGGAGATAAGGAAACCAAGCTCACGAATATAAAAAGGACATGAGGAACTATGAAAATATGATGGAGGAAAGATGATAACCACTAATGGTCCAGTGCTACAACTATAGGGAGAAATGACACTATGCAAGCCAGTGCACTAATCCTCAAGTACATGAGGCTAATTAGTGTCAACATCCACCAAATCCATAGGATAGAGGATATGTTTATTCCAACACTACTGCTTAATTGGATCAAGAAAAAAAATTAGTCAAGGTATACTTACTATTCAATAATGAATGTATAATGTATTATTTGATTCTAGTTCTATGCATTCCACTATATCATTCATGTTTTATAGATTTATCGAATTGAATCCCCGAATCATTGAAGTGCATATATCTATAAAAACCCCGATTTGTGAAATAATTGCAACCCAATTTTTTGAATCTTCCCTTATAGGTGTGTGTGGAAATATTCTTCTGGAAAATCTCACGATACA
This sequence comes from Viscum album, assembly GCA_963277665.1. Taxonomy (NCBI): domain Eukaryota; kingdom Viridiplantae; phylum Streptophyta; class Magnoliopsida; order Santalales; family Viscaceae; genus Viscum; species Viscum album. The sequence goes on from OY728132.1 coordinate 2,089,662,782, forward strand.
TTCGCTCAATGAATTTAAAGGTATTATGGGAATATATTGTCTCTCATTATATTGAGAACATATAAAATAGTGGGAAATGAATAAATATTTACTTATTATAAATCATACCATATTCCTCTACAAACTGATGGAACATCATGAATCTCCTTTGGAAAATTATCCAATAAGGTGGGTCATGATTACCTATGAAGAATTGTACCTCTCTCAAATGATTGTGTCAAATGAGGGTATCAGACTAAGAGAAATTCCCATTTTGAGGGAATACAATGATGTATTTCTAGATGAGTTGCCCAAAATTCCCCCATGATCATGCGGTAGATTTCTCAACATAACTAATACCCAGAGCTACTCGTATCTCATAGTGTCTCTATTGGATGTCTCAAATCAAACTATAGGAGTTAAATAATCAACTGCACAAGCATTTGAAAAAAGGGTTCACACTACTTAGTTCATCACATTGGGGTGCACCAATGCTCTTTTTCATGAAGAAGGGTGGATGAATGCGGCTATGTATCTACTATCATAAATTCTATAGGTTCACCCTATAGAACCTGTATCCTCTCCCAAAGGATTGATGACATGTTTGATTAGTCACTAGATGATCAATACTTCTCAAAGGTGGATCTTCATTTTGGATATCATAAGCTAATGGTAATGAAGTGATACATATAAAGGACAATTTTTCTTACAAGTAATGGTCACTATGTGTTCCTAGTGATTTTCTTAGGAATTACTAATTAACATAAAATCATTAGGGATTTTATGAATTGAGTCTTTAAAAATTACCTTGAAATCTTTTTGGTATTTTTTATCGGTGATATTCTAATCTACTCCAAGATACTTTAGGAACATGAAGAACATATAAGGCTTGTGTTGGACACATTAAAGGAAGATAATTTGTACAACATGTTTAGAAAGTGTGACATTTGGATGAAACAAGTCACATTCATGGGACATGTGATCAAAAGTGAGGGAATTTTTCTGGGCCCATAAAAAACAAATTCAATTATTGAATGGGGCAGAACCAATAGTTTAACAAAAATCTATTGTTTTCTTCGATTAAATACAAACTACTGATGTTTTGTGAAAAAATTCCCATGATATTCAATCCCATTAAATACGTTATCAAGGAAATGTGTAATGTATGTTTATTTGGAAGAATTTGATGACAGTGTCAAGGAGAAACATGGAGTCCTTATAACTACACCCGTACTCATATGACCAAAAAATGGACAACATTTTTGGATATATTGTGATGATTTAAAGAAATGAATAGGTTGTGTACTCATATAAAATGTTAATGTGATAGACCACTCAATATTTCAGTTGGATATCCATGAAAAGAACAGACCAAGACATTATTTGGTGCTAGAAGATGTGTTTTTTCCTTGAAATTATTGAGGCACATTCAGTCTAATGAGAAATGTGACATATGTACCAATCACATGATCCTTAAGTATTTATTAACACAATAGGATATCAATATTCATAAAATGGTATTTTTATATATAATAAAATACTATGATTTATCTATTCACTATCATCTCGAAAAGGAGAACAAGGTTGTATCGGCTCTTAGTAGAAATTAACCTTCTACTCTGTTCATGTAATTGAATGAGAAAAACCTAACTTCATTGTCATTAAAATAATGTATGGGAAAATAATAATGGAAGGGTATACATCCTACCTTGATTAAATGATTTCCCAATAACCCATCCATCTAAATATTAAGGAGTCACATAGGGATGATCGGGAGTTACAAAAGAATAAGAATGCATTAAATGAAAACTGCAAGAGTTCCTTATAGATGATGATTGTGTGATTCATTTTGGAATGAGGCTAGATGTTCCTTCATCACCTAGTATATTGATAGAGGTATTGGAAAATGAAAATAGAAAAACATTCTCTAACCATCAAGGATGTACCAAGATGTACTGGGATCTTTGATAAAACTTCTGGTGCGACAACATGAAGATGGAAATTGTTGAGTGTATCTCTAGGTTCTTGATATGTCATCATGTTAAAGTAGAGTGACCAAATTCCAAAGGGATGATTCAACCATTGCCTATACCCATGTGTAAATGTTTTAATGTCACTATGGAATTTTTAATGAATCTCCAAAAGGAAATTGATGAATATATCTCAAGGTTCTTGATAAGTCAGTATGTTAGTATAGAGAGACCATCATCTAAAGGGATGATGCAACTATTGACTATAAACCTGGGGAAATGAGATAATGTCACTATGTAATTTGTCGCAAGTCTCCCAAAGGTGTCAATGGAATATAATGTGATACTGGTTGTGGAAGACTGACTTACCAATCCTACCAACTTTATTTCTTTTCTAGAAGATATGTCGGTTGAAATCCATTCAATGATATATGTGAAGGAAGTGGTGAGATTTCATGGAGTTCCACTCCCGAGTGTCTCTGATCGAGAAACCTAGTTCACATCTAAATTTTAGAGGATTTTCTACCACTCATCAATTACTTAATTAAATATTGGAATGACCTATCACTCCAAAATTTATGTTCAATCAGAAAGGACCATACATACCCTTGAAGATATGCTAAAAACCTAGTATATGGAATTTGAATAGGGATGGGATCATCCTATCCCATTGATTAAATTCTCTTACAATAATAGCTTCCACGCATGTATTAATGTGGCTCCATATGAAGCTCTATATGGAAAACAATTTTGAACTCCAAAATATTAGGAAGATTTTTGAGAAATAAATATACTTGGACCCAATATTCTATAAGAGATGAAAAATAATTATCAATCCATCCACTATCATATCAAAGCTGGTCTGAGTCACCAAAATAGCTATACTGGAAACTATAAATGTAACGTGGGGATAAACATTGGAGGTAATGCAATCCTCATAATATCACAATGAATGTGAGTCATGCGGATTAAAAAGAAAGTGAGGCTTAGGCCAAGGTACATTGTCCCTTTGAGATAGTTGATTGCATATGATTCGTCTCTTTTTGTCTTTCACTTCTACAAAATATTTCCTTTGTTAATGATGTGTACCTTGTATAACTCAGGAGCACATACATAGAAGATGCCTGACATATTTTAAACTCAGGGATGTACCGATGAAAGATGACATATTTTATTAGGAGTATCCAGTAAAGATTCTAGACTAGAGATATAAGGATTCAAGAAACAATAAAACCCACCTTAACAATGTGTTTTGGAGGAAACATAAGAATGGAAAAAAACTTTGGAACTATTCTAGGTAGTGAAGGACAAGTACCATTACCTATTTACGTAAAATAAAATTTTAACGGTGAAATTTCAAAATCGGGGAAGAATGTAATTATCAATACATTTATATATGTAATTTCTCCCTTCTTATAGTAATTTCATATATTATAAACCCCATGAAATAACACATAGATTATAATTAAACCATTATATTTGAATAATTAATGAAATAACATGTGTTTATAGTGTTTATGTAACCAATACCAATGAAATAATTACACAACCTTAGTAATAGTAATTTAAAACTTTTAAATATTAATCAGTCCAAATTAAGAGTATCCTCATACATGAATGTTTAAATAATACCTAATCATCTTAAAAATTAATATATAGTTTAATTCTATCATAGTATAATAAAATAAATGTTTCATAATTATTAATTAGGTGCTGACATTTTTTTTCATAAATGTTTAATTAAAATTTTATGATTATGCTAATAATTTAAAAGTAAAGTAATTATCATAAAATGTTTTCAAAAATTAATATTTGTTTGTCTTATGATATTAAGTTAATTTTATTTGGCCATATGTAATTTTTAAATGTGTTACAAAATTATTTATAATTAAAAAACTGTATTTTCATTGTAAATGCTGATTTTATTTAAAAAATAAATTACTCATAATTAAAAAAATATTTTCATAAAATTGAGTTCTTTTTTTGAATCCTCGCGTAAAAAATGTTTATGGGGAGTTTTTTTGTTTTTTAAAAATAGAAACATGAATTTTTAATGAATAGTATAGTATGATAATTTAAAATAAATACAAAATACATTAATTATGGAGTTATAGATGATATAAGGATGATGTAATCCCAAATTCTAGAAATCTACTCTATTATTTTAATATATTTAGATATTATTCTCAAAATATACCAATTCTGTAGCCAAAATAATATAAAAATTATTATAATAATTAGAAAACACCCCTCTCCTCAACAACAAATACCACTGCTCACCACTCCTCTCCTCAAACCTCTAAAGATTTTATAATTACCCAAATTCTTCCTATTAAACATACCTAGAATATTTATCACGTCCAATATATCATGGTCTCATCAAAATATCAAAATCATTTCCCTAATTAAGTTCTCCATGTGGATAAATTCAAGAGGTAAACTCCACTTTCTTTTGTTTCAATTTCCTTTCAATTTCTTTTATGTTTATTTTATTTTTGAAATCATGTAATCCAAATGATGCTATAACCCCATTTTCAAAAATATAATATAATTATATAATTTTAATGGATTATCTATTATTAAACTCCTATCACTCTCTCTTTCTCTTTTCTTTATAAAATTAAATCATCACATGTGTTGGGTCAATTAACAGACATCATGGATGATGCACTATTATTTTACTTTAATTCATTAACGGATGTCAATAAAAGAATTATAATTGATGACAAATAATTTAAAATTTATGCTTTATCCCTCTCTTTGTTTTCCAAACTAACATATATAAATAATAATAAATGATGAAACAAAACGAGTTCGATGTGATCGAAAAACCGCCAAAATTAACATAAAATGAGAATCATTAAATTTTATCCAATGATTCATCCTCTTTCAATACAACGTTTTTTATAAGGTCATTTAAAATTATGTATGTACATTAATAATATATAATAATAATTATAGATATTTATCATCATTTTAGACGAACTGCCACTCATTTACATATGGTTATTGATCGTGAAAACAATGAAAACAAAAACTCACAAAAAATGAAATTAAATTCTATAACTCATAAAAAATACCATAAAAGAACATGATTGCACTCTATTGTATAAAATTAATGTGTACAATTTTATGTATTTGTTAATTAATGAATATAATATGATTAAACATGATATAAATGTGAATTATTTATTCAATCCTAAGGTTCATGGAATTCTATAATCTAAATCTTTTTCAATGGGTTATCCTCATTGACCCCATTTTCAGAACAAATATTCCTTAGATATTATATAATCATAATTATATTACCTTTTTTCGATAAACAAGTTTTTTAATAGAGTTTATTTCTAACATAATTTTTTCCAAAAGAACTCTTATTTCAAAAAAAACAGCCCTTTTATTTCGTGTGATTGTTTCTTCATCACTAGAGGTTTATGATTCTTATATCAACTATGTTATTCCCAATTTCATTTGGTAACAAAACTTTTATGAATGTATCTATTATAAAATGTATCCTAATATTTTCCATGGGTTATATTATATCTAATATGTATACATGTTCTTTGTTTCAATCATGAAAATATAAATGTTATGCTATGATGGGTGTGACTAAAATTATCTTGCTCTCTATTGCATTCGGTAATGTGATACACACATGAGAAAAGTGAAATAGGCATGAACATGTTTCTAGATTTGTTCAAAACTATTTGTGGTAGTTTACCACTAATACATGAATTTTTATATTTCATGCCTTTATCTAATGATACTTTTCATGAATATAGTGATGATGTAATGATTATGCTCTCCCAATGTTATATTTTTTTGTGTTATTATCTATCCTGTTTATGGGATTTTATCTCAACCCATTCATTAATGTATATCCTCAGGTGAATTTTTTTATCTTAGTTGAAATCAAGGGTTAATAAGAATCTAGAGGTGACAGAATTACATAAATGTTTATGTTTTATTTGGAATCAGTTATGTATGGTCATAATTTTCCATAGAAAATATACATGTACTTCATCGTTTTGTAACACTTTTATGTTTTTCATCATTCAAATTATTTTATAGTAATTTAATAAATGTAGGGTAGTAATATTTTGACCCAATATGATATATTTTCATGTCACCTGTCATTTACATATCCAACCACATTTTATTCATGTTATTTAATTCCCCGTGGAATGAATTAATGGAACCTAAATCTTGAAACACTCTAAGTGACATTGACTAAGGGTATCTGATATTTTAAATGTCACTTTCATTGTGACATTAGGTTAAACACCATGTTTTTAAATACCTTATACTTCAACATGTAACCGCATATTGGGATAAATTTCTTTTTGAACACACACGATATGGATATCTATAATACACATTGTGAATATTTGGTCATTTGGATTGAGATGTACATTTCTCACATACTATGATACCTTCTTGTGTTACATTATATGTATTTCATAATGACTCTATGTATAAATAACTACATATGATGTACATAATCACCATTTTTTAGTCTATATAATGATGATTGGAGATTCCTTCAATGAAAGAGAGAATATATTTTGTTCCTCTTAGATATACATCATGTGAGCCTATAATGTTCAAATAATGTATGATAACATCACATTTATTGAATTAATGTAATAAATGATAAACTATACCTAAGAGTTCAAAATGTCATGTACCCAACTAGGCACACCATGAACTAGGTTGTTTAAAGTTTACACTATTATTTCTTACCCAAGTTCCAAATTAGGACATTAATGTTTTCCATTGTAAGAGTACCCTCATATTGAGAATAAAAGTATTATTCTCTATACTATTAGAATTTATTTTCATTTCATTTTTGCTATTTCAAGGATCCCATCTCTTCTATAAAGATGAAAGGTGGTCAGTGGGATATTTTTAGTATAGATTGGGATAGGAACTCCCCCATGGATTAGGGAATGTTTGTCCATGTATTGGCTTTAGGTAATCCCAATGTGAAATATAAATTACATGGAGTAGTCCCCCATTTGATGAAGTAGTCTAAAAACTCCATTGAATTTCACGTAATTCCCCCCATTAGTGGATTCAGTACTCCCCAATGTATACTAAAGGCTCCTCCCTTAGTGGAGTTTTTACTCCCTCATAGCCAGGGGAATGATCCTATATCATTGGAGTTAGTAATCCCATATATTTTTGGGAATTATATTCAACAGGGGGTTTGTAATCTCTTAATTTTTATACACATACCTTGATGAGGCATAGTCCCTCACTACAGTATCAGAGAAATATAATATGTGTTATATGGGTTATGTAGATTATGAGTCATTGAACTAATTATTTATTATATTATAACATTATTTGGTTTTGAAATTAAATTTTTAGCCATTCTGACTACAATATATTTACAAAATACATTCAGGATGTCAATATTAGGTATTTTGGTGCAGATGATACCCTATGTATCACTTGAAACTTGTGTGATATTATCACCATTAGAAAAACTAAATATAAATTATACTTCGTGAACATAATATTATAATTAATCTACAATACAATTAATATTTTAATATTTCATCTAACAAAATTTCTTATTTTGTATGATGAATTCAAATTTTGAAGATAGTGATTCAAAATAATCCTAGAATGAATGTTGGAAATTTTAACTTTCAATCATTATTTTAATAAAAAATGAAAAATAATTATTTAACTAGTCCTTGTCTTATATATAATAATGTGATATAATATAAATAATTGAAAATTAATAGAAAATAAATTTGATATAAATAATTATAAGATTATTTTGAGGTAAAAATTAAATTTTCCATAAAAAAGCATTTTCTAAACGGGAAACTAACGTCCAATATTAATTAAATAAAATAATATTTAATGATTATTTATTTATATGATAGTTATTGATTACATATCTAAATATATTAATTCTGATCCATATAATAATGATTAATATTCATATATTAATTTTAAGAACATACTATTCTTAATAAATACATTTCATGAAAAATAGTTTTTTGAAAGCGTTTTGATGTTTTATTTATAAAAAATATATGCAAATTATTATTTTTTATATGATAAAAAAGATTAAATATTTTCAGTAAACATAATTAATACTTGGTAATATGTTCAACATAAATATTTTTTCCTAATTAATAACAAAAACAGTAAAAATTAATTACCACATTTATGGCCCAAAATGTTTTTTGAGATGTTAATTCGTTATGATAAGGGTTATAGTGACTAAAATACTTTATTCAATTACATTTTTTGGTTTTATACTAGACTTCAGTATATCCCATTTATATATTGGAAATTTTGGATAAATATTTCCCTAAAGGTTTCCTGATATTAATTAAAATTATTAGAATTTATAATTTCATAACTCACCTAAATTATAAATGAGAACATTGTTCCCCCACATTTCCAAGTATCTCAATCAATTTAGATTGACAATAACATTTTCAAATATCCCCCTAACATCATTAGACACGTTCTAAAGGTTATGTTGTTCCCAAAACACTAACCCTATGGTCCTTCATAAGATATCCAAAGGTTTTTATTCTAAGTGAAGCTAACTATCTTCACTAAGCTATTTGTTTTTTCTTGTTTTTTATACCTTTACATATGTATGAATAATTCTAATGTAATTACACTACAAATAACACCATCGTTTGTGTGTATGAAGAACTACCGCCTTAAGAACCAAGGTAATTTCTTTTTTTATAAATAACTCACAAGGAATTGATAAATTATAGAATCATTGAATACTTTTGACACATATAAAATAATATTGTTTATTTATATTTAATATATCTCCTAATTACATACCCATTATCCCCTTAAGAAAATATTTATATCGGACATGAGAATGTATGACCTACCATATCTATGAAGTATTGTGACTCATTTTCGTTTGTTCAAATTCAATAAATGATTATAAAAATGTATCGAATGAATTAGTATTATATTTTAAAAAACAATATAGTTATATAAAAGAAGTAAAATTATCCTATAATGAACTCTAACATCCAAAACAAAAAATGTCAACGAAAAAATGCAGATAACACCTAGAACAGTAATAATATTGATAAGTTATTAATGAATGTGTGATTAGATTTTATAAGTGGAACATATATGATATTATACATATCTATATAATTCTGGTATAAATTTGTAACAAATTTAAAAAATTACATAATAGGTCAAATAATGTTCAACTAAATTGAAGCATGAGGTATGTGGTTTCATAAATCTTTTTTCTCATTCTGTTACATCAGTTCTTCATTTTCCTTGATATTCTCAGATTATTTTTGTAATTAGTTTTGATTATATTGTGTTGTACGTACTTTTTTAAAATTTTTATTTACACCTTATATAAATAATTGGTTCACTTAATAATACTCACATAGATGATATGATCATTATTAGGGATTTAATATCAATTCAATTCCTTCTAGACATATATAACATTATTAACCTATCTATAATTATTGTGGCATAAATACTTCCCCACTTATATATTTAACATGAATAAATATTTATCCTAGATGATTAATGTTTTAGCTAATTAACATTATTTCAAAAGGATACAATTTAATAGTTTCTAAAGAGGTCATGATTTACATTATGATCTAATTATTTGGGATGGCCTTATTTTTTTGAAGGAATATATTAATCCATAATTCCTATAATTCATATATTTTCATATCCTATTAATATTTAATGATGTTACATATTTTACTCTAACTATTCCACTCATTGTTAATTATGTTAATATAAAATTAAAATAAAAACGGTTTATTTTAATTTTAATAATATTTTTCCATGTCCATTGTTTTTATTTTTACAAATTTCCTTTTACAAAAAATTGAAATGTTAAAAAAAATTATGTTATCCATGTATTTTTTTAAAAAATTTAAAAATTATTTATAATGTTTTTTAATTGGGGTATGTTTTAATTTCATAAAAACAGGTCAAAATAATGTTTTAAATGTATATGACTTTAATATACATTATAACTATCATAACCATTTTATGATATATATATTAATATACAAATTTCAATGTTTTTACAATGAAATAAATAATGATATATTATTTTATATTTGTCTTTAACTTTTTTATTTTTTTTTCACAGGACACAATTTTTTTACAATACATATATTTTCAATAAATTTATATTCATATCTTCTCTCATATAATTTTTTTTATTCATTAAATATATCATGAAACCGTAAATATATTTTAATGATTTTAAATTAGATTTTAATTTAAAATATATATCATTCTATTCATGGATATGATTATTTTCTAAACTATATATCATTTATTCAAATATAATTTTATTATGAATGTAATTTGATTTATTACTGATGACCTTGATAATTTTTCAATGTTTACTAAAAATAGATATTTATTATTAGGAATATTATTTTAGAATTTAATTGATAATTAAATATATTAGGAATGAAGTGGATATTCAGTGATGGATGAGATTCAGTTATATATAGTCCCTTGATGCATTGACAGTTCTCATGAGATGAAATAATTATCCAAATTAAATTGGTTTTTCACTATGTGAAACAATCAATTAAAATTTCATTGTTCATGGTTTGGAAAATATATATAATAATGTTTATGATCAAGAAATAAAATATAAATAATTTCATTATTTGATAATTTAGGCATTATTATCCATGAGATCACTACATTGTTTTTATCCATAGGTTCATTTCAAGCTATAGTCAGTGATTAAAATGTGTGTGCTATAAAATATTGAAATTTTTATATTAAATATAACTTATTTAATCATGCTATCAAATTTTTTATTTATCTATTACTGATAATTTTATCTCAATGTTATCATTTTCCATTTCTCTAGGTCATAAAGAAGAAATCAGTCATTGAATGTCAAGGATGTAGAGTATTTTATATGTTTAGGTTTTATATTATATTCCAAATGTAAAATGTGTTTAATACATGTAGTTGGGTATAAAATAATATCAAACTTATTTTTCCTTAGAGATTAGTACCCTTGAATGTATGATAATTTAATAAAGTAAACAATAGATGTGAGGTACTGGATTTAACATTTTTTTAGTCTATATCATATTGAATTGAGTAAAAACCTCATGAACTAGATTTAGGAAAACATATAAGAGATTATATAACCATATACATGATTCAATGTTCAATTATATGTGTATTATAAAACAATATTATTGTTGTAGTGAAAATTTTATGTCTTCTACCATAGAAATGCATATTTATCTAGTAACTAAATGTGTACATGGTTTTGGAATAGATGCATCTAGGGTTAATAAAAAAAAACGAGTTGGTTGAGTATATCACAACCATCATTCTTGTGCATGGTGAATGGGACCTTATGAAGAAAATGTTTTTAAACATTTAGGGATAAGGCAAAGAAAATTATATATTTAATAACCATTTTGGAAGAGTTTAATTTTTTTATTTAGGGATATCACCAATGAAAACATGTATATGATTTCAATATTAATAGTGTATAAATTATCAATTTGTTTTTTGTATTATAATATATTTAGAATTATATATTGTGATTTAAAATTGATATTGATATGATATAATCCATTATATTCCATTCAATATAAATGTTTCCAATCTTAAATAAGGGAATCAATACTCATGGAAAAGGTTAAAATTTTATCTTTTAAGAAAAACACAAAAACAGATATTGGATCTAAGAAGATCAACGATATATTAGAAAATTTTTCCATAGTTAAGAATATTAACAATTCAAATATAGAGAAACCTGATGTTCCATGACTTGATATACATATATTGGAACATTTAATGTGATATAATATCCGATAAATTATTGTAACTACAAATCTAGTGGTAGCATATATTTGAAATGTGTCCCTTAAAAGATATTTTTTCTTTTGGGATATGATAAAAGTAATAAAATATTGCATAGGAATAAGATTTTATCAAATTAAATGATAATAAAGGGTGTTCATTGATCCATAATACTATAGAGGATAAAGAATAATAAAATATGGAACTGAGATATTTTATAATAAAATTCTTGAAGAAATATTTCCCTTTTGGGAAATAAGATGAAATGATGAAAAAATTAATCATTTTAATTAAAACTGATGAAGAATGTGTTATAAAGTATGAGGATAGATTAATAATAATTTTTATGTAAAATATGGTTTTCATACATAATATGAAAAAAATATTTAGAAATTATTTGAAGTGATTAATCCAATACTATAAAGGGAAATATTTTTTTCAACATTTTTATAAAATGATGAATGGTTATTATAAACCATGAAAAACAAGGATGAATTTTCAGTATCCTATATTTAAAATCAGGGTCAAGAGAATAAGTTGTTGAATGCACACAAAGAATAATCTATTGAATCAAAACAGAATTTGAAAATGTAGCCATTTCCATCATCTGAAAATTTTCAAAATAAATATCCAAGAATACATATGAAGAGAATGAGTGTTTGTAATAAGGGGGGATGGACAAATGGATGTGATCACTACACCTATGGTTGAAGTTCTAAAATATGTGGTAGAAGGTACCTTATTCATAGCGTAAAATATATCTAATTATTTATTTTATTATTTACCCTTTCACAAATTTATATCATTAAGGTTCTCAATTAAAAATATATATATATATATATATCAAGAACCATAATAATCAGGTTTTCAATCAGAAATACTAGTGGGAATCTCACCACAATAAGGTTGTCACAGGCTATTCCTATTATAACCCATGAATGTGATAATTTTTTTTGACATTTTTATAATATATTATTTTGACATTGACATTATAATTGGTTTGTACTGACATTCAAAATATAAAGAAAAATTTTATTTCAAATTGAATGAAATCAGGATTCGGGAGGATGTTTTGGTATTCCTTATCATTATAATAGGGAGATAATTATCTAGGTTATGTCTAGATCCACCCCTAGTAACTCTTCTAAATGAGATTCTAGTGAAGGAAGTGAAAAAAAAATCTATAAATGGAAATATTAATATTCAAATTAAGTATGTACCTATAATATAGTAATACATTAATTTATTTTCTAATGAATTACATTAACAACCACTAGAGTGTACCGTTTAGTTCTCAATTGATTTATTTTGGAATGCAAGAGAACGATCAAAGACACCCAATAAAATGACCAATATAGAATTTTTGGAGTTGAAAAATGAACCAGAGGAGTTGTATCAAAAGGGATTTATATTCCATAGTGTTTCACCATGGGGATCCATAGTTTTTTTCATTTAGAAAAAATATATATCCACGTTGATTGCATTGAATGTAGATAAATTAGTGTTATTTTGATAAATAACTTATTTCTTATTCCTTGCATTGATTATATATTCAATGAAAATCGTGGATTTAAATATATTATATAGATAGAACGTCATTTTGGTTATAATCTATTGAATGTTAAGAAGGAATATATTATGAATACAGAATTTTGAATGATGTTTGGAAATTACAACATTACTGTAATTCCATTTGGATTGAGTAATTATCCATTTATTACTATTATACTAATTAAAAGATAATGAAAGGAATATTTTCATATTTTTTTCATCCATTGATGATATTTTTTTTAATTCTAAAATCAACGAGGACCATAATAATCATGTGTGGATCATTATTTAGACGCTTAGATTAAAACTGTTACATATGATATTTTGAATTTTTGAATTCTAGCTTAAGAATGAATCTTTTATGGGCTATATTATCTTCTAATGATGGACTCTCAGTTGATCCATTGAGTAAAAATTTATTAAAATAATGCCCTACACAAAAAAATAGAGTTACATTATTTCATTTGTTTTTTATGATACATTATTATATTTTATAAAAAAATTCCTTATTGGATTAAATTTTAACTGAGCTTGCATTTAAAGGGGTTAACAACATATAAACTACGTAATGTGACTAATGTTTTAATGAATTGAATAATTTATTAGACGATGCTCTGATTTTTACTTTAAAATCACGATATTATGGGTTTGTTATATATAGTGATGCATCAATGAATGAACATATTTGTTTCTTTATAAATACAGATAAATTTATTACATTTTCATATAGATTGTTAAATAATAATGAATGAAAATAAATTACCCATGATGTCGACATAGAAGCTATAATGTTTTAGATACTGAATGGCCTAGAGTCCTTTTTTATTTATTTTTTATAACACCAATTTCAGGGGTTGAGGGGGAACCCTAAAAATGATTTTAGGTTTAGTGGATTACTTGACTCGAGGTTCTTAGATGAATTTTTCCCAAATATGACTACTTATATATGACACTCCTTAGTGTCTTGATTGTTATATCATATTATTACAATTTAATTACTTGTTCATGTATCAATAACTATTTAGCGGTGCACAAGTCTGGTCTTGATGTCAATTTCCATACCCTCTCATTTTTCCAAATCCGGATAGCTTTGTTTTGGTGATACATCATACTCTGAGTCCTCATCTAGAGATAGTTCTTTTGGTATACATGATTTCATATTTATATCATGATCTGATTGAGGTGTCCCAATGGCGTTGAGGTGGCCTGAAGGCCATGAGGTTGCCCGAAAGCTTTAACTATCCTAACGACATGGGTGGCCCAAAGTCACTAAGGACTATAGGCCCAACCTGGCAGCCCAAAGATTAATAGTTCTACATGATACATTAATGTATTGTACTCACTACAATACTTAATAAAATACTTCAATAGTAACCCAGAAATAGGCCTCCTCCCAGATTAGATCATGGGTCTCAAGGATGCACTTGAAGTCTTATGACCAACTGAGATGAGGCAAATGCGAGAAGTTGTAATTTTTTCATCGATGATATGTATAGATAATATATGTGATGAAATGTGTGAGATATAAATGGAAATAATATAAAAAATATAGTATTTAAAAGAAAATTTACAATATTATGAAAATGTGATGTCTTGATCAACTTAAGGATTATGTTATATCAATACACTAACACACAGGGATGGAAAATAATCTAGATCCTAGATTGAGTAGGAATGATCTAGGATTCATGACACAAATGATAATTAAAAAAAGGATCATATGTTTCTGGGCCTAGAAAATATGGATTTGGGAATTATAATGGAATGGGGGACACCATTCCTTTTCTAACAGGACTTCCAAACAAACATTATTAGATAATATATAATATCATAATCCACATAATGATAATTTAAATAATAAAATTAATGTAGTGAATGGTTGAAAATTGGAATATATTGTTTTGAAAATATTGTATCAAAATTTTGAAATATACCACACAATCCATCGATTGATGATCTAAAAATGGTTGTGTTGGGTGTCACCCATAGATCTTATTTCTCTATAAAACCTTATATCTCCACGATGTTTAGGGATTTAAGTGAATATTATTGGTGGGAAAATAAGTAATTCAAATTTCTTAATTATAAATCTAGACATTTTTATTCCAATGGGTTATCTTTGAGAGACATTATCTGTGATTATTCAGGGAACCTATGCCTATTGCTATGTGTAAATGGGATTACATAAATTTTGAATTTGTCACAGGAATACCCAAGACTCCTCAAAAGAATGATGGAATATGTGTTATTATTGATTTACAAAGAAATTATTCTCATTTAATTTATATAAGAGAAAATTTACCTCTGTAGAACCTTTCAACACTCAGTAATAATGAATTATAAATTCTTAATGGTGATCCTCTTTCAATTCTATCTGATTTTGATCTTCTATTTACAATAAAATTTTTGACGATTATTTAGAATTCGTTTGATATTGAGCTTCAATTGAGCACCACCTCCCATCCCCAATCCAATTGATAGACAAAATTGACTATTCAAACATTATAATACATATTTAGATTATGTAAAGATGTATTTTTGTAGAGACCCAGTGCTTGATGTACATGGACATTACATTACTTCTGCGGAAAACTTAATATATAACAAAAATAGACACACAAGGACCATAATAGTATAGTGTCTTTGGAAACTCAAAATATAATATTCTAATCGTGGTGAAAGATCATAAACATCTCCAAAAAGGATATTCCCCTTTTATTTTCTTACCTAAAACCGTTCTTTAAAACTTAGGGAAAAGAAAACATATAAAGTGTGATCTCAAATGCTCAGTAAGGGTGAACATAGAGAACATAAAACAATCCATAAAAATTTGAATGGAAAAACTTGAACATAAAATCTAAACATAAAAATCATGAGCAAAGACATACATCTTGGAAGTACAAAAGGCATAGATCATAAAGTAACATAAATCATGATAAACTAGCATAGGAATAAAACAGGTAATTTTGGCATCCATTTAGCACATGTTATGATTTATATAGTTGCCAAGGCATTCCTACCCAGATCATCTTAGTGGACAAAGTCCCTTTCTGAATCGAATTCACTCCTCGTTCATGTCTTGTATCACTGAACCAGATTAACTTCATGTTCCATCCATGTCTAACTCATGAGATATAAATCTTTACCCAATGCATTGGAGGGAGATATAGGTCGCACCGATCTCATAATGAAATCATTCTTACTTGTGCCACAAAATAAACATAATTCATTAATCATAACCCAAAGAAAAAATGGGTTTTATAAACATCATCCCATCATAACGTGACCCATATAAAAAATGGATATCATTTCTTCATTAGAAGAATAAAACCATGTAAATAATAGATACATTATACTTGAAACATAATCATAATGTCATCTACGATGGAAAATAGTTTTGACAAAACACTTGAAATGAATTCTGGAGGAAAATAACCTTTCATCTTTAAAATCATTTTCTTTTCACAAAATTTCATTCAATTTTAAAATAATTCTTTTTTGAAAATCGTCATGAAATCTGGTTTTTCCAGATTCATGAATAAAAAGCGTTATGAAACAGTAAAAAATCATTCATGTCGTATAAGTTAAAAAAACATTCTTCTCGTACTTTTGTCGGAATAGTCAAAAAGTACCTTGTAAAAGAATGATTCCTTACATACCATGTTGTGAAAGTATAAAATGGGTAAAAAGGAAGTTATAGATACCTGAAACAATTTGTATAAAATAGGGACATGGATGATAAATATGACCCCAGTAAATACTTACGAATAAACAATCTCGGATAAAAACGAGATTGGAAAAGTTATCCCATACCTTTTATGATCGTTGGAATCATACATGTCATAAAATAATGAAAATTACATGCATATTTACATATAATATCTTTCATAATAAAAATCATAAAACATTCATAAGAAGCATAAAAACCATACAAATGAAATAGATGGTCATTAAGGCAAATGTCTCACTGAAATAAAAGTGAGACGAAATAATCCCTTACCGTAGATCCAATTTTTTCCGTATGTGTATGAAACACCTGTATAGTGGGTTTGAACATCTTATAAAGTTGTAAAATAACCATAATAATATTTACAATATCATATATGATTCACTTAGGTCTTTATATTACCCCTTCATTTTCCATTTCCATGTTAAACCAACGTTTTCGGTATTAATTGTTTCATTTATCGTACGTGTTTGCACATGTTGTTCTTGATATCATTAATTGTATCATGATTTACTTACATTAAAAATGTAAATCATGATTTATATATCATATATATTCATTATATATATATATATAATAGATAGATAAATGAAATGAAATACACCATTTTTGGAAACGGTAGGACGTACGTACGCATGAACATTGTTTTCCTATCCTCATTGACATGAATGGAAGTAAGTAGATTACACACACACACACACATATATATATATATATCCATTAGATTTATCATTTCATATATTTCATTATTATTCATTATATATACTTTATAATCATTCTAAAATGGTTAACATGTAGAATGAATCTCATCGCGTCGTGGAGACGGTAATCCGTACGTACGCATGAGTGATGATATCATTCCCATAATTATTGAATTGAATTGGAATGGATGATATAATAACTCAGAATCATTATTATGTTATAATTATTATATATAGTTTTTATTTACACCATTATACCCATCCAAGTTATGTGGTGGTGGAAAAACCGATTACACCACAGTGTGGAAACAGTATTCCGTACGTACGCACGCGCGGTGATTTCATTTTTCGTAGGATGGATAAAAGGTTAAATGGGGTTTTTTCATATTTATAATAACAGATAAGTATATTAGTGATACTAATTTTATTACTTTATAATTAAATAACTAAAGAAGAATTAATTGAAGAAGAAAGAAACTTGAAAGAATCGATAGAAGAGATTACCTATTCTTCGACGCACCTCTTTTAAGATTCCTCTTAAGGCACCAAATTTGGTCTTTTGAGGAGACATGAATCTCTATAATGTTTCTAGAAAAGTTGATAAGGAAAATGGGTGGGTTTCTCCGAGCTTGAAGGATCAAAATTGTGTAAAAAGAATAGAGAGGAGTTGCAATTTTATAAGATGGGTGAGGGGAACCATAGAAAAACTCAAAATATTATTTTATAATAAAGTCATTTTCAGTTTATAATATCTCACAATTGATTGATTTCGAAGATAAAGTTGGTATGGGTCGAAATCCTCTCAAAATATATATTTTAGACAAGTTTAGGTTACTATTTAAACTTATCTTTTAGATTTAACTCTAAGTAATATAATTTAACATTTACAGTTTCTTCTGGTTTTCTTACACAATATGGTTAATAAACATACTATAACAAGACAAACTAACCCCAAGTGGTTAATTATTAATATATATAACCTTATCTAAGTCATTTGGCAGAACCTTAGATTATTAGGAATAAAATATCCATTAATAATATAATATTGGTTTAAAAACTATTTTATGTCAAATTTGACACTATTTGGTAATTTATTTGTTTTGAAAATCATAACAGCATGATTAGATCAAAAAATTTAATTGAATCATTACTAACATGTCATATTAGTAAATAAAATTAGTTTAATTCATAAAAAGGATCAAATTGCATTTATTTGGTTATTTATAACATTAATTATGTTAATATTTCATTAATAAGGAAATTATTGCAATATCAGTGTGTCATAAATAAATTAAACTACTTAATGTCTAAAAATTATAAATAAAATACCATTATGTAGAAAATATTTTTAGATTTATAATTAATATTTACAGTCGAATATATATTTTTTATAACCATATATTAAAAAAGTTTTAGTTATTAAACATTGATTTTAACTCTCATAACACTTCTTTCAATTAAATAATAACAAATGTCCTAATCTAATCCAAGTGGACCTAAATGATAATATAATATTCCTAAGGTTGTTATTGGTCTAATTTAACTTATCCAATAGAATTATGACATGTGTTAAGGTAATAATAGTATCATTTTTACCATTAATTAACATATTTACTTTTAACTGTGGTAAATAAAAGTAAAAAGTTATTATTCACCAAAAATTATTTTCATCTCATTGAACCACATTTTACATACTCATATCAACAGTGTCTCTCGGATATTTGAAATTCCACTCACATAAGTGGTAAAATTATGTTTTATGTAAATTTTCAAATTCTCCTAGGAGGTGGGAAATAGACGATGAAAAGTTAAATCAAATTTTTTTATATCTAAAATTATTATAAAATGACTCCAATGAATTACATTGAATTTATATAGTTATTATGTATCTATTTTGACCTAAAATAAATTTATATAAAATAAATAATTATTTAAATAAAAATTCGGTTTTAAAATAGTAACCTAGTGTTTTCACTATTCATCAAAAATTTAAAGTTTTCCAAAAAATACCAAAAATTCACCATAGGATAATTTCAATATTCCGAATCCAAAAATGAAGTTCATTTAGAAATATATAATTTCAAAAAGTGGTTGTTATAATTTATAATGGATATTTCATAATAATATTATAATAATATATGGTTTAGTGAAACTCGGTATTGCGTACAACACAATGTATCAAGTATTGATGCTCTGGCGTGAAACACAAGCCAAGAATAGTGTTGCATATATTACAAGCTAATATGGTGTTGCGTATTGAGCAAGATAATCTTGCTGTAGTGTACAACACAAGAAATCAAAGAAATTAAAAAGAATATTTCTCATAAAATCTCGGGTTGTTACATTCTACCCCCCTTAAAATTAATTTCTCCCTTGAAATTCATCGGGGTTATAAACGTTTTACTGCTTAAAATTTTCTTTAATAGAAACCCACATCGTAAAAAGGAATACCAAAAATTATCTTAAAAAACTAAAGTATGAAACATAACTGTTACCCACATTAACTAATCACTGGGATTCCACATAGGAGAACATAGGTGAAAATATGAATATGGAAGAAAAATATAACCATTAAGTTCTGATGGAGAGTGGTAGAGAACATGGCTATGAAAAATCCAACAATCACAAACCTTAAATTTGTGATGATCTAAGGTACCATCTAGGACCACATTTTTTTCAAGATCATTTCCCTAATGTTGAAGAATTAAAAGAAGCACTTACTTGATTTTGGTACAATCTCACTCTTGTTTGTGCCTTGAGCAATTTACACTTCATCTATTAAGGATATGATGTTGAATTAGCCTTTCGTGAAGTGTTAGCAGATCATGCGATAAAATGATAGGTCATTCCATCTGTCTCAAACATACGGTTGGTAAAAGTTATATACCGGACCTGAATTTCCCGAAAGACTTATTTTTTATTTTATTATGGATAATCCACATTTTTAGGGTTGAAGTGGAACCCGTACATGACACGTAGGCCTAAGGAAAATGACTGAAGAACCCGAAATACATGACCCAAAGGCCTAGTGGCATACTATGCCCGATACATGACCCGTAGGCCCATCCCACTTGAACTATCCCTCCCCAGCTTTCTGTGTCATTGCACTCCTAACACCCCACCTTGCAATGATGATTAGCTAGAATTTCATTATACAAAGTTTCATGGTGTGTGGTCCCGATGGCGGCTGTCAAACACTTTCATTTTTCCAATCTGGTTAGCTCTGAATCTGGTGGCTGCTACTCATGTTGCTCTGATACTATTCTGGGGAATGTTCTGTGAGAACTGGGCTACTACATGGTCTACGTGTCCCGAAGTCCATGTGGCCCGAAGGGCATTGATGACCCGAAGGCCCTGGAGACCCGTAGGCCCAAACCGGTGGCCCGAAGGCCCAAATCGGGTGAATAGTCCGGCTGCTACAACACCGAACAGTAACTACTTCAGTCCTTCTACATTACCCAAGAGATTTGCGTCCACCTGGTTTTGAACCCGGGTCTATTGGATGCCAAGAAGGAGCAATTACCACTGAGGTACGGGCTCATTGGCAGTAATAGTTATATACATAAGTCCATCTATGATGAGATTAATCATATATGGTTCCATAAATGTAATTATACTTCATCTATCATACCACTTAATAAAATAAAACTAGTTTCTACTAACCTTGGACTTCCTGTATGCCAGGGATAATGGGCTTCCAAACTTCTATTGTGCGTTCAATTCCCACATCTTTGTCCGAAGCGAAGGGTTTTCACCTGTCCTGCAAGTTGTCCCTCTTTCTAAAACTATATTATCATAACATTTCAGAAATAAAAACAAAAATTTATAACATTAATAAATACTATATGATGTCCATTCCAACCTTTAGGCTTATCGAAAATACTTATGTCAGATTACTATAAATTTCATCTATCAAACATGTGAATTCCTCCATTTATCCCCCATATATCATAAGATATATCTTGTTGTTGGTCACATTCCAAAAATGTGAATACCTTAATCATGTATTCTCTTGAAAAATTAATACCCATTAAACCTTAGGGAAAACATGAATATTGTCAAAAGTTAACTCTTTATACATAACAAAATCCCAAAATTTCTATATACTCAATCCATGATATATCTTTGTCCTTATATTAGTCATGAGCTCATTTCATTTTCACATTATCCCTTCATTATGCTCATATCATCTTCATTCCAAAAATATTTCAATCACATTTCATAGTTATCGGTACCATATAATTATTGAAAACCAATACATAGATATTCTAAAATTACACGATACCATAAATGAGATTGCCTGGTACTACTTTGAAATCCCATTACATAAACACTTAATCATTCCAAAACATCATTTTAATACTCAACATCACAAATAATGATCGCATGTGACTTCCCTTTATCCTTTGCCTTAAGAGTTTGTAGACCTCGATCATCATTAACCCTTGGATTAGGGAATTGATTAGCATAATGCCCCATTTCCTTGCACTTGAAGCATTGAAGTGTTGGTGGAGCGTTCTCTGTAGTCTTTTCTTTATTCACATCATTAGCTAACTTTTTCCCATTACTTCGACACTCAATGGCTTGATGACCTTCTTTTCCACACTTAAAACATTTTCTAGTACGTTTTGGACAATCTCCACCATGCTTCTATCCACACTTTGAGCATAAAAAAACAGTCATATTCTTTTCACCATTGTTCTAAGATTTCTCCTTGAATTCCATCTTTCTTTTTTTTTCAAAACCATGAGATGGATATGTAAAACCAACTTCCAGTTCTACCTTGATAGCATAGTGCAAAATTTCTTCATAGCTACTGAACTCTCTTATAGATAATGCCCTTCGAATACTTGGTTTTATGCCACTGAAATATCGATCAACTTTACTTTCAGGTTAGATGATAAAGCCAGATGCATACCTTGCAAGCCATGTAAAATTCACTTCGTATATGACATCAAATTCGTCATCCTTTTGCTTAATCTCAAGGAACTCCTTTTACATCTTTTTTTCGAAGAATACGAGGGAAGTACTTATTGAAAAACAAGTTCTTGAACTCGTCCCATTCCATTGATTCAATTTCATCTTGGGTCCTTGTATTATTAATTAGAGTCCACCACTGGTCTGCTTCACCTTATTAATTGGTAAACAGCCAGAATTACTTTTTCATGTTCGGAACAATGAAGTATGGAAAATATATTTTCAATGGTACAGATCCATTGTTCAGCAACAAGTGGATTAGAAGAACCACTGAAAAAGGTGGGTTTTGCCTCATGAAGGACTCAATAGAATATTATTCCCTTCTCTGGTCATTTGGAAGTCCAGAATGATTCATAGCTTTTGTAAGTATAACAATAATATTTTGCACTCCATCTACAATAACATTGGTTTTTCCGGATGGAAAATCATTGCATTGTCCAATACATTTATCAACACGGTTCCTTCGGGTTCCATCCATCATCTAAAACCCAAAAAGAATAGTGTGAGAGAAAAAAATAATGCTAGGGAAAACAACATAATAAAGGGGGAGTACCTTCAATATCTAACATCTTCGGTTTAATTCTAATATTGTTACCATAATTCGAGGTATATAACATATACTTATATGTAACCTTAGATACATCCCTAGACATACCATAGAAATATCTTTAGGGATCTCAATATATTTTTCGCATCCTAGTCTCCAAATGTTAACTAAGCCTTTCATCTGATACCAACTGTAGATACCCAAAGCTTAACGTACATGGACATTACATTACTTTTGCAGAATGCATAATATAAAACAAAAATAGACACACAAGGAACGTAATAGTTTAGTGTCTCTCAAACTCATAAAATAATCTTCTAGTCGTGGTGAAAGATCTTCAACATCTCCCATAAAGATCTTCTCCTTTTGTTTTCTTACCTAAAACCTTTCTTTAAATACTAGGGAAAAGAAAACATATAAATGGTGAGCGCAAATTTTCAGTAAGGGTAAACATAGAGAACACAAACCAATACATAATCATTTGAATTCAAAAATGTGAACATAAAATCTAAACATCAAAATCATGAGCAATGACATAAATCATGGAAGTACATAAGGCATAGATAATAATGGAACATAAATCATGATAAACTA
The DNA here is from genome assembly GCA_963277665.1 of Viscum album. Taxonomy (NCBI): domain Eukaryota; kingdom Viridiplantae; phylum Streptophyta; class Magnoliopsida; order Santalales; family Viscaceae; genus Viscum; species Viscum album. The sequence goes on from OY728132.1 coordinate 2,089,686,668, forward strand.
GAATGGGAATAAAACGTGTAATTGTGGCATACATAAAGCACATGTTATGTTTTCCATTCTAGCCAAAGCATTCCAGCCAAGTCTATCTCAATGGACAAAGTCCCTTTCTGAATCGAGTTCACTCCTCGTTCCAGTCCTATATCACTGAACCAGATTAACTTGACGTTCCATCCATGTATATCTCTTGAGATATACATCTTTACCCAATTAATTGGAGGGAGATATAGGTCCCACCCATATCATTATTAAATCATTATTACTTCTTCCACAATATAAACATAATTCATTCATCATAACCGAAATAATAAAATGGGTTTCATAAACTTCATCCCATCATAACATTATCCATATAAAAAAATGGATATCATTTCATCATAAGAAGAATCAAACCATGTAAATAATAGATACATTATACTTGAAACATAATCATAATGTCATCTTAGATGGAGAATAGTTTTTACAAAACAGTTGAAATGAATTCTTGAGGAAAATATCCTTTCTTCTTCAAAATCATTTTCATTTAAAAAAATTCCATTCAATTTTAAATGAAAATGTTTTTTTGAAAATAATCATGAAATCTTGTATAGTAATCATCATGAATAATAAGATTTATGAAACTGTAAAAATTCATTCAAGTCGTATAAGTTAAAAAACATTCTTCTCGTACTTCTGCCGGAAAAGTCAAAAAGTACCTCGTAAAAGAAAGACTCCATACAAACCATGTAGTAAAAGTCAAAAATGTGTAAAAAGTAATTTATACATATATGAAACCATTTTCAGAAAATAGGGACATGGATGATAAATATGACCCCATTAATTACTTATGAATAAACAATCTCAGATAAAAACGAGATTAGAAAAGTTATCCTTTACCTTTTATGATCGGTGGAATCATACGTGTCATAAAATAAAGAAAATTACATTCATATTTAAAAATAATATCCATAATAAAAATAATAATAAAACCTTAATAGGAATAATAAACACCTTACAAATGAAATAGATGGTGATTAAGGCAAATGTCTCATAGAAATAAAAGTGAGACGAAATAATCCCATACCGTTGGTCCAATTTCTTTTGTATATGTCTAAAACTCTTGTATAGTGGGTTTAAACATATTATTAACTCATAACAGATCCATAATAATATTCATGATATCATATATTATTTACTTATGTCTTTATATTACCTGTTCATTTGTCATTTCCATGTGAAAGCAACATTTTGGGTATTAATTGTTTCATTTATCGTACGTGTTTGGACTTGTTGTTCTTGATATCATTACTTATATCATGATTTTATTACTTAAAGAATGTAAATAATGATTTATATATCATATATATTCAGTATATATATATATAATAGATAGATAAATGAAATGAAATACACCGACCATGGAGACGGTAGGCCATATGTACGCATGAACGCTGTTTTCCTTTCCTTATTGACTTGAATGGAAGTAATTATATGACTTATATAAATATATACATAAATAAAGTAGCATTAACATGTCATATATTTTATTTTTATTCATTATATATACTTTATAATCATTCTTGAATGGTTAACATGAAGAATGAATCCCATCATATCGTGCAGATGGTAATCCGTACGTACGCACGAGCGATGATATCGTTCCCATAATTATTGAATTGAATTGGAGTGGATGATATAATATCTTAGAGCCATTATTATGTTATAATAACTATATATAGTTATTATTTACACCATTATACCCATCCAAGTAATGTGGTGGTGTAAAAACTATTTACACCACGGCGTGGAAACAGTATTCCGTACGTATGCATGCGCGGTGATTTCATTTTCTGTAGGATGGATAGAAGGTTAAATGGTGTTGTCTCATATTTATAATAACATATTAGTATATTAATTATACCTATGTTATTACTTTATAAGGAAACAACTATATAAGAAGAAGTTGAAGAAGAATGAAACTTGAAAGAATCGGTAGAAGAGATTACCTCTTCTTCGACCCACCTCTTTTAAGATTTCTCTTAAGGCACTAGAGTTGGTCTATTTTGGAGACCAAAACCACAATAATGTTTTTGGAGATTTTTATAATGGAAATGGTAAGGGGTTGTCCGAGAAGGAAGGCTCTAAATTGTGTAAAGTGGAGAGGGAGGAGATGCTCTTTTATAAGAGGGGTGAGGGGCACCTCAGGAAAAACTCAAAATACTATATTATAATATAACTCATATTAGAATTATAATAGCTAAAAATTGATTTATTTTGATGATAAAGTGGGGATGGGTAGCCAACATCCCATAAAATAGATTTTAGACAAGTTTAGGTTACTATTTTAACCTTATCCTTTTTATTTAACTATATGTTACATAATTTAACCATTACCGTGGCTTCTTGTTTTCTTACAGGATATGGTTAATAAACTTACTATAACAAGACAAACTAACCCCAAGTGGCTCATTATTAAAATATATAATCTTATCTATGTCATTTGGCCAATCCTTTGATTTTTAGAAATACAATATCAATTAATAATATAATATTTTTTTAAACCTGTTTTATGTCAATTTTGGCACTATTTGGTAATTGATTTTTTTGATAATCATAAAAGTGTGATTAGATCAAAAAAAGTTAATTGAATCAATACTAACATGTCATATTAATCTATAAAATTAGTGAATATCATAAATAGTCAAAAATTACATTTATTTGGGTATTTAAACATCAATTATGTTAATATTTCATTAATAATGTAATTACTACATCATCATTGTGTCATAAATAAATTAAATTATTTAATGTCTAAAAATTATAAATAAAAAGATATTATGTAGTAAAACATTTTAGCTTTCTAATTAATATTTATAGTCGATATTATCTTATGTATAACCCTATATTAAATTTTTTTTAGTTATTAAAATTTGATTTTAACTCTTTTAACTCTTCTTTGAATTAAATAATAATAAATGTCCTAATCGAATCCAAGTGTACCTAATTGATAATATTATATTCCTAAGGTTGTTTTTGGTCTAATTACACATATCCAGTAGAATTAGGACATGTTTTAAGGTAATAATATTATCATTTTTACCCTTAATTACCCTATTTACTTTTAACCGTGGCAAATAAAAGTAAAAAGTTACTATTCACCAAACATTATTTTCATCTCATTGAACCACATGTTACTTACTAATATCAACCGTGTCTCTTGGATTTTTGAAATTCCACTCACAAAAGCGGTAAAATTAATTTTTATGTAAATTTGCAAATTCTCCAAGGAGGTGGGTAAAAGAAAGTGAAAAGTTCAATAAAATTTTTACATATCGAAACTTATTATAAAATTACTCCAATGAATTAATTTGAACATATATAGGTATTATGTATCTATTTTGAACTAAAATAAATTTAAATAAAATATATAATTATTTAAAAAAATCAGTTTTTAAATAGTAACATGGTGTTTTCACTAATCATCAAAAATTGAATGTTTTTAGAAAAATACAAAAAATCAACCTAGGCTGATTTTGATATTCCGAATCCAAAAATGAATTCCATTTTGAAAGATAAAATTTATAAAATTTCAAAAAAGTGATTATTACTATTCATAACATCTATTTCATAATAATATTATAAAAATATCTCCTTTAGTGAAACTCGATATTGTGTACAACACACGCTATCGAGGAATGATGCTCTGGCATGTAACACAAGCCAAGAATAGTGTTGCGTATACTAAAATATAATATGGTTTTGCATATAGCGCATGATAATCTTGGTGTAACGGACAACACATGACATCAAAGAAATTAAAAAAAAAATATTTCTCATAAAATCTTGAGGTGTTACAATTTGGATGTATAAAATATATGTATTTATGTTTGATAGTGTTTGTATAAAATTATTTCTTTCTTTCATGTATTCTTACATTGACGTATGAAGCATTATATGAACCAAGATATTGTACTCTAACATGTTGGGATGAAGTTGGTGAAATGATGCTTATAAGACTAGAACTTTTTAAGGATAAAATGATAAAGAAAAAAAAATATTTAGACTCGTATTAAAATAATCAATGATGAAAAAAGGGTTATTCTCATAATTGGAGGAGTGATTTAAATTTTCTGGTTGGAATCACATTTTCATTCAAATATCCCCAAGAATGGGTGTTATAAGGTTCAATATGAAACATTATGTAATCCCTAGGTGTGTTGTACCCTTTAATATTCTATAAAAAATTGAAAAATGCTTTTCTAATTGAATCTTCTACCAATCCACTCAAAATTCAATGATGTATTCCAAATATATTTTTCATGTATGTTAATTCCAGACAAAAAGCATTTTCCAACTAATGATGAAATATAATTGGAACATGAACTATATTAATATGCATATTTTTTCAATATTTTTGAAACTAATAGGAATGTATTGAAGAATCCATCGGCTCGACTATTGAAGGTAGATTGAAAAATCATAAAATGGGCAAAGATACATGTGAACTGATAGAAATTATTTATAAGAACCACCCTCACTTGTTTGGAATGTAGTATCTAGGAATATTTTGAGGAAAAAATTTTTAGGTTGAAATTTTTACAAGAGGGAGGAATGTAATTCCAAAATATCAAGTATAGTTTGTGAAAATCCTATTTCAATTAAACTATAATACAATGCACATTTTAATATTTTATGGTATAAAATTACATATTTGATTGGATTGAATATTTATTTAAAACATATTAATTCAAAATAATACACAAAATAATGTTTTATGTTTTCTCAATGAATTAAGAATTTACGAATAATTATGAATTTAGTATTTAAAAGATTACTACCCGAATATTATTAGTTATAAATTTTTCTTTAGTAAATGTCTGTTATATTTTTATATATTGCATAATAAACATATAGAAGATAATAAAATCAGAAACATGTTATAATAATGATGAAAATCATTACCATAGACATCAACTAACCCCTGAAAATTATAAATATTAATAGGGGAAAATATGAAATAATAAAAATGTAATGGTACAATATGGTTCACCCAAATCTTCGATAATTAAATCCCATAAGAAAAATATAATAGAAAAGAAATATAATTTTTGTTATCCAGTGTATATTATAGAAAAGGGAATGTTGAACCTTAAGATGAATTTAGGTGAGTAATGATTGAATAAATCAAGTAATATTAGTAAATTGCAATTTGACTATTTGAATATTAACCCGCCCATTTGGAATAGTAAATTGAGAGTTGGGAATAATAACATGACCGTTGTAATATTAATTTTATCTGAAAATAATGAAATTTAATATAAATAATATATTTGAAGGTAATTGAAATAAATAAATATATTATAATTCTAATGAATAAAAAAATAAACACTAAATAAAAATATAATAACATTTATTAAAAACTCTATTTTAATGTATCTAATAAAACCATAATAATTTATTTTAAAAAACCATACTTTCCTATTTTATATAATTATTTTAATAATGCTATTTTCATTTATGTACTTAGAATTTTAAAATTTTCCATGGACTGTTTTTTTGCAATATTCTAAAATACTACATTTTTATTGAATAGTAAAAATATTATTATTCAAATACAACATGTTTTATAACATAATTATTATCAAATAATTTATTAAAAAAATAAAATATTGGTTATTTCATCCCAAAAATAATTTAATTACATAAATGGGTCATTTGAAAATATGAAATATATTTTCCAAAAAAAATTATTCCCACTGTCTAAAGATAAATGTGTTTGAATAAAATTGCATTTTTTATTTTTTTGACATTATATTTTAATACCCTTTTGTACTATAATTATAGATGGGTTTAATGTCATAAAACCATATGATATTACTGATATATAATTTACAATATCAAAAAATTTACAATTAAAATGTATAAATTTGATATAGTATTTAATTCAATATTTTTTTGGTAAAATACATATATCCACAAGTAAAAATTACACATCTCCCACCCATTGGAAAACTGTAAAAAACCGGTTCTTCCTTGAAGAATGGATTGATTTTTTTGTATTTATATATTTAATTTCATAAATATGGCCTATTATCGATGCATGTTGCGTTCATAGGGGGATTGGGGTTGTCCGGGACCCGTTTGGAGCCCAAAAACAAATGTTTTGGGTTTTTTTGCCTCTATCCGAGTTAGTACAAAATGTGTAGGTCTGGCCACACTCTTTAATTATGCCTTATGAGGTTGTATAGTGGGTTTCTTCCAATCCAATGGGTTATGTGTACCATTTGAGTGGAGGCGCACTACCATATTACACGTTCTATAGTTTTGGAAAACATAATAGTATCTCATCACACTGTTTGTAGACAGTTAGTAAACGATTTGGTTAAACCGCACATGTTACCTTTTTACTATAGTAGATTGTGTGACCGAGTTCATGGATGGAAAAACCCTATTCCTAAACCATGTGTGCTAGTCTTTCTGAAAAAATGATGATTTCCAGTGAAATGTTTTATAACATAAAATCCAATTATTCATCATCCACTACACTATGATTCAATAGTTCATCATCTCCTTGGATATTTTTTCTTCAATTTTGATTCACATACTTGTGTCTATAATGGTATGGCCTTAATTACTTTTTATCTATTCTCCATTCTTCTGGGAATCGGTTTTGCTATGTGGATTTTGGACCACATGCCTTAATTACTAATTTTTCATCCGTTCCTCATATTTCTCCTAATCTGTGTCAAATTAGGGCATGATACAGGAGGGATATATAGAACAGACCTAAGGTAAGTGTTCTGGGGCCTTTCCATTAATTTTGATCAATTTATATATGTCTTCATGCTACATGACCAATTTCAGGGTGTCTTAAAAAAATGTAACTAAAACCTATTATTTACAGTCATTTTTTGGTTATTTAAATAGGATTGATAATTCTTGTTATAAGTTATATACATTTAATAATAACCACCCCATAGTTGATTGGTCATGAAATTTCCCTTTATATATTTTGGCCATGGATTCTTATGATGAATTCCTTTTACCTCTTTATCATGTGATTTCATTTGTGAATTTTTTATATAAATCTAATTGACCAATTGATTTATGTTTTGAATTGAAAATTAAATGGACTAATGTATTGGGATGAATAACATTCCCCTTGACCAATTTTTTCCTTTTTTATTTAAATCATGTTTTCCATAACCATTTGTGTAATGTAGAGGCCATTCCATGAATTGAGGAAATTGACTTGAATTTCTCTATTATTTGATTTACCCATGTGAGTTTTATGATAAAAAATCCATGTGATAGCTTGATATGATATTTAAGCACGTTATATTATAAATTTTTATGTTAGTGTTTTAATGGACTTTGAGTTTCTAATCCCATGTGAGATATTGAATGATTAAGCCTTATGGTTGATTCATTATGCATGTGATACATTGTAAATGAAAATTCCCATGTGAGTTTTTTTAAGACCATGATATGTATTGGATTTATTAAGCATGGGTATCTCATTATCATGATATGCCAACATGAGTAAATTAATGTCCAATACATGAGGTTAGTTCATACTTGAGTTGCCTTTTTTAGGCGAGTAATATAAAATTACTTTGGTTTTAAAAGAGGCGTGTTTACTGAATTTTTTAAATAAAATGGAATTGACGAAATGATTAAAAATAAAGTTTGATACATTGCTTTAGTATTGTAATTCCATGGATAGAATCACCTTAGGTGATATGTGGATTCACATTAAAATTCATTGGAGTGACTTGTTTCCCTGATAATTGGTTAATCCATGGGTGATACATGGATCCTATTGAGGGATTCCATAGACAAACTAATTGAGGCTAGGCTTATTGGTTGAGTGATACAAGGATTATTATGATAATTCGATGGAATTATTCAAAGGTAATTTGATGGTTTATTCCATGTGTGATACTCTAGATTTCATAGAGGAGCTCTGAAGATAGAATCAATTGGATGTGACTTTATACCTCACCTAGAGTGATAACAGGTTGTTGTGATGTTCATAAGGGATTATCATGTAGGGTATTGGTTCATACTGCACCTAGACAAACACATGAATTCTTATTTTGAATGTCATTGATGGGCTCTAGTTCTGATTTTAATTGTAAATAAAATAACCTAGGAAACATCAATAAATAAAAACACAATATTGGAGTTAGACTAGGGCTACAATATATAGATAGTCTTATGTGTACAGTAGTGTGCTTCCAATTACATGTGGGATGTCGGTCTTGAGATGAATGCTGTGATTTATAAATTCAACAAAGTTGAATTATTAAATTAACTGAATGATGTTAATGTACATGAAAACTAGTGCATTTATGATGTTTACATTTGATTTCTTATTTAATTATGTAATTTAATTTTTTACACTCCTGGCTATATATTTTCACTGACTGTTGGGAACAGACCTGGAGTGTTCACCTACTTTACTTTTTTCTCACAACCTATTTGGGATACATTTTGGGACCGAATTAGAATATATTATTTCAACAGTTGAAAAGGGAGATCTCACACCCACATGTACTTGATATTTTCCAAAGGTGAAGGAGTGTGTGGGCCATATATAAAACTTGGGATGTTACTGGATGTCTTTTACCCTTTTTTTAATTTTGGGACATGTATTTTATTTGACTGTTGTGTACCTTTTTGGGGTGTTTTATGAGAACATGCGACATGAATTTTCATCTAGTATATGATGTGACCTCTAGAATGATTTATTCTATTATTACTCTGATGTTACATCTATTATCGGATTGTATCATTGTTTCTTCTTTTTTACTATTTTTGTATTTCCAATACATTACACTATGCTAAATAGGGAATAGTCTCCCCACTTTCACAACTAGGCCCATGATACTAGTAATTATCCTTTTTTGTATGGGTGAGGCGCTTGAGGCCATCTGGAAAATAGAGTATAGAGCACTTTGAGTGGAATCTGGAATAGGAACGTCATAATTTGGTATTAAAAAATTCTTTTATAGTCGACATAAAATTTGGATATAATTGAATCACATTGTACACAAATTGAATTTGGTAATAAGTTGTGTCTGGGAGAAGCTATCCTACACATAAGGAAAAGAAAAATTTCCAAGAATTCAATTTTTTTATGGAATCTATATATTAGAGAAGATTTGACTCCACCACTTGGTGATGCACTTGTTTTATGAAATTATTGTTGATACGAGTTTGGGTTTTATTCTACTATGACATGATTATATGAGGGTATTCCATCTCATGTGTTGTACACAAACTACTTAGAAATCACATTTCATTCCATTTAGAGCTCATTATTTATTATATACTTTTGTGATAGATTCAAGTGTAGATATGCCCACTATTATGATAGGTATATTAGTATAGGATATGTTATGAATTGGATAGATTTTGAGATATGGTTCTTGAGGAGTATGCGGACCCTTGGATCCGAATCTAGTAGATCAGGGTACAACCTTAATGTGATGAGGGATTTCATAAGAAATAGGTGGATGGAAAACAATTAATCTTAGGGAGTATGGTCCCTTATCAATAGGAATTTAGAATACCCTTGATTTACCTTTATATAGAAAGTTATAAACATTAAATTTGTAACAATTAAATAATATGGATGTGAAATTAGTTTGAAATGATCTAAATGGGAATACAAGTGAACTAGAATATTTTATGATAGGGAACAAGACTAGACCAAGCCTTAGTAGTGGAATTTTTATAGTGTATCAGACTTGTTTTACACCCAGTCCTGACCTATGGTGTGGGTAGAGGGGTGATTTCATTTAGAGGATGGTTTTTACCTATAATTTTTTGAAATATTTTCTTTCGAGATGAAATAATTTATAATGATCTTGTACTGAAGAATGTGATTGGGACTATTGAGTCTCGTCCCCATGCTAACCTCCAATTTTATGTCAAGACACTACTACAAAAACGGGCATTAACAGTTCTAAAAATGGGCTTTAATAGTGCTAAAACTGTCCTGTAAAGCTCGGGGGCTGATAAAGGGGTCCCCTTTATCAAAACATAGCAAGTGCTAATAAAGGTGTAGTTTATCAGTGCTCCTTTAGAGATGATAAAGATTTAGTTTATCAGTGCTTCTTTAGCGCAGATAAACGCACGATTTATCAGCACTAAAAGAGCGCTGATAAATTCCCTCTCTGCTGCTACGATAAATCTGCAGCCGCACACCTGAACACCTGCAAAAAAACAGCATCTCAATAAGCCAATTAAAGAAAGTATACCCATACAAAATTAACACATAAATCATAAGAAAATTAGACCAAGTATACCCATACAATAATTATACCCGCACACCATTAACACATAATTTATAAGTTAATCATGTACTTAAAGAAATAAATTCAGAATTCAGGGGGTTTGGGGGCTATTCAAGGGTTTGGGGTGGCTGTCCAAGGGGGGGTAGGTGGTGTCCGGGGGGCATTCCTGTTCAATCCTAAGGCTCCTCATGGGTGTTTTTTATCAATACATAAATCATTGTACTTTTCTCTATCCACTATGCATCATGTTCTCAACCTCAAAGATGTTATAATGTTTGTACACACACTGAGTTGTACATACTTGGGGGGGGATGAATCTCATTAATAAACCCCGAACATTAAACCTACAATAGGCTATTTTATGTGAATGATCAGGAAATATGCACAACCTAGTTGAGAAAAACTGGAATAAAACTAATTAAAAAATCATTATTGATCCTTAAATCCATGACCATGATTAAACCCAAATTAATTTTCAAGTGCTGAATTTTTACCAAGAATTTCACAAGGATCGTGTCGACATTATAAAAATATAGTTTGACCAATTCCTACCCCATCTACATCAAGACACATTGATTCTCAAGTATTAAATCTTGATCAACCATACCTACTTCATCCAATGGAAGGGTTTTTCTGAGTACACCATAGGAACCACAAAAAACATATAATATACCATTGTCTCCCCACTATATACATAATTATCATTGACCTCCAATTTGTGAGTTTCATTTATACTCTATCATGGAAATCCACTTATGGGAGTTTCCTCATCCAGGGAATACCCTCAATAGTATCTCAGACCACCCATATGTGTTCTTCCAATTCCGAGGCATAAGACCTAAGAGGATCTCATCCCTATACTATGGGAGTACCCTTATTTTGGGAATAATACTAAGAAGAATATATTCTTTTCCATATGGTAGTATTATCATCCAAATAATAATCCGTAGAAGCATATCACCCCTCTAATATGGGTGTATTCTCATTTGAGGCATAATCTATATAATATTCATCACAACCCTCCCCTATGGGATTATTTTCATTTATTGAATATTCCCGATAAGAATCTCATCCCACTGTTATGGTTGTATTCTCATTTGGGTAATAATACCTATATACAACTCATCCATCCCCTATGAGAGTATTCTCATTTAAGGAATAAGACCCATAAGCATATCCAGCCTCCCAAATGGGAGTATTTTCATCCAGATATAAGCCCATAAGTATCACAGACCCAAACACATGATCACCCTAGTATACCAGGAAAACCAAGAAATGATATATATGAGTCCCCTAATAGATCACATTCCATGACCCCCCATTTAAAAGATCAATGCAATCCGAATGTGTTTGGTCGGATTTCTGTAGGTCAGTTGTTGTTTTCACTTAAAATCTTGACCATTTTAAACAAAATAGAGATTCTTTGAGTGATAGCAGCCACACCGTGCCTCATATTGAAGCGGGGTTGACTAGTACACGTCACCAAGGACCCTTGGATCATTCTTATATACTATCAATGCAATCCGAATCTGTTTGGTCAGATTTTTGTAGGCCAGTTATTGTTTTCAATTAAAATCATGTCCACTTTAAACAAAATAGAGACCCTTTGAGTGATATCAGCCACTTCGTGCCTCGGATTGAGGTGAGTATGACTCGAACATGTCACCAATTACCCTTGGATCATTATAATAAAATATAAATTCAATCTGAATGTGTTTGGTTGGATTTCCGTACGTCAGTTGTTGTTTTCACTTAAAATCTTGTCCATTTTAAACAAAATTGAGACCTTTGAGTGCTAGCGGCCACACTGTGTCTCTGATTGAGGTGGGGTTGACTCGTACACATCACCAAGGACCCTTGGATCATTCTTATAAAAGATCAATGCAATCCGAATGCATTTGGTCAGATTTTTGAGGTTAGTTGTTTGTTTACAATTAAAATCGTCTCCAGTTTATACAAAATAGAGACCCTTTGAGTGATAACAACCACAAAGTACCTCAGATTGAGGTGGGGTTGACTTTTGCACATCACCAAGTACCCTTGGATCGTTCTTATAATAGATAAATTCAATCCGAATGTGTTTGGTTCGATTTTTGTAGGTCAGTTGTTGTTTTCACATAAAATCTTGTCCATTTTAAACAAAATAGAGACCCTTTGAGTGATAGCGGCCACACCGTGTTTCAGATTGAAGTGGGGTTGACTCGTACACATGACCAATGACCCTTGGATCGTTCTTATAAAATATCAATGCAATCTGAATGTGTTTGGTCGGATTTCCATAGGTCAGTTTTTGTTTTCTATTAAAATCGTGTCCACTTTAAACAAAATAGAGACCCTATGAGTGGTAGCAGCCACATTGTGCCTCCAATTGAGGCTGGGATGACTTTCACACATCAATAAGGACCCTTGGATCGTTCATATAAAAGATAAATGCAATCCAAATGCGTTTGGTTAGATTTCCGTATGTCAGTTTCTGTTTTCAATTAAAATCGTGTCCACTTTAAACAAAATAGAGACCCTTTGAGTGATAGCGGCCACACCATGCCTCGGATTGAGGCAGGGTTGACTCGTACATGTCACCAAGAACCCTTGTATAGTTCTTATAAAATATTAATGTAATCCGAATGCATTTGGTCAGATTTCTGTAGCCCAGTTATTGTTTTCACATAAAATCCTGTCCATTTTAAACAAAATAGAGACCCTTTGAGTGCTATCGGCCACAACGTGCCTCAGATTAGGGGGGGGGGGGGTTGACTATTACACTTCACCAAGGGCCCTTGGATAGTTATTATAAATGATCAATTCACTATGAATGCGTTTGGTCAGATTTCCATAGGTCAGTTGTTGTTTTCACTTAAAATCTTGTCCATTTTAAACAAAATAGAGACCCTTTGAGTTCTAGCGGCCACACCGTGCCTTGGATTGAGGCGGGGTTTACTTGTAGACGTCACCATGGACTCTTGGATCGTTCTTATAAAAGATCAATGCAATACGAATGTGTTTGTTCAGATTTCCGTAGGTCAGTTATTGTTTTCAATTAAAGTCGTGTCCAATTTAAACAAAATAGAGACCCTATGAGTGATAGCGGCCACACGGTGCCTCAGATTGAGGCATGGTTGACTAATACACATCACCAAATACCCTTGTATCGTTATTATAAAAGATAAATGCAATTAGAATGCATTTGTTTGGATTTTTGTAGGTCATTTTTTGTTTTCAATTAAAATCTTGTCCATGTTAAACAAAATAGAGACCCTTTGAGTGCTAGCGGCCACACCGTGCCTCGGATTGAGGCAAGGTTGACTCATACATGTCACCAAGGACCCTTGGATCGTTCTTATAAAATATATATGCAATCCGAATGTGTTTGGTTGGATTTCCATAGGTCAGTTGTTGTTTTCAATTAAAATCGTGTCCACTTTAAACAAAATAGAGATCCTTTGAGAGATAGCAGGCACACCGTGCCTTGAATTGAGGTTGGGTTGACTCGTACATGTCACCAAGGACCCTTTCATTGTTCTCATAAAATATCTAGGCAATACGAATGTGTTTGGTCAGATTTCCGTTGGTCAGTTGTTGTTTTCACTTAAAATCATGTCAATTTTATACAAAATAGAGACCCTTTGAGGGCTAGCGGCCACACCGTGCCTTAGATTGAGGTGGGGTTGACTCATACACATCACCAAGGACCATTGTATCGTTCCTATAAAAGATAAATGCAATCTGAATGCATTTGTTCATTCTTCCGAAGGTCAGTTGTTGTTTTCACTTAAAATATTGTCCATTTTAAACAAAATAGAGACCCTTTGAGTGCTAGCAGCCACACCATGCCTCAAATTGAGGCTTGGTTTACTCGTACACGTCACTAAAGACCCTTTTATCATTATTAAAAATGATCAATTCAATCCAAATTATTTTGGTCAGATTTCCGTCGGTGAGTTGTTGTTTTAAATTTAAATCATGTCCACTTTAAACAAAATAGAGACTCTTTGAGTGATAGAGTCCACACCGTGCCTCAGATTGATGCGGGATTGACTCTTACATGACACCAGAGACGCTTGGATCGTTCTTATAAATGATAAATGCAATATGAATGCGTATGGTCACATTTCTGTGGGTCATTTGTTGTTTTCACTTAAAATCTTGTCCATTTTAAACAAAATAGAGACCCTTTGAGTGCTAGCAGCCACACCATGCCTCAGATTGAGGCAGGGTTGACTCGTACACATCACCATAGACCCTTGGATCGTTCTTATAAAAGATCAATGCAATCCAAATGTGTTTGGTTGGATTTCCGTTGGTTAGTTGTTGTTTTCACTTAAAATCATGTCCATTTTAAACAAAATATAGACCCTTTGAGTGCTACCGGCCACACCGTGCCTCTGATTGAGGAAGGGTTGACTCGTACATGTCACTATCGACCGTTGGATCGTTCTTATAAATGATCAATGCAATATAAATGCGTTAGGTTGGATTTCCATACGTCAGTTGTTGTTTTCAATTAAAATTGTCTTCACTTTAAAAAAAATAGAGACCCTTTGAGTGATAGCAGTTACACCATGCCTCAGATTGAGGCGGGGTTGACTCATACAAATCACCAAGGACCTTTGGATCATTCTTAAAAAAGATCAATGCAATCTGAATGCGTTTAGTCATATTTCCGTAGGTCATTAGTTATTTTCAATTAAAATCGTGTCCATTTTAAACAAAATAGAGACCCTTTTAGTGGTTCAGCATTATTTCATGGTGCTGGTGCATATCATCTGTTAAAATGGGAAAATGACTCATTGGAGAAATGTTGTTTTATTTAATAACAATTAGAATTTTCCTACGGACATTTACATACAAAAATGTTTCATCTTTTGATCCCCTTAACCCCTCTAAAAAATGACCACAAATTGTACATGTCCCAAATTCAGATCATCATTGTATTTATGTGAAATCTTCCTCAGGTATGCGGACCACTCGTTTCTGAACACATCTATATCGTCTTGTGAGTATGAGGCTTTTCGGCTGTCATAGTAGTACTACAAAATAAAAAAATAATTAATTAATAAATAACTTAAATGAACTAGTAGTTGTTTTTAAAAATACCTCTTTAGGGATGCTAGATTGCTGATGAAAAATGATATCCTTCCAAAATTTACAAACATAATAACCGCAATCATTATCGTTTGTTTGTTTTGGACACTACAAAAAAATTGATCATTAAGAGAATAAGTAACTTGTGTTCAGATGTGTTTGGATAGTGAAATTTTATTATATATACCCTGATATTTGTCCAGATGTAGTACTTGCTTGCATTTGTATGCTTAGCACCTATCCTCATTCCTTTTTTAGATGAAAACGATACACCACCCTATCAGTAAAAGATAAAATATATTACTTTATTTTTAGAACTAAAACTTAAGATTTAGTGTCTTACAGATTCAAAAACTCCATCATGTGTGGTAGGTTTGATGGATATCCTTTCTTTGAATCCAGAAAATAAATCTTCGGAGTATCCAAGATCACTGCAATTAGCAACCAATGATTCCTAAAAAGACAAAAAGTAATAAGTAATCAAAGAAGTGAAAAAATAATTGATATTCTTAAATCGTATAGTATTACGCCTGCATGGTTGGTATTAAGAAAAGTTTGTCATCTGTAATCTTTCATTCAAATGTTTTCAGCAAGCCATTCACTATTTCATCCCTTTTTGATGGCTCTATTTTTGTTAGGTGTGTTGATGTGATATGAGGACTAACCAGTCCAAATCCTGGCTCATGGGGAAATTCCTTCAACTGTTTTTCATAAATGCGTCTGTCAACAATATAAAATTCATTTAGTCATAATTTGCACGCTAGATCAGCTTTTGGATAATAAATTCATGGAAACATACCTAATATATACATTTACAACTATGATGCCTAGCCAACTGTTTTCAAGGATTTCATTTACATTTACAGCAGTAACAAAATCTTTACTTTCCTCTCCGTATATATTCTTTTGGAAAACCACTATATGACTATTACCATCATTTAGCTTCATATCCACATAAGTCTTCAATGCTAGTAAATGTGGAAGGAGAACAAGTGGCGGTATTGTGCTTTCAGTATCTCCTTGGGATCGGTTCGTCGATCCTTTAGATGGTTTTTAGAAGATGTTTGTCACCCCTTTCCCTTTCTCCATCTATAACAACAATCATTGGTTTAGACCCATTTTTCATTAATTTTTAAGGGTATAGCTTGAAAAAAATGAAATAAATACCTCTTTGTCCACATGTACTCTTAAAAGTTGTGACAGCCATGCAATTACTATCCCAATATCATTTTAGACCGAATGAATATCATCGTCGTGAAGTTGAATAGGTAGCTCTACCTTTGGCTCATGAGCTACAATAATCGTCGCTTTCAGATGATCTTTCAGAAGTGGTCTATTATGCAGTGTGGCATCTAGGATATTGAACACTCTATCCCTCGCTACATGGTGATAGGTGGGTGTTGGGATATATAAATAACAATCATTATCCCCCTATAGAAGATGAGTACTGAAAAATTATCAGTGTTTGTCTTATTCATATTTCATGAGAACAATTATTAGAATATTTATTACCATGGCTAAGACAGTTCATTGAGGTGAATGGCTCTCCTCAAAGATGGTGGGGGTGGGGTGGGATGTTCATGCGGCGGTTGTTCTTGAGTTGTGGCTTCCCTTTGCTTCCCACTTATCAAAGATGCTAGCAACTCTCCCTGTCATTGCAATTGTTCTTCAAGGGTTTCTATTTTTTCGCCCATTTATCCAATTTTTTATCTGAATCATCCATTTTTTCTTCTTCTCAAAATATACTCGGGGTGTCACCCCAAACCCTACACCTCTGAAACAATCATATTTTTCTGGCTGCTTCAAAGTCGTGTATAATTGGTCTGTATCTGCTACAGGAGTAGATGATTCCTGTGACTGTCGGATATAGGAAAATAACTAATTATTTTTATGAAATGGCAATTTTAAAAAAATTATTTTATCATTGTGTCATACTTACACATATTTCCCACACTTTCTGTGTGTTATCATCTACTAAATTCCAATCTTTGTTCACACGTGCCTCCTTCTATAGCACATGACGTGGTATGGAAGTGAATTTGGTTTTAGACTCATCAATCTACATATAAACATAGAAAAATAATTATGATGTTGTTTATTGTCACCTAAAAATATAATTGTAAATTTAAAATAAGTTCCATTTTCTTTTCTAATGAAGCGTACCCTGTAGAGACCCGAAGCCTGACGTACATTGACATTACATTACATTTGCAGAATACTTAGTACATAACAAAAACACACACACAAGGATCGTAATAGTTTAGTGTCTTTGGAAACTCGGAACGTAATCTTCTAATCGTGGTGAAAGATCTTCAACATCTCCTATAAAGATCTTCACTTTTTTTTACCTAAAACCTTTCTTTATATCCTGGGGAAAAGAAAACATAAAAGGGTGAGCTCAAATGCTCAGTAAGGGTAAACAAAATAAATAACAATCACATCGTATTCATAAGAACATAACATTTTGGAAATCTTAACCTGAAAAAGAGAGCATAATTTCATAACATGGGATAAATCATGGCAGTGAAATGTAATCACAATAATCATAACTTAAAACATGAAACTTTGTGGCATTCACACATAATCATAGAGAATCATTTCTTGTTAGTCAAGACTCATTGCCAAGACTATCTTAGTGGACAAAGTCCCTTTCTGAATCGAGTAACCCTCATTTCAGTCATGTTTCACTGAACCGGTATAACCTACCGTTCCAGCCCTGTCTATCTCATGAGATATAGAATCTTTACCCAATGCATTGGAGGGAGATATAGGTCCCACCCATCTCATAATGAATCCTTTCTTATGTGTGCCACAAAATCATAAATCATACATCCTTACATAACCCATATAATACAAATGGTATTCTTAAACATCATGACATCATAAAACAATTCATATAAGATAAAGGAATTCATAAAAATAATTTCATCACAACATAATCAAATCAATGTAAGAATAGGGATAAAAATAGAACCCTTTATTATCTTAGATGGAAAATAATTTTGATAAAACACTTGAACTCCATTCTTGAGGAAAATATCCTTTCTTCTTCAAAAACACTTTTCTTTTCTTAACATGTCATACAATTATAAACTAAAATAAGTTGATTAAAAATAAACTTGAAAACTTGTAAAGGAAGCTTCTTGGAAATAATGTTTTAAAAATCCATTCATGCCGTATAAGTTAAAAAAAACATTCTTCGTACTTTTGTCGGAAAAGTCAAAAAGTACCTCGTACGAAAAAAAACGACAAAAGATTCCTTTCTTATTCTTTAATAAAAACTCACCGAAGGGTAAAATTTGATTTAAACTATTGTAATTGGATGGAAATAATATTACATATTTATGAAACATGGATGTGGATGATAAAATACACCCCAGTAAATACTTACGAATAAACAATCTCGGATAAAAATGAGATTGTGATATTTCCCTTACCTTAGGTCCGATTTGCTTCGTATGTGACCGAACCTCCTGTATAATGATTTAAATAATGTCATTGACTTATTACAGAATCATATTCATTGTTATGATATCATATATGGTTCACTTGTGACATTATATTACCCGTTCTTTTGTAAATTCCATGTTAAAGAAGCGTTTTGGGTAAAATCGTTTCATTTATCGTAGGTGTTTTGACTTGTTGTTCTTGACATCGTTATTACTTATATCATGATTTACTTACATCCAGAATATAAAATATGATTTATATATCATATATATTCAGTATATATATATATATATAATAGGTAGATAAATAAAATGAAAAACACCGTTCATGGAGACGGTAGTCCGTACGTACGCATGAACGCTGTTTTCCTTTCCTTATTGTTTTGAAATGGAAGTAAGTAGATGACATACATATTTATATATATACATAAATCCAGTAGCTTTATAATGTCATATATTTCTTTATTATTTCTTATATATACTTTATAATCATTCTTAAATGGTTAACATGTAGAATGAATCTCATCGCGTCGTGGAGACGGTAGTCCGTACGTACGCACGAGCGATGATATCATTTCTATAAATATTGAATTGAATTGGAGCTGATTATACAATATATCAGAATCAATATGATGTTTTAATAACTATATATAGTTATTCTTTACACCATTATACCCATCCATGTAAGGTGGTGGTGGAAAATAGATTACACCACGGCGTGGAGACGGTATTCCGTACGTACGCACGCACGGTGATTTCTTTTTCCGTAGGATGGATAGATGGTGAAATAGGGTTTTTTCATAATTATTATAAAATATCAGTATATGAGTGATACTGATGTTATTACTTCATAATGAAACAACCTAAGAAGATGAAGTGGAGGAAGAAATAAAGATGAAAGAATTGGTAACGGTAATTACCTCTTCTTTGAAGCGCCTCTTTGAGACCTCCTCTTAGGGCACTAAAATTGGTCTTTGAGGAAGACCAGAACCTTTAGGATGTTGCTAGGGAAGTGGAGAAGAGATTTTTTCAGGGGTTGGACGAGCTTGAGTGCTCAAATTGGTGTGAGGAGGAGGGGGAGGAGGTGTCCATTTATAAGGGAGGAGAGGGGCACCATAGGAATATCTCAAAATATTATTTTATATTAAAGTAAAAATCGGTTTATAATGGTTCCAAAGGGTTTTATTTAGAAGCTAAAGTGGGGATGGGTCGAAATCCTATCAACCAATAAGATTTAGACAAGTTTAGGGTATTATTTTAACCTTATCAATTAGATTTAACTCTAAGTTAAATAATTTAACTTTTACCGTGTCTTTTTGTTTTCTTTCACTATATGGTTAATACACTTACTATAACATGCCAAACGAACCCCAAATTGTTTATTATTAATATATATATCCTTATCTAAGTCATTTGTCCGAACCATAGATTTTTAGGAATAATATAATATTTGATTTAAAAACTATTTTGTGTCAATTTTGACACTATTTGATATATGATTTTTGTGAAAGTCATAAAAGAATTATATGTTCGAACCAAGTTGATTTAAGCATCACTAATATATTATAGTAACCTAGAAAATTAGTGGAATTCATAAAAAGTCTCAATTTACACTTATTTGGGCATTTATAACATCAATTATGTTAATATTTCCTTAAAAGGGTAATTACTGCATCATCGTTGTGTCATAAATAAATTAATTTATTTAAAGTCTAAAAATTATAAATAAAATATCATTATTTAGGAAATCTCTTTATAATTCTAATGAATATTTATAGTCGAATTTATCTTATGTATAACCCCATATTAAAAATGTTTTATTTATTAAACTTTGATTTTAACTATTTTCACTATTCATTAAATAAAATAATATTAAATGTCATAATCTAATCCAAGTGGACCTAAATGGTCATATTATATTCATAAGGTTGTTTTTGGTCGAATTACACTTATCCAATAGAATTAGGACATGTGTTAGGGTAATAGTAATATCATATTTACCCTTAGTTACCCTATTTACTATTAACCGTGGTAAAAAAAAGTAAAAAGTTACTATTCACCAAAAATTATTTTCATCTCATTGAACCACATTTTACTTACTGACTTCAACCGTGGCTCTCAGAATTTTTAAATTCCATTCAAAGAAGCGGTAAAAATAAGTTTTATGAAAAATTCAGTTTTTTAACTACCACTTAGTAGTTTCACTATTCATCAAAAATTGATGTTTTTCAGAACAATGCCAAAATTTCATCCTAAGCTATATTTCATATTCTGAATTCAAAAATGAAATCTATTTTACCAAATTCATAACATAGAAGTTGCATTAATTAATTTTATAATTAAATCCCGCTGTTAAAATAAATAGCGTGTTTTTTTAGGAAACAATATATATCAAAAGATTGACACTTGATTATGTCTGGTTTAAATGTGAAATTACAACCAATGACCAACATTGTATTAAATTGTAAAAATATATTCTAAATATACTTTAAAACCACTCAAATTAATAATTTATCACTATTAATTATTTCGATTAAAAAAGTTGTTTTTAATTATAATTTAGTAATTTTCACTATTCATCAGAATATGAAAGTTATCCGAAAAGTACCAAAATTTCACCTTAGGCTAAACTCGATACTCCGAATCCAAAAATGAAATCCATTTTGAAAAATAAAATTTAGAAAATTTCAAAAAGTGGTTATTACTATTCATAACGGCTAGTTTTAATAACATTTTAATAGCATATCACTGTTTAGTGAAACTCGTTATTGCGTACTACACACGCTATCGAGGAAGGTCGCGATTGCGTGTAATGCAAGGCAAGTCAAGGATGCGTGTTGTGTAGCGTACAACACAATACATTAGTGAAATAAAAAGAATATTTTTCATAAAATCTCGGGCTGTTACATTCTACCCCCCTTAAAATGAATTTCGCCCTCGAAATTCGTCGGGGTTATAAATGGTTTACTATTCGAAAGTTTCTTTAATAGAAACCCACATCGTAAAAAAGAATACCAAAACTTGGCTTTAAAAACTAAATTTTGAAATGTAACGATTACCCAAATAAACTAATCGCTGGGTTTCCACATAGGTAAAAATATGGATATGGAATAGAAATCTAACCATCATGTTCTGATGGAGAGTGGTAGAGAACATGGCTATGGAAAAGCCAGTAATCACAAATCCATAGATTTGTTTTGATATAAGGTACCATCTGATTCATCAGGTATAAGATTACTAGGACAACATTTTTGGTTTTCAAGATCATTTCCCTAAAGTTGAAAATATGAATTAGAATAAATACTTACTTTATTTTGGGTACAATCTCACTGTTGTTCGTGCCTTGAACAATTTCCACTTCATCTCCTAAATAAATTAAGTTGAATTTGTTATTCATGAAGTGTTAGCAGATTATGTGATAGAATGACGGGTCATTCCATCTGTCTCAAACAAAAGGATAGCAAAAATTATATACATAAGTCGGTTTATAGTGAGATTAATCATACATGGTTCCTAAAATGGACTTATACTTCATATATCATACTGCTTGATATAATAAAACTAGTTTCTACTAAACAGGGACTTCCTGTAGGCCAGTGGTAGGCGATAAAGGCCAGTCGCACTTCGGTTGTGGGTTCGATTCCCACAGCCTTGTCCGACGCGATGGGCTGTCGCCCGTCCTGCAGGTTGTCCTTTTTCTAAAACTATATTACTATAACATCCCATTAATAATATCAAAAAACAAACAATACTAACTTATGTCCAACATAATCCATTCCAATCTTTAGGCTTATCCATAATACTGCAGTCCACTCTCAGAGATTAAATACCATCGTTGATCCGATATATCATAAGATATATCTTGTTGGTCACATTCCAAACATTTAAAGGCCTTAATCTTCTACTCTCTTGAATACCCATTGAACCTTATTGAAAACATGAGTGCTGTTAAAAGTTAACTCTTTCCACATACCAAAATACTCAAAATTCTATATACTCAAACCATGATATCACTTAGTCCTTATATCAATCATGAGCTCATGAATACTGTCAAACATTTCATTTTCTCCTTATCCCTTCATTAAGCACATATCATCTACTTTCCAAAATATTTGAATCACTTTTCATGGTTACCGGTACCTTAAAATTATTGAAAACCACAATAGACCAATACATAAATATTTCAATACACCATAAAAGTACCTCAACAACATTATTCTTGAATACTAATACATGAACACTTCAGTCAATCCAATTCAATGATTGTCCTGGAATAAGTCCTTCCTTGATTTAGAAGTAACTTTTTAGGTCAGGGAATTGAGTTGGGTAATGCCCATGTTCTCCACAAATAAGACATTGAACTCCATAACAGTCTGTCACTCTATGACCCTTTTCTCCCCACATATAACATCGGTCCCTCCATTTGAGGTATTCCTCAAGGTTCTTCTTCCCTTCTTTAGAAATCTCAATCTTTCTTTCTTTATGCTCCTCAACATGCAATCATGCATAATAGTTTATCTTCCTCTTCTGTGAGGAATTAGGTATACCACTAAATTTCACCTTGTTAATCATATATCGCGATGGCTGATTCGGTATAATCGCAATATCTTTCTCTCTAGGAATTACAGAATTTTGTTGCTCATAGTCACCAATTTTTCCATTGGATTCAATGTTAACCGAATTCCTTCTGGTTCCCTCCATTAACTAAAACACAAAAAGAATCTTGTGAGAGGAAAAAAAACATGCTAGAGAAAACAACATTATAAATGGGGAGTATAATCAATATCTAACATCTTAGGTTTAATTCTATGATCGTTAGCGTAGTTCTAGTACTATAACCTATACGTATACTTAACCTTAGGGACATCCCTAGACATACCGTAGAAATATCTCTAGGGATCTCACTAACGTTTTCGCATCCTAGTTTCCAAAGGTTGACTAAACCTTTCCTCTGATACCAACTGTAGAGACCCGAAGCCTGACGTACATTGACATTACATTAAATTTGCAGAATACTTAGTACATAACAAAAACACACACACAAGGATCGTAATAGTTTAGTGTCTTTGGAAACTCGGAACGTAATCTTCTAATCGTGGTGAAAGATCTTCAACATCTCCTATAAAGATCTTCCCTTTTTTTACCTAAAACCTTTCTTTATATCCTAGGGAAAAGAAAACATAAAAGGGTGAGCTCAAATGCTCAGTAAGGGTAAACAAAAGAAATATCAATCAAATCGTATTCATAAGAACATAACATTTTGGAAATCTTAACCTGCAAAAGAGAGCATAATTTCATAACATGGGATAAATCATGGCAGTGAAATGTAATCACAATAATCATAACTTAAAACATGAAACTTTTTGGCATTCACACATAATCATAGAGAATCATTTCTTGTTAGTCAAGACTCATTGCCAAGACTATCTTAGTGGACAAAGTCCCTTTCTGAATCGAGTAACCCTCATTTCAGTCCTGTTTCACTGAACCGGTATAACCTACCGTTCCAGCCCTGTCTATCTCATGAGATATAAAATCTTTACCCAATGCATTGGAGGGAGATATAGGTCCCACCCATCTCATAATGAATCCTTTCTTATGTGTGCCACAAAATCATAAATCATACATCATTACATAACCCATATAATACAAATGGGAATCTTAAACATCATGACATCATAAAACAATTCATATAAGATAAAGGAATTCATAAAAATAATTTCATCACAACATAATCAAATCAATGTAAGAATAGGGATTAAAACAGAACCCTTTATTATCTTAGATGGAAAATAATTTTGATAAAACACTTGAACTCTATTCTTGAGGAAAATATCCTTTCTTTTTCAAAAACACTTTTCTTTTCTTAACATGTCATACAATTATAAACTAAAATAAGTTGATTAAAAATAAACTTGAAAACTTGTAAAGGAAGCTTCTTGGAAATAATGTTTTAAAAATCCATTCATGCCGTATAAGTTAAAAAAAACATTCTTCGTACTTTTGTCGGAAAAGTCAAAAAGTACCTCGTACGAAAAAAAAAACGACAAAAGATTCCTTTCTTATTCTTTAATAAAAACTCACTGAAGGGTAAAATTGGATTTAAAATATTGTAATTGGATGGAAATAATATTACATATTTATGAAACATGGATGTGGATTATAAAATACACCCCAGTAAATACTTACGAATAAACAATCTCGGATAAAAATGAGATTGTGATATTTCCCTTACCTTAGGTCCGATTTGCTTCGTATGTTTCCGAACCTCATGTATAATGATTTAAATAATGTCATTGACTTATTAAAGAATCATATTAATTGTTATGATATCATATATGGTTCACTTGTGACATTATATTACCCGTTCTTTTGTAAATTCAATGTTAAAGAAGCGTTTTGGGTAAAATCGTTTCATTTATCGTAGGTGTTTTGACTTGTTGTTCTTGACATCGTTATTACTTATATCATGATTTACTTACTTACAGAATATAAAATATGATTTATATATCATATATATTCAGTATATATATATATATATAATAGGTAGATAAATAAAATGAAAAACACCGTTCATGGAGACAGTAGTCCGTACGTACGCATGAACGCTGTTTTCCTTTCCTTATTGTATTGAAATGGAAGTAAGTAGATGACATACATATGTATATATATACATAAATCCAGTAGCTTTATAATGTCATATATTTCATTATTATTTCTTATATATACTTTATAATCATTCTTAAATGGTTAACATGTAGAATGAATCTCATCGCGTCGTGGAGACGGTAGTCCGTACGTACGCGCGAGCGATGATATCATTTCTATAAATATTGAATTGAATTGGAGTGGATTATAGAATATATCAGAATCATTATGATGTTGTAATAACTATGTATAGTTATTCTTTACACCATTATACCCATCCATGTAAGGTGGTGGTGGAAAATAGATTACACCACGGCGTGGAGACGGTATTCCGTACGTACGCACGCGCGGTGATTTCTTTTTCCGTAGGATGGATAGATGGTGAAATAGGGTTGTTTCATAATTATTATAACATATCAGTATATGAGTGATACTGATGTTATTACTTCATAATGAAACAACCTAAGAAGATGAAGTGGAGGAAGAAATAAAGATGAAAGAATTGGTAACGGTAATTACCTCTTCTTTGAAGCGCCTCTTTGAGACCTCCTCTTAGGGCACTAAAATTGGTCTTTGAGGAAGACCAGAACCATTAGGATGTTTCTAGGGAAGTGGAGAAGAGATTTTGGAAGGGGTTGGCCGAGCTTGAGTGCTCAAATTGGTGTGAGGAGGAGGGGGAGGAGGTGTCCTTTTATAAGGGAGGAGAGGGGCACCTTAGGAATATCTCAAAATATTATTTTATATTAAAGTAAAAATCGGTTTATAATGGTTCCAAAGGGTCTTATTTCGAAGCTAAAGTGGGGATGGGTCGAAATCCTATCAACCAATAAGATTTAGACAAGTTTAGGGTATTATTTTAACCTTATCAATTAGATTTAACTCTAAGTTAAATAATTTAACTTTTACCGTGTCTTTTTGTTTTCTTTCACTATATGGTTAATACACTTACTATAACATGCCAAACGAACCCCAAATTGTTTATTATTAATATATATATCCTTATCTAAGTCATTTGGCCGAACCTTAGATTTTTAGGAATAATATAATATTTGATTTAAAAACTATTTTGTGTCAATTTTGACACTATTTGATATATGATTTTTTTGAAAGTCATAAAAGAATTATATGTTCGAACCAAGTTGATTAAAGCATCACTAAGATATTATAGTAACCTATAAAATTAGTGGAATTCATAAAAAGTCTCAATTTACACTTATTTGGGCATTTATAACATCAATTATGTTAATATTTCCTTAAAAGGGTAATTACTGTATCATTGTTGTGTCATAAATAAGATAATTTATTTAAAGTCTAAAAATTATAAATAAAATATAATTATGTAGGAAATGTTTTTAGCTTTCTAATGAATATTTATAGACGAATTTATCTTATGTATAACCCCATATTAAAAATGTTTTAGTTATTAAACTTTGATTTTAACTATTTTAACTATTCATTAAATAAAATAATATTAAATGTCATAATCTAATCCAAGTGGACCTAAATGGTCATATTATATTCATAAGGTTGTTTTTGGTCGAATTACACTTATCCAATAGAATTAGGACATGTGTTAGGGTAATAGTAATATCATATTTACCCTTAGTTACCCTATTTACTATTAACCGTGGTAAAAAAAAGTAAAAAGTTACTATTCACCAAAAATTATTTTCATCTCATTGAACCACATTTTACTTACTGACATCAACCGTGTCTCTCGGAATTTTGAAATTCCATTCACAGAAGCGGTAAAAATACGTTTTATGAAAAATTCAGTTTTTTTAACTACCACTTAGTAGTTTCACTATTCATCAAAAATTGATGTTTTTCAGAACAATGCCAAAATTTCATCCTAAGCTATATTTCATATTCCGAATTCAAAAATGAAATCTATTTTACCAAATTCATAACATAGAAGTTGCATTAATTAATTTTATAATTAAATCCCTCTGTTAAAATAAATAGCGTGTTTTTTTAGGAAACAATATATATCAAAAGATTGACACTTGATTATGTCTGGTTTTAATGTGAAATTACAACCAATGACCAACATTGTATTAAATTGTAAAAATATATTCTAAATATACTTTAAAACCACTCAAATTAATAATTTATCACTATTAATTATTTCGATTAAAAAAGTTGTTTTTAATTATAATTTAGTAATTTTCACTATTCATCAGAATATGAAAGTTATCCGAAAAGTACCAAAATTTCACCTTAGGCTAAAATCGATACTCCGAATCCAAAAATGAAATCCATTTTGAAAAATAAAATTTACAAAATTTCAAAAAGTGGTTATTACTATTCATAACGTCTAGTTTTAATAACATTTTAATAGCATATCGCTGTTTAGTGAAACTCGTTATTGCGTACTACACACGCTATCGAGGAAGGTCGCGATTGCGTGTAATGCAAGGCAAGTCAAGGATGCGTGTTGTGTAGCGTACAACACAAGACATTAGTGAAATAAAAAAATATTTTTCATAAAATCTCGGGCTGTTACATACCCCATCCTTGCTTTACGATAGGGGTATGTTGGTTTTGAAGCACGTTCATTATTTTCAGTACAGAGTTTCTGTTTCATAAATGAAATATTGAGAATAATAGTGATGAATACAGGTATCCTCAAACAACGTATTATCACTCACAATGTACCTGAAACTTCTAATCCTCACGACGACCAATAAATGCAACCCATGCTTCTTGGGATATCAGGTGAGCGTAGACAATGGGTGGGTGCGGGTTTCTTTTACCTATAGAATCTTTGAGGTGACATCTTGTTAAAATAGTGTGAAAACCTCGATAAATCCTTCCTACAATCCTTAGTACATAATCATTGTGTGAATTGTCTACTATAAATATACTCTGCAAGAGATTGAGAAGAGTAAGACATTGATTCATTATTTTATTTGCTAGTAAATTAAAGAAATAAATTCATAATTTTACCATAACTTCTTCCCCGATCACAGCCTTCAGCCCGGACACAACATGGTGCCAAGAATCTATGTCAATTGGCATGCGTTGCCGAGTAAAAACTCCAACGTAGATACTAAACATTGCCCTGTTGGGATTCACATGTTGGCCTCATGCATTCCATCCAACTTCAAATTTGATGCCTTTGTTTTTTGCCTTATGAATTTTGGCTAACACTGTCAAACAACGACGCACCTTTGATTTCAGCGACGCTGGACCATCATTCCCGGCCATTTCATCTATATCAACATCATCTATATGTTCATCTAGAATGGTATCAATGAAATGTGTTGATGGTTATTGGACCTCAACACTAAGAGCAGAAGGAGTCGGAGCAGCAGGAGGAGCAGGAGGACCAGTAGGAGGAGCAACAGCAGGAGCCGTAGCAGGAAGAGAAGAAGGAGCAACCAGAGCGGCAGAAGAAGCAAAAGTAGTAGCAACATGAGCTGCAGAAGCAGAAGGAGTAGCAGCAAGAGCAACAGCAGCAGCAGCATGAGCTGCAAGAGCAGCCGCAGTCGCAGCAGCCACTGCTTGAGAGACTTGTTCAGCCTCAAGGTTAGAAGAATCAGAATGTGCAGAAGTCATTATCTGCAAAAGTGGTTGAACAGTTAATTCAGATTACATAAATTCAGTAATGATAAGATAATAACATGAGATAACAAGATCTATTTAACAAACAAAATATAACTAGTTTACTGAACTCTCTTTCTTTTTTTCAAAGGTTGAAAGGATTTGACACCTCTATCGACTATCCAAATCCCTTCATTGTGGTCTCCTCTAACATAAAAACATCATTTGCATTGGGACCGCTCCGAAATGATTGCGACATACCACTAAAATAATCATCCTCAACTGAATTTTCATGGGAACCTTCAGTAGTTTTGGGCGATAACAGAAAAATCGACCACTTTCGGTTTGCAGGACCTGGAACATAAAAAACGTGTACCACTTGTCATTCTATTTTAAAATGTTCATCTTTGTACCCTTCGTTACTAAAATCAACTTTCACAAATCCCCATTCATCTATTTTAACACCACTGTTGTTATCAATCCATTTACATTGAAAAGTTGTCAAATGGAATGTCGTATAATCCAACTCCCATATTAGTTTGATAATGCCAAATTATGACATATTTGCATAAATGGGATTTTCTATCCTTACTACTACAAACATGCATCGCTTCAACCAAAAGTGTAACTCCACTATTTATAATGTTACTATCTTCATCATGTTCATCTGTATAGAATGTATAACCATTAATTACATAACCACTGTAAGATAATACATACTCACATGGTCCAGCGGCTAGCCATCGAAGGCATTCTGAAATTGAAATTGTATTTTCATCCAACGACTTAAAAATATGGTCCTGAAACCATCCTATAAACTGGTGATTATGTGTATCTGATAACTATTTTTCAGCCCTTGATGGATTCAACTACCAAAGAATTTCTTTGTGAGTTTCAATATATGGTGCAACCTCCCAACTGTTATGCAAAACATAAAGATGAGCCTACTATTGATCTGTAAAACTAATTGTCACAACTTCTCTTCCAGAAATTCCCTCACCCTCAATGCGTCCAGTGTGATGAGATTCCGGGAGACCAATGCTTTCCACATCATATAGGTATTTGGTAAAAAATTCAATGTCTTCCTCAAAAATATATCGCTCTACTATAAAACCATTTGTTCGACTTCAGTTTTTGACATACCCTTTCAAAATCTTCATACACAGTTCAAAAGGATACATCCATCTATTGTTCATAGGACGACAAAGTCGAATCTCTCTCAACAAGTGAATAATCAAATGAACCATCATATCAAAGAATGTTGGCAGGAAGAACATTTCTAATTCACATAATATAATGAAAATTTCTTTTTTCCATAGCTGGAAATTTCCCCAGGTCTAAAAAATTGATACATATAGCTTTAAAAAAGAAACAATGTTTGGTTAACGTATGAAAAAAATTCTTGGGCAAAATGAAACGTAAAGCTATAGGAATTAGATCTTTCATAAAAACATGGAAATAATGTAATTTCAAACATTTTAACTTCAAATCATTCATTAACACAATTTTCTTGATATTTGATGAGTACCCCTCTGGAACCTTTACATCTTCGAATAAGTTTCAGAACTGATATCTCTCTGCCCTAGAAAGAGTATATGCAGCTGGAGGAAGAAACATTTGATTTTCACCCTTCACAGGAGCCAACTCTTCTCATATTCCCATGTCAACCATATCCTACATTGCCTTAATTACATATTTTGTTTTGCTAGGGGAATTTAGGAACATTCCGATAACACTATCACATACATTTTTTTCCACATGCTTCACACCAATAAAATTTCTGACGTACAAACAATTACAGTATGGTAATTCAAAAAAACTGATCTCTTTTTCCAACCTATTTTTGTAAGGTTTTTCGAAATGAGTCACCAAAAATAATGTTCATATCTTTTAATTTCTCAAATAGCTGATCACCTATTAGTGGAGACGGTGTTGTGCGTTTTTCTGAACATCCATTAAATGATGTCGTCCAAGATCGGTACTTATGACGACGAGGTAGAAATCTACAATGTCCTAGAAACAAAGATTTTGATGAATGTTTCAAACTAATTGATTCTGTATCTTTTTCTCACATGGGACACCCTTGAGTTCCTTTCATGCTATAGTCTGACAAATTTCTATAAGCATGGAAATCTTTTATTGTCCCATACAACATCGCTCTCAACATGAAGTATTCACTTTTATAAGCGTCATACAACATTTCACCTGAGTCCCACAATTACTTCAAATCCTCGATCAAAGGAGCCAGATAAACATCAATATCGTTACCTGGTTGTTTTGGTCTGGATATAAGCATAGACAACATGATTTATTTCTGCTTCATGCATAACCAGGGTGGCAAGTTATAATTTAGGAACATAATAGGCCATTACTATGAATGCTGGTTTGAAAACCAAAAAGATTCACTCCATCTGTAGATAACGCAGGACGAAGGTTTCTCGGTACTTTTCCAAATTTAGGATACTCATGATAAATTTTCTTCCATTGAGGAGAGTCAGTCGAATGACATAATAAACCATCATTATTTCTTTTATCTGCATTCCATGAAAATTGTCTTGCAGTTTCTTCACTTCCATATAGACGCCTAACCCTTGGAATGATTGGAAAGTACCATACAACTTTCATAGGATAGAATTTATCATTCCTGTATCGAGAAGAACCACACTTTGTGAATTTTGTAAGTCATTTGTTCTCTTTGAGAAACAATATACAGTCTTTTGGGCTTGCAGGTATTCTTTCAGAAATCATTCACATTGAGCGTAGCATTCGTCTAGCTTCATATGTCCGGCTTGGGAGCTCATTATCTTCAGGGAGCATGTAATTCAATAGAGCAGGTAGTTCCGTGAAACTAACATCACTCCATCTGTTGCTTGCTTTCAATTTATACAACTTCAGTACAACTAACAATGTTGTATACCTAGTGCAAGCAGTATACAATGGCGTCTTTGCACAACTCTTTAAATTCTCAAGCAATTTTGGGCAATCACGGAGTTCATCATGAATTATCTTTGTCATTTCTTAAATACGATCTTTATCATCATTGACATCTGTAATCACATCCTTCATACGGTCTTCTTTATTATACATATTTGTATTCATATCTGACGATCCATAAAACGCCGTTTAATCCTAGCCAGTAGCTACATTCACTTTTTCTCCGTGTTTATTCCAACATTTATAACTCTGATCTATTCCGTGACATATCAAATGTTCTTCCAACTCCTCTAGATTAAGTAGTATAGAATAACAACAACATAAACATGAAAAAAGGATTTGAGAAGGATCCATTGTGTGATCCTTTGCAAAATTGATGAACTCTTTCACTCCGTTCTCGTACTTTATTGTTAAACGATTAGCATCCATCCAATCTTTATTCATCTCCAAATTATTTGAATCTCAAATATTAGTATTTATGGTTCAAGTACACAAAACAAGAATTCCAAATATAGTAAAAGAGAACAACTTCCTTATAAAAATGGAGATTAATAGAGCCTAACCATTAGTTTTTATTCATCATGCCTAAATACTCAATGCTGGTGGAAGTGAAATTGTTCCTCATGATCAAGCCAAGAAGAAATGGAAAGAAAAAGGGGGGATTGAATCAAAATACCCCAAACAAGATGGAAAAACATGGTATTTGAGAATAGGTTAGTGGCTTTCATTTTGTCTAGACACCTATCCAATAGACTCCACAAGCGGTGAAGGCCCTTATAGTTGTTGCACCCGGTGAAATTATCACCTGAGAAGGTGAGATCAATGAGGCCATTCCCAGACATGAACTGAACAAACTCCATGATGGGCTTCCTCTAGAATGGGCATCTACCTTTCCTTTCCATTGGGTTGGAAATTACATTAAAGTCACCCCCAACAAACAATGGATTGTGGTCAGGATCGAAGGTATTTTGTTCAAAGGGACAATAAATCCCCCTCAATTTTTTAAAATACCAATACCATAAACCATTTAAAAATAAGACATTTTAATTTATTTTGGAAATGATTTCCAAAAAAATTCAATAAACAAACACATTCCAACCCATTTGGAATATTATTTAATGAATAAAATTATCATTATTTTAAACCATGATTTTCATTTATAATATAAAATCCATTAACGGTAGAAGGAAACCTAATTTATTTCAATGAAAAAGGTTAATTCACAACAAGATACCATCCATTCCATATATTATATTCATTAATAGGGTTATTTTTTGCATCAAAATGATCAAAACATGTTTAACCAACTTCAAATGGATAAAATATTAATTCATGAAACACATGAATCCCAAAAAGAAGATATAGTATAGAAACACCCACTTGGAATCTAAATGACTCTGCTCAAATGAAGAACATCATACATCTCCAACTACATCGATGCTTTCTCATATACAATGACACCACTAGCTAGATAGTGGCCCTCACCAACAACATCATACATATCCAAATAAGATACTACAACCACTAACCATGAAGAACATCATAAGATGGAAATATACTAAGAACACATCCCTTCACCCAAATAAGAGACTACAACCTCTAACCATGAAGAACCACTAAGAGCATAATTTGAATAAGAGATCTTATTATCATCACGTAGGGGATTCTTAGGAACATCCCCTAATGAATCTATTTATAATCTCATGAGGTATAATCAAGGAAACATTATTTGGGAGATAAAGAAGATCCCATATTCCCATAACATAGGGACTTCATAATCTCGTCACCTAAGGCAACCTAGGATTATCACCTAGAGTTGGATGTTTCCTGAATTAAGAGTGGTCATAGGTTTATATCTTGATAATGGAAGTCACATAACTGAATTTTAGAAGAGGTAACCACCCGATAAACTCATCGCGTAGGGGGTGAGAATAGTTTTATAGCGACCATTTCATTTTTATCCATGAAGTTATGAAATTCCCACCAAACCCTTTTATATTTCATCATTGAAAACTATATTCTAAGTCACTGGGAAACTAGAAGGAAAACCCATATCAAATAACGATGTCATCTCCTACAATAACCCACTCATTACATCTTTTTAATAATGGAAAGGTTGATGCTTCCCAACTACATGATTTACAACCTCAACCATCTCACATTTTCCCCCAGTGGAATCTATAACAACCAAACTAATAAAAAACATCTCAAACAACCCTACCAAAAAACAATAATGATTTTCAATAATAAAAGTAAACAAGCACCATGTTCTTGAGAAATATAATGACAATTAGTAAACACATGTGAATCATCCCCTTTACATCATTTTCCATCAAGTATCGTCTATTTTCTTAAATCGGTCAATCCATAATACTCACCCATAGAATAAAAAAGAATGTTAAAAAAATGATATACAAATAGGAGAGGAGAACAATATTGAAAAAATATTTGGAAAAAATGCCTTAAAGGAGGTCCGGCAAACCGATGCTTGAAAGCGTTGCGGGTGGCAGAGGTCCAGAAAACTGAATCTCGAGGGTGACGGAGGTCCGGCAATGCGAACTCAGCGGGCGGCGGAGGTCTGGCAATGATAAGAGAGGGTGGAGGAGGTCCGACAACATGATCTCAGTGGGCATCAGAGGGGAGTCGTAGGGTTCCAGTACTGTGAGAGCTTTAGGTCGCGATAAAACGAGGGCACTGTGTGACCAAATTTATAAAAAAATGCACTAATGTTTTATCAGCGTTAAAAAAGTGCTGATAAAGACTACCTTTACTAGTGCTAACATTTTAGTGCTGATAAAGGTGTCCTTTATCAGTGCTTTTTTAGCTCTGATGATAGTACCCATTATCATTTCTAAAAAATCACTCATAAATCCTTACTATATGAGCGCTATAATTTTAGTGCTGATAGAGGGATTCTTTATCAGCTCTTTTCTAGCATGAATAAAGGGTCTGTTTATCAGCGCTACTGTAGCGTTGATAAAGGTTACCCTGTATCAGTGCTAGAAAAGCACTGATAAAGAATCCATGTATCAGCGCTAAAATTGTAGCACCGATACACGGTTTCTTTATCAGTGCTAAAATTTTAGCGCTGATACACGGTAACCTTTATCATCGGTTTTTCTTAGTGCAGATATAAGGGGGCACTTCCCTTGCTCGTTTTTGTAGTTGTGTGAGGAAGGCGATGATCACACTATAGAGGTGGTGGTCCATGAGCTTCCAATGGATCCTCCCATAGTTCCATCTATGGAACAACCTACTATTCCATATGCAGGTGATGAGGAACAGTTCCGTGAAGGCTTTATGCAGTTCATAAAAACCATTTAGGGAACACCGAGACTTGTCCTGACAATGGAAGTGTGGACACATGTGTTTCAGCAGTAGCATCCACCCATGATTCAAGGGATGAATGAACACAGGCTGTAGAGTCATGTATAGATTCCATGTTGTATATCTTCATGCACATTGATATGACTCCTTAAAGAAGGGGGTATCTCTCAATGTACATGTTGTGTGATTAATCTAAAATATTGTGGGATGTTATCACCCAGAATTGTCTTCCTCAACATATTACATGGAGGGAGTTTCATATAGTCATCGTTGAATTTTTATATCCATATAGATTGAGAACTAATAGACCCTGAGATGTTTTTCTTCTGGAGGAGGGATCATAATTAGGTATGGAATACTAAACCCATTTTATTAATTTTCAATGCATCACTCCTGTTAGGATGGGTGATGAGTAATGAAATACTTGGAAGTTCTAGGATGACCATAAATATGTAATCCTATCATTAGTATATGTCTTTCAGCTGGATACAATATATAGGATATTGAACCAATAATTTATCCCAGAACCTAACCTGAGGGAATTTGGAGGTGTGAGCTTGGTAGGGTTGACACATTGGTTTGGTACTACATTGACCATTAGTTGGAAGGGAAATCTAGAGCTTCCACATTGTGATATTATATGTCAAGATATATCTTGATGTCTCCATTTGAGGTGCTATCAGTGTAGTTGGCTAGGACATATGGGGACGTATTGTATGAAAGATCATGTTTAATACCAATATTGTGACAATATGGGATATGTAAAATGTTTCTATTTAATGATTCATATAACATCAAGTGAGATAGGGTTCTGACCAACTCCATTTTTAAGATAATGGACAGAAAAAACTCATTAGGTAGGGAGATGGGGAACCACATTAATTTCGTCCATGGTGGTGGTCACGGATGTGCTAGCCAAACACAAGGTCCACATCGATAGTATGGTGGATTAGCTCAGAATCTCCAAGAAGAGTTAGAAGGACATGGTATAGGTCAAAAATATGTAGTGAAACAGAACCATCTGGAGAAGGATCCTAGACCTTACATGGTAAAATGTACTATTCAAGTTGCATGTGCTTTAGCTTCATCACACTTTTATATAGTAGATTCACATATTTTATAATCTATTTATATTTACGAGAGCCTTGGGCCCTGTGTTTCTTCATATGATGGTTTTATGAAACTAGATACTCTATTGGAGATCATAATGAAGGGTGTTCACCATTGTATGGAGTTCCCCCTTGTGGTTGCTGTGTTTCAGTTCATATGGGACCTCTATGTACATTTGATGACATGTTTTTACATCGTTGATTATATGTACTAGTTGGTTTCTTTTCATGATTTCATTGATTTCTACAGTCGAATGGTTAGTTTCACATCACTAGAGGGTAGATAGCTTATTAACAAGGGAAATGGGATTACGAGGAGAGACAATATTGAACAAAAAATTATGGGATAGGTGGGTTGGTACACCTGATTTGGAAGTAGTATTTGTATAATCAGGGGGACATCATAATGAGTTCCCTCAAGTGGGTGAAAATTCTAGGGATGTCTTCCAGGAAAACATCTCAGGATTACTTCTATTTAGGGAGTTATATTTCAATACTGATCAAGTGAAAATAGATACACTGATGTCCATTCCACCTTATATGATGACGATAATGAAGTTTCAAGAACTCAAGTGATAGCTAGAGGATTTAAAATAAATGGTATTCATATGATCCAGTACTTTTCTAGGGGGTTTTTCGATTCTTTTTTTGATAATGGTGGATAGTACACTTATTCTAGGTGTGGATTACCATATGTTGATCCAGTAAATGGTTAATAATCAATATCTTTTTATATAAGTAGATAATAATTTCGACCAACTCTGAGGATCTCAAGCATTCTGAAATATATATTATAGATTTGTTTACCATTAGGTTTGAGTTAGACAATCCGACACACCTTGCAGAACCTTCAAGAAAAGGTATGGTCTATATGAGTATTTGGTTATGCCTTTGGTATCATGAACACACTAACAGTCTCCATCGATCTGATTAAATGAGTGTTTCATCCATACCTTAATTTTATTTTTGTGGTTTTCATTGATGATATCCTTGTGTATTCTCACAATATAGATGGCAATTACAAATATCATGATATTATTTTAAAACATAGAGATAGGATCAATAATATGATAGCCTTATAATGTGTCACTTCTATGTGTATTATATTCACATCCTGGGTCACTTCATCTTAGAGACAGGAGTATTAGTGGACCCAAGCAAGGTGAGAGTGGTAGTAACCTATGAAGAGACCGAGAACATATTTGAGGTGTGGAGTTTCATAGAGTTGGCTAGTCACTATAGATGTTTCATATAGTCCTTATTATGCATAGAAACACCATTGAAGGGTGGACTAAGTAGGGTGTGAAGTATATATTTCCATATTATTTTGAGATAGACTTAATGTAGTTGAAAGGGAGAATGATTGTAGTGTCGATACATGTTTTTCTATAGTTTTTCATGCATTTAATTTTTCAAGACATTACTTATTAGGATAATATTTTGTAGAATACACAGAACATATAAGCCTCATGAATTTATTTAAATAGAACCACCTAAATCTGAGTCAGTAATGGTGGGTTGAATATCATCAATATTTAGACATTTAGTTGGATTACACACATGGTAAAGGAAATTTAGTGGCCGATGAACTAAGAAAGAGGTGTTTGATATTTGTAGTGTAGTAGGCTAGTAGTGAGTGGTGGCTTATGGATTTGTTCTCTGAGATGCACCTAATGGTGAAAGACAATTAGAGGTGGATTTTCCATTCATACACTATTGGGACCTCTATTTTATCAGATAGAGGGGGGATAAGATAGCTATCAAATTTCAAAGGCCTTGTTCTATTAGAGAGTGTGGCATGTGAGGACCATCATCCAAGTTGAACCATAATCTAGGATGATATCCTATAAGTACATTGTTTCCAAAAGGACTCTTAATACATGGGTGTGGAGGTGATGTGGGATATTCCTGCTTCAATATGGTATGTGCATCCTGGTGTCACAATGATGTATTGATCTTTTTATCATTGTTGTTGGTGCCCAGAAATGAAAAGAGATGCAACATGTTTTTTCATGAGATGTTCCATCGGTCAGCAGGTGATGGCGGAAAACCAACGACATGCCAGACTTTTACAACAACTACCCATTCCTTATTAGAAGTGGAATGATGTTGAAATAGATATCATGGAAATTTTAATTATGTATCATTGATGTAATGATGATATATTGGTTTTTTGATATCTCACAATGGTTTCAAAATCCCTACCAACTAAGGAAAACAACATTTTTGATGATCTTGGGAGGCTATAAATCTGTGAGATTATACGAATACACAAGGTTTTGAGTAATATAATTTTAGATAAGGGGGACCATTTTATATATGAATTCTATAATGGGATACAAAGGTATTTGTGTACACTGGTGAATATGAGCAAGGAATACCACCCATAAGAATATTTCTAGTCAGAGGGCATAGTTTATATGCTTGAGGACATGCTACACGAATCCTTTAATGATTTCTGGTGTTCAAGAGAGATGAATTTTCTCATTATATAATTTTTATAAAAAAAATTAGCATCTTGGATACAATTAATATTGTTTTATACGATTCACTAAATGCTCTTCCATGATGATCACACTTGTGTTGGATAGAGGCAAGATAGTTATCTATGATTGGATTTTATCTTGTCCAGGAGACCACTGAGCAGGTGTTGTTGATTTAGAAGAAGATAGTTATGGAACAGTCCTAACTAAAATCATATTCCAATCATTATAGATGACATTTAGTGTTCAAGGTTATATATCAGGTATTACTTCGTGTTTCATTGAGAATAGGACATTAGTGGATCTAGAGATAAGGTATTATTTCACTACAGTATATTCGGTTGTTTGTTATTCTAGACTAGGTCGGTCCGGTTAGCTATCAATATTAATTTCCTTAGAGGTATCATCTATGAATGATGTATTCTTTGTTTTCATTCCATAGTGAGACTATTTAGACATGTCTTATGTTTTTAATTCTAGAGAGGATGAGTTGTAGGAGGATCCATCTATTGAGGAGAATCCAAAACAAATTTTGGATCATATAAAAAGGGATATTTGAGACCATTCTATTCCATTTGTATTGATGTGATGGAAGCATGGTCAAGTGAAATATGTGACCAAGGAGCTTAAGTCTAATGTTAATTCATCATATACATAGATGTTATTAGGTCATACTTCACAATCCTTGGAAAGGAAACTTGAGAAAAAATTTCTTTATGGGTGATGTTTGTACGGACCTTGTTCTTCATTGATGTATGGAATAAATTTTTCCTTCAAATCCCTGATTAATTGTTAAATATGGAATATTTTGGATTCCTTTAAGATTAATATAGGGCTCCAGGTTGCCTGGGGCTTGTTCAGAGCCAGATACCAAGGTTTTGTGGTGTTTTTGGAATGTCACATGGTCATTAAAAACCTTTTGGGTTAGGATACATTGTTTGTGTAAATCATAAAAGGATGTATTGTGGGGGTGTTCATTATTTATGGTTTATGTAATCCATGTGAGGGGAGGCTTGCATCCATGTGACTAGTTATGTAGTTTTTGAAGAATTTGGTAGTGGATCATTGAATGGTTTGTGCATAGTTAGTAAACTGTGATGGTAAACCATTAGAGTTCACCTTTTTCCTATAGTACATCGTGTTACTTGGCACACGTTTTGAAAAACCATGTGCCCAAATCTTATGGATGAGTATTTTAAGAAAATGTAAATTTTACATGGAAATGTTTTATAACATAAATTCCTTATCTCTTTAATTCATTGCATTAAAATGGGAACTGTTAGGGGTCAATTTTGAAGATTCTGATTGGAATTGAAATCCCTTATCCATTCGCACTATGATTCACTTGTTTCATGCCACAATTGATCATTTATAGTAAGGCCCTGATTCCTTTTTAGCCATTCTCAGTTCTTTTGAGAATCGGTTGAGCTATTTGGATTTAGGCTCATATGCCATAATAGTTCACTCTGTATCCATTCATCATATTTGTCTCTACATTTGTCAAATACAAGCCTAATATTATACTATATAACTATCTTAAATGTATTGTAGTTGGTCTCCAGCCTTTCACTTATAGTCGAGATATTTTTATTTGTCATTGTGTTGGGCGCCCAATTTTCATGTCTCACTAAAAATTTAAATGAACCCTATTATTTCTAGTCATGTTTTGGGTAATTGAATAGAATTTATAATTCTAGTCATAGGTTTTATACCTTGAATAATTACCACCCCTTGGGTTTTTTTTGGAATGCCTATTTATGGATTTTGGCCTTGAATGCCTATCAGGCATGACATTATCCCATTGATCATGGGATGTCAATTGTGAATTGATATCCAAATAAAATAAATGAATTGATTTATATTTTGAAATTTAAATGAAATGAACTAAGGGTATATGATGGATCAATTTCTCCTTGACCAATTTATTCCTTTTTACTTAATGCATGTTTTCCTTTCCCTTCTGTGTAATGGATAATCTATACTAGAAATTTATGAAATTTGATTCAATTTATATATTCAATGATTTCCCTTGAAATTAATATGATAAAAAATTCTTCTAATAGCCTGATAGGATTGTTAGGATTGTTCATTTAAAAATGTCCATGTGATTATTTGAATGGCCTTTGAATTGACAAGCCCATGTGATTTAAATGAAGTTTATGCCTTATGATGGATTCATTATTCATCTAATGCATTGTATACAAAAAATACCAATGTTATTTTTGTTGATTATTTTCTATGTAATGGATTGATTAAAATGGAAAGATAATTATCATGATATTCCCACATAAGTAAATGAAAGTCCAAGCATTTTGGATGGTCATTCCTTGTGTCACCCTTTTCAGGTGAGTGATATAGAATACCATTAGTTTTGACATTGGAATGCATGATGAATTGTTAAATGAAATGAAATTGAATAAATCATTAATATTTATGGGTGATACATGGCTTAAGGACTGGAATCCCATGGAAAAATACTTGTGTCTATTCCCTTATACTTATTTGGTGATATGTAGATTAACATTAGAATGCCATGGATGTACTCATTGCCTTGAACCTAGATTATATCGTGGGAGATACATGGATCCCAGCGAGGGATTCAATGGAGAGAATCATTGAGGAATGTCTTATATGTTATTTGATAAATGGATTCTTATGGGAATTAAATGGATGGACATAACGATAATTTTACTATGTATTCCATGGCTGGTTCTCAGGCTTTCTTCGAGGAGAATCAAGGATGGACTCAATTATTTGGGATTATATACCTCCACTCAAGTGATACTGGGATTTTGAGAGGTTCAACAGGGATGGGTTTATAGTGTATGGATTTATATTTCACCTAGAGAGACACATAATTTCCAACATTGTATTTTCATGGAAGAGAAGTAGGTAAGATTTTAATAATAAATGAAATAACTTATTATACATCTTTAAGACAATGAAAAATCAAGGAGTTCGTGTTGGATTATATTATTTAGATGGCCATTAGAGGCACCTGTTGAGCTTTTGGTATGATAGGGGATTCTAGGATTGATCTGGATCTTCATATTTATACATTAAACACAGTTTAATTGTTAAATGAATTGAATGAAATGAACTTAAATGAAGATCAGTGCTTGTTGGATGTTTAATATTGTGTAAATATTTTCTTACTGCTTCTTTTATTACTCACCACCAATTATATATATTCACTGGGTGGTGGGAATAGACCATGGGTGTCTGCATATTGGTATTTTATCTCACGCCCAATTTGGGATCCAATAAAATTTTGTGATTTTTGATGTCGGTTTGGAAAGGCTCCCTTCTAAAGGTACATGATATACTATATAAGATCATGAGATCATGTGACTAAGCTGAGGCTTCCGATGAAACTTGGATTCTTTTATACTTTATAAATTCTAGGAAATTTATTTTATATGAATTCTATGTTCATATTTTGAATATTTAGTTAGAACATGTGACATGCATTATCATCATGAATAGGATATGTCTTATATATTGTATTATCCTTTCAGTCTTCTACTATTATTTCTATTATCATATTGATTAATTGTTTCTTGTATTAAAATTATATTGTATTTCCATTCTATAATACTATATAAAGAGGAAATAGACTACCCATTACAACACCTAGGCCCTTGAAACAACTCGATAGCCTCTGAAATTTGGAGAGATGTGTTTGTGGTCATGTGGCCAATTGAGTATGGAGTACCTTCAAGTGGCATCTGGAACCAGGACATTATGAAATCACTCCTCCTCAGTTACCAATTGAAAATCACTTCCCAAACCCGCCCTATTAAAAGACCGGAACCATTATAGATTTTCGAAATTTAAAAAAACACAAATCTTTCTAGTAGTTATGATTCTTATAAAATGAACCACTTCAAGAAAGAAGTAATGACATTTCAACCTTTAATTTAGTTTTTCTATTTTAATTTCATATCCACCTTATTATTTTTAAATAAAATCATTGTAATCCAATTATAAATCATGTTTACATAATATTTACAATGTTAATATACTATAAACATGTTAATTTTAATATAATTATAAATTATACATCCTATACCTCCTCTTCATACAACGTCCCATTAATGGACGATTAACATCCAATGAGGATGTTTACAATTCACTACGTATCACCATCCTTTTATATTGTTATAAAAAATTATTTAAGGTTTATAAATGTATAAATATATTTTATTTACTCCTTAATAATTAATTATAATTATATATAAATGACCTTGAAAAAAAATAATGTAATCGTTGTAAAATGAATTGTTGCAGGAAAACATGATATAAAAACATTTCCCCTTTAATGAAGGGAATTAATAAATAAAATATAATGTTTATTTATGACCAATAGTAATAAAATGACAATAAATATATTTTGGTTCCATGTTTTAATGAACCAAACATTGTTTTTTAGGATATGTAAAATTATTGAAATAAAGTGAAATTTAAGGTATGGGGACTGTCAAAACCAATTTCATTCTCTTTGGGTCATCTCCTATTAATTTTTTTTTTCAAAAGATATGTTCATAAAATGTGCTTCCAATATTTACTCACATTACTTATCAGGTAAATACATGTTATTTCCCTTTCAAAATATATTCTTATTAATTTAAAATGTTTTTTGAAAAGATTTTTATATTCCTAAATGTCATAGAAATTCCTCTTTAGTTATTTACTATGAATTCATGATTGATGATGTTTTATGTAAAAATAAATTATTTCATAATCATTAGGGAAACTCAATTATTTTTCATGATTTTTTCATGAAACTTTTATTAATGATATTCCTTTCTACAAGTTTATTTTAGGACTACGATTGTTCTACATTCTTGGTGACAAACATGACTATGAGCATTTTTGTTTGGAATGGGGGTCCATAATTATATATCCTTGAATTGAATTTTGTAATGTGGCCTATCACATTGGATAATTTTTAATATTCATGTACATGATTCTTATTTTATTCACATTTACAATGGTATTTTACCATTATAATATAATGTCTAATTATTTTGAATATGAATCCTTACATGACATTATGAAATCACCCCCCATAATTTTTATGATGATCCAGTTCAAATTAGTTTATATTTTTTATTATGATCATCCTTGTACTATTGATTCATGTCTTTTATTCCTCCTCTTAATGTGATTTTATCCCACCCCATTTATTTATGTATATCCTTAGTTGATACAAGTAATATGAAGATTGTAAGAGAATTTTATGTATAAAAAGTATAATTTTATGTATAAAAAGTTGAATTTTAATAAATTGTTAAGTCTATTATGTTCAATTCCTGTTTTTCCCTAACATTTATAAGACACAAAATCATTGGATCAATCACTGTATCATTATGATGTTATTTATCATAAATGGAATGTAATATTCATGTATGGAAATGATATGTATAAATAGATTTTATTGATTTATGTTCTAGTTAATTTTAGAATAATAATTATAAAAAACATTGGAAACCCTTGGGATATGCCTGATAATTGATAAAAACATCATATGTTTTATTAATGTACGAAAGTATGTGGTTTTCAAAAATGATATCACTATCATGGTACTACAAGTGAATGTGGATCCAGAAAAGTTTTACCTTTGTGTACTAACATTAAAAATGGTGTAGTTGGATTTGATCCAATCATTACCATTTTCATGAAAAGGGGACTTGCTTCAGAACTAGTTTTACACTCTTAAGGGATATTATTTTTCCAATCACAAAATTTATACATACCATTTTGAATGATACAGAACTAATGTAATTATCCCTTCTAAAGATAGATGATGGATTAAAGAACAAGCTCCAAGAAGCATCATTTTTGAAAAAGTATAAAAATATTAATCCCATAAGATAAGGCATTAGAATTAATTTTCACAAAATAATAAATTATTTATTCATTCTTGATTGACTTATGTTTTGTTCAAACCGTTTTTATTATATAAAATTTTGTTAAATAAAAGACATAAAGAAATATTGTTAAGTATAATGTAATGATTTTCCA
This sequence comes from Viscum album, assembly GCA_963277665.1. Taxonomy (NCBI): domain Eukaryota; kingdom Viridiplantae; phylum Streptophyta; class Magnoliopsida; order Santalales; family Viscaceae; genus Viscum; species Viscum album. The sequence goes on from OY728132.1 coordinate 2,089,731,553, forward strand.
AATGATGTGATCAATGAAATTGTAGTTGGTGTTAACTACTATGTGGAGATTATTACCCAATTTTCTCAGTATATAAACAATCACATAAACCATATGTTACATGAACCTTTTCCAAATATGTAGAAAATGCATATCGATTCCTTTAGGAAATAATGATGAAAAATATTATGATGTTATTCTTATCAATTTTTTTACTTTATATTAGGATAACTCAATGAATAATATCATTTATACAGTCTTTTATTAGGATAAGGATAGTGTTACTCTAGCAGAGTAGCACATAGATGAAAAGGCAATTGAATGGTATATATTGATAAAAATATCAATAAAAAGGATGAAATGGAAGATATAGAGAGAAAATACATTAAGAAAATATTTTATAATAATAAATTCCCCCAAAATCGTTGAAAAATTACACACAATGAATTCAAAATTCTTATGAAAAGGATGGCAAACCGTTCATCGATTATAAGAAAACATCTCAAGGATTGAAAGATATACATCTTATTTTTTTATCAAAAATTATAAAAATTATATTGATTATTTAGTGGGTTAAAACCACATATCCCAAAGGCTCTAGGATTTGATGTCATTGGGATTTGAAAATAAATAGTTTGATGTTCTCTCATAGAATACGATGAGCTTTTTAATGGTCCCATTGTCAAATAGTTAAGAATCCAAATATGGAGTTTCATACTAGTTGATAAATTCAGAATGGTGGAACGGATATCAAACCTCCCACATGTTAAAAAATGGGAATAATAATTATTTATTTACATCAAATGGAATATTAAATGCATCAAGTTTCGGATACAAGGAAACCATACTTATAAAAGTTGAATTGACATGAATTTACTGACTGACATATCAAATCAAAGGAACGAACCACTCATAGTAAAATTATTCCACTATATGAGGAATAGGAACTATGAATGCTAGGGTATTAATCCTTTGGTCATTGTAGGTAATATTAATTAGAAAAAACCCTAGATGATAGAGAATGAGAAAGCATAGTCTATCACCATAGTTGAGGTGGAATGTGAAATTGAATTCCATCAATGAAAACATTATATTAAGTCAAGAATGTAACAAGTTTTATACAAATATTCTTTAAAAAAATCTATTATATCCTATAATTATGAATGAATTATTGAATACAAAATTTATTACATGAAGTAGAGATATCTTTTAAAACACATAGTGGTGTGATAAATTAAACCAACATGTTAGTCACTTCACATGTCAGATTCTGTGGGATGATTTTTTCTATGAATCTTACAATACATCCCTTGGTGTAATTTTCTATCATACAAGTCATTGATTGTCTCCATTTATATAGAGTAAAATTCAACAATAATGAATATTAAACATCTTTGCATATTTAGAACCATCCCAAGCTCCTCTAAATATGAAATAATGATCACATATCTCTAATGGATATTCCCTCGGTGGTGTTATAAGGACCCAACCCTATTCCTTAAATAATCTTGAATTAATTGAATAATTTACATTGAGAATATTTTCACGATTAGAGTTCTATATAATTTGTCCATAACTATTTCATTACATCTCAAAATTACCAATTAGACAGTCTACTCAGTTTCCATTATTTTCATAAAATTAAAACTATTAAAAAAATAAACTAGTCTAGTTCTTAGTTTTAGACAGCATGACATTTTCTTGATCCCATACTTGACCTTATTAATCATTATGTCCTGTGAAAATTTTTTAAACATGGGATGACCATAAAAAACATATTAAAGGTTATAAAATAAGGATAAAAAACATTATCCCATCAATAAATACAAAAAATGAAACCATACTTTTCAATCATAAAATTCCTTATGAGTTCATAAGATTTTTGAAAAACACATAGATATCGAATAGCATAAAGTCAACTTATGGCCTACATAACATACGTACATTGTATCATTCAGAACTACACAAGGAGTTATGTTTGGAATACCCATCATAGTATATTCATTAAATATATTTGGAGAAATATTAATGTTTACCTCTGTCAAGTTACAAAATGCATTGGAGAGCTATCTCATGCTCACCTTCCATAGGTTTATCATGGAACCACCCGTATAATTAAAATAATTCCAAATAATCATAACATATTCATAGCACATAAAACAAGAATAATGGAATGATAAACTTTTCACATTGTAATAACAAAATATACTTTCAAGATATTGATTTAATCAATGCTTTATCAAACCATTTTCAAAAACCATTTAAAAAATTTAATAAAGTGGTTTTTGAATCAATGTGTATCATACAACTTTGAATATTTTAAATGTATTAACATTTTAAAACAATAATTTCCATATAGTTAAATCCATAAAACCATTTTTAAAACCTGTAAATTAATGAAAAATATTTACATAATAAATCATTAAAACATTTAAAATTATATTTTAGTTATTGGGTTTTTAAACAAATGGGCGTCTATTCAATAAAAATAGTGGGGGAATAATGTTAATAAAATCATTTTAATATCATGATAATAATTGGATTCATGATATAATATTTCAAATGACAGTATATACACCATATAAATGGGAATTGTCACATAACAACAAATATGTCTCAATGGAATGTAAATTGAGAAGAAATCCCTTACTAAGATCATACCATTAAATTAAGGATAATTAAATGACATAATTATGTGTGAAAAATAAAAATACTCTCAATATGATTGGATATTTAGAGTAATTCAATCTGAGGAAATTTATACATGTTCTTTTTAAAACAAAATCAAGGACATGGATGTTTAACTCAATGAATGGAAATTGAGTTAAGATTACCCTTAACAAATTCATATCATTGACATGAGAATTTGTCAATGGAGGGATTATGTGATCAAATGTATATCCACACAAAGGGAAGTGGAAATTAAAACATAAATAAATAAATGTAGATTCCACACATAATCATATCATGGCATAATTAATAATTATAATATTAACCCATGGAATAGAAATTTCATTAAAATGTTCCCTTATCAATTTGGTAACATACGAAACCTACACCACATGAAAGAAGGATCATAAAATGAAGATGTAAATACTCATGAATTAACGTATATTACATAATGAATACAATCATGGGAAGTATATACAGCACACAAAATGAAACTATGACAAACATAGCATGAATCTCACGGAAAAAATGTGAGATAAAAACCCATTACCACATTATAATCAATCAATTCATATGACCGAAAGTTAATAACCACCAAATTAATCATAGAATTATATGAATATAAATAAAATCATGATAATATATATCAATTTTAATTAAAAAATACACCACAAGGAATAAATAAGTGGTGAATAATGGAAATCTCACGATATTAAAAGTGAGAAAAGAAATCCCTAACCTCGTGTCCGACATGACCCTTTCGTTTTTAATCTCTTGAATAATAAAGTAATGTTAATTTATAATTTCTGAAAAACCATTATCAATTTTATTATTTCATTTATATCACTTATTACACTATTATAAACATTATTCAATCATTTAAGTTAATAATGGTTTTCTGGTCGATATTTGGTAATTGAGTCAAAAATGAATTTCTTATAAATACATGTTGTTCTTGTTGTTAAAAGTCCACTATATTCAGAATTATATTCATGATTTATATATTATATATATAATATATATCCAGTATATGTATTTATATATAATATTACATAAAATTTGGAGATAAGAATTTAAATGATACATTCATGAGGACGGTAAGTCGTACGTACTCATGAACGCCACTTTTATTTCCATTTAGTATTTAATGGAATAGAAACTTAATTATAAATAAGTATATTATAATTAAGTATAATATCATTTATAATTCCACAATCTGCATCTTTATATGTTCCACATATGGCATTAACGAGTTAGGTCACGTTCAGAGGCGGTAGTCCACAGTTTCTCAAATGAAATTATTGCGTTTAACCATTATGGAAATAATAAAGGTATTCTTTAACTAAAAAATAAAGAATTATATAATATATATATCATATAAATATAATTCCATCACAATGAACACCATAAGAAGACGTAGGAGGATATTGAACAATCACCATTTCGTGAGGAAATAGTTCTTCATCAACAGAAACAGTATGTTCTACACCGATTAGATGCAGATGTGTGTAAGTGTTGTAAGAATAATTATACTAAAAAATACCTATTATATTAAAGATACTATTGTTGTTATAAAATAATGATATAAAATTATGTTAGGGGGTTTGATAGGTAAAATTAATTAAAATATCTTAAAAGAAGAAGTTACCTTTAAATCAGGGAACTCCCTTTGGTTTAATCCAAAAGGATCTCTTGAAGTGACTTCTTCCTAAAGTAAGTATTATATGGGGAGGACTGGGATCTTTAAATTGTTTTTGGGATGATTTTGGATGATCCATGGGTCTTGAGAGGTGTGAGTAATTAGTTAAAGGTGAGGTATTTTTATAAGGGGGAGAAGGGGCTCTTTTGGAATGTTTGAAAATACTATTTTATCATACAATTATTTTTTGTTTATAAAGGCCCAAAATTTATTAATGTCAAAGATAAGATTACTCATGTTCGAAAAAAACCAGTCAATAAAAATTGGGTAGGTTTTGGATATTGTTTTAATTTTTATAATCTTATTTATTTAAATCATTCTTTAATGTGGTAAACACTCCATCATTATTATGTCATTACTAATTTTATTAATTTGATGTCAAAAAATAATAATAAAAATACCATGAAGTATAAAATCATTTTATCTTTCCAATGAATATTTATAGAAAACTATATCAATTATATAACACCACATTATAATTTCATTATCAAAACAATACATGTTTTTTGATATTTTTAATTTTACATTAAATAAAAAGTTATTAATGTCATTATCTTACACCAATGGCATTAAAAGGCCAAATGTCTTTCCCAATGAACGTCTTTGTTAGCCATTACTCCAACAATAAATTTAGAGAAAGTGTTAAGGTAATTATATTTTATTATAATATTATTTTCTCCATGAATTACTCTATTTACCTTTAATCGCGGTAAATAAATGTCAATAGTTACTATTCACCAAAAATTATTTTCATCCTATTGAACCAATTTTTACTTACTCATAACAACCCGGTTTTTCGGATTTTCTAAATTCAATGTATATAATGGGTGAAATTTTATTTAAATGAAAAAGAAGGGTTTTTAACTACTACATTGTGTTTACAGTATTCAAAAAAAATTGAAGGTTTTCAGAAAAATAAAAAAATCAGCCTCACGTGTATTCAATATTCTGAATTCAAAAATGATTTACATTTTTACAAATTCAAAACAAAAAATATTCATTAATTAATTTATAATTAATTCCGATTTTCAAAACCAAAATTATTTATTAAGGAATAATAACTATCAAAAGATTGGCACTTATTTATACCTAATTTCAAAGTGAAATTACTTACAATGAATAACATTAGATTAAATGGTAAAAATTAAATCAAATTACACTTTAAAAATATTTAAAAAGATAATCTAACAATATAAATAAATTAGATAAAATGGGACATTTGAATGAAAATGCATTATTTTTCACTATTCATTATCAAATGAACTTTATCCAAAAATATCAATAATTTAACCAAATTAAATTTTGATGTCTTGATTCTAAAGAATAATCTTATTTTGTGAAATAGAATATAAGTGTATTTATGCTTAAAAATAGATTCATTCAAATTTTAAGCCTCTATGTTGTATTAGAGTAATGTAAAAAAACATTCTAACATGTATAATATTAATTTAGTTATTTCTTTTCATTGTCTCAAATAAAAAATCTAGTCTTTAAATACCATTTAAAATAATAATATATTATTCTTTTTTAGTATGACTCAACATTGTTTGCAACATAAGACTTATGAGAAACTCATTATTGCATGTCAGGTACACCATTGGATATTGAATCTCCATTAAAATAAAATTAATATTTAATTAAAAAATATTAATAAAAATGAAAATTTCATATTCTTTAATTTCTTGGGATGTTACATCCTTCCCCCTTTTGGAAATTCTGTCATCTCAATTTTAAATTTGGGTTCGGAAATATCCTTGAAAGTTGCATATTGGAAAATGATTAAATAAAAATATATCCTTAAAATAAACAAAGATAAGTACAATTGTCACTCGAGATAACACATAATTAGATTACATGATAATTTGGATATGGAGGAGAAGCTATATGTCATGTTCTATTGTAGAGTGATAGAAAAAATGATTAGGAGAATGTTAACAACCAGAAAACCACAAATATTTTATGGGTAAAATGTTCATTAGTTTCCCAGTATAAAAAGTAATTTGAAAATGTTTTTGTTTTATTTTACTTTTCATTTGCAGAATTTATTTATGAGATTGAATAAGAACATTGGGAAACTTACTTACATGACATGTATACTTTCATCATTTACAACATTTCTACCAGAAACTCATCTTTTCTCCAAACGATGAGTATTCAAGACAACCTGGTCACATAATAAGTGATAGAATCAACTTATTGAGGATACCATGATCCAGAATATATGAACCATATATATCCCCTATCTTTATAAAATAACCGAAAAAAATTGTTAGTACATGATCATATAATTTCCAAAAGGATAATCTTTTATAATAATAAAGACTACTCTTAATCTCCCAAATTTAATAAAAAGTAACCAATGTTCATGAAATGTCATTCAATATACAATTTTCCTCAAAATTCTTCAAAATAATACAAAAAATTATTGAAACACAAAACATAGAAGGATAAATCACACACACTACAAAAAAGTGATATTTACCAACAAAAAATTACCGACAGATAATATATCTATTGGTAAAATTGATCAATTCAAACAGATAATAAATTCTGTTGATATTAACTATAGGCACCAACAATTATTTTTACTAATAGATATATCTGTTTATATTAATAGTTCAATACCAACAAATCTTTTACCAACATTTAAATCTATTTCCTTATCATTCTAATACCAACAATTGATTTATCGATAAATGAATATGTTGTTATTAGTTATTGTTACCAACATATTTTTTACAATTAAAAAAATCAGTTACCAATAAATTATTCAAAAATATCAAATATTTTACCAAAAATTTAATACATAGACACACACACATATATATTAGCCATTACAAGAATATTATTTTAAAAATAAATACATGTAATTAATTAAAATATCCATAATTTAGTAATAATTATTGGTTATATATATATAAACAAAATCCTTATACAATATAATTTTTTATATAAATTCATAACATTCAATTATATATATATTTATGCCAAAACAGTAACCATAATATCACCCACCCACCCCCCCCCCGCTGTATCATGCAACCCCCTCACCGTCTCCCGCAACCCTGCCCCCTCTCCCTCAATTCCCACGACCATTCTCCCCCTCCCCCAACCCTACCTCTCTATCACACTCTGGCATTCCTCGCGAACGTCCTCATAGGAACCCCCTCAATTTCCCCGACCGGCGTCCGACTCGACTGACATCCCTGCTCGACTACCATCCTCCTTGCACAATTTCTGTCATCCACAGCATATTAGATCGGCGTCCCCGCACAACCCCACTGCATGTTCACTTTTTTTTCAAAAAATTTCACATATATTTCCTTTCTTCATTTTCTTCAATAAAATTTGATCATATGTGTATCATATCTTTTTAATGCATGTTCAAATTTATTCATTTCATTTCACACAGATTCATATATATTATGAAACTAATAGATTTCACTTGAATATATAGGTTCAAATTTTTTTATTATTATATTACAATATTTTTTATCATTAATTTTTATAGAGGTTCATATTTGTTTGTTAATATATGAATAGGTTCTTACTAGGGATGAAGGATCTAAAACACTGTCTTTGGTGAAACTATAAACTATGTAATCTAGGATGCTTTCACTAAAAAGATGAGCTCTATCTTGAATAGAAACTCACAATCAAACATGACATTAGCAATGTAACTGGTTTTTTCCAAACGGCTTAGTAGTAATATTTTTGCAATATCAAAGTTCCATTAATAATCAATAATACAAAAATCATTATTATTTATTTGATTTGATCTTTTTCAAATAATGTCTTGCAGATTCTGTAAATGTCACTATAGTACTTTATGGGATAAAATATGTTCAATATTGGAATTCCATTTAAGGAAATATTCATATCTAGGTTATTTATTCAATAAAAATTTAGTTTTTATATTATCTGTAACCAATGGTCATCCATATGATTATTCATATTCATTAGATTATGTTCTACCATACAAACAACTTACTTTTTTACGCTATTCATATTTTTTCATACATGTTCATATTTATTTGTAATGGTTTATATTTTTTTAATAAAAGTTCATATATACACATATTTTTTTTAATAAATGTTCATATTTATTCAGATTTGGCTTGCAGGCTTGTGAGAAAATATGACACAATGAAGAACCAATTGATTATTGAGACATGTATGTTTTACATTTATTGGATTTTTCCATTATCTGTAGTCATTTTATGCACTTGTTATTCTTGTAATATTTTCTACATTTTCAAACTGATGTGATTTCTATTTGTAGAGACAGATGCATCACTGGGATATTCATTTTTTTTTGGAATTTTTCAATTTAATTTCCTTCACCTGGTAATTATGTTATACTTTTAAAATTTTCAAACCCATTTTTTTATGTTGTTTGAAGAGGCTAGTCAATCACATGGGCCTGCTTTTTTTGAGAATAAGAATTAAAGATCGATGAGATGTTTTTACAAGGGAATGATATATTAGTTTAATTAAATTTTAAATATTAGATTTTTCTATGCATTATGAATTCTGGAAATTCTTGAATAAGATCCACAATGCAAGGTATATTTTCGTGTCAATTTATATGGACTACCAATTACATGTTGTATTTTATGTCATTAACTGAATGTCTGTTTATCATTTTATGATTGTTGATTTTTTAGGGCACAATAACAGAAATTGGTGAAAAATTTAACAAGTATTACTATATAGATAATTTAAAAATATAATTATAGTTTTATTTTTATGCACAACATGTGTAATGTATTAGTAATGCCACTATTTGGATTTGATTGCATTTCTTTTGTAGTTATTATTCAAGAGAAAGTTCCTAAAGACGATTTAATAGGTTTTGTTATAAATAATATTTTTTATTTACTTTATGTGTGATTGTTTTCATATTGTTATATATATATATATATATCTTTTATTCAAAGTTTTTAATGTTCCTATTTCACTACTTATGTTTATTCAATAGGCTAAACATTAAATGATTTCTGAAAATTATGTCTTTTACTATATCAGATGCTCAGTGATCTGATTGTCTATAATAAAAAATACAAATGTAAGACTGTAGTTTCAACACAAATGAAGACTTATGCAGTTTCAACACAAATGAAGACTAATGCAGTGTCAACATGCATTCAATTTTCATGTTGTTTCAACATTCATTCAATCTACATGATTCTTTATACTGAGCACTTGTTGAAAGAAATGAACAAGTTAAAAGATAGAGGGTCCCCATGATATAGACCTCAAATGAATTTATGGAATCCATATGATCAACCAATAAGTTAAATTGAAAACTATGTCAATGAGATGTATCAAAAAGACAGGTCCGAAAAGGGTGGTCACTTTTATCTCTTAACCAATGTTGGATTCCCTTCCACCATTTTCCATTCAACTTATCAACAAAATAACAATCTCTCATCTTCCCAAGTGCCTTCCAAAGACAACCTACCCAATACCTCACCATTGACAATTTCTAACCCAATCCACCCACCATTATAATGCTAGCCTACCTATACTGAAACCCATCTACCAATCCACCTCCTCCTCAATGGCCCATTAAATTCCCTCGAAGCCTACCAAAACATCCCTAACCATCCACCTAACCTCACCAGTACCAACGTTCCCCTCATCCTTTTAATCCCTACATATAAAATTTCTTCCCAATAAGTCCCACATCCCTTGGACCCAATCAATTTCCACTTCTAAATTCCAGACCATCCCTCATGAAACTTGGCCTGCAAGAAGACTATCCAAACAATTCAACCACCCAAGTAAATTTTTAGCCCACTACTATCTAATTTGAAACATCTATCCCAACTTCTCAAACCCCAAAACCACATATCCATCACCACTTAAACCAAGTTCAAGGCCTTAACCTAGTAGCCCACTTGTGCAACCTACTAGATTTTGAAGTCCAACTACATCCTACAGCTTGGAAACTCAACAACCTACCAAGGAGATATGATGTGGGAGAGTATTCTACAGAAATGGTAACACATACACTGCTGGTGACAAATTTATCCCTCTCTACTTCTTCAAATTTTGATTTTCACTTTATGTGGAAGTTCTGCTCGACTGCTACTACATTCTTTTGCTGGAATAAAATCCCCCAAAAGGGACTGTTCTTCTAGTTGTTCATACAGCTTCTTTTCTTATATTTCTGCTTGTTTCTCTTCACGTTCTCTATGCTATCATTATGCCTACAAATATTTTATTACTGTGAATTTATTCATTCTTTTTTCTTATTATGCATGTCATGCCACCATGTTTGTTTTTTGTGTGTTATTAATATGAGATGTTAGGTAACCACTTGCAACTCATTTGATTTCATTGATCCAGATTCTATTATTTGAGGTAAACTCTTGGTTCTTGAGAATTGTGTCACTTCTAAGCAGGTGGTGGTGGCTTCAAACATAGAGGATGTATCTATTGAGATAGCCTTGGATGATAAATGAAATCAGTGGAAACAAGTCAAATCTTGGAAGAGAGGATGATCCCCCCATGGCGGGGAGGTCATGGGGCCCATCACAACACGATTCACTATTCCCGGACGACCTGCATATGTTGGTGTACGGTCTATGGGATGTATTTTCCCATGAAAGGATTTTTTCTATGGTTTTTGAGATGCAACCCACTTTAATGTCCTGAAATTGTTTTTTTGGTCTGTTTGGGGCTCCTGCAGTCATTTTGGTGTCCGGTCTTTTGCTATGTTTTTTCATCTGGCAGTCTGTAATGGTTCTGTTCCATGTTGCTGGTGTGAGCAGGCTACAAATTTGTTGGCAGGGATGAAGGTTCTATTTCTGGACTTAATTTCTGAAGCACTTTTCTGCTGGTTCTTATGGCTTGGGTTCTAGCTTTCTCATTACGTGCACACTACTTCTGGAGAACATCAAGATGCGTTTGTGATCACTGGTGAGTTCCTTATATAGTTTGATATTTCTGTTTTAATTTTGTGGTTTTTTTCTATCAGCAGGCATGCTCGCTGTTGTACCAGTAGATTTTTCGGGGTTTTCTCTCCAATGCATACATGATACATGTGATTTAACGGTTGGGTTAAGGGTTCAATGATGAATTGAGGATGGTTGTGTTGTCTGAAGGATGACTAGATCTGTGGATTAGTCACATCCAACCATTTTTATATTCATTTTTTGTTGATGATGGTTGTGTTGTCTACATGCTAGTTTTTTGTACATGTTTTAATGGTTGTGTTGTCTACAGGCTGGTGTTTTGTACATGTTTTAATGGTTATAGGAAGTGGCTTTATTTTAACTTGTTTTATCCTTGAATGGTTGATAATTGATATTTAAATGCATTATATTCATTTTATTATATTAATCATTTGGTGTACTATTAAATTTTATATGGAGATTTTATACCTCTTTGAGTCCTTACAATATTTTCCATATATTCATAGATTTAATTGGTTGAAATATGCATAATAGATGATATTTATATTGAATTTCATTTATATTTTTAACATGATGATATTTTTATGTGGTTATAAACTAGTGGTGCTTCATGATAATGAATCATACATTATTTTAGTATTTAAAATGAATTATAAAATGTGTTATTTTAATGTTACCTTTTTTAATATTAAATTGTGACTTTTTATTTATTTTTTAGCAATGTTACACATTCTCACTCAGAAACAACATTAGTTTCTACTCAACTTGCATTAATTTATTTTTTAATTCACACTTCCAGATTTTTATTAATTGTTGAGAAACATTACTCTTTTTCACTAATCAATTTATACTCAACTTGCAGATTTTCATTTCTTATTGAGGTGAACATTTATGAAGAGAAAACGGCAGGATCGATTTCTTCAGTAGAATGTTGATTGAATTTTTTAACTGTTTCCCTTAATATTTTTGTAATTTATCCCTGATATAAATCTATGAAGATATATGATGGAGAAGTGTTTGATAGCCATGTGACTATAAGGATGAAAGGAAAATATTAAAGGTCCAATATATTGTTCTTTGTATGGGGGGAGGGGGGGTAATGATTCTATTGCAGTGATATGTTTTCCTAGAATTGGAATGTTTCAAGCTCCAAATCATTGCACTCCACATGGTTAGCATTGAATTATTTAAGTATAGTCTATTTCTGCCATCCATCACTTGGGATTTAACAAATCTTTCTTTGTAAAAAATAATTGACATAGTAAAGATTGTTTCTTTTTGGATATAGTTAGTTTCACTTGCAGGTATTGTAACACTTACAAAAATATAAGCCTTCTTCCACAGAAGCACCTATAATTTAAATTAAATGAAATTTGATTTTTATTGAATACTAATATCCCATTGTTTATTGATATTTGAAGTTGGCCAGTGTGAAGGTAATGTTGCTGGGAGCGTGATGGAAATCGATTTCCTATGCGAATCACTACAGTGAAAGTCGATGTTGTAAGATCATGGATGAATGCTAGAGGAGTATGTAATGCAGTTAGAGTTTCTCATTTTTTTAATAGTTTGAGTTTCTGTTTCGAATGTACATCTTGTAGTACTACTTGAGTTTTTTTGTATAGGCTGTTTTGATTATATGTTTGTGAGATATTTCATTTTTGTAGAATTATTATTGAAGTTTTTTGTTGGTGGATGACCATGGATGGATTCTAGAGGAGTATGAAAACATCTCGGTCCTTCCAATAAATGTTAAACTTTCATTTATATGGAGATGGTCGCTAGAGATTGAGGTGACTAGATGGAATGGTTTGGGCACTGGAGTTGGAAATGACTAGATGGCATGGATGGGTTTATGGCACGATTGGGGCATTGGAGCTGGAGCTTACTAGATGACATGGATGGGTCGCTGGCATGGTTGGGACATTGGAGTTGGAGATGACTAGATGACCTAGATTTGTTGTGGCATGGCTGGGTAGCCTATGGGGTGAGGATTGTGGGATCCAACTTTTTGTATAAAATATTTCATTATTAATATAATTAATTTTTCTCTAAGTTTGAACGTGTGTTAAAATCATATTCTATATATTATATATGATAAAATAGTAAATATAATATAAAATTTTACTAGCAATAAAAATTTATAATTTTTATTCAAATGTAATTTATAAACAAATATATATTATATATTGGTAATATTATTACCAACAGATAAATTTTTCACCATAACCTGTTGTTAAACACTTTAACCGAAATATATATTATCTATTGGTATAATTATAATTCCAATAGAAGTATTTAATATATCACAAAAACATTTTGCAACAGAGTTTTTACCAACAGTTTAGTGACAGGGAAATATATGTTGGTAAAACTTTTTGCCCACATAAAATGAACTTTTACCAACAGATATGTCTCCGTTGGAAAAAGTGAAATATTTGGTAGTGATAGTCTTCCAAAATAAATCTTAACATTTATCTCCAAAAATATAGACTAATCTTAAAGTCTCATTCTGAATTGTAATTAACATAAACAAATATTCTCTATGATAGGTTAATAATTTCAATAAATAACACATATCACATTATTTCCCCAATAAAAACAAAGATTCTTCCAAAAATAATATTTCAACTATTACTCATCAAATTAAATCCCATAGTATTCTTTTTTCCATTAACATATAGTGTTCCCAAAAGAGAGAATGTATTCAATATAACCATTATCATATAATCACCAAATAAATTTTCAATACTAAGGATGTCTATTTTAAAAAACAAAAGATCCCAAATAAACTTATTCCTAATCCAAAAAATCATTTATTTAAAAAGAATTAGTCATACTAATGAGGGACTTCACATAGTCCAGTGGTAGGTGATAAATTCCAATAACACCTTGATTGGGGGTTAGATTCATGTATGTTTGTCCAATGCGATGGGTTGTCACACAGTTGACATGTTGTCCTTTTTGAAAAACAATACAATTTCATAACATTTCTAAAAAAGAGAGAAATTCCTCAAAAAATAAGGCTAAAATGATTTATCCTCAATGGTTGTCTAATAACTTTCATTTTTCATCCAAAAATTTAATAACCAATAGTCACCTATAAAATAACTATGACTCATTATATTATACTAAGCATTATGGTTATGTCACTTATGCTTAAATATTACTCTAACCTCTAATGTTATCTAAACTGACCATTGATGACAACTATAAGGACCTGACAATAAACATTACATTATCTTGAATTATATGAATAATTCAAATTGAGGATCTTTTCATGATTCAGTTTTATATAATTAGTCCATAACTATTATATTACATTTCAAAAATTTCAAAGTAGACACTTCAACCCAGTTCACATTTTTTTTGAAAAATAAAAACTCTTAAAAAAATAAACGTGTCTTGTTCCATGTTTTATATAACGTGGCTCTTCCATGATACCAACCTTGACCCTATTTATCATTAAGTCCTTTGAAAAACATTTGAAAACATGGTATGAGAAAAAAATTTCAGTAGGGGTTATAAAATAATTAAAGAAAACATTATCCCATTAATAAATACAAATAAATGAAACCATGCTTTTCAATCAACACATTCCTTATGAAATCATAATATTTATGAATAACACCTAGAAATCATAAATCATAAAGGTAAAATATTGAATTCATTACATTAATACATTGTAGCAATCACAGCTACATAGGTAGTTACATTTGGAATACCCATCATAGTATATTCCATAAATCAATTAGGAGAAACATAAAAGTTTACCTCAGTCACGTTACCCAATACATTAGAGAGCTATCTTGGGCTCACCCACCATTGGTTTATCATAGAACCACCCATATATGTAAACAATTACCAATAACCATAACATATTCATTACACATAAAATGATAATAAAAGAAAAAGACAAAATTTCTACATTGAAATCACAATTTATCTTTTCAAGATATTACCATAATCAATGCTTTATCAAACGATTTTCAAAACCATTTTAAAATTCTAATAAATATATTTTTGAATCAAATTATCCCATAAAAAATTGAAAAATATAAAGGGATTAAAATTTTAAAACATTAATTTTCATATAAATAAATCCTTACAACCATTTTAAAATCATGAACATTAATGAGAATGATTTTGATAATAGATCATAAAAACATTTAAAACAATATTTTAGTTAAAGAGTTCCTAACTAAATGAGGGACCCTTGAATACAAATAATAGAGGAATAGAGATAATAAAAAATTTATAATATGATGATAATAAATGGATTCGTGACATTCTAAATAAAAGGATAGTATAAACACCATATAAATGTGATTTGGATCATAACAACAAATAATTCTAAATGGAATGTAAATTGCATCAAAATCCCTTACAAAGATCATACCATTATATTAAATACAATTCAATGACATAATTATGTGTGAAAAATATTAATAAACTCAGTATGATTGGATATTTAGTTTAAATCAATCTGATTAAATTCACACATGTTCTTTTTAAAACAAAACCAATGACTTGGATGATTAACTCAATGAATGGAAATTGATTTAAGATTTCCTTTATATAGTTCATATCAATAACATGAGAATTTATAAATAGAGTGATTATGGGTACCAAAAGTATATCCACAGAAAGGCGAGTGGAAATTGCAACATAATTAAATAAATGTTGATACAACACATAATCATATAAATACATAATTAAGAATTACAAGATTAACCCTAGGAATGGACATTGGGTTAAAGAGTTCCCTTACTGATTTGGAAACATACAAAACATACAACACATGAAAGAAATATCATACAACTATAATGTAAATACTCTTAAATTAAATTATATTAAACAAATAAAACAAACATGGGTAGTACACACACCTCAAAAACAAAAATAGTGTCAAACAAAGATGGAATCTCGCTAGAATAAAAAGTGAGAGGACAACCCCTTACAAAGTTGTAATTAATCGATTCATATGACCTAGAGTTAATAACCACCAAATTAATCACATAATATCATAAATATTACTAGAATCATGATATTATATATCAAATTTCATTAAAAAATACACCACATTCAATAAATAAGTGGTGAAATGTAGAAATCACATGAAATTAAAAGATGGATAAGAAACCTCTTACCTCGCGTCTGACTTGACCCGTCCGTTCTTTATACTCTTGAATAATTAAATAATGTTAATTTAAATTTTCTTAAAAACCTATTTTATGTTTATTATTCCTTTTATATCACATATTATTTCGTTATAATCATTATTCCTTCATTTAAGTTAATAATGGTCTTTTTGTAGATATTTGGTACTATAGTCGAAACTGAACTTCTTTTAAGTACAAGTTGTTCATGTAGTCAAAAGTCCATTATCTTCCGAATGATATTCATGATTTAAATCTCATATAATATATATATATATATTCATTATACTTATTTATTTATAATATTATATAACATTTGGATATAGGAAATGAAATGCACCGTCCATGGAGACTTTAACCCATATGTACGCATGACCGCTACTTTCATTTCTATTTAATATTTAATGGAATGAAAACATAGTGATAAAAATAAGTATTTTATATTTGTAGTATAATATAATATATAATCTCATTAACCCCATCCTTTATACATTCCACATATGTCATGAATGAGTCATATCACTTTGAGGTGGCGGTAGTCGGCACTTCCTTAAATTAAATGATCGAGTTTACCCATTATGGAAACCATAAAGTTATTCTATAAATGAAAAATACAGAAGTATATATAAAATATAATTATAATATATATCATATATAAATATAGTTCGAGTGTAATGGACATCCATAAGGGGTGGGAGGAGAATATTGAACAATCGTCATTTCGTGAGGTAGTAGTTCGTCGTCCACAAAAACAATAAGTCCTTTTCCCCTTTAATGGAGGTGTGTTTAAATTTAGTTCAAATAATTCCCATAAAAACAACCTAAAATATTGAGGAAAATTGTTTTATTTTAAAAAAATAAATAAATAGAGTTTATGGGGTTGGAGTAGTAAAATAAATTAAATGAACTTAAAAGAAGACTTTCCCTTTAAATCGTGTAACTGCCTTGGTTGGACCCAAAGGAATTAATAAAGTTTCTAAATCCTAAGGTAATGCATCGAGGTGGTATAGAGGGATCTTGAGAGTTTATTTGGGAAATTTATTGATGATACAAAGGGATTATGAGGTGTGAGTAATGGGTTATAGGTGAGGGTTGTTCATAAGGGGGAGTGGCTCTTTAAAAATGTTTAAAAATATTATTATATTATATAAATATTTTTAGTTTCTAAATGTCAAAAAAATATTAAAGTCGAAGATAATATGACTCTTGTTTAAAATAAAATCATTCAATAATAATTGAATTGGTTTTGGGTATTTTCTTAATTTTTAAAATCTTAGTTATTTAAATCATTCATTAATGAGGTAAACATGAAATCATTATTGTGTCTTAAATAAAATTATTTATATGATGTATAAAAATTATAACTAAAATAAAAAGATTTAAGACATCATTTTATATTTATAATTAATATTTATAGTCAAATATTCCAATTATATAACCCTACATTAATATTGTTTTACGAAAACAATACATGTTTATGATATTTTTATTTTTTAATTTAAATTAAAAGTTATTAATGTCATTTTATTATCCAAAAAGATTTTAAATGCCAAAAGTCTTATGCTATGATTTTCTTGGTTTTCCATTACACTTCCAATAAGTTTGGGATGAGTGTGAATGCAATTTTATATTACTATAATATTATTTTTACCTTGATTTACCCTATTTACCGTTAACCACGGTAAATAAAAATCCACAATTACTATTTACCAATTGTTTTCCATCATATTAAACCAAATTTTATAAATAATAACAACCATGCATGTAATATTTTGTAAATTAAATTTACAGAATTAGTAACATTTCATTTAAATGAAAAAGACGGGTTTTAACTATTACTATATGTTTTCACTATTAATAAAAAATTGAAGGTTTTCAGACAAATAAAAAACCGCCTAATCTATATTTGATATTATAAATTCAGAAATAATGTATATTTTACCAAATTATAAATATAGAATATCATTAATTAAAATAAAACTAATTTCCGTTTTCAAACAAAAATATTGTTTTTATGAATTAATAACCATCAAAAGATTGACACTTGTTTATGTCCATTTTCAAAGTGAAATTAGTTACGACGAACAAAATTAGATTAAATGGTAAAAATATAATCTAATTACACATTAAAACTATTTAAAATGATAATGTAACAATATAAATAAATTATATTAAAAAGTTGTTTTGAAAAAAATGTTGTATTTTTCACTATTCATTAAAAAATGAACTTTATCACATAAAAATTATCCAAAGTAAATTTTTATGTACTTATTCTAAAGATGAATTTTATTTTGTCAAATAGAATATATAAAGGTCACAAAAACTAGATTTAATGATGTTTCTCCATCAAAAGGTGGTAAATTGAACTTTTAAAAACTATTATAGTATTTATGTTCAAAATAAGATTCAACCACATTTTAAGCCTCTAACTTTTATTGGATAAAATTAAAAACATTTAAATAACATTTATAATCATATTTTAGTTAGTTATGTTCATTCACACCATTATAATGTCTAGGAATTAACTACCATTTAAAATAATAATATTTTATTATTTTTAGTATGACTTAGAATTGTGTGAAACATTATAATTCAGATAAAATCATTGTTGAATGTCAGGTACTCCATTGGATATAGAATGCCATTTAAAATAAATATAATATTTAATTCAAAAATATTAATAAATATGAAAATGTCATATTATTTATTTTCCTGGAATGTTACAGGTGTGGTTGAAAAACCCTATCAAAGCACATACCATTCCCAAATGGATGATTGAATGTAAACAACAATACTTCAAGAAACTAGGTTTTTTGGAATAAAATAATGTATTTCCTAGTGAGTTTCCTAGAACACCACTACATCATGATGTATGATTATAAATAGATCATATACCTTGATCCATTCATATCTCCAAATTCCCCAATAGGATGTCTCTAGTATAACATTTTGAGTTCAAGACGAAACTATAATAGAATTTCGAAAATGGGTTTATTTGCCATAATGCATTAACTTGGGGTTAAGTAGTGAAAATTTTATAGAAAAAGGATGGATTAATTCTTATTTCTATAGATTAATAGAAGATTAAAAATATCACCATAAAGAAAAATTGTCCCATTACAAAGGGTGATCACCTGTTGAATTAAATAAGAGGATATAAAAACATCTCTTATATAGATCTTCAATTTGTATATCATCTATTGATGTTAATGAATGAATATATTTACAGAAAAACCATTCGTATGAGTTATAGACACTATGAGGTCATAGTGATATCCTTTGGACATAATAATTCCTATATAATCTTTAAGGATCTGATGAATATAATTTTTAAAGATTATGTAAAAAATAATTTATATACCTTATCTATGAAATTTTCATTTACTCAATAATCAATAAGGAACTCGAATCTAATCATAAGACTATACTCAAAACATTATGAACTAATGAAATGCATATGGGTATGTGGCTACATTCCAGTGAATTTCAATAGAATCTTCAATGAAAAAAATAAATAGTGTAATGGACAGTAACCAATAATTCTATATAAATACATAGATTTCGTAGAATATTCAATTACTAAATATAATTTTTGGGAACTTTCTCATGATTTTATAGCCTTTTAACCATGTAAAAATGGAATGTTTTAAATTATGTGTTGATGGAACAATATGAGGAAATGATTATGGTGGTCAAGAAAAAGATATTCATTGATCCTATACTCCCACTACCACCATGTTGATAAATTTTGGTGATATAAAGAGGTTCATTAAATAATTGACTTGGTTGTGTACTTATACCCAATGATAAAGGTTATATCCTATTATTTTAGATAGTTGAATATCATAGAGATGAACTACATAATATACTATCTAGAGATACCATCATTGAACATTTCTTGAACGAATTTGTGGGACTGCCTCTATTATGAGAAGTTTGACATATATATAGAACACATGTGTTAAAAATTTTATTAACATAGAATGGTATTCATATTAATATGTATATATATTTTTAGATAATAATTGACTTTAATTTTTCTATTCAACTCCCCCAAATATATTAGTAGAAAAGAACTTGATACTATATCCATGAAGTTATCTTAGAGAACCATGTCTTCATAGTTATACTGATGATGGATATGCAAACCATAACAGCCCAGAATACATCATACCTTGAATAATTTATTTTCCAAGAATCGATAAAATATAAAATAGAAGACGAAAAAGGGACGTTGTTGATATTCATAAGATATAAAAATTCATAATAAAAGGAAATAATGATGAGTTCCACATTGAAAAAGATGGTTTCATCCGATTTGGAAAAACAATTTTTTTGACTTCCTCACCTATGTTAAAGGAGGAGCTATTTGAAAATTGACATAAATCATCTTTCTATATCAATAACAGAAGTTCAATGGTGTAATGTTATCTTTAAGATCACTTATCGTGGTAAAACGTGAAGAAATAGATTACTGAGTACACAAAACATTTCTGGCATATCATATAATTAATTTCGAGAGATAATAGTATAAGGGGATGATGAAAACATTTCCCATCCTCATATGAAAATGTAAAAACATCACCATGGAATTTATTATTTATAACCAAAAGAAATGAAATAGATGAAATGTTATATGAATTGTGGTGGATCAAATCACCTTGGCTACTCACTTGATCTCCATTCATGAAGATTTTTCATTTTAAAAACATTCCATGGTATATATAAAGAAAGCTATGAGGCTGCTTGGGGAACCATTATTGATTGTCTCTAATCATTATACTTTGTTAACTCTTAAATTTTTAAGAATTATTAAATATACTTTCAATATTGAATTGAATTTTAGTATGGCGTATTACCCATAATATAATGGATATCATGAAAAGAATCTACATAATGGTGAGTAAATCATATAGTCCCATTTAATGGAATATAATGGATTATGGGACCAATATATTCTAATTTACAAGTTCCCCTATAACAAAAAATTCCACTCATATATCCCAATTTTTCCATACGAACATCCACAAGGAAGGGATGTTGAACTCAAACATTTTGGGATGTTGTTAGATTATGAAAGATACATGTACATTATCTTGTGAAAGAGATGATATAAATGTTTCAGGGAATCCAAAAAAATATAAAATCTACAAAATTTGTATATAATATCTATATTGCATTCTGTTAAAGGGACTTGGAGTTTGAATTTTTTTGAAAAAAAATTTCCTTTGAATTTAACAATGGAAGAGATTCACGAGGTTTCGAAATAAAGCGTAGCTTATACCTAGGTGAATTTCCCCAATTAAATCCTTCATCATATAATAGAATTTTCCTATGAGATAAAACTAACACAAAATATGTATTAGGTTCAGGATGTGTGCAACATATCAATTATGAGGATGAACATACCAGATCCCTTACATGTTCAAAATTTGTAGATGGTACAACTGGAGAATGATATCAATCATAAAGAGAAGACAATGAATCACCTACATCATAAATAGTATATTATAGACAAAAATATGACTCCCCATGTCAAAGTGTTAGGTAGAAATTTTAAAATTGAAGAGATACTGTGGGAACTAGAAGAAATAATGAAACAGAAGTACCCTCACCTATTTTTATCCTTGAATAAGAGTTGAAATTAGAATGATGAAATTTCTAAACAGTGAAATAATTTAACCACCAATAGATTATAACTGATATTTTTTCTGAAAAAAAATTTTGTCATATAATATTATATATTATTACCCACATATACAATATAGTGAATTAAAATACATTTTATTTCATTATGTCAAAGATTTACATTAGTTTATAACCAAACAGTTGAAAACTCTAAAAATTACAAGGGAAAAACATAAAATAGAAAAAAAATAATTGAAAAATATAGATCATTCCAATATACTAGATTATTATCCCCCATGAACTTGAAAACTGAAAAGAAACAAAATATTAGTAAACATATCAAAATGGAGAGATACCCAATGCAGTGCTCCCCAGTGGATAAAGAGCCACCCTCCTATAATCTCCTCCCTAGAAAAATACTCATATGAGGTATCTAAAATAAAGAAATGATCAAAGATAAACACTCACACTCAGAATACCAGATGCAATTTCATCCTCGCTACTAGAAAATACCCCTTCCATTTCAAATGAGATCTGACATTATCTTTTTGGTTGAAGAGGTTATGTTTGCTTCCTCAAATTTCAATCATATTATAGTACATTATTTTTATATATAACATCTTAATAGGACTACAATAATCAATATAAGAGTGGTTATTAACATTTATAAGGTTAATATTGGTCTCCATGATGATCTTCATGTTACTCATCAATTTGATAATTTTGGAGAATTTTATCATTGTTGGTATCCTGAATCGTGTGTAATTGCATGTAATAAAAAGGATATCTCCAAGTTATATCCATTCATTTTTGAGGTCTGAGATTCCTTGGAACTCCCCTTCTAGGTTAGATTGACTGGATCTCTCATACATATTTTTTTTCAGTATTACCTTTTTTCTACTATGAGGATTTTTGGAAAACCCATGAAGTTTGTGTCTACTTATATTGAACTTTCTAGACCCTTAGTTTCTCATGTTTTTTTAGATGTGGATATTTAAAGGTATCTACCTGAAGGTATATTGATTATGATTGGTTCAGAATGGTTCTCTCCATATGATTATTATAATGATATCCCATCTTATTATAATATTTTATATCATCATGGTCAATAGGAATCTAACAACGGACTACCTCATAGGTCATAGATCCCAAAATATTATGTAGAGAAAAATTGAGTTAAAAATATGAGAAGGAATGGGGATATATCAGAAATGGTATATTCATGGATAATTGAAGAATTTATTGGAATTGATTCTATTGATTTTTTGGTGGATTCATGTTATTATGAATTAGAGAAAGGTAAATATATTTCTTTGATGAAAAATTATCGTTTTTAGGCACATCGAAAAGATACTTTATGTGGAATTTTTCAGGATAAGTAACTGGTGTGGGTACCATAAAAGTGGAAGAAGACATAGTGAATGAATATCTCAGATTCCATTTTTGGGGATAATTAGTTATTCCCCATACCACTTTATCGACTATTTTATTTGAGGAATCTTGTAAACAAGGAATCAAATCTGTAGTATATAAAGGATAGCATTATGTTATTTATAGATAGGTCTTAAAATCTGTTGTAGTCAATAAATTTCAACCTCAAAGGGATTAATATATTACCCACATAACTATTTATTCACTTTTAATAACTTATAAAGATTTAGAATTGGATATGCATGGAGATAAATAAAATGATATTCTCTTAGTAAAATTCCTTGGTAATGATGTAGAAAATAATAAAAAAATCCAACATAGCATTTAAAACGTGATGATCTTAAGGAAAAATTTATTTATTGGGAGATTCTGCTTCACATAAAAGTAGAATTATTGATGGAGGCATTAATAATTTATTCATTTATATATTATTAATATATGATAGAAGAGAGATAGATTTTAACGGACCCAAAAAATGTAAATTGTTAGTGGATCATCAAGAGAGATCGTATTTTAACAAGTGGATTCAATGAAAGAATGGAAAATGTTTAAGAGTGCATTTAAAATTGTTACAAGATGGTGTATCCTTTTTAGGACCCTGTAAAGGGTGATTCAAATAAAAATTTAATTAATTATCATTGTAAATTATATTGGGATATTTCTTAAAATATTTTAAAATATTATTTCAATTATTTTTATTTACTTTTGTGTCTGGTGCTTTTTAGTTGGAACTTGTGAGGTTTGTCACCAATACTATAAAAGTGGTTTTAATGTAAGATATATAAATTTTTAAGTCAAAGTATACTTGGAAAATTTATATAAAATATTTTTATAGATACTTGATAAGAATTTAGGTAAATAATTTATTAGAAAATCGGGTTGAAATTATATAAGGTAGTGTGACTGATTGATTAAGAACATGACCATTGGGATTATAAGCATTAACATTGGAATATTAATTTGAGCTAAAAATAATTTAATTTAGAATAAATAATATTTATAATGAGTATTTTGGGTAAATTAAATTATTATAATTCAATAAAAAAAATTATCAATATTAAAAACTCATAGAATATATAAGAAAATGTATAACAAAATGTATCTTAATGTATTTACAAAATTATAATTATTTATATTAGAAATAAAAATAACCTATAAAAGAGATCTTATCATCCTTAGAAGGGTTAATGTAAAAGAGAAATTCCCCACACCCTGAGGCCTCCTTGAGGTTTTCGGGACATCTCCCTTCCCCGACTAGATAATGTGTAACAAAGATGGTTCATCAAGGGGTAACCCTGGACCTTCAGGCCTCAAAATTATTTTCAGAGATAAAAATGAAGATGTTTTTTAAGTTATTTATGGTCTATGTGGACATCAAGTTCTCTTGATGAGGAAATGGTTGCATTCATCAAAGTTTTGTGCATGGAAAATCAACATAACTGGAACATAGAATGGATTGATTCAGACTCTTCCACTATCATGGAAGCTGTCAGAATGGGTGTGATACATCTATCATGGAAGCGAAAAACATGGTAGGTGAACTATTTTCAAATTTTTTCTTCCATGAAATATATAATAATACATTCTTATAGGGTGGTGAATTATCTTGCAGATGCTTTTTCCAACAAGGGAGTCACTATAGAGGCTTTTCATCACTCTAGCACATTATCTGATGATATTAATTCCTTTTTACAATGGGACAAGTCTAAGACTCCTTCTTTCCAGATTTTTTAAGACTTTTACATTCATTTAGGAGCCATTATGATAACATTTTTAAAAAATAATGTTCAGTTTCTATTAATTTTATAAAATACATCAATTTTTAAATGATTAGAAATAATATACTTTATTAATACAACATGTTTTATAACATAAATATGGTGATATAATGACTTCAAATATACTATGTAGTTAATTTTCTCCCAAAAAAATATCATTATAAATCAACCATTTAAAAACAATAAACATAATTTCTAAACATGAATTTTTTTTCAATTTTTCCAAAGATACTAAACCTCTGGATTTGGTATTTAATCAATATTATATTATTTATCTTAAAACTAATACAATAGTCATTTGTGGAAAATTTTGGATTCTATATATACATTCCATATTTTTTATAATAATTTGTTAATATATATATAATTAACGATTTATTAACTAACAATTTGATAAAAATTAAGATAATTTCATTTGGAGGTAAAAAGTGATATTTTTCAGAAAACTATTTTTTAAAATGCATAACATAATCAATTTTAATTATATATAATAATACATAATTATGAATTATTTAAATTAATATACTATATATAATATATAACAATATGAATTTAAATTCATTTAATGAATTTTACTAGTCTTACAGTAAATGTAATATCTTATTAAACTTGAAAAAACACATTTCATGAAAACTCGTTTTTTCAAAAAAAATTATGAGTATATTTTTAAATTAAATTATACCACTTATTTTATTTGAAATTTCATAAAATATATTCTATATATTTATTTACAATAATTAATATTAGTCAATATGGGAATCATAATGATTATTCATGATGACAAATAAAACTATTAAAATTAATTACAATAGTTAATGTCCAAAGGGGTTTACCAAGTGGTTTCTCTATAAAGAAAATGATTAAAATGAAAAAAAATTGTAAAACCCAATTAGTTGGTTTGATTTGGACTTATCCTTATAAATATTTATCAATGATATTCATATATATCATTATTTTCAATATTATAAAATGTATTATTTATCATTTACATCAATTATAATTCATTTATTATTATACATGAGATTAATTCATTGATAATATACCTAGATACATTTCATTCTCTAGTTATTAGTTAAATGACATATCTATTCAGTTTCATAAATTTCCAAATAGATTATTCATTTTTTAAACATCATAATTTTGGTAGTACATAACCCTTACGAAGTGTTTGATCTCACCATTATTTACTTTCCCTCGATTATAAAGAAGAAATCACTAATTGATTTTCAAGGGTATAGAATACATTATTTTTTTGTATTATTTTTTAATCCCAATATAAAATTGGTAACATGTTTGTATCATGATTTTATATACTACTAAGATAATCTAAATTTCAGGATTAAAAATGTGGATCCAACACCAATTTAATAACGAAACCACAATCTCTATGTTACAAAAGTTTGTGTTGTTATAATCATTAGATAAACTAATAATTTTTTTTCTTACCATTACTAAGGTTGTTATTAAATTGTATAATATATTATTCCTTTCAGAATAATTATTTTATTCTACAAACTATTGTTTGATCCAAATGATTAGATAATATTCACATTATATATTGATGTTATCCTACTAGGCATTTAGCTAACACGTGTTTTTCCATAAAAATGATTCATAGTTTAATAATTATATCTATAGAAATATAGCTACTACGGTTATAGGATCTATTAAATTTTATATGATGATGGTTCATTGTATAGATGGTTCAGTATGGTATGTTTTTTGAGAAACCTTATAAAGAGTAGGTTTCATCTAATTCCTAGAGAGAGTTATTCCTAGTGATTGTTTTCCTCTACGTATTTATTTCTCCCTAAAATAATTTTCCAATATATTGTTTTACATATTATAAATGTCTTATTATCACATTTTATGTTGTTCAGTAGTTATGTATATTTATATTGGTGTTTTTGGATTTTACTCTCTATAAAAAGTACAATGACATTACAGGTTATTATAGGATAAGTTCTCCCATGTATGTGATGTGTTCTAATTGAATATATGTATCCATTGGACTATTATGTATTGTATATAGATGGAACATGGGACTAATTTTCAGTTTGGTCAGGATGCTAGTTTGTCAGGTTTTGTCAAAATGGAATTTAATCTATTAATGTCTTAAAGATGGTGATTAGAGATAGTAGTATAGTAAGTTTTTTGTTTGGAAATAAGGTACGATGCTAAGGTCATATTGAGTGTGGTTGACTGACCAAGGATACTTGTTCAGGCATTACAACCTATGTATCATCTCCTCATACCTCTAAAATCAATTTAGTCATCCAAGAACTCAAAGGTATCATTTTTATAATAAATTTATGTACACAAATCATTCATGGATACTCATGGTGTTTTTTTACCCTACACATGTCAGCTCAAAAATATATTATCTATTTAAATAATGGTTCCCACCTGTCTATTAGGGTGTTCTACCCATAGATAGCCTAATATTAATCATAGACAATGAAATCACACCATGAACCAATTATTTATCCTCTATTAGTTGAGTAACCGGTCAATAATATAAAGACTGATTATGATGCATCTCTTCCATAATAGTAAAAGGAATGTCATCTACTAATTATGATTTATGTTTATCATCATGGTAATGAATATGTATTTTCTTACTAAGATTAATATTACTACTTGTATTATGGATATCATATTGGTGATATAGTGATATACAGTTCATGATAGTATTATATGTGTTTTATTTTCAGGAAGTATAGTATTGGTTAGAGTCTGCGATTTATACTTTCTATTTTGTATGGAAAAGAGTCAACCTTATAGAAAATATTACATTTTATTTACCATTCCTGGTTCCACAAATCATTGGACTAAAATTATCTTAGCCCATAGATGTGTTATTCTATACTGTTAGGTGTTCATGTTTTTATCATGTTTGCGGATAAAGTACATAGTGAGACATATTCATATTTAATTTAAATGTTATCAATTTTTTAGCGGTACCTCTAAAAAAAGATTTCATAGTAGTGTTTTACCTCTCCTTCATTAATTAACTATACAGCACATGTGAGGTATGAAATTTAGGGGTGATATTTTCTTAGTGTAATTCATCTCACCTTCTAAAACAACAAAATGACTCACATTGGACATATAGAGTGTTATTGAATATGGATCTCCATGGTGTGGAAGAAATTAATATTTGCATTTTCCCAATAGAATGATTTAAAATATCTCAATGATGTCACACTATTGGGGAACTACTAATGCAGAAAAAAATGATATGGATGATGATTTAAGCAATATCTATCTATATGTTTATGGTAATTGACGTCACATACATAGAGATAACAATGATATTAATGGTAGTTGTGTGTAGATGGTGACTTAGAGAAGGTATTAATTAACATGATTTTATGAACCGATCATGTTATCTTAATAGACCCTTAGTATAGTCGTTGTGGACTTGATCCATTTTCCCCTTCCAGTGGTGTTGTTCACATGATTGATAATCCTAATATTGAATTTTCAAATTCTTTTATGTATAATCACTCTTAATAATTTTGGATGTCATTTTCACAATGGAAGAATAATGTGCGAATCCCCCATATATTTAGGAAAATCATTTACAAAATTTATACTAATCTCCCAATGATTAGGAATATTATCTTATTAGGATATGTAATATATGGTTGGGTGGTTACTCATAGTGGGTGTTGATCTAAAGAATGTTATCTATAATATTTTCCATGGTTATCATCATTGAGTATTATGTTCCCCAACCATCCTTATTTAGATGTTGTATCAATTTTTTCATTTATTTATTGATAACCTATCTTATCCCATGGAACTGATGTGTAATTTGATAGCTTATTAATGAAATTGTTATGTTGGTCCTTTTGAGACATTCCTAACCAATTTTTATTTTAGATTGATGCTATATAAATTTAGTAATATATCAATATTTTTAATAAAGTCACTCCATATGAAAAATTCTGGGTGTCATTGTGAGATCTCAAAAATCTAAATATGTTTTTTAGAGTAGTGAAATCCAATTTGTGATTATATAAAACTTGTATGGTTTTTAGTGGTCGTCATTGATGATTTTGGATTTGGTCTATAATAGATGGTTATAATCATTGAAAATTATAGGATTTTTTAGAATATATTTGATAATACCAATGATGTGTAAATTCATAATAGGGTGGGTTTTTTAATAGGTTAGTTTTTTCCTTTCATCAATGATATTAGGAATGGTGATGTTGTGATTCGTCAATTTTAATCTGGAAACCAAGAAATCTAATGTCACCAGAGTGGCACAATGGTATTGTGGTAGTTTTCACCCTTGGGATATTTTTTGGGCTTCATGGATGTTGGTGATGTATGAGTAACCAACATCGATGTATGGATTTTTTTGAATAGGGTGTATGTTTTTCACCATTTGAAATTGTTCTCACCTCTATATGAATACGAGATAAACTACATAAAATATGTAATATTTGAACTATTGGAATATAGTTTTAGCATATAGATTTCCAAAATAATTTCCATAATGGTAAGGATTACACCAACTTTCTATGATAAACGAATAGTGATGTGTTATAAAGACTCATTTTGGGTGATGATGTGTAGATGTTAACTACGTTTTCCTTCTGGGTTTCGGACCATGGCGGTTACAAAGAATTAGTGTTCACAATGTGGATATTTTTTTCATGTAGTTAAGGATATTTCACTATGCTGTGTGGTATAAGATTCTCACTCATTTTATATTTTGATCTATGAATCAAAACAAAAAGATAAGGGTAATAGGAATAGCTATGGCCATACAATATGTATTTCTGTTTATTGGTTCACTCTAAATATTTTGGTTATGAATATTGGTTTGAATAATTTGATGGTATTTCTTGGTGTTCTCTCCATTCTATTTTGTTTATAGAGACCAATACCCAACATGGATTCCATTAATAGTGGACTTTTACTATTGGAATTTTCATTTCTCATCAAAATTGTGGATCATGAAACTCTCCCGATTATATCTCTTTATAAGGAGTCTTTATAATGATTATGATTATAATATATAGTTTGGTTCATAATATGTTGAAATATTACCTTTATTTAGAATTATTCTTGGTGTGGTATACTATAATATGCCATATGATAGGGGATTATTCCCTTTGATAATGATTTATATGTATAGGAATCAAATAGAAGAATCCAATATAGAGGTTTATGATGATTCCTCAAGTAGCTGTGTCTTAGGAATACTTTTTACATTCACCACTAAGAGTATACTATATATATTCAATAGTATATTTAATCCACATGAGGATTCATTATAGTATTCGGACTAAAATCCCTATTTATTTTTTTCTATATGAAAATCATTAAAGGTGGGAAGGATATAGTAAAATAATTTTTTGTAAGTATAACCTAATTTATTTTTAGTTTTCACATGTAAGAACCAATGAATTGTGTTAAATAAAAAACATACTCAACCATTTAATCTTAAAAAAAATTCGGGATATTTATTTTGAAAATAACATGTTGTATTCACCATATGGATAATTTGTGTTGAGACAATGAGCTAGTTTGGAATTTTTTTGGATATTAAAAATTTATTAAATATAAAATATAAAATCCATGTGTTTAAACATTATATAACCCATAAATAGTTTCACAAATAAAATATTTAAAATAATGTTACTATACAAAATGGGTTTTATTAATATAGATATAATTATCATGAACCATATTTGAACCCTGTGAGCAAATATTTTCATGATTTAGAAATAAAAAAAATTATTTTTTGTTTTTTATCACTAGAAACATGATGATGAAATACCACAATGATTTGTTAATGTTATTCCAACTGGAAATGAAGTTTTATTCTATATATTTTGATAGAAATAAATCTATTTTAGGGAGTCAATTTATCATAATAGGTGGTGGGGGTAAATTATTTGGTTAATTTGTAGTGATTAAAATGTGAGAGATGATATAAATTATAGTAATGAATAATTATTTCCCCTAAAAAAATTAATTATTTCCACCATTGGAAATATAATAGATAAAAATTCATCTTCTTCTCCTAAATATTAATAATATCCCTATTAGAAAAACAATCCACCTTCAAAAAACTGAATAAAAACATCTTCTACATTATTCATGTTCATCGTAATGGTGTAAAAAAACATCATAGAACATGATTCGATAAAAAAGTTTGGTCTAAATTCTATTATGATTTATTTTTTAATTGATTTATTCGACTCATTTTAGTTCAGTGATTTGATCCACTTCCACTAACTCTTAAATGAATTAAAATTTATATGAAGATGAAATGAATCAAAATCATAAAGTGATAAAACATTTATTTGTTATTAATTTTTTTTTCATTTAATCAATGATTATTTTTTACGAAAATCATTAGATAATTATAAAGGTGTAAATAATAAAAATATTGGAATTCCTTTTGTAATAGTTTTGGGTTGTTATCATCAAGAAAATATATTTATTTTATATATATTTATTTCCAAAAGGCTTCCATAGGGGAAATTAATTTGTATAAGATGATGACTAAAATCAATAAATTTAGAAAATTAATATCATATGGATAAATTATTCATTTTATCCCACAATATTTGTAATAAATATTATTATTTTTTATCAAAAAATAAGTTCCATGGCTTGGATTGTTTTCGTATTATTAAAAAATCAAAGTAAATACGTTCATAGGGATTTTTTATTAAATAATGAATTTAATAAATTTCTATAATACATGAATAAAATATATTTATACATTGGTAATACATTCTTCTGGGTTCATGATATATTAATCATGTGATTATTTATTTCTTAGAATGAGTTGTAGTTTGGATAAATCCTATATATCCTATAATAAATTTATATTTGATATTACATTCTATTTTTTCCCCAATGATATTTATTCACAGTGTTGAATTTAAATAATTAAATTATGAATTTTATATATTATATCTTGATATATTGTTTAATTTTAAAAATAAAAAATTAATCAAATACCCATTTTCCATTAAGATAATTCCCAGATTACAAATTTTATTAATTATTACTTGATACTCACATTCTTTAATTATATATTAAAAATCCCCCTCCCATTGGGTTTCGATTATTCATTTGAATATATGAATCCTAAAAATTCATATGTTAATTTTCATGCATTAGTTTGATTACTAATTGTGTGATGGTATAATATAGTACAATTTGAGAATAATGGCTTCAAGAAATTTTCACATATGACATGGTAGTTTTTGGGATGTATTTAATGAATGGATTAATAACTACCTAGAAGATATTGGTTCGATTGAAATTATCCAAATAAGGTGTACTAAGGGTTTTGAGGGAGATAATTATGGTCAAAATTAGACGATGGAATCGTAATAGAT
Organism: Viscum album; assembly: GCA_963277665.1. NCBI lineage: Eukaryota > Viridiplantae > Streptophyta > Magnoliopsida > Santalales > Viscaceae > Viscum > Viscum album. Next base: position 2,089,764,199 of record OY728132.1, read on the forward strand.
TTTATGATGGTGTTCAAAGAGTATAGATAATGTTTTGGGATTTTAAACCTTTCTCTACCACATGATATATTTTGTGAATTCAAAAACTATATACATTTCCTTTGAGACATTCTATGTGGTTTCAAAATCCATAAAATTAGTATCTTATAAACATTAACTGTTAAACAATGAGTGAATCAGACAAGGAATACATGATATTTTAAATATTTTTTTCCATGAATCCTTTGGTCATGTTTAATGTATTAAAAGACCACATACATAGGTGTATAAAAGTGTATAAAATGAGGTTGAAAGATTGACAATATTTAATTTTAATATAGATTCCATGAAAATCAGGTCAGGGGGATCATCAAAATTTTATATACATGATAATTTCCTTCATGAACACATGTGTTGAGTAATATATGGATATAAAATATACAAAACGATACATTACATGTACATCATCACAAATTATTTTTATACATAAAAATAACATGAAAATATATTTATATAAATGATATTATATATTTATCCTATTAGATATACATTCCAGGTACCCATAATAAACACACTCAGTGTACTAGATTCATATGAATTGAGCTATGATAGTACAAAACTACCCTTACATAGCATCAAACTATTATATGTATCCACCCATACATATATTATATGGGGGAATTTAAACTATTCATTTATTTTATCATTATACAGACAGATTTGTAGATATGAGTTGTCTATTTTCATTAACATCTAATATAGTTAACAAAAAAAAATTTCTCCCAGTCATTAGAGACTATTAACATTGTAGTTTGGAATCTTCAGGGATTTTAGCTTCCCTAGAGATAAATTTATTACTGGGTGAAATGTTTACAAAAGAGATGGAGTTAGTCACCCCCTTATGTTGGGGCATGACCTTACAAATATAAGGCTCAGGTACTCTCATGGAGATATATAAATGAAATATAATTTTCCCCATTGATTTTGGAGGGTTTTACACTTTCATATATTAGGGAAGGGTCATCCATTAAAGGAGTTAGTACATGAAGAATTTTCAAGATGTGTTCCTCCACATGGTCCATGTACTCCAACAATTGATACACACAGACCTCTCTAAGGAATGGTCCGCCACCACAAAACCCATGAGGTAGTATGGATGATTTTATAGTCTATTCGGTCATGTTTCATGATACATATGATGTATTATCTGGTAAATTATTTTGAAAAACAGCCATATTTTGTTATCCTTTTTGGTGGAATTCCAATTATAGAAATAAAGAAAATTACATCATGTATTATGGGACTTTCACTACCCATTGTATAAGTAGTTTAATATTTTATAAAATCTATAATAAAGTTGATATATAAGTATTTTATTATCTTTATTACAAATTTTTATCATTATATTAAATCATATATAACTACTTTGGTATACGTTTTGTTACTCCGTGATATTATGTTTTAGCTGACATACTGGTTTATCTATACTTGTGTTTTTTGGAAAACAAACATGGTATTTTTATACTCACCCTTACATCGACATTTATCCAGCAAATTTTTTTTCTATACATATGTTTCATGTTTTAATGTTGAACATTAAATACGAAGATCTTGTGGAGTTATAATAGTAATTATGCGATAGAAAATTATGGTTAATTGTGGATATATTTATAAATGGATTTTGTTTATAGAGAAACTATCATAGTCCTAAAAAATTAAATACCTAGATATGGGTGGAAGTAAATTAGGGTATAACAAACATTCTCAAAAGACCCATGTGAATGAACTATTTCCACTAATAGTAAGAACAAAACTCTACCTCAAATCTAATATGATGTGATAATAAATAATAGAAGTATATATACTATTTACTTTGTTCACCAAAACATTGATAATCCAAGTATAATGCAATGTTTATGTTTAAATGTAGAGAATATATTATGTATAGTGCTCATTTTTATAATTTAGAGATTTTATCCAATCTTCCTAATTTATATCCTTCATAGAAAATTGAAATCACCATTATCAAGAAAGAAAAAAACTCACTACATCTATAAATTTTTTTCATTTTATCTTTATAAACAATTAATAAATTAAAAAATTATTTAGTATATCAATATATTCCATCTAATAAAATTTTATTAATTCACCGTCAGTCCAATGAGATGTCCTAATGGAAGTCATTTTCTACATTCCACTATAATTATGAAATTCCACAACTCTATCTCTTTGAAATTTTCTACTATAATATTCATTAATTATTTCTTTATATTGGAATGAAATATAACATTATTTTATCTATAGAGACTATCTATATTTTCCAATTCTTTAACCTTTAATTAACATCAATTAATATTAAAAAAGACATATAGTTATTTATTTTAAAACTGTGTGAAGGTCATTAAATCAATTCAAAGATCTACCTATAAAAAGATTGAAAATTTTAACATGTATTTCTACATAATTTACATTATTATATAACCTGTATACCAATAGATGTTTGATTCATAGAATCTACTGAAAATGAATCCACAAACTTATTATTTCAATATGTGAAACACTCCATTGTGAAATGTATTTTTTATCGTATGAATGTCATATATATCTATAACAATTCATGATGCGGTGATGAAAAAAATTATCCCTCTACTATGAAGCCATGAAATGACTCCTCAATTTATGATGTGACCACATAGAATCAAAGAATAAATACTACTACATTAAAAGTCATTGGGGTGTTACCTAACATTTTATAGCATGAACAATTAATCAAATCCAAAACAACCTAGACCTTAACCCACAAAGATTACCTATCAGAACGTTATTATTTCCTTTCTATTCTTTCTTCTAGAATATTAATCTCTAAAATAAAGAGTTCATTATGAGACAAATGGTTTCATGATATGAATTTTAATATAAACATAATAGAAAATATAATTTTTTTCTCAATAAAACACAAACATCAATAGAACCCTATTTATTTACAATTTTCCTAGGATCTTCTATCTTAATTGGTAATGTGTTGTCATAGTGTGAATCCTATTTGACTGATAGAACTCGTTCAATATTATTTCAAAACACCTTTAACATTTATTATAACATTGTAATTTCATTAAAAATCATTCTCAAATAATTATAAAAAAACTCAACCCAAAAATGTAATTTTTTCAAAAAAAACATTCCAATTATTTTTTGATAACCCATTTAAATAATATTCAAAATAGTCCCATTGATAAATTTAGAAGTAACGAATACCATTTTCTGAAAAATATTTCCTTCAGATAATGCATCAATTTTTCACTAATCACTAACTCTAATCCCTCATGATTCGAGACTGTAACATGAAATATGAGTTATATATAATGTTACAATATAAAAAATATAGTCACCATCATTATATTAAAAAATAATTCACCATAAATACTATCTACATAAAAAACATTACAATAATGTCAACCTTTTCAAAATGTCAATTAGAGTTATCTTACTTTTTGTAAAGAGAAATAAACACTCCCAACAATGTTCATATTTAATCATTTAAAAAATCTCCCATATACTGCATGGGAAACTTATCCAACTTTTTCAAATATTTCAAAAACAACTTCAAGTATTTTCTCAGTATTTTGTTTGAAATAAAAACACATAACATTGATGTTTTAACAAAATTTAAATAAAATAGAAAACCCCCTAGGGGAATAAGGGGTGCATATCCATTCAACCCAGATTGATGGAGAAAGATAGACTCTAATAGCCATTGAAAGCCTCTAAAACATATCCATAGTTAGTATCTTCATCATGATGTCTGAAATCCAATTCTATGTTGAAATATACTATATTTACATTATTCTCTACTCTATATTCTCTTGGATGAAATCATAAATTATATTTATGTGGATTTTCCTATATCAGTTCAAATTTTGTGTCTGCTCTTCAATTTCATATTACAAGGATAATATGGAGTCATAAATTTTATCTATGAACTGGAATATTTTAATATGTCTCTAGTATATTATTAATAATGAGCATCATTTTATCAATTTTTTTAGGATATTGGTTTCCCCTCCCAATGAAATCCTCTTCATTGGGATTCCGCACAGGTAAAAATTAATTCCATATCCAATGTTTGAGATATTATTCCACATAATTGTTTGTGAATTATATACCATAATTAGTTTAAATCATCCAAATATTCAATTCAATAATAATCTCCACCAATAATTGATATAATGTACTGCACTTAAACACTTTATATTTTAGAGAAATTACAAACATAAAAGATGTCCTAATTTAATATTACATAAATAGACTATAATACCATTTTCAATATCATTATTTCTATTATATTGGACCATACTAATAAATTATAATCAACCCCAAAAATCTCATTGAGTTCATGACTGTTCACTTATAAGTTTGAAAATGATTTTTCCATTTCAACATGTATCACAAATGTGTGTGTGATCACATAAAAGATCAAGGATATGATGAGATAATTAACTATTTACAATATTTTTTGAGTACTTTTGGCCAAAGGGGTTAATCCATTTAATCCGCAACATAGTCAATTCATAGTTTGATTAAAATAAAATGTTTTTTTCCGCACAATTGAAGTGTTGATTCTCCATTGCGTTCATTCCATGATTCAAAATTACACAGTAAATTTATTTGATTATATAGCTTTAATATTGATGTTGATTGAATTCCATGAGTCAAAAAATTATATAATACTTATAAAACAATGACCAAGGCGTTAAACTACCATGAAATCCATGTAAATAAAATCATTGCCTCTAAAATGTACTTTTCTAATAAAAATGGTATTAAAAAAATCATTATTGTTCATATTTAATTAAAATGAAAATATTTTATTTTTATAAATTTTTTAAGGGTATCCACTATTGAAGATTCATAATATTTCCACATCAATCAATATCATAGAAAAATTTACGATAATTGACATATTAACATTTCCTTTCTAAATCATTGTTTTCTTTATCCCTTTAATCAATGGTAAATGAGATTGTTCCACATCCAACTATATCGGATCAAAAACATCTTATATTGTTGAAAATTCATTATGAGATTTTATATCACATAATGTCATTTATTTTTTTATATTTAATTTTAAATTTCATTTTTGTTACATATATTTATATTATTTTGGAGAAATTTGAATATTTATTCACATAAAATTCACACCGAAAAATTGTATCAAAAAACTTATAGATCATAATAATTTCTTCACACATATTTATTTCTCATCATAAATGAAATTTATTTTTTTTATTCAAGCCACAGATTTTTTATTCCACATTATCAAATAAAAATAAACACATATTAGGGTTGTATTATTGAATGTATTAACAGATTCTCTTTTTTCATTTTAATTCAATTTTAAATCACCCAAATACACCTTCTTTCTAGGATTAGTGTTTATGGATTCAAATAAACCACAAATAATATTATCTTTCTAATGGGTAACTAGATATATTTTATAATATATATAAATAAAACAACATAAAATAATGTTTTCAACATTCGTATTGACCCACCGTAATACTTATAGAAAAATTTGTATCTAATAAAATCTAAATTGTCTAGTAAATTCCATTAGTTAGAAGTAAAACTCGATTATAAAAATTTCTATCACATCATCATAATTTTATAATTTTGATCTTCAATTAATTTGACATGAACATTCATATAATCATTGAAACCACCACTAATATTGGAAGAATCTTTAACCATGATGTTATACTAAATCATTAATTCTGAGTTCTCTAGATTTTATATTTAATATATTCAATTACTAACATTAACTCAGATTTTTTTCCTATTTTAGTTACATATTTTGTTTGTAATGACATACCACTCTATTATCATTCTTCATTTTATCACAGAAAACATAAATTTCCTTAAGAGAAGGTTTATGTTAAAAATTATGGTTTTATCATCCCTCAAATTTAGTGATTTCATTTTAATTATCATTTAATTATGGGTTTTATATGGAAACAATATGAACATATTGACTATGGTATTAATATTCCTCAACTTCTAACATTCATTTTATTCTGAGATAAAATATTATTCTGAATGTAGATTCCTATTATTAAATAATATATATTATTAAATCCTCTTATCTTTATCATTGTTGGATGATTTTTATATGTTATTTTTATACATTGTCATATTAAAACTATAGAAAATATCTTTTAGAAATTTTCCCAACAATTTCACAATGGAAGAAAGTGAAGGCTTTCTATTAAATTATATTTTTCCCAATATTTAGATTTATGAAGGGAAATGAATCACATCATTAGCCTCACATTAATTAATATAACCCTATATTCTGATTTTTTCTATTAAAATGAATTTTACTCCCCATGAATTATATATTTTCAAGGTCTCATCTTCATCATTATACATATCATACTTAATGTGCATGTTCTAAATACCATCCATTGGAACCACATTTTGTTCTGTGTCTTTGACCACCATGTCCATCTTCATGAAATATTGGGGAAATTTTTTCAGTATAATCTTTATGATTTTCACATCATCATGTTTTTCATAGATTCTGTGAACTTACTCAACAAAGATATTCACCTAATAAATGATTTAATTTACATAATCATTAAATTCAATCATCTTATTTCCCTACGTCTTCAAAATATCCTTAAATAGGTCTTCAGATACATTATAATTTCTTTCATAGAAATTGAGAATATTTTTGCAAAATTTAGTTGAGTATTTAACAAACATCACACACACACCCAAATATATATATATATATATATATATATATATATGAATAACACTCCTTCAAATGTACTGAATCATTTGGTTTCAACTTAAATATTCTATTTAGTTTTGTTCAATAATGATTTTTTGTTGATATTTCTCCATGAGCACATATATGTATGTCATGTAAACATCACTCCACAAATATTTGAAATAGTTACCCATCTAATTCATCCATAAAGTAATGTTTTTCCCTCAAATATAAGAATAAAAAAATGGTCAAAAATTATCAATTTCACATATAAGAGTTAAAAATCCCAAAAGAACATTTTTTTATGATACCAATTATTGGTATCCATAAAGATAATTCAATGAGAGTGGAAGTTGTGGGGGAGGGATCTGGGTGTTTCAATAATTCAGAAACAATAATTTCTGATGATCTTGTTCGACTAATATAGTGAACACTCATCTATACATATCTCCATTAAATTTCATAAAATGAGACAATGAAATTAATAGAGGGATGTAAAGAATTTATTAGACCCCCCCCCCAAAATAGATTAATTCGATTCACATTCAATGATGATTTATTGAGTCCTATAAATGAATAAGTTCACAACTTATTTTAATAAATAGAGATAATAATTAAACTCTAGGTTTATAACCATAAAATAAAAAATAAATTATTTCTCTCATCCACCTACAAAAACTCACTAATTCTACAAGTTTAATTTACATTATATTCATGAAAAATAATAAATTTTCATCAATATTGTTTTATTGATTATCTTAAAACTCTAGTGAGATGGAATTAAATATCTCTTAATTTAATTTCTAAATAATTGCTAGAATTACTCCACAGTATATATCTAGGGCCTTTGATGTAATATGTGACAATTCTTCATATTTTATTTAGAGATTCCTCCCTAATATCATTAGAGAATCAACATATTTATAATTTATTTACCATTAATTAACCTTAATTACTATTAGAAATCAAATCTAATTACACCATTAAAATGTAATCAAGGTCACCCATTCAATTATGATATCTCTTTATTTAATGATAAGAAATTGGAAAATCTAAATATGATGACATGATCATTTTATGATGTGAATATCATAATCACAGTGATATTTTTAGATTCTTCTATAAAAATTCCTCATTCAAGGACATGCCACTCTTTATTATGGAATGTATGTTGTATCTTTATAATTCCTTGTATTACACCAACAAAAATTCCTCATGATGATGAAATAGTAACTTTCCTTCAACTAGAATAGCAAAACATTTAATTCCACATTATTATGTGGTCATATAAACTACAATAATTCTTACTCATGCATATTGTGTCTTCATTATAGGACCTTGTAACCAACCATGAAATAGATAGAAAACTAACTCTAAAATGGTACATGTCATGATGTGAGATTCTACTCACGATAAAAACATTTTTAATATGCCACTAAAAAATATCCTTGTCCTTATATGATTAATAGTGTGAGGGGAATGACTTATATTCTTCCCAAAATTATAAAGTGTAAAACTATGTTTTCCTAAAGAACCATACATATCAATTTAACTCTATTGTTTTTTCAATGTTTTAGAAACACACATAATTTCGTGGAACTTGTCTTGAACAAATGACTCCAGTATTATTTATATAGACCATATTCTTGTACACATATTATTCATTTTAAGGATAATTTCCCATCAGATACATCCAAAGATTATAATGTCAAGTATCATTGAATAATTAGGAACATAATTGGAAATCCTAAAAACCAAATCAAAAAGTTATTTATTTTAATCACTATAATAATATTTTATCTTCCATTGTGCTCTTAAAACTCCATATGATTTCCTGTGGAATACAAGAAAAAAATAATGAGCTAATAATCTTGGTAAAGTAATAAGTATAGGAATAAACATAGCATATGGGTTTGGAGGCATAAAATTATTACATGAATTTATGGAAGATGAATAAAAATAATGAAGAATAACATGTATAATTTGGGAACATATAACTATTATATCATAGGAATTTTAAAACATCATATTAAATAACGAAAACATGATTCAAGGAAAACTGGAAAGACTATATCACATGGTGGAAGAAGTCCTATAAAGGAACCAGGTTCACTCCCTCTCCCTACATGACGTAACATGGGACTACAAATTACCAAATTTATTGAAGATCTATCTTGGTTCACCCATCATAACATGTTCATGCATATCTTTTTGTCATGAATAATCAAGAATAAGGGTAACTTAAGGGATTAATTGGGTATCAAAATCATGTCATAAGGCATAAAAAGTAATATCATAATAGTGTACATGAATGAATAAATTTAAAAAATAAATGGAAATTAATATGGTAAAAGAGGAATATATCATAATAAATCATGTCCAATTAATGTTTGAACATGTGAAAAAAGTTTTTATGAAACTTTAGGGATGAAATATTTTACTGCCATTTAATGAAAATATAAAAGTGAATTTAAAGCAAAGAAGAAATATTTATCTTTATATAAAATGAAATAAAAAAAGGGTTTTTTAATAAAAAAATAAGTTTTATTAGAGAAATAATGGTTTTATAAAACATATTATGGATGATGCTTAAATATGGGTATTAAATATGTAAGTTCATATTAATAGGTCTTGCTTATCTGGAGGAATTGAGAAAGAAAACTTATTAAAACATCCATATCCCTAAAAAAGAAGGATGAAATAATATAGATATATAATTTCTTTAAAATATAAATAGAATTTATAATAAATATATAAAAAATAATTTATATTTAAATTAGGGTAATGATAGATAATTTTTAACCAGAAGGATAAATGGGGGTTTGGGAAGAAATCCTTAACTTATGTCTGAAAGTGTTCTCCACATGATCATAATGATCAGGATAATCAACGTAAAACCATTAATTAATTTAATATAAAGGTTTCATATATTTACTTATATTATTATAATTTTATATGTTCATTCTTGATCTTTTTTATGAGATATAAGATACAATTTTATCATTCGAGAGAGTCTGAATCATTGGTTTTTATGATGGGTTACTAGTATACATGTCTGGAAAATCATTTAAAATGATAATATTTCTACAGAATTGAAATTATATCTTATAAATGAACAGAAATATTATTAAATTATCTTATAGATCTTCTTCTTATATGGTATGTGGAATAATAATTGTATAACTAGTTAATGATAATTGTTTTGGTTAATTCTTGCAGTTTTCAGTCACAACAAAATTAATTGGTTCTATCATTTAGTATTATGTATATATGATAGTTAAAAAAAATAGGGTTATAAAATATATTTTTAAATATTATTTGACCATTATAATTTTTTTAATACCATTAATGATGGTGGTAATGGAAATTGAAAAATATCCATCCCTATTTGCGATAAATTAACACATCATATAAAATGTTTTAATTTTTTGAAAAAAATATGTAGGGGAATGAATTGATTATGGAATATAATATAAAAATAATAAAATTATAGTATATATGGGTTAAGGTAGTTACCAATCCAATTGGATAAGTATAGGTGAAGAAATAATACGAAATGAAAAGAACCTGAAAAGATAATAAATGAAAAGAATGAGGATTTCCCCTCTTAAAATGCTCTTCATGAGAACCTCTTTAGGGGAATTGGTTTTTTTTAATATGAATGAATCTTGTATGGGTGTATGGATCTTGTAAATATATTTGATAATTATTTGTACAAGTATCAATTATATATAGGTGTGAGGTGAAGCGGTGATGCGGGGTGGTATTAATAGTGGAGAAGAGAACAGTTTTCTAATAATTTTATTCCATAGTTTGTAATTTGGTCAAGAAAATAAATAGTGTGGATTAATAAGACTAATTATTGTAATTAGTGGATTTTATTTATAACCAATGGTCACTTATATAATCCATTAGAAAAGCACGACTCAAAAATTCATTTTTTACTCATATTGTTAATTGATATATTTCACTACTCATAAAAAATTAAAATATTTTAGATAAATATTTAATATATATCCTAGACATTTTTTTATGTTTATATTTAATAAACAGACACCATTTTATGAAAATAAATTTCTATATATAATTAATTTAATTTTTAGGTAAAAACCTCATTTATTTTATAATTTTTTTTAAATTTTAACTAATTTATAACATTTTTGAAAAATTAATAAAGGTCTCAGAAAATTTTATTATACTTTTAAGGCATAAAATTAATTATTTATGAATACATTTAATTAATATAAATATTACTTAAATCCTCATATTAATTATAAAAATGAAAAGAATCATTAATTTTTTTATAAAAATGTCAAAAATAATAATAATTTCTAAATAATTTCATTTCTTATAATATGATACGATTCTATCATATTTTCATTTATAAGATACCTACATTTTATTTATAATATAATGGGAGATGTTACTATTCTATTAGAGGGTTTAGTATTAATAGGGGTCATATTAATATTCCAAATTTCATGTTATTATTTCATCAATATAGTTTTAGACATAGAGTATGGTGTTTACATGTTCAGATTTATAGTTTTAGACATAGAGTATGGTGTTTCCATGGGACTGGGACAATGGATTCCATTTTTTTGAATATGAAACCCATGAAGTGCATGATGGACAGACACAAAGTAGGGTGCAACTGATCACACACCAATTGGCTTTCACAACCCCCATCATTGTGAATGATACAAGTCCTCAGTTTCCTATAATGGTGGATAAGTGTAATGAAATATTTCCTGAGGAAGTTCCAAGATTACCTCCCTTTGGGTTGTTAGACTTCTACATTGATATATACCCCAAGATGTTACTGTTATCTACACATGTATATCATATGGCTCCCATAGAGCTTCATGATTGGAGGATATAGTTGGTGGACCTGCAGATAAATGTCTTCATGAGGCCCTGTTTATTACCCTAGGAAGTACCAGTTTGGATTTTCAATAAGTTATATGGGATCTTGAGGTTGTCTGTGGACTTCTTGTGCATGAACCAGATGACCATGAAGTACTTGTATCAACTACAGAGGATCGATGACCTCTTTGATTAGTTAAAAGTGGTGTTGTAGTTCTAGAAGATTGACCATTGATATAGCTATCAACTGGTTCATGTATGGGATAAAGATATATAGAAGACAAATTTTAGAAGTATTTATGGCCACTATGAGTACACTGTGATGTCATTTAGTATGAAAAAAATCCCCATTACTGTTCATGGGACTCATGAATAGTTTCTTATTTCCTTACATAGACAGGTTTGTGGTGGTCACCATTAATTACATCGTAGTGTACTATACATCCAAGGAGAAGTGTGAGATACAGTAGAGGATGGTCCTAGACACAATTTGAGAGAAGGAGCTTTAAAGAAAACTCTTAAAGTGTCCATTTTTGATTTTGGAGTTCCACATTTTGGAACACATCATCTCAGAGGTAGTATTTTCAATGGATCTGACAACGATTAAGGAATTTCTTTCTTAGGAGACACAAAATACTGTTACAAGGTGCATAGATTCATGGTTTTGGCTAGGTAATATCAAGGGTTTGTCCCCAAATTTTCCATATTAGAATCACGCTTCATAGATTTGACACAAAAGGGGTATCCTTTAGTGTGGATAGAGAAGTGACAGTAGTGCTTTCAGGATCTGTGTTAGATGTTCATGAGAACACCCAAATTGAGATTACTGGAGGAGAGTGTCGAGTATGGAGTGTTCTAAGATGCATCTGGGACAAGGCTTGGTTGTATCCCGATGCAGGGGAATGTAGTTATTTAATATTGTTCGTGTGAGATGATACCACATGATTATAACTACGCAACCAATGACAAAGAGTTATCTACGGTAGACTTCACATTGAATATTTAGTGACACTATCAAATGGGAGTTATATTTATCATCTACTCTTACCAAAAGAGTCTCTTATATATATTCTATCATAGTGATCAAAACTCGAGACATAGTCGTTGTATTAAGAACCTATAAGACTATGACATTGAGATTTTCTATACTCCATTGAAGGGGAACATTATGGTGAATGATCTCAGTAGATTATTGAGTTCACAGCTACTGAGAAAGACATCAAAATAGTTGGCTACATTTTAGATATAATCTGTTGATGGAGATGGATCAGAGTCCCATTACTCAATGGTTGTCACTGCTCCACTTTTAAATTGAGTCAGGGAGGCACAACTTATACATACTAACTATGATGCATTACCTGTACATATGTCTATAGGGATTTTTTCTGATTGATATTCAAAAGGTGGGGAGCATGTCATTATTTTTAGAGGTTGCACAATCATACCAGCAGTGCTATGTGAGGTGGTCTTGAAGTATTTTAATATGCCCCCATTGGCAGTATATATAGGTGTGTAAAATATTTAACATGACCTTCAACATCCATTATGGTGGTTAGGGATGATGAAGACATTGGCAGAGTTTGTTTCCAGATGCCTCACTTGTCATCAAGTGAAGGATGAGAGCCAGGTTTCACCAATTTTGAGTCAACCCATTCAGGTGCTACCATGGATGGGGTGTGGGATATCAATGGACTTCATAACATGGTTACCATATATATTCTGTTGGAATGATTCCATCTAGTTTATAATTGAATGACCCACCAAGTCCTCTCACTTCCTAGCGATTTGGGAGTAGGGTTTAGTGGAGATATTTGGACACCTCTACTTGAAAAAGTGAGTTAGACTCTATGGTGTTCCATCAAAAATAGTCTCATATCCTGATGACCGATTTAAATCGTTTTATTGGAATGGATTACATGTGGTTTTTGGGACTTAGTTTCACTTGAGCACATCATTCCACCCACAGAAATATAGATAGACTGAGAACACCATATAGGTTCTACAGGACATGATATGTGCTTTCATCCTAGATTTTCGTCATAGTTGGGGGGATCACCTACCCCTAGTGATGCTTTCATACAACAATATCTACCATTCCACCGTTAGTATAAACCCATTTGGGGACTTGTATAGGTGACACAATATGCCACCACTTTGCTACACAAACCCAGGAGAGTCCGCACTCTTGGGAAATGAGTTAGTGAAGATGACTATAGATATTTTGTAGATTATCCTAGAGAGGATGATAACTACACAGATCTGTCTGAAATCCTATGATGACTGGCGATTGAGTCCTTTATAGTTTGATGAGGGATACCAAGTGTTTTTTTGGGTCACTCCTTGACAAAAGATACAAATATTTAGATGGTGGTAGCAAGAAATCTTTGATTTTTATCGAACCATTATAGATACTATATAGAGTTGTGGAGTTGGAGAACTGCATTTCTATACCACCAGAGTAAGAGTAGGTGAATGAAGTCCTCTACATGTCACAGTTGAGGAGATATGTTCATTATTAATCACACACCATTGACTGGGTGAGATAGACATTGACCATGGGGAGACTTTTGTGGAGTACCCATTTGAGATTAATAATTGACAGGAGATGATCATTAATGGGTACTCACTTCCTCTAGTGCGTGTTCAGTGACATCACGATAGTCTTTTAGAGATAGAATTTTAGAAAGAGGGTCAAATTCATGGTCAATACCATCATATTTTTGTTTAGAATCCCCTTATTTTGGCTTTTGGGAAAGTAAATTCATAAGGTGTGGAAAATTTAATGACATATTTTTCTCCAAAAAAAATTAATAAATTAATTAGGAAAATTCATAGACCAGGAACTGATACAACATATGATTATGAGGCACCGTGTGCATGAAACAATTATTTGATAAATGTTATGTTTTTATATCATGCATATGGAGTTTCAATAAAAAAAGTGGAATTACTCCAAAACAAGTTCCCAAATAATAAATCTGAGGGTACCATTTCATTCAGAACAACTGGTTTACCATAGACGAGTCCCAATATCAGCAAACCTGGGCCATCTATGAGGGATATGTTTTAACGCAATCATCATTAAAATAATTTAATTAAAATTATTTTTGACAGAATGTTCGTTTTATTTTAATATTTTCTATTATCAGGAATCCAAGGTTATGACATAACCATAGAATCCATATGAGGCAATGAGGAAAATACAGCTCTACTAAATGCTGATAGATTGGATAGTCAAGAATGACAAAACATAGAATCAATGTATCCTGAGCACAACAACAATGTGATAATTGTTCTTCATCAGTGGTCGAACTGAATTGAGCAATGGATTTTTCATTGTGTCTAAATATCCTATTCTTCAAAATCAATGATAAACATGGGTTAACCAATGAATATGTTGACCCATGGTTTGATTTTCCTTTTCGGATGTGATATGATTGTGGGGTTTTATCATAGATGATTCAGGTTTAATGATTTGAATTGTTTCCACTTCATTTTTCATTCAAATGTGAACTGATCGAGGCTAGAATAAACAATACAATCATTTGTTTTTTGAGAGTTCATGTGCATTAATCTACCTCTGCAAATGTCATGAATTGTTATTTCATCGCAACATATGAACATATGATATTTTTACCTTTGATTCACGGAACAATGATCCATGATCGAAGATCTAATGTTGTGAAAACATATTAGAGGCACGATGATGAAAGAAACTAATAGATCAACGTAATTTTTGAGATTTCATTTTTTGAGAAAATTTTTGTTGTGATATATGTTGATGTTGATCCAAGACCATGTTAGTTGGGAATTCTACCCAATGATCACAGAAGTTCCTGAGTATTGAAAAATATACCACCAATGTATGATTGGTGGCCCACAGAAGGTGTGACACCGCCAACTAGCACACTGTGATGAGGCGCACTGAAGTCGTGTGGATGGATATTTGGCCACATGAAATGTGTCTTGGCCATGTTTGGTGGAATACGGTGAAAGAATCTCATAGGGGATGTGGAAAATAGCTTGGTACCCCATTGGAGGAGCCCACGGTGGCTGCTCAGCTATTGTGCAGATGGGGGGAACACTGTTGGGGGGACTGACTGCATTACATTTGGCCGACCCATGTACCAAAAGTCCTGAAAAGTTAATCATACTCCTCCATTGGCCCAATGATCTTGGACGGGTATGTCGAGTCAGAACAGACCCGGACCGAACCTGGGTCTGATATTTTTACAAAAATAGGCATAATATTCATGCCATGTGTCTGTTTGATGATCCATTTGCAGCATTGAGTCCTTTGAAAAAATAATCTACCGTTGAGATACTCTATATGATTTTTTGGAAGTGTGGATACCACCAAATGGCTCCAGGTGTAGGATCTCCATGAATGACCACACTACATGTGGAATCCTGTGGCTATTTGCGACCTACTAACAATGTAACATTGAGACTACTTGATGGTGATATTGCATAACATTCTTAGACTATGTGACTTAACAAGAATACATGACTTATCGAATCTACGTGCCTTACCGAGAATATATTTCATGCCAAGAAACTGTGTCTTATCAGGTCTAAGTGACTCATATGGACTACATTCCTCATCGATAGTGGGTGTTATGTTGACTATGTTTGATAATAATGGTATTTGTGCTATATAATTATACCTCTGTGAGCTGGCTATATTATTTATTTGTTAAATAAATCATGTATTAATTTGAGGAATAATTACTTTATTTCTTTATGGTGTACATCGTTTATTTCCAAATGGTATTCCTTTGTGGTTTTAGGGTGTCCTATTGAGTAGTGTTGTACTCTCCCCTATATAGGATTTGCACACATATGTCGTGTCTTGTGAAGATGATAAAAACATTGAAAAATTATTTGGTGGAAAAGGAGTATGTGGTTCATAGAGAGTCCAGATGGATGATGTGTGCTTCTACAACTTCAGAGAGATGTCCATGTACCTACATTTCTGGTAGTTTTTCTTATGAATGAGTTTCATGAATTTTTACTTACACTTTTCCAGACTCTTTTTTGGGTAGTTTTTATTTTGTCCCTTTTTACTTTCTAGTTTTCATGTTTCATAATTTTTTGATGGTGTCTAACTAGTATGCATGCTTTTTTACTATGTGAATTCACATTTTAGCATTTAGGGAATATAGATGTGTGCGTATGTACAAGTACTTAGGCCACTGCACCCTAATTGTGGGACATGCCTACTTAGTTCTAGTCACTATCCCTTGGTCCATTTGAGGCTGGTGTAGGGTTATAATGTTATGGGCCACTCTAGGATGGGCCATGGATGCTTTTTTTATTTTTTTTAAAACCACATACAGAGTTTTCATCACTCACCTAATGTATTCAAAATCTCTTTTCAGAGGGGTTAAGGATAAGAAAATGTGATGTAGTGGTCAAAGTCCCACAAACGAGTTTAGAAATTTTAAATAATAATGTTGTTATTTTATATTTTAGTATGTGTAATAAAAATTCTACAATGTATTTTGACCCTCTAAAACACTATACCATTGCGATCTCAGGTTTTGTTAAATAAATAAATGAATTATGTATAAGAAAAATAATGGATCCTAATTTATGGGTTTTCATAGTTGGTATAAACTCGATGTTATGGATAACTTTATAGATTGGGATATGGAGAAACCCAATGATTCTATATAGGCCTTTCGATAATTTTAAAGGGTTTTAATTTAATGGATGATCTTGTGCTCAGATTTTTTAAAAATTACAAATAGTGAAATTTGGATTTTCTTTACATGTGGATATAGAATTATGAGAATGAAATTATTTTATAGGGGTAGAATTTATAATCTTGAGTTTTAAATAATATAATATGTTCACTTTTAAATTGATGATATATCATTTCATATTAATTAATTTACTTTTTATGGATAATTATTAGTTTTAATAACTAGAGGGCATATATATATATAACTATGATTTGTATGATAATTTTTTTTGTGCTTATAAATATAAATAATCACTTGACGAAAACTTCTACTGAATTAAAATAAACCATGAATTAGTTACTTAACATATCTGTTTTACATTTTACTCTAGTTATGACTTTTTAATTATTCAAAAAATTTATATAAAATGTATGTAATTATATTTTGTGTCTAATTAACACAAATAAAAATGAATAATCATTTATTTAAATACAAATACATATATTTATAATCTCTATGAATATTAAATTTAAATCTATAGAAATATATTTTTTAAAGTAAATAATTTTTTTCAACGTTATATATTTAATGCGAATAATATTGAGTTTTATTCGCATAAACTATAATTTTAAAACAATAAAACTTATCATTTAATAAAAATAATATAATCTTTTTATACTAATTTTGTTTCATGAAATATAAATATATACAAAATTTTATATAACACATTATTTCGTAGGGATTTAATAGAATTAATGTTTTAAATGTATTATTAATTATAAAATTATTATAATGAATTAGTTATATAGTAATTGATATAATTACATTAATAGACATAATTCAGAAAAAAACATATGACATATATTTTTAATGACATATTACATTATGAATTTTATAAATTTTTCAAAACCCCACAATAAACCATACGAGTACAAAATAAAATTATGAATATTATTATTTTTATAAGATGATAAAAATAATATTTTTTAATGTCATCAATTAATAAATTATATATTAATATACTTATTTTAAAAAATGGATATATATATATATCATATAATAATAACATATAATAAATTTTTCTAAAAAACGATATGTGGGAGTATTGTATAGCCGAAGTCGACACCCCCAAATCATCTTCCACCTCATGACACCACCTCCCTTCCATTGGAATTCTTTCTTACTCACAACGAGTGTGAAACACAGATACAACTATAAAATAACCTATACTTTTCATTGGGGTGGCAAGAAAAAAAAATCTCATTTCAGAAATCCCACCTCTCGTGATGCCCATGTGCGGATGAAGACATCACCCCCACCTATGTACTGTTGACCTCAAATTCATGTCGGGTACCAGTAATATCCTTAGACACCATTTTTATTTAGAAAAAACATTTCCTCAAATCACTTGATTAAAAAGAATGTAAAATTTTAGGAATACAGTTTAATTGACATTAATTATAGGTATTTTCAATTTTCACTTTGGGTTTAGGGTTTGTTTCAAATTACATCTATTTTATTAGAGGTTCTTACCTAGTAATCACTCATTCATGCTAGTTTCTAGTATTGTTTGTGCTTACCTATTATTTTGGGTGTTGGGTTAATTTATATAAAATGTTCTTCTTTGTATGAGAGAAAAATTGGTAGTGGAGTTCAAAAACCTACTAATTTCAGTATCATTATGTTATTCCTCTATAAAGATAATTTTCCTATTTCTATTCCTCTTTGGCCATTATAATGAACTGACCTTGAGAGTATTTACACAAGGGGTCTGTTTAGTGGATCAAAATAGTAAGGGGATTATATTTTTATAAACATATTATTATATTTTCAAACTGATAAACAATTTACCAGTTGTATTTAACCCACCATCGTATGTAATTATTTTCCTTGTTGTGAAATAGTGGAATCATATAAAGGGTAATATATCTTATTATTGTGAAATAAGTTTTAGGTATTTATGAAATTAATGTATTTTATGCCAATATATTTTAATCACATTGCAGTTTTCATTGATTCATCATGTTATTTTTATTTTAGGGAATCTATTAATTTTTAATGCATTTATCTCTTTCATACTTTTTCCTACGAATTTCATTTATTGCAAATCTATTTATGCCAAACGAAGTGTTTATTTTGTGAAAAATCTACTCAAATCATTGAGGTGATTTATGTGTTTCTTTTTTTTGATTTTTCAAGAAATTTTGTTTTTATTCAATTAGTGTGGTTTAATTCATGATTTTTTAAATAAATTTTACTATGTCATTATGAATGAAAGATGAATTTTGTCAAATATCTGCTTACATTTTTTTAATAAATATATATGAATTTGATATCTTTTTATTAAAATTTATTTTAATCTATCAATAGTGTGTTAATAATATTATTTTGATTTATTAAAGAAGGATATATGGCCATTTTTATGTTCTACCATAAATATTCCTTTTAAGTATTAAATATATAAATTTTTTTTGTTCGTGAGACATATTTTTCTGAAATTTTTTTTTAAAAAATTAATGAATTTTTCTCAAACATCTGTAAATATGAATTATGTTATTAGAATATCATAAGTATTATTTAGATAATAATTTTTTCAATGTTTTTAAATATTTAGTTGTATTTATCATGGAATTATTAAAACCAAATGTTCTCATGGATCTCTCTCTAACTAAATTTAATTTAATGTTACATAAATTATAAATAGGCCCATATGAGTGAAAGTGAGGTTATTAAACATTCTAATATTTTTATTTAAAAATAAGTGGATGTTAATATATATATATATATAATTTCATATGAAACATATTGGTTTATGACATGTATATATTTATATAAATTACATTTTATGTTTTTACATGTAAATATATGAATGTATTTGTATAATTCATATTTTCAAAATGGTATTACTTTTAATTAACATATATATGCATGATTACGAAATCATGTTTTATTTATGTAAATAAAATAATATATATGTATGTTTTATGCAAACCTATTATATATATTTACACAGAATAATATATATTTTATTTTTAAGGAGAAAATAGATTTATCATGATAGAAGTATAAAAAAGAAGGTTCCTTTTAGGAAATGGTTTTCAATGATAATGGTTTAAAAGAAATTTCATGGTCATAAGAATAAAAAATATTCAGTAAAATGTTTATTTTTCCAAAGACTCGCACATGGATGTGTCTGAATGAAGGAAGGGTATGGGGAGTAACCCCACATCCCAAATAAGATATTAGTCCAATCATATGAATGGTGAAACCTAATAGTTCTCCAATTTATTGGGTAATGAGTTAATCCCATGAAAAGTCATGTATGGTACGCATGAGGTTTATCCTTAGAAAATTATTGTGTACAAGGGGTTTATCCCTAGAACATTTGGGTTCCTGATAGGTTTATCCTAAGAACACTATGGGATTAGGGAGTGAGTCTAATCCATCATCGGACTATGTCCACTATGTATTAGGAGTGAACTGAGAATTCATGCTATAATCAAAGGTTCCTTTGAGGATTAATTATGAATTCTTATGAGATATTCAATATAAATTAATATTACATTTTTAATGACTGAAGTGGATTTTCTAACTATTGTATGTATAAATTGAAATCATTATTCACTAAAATTTTTGGTTTGGAAATGAAATAGGTTTTCATAAGATTGAATTAATATAAATTATAACATGTTTTAATTTTTATTGAAAATGCGATTGGTTTCCTTTATGTTATGAAAAACAATTATAGATCTTTTATCTACTCACACTATGTCTTCAAAATATATTTTCATCGGGATTAAGGTTACATAAAAATAAGATAGTGCTCGAGGTCCCACTAAAATTTTTAACCCTACTGTAGAATAGGTTAGGTATTTTATCTTATAGGTTGTGTAATGTGAATTATCTAATGCATCCAAACACTCTAAAACTCTATAATTTTGCGATCTCAAGATTTTCTTAAAAAATAAATGAAAAAATGGATCTTATTTTTAGGGTTTTCATATAAAGAGATTTATTTTATTTAAACTGTGAATCCTATATATTATGTGTTCTAAAAATTGTGTTTGGAATTGTATAAAAAATGACTCCATGAAAACATTTGCAGGATGGGTGATAGGGGGATATCATTGACAACACTGCACTAGTAGTGGAGTATAATAAATTTTTTTTGTCCAAGGAAATATGGGAGAGTATTAGTTTTATGTGAACATTGGTAATTTTATTAAAATGATGGAACACAACCTATGATTGGTCATTCCTAGTATGTTTGAACTAACAAGAATAATTCAACAGAATCCCCCTTCGATGTTTTCTAGAGGTGATGGACCTGAGTCTTCACAGCTTCGGGTAGAGTTTATCCAAAATATTTTTTATCACTTAGAGACTCTAGTAGTATTGATAATCAAACCTGAAGCACACAAGATGTGAGGAATGAAAAAGAGATTGTGGGATATCTAGGTCCCCACGTTGTAGGATGATCATATATTAAGTATTGAAATTCCAGAAAATATTATGAACCATTTCTATATAGAGTCCTCGAAGCAAGAGTATGCTGATTAATTTACAAGGATGATATAGGGAATGATGTCAGTGATGTATTATGATTGTCGTTTCATGGACATGAAATGATTTTTTCCATCATTGGTAGGGTAAAAGGTCATGACAATAAGATGTTTCCTTGATGAGCATATAATTGGTATTATGTTTTTGGTGAACATCTTTTGCTGAAAAAGAATTTCCAAAGTGATGGATCGGGCATTTATTTCTTAAGGGACCATAAAGAAACCTTCTGGCATTAGGGTTGTAGTTATAGTTTGATGGTATAGTGGTGTGAATTGAATGTGATTTAAGGACCTTTTTTGAAATTCACAATAAGTATGATGTATTATGAATATTTATAAGAGAGGAACAACCCACCATAGTGGTGACATTGTGTTTTTTTATCAGTGTGATAGGCTGGGGAACATGCTTGGCCTATGGACCACACCACTAGGTCAGTGAAAAGTATGTTAAATAATGGGGATTGTGAATAGGTACTGTAGTAACCCTTTATATATTGTAATAGATGGAGGACCAACACTGAGGTCGAGTAAATGTAGTTGCTCAATTACCCCATACCAGGTAGGAAGTAGGTGCTCTACTGGCCGTACCAGTAGAGGTGGAAAATAGGGTACTATAGAGAGAGATAATTCATATCATCAGGGTAGTATAGTACCATAAAATCATCTCAGTGCCTAGGGAATAGAGTTATGAAAACATCGTGTTGATAAATCCATACCAGGAGGTGGCGAGGCTGTCTAATCGACTGTTTGAGGTTTTATCCATGTAGAATACATGATCTATAGTGCACTATTTAACATTGTATTCACACATTATTTAAATATTCCTTGTTTTTGGTTTATTTGAGTAATGTGGTGGAACTTTAAGGATGGTATATGTTGATTAATACACCGCTATATATGAGAAAATAGAATATCAGGCAATTTAAGTGGTGTGTTCTCAATGTGGGTGGGTACTATTTCCTATGGGAATTGATTATTATTTAGATTTTGGGTTTTGATATGATTTTTGGAATGAATTGGCTAGCGATGTACCAATACCATATTGAATTTTATCATCGTAGGGTAACATTCCCATTTTTAAGGGGTCACATATGTCCTTTGTACTGAATAGGATGCCTATACAGGCCATGTAGGACTAGTTTGTCAGTAGATGGGTGAACTCAAAGCCCATGTGAATTTTAATATGCATAATGATTAGAAAGTATATTAAATTGTCTTTTATACTATGCATGATCAATTCTAGGATGTTTTTCCAGAGTATTTATCAGGGCATCCACCAAAGATTGTTGTTGAGTTCACATTAGAGTTACTGCTCGGAGAAGAACTCTTTTTAATTCCTCTATATAGAAAGGATCGAACTGAACAATAGAAACATAATTATCTACTGGATAAACTAGAGTGAAATGATGTTTATTCACCCGAGTATGTCACCTTTATGATCACGATTTTTTTATTCCATCAATTCTAATAGATTTTTCTTGTTATTTCTACAATATATGATGTTCAATCAGATAAAAATTGAAAACTGATGTCATTATTACTTAATGGATGAATTTTTTTAACCATTTTAGAGGATAAGGAGTGTCATCAAATATTTTTTGAGATCATGTTATCATAAGTTGAGTTTGGGACAATATAGTATACTAAAAACAACATTTAGGTGATGTTACATGTTGTATGAGTTTTTTGTGATGTCGTTTGGGTGGAAAATGTGCTAGTACAATATAGGGACATAATAAACCAAATATTTCAACTTTATGAAGATTAGTTCTTAGTCACATTTATTGATGAAATAATGTTACACTATACGTCTCGTGATTATCATGAAAAATTCTTGACATCTTCCTGAGAATAGTTAGAAAAATTAGGTTCTATGCCACACGATCCAATTGTAATATCTAGATCAACATGGTAAATTTATTGGGACACATCATCTAGGAGGAAGTCCATTAGGTTCACCAAGATAATTTTTATTTGGGTTTCTTGGAATCATCATACAAACATTTCAGATGTCCTATGATTTATTGGATTAGACAACTATTACATATGGATCATGAAATATTTTTTTGAAGAAAAAATTTCATGTTTGAAAAATCGAGGAATCATGTTTGAATGGTATAATGAATGTCATAATGATTTCCAAGAGTTATAGAGGTGATAGACAACCACACAAATTTAAATCATACCTAGTCCACGTTAGAAGTATACCTTGTTTTTTGATGCGTCTTGTTTTGGGTTTGGGGTAGTGTTGATAAAGGATGATTGGGAAGTCATGAATGGGTCACAACAGCTGGGGACTCTTGAAAGATATTATCCTATGCATGA
Organism: Viscum album; assembly: GCA_963277665.1. Classification (NCBI taxonomy): domain Eukaryota; kingdom Viridiplantae; phylum Streptophyta; class Magnoliopsida; order Santalales; family Viscaceae; genus Viscum; species Viscum album. The sequence goes on from OY728132.1 coordinate 2,089,788,390, forward strand.
CCATGAATTTTATGTAGTGTTTTATTCCCTTATATGATAGTTACATTACTTGTTGGTATATCACCTCACAGTGTATAATGATTATAAAATCATAAAATACATATTTTTTCATCATGATGTGAATCATAAGATATGAACATGGTTTGATTACATTGATTTATTTGACTTTGAGCTAGTATTAAAACTAGAAAAGGGAAACAATGTTACAAATTCCATGAGTGAGAAGTCTCATAATTAGGTGGATAATGAATCATCCTGAGAGTGGAATATGATGTTGCCGTTTCAGGGGAATCATATTGAGGTGTAAAAATTTAAAGGGTAGATAACCCTTGCATCATCGGAATTTGATTATGTGCTTCTAAGCCATATTGAAGAAAGGTATTATGTGGAAATATATTTTTTTCTTTGAAGTAATTTCAAAAGGCAGGGGTGTCACTTTCCGATTAGACCCTCGGAGATGATGGAATCAATTATTTTAGTGGATATGTGGTTATTAAAAAAATTATGTGAGAGTTTCATGTATCAAATTGGGAATTTAATCATAGTTTTATCAAAATTTATCATGATATTTGATGTAAGTTATTGTTGTCCTTGAATGAAGAGAGTCATTAAAGGTTTCATGTTGTGATGCCTAACTTTCCCACTGGTGATCGTTGAGCATCAATGTCTGAGTGGTTTTTTGTATTCATTGATCATTTTGTAATGGAAGTGGGATGATGTGATAATAGATTTTTTCATAATATATTGGGGAAACATAAGAGGAATGATACCATATGGTTGGATGTGGATTTATTGACTAAGGTGGATCATTTATTACCAATTTGAGATTCTTTCACTGTGGATCAATTCAGTGAGTTTTTTGTTCGAGAGATATTGTTTTTTCATGGGGGGTCGTGGAATATAGTTTCAAATACTTATTCATGATTCACTTTGTTATTCTCGTAGGGATTATAAAACAATATTTTTAAACATGTGTTTTGGTGTATGAATTTCCTCTTGATAAAGGATGGAAAGTTACAACATACATTTTAAGTGCTAATGGACATGTTAAGGGTTTGTTTTATATAATATGGTGGATCATGAGAATTTAATATATCACTATTTATGTTTTTCTACCACAATAGTTACCATAATATGATTACGACTGAACAATATAAGTCATGATATGGTAGGCTATGTTGATCCACATTGTGTTGGTAAGAGGCTGAAGAATCAAATCTATTGGGACAATGTCTCATTCATGAGATGTCACGATATGTTCAATTCATTCATTAATGTATGAAAATGGATCAAAGTAGGAAAAATTCATATCTAGAATGGAGTCACAGAGTTATTAATTTCATGGGGTGTTTATGTGTTTCTTTAGGTGTCAACATGTTTGGGTCACTATCATATTCCGCAATAGTGTATGATAGCAGCAAGGTACATGGGCTCATTTCAGATTGTGGAATGTATTAGAAAGGTGGTTAACTGATTAGATATTCAAAAAGTGGTTTATTGGTATGAATGATGTTTTTCATGACTCACAACTCAAATAGTGTCACCCTAACCCCTCTCATAAGATTGGCATTAATGATGTTGAGCTTGAGGATATGTATCCAATGAGGAGAATCCGGTTTGTATTATGGATCATAGTGAGAATGTCTTATGGGGAATATTGGGCCCTTTGTTCGAGTTTTTGGTTCCATTATAATTTCCAAGGCGAAACTTGGGAATGGGATTCAGATATACAGGCCGAGTTGGCTGACCTTTTTTCTTCAGGATATTAGAAAATCTTAGAAGTGCTACTCCAGGAAGAGATATTACAATATGGGGAATTTGTAAGATACCAAACATCTTGGAGGTATGTAACTACATGTATTTTGGTTTAAATCTCTTAATTATGTTCAATGTGAAGTTTACAAGGTTTATGAGGATGCTCAGCAGTGTTCTGGGGAATTGGGACATGAACAAAAGGAAAATCAGGAAATCTTGTTCATGTTGCATGGTTGGTGAACTGTTAGTGAAAACTATGAATGTGGTGAGGAAAAACAATGAAACAATGGATAGAGGAATTCAACATGGTTTGAAAATGGTTTTTAAAAACATGAGGTATCTCTAAGTAACTGTTTGACATGGATGACATATAGACAGATGTAAGAATATTGTTGGTGCATGGTTTTTCAAACCGTGCGGCCAAACCATGAAACCCATTAAAAAGTGAAAAAGTACAAAATTTCTTCCATTTGGATTTTACATTCCTAACACATTTCACTCCCAATTTCTTTATCCTCTATCTCTAGTTATGAACTAAAAATTCCCAATCATCCCAAGGTTTGATCTCCTTCATTTCTAGGTTATTTGAAATGGCATTGTTTGGGGATTGAAGATCCGAGTTGTCTAGCAGTCCCCTTGATTCTATTTTACGGATTAGGGATTTTGGATTCATTTATCTTATTCTAAAGACATAAAAACCTCTTTTTTTTATATTAAGTTATAGGTAAAAAGGGTCATTTAATAAAAATATTAAGTTATTAATAAGTTAGAATTTGTCTATTGATTCACGGTTGGTGGTCTACAAGTTATATCCCATAGTTTATTGTTGATTTTGGCATCAATGATTGTGATATTTATTTCCCTTGGATGTGAATTTGATTAATTTAGTAATATTTGGTAAAAAGGTTGGAAAAATTAATATTTGGACCCCTCATGATCCTAGTTGGATGTGTTGAGATTGATTAGATAGGTTTAAGTCTATTCATAGAGTGTGCAAATTTTCTCAAACAAGGAAAATAGTAATGTTAACCCTAAAGTTCATTTATGATCAAATAGATCCCATAAAAATGTGATGATATAGTAGTATTAATTATGAAAATAAAATAATGGTATTTGTGTCCAATAATTAAAAATAGCATAAGGTTTTTTTAAATTGTGGATATGGTTAAAGAGAATAATGTGAATGTGTCAAATGTATTATATTTCATAATTAAATTTGGTAAATTTGATAATTCATTTATGTAGATAAATTATATGAAATGGGTTAATTTATTGGAATTTATGAAAATGATAAATTAGATAATGTACAGAAATGTAGATTCGTAAATTGGGTAATGATATGTAATTCATAAATGTGATAACAGGTCAAGGTTTGATGTTAAATTCATATATTACATAATTATGAGATGTTAATGTTATGTTAATATTTTTTTAGGGTTCTGGATTTGGTATATTTAGTAAATGGATAAATATGATTTTTCTCTTGGATTGGTGGTTGTGGGGTATTGGACATCAGGATTTATGCCCATGGGATGGGTTAGACATAGGCTTCAAACTCTAACCCATAATGAACATGTAAGGGAAGGGGATTGTGTCTATATGCCCCTATGGGTTTCATTTGAAGAGTCTTCCGATCCAAAGCCACCAATGTTTGACTGATGTATTTTGTTTATGATATTTTAAACCCCTTTGAGATAGGTAACATGAAATTTTCCCTTTTTCATAATAATTAAATGACTTAGACCTATGTGTAAATGATGTAAATGCCCAACCTACCGAAAAATTTATGAATATGAATTTAGTTATAATGATTGTATAAGTGATAAAAGTGGAAATAATGATGGAAATGTTTTATATGAATATTGTTAACTAATTTCACTAAAGGTGTGTGTTGTTTATCATATAATTCATTTCAAACATACATGCAACCTGCTTTTTGGAGTAGATATTTTAGAAACACCATTGGTTGTGGAAAGCTGAGTTGTAATAACGCCCTTATTAGGCCATTATTGGGTTCTTAAGAAGGCTTCATTATTGTATGCTAGGAAAAAGGAAAATTCACTATGATAGGGAGTTGAGTTGGTCTTTGGATGTTCCCAGATGATGATCCAAACATGGATTCTGAACTCATTTTGGGATTTAACTATTTGTCTTTATTTTGGGTTTACTTCACTTTGGAAACTATTAGCCTGGAATTGAATTTTAAATGTTTGGTCGTGGTTCATACAAGATTTGGGAAATGGTTTGTAATGCATGTTCCTTGTTAATTACATATTATATCCTTTATTTATCTTTTTTCATATTTTTATTACTATGATAAAAAATGTATAATCTCACCATGTGATCTCTTACATACTCTCTGCTATTCAGAAACCACTACTGTATGGGGATGCATTCTTTATGTCACATGGTGACCCTGCAAGGGGAATTAGTTTAGTGGATTTGGGGTTATGGATGTTACATCAATACTCTAGAGAGACCTAAATTATATTTTAATTTTAATAATTATAGTGTATAAACTATCATAAATAACTATATTTTAGAATTATTTCTTGAATCCTTATAAACACTTTAAAACAAAACTAGACACTATTAAATAATATGGAACATTTATATTTGTGAATAATGTTTTAAATAAAATTAAAAATCAATACATTTATAAATATAAACTGGAGGGAAATATTTTTAAATAATATATAATAAAATAAATTATGATGAATTTAGAATTAAGTAAAAATCGTCGTTATACATAAAAATGATAATAAAAACCATACTTCTTAAACATATAAATGATATAAATATTATTGAATATGCCCTAAATAATGATATTATTTTATGTATATTATATTATTTAAACATTTATTAAATCAATTGTCAAAAACATTTATGACAACATTCAATTAATTTATAAAATAAGGACGTTGAATAAAAAATCTCAAATTAATAATTATGATCAATTAATCATTTTATGTACAGTCATTTATATTTTATGTTATTCTATATTTTATAAATATATAATGATTTACAATATAATATCTATATTAACACATTATATCCACACTATAATTCATTTCACCTATGTAAAACATACATAATTATAACCATTATTGTTTAGGATTTTTATTTAATAATGTTTTACAAAATATTTAACAATTAACTATTTTTAATTTATAAATACGTGATTAATAATAAATTATAAGAGTTATAAATGTCCGAAAATGACATACTTATAATTTCTCATAACATTATAAATTAACTAAATCAATTAATATTAAAAATTATAAAAATTATATTTTTCATTATATTAAAATTAATAATATCTTTTATGTCATAATTCAAAATACAATTATCTAGATATATAATATTTTACAATAGGTGTTCTATGATTCAAAATATCCTCTATATGAGTGTCAATCATATTTTATGATCTTCATTGTTACTGTAAAGACAATACAGTGATATTTTTTTCACTACACAAAAAATGTAATCAGTGTAATTATAACCTATGATTGATCTATATCAGATATTATAATATGATAAAACAAAATAATTCATCATATTTTATATGTTATAATAGAAATTATACGATATTATGAGCCAACAATATCATACAATATCACTTATTGTCATATAATACAAAGTTTAGAAAAAAAATATTTTTAAAATTATATAGAATAACAGATCTACATTAAATGGGAAATCATTGTTATATTCTATGATTCTAAATAAAATGTACATTATTCTTCATTTCATACATTACTTAATGATTTAAACCAATAATCACCATGATAAAATTTTGATGTAAGTTTACATGGGATTATAAAATAGTTTTCCAAGTAATGGAATGACTAAAAATCTGTAAACCATGACTAGTAAAGATTTGAAACCATAATCTTGAATAATACAATCTATAAAAATAATAAAAACCTATAATTAAAAATATAATTTATTATAACACATGATTAATAATAATGGATTTTTATTTATTGAAGGTCTCATTCCTTCAATGGTATCCATGGGATAAATTATCAGCCAACAATTATTCATTATCTTCATTTCCACCTTGTTATGGAAGTTCCTATAGATGGTATTGGAAGTTGGAGAAGAGACCTTCAGTATTACAATATTTTTTTCACACACACATCAACATATTTCACATTCACTACCTCGTACTCCTTTATATTGGCCCCAATTACCCCCCTGTACATCGTAAATTTAATCGGACATTTTATAAAATTTGAGTAATTATATAGTTTATAACCTTTTATAACCCCATGTCCATATATCATTTAATTTTATATTGACAATATCTCAGTTGATTATCTTATTTTTCATGTGTAACCTTACATAGAAGAGACCAAAACATTAACTTTTAAAAATTTATGACCTTTACCAATCATACGATACTATTGACTTATATCACCATACTACAATATGGGTAAATCATACCACATTATATAGTTAAAGAAACATGATAGTATCACTATATCATGTCTAAGATATGTCATTCCATTGTAAAAAATATACAATGACTCCATGGATTACAGTATACTAGATATCCCTATATCATATATTATATTATAATATTATAAACATTATATGTATATATGATTTAGTTTATATATCGATCATAAATAAATTATTTTAATTCATATCTTTTAAATTTTATATATTTGTCTGTTTTTATAAATCAACTATCATTATATATTTATATTTTGAAACAAAACCATCCAAAATAAAATCCAACATCCATCAGTTGGAATAAATAATCTCAACCTAAATATTGATTCTGTAACACCCCAAGCTTCCACGGTACGTTTCCCTTCGAATAATGCAATAGCGTGTGTTGTACGCAACCTCGAGCTCTAACACACACCACAACTAATTAAACTAGCCGTTGTGAATAGTAATACCTACTTTTTGAAATTTTATAAATTTTATTTATCAAAATAGACTTCATCTTTGGATTCGGAATATCTAAATTAGCCTATGTTGAATTTTTGTTATTTTTCTGAGAACTTCGAATTTTTTATGGATAGTGAAAAATACTTAAAAACAACTTTTTAAATCAAAATAATTTATAGTGAAAAATTATACTATTTAGTGGTTTTAAAGTATAATTAGAATATATTTTTACCATTTTATCCAATAGAGGTCATTAGAATTAATTTAACATTGAAATCGGACATAAACAAATGCCAATCTTTTGATATAAATTGTTTCTTAGAAACAGGCCATTTTTTGTAACAGCGGGAATTAATTATAAAATTAATTAATATTACTTATATGTTTGGAATTTTTTAAAAATAGACATCATTTTTGAATTCCGAATATCAATTATAGCTTAGGGTGAAATTTTGGCTTTGTTCTGAAGAACTTCAATTTTTGATGAATAGTGAAACCACTAAGTGGTAGTTAAATAACTGATTTTTCATTTAAATGAAATATTACCACATCTGTGATTTGATTTTCAAAAATCTGACATACATGGTTGTGATTAAGAAGTAAAATGTGGTTCAATGAGATGAAAATAATTTTTTGGGTGAATAGTAACTTTTAAGTTCTTAATCGCGATTAGAGGTAATTAGTGTAGTTTAAGGTACAAATAATGTTTTAATAATATGAGATGAGAATGAAACTTGTCCTACTCCTATTGTATGAGTCATGGCCGACCAAGACAACCCATGGGTCAACTTGGGGACCCCATGGAGCCACTTTAGTTGGAAAATGACATTAATATATATTTATTTAATGTTAAAAGTGAATTGACACAAACATGAGTTGTCTTACTAAAACAGTTTTTTTAGTGGAGTTACACAAGTCCAAATTTTGATTATAAATATTAATTAGAAATCTAAAAAGATTTCCTACATCATAGTATTTTTTTTATAATTTTTAGACATTAAATAAATTAAATTAGTTATGACATCATTATGATGCGGCGATGACCTCATTATTTAACGATTTAAATAAAATGAGAAGATAATGCAAAATCCAAGGCTTACACTTGTCCAAAGCCTATTGGATGAAGAGATTTCTAACCCTTATCACCTTATCCACGAATTATATAAGTGTGGGACCTTTAGAATCCTAAAAGCATGGTATAATAATGTAACATTTCAGTCTTTCCAAAAGAGCCCCTCCTCTCCTCTTATAAAAGGCCCCCACCTCTATCACCTTATTCACACTTTCAAGCCTTTTGGTTCGGCCAAACTCTGCCCAAATACTCTCCCAACATTTCTCCCTTCATCCTAGAAGCTTTACATTAGTCAGAAAGCCATCCTATGGAGTCCTTTTGATCAAATCAAAAGGAAGAACCCGAAGAAGAGGTAACATTTTCATCACCCTCTTTCATGTTTCTTTCTTCTTCCACTCCCTCTTTGTCTATTATTTCAATTCTAAAATTATAACTCCAGTATCTTCTATATACTGTGATGTTATTATAAATATGGAACAACCATATTCAGTATTCTACCCATCATTTGAATGACATGTCACCATACGTGCGTACGTACGGCTTACCGTCTCCACGTCGTGGTGTAATTGTTATTCGATATATTATTATTTAGATGGGTATAATAATGATATGTAATTCATGTAAATAATAAATATAACATGATAATGATTCTGTATATATGATATACTATCCAATTATATATTATTTTAATATCAAAATAATGATATTGTCGCTCGTGCGTACGTACGGACTACCGTCTCCACGAACGCGATGAGATTCATTCTCCGTCGTATCCATTCAAGTATAATTATCATTTGATAATTTAAAAATAATGGTTAAGGACATGATATCATTCTGGATATGAATAAGATACAACCTATCCATGAAAAACATGACTTACGTAACAAAACATATAAGAAAACGAGTAAGTTAACACCCGAAACAACGATAAATCTAAGATATTGTTAACAAAGCAATGTTAAAAGATCATATATGATATCATATGAATGTATATGATTCTCGTATAATTTAATAACAATTATTTCACCATTATACATGATGTTAACCTACCCCCACCAAGGAAAAGTAAAAGGTAAGGGTTTACATCACAACCTCTTCATTATCCAAGGTTGTTTATACATAATTATCTACTGGGACCTCGTTATCATCCACATCCATGTTTCTTGAAAATGTATTTCAAAACATTTTTATTATTTACAAGAATATGGGATAAAGTCATTTATACCGTTTTTGACTTTTTATAAGAGGAATATTTCCGTCGTTTTCAAAACAAGGTCCTTTTTAACCTTTTCGACAGAATTGAGGTAAGAATGTTTTTTTAACTTATACGGCGGGTGCGGTTATTTTCCGCCGTTATAAAATCTTCAAAGCTTTCCTTACAAGCTTATAAGAATATTTTCAAGAAAATGTTTTGTATGGCTCTTAATCTATTTCAAAAATAGAAAGAGATATTTCTCTAAAAAGTGTTTTGATTTCATCTATGTCAACATCCTTTGATGGATTTTACGCGAATTTGAAGTTGATTTATTATAATACAAAACTTCTATATTGTATTGAAGGTTTTTGTGATATGTTTGACTGTGGATGTGCTATTTTATACCATTCATAGTTTATGGTGAAATTATTGACATTTCGTATGCTAGTTTTAATACGAATTTTTATGTTATGTTTAAACCTTTTCATATGGGAATGCATTGGACTTAATATGTGACGGGTGGAGCCCGCTATAGCTCCTCGATGCATCGGTAGGTCTCATGAGACAAAATACTGTCTTTGCACAAGGCCTTGACAAAATCTTATTTGTAGTCTTGGCACGAGGCCTTGGCTATGTGGTTATGATAGTCTGGAATTATGTATTCCAACATTATGAAAGTGGTTAGTGATTTTGCATGTGATTATTCGATTAGTAGAATATCCATGTGAATGAGTAAATGGTGTTATTTCATTTTACTTTTGCCATATTATGTTGATATTCAAGTTTAAAAGGCTTTTGTTTTAGTTATACATTGCCTTAAATGTTTATTCTTATTTATGAAAGTTTCCGCTATATTGTTATCCTTACTGGGCATTTGAGCTCACCCCTTTTCTATGTTTTATTTTTTCCCAGGAAGTGAAGAAGTAAATTATGAATGAACTGTAGGGATATTATGAGGGGATAATAGTGTGGACTGTGGAGACATTATGTTGTTGTAGTAGTTTTTCATTTTATGATGTAATGTAAAACTTATGAATGTATCTAGTATTTTTCAAGGCTACTAAACTAATCGGTCTTTCGAGACTTGATCTTTTGTGATCATGCCAATGTTACGAAGTAATGCACCGGCTCTGGGTAGCTGGGGTCGGGGCGTTACATTTGGTATCAGAGGAAGTTTAGTAAAAACCTTGAAAGCTAGATTTAGATAAACTTTGATTAGAGCACATAGACCTAAGATGAACTTTGAGGATTAGTATAGAATAACTTCCTAGAATTTTGGTATTGTAGAGATTTTGTGAGTTTTCCGAGCAATACATCCCTGTCTGGATACGAGCAGGTAGAGGCGGCTCTGGCACAAATGTTCCTAGGGGTAAAACCCGAAAACACCGCTTTGAGCTAGACTCGAACGGGAACTGGTGCACGACAACGGGCCTTGCTGCACTCTTGGTTACGACACTCCCGGGGGATATGCTTAGGATAACTCTCATTTTCTCTACAAATCATTATGAAGGGTTTATGAGTATATACTTCCTCAAAGAAAACATTTTTATGATTATGGATTATATCCATAAATAGTTCAATTTATGTTAAGTGTTTTATAAGTATAGGATTATGTATTTTGATTCATAAACTGATCTAGTTTATGCCATTGGTTAGAAATGGCGCCTAGTGGAAGAAATGGAAACCGTATCAATGCACGCACTCCATGTTGGGATTGCCCTCCTGCTCAATATAATTATAGTGGGGCTGGTGATGCAACTGGTGCCGATCAACTTATTACCATACTGGGACAACTCACTAAGGTTATGAATAATAACCTTACTCGTATGGAGCACCCTGATCCGCAACGTGGAGGATCAATGCTAGAAAGTTTCATGAGGCAACAACCACCAACCTTCAATGGGAGTACAAATCCTATAGTAGCTGAGCAATGGATAAATTCCTTAGAGAAAATATTCCATGCCTTGGGGAGTAGTGAAAGGGAGAAGGTTGTCATGGCAGTTTACCGCCTCACTGGAGATGTCGATCAATGGTGGTCACTAATTCAAAACACAAAGGAAGATGATGAATTAACAAACATGGAATGGAAGGAGTTCAAAGAGATGTTCTTAGAAAAATACTTTCCTCGAGGCCATCGAGCGGATATGGAAAGGAAATTTCTGAGTCTGAGGCAGAAGGAGGATGAGAATGTCGCAAAGTATGAGGCTAACTTTACAAGGTTAGCAAGGTATGCTGCAGATTACATACGTAACCCAATAAGTAAGACTGATCTTTTCTTTGATGGGTTGAAACCATTTCTCCGTCGAGCTTTAGTATCACAAACCTTCTCTTCATACGAAGGTATTTTCTCGTGCGCTATCAAGACGGAAAAGGAATTCTCTAAGTCTTATGACTTTAAAGCGAAGAAAGAGAAGAAGAGACATGCTGATCAATTTGGGAATGGAAATAAAGGGAAGAAGGGAAATGTTGAATATCCATCTTGTGGTAAATGCGGGAAGAAACATCCTGGTACTTACTTGAAGGGAATGAGAGTCTGTTACAAGTGTGGTGAAAAAGGCCACCAAGCTCATGATTGCAAGGGGAAGAAGGAAGCTACCAACGTTCGGTGCTACAATTGCATGGAGATGGGGCATTATGCAAATGAATGTCCTAAGCGTCAGGAGAACTTACCTCAAAAAAGGCCAAGGGATCAAGGCCAGGCTTATGCTATCACTACTGCTGAGGTAGAAGCTCCGAAAGACGTGGTGGCAGGTAATTTAATGGTTTCCTCAAGATTAGCAAATGAATTATTTGATTCTGGATCATCGCATTGTTTCATATCTTCCCAGTTTGCTAAGAAAATTAGATATTTCCAATTTGATTTAACAAGGGAGTTGTCGGTCAAAACCCCTAAGGGAAGTATTATTGAAACAAAGTTTTGTCGATTAGTTCCCATTAGAGCACCTAAATGTTCTTTACCTGCTGATCTCATCGTCATACCCATGATTGAATTTGATATAATCCTCGGTATGGATTGGCTTTCGGACCATGATGCAAAAATTTATTGTAAGAGGAAAGAGGTTACGATTCTTGATAATGATGATAAGGAACACCTTATCTTTAGAACCGAATCGTCGCCACATAATTATTATCTAGATCCACCCCCAGTAGCTCAACTAAATTCAATTATTAGGGAGGAAGAGAAGGAAATTACTGAGGGTGAGGAAAGGAAGATTCAAATAGAGGATGTACCTATTGTGAGAGAATATGTTGATGTGTTTCCGGAAGATTTACCTGGACATCCTCCAGAACGAGAAGTTGAGTTTTCCATTGATTTAATTCCTGGATCAAGGCCCATATCGAAGACCCCTTATAGAATGGCCACTATGGAATTAGTTGAACTAAAGAAACAACTAGAGGAATTGAGTAATAAGGGATTTATTCGCCCTAGTGATTCTCCTTGGGGAGCCCCTGTTCTTTTTGTTAAGAAGAAAGATGGATCTATGAGGTTGTGCATTGACTATAGGGAGATCAATGCTATAACAATAAAGAATAAGTATCCCCTACCTCGCATTGATGATTTGTTTGACCAACTGCATGGAGCTCAATACTTTTCAAAGATTGACCTTCGGTCTAGATACCATCAGTTGTGTGTGAAGAAGGAAGATGTTCCAAAGACAGCATTTCGAACAAGGTACGGGCATTACGAGTTTACAGTAATGCCTTTTGGATTGACTAATGCACCCTCTGTTTTCATGGATCTGATGAACAAAGTTTTCAAGGAATATCTTGATGACTTTGTAGTGGTATTTATTGATGATATCTTGGTATACTCCAAAAGCCACGAAGATCATGAAAATCACTTACGCATTATCCTGAAGACTCTTAGAAGACATGAATTATATGGGAAATTTAGCAAGTGTGAATTCTGGCTTCATGAGATTTCTTTTCTTGGCCATATTGTCTCTAAGGATGGAATTTCCATTGATCCTTCTAAAACCAAGGCAATCCAATAATGTCCAGCACCGACAAGTATAACTGAGGTACGCAGTTTTATTGGTTTAGCAGGTTATTATCGACGTTTCGTCCAGAATTTTTCCAGATTGGCTAACCCGTTGACAAAGCTCACACGTAAAGGGATTAAATTTGTCTGGACAAAAGAGTGTGAAGAATATTTTGAAGAACTAAAGAGAAGATTAGTCAATGCCCCTGTATTGACTCTACCATCGGGGAATGATGGGTTTGTTATTTATAGTGATGCATCGAAGAAAGGACTTGGTTTTGTCCTTATGTAGAATGATAGGGTCATTGCCTATGCATCAAGACAGCTAAAAATTCATGAGCAAAACTATCCTACTCATGATCTTGAGTTAGCAGCTGTGATCTTTGCTTTAAAGATATGGAGACATTACCTCTATGGTGAAAAATGTGAGATTTATACTGATCACAAGAGTTTGAAGTATATTTTCACACAAAAAGAACTCAACATGAAGCAAAGGCGATGGCTTGAACTACTCAAGGATTATGATTTCAAGATACATTACCACCCGGGGAAGGCAAACAAGGTGGCAGATGCTTTGAGTAGAAAAGACCATGGAGTTTTGAATGTGATGAGAATTGAAAGGGATCCAATTTTCTTGGATCTAGTGAAGATGGACATGCGAATAACTAGGGAAGGTGAAACATCAATTGTTTTTCAAATGGTTGCCAAACCATCATTACTAGAAAGGATTAAGAGTTCTCAGACCAATGATGAAGAATTTTAGAAAAAGATTAAAGATGTGAATGATGGAAGATTGAGGGACTTTGTGTATAAGGATGGAATTTTGAAATTCAGGAAGAGACTTTGTGTTCCCGATATAACTGATCTAAAAAGGGAATTGCTGGATGATGCTCATAGTTCCAATTTCTCTATACACCTTGGGAGCACCAAAATGTATAGATATTTGAAGGAACATTTTTGGTGGGACAATATGAAGAGGGAGATTGCTGATTTTGTGTCGAGGTGTATGGTTTGTCAACAAGTGAAAACTGGAAGGAAACATCCTGGTGGAGTATTGCAACCTCTTCCCATACCTGAGTGGAAATGGGATAATATTACGATGGACTTTGTCATGGGACTATCAAAGACTCCTAGAAGGAATGATGTAATATGGGTCATTGTTGATCGTCTTACTAAGTCAGCACATTTTCTGGCTATACGGTAGGATCTACCACTTGAACGTCTAGCAAGATTATATATTAATGAAGTTGTAAGACTTCATGGAGTACCCCTATCGATTGTTTCTGATCGTGATCCTCGTTTTACTTCAAGATTCTGGAAAAGTCTTCAAAAGGCCTTGGATACTGAACTTTGTTTGAGCACTGCCTATCACCCTCAAACAGATGGACAATCAGAACGGACTATTCAAACCTTAGAAGACATGTTGAGATCATGCTCTCTTGACTTTCAGGGTATGTGGGATCAATACTTACCACTGGTAGAATTTTCCTATAACAATAGCTTCCATTCAAGCATTCAGATGGCACCTTATGAAGCGTTATACGGAAAGAGATGTCGTACCCCAACCTGTTGGGATGACGTTGGTGAAAGAAAACTTGTGGGACCAGAACTGGTGGAAGAAACAATGGAAAAGGTGAAGGTAATCCAAAATCACATCAAATCAGCTCAAAGTAGGCAGAAGAGCTATGCCGATAACAGAAGAAAGGTTTTGGAATTTCAAGTGGGAGATCATGTTTTCCTAAAGGTATCTCCATGGAAGGGAGTTATACGTTTTGGTAAGAAGGGTAAGTTGAGTCCCAGGTACATCGGACCTTTCGAAATTCTAGATCGTATTGGGGCGGTAGCTTATCGTTTGGCGATGCCGCCAAATATCTCCAAAGTTCAAGATGTTTTCCACGTATCTCTGTTGAGGAAATACATGCTGGACCCAATGCATGTACTCACCTATGAGGATTTAGAACTGGAACCCGATCTTTCCTATTGTGAAGAGCCCGTCAGGATTCTTGATGTGAGGGATCAGGTGCTGAGAAACCGGATGACTCGTCTGGTAAAGGTTTTGTGGAGAAATAATAAAATGGAAGAGGCAACGTGGGAACCTGAGGAACTTATGATGAAGAACCACCCGAGTCTTTTTATACCCTAGAAAATGCGAGGACGCAATTATTTGAAGGAGGGGAGAATGTAACACCCCAAGCTTCCACGGTACGTTTCCCTTCGAATAATGCAATAGCGTGTGTTGTACGCAACCTCGAGCTCTAACACACACCACAACTAATTAAACTAGCCGTTGTGAATAATAATTCCTACTTTTTGAAATTTTATAAATTTTATTTATCAAAATAGACTTCATCTTTGGATTCGGAATATCGAAATTAGCCTATGTTGAATTTTTGGTATTTTTCTGAGAACTTCGAATTTTTTATGGATAGTGAAAAATACTTAAAAACAACTTTTTAAATCAAAATAATTTATAGTGAAAAATTATACTATTTAGTGGTTTTAAAGTATAATTAGAATATATTTTAACCATTTTATCCAATGGTGGTCATTAGAATTAATTTAACATTGAAATCGGACATAAATAAATGCCAATCTTTTGATATAAATTGTTTCTTAGAAACACGCCATTTTTTGTAACAGCGGGAATTAATTATAAAATTAATTAATACAACTTATATGTTTTGAATTTTTTAAAATAGACATCATTTTTGAATTCGGAATATCAATTATAGCTTAGGGTGAAATTTTGGCTTTGTTCTGAAAAACTTCAAATTTTGATGAATAGTGAAACCACTAAGTGGTAGTTAAATAACTGATTTTTCATTTAAATGAAATATTACCACTTCTGTGATTTGATTTTCAAAAATCCGACATACATGGTTGTCATTAAGAAGTAAAATGTGGTTCAATGAGATTAAAATAAATTTTTGGTGAATAGTAACTTTTAAGTTCTTAATCGCGATTAGAGGTAATTAGTGTACTTTAAGGTACAAATAATATTTTAATAATATGAGATGAGCATGACACTTGTCCTACTCCTATTGGATGAGTCATGGCCGACCAAGACAACCCATGGGTCAACTTGGGGACCCCATGGAGCCACTTTAGTTGGAAAATGACATTAGTATATATTTATTTAATGTTAAAAGTAAATTGACACAAGCATGAGTTGTCTTACTAAAACAGTTTTTTTAGTGAGGTTACACAAGTCCAAATTTTGATTATAAATATTCATTAGAAAGATAAAAAGATTTCCTACATCATAGTATTTTTTTTATAATTTTTAGACATTAAATAAATTAAATTATTTATGACATCATTATGATGCGGCGATGACCTCATTATTTAACGATTTAAATAAAATGAGAAGATAATGGAAAATCCAAGGCATACACTTGTCCAAAGCCTATTGGATGAATAGATTTCGAACCCTTATCACCTTATCCACGAATTATATAAGTTTGGGACCTTTAGAATCCGAAAAGCATTGTATAATAATGTAACATTTCAATCTTTCCAAAAGAGCCCCTCCTCTCCTCTTATAAAAGGCCCCCACCTCTATCACCTTATTCACACTTTCATGCCTTTTGGTTCGGCCAAAATCTGCCCAAATACTCTCCCAACATTTCTCCCTTCATCCTAGAAGATTTACTTTAGTCATAAAGCCATCCTATGGAGTCATTTTGATCAAATCAAAAGGAAGAACCCGAAGAAGAGGTAACATTTTCATCACCCTCTTTCATGTTTCTTTCTTCTTCCACTCCCTCTTTGTCTATTATTTCAATTCTAAAATTATAAGTCCAGTATCTTCTATATACTGTGATGTTATTATAAATATGGAACAACCATATTCAGTATTCTACCCATCATTTGAATGACATGTCACCATACGTGCGTACGTACGGCTTACCGTCTCCACGTCGTGGTGTAATTGTTATTCAATATATTATTATTTAGATGGGTATAATAATGATATGTAATTCATGTAAATAATAAATATAAAATGATAATGATTCTGTATATATGATATACTATCCAATTATATATTATTTTAATATCAAAATAATGATATTGTCGCTCGTGCGTACGTACGGACTACCGTCTCCACGAACGCGATGAGATTCATTCTCTGTCGTATCCATTCAAGTATAATTATCATTTGATAATTTAAAAATAATGTTTAAGGACATGATATCATTCTGGATATGAATAAGATACAACCTATCAATGAAAAACATGACTTACGTAACAAAACATATAAGAAAACGAGTAAGTTAACACCCGAAACAACGATAAATCTAAGATATTGTTAACAAAGCAATGCTAAAAGATAATATATGATATCATATGAATGTATATGATTCTCGTATAATTTAATAAAAATTATTTCACCATTATACAGGAGGTTAACCTACCCCAACCAAGGAAAAGTACAAGGTAAGGGTTTACTTCACAACCTCTTCATTATCCAAGGTTGTTTATACATAATTATCTACTGGGACCTCGTTATCATCCACATCCATGTTTCTTCAAAATGTATTTCAAAACATTTTTATTATTTACAAGAATATGGGTTAAAGTCATTTATACCCTTTTTGACTTTTAATAAGAGGAATCTTTCCGTCGTTTTCAAAACAAGGTCCTTTTTAACCTTTTCGACAGAATTGAGGTAAGAATGTTTTTTTTAACATATACGGCGGGTGCGGTTATTTTCCGCCGTTATAAAATCTTCAAAGCTTTCCTTACAAGCTTATAAGAATATTTTCAAGAAAATGTTTTGTATGTCTCTTAAACTATTTCAAAAATAGAAAGATATATTTCTCTAAAAAGTGTTTTGATTTCATCTATGTCAACATCCTTTGATGGATTTTACGCTTATTTGAAGTTGATTTTTTATAATACAAAACTTCTATATTGTATTGATGGTTTTTGTGATATTTTTGACTGTGGATGTGCTATTTTATACCATTCATAGTTTATGGTGAAATTATTGACATTTCGTATGCTAGTTTTAATACGAATGTTTATGTTATGTTTAAACCTTTTCATATGGGAATGCATTGGACTTAATATGTGACGGGTGGAGCCCGCTATAGCTCCTCGATGCATCGGTAGGTCTCATGAGACAAACTAGTGTCTTGGCACAAGGCCTTGACAAAATCTTATTTGTAGTCTTGGCACGAGGCCTTGGCTATGTGGTTATGATAGTCTGGCATTATGCATTCCAACATTATAAAAGTGGTTAGTGATTTTGCATGTGATTATTCGATTAGTAGAATATCCATGTGAATGAGTAAATGGCGTTATTTCATTTTACTTTTGCCATATTATGTTGATATTCATGTTTAAAAGGCTCTTGTTTTAGTTATACATTGCCTTAAATGTTTATTCTTATTTATGAATGTTTCCGCTATATTGTTATCCTTACTGGGCATTTGAGCTCACCCCTTTTCTATGTTTTATTTTTTCCCAGGAAGTGAAGAAGTAAATTATGAATGACCTGCAGGGATATTATGAGGGGATAATAGTGTGGACTGTGGAGACATTATGTTGTTGTAGTAGTTTTTCATTTTATGATGTAATGAAAATCTTATGAATGTATCTAGTATTTCCAAGGCTACTAAACTAATCGGTCTTTCGAGACATGATCTTTTGTGATCATGCCAATGTTACGAAGTAATGCACCGGCTCTGGGTAGCTGGGGTCGGGGTGTTACAGATTCCTTACACCTTTTGAATCACCTATTTCAAATGAAATGATTATAAATCATTCCAAATTCATGAAACATCTATATTTTTATTTTTCTATACAATAAAAAACATTTAGGGTTGTAAAAAATATCTACAAAAATTATGATTTTTTCTAAAAAACATCACATTTATATAATTTCAATTATATAAACAAATAATGGGTGAAATTTAAAATTCCCCATTTTAAAACAGACTAAGAAAATAATATCCTGGATAAAAAAACACATTTATAAGAAAATATTGAAATACTATAAGACAACCACACTAACCTATAATGTCGACTCACAATTCCTATAAAATTTTGTAAATAAATGAACAAAACAATTATTTTTGTTACATGGGCCTCAATGGAATTATAAACTCGATTATAACACATCATATTCTAAAATATTATATAATTGGTGAGTATATTTGATTAAATATAATATAAAAATAACCAGATAACTGTACTTTTAAAATATTCATAAAATATTCACAAAAAATATCCATAGATAATAAAATAATTTAAAAAATCATTATTCAGTTAAAAAATTTGAAATTAATCTCTTCGAACACAATGCTATATTAGACCAAAAAATCCTATTTAAAACAATGAAATTTCATTTTATAATTATATTCATTTTGAAAAATTAAATTAAATTATTAATAGAAAAAATATACTTAACCAAAGATATGGTTTCACAGGTCTATTTGAACAAACCATTCTCATCAAACAAGTTATACTATCAGTTTTAGATAATAAGACAACTATTTTGATATATATTTTGTAGTTTGAGGAACAATTAATGTTTTTTTATTTCTAATTCATGACCATGTTTTGAAAGTTGTGTCCATAATTTCATGGTTTCAAATTCTACATAAAACATACTAGGGCGTTGTTGAATGGTCAGTGGTTGATACTCATGGCTCATAAAACAATATGATTATACTTTTTAGAAAAGAAGACATTATAATAGATTGGTCAATAGATTCAAATATATTTGGATCCATTATATTCATCCTATTATATCAGACCTTGGGTTTTTATTAAAAATGATCCATCATTGAATTGGGTTGTATCTAATTCCCTTGATTTCCATTTTCATTCCACATCCATTATTTTTTGTTTTGATTATGTAATCCCTTTGCATCCTATTTTTATCATTGGTGTTTTGTGCTGGAGTAGGTGATGTCTCCTGAGTTATGTATATGGGTTAATTTCATCAAAGTCATTAGGTAAAAAAAATAGTTAGATATGATTGTCACCTGTGTTATTACTTTTCCTACAATTATATTGAAAATAATTCCACTAATTTGATTTAGTATATTCCTATTGAAGGAGATTCCACACAATCTCAATCAAGGATGGACGTTTCTATATTATAGATTGGTTATTATGTAAATAGTGACATTTTCTAGTTTAATTGGAATAATTTTTTTAACTCTTATTATATTTTTAGGTTTTTATATAATGTTTTAAAAAATTTATTGGGGTTCTAAGGACCTAATATCATTGGATATTAATTCCTAGGTGATTCATAGGATCATTGAGGTGAGGATCAACAATATATCCCTGAAAACGTCTATAAGATGTCATGCCTTGATTTCCTTGACCCGATTAAGGATGATGAATTTGTATATATGAGAAAAGATATTTATGCTAAGAAATATTTTATTAATTTATCATCCATTATATCTTATTACTTATCTATACATAATAATGTTGGATAAATTTCCAAAATCAATGGATAATAACAGTTATTTTTCGGGAATAAGGACATGATCTCTCTCAAGAGGAAAATTTATAATGTTTTAATCAAATATAGAGTAGTGTATGGATTAAAACATTCAATGATTTAGTATCAAAATAAAAAAATAATAGTGAAGGGAATTATAATGGTCCTATAAATAATTATCTAGGGGGTTTATGGTTTCATAAAACCTATCTTCTATCGAAACTCCATAGGTCAGGATGTGTCCATGGAAAATGATTATCCACAGTAAATGTGGTTTTTTTATATCTAATATATCAATATATATTCCAATATATTTTCATTATTGTTATTTATTGGTTATGTATAGTTTTACATTAGTGGTTTAAGGTATTCTATACGAAATCCTTATTATTATAGTGGGTATATTTTTTAATGTAATTATGGTGAATATGTTTTGTGAGGGAGATGATGTTGTTCAACAGAATTCATAATTGGGAGTGGCGTACTATCTGAAAATGATTGAGTCAATGTGAGGTTTAATCAATCAAAGAGTGAATCCTCAAAGGGAATTCATTTAGTTTATAAACAATCCAATGCAAATTTTGATAAGTTATAATCTAATAATTTTTTTTGAAATAATTGGATTATATTTTGGTGGTTTTCATATATGGTAAATATATGTATTATTTTGTTGGAGTTGAGTTGGGGATGATAAAACGGTTTTGACAATGTTTTGAACAATTTTTTGTATTAATAATTAGTTGTAAAATTCTTAATATAATGGATATGTAATATTTTCATAAGTCTCTTATGAACAGTTAAAAACAGTTACCCTATAGATGAATTGGGAAATTGGGAAAGTTCACTGAAAATTAAATATTAACCTTTCTAAAATGTAAAATTAACTCTAAGCCGATCAATGAAAATTGGATAAGTCCCACCTATTTTAACATCCCTATGATTTTATAGTACATTATCTCATTAATGTAATTCAATAGCATGCGCTACATGCAACACTGAGTTCGAAATAAATAAAACATTCCAAACATGATGTTCAAAAAAGCTGTTCGGAATAGTATTAACTTCATTTTTAATCTTATATACTCTAACACCCATATTATGTGTTTCCTAGACATACTTTAAAAAAATTAAATTTTTCAGACAATGGAAGTACTTTTTCAAAAATTCATTTTTACTGCCTACTAATGGTGATTTTTTTAAAATGTATAGCGGAATATTTACATTAAATATAAAAAAATAAACTTCATATTTATATGTGGGACATAAAAATTTAGTTTGGAATTTTTTTTGGTACTTTTCTGATAACTTTCAATTTTATTTAATAGTGAAAAACACTGCGTTATTATTTAATAACGACTTTTTAATTAAGTGAAAATTTATTTTATTTAAATTTTTTTAATTAAAAATATATATAGTACCATTTATAAGTTCTATGCAATTTATTGGAGTCATTTTATAATAAAATTAAATAAAATAAGTTTTTTTGAACGTTTTAACTTTTTTTACCCACCTTGTAGGAGCACTTGAAAATTTACATTAAACATAATTTTACCACTTCTTTGAGTGTAATTTCAAAAATCATAGAAAAATGTCCGATAGTAGTATGTGAAATTCGGTCCAAAAAAATTAAAATAATTTTTTGTGAATATTAAAGTTTGACTTTTTTTGTCGCGGTTATAAGTAAATAGGGTAATTAAGTGTAAAAATGTTATTATAATTACCCTAACATAGGTCTAAATTCAATTGGATTAGTGTTATTCTACTAAAAAAGCTTAGGTATAAATTATTATCCTTTTCGGTCAACTTTAATTAGATTATGAAATTTATTATTATTTTATTTAAAGAAGAGTTAAAAGTGTAAAATTCATGGTTTAATAATTTAAAAATTTTACATGTTGGGTTAAAAAATATATAATGTAGAATATAAATATTCATTGAAAAGATAAAGTTATTTCGTAAAAATGGTATTTTATTTAAAAAAATTAGACGTAAAATAATTTAATTTTTTTATGACATAATGATGATGCAGTAATTACCTTATTAACGAAATATTAAAATAATTGAAATTATAAAAAACCAAATAAATGTAAATTGAGACTTATGATGAATTAAATTAATTTTATAGGTTAATATGACATGTTAGGGTTGATTAGATAATTTTTTTTCAAAGTTATAAGGTTTTTATGACTTTCAGAAAAACCAAATACTAAATAGTGTCAAAATTGTCAAAAATTAGTTTTTAAAATAAATAATATATTATTGTTTGATATAATATTCAAAAAAATGGAATGATCATCCCAAGGGATTTAATAATATTATATATTTAACTAATTAACCACTTTATGTTCTCTTGGATGTTTAGAGTAATTTTATTAACCATATAATGTAAGAATACAAGAAGGCACAGTAAAAGTTAAACTACTTAACTAAGAATTAAATCTAAAAGATAAGGTTACAATGGAAACATAAACATGTATAAAACTAATTGGTTGAGGGTATTTCGACCCATAAACACATAAGTGTTGAAAGAAATTCATTTCGAGCCATTATTAACTGAATATGACTGTATAATAAATTATTAATTTAATCTTTTTCTAAAGTGACCCTCACCCCCTTTATAAAATGGAACATCCCCTTCTCTCAAAATCACACCTCCAAAGCCATTTTGATCGGAAAAACCATAGAAAAATATATTTAAAACATCCCTCAAATAATCCTAGATTCCTTACATTGATCTGAAATCCAACAAATGGATCCATTTTGATCAACTCAAAAGGAAACACCTGAAGAAGAGGTAATAATTTCACCATCCTCTTTCTAGTTCTTTTTTTTCATCCACATCCTATTTCACTATTGTTTCTATACCAAATTAATTAATCCAGTAACTCATACATACTTTGATGTTATTATAAGTATTTTACAACCATATACATTATTCTATATATCCTATAAATGAAAAGGTCACTATACGTGCATAAGTACGACTTACCGTCTCCACGTCGTGATGTAGTTTGTTATTACAACACTTCATTATTTTAATGGGTATAATAATGAGTATAACTAATGTAAATAATAAATATAAAATTTTAGTGAGTCTGAATAGCTGATATTAAATCCAATAATATACGATTCCACCATAAATATAATGATATTGTCACACGTGCGTACGTACGGATTACCGTCTCCACGACGTGATGAGATTCATTTCCACATTCACCATTCAACGATGATTTTAAAATTATTTATTATTAATAAGTATGTAATATATGACATAATAATTATACTGGAGATATATATATTTTTATTTATGTACATAAATATATCTAATTCACTTACATCCATTCAATACGATATGAAAACTAAAACATCATTTATGCGTACGTATGACATACCATCTCCATAAACAGTTCCTTCAATTTCATACATCTATCTATTATAAATATTTATATTCTAAATATATATGGTAAATAAATCATTTTTATATTGTGGATATATTTAATTCATTATCTAAATGATACGATCAAGATTAACAAGTTAAAAGCCGTACGATAAAGAAAGCGATTATTATTCAAAATTGTTAATTTAACATGGAAATCATTATTAAATAGGTATTATAAAGTCATAAATGAATCATCTATGATATAATAAATATTAATATGGTTCTGGTATAATTTATTAACATACGATGGTCATTATATAAGAGGATAAACGTACCCTCAACCAAAGGAAAGTGCAAGGTAAGGGTTAATTCCTCAATCTCATTATTATTCGAGATTGGTTATAGGTATGTTTTTAATGGGACATATTTGTTATCCATGTCCATGTTTTATAAATTATTTTTGAAATGTATTGTTTATAAGGGACTCTATTATTAAGACAATATTTTAAATTTTTTAAATATTTATTATTCTAAATCGTTCTCATTAATGTCCTTGTTTGAAAAATTGTTTTTTAGGATTAATTTATATGGACATGGATGTTTTTAAAATTTTAATTCCATTCATAAGTTTCAAAGTGGTATGGGACAATTTTATTCATAAATGTCTTTATATGTCTTCCTTTCTAAATAGTGTGACTTTTAAATGTTTTCATGAAAAAGGTATATTTCTCTCAAAGAAGTTTACAAATCATTTTCATCTATGCCAACATCCCTTGATTGATTCTAAACTTGTTCGAAGTTGATTTATTATGATACTAATATTCCATATTGTATCGAAGGTTTTGTTATATGTTTGATTGTGGATGTGTTATTTTCTAACAATTAATGGTTTGGGGGTAAATTATTGACATTTCATATGATAGTTTTACTACCAATGTTTATGTTATATTTAAACATTTTCATATGAGGAATGCATTGGACTTAGTAAGTGATGGGTGGAGGCCGCAATAGCCCCTCGATGCATCGGTTGGTCTCATGAGACATACTAGGGTCTTTGCAAAAGGCAATGAAAATATTTTATTTTTAGTATTGTCATAAGGTCCTGAATATGTTGTTATGATGTCTAGAATTAGTAATTCCATTATTATGAAATTAGTTACTGATATTACATGTGATTATACTACTAGTATAATATCCATGTGAATAAGTAAAAGGAATTATTTTATTTATCATTACCATAATATG
Source organism: Viscum album (assembly GCA_963277665.1). Lineage (NCBI taxonomy): Eukaryota > Viridiplantae > Streptophyta > Magnoliopsida > Santalales > Viscaceae > Viscum > Viscum album. Next base: position 2,089,813,388 of record OY728132.1, read on the forward strand.
CTGATGTTTAAATTTAAAAGTCTTTTGTTTTAGTTTAATACATTGCCTTAAATGTTTATTCTTATTTATGAAGGTTTTTTTTATATAGTTATCCTTACTGAGAATCTGAGCTCACCACTTTCTATTTTTATATTTTTCCCTGGATGCGAAAATGTATATTATGGATGACATATTGGGATAATATAAGGGATATGATTGTGGTCAATGGAGACAATGATGTTGTTGTTTTTCATTTTATAATGTAATGTTACATTAATGTATGTAATCTATTTTCCAAGACTGCTAAATGGATCAATCCTTTAGGACTTGATTCCTTGTAATCATGAAAATGTATTAAAATAATGCACTAACTCGGGGTAACAGGGGTTGGGGAATTACACCAATGTAGGATTTATTTTCTAGATTTTTGAAAAGTAACCTGGCTTCATAAAATAAGATTTTACATATTTTTATAATATTTAAGAGCCATTATATTATGTTTTTATATTTAATTTAACTACTTATTAATATTGATTATCCTAAGAAACAAAAAATGTGTAAAGGATATAAATCACCATATATTCATTGGGACCATTACTGATGACTGTAGAGAAATTTGGAAAAGTAAAAAAATTATATATTGGTGTGTTAGATTTATTTTTAGATATAGTGATTTTTATAAGAGTAATTTCAATATTATGAAACATTATTTATAGTGTAAAATTATAAAATTCATGGAATTATATATAATCATAAGAGTCATTTCCTGTTATGGAATCACTATTTTATAAAAATAGAGATGTCCAGAAATACATATAAAAAATAAATCAGGTGATTGTGGTTCTATTCTTAAATGATATTATGTACAACATTATTTTGTGGGTTTGTGATTCAATATGAGAAACTATTAATATGCATATTGAATAAGTACTCTCCATGAAAAATCATGAACAATAATATATATATATATATATATATATATATTTTATTTTGAGGTGTATCCTCATAATAAGGAAGTATCCAAATTGAAGTACATGATAGAGAATATATTCATGGGAGTTCTTTGAATTATGATTTCATTTAAATTAAGTTAATAAGAACACTAAAATAAGTTAATGTACTATGTATATTTATAAAAAGATATAAAATTATGAAGAAATGAAAAAACTAGAAAATATTTTCTAGTGGGATTCTATCTTGAATTTAGGATTTAATATATGGTCATATTTTTTTCATATACGGTGGTCAATGTGAAAATAGCTAATCATTATTTTTAAACAAAACCTTCAGTGATAGTTTAATTGATATCATGGGATATTGAATACTGTGAATCAAGGGGAAATCGCGGACTGATCCATAGCCATATTTATTATAATTGTGAAAAATGAAAGTGGATGAAGAATTAATATATATATATATATATAGTATATTTTATTTTCAATACAGATATTATAAAAGGGAAAATAACTATGTTAGTGAGAAGTGTAATAAATAATGAACTAAAGAAAAAAATATTTTTTATGTATTGATGAAGATGATGGATAAAATGTATAATGTTCTTTTAAATACAATGTTTAAGTCAGTCTCTATATGTGAAAGAATAAATCCATAGATGATGATGTTGTGACATCTAGGTTCGTGACTAAAGTTATAATTAAATTTATTGGTGTTTCTTTTTTATTAACTAGTAGAAATTAGTATAAAAATTAGCTCGAGAAAAAATGATATGAATAAAATGAAGTTATTTGATGATGATTTCCTACAAAATATTAATTTGTGAAAAATTATACTATAAAATATATTACTCCATTTCAACCCCATCTCAATATTTAGTAAGTACCCACATATGGAAAAATCCTTATAAAAAATTTATGTTACTTTGTTTTTTTTACTTTTGAGAAATGATGAAATAAAATTATTTTATTGGATTATACTATAACATATAATAAAATATTACTTCAATAAAATGTTTTAATGGAAGAACCAAGGATTTGAACCATGTTCTTTGTGGTATAATACATTCCTAGGAAGATAAATATGTAATATTGTATTGAAGTTAACTAAATAATTTAATTATTTTATTGGTGACATTGAAATTAATGTCTATCAATAATATATTCATTTCATCCCTCAATTAAAAAAAATCTTGGACTGAATGTTAAGATGAGACCCTATATTGATTCACATTTAATAAAATCTATAGATAATGTTACTGTGGGATTACAAAAACATGAGATAGATAATCACTTGCCTTTTATTAGAATATAAATATTGGGTTATATAAAGAATTAATATATTCCATTCATTTATCATTTTTCCAAAAAGATTCCCAAATATCATGAGACTTCAAATGAAAATTTTTATTTGATAAAATTATAATGAAAATATGATGGCAATTTGAATGTTAAAGAGGAAATGATGAAAAAATAGGGGAAGAATATTGATGATGTAGTGATGGATAATGAATAAAAAATTTATTATTACTTCACACTAATAAATTAAATATCAGGGAAAATCAAAGGTTATAGAAAAACTTGAATGCTTCATTATTGTCACGATGTTGATGTGATACTCTGTAGATATGTTTCATTTTAAAACATTTATATACGATGAAATGGATTATTTATCCCTTAAAGAGATGCATAAGATTGTTATTTAATATGAGATATATAAATATATTAAATTTTGGAATATAATAATTGAAAATATTGATTTTTGAATCCATAAAATACTCAAACTCAATGAATATGATAATGATAACTAAAGTGATTATGAAGATGAATAGAAAATGGATGATGATTATTATAAGGCCCCATCCTTAAACATTAATTTATATTGAATTAAATGAATAATTCACATTGAGGATATTTTCAGGTTTAGATTTTTAGAGAATTAGAACATAACTATTACATCTCTAAAGATTTACAAAGTAGACACTTCTACCAAGTTTCTATAGAATAAAAAACTCTTAAAAAGAAACATGTCTAGTTCCATGTTTTATATAGCATGACATTCCCTTAATCCCATCCTTCACCTTATTCCACATTAATTCCTGTGAAAAACATTTCAAAAAAACATGGGGTGAGCATAAAAAGCTCAGTAAGGTATACACAATGAATGAAAACTGTTAGTTTTTCAAACATCAAGTAAACCATGTTTACTTTATCAAAGTAATACCTTCTCCTTCATGAAGTAGTAAAATACTCTTCACTGAATAAAATATCATTACTTACCTTTTTGTAACCAAAGGATTACCATAAACCCCATATAAAGAACACATAACATATATAAAGGTAACTTGGGACATAAACATACTTAAGTGGAATAATCATACGGTCGACTTCCACACATATCACTTAATGGAATTTCCATATGGCCAATATCCATACATACTTAATGGAATAGCCATACGTCTGACTTCCATACCCAATGCATTGGAGGTTATAACGTAACCACCTGTCCTGGTATTCACGGCACCACCCGTCATATGGTTTATCACGTAACCACCCATTGTAATGTCAAAGTACCAATATAAAATCATAAAACATAAAACCAATATAAATGAATGATAACATTTCCACATTTCAATCACAATATATCATAAATATATTGACATAATAGAATCCGTTATCAAAACCATTTTCAATTCCAAAATACATAAAAGAGTATATAGTATTTATTTTATTTTAAAAACATTACGGCTTGTTGATGAAGCCAAAGACCAAATAATACTCGCGGCGGCGGAAAAGGTCGTTGTCACCGCGTACGTTAAAAAAAACATTCCTTTTTTTCGTTTAGTAAAACGCTTCATAGAAAAAGATTCATTTTGAATAAAAGAAAAAGTCAAAGGGGTTTATACACCTTATAAATGAAAGTTGTGTATAAAACGAAATATGCCTCAATGAAAGGAGATTGAGACGAAGTCCCTTACCTCGGGTCCGACATGACTCGATCATTCATTAACGTCCTGAATAATAAACTTGAGTTAATTTATACTTGATTAGTAACCTTTTTAAAGTTCATTATTCCTTTTATATCACTTATTGCCATGTTATAAACATTATGTGACCATTTAAGTTAATAATGTTTATTTTGTCGATATTTGGTTCTTAAATCGAAAGTGGACTTCTCACAATTACATGTTGTTTGTGTGGTCAAAGGTTCTTTATATCCGGAATGACATTACTGATTTGGATAGAATATATATCATATATATCCAGCATATACATGTATTTATAATATTACAGAATCATTTAGAGGTAAGAAATGAAATGCACCATTCATGGAGACGGTAAGTCGTAAGTACGCATGAACGCTACTTTCATTTCTTTGTCATATTAAGGGAATTAAAACTAAATGATAGGTATGTATATTTTAATTCCAGAATTATATTCATCATTTAGATGTATCATTCATTATATATATCCATTATATACATGTACATTTAATATTACATTACATTTGGGGATAAGAAAGGAAATGCACCATTCATGGAGACGGTAAGCCGTACGTACACATGAACGCTACTTTCATTTCTATCTCATACTTTAATGGAAAGAAATAATAATTATATAAAGATATATTATAATCCCAGTATAACATAATATATAATAACTTCAAATCCATCCTTTATACGTCCCACATATGGCATTAACGAATCACATCACTTTGAGGGGGCGGTAGTCCGCACTTCCTTAAATGATGATATCATGTTTACCCATAATGGAAACCATTAAGGTATGCCCAAAATGAAAAATACACAAGATTAAGGAAAACATAAACATATTATATATCATATATAAATATATTGTCATCTTAATGGACACATGTGAAGGTGTTAAACGAATGTTGAACAATCATCGTTTTGGGAGGCAGAAATTCACCATCCACGTAAACAGTATGTTCTTTAACCATTAGATGTAGGTGTGTGTAAGTGTAGCACGAATCCTCCTTATAACAACATCCTAGTATATTGAGGATACTGGAGTTGTTACAAAAGAAAAGAATAAAAAGATTTTAGGGGTTTGGAGAAGCAAAATAAAACAAAAGGACTCAAAAGAATACATTGCCTTAAAATCGGGCAACTCTCTTAGATTTGAGCTCAATGGATTCCTTGGGAATACTTCTGCCCAATGTGAGGCTTTAAAGAGTAAAAGAGGGATTTGGAGAGCCAAAATGGGCAGGGGATGGCCGAGCCAAAGGCTTTGGGAGTGTGGGTAAGGTGGTAGAGGTGGGGGCCTTTTATAAGAGAAGAGGAGGGGCACTCTTGGAAGGTAAAGAAAAGTTAGTTTATTTTAAAATGGTATTAGGATTTAAGAGGTCCCACATTGATGTGTTTCTAGGATAAGGTTATACGGGTTCCAAATCCACCCATCCAATAGGTTTTGGCCATGTGTAGGTCTTAGATTTTACATTATCTTTCCATTTTATTTAAATCGTTAAATAATGAGGTCGTCGCTGCATCATCATGATGCCATAACTAATTTAATTTATTTAATGTTTAAAAATTATAAAATAAATATCATGATGTTGGAAATATTTCTATATTTCTAATGAATATTTATAGTCACAAATCTGACCTTTATAACCCCATGTAAAAATTGTTTTATTAAAACTTCTCATGTGTGTGTCATTTTTACTTTAACATTAAATAAAAAGTTATGTATGTCATTTCCCAACCAAAGTGGCTCCATGGGGTCCCCAAGTTGACCCAGGGCTTGTCTTGGTCGTCCATTACAAATCCAGTAAGGGTAGGACATGTGTCAAGGTATTTTCATTTTATTTTAATATCCTTTTTGCATTAAATTGCACTAATTACCTCTAATCGCGATTAAGAACTTAAAAGTTACTATTCACCAAAAAATTATTTTAATCTCATTGAACCACATTTTACATCTTAATAAAAACCATGTATGTCAGATTTTTGAAATTCAAAACACATAAGTGGTAAAATTTCATTTAAAAGATAAATCAGTTTTTATAAGTACCACTTAGTGGTTTCACTATTCATCAAAAATTGAAGTTTTTCAGAAAAATACCAAAACTTCACCCTAAGTTATATTTGATATTCCAAATTCAAAAATGAAGTCAATTTTACAAAATTCACAACATATAAGTTTCACTAATTAATTTAATAATTAATTCCTGATGTCAGAGCAAATAGCATGTTTTTATGAAACAATAAGTATCAAAAGATTGACACTAGTTTAAATCTGATTTCAAAGTGAAATTAATTCCAACGACCACTATTGGATTTAATGGTAAAAATATATTCTAATTTCACTTTAAAACCACTTCAAATGATAATATAATCATCTTAAAAATTTATATTAAAAAGAGGTTTTGAATTAAAATACAACATTTTACACTATTCATTAAAAAATGAACTTTATCGGAAAGATACGAAAAATTTACACAATGTAAATTTTGATGTCCCGATTCTAATGAAGAGTTATATTTGGTCCAATAGAATTTACAAGATCGATCAAAACTATATTTAATGGCGGTTCGCCATCAAAAGGTGATAAGTGGACCTTTCGTGAAAATTAGAGTATATAAGCCTAAAATTGAATTCTTTTCGTATTTTAAGCCTTTATATTTTATTAGATAAATGTAAAAACATTTAACAAACATATATAATCATATATTAGTTATTTCTATCCATTCCCGCCAGTACAACGGCTACGTGTTAACTAACATTTAAAATAATATTATTTTATTACTAGTGTGCAACGTACGATTTCAAAGAAACTCTTTGTTGTGTATCGTGTGCGCTATCGAACATAGCAACCCCTTTAAAGTAAAATTAATACTTAATTCACAAATATTAATGTATATGAAAATGTATTATTATTTATTTACCTGGGATGTTACATCCTTCCCCCCTTTTGGGAATTGCGTCCTCACAATTTTATTCACTTATCAAAATAAGTGGGGGGTATTTATCCCTCATAGCATTTTTAGATTCCCATGTTGCCTCTTCAATCATATGGTTTTTACAAAAAACCTTTACCTGATTAGTCACCTTATTTCGTAACACCTGCTCCATGTGGTCAAGAATCTGGACTGGTTGTTCCTCATAAAAGAGATTCTCTTCCAACTGAACTACCTCTGGGCTCAAAACATGAGATGGATCTGGCATGTACTTTCTCAACATCGAAACATGAAAAACATTGGGTACATGAGATAAACTCGGAGGTAAAGCCACTCGGTAAGCAACTGATCCAACTTTCTCCAGAATTTCATATGGTCTAATAAACCTTGGACTCAGCTTTCCTTTCTTAGCAAATCTCATCACACTTTTCCAAGGAGAAACCTTGAGAAAAACATGATCACCTACCTCGAAAGATAGATCCTTCCTCCGGTAATCCACATAACTCTTCTGTCTGCTCTGAGCTGTTTTCATGTGTTTTTGAATCAACTAAACTTTTTCTGCCATCTCTTCTACCAATTTTGGTCCCATCAGCTTCCTTTCACCCACTTCATCCCAAAATTCTGGAGTTCGACACCGCTTCCCATATAATGCCTCAAATGGTGTCATCTGTATACTGGAATGAAAACTGTTATTATAAGAAAACTCAAACAAAGAAATATGTTGGTCCCAACTTCCCTGATAATCCATCGAACAAGCTCGTAGAATATCCTCCAATGTCTGAATTGTTCATTCTGACTGCCCATCTGATTGAGGATGAAAAGTTGTACTAAAATTTAATTGTGTACCCAATGAATTCTGAAGGCCTTTCCAAAAGTTAGAAGCAAACCTGGTATCACGGTCAGATACAATGGAGAGAGGAACTCCATGTAACCTGACAATCTCTGTAAGATACAAACGGGAAAGTTGATCTAGGGAAAAATTATCTCGTATAAGAAGGAAATGAGCAGATTAAGTCAAGAGATCAACAATAACCCAGATTGTATTATTACCTTGAGATGTTTTCGGTCTTCCCACAATAAAGTCCATGGATATATTCTCCCATTTCCACTCTTGCACTGGTAGAGGCTGAAGCATCCCTTTCGGTAACTGTCGCTCTGCTTTAAGCTGCTGACAAGTCAAACACTTCACAGTAAAATCAGTAATATCTCTTTTCATTACATCCGACCAGTAATAATCCTGCAGATCTCTGTACATGTTAGTACCGCCAGGATGAACTGAAAACAGAGAACTATGAGCTTCACATAACAACTCTTTCTTCAACTATGAATCACAAGTCACACACAATCTCTTCCCAAACCTAAAAACAAAATCATTATCAATGTTGAATTCAGGCAACTTACCCTTCTGAACCAGCTCTACCTATTTCTTCAACTCACTATCTTGCTTCTGTGCTTTCTTGATTCTGACTGATTGGGAAGATGTCACTGATATCTGAAACAAAACATAAGGACTTCCTACACAAACAACTTCCATTCCAAATTTCATCAAATCAAAAACCAAAGGATCTCATTTCAAACGTAGCATGGTTAATGAAGCATTACTTTTTCGACTCAAAGCATCAGACACTTTATTTGCTTTTCTGGGATGGTAATGAATTGTACAATCATAATCCTTGATTAATTCCAGCCATCTCCTCTGTCTCATGTTCAATTATTTTTGAGTGAATATATACTTTAAACATTTGTGATCAGTATATATTTCACACTTTACTCCATAGAAATGATGCCTCCAACTTTTTAAAGCAAAAACAACAGCAGCAAATTCCAAATCATGTGTAGGGTAATTTACCTCATGAGTTTTCTACCGACGTGAAGCATAAGAAATTACCTAATCATTCTGCATAAGGACACAACCAAGTCCCTTCAACAATGAATCACTGTATATAACAAACTCACCATTCCTGGTAGGATGTTCCAAAAATGGAGCATTCACCAATCTTCTTTTCAACACCTGAAAACAATCATCACATTCTTTTTTCTAGATGAACTTAACACCCTTATGAGTTAGCTTAGTCATTGGACTAGATAACCGTGAAAAATTTTCAACAAAACTTCGGTAGTAACCTGCCAAACCATGAAAACTACGGATCTCGGTTACATTTGTGGGTATGGTCCACTCTTCAACAACTTTTGTTTTAGTAGGATCAACAATTATGCCGTCTTTTGAAACAATGTGACCCAGGAAAGAAATTTTTTGTAACCAAAACTCACACTTGCTGAATTTTCCATACAGTTTCTTTTATTTTAAGGTTTGAAAGATAACCCTTAAATGTATTTCATGATCCTCTTTACTTTTAGAAAACACCAAAATATCATCAATAAAAACAACCAACATTATTCACCTGAGTCAACAGAGCCATCACTGCAACAAACTGTTTCTTTTTTATTCTGACCATCTCAGGGTACTGATTTGAAAGGTCATTTCCCTCTGTATGCCTTCCCAGAAAAGTTGTTTTGTTTCCTCTATGAAAAAACATTCTTAACACAGAAATATCTTAGGCGAGCAAAATGGTAATCTTTAAATGCTATCTCATTTAAATTTGACCATAAAAAATTATTTTTTGAATAATCATTTAATAAAATTCTAACTCCTAAAGTTATCTAAACCGACCATTGATACCAACTATAAGGCCCCAGCCTTAAACATTACTTAATATTGAATTAAATGAATAATTCACATTGAAGATCTTTTCAGTTTTAGAGTTTTAGTGAATTAGAACATAACTATTATATCTCAAAAGATTTACAAAGTAGACACTTCTACCAAGTTTCCATAGAATAAAAAACTCTTAAAAAGAAACATGTCTAGTTCCATGTTTTATATAGCATGACATTACATTGATACCATCATTGACCTTATTCCACATTAAGTCATGTGAATAACATTTCAAAAGAACTTGCGGTGAGCATAAAAATATCAGTAAGGTATACACAATGAATGAAAACTGTTAGTTTTTCAAACATCAAGTAAACCATGTATACTTTATCAAAGTAATACCTTCACCTTCATGAAGTAGTAAAATACTCTTCACTGAATAAAATATCATTACATACCTTTTTGTAACCAAAGGATTACCATAAAACCCATATAAATAACACATGACACATATAAATGTAACTTGGGACATAAACATACTTAAGTGGAATAACCGTACGGTCGACTTCCACACATATCACTTAATGGAATAGCCATACGGCCAACTTCCATACATACTTAATGGAATAGCCATACGACCGAATTCCATACCCAATGCATTGGAGGTTATAACGTAACCACCCGTCCTGGTATTCAGGGCACCACCCGTCATATGGTTTATCACGTAACCACCCGTTAAAATGTCCAAGTACCAATACAAAATCATAAAATATAAAACCAATATAAAGGAATGATAATATTTCCACATTTCAATCACAATATATCATAAATATATTGAAATAATAGAATCCTTTATAAAAACAATTTTCAATACCAAAATACATAAAAGAGTATATGGTATTTATTTTATTTTAAAAACATTGCGGCCTGTTGAGGAAGCCAAAGACCAAATAATACTCGCGGCGGCGGAAAAGGTCGTTTTCACCACGTACGTTAAAAAAACATTCCTTTTTGTCATTTAGTAAAATTCTTCGTAGAAAAATATTCCTTTTGTATAAAAGAAAAATTCAAAAGGGTTTATACACCATATAAAAGAATGTTGTGTATAAAACGAAATATGCCGCAATGAAAGGAGATTGAGATGAAGTCCCTTACCACAGGTCCGACTTGAATCGATCGTTCTTTAACGTCCTGAATAATAAACATGAGTTAATTTATACTTTATTAAGAACATTTTTAAAGTTCATTATTCCTTTTATATCACTTATTTCCATGTTATAAACGTTATGTAACCATATAAGTTAATAATGTTTGTTCTGTCGATATTTGGTTCTTAAGTCGAAAGTGGACTTCTTACAATTACATGTTGTTCGTGTGGTCAAAGGTTCTTTATATCCAGAATGACATTCATGATTTGGATAGAATATATATCATATATATCCAGCATATACATGTATTTAAAATATTACATAATCTTTTAGAGGTATGAAATGAAAAGCACCGTTCATGGAGACGATAAGTCGTACGTACGCATGAACGCTACTTTCATTTCTTTTTCATATTAATGAAATTAAAACTAAATGAGAGGTATGTATATTTTAATTCCAGAATTATATTCATAATTTAGATGTATCATTCATTATATATATCCAGTATATACATGTACTTTTAATAGTACATTACATTTGGGGATAATAAATGAAATGCACCGTTCATGGAGACGGTAAGCCGTACGTACGTATGAAGGCTACTTTAATTTCTATCTCATACTTTAATGGAAATAAATAATAATGATATAGAGTTATATTATATTTCCAGTATAACATCATATATAATAACTTTAAATCCATCCTTTATACGTCCCACATATGGTATTAACGAATCACATCACTTTGAGGGGTGGTAGTCCGCACTTCCTTAAATGAAGATATCGTGTTTACCCATAATGGAAACCATAAAGGTATGCCCAAAATGAAAAATACATAAGGTTAAGGAAAACATAAACATATTATATATCATATATAAATATAGTGTCATTTTAATGGCCACCTTTGAAGGTGTTAAAAGAATGTTGAACAACCATCGTTTCGGGAGGTAGAAATTCGCCATCCACGGAAACAGTATGTTCTTTAACCATTAGATGTAGGTGTGTGTAAGTTTAGCTCAAATACATCATATAAAAACATCCTAGTGTATTGAGGATACTGGAGTTATTACAAAATAAAATAATAAAAATATTTTAGGGGGTTGGAGAAGCAAACTAAAACAAAAGTTTTCAAAAGAAGACATTACCTTAAAATTGGGTAACTCTCTTAGATTTGAGCTCAATGGCTTCCTTGGGAAGACTTCTGACCAAAGGGAGGATTCAAGGAGTAAGAGAGGGATGTGGAGAGCCAAAATTGGTGGGGGTTGGCCGAGCCAAAGGCTTTGGGAGTGTGGGTAAGGTGGTAGAGGTGGGGGCCTTTTATAAGAGAAGAGGAGGGGCACTCTTGGAAGGTAAAGAAAAGATACATTATTTTAAAATGGTATTAGGGTTTAAGAGGTCCCACATTGATGTTTTTCGAGGATAAGGTGATAAGGTTTCGAAATCCACCAATCAAATAGGTTTTGGAAATGTGTAGGTCTTATATTTTACATTATATTTCCATTTTATTTAAATCGTTAAATAATGAGGTCAACGCAGCATCATCATTATGTCATTAATAATTTAATTTATTTAATGTCTAAAAATTTTAAAAAAATATCATGATGTAGGAAATCTTATTATATTTCTAATTATTATTTATAGTCAAAAATATGACTTGTATAACCCCATGTAAAAATTGTTTTAGTAAAACATCTCATGTGTGTGTCATTTTTACTTTAACATTAAATAAAAAGTTATTTATGTCATTTCCAACCAAAGTCGCTCCATGGGGTCCCCAAGTTGACCCATGGCTTGTCTTGGTCGGCCATGACACATCAAATAAGGGTAGGACATCTGTCAAGGTATTTTCATTTTATTATAATATCATTTTTTCCATGAATTGCACTAATTACCTCTAATCGCGATTAAGAACTTAAAAGTTACTATTCACAAAAAAATTATTTTAATCTCATTGAAAAACATTTTACATCTTAATGAAAACCATGTATTTCGGATTTTTGAAATTCAAAACACATAAGTGGTAAAATTTCATTTAAACAAAAAAATCAGTTTTTATAAGTACCACTTAGTGGTTTCACTATTCATCAAAAATTGATGTTTTTCCGAGAAATACCAAAAAATTACCCTAAGCTATATTTGATATTTTGAATTAAAAAATTAAGTCCATTTTACAAAATTCACAACATATAAGTTGCATTAACTAATTTAATAATTAATTCCTGCTGTCAGAGCAAATAGCGTGTTTTTATGAAACAATAAGTATCAAAAGATTGACACTAGTTTAAGTCCGATTTCAAAGTGAAATTAATTTCAACGACCACTATTGGATTTAATGGTAAAAATATATTCTAATTTCACATTAAAACCAATTAAAAAGATAATATAATCATCTTAAAAAATTAGATTAAAAAGAGGTTTTGAAATAATATACAACATTTTACACTATTCATTAAAAAATGAACTTTATCAGAAAGATACCAAAAATTTACCCAAAGTAAATTTTGATGTCCCGATTCTAAAGAAGAGTTATATTTGGTCCAATATAATTTATAAGATCGATCAAAACTATATTTAATGACGGTTCACCGTCAAAAGGTTATAAGTGGACCTTTCGTGAAAATTAGAGTATATAAGTCTAAAATTGAATTCTTTTCATATTTTAAGCCTTTATCCTTTATTATATAAATGTAAAAACATTTAACAAACATATATAATCATAATTTAGTTATTTCTATCAATTCATGCCAGTACAACGGCTACGTGTTAACTAACAGTTAAAATAATATTATTTTATTACTAGTGTGCAACGTACGATTTCAAAGAAACTCTTTGTTGCGTAGCGGGTGTGCTATCGAACATAGAAACCCCTTTTAAGAATAATTAATATTTAATTCGAAAATATTAATAAATATAAAAATGTATTATTCTTTATTTACCTGGGATGTTACAATTATAAATTAATTATGGATCATATTCATGAATATAAATACAATTAAATATAAATTACTAAAAAGACATAAAATTATTATTTCAATATAGTGGAATTATGAATTTTGTAATTAAATTCTGAATTAATAATGGTGGTATGTATGAAGCTTAGGAACAGGAAGAAATATCAAATAAAACGAAACAAAGAGAAGTATTTTTTCAAATTTAGTGGGAGAAAGAAAAATTTACCTATAAGTAAGATAATATTTATAAAAATAAATTAATAGTATGGATACTCCACTTTAGTTAGCCAAACTAAAGAATTTATTACTAAAATATTTGTAAGCATTGTGGCTCATGTTGATAAACAAGATCAATCCTCATGAAATGGGGCTGAAGAAGGTGATATAACCTATATATTGAATATGTTAATATCTAAACATAAATAATGTCTTGATAATTACAGAATGATAAACATGTAAATTTGGATTTTTAGGAGATATATTTAAATTAATATTTATGGAAAATATTAGATTTTTAAAAGGGATGTAGGTTACACTGAAGAAAAAAAGTTTTAGTTGAACGTTCTTGAACAATAAAAAATATAAAAAACATCATGAAATAAAACTATTATGATGGAAGAGTTAAATTGGACATAATTATGGAATCGTTAAATTGATAAATCTATAAATAATATGAATTAATATTTCTACAAGACTATTGTGGTCAAGGTAAAATATTTTCAAATTGTTGAGAATAATTTTCGAAATTAAAATGTCAAACAAACTTTATTTTAAATTAAAAGAATATATTTTATTTATAATAATTCCATCAATCATGTTGGAAATTCTTATAGTTTAAAAATAAATGAAAATTATAAATAATATTATATATTAATGAATTATTTTCTCTACTAAAGAAGGGATACAGACCAAGAAATAATTAAGTACAATATATGAAATGAAAATAGAAAAGTTGTTTTAAATATTATTTTTTCAAAATTGAAGATCAATATTTAAAGGTTAATAATGGTGTTATAGAATCCATAGATAAAAATCTTATTTAGGTTGGTGTATCCTAATTATTTCTGGAATAGTACATGAGTTATTATGATAAATTATAAAAATATTATAAGATATTTTTGAAAAATTATGTTTTGAATAAAAATTATTTATGTATATCTATAAATAATTTATTTTTGTTATTTTAGGAAATATATGACAGTTATTCAAAACCTTCATTGATAAATTAAATATATTGAAAATGGAAATCATAAAATAATGATGTAATAAATTTCATTCATCATTGATGTTTATTTAACGTATTACATGAAAGGTAAGATTTAGATTCATGAAAGTGGATATTCATCTCATATAACTGGTGATAAAATGAGACTAAATAATATTTAAGTACATGATAATTGGGATTGGGAAATTAAAAATGGATGTTCTTTGAAAATTAAATGAGTTGATATTGATACAATTGAAACACAAAAGGTAAAATCCAATTATGTTCTTTTTATTGATGGGATGAAAAATAATCACTTCTGTTTGAGAAAACATTTTAATGATTAATATTTGGAAATTTTAATCAAATATTAATTTGTTATCTTGAACTATAACATTGGAGGGATTATCAATCAATGAAATATAACAAGGGTAGATCGTTTTAAAATGGAAGTTCCTATTAATTTTATTAATTTAGTGATTCATTTGAAAAAAAACTATTGAAACTGGTTTGTAAATCAGGAATAATGATAAAAATGGTGAAATATCAACATATTATGTTGAAATATACCTACCCTATCCAAAGAGAGAAAAAAGAGATATATAATTTTTAAAACGTGTTAGAAGGGGATGATCATTAATAGTATCCCTAATGACTGGAGATTCAGTCTAATTTGTCAATTGAACTACTTCAAACAAACTTATTTTTTTGTATGAAAGAATGTTCCACCATATGTGATCATTAAATTATAATATTCATTGATGGATTCAATATAATGAAAAATTTAATGTTCATGATGTAAAATTTTAATGTATAAGAAATTTTTAAAAAATCTATACAAATTTTGATAACGAAATGAGATCCTATATCAAATAGATGAGATATGAAAATGGTAGAGACTTTACAATTAATTTATATGAATATTATATTTTATGTAATGTAATTAATAAAAAATTAATTTATAAATACACTCATTATTAGAAAGAAGTTACAGAAATATAAAATTGGTGATTGGATTACATGGGTATAACAATTCTTATTGAGCACAATCTCTCAACATTTTTCTAGAAGGAAGATGTATGTATATATATACATATATTGATCTCTTATTTCTGTATTTGTGACAAATATTACATTATATGAAATTCGGTATAAATGTAATTTTATATTGTATTGCTAGATTTTTTTTATAATAAAACTCTATATGAAAATTAAAATAAAAAATCTAGGAAAATTGGGCGAAAACAAAAGAAAGTATCTCCACAGGATATATATCAAATGTAAAAGTATAGATATGTTATTTTTAATAGATACACATGTTCGTGGATTTTTTATGGAAATATAATTGACAATCATCTAAACATTGGTGATTTAAATGAAATATTTTTAAAAAAATTCTGAACTGCACAATGCAAAAATATTTTAAATAAATGTGATGAAAAATATATAAAAGAAAATTCATTATAAAAATTTAATTTCATATAACAATTGTGATGATAAATAATTTTTATTAAATATGGAATTGAAAAATAAGTTATTTCGGATGAAGTTGGAACATGAAAATACTTTTTGAATCTAGGATTCTCCAATGAAAACTATTATAATATTTGGAATAAAAAATAATAAAAATTTTATTTCATAAATTGTGCTATATACAATAATATTTATATTATTATTTGTATAGGATAAACGACATTAATGAATGACTTGATTAGATTGAGAATAATTCAATATGGAATCATTTTCCTAGAACTATAAGGTATAATATTATAAGAACCAGGTGGGAATACAAGAATAAGATCGTTGAAAAAAGAAAAGACACAAGAAAAAAATGAGCAAATTGGTTTCATATTAAAAACATAGATGAAAGGGAAAAAAATTGAAAACAATTTTTACTAGTTGTAAGACAGCAATTCGTCTGAAAGATTCTTACAATCATAAAACACAAGAACTATAATGATTATCAATTGAATGTGAAAATATTCTCAATTGATAAGAGATTTTTAAAAATAAGAATTTACTAATAAAAATAAAGGATTTATAATTTATAGTGATGAAAACCGGACGTGCATATTAAAAAATTATTCTATTGTTAAAAATAGGTCGTTAGTATATAGTAATCCAAAATGAATATTTTTCAATAAAAATGATCTATTATAAAGGAAAATAGTTGATGAAGACTATTATATCTATATTATAACAAAATTTAGTCTATTTTTTTTGTTATATATTGATTACATTATTTCAACATGTTATAATTAGTGTTCTTAAAATGAATTTTCAATATATATGAAGTGGAATTTGGAAATGTAAAATCACAGTCATATAAGACACACTCTAGCATTAAATGTTTCAACAATAGGTAACTACTTATTCATATCATAAAATTATGCAATAAAATTGTGAATATATCTTTCTAGGAAGAATAAAAGGATGAACCAACACCTTTATAAGATGGTATAATATTATTGGATGATAAAGAAGGTATCATTGTATAGTATTTCATTAAATTATGATCAATAAAAGGATTCTTCATCTAACATTATCTATAGTATATATATTGTATACATTAACTATACATAAAAGTTTTAAAAGTGATTCAATTGATTAACATATAATATAACCTCAAATATTACTCATATATATCTAAAGAATAATGATATATCATCTAATTTATAAATAATATAATAAAATGAATCTGATAGGGTTCCCTGATGCAAATTATGCCTATTATTACAATGATATTAAATATACATCAAGTGGGGATAAATTTTTGAAAATATACTATGATAAATGTCATAAAAATAGGTAGATTTTAGTTACAATTTCATTAATTAATGATAAATATATAGCCATAAAAAATTAATGTACAAACATTTCATGGATGCATGTGTAGTTAGAATAATTGATTGTTCATGTAGATAAGAAATTGAATATTTGTTATGAATATCAAATTTCAATTGATATATTTTGGAATCATATCTATTATTCCAGATCAAACTTTTTTGATATTTAATATTATTTTATTTAGGGAATGTGGCTAATTGGGATATTATATTACATTATATCTCTATAATGATTTTTTTTGATTTGTTTAAAAAATACATGATAATTGAAAAATTTCAACATGTGGTCCTAATGATTCATGTTCAACTATCCCCTCTCACATCATAATATTTGGGGTGATCCCCTATAATTTTATTGATTATTTTTCAAATTATGGATATAAGTTGATGAAAACTAGTAGGTATTGTTAGATTATGTCTTATAACTCTTTCTGAATTAGTTTTGAATCTATGTCTGTGGTTATTATAAATAATGATAAAAAAGTCTTATCAATGCATTGATTGAGGGGGATAGCATTTAATACACAATTATATATATTTCTTGTAACCCAATGTTGAAATTATCTCAAAAAAGTCCATATATGGAAGTAGGGTTTCAAGATAATTTGAATTAACAATGACCATGATTTGAAAAAGAAATATAATTTCATTAATTTTTTAAAAAAATCCAATGTGTGAGATCAAAGAACCAAATATAATCATTAAAAAATTTAATTTATTATAATATATTTTTGAAAATAAGTGAATGATGTTGTTATTATTGTGAATCATATTCATGTGATGATTAAAACCCCTGAAAAAATATTAGGAGGATAACATGGTCTTGATGATCCATGTTGTGGTTGTGGGATATCCAATTGGTAATGGAATGGTTATATTATGATAACATCAATTTGTAAATTTTTTTTTGGTGATTTTAATTAAAAAATATTTAGTGGAAGTTAAAATAATCCCCAATGTTTAATGGAAAAGGGCTGTGTAACCTTTCACAACTCATAAACTGAAATGTTTTGGTGTAGATTGGAATAATAGATCAATAATCCCCAAGTCCAACGATGATATTTCCATGATTCGTGAATGATAGTCAAACTTGATAACTAGGTGGATGTGATTGGGGAATGTATTATCTTATATGGAAGGGTTATTGTAAATATTACACCATACAATTTTTATCTAAATGGAAATAGTTTTTATCTCTTTGATATAGGACTCACATAAAAACCATTTTATGTCATGTGTATTTTTTGATTACTAATTTTCCCTTGATTTTTTGTGTTTTTCCTATTTTTATTGTGTTTGTGGGGTAATAATTTAGTGTTGAGTGGGTTTTGTGGTATTTCAATCTTCTTATTCACTATTCTCAAGGATGTTCTTCAAAATAATCTATTTCTACTATGTGAATCATTGTATAAATTAAATCAGATGATCATACATTGGATGATTCTAAAAAATTTATTAGAATGATGTCAGATATTTAAAGCCACTCATTACCACAATCAGAAGAATATTACGTGTTTCACATTCTCTATAATTGATGTAATTTTATTTCTTGGTGGGAATTTTTTTATGAAAAATGTGTGACAATAGATAAAGGTACATCCTAGATAGAACCCTTTTAAATAATTCACTACTATTTATGAAGAATGAATTAGAGGACTATCTCATTCATAATAACATGAAGGTTCATTTGATGCTTGGGAATTAAGATAAGCTATATCATACTGAATGTGAAATATTTGAGAGAAAATATATTGGGTCGATAATGATGTCTTTAGAAAAAGAAATTCTACCATTAACATTATAGAGGTGAATATCATAGTTTATCTAGTAAATTCATGTTAAGAGGTATACGGTAAGGTACATGAAATTAATAAAATATTAATGTTACATAGGATAATCAAAAAGGGGATATCAAAATATTCACCTATAAAATATCATGTGGGAAACATCAACATGAACTAAGTGTAGATTAAATCAGTGCAAAAGATGTTTGTGAATGATTACTGGGGACATTTACTACATTCATCAATACCAGAGCAGTGGGATGAAATGATAAAAAAGTTATAAATTCCTACGACCTTGCTAACATGTTATTTGAGCACTTATGGATGATAATACAAAATTAATAACTCATAAAAAGAGATATTCATATAGATTCAAGAATTATGTAAAATTTCAAACTAAGGGACAACAGACCATAGCATACGTGTTGATAAATACCAAATGATATGTTGTGAGATTGATGATAAAAAAATTAGTATGTATTGGTCCAATGTATTGGTAGTTTGAGAAAATTGGACTATGAAAAAATGATTTCTATGATCTCATGGTAAAATATAGATGGGAATCTTTTAAGAGTTCAAATTTTATAAATATAAAAGACAAAGGAAATATATTGTTGCTTAGTTTCATCATTTTTTTGGAGGCATTGAAGATTGAAATAGGATTATCATCTAATATTTTGGAAGAGTAAGGATACATGATGATTATGGTGTATGCAAGATTCATCAAATAAATGTTGAAAATTTATAATTCTCAAGGTGTCATGAGGAAAGGTGATTTAAATGTCTTGGTGAATAATGGAAGCTTCTTATAGTTGAAATAAGTATTCAATTTCATGATGTATAGAATAATAAAATTTATATAGTTCTTATAGATAAATTTGAATATAGAACTAACATATATAATGTAAAGGGGAAGGATACTCAAGGAATCACATTGAATATAGAATTTATTTTTGTGAGGTTATATGGACTTGTAGTCGATGGAGTAACAACTTTTGAAATACAAAGATGTGGTGTTTCAAGATTGGACATCTCATTGAAAATAATATTGAATAATCCAATAAAATAATTTATATAGATGTTTGATCACATTTATTATGGATGTTCTAATAGATATTTTCATTAGAAACTTATAAGAGTGTCATTCAATATGTATGGATGGAATCCCTAATCCTAGAAGTTATAATTAGTTACATGAGAATTGGAAGGCCTAAACTATTCCAAAATCATAGTGGGTCAGTTTACCTTATTAATTCGATTAACAATCCAACATTTAAAGTATGGGATCACATCCAAAATCATTAGTATGATCTATTTGATGTATCCATTCAATGGAATCCCATAGAAGAGAGGGGATATTGTTTGTAGAAAAATATATTATGATATTAAAATAGCAATGAGTATAATGGAAAGATCTTTCAAATATTATTTCAGGATTAGGAGATTAGGATAGGGAAAATTATATCTGATACACCACAACAGAATATTATGATATTTTTTGTTAATTTGTTTTTAATAGAGAAGGAATTAAATATATGAGTACACTCAAAAATTACAAAGGAAATTTTTCCTTATCCAGTGAACAAAATTAAACACACTGTTAACCAAAGTTCACCATCTCCAGTGGCATAGAGTATCATATATTATATGTTTTTAAATAAACGTACATTTTTCATAAATAATTTTTTTGGGAGATAATATTATATTCTTTTGGATTATTGGGTTGTGATATTGTATGTTTGTTTATTGATATAGATTTGAATTATTTTGTATTTTTACATGGGATAATGATAAGTGAAAAGTCATTAGAATTTGAGATTTTTTCTTCAATGAAATGGTTTTATATAATGATTGAAATATGTAAATAAAAGAATATTAGAGTAGGGAAGAAAATAAATTAGTCCAATTTCTCCTAATTTATAGTACAATAGTTCATCGTATTCCAAATATTTTAGGTGGTAATGTTGAAATTATAGGATGAGACCAGTAAAAGACATGATATAATCGAAGCCTATGGAAAATCTCTCGACATTAAGTAATCAAAAAATAGTTATTTAGAAGATAGAGAACTGCAAATTGTAGTACTAGATAGAGGTGAATGACAATCTATTGTGATTTGATTTTCTATATTAAGAATACAATTCTAGAGGTTTTGACCCCACATTAACATTAAAAAACTAACTAACGAGGGATAACAAATCATCGTGGATGAGGTGGACACTCTCAATGACTCTATATAATGGGAGTAAATTACAAATTAATAAATTCATTCATTGGACACAAAAAAACATGGTATTTTGCTGAGTTAATACATTGGGAGAGGTAATAAGATAATAATTCGAATTTATAATAGAACTATGATTCTTAGGGATTGAAAAGTTATAAGGAATTGATGGTGGTGTCGAGATTTTAGCATAAAATAGTGATTTAATTCCAAATCTTTTTCACTAGTTGTAATGAAGACAACCATCAGGATAAATTTAATCTGGACGTTGTCCAATAATCATCACATATAGGATATGTATGTAAAAATATTATTTCTCCATAGATATTTAGAGGAGGAAATTTACATGAATTAACCAGTGGGTTTTAGGGATCACCAAAAAAATAAATTTGTGTGTTCGTTGAATACAAGAATATATTAATTATAGTTGGTTCAATGTAAATGGAATAAAAAATTTCAAGCGCTCATGGTTGTGTAGGAACTAATATAGTTCAATAAGGATCATTGTTTCTACCTGTATGATTCTAGTTATTCTTTCAGTTGTAAATATTTTGTTTTATGTCAATTCATTTTTTTAAATTAATAATTATAGATGAAGGATGATGTCATTAGGATCATAAAGGTCTCCCGGGTGTCTGGGGAGACTATGGTGCATGTAACCCAATGTTTCATTGTTTTTATCAAGGAACAATGTTAGATAAAATGTTGTGGTGATGGTCGCACAGTTTGATTAAACCATGCGAGGATGGACTGTGGGGGAATAAAGGCCGCACAGTTTGGGAATGTCATGCAAGAGGAGTTAAAGGACAATGCAATACCTATTTATTTTTATAATAATCGAACGAAGGGGTTTATTAAGGTTTTTACATGGTTTTTAAAGAATGACGGGTAACTATTAACTATACGGAAAAGCTATATGAATGATTTCAAAATGGTTTGATAAATATAAATACCATTATTGTGTAAGAAATTTTAAAATTTTTAATTAATTTAAAAAATATTTCAATACATAATTTGGGTTCAATATTTAATTACAAAATAGAGGGGAACTATGGAAAAGCTCTCAAGCTTGACTGATCAAGGATTTCCAATTTATTCTCCATCCTATTTCCATTTCAAATTTAGTTTGTCTCCATGGATCCGTAACACTAAGGCCTATATTCATTTTTATCAATTATTATTTATTATTGGTATTGACTGTGCTATTAGGATTTATGTTCATATGACCTAATATATCATTAATTGTCTTTTATTCATATTTAATCCAAACAAAGATGATTCCAATAGATATAATGGATGAGATATCAAACATAACCCTATGGTCGGTGTTCTGGTACTTTTTATAGAATGCTGGATCATTTATATTTGATTGCATGTCATGCGCCCATTTTCTGGGGTGGTGCCTTAATTGATATAGAACCCCCCCTGTTGGATATCGTGTTTTGGGTAATTGAATTTAAATGTTTATTCATGTTATAGGTTGTATACCTTAAATATGGACCACCCATGGAACAGTTTCCTTGAATTACTGTTTATGGATTTATTCCTTGAACACCCCTTTGAGGAGTGCTTTTATCTGATCCATGGGTTGTTAAAATGGAATCTATTATAGATTGAATTGAAATTTTATTAAATTTTAATAGAAATGAACTCATGGTATTAGATGGAAGGATGTACCCTTGAACAATATGTGTTATTTATTTTCAAAAAAAATTCTTTTTTTTTGTATGATGCCCACGTGATTAAAGGAAAGGCCAATCCATATGAGGTTGTCCAAAAAATGAGTCACCCAGTTCAGGTAATATTAATAACAGTTTCTCTTGGTATTGACCTTATCTTTTTTTATATAATAATTAAAATAAATAGAATTAATTAAATGGTTAATTGGAATTGTTGATACACGGATTCAAATTAGAATGACATGGACTGAATCATTTTCCTATTGATTTGTGTGCCATGGTTGAGAAGTGGAGCCACAGTAGAATGCGAAATATAGACTCATTTTCATGAACCTTGATCAAGCCATGGTAGATACATAGATCCAAGTGAGGGATACCTTGGACTGACTCCTTGAGGATAGACATATTTATCCAGTGATACATGGATTCTTATTATAATTCCATGGACCGGCTCAAATTGAATTTTAATCTTATTCCAATGGTGATACAAGAGCATAAATTTAGGAGTGACAAGGATGTTCTCGATTGGCTAGGACGTTATACCTCACCAAGAGCGATTCTAGGTTCTTGGGATTTCTTATAGGGATGTGCTTGTCAGGTGTTAGTTGATATTTAACCTTGTGTGACACTTTATTTCTATATTAGATATTTCAAAGACGAACAAAGTTCATAAATTGAATAATAAATGTATGACATCTGATATGTCTTCAATGAAAAAGAATAAGCATGGATTCTATCTTCACTTCTACTTGATTATAAGGCCTTCTGTGGAATCTATTGTGATAAAAATTACACTATGGATGAAGGGTATGATCTTGATCTCATGAAATATAAACTCAATGTAATTTAATTGTTTAGTTGATTTTAAATAAAACTTAATTATGTAGGTTGTTTACATTTTAGTTATATATTGCTTACTATTTTTCTTATTGCACACTGCATGCTATATATATTCACAAACTAATTGGCATAGACATTGGGAGATTTCATAATAGGTTTATGACCCACACCTAGTTAGGGTTATGTTTTTAGGAAAAAATAGTTTATATTATTGAAGGTTACGATAAAAGACTATTCAATCATTTAGTTATTAGATATGATGTGTAGGGGTTGGAAAGAATGGGACCAAGCACAGGCTTGTGCATCTACATGGTTTTCTTCAAGATTTTTTTTACTTATTTTATTTTAGTTTTACAACATTCTTATATTACTATTTGGTTATTTTATTTGAAACATTTGAAATATATCACCATCTTATATATGATATTATTTTTTCGTTGTTTTTACTATCATTATTCCACTAGTTTCATCTGTTGTATGTTTTACTACATATACTATTCATACTTATTATGGATATTCTTATATTCTACACTAATCTGTTAAGGGAATATTCTCCCCATGTATAAAACCAGACCGTCAATTCATGAATATGACCTCTAGCATTTGGGGAGATGGTGTTTAAGCCGTGTGACCCATCGGGCTTGAGGTCCCTTTTAGTAGCACACAGGTATGTGATGTTATACGTTGCTATCATAACATCTATTCTGGTTTTCATTACTATTTTATGATAGTATAAAAGGATAAGAAGGAATTATAATTTGGTAATAACCTATTCCAATCCCTATCTAACCTTCATATAGGAAAAATCCAAACTATATCAAATTAAATTGGTATTTTTTGGATTTTGAAAATTACAGTTGACCTGATTCCACTTTTGGGTGATTCATTCAATTTATGCAATTATTAATGATATGATTTTAGGTTATATTGTGTTGAAACATGATGATATGAGGTAATTGCATTTCATGAATCATATAGGGACCTTAAATATTTCACATTCCATACATTATGTCATTCCTTTAAGGATTCATTACCAATAGAAAACTATAATTAATGGTGTTGTTTTAAAACATTTTTGCCAATGTGTTAGGAATATTCTAATCTGTATTGTATGAAATAGATAAATTCCAAACCCTGGCACCAGATGTTTATATGCCCTTATGGATGGGAATTTGGATGATCATGGGTCAGACTTAATGTGAATTGTGTTATGACATGCCATAGGTGGATTCATAGCGTTGATCATAGTGGATTATGGGCCCCCATAGATTAGAATTAAAGGTATCATTATTTTACCCATCTAAAGAGACGTGATAAACATTAAATAAATATCTATTAATTGAATGGAAATGTGAACATGGTTTGAAATAAAATAAATATAAAAGTAATTAAAATTGGAATGGCTAATGACAGAGAACCTGACCTGACCTGACCATAGTAGTGGGATTTTTGTAGTGTCTATCACTTGTTTGACACCCAGACTAGAGAAATGGTGCATGAATATGGGTGTGTTCTAATAAATAATGTCTTCTACTTATTCTAGTATACATTTATTATTTTCATCTGTGAACTATTTGATTATCATTAATTGAGGGGTGTGTATGGCATTGTAGATCCATGACACCATGGAAAATTCAAGACATATGCCAAGAGGGTGGAGATGATCAATCTTTGGAGGTGATAGGAAATGGTATACTATAGGATCCCTGAATAATTGTAGCTTCTACACAAACTATTACACCATATGTTGGTGTTAAGACACAGTTTTAATATGGTTGTATATAGTTCAAGAACACCATTTACGGAGCACTACAACCTGCCCCGACTATGGAAGAATTGATGTGTGGGTTTCAGTAGATTCATATGGACTTGTTTTTTAGGCGGTGATATACCTCATTCTATAGATTCATGTCTCAAGTACAGGCTATCCATCCTTTATCACTTAGAGATGCCTCTTAAGATGAGGGTAAATCTTGCTACATGCATGTTGTGTGATTCCTCAAAGATGTGGTGGGATGTTATCACTTAGAATTATCTTCATCTAGATATGGCCAAGATAGTGTTTCACGTACACATTTATTATTAATTCAATCCTGAGACACTGAAGATTGGTAGAGACTGGGATTTATTACATATGGATATGGGTGAACTATCAGTCATGGACTATTCATTCCGTTTTTCTTATCTCCTGTGCTTTGCACCTATTTTGTTGTGTGATGAGTTTTTTACAACAAAGAGATTTGAGGGGGGTCATAGATATGGAATCTGATAGTATGTGAGTGTATTATAGTTGAATTCAATATCTAAGACAGTTAATTAATTTATGATCGTAGAGCACAACCTTATGGAATCTGGACGTGTGTTATGTTGCATTTTGGCAATTTGTTATGGCTCTGCATTGACCATTAGTAGGAATAATCATCTAGAGATTCGACATGGTGATACTAGTAGTCAGAATATATCTTCATGAAGTCATGTGAGGTTCTACCATTGGTGTAGGCTAGGACATAATAGGCCAAAGTGTACAAAGGACCCAATCGAGTGTCGATCGTCCAGAAAGATGGTCCATCTACAACATTCAGACTGACCATTTCCAAGATTATAAAATTGGAGAGTGTGTGAATGGACTCTACATTAAAGAGCATAGTGATCATTATCTCACAAGATAAGGATTTAGGGTACATCAGGCTAATCATATCCTGGTGGTGGTTGTGTCTGTGGTAGTTAGACCCCATGTTAACACTGGTAGTAGGGTGAATCAGAACAATGTAGCAATACAGCGTAATAGGTCCATGATACAAGACAAGAATATGCAGTGCAATAGACCAACCAATATAAGGGTAATCGTCCTTCTACAATTATAGGTACTATTCTAGTTGACTCTATTTCTGCTTCTTCTCTATTTGATATAAGGGAACCATATTTATTTACATATGTTTTCATTTGGACAACCATTGGCTATGTGTTTATACATCTTAGGGCATGATGATGCTAAACCCTCTATTTGGGATCACGAACAGAGGTCTGAATCAGTGTTGGCAGTTCCA
This sequence comes from Viscum album, assembly GCA_963277665.1. Classification (NCBI taxonomy): domain Eukaryota; kingdom Viridiplantae; phylum Streptophyta; class Magnoliopsida; order Santalales; family Viscaceae; genus Viscum; species Viscum album. The sequence goes on from OY728132.1 coordinate 2,089,840,618, forward strand.
CCATGATGATGGTGGGTGTCACTTCATATAGGACCTGTATATCCTCAAGATGAATGGTTTCGATGTTATTCTTAGGATGGATTTTTTTGATCCCTTTAAAGCCATCATTGATTGATTTAATGTATGATTACCATCACGTTCATATTAGAAGTTCATAAATACTTCAAACATACTTCAAGAAAAAATGTAGTCTATATAAGTATTTTGTTATTCCATTCCTTATCACAAATGGTCCATCGGTATTCATGGAACTAGTGTATTGAGTGCTCAACCCTTACATCAATTCATTTTTTTGTTTTATTGATGATATATTGCAGTATTCTCACAATATACATAAATATTATAGAAATTTTTATGTCATTGCAAATATACTAAGATAACATTATATATATACTAAAAAAGAGCCACTTTTGGATGGATCAGACTCACATCATGGGTCACATCATCTTAGAGAAAAGAGATCAGGGGGCCAGATAAGGTGAGAGTGGTAGTTACATGGGATCTTCACATTAATTTATTTGAGGTTAAGAGTTTATTATGGAAGTCTAGTTACTACATGTGTTTCGTATATGACTTATCATGCTAATAAGAACCATTTACAAGCTTGACTAATAATGTTGTAATGCATGTATGGTCAGATACCTACAAGACATCCCCTCTAGAGTTGTAAGAGAGATTGAATTCAGTGCTAATACTGATTTCACTAGAGCTGGGTAGGAGTTACACTATGTACTATGATGCATCAAGAATCATTCCGCGAGTTGTTATTATGCATGGGGGTCAAGTCGTAGTGTACATGTCTTAGTAGTAGATGCCACATGAGAGGAATTACATGACCCCTGATATTAATATATCTTTTTTATGGTTTGTGTAGTTGGATACATTACTTTTTGGGAGATTGTTTTGGTGTGTACATGAACCACAAAATCCCCAAGTATATATATATATTACAGGATATGAACTTGAGAAATTGAAGGTGGGTTGAGTATCTTTAGTGTTTTATTTTTTCAGAATGACTATACACCTAGTAAAGGAAATGTATTTGATGATGATTTGAGTAGGAGGACTCAGATACAAGTCGGGAAAGTGTTTAGTAGAAAGTGTAATCCCATGACATTATTCTACAAGATTCAGATGGAGGTTCCTGGTAGTATGGGAGAAATGTTTCTATAATCTTTAGTTGTTACCTTAGCCTTCAGAATTGAGTGAGGATGAGAAAGATATCAGACTATGAAGTGATAGTTTTATGTGAGTGTGTGTCATGTGAGGAACATCCTCCTAGATAGACCATAGGTATGGATGAGGTCTTATGGGTATATAGTCATGTGTGTGTTGCTTCAAATATGTGTGGGGAGCTGTTGTGGGATTTTCATGTTTCATATTGTGTAGTGCATATTGGTATCAACATGATGTCTCAAGATTTACATAGTTAGTATTAGTGGCAGAGCATGAAAGGAAATGTAGCTTGTTTTTTCAAGCGATGTTCAACCTACATGTAGGTGATGGCGGAACACCGGCGACCATCTGGACTTTTACAGAGGCTGTCCATTATCGAGTGGAATTAAAATGATGTTTTGATGGATTTTTTGATAAGTTTACCACAGACTCTTTATGGTAATGATTCTATATGAGTTATTTTTGATCGACACATGATGTATGCTCATTTACTATTAGACAAAGAAACTATTATTTTTGATGAGTTTGGGTGGTTTTATATGTATGAGATTCTATGACTTCATGGGGTCCCTCAATCTATCCTTTCATATAGGGATGCTCAGTTTACATATCATTTTGGGATTGAGATATAGAAGGAACTGGGTAAAAAGGGGTTTATCTCTATGACATACCACATTCAGATAGATGGGGAGCTATAACGCATGATTCGAGTGCTTGAGAACATACTATATTCATGCATCCTAGATTTTAGGGGATCATGGTAGATTCATAAACCCCTAGTCTAGTTCACATAAAATAATAATTTTTATCCTAATATTTATATAGATTCATACTTGGCTATGTATGGTAGGATATGCCAATCTCCCCAGTGTTGGCTAGAGACTAGATATACATCTATGTTCGGACCTCATCTTGTCAAGGAGACCACATTACATTTTCTGTTGATTTGGAAGCATATGGCTACTGTGTAGTGATGTCACAAATCATATGATGATCGCCAAATATGACCTAAATAGTTTGAGGTGTGGGATAAAATATTCCAACATGTTTCACTAATTCTTTGATATAATAGGGTCATAAGATAGGGTATGATTTTTCTAAGATACAGTAGGCCATTTGAGATTCTGGAAAGAGTCGAGCTGGTAGCTATCAGTTCATATTACCATAGAGGTATTGTGCTACAAATTATGCCTTCCAAGTTTCTCATATAAGACATTACTATTCATACCCCCCCCATTCTATTCAGTCCGAGGAGGTTGAGTAACATGTAGACTCATCCTATGTGGAGCTTCCAATATTAATTGTGGATCATTGCACACTGGTTCTCTGTGGCCGGCCAATTCCATTAGTACTAGTGCTTTGAAAAAATGGTCGAGTGTTGGATGATACAAGTGAGAGGGAGGTAGAGGAAAGATTTATTGGGTTAGAGTTGTTATTAAATATTATATCACCACCCATGGATGGTGAATTCATTGACGTATTTCTTTAAGGGGGTTCTTGTAAGAACTCAAATCTTTTATGAGGCAAAAATAATTTTTTTCTATCAATTCTCAATTTAATTACCTAATTATATCCTAATGATGATTTTTTTGGGGGTCGTGAAGGTCTTTAGGGATTACTAGGCTTGTTTGGAGCCTATAACCCAATGTTTGGGTGTTTTTATCCAAGCACACGATTAATGAAAAATATATGGGCATGCCCATAAAATTTTATTAAAAAGTTATATATTAGACAACGGGAGATTATAATACACACTATTTGGGTAAACATGGAAATAGGAGTTGTACAGTCATGCGACAAGTCATCGTTTTTAATAGGCATTAATAGAGGGGTTTAATATAGTTTCAACATTTTTTATAAACTGTTATGGGTAAACATGTGCTATACCCCAAGGCTATAATAATTCATGAACCTCTTCCACATGGTTTGATAAATCATGGGACCCTTTCTATGTTGTAAATTTTATAATTTGTATTTAATTTAAAAATTACTTTTAAACCAAATTTAGATACATTATAAATTCACAATGTAGAGGGTAGCTATGTAAAAGATATCAATCCTGAATAATCATTTATTTTATATTTATTATTTATTTGTCATTCTATTCGAACATAGTTAATCACCTTGTATCCATAATGGTAAGGTATTAATTTCAATTTAACATTTCTTGATTATTATAGATATCAAATGTTCTATTTTTATTTAGAATCATATGCCCTAATTTATCATTCATCTCATATTCTTCAACTATCTTCCAAAAAAGGATGAATTATATCCTGGTAATGGACAATATATCATGCATGATCCTATGGTATGTGTTCAAGTGCTTTTTATTGACATTCATATCATTTACATGGGTCAATATACTACACACTGATTTTTTTTGGGTGGTGCCTTAATTGATATTTAAACATGTCATTTCGAATCATGTTTTACGTAATTAAATAGGCATGTTTATGAATTTTATAGTTTTTATAACATGAATATGGGTCATCTCATGGTATAGATTCCATGAATTACACTTTATGGATTTATTCCCTAGACACCACGTCGAGTTATGCTTTTATCCCTTCCATGGGTTGTTATCAATTGAATATGTTATTAATGGAATTGCAATGTTGTGGAATTTTAATTAAAATTAACTGAGGGAATGGGATAAAATACATTCTCCTTAACACAACTGTTTGATTTCTTTTTAAAAAATGATTTTTTTGTCAATTCCTTTCCTACATGATTAAAGTAAAGGCCATGCCTTCTGAGGCTATACAACACTTGAGTCATCCCCATGAGGTGATATTGATACTATATGATATTGGTTTTAACCATGGAATGTATATTAAAATTTATAAAATAAATAGAAATGATAACTTTTTTAAGGGGTCCTTCGACCAAAATACAGTGGTAATTATTCATAAAAAGAGATTACAAAAGTCTAAAATGGGTAATCTTATTACAATAATTTTCATAAAGATAGGACATGTCAATAGGGAGCTCATCTAACAAAGTGAGGGAAACACCAACACCAATGTTCTGAAGCCCATTCACAACCATGATGGACTCACAGATGATATGATTGATGATGAAGTTGAGACTCATAAGTGTGTTCATGAAATCCCGTAACATGGTAGTATGTCTTCATGAGAGATTAATCACACCATTCCTGATAACATACATAAGGGAGAAAGATTCACATTCCTAGAAAAGGTTATTCCATCCATTAATTTTGGAAAAATAATTGAAATTTATAGTTCTAAGTATCTCAACCTTGAGAAAGGTGGAAACACTATAGGCGAAATAAAAACACCCCAAGATAGGATAATTATGATCATGGTAAATTGTACCACACCACGAGCGACCATGGTTTCTCTTATACACACCCTCTATATTAATGTTAACTGCCAGAACACAACTATGGTACCCCTAACTGGTTTAAAATTCCCTTGATCATTTAGTTTTATCAGAAAAATGAAATCTGGAATGTTATTGTCATAGAACCGCTTCCAAACATAATAGTAATCGTTAACATAATGAAAAATAATTTTTAAAATCATCTTTCGTTGGACCAAATTTCCAAAATGCATTTATGTATTCTATAACTTCTATAAATCTTTTATATTCTCTAAAACTAAAACAAAAAAAAGAGTGTACCTTGGAAAATAGTAGGATAAATAGACTACAACACAAGAGTTCATGTATACCCGAAACCCGAAAAATAGATATCACACATACTTTTTTAATTTCATTCCAAATAGAAACCACTGTCGCACAGCTGCGAAAGAGATGCTCCGGATCTTCCCTATGCTGTTGGCATAGGGTGCACCAATAATATAGAGGAGACCAATTTTTTGAATACCTTCATCGGTGTAGAATCAGTTATTAGAAATCTTCCAAAAGAGAGATAGCATAAAGGGTTTATTCAAATCCTTCTTGAAATTGGAGAAACAACTATTGTATGTAAAATTTCACCTAATAGAATTCCAATATAAAATCATACTGGTAAGAATTCAATATCATTTTGGATCCCAAACTAATAAATCTGAGAACGGAGTATATTCATTGCTATCCACAATGGCCTAAAGGTAGTCAATCATAATGTCAGAAGTATTAGGAACAAAAATATTTAATTGATATATGATAATCAAGAATTTATGGTAGTGGGATGAATTTAATTAATGACAACCAAACAAATTCAATTATCAAGAGAAAACATAATATGATAATTTTTGTTAAAAATCTTTATAGAGGATATCATTATACTCTAAAAAGAGGCTCTGAGTACTAGAAAGATAGTGGATTCTAGGTAGGAATCATGTCCTTGAATCATTTTTGTGGAGAAACGGGCTATAAAATACCCCCAATGAATTAAAATTACTATGAAATATACTGGAAGTGAGTCTATCTTGAATAGAGTAATTAAAAATACCTATATTTTTATATAAATTTCACTATTGGAAAAAGGCATACCACATGTTTCCCAAGGAATGGTAACCAATGTTCTTTCATGTATATTCCCACTCCAAATGAAGTTCATGATATAACTATTTAATCTTTTGATGAGTCCTCTTTTCCCCTTATAAACCATGAAAGTATATACTAATTTAGAATCAATTACATCCTTTACCAATCAAATCCTTCCAACATTGGATAAACTCTTCCCCTTCAGTGTTGAATGTATTCTAATGACCTTATCAACAATATCAAAAATATTATCAAAATAGGGATCCCTCATCCTTCCCCTAAATAATTGAACACCAAGATAAGTAAAAGGCATGAACCCCTCTTCGATTCCCAACTATTAACAAATGAAGTTATTTATGGCATTCATGAACTTCTTCATGAAAAACACAAAGTATTCTTCACATCAAATATTTTCCCCAAAAACCCAATCATAATGATGCAAGATAATTTTGGGGATTCAGATTTTATTTTTAATCACATGTATGAAGAGAATAAGATAATCTAAATAAAAAAGATATCTAATGGAAGTGAGAGACTGGGAAGCTTGAAATGTATTTAGATTTATTTGAGAGACCATGTGATTAACATGTTGTCGGAGATAACCCTTAGCAATGGAAAAGAGAAAATTGGTGAGAGGATAACCTTGTCGCACTCCCCTAGATCATGGGATGAAACCATTTGTTGAATCATTTACCAGAACTAAAATATGATCAGATCCAAAAATGGTAGAAATCCAGTTAATAAATAAAATGATGAATCCAAAGCGTGCAAACACCGTTTAATGTAAATCCCTGTCTAGAGTATCGTTGGCCTTCATGATGTACATCATTACAGGAATATGACAACCTCTACTTGGCATTCTAATAAGATTAAATCATTTAGAAATAGAAAATATTTATTTAGGAATAAATTATTATTTGATGAAGGCTAATTTGTTACATGAAACAATTATAGATTCAAAGGATCAGGGCCATTTAAAATAATCTTACATATAACCTTGTCAATATTATTGACCAATTAAATAGTATTGATGAGATTGATTTCACATGCATTTTTATCTATGAGGATTATGTTTCTGAATTGTGCATTGATTCACGGAGGAAGAACACTAATAGTGATGAAAGTAGAGAAAAACTTTCAAACATCCCCTTTAAACACATCATAGTACATTTGATAGAAGACATTATTGAAACCATCCAAAAAAGTTTCTCTACTAGTATTTAGACCAAACACAACATCTTTAATCTCAATATTAGTGGGGTTACTAGCGATAGAAAGTTTAACCTTCATAGTAACCAAAGAGGGGATAATTACATCCCTCAAATCCCCCTCGAAACCAACCTCGATGAAGAGGTTAGTGTAATAATCAAAAATATGATCCAAAATAGATTCATTATATATAAAATTTTGATCCACATAATTCAAAAATGACAGGGGCATATTTGACATTAAAATTCATTGAAGGGAATTTAAAAACATGGTGTTCCTACCACCTTCCATAAGCCATTTATTTATAATGTTTTCCTTCAGAACACTCTCTTTATTTTTTAAGAGAGAGATTAATTCGTAAATAATACTAGACTCTTTATAGAAATCCTATTTGATATAAATATTACATTCCCCATTCTAATGTTTCAAATGTGTTTATTTTATGGAGAATAACATTTTATTCATCCCTCCATAGGTTTATTTTCTCTAGATTTTCATCCAAACCTTAAGAAACATCAATTTAATAGGTAATATATAATCCCACGAATCATAATTCATTCTATTCCAATAACTGATTATGAGGATTCCACAATAATGTTTTTTCACCCATTCATTGTTGAAATGAACGGGTAAAGGTAAACTATGTTCTCGTCCATTGAAGAAGAGAAGAAGAGTGTGATGATCTGATGAAAAATTCAGTATCATAATACTAGAAATAGTGTCCCATTTCTATAAATCCAAAAGAGTAAAAAATGAATGATAAATCATACTAGAACCATATTATTAATATATCTTATCTACAATGTGTATTTTTAATAATCAAATATGGTCTCAATTATACCATTTTAATCAGAAGAATCATTAATTTGACAATGATCAATTTTAAAATGCGGAGAACCTATTTTCCTATTGAAGGAATGAATTGTGTTAAAGTCTATAAAAAGAAAGAATGGGAAAAAAATACGGCACCTATGTTTCTCAATATCCAACCACATATATATTTTATCTTGATGTCGATTTCATGCATTAATGATTGATTCAACCATTAGACAATTCTTTAACTAAAATCACACATAATCATATGTTCCTTAATACTAATAATATCTACATCCACAAGGTAATTATGAGAAAAAAAACTATAAGAGATCCACTGGTACATCACCAGGAGGAGAAAAAAGTTCATTTCTATATTTATTCGTAGCAAGAAAACACAAAGAAATGGAAATTCTAGGTTTAGAACAACCATGTAACTTATGATTGTAAACCTAAATATTTATTTTCAAGGCATTTAGATTTTAGAGTCAGCAAGACCTTGACTACTCTAACATAGATTATTAATTTGGAACTTGATTTATAATTAAAATTTCCCTTAATCCATATAATATTGGTCTTCTTTTTTCTAGAGTAATTTATGTCCATATTGGTTATCTTATAGGGGATTTTGGTTTGGATCCTATTGAAAAAAACAATACCTAAGGCTACCTATTCTATTTTATTACCATCAATAGAAGGGGGTCCATAGAGGTGGGGAGGAGAACTTGAACCTCCAAATTCTCCTCTTCTTCAACAAGTTCGCACAACATATTATTAATAGTCATACTAACATCATTTGTAGAAGAGGAAATTGGAATCTTTGATACAAATATTTCTACGTAAGTGTTGTTATCTACCATTGAGGCTATAATTTTATAATAGATGATTCATTATTTCTAATGAGAATTATATAGATGGAGTCAAAGGGAATTTGGAGATTGTTCAATGTGGGAAACTCGATCTTAAATTAAGGACCACTATAAGAAAACTCCAGTGGTTTGGAAGTTACACATCACCTATAGTGATATTAGTTTGTGAAGAAGTTATCTAGGGATGACATTTTTGGATGCAGGTTGATATTGAACCTAGAGTGACACATTAATTCCATGATGGAAATGTCAATGATAGACTTAGATTCTAAATTAAATTATAAAATTAATGACTAATTATTTATCTATCAAGGAAAATTAGAATATTGGATTTATCCATCACATGAAATTGTTTAGATGGACTTATGAGGTATCTATTTTGCTACGAATTACACGAGGGATGATGGGTTTGATCTGGTTGTTAATACATTTAAATAAAATGTAAACTAATTTTAAATTGCATATGAAATCTCATATATATAATATGGCTTTTTAACTTTTGAGTTCCCTTTTTCTTACTATTTTTCAAACTATAAATTTCCTTCAATATATATTTATTGACTGATAAGCATAGTATATGGGTGGTTTCCCAATAGAATTTTTTCTGACACCCTGTTTAGTTCATGTTTTTGTGACCAAATAGATATTATGATTATATTTAATGATAAGGGAAAGGTATCTAATTTATATACATGATATGTCGCTTAATAGAATTAGGGCATGGGACAAAGATGAGGATTTCAATGCTACATGGATTTACTTGGCTATTATACTATTTATATGGTTTGTACATCTACATTTTATTAATTTTTGGGTTTTTCATTAGAAACATGATGTATATATCATCAACTTGTATGTTATATGATTTTTCTAATGTTTATACTATTAGTCTTCCATAGTTTACTTCTACTATATGGTATACTTATTCCTCTATTTATATTCCTTGTTGACATTCCATTCTTCTTCACTACACTAATGATGGAATATTCTCCCTACGTACCCATTTATTACCTCTATACATGGTGGTATCCACTATCATTTGGAGTGATGCAGTTGAGGCCAAGTGACCCACTGGTCTTTGGGTACCTTTTATTGGCACCTAGCCCCAAACTGTTACACAGATAAAAGGAATGTGATGATGGTATCATTATGATAATTCTTGGTATGTAAAGGGCATGTTACTAGATGGTCATCATATTTATAGGATTCAAATGTTTAGGAATTATATGTTAGGTAAAATGTTTCATCCAATCCATTCCATTTTTGTTTGGAGAGTTTGGAGGTTTTAGTGAAGCATCAGAAGAGGGGATGTGGTGTTGAATTGATATTTCAAAATAGATGAGGAGTCATGATGTGTGGTTTGTTTTTAGCGATATAAATTTCATTATAGTAGGTTTTCTTATGAGATGGAGGAAGACAATATTTATTAATTTATAATGAAATTTATATAGTTACAACATGACTATAGGATGAGTTATAGGGTTAAGGGGTGATGGTTTGGAATCTATGCCTCCTAAGGGGTTAGTGTGGTCTAGAATTAGATCGAAGATATTTAACCCCATAGGGTAAAAACCATTTACATTATGATTTATAGGAAGTTGTAGTATGGAGATTTACATTAAAAAAATTCATAACATAGGGTTATAGGATTTGGAAGAGATATATATATTTATCACCATGGATTCCATAGGGTTATTTTAATTAGGAATTCATGAGGAGTAACCACCCTTTTTACACTCTAATTTGGGTGAATATTTTAAGGTTTGTGGTATGGTAAATAAAATGTTTCAATGTTCGTATGTTCTAAACAATATTTGTCCATCCATGAACCCTATTATATATTTTTTTAATTTTTTATTTTATCCTCTAAACCCTAGAAGATCAAATGTAAACATCACGATATATTATGGCCCCCATTTCATTGAGGATTAAAAGGGGTTTTAGATATTGATCTATTGGTGATATAAAGGGAGTTATGATCATATTAATATGTTATTATCTCATATTATCCGACATTACATGTTATAAAATAAATATTTCCTTCATTTTTATAGTAATTCTTTTGGTTTTAGTGGTTACAACCCTTTTGGATGCCATCATTATGAATTATTGAATTATCTGTGGTAGATGATATTGGATATATATTCTAGATCTTTTTTTTCCAATTAAAAAATTGAATAATTCAAATATTTTTTAAACAGTTCAATACCATTCTATTTTCTATTCATATATTATATAATCAATATTTAATTTAAATCAGTAATACTAAAGCTAAGATTGATGAAGATAATAACCATAATTAATAATTAATTTGAGTGTTATGCTGATTGTATGTGGTTATAATATATTGATTATGCATCTAGATATTTTAGAGAAATTACGATATACATTTATTTTTAATTTTTTTTATTTTGATTATTAACAGTTTTATAATTGGTTGAAAATGTAAAGTAACTGATGATGATGTGAATAACTAATTAGGGATGTAGAATTTAATTACAACTGATCATTGTATACTACAAAATTTTTATTTAATGATTGAAAATTTTTATTCTTTTATTCATTGAAAAAGTTAGTTGTTGAATTTGTGGGTTCAATTTGTATAAAACTATGTATAATATTTTAGTTTATAATAGATTGATATGAAATTGATTATTTATATTATTATAGTGTTTGGGGATATTATGGTCCAACACATGATGTTATTCTAGGTTATCTAAGCATCTGAGATTATTGTTATTCTCTTAGTTCCTCCTTGATTTTTATGGGAAGAAAATTTCATTTTTCCATTTATGTATGTGATGTAATATTGTATAGTATTTCAATTATTCAATATATGGGGCCTGTAATGGTTGGGATAGATGGAAAAAGTAAATAGAATTACATTATTAATGTTTATTGTGAGATAATGATAGAGTTTTTATAGAAGTAAAAGGTTTAGAGTGTGTAGGAACTTTTTTCATGTCATTTTTTGGGTAGTTTTTTTGTTGGTCGATATAAGTTGAGAGATATGATTTTCTATATTACATAATATTTTATCATTATGGATGAGTTTTTATATGTTTCATACTATTATTTCCATCAATAAACTATAATTTTATAAATCACCATGAGTGAACCATTCATTATGGTATTTGAGGTTAAATCTAATAATGACAATATTGTAGAATAGAAATTGAATTTATAATGAATCAATTGAATGGGGGTATTTGTGGGAGATTGTATTCTATGATATAGTTTAATTTATAAAAATTTAATAGTAGGAATAAAACTATAAGAAGATGAAACATTTCTCTACAAATTTGAATTTTAATTACGGACACATTTGAATAATGATGAAATGAATTGGTTTAAATTGAATTTGTATTGGAATTTCTGAATAATGAATAATTAATAATTATTAAATGAAAATAAATTATTTTATCTAATTAATTGATTATTTTTTATTTCTATAAGATCTAGTTCCCTATATCTTAGTAGTGGAAGAAGCGTATCAAGTGGTATTTTAGAGAGGGTTGCATCTAAGGCTAGATACTTTCCCTTTTTTTTGGTAGATATATCTATTCATTATATGTTATGATTTCATTTTATTTTCCACTTTAGTGGTGTGTTCATCCAAAACCCAATTTTTTTGGTGTTTTATATACCATATAGGTGGATAATTTAATAGATGTATAAAATTACCATCTTCTCAATTATCTATTAAGATGTATCATATTATATAGTTGTATTATAGATTTAATGATATACTACACTGGGTATACATCTACATGTGTTGGAAAGTGTAATTACCTAGCTAAAATAACACGAACGGTGCCTGATGGGAAGTCATCACTTGAACTCAGGTTTAACAAATCATATTTTAGTGGCTACTAGTTAATGTTGATGACCTAACATAGTAACAAGGAGAGTATTCCATCTCAAATCTTTCCCAATGTTCATTCCTGTATATAATAATAATTCATCATGAACTATCTTTATAGTATACAAACAAAAAACCTATATAACATAAATACGGTTCCAATAAGGGCCTTATAGTACAAAATATGTTTAATATAAATATTCAATATGCCGAATAAACCATAAATAAAATATGAATAGATAAAATAGAAGAAAATATAAATTAAAAAAACGAGGCTGTAGATAGTACGCATGCTAAATGAAGGAAAAAATATAAACCATTATATCTTTAACAAAAGTCACATAATCATCCAAATTAATTATAAGACTCCATGGACTACATGATGAACCTTTAGTCTAGGTCTATGTGATTCCAGTTTACATAGATAAAATAAGAAGGACTTCTGTTGTACATTAAAACACGTTTTGTGTATAAGAGTTGGGGTGAGTCCAATGGTCGAGTTAAAATACCCATTTTGTCAATATTATTTAGTTCTATTGTGATAAATTGGATGGGAAATATGAAATATATAAATAGGGAATTAATTACCATGAAACACAACCACCCATAAGAAAGAACAAAATGAACATAAAAGCATGCAATTAAAATTATCATGTGTTTACTAGGAAACTATGAAACATTACACTACCTACGTTTTCTTCATGAAAGAAGGAAGAAGAAAACTCACACCATTACTAAACCATATATGAATATAGCAGGTATGGTGTTCAAAAAATTCATCATCCCATACCTGAATATAAAAAGTAGGGTGTAATTCAATAAGCCTATCACAGCCCATTCCTAAAGACTTAGAGTTGGAATCATCCAAGAACTTAACTCACACCCCTATAAAACATGGTTTGGTGTAACACCCAAATACTATCCCAAAACATTATCAATAAGGGTAGGACCACTTCCCACATATGAAATTACATAACAACCCAAAACTCTCAGTCAAGGTGGTCTAGGACGCAACCATCATCACCCAATAGAAGGCACAATACCTTTACCCAAGCCTTATCACTTAATGAATGGTTAGTCCCCAATATACCTCTTCCCCTTTAAGTCCATTTATTATCACAAGAGCACATTCAACACAAACAAGAAAAAAAGTTTTTGTAGCCCATCTATTAACTCACCACTCCTCATAGTGTTATATTCACTCTCGACATAGACTATTCTATGGACACATCATACTACCTAGTTAAAACCACTAAGTGTTCTTTAATACCAATTCAGATGAATGTTCCACATTGATACTGAAATATATATCACTAGAAATCATATATAACATGAATCTTAATTAATCAACACAATACATTGGAAATCACAAATACATAGTTGAACAAGAACACACGCATTGGAAAATAGGTAATCACCCTCATATATCCAATCAGACCAAAACCACTCAACCAAGACTTTTAGGATTCCATTTTAAACCAATTCAAATTAATCATTCATAACCATTTCTAAAGGAATCACATATCCTATTATGAATTCTTATTCCCCTGCTCAGATCATATATAAAGTTATCTATTGAACACCATGAATGTTTTCAAATCCCATTTCAAAACATGATCATAAAATCAAAAATGTTACATGATTTTTCCCATGTAAGACAATCTAGTTTTTGAAGGAAATTTTAAAACGTAATCTCTATTATTTTTTTAAGCCCACACTTTCCTTCATGAAAATAGTAAAGAACACCATCGTCAGTCATTCAACTAATATTCCACCCATTAAACTATTTAGAAATCAATGTGGTACATGTTTATAATTGGAACAGTGTGATTCCATAAATATCTATAGAGGAATCACATATATCATGAAACATATAGGGAGATATAATAAATATTGCATATAAAATCCCCAAAAATAATAATAGATGTAGAAATGATAATCTAACATACCTTAACTGTCAGTCGATAATGATATCATAGAATCACTATAAAATCTATTGAAATCCATTAGGAGACATAAAATTTGGTAATTAATGAACCAAAATTTAATTATCTCCTCTCATGAAATTCATTATTATTTGTTAATGAAATTTACATTTAGTTGGATAATTTCAACAATATTTAGTGAATGTGTACACCCAAATCCATAGTCAACAGAACTAACACAAAAAAATCATGGGATAAATAAAAATGGGGATAGAGGGAGGTATATTACCTCTAATTAGAGAAAATTAAATGATCCCGAACAACATAGATCATGTGGATTAGAAGGGAGGGAGTTGGAGAGAAAATGTTCACTCTTCCCCACTCTTCTACAAGATTCAAACAATAGGAACATGATGGAGTTCCTAAAAGAATCCATGGGAAAATACCTAAACAACCAAACAAAGATACACATAACCTAGAATATTACATAATGATGGGGTTATTTTATTATTCTCCACCTTCATATATCAACCGTTTATATCCCCTAGTCCATCGAAAAACCAAAACTGAAAATGTCAAGTGGCCACTACATGTAACCCTCCCTATATTATATGGTATGTGGGATGGTTCATATAACTCTATAACCTACGGAATGCTTTGTATTATTATTTGGTCTTACTGAGAATATAACCATAAAGTGAATCCTTACCCTCTACCTCATGAAGGACCTCTAAAACATCACTCCTTGAAGATATTTTGTGATCCCATGCATATAATTAATAAAACACATCACATGTAGGGAAATTCTGATAAAAAAATTCCATTACACAATGCATAAGGATTCCCCATGTTGAATCCCCTATAAAATCGACTAGCGAAAAACCTAGTAGGCTATATTAATGACCATTAAAATTACATTTTTTTTCCAAAATACATAGTGTCGCACAACAGTGACTTAGCTTATGTTGAAGTTTCTATATCAGGGTTACTTGATATGTCTTTGATGACTAGACATGTACCAAAACCACGAATTGGGGGTCCTTACACATCCAAAATTTCCTTATATATATATAAAAAATTACATTGCCTTGAGTCTTGATTTTAAAAATATCCATGTCCCTAGGACTCAAAATACATAATTCCAATAAATATATGAACCTAAAATGTTAAATTTTAGTAAAAATTATCCAATAAAATAATTTCCCCAAAATGTATTAGTAGTGTCACAACTATGATCTCAGACCTACCACAATCCTCAATTCATCGAGGATTAATTGTTCCTCAAAAAAAATGTTTGAAATACTTTTTTCCAACATCTTCAACCACTATGCTGAGATACACATGATTTTATCTGAAACTAAATATTATACCCAATACCACCTCACCCACATACTAAATGATGTTATTGCAATTGTGTACATATTTCCACATACAAAACCATACAAAATAACTTTTTTGTCAACCATCAATATAATTCCTATGAAAATTCACATCCTATCATTCCAATGCATCATTTCTATATCACTCCATCTGATTATGATTCCATAACTCCTATGGGAATTGTTTAACTATTCAAAAACCAACATTGAAGCCTAAAAAACTCTTAGGGTGATTCTAGGGTTGGATCCTAAACCAAATTATAAATATCCGTTATTTACCCATATTCACTAATACCTAACTGATCAGACTCACTCTTTGAACACACTACCTCAATTCGAAGTTGGATTCCAACGCGTTGACTCACTCTGATTCCACCCCCGACATCCCAATATGGGTATATCCAACCCCTAAAATCCAAAAATCACCAAAAACATCCATATACCAATCTCACAATACTAATGATCCTTATAATATGAGGTCCATTAATCCATGACTAATTTTATTCTAATCATTTGAGGAGAATCAGTTTGATTCACCTTCTAAACAAAAACCTATGATATTAAATGACCATTCTCTATCTAAATCTAAATTTAATAACTCATCATGTCTAATCACCCATAATATTCAACCAACATGATACAGTAATCACTAAACCCAAAAATGGGTTTCAACATCCAAGATTTATACCAAACACCTATTTGTAAAAAATTGATACATCTATGGGTTATGGTACTCCAAAGAAAATGAATCTTCTATAGAAAACACACATCGTTATGTCCATCACATGAAATCGTTAAATCATGCATCAAGGTTTCCAGTCCCTAAACCCAGTAACACACATCCTATTACTTGATCCTAATGAAATTTTATATCTATGTTTCCACTGTAAGTGTCTCTTCAAAAACATCAATTCCATACTCAACAAATTCATAAGAAATAACATTGGGACTCCCATGAATAACAACCCAAAAATTGTGAATTTGTTATACATAAGAAAATGATAGTATTTCGTATCATCTGAAAAAAATAGTTCCGCCCATAAAAATAAAAGATTGTGGTTACAAAAATACATTGTAAATAAACTAAACAAAAAATTCAATTATTCATGTTACATCTGATTAAGAGAAAATATCCACACAAATATGGTTTATATAGTACATGTCTCATATTTCAAAATACCATTCAAATTATTCTAAACATATAAATACTCAAAAATAATTTTTAGATACCCATTGGGATCCCACAGTTTTCAGTAAAATCCAAAATCTCTAAAATAGCCATCCATGATGGTTATCATCCATTATCTAATATCATTTTTTGAAATTCTTTTAAAATCCAATTTCAATTCCCTTATGTATGATTTTCTAAAAGACCAGAAAATATCATGAAATTAAAAATAAGAGTCTTAATTATTCATCTTCATGTAAAATAAATTTTATGAAAAAATTAAGATCACATAATTTTACCATTTGAGTTTTATTTTAAAAATCATGTTTTCATAATGAAATATGATTTTTATCAAAAACAAGTCATTTTATAAATGATTTCAATGTGGTATAAAAAAAATAAAAAAAATTCTTCATAAATACAATGTAATCTAATAACCCGTTATAATATATATAATAAATAAAAAATTATAATATTTGTTTCTTCAATATAAAATGGATTGTGTGAAGGTAAAATGTCAAACAATTCCACAAATAATAATTTGTATCATGCACTATGTATTACCCTATCATGATGACTGAATGACTCATTAGATCATGAAAAAACATATGAATCATATTTAGTCAAATCAATACATTATTGGAAATCATGATCAAATAAAATACCTCACTCATATTTGGTAGAATTTTCTAGAAACATTATAGCCTATAGAATCATGGGTTTCAAATATTTCCATGGTGTTTAGACAAAAACATCCATCTACATCTCGAGTCATAATAACCAAACTACAACAATATCTATACATTCCCCTCCCAAAAGATACATTGATACCATTTTTTATTACCTAAAAAAATAACTCGAACAATTATCAAGATAGCATTATCAACTGACCTTAAGCATACCTTCTAATAAGCTAGACAATACATTTTAGTTATGAGGACATGAAATAGTATTAGGGGTAGTATTCCATTGAAAATAATTCCAATATTTCATCACTAAATGTAATAAAAATTCATGATGACTCATTCATAAAACATACACCCCAAAACCCAATAGATATAAAATTATAAGACAACAAGGCCTCAATAGTCTATAATTGGAAGTAGTAGAAATATCTATATATTATATCTACAATAACAAAGTTAAAAAATATAATAAGGAATAAAAATTATAAAACAACGAAACATTGGAATGTAAACTATGTAAATTAAAACATGCTTTAATCTACATTAACTTCAAGCCAACTATCCTAATCATCCTAATCATTTTATATCCTACACAACATACTTATTAATCCCTCAAGATAGTTACAAGTGGTACCATTGTTTTTAGAGACAATATTAATATCAACCCACATAAATATAACCCCATTTCATGTATTAGTGTTGTAAATGATTCCAAAAACCCAATAATAATAACTATTTTATTATTATTAATAAGTGATTCTATGATTAAGTGGATGATCATGTAATACTTATATTATGAGTGAAAAAATTTCCACGCAAAAAATACTTCTAATAACATAACACACAATTTATATGCAATCATACATGTGATATTATTACGTGTTAACCCAGCCACAATGGAACATGAACCTACCCCCTTTTTAGCCCTTCTAGAATGAAGAAGATGCTTTGTAATATAACCTGAACATTAAAAAAATATGTTTGGATGGGTGTCAAATGATTTCTTCAAACTATAAATGAAGATTCTATTATGAGTATCATGCTATAAAACATATCCCATTCCATATAGGATTTCTCAATGTTGGATTCCTCAAACATTTTGACCCACTACCCTACCAAATAGGGAATATTACAATGTCCAAATCCTATGTCAATTACTCATAACCTAATGGCAGATCCACTAATTACATCTAAAATTACATCTTGAATAATACATTTTTACTTTAGAAAACCATAAATATGCTATTATTAAATAGATTTTACAATATTACATTGATATGATCATTAAGGATAATAATTTAAAAAATTAGAAAAAAAATAACAAGATTACGTAGACAATTCAACAATGTGTACATTATATCCACAATAATATGGAATTCTTTTTACATTATTGTATCATTCAATTCAATATATATCCTTTTAGTATGACCTCGTAAGAAAATATTAGACAATGATATAGTTCTCTTCTATTCTTATATAGTATGAAAAAATTTAAAAATGTGGTATTAATATAAAAATCCAGATAACGGATATAAATATAAAGGACACCCATTATTCTAGTGAATATCGTAAAAAGGGGAAAATAGGAAAAACATTTCAGCAAAAAACACTGAGAACTTAAATTAATAATTTATATTAATAAAAATTATTAATTTATGAAATAAAACCATTGAAGCCAATTATAAATCATATGAAAAATGATGACATCTTCATTATGAATAAGATATATTGTGAAAGTATTCTTTTAAAATAAAATTTTATATTTTATAAGTTGTGATAATTTTATTTCCCCATGAAAAAAAATATTTTCATTTAATTAATTAGAAATAATAAAAATTTTATCTTATAAAATCATATTCATATCACATGGGTACTCTAGTTTAACATGTTTCCTAATAACTCCACACTATATTATTCTATAGGAGTATCTTATATGATTGTTTCCCTTATTTTCATCATAGTGTACTAAATCATGACACAATGCATAGAATAGATATACCAGGAGAACCCATAATCATCAATGTTTTCCACATTCCATATCATAATACAAGAATTTATAATCATTCACCCTGTCATTATAAACCCCTTTTAAATCTAATTTAAACACAAAATAAATTTTTTTTATCATTTTTCACATAAATTTGAAGTGGATGATTCCATTTTTTTAGAATCTATAAAAAATTAATAATTAACTACAATATAAGTTCTAATATATTATTTATAAAATAATAGAATAATAAAGAGGATACTTTTTAATTCATATGGGGATGGTGGGGAGAAATATTATTCATATGAATTTTTTTTAAAAAATGTTATTTTATAACTTAGTGAGAAGAGTCAAGTGTGACCTATATTGAAAACATTAAAAAATTTCAAGTTTTATTCCTATGGAATGATGTATAGGATATTATGAAAATTATGAAACAATAATATTATGAAATTTAATAATATAATTGAAGCATTTAAAATAATTAAATTTTGTAAGAAGAAGAGTTGGATGAAATTATTTATCAAAATCATTCAAAATAATACCTTAACATATGTCATGTATAGCTTCATATGTTCTCCAAATAATGAAAAAATATTAGTTTTTAAATATATTAAAAATATTTATCATATTTATTCTCTTGTCATTGTTATTTTATTTTATTTTTTCCATGTTAAATTCAGTTACTAAATCAATTAAATTTATGTCATATGTGTAGAGGTCATTCGATCATTAATTTTTAAAATAAAATTTAATAGTTGAACATAGTAAATGGGGTAATGGTTTTATACATTAAAATATAAAAAACATGTTATATTTATTTTCTATATAAATTAGATATACATTTTAAAAATATATATAAGGTTTTCAAAAAATGAATCATATGGTTTCATGGTGGTGGTAGTCCATACATATGGATGAAAAATGATTTATTTTCTTTAATGTATGAAAATTAAAATGGAATAGATAAAGATAGATTTTTTTTGAATATTATTTAATTTTTAATATCCATATTAATTCATTAAAATTTTCCTCATGGAAATCATTGTTCATTGGAAATGAATGATGAATAACATCACTTCATAGAGGTGGTAGTATGCACTAACACATAATAAACATTATCATATTTCAATGGATCAATCGGTATGAATTTAGATATTATAATATTTTTATAAAAAATTGAATTGTTATATGTATCATTATACTTATTAAATCCGTTAAAATTTGCATCATTGAGGGGCCGTGATAAAAAATTAAATGAATCGCTTCCAAAAGGATGTAGTTAACACTTTCACAGAAATGTTGTTTTCAATTACCATGTGATGGAAGAGGATATCAAAAAAGGTTTTAAAATATAAATACTAAAAAACAATCATATTTTATATACTAATAGTATTATATAATCAATTTGATTAATTATTTGAAGGAGTTTTATGTATAAATAAACATGAAAACACTGGTATACGAGGTGTACCTATTCTTTGAGATACCAGCATTTTATAATACATTCAGCCCTTTATGATTTGTCTTTTCAGGAGAAATATACCTATATAATATGGGTAATTTATTTTATAAGTTCTTTTGGTAGATATTTTGATGATATAATTCTCAATTTTTTAAATAAGTATGGTGATTGTGTGATATTTTATATGTGATGGTAGTTCAACTCTTGTAATTATTCAATGTTTTTAAAATAATATTAATTTAATATCATCGATATGTGTAACATTGTAAATCCTATTTAGAAGATAATATTTTATGGGTATAAATCCTATTATCCAAAAAGATTTAATATGAGGTTTTATTAACTAATAACAATGTTCTATCTATCATTAAACTATTTTAACTATTACAATGGATATAAATATTAACCATTCTTATAATACATTAGGGAATATAAATAAATTCAAATTTTTTTAAAAAAATTAACCACATTATTCTAAATAGGAAATCAGTTTCTCAATATTCAATATCTATTTAAGATATAAATTAATTTACATAAAATAATGAAAGACAAAACAAGAGAATGTTTTTTTCAATATAATTAGTTTTTATTGTTAAAAATGAATTAGATCAAAAAAGAAATATAAAATATATTCCTAGGATGTAATTATATTTTGTGTAAATATGGAACAATTTTAATTTAAATCCAATAAACAAAAAAATGTAAATTTTTAGATACATTTAAATTAATGAATGTTTTTATAAAAAATAGTATTTTCATTATTCTCCCAGAAATAAATATTTATTAAAAAATGAAAAAAATTCACCCTAATTTTTTTTATAATAAATATAAATATAATAATTTTTATCAACTTAAAATTATAATGTTTAGCAAATTATCTTTTTTATAAAACTATATAATTCAGGGGAAATAATATAGTGTGAGTATTACTGTTTATTTTTTTTATTGTAAAAGTAATAAATATTAATAAAACTATAATTAATATAAATCCATAAAATTATAAATAATAAATTATAATATTTATTCATTTTTAGGATTACTTGTTTTTTCACAACAGGACCCATCCATTTTTCCTAGGTAATTGGAGAACCTAAGAATGTTCACCTATAAAAAGGTATAATATCTTGACCTAAGCCTTATAACTCACGAATATGACTGATATTAGGATCCATATCCCATAATCATGTTTCTCATCAATTTTATAAACTAAAATTAAACACACATATAATAAAAACAAAAGTGCATATACCATCTCCCAACTAACCAAGTCATCAAAGTGTGATAGTTACTCATGACTTAGCCCCATGTCTCATAACATCATTCTACCCATCTCTACCCTCTAAGGGCTATATATGACCAATTCATATTATACATACACATTGTTAAAAAAAGATACATCATAAAAAATTGATTATTTGTCGTTATATATGAATATAATCGAAAGGTAATCACAAATGTAATGAACAACAATCAAACTTGGTTTTGAAAACATGCTATCAACCACATGTGGTCAAAGTAACCAAAAACATCAAAAAGTACTCTTAACGTTCAATTAGACAATAATTTTGAATGAATCATTTATCTTTTTTCAAAATTTATCACATAATATCTTAATCTTTCTAAGACCTCAAAAAAATCCATTAATATATTATATGTATAACCCTATATATTTTTCTGAATTCCCATTTCAAAATTGGTTTCTCATGTCAACCATTTTCCATGATAATTCTTTTTTATGATAAATCCATTTTAAATAAATTTTTTAAAATAAATATCATTTAATTTTTAAAATCTAATACATTACATTGATTTAACCATAATGATGACTATTAAAAGTCATTTGATAATGAAACCATAATTGAAACATTTAAATACATGTGGTATCCATGTTGATAATTGGTCTAATGAGAGTCTATCACAATATATAGTTGAATAAAAACGATGAGGAAAATGAAATATGATATCATAATGATGAATCTGAAAAATAAAATCACCAAATTTATTTGTGAAATTTTATCTTCAAGTCCATATGCATCAATTGAAAATATATAATCCCATCCCATGCTCCTATTGACCATGATCGAGTCCACAAGAACCTATGTCTTTGGAAAACATCATATTTTAAAAAAAATAAAAAAATTAAAAAAATTAAACAAATAACACTAAAATTAATGGAAACCGTCATGGAGATAAAATCATAGTCAATGAGGCGGTGTCCACTCTTAAAATAAATTTGTTCTAAGGGAACAAAAATTCCCTAAGTTATGACATTGGATCAATGATTAATTTTTTCTAACATCACAAAAATAATATAAAATATACCTAGTAACATAACTTAGAACTAATGATGAATTTATACTTAATTGTATTCTCTTATATTATCCTCTATAGGACACACATAAAAGAAACAATGTGCCGGATGATTACACAATAATTTGGGTCATTCTTCTCCCAAAATTTATATTCAGTCGTACTTAAATCACGGAAAATAACATAGAATGGGAAATCGTAATGGAGGGTTGGATATTATATAAATTTATAGTTAATAAAATTTTAAGAACCACATATATAATTGGGACCTAAAATAAAGGATTATGAGATCCATTTAGGATTTTTCATCCCATTTTGTGTGACTGATGAAAGTGGAACCTAATAATGATATAAATTAGAAGCCCCTAGAAAAAAATGGACCTAAAAAAATAACCACTACAAAGGATAATATGTAATAATGGTGGATAAAACATATAGGTCTATTCCTAGGATAATCTATGTAATATACCCTTGGTAGTATTGTAGTTGACACCTTAATGGAAGAAGTTCTGGCCTAATAAACCCACCTCTACAACTTGACTTCAATGGGAATTGTCATAGGACTCTCCCACATAGGATATGTCAGGATATTTTCGATTTGTATGTGATGTTTCCATATACATGGGGTAGTATATCCCACTATATATTCAGGGACCTCCATTCTATATCCCCATTGGGTTATAGAATAATCCGATGCAGAAGGGTCTTTAGAACCCCCCCCCCCCGATAAAATGATCTTCCCTTAAAAAATATTCAACCAAATATATAGATTTTGGGGGTGTTCTCCCCTTATAATAACCACCATGAAGCATCCAAACATGTTATTTTGGAGACCTTCATAGCCAAAGGTATTGACATCATATCACCGAGTGCTATGTCGAGGTTCCAAAACTACAACATTAATTTCTATGCCTGGGTAACCTATCCATTCACATATGACAACTATAGAAACTATTCCCCCAAATGGGTCAATTTAAAAATCATTGAAATACCCCTAAATGTATCCAAACGCTCAAAACTATGATCTAATTATTGATTAAAAAACCTCAACTCCAAGTCCCAAAAAATGAACTTCCTCAAAATTTCATTTCTAGTAACAATGAGGATAATTGTATGATGATAATCAATTTTAACATAAATTATTCTATGGGATTTAGTGGATTGAATTTATAGGGCATACCTTTATTCTGACTATACTGACTAGGGTTACCACATTTTTTCTTGAATGGGTTGTTATAATATCAGATATAATGCATAATACATGTAATATAATGGATGTTGGCCTTATTTCATGGTTATAGATGTCATGATATATGGGTAAGGTATTTTTGGACAAGTGACATATGATATATTAGTGAAATATTCAATTATGGTGTGTAGGGTCATTTTCTGAATCGGTTGTGGAACATAACATTTGGCATAAGGGCATGTGTTTTTCAAACAAATGGGGAAGCGTAATTTTCATTATATTATATAATATAATATTTTGATTTATATTCTCTTACATAAATGTATTATTTTCATAGTCATCCTTTGTGAGGATTGGGTATAGTTTTTCTAGAATAGTTTATGAGTTGGAATCATTTGTTTAATCAATATGATTTGGAATGACTCATTCATATATAAATGATAGGTTTCTAGGAGGATCCCATTTAGTATACCAAGATGCTATCCATATATATGAAAAATATTTTTTTCGTATTTAGTAAATGTTATTGATTGATTTTGGTCTTTGTATATTGGAGTGGAATTTCCTAAGCTATTAGATTCTGTTAATAATTCCTAATCCTATGCAATATATTTCAGCGGTTTTCCCTTTTTATACCCCTAAATTCATGTATTTAGATATCTTATTTATTTATGATATAGTGTTTATTAATGAAAGTAATTTTTTATTTTGTTGTTAAATTCATTTAAACATGGTCATTCATACCATTTATATATATCTTATACCCTTACTATTTGTTTCGATGTCATATCCATTTAAAGGTAGGATTTGGTAGTTATCCCCATATTTGTCAATGGCCTAGTTCAGGTACCAAGGGATAGGTGGTCGTGATAGTGTGTTATAGAAGATGATGGTTCAGAGATAAAATTATTTTTATAGAGTTTCACTGAGGATTATTACATGGGTTTGTAGGGAAACAATATCAACTGGACATTTTAAATGATGTAAACAAGGAATAATTGTTAGGAAAATGGATTTTAGGGACCACTATTATCTGGTATATGGACCATATTTATATTGAACAATATATGGAAAGTGATATTACATTTGGGGTAAAGGATAAGGTAATGATCATATATCATAAATGTTCATTTTATAATTTTATTTGTTAGAAAATGGTGATTACATAAAATTATAGTGGATTATTTAAAATTAGATATTCCTAATTTTAGGTTTAGGTGTCCCTAATAATATTTATTTTATATAAACAGAACCATGTGGAATTTGGAATCTATTTTTTACTTATTTATTTCATCAAGTTAAATATGAAGACCATATTACACTTGAAAATAATGGAAAATTTTAAATGAAGATGAATTATGAGTTTTAGGGATATGGATTATAGAAATAGGAGTGATTCTTTTTAGACTAAGAGATCAATTATTTATTGGATGTGGTGGAAATTTCAAATAGTTTAATCTATACCTGGAGGGAGAACTAGTTCTTATTAGATATTTCTATGATGTGTGGGATAATTCTATAATAGAGTTTTTATGCCTTAGGTATAATGAAGAGTTGGATATTTTGTGGAGGATGAATCATGATTTGTTTTTAATGATTTACATACATTGGAATAAATAAAATCTTCTCTTTAGGATATCATTACACTCTATTAATAGAATTTCAGTGTGTCAGAGTTCATTATCTAGTATAAGAACTTATTTTGGTATGTTTAAGACCTTCTTTAAATTGATTATTTTAGAGAGATTTGCTTCTTGGACTCTTTACATTCATAGATCCTATATTTCTCACCCTATTATTAATGTTAAAATATGTCGTTCTACTAATAGTGATAGAATTTTGAAAGATAGTAATGGTAAAGATAATATAATTATGGTAGGTTCTTCCTTATAAATCTTTAAATATTAGAGTTGTTTCCATAAGTTCTCATTTTTTATCAAAAGTAATGTTTAGAGAGAATGGAGTCAGTTAAAACATTCTTTATCCCATTTCATAAAGGTTGGAAGTTATCATTTCCCTTATAGTGGACTGATCATGGTTTTTTTCATATTGAGGTATTAGTCATTGAAATATCAAGTGTCCTGACATCCTTTATTTTCAACATAATATTGGACGTCCTCTTCTGTATTACCCGTTATAGTTGTTTTCTAATGGGAAACAATAGTAGCTGTAGAAAATTGGACAAATATATTATAAATATATAAGGGAAATGGTGGTCTCTATTGGGGGTAGAAAGTCTGTAGAGCTATATGTGGAAAGATGTATTCCATAATGTTTTTAGATACTGTTTATCCAAACATAGTTTGTGGTATTATCATATAATATTGTACATGGGAGTATTACATGATTAATAACGGATATACACACTTTTAATAACACCTTCTATTGTGTATTACATAGGGATTGAGGACGAGAGGATTCAAGTGCTCTTGGAATTAACATTTCTAGTTCGATGTTGAGGTATTTTTTATGATGTGTGTAGAGATTGAGATATGATTCCATGGAACTAAGTTTCTTGGATAGATTTTCTATGTTTATAAATAATTATATACAACATCATAGTAAAAATAGATTTATAGCATTTTTTGAGTTATAATACAAATTAATTTGGGAGAAAATTTATATCTTATGTTACAAATGTGGAGTTTGTTATTTTTTTGGTGAGTAAGGACTTCATATGGGTGAAATGCATGTTCATACCCATTTTCACTCACTATACAAATTGTTGTTAGGTTTAATAGATTGTATTGTAGTGGTGTTTCCAAATTTTTTTAAAGATTACTATAATGTATTGGATAAAGAGTGTATATTTCTACCCCCTCAACATGAGATTTATTTTTTCATATATTTTTAAATATTTATCAATAAAATATATACATCCTCATATAGGATAGTTTTTTAAGAGTTTCATGATTTGAGGATTAAAAATTATGATATTATGATGTGAGGTTTTTTCATCCTATTATGTCTTTTTGGGGTACACTAGTTATATTATTGATGAAGCGATATGGTATTCAACATTGGTGTATTAGTTTTTATCACTCTAATATGGTGAAAATGGTGAAATTATGTATCATCAGACTTGATTGGAAGATTATAATTTCTGTAAAACTACTTAAAATGTCACAATGGGAATTATTAGTTCATCGAGATGTCGTTTGGTGTAAATAAATATCAATTAATTTCAAAGATAATAATGGATTTTTTGTCCATTAATTGCTAGTTATGTTCATGGTGGTGTTTACTAATGATCCCCCTTTATTAAGTATTGGATGAGGAGCACATATAGAGTCTATGAACTATTTTTGGAGTTCATTATATTCATTATCAATTTGAAAATCATTAGGGTGTATCGTACGAATGTAGGGTTCATTTCATATGGAGTAACATGTCTTAGATAAAAATAAAAAGTATTTTTTTATGATTGAGGTAGTTTTTTTGGGACTATCTCCTCAGAATGTTGTGGAGTTTTATATTTTTATTGACTCTATCTGTTACAACATAAGGTTCACATCTATCCTATCTCATATCATAACTGTTATGAATACATTGACTTGGAAAAATCAGTTTTTTGTGTGTCCATATTATTTCCCTAAAAATTATATCCATTTTAAGGATAATAGGACTATTTTTTGGTTCTCTATTTTATAGGGGAGTGTGTAATATTTGATATTTATTTTTTGTATTTTTTCCTTGGCATTGGTTGTGTTCTTATAAAATACTGTGAGGTTATATTATATGTATCGGTGATGTTACAACCTCATAAATGTAACTATAAAACCCATATTCTTGAGCTTACTATAGTTGAGTTTTTGATAATATTGTGGGGGAATTACATTTATTTCTAAGAACATTATAATCTTCCTAGATCAAAATATCATCAACCATATATTGTACTAGACAGATTTTGAATTTCGTTTTAGTGAAATTCTGTATAATTCATATATTAATACAACTTCATTATTTCATCCACTTTAAGATTATTGGTATTTGATCTCTCTTTCTTTTTAAAGGAAGTCACACAGTGAAGTTTTTTGTGAGCATAGTAATGTTTAGAGGGTAATAGAGGATCCCTCTATATTGTTCGTTATCATGGAAGTAATTGATATTATTGTGTTTCATTACTAGTTGGTGGGATTGTTGTATTTGATTTGGTAGGGGAAGGCAAACATGATGGGGTATACTAAGGGGGAGGGTCAATGAGATTAGTATTTTATTGGATTCATATCTGGTATGGTCTAAGGATAGAAACGAGAGTGTTATATTAGGATACAATGTTCATTCCTTAAAATATCTATGATATGGTTCTCAATGAGTTCTATATTTCACCTCAGATGGTACATCTTAAGTTTTTATATGATATATCTATGTAGTGAGTTCATTTTTTTGGTCATACTTGAAAAATATATGGAATCTTTTTTTATGCCTTTAGTTTTATTGAGGGTGAAGGCCTGAAACCATGTTTTTAGTGGGTAGTTCAGCCACAAGATGATCCCTATTGTAAGTGTATGGACATCCTAATAGTCTTCGACACTCATTTTCCTCATTTAGAGAAACCCATGATGCTATATATGAGATTGTTTAACTATTGATGATTTCATCCCTATTTTTCTTATAATAGGTGTCAATATCAAAGTATTTTTCTATTAAGATAGTATTTGATGTATGTGGTGAGGGATAATGGGGTTTTAAATATTATCTTATCTAATAATGGTACCCACATTACCTATCAGGTTTAGAGAGGATTGTATTATGTATTTGGCTCCATGATATTCCACTATAACACATTCATCCTGTAGCACCCCTGCAATTAGGTATGTAGCATTATCATGCCATTTTATTTTTTATAGTGTGTGCGATGTGTTGGGAAAACGTTGAGAGATTTTGGAATGATTTTGAATAAGTTTGGATGCTTTTTTAAGGGGGAAATGTTTGTGCTCTGTTTGGGGGAAACTATGTTGGTGCTCTTGGAAACTATGCAGGGAGAGAATATAGGCCTCACATGGACTACGCATATTTTACCAAAACCTACAAGGAAACCCTAAGGACCCCTCTCTCGAGTCAGTGGATTGCACAAGTTTATCCCATGGTTTTACAGATCATGTGTACTAACCGCGTAGACACTTAAAAGTATGGTTTTTAAATCCGGGATCACTTAGGATTAACAAATTTTCACCCAATCTTCTCCCAATTAAGCCCTAATCAGTATTTTGTGTTATCAGAGGTTTTAGGTTCTCTCCCACACATTTTGGAAGTGATTTAAAGTGGGTTTTTGGTAGATTGAATGTGATTTCTCCAAGGTAAGTCTCTCCTCATTGCTTTAGTTGGTTTCTCTCTAGATCTACTATTCCTTCTTTCTTGTGTTTCTAGATATAAATCTGTCGAATTTATATATATGGTTTTGGATTCCTTGGGTGTTAATTTTAAGGAATTAGGATGCTATTGAATGGGATCTAGAGTGGTTTTTTGAAGCATTTTTCGGGATTGGGGTGTGGTTTATTGGGAGTCCATAACATTGGAACCCTAAAGGTAGGTGGCTTATCTCTTGAATCTATATTGCTAGAAACGTGAATATTGGTTACAATTAATTTATTTGGATTAAAATTTATTGTGTTTTTTATGTGAAAAAATTGGTTTGAAATCCCTTTGGTGATGTTTTTGGAGATTTTTGGTATAAAGGGGTGTTTTGGTGAAATGCAATGGTTGTGGATTTTAAAATGGATATTTTAAAATGTGTTTCTGAGATTGATTTGGGAAATTGGTTGATGAAAAATGATTTTCAATAAAGATGTAGTTTTATTGAAATGTTGTTTTTCATAGAAAATGGTTAAAGGATATTTTAAATAAATGAGCGATTATTTAATGTGAATTGGCATGTGTTAGAAATAGTTGTGTGCTTATTATAGGGATATGGATTCATTGTTCATATTGATTGATTTAGTGTTATGGATTTTGTTGGTTGTGTGGAAGTGGCTAGGATTTATCACTATAAAAGGTAATAGAAAGTGGCTAGATGAACCATCATTATGGATAGTTTTGGGAAGTACCACTAGTTGAGAATGGGGTGAACGATTTGGGCAGAAGTCCAACCAATTTGGTTGTCTTGTTTTGCACTATTTTTTAAGATGGAAATTGTTGGGTTAATGTTAAATGTTTAGATGGCCTATGGATTGATTTATTGGATTTCCCTTGGGTTTCTTGGTTTGAGTGAGGTTTCTTGACAAGGGTATGTTTGGATTACAGCAATGGTTTCACTTGTGATTATTTTTCATAAACTGCATTATATAAATTTTTAATGGTTTTATCCTAATGGCGTGTGTTGGGAAGTCATTTGATGAATACCTACATAGTATTAGTACTCACCCCTTTCTTTGTAAATTTTTTGCTTTTCAATATGTCGTATTCCAGGACACAGGTAAAGGTAAATCATCCCATTTCTAGTTTTTTGTGGTGATGGTTGGGAGATGTGGTGATTCCTTGAGCATGGGGATTAGTGTGTAGTTTGTCTTGGTATATTTTGGGTCTCTTATTTAGTCATTCCCATAGTAATCTAATATTTTGTGTGGTTGTATTGGTTTTTGGGTTGTATTGTGGAATATTATGGTTCCATTTTGGTAAAGTATTTTTGGGTTATTTTGTTAACATCCATCATGTAGTTTGTTGATAGTGGATCATTTGGTTGGTTGGTGTTGAATCAAGGGAATATCATTCCCCAATTTATTCTCAAAGCCCTCAGTATTTATTTCCTACATTTTGTGCCTTGGTATCCTCACTTAAGTCCATGTATCATTCCCTCGAACTATCAGGCCAATGAGATGGGGCATGATGTTACAAGTGGTATCAGTTTTTTTGTTCTTTAGCTTTCATGTGAGAGCAGTTGTTTAATCCTTGGTTTTGATCGTTGGTCTTATTGTTAACATTCGTTATTGTCCTATTCCTTGAGTCATGGTGGAAGAAAGGTGATGAATTGTCATAACATGTAATTTATAGCATAAAAGGATATAGACAACCCTTTTATGCTAAAAATCATGTTTCCATAGAGATGGGTACATAGGTGTTTAGATAAATTTATAGACGTTGAATATCTCATTGTTGTGGGTGTGTCCAATGAGGTGATCATGACGTGGAAGGAATAAATGACTTCCCACTATGATTCATATTTTATTGTGTTATAATGAATTACAGTGTGAAATGAATTTTCTGATGTTGAAAATAATTATTGGGTTATAAAATATAAAGATTTGAAACATGGAAACATATGGTTTTTTGAAAATGTGTTGTTTTTCAAAATAGGGAGTAATGTTTTCAAAATATTTCAATATGGGAATTGCGAACTTGTGGAAAGTCGGGTTCTGATTGTTGTAGTGTAATAGAACAAGAAAATTTGAATCACGTGCTTCTAAAATAGAAGGGCTCATGGTTGTTTTTCTATGAATAGAAATGGCACTGAGTTGGCATTGTATAGACCAACTGGAGGAGGTTGTTGAAAATGTGGCTGCTCCGGAGCCTCAAGTGGAATAGTAATAGGTGAAAATTATAGGGAAATCATTCCAAGCTATGGAATTTGGAAATAAAGTGTATGAAACATGGATCGTGGATCATGCAGTTCAGTTTCAAAGAAGACTCCACCCGTCTTCAGGGGAGATTTGGAGCCAGAAAGGGAAAAAGCATGGTTTAATATAATTAACAATATCTTCACATTTTTGGGAACCCGGGTATAGTTGATAATGAAGTTATCCAAGTATATGTTGGAATATTTTTCCTTTAAATATAGGTTGTTGGAGGTCCAGGATGGAATGGAACAAGGTATGACCAGGGATGTATTTGAAGAATTTTTTAACAATCAATTCTACCCTTATATATTCATAATTCTGCGCATAATGAATTCCAACCATTTGAAAAAGGAAGAACTATTGTTAATGGAGTATTCAACTATTTATATTATATTAATGAGGTTTTCACCCGAGTTGGTGTGCATTACAGCGTTTAACGATCCTATATTTGAAGCTAGTTTGAGGGAGGACATTTGGTCCATGATAGTAGTGCTATGTATAGAGGATTATATAGAGATGGTGAATAGAACCTCAGTGTCTGAATGATATCTCTTAGGGGCTACAAGTTGAGGAAGTCAATTATTACCCATGGGGAATACTGGGATCTCAAATTCTATGTTCATGTGGATGAGGGACACTTATTTCTAGTGTGGGAGTATGACTCATAATCCCACTACGGGATCAGTGAATCTTCCTCTGATGCCTTAGATTAATCTTGGATGTTTTCAGGGTGGTTCTACAAGCCACATCAAGAAGGATTGTGTGGATCTTCCTCGATCATGTCATGAATTTAATCAGATGGGGGTACCTTCTATGGTATTTTCGAAATACTCTGAGGTCAGGTGTCAGTGACACTTCTCAGGGGTCACAAGGGTCGTATGCCTCGACGGGATGAGGGAAGCTGTATATGCCTCGTATGTAGATCAGAGTCAGTCATGGTAATTCTGGGAACACTACCAATCCTCTAGAAAATTATCAATAGTGATGCCAGAAATAGAATTTTCATGGAAATAGTTTTTTAGAGATAAACAGG
Source organism: Viscum album (assembly GCA_963277665.1). Classification (NCBI taxonomy): domain Eukaryota; kingdom Viridiplantae; phylum Streptophyta; class Magnoliopsida; order Santalales; family Viscaceae; genus Viscum; species Viscum album. The sequence goes on from OY728132.1 coordinate 2,089,873,700, forward strand.
TTGTGATAGATGATCAGTCAGGACCATCCATGGTGTGAGGTTCACTTCTATTAAATTCTACATTGATGTCATTTTTGTTGGATATGGGTTCATCCCATTCTTGTATTTCTTCTCTTATCATTGATTAATTGGGTTTAATGGTAGAAATTATTCTTATGGTTTTCAAACATCAAACTCCTCTTGGTGAAAAAGAATGTCGAGCCTTCCTGTGTAGAGCATGTCATGTAGTGCTGGATGAGTTTGATTTGATGGCGGAGTTCTCAGTGATTGAGGTTGATGTGTACGATATAATCCTGGGAATCTATTGGATGATAATTTTTAATACCCACATCTATTTCTATATGTGAACAATTAGTATTTTGATGGAGTATGGAGTTAGAGGTCTCTTTAGTGGGGAGAAAAGGGCAGAGATTGGTACAATAGATTTGTTGGCACCTACTTTTTTCACACACTTGTATAAATGTTTCTGCTTTGTCGTTGGTAGAAGTGGAAGGTACTGATCATTTTATTCTTATAGTATTTATGGATCGTTTTATAGATGTTTTTATTAAACAATTCTTAGGGTCACCACCCACGAGAGACGTGGAGTTTACAATTGATCTTGGTCCAGGGACAAGTCCTATCTCACTTCCGTCTTATCGGATGGAACCAGAAGAATTAAAAGAACTAAAAGTATAGTTGGATGAGTTATATGATAAAGGGTTCATCCGGCCTAGTATGTATCCATTGGTAGAGCTAGTTTTGTTTGTTAAGAATGTAGATGGAACGTTGTTGTTATGTGTCGACCATCGTAGACTAAATCATGTAATGATAATGAACCTATATCCACATCCACGAATTGATGATCTGTTTGACCACTTGAGTAGACATTAGTTATTCTCCATGATATACTATTGATCAGGGTATCATCATCTCCCACTATGGAAGGAGGATATTTGAAAAATAGATTTCAGTTATAGATATGGCCATTGCGAGTATGTGGTTAGAACCATTGGTCTAACGAGTGCACCAGCAGTGTTCATGGAATTGATGAATCCTATATTTCATAGATAACTAAATTCTTTTATGGTGGAATTAATTGATTATATATGGTTGTATTAAAGGATAAGGGTAGATAATGAGCATCACTTGGTGACCATATTGGATATTTTGACGGATCATCGGTTGAATTCCAGTTTGTCCATGTGTGACTTTTGGATATAGGTGGATCGTTTCCACGACCGTGTCATTAATGAGAAGTGTACTTTAGATTATTTGGAAATTATAGAGGTTGTTATTTCATCACAACTGCTAAATAAGTTTTTCAACATATAGATATTCCTTTGTCTAGCTAGTTACTATCCACATTTTTCTCTTAATTTTTCACGATTGGATTCACCGATGAATGCTATGAAATGGAAAAACGTTCCATTTCAATGGGATGAGAATTTTCAGAAATGCATTAAAGAGTAAATGGGTTGTCTTACCTCATCACCAATATTGGACTTTATAGAACTAGGGAAAGTGTGCGTTGTGTATTTTGATTGATCAGGATTAGGGTTGGTGTGTGTTCTCAAGCAGGGGGGTTCATGTAGTTGCATAAGGATCATGACAAGTAATCTATCTTGAGAATAACTTCCCAAAACACTATTTAGAGATGGAAGTAGTGGATCATGTTTTAATGATGTTGTGTCATTATCTCTTTGGTGAGAAATTTTCAATGTTTATCGATCACAAGAGCATAAAGCATATATTTTCGCCAAGAGATTTGAACCCGATGAAATGAGGATGGATGGAATATCTCCAAATGTTTGACTTTGACATAATGTATATACCGAGTATTTGAAATTTAGTGGCAGATGCCTTAAATATGAAATCATTTTATTAAGTGTTCAAGAAGGTATCAGATTAGTGGTCGTCGATGTTGGTCATAGGCGACATGCGGTTGTAATGTGAGGACTTAGGTGAGAGAGTGGTTTTAATTTTGGTTTTTATGGATTATGAATTGGATAGATTGTTTAAATAGGTACATATATCAGATTTTGAATTTAAGGAGTTGAGGATGAAACTCAATGGTAGGGAGACCATTGAGAACTAAAAATTGAATTATAATTTCGTCTTGTGTTTTTAGAATCAGACGGTGGTATCCTTTTATTTTCAAGAGAAAATTCATTGAGCTTATCATCATTCTAGTTGTGCATATCCATCATGGAATTTAGAAAATGTATATGAAGTTGAAGGTGCAGTTTTGGTGGGATGGTATGAAAAGGGACGTGGCTGAGTTTGTTTCGAGAGGCTTGACTTTTCAGTAAGTCAAGGAAGAGCATCAGTGGCCAGTGTACATGTTGTAGACATTACCTATCCCAGTGTGGAAATGGGAGAAGATAGAAATTGTTTGTTTGATGGTGTGCCCATGAACGATCTGGAAACACCGAGCCATATGGGTGATTATGGATTAGCTCACAATGTTGGCACATTTCATCCAGATTCATGAATATCATAATGTGGAATATCTGTCCAAAATCAATATCTAGGAGGAGGTAAAGAGGCATGGTGTTTCAATTTCTATTGTATTAGAAAGAGATCTGAGGTTCACCTCTCATTTTTTGAAATCCAAACATCAAACCCTTGGGACAAAATTTTCTATGAGCACGGCGTATCATCTTGAGACGGATGGCCAATCATAGAGGATAACACAATCCTGGGAGGATATGTTAATAGATTCAATGGTAGATTTTGGTGGATCATGGAGGGATCACTTATCATTGGTGGAGTTATCCAATAATAATATTTTTCCATCTTTGAAACATATGGCTCTATTTGAGGATTTTTTTTGGGTGTTCTTATTATTATTCACTATTTTGGGTGGAAATGGGTGAGACTTCGATGATTTGACCAATCCTTGTCCAAGATACTATGGAGAAAATCTTGTTGATATGAAAGATGGTGGAGACAGCTCAATGTCATCAGAAATCATATGCAGACCATCATTGACAACCATTGTTGTTCGAGTTGGATGATCATGTATTTTTTGGAATATCTTATATGTTAGAAAATCATCAATTTGAGAAGAAAGGTATGTTATCTTAGAAGAATGTTTGGACTTTTGAGATACATTAGTTATTTGGATAGGTGGTTTATTATTTTTCTTTTCCACCATGGTTTTGTGTGGTGCACAATGTGTATCATGAGTCGCAGTTGAAAAAGTATGACCCCGATCATGAAAATGTGATTTGTTTGGATCATGTTGAGATAGAACCATATTCTCCCTTGGTGAACGTGCTAGTGCAGATGGTGCATAGGAAAGAGAAATTCATGCATGGTAAAATAATCGGTTTAATTTTCTTTTTGTTTTAGAATGGTAAGATTCAAGAGGAGACATGGGTGTTGGAGAAAGAGATGGTTGAGTAATGACCCGAGCTATTTCGACCGTGAGATGGTTCTCTACATTCCATGTATGTAAAGTAAAATGTTTGGGAGAATGTATCACCCCATGGTTTGAGTTATGTAGTGTTTATATATTCCTATTTATGTGTTTAATGTGTATGGGATTAGTTGGGAAGAGGATGGTAGAGTATGGAATGATTTTGAATATGTTTGGAGGTTTTTTATGGGAGAACTGTTAGAGAACGATGAGGGGGAAAGTGTGTAGGTGATCCAGGAAACTATGTAGGGGGGACAGTAGGATTTTCACAGCCTGTGCATGGTTTACCAAACCGTGTGAGAAAACTGTACGAACCCCGATCTCAAGGCAGTGGCTTCTTCACAGTGAGCACACGATTTTCCAAACTGTGCGGACTAACCATACGGCCACTTAAATGTACGGTTTTTAAATCTGGGCTCCCTCATGCTAGACCTATTTCACTCTCAATCTTCCCCTAGTCAAGCTTCACTTGGTATTTTGGGTTTACATATGTTGAAGGTTCTCTCTCACACATTTTGGATGCGATTTGAAGAGGTTTCATGGTGGATTGAAGGTGATTTCTCCTGGGTAAGTCTCTCCTTATGGATTATTTTGGTTTTCCACTATATATACACTTACCTCATTCATGGTTTTATAAATCTACATCTGTTTCATGTAGATAAATGGTTTTGGATTCCTTTTGTCTTAATACTTTGGATTTTTGATGCTTGTGATGGGGATCTAGAGCAGTTTTCATGAAGCGTTCTCCCAGATTGGGGTGTGATTGCATGTGGGTCATTTTTTCTATAACCCTAAAAGTAGGTGGATTCCCTCTTGAATCCACATTCCTAGAAGATTATTCTTAGCTACAATTAACATATATTTCCTAAATTTTAAAAAAATTGATGTGAATAAATTTCTTATAAATCATGTTGGTGATGTTTTGGAAATTTTTAGAAAAAATGGTTGTTGTGGTGAAATGATCTTATTGTGGAATTTAGAATGGAGATTTTCAAATGGGGTTTTTTATATTTATTAGTGAATTTTTTTTATGAAAAATGGTTTCCAAAAAATATGTTGTTTTGTTGAAATGTTTTTTGACATGGAAATTAATTAATGGATGTTTTCAATTAATGGGTGATTTATTAATGTGGGTTGGAATGTTTTAGAAATGGTTGTGTGCTTATTATGGTGCATTGGATGCTTTGTTCTTATTGATTGATTGGGTTTTAAGGATTATGTTAGTTGTGTTAATGGGGGAAGGAAGTTTCACTTGAAAAGGTGATGGATAGTGGTCATAAGAGCAACCATTATGGTTAGTGGTTGGGAATTACCGCTAGTTGAGAATGGGTTGAACGAGATTGGAAGATTTCCCACCGTCTTGGTTGTCCTGTTATACACAGGTTGGAAAGATGAAAATTATTACGCTAATGGTAAATGGAGTAACGCCCTGACCCCAGTTACCTTGAGTCGGTGAATTATTACATTGCATTGACATGATTACAAGTAATCATGTCCTGAAAGACCGATCAGTTTAGCAGTCTTGGAAAATATATTACATACATGAAAGTTACATTACACATTCTAACATACAACAAAAAATATTCCTTTAAGATCTCCATTGTTCCCTTAGCTTGACCCTACATCTCAAACATAAAACACTTCTTGGGATCCTGGGAAAATAAATCATAATAAAGGGGTGAGCTCAGATTCTCAATAAGGGTAAATAATTTAGCATAAGATAACATAAACAATAGGCATTATGAATAATTGAAAATACATGCCTTTACAAATAATAAACATGAACTCTTTATGGAAGAAATATGAACTGAGTATATAATACCATAATAAAACATTGTCATGGGTATTCTACTAGTCAAATAACCACATGAACCATTAATATTATTTTCATAATGAGGGAATATATAATTCTATATATTCAAAAATATTTTTTCGAGGCCTCGGCAAAGGTGTCTAAAAATGATTAATGCCTCGGCCAATACTATATATCAAATTGGGAAAGGCCATGGTAAATTCTACATCTAATTGTCTCATGAGACCTACTGATACTTCAAGGAGATATAGCAGGCTCCACCCATCACATACTAAGTCAAATACATATTTCTTATGAAAAGTTTGAAACATAATATAAAAATTCGTATTAAAACTACCTTACGAAATGTCAATACACTATCCATAAGACATGAATGGTATAAAAATAACACATCCATAGTTAAACATACCATAACTCATTCAATACAATATTGAATATTATATTTATAATAAATCACCATCAATCAAGAATAATATTAAAAAGGATATTGAAATAGTTTAAAATGAATTGTAAAACTCTTTGAGAGAAATATAACTTTCTCATGAAAACATTTAAAAGTCACTCAATTTAGAAAAGAAGAAATTTAAAAAATATTTTGAATCAATGTGTCCCATACCACTTTGAAACTTTTTAATGGAATTAAAATTTAAAAAAAATCTTCTCCATAAAAATAAATCCATAAAACCATTTTGAAAACAATGACATTAATGAGAATGATTTAGAATAATAAATATTTAAAACATTTAAAATGATGTTACAATAAAATAGTTAAATAGAATAAAAAAATTTAAATTGTGTTTTATGAAAACTTGACATGGATAATAAATATTTTTTATAAAATACTTACACATAAACAATCTTGTATAATAATGATATTGAGGAATTAACCCTTACCTTTCACTTTCCTTTGGTCGATGGTACATTTAACCACCTTTATAAAGACCATAGTATTTTATTAAATTATACCAGAACCAAATTAATATATATTATATCATAAATGATTCATTAATGAAATTATACTACCAATTTAACAATGATTTCCGTTTTAAAATAAAATTTTTGGTAATAATCGCTTTCTTTATTGTATGTGTTTTAACATGTTATTCTTGATCATATCATTTAGATCATGATTTAAATTATTCTAGAATATTATCATTGATTTATATTTCATAAATATTTATAATATAAATATTTATTATATATGTATATTTGAAATGGAAGGCACTGCTTATGGAGACGGTAGGTTGTACGTACACCTAAATACAGTTTCTGTTTTCACATCATATTGAACGGAAGTAAGTGAATAAGATATATGTATGTACATACATACATACCTACATATATATATATATATACATATATCACCAATAGAATTATTATTTCATGTATTACATACTTATTAATAATATATATTTTTATAATCATCATTGAATGATGAACATTGAAATGAATCTCATCGCATCGTGGAGACGGTAATCCGTACGTACGCAAGAGCGACAATATCATTCTTATGATATTAAAATAATATCTAATTGGATGTTATATCATATATAAAAAATCATTAATATTTTATATTTATTATTTACATCATTTATACATCATTTTTATATCCAACCAATATACTAATGTATTGAATAACAACTACACCACGACGTGGAGATAGTAAGTCGTACGTACGCACGTATGGTGACATGTCATTCATCGGATGGATAGAATAATGCATATTTAGATACGATATTTATAATAACGTCACAGTATATAGATTATTCTGGATTTATTGTTTTAAAATGGAATCAACCAGGAAAGAAGAAGTGAAAGAAGAAAAGTACATGAAAGAGGTAATGAAATATTTACCTCTTCTTCGTGTTCTTCCTTTTGATTTGTTCAAAAGGGATCCTTAGGCTATCTTCACGACCAAAGGAAGTCCTCTAGGATTAACGTATGATATTTGGGAGAATATTTTAGTAGGGCTTGATCCAGCCAAATGGAAATGATGTTTAGAATTTGAGAGAAGGGTGGTGCCCTTTTATAAGAGTGGTGAAGGGCACCTTAGGAAAATATTGAAATAATATTTTACAATAAAATAAAATTCTGTTAATAATGGCTGAAAATTGATTTATATTGTTGATAAAGTAGGTATGGGTCGAAATCCTTTCAACCAGTGGGTTTTAGACAAGTTTAGGCTACCATTTTAACCGTATCATTATTATTTAACTCTATGTTAAATAATTTAACTTTTACCGTGTCTTCAAGTATTCTCATTGTATATGGTTAATAAATTTAAAAGAAACAACCAAGGGAACCTAAAAGGTTTATTACTTTTATATATATTACTATTTAATCCCTTTGGGAAAAACATAAAATTTTTGTAATATTATATCAACCAATAACATAGTATTTGTTTTAAGAATTAATTAGTTATGTCAATTTGGACAGTATTAGTTATTTTATTTTTGTGAATGTCATAACAACTGTATCACTTCGAATATAAATATCAAATAAACCCTAACATAATATATTAACATAGAAAATTAGTGGAATTCATCAAAAGTATCAAGTTTTTTTTATTTTCATATTTATGATATCAATTATTTGAATCATTCATTAATAAGGAAAATACTACATCATCATTGTTTCATAAATTAATTAAATTATTTAATGACAAAAAATTATAGATAAAATACCATTACGTAGGTTATCTTTCTATCTGTTCAATTAATATTTATAGTTTAATTTATCTTATGTACAATCCTATATTATACATGGGTTAGTTATTAAACTATTAATTTAACAATTTATCTCTTCTTTGAATTTAAAAATAATAAATTACCTAATATAATCCAAGTAGACTTAAAGGATAAAATTTTATTCCTATGGCTGTTTTTTTTTTGAATTAAACTTCTCTAATAGAATTAAGACATGTGTTAGAGAAATAATAATATCATTTTTACCCTTAATTACCCTATTTACCTTTAAAGGTGGTAAATAAGTCAAAAGATACTATTCACCAAAAGTTATTTTTATCTTATTGAACAATTTTTTACTTATTGATATCAATCGTTTTTCTCAGATGTTTGAAATTCAATTAAAAGGAGTGGTAAAATTATGTTTTATGCAAATTTGCAAATGCAAATAAGAGGTGGGTAAAAGATGATAAAAATTTCAATAAAAGTTTTATATATCTAAACTTATTATAAAATAATTCAAATGAATTACATTGAACATATATTGTTATTATACATCAATTTTTTGATTTAGTAAATTTAAATAAAATAAATCATTATTGAAATAAAAATTATGTATTAAATAATAACTTAGTGTTTTTCACTATTAATCAAAAATTGAATGTTTCTAGAAAAATTCCAAAAATCACCCCAAAATAATTTTGATATTATGAATTCAAAAAAAATAAATTTTACCAAATTCAAAACAAAGATTTTTCATTTATAAATTTAAAATTAATTCCCGTTTTCAAAACAAAAAAATGGGGTTTTAAAAAAGTAAAAACTATCAAAAGATTTACATGTGTTTATGTCAAATATAAATGTGAAATTACTTATAAAAAAAATTGTATTGAATGATTAAAATATAATATAATTATATATCCAAACCCTTAAAATGTATAATTGGTCACTAAAAATTATTTTGATTAAAAAAGTTGTTTTCTATTAAAATCTAGTAATTTTCAATGTTCACCCAAATATGATAATTATCAGAAATACACCAAAAATTTATCAAAACTCAATTTTTATGTCCATATTCTAAATAAGAAGTTTATTTTTTCAAATTGAGTATATAAAAGTGTCAAATATTGGATTTAAAAAAATTGACCATTAAAAGGTGGTAAAATTTCATTTTTTGAAATGTATTTCCTTTAACTAAAAAAATTAATCTTCATTTATATTATGTATAATAAAAACATAATATAGATGTTAAAATTGTATATATTATATTTGATTCAAAATTCATTTAATACTATTTATTGCCAGTTTTGGAACAGCTAGATTGGTAATGTTGTGGTGCGCTCTGACAAGGTGTTGTGTGTGGCGCAAGCTATTAAGATACATTAGTAAGATAACATACTATGAGATCTTGGGGTGTTAAAAATGGGGAGATGGCATAGGGCATGATTTTTTGTCTTTCCTATGGGTTTCTTGGTTTGGGTGAGGTGGCTTGGCGAGGGTATGATTGGCTTATGGTAATGGTTTCACTTTTGATTACTTTACATAAAATTCTTTATATAAATTTTGTAATGGTTTTATCCTAGTGGAGTGCTTATTAATTTCATTTGGGGAAAAAATACTGAGTATTAGTACTCACCCCTAGTTTGTAACTTTGGTTCTTTTTAGGATGGCATATTCTGGGACATAGGTAAAGGTCACCAATCTAATTTCTAGTGGTTCATGGTGATTCTTGGGAGATGTGGTGGTGCATGGAGCATGAATTTTGGTGTGAAGATATGGATTGTCTCCTGGTTTATTTTGGGTCTCTAGTTTAGTCTTCCCTATGGTACTCTAACATTGTGTTTGGTTGTATTGGTTTTTGGGTTGTATTGTGAAATAGTATGGTTACGTTTTGGTAAATTTTAGGTTGGTTGTTTTGTTAACATTCATCATGTATATTATTGATAGTGGATTGTTTGTATTGTCGGTTTGTCCCTAGGGAAAATAACTCCCCAATTTATTCTCAAAGAACACAACATTTATTTCTAGCCTTTGAAACCATGAAATCTTTACTGATGTCTAAGTAGAATTCCTCCATCCACTCAAGCTAATGAGATGGGGCGAGATGTCACACATCAATTAATGGATGGTCCAACATAGTGGGTTATCAAGAGTTAAGAGTAAATTTTTCACACATGAGTTATTGATTTTAAACGATTAATGATAATATCAATTATGTTGTCGGAGCATTCATATAATAAAATTAATCACTCAATCATTACTATTGATTTATTCAATGAACTGTTTTTCCAACATCCTAATACCCTTTGTGTTTGATCGAGATTTTAGAAGGGACAATTTATAGATCATAACAGAAAAACAACATGAAAAAGAAGGCACATGTGAGTTATGAGGGGATTAATGTGGGATATGATATCTAGAATTTAAATATAGATCGCATAAGGATTACTCTAGATTATATCATTAGAGATCACATGTTTTAAAAGGGATATCATCCTCATAGGAAGTTTAGGATTATCTATGGGAGTTACGTTTCATGTTGATATTATGGAACATTCATCTTGTGCTCACATATTGGTTATATTTCATATTAATCAGTACATCCCCCATATATGATTTATATTTATGAACTAATTCATGTGTTAAAACTATACTGGTATCTTCATGAATATTTACATATAATTTTCTAGGTTTAGCTACGTTTTTTTTGGATGATGTGACTTTTGAAGATATTCCAATTGAGATTTAGGACCAAAATTAGTTCATTTTATGTGTAAGTATTGTGTTTTGATGGATTGTACATGGGAGTGGGATTCATAGTTGATATATATATATATATCTTAATTTATTGGATACATAATTTTTATTGAGATATTATGTTTGAATTTTTGTTAGATAGTTGGTGATGACGTGTAGCCATAATCCTTAATCTTATAAAGTTCTAGTTATTTTCTTATTCTAGTGATATACTTGAGTATTATACCGTAGTGTGGTTATTCTACTTCTTCAATTATTTTCATTATTAGGTTTTGTTAAAATTATTTCAGTTTATAATTGAGGGAAATACCTTTTACACATGGTCATAGTTTTTATTTATTTGTTCCACTATGGTTTGGGGTGATTGATTGTTTCATGGAAGGAATGAATGAGTGAAAGTGTTCTGAGGAAAAAATTATTCTACATGAGAATGATTTTATTATATTCTTGTAGGATATGGAATGGTGTTGCTTTATAGATGGTCCATGCAGTTCATCCTTGGTCATTGGGGGGGGTGGCAGCTCAGAGTGATGGTATTGGTATTTTGGATGATATGTTGATAGTATTTAGATGAAAGTGTGGTCCACCATTAGGATCAAGGGATCATGTATTTTATCTCTACAACATAACAGGTAATGGTGGAATGGGCGTATGGATTCATCATGGAGTAATAAAGGTTCGATAACTTTTCTCTATAGATTTGGCGGTAGTTATGGTGTGGAGAATTAGGTTTTAGTTCAATAATACTATAATATTATAGGATCTAGTGGAGGAACATATGGATTTAAATCTAGATTATTTATGGGGGGTTGTATTAGGACACCTTTTTAAAAAACCTATCTTTCTGTGCAATAATTTTTTAAAATCCCTAGGGGCTATAGTGTGGTAAAATGGGATTCATTTTGGGTTTATTATTAAACAATTTTGTATAAATTTCAAAATCATCAAAAATTTATCATACTTTCTACTTTCTTCTTAAATCCCTATGAGACCCTAGTTTATCTTCTAGAAACATTAATTCCCATATTATAGGCTTTATCCCCTAGTAAATAATGATAAATCCATTGGTAATCCATATTGAGTGCGTCTCTACTCCATAGATTTGACCCTCTCTTTCACACAAACATTCTCTCTTCCTATATTATTTAATATTGGATTTCATATTTTGTTCATGGGTTTTATCTAGGAGTTTGATAGATTATTCCTTATGGGATAATATTCGTATGAATTGTAGGATTATTTCATGGAGTGTATATTTTAGATCATTCATTATTATTCTATTCATCCTCAGAGAACATTAAAAGATTTAAATCAAGTTAGGGGAATTTAGACCATTCTATTATTATATAAAGTTGGGGCACTATCAATATTTTGTTTCTTTAGGAAACGTAGAATAGAATTAGAGGGGGGAAATCCAAAAGTAATAATGTGTCAAATGGGTATTACAATTGCATATTTTGATGTTATGTTTATAATTCAACATGATATTTATTGATAGTTTTCTATATGATTATTATACTAATTTTTATTTAATATAATAACTGATTTAGATGAAATAAAAAAAACATAAATATAGTAATGATTAATTGGATAATGTATTGAAAATTTATAATTTAATTACCATTCATCATTATAAATATCTGAACATGGAAGTTTTTATTAAACTTGCTTATTGGTTAATTCTTATCATTTATTATGTTGTGTATTTATGGGTTATTTTTGTTTATGTCTTTTTATAATTATCTGGTTAATTCAATATGTTCGTGGATATGGATGTTTGATTATATTAATGTGTTTAGGGTTTTTGGGGCCCATCGTTTTTGTTAAAATGTGTTTTCTTCTCTTGTGTGCTTGATGTTATGTCTTCGGTTTCGACTTGATATTATTATACTAAAAATGAATATAAATCAATCGTACATAGTCTGGTATGGTTGACCCTATTTATGATTTTATATCATATTTTTGGTACAACCTTTATTTATGGAACATTTTTAGAGTGATAATTTCTTGATGTTTACCAGGAGATAAGGTTTGTGATGAGATAAGTATCCTCGGTTGAGTTCTGGCATTTCATGTTTTCAAATAAATATGTTTGGTTTCTAATTTGATGGTTAGGTATTGGTTGAGAGTTGGTATTTACCATATTTATTTATTTTTTTCTTTATGAATTGTTTCTAGATACTGATTATTTTGATTTCTAATTGTTTATAGTAGTTGGGTTATGAACTGTGAGTGCATCATTTTTTGAGGTATAGTTATTTGAGTTCAATAATTACTGAATTATAGAATATTAAATGAATTTATAATGATCCAAATATTTTGGGTTAAAATAATTTGGTAATTATATATGATATATATGAAATGATAATAATGATAAGTTTGGGTAAATGATCTAAGATCATGAAATATAAATTTGTAAATTTGAATATTAATTATGAAATCATGTAGCTTATCATGATATGAATTGTTTGATCTTAAATATATAATGATATTGATTAATGATAAATATTTTCTAGTTACTAAATGTAAAATATTTAAAATAATGTACCTCATTTTTTTACTTTTATAGTATCTATTATCATAGAACATAAATATAAGTCTCTAGCCATAAACATTAAAAAATCCCGAGAAAAGATAATAATTTGAATTTAATTCACATCAAGGATCTCTTCAGGTATAAATCTTTTTAGAATTATGTCATAACACATACATAACAACATAAATGATACAAAGTAGAACCTTATTCTCAATATCCATTTTTTTCATAAAACAAAAACTTTTAAAAAAGCAACATGGTTTTGTATCATGTCTATACATAATAACTTTTAATTGACCCCAACCTTGACTCTATTATCTATTAAGTCATGTGATAAAAATGTCAATATTAGGTGGAGAATAAAAATACCAATAAGGTATACACAAAGAAAGAAATCTATTTGTATTGGGAAAACATGTAAACCCTGAATTCATTATCATAATGTTTTACTTTTAATAGTTATGAAGCTGTAAAAACTCTTCACTGAATATAATCCTATTCCATAGCCTTTATTTAATAACAATATTACCAAAAAAACTCATATAAATAACATATAACTTATAAATTCATCAGGGGACATAATCATACTTAAATGGATTAACCATACAATCAACTTCTACAAAAATCACTCTTACAAATAGAATAACCATATGACTGACTTCCAAACCCAATGTATATGGGGCTTTATCCTCACCCCCATCCATGGTTTATCACGGAACCGTTGATATTTGTTTTATCACATAATTAAATATCATTGGATTATCACTTAAATACTCATCAAATATCCAAGTACCATTATATAGTCATAATACATTAAATAATGTAATTATAAACATTCAATTTCATTTACAATTACAAGAAAAAATTTCATGATATTGACATAGTCAATGCCTTCTTAAAACCATTCTAATTACCAAAATAATATAAAAATTAATATGTTTATTATTTTACTTTAAAAAAATTATGACTTGTAGGGGAATCCAAAATATCAGATAATGGTTATGATCGAGGAGAATTCGCTGAAGTCGTATACTTTAAAAAAATTCCTTTTTTCATTTTTTAATTTAAAATGATTCATATAGAATTATTATTTTTTAAAACTTTTTAATGAAATTTTATGTAAAAGTGGTTGATTATACACATCATTATTGAAGGTGGTGGACAACCTAAAATGTTCCTTAATGTACGGATATTAAGACGAAGTCCCTTCCTATAAGATTGATTCATCACAAACGTTCCTTTTTCTTCCTAAATAATAATCATATGTAAATTTATACATGATTTACAAACTTTATCATAGATTATTATTTCATTTATATCACTTAGTACAATTAAATAAAAATTATATTAATATTTAGGTACATATCAGACGTTTGGTTTATATTTGGTACCAGAGTCGAAAATGGACATGGTTTGATGTAATTAATCTATGTGCTCATAATTACATCTTCTCAAGAAAAATATTAATGAAATTATTATTATATTTATATATAAATTATTACTTTAAATAAATCAACAATGTGTGGATATGAAAAATTAACAATGTAGTATTCATGGAGATGGTATGATGTATGTATGATTGAGTAATGTCTTCTTTTTTTCATTGATCATTATGGAAGAAAGTTAATTATTATTTAATATTTACGTAATTATAAAATCATAATTGACAGAACATTCATAATTTAAATATAGTTATATATATCATACATGTGATATAATGAATAAAATAATTTGCATAGCTTTGTAAATGTGATATTTCACAAGTACGCACGAATGACAATATTATTTTTACATGCATAGAAGTAAGAATAAAATTCATATATTATAATATAATAATGATTATTTTTTCAATAATATCACATATAAACATTTATTCCATTATTATAACTTCTCATGAGATACATTTATGGGAAAGTAATTAGATCGGTTAATGGTGGTGATATTTCATGTGTACGCACGAATGATTAATTCCTTTCCCATTAAATAGAAGAGGATTTGGAATTAGGTGATGATATAATCATAATATATTTTCATTATATTTTATTATACTACATTTATAATTTCAATAGGAAAGAATAATATTTTAGTTATGTTTAAGAAGAGATAAAATAGAAACATTTAAAGAAAGTAATATGTCTTCACCAGTTTATCACCATTGACGAACTCATTAACACCTCAAAGAAGGGTGTTCTCCCTAAAATAAGGACTAAATAATGTGGGAGGGATTATAGTAATTGGTTTGGGCAGATATTAGCCTAACCTGAAGACTTTTGAATGTGTTAGTAATATATAGGAATGAGTACCTTTTATAGGAGAGGGGAGGGGCACCCTTGGAATTATAAAAAATATTAAATTAATATATATTTATATTCTATTCCAAATAGTCCAAATCTCATTTATTTTAAAGATATTATGAGGGTAGTTCTAAATACTCTAATACAATAATTTTTAGATATTTATTGATTTTATTTCAAACAATATCATTTTTGGTTTACCATTTACTATTATATTTTAATTTTAATTGTGGTAACAACTTTTTAAAATTTAAGAGGCTATAAATTTTACATTTACTAGGTCAATTTCTCAAAAACGGATGATTTTTTAACTTATAGTCCTTATCTTATAAACACTGTATGTTTTATATATTTTTATTAATTTTTAATAATTTAATAAAATATTATATTTATAAAATATCAATTCTGTAAATTTTTGTCATATTAACTTTATTGAATTTTAATAAAATCCAATAGAGAGATAACATAAAAACCCATTTAAAAGTCTTATAACAAGTCATATAAACAAATAAAATTCTGTTATTACAAAAATTACATCTAATAATTATTATTTTAATATTTATAATATCGTTTATTTGATTCCCTCGTTAATAAGGTAATCTCTACAAAGTCATTATGCCATAAATATATTTAATTATTTAATGTCTAAAAATTATAAATAAAAAACCACGATGGACGTGATATTTTTTTATTTATAATTACTTTTTATAGTCTAATATATCACTTATATAACCCCATATTAAAATTATTTTATTAATAAGAGTAATGTTTATGATATGTTTTATTTTATATTAAATTAAATGTTCTAAATATAATTATCACACCCAAGAATATTCAAAAGCCAAAAATTTATACCTAGGGGTTTTCATGGTTTGAAATAATTTATCCAATATGTTTAGTTCATGTTTCAGTGTAGTTTTATATATTTATAATATTATTTTTACCATTATTTAGGTGATTTACCCTTTGACCGTGGATAATAAAATCATAATGTTATTGTTCAACAAAAATTATATTTATTCTATTATACAAAAATATTCATACTAATTATGAACTTGTATATTGGTTTTTAAAAATTCTATTCATGGAATTCAAAAAAATTAAATTTACATTTAGTTAGGTTTTCAGAATGAGAAAATAATTTATTAAAAAGAAAAACACCTTAAAAGATTGCCACATGTTTATAGAAAATGTCAATGTCAGATTACATACAATGACCAAAATTAGATTAAATGATGAAATAATAATCTAAATATACTTTAAAACCAATTAAAAAGGTAATTTAACAGTAGAAATAAATTAAACCAAAAAAATTTTGATTTAAAATATTTTATTTTCAATATTCATAAAAATTTAAATTCTATTAGAAAAACACAAAAAAACCATCGATGTAATGTTTGATGTCCCTCTTCCAAATAATAGGTATATTTTTTCAAATATAACTTATGAAAGTAACCAAAAAATATATTTAAAATGGGTTATCCATCAAAAGGTAGTAAATCTACCTTTTAATAAATATTAGACTATTTTTGCATAAAATTGGATTTATTTTTATTTTAAGCGACTAAAATTCATTAGAAGAAATTACAAAAAAATAACAAAACATATGTAAACATAATATAGTTAGTTCTATTAATTCCTTATAATAAAATTATAATTTTATAACTACCATTTAAAATAAGAAAATTAACAATGTATTATTTTTCAGTGTAACATAGTCTTCTGTGCAACATATGATTTCAGATAAAACCATTGTAGCGTGGCAAGTACACTATCAGAAAAATAATTCCCATTAAAATAAAATTAATATCATTTTCATAAACATTATTTTATATAAAAATGTATTATTATATAATTACCTAGAATGTAACATCCTTCCCCATTTATGAAATTGTGTCCCCGCAAATATTTTCACATAATAAATAAGGGGGGTATTTATCATTCATAGATTTTTTGATTAATATGTTTCTTCTTAATCCATACTGTTTTTGAAAAAAATTAACATGAAAAATAACCTTATTTCGAATTGCATTCTCTTAACGGTAATGAATCTGGACTAGATGTTCCTCATAAAAAAGATTCTATTCCAATTGATCTACTTCTGGACTAAAAACATGCGATGGATTCGGCATATAATTTCATTAAATTGAATAATTAAAACAATTATGTAACCGAGATAAACTCATGGTTAAATACACTCTATTTGAAACTGAACCAACGTTCTCTAATATTTCATAGGGTCTAATAAAACTCAGACTCAATGTCATTTCCTTACCAAAAGAAACACACTGTTTCCAAGCTAAAACTATTATAAATACATGATTTCCTACTTTAAATGAAATATCATTCCCTATGATATCGAAATGTAATTTTTCCTTCTCTGAGATGTCATTATATTAATTTTCATCAACTGTACATTTAAGACCATCTATTCAATCAATTTTGGTTTCATCAACTTCCTTTCACCTACATCATCCAAAAAAAGGTGGAGTTAGACACTGTATTCCATATAACACCTCCAATGGAGAAATATGGATTCCATATTGAAAAAAATTGTTATAAGAAAACTCAATCTTATAAATATGTAGATCATAACATCTCTGGTAATCATTTTAACATAAACATAACATATCCTCCAATTTTTGAATTGTTCATTAGGAATGACCATATGATTGAGGTTGAAGAGTTGTACTGAAATTTAATTCAGAACCAATGATTTTGGAAGGCCATTTAGAAAGTGAAAAGTGGACCTATGATCAAGATCAGATAAAATGGAGAGGGGAACCCCATGTAACCGGACTATATATTTAATATACAGTAGTTAAATTTTGTCTAGAGACAATTTTTCTTAAATTAGAAAAAAAGGAAAATATTTATTCGACCTATAAACAATAACCCAAATCACAATATTACCTCAAGATAAATTTGGAAAACCACTACGAAATCCAAGGATATAAATTATAATTTCCACTATGTTATTAGAAAATCCAGATTCATCCCTTTTGGTAACTCCCGCTCTACTCTAACCTATGGGAAAATAAAACATAATTTCTTAAATTCATCAATTTATCTTTTCATTAAATCATACTAGTAATACTCTCAAAGGTATATATAAGTCTTAGTACTAAAAGGATGAATTAAAATGAGGAACAATTATATTTACATAAAATATATATCTTCAACTATGAATCAATAAGAACATATAATCTATTTCCAAACCTCAAAAACAATCTTTATCAATAATAAATTTAGGTAACTTATAATTCTGAAACAATTCTACCATTTTCTACAAGTCAACGTCTTCTTTTTTCACTTTTTTAATTCTGTCTAATATGGATGATTTCAAAAAACACCTAAACCATAGTAGAGTAATTACTTGAAAAAACATCTTTCACGAAAATATTCATTAAATCATTAACCAAATGATCACATTCGAAATGTAGTATTGTTAATGTGACATTACTTTTTCTGTTCAATGCATCTTCCACTTTATTTTCTATTCTCGGATGGAAATTAATTGTGTAATAATATTCCTTTAATAATTCTAATAATACCCTATGTCTCATGTTCAATTCTTTTTGAGTTAATAAATACTTCAATATTTAGTGATAAATATATATTTCACACTTTACACCATACAAATGATTTCTCCAAAATTTTTATGTAAAAACCCCAACACCTAAATCCAAATCATGTGAAGTATAATTTTACTCATGAACATTCAACTGACATGAAGAAAAATAATTTACTTTATTATACTACATTATTAATAAACCATGCCCATTCAATGAAGCATCATTGTAGAAAGAAAATTCACCATTCCTAGACGGTTGTGCCAATATTGGAGCATTTACCAGTCTTATTTTCAGTTCCTAAAAAAATCAACACAATCTATTGTCAAGATAAACTTAACTATCCTATGTGTTGACATAGTTAGTGGGATATATAATAGAGAAATGTTTTAAAAAATCATTGGTAATAACCAACTAATCCAAGAAATGAATAAATCTATGTGATATTGGAAGGTATTGTCCACTCTTTAAAAACTTTGGTATTAAAGGGGTCAATAGTTATGCCATCATTATAATCAATATATCAACATAATTAAATTTAATGAAACCAAAATTCACCCATAATAAACATTTCATATACTTTATTTTCTTTAAAGGTTTTAAAATCAATTCCTATGTGATTTCATGTACCTCATGACTTTTAGAATATACCAAAATATCATCAATAAACACACCCAAAAACTGATCCAAAAAGCTGATGAACAACTCAATTCATGAGATTCAAAAATACAACAAGATCATTAAATAACTCCAATGGAATAACGAAAAACTTATAATGCCCATATCTCATCCCAAAAACGTTTTTTGGAATGTCATTGTCCCCGACCATCAATTGATGGTACCCAAAACTCAAATCAGCCTTCGACAAATACAGAGATCCCTGGAGATGATCAAACAAATCACTCATATGAAGCAACATAAACTTATTAATGAAAATGGTGTTATTCATAGATCTATAATCCATATTATGTATCATATATCCATCATTAGTTTCTAAAAACAAAACTAGTTCTCCCCATGATGATGTTCTAGGTCAAATGAAAACTTTATCATGAATGTCTTGCAAATATTATTTTAGTTCTAACAATTAATCATGATTCATTCGATAAGGGGGTTGATAAATATTATTATCATAATAGACTAAATAAATTGTAAATTCAACCTCCCTATCTAGAGAAATACCATTCAATTTATCATGAAAAAACATATATGATTTTATTCACAATTAGAAATTCAAAAATCCAAGTTATTTCTTTATTTTCAACTACATGATCTAGATAAAATTCCATGAAACCATTAATCAATCTCTTGACTTCATGTTATATTATCAAAAGTATGAAATCATTGAAAAAAACCTTATTGGGTTTAATATATATTTTATCATTATAAAATGAGAGCCAATATATACCAAAAATGATATCTTTTTCCATTATAGGAATCCCAAAAAGATTTGTAGGAATGAATATCCATGTAATGAAAATTAAAATATTTCTATACATTTGGATTTCTTTAATAAATACACACATATTTTTTACAAAAAAATTTATATCACTTTCATGAGGTTCTATTTTTAATTTACTTGCAATGATCTCGGAAAGGAGTTAATGTGAATATCTAGAGTCAAATATATGCTGATAATATTTTGAAAAAACATATAACATACCTATCAACACATCATTTAATGGTCCCATATCAACTGTAGTAGTAGAAAATGATTTTTACATTCCTTTATTCTTTTAATGTTACTGTTTTCAACAATGGGTAATAAACTTTGGAAACACATTTGCATAATCCCCTAACTCACTGCAACTAAAACAACATAAAACTGGTTTTTCATTGTCTTACTGATCATCTTTCTTATAATTACGAGTAATATGACCAGTCTTACTTTATTTGAATCACTTAATGGACATTTAGATACATTCTATTGACTACTATTTACCACACGTCTATCAAGTTGCAAATTTAATTTTTAACCTTTAGCCTTATTTTATCAATTATTTCCCATTACCTACAAACAAGATAACATCATTTTCATATTCTCATTGAACACATGGTAATAAAGAAAAAACCATTTCTACCTTTTAATCACAATAGAAAAGTTTTTATGATATTTTGATCTCAAGATAATATAATGTCCTTCAATATTATGACAGCAATCCAAACTAAAACTGATTTATCTTACTATCAATATCCCGGATTAAATTTCGGTCGGACCTTGAAAAATAGGTGAATTTTTCATCATATTAAAACACATAATCTTCCTCCTTTTGTTTCAATTCAATGAATTCTATTCCATACTATGTTTAATAGCCATGGGAAAATATATCAAAATGATGATATTTTTAAATTCATCACATTCCATGGTGTCAATATCTTCACTTCCACTGATATTTTTAATCAACACCATGATTTAATTCTACATCAAAATTATTAATTGAAAAAAAACATTTTTATAGTCTAAACTCCCTAATAAATCAAAAAACACTTCTAGTGCTTTAATGCACCCTTCAACTCGCATAGTGCTAGATGATCCCCTAGATGATAGGGGATGTTACAACAAGAAATGATTCACTATAGGCATATTCTTCTATAGTTGATCTGGTTTCCCTCCTGCATGGAGACCAAAACAAATTTTCCGCCAGATTCAACTAATCCTTTGTTGTAAAGAACTCTTCAGTTCTGATTTCGACCATCTTAGGTTGTGGATTTTGAAGTTTTTTTTCATCTATATGTCATCCTAGCAGAACTGTCCTATTTCACATGTGAAAACAAATTCTGAACAGCCATATATTTGAAATAGAAACATGGTAATCTTAAAATTATATATCATTTCACTTAGATTATTGAGTAAGAAAAATTAATTCTGTATATTCTATAACAATATTCTAACCCCTAAAGATATCCTAACCGCCCTTTGATACCAACTATAAGGCCCCGACAATAAATATTACAAAATCATGTTATAAGTCAATACATTGAAACTAATTCCCATTTAGGATCTTTTCAGTTTTATATATTTAGAAAATTAGGTCATAAATCATACATAACAACTCAAATATTACAATGTAGACAATTCTTCCCGCTATACATTTTTTTCATAAAACATAAACTTTCAAAAAAGAAACATGTTTTCGGTTCTTATTTAAAAATCATAATATTTACATCATCCCATTATTGAGACTGTTCTCTTCTAAATAATGTGAAAAACAGTTCAAACCTAGGATGAGCATAAATTTCTTAGTAATAGATAAACAAATATTAAAAACAGTTTTTCTTGGTAAAACATGTAATCCATGAATTCTTTATCATAAGGTAATGTCAATCATATTTATGAAGTATTAAATACTATTAACTAATTATAAAATGGGTTTTTAGACTTTTTTAATAATAATATTACAAAAAAACTCATATTAAGGTCATATATCCTGTAATGGAAACTTGGGATATAGTCATGCTTACATGGAATAACCATATAGTTGAACTCCACACATATCAATATCACAAATAGAAAAAACCTATATAGGACTCCCATACCCAATGAATTGGAGGTTATAATATAACCACATAACCTTGAATTATCATGGAACCACCTGTATTTGGTTTTTCATTTATCCACCCATCATTTGATTATCACATAACCATCCGTCAAATGTCTATGTACCATTATATAATCATGAAACATAACATATTAAAATTATCAGCATTAAACTTCATTTTTAATCACAGGAAATAATTTCAAGATATTGACATAATTCAGCTCTTGTAAAGGCCATTTTCAATACCAAAATACAAGAAAAGGGAATATGGTATTTATTTTTCTTTAAAAATAATAAGCCTTATCTTGGAATCCAAAAATGAAATAACTGTTATGGTAGTAGAGAATTCATTGTCACTGAATACGTTAAAAACATTCATTTTTTCATTTTCTAATGTAAAAATAATCATATAAAAAATTTAATTTTCAAAACATTTTAATGAAATTAAAATTAAAATGCATCGATTTTACAACTTATAAACAAAGATGGTGTATAAAATCAAAGTATTCCTCAATGAATAGAAATTGAGATGAAGTCCCTTACCTTATGTTAGATTCTTCATCTACATTACTTTTTTTTAATAATAAACATAGGTTAATTAATACATTCATGAAAAAAATTCATGTTTATTATTTATTTTATATCACTTATTAACATCTTAAGAAAATTATATAATTATTTTTGATCAAATCAGTCGCTTTGTCGATATTTGGTACATTAATCGAAAATGAACATAGTTTGATGTCATTAGTCCCTGTGTTAATAATTCCATCATATCCAAAAAATTATTAATGAAATTACTAATATATTGATTCATAAATTATTCCTTTTAATCAGACCACTATGCGTGGTTATGAAAAATGACTAACATTTTATTCATAGAGACGGTAAGACGTATGTACGCATGAGTAACATGTCCATTTTTCATTGATAATTATGTTATTAGGTATATTTTAATTTCATTATTAACAAATTATTATATCATAATAAATATCATATTAATAATTTTACTATACTTATAGATATCATACAACTGATATAATGAATAAAAATAAGTCACATCACTTCATGCAGGTCATAATTCACATGTATGCATGAACAACGTTATCATTTTTTTGCACATAGAGGGAAGAATTTATATGATATGTTATTATATTATAAGGAATATTATGTTTTTAATATAACATATGAACCTAAATTTAATTCTAATAACAACTAATGAGACATGGTTATGGAAAATGGAATAGATAGGTTCGTGGATGTGACAGTTCACACGTACGAACTGATGAGTAATTTCATTCCTATTTAGTAGGAGTTGAGATAAATTTTGGTGACTATATTATTATAATAATGTATCATAATATTTAGGACACCATAATTTTTATTTCATCTATGATGAAAAATATTTGATAGAAGTGGAAGAAGAAATAAAATAAAAATATAAAAAGAAAATAATACCTCTTCTTTTATTGGCCACCATTGAATACTAACTTAACCCAACTAAAGAGGATGTTCTAACTAAAATAAGGATTCATGAATTAGGGTATGGATTATATGAATTTTTTTAGGAAGATTTTTTTTGATCCAAAAGGCTTCTGAATGTGAGAGTAATAGAGAGTAATGTGTACCTTTTCATAGGAGATGGGAGGGGAAACCTGAGATATATTAAATGTATGAAATTAATATAAATTCAATTTCAATTTGAAATAGTACCAAACTAATATATTTAGAATAAAATATGATGATAGTTCAAAATAATCTCATCTAATAATTTTTAGATACATATTGAATTTATTTTAATCCCTATCTTTTTGGGTTACCCTTAATTATTCTCTTTTAATTTAAATTATGGTAACAACGTTTTAAATATTACAAGGATATAATTTTTAATTTTAGGGGGTAAATTAATCATAAATGGATTATTTATGAACATATATAAATTATCATAGCCATTTTTTAAATTTTAAATTGTTTTGTGATTTTTAAATAATTTAAAAATATATTTTTTTATAAAATATCAATTTTGTAAATTTTGACAGTATTCACTTTATTAAATTTATATAAAATCCAAAATTGATATAACATTTAATAAAAAATCTAATTTTCTTATAACATGTCTTATTCACCATGAAAATTATTTTATTACATAAATAATTTAAATGATTATTTATTTGAATATTTATAATAGCATTTATTTGATTCTGTAATTAATAAAGAAATCACTAAAAAATCATTACGCAATAATGAAATTTAATTATTTGATGCCTAAAACATAAAAATAAAATAACATGATGTATGTAATATATATATTTTTCTAATTAATATTTATAGTCTAATAGATAACTTATATAACCCCATATTAAAAAAATTGTAATTAGAGTCATGTTTGTGATATTTTATCCTTTTATTTAAATTAAATGTTAAAAATTTCATTATCACATTTTAGTGGCATTAAAATTTAAATATTACCTCACAAGGGTTTTCTGGGTCATCTATACCTCATCTTATAATATTTTAACATTTGTTATGGTAGTTTTATATTATAATAATATTTTTTTACCCTTATTTACATGATTTACCCTTTAACTATGGTAAATAAAATTCTTATGCTACTAATCACCAAAAAAATTTGGATCCTATTAAACCTCACTTTTCAAGAATACTACAACAATTTATTTTATTTTTTTTAAATTCAATTCACAAAAGTGGTAAAATTAATTTTAAAATTAATCTCGTAGTCAAAATAAGAAAAAAATGTTTTTAAAAATTAAAAATCAACCATCAAAAGATTGAAATGAGTTTATATCAAATATAAATGTGGACTTAATTCCAATTACAATCCCTGAATTAAATGAAAAAAATCCGAATATAAATATAATTCTAAAATAACTTTAAATTATAATTAAATAATAAAATTAATCATATGAAAATGATGTTTTGAATTAATCTACAGTATTTTCCACAATTCAATAAAATATGAATTTTATGAGAATAATAATAAATTTTAATCAAATTAAATTTAGATGTCCCATTTCCACTGAATAAGCTAATTTTATCCACTACATCATATAAAAGTGACAAAAAGTATATTTAAAATGTGTTCTCCATAAACATGTGCTAAAACTACATTTTAAAAAAATTATATTATTTATGTTTAAAATATATTTCGTTAACTTTTAATCCTCTAAAATATTAATATAAAAAATTAAAAATATTTAATAAACATGTGTAAATATAATTTTGTTAGTTGTTTTACTTGATTCCAATACAACTTCTAGGATATTACTACCATTTAAAATAATAATATTTATAATGTATTATTTATTGGTATAATTCAGTATTGTGTTCAATGTAAGATTTCAGCGAAACCTGTTGTTGGGTGTTATGTAAGTTATTTGACAAAGCATCTACATTAACATAAAATTAATTACTTATTCATAAATATTAATATATATAAAAATTTATTATTCTATAATTACATTGGATGTTACAAGAGATGTAGTAACTGAGTGTCATATATAACGATACCCATAGTCGATTATAGGGATTTGTAGTGAACCTTTTTTGATATACTCAATACTTTATATTTATATGTTCATATTCTCCACCACTCATGTTAGGTAGGTAGCCCATGCAATAATTTTTTCTGTTCTAGGTGTTATTCACAACATCCTTGTTGGTGAGAGAAAATATGACTGACTTCTCCCTATCGATCACTCCCCCTTCAGACATAGAAATATATTCTAATTATTATGGGGTGTAATAGTTTATGTTTTAGGATTTCTATCTACATAGGTTTTTATAGTTTTAAATTTTACCATACATATTTTTTTTTTACTATAAAATCAAGAGTTTGTAAAACATACATATATTCATGTTGTAGTGACGTGGTTTCCAAATGTGTGAATGCATGGGATTTGATGGATTGATGTATTATTGTTATAAAAAATATATATAATTTATTTCATAAATTTTAAATTATTATGAATGTGGTGGGATGTAGATAAGGTATGCATTAATGGGGTGTTGTAAGAGATATCATTAGGATATTTGTACGTTGGGTGTCGGAGAGCTTATGGAAGTGATTGTAGCATAAAACATTTGGCATTGTGGTGTGAGAATGAAAAAGTTGGAAATTTTCAGTCGATTACCTTTATTATGTATTATATCCTTAAATAGATTTCTTTATATCTATATGTTGGTTATTGAGAGATAATTAATGAGTTTTATATATAGTTTTATCAATTGTGGTAATGATTTGCATTCGTTTTTTATTCAATTGGATTCAAACTTCTTTATTTAAATTTAGATTAATTTTTTCTAGGGAGGATCCTTCTAATTATACCTATAGATTCACCCCTATATATAATCCATTTTTATGTATATAAGTGATTTTTTTGACTAAGCTGAGAATTACTATCTCAGAGTGATTGTTCTCGAACTGTTGGATTTCATGGTAACTATACAGGCTTTTTCATGGTATTTTATTTTTTTCAATTATGTATGATATTACATCACATATTTTTATTTCTTATTTATTAATTTATTTGAGTTTATTGGGGAATCAAATATTTATTATTTTCCTTAAATTAATATAAATATATAAATTCTTCTTTTTTATACACTCTAAAATAGTGTAGATGCTAAGCAAGGTTTTTTACATACAGTTCTTAGGGGTCATCCTCAATGTTATCACCAGCCAAGAAGGGGTACTATAAGAGGAGGGGGTCGTGGCATGATTATTTTAGAATCATTTAGAATAATTATTTCAAATAGGACATGATGATTTTGGGAATGAATATTTAGAGTTAGGGACACAATGACTTTAGTTCTGTCATAAAGATTCTACAGCTGGAAGTGCAATGAGCAGTTTAGAATTCCTGGATTTAAGTTAGACTCAACTCAATTGGTTTAACAATATATATTATTTAATTATAAGTATACTAAAATAGATGATGATGTCCCATATGTGGAAATAGTGTGGTTTTCATCATTGGTAGATAGCCCGATGTACAATGTGATATTTATTCGATCAAACACAATATTTATTGGGGTAGTAGTGTTCAATTTCAGGTCCAATACATGAAGGTTATAGTAGGAATCATTTATTTGGACCATAAAGAATTGAAATGTTTAAAAATATATATTATTGATCATTTGTAAAAATAATCATATGCAACGTTAGGTCAATGTACACTATACTAGGGATTTAGAACCTAAAAGTGCTCCAGATGATTTTTATTTATATAAAAATCCTTATCAATCAACGAGACTTTATTGATGATACAGATGGTGACTTTTTATGAATTAGAAGATAACTGTATTGCTATAATGGAAATACTGAAGGAAATAGTTTGGTTTTATTTCATTTTCATATATCATAGAAGTATTGAAGAGGTTTGAGTATTATTCTATGATAATTAGTTCTCTATACACATGAATTTTAATATAGTGTCTCATAAATGTATAAAACATATTGACCATAAATAAAATTTATTTTGGTTAATTTTGGAAGAAACATTACTGTAGTTGTGGAAGATAGAAAAAAAATTATATTCAGGAATTTGAGATCATTAATGTTTATGTCTATGAAATTTCTATGCAACACTATGCCTTATTGGGTCATAGGGTAAAAATCCAAGCATGATATCTCTAACTATTGTTATATAATATGTGAGAGTTTTGTAACTATGTGTGTTCTTTAAGTTTCTAATAATTTCCAAAAATAGTCTTCAAGTGATAGCTTTTTTTGTTGTGTTTTGTTTTTATATCAATTTCATCAACCAGAGGAAGGGAATAAGAATGATAAATCAGTATTAATAGTCATGTATATGATTGAAGGACCACTATTGGACAAAATGATGGTTATGTGATGGATTTTTTTGATATTTTTGTGCATTTCTGTATTTCACATTAAAATTTTAATGAAATGTATTCTTTTATTCCCCATAGTTTATTATTAATGTTCTGGGAAACCATTCACTTTTCAGTAGCTATGATTTTCTGGTGCTGAATAGAATTAGATATTAGTAATCATTAGGATCAATGATGAATTTTCTATTAATATTATATTATGGTAATACGAGATGACCAAATAGAACATACTATAAGTATGTTGGAAAACTATAACATTTGAAACGATATGATATAGAGAATACATTTTACTAGTGTTTGAATATTCATATAGATAAAAATTAGTATTAATTCATCAATGTTCTAATAAAAATGGAAAAGGAAACGATGTTATACCTATGGATGTTAATATAAATATCCATCCATAAAAACTCATGTATCCTTCAATTTATTATTTTTAGATTGATTTCTTGTGAGTCATGTGTTTTTTTGAGTATGTGTATGGTTTACTTGTTATAGAGTGTTGTGTTCAAGGTACTTTTATATTCTGGCACAGCAATATTAATGGAGTCCTTCAAGAAGATCAGTTTCAATTTTTTGTATCATCTAATTCATTACATATGGTGATCAGATATTAGATGATTCCTTGTGTTTATTGAGGATATATTTATGTGTTTTTGGAATATTTTTGTTTTTTCTTGATGATTTGATGATGCTATAGCAGTTTTGATATAAATTTTAATAAATTATCTATTAAATCAATATTTTAAAATTATAAAAAAAATTGATAAGTACTCATTACAATATTTTCCTTTAATCCATGGGTAATTTTATCATTAGTTTTGAACTAGTAAATTTATAATGTTCCCAGAACACGTAAGTTTATAATAACTATTGTGTTATAGAACTATAGAAAAATAATATATGTTTCCCCATGTCTTGGATATATGAGGTTAATTTTACATATTTTTTAAATTAATTATAATCTATAATAGATAATTTTATATAAATTTTCAATCCATAAGAGTATTGAATTTTTTTTTAAAAAAATTCATTTTACTATTTATTATGATTCCTTCACCTTGGATATAAATAAAAATAAACAAATGGAAGATATAAAACTGTATTCATAAAGCAAATTTCTAATGAGGAATGTGAAATGTAGAAAAGTATACAAATACTACATTTAAGTATAAGAGTCATTTTTAGATTCACCATCTTTATTATGAGTCATTTACACGGATAAATCCTTATTTTATGTTAAAAATAATAATTTCCATGGAGTTATATATATTCATTAGATCCATTTACTCTTACAAAAGTTATTTCTTATAAAAGTGTAAGAGTCTTGAAATAAATATGGTAATTAAATCTAATAATATTTCTGTTTGTTCATAAATGATTTATTAGGATTTTTTTCAATGGGGCGGTGATTCATATAAAGAAATATATCTTCACAAAATGAAAATTAAGAACACATATTAATGATGTTTAATGACAAATAAATATACATAGATATTATTTTATTTTATGAATTTTATACCCAATAATGATAATTCCAAAATAGATTGTGTTTTGGATAAGAGATTCGTGGGAGGGATTCATGTAGATATTTCACGTTTTGGGTTTTTGAAATAGATCTTAAATGATATGATGTATTATGTATCACTACAATTTGAGATTCCATTTTGCAATCATGAAAATTCTAGAGAATCCAAACTGGATGGATTCCATTATGCCAAAAATATTCGACATATGTTTTTCATTCATGCCTAGAGGTCAAGGTGGAATTAGTTATTTATGATGTTTCAAAAAAACATTACATTATTGATTAATAGAGAATATTATATTGTAAAATAAGACAATCATGGGGATAAAATGGTTCGATCCTTGTCAAAATATATGGTTATTGGATAAAAAAACTGAAACAGAATTCTGAAAATAATAAATAGAAAAAGGTGTTGAATATTGAGAATACAAATGTGGGAAGAACTATGATACTGAGAAAAGAACTCAATAATATGCTGAACAAGAATAATATTTTCTATTTATCATTATTCTAGACAGAAAACATGCAAATAATGTTTCTGAATATGTAAAATAAATCAAAATCTTGTAATTCAATATTTAAGATATCATACATTATTGTTGTGACATCCTGATGCTCCACTCAAGATCTTGTTTACTATATTAGTGGTATGTTTTTAATCCAATGGTGGGAACGATGATAAATATTATTTACATAAATGCTATTATAAATCAATTATTAATGGTATTAGATAATAACTCATACCACATTATAATTAGTCATACATTCTAGTAAAACTATATGACACAGTCTCACCCCAATTACATCATGGAGTAGGTACCCACATTGAGACCAACCCTTGAATGAAATGTGTGTATACCTGGTGTTGTTTAATTTTCCCTATATTAAGATAAGGGTAGTAAAATAATATTTGAGGGGATCATGTAGTAGAAATTAATAGTGGATTATTTCAATATAGGAAACAGAATAATAATATCTATGGATTGATTCCAAACTTTAGATTGGTTCAACCCATTACCAGGAACATCCTATTTAAATGTTATATCCAAATCCATAAAATATGTTTGAGGAGTAGGATGGGGAGGGACTAGTGGGTATGAAGATGTAAAATAAATAAAATGATATGAATATGCTTAACCAAGTGTACTTTTTTCTTATACTAAAATTCATACAAACTAGGTCCATTACCTACATGACATGTGAGGTGACCAGCAATAAAATGGAATAGTTTACCTTTGATGTTTTGATAAAGAATAATTTTCTTTATAAGTGTTCATTTCCTTTTTTTTATTTTTTTGGGATATATTATAACCAAAAAAAGTTTTTCAGGGTTCTCAATTTCCTCTAAATGCTATCCTCGAACAAAAATCCTAAAAACTGCATGGGTGGTCCAAATATGAAATCCTTTTAATGATATATCTATGTTAATCTATGTGGAATATTTATATAATTTCATAATAAAATTTCAATGTTTTTACAAAACATGTCAGATTAGTTTAACTGAATTACAAATATTTAATATAAAATTCAAATTATAATATTTAGATCCATATAAAAGCATTTAAAATATATATTTGGTGACAAGTAATACATCATAATATAAAACATTTAAACCCAATTATATAAAATTAAAAAAAATTACAAAACCCACACATGTTTTTATAATATGATTTCTTTTATATTTAATAATTGGATATATGAATTATCAATTCCTCTAGAATAATAATTATAATTTTTGATTAAGAATTTTAATTTAAAATATAATTAAATAAAATCCTATAATAAACCAATTTAAAATATTTATATTATTTTATTAAGAAAATTATTCATTCTATAATATTTCATTTTTTCATATATGGTGATATTACAAGAGGAATGATAAGGAAATACTATCATAAAACATTGTGTAAAAAGTATCTCTATATTGAAAAAATTTAACATACAACCATTTGACCAATTGGAAACTCGCATTACAAGAAATTCTCTAAAAACCCTATTTTTGTCTAAAATTACTGAGCAATAATTCTTATATGTACCTCAGATGTTTTAAATATTTTTTCCTAATGATTTCTACAAATTTATCTTCTGATCAATTTTCTAGATACGATTTGTAATGACCTTGTCTCCACTGGAATCTATTTAATTTACATAAATCATTATAGTGTGAAAAAAAGAAATAATGTTTTTTTGATATTATTAAATAAAAAAGTTTCATTTCAAAACAATTTTATATAAATTTGAAATTATATAATTAGTTAAAAAAATAAATATTATCAACCCCTATTCGTTAGTTCCAGACATAAATAATATAGAATAAATATTATACATCTGTTGCATTATAAAATAACCATAAATAAAATTTTAAATTAAAAATAATTTTATAAAAATAAAAAATAAATGCTTAAATTTTCAAAACAACTCCATGGGTGACCATCAATTTATTATATCTTTAAAATACTTGTTATGACTAGATTCTGTACTATCTAACAAGTGGGATTCATTTGAAAAATAGAAAATCAAATAATATCACAAAAATTTGTGTAAAAAATAAACAAGTAGGGGTGATTATGACACCATACCCAATAACCATTTAGTTATAGACTAATAGATATCTATAGAGTGGGTGTTATTGTCTTTGTCATCCAATTAAACTTTTTACCCACATGATAGTCTTGTTATTTGATATTGATATCACGTAAATAAGAACTAGTGTCCAAAATTTTCATAATCTAAACTAATCACAATAATGAATAATATAAATTATATATAGGGAGTGATTGATAAAGGGTATAAACATAGTTTACTACAAGTGGTATGTATTAATAAATTATTAACTAATAAATAATCCATAGACCAAAAATCTATTATGTCACAAATAATTTCTATAAAAATATAATAATAGTCATTGAAAATAAAGATTCGCTAACTATATAATTTATGTTAATTTATTCTTTATTGATGCCCGCATCCTATAGTATATTTTGGGGAATAACTCACTTCCTCAAAAGGGTCACTCCTTATCCATCGTTTCTATCTTCTCGGAATGAAATTAGTTTATAGTTCTGTAGATCTTTTCTAAATTAGTATACATAATTTTATATCTAATATCGTCATTTATATAATATTTAGACAATAAAAAAATTATATTTGTGACACTCCTATGTACACCATGTATTTCATTCAAATTAAAATTGCATATATAGTCAACTCCTTATAAGGATATTGAAATCTATGTTCTCCGATAAATCCTCATAAGAACTCTAAATATTTATAAGAAATTAATAACTCTATAATATGTTTCTTATTAAATATGATTAATCATCAATTAATATTTCTTGATATATCACTAATACTATATTATTATATGTTCTTATCTTTATGAACCTACTATAGTCCTGATTGCATATTATAGATTCTGGTTCCTCCATATTTTATTTCTTATAATAAAATATCTTACTCTAATACACAAAATTTTTACATTATAAAGAAAGTCTTTAATATTTTTTCATTAAAAAATCCAACCCCCAATAATTATAATATCCAATGAAGTACATATATAATATAACCTTCGTTCATATTCCCTCTTCATTCTTATAACTATATGTTCTTTTCATCTATACTCTACGATCAATCATCTGTCAATAATTTTATAAATTTATTATTCAATGCTTATCTATCAATTTTAGTCAATTGATTTGAATTTAGAAATCAAATTCATTCAATAATGTACAATGATCAATGTTTACTTCATATTAATACCCATTACTTATTCAAATAAATCTCTGCCATTGAACTCTATTTAGGCAGGAAAGCTTCATTTCATAACAACTAAACAATCACAATGTACATACTAATTAATTTATATTTAATCCTGTAGTTTTTAATTTTTCATAATTTTTCCTATACATGATGTATTAGTTTGAAGATAAAATAATTAATAGAATTAATATGGTAAAAAAATTAGTACAGCATATAATACCACCTAGAAAAAGAATGTTCAATTAGCTTTATCCATGATTGGAATCATGTTACCTCTATAACTATAGAAAAATGATACTTGAAATGGATTATTATATACTTCATTTATTCTCCAGATTTATGTTACAATCAATTTTACATACAATTCATAAAATAATTAAATATTATTATTTAGGATCTCCCTATTTTTCACAAGGATTTTGTAGTCAAAATATTGATCCGATAACAACATTTTCATTATTATGTCAAAATTTCAATCAATTTTCCAACCAAAATGTTATTAAAAAAACATAGTGAAATATTTTTTCAGGGAATTTTAATATATCTATATCTTCCTTGATTTCATGTAAATTCTCCTTAAAATATTAATCTTAAATAATATTCTTCATACACATGATTGATCAATGCCATTACACACTATCATGTTGCTTTGATTTCATGGTTTGTTAATTTGATGAAATGTTAAAATCTCACAATTATTATCCAGATATATTAGAAACACTCTGTTTATTCTCACATGGAATTCAATAATTCAAATTTATTTTTACAGCACTTTATAATGCATTGATTTAATTCCTATATAAATTTAAAATATATGAATGTATTTTTCACATAATTAGATGTTTTTGTCTAGTATCGCATAGTATTTAGAAACCTTTCATTATAATTTTGTATAACCTTTTAATATAATTTAATGTTACATACATTTAATAAATTTTAATGCACTAATACATACAAAAAATGAATCATAGTATGATTTGATGTAAAGACATGGAATTTTACAATTAATTGTTTTTAAATAAATGGGAATTTTACGAGTCAGTGAAAATTGACGGTGCTTTATTCGGAGGCCTAGAGTGCTCGAAAATAATTTTGGAAGTTTTTTTTTGGGTGAGTTAAGTAAACGTGCGAGTGGTTTTTTCTAAATTTGGAACCGGTGCTAGGAATTGAAATCAGAGGGCACCGTTGAACACATTACTTCAATTTTCGCTTAAGAATACTTTCACCTCGACAACATTTAGTCGAGGGTGAATTTTAGTATTAGGGTTTTTTGTGAAGGAATAAAATAAAAATAAAATTTTGCAAACATTTTATTTTTATTTGAAACACCATTGTGAATATTCTGGAGGTGGGGACCACATTTGTTTTATCCTCCAAATAGAATTCTAGGTGGTGGGGAACACACAAGCCTAACCATTTTGTGGATATTATGACGTTGGGAAACACTCATGAAATGAAACCTATTAAACTTTATAATTAACTGCGGAGAAATCTCCTGATCTCACCACTTAATGGTGCTAACCCCCATTTAATTAATTGTGCCAACTTCATGCTTTTATTATGCCACCCTACTTCACTAATTGAGCTTTCTGAAATCACGCCAACAATATAATAGATGGATTAATCTATTATTTCGGTATAATTTGGGTAGAGAAGGACTTAGGGAGAACACTCTCCAATTAATAACTTCTTCCACAAAGAATTCTCCTCCAAATGAAGAACTCTGGTGAGGAATTTCTTCGTCTTCTTCCTTAGAAGGACCTTGCGGAGGCAACTGATGTGGGACGTCATCGACGACTGACCTTCCCTGCTCATTGTCGACAAAGAACAATATGTGTTATGTATGGTTATTAAATTCATGAATATTCTCGATTAATAATCTCGTTCTTGATTCATGATTAATGATTAGCCACGTGCTGCCGCTAAATTGCAGAAATTGTTGGCAAAACTAACATGGTACGTCCTCTTCGTAATGCCTTTAATAAAATTCGGTGTTTTTCGCGATGGTGGAAGAAGGAGACGAAGGGGATAAAGGAACCTGCGCTGCCACCGATGGCCTCTACGACCCGTGCCGCCCCCCCACGCTATTCCGGTTTCCAGGATGAACTGGCTGCACACCCCGGCTCCGCACCCCAGCTTTGCGCCACAGCCGAGACGCCCCGCAGTGCGCATGTCGCATGGCTGAACCAGCCCCATGCCCCCCACATTTCTCTGGAAGAACTGATCCGTTCCCCCCGCGATGCACCGACCAAACTGGCCCGTGCCCCCGCGACACTCCGGCTGAACCGACCCAATCCCCTCGCGGCGCCCCAGCAGGACCGGCCTGCGCCCCCCGCGGCGCCACGGCCGAACGAGCCCTCCCCCGTCGAGGCTGCCCTACCAAACCAGCCCTCGCCTGTCGAGGCCACCCTACCAAACTAGCCCACCCCCACGGTGCCCTGGCCAACCGGTCCGCTCCCCCAGTGTGCCCCTGCTGAATGGGCCCCACACCCACGCGGTGCTCCGGTCGAACCAGCTCATGCCCTCGCGGCACCCCCCACAGCTGACCCGCCTTCATGGCCCCATGCGGCCCTCGCGGCTTGCGGGAACTCCAGTGGACCGAGCCGCATCACGGGCCTGGAAGGACTCAACAGGTTTGGCGGGGTCGACCTAAACTGAGTTGACTCATGTCGGGTCGGGCTATGTCGAGCCAGACCCAGGCCAACTACATCCCATTTACGGTCCTTCAGTCATATAATTGGCACCTTAAGTCCATTAGACGAACCATCAGTGGTGCTGATAATCATGAAGCATGACAGTCCCTTTATGTGATACCCCACTGTATTTTGGATTAAGTTGGGGAATATTCAGGTGGAATCGAGCATGAATCCAACTAATCCCTCTAGTACCAAAAGACTAATAACATTTAGACCGGACATCCAATTGACGTGCATTTTGTTGTGTTGAGACCCCTATGTGGTGGTGGAACTTTGAGATACATCTTCATGGGACTTCGTGGCAGCTGGAGTATCGACCAGTAGCTTGTGGAGGAGATCTTTCTGGAGGTGAGAGAACATTGTGCGGAGACCTAGTGGCTAGATGAAACTTGATGAATACATACCATTTTGACTCGGAGTGACTCAACAAGCCAAGAGGGGAGAGCCTTGGTGATGCGGTAGACCCAAGGTGGGGAGCACCTCTGTGTGACGCGGCAGCCCCACGATACTCGACAGGAGGAGTACCTCAGCATGATTTGAGGGGGAGCCCCTCTATGTGAGGTGGTATACCCACGGTACTCAACAGGAGGATTGCCTTAGTAGTGGAAGGTTAGTGGAAGTCACCTATGTGTGATGCGGTAGGCCCACTGTACTCGATAGAGTAGGAGTTCTTCCGCAGCGAGCTGTTCGTCGTTGTTTACGGAATGTTACTTGATACAACCCCTACAATAAACTCTTGGTTTGAGATGATTCAGTTTTTCTATGTGTTTTCCTCATGATTGAGATGGATTACTTAATAATATAGGTATATGTATGTGAATAATCCTATGTAAGGTTATTTATTGATTTCATACATTTTTGTTTTATCTTTGTTGTATTTTGTGAGAACTGGAGGGTCTCTGGGTCTATATTGAGTATTTTTGTACTCACCTCTACATGGGCTATTCCCAAAACTTGTTGTGTTTGATATAGGAGATGGACATCACTGATAGAGGCTGAGAGTACCAGGACTGGACGGTACCTGGAGGTGGACCTTAAGACAAGTTGGTTCACGGAGGAGAAGGATGGAGGTGGAGTGCCGAGGAGGCGATCTGTACCTACCCGTCTGGTAGGAACCTTATAGGACAACCCAGTTACAATTTTCGTTTTTCTTCAGTTGTACTCGTACATTCAGTTTCTTAAAATTTATTGTTGGGCTTATATTCTGGCCCATTTTACATTCTACACTTTTTTATACAATTTTACTTGGTGTTTTTATCCAGCTGGGTGCATGCTTGTGTGTGTGTTTAGAGAATATAAATGCAATCCCTTCACTGTTTTATGGAATTATGCCTTTGGTGCTAGTTTTAATCCCCTGGCCTATGGAAGGTGGGCTTGGGGTAGTCACGGAACGGGCCTCGAGGGAAGGGTCCGGACAAATTGGTATCAAAACAGTCAGTTCTACTGCAGAATTTGGACTCTAATATTTTCTACGAAGCAATAGTGTTAAGGGTAATGAATTTGGTTTTTGGTTTATGGAGTCTATTGTTGGTGTGACGATCGACGTATCCATACACCATGACCCTTAGTTCTAATTTCTGACTCAGTGCATGAAAACAATGATTTCGTTTGTGTTTTCAAGAGTTTTCATTGTGATATTTTTAGTCACCTCACAAAGTATAACTCTCTGCTCACCAGGTATAACATTTGACTCTGGCACACCTGTTTCATTTCATGATGCCTCCATGAAGATAGCCGGCTAGAGTCTTGAGTGTTATACGCACTGATAACCCATCGAGTGACGAGGCCCCGGTGTAGGTCCCTTTTCCAATAGAGGCACCAGGGGAGGCACCATCGGTACCACTCCCCGTTGCACCACCAATGCCACCAGCCCCAATAGTAGAAGGTGCATGCCATTTGAGCACATTGAATGAGTTCCAACAGAAGATGCTAGCCATGATTAGGGTGGAGATGGACCCATAGGAAGCTAAGGATTGGCTGGAGGCTGTAATGATATTCTTCAGACTCGTAGGGGCACCAACTGATCTCATGGTGATCCGTGCCGCCAGGATTCAATAGGCAGGAGTAGGCAGATTTTGGATCTTGAAGCCCCAGGTTCACAATGAGGTGACGCTTCTCTGGGCAGACTTCGAGAGCCTTTTTCTGGCAGTGTTAGTCCCAGGGACTCTTTGTTCTATGCATATACAAGAGCTTCTTTATTTACAACAGTGCAGTGTGACTGTAGCTCAGTATTCAGTAAGGTTCACTGACCTGTTACGCTACTCCATAGATATGGTGTGATAACTTTTCTTCAAATCCCAGAGCTTTGAGTAGGGACTCAAGAGGGAGATCAGGGCTTGTTTGATTTCACTCATCATCCCAACACATGTGATAGTGTTAGAGAGAGCCCACTTGGTGGAGAGTTTCCTTGTTGAGCAGTCACCAGCAGCGAGACCAACCACTAGTCATCTCGTATTGGTGTCTTCTCCAGCTGGCAGTAGACAGATGACACAGAGGTCCAAGAAGACTAGACCTACAAGGGGAGGACCGCATGATTGAGGATCGGTTGTGCGGGGCACCCAAAGAAGAGGTATTCATGCTAGGAGTGGGAAAGTTATTCATGTGGCCGGAAGGGTCACATGGCTCGTGACTATTCAACCCACCATTAGGATAATTAGTGGATGGTCGAAGGACTTCCCAGGAAGAGACAGAGGTTCGACTAAGTAGGTCTGCAGGGAGCAAGCAGATGTGGCAATGGAGCTGGTCGTGCACCTGGTGGTAGGAGACTATTTGAGATGTTACTTCCACAACCACTAGGAGTTCCACCCCGACTGTAGGGAGAAGGTGGATTGGGGATAACTCATCTATAGTCAGCTGATGCCTTCAATAGTGACACTTCGGATATGATACGAGATATTATTTGCATCTACTATACCTTAGTTGTAGTTATTATAGACCCAGGTTCTAGTCATTCATTTATTTCCACATCCCTCGTTCGAATCTCGATGATTCCATCAGAGCCATTGGATTGATCCTTATGGCTAGAGACTCTTATGGGAGTGTATTCAATGATTACACAATGATGACGGTAGTGCGAGCTTAATCTAGGAGGCGATAGCTTCGACTGAGATATCCTAGTAGTGTCGTCAAGGCTTTACAACATCATCATGGGTATGGACTCATTATCTACAGTCCATGCATGGATAGATTGTATTAGGCACAAAGTGTGGTGTGTCCGCACAGATGAGACCAGGTTTAACTTCACCAGTGAGAAGGGAGATTTTTTAGTGCTGGATGGACTTATCTGGTGGAGAGTGTAGTCAATCACTAAACAGATGGCTAGCCTTACCCTCATAGCTGTTGATGTGGAGAGTCTGAGCTATCATGTAGTGGTGGGCCATTATGCGGATGTTTTCCCTGATGATGTTCTGAGTCTACCTCTTCATAGAGAGGTGGAATTTTACATTGACTTTTACCCTAGGATGACCCTGATATCTACACCAGCGTATCATATGGCTCCCTTGGGGAATCATGAGCTCCGGGTATAGCTAGAGGATTTACAGAGGAAGGGGATCATCTGTCCCAGTGTTTCACCTTGGATAGCACTGATTTAGTTTCCCATGAAGGCGTATGGGAGCTTTCATACATTGTGTCGCTATGAGAACCTGAACCAGGTGACTGCGAAGAACAAAGAACCCACTCTTGAGGATTGACGACCTCTTTGATCAGCTGAAGGGAGCACAGTATTTCTCGAAGATAGACCTCAGATCATGCTATCACCAGCTCAGAGTACGATACGAGGATGTCTAGAAGATGTCCTTCAGATGTCGGTATGTCCATTAATAGTTCTTGGTTATTCCATTCGTCATGACCAATGCTCCAGTAGTGTTCATGGAACTCTTGAACATGTTCTCTTAGCCATATCTTGATCGCTCTGTAGTAGTCTTCATCGATGACATACTTATCTACTCGAATACAGATGAGGATCATGCCTATCATTTTTAGGTAGAACCAGACACACTACGAGAGAACAATCTTTATGCGAAGCTCTGGATGTGCCAGTTTTGGATCTGAGAGGTTCACATCCTGGGAAATTTCATATCAGAGGCTGGAGTTGTTGTGGATCCAATGATGACTAAGGCGGCACTTGTTTTGGAGCCACCCAGGAGTGTGATGGAGATATTGAGATTCCTGGGTTTGGCTCCATATAACTGGAGATTTGTGCCAGATTTATCCAGATTTGCAACAACACTATCAGCCTTGATAAAGAAGGGGAAACCCTTCGTGTGGTCAGAGAGATGTCAACATAGTTGTCAGGAGTTGAGGAAGAGGCTGACTAGTGCCACATCTTGAGGCCTCCAGAGGAGGGAGTAGTGTGTGTAGTTTGCTGTGATGCATCTGGGACCGGGCTCAGATGTTTCCTGATGCTGGAATGAGTAGTGATCAGATATGGTTCTAGATAGCTAAGACAACATGAGCATAACTATGCTACCCATAACCTAGAGTTAGCAGCAGTGGTCTTCGCATTAAAGATGTGGTGGCACAATCTGATGGGAAAACGTTTTACAGTCAACTCTAATCAAAAGAGTCTCAGGTATATCTTCTCTGAGAAGTATCTGAACTTAAGACAAAGACGTTGGATTCAGTTCCTCTAGGACTATTACTTTGAGATAGCCTATACTCCTAGGAAGGGGAATGTTGAAGCAGATTCACTTAGTTGGATGTCTGGTATACAGCTGCTAGGTGAGGTGATAAAGTAGTTGGCCACTTTACAGATATCCTTCATGGAACATGATGGAGCACATTTACATCATTCTCTTACAGTCACTCCCCCACTTATTCAGTGATTTTGGGAGGCACAATATGGTGATGATGACTTCAAGGCTCAACATGCTCAGATATCCACAGGGCAGGGACCTGGTGGATTTTGTGAAGGTGGGGATAATGTCATCATCATCAGAGGACATAACATGATACCAGTGTCACATCAAGAGGAATTGTTGAGGGAATTCCACGCATCCCCTCTAGCTGTACATCTTGGAGTGGAAAAGATGTACCAGGATATCCGAAGACAACACCGGTGTCTGAGAATGATGAGAGCAGTAGCAGATTTTGTCTCTCTGTGCCTCACTTATTAGCAAATGTAAGAGGAGAATCATGTACCAGCAGGCTTGGTTCAGCCTTTAGAGGTCCCAGAGTGGATGTGGGATATCATATACATGTACTTCGTGATAATTCCTTCACTTACATTCAGGGGACATGACTCGATTTTGGTGATCATCGACCGACTCACCAA
The DNA here is from genome assembly GCA_963277665.1 of Viscum album. Taxonomy (NCBI): domain Eukaryota; kingdom Viridiplantae; phylum Streptophyta; class Magnoliopsida; order Santalales; family Viscaceae; genus Viscum; species Viscum album. The sequence continues at coordinate 2,089,915,430 of OY728132.1, forward strand.
ATCATTCCACTTCATACCGATCAGAGAGAAGGGTTCAGAAGAGATCTTGGAATGCCTCAATGTGCAAGAGATTATGCGGCTACATGGAGTACCATCTACTATTGTCTCTGATTTTGATTCACATTTTACTTCCCATCCATAGAAGGTGTTTTAGAAGGCTTTCAAGACGTATCTTTATTTGAGCACGCCTTCCATCCTCAAACGATGGTCAGACCAAGCGGACCATTCAGACCCTCGAGGACATGTTGTGTTCTTGTGTCCTCGACTTTGGTTGTAGCTAGGAGGATCACGCACCCTTGGTTGAATTTTCATACAGCAATAGCTATCACTCTACCATTGGGATGGCACCTTTTGATGTGTTGTATGGCCAACCTTTCAGATCACCTTTGTGCTGGACTGACCTTGGGGAGTCAGTACTGATTGGACCATAGATGGTACGAGCTAACATAGAGAAGGTGTAGATCATCCAGGAGCATATGAAGACTACACAGGGCATGCATAAGTCCTTTGATAACAGTAATGGAGACCTCTAGAGTTCAAGGATAGAGGCCACGTCTTTCTACGTGTCTCACCCTAATAATGTCTACGGAGATTTTTCAGAGGTGACAAGTTATCATTGATATTCATCGGTCATTTTCAGGTCCTCATCAGAGTTGGTGAGGTGGCATACTGCTTAGCTCTTCCACCATAGCTGGACAGGGTTCATGACGTCTTCCACGTAACCCAGCTGAGGAGATACGTGCACGACCCTTCTCAAATCATCGACAATGGAGAGCTGGACAACGACGATGGGGTGACTTTTATGGAGGTTCCAGTAGAGATTTAAGATCGACAAGAGTGGGTCCTTTGTGGATGGTCGATACCTCTGGTGCATGTTTTCTAGCAGCATGAGAAACTCTAGGAGAGCACATGAGAGAGGGTGGCTCTGATGCCTGATCAGTACCCCCACTTGTTTACCATGTTTGAGTTGTGGCTTACGAGGATGTAGAGCCCTGAGGTGGGGAGAATGTAATGAACTAAAATTTTGCATGTAATTTTTTTAAATAAATTGGAATTTAATGATTCTGTGAAAATTGACAGTGTGTGATTCCGAGGATCAGAGTTCCAGGAATGAATTTTTGAAGTTTGGTTCAGGTGTGTTTAGTAAATGTGCGACTAATTTTTTCAAACATTTGAACTGGTGTTCGGAATTGAAATCTAAATGCATCGTTGAACTCGCAACGCCGATTTTCTCTTAAGAAGAATTTTAGCTCGATGACAGTTGGTCGAGGGTGAAAGTAAGTTTTTTGGGTTTTTTTGAATGCATAAAATAAAAATAAGCTTTTGTAAACTTTTTATATCTATTTAACACACCCATGTCAATATTGTGGAGGTGTGTACCACAAGAGTTTTATCCTTAAAATTGAATGCTCGGTGGTGGGGACCACCTGGGACTAACCCTCTTGTAGATATTGTTATGGTGGGGACCTCCCATTGAATGAAACCTCTTGAAATCCATAATTAAGTGGGGAGAAACCTCTTGAGCTCCCCACTTAATGGTTTCAATCCCCCTTTAATTAATTCATCCAACCCTCAATCTTTTATTATGCCACCCACCTTAATTAATTTATCTTCTTGAATTCTTCCCAACAATATAATAGATGGCTTAATCAATTATTTTGGTGGAATTTGGGTATAAAAGGACCTAGGGAGGAAGCTCTCGAATGAATAACTTCCTCCATGAAGAATGCTCCTCCAAACGAAGAACAACAATGAGGAATGTCTTCATCATCTTCTTCAGAAGCAACTTGTGGATGAAACTGATGTGGGATGTCTTCGACGACTATCCTTACCTCTTAATCTTCGACAACGAACAATACGTGGTAGGTATGGTTATTTAATTCAACAATCTTTTCATTTAATATCCTCATTATTGATTCATGATTAATGAATAGCAAATTACTACCGCTTTAATGCGAAAAGTGAGGGCCAAACTCACATGGCTCGTCCTCTCTGTAATACCTGTGATAAACTATGGTACTCTTCATGATGGTGGAAAAAGGCAATGAAGGTGATGAAGGAGATGATGGTACACACGCCTCCACCCACGACCTTCGTGACTGATTCCTCTCCAACGACGTTCTGATCTTCTAGCCGAACCAGCAACACCCCGACTCCATGCCCCAGCTCTGCGCCTCAGCCGAGATGCCCAGCGTCACGCCGGTCTCCTAGCTGAACCGGCCCCACACCCCCATGGCGCTCTGACCAAACCTGCCTGTGCCCCCCGCGGCGCTGCGACCGAATTGGCCCGCGCCCACGTGGCACTTGGGCCAAACCGTCCTGCGCCCCCCATGCCCCCCCCTGGCCAAACCGGACCACGCCCCCGATGGCACCTAGACCGAACTGGATCGCTCCCACCACGACACCCCATCCAAACCAACCCGCGTCAACTATGGCGCCCCGGCCGAACCGGCCCACGACGCAATGTTACCCCGGCTGAACCGGCCCGCGCCCCAATGGCACCCCCGGCCTAACCGGCCCACCCAAAAATATCGCCCCAATGAAACCAGCCCATGACCTAATGTCGCCCCGGCTGAACCAGCCTTCTCCCCCCAACTGGCACCCTGGCCGAACTGACCCCGTAACCCTGCGGTGCTTCCGCCAAACCAAATCGCGCTGTCGGGACACCCCCACAGTCGAGCCACCTCGGCGACCCCATGCATCCCTTGTAGCTTTCCAGACCCCCAGCGGACCGGGCCACATCACAAGTTGTGACCGACCCAGCGGGTCGGGCCTGGTTGGTACGATCGGGTCAGATGAGACACGGGCCCACTACAACCCATTTACACTCTTTAGGTCATATCGTGGGAACCAAAGGTCCGTTTGTCGAACCATCCATGAATCTGGAAAACTTGGATCGTGACGGTCCCTTTCAGTGATACCCCACTATGTTTTGGATTACGTTGGGGAATGGTCAAGTTGATCAAGCACGAATCCAACCGGGACCCTGAGACTAAAAGGCTAATAACTTACAGACTAGGTGTCTAATTGGCATGTTGTCTATTGCATTAAATCCCCTATGATGGTTTGGACCTTTGAGATAGTTCTTCAGGGAAGTTTGTGGCAGTTGGATTATCGACCAATAGCTTGTGAGTCGGATCCTCTCGGAGATGAGAGAGCATAGTGCAGAGACCTAGTGGTTGGCTGAGACATGATGACTGCAGACTATTTTGACTCGGAGTGACTCGACATGCCTAGTGGGGAGCACCTTGTTGATGTAGCAGACCCACGGAGGGGAGATCCTCTGTGTGATGTGACCGACCCATGGTACTCGATAGGAGGAGTGCCTCAGTAGGTTTTGAGGGGGAGTGACTCTGTGGGATGTTGCAGACCAACGGTGGGGAGGGCCTCTTTGTGACGCGACAAACCCAAGGTACTCGATAGGAAGAGTACCTCAATAGTCCATGGTTAGTGGGAAACACCTCTGTGTGACAGGGCATGCCCACTGTACTCGATAGAGGAGGAGTACTCCATTAGTTGAGGTGTTCGACATTTTGTTCAGAATGTTACTTGATACTACCCATTGAATAAAATCCTATTCTGAGCCGAGTCAGTTTATCCCTATGTTTTCTACGTGATTGATATGGATTACTTACTAACGTAGGTATATGTATGGTGATATACCTATGTAATTTTATCTGTTCATTTCATAAATTTTTGTTTCATACTTGTTGGATTTTGTGAGACTAAGAGGGTATTAGGGTCCCTACTGAGTATCGTTATACTCAACCCTGCACGGGCTATGTCCGTACCTTGTTGTGTTGAATGTAGACGATGGAGAACACTGACTGATGCCAAGAGTACCAGGACTAGATGGTACCTGCAGGTGGACGATACGACATGTCAGTTCATGGAGGAGACTGATGGACGTGGAGTGCTGAAGAGGCAATCTGTACCTACCCTTCAGGTAGGAACCTCAGTGGATGACCCAATTGTTCTTTTTCTTTTTCTTCCATTGTACTCGTACTTTCAGTTTCTTGTACTTTAGTGTTGGTCTTGTATTATGACCCCTTTTACTTTCAGCACAATTTTTTTATATAGTTTTATTTTGTGTTTCGTATCCTACTATGTGCTTGCTTGTGTGTGTGTTTACAGAATATAAAGGCAATGCCTACCCAGTTTTAGAGAATTACGCATTTGGTGCTTGTCACCAACCCCTGGCCTATGGAAGGAAGGCTTGGGTTGTCATAGCATGGGCCCCAAGGGACGGGCCATGACATCAGACACGATGATAAAAAGTTTCTATTTAAATTTATGATGGTCAATTAATTTATTAGTTAATCCCATCCTTCAAAAAATTCATTCAATCCAACTCTCACCTCTTAAAATGATAAAAATAATATCACAAACACATTTATTATAAAAAATATATTAAACTCTATTCCCATATATGTTATTTAGAATTATATTTATGTCGCCATTACCATGTATAGGTACACTATTTTATCATCATTATAACATAACTAGGTTTTCAATGTATGATCATAACATACCATTTATCTATAAATCAATACCATAGTTTTTCTAAACAAATTCATCTAACATATTATCTGAAACACAAAATATTTATAAGAATTTAGAATTATTAAAATTTAGTGATTTTTAACAAATCTAATACAAAACTTATCATGTTTACAGAATCATCCTTTTAAATTAATTAACAATACTAATGTATAAGCCATGTATCATAGAATGAAAAATATACTCTCTTATTATATTACCTTAAATACATGAACCATCAAGAATATTATTTTCACTCGATTAATTCCATCCCATTTTTCAATAAAATTCATAGGATTATAAATTTTCAGATACATCATTACATCTTCCAATTTTTTATTAAAGGTTATAAATAATCTTCATCGTTACTATTCCCCCTTTTAAATATTCATTCTTTACCATATTTAGAAGATATATAATCATTTCACCCTTTCATAGAGATCCTACATCATTAGAATGACTATTCAATCCCTTAATATCCACTTTAATGATTTATAATAATCACATTAATCATACTTTAGATGACTATATAACAAAAATTATAAATTCCAAATTGATAATTATAACTATCCTCTTCGATAATATATACATTAATTGAATTTATCCACTGACTATTGCCTTAAAAAATATAATCTCTTTAACATACATGTGGATTATCAACAAAATACTAAAAATTATTTCATTCATCTTTCATTGTAAGATCATAATTAACCTATATTCCCATTCATCTATATTTTGATCATGTTACTAAATGAATTTATCAATTGGAAATGGGTCACCAAAATATACAATAATTCCCTTGGGTTATAAATCTATGTCATACATAATATTCTAATTTTACAAATCCAATGTTGTCCATGTCACTCAACTACATCCATTAGATCATGAAATACAATAAATTAAATTTCTTAAAGATTATACATCTTGTGATCTCAATCACACACACATTAGACTATCATTAAATAAGAAATAGATTATATGATGTTTATCTAGTAAAATATTTTGATGTAATTGATACAACCCATTCATGATAAACATGTAATATATATTTATATCAATGATATACATTTATTCATGGTGATTCTCCATTATTGGACTGTGTTTATTATTCAATTAATTCTCATTATAAATACCCATTTATTGGTTCATGTCATGATACCATATATTATAGTAATGTTCATCATAGTGACACCAAAGTTTTTGTTATAACACACCATTTTTTAGATTTTTTTTATCTTTGAAAAATATAGGATGATACCAAATAATTTGATCCAAAAAATGAACATGAGTTCATAATTTTATGTTGTTAGTCCTCTATAAAAAATTAACTTTCTTTATATGCATCTTCCACCACATGGTAAACAATGAATATTATTCTGAAACATATTGTATTTTTTCCCCCATTTTCACATCAATGTAGGATTTTTACAACTTTTACTTCAACAATCGAACAACAATAACTAATATAATAATATAATATTTTTATAATTTATTTTTAATTACCCCTATCGACCATGTATGGAACATGAATGTATTCATCACTGCAAACATATTTTAATTTAGTATGGTTCCCCTTTAAATTTATCTCACCCAACATATTACCTAAAAATAATATTATACAAATATAGTGATGGATTCCTTGTCCTCTTATTATATAATATATACTCTTAATGCGATCATTCCATATCTATAAAATAATAAGAGGATTCACCACAATGGTCATATCTATAAAATAATATAATGATGCATTACTATCAATTATAAACAAAAAATAAAACAGAAAGAGGGGTACCTCTTTACATCCTTAGGTAGAGAAATGTGGCTGGAAATGGAATGTAAAACATTTGGAGATATTTTATATCAAAGGGATTATGTTAATTTTTCCATGATTTTTATAACTTTTACAATCATTCTTTAGAGTGATTGAAATAAAATCTATAACATCCTATGGATTTATAAAAAATATATAGATTGAGATGCATGAAACACTGAGTCTCTATAAAAAAACATTGTTTTTATAAATTTTTGGTTAAAAATAATATTTTCATCTATGTGTTTTGAATTTTCAAAGCTTGACATACATGGTTGTGAATAGTACGATATGTAGAGTCTGATAGGAACACATTATATTTTTGTGAATAGTAACTTGACCATTATAAATAGTAATGTACCCTTATGAATAGTAAAATGACCCTTAACCTCACTCATGTAAGTGTAAATAAAATATATGTACCTTATAAATGAGAGTGAATAATTTAGAAAATAATAATTAAGAATATGTATTTTTGTGGGAAATAAATATGTGATTATAATTTCTAAATTAATATAATTATTTAGAAGGGAATTCATTTTCATAATATATATTTTAAAATAAATATTTATTTCTCTTATGATTTCTGGATAATTTTATGTGACATGAGTTTATTTTTAATGTTTTATAAAATTAGTTTCAAATTTAATATCTGTACTTTTCAAGTAAATAATAATTTTTTAAAAAATTTAATGTAAAATTGTAAGAAAATTATGGATATATAATGGATTAATTTTTTTCACTCTATATATAGAAAAACATTTATGCTGATTTATTTGATTTTTTCTAAAATACATTAATTTTTATAGAATAAAAAAATACGGTACTTTACAGTATAAATATATTAGAATAAAAATAGATTATTCCTTGAGTAATCAATGATGTATGAAAAGTTGTTTGAATTGTCATGTACTTTTTAATATTTTTGGTCATATGAATAATTAATATTGGTTGTTTTGTGAAAAATAATAAAATTTTGAATAGGATATTCAAAAATCACCCCTCTCCTCACCTATCAAAACCACCCCACTCCCTCTTCTGCTCACTCATCTATGACTTGAAGCTTGTCAGTGATCTACCCAAATACTCTTCCATAGTCTCCCCCACATACAAGGCTCTTGGTATTTCCTAAATACCAAAACACCTACCAATAAGGAGGTTTTCAGTGAGGATATTGGTAAACCCTTTTCCTGGTACTTTTAATTTCATTAGCAATTTCTTTCATTTCATAGCGTATTCTCACCTCCTATGTCCAAGTGATAGTGATAAATCTATTATCATATATAATCTATAATTATGTCATGTTAATAGGATATCATTCTTTAAACTACTATATATATATATAACGTTTTTAATAAAATAAAATCATCGCCTGGGAGGTGCCGATTTACAACCTTCAGGGACTACAAAATTATGTTCCTTAATTTTACCTACACATATGGACATCAAACAATTTATAAGATTTAAAAATACTATAATATAAATATTATAACATATTAAACTTTATTTAACTAGTATATATTCATAATACTAATTTATATGTCCAAACTAGTTCGTAACATTCAAAATGATTCCAAAATAATCAAAACAAATTTCTCGAATGGTCTATCTAATATATCACCCTCATAAAAAATTAATTATGTCACCATTTAAAATTAATTATTTTCATTAGTTTTATATATGTTATATTATGCATAATTATACCAATTCAACATGATCTTCCATGCTCATATAGATGTATTTTGATCCGAAAAACCAATAAATCATACGCTATGGAAAAATAAAATTAGAGCTCATAACTCAAAAAAATGACAAAAATGATATCAATAAAATTATAATAAATAATATAATTGTATATATGTTTCATATTTTATTAAATAATGTATTGAATTTCATTATATATGATGCTATGGTCAAGTGAAGAACATGTCTAGACTCTCGGTATGGGTTTTCTACCCCAACCACATTTTTCATTTGGGTAAATCTATTTCCATCATAATAAAAATTCAATTCTAAATTATTCATATGTAATCCTCATAAAATTGAGGTTAATTTTCAATATATATTTACTAATCATATTTCTCTTTTATATTATTTTGATTTTAATTTCTTATAATGAAATTTCTTAATTCATCCCTATAAAAAAGACATATTCAACGGAACTTCTGTAATTCATACATATTTCAAGTGAACTCTATAATCTATTCTATGAATCAATAAATTTTATAAAAACATTAATTTATTCATGGAAAAAATTTATCATTTAGTTTCTTGTTTTATGAAATTTTACTTCCAAAAGAACTCTTCTTTTCAATGTGAATGTGAGTTTCTCTCAAAAAATCATCGATGATTTTGTTAGAGATTTTTTTCTAGTGCAACATCTCTATTATATGTTTGGTCTTATTGAGGTTAATATATTAGGATTATGAACTACTATATTGTTTTAAATTTTTTATGTCTAGTCTGACTTTGGATGGGTTATCTAGATATTATTCACCATACTACTCAGAATAGTTTGCGTGTATATATACTGATTGGGGAAGCTATTTCATATGTTCTTGTTTTCTATATTTATCACCTTTCTTGTGAGGAATGAATTGGACTACAAATGTAATGGTAGTGGCCATATATATCCCATGTATGCATTTGTAGGTCTAATGAGACAAACAAGAATTGGGTTTTGGATGAGGATTGAACCAAGTTTTATCAGATGTCTTAGATGAGGCCTTGATAATATGAGTCAAATGTTCAGTATTATGAATTCCCTCATTATGGTATTAGTAATTGAAATACCATGTGATTATTATACTAGTACAATATAAATTGTTTTTTTCATTCTTTTATGATCATTTATATGGCATTATGTAAGCATATTTCATTTATTCCATATTATGCTCAAGAATAGTTCTAAATTCTTGTGTTTTTCATTTTTCACCATGATTAGTGTTTATTTTTATGAAAAAATCCACTATATTACAAACCATAATTGAGTATTTGTGCTCTCCCTATTCTTAGGCTTTATTTTCCACTGTATTTGAAAAATAATATAATAAATTATTTTCACGGATACCTTAGGAGGCATATATGATTCCAATGGAATTGTTGTTATGTATTTAATTTCATGTTTAAATGTTTATCTTGAATTAGTGTCTTGTTTTCCAAAAATACTAAACTATTAAATCCATTTTAATAATAACTTATTTAAATAATTCCAATTTATTAATATAAAAAAATGAACCACGAAACCAAGATTTTGGTCTTTATAGTTGCTATCGGAGAAAGTTTACTAGAATCGTTGGAAAGTAGACATATAAAATATAGATTAGGGAACAATTCCCTAAGTTAGACTTTGGGGATAATCATACATGAACATCAAATAATTTTGATATAGAAGAGATTATCTAAATTTTACTTGAAAATAAATCCCTCGTTGTATACTACAAGTGGATATGTACCTAAGAGTAACCACTTTGTCATGGTGTTATGAGCCTGACTCGGTCTAACATGATACATTAAAAAAATACTTACTGTGCACCAGGTTTTAATGTACTAGGAGATATGCTTAGTATATTTGAAATTTTCTTTATAGTCTATTCTGAAGGATTTAAATTTAAATACGACTTCAAAGAAACCATGTTGATGATTATGAAATTGGACATTCATAAAATTTCAGTTTATGTGAATTTTTTTTCTAGTTTGACATTATAAATTTGGATTCATAACTTAATTTTCTGGATTTGATTATATTGAAATGCTTCCTAGTTAAAGAAAAGGAAACAAAAATAATTCACTTATCCCAAGTATGGATTTACCCCCTATGAAAAATAATGATGTTGGTTCTGTATCACTAACTAGTGTTGAGAAACATATAATTGTACTGGGACATCTGACTTTGGTAATGAATAATATCCTTACCCCTAGAGAAAATCCTGATCAACAATATGGAGGAGTAATGTAGACCACTTTATTCAACAATATCCTCCATCAGTCAACAATACTACTAAACCATTCATTGAGTATTAGGTCTTAAGTTCCATAGAGAAGATATTTCTTGCATTGGGATGTAACGAAAGGAAAAAGGTTATCATGGATGTTTATTATCTATCAGAAGATGAGGATCTATGGTGGTCATTAATTCAAATCATGAAGGTTGGGGATGAAGTAGATGAAACAGAATAGAAGGACATTAATGAAATATTCATGGAAAAATATTTTCCTCGAGAAGAGTGAGAATATATTGAGAGGTAAATATTGTGTTTCTAACAATAATTGGATGAAATATTTGGGAATTATGAAGCCAATTTTACAATTATATAAAGGAATTACACAAAATAGATAATATAATCTGTTGGGAAATATTGATTGATTCCTTGGTGGTTTAAAACCATTCCTCTGAAGGGATATTTTTTTCCAAGAATTCTCATTATACGATGATATTGGCTGATATGAAATAAAGAGAGAGAAATAATTTTCCATGACTTATAACATTAATGTAAATAAAGAGTATAATATGGTGGAGGAGGAAATAATGGATAATGGGAATAATTAAAACGGGAATTTTCCTACATGTGATACTTTTGGAAAGAAATACCCTAGAGAATGCATAAATGGAAAATGAGTATAATACAGATATAGAAAACACTGCCACAAATTTTGTTATTGAAAGGGAAAAAATGTAGGTACCAATGTTAATTGAAACAATTTTAATGATATTGGATATTATTCCAATGATTTTCTTAATCATCAAGAAATAATAACCTAGAGAAGGACCATGGATTAGTTTCATGCTTATGCGATCAAAATGGTTGATCTTGATGTTTATAATAATGTGGTTGAAGGTACATTAATAATTTTATTAAGCATACCCAATGATTTATTTGATTATTGATCATCACATTCATTTATATCTTCTTATTTTTCTATGAAAATTAACCACTAACACTTTGATTTAATAAGGGAGTTTTTATTTAAAATATCTATGTGAAGTATCATTACAACCAAGATGTGTTGATCAGTCCCCCCTTCTATCACATAAATGTGGTTTAGTTGCAGAATTTATCCTTACACACATGATTTAGATTAATATAATTCTCGTTATATATTATATTTCATGTTCTGATTAACAAATCTATTTCCAGAATAAGGAAGTTACAAGAAATGATAATGATGTAGAATCCCTTATCATTAGGGCATAAACCTCAACAATTGATTCTTATCTGGATCTACTCAAAGTTTCTAAAGTAAATAAAATTCATGGAGGGGAAATTATAAAATTATCTAATGGTGAGGAAATAAATATTTAAATTTAATATGTACCTATTTTGAAATAATACATCAATTTTTTTCCATAGGATTTACATAGACATCCTCTGCAGTGGGAAATTGAGCCTTCTATTGATTGAATTGTTGGTTCGAGGCCTATCTCAAAAACCCATTATAGAATTTCAATAGTTAAATTAGTATAAATGAAGAATCAACTAGAGGAATTGAGTTATAATGGATTTCTCCACCCTATTTTTTACCCATAGGGAGCTGCTTTTCGTTTTCTCAAGAATAAATAAGGATCAATGAGGTCATCAATTTACTAAATATATATCAATGATATTAAAATAATGAAAAATTATACTCTTACTCACATTAATTATTTGTTTGATGAACTTCATACAGCCCAATATTTGTTGATGATTGACCTTCGATCCAGATATCATTATTTATGGGTGTGGAAGGATGATATTCTAAGTACAACATTTTGAAAAAGGTATAGGAATTACAGTTTTATGGTAATGCCATTTGGAATATCTAATAAACCTTTAGTTTTCATGGATATAATAAATATGGTATTCCTGGATTAACAATATGAAATTATTGTGTTTTTTATAATTATATCATGGTATACTCTAAATTCTATGAAGTCCATGAGAGTCAGATTTGGATTATTCTAAAGGTTAGTTGATGAAATGAATAAATTTAGAAGTCTACCATGTGTGAATTATGGATTCAATTCATTTATTTTTTTCATACTGTCTCTAGGTATGGAATCATAGTTGATCATTTAATGTAAAATGATGTTCTACAATGTCCTTCTCCAATGAATATAACCACTGTATTTAGTTTTTTTTGGTTTAGAAGGTTATAATAGAAGTTTTCTTCATAACTTCACCCAGTTAGTTAACCAATTAACCAAGCATAAACATATAGAGGTTAATTTCATATGTACAAATTAATGGGTAAAATGCTTTAAATAATTGAATAAGAGAATAGTGAATGATCTTATCCTGACTCAACTATCCAGAATTTGTAGATTTGTGACCTATAGTTATGAATAAAATAAAATACATGGTTGGTGCCACATGCAGAATGATATAAATTTTTCCTATGCATCAATGAAATTAAAAAATCATGAAAAGAACATTCCAACTCAGGATGATTAGTTAGAATCTATAATATTTTCTCTGATGATATAGAGACACTATCACTATTTTTAATGATGTGATACATATATGGATCATAAGAGTGTTAAATATATGTTATCATAGAATGAAAAATTCATGGGGAAAATCTGAAGGATCAAGCTACTCAAGGATTATGATGGTTTCATAAACTACCATCCTAGGATTTTAGATAATGTGGTAGATTTAGTGATCCATAAGGATCATGGTATTCTAGAAAAAATTTACATGGACAAGGATCTTCTATACATTGATATAGAAAGGATGTATGCTGGAATTATCCAAGAAGGTCAACAATAATTACATTTTCAATTTTTTTACAAACAATATTAATTAGAATGAATTAAACATTATCAATCTGATGATGAGTATATTAAAAAAATTAATATTGTGAATGATGGGACGTTGTTGGATTTCATGTGGGATGATGGAATTATAAAATTCGGTAGAAGGTTATGCATACCCTTTATACCAGATCTAAAAAGGGAATTATTGGATGAATCCCATAGTTTTAATTTTTCTATACACCCTTGCATCACTAAAATGTATAGATTTTTGATGGATCATTTCTGGTGGGAAAACATGAAGTGGGAAATTCATGATTATGTATCAATATGCTTAGATTTCCCACAAGTGAAGGCTAAATGGAAAAATCCTAGAGGAGTCGTGAAACCTCTACCAATTACTACATGGAAATGGGTTGACATAACCATGGATTCTGTCATTTAATTACCAAAAACATCAAAAAATAATGATGCAATATGTGTATTTTTTGATCAACTTATGAAATATGAACATTTTTGTACTATAAGGGAGTATTTTTTATGAGGGTTCCTTACATGACTCTATATAAATAACGTTGTGATACTACATTGAGAAACTCTCTCTATTGTGTTTGGTCATGACCCACATTTACATCAAAATTATATAAAGTTATTAAAAAATTTATGGATACTAAGCATTTATTGACTACTGGTTATCACCCTCAGACTAACAGAAAACTATAAAGGATGATCCAAACAATAGAAGACATGTTGAGATAATTTTCACATGAAATCATGGGTATTTAGGATCATTATTTAACTATTTTAGTGTTTTCCAACAATAATAGTTTCCGTTATAGTATTACAATGGATCTTTATGAAGCATTTTATGTAAAGAGATTTCATACACCAACTTGTTGGGATTAAGTCGGGAAATGGAGGCTTGTCGGCCCAGATCATGTGGAGGAAACAATAGATAATTTATTTAATATTCAAACAAATATAAAATTAGCTTAGAGAATGAAAAAAACTATATAGATAATAAAATGTTTGATTTGGAATTTTATGTTGGAGTTCATGTTATTATAAAAGTACCTCTATTGAATGGTGTAATAATATTTGGGACGAAAGGGAAACTGAGATCTAGGTACATTGGTAATTTTTTAATTCTGGATTGAGTTAGAGTAGGGGATTCTCATTTGGAGATGCCACCTAGATATTCCAAGGGAAGAAATGTGTTCCATTACTCATTGTTGAGAACATACATACCATACCCTAAAAAAGCACTCACATATAATGGTATCAAATTGGGGCCTAAATAATCTTAATATGAAGATCCTATCTTGATTTTGGACACTAATGAACATTTTTTGAGGAATCATATGACTCGGATAGTAAATGTACTTAGGAAAAATCATAAAATTGAAGAGGAAACATGGGAGCCTAAGGAACATATGATAAGGACCTACCCAAATCTTTTTATGAGGGAACATTCATAAAATTTGAAGGGTGGTTTTTTTGTAATGGGTGAAGACTGTAATAAGACAAGGTTTTACAAATAAATTTAATATAGTATGTGATTAATGAAACACTAAGACTCTATGATAAAATAGTTTTTTTATAACATAGATGTTAAACATAATATTTATGCCTCAGTGTTTTAAATTTTGAAAAACAGACATAAATGATTGTGATTAGTAATATATATAAAGTCTTTTATGATCAACTAATATAATTGATGAATAGTAATTTGACCCTTACAAATAGTAATGTACCCTTATGACTACTAATATGACTTTTAACCTAACTCATGTATTCATAAACAAAATTTGGGAACCTTTTTAATGACTGCGAATATTTGACCAATGAATAAATAATTGTCGGTGTTTTTGTGAGTAATAATTATTTTATTAATTATTTATAGTTACTAAATTAATATAAATGAAAAATAATTTTAAGAAAATTAATTCTTATATATATATATATACATATTTCATATGATTTTAAAATAATTTTACGAGACCTCAGTTAATTTATTTAATGTATTATAAAATCATTTACAAATTTAAAATTGACAGTCTTAATGTAAATAATGATTTTGTTTAAAAAATAAAATATCACATATTTAGAAAATTATTTTGATAAAATAGTGTCAATTATTTAACTGTACATTTTGAAAAATGGTTTGGGTGGTTTTTTTATAATTTTTTGAAATACATGAATTTTTAGTGAATAGTAAAATACATTAATTTACAATACAATTTCATTAGATACTAAATACACTATTCCTTGAGTCATCGCTAATTTTAGAAAACATGGTTCATACTCAGATGAAATTATTACTATTTTTGGTCAAAATAATTAACACTGCAATTTTTATTGAGAAAAATATTAATATAATGAATACGATATAAAAAAATCACCCCTCTACACCTCTATAAAAACAACCCATCACCACCTCTTCTCCTCAATCCTATAAGCCTTGAATCTTCTCAATGCTCTTCTCAAATACCCTATCCCAATCACTCCCAATGCAGATGAACATTTTTATTCAAAAGACCAGAACTGCTTCCCTTAAGGAGGTTATTTCAAGTGGTAACCCGTCTTCCTATTTCTTTTAATATCATTCTCAATTTATTATATTTTCTTATCTTCTCTTAACCTTCTCTATTAAAATTTTCATGATAACTCTAGTATCAAATATATACTATATTTTTATCATATTAATGGAATATTGGTCCAAAAACTACTATATATATATATATATAACATTTTTTAATATAATCATCGTCCATGAGGTGATGATTTACAACCTTCTTTTATGATGAAACTTGATTCTTAAATCTATCATTTAATAATGGTTATGTAACAATTTATATTGTTGATATTGACTATAATATATTTATTATAACATATTCAATGTTTTTGAACTAGTATATATACATAATAGTCAATCATTCACTTATTACTATTTTTTTCAAAATAATTAACACTATTGTTTTTCATGAGAAAAATAATAATACAGTAAATAAGATATTCAAAACCCACCACTCTCCCCTCTATAAAAATCACCCATCACTCACTCTTATTCTCAATACTCTAGTACATGAATCTTCTAATTTATCTTATCAAAACCTCTTTCCTAGTCTCTCCCAACGTCCAAGAGCTCTTCATTTTTTCCAAAAGACCAAAAATGATTCTCTTAAGAATGTTCTCAAGTAGGATATTTCAAGAGGTAATCCTCTTTTCTATTTCATTTATTATCATTTTATGTTTATTTTCTTTTATTATATTATCCTGACCTTTTCTGTTCAAAGTATCATGTTAACTATTGAATCATATATATACTATAATTATTACATTTTAATGGAATATCCTTCATTAAACTACTATATATATATATATATATATCTCGTTTGTTTTAAAAATGAAATAATTGTCCAGGAGGAGCCAATTTAAAAACATTCATGGATGATGAAACTCTGTTCCTCAAATTTTCCTTCAAGGATTGTCATGTATCCTTTTTATGGTTTAAACATGATATAGTATATTTATTATATACTGTTAAATGTTTTTGAACTATTATATATATATTATACTAATTCATACAAAAAAACTAGTTCATAACAATCAAAATATTGCCAAAATAATCTAAATAGTTATCAATAATATTCTAAATAATAAATAATCCTCACAAAAAATTAATTATTTCACTATTTAATCTTTTATATTTTCATTAGTATCATAAATATTTAATTATAGATAATTGTACCAATTCCACATGATCGTCCGCACCCATATACAAGTATACCGATCTTGAAAACCAAGAAATCAAAAGCTCCTGAGAAAGAAAGTTTAATATTATAACTCTTCCAAAATGTCATAAATGAACATAATAAAATTATAATTAATATGAAACACGTATATTAGGTTCTTAATTAAAACATTAATGTATTTAATTTGATTATATTGGATGTTATGTTCAAGTGGAGAATAGTTCCGGACACATGGTATGGGTTTTATAACTGAACCTCATTTTTCTTTCGGGTTACTTTTTTCTCTCTTAATAAAAATTATATTAATACTTGTTTTATGTAATCCTCATAACTTATGCATGAATGTTTTATATATGTATACCAATAAAAATCTTTCTTTATTTTCAGAGCAGTTAAATGTTTTATATTGATCATTCTGAATTATTTCCGATAAATAAGCCTGATTCAATGGAACTTCTCAAATTCATAAATATTTTTCTAGTGCACTCTATAATATGTTTTGTGCACCAATAATTTTTCTAAATTCAATAATGTAATCATTTATATACTACCTTAATTCATTTCTTGTTTTATAAAATTATTTTCCCAAAAGAACTCTACTTTTCAAAGTAAAAGTGTATTTCTCTAAAAAATTCATCGATGATTTTATTAAAGTATTTTTGTTTCCTTCAACACCTATATTGATTTTGTTTCTAATAATGGTTTGTACCATATGTTTATCATCTACTATGTGGTATTAATTTTTTTATGATTTATTTGAATATGGTCATTCCATCTTGATACCATTCACCATACTACTCAGAATGCATTGTGTTTACGTGTACAAATTGAAGAATGTTATGTCATATGTTATTCTTATCTATGTTTATCACCATTCATAAAAGAAATTAATTACATATAACATATGATTTTTGGGTCCTTAAATATCCCCATGATTCCTCTATACGTCTAATGAGACAAAATATCATTGTGTTTTGGTCAATCCCTTACACATGTATTTTCAGTCTTCTTGGCCAATCCTTGATAATATGATTCTGATGTCCAGCATTATGCATTCCCTGATTATGGTATTAGTTACTGATAAACCATGTTCTTATTATACTATAATAATATTAATGTTTATGTTTTCAGTATCTCATTATCAGTTCTATGGACTTATTTAATCATATTTTACTATAGCCAAATTATTCTCAATATTATTTTTAAAGGAATGTGATTTTTGTTGTTCACCACACCTAGTTTTTATTTTTATGATAACTACTTTTTTATTACATACACATTATGTGAATATGAGATCACCCATTTCTTATGTTTTAATTTCCATTGGTATGGAAGATGATAACATAATGACTGACTTTTAGGGATAATCTAAAAGTAGTAGAGGTTTTTAATAGAATAATTATTATTTATTTCATTTCATGTTATAGTGTTGAACACGTGTTTGTATATTATTTTCCAAAAATATTAATATATTCCTTAATTTGGGATATGAAATTCGTGTAATCATGAAAATGTATTAATATAAGTCACCCACTCTTAGAGATTATGGTTTGGGTCCTTACAAAATAATCCATTTTTTTCAATAATATCTCCATTAACTAATTTTAAAAAGGTAATATAATTAATTATTACTCATTTTGTATGTCACTGCTATTAATTATATCTGGATGACTCATTCCCCTTATAAGAGCCACTGTACAATTTTTTTCACTCCATATATTGGTACTTCTGAAACCTCTTAGACATTCTACTTTCTTACCTTTCTTGGTGATCATTGAAGTCATTTATAATTTTTTTTCCTTTGTTATTTTTTCATTGAACATATATCAATAGATATTTTTAATACAACTGTATTTATCATAAAATTTTGGGGTTTTTTATTTGAATCCACATATAAGAAAATGAGAGCACCCTGTTAAATCCCATTAACAACATTCATGTATTTTTTCTCCGATTTTTCATTAACCCACTTGTTTGGGTGCGTGTTAGGACTCTCGAGGATGGCTGATATTTTCTAAGTAAAATAACCTAAATTTTATGGATATATGTTTTTATAAGTTAATGGAATCTATTTATAAATTTTTTATGGTAATTTTGGGGTTCTCCCCTTGATTACAGAATTCCGATGTCAGCTGATGATTTGGAGAATAATATGGGGTCTTCACTATCTGTGGGTGAAATACATAACATGTAACATGTTTAAACATTATATAACATGTTTAAACATCTTTTAACATGTTTTCAAGACATGAAATGGGTGCTTAGAATATTAAATTAATAGATAAAAGGAATTATGATTTCATTCCATGAATATTTATAATATGCCTTGTAATGTTAAAATATTTATTTTTAACATTAGGAGTTTTATTTAGTAGAGTATTTGGATTTCATGGATTAGTCCCATATAATCATTTTTAGTTGTTATTTTAGGGTATTACCCTGATTACTGGTTTAATTATTTAGTTGTAGCCTATTCTCGATAAATATAAGACCTCTCCTATGCAATTTTAGAGACTAGAACACTTTTTATATCATTTCATTCAACAATTGATCATCATCATGGTTGTAGTGAATTTCTCAACCTAATTGTTCGTTCAATTTTATAATTTTTACTGATTATTGTTCAACAATTGGATTGTGTTGTTCGATCCATTTATCTATAAAGATAATTCTTTTGATTAATTCTATAAATTTTACATGATCTTCCTACGAAGGTTAACCCTTCTGTTGGTTGTGGTGCAGTCTGTGATTTTCGTTGCAGTATATTATGATCTATCCTTTTTACTAACAATTATTCTATATTAAATAGATTATAATATGTGTCAATATATCCAAAGATATCAATTGTTGTCTTTTTTTCATCATTAATGTGGGATCCTGTTGTGGGAATGTGCGACCTGAGTTTGAGGTATGTGGTTTAATCTATATCATATGTTGGATGGACATTATTTATCTCGTTTCATAATATTATTATAAAACAAATGGAATGATTTATTGATGGATTTTTATGTGTGGAAATTTGTTTCTTCAATAAAATACGGTTTTACTATTATTATGGTAAAATATTTTTTTAGTGAATTGTGAAGTGGATTTCTAAAATGGGTTATAAATAATGGTATTGGTTAATTGGAAAAAAAAGTGCACATGTGAAGAAATATGTACTTAGGTGGATGATTTAGTTTATGACCATCATCAATATGTTTTTGGGGTGTTTAGTAATGGTTTGTTCCTCTATTCTCTAGGACTGATATTTTTAAGAATAGATATTGACATTTTGTGGGGATTCAGTCAAGGCGTATTTCTCTGTTATGAGGAACGTGTGATAAGGTAATGAGAGTGCACAATTCATTTATTGTGGAACATATATTCATCCAAACTGGCCTACAATGATTCATTTCATATTTTTACATAGTATTTTGGCTTTTATAACTTAATCATAAAATACCGTGGATTTGATATTATTTGTTAAATAAATTTTTCTTTGATTTGAAATTGAATCTTTGATATATTTAAAATTACATGATTCTATTGTAACATGATTTATTTAAAAATTTGAAAAGGTAAATTTAATTTATTTTTAGTCTTTTGATATAAAAACTATTCTACAATTTTATCATGCCTTGTTTTCTTTACTGTTGAGAATGTTCAAAATAATTAATAGAGACTTTTAATGGAACACTTTGGTGAGATCCTACTGAAACTGGTAGATAAAAACTTTTGAAACCCTTCTATGATCCATATAACATTGTATTTCAAGTGATGTATGGAATGGAATGGTTCCATATTGATGTGGGGTGGTTTCAATTAGTTTTTTGGACTATCAAGATTTCATATGGTGGGATTCTTCCATGTTATCCGGCATATATTTCAGTTTTTGTTTTAATTATCAATTGATGTTGTAGTTGTATACTAGGAAGTTAATAAATCTTTAGTGTTGTTTAATTCCACTTAACACTTTCTATTAAGTCATTTGTTTATATATTCCATGGTTCTTGTTTCTTCTATGTATGTAAATAATTTATGTTATTACTTCTAGATGGCTTGAATCATTCCCACTGGTAATTTTTGATGGCTAGACATTTGTCGCTAGCCCATGGTGATCAGGAACAACCTTTAGGTATGTTGGTATTTTGATTATGTGACAATTTGAGATGGTATCAAGGTCAATTTTTTCCTACATTGGTGTTAGAGTTGGTATTTCCGCATGGATCCTTATCATGGTACATTTGTTCAGATAGAGATAATATTATCCGGACATGAGAGGATAGATGTGGTGACTTCATGTCTATCTCCTATTGTAAAGAGACTGATGTTATCATGGGATATTTGGAGGTGTAACTCATGTTTTTAGTTATTTATCATAATCTCAAAAATTTCATATTTCTTTTTTGGTTTGAACATAGATTATTACATTTCTTAATAGTTTCTTCTACTTTAGTGGGAATCCGTTTTTCTGTAAGGAGTTTTTTATTGGTTATTCATGTGTGTGAAATAAATGATCATATTTTTAATCCTTTTATAGATAAAAATATAATCTAGGTTATAAAATAAGAAGATCATGTTTTCGACCCAAACATACTACAAGTATATAGTGCAGTTTTTAGGTTCAAACAAGAGCTATAGGGGAAAGGGATTGATCATGTTTGTTCTTAAGAAATAATTACATTACATTCAAGGGAACAAATTATACTCAATATGTTGTGGACATGATAGAAAATATCGATCAAAACATACAAATAATAGATAAAAAATAGTGTATCAATGAGAAAAGTGTGGTGTCAATACATGGGTGTCATGGAAAGTGATGTTGTTATTTCATGGGTTACGAAGATGAGCATTTGGGAATGTACATGAATGTTTTCTATAAAATATTTTTATTGGTTTTATCATGATTCACTAAATATCATAATATTTATAATGTTCCACTATTTTAAATATGGAGAATTTGTGGTGTCAAAATACACTAATCAGTTTACTTAAGTAGATTGTTTTACTCCAGAGGTGGGAAGGCATGGTCATATAAAGGCTCATAAGTACATGTAGGTTTAGCGACTAGATATCAAATCAAATTTATTGATACTTAGACTTTTTACTTATGGGAAGATGGTAGAATTGTTGATGATGGCCTTGATGGAAAGGGAAAAAATTATAGTTATTTTTCTCGTCACTACCATAAAATGGAATCTTTAGTGGAGTTAAAGGGAAAAATTGGTAGTGGAATGATCATCACAGAAAATTTGGAATATATTCTCTTTTTTAGGCCTCCTATAAACCCATTTTTATATCTAAATATGTCCCCATGACTTAATACCCTCATCAAAATTTTGGATAGACTATACATTCTTATCCTGCACTTGTGTATATTTGTAAAAGTTGTGGACATTATGGTAATCTATAATATTTCTTTCTGGAAATTTTAATGTCTCGATATGGGTCAGCATTTCCATATCCAAATAATTCTATGGATGAATTAGATTATTCAAAGACTATATGGCTCTATCAACTTGCCTAATTATTGGATCAACATCACACAGTAAATGTGTTTCTAGTGGTGGAATATGCGGTTTTAGTGAAAGTGGTAGGTCCATGTTAATTTCATCTTTAGTAGTGATTGAATTATATAATAATGATCACTAAAAAAAGTTTATATCTTTTTTTTGTTGATATTATTAAGAATCCAATGAATCTAATGTAATTTCTTATAGATTTAGTGAAACTAAATGAAATCGGAAAGAGTATTGGTTTCATTGTATTTCATGTTTGATGCTGAAAGATGATTAAAACATTACTGGAAGTAGAGATATTTGGGATAGGAAATTTGTGACGAGATCTCGTCACAAATAATATTTCGTTATGGGGCTCCATCGCAAATAGCCCGTTGTAGAAATAGGTGTCACAAATATTATTTTTTGCGACGGGCCCATCCCAAATAAGTATCTGATTATGTACATTATATATAAATAAATATTTTGTGACAGGACTGTCCCAAATAGTATTTATAATGGAAATGATCCCCATCTCAAATATGTCTCCAATTATATATATTATATATAAAAACATTTTGACATGGGCCCATTAGAAATACTATTTGTGACAGGCCCGTCGTCCCGTCAAAAATATTAATTTAAAAAATTTATATTTAAAATATTTCTGATGGGATCCGAATGCAAAAGGTCAGGTCGCAATTACTAAACATAGTAAAAAAAATTTATTCATTAAAATTATGATTAATGAAAAGATTATATTAATATTATTAAAATAAAAAAATTAAATTTCTCAATATTCAAAAAAAATATAAAAAAATCATCAAATATTATAATTATTATTACTAGTAAACTAAACATACATTAAAAAATATAATACAAAAAAAATATATTTAATAAAATTATGACTAATGAAAAATTAATATTAATATTATTCAATTAATAAAAAAACCAAAACTTATTAAAATTCTCAATATTTAAAAAAAATATTAAAAAATCATAAAATATTATTATTATTTTTAGTAAAATAAAAAAATATTAAAATTTATAATAATACTGAAATAAATAATTAAATATAAAAAATAAAAGAAAATAAATTAGGAAATATTTGCACCACTATTAAAGACTGAAACCTTAAATAGTTTATATTACACCCAATCATGAATTCAAATGTTTTTAACATAAAAAATTAATATGTGGGTCAACTTCTAGAGGGGGTGGAGGAGCTATAGGAGATGGTGGAGAAAACTATATCCCTAAACTACGAGTCAGAAGGTTCATGTACTCTATCTGGTCGTGATGCTGCTGCTGCTGGTGCCATTGGCATATCTCATTCTCATGCTGCTACCACGGTTGCTCCTACTGACGCATCTCTTCATGCTACTTTTGAAAACTCTCTATAAGCTCATTATTAGATTGCAATTGCTACTGATACTTTTATGCAGAATATGATGCCTCTCCACGAGCTCCCCTTCTAGATGGACGCCGACATTGCACCAGTACCATAATAAGTACCAAGTGTCAAATGAGAGTTAATACAAACAAATCGGTCTTTCTCAATGCCATACTTGGTCTCCTCAATCCATGCCTCTTCATCGAAATGGTGGACACTGGTCTAATCAGTCATCTCATCCTGATTATCAGCCTGTGTCTGAGTGGTTATAGCCTCATATGAATCCTTCAATTCCAATTTGAAATTGAAATTGTCAAAATATTATATGCAGTTAATTGTAAATCAGTAAAAAATACAAACCACAATCTGATGCTGGAGATCTCGTCTAATATCTCAGTGGCTGGTTTACAATACATCCTTCGATAAAAGTTGTACTTCATAATATCATGATGCTCGATTGCCTATAGAAATATAAAATAAACTATTTATATGTATTATAATATAAAATATTTAAAAAAGTTACTTACAAGATTCTCCCTATGCGTACTGAATGTATGGCAACCAGCTCGATGTGTCACCTGTCTCCCTTGGTTCTGCTAACCTACTGAACATTTCTTCTAAAATCCACCTTCCAATAGGTTTAAAAACAATCAATCCCAAACTTGAGATGAAATGTACTCCAGTCGGTGGGCTATACACAACTCATCAAATTCTGTCACTTCTGCTTTCTTAATGGTCATCCTTCTCAAATTGCGCAAAACCGACAGAAACGGTCACTCACAGACACCTTCCATGCTGCGTGGATAGCGTCACGCATGCTCTCATAGATGGGATACCATAAAACCAAAAAATAATATATGATATCATGTTATCAGAAAAATAAATTTAAAAATAAATATTATTTATTTACATATTAGCCAATGATTGAACATGTTGAGCCACACATCAATGGGAATAAGTTTCCATGTGGTCCATGTCTGAGAAAAATAATTGCGCAATATAGCGCCCCCTGTACAACAGCTACCGATACAAAACTGTGAAAAAGGAATAAATAATCAAATAATTGGTATATATATAAATAAATTAATTAAATCTAACTAAAATATTCAGGTTACCATACCTCCATGTGTGTGGATCGAAGCCAATATGTCGATACCACTTGGGGATAGTGTCAAGAATCATCAGTCAGGAAAGATCATTCCCCCTCTATGTACCCCTTGAACCTCTCGTAGGATGATGTTCAAATGATCCAAAATCCTCCTCATCCAAATGTAACTCAGCCTCCTACAACTCGTGAAATAGATCAGGGTCCACCTGAAACACAAAATGATTGTTTTTACCAAATAGTTGAAAATAACTATTAAATAGAGATATATATTAGTTGTGATTATAACCGGTATTTTACAATTTCAATGATTATATTCATTCTCATCTCCATTGCTTTCAATGTTAATTTTTTCATCTTCCTCTTCAGCATCATCAATATCCATATGAGATTCAGTTTCATCATCTCATGTCATTTAAAATTCATTTGTAACATCATTAACATCTTTTTCATCATTGATTCTTAATTATGGTGTGTCATCATCGATATTCACGTCTCATTGTGAAAAATATGGATTCTGAGCAATCTCTTGAAAAAAATCAATTCCTTCCACTTCTGCGGAACCTCATTCAGTTTAAGTAAACTGATTTTCTTGAGATTTCATTTTTATTATGCTCCTAAAATTACTCATGTCTCTTAAAGTTTCAATGTACATTGCGTAATAAATTTGATGTGTATATTGAGCCAGTAAAAATGGTTCATTTACTGCAATAAGACCTTTATTTTTAATATTGATGATTCCATTAGTCAAATGAACACACAAGCCTCTCTAGTATCAAATAACTAACATTTAAACATCATTATGTAATTATGTCATAGATAACGCAGCTCAATAATTTCATCCAGAATCTAAGTCAACATCAGTAACTCTGTGATGCGATCCTATCAATAAAACTCCATTGTTCGAATTTTTTTTGATTCCCCATATTTACATGTATGAAATCAAAAACTATTCACCACATATGAACTATAAGATTTAACCATTTTGGATGGTGGGTTTCTAAATATACACAGTCACTTATAAATTTTATCAGCATGTTGAGACACCTAAAATTTTCTAAAAGAATTATCAATATAATAAATAATAAACTAAATTGATATCAAACCATCAATAATTTATGTTACCAGTTTTTTAAACCCTTGAAAATATTATTTTCATATGCATTCTTGAAAAGAAGCTGCTGTAATTTGTGGAAGTTTTTTCATGATATGATTATCATATAACCTACAAAATAATATAAGTTTACATATTTTAATATAAATTATATAATAATTGATAGAAGTACTCGTAGTAAAAATGATGTCATTTCTTCATAGTTGAGCAGAACATATGTATGAGCTCTGTGATGCTCATCATCTGAAAGCCATCGTTCATGAAATCCATTGAAGCCTATATTTTCCTTATTAAAAATTAATAATTGATTTTCTATTTCTTCCTTATCATTCCCTCCATTTCATTCCATGATATTGTGTTTGGAGGAATATTTATATTCAAGATAATGAGAGTAGAAAAAAAAGCAATTCCCCCTTGAAAATAAACATCAGCAGTTGATCCTTCAACCGATGATTTGTTATTTACTTTTTCCTTCAATTTATGCATGCATCTCTCAAATGGTTATATACATTGAAACTATACTTGACCTCCACATTTATCTTCATGTGGAAAATGTAATATCAGATGTTCCATTTAGTCAAAGAAATCCAATTGAATGATTTTTCCCAGTTTACTTATAATTATAGCAACATCTTCTTCAAGTTATCATAGTGCATCATAGCATCTTATCACTGCACAACTGTCTCGAAAAAAATAAGATATGTATGTTATCGAAACTGAAATCATATAATTCAAAAAACCACTAAATCCAATCGGTATAATTCTTTCTATTATAACATGGCAATCATGACTTTTTAATCATGTAATATAACCATTATTAACACATCTTCCCAAATTGGAAGCATAGCCATCTAGAAGTCTCAAATCTACAATCCAATGACAAAATAATAAGTGACTCTCTTTGGATTGTGTATAAGCTTCTTTTTTCATTATTTACCTCTGTGGTATGACATTTTCAAATTGTTCACGTTATGGTCGCCTACAAATTTGGGCAAGATCTAATCGTGACTTTATAGTATCATTGGTCATCCCTAGGGTATCAAAAAATTTATGAAATAAATTATCAAAATTGTTCTTCTCAATATGCATGACATCCAACATGTGGCAGACCAACAAATTAGATCAATATAGATGATCCCAAAAAATGCTTTGTTTTATCCAATTATGTTCTTTCCCAAAGCCATAATTTTTCAGATGGTTTACTGTTGGACCAAATGTGATAGGAGATAATTAAAATAAAATTTATTTTAACCCTTTACCTGATATCATTTATGGAGGTTCATCCCATTCTATTGTACCTTTTATGAAATGATATTTGTTCTTTTGAAAAGGATGATCGGTTGGAAAAAATCTACGATGACAGTCAGAATAAAAAGGTTTTTTTCCATTGACAAACATAAAGGCTTTTTTGTCTTTCATACAGTAAGACATGATTTCAATCCTTGTTTACTCCATCCAGAAAACTTTCTATATACTATAACGTCACTAATCGTCCTAATCAATGAAGATTTTAATATAATTTTTTTTCAGAGCAACATCATATATACTAAGACGATTACTCCAAAATGCATTTAACTTATCATTCAATGGTTTCAAATAAACATCATTATTCTTTTTTGGATGTCCTCAGATTAATAATGTCAAAAAGATATAGGTCTCCTTCATCCTCATCCATGGAGGTAAATTATATTGAGTTATAATGATAAGCCAAGTTATTACAATTTATTTCAATTTAATACAATTAATTTTCATCCTATTTGTTCCTATTTCATAATAATTATTACAAATTGAAACAATTTTTAACTTATTGTTTCACTTTATTACCAATTGTTACAGTTTATTAATAATTGTAACAATTTATTAGTAATTGTTTCTTACTATTTATTACTAATTGTTACTATTTCTTACTATGTATTACTATTTATTACTATTTATTACTATTTACTACAATTTATTAATATTTATTAATATTTATTACTATTTATGACTATTTTTTACAATTTATAAATATTTATTACATTTTATTACTAATTGTTACTATTGTTTTAACTAATTATTACTATTTATTAGTAATTATTAATATTTAGTCTAAATTATTACTATTTATTTCAAATTATTGATAATTATTCCTAATTATTGCTATTTATTACTAGTTATTTTTATTTATTACTATTTATTACTATTTATACATATTTGTTAATATTTATTAATTTTTATTCTTAGTTATTTTTAATTATTCCTAATTATTACTATTTATTCCAAATTATTACTATTTATTCCTAATTATCACAATTAATTCCGATTTATACCGATTTATTCCAAATTATTCCTAATTATAAATAATTATTCCAAATTATTACTATTTATTAATATTTATTACTATTTATTAAAATTTATTACTATTAATAACTAATTATACATATTTATTACAAACTATTTATATTTATTTCTAATTATTCCTATTTTTTACTAATTAATCTTATTTATTACTATTTATTACTAATTGTTTCCAATTGTTACTAATTATTCCTAATTATTACTAATCATAACAAATTATTTCTAATTAGTACTAATTATTCCTAATTATTACTAATTATTTCTAATTATTCACAATTATTCCTATTTATTAGTAATTATTCCTCCTAACTATTAATAATTATTACCCCTAATTATTTTTAATTATTCATAATTATTAATAACTATTACTCTTTATTAATATTTATTACTAATTATTCTTATTTATTACTAATTGATCCTATTTACTACTAATTATTCCAATTTACTACTAATTATTCCAATTCATTACTAATTATTTCTACTTATTACTAATTATTTCTATTTATTAATAATTTTTCATATTATTTACTAATTATTCTTAATTATTACTAATTAATAATAAATATTACTAATTAATATTAATTATTCTTAATTATTCTTAATTATTACTAATTATTCCTAAATACTTCAATTTATTACTAATTATTTAAATTTATTAACAATTATTCTTCTTTATTACTAATTATTCTTATTTAACAACAAATTATTTTTATTTATTACAATTTATTTCTATTTATTATTAATTATTCGTATTTATTACTACTTATTCATATTTATTACTAAATATTCTTATTTATTACTAATTATTCTAATTTTTTCTTAATTATTCTTATTTATTCCTAATTATTCATATTTATTCTTATTTATTCTTATTTATCCCTAATTATTCCTATTTATTTCTAATTATTCCACATTATTACTAATTATTCTTATTTATTCCTACTTATTAATAAATATTGTTATTTATTTTTATTTATTACTAATTATTAATAATTATTCCTATTTATTACTAATAATTCCTATTTATTACTAATTCATTCTAATTATTCGTATTTATTACAAATTATTCATATTTATTACTATTTAATACTAATTATTCCTAATTATTGCTAATTATTCTTAATTATTGCTAATTATTCCTAATTATTGCAAATTATTCTTAATTATTCGTTTATATTACTAATTATTTCTATTTATTCCTATTTATTATTATTAATTCCTAATTATTCCAATTTATTCGTATTTATTCCTAATTATTCTATATAATTCCTATTTATTAATAATTATTCTTAATTACTCATATTTATTACTTGTTATTCCAAATTTTAACTAATTATTCTTATTTATTACTAATTATTCCAATTTATTGCTAATTTGTCTTAATTATTATAAATTTTAATTATTTATTACTAATTATTCCTATTTGTAACTAATTATTACTAATTATTCCTAATTATTAAAAATAATTACTAATTATTCCTTATAATTACTATTTACTACTAATTACCCCTAATTATTAATATTTACCCATAATTTTTACCAATTACACCTAATTATTACTAATTACCCCTAATTATTACTAATTACCCTAATTATTACTAATTACCCTAATTATTACAAATTACCCTTAATTATTTCTAATTACTCATAATTGTTACTAATTACCCTTAAGTATTACTAATTACAAATAGTTATTACTAATTACCCATAATTATTACTAATTACCCATAATTGTTATTAATTACCCATAATTATTTCTAATTACACCTAAGTATTACAAATTACCCCTAATTATTACAGATTACCCCTAATTATTACTAATTACCCATAATTATTACTAATTACCCGTAATTATTACTAATTACCCGTAATTATTACTAATTACCCGTAATTATTACTAATTACCCATAATTATTACTAATTACCCGTAAATATTACTAATTACCTGTATGTATTACAACTAATCAACAATAATTTAAATTAACATAAAAAATTAAATAAATTCCAAATTAAATAAAATATAAATACCTTAAAACTTGATCTACTATTGATGTAGAGAACTTCACAATTTCTTCGTAATAAAACTAACTGAGATAAATTATCACTTTAAAAATAGAGTTTAGAGTAAGAGTGGAAGTTAGAATTGAGGGGAAGATAAAGAAAAACTGAAGGGGGGTATATATAGGTTAGATTAGTTGTGGCGGGACTATTTGCGACAGGTATCCCGTCGCAAATAGAAATTTACGCGTCAGATCCCATCGCAAGTACCTTTCCCATAATAATTGTGGTCGACGGTTAAAAGATTATTTGCGACCGGGCCCATCGCAAAAAGATTCCTACCGACAGACTTTTTGCTACGGGACAACATCCTATTGAAAAAACCTTTTCTCACCACCGGTATTTGCGATGGGACCCATCATAAATACCCTCCGAATAACGCACTATTTGTGGCGAAGGGATTCCCCCATCGCAAATAACTTCCCCATGCATTAGCATGCAATCCGTGTCAAACATTGCTTTACTTTTTGAAAAAGGACCCCGAACCACGTCACAAATAACAAGTTATTTGTGACAGGTCAATCCCCCCATCGCAAATAACATTTGGGATGGATTATTTGCGACATGAATTAATCCGGTTGCAAATACCCCACCGCAAAAGGCTATTTTTCCCATAGTGAATTTTAGTCGATTATTCATGTTCTTTATCTAGATATACTACTTGTCATTATTAGGATAGAATGGACTGTCAAACAATGTGAGGTGGATGAATTTTATCATTGGTGTTTATCATTTCTTTCATATGATGGGACATCATTAGTGGTTTAGGGATAATGGGAACCCAAATTTTGTAATACAAGACCTTCCTTCCAAAAGCATTTGTGTTTTTATCTAATGTATTTGTTATGGATGATAATGTTTCTTCAATAGTTTACATTCTCCCTTTTGTTCTGGTTTTTCATGATGTTTTCACAAATTATTTCTTTAGTCTTCATATATATTTGAAGATAATTTTTATCATAAACCTAGTGCGATATATGTATCTTTTTTAAATATGTTATTATTGTATGGAACAATTAGAGTTGAAAGTGCTCAAATTCATTAGAATAATCTGACGGTGAATGATTTTTTTCCTCTATTGGTTCACTATAATCATCCTATATTTTAATTTTCAGTAAGGTAGATGATTTAATATAATTTTGAGTGGACTATCAGATGTTGAATTGGGAAAGAAATATGAACATGAATCCTTTTAAATGTGTTGATGATTTGTGGGAATAATTAAAGGGGTAAAGTGGTTTTTTAATATTGATCTTCATTTGGGTTATCATCATCATATAGTTATGGACTCTAATATACTGAAGACATACATTAAGAGAAGGTATGACACTTCCAGATATCTTTTGATTTTGTTGGTTGTAACTAATTCCCCTTCTGTTCTTATAAAAGTTATGAATCATATATTCAACTAGTAACACTTTTTTTTGTTTTATTAATGTATTAAAGTTTGGTTCATTCAAGAAACAAGAATGAGCACTAGAACCATTTCAATTTAGTTTTAGAGTTCCCGAGGAGTCACCATTTAATTGTAATTCGTTCAAAAAATTTAGGATCAAAGAAGTTATTCAATTTGGGGATGTGATTTCTGAGAATATCTTATCATTTGATCATTACAATATAAACGATTCTATGTGATTGGAAGAAGCACATACCATCATTTTTATTCATAGATTCCTCAGTCTTTCTTGATATTACTGATGGTTCATCGGGGATTTCTAATTATTGGTGTCACATTTATCTAATCTTACTACCGAATGAGTAAAATTCATATATGAGGCAAAGTGTCAATATTCCTTTAATAAGCTAAAAATAATTCATATATCAGGTCTTATTATGATATTACCTGATCCAAACATGGGGTATCTAGTTTTATATGATGCTTCTATTTCTTATTTCAGTTGTGTGATTATAAATGATGATCATGTGGTGTATTAATTAAATATTTTGCTTTGATCACCTGAGAAGAATTATCCCACTCATTATTTAAATAATTATTTAGTTTTCAATTTTCATTAAGTGTTAGGGGTTCATTCATTTATGGATAGGTACCGAGTATTTTATGACCCTAATGGTCCAATATATATCATTTTCCTAAATTAATTGAATATCATCCAATGAGGATGGGTGGAATACTATTAGATGTCTGACTGTGACGTCATCTATACAATGGGGAAGGCGAATGTTGTTGTAGAATCTCTCAATTGGAAAGTATTATCACAATATTTTCTAGAATCGAATGAGGGGAACCATATGGGTATATTTTCACATTTTCACATGGATGCTTAGGATGATTTTTAGGGTCTAATTTTGACTCGTGATCAGTTATTATCATCTCTAATTGACTCTATCATCTAGATTTATTAGTAGGATAATGATTTTAGAGTAATTTAGGAATCCATATATGATGTGGAGAATGTTTTCGATTTTTCTCTCTTTTCAAATGGTATATTCCATTTTGGGAACCAGTTTTTCTTCCCAATATCATGGAGATGTTATTTTGTTTGAATTTGATTCTTATTTGTGGGAGATTTTTCTAGTAACTATAAAGATGTATTATTAAAAGAGATACTGATTCAGGTTTTTCGGTATATATTGTGATAATTCAGACTATTTGTCTGATTGTTTCACCTTCTAACTGAAAAATAACGACTATCTGAAAAATTTTGGTTTTCTTTGGCCTCTTCGAATTTTGGATTCCAAATTAAATGAAGTGTCCATGAATTTTGGTATTGGATTACCATGGAATCCAGGAAGATGGAATGCTCTATGGTTTGAGATTGATTGATTAAAAAATTAAGGTAAATTTGATATGATCATGGAAACCATTAGTATTGATGATATAAGTACGCTATATGTTCTTGATAATTTTATGTTTCATGGGGTTCCTTATACAATTGTTTCGTATAGGGATGCTATGTTTAAACCGAGATTATAGAGATGTATCTTAGAGTAAATGGAGACTCGTGTCTGGTTGGGCTATATATAGTTTGATTGATGGATAATACTATTTAAATCGAAGAGGATATTCTTTGTTCATATATTTTTATGGATCTTGGGATAACCATCTAGGACAGGTTGACTTGGAATATAAAAATAGTTATCAATCATTGATTATAATTTCTATTTTAGAGGATTTTTATGGTCAACTGTGTAGGTCAGCTCTTTTTTGGATAGATATGTTAGAATCCTGTTTGATGGGACAAATTATTTTCAAGAGACTACATCAAGGATTCATAATAAAATTCATTGTTTTTTATAGCTCAGAGTCAATAAAAATCTTATGTGGATTAGTGGTATCATCCTTTGGAGATTTTTATTGGTTACAGGTTTTTTATAAATGTTTTCCTCAGTTGGGTCACTGTTGTCTTATAAAATTAATAGATAAGAATACGAGATATGTTTCATATTTGAGGTCCCTGAATGGCATAGAAAATATTCTCATGTGTTTTAAATTTTGGTTTAGTTGACAGATGTTCATTTAGTTTTCCACATATAGATACTCAAGGAATACCATCTGGATCCATCTCATATTTTTAGGTAGGAGGAGATTGAGTTTGATCTGAGAATTTCATTTTGGGAGAATCCAATGGAGATTGTTGACCCTCATGTTAAGGTCATGAATGAGAATTAAATTCATTTGGATTCAATGTTATAGTAGAACTGATTAGATTCTCATAGGATGCGGGAGTGAGACTCATTTATGAGGAATTAGTGGAGTTATCTCTATTTTAGACTACATTCATCCAACTAACTTCCTATAGAAATAAATTTTTATTAATTGATATATGTAACATAATGATAACCAAATTTAGGTGTTTTATATTCTATTTTTGTTTCCTTCTTTATTTTGGTGCATGCGTGGACTCTCATTGATGTAGACCATTTTTCTATGAAAATTTACCAAATGTTTAGGGATGTATGTTTGTTTGAATTAATGGACTCTTGGAATTAACATGTTAATGTATTTTTGGTGTTCTCTCTATGATCAATGAATTATCATGTTGGATTATGATTGTGAGTAAAATATGGAATTTTCACTATCTTTTGGAGAAATCCACAATATGTAACATGTGTATACACCATGTATAATGTTTACACGATGTATAAGGCCCCAGCCTTAAACCTTACTTAATCTTGAGTTATTACAAGATTACACATTGAGGATATTTTCGGGTTTAGAGTTTTAGAGAATTAGATCATGAAACTTGCATTACATTCCACATTTAAACAAAGTGGTTACATAAAAGACAGTATTCATTCTTCCCATCAACGGGAACATATTTAAAATATAACATGGATTCTTTCTTGACACATCCTTGACATTATCATCACATCATGTACCTTTCCCTTGACCTGTGAAAACATTTCAAAAACTTGGGATGAGCATAAAAAGCTCAGTAAGAGTTATAAAAATATGGAAAGGAAACATGACTTCATATATACATAAGAATGAAATCATAATTTACCCATAAAACAAAGGCACTTTAACATACCTCATCAAACCATGAATAAATCATAGAAATCATAAGACATAAAGGTAACTTGAGGCATTCATAACATTCTTACGTGGGGAGTAACCCTATTGGTTACGTTTGGAATACCCATCACAATATATTCCCTAAATCTCTTCGGAGAAACCATAACGTTTCACTCCTTCGCGTTACCCAATGCATTGGAGAGCTATAACGGGCTCACCCGCCCTTAGTTTATCATGGAACCACCCGTTCTTCATAACAATGCCCAAGAACCATAACATAATCGTATCACATAAACATGAATAAAGGAAACATAACATTTCCACATTTCAATCACAATATAACATTTTAGGATATTGAAATAATGAATCCATTCCAAAAGAAACCATTTCCAAAACCATTTAAAACATTTAATAAAGAGATTTTTGAATCAAAGTGTCCCATACCACCTTGAAGCTTTTAACATTTTAAACCATTAATATCCATATAAATAAATCCTTAAAACCATTTTGAAAACATGGATATTAATAAGAACAAATAATTAAAACATTTAAAATGATATTTTGGTTAAAGGGGTTTTACCAAAATTAGAGACACTTGAATACAATAATCGAGGAATAACATTTAGTCAGAATTTTATAATATCATTAGAATAAAAGGATTCATGATATAATAATCCAAAGGACAGTATATACACCATATAAGAGTGAATTGGTGCATAACAACAATCAGCCCTCAATAGAAATGTCAAATGTGATGAAATCCCTTATAAAGAAGGTATCCTTAAAATAAGGACAAATCAATTTCAAAAATATGTGTGAAAAATATAAATACGCCCAATATAAGTGGATATCAAGTGTAAAACAATAAAAGGTCATTCACACATATTCAATGGATGACATATTCAATGACCACATGTTGAACCCAAAGAAATTGAAATTGGGTTAAAAAGTTCCCTTGACAGCCTAACGGCATCACATCAAAATGAGTTGATGAGAGATAAGAAGTGTATCTCATCACTTGGACATAAAATTTACATCAATAAGGATATATGAGAACATATCCCAACATAACAATATGTAAATTAAAAGACTCAACAAAATAAGTCTTTTAAAAAAGAGGAGGGTGAAAGGTTCCCTTACCGACTTGGGTATCTTTCAAAAAATACACCCCATGAAAGAAGGACAATAGATCATTGATGTAAATACTCATAAACGAAATTATATTACACAAAGAGTATAATAATGGGCAGTACATACACCACTCAATGGAATTTGTGGCAAATGTAGCATAAATCTCACAGGAATAAAAGTGAGATGAAAAATCCCTTACGATCTCTCGGCAGCCTAACAGCGCCACATAAAACTTCCGAATATGGATTGATGAGATAAAATAGGGTATCTCATCACATTAAAATAAAATGTGTAGAAAGAGGAATATAAAAGAACATCCCCCAACATTACAAAGAGGAGCTTAAAAGAAATGACATAAAGGAGAGTACCCAAAAAGAAAGAGAGAGGTTAGATCTCTTACGAAAGTTCGGCAGCTTAACGGCGCCACTCAAAACATCCAAAATGGATTGATGAGAGAGAATAGGGTATCTCATCACATGAACATAAAAATTACAGTATGTTTAATATAAAATATCATCCCAATAACAATAAAGATGAGCTTTAAAAGGAATGACATAAAAGTGTGTACTTAAAAAGAAAGAGAGGAGTAGGATCCCTTACCTCGGGTCCGACTTGACTCGATCGTTATTTAATCTCTTGAATAATAAACTTGAGTTAATTTCTACTTCCTTAAGAATATTTTTCAAGTTAATAATTCCTTTTATATCACTTATTACCATGTCATAAACATTATGTAATCATTTAAGTTAATAATATTTGTTTTGCCGATATTTGGTTCTTAAGTCGAAAGTGGACTTCTTACAATTACGTGTTGTTCATGTGGTCAAATGTTTATTATATCCAGAATTTTATTCATTATTTAGATATAATATACGTCATATATATCCAGTATATGCATGCATTTATAACATTACATAATCATTTAGAGGTATGAAATGAAATGCACCGTTCATGGAGACGGTAAGCCGTACGTACGCATGAACGCTACGTTCATTTCTATTTCGTATTTTATAGAATGTAATAATAATGATATAAAGGTATATTATAATTCCAGTATAATATCATATATAATATCATATTTCCATCCTTTATACGTCCCACATATGGTATTTAACGAATCAAATCACTTTGAGGGGGCGGTAGTCCGCACTTCCTTAAATGAAGATATCACGTTTACCCATAATGGAAACCATAAAGGTATGACCAAAATGAAAAGAACAGAAGCTTAATGAAAACATAAACATATTATATATCATATATAAAAATAGTGACATCATAATGGCCACCTTTGAAGGTGTTAAATGAGTATTGAACAATCATCGTTTCGGGAGGCAGAATTTCGCCATCCACAGAAACCGTATGTTTTTTAACCATTTGATGTAGTTGTGTGGGAGTGTAGCTCGAATAAATATTATAACAACATCCTAGTATATGGAAGATACTGGTGTTGTTACAAAATAAATAAATAAAAAGAGTTTAGGGGGTTGGAGAAGCAAAATAAAACAAATGAACATGAGAGAATGAATTACCTTTAAAAGTGTAACTCCTTTTGATTTGAGCCTAAAGGCTTCCTTTGAAAGGATTCTTCCCAAAGGGAATCCTCTAGGATGAGGAGAGTGATGTGGGGAGAGTAAATGGACAGGGTTTGGCCGAGCCAAAGGCTTGAGGAGTGTGGGAAAAGAGGTAGAGGTGGGGGCCTTTTATAAGAAGAGAGGAGGGGTACTTTTGGAAAGTAAGAAATATTACATTATTTGAAAATGTGTTTCGGTTTCAAAAGGTCCCACATTGATATAATTTGTGTATAAGGTGATAAGTCTTCGAAATCCACTCATCCAATAAGTTTTGGACATGTGTAGTTCATAGATTTTACATTATCTTTCCATTTTATTTTAATCGTTAAATAATGATGTCATCACTGCATCATTATGATGTCATAAATAATTTAATTTATTTAATGTCGAAAAATTATAAACAAATTACTATGATGTAGGAAATCTTTTTATCTTTCCAATTAATATTTATAATCAAAATTTGGACTTGTATAACCCCACTTAAAAATTATTTTAGTATAACAATTTATGTTAGTGTCATTTTCACTTTAACATTACAAAAAATATATTAATGTCATTTTCCAACTAAAGTGGCTCTATGGGGTCCCCAAGTTGGCCCATGTCTTGTACTGGTCGGCCATGACTCACCCAATATGTGTAGGACAAGTGTCATGGTGTTTTCACATTCTTATAATATCATTTTTACCTTAAACTACACTAATTACCACTAATCGCGATTAAAAACATAATAAGTTACTATTCACCAAAAAATTATTTTAATCTCATTGAACCACATTTTACTTCTTAATGACAACCATGTATGTCGGATTTTTGAAAATCAAAACACAATTATGGCAAAATTTCATTTAAATGAAAAATCAGTTTTTATAAGTATCACTTAGTGGTTTCAATATTCATCAAAAATTGAAGTTTTTCAGAAAATTACCAAAAATTCACCCTAAGCTATATTTGATATTCCGAATTCAAAAATGAAGTCTATTTTACAAAATTCAAAACATATTATTAACATTAATTAATTTAATAATTAATTCCCGCAGTCAGAGCAAATAGCGTGTTTTTATAAAACAATAAGTATCAAAAGATTGACACTAGTTTAAGTCTGATTTCAAAGTGAAATTAATTCCAATGACCACTATTGGATTTAATGGTAAAAATATTTTCTAATTTCACTTTAAAACCAATTCAAAATATTATCTAATCATATAAATAAATTATATTAAAAAGAGGTTTTGAATTAAAACACAACATTCTACACTATTCATTAAAAAAATGAACTTTATCGGAAAAATACCAAAAAATTACACAAAGTAAAATTTGAGGTCCCGATTCTTAATAAGAGTTTTATTTGGTCCAAAAGAATGTATAAGAGTGTTCAAAACTATATTTAATGACAGTTCTCCATTAAAAGGCGATAAGTGAACCTTTAGTGAAAACTAGGGCATATACACCTAAAATTTAATTCTTTCCGTATTTTAAGCCTTTAGCTTTTATTGGATAAATGTAAAAACATTAAAAAACATATATAATCATATTTTAGTTATTTATATCCATTCCCACCATTATAACGGCTACATGTTAACTACCATTTAAAATAATATTATTTTATTATTAGAGTGCAACGTTAGATTCCCAAGAAACTCGTTGTTGCGTGTTGGGTACGCCATCGAGCATAGAGTCCCCTTTAAAGTCATATTAATATTTTATTCACAAATATGGATAAATATGAAAATTTCATATTCATTATTTACCTGGGGTGTTACATCCTTCCCCCCTTTTGGGAATTGCGTCCTCGCAATTTTAAAATTGCGCTTGGAAACATCCTTGAAAGTCCCACATCGGAACAAGAGTCGACAAAACAATCACTTTAAAATAAAGAAAGATAAGCACAGAGGTCACCCGAGTTAACCCATACTAGGACTCCATGTAGGAAAACATGGACATGGAGGAGAAAACATAGGGTCATGTTCTGATGGATAGTGATAGAAAACATGTTTAGGAGAAAGTTAACAATGAGAAAATCACAAACTTGTGATGGGTTAAACGGTGTTGGGTTCCCCAGTAGGAAAAGTTAATAGACAACATTTTTGTTTTAAGTTACTTTTTATTGAGGGATTTATTCATAAGGAAACATAATCACTTATCATATTGACTTTCAACCTTTATTAGATTCCTTACACAAACTCATATTATCTCCAAAAGATGAGTATTTAGGAAGAATTTTTCACATTAAGAGTACTATAAACAACTTCTAGAGGAGCACCTAAAAAAAGAACTATACATTTCCCATATCTTCAAACCTTAACCAAAACTAAAACCAAAAAGGTTACTACAAGATCAGATAATCCAGAAAAGGATAACCCTTTATAAAAAGAAAATCTATTCTTAATCTCAAAATTTGTCCAAAAAAAACACAATGTTCAACGAGGACCATCCGATAAACAATTTGTCCATAAAATTCTTCAAAGTAAACCTAATATAATATTGAAACCCAAATATTTGAAGGATTTAGTCACATAGTCTTCCATGTTAAATCGTAACATTTATCTCCAAACAACATTAGTTGCTCCTAAAGTCTCGTATTGAAAAGTAATTAACCTAATCACATATCCTCTGTGATAGGTTAATCATTTTTTTAAATAACCCAAAATCAACTTACTCTTAATTCATAAAATCATATAACTAGAATGAATCAGTCAAACTAACCAGGGACTTCACGTAGTCCAGTGGTAGGCGATAAATACCAGTCGCACTTTGGTTGTGGGTTCGATTCTCGCAGCTTTGTCCGATGTGACGGGTTGTCACACGGTCTGCGTGTTGTCCTTTTTTCAAAACTATATAATTCTCAAAACATCCCCCAAAACGAGATAAAATTTTCAAAAATATTCATAACATATTTTAACCTCAATTTTATCTCATGCCTTCCACTTCAATCATAACATTTAGTAACCCATAATTTCCTCAAAAGTAAGGATCATATAAACCCCAATGGTTCTTTATAACTATGTCCACAAAAGAAAAGATAACTATTCCTTGGATAAAATTTGCCTATATTAAACATCAGGGTTACACATAATATAAAAAGTCTTCTAATGTAACCCCATCATCAAAAGAGACTTGATAATCTTAAGAATTTCACCATAACTCTTGAAGCCCTTATATGTTGACATCTTACTCATTCAACATTCTTCATGATTCATTATCCATTCCTTTCCAACCTATTCCGAAATACCTCTTTCCTACAAACAAAATCATGAATCATATCCTAAGATTCCAATAATAGGAAAACAATAGTCATGAAATAGTACATACCTTTGATTGGTCATTGTCAGTTTCTTTATCCTCAATAGGAATGGCATTAGGTATTGGTAAACGAACATTTGTACGCTCTTGGTGACCCCATTCACGACACTTCTTCATAGAACATGTGTTTGTATAATTACCATGCACACCACATTTAAAACATTCAATTGATCCCTCAGAAAGAACTTCTTTCCCTTTCCTCGAGTCAACTGGATGCTTCCTTTTTCCATGGCAGGTTCTTGCTTTATGACCTTCATTTCCACATCTATAGCATATTTCTGTCCCTTTGAAACATTTTCCTAGGTGTTTCTTTCCACATCTTTGACACATAGGTTTTTGAACACACATACCTTTATGATTATTACCTGTACTTCTGTAGGGATTTGTTTCTTGCATGTATGATGCCTTAGAGAAAACTCCAAGGTTTAGGTGGTCAATCATGACTCCAGATAGTTGGTTGAGGATAATCAAAAGAGTTCTCATTGCAGCTCCCATATCATTTAGTTTCTTGCTCAAAAAACTGTCACATTTTCCTTCACATCAACTGTTACTTTGGTGCCTGCTAGATCCATCCATTTACTAAAACCAAAAAGGTCAGTGTGAGTATATCAACAAAACCATCATGTACTAATGAGGAAGATAAACACTATGATACACTTACTCATTCACTTTATCTAAAACTAGGACTCTTTCTGAAATCCTAACCATTATGTTAATGTCACTTATTCTTAAAGAGTACCCTAACCTCTAAAGTTATCTAAACCGACCTTTTATACCAACTATAAGGCCCCAGCCTTAAACCTTACTTAATCTTGAGTTATTACAAGATTACACATTGAGGATCTTTTCAGGTTTAGAGTTTTAGATAATTAGATCATGAAACTTGCATTACATTCCACATTTAAACAAAGTGGTTACATAAAAGACAGTATTCATTCTTCCCATCAACATGAACATATTTAAAATATAACACGGATTCTTTCTTGACACATCCTTGACACTATAATCACATCATGTACCTTTCCCTTGACCTGTGAAAACATTTCAAAAACTTGGGATGAGCATAGAAAGCTCAGTAAGAGTTATAAAAATATGGAAAGGAAACATGACTTCATATATACATAAGAATGAAATCATACTTTACCCATAAAACAAAGGCACTTTAACATACCTCATCAAACCATGAATAAATCATAGAAATCATAAGACATAAAGGTAACTTGAGGCATTCATAACATTCTTACGTGGGGAGTAACCCTCTTGGTTACGTTTGGAATACCCATCACAGTATATTCCCTAAATCTCTTCGGAGAAACCTTAACGTTTCACTCCTTCGCGTTACCCAATGCATTGGAGAGCTATAACGGGCTCACCCACCCTTAGTTTATCACGGAACCACCCGTTCATCATAACAATGCCCAAGAACCATAACATAATCGTATCACATAAACATGAATAAAGGAAACATAACATTTCCACATTTCAATCACAATATAACATTTTAGGATATTGAAATAATGAATCCATTCCAAAAGAAACCATTTCCAAAACCATTTAAAACATTTAATAAAGAGATTTTTGAATCAAAGTATCCCATACCACCTTGAAGCTTTTAACATTTTAAACCATTAATATCCAAATAAATAAATCCTTAAAACCATTTTGAAAACATGGATATTAATAAGAACAAATAATTAAAACATTTAAAACGATATTTTGGTTAAAGGGGTTTTACCAAAATTAGAGACACTTGAATACAATAATCGAGGAATAACATTTAGTCAGAATTTTATAATATCATTAGAATAAAAGGATTCATGATATAATACTCCAAAGGACAGTATATACACCATATAAGAGTGAATTGGTGCATAACAACAATGAGCCCTCAATAGAAATGTCAAATGTGATGAAATCCCTTATAAAGAAGGTATCCTTAAATTAAGGACAAATCAATCTCAAAAATATGTGTGAAAAATATAAATACACCCAATATAAGTGGATATCAAGTGTAAAACAATAAAAGGTCATTCACACATATTCAATGGATGACATATTCAATGACCACATGTTGAACCCAAAGAAATTGAAATTGGGTTAAAAAGTTCCCTTGACAGCCTAACGGCATCACATCAAAATGAGTTGATGAGAGATAAGAAGTGTATCTCATCACTTGGACATAAAATTTACATCAATTAGGATATATGAGAACATATCCCAACATAGCAATATGTAAATTAAAAGACTCAACAAAAGAAGTCTTTTAAAAAAGAGGAGGGTGAAAGGTTCCCTTACCGACTTGGGTATCTTTCAAAACATACACCCCATGAAAGAAGGACAATAGATCATTGATGTAAATACTCATAAACGAATGTATATTACACAAAGAGAATAATAATGGGCAGTACATACACCATTCAATGGAATTTGTGGCAAATGTAGCATAAATATCACAGGAATAAAAGTGAGATGAAAAATCCCTTATGAACTCTCGGCAGCCTAACAGCGCCACATAAAACATCCGAATATGGATTGATGAGATAAAATAGGGTATCTCATCACATTACAATAAAATGTGCAGAAAAAGGAATATAAAAGAACATCCCCCAACATTACAAAGAGGAGCTTAAAAGAAATGACATAATGGAGAGTACCCAAAAAGAAAGAGAGAGGTTAGATCTCTTACGAAAGTTCGGCAGCCTAACGGCGCCACTCAAAACATCCAAAATGGATTGATGAGAGAGAATAGGGTATCTCATCACATGAACATAAAAATTACAGTAAGTTTAATATAAAAGATCATCCCAATAACAAGAAAGATGAGCTTTAAAAGCAATGACATAAAAGTGTGTACTTATAAAGAAAGAGAGGAGTAGGATCCCTTACCTCGGGTCCGACTTAACTCGATCGTTCTTTAATCTCCTGAATAATAAACTTGAGTTAATTTCTACTTCCTTAAGAAAATTTTTCAAGTTCATTATTCCTTTTATATCACTTATTACCATGTCATAAACATTTTGTAATCATTTAAGTTAATAATATTTGTTTTGCCGATATTTGGTTCTTAAGTCGAAAGTGGACTTCTTACAATTACATGTTGTTCGTGTGGTCAAATGTTTATTATATCCAGAATTTTATTCATTATTTAGATATAATATACTTCATATATATCCAGTACATGCATGCATTTATAACATTACATAATCATTTAGAGGTAAGAAATGAAATGCACCGTTCATGGAGATGGTAAGCCGTACGTACGCATGAACGCTACTTTTATTTCTATTTCGTATTTTATAGAATGTAATAATAATGA
Organism: Viscum album; assembly: GCA_963277665.1. Taxonomy (NCBI): domain Eukaryota; kingdom Viridiplantae; phylum Streptophyta; class Magnoliopsida; order Santalales; family Viscaceae; genus Viscum; species Viscum album. Next base: position 2,089,959,552 of record OY728132.1, read on the forward strand.
TATAAAGGTATATTATAATTCCAGTATAATATCATATATAATATCATAGTTCCTCCCTTTATACGTCCCACATATGGTATTTAACGAATCAAATCACTTTGAGGGGGTGGTAGTCCGCACTTCCTTAAATGAAGATATCGCGTTTACCCATAATGGAAACCATAAAGGTATGACCAAAATGAAAAGAACAGAAGCTTAAGGAAAAAATAAACATATTATATATCATATATAAAAAATAGTGACATCATAATGGCCACCTTTGAAGATGTTAAATGAGTATTGAACAATCATCATTTCGGGAGGCAGAATTTCACCATCCACAGAAACCGTATGTTCTTTAACCATTTGATGTAGTTGTGTGGGAGTGTAGCTCGAATAAATATTATAACAACATCCTAGTATATGGAAGATACTGGTGTTGTTACAAAATAAATAAATAAAAAGAGTTTAGGGGGTTGGAGAAGAAAAATAAAACAAATGAACATGAGAGAATGAATTACCTTTAAAAGTGTAACTCCTTTTGATTTGAGCCTAATGGCTTCCTTTGAAAGGCTTCTTCCCAAAGGGAATCCTCTAGGATAAGGAGAGGGATGTGGGGAGAGTAAATGGGCAGGGTTTGGCCGAGGCAAAGGCTTGAGGAGTGTGGGAAAAGAGGTAGAGGTGGGGGCCTTTTATAAGAGGAGAGGAGGGGTACTTTTGGAAAGTAAGAAATATTACTTTATTTGAAAATGTGTTTCGGTTTCAAAAGGTCCCACATTGATATAATTCGTGTATAAGGTGATAAGTCTTCGAAATCCACTCATCCAATAAGTTTTGGACATGTGTAGTTCATAGATTTTACATTATCTTTCCATTTTATTTTAATCGTTAAATAATGATGTCATCACTGCATCAATATGATGTCATAAATAATTTAATTTATTTAATGTCTAAAAATTATAAAAAAATTACCATGATGTAGGAAATCTTCTTAGATTTCCAATTAATATTTATAATCAAAATTTTTACTTGTATAACCCCACTTAAAAATTATTTTAGTAAAACAATTTATGTTAGTGTCATTTTCACTTTAACATTAAATAAAAATATATTAATGTCATTTTCCAACTAAAGTGGCTCAATGGGGTCCCCAAGTTGGCCCATGGCTTGTCTTGGTCGGCCATGACTCACCCAATAGGTGTAGGACAAGTGTCATGGTGTTTTCACATTCTTATAATATCATTTTTACCTTAAACTACACTAATTACCACTAATCGCGATTAAAAACTTAATAAGTTACTATTCACCAAAAAATTATTTTAATCTCATTGAACCACATTTTACTTCTTAATGACAACCATGTATGTCAGATTTTTGAAAATCAAAACACAATTATGGAAAAATTTCATTTAAATGAAAAATCAGTTTTTATAAGTACCACTTAGTGGTTTCACTATTCATCAAAAATTGATGTTTTTCAGAAAATTACCAAAAATTCACCCTAAGCTATATTTGATATTCCGAATTCAAAAATGAAGTCTATTTTACAAAATTTAAAACATATTATTCACATTAATTAATTTAATAATTAATTCCCGCTGTCAGAGCAAATAGCGTGTTTTTATAAAACAATAAGTATCAAAAGATTGACACTAGTTTAAGTCTGATTTCAAAGTGAAATTAATTCCAATGACCACTATTGGATTTAATGGTAAAAATATTTTTTAATTTCAATTTAAAACCAATTAGAAATATTATCTAATCATATAAATAAATTAGATTAAAAAGAGGTTTTGAATTAAAACACAACATTCTACACTATTCATTAAGAAAATGAACTTTATCCGAAAAATAGCAAAAAATTACACAAAGTAAAATTTGAGGTCCCGATTCTTAATAAGAGTTTTATTTGGTCCAAAAGAATGTATAAGAGTGATAAAAACTATATTTAATGACAGTTCTCCATTAAAAGGCGATAAGTGAACCTTTAGTGAAAACTAGGGCATATACACCTAAAATTTAATTCTTTCCGTATTTTAAGCCTTTAGCTTTTATTGGATAAATGTAAAAACATTAAAAAACATATATAATCATATTTTAGTTATTTATATCCATTCCCTCCCTTATAACGGCTACATGTAAACTACCATTTAAAATAATATTATTTTTTTATTAGAGTGCAACGTAAGATTCCCAAGAAACTCGTTGTTGCGTGTTGGGTACGCCATCAAGCATAGCGTCCCCTTTAAAGTCATATTAATATTTTATTCACAAATATGGATAAATATGAAAATTTCATATTCATTATTTACCTGGGGTGTTACACGATGTGTAGTGTGTACCATGTTGTTACCCCAAACCAGTACAAGGCCTGACTATTTCACACCATGAATATTTTGTATACAACATTTAATGATAAAATTATGGTTTTTGGTATAAGGATATGTGATTTTTAAAAAACAATTGGGTTTCATCGATTAGCTGGTGTGAAAATGGATTACATACTATATAATCCATGGGGGTTTTCTTTTAGGGAACTTCAAACATGTATTATTTATATTCGATCATATCCTATTCCATATCATCCTAGGATCTCTACATGGTGATTTTAGATACCACCACTCTGTCCAGATCATTTCATTCATTGATTGATCACCATTATGGTTGAATTGTCTTCTCTAGGTTGTTGATCCTTATATTTATTAATTTTTTTAACATAGTAGCATGAATGGGTTTCATTGTTTGATTTTTTCCCTACAAATATACAATTATAGATTCTTTTACGTCATGATATGTGATCCTCCTTTGTAGGATACCCCTTATGTTGTGTTTGGTATAGTTTCCAATTTTAATTGAGGTTCCATATAATCTGTCCTATATTTTACCCTATTGATAAATTGAAAAAAATTATATATATGTGAAATGATTCTAGGATTTATATATTGGAAATTTCAATCATTCGTATTACTGGATCCCATTGTGGGCATGTGTTACTAGATTTTGTGTTTTATGGTTTTATCTCTAGCATCTATTGGAAGACTGTGTATAACTCTATTTTAAAAATGCATATTTATAAATGAAATTTTATGTTTTTTTGACGAATTTGTGTGTGTGGGAAATGTGTTTTAATACAACAAGGTTTCTACCTTGTTTATAAAAAAGATTATTTTTCAAATAAATCTGAAGTGGATTTGTGAATTGGTTTTCAAGGAATGATTTTGATAAATTGTTTTATAAAAAAAAGAAAATGAAAATCCTAGGGTATTTAGGTGGAACGTTTCACATATGACCATTGTCCTTGTATTGTAAAGGGGTTCACTCTTGTGGTGTTCCTATATTCATAGGACATTTTTTCGAAGGGATTACTATGGAAATTATAAGGGTATTCACTCATGGGATGTGTCTCTGTTCTTTGTCCTATTCTTTAAGGACATGGTTGTGCAGTAGTCGTAGATTACAGAAAGATAATTCTTCTAGCCTAACCTATAGTGATTGTGTCTATATATTTTTATGTTATTTAATCTTCTTATTTTATATCTTGTACTACCGTGGTTTTTATATTATATATGACACAATATTATCATTTTCTTGACATTCCTACTTTGATATATATAAAATCCTATGATAATATTTTACCTCACTGAATTTGGAAATGTGGGAAGAGAAAACTAAATGTTTTTCCATGATCAGGATATAAAAGTTGTTTAACTGTTTATTATGCATCATTTTTCTTCATGTTGAGAATGTTCATATTATTTTTATAGACATAATATAGAACATGTGGAGGGATCCTGCTATGTATATTAACTCACACCATGTACTCCCCTTAAATAGTGCATATAAAATTTTTTGTCATTAAATGAATGGAAATGAAAGGTGTCCGAGAGAAGAGGAATGGTTTTTTTTTTCTAGGTATCTACTGGTGATATGGAGGGAGTTTATAACACTATCATATGTTTTATTTGGTTATTCTTTTCTTTTTTCTTTTGATAATAGTCTTGTATATTGTGATGTTCTTACTACTCTCCAGTTTTTTATTTCCTAAATATTAATTTTGTTATGTAACATGTTTATAACATTGTATATTTATTTCTCATATGTGAATAAATATATATATATAACCTTTTATATTCATGTTGGAAAAAGTGGTTCCCTCAAGTATTTGTTGATGCTCATGTGCTAGTCACTATCCCATGGGGATTCAGAATCCCTATTGTCTATGTCACAATTTGGGTCTATTACAAGTTTGAGATGCTATCTGCGTCCGGTTCATCAAAATTCCCCTTCTATTTTTTTCTCTCTCAATTATTTATTATTCAAATTCTTTATTGTGGAGTACCATTCTATATATCCATTTTTGGAGCATACAAAACATATCCCAAAATTATCATACATTTGAATATACTTCAATAGATGAGATATATTAATTGGTCTAATTTTACTACCTATATACAATTCAAACTGGATAAAATTAATTTTGTTTCTAATATTCCAAAAAAAACAATACATATTCAACAATATAATTTGAGTATTTATCTTGATAAATCATGCATTATATTTTATTTTCTCTTCTGATTCTATATTTTTTTCTTCACCACTATCATAAAACTGTATTATAATTATTTATTATGTAATTTATTGATTTTTTAGGTATTTTATATCTTAACATGAATGAATTAAACTCTTAAAAATTTCATTATGTGTGTCACATTTTCCCTTAATTTTATTATTCATTATTACAATGTTATCTTTTAAATCTATGTCTTCCTTCTTCATTGTTTTCTTTTCATCCTCCAAATATGTTATATAAACTAATATTATTTCACCTTTAATCTCCATGAATTCTAAAAAAATCCCCTTGGATTGAAGATTCCGTTGTTCTTGGAATGAATAAAATATTTATTTACCACATGAATTGTTTACCTATTTTCTACAATCAACCTCAGAATAATTTTTTATAAATAATATGTATGTTCCGATTGGAATGTGACATCTTCTACCAAGATCAATTCATTTGTATATTTATATATATATATATGGATTCTATTTTAATAATTTAAATGGGAATACCCCATTTTTAGTTACCTTTATTTTTTATTTATGGTTTATGATAATTTATATATAAATTTATTCATCAATACTGTAACACCAATATATTTTAGAATACTCTTTAACGTTAAATGAATGTGTTTTGTAGATTCCATTAATAACTACCATTAGTCTCTCTCAGACATGATCTAATAAACCATTATAATATAACTGTTAAATTGATAGTAATGAATTTCAAAAATTACAGTACATAAAATATATTTAATGGTTTTAAATTAGGAATATGTATTGGTTAATTCATAATAAATGAGTAAATTTTTTTCAATAAAATCATATATTGCTTCAAAAATTGATTCTTAAAAAAATGGGTTTTATTAAATTTTAAATGCCTCAAAATTATAATTATAAAAAATAGATTTATTTTTATAAAATTCTGATTTTCTATGAAATCCAAATTTCAATATTAAATTATTTTTTAAATAATTTTCTAAAAAAACATATTTTTTTATTGATTATTGAAAAATATAATTTTTGTAAAACATCATTTATTTTCAATTAAGAGTCCAATTGTTTGAATTTAATATAAAAGTAACTTAATTATACATTAATTAAAAATATTATAAATAATTAGATAATAAAATTAATTATACATGAATTATGAATAAGTTTATTATGATGCTTAAAAACACATATTATTAAAATCTATTTTTATGCACACAATGAAGTTTTATGTTAACAAATTATGTTATTCTTAATTTATTAATAATTTTAAACTAATATAAAAAATTTATATTAATTGTTTTTATAAAATTAATTTCATGGACATTAGATGGAGAATAATATTTGTAAATTATATTTTAGGCTTAATGATTTATTTTTATTAATGGGTTTTCTGAGATGTTTGTGCAATTATTTAAATTTAAATTCTTGCACTTTTAAAAATCTAAAATAGAAAAATGCATTCTATTAACTAATTGACTATATAAATATATTTTCATACATTGTACATAATTTTTTCGCATATTAATTTTTAAAATAATTCAATTTTGTTACAATAGTTAAGGGTAAAACATGTTTTCCATGGGGTAAATCCATGAGAAAAGGGTAGAATTTCCACCGAAACATCTCTAATTCGTATTTTATGAAAATATTTCAACCTTATAATAACAAAATTTCCAATTTTTTTCTATTTGGAACAACATTCCCATTGATGTAAACTTATTTAATTTAAATCTTTTAATAAATTTAATGTTTTCCTCCCCCTTCCCCTCATATATAAAATAGATACACTCCATATCATTATTCACACCATTTGTGAAATATGGATTAGAAAAAACATGATATAAATACATTCTAGAACCCTTCAATTCTTCTTAGAGATTCTAGACTTCCCTTCAGACCATTCCATCTAGGGTTATGTTATAAGCCCACGAGGGTTTCTCAAGGAAGATACATAAATCTTAACCAAGATCATTCAATTTCATTTCCTGCACCACCATTTCTAAACATGTTGTATCCTTATTTTTTTAATTATTGTATAATTAATATTATTATGAGTTATTTTAATTGTGTTAAAAACATTTTCCACCAATTTCTATTAATTGGGATATGAAAGTATCGCTCGTTCTCACGTATAGACAACAACCACCATGTAGTGATACAATTCATTTTAAATGAACATATTTCTTGAATAGTTATTTAGATCAATTTAATGTTTATATATGATATTTGAAAATAATTATTCTTATAAAATTAAAATATTAAATATTATTTCTTACCTTATTTTCCATTGGAAAATCATATTGTTTTTTGTGTGTTGTGTTGACATCCATATCCACAAAATGTTATGAATTTTTTATCATTTAAAATTAGTTAGAATGTAAAATGGTAATATTTAAATAAAATATTTTCAATCTATTATATTATAATTATTATATAATTTAAATTATCATTTAACTTCCTTTAATTCGACCCATCACAAAGTGGAAACATCCCACTCCGGTATATAGAGAATATCATCTCTAAGAATTGATGCAATTCATATTTATTACTAATTAATTTGAATGAATATATATTTTTATATAATTAACATATATCATTTTTATATCATTCTTGAAATTATTAGTATGAATGATTCATAATCATAATGTATATTAAAATACCATTCAACCAAAGGATACCTGAAAATCAAAGATATTAATACAAATAATGATGAATTTAATTAATAATTGATATTAAAAATGTGTTTAAATGTAAAAAAAATAATATTTGATAATGCAATTGATCATATTGTTCATTAATGAAATTAAAATAATTTTTAATTTATTATACATGACGTTAGGTTAGTTAGAATCCTAAGAGAACAAAATTTAAGGGATTCATCTAAATTTCCCTTCATTGATACATATTTTAATGTTATGAAGTAATTTATTTTTTATATAATATATAAATAATACAAGGTTTTTAAAAAAAATCAAATTTTTTAATGTGTTTAAATTACCATATAATTTCCATGCTTTAAATGAAATTCATTTTAGATATTACTAAATAGCTAATGGTATTTCTTAATAATTTTTCCATTAAAACATGGGTGATGTAATACACTTATTTTTCATTAAGTGTTGTATCAACTTACCCATTGATATGTCATATCATTAATATTCTTATGTTTATTTAATTTTAGATATAATTTAATATTATTTCTCTTATGGGGTTCATGATTAAAAAGTTACCCAAATTAATATATTTTTATGTTACAATCTCATTTAAATTCGTAATTTTTATACCTAAATTTTATGATGATAAAATTATATCATCTATCTCCCCAAAAATTATTTTTAATTTTTTTTATTTATGAAGATTATGATTTTCCCGTTAATTCAAATCTATTTATGAAATATGAATTCTTAAATAATTTTTCATAATGAAATCAATATCTTTTATAACTTCTCTTGAGTATATTATGTGCCCATTATGTGTTTTTCATTAAAAATGTCTTCAAAAAAGTTTTTTCTATCATCCAAGAATTTATTAATAAAATTTGTAACACTATTTAATTTGAATAAATTTTTAATTGTATATTCAAATCTTTTTCTGAATGGGGAAATTTTCAATTTTTATATAAATGTGTAAGGATATTTAAATTACATATACAGTTAATGAATTGATTTTTTTACCATCATGAATATGATTTTTTCAATGGAATATTTATTATTTTCCATTATATGTTTTCATTGAAAAATATTTTTTAGTCTTTTTAATGTTGTAATTATGTGATTTGTAATAAATTGGTTATTTTCTCCATTAAATGGGACGGTTAAATTTTAAATGTATTTTTACATATAACAATATACATTGAGGATTTTTATCATTTAATATGGATATAATCCAATGAGACCATGTTTATTTTTTCTCTGAGTGGTTTATGATTATAATTTTGTAATTCTTAATAACTTTTAACCATTCAAAATGTTTTTATATGATGATATAATAAATAATTTATGATCGTGTAGAACACATATGTGTGGTTTTCATTATGTGGTGGGTGGACCTAGTATTACATTTATCACTAATTTCATGGGTAAAATGGATACCTCATTACATAATAAGGACTATAATGGGGCTTAAACCTAGTTTAGTATTGTAATATTTATTATAAGATAGTATTGGGATTGAAAACTGAATTTGGAAATAATTTAATTGGGAGTGAACCTAATGCACTATGATATCATTAGATGTGGGCCATGACTAAGGAAATGATTTTATTGGATTATGAATATGTCGAAACCTTTTATGTTATACCCATGACTTTCTTCCATTAATTAGGATCAATTATTCACGAAACGCTATGTTGAGATGGTTTTTCATCCATTTAATCAAGTTGAAATCAGCCTCAAAATAGTTCTCATGTATATCTTGGACATCTTTCCAATATAGGGGAAGTTATCTTATATTTTAGACATGGTATGAAATTCTCATGAGATATCACTAGATAAAATACAATTTTTTATTGAGTGATTATTAAGGATTTGGATACATAATGATAATTAATGACCTGGGTAAAACCTAATGTTTTGTATGGTTTATAGATATTTTCATGGTTCATACATCATATGAATGATTTTTTGTTACTGTTTCTCACACTGAACTTTTGGTTTTAGTAAATGGATTGAACCTTCCAAAAAAATTTAATGGTAGATTATGGTGGAAGATGAATTAATTTTCATCACAAGTAATAAAATGAGATATGATAAGAATGTGAAACATTGTTATTATCCCTAATTAGATGTCTCATTATATGATTACCAAATTAATCATAGTCAGGTATCTGAATGAACTAATAAAGGGAAAATGGAAATTCATGAATTTTAAAGAGGAATTCTGATTCAGATTCCAACATATTGTGAATGGGGGAAGAATCAAACAGGGAAATGTATAAAAGGAATATGAATATATTTATTGTGTAAAAAATGATAAATTTTAATTTATTTGTATAAAAAATGAAGAGTTCCTTGGAGAAAAATAAGTTACATCCTTGGATACCATTTATAGAGAAATTCCTAATGTGTGGGTAACATGCACATTATTTGATAATATTCCGCAATCCATTGAAAATCATTATGTCCTGGGAAGGGTATATGCTTTTCCAATTTTTAATGTTAAATAATTGAATTCCTGTTTTAATTTTTAATGCTATTTATGTTATAGAATTTTTTTGTTTATTATTTTATTTTTATTATTATCCTGAAACATCTAATGACTAATTCAGATGGGTTATTATTTAAGGTATTGTAAGAATATGTTGAATAGGGTGGATAACCTAGAAAAATTCTATTGTAATAAGGTGATATTTTTTGAAAAAAATTATTGAGTGATAAATGAAAATTAATGTGTGATTGATATTAACATAATATTATTTAGTAGGGAAAGAGATGATTTATATTAATAATGTAAATTGGAAAGCATTTGTGAGAAAGAAAAAATTATTGATTTATGAAAAAAATTATTTATATTATTATTGATATATTTTCAATCAGTTTTGTATTTATAAAATATTTTATATTTCTTAGGATTTTATTTTAGTAATAAGGATAGAGTTAACATTTATTGTAGAAAATGTGTTACCATTGATTTTTTTTTGTTATTCTAGTAATTTTGAAGAAAAATATATCTATTTTTAATAGAATATATAATCATTGTATTCACATGCTGGGTATGTGATATTTATGGGTACTATATTTTAATTAGGGAGTAATGTTTTTTTGATTTTAGGAAATTAATTACATTTTTAAAAATTAACGGGTTTCAAATTTGGTCAAAATTTTTTGAATTTTTTTTATGGATAAATATTTATGGATGTTTTTAAATTTTTCTTTTGGTGTTATTGTAAATGTATTAACGATTAATCTATTATTTCATCAAATAAATATTTATTCATATTATATAAATTACACTAATAATTTTGGTTTTTCTAGAAAACTAAAGAATAAAATCAATTACTTAACATTATATTTTGGGTCTTATAATCTATTTAAATGTAATTTTAGGGTATCATGAATAAATAAATAATATTATTCATTTTTAATTGGAATATTGATGAAAATATCTGAAAACCAATTAAAAATAGAATAAATAAAAAAATTTGAATTATATATTTTAAATAAATAACTGAAATATATTTTCACATATTTCATGGTTAATTAATTCCTCAACACTATGAAAAAGGATATCAAACAAGAAAATATTTTATAATTTTATTTTTTTGAGGAGGTAATACTCATTTTCACCCATTAATGATTTATGGTTTTATGGTTATTAACATTTTTTGGCCATGTTCTCTGTAAACATATTTTTTTTGGAAATTACCATTATCCTCAATGCCTATATTATTTACATTCCCCATATTTTTCCATTAATTGTTATAACATCTATGTGTTGTTTATGGTAAACCCTATGTTTCCCACAATACTTTTCCAATGGAGGCATTAATACACCTTTGAGGGATATCAAAATTAAAAAAAGGAATTTTAAAATAATTAACAATTTATACTAAGATAAAAAATATAAGAGACCATTTTTTTCTTAACATGGGTATCATGTAAAATCTTTACATTTTAGAAAACATTTTTCCATAAATAAAATGTAAGTGTTTTGTGACGTAATTACCCTACAATGTTGAGTTTATATGAAACATTATATATGAAATAGTTATAATCTAGAAATTAAATTAGAAGTTATGAATACTAATAAATAAATCATGAAAAATATATATAATAGTTTTCAATCATTATAAATAATAGATTATTTCCTAATAACTAAGTTGTAAATTTTCATTAAAATCTTTTTTTGGTTAAAAAATGGGTTTTCTTCAAAATGAGTTATATTGAATTTAAATGGATAAAAAATAAAATAAATTTATACAATTATTATAAATTTCAATTTAGAGAATTATTTTTATTTTTTAAATCATCCTCCCCATATTAGGTTAGAGTATTTTTTTAGTATTTTTCTTAATTAAAGTTTTCTTAAAACGAGAAATAATGATTTTTAAAATAAAGTTCATTTCATTTGAATTAATGGTATCTTTGTGATTTATATTTAATATTAAATTTAAATAATTTTCCATTATTCATAAATAATATATTTTTATTAATTTAAAATAATCATTACATTTGATTTTTTATATTTCATTTTTTTCTCTTAAATATAAAATTTTATAAATATGTTTGTATACGTGAAATGTGTTTATAAATTAATGAATTAAATTATATTTTATTTAATAGTGGTATTAATGAAATTTATTTATTATATAATAAATAAAAAAATTAACATTATTTTAATGATTTTTATATGGAAATTTTTCAGAATAAATAATATATTATGCTTAATGATTCAATTTTATAAAATTTGTTTTCATTTAGGTTGCATTCTTATGTAAAATTATATTTGGGAAAACTTATAAATTGAATATAGTATAATGTATTCTTTATTGTAATTATAATAATTAATATAATTTAATAGTTTGAACATAATTATTGTCATATTGAATAGTAAAAATAGTAAAAATTAAATACAGTGGTTATTGTGGGGTGGTTATAGGGGGGGGGGAGTTTGGGAGTTGTAAACCAAAGAATAATGGTAATAGTGCAACCCAAACTTAGTTAAATATATTTTATGAAGATATATTAACCATATATTATACTATTTAATAACATAATTCTATTAGGGTCCACATTCCCATTATAGTGACTTTATAAAATGGATATATTTTAATAAATTCCATGTGTTTTCTCGACTAACTTATATTAAGGGACCTATAATTATCCATTTTCACAGTATTTAGGATTTATATATCTTCCAAGACCTACCCAAAACAATTAATACAAAACTTCCCTCAATCAAATATCATATTATCTTCTCATAAGACCAATACTTTGAGGGCTAAAAGTTAAATCAGAATGGATTCTCTCAAATAAGTGGTATAAATCATAATTGTACTCCTTCAAAATTATTTCATATTATATATTCGATAAAAATTTAATATACATTACAAAATTATTGCTAAAATGTCATAAATATAATTGTATGTTTTTATTATAAGATCGCAACTATTTTTCATACCTTCTCTATCAAATGTGATATAAATGTATCTCTTGGGTGTATACATAGACTAACCCCTCAATGTTGTGATACAGTTAATTAAACATAATTTTTATAAAAATATTTTTATTAGGGTGGATTTATTGTTTTTATATAATATTTATAATATATAAATAGATTTATAATTATAACATCAGTTGTAAATTATTACCAATACATCCATTGGTAAATTATATTGTTTCTCATGTGTACGTGTGGATGACCACCTCCATGAAGGGATGTGATTCATTTATCATTTACAGATTACATAGATGAAACAATTGATAAATTTAGTTAATATATATTAAATTAGTTCTAGATTAATGTTTCTATATGTTTTAATTACTATTTATCTTTCATTCAATTCATCCATCGAATAGTTGAATCATCCCTCATGTGTACATATGAATTAACTTCTTACGGAAGTGATATTATTAACTTTTATCAACAATTAATATGAATGGTTATAAATACATATATAAATAATATATATTATATTAATATAATTATTAACATTTAATAGATATATGTATTATGATTAATGTGAAAATAGAAAAACTATCATACCCAAACATATAGGAAAAATAAAGCAATTAATAGCGCTAAAAGAATTTCATAGAGAATTGATAGTAAAATGGTGTTCAAATTTTACAATACAATGAAAAATGTTAATATATGTGTTAATATGGTTCTAGAATAAAATTTTAATAAATTTTATATTGATCAACAAATAGGATATGTTTCATAGAAACCAAGAAAAACATGAGGTAGGGTTTCCACTTAATTTCATTTCATTGTGACATTTTTAAATGTAATGCACCAATTAATTATTTATCTATTGTTTATACTAAATAATATTATATTTTGGTGTTACTATTTATTTAATTTAATTTATTCATGTGAAAATATTATTTTCAATATTCCAATGAATTTTGTTTCAAACATTTCAAAATCTATACGGGGTTTTCATCTGAATTTTTCTTCATTAATAGAAGTTATATTTTATAAAAATATATTCCTTTATGAGTTGTATGTACTTCACCATTTATATTTTGTATCAGGAATATCTTTATTGTCATGTAATTTATTGTTTTATTTGAATTATGTTTTTCTCATGTTGGTCATGATACAAAATTTACAATAGTGGTAGTGTTTTTTTGTTAAAATTTCATTTCTTTACCATGACTATTTAGGCTTAAATTGTATTATGTTGATGTTATATAATATATCACTATAAATAGTCAGTTAAATTATTCTCATACAATTTATTTTCTAGATAACTTGTTTCATATTCATTTTTTATCTCTTTAATTACTCTAAATATTGAATGAATATTTTTATGGATAAATAACTTCACATATCTATTTTAATGGGATGGTTTTTGTTCATGTACACATTCCTTTAAAAAAATTAATATGTTTACTAATATATTTAGATTTAAAAAATTTATAATTACCCAAGTTTTAATATACATAATTTTGTAATGGAACATTCTTATCCTATTCTGAATGAGGTAATTTTTAATTATATATGAAAATGAGAAAGTTATTTTTGTTTCAACATACACCACTTGAAAAAAATTCATCGACATCATTAATTATTTTCTCTTTAGAAAAACCTTTATATTTTACCTTTGATATTTTAAAATATAATTTTTTTAATATTTTTGGAAAATTTTATATTCCAAATATGTGATTTCAAATAAAAAGTCTATTTTCCATAAAAAAAATTCTACTGCTCTTTTAAATTTATTTTATGTATTACTACATAAATTAATTTTTTTTTATGTTTCACAAGAGATATGATCTACTGATACCATACATATTCATTATTTTGATTTATCATGATTATGATGTCAAATTTTTTATGAAAGTATCACCCCTTTATGGGCTATGATTATATTACATAATGATTGTTTTATGATATTATGGAAGAAATATGCATGGTTTTTATTATGTGATGTGTGGGCCCCTAATTATATTTTTATAAAATGAATTAGGTAACAATATATTTCTCATCTGATAATAAGGACTACAATAGAGAGTGAACCCAATTTATTATGGTATTTTATCCAATAGAATATTCTTTAGGGTGAACCTCTACTAAGGAAATGATGAAATGATGAGTGAACCCAATCCACTATGAATGAATTAGCAGTAATCCTTTACTATTGAATTTATTTTCTATACATATGGTTGGTCCCCATATATTGAATTATTATTATGATATTTTTTCATGGACTATGATTTCTTATTTATTTTTTTAACTCTTAAATCTTATTTCATTAGATTGAAAAAAACATACACTACAATTCATGAATAACCATCTTTGAATGATTTGTGTGATTATTGTAAATATTTCTCATTTTTTTAATAACTATATTATTATATTATTTTTACTTGTAATTAATTATTGATATCTATTATGTTTACCCTTATTGAGGTTTTCAGAAAACCCTTTTTATGTTCCCTTATATAGCTTATGAGAAATTTTCTTATGTATGATATGTATTGGAAGGGTTCTAGGTGTGAAGAAATTTATAAAAAAATCTGTTTATATTTTTTGAACCATTTATTTATATATCTATGTTTGATAGGATACTAAAACTCTACTATCCACATGTAATAATTTTAGTGAAATTTATTTAATATTATTTTATAATTATGTATTATTTATAAACGAGATATATGGGAAACTGTAAACATAAATCATACCTTTATCATTAACAAATTCATATTCTATAATAGTTTAAGAAGACATGTTACCTATATTTTTCAAATATACTATATGACACCTCATTTAATAAACTACTCATGATTATATGATTTATAAGAAGGTATCTAATGTTTGAAAATCTAGTGATTTTTTGGGATAATATTTTTAGGGAAATAGGAAAATAAATGCATATAAAATAGGGCATTTAAATATAGTGTAATATATTTTTTATAAAAAATTGGTTCTTTTATTTACAAATTAATTCCATTCATGACAGTTTTAATAGATCCATAAAATTTATAAATTGAAATTATTATATGTCTAACACTTTCGTAGGCCATATGAAAATAATTTGAAAAAGAGAGACATGAAAATAAAATTTTAGTATGGGATATAAGAAGAATGTGAAACATATTAATCCATTCTAAAATTAGGATACCCATAATTAAATTCATATATTTACATAATAAATGTTTATAATATTTAAGAATTTACATAATTATGAATCCAACATAAAAGGATAAACTTTATATTCAAAATTTTTTACACATAAATTAAAAATCAAAATAATGATAGTTATAAGAGAAAACATTGGAACTCATCCATATATTCATTGAAAAATAATTTTTTCACATTTATAAGATAATAAACATTCATTACCTTGTGATGTAAAAATATTTCATTTTAAACCCATATAAAAAAATGAGAAAAGATTTATCAATCATGGTTCATTATACTTAAATTAACTCTTAAAATAACAATTATAAATGAATAACCATCAGGATTAATTATGGAATATCCCATAGTATTAACTAAATTATTATTTACCTAATCACTTTACCCAATACACCTGAGGATTTTTAAAAACCCCATGTAACATATAAATACATTAGTATAAACTTATTTACTATTAATTGTATCATTCTATAAAATATCAAGGAACCGTATCATATTCAAAACATATTAAATCATACATTTACTCCATAAAACTCATTAATATTCGAATTATATCTCATAAACAAATAAATTTTGGGTTATCTCATAAAAATGTCATTAAATATCATTTTTTTTGAAAACCATTAAAAAAATAGCAAAAAAAGGGAATAGTATAAACATTTAAAAACAGTATATACTTATAGTGGATTGTTTATAATGAATAATGAATAAAAAATAGTAAAAAAGTCATATAGTTAAAATAAAAAACATTATTCTCCACAATTATATATAATAACACGTATCCCTTATATGAAATTCATGAAAGGATTCATTTAAATATTTTTTTAAAAATGATAATGTAGTAGAAAATAATATTATGAAACATTTATCTATAGTATGGATATTTTTCATATAATTTTAATAACATGGAAGTATAGAAAAAATATTTTAAAAACATTAATTATATAATTTAATGAAAAAACCCTTATGAATTTAGAAACATTTGAATTAAAAGACCATTGGATGAGAGAACATGAAAAATAATATCAGACCAATTGGATTTTAGTAAATGAATTTTAACATTAATATATATAGTGGTATATATAATCTCAGTCCCCAACTAAAACCATTGGGTTATAGCTATGTCGTACAAATGACATCATGTGAACCTCCTCATAAGTAAGAGGTTTCTAATCCCATCATTGGGGATACTATAACCTCAATATCATGTTACACTACGGATAAAAATAAATGAAATTCCAAAAAATTACAAAATAATAATCAAATTCATCATGTAGGAATATGTGATTGAATGCATGTTATAAAAATAAATGGGCTCCCACATTTTAATTTCAAACTATTTTAATAAATGATGATAATAAAATGAGCAATGGAGGGTGCTCCAAAATATTTCCCGGTCCTCAAGAATCTTTTTTATAATTTAATTATCCATTTATTATAGGTCGCATTCCCTTTGGTAGGTCTCTAGACCTAAAATATACATGAATATCAAAATTATTGAGTATGGAGTGTTTATAGGTCTTTGTCGGACACCACTAGTGTGTTCTCAACCAAATGTGCTCGACTATGAAAATTTTACGCCACAATAATAGAAAAATTAATAAAAATAAAAAATAGAAAACCCATTACCATGAGGTGGTGCACTAACCAAGCTATCACAACACCAGATAATAAAAACATCTCTTCCATACTAGGAAAATAAAGAGTGGTCACTATTATAAAACAATTAACCACAATAATATTCTCCAAGTAGCTTGTATGCCTCATTTTATTGTGTTTACATGCTACTTTGTATCCTCTATTCATCATGTGTTTTATACTACCCGTAATACTATAGTTTTTCTCCATCTTACCTTGAGATCACGGAACATTATGTATATTGTGATCCCTCATGTGAATCCACATGATGTTCACTATGTATTCCACCATGCTTTATGATGATCTTGGGTCCCTTGTTACCAATATTGCAAGTGAAGAACATTCCACCTCTATGGAAAAACATGTCACGATATCCCACATATTACAATAACCAAGAAAATACCACCAATTACTTAAAAACAATATATAAGTAAAATCATATATAAGAGAATTTCAGAATTAAATTAATTATAAATACAACAAACATGTGATCACAATCATACATGGAAAAAATCCACTCAATTATTGCACATGGAATCAAATCACAATGGTTCTCACATATACACAGAAACACCAACATGAAAAACACATTAAATCATGATAATAAGTTATGCAAAAATTATATATTTCAATGAAACTTCTGTAAAAGAGATCCAAATAATAAAAATATCTTTACACCCAATTATTATCATGTCTAATGTCAATTTTCATCAAAAGAATTATCTCCCAAACCATTTTTCACCCAAATGTGAAATTTATTTCACTTCAAGTACACTTATAACTTATTAGAATCCATCATTTCATTGGTTCTAGAGTATGTAATTTGGGTAAAAGTCAATGAGGTGGACCAAAAACGTATGTGATGTTGAATGTTTGGAAAAATATAATGTTCATGAAAAATATTTGGATGATATGTATTTCAAAAAAGGTGCTTCATCTAATAGGTCAACTATAAAACACACCAACAAAAATGAATTAATTATATATCACAATGGACTAATTTAATAAGACTACCATGTCATAGGTGGGATCACTAATTTGTAAGACATGCCAGAAATTAGACCTATACAATGTAAGGGGGATCTCAATGGCATTGAACTACTTTACAAGGAATGTTGTTGAAGGAGGAAGAATAATCCTATTATAAAGGGTTATTCCATTGTTCGATATGCATATGAAAACCCCAATAAAATCCTCTTGAATTAAAACTATTAAATATTATAAAAATCCTTGTTTTAAAGTGAAACCTCAATTTTATGATATTTATCACTATAAATACCATAACTAGATCATCAATAATAACTAATATGCATGATTGATTTTCTTTGTAGTATTAAATCTCATGGTGCATCCCTCTCTACTAAAATAAACATGGTTGAGGATATGTCTTGAAACCCTAAACTGCTACATAAAATTTAAAGATATTTTTTCATTGTAAGATTCTCTAATCCATAACACAAATACGAAACAACTATTTAGACTATATCATGGAAGCCCCATGTTTAGGTAGTAACATTTTTCAAAATAGTATTATGTTTCCAAAACCATCCCAAATCCCTCAAGATACTATCTCAATAAATCTCACCTCCAAAAAATATAATAATGTGGAAAAATGGAATTTCAGTAATTAAATGATAGATTCATGCACTATCAATTCACCCCTATACGGAACTATCATTCTCATGATGTGTCAATCAGGCTCATTAATGAAAAATGTTGGCCACAAAATTTGAATATCAATCTATCACTCCAATGTCTCATATTAGATATGTACATTGTCACAAAAAATATGTTAATGTGGTACCATCATCCACTAAATGAATTTATTACTCCATTCTAAAATCCTTGGCGAATGTATATCATAAGATGCATCGGTCTCCAAATAAATGTCATTTCAATTAATTAATTTTTTATAATTGTTTATATATATTTGTAGCTATGAAAGATAAAATATTTCGTGCATAACAATTCCATGGGATATAATTTTCATATTTAATTCCATTTTTCATATATTCTTGTTTATTTGGATGGATCTATAAAAATATATTGATATCATTCTTTACACCAAAAAATTTTGATTTCCTAACTTAAGAGTTGCTCTATAAAAGACATATGTACCTCATGCAAACTGCAGTGGTCTCCTCCTTTGGAGGGTATTTCATATTTAACAACTCTGAGAAGTTTTCAACCAGTTTTTAATCATCTACACTCTTTTAGATGTCACATGTTTCAAACATGGCCCCACATCTTCTACCTCACCCACATTATACAATCTATGATGTGGACAACATGATATCTCGCACAAAGCCACAAATGGATTCATCTTAACTGACATGTGGTAATTACTTTATTATGAGATCATAACAGTTGGTTGATTAACATATCATTATCCTCCAATGATAATGACATATTCTTGAAGAATATCCTTGAATATGAGTATAGTTCATTCAAGATTTCTATCTATATTCCGGGGAATGGTACATTATGTTGTGTTTTAGATGGGTATTTAGGGAATTATACAAGCCCTACCGAAACCATAATGGAAAGCAAGTGACTATATTTAGAACAATTATTTGGGGAAACCATGTAATTAGTTGATCTCATAGAAATGTAGAATTCCTATCATAATCACTAAGTGAAATTCCCTCTTCAGAAAAAAAGTTTGAAACATCCCTTAGCAGATTGAAAATCACTCAAAGAGAATCATGAATCCTAGGGGTATTGGGTAACCCCATCACAAGGTCCAACATGAAATCCCCTAAAATTATACAAGGAAACTGTAAGGGGTTAGAGAAATCCACCAAGTTTATGGTTCTTTGTCCAAACCGGATGATAGGTATACTATCAACATACATGCCTATCAATGTCCCTCTCGATCCATAGACACCCAAAGTATTAAATAAATTCATGGAATGTATTTTTGGTCCAAGACGTACATCCTATATAGATATATGGTATTTCCTCTTCAACACCACATATATGGTTCTAGGAATTACAAATTTCTCACGTAAATGGATTAGATCATCTAATTACATCATCCATCATGGTATCAAGTCACCTCCACCTTGTTGTTCCCTCTTCACTTTGTATTTCTAGTATTAATCATGACTAATATTTTCTTAATCCAAAAGATAATATATGACCCCAAATAAAAACATAACATAGAACCATTTTCCTAATAATTAATCTACCTATAATTTTCATACAATAACCTAAAGCATTATCACTTCTCATAAGAACTCTTTCCATGCTCTTACTAAGAATGTGTCTTATGTCTAAGAGAATCTGAAATGATGTTACATTTTTCAGGTGTATAACCCAAATAAAAGTCAAACATATCAAGATAATCTACCAAAAAATATTCCATAAATTCTAATCCTATTTTGTAAACATATAATAGAGGTTCACATAGACCATTTAAATTATAAATATCTCTCCGAAGATATTGATTCACCAACACATTATAGTGTAGACCACTCCACTCCAATGGACCAAAGGCCTTCATTTTTTATTGATTTATGAGAATCCACCTTTCATGGGGTGAGATGGAACCTTAAAAGGTATGTAGGAATATTTATTACATTTCCCATAGGCCGTAGAGGTATGCTAATGACCATTGTCTTGAAACATTACTTACAACGTAGACTAACTACTTGGAACTGCTCTTCCCCATCATCTTCATTGGGAAATCTTCTCTCCACCCTCTCATGGCTGTTTAGCTAGGCATTCTCATGCATGCAGTGGCTTATCCCAATGGAAGTTGTTCTACCCTCTCATTCTTGCAGTCTGTTTAGCTTCTGCTTTAGTGAATGATCTTTGCTCACTCGCTTTCTGAAGCTTGTGCCTTGTTGGTTGTCTGGTTTGCAACTGCACTTGAGGTGGACTAAAGGCCTTGAGGTGTCCTGAAGGCCTTACTGACCCAAAGTACATGGAGGAGAGAATGACTTAAAGGACTCGAGGACCAAATCTGTAACCCAAAGGGCCAAATAGGGAAATATTCCCAGTCGCTACAGTGCCAAGGAGTGCCTGCTACAGTCCCCACAACAGGACCTAGTACCACACAGATCCTACTATAATACTTCTATAATAGCTGCTATAGTTCTGCTCCAGTAGGTACTACAGTCCCTGCTATAGTACCCCAGAAATTAACTTATTCCTGAATTTGATCCCGGGTCTCCTGGATTCACATAAGGATTCCTCACCAACGGGGTTGTGGCTCATGTTCCTTTGGAGTGTAGACCACAACTTTCATATTCTAGTATTGTGTAGGGGAGTTCTACGTGTGGGTTTGTAACTATTGAGACATATAGACTACTACATTCTCTAACATCATCATTACCGCTTCTAGACCAATTCTTGAAGCATAATACAACACTCTATATCCAATCATAGTGGTTGTTTGTATCAATACTATTTTTTTTCAACAACATACTTAGATCAAGGAACAAATATTCCCATAGTCCTACAAATAAAACTTCACTCCATTTTTCATTAGTGTTTTCCTAGTTTCTAATAGTCAGGATATGTATTATATAAACAACGGATAATATAATTCTAGGATAAAAAACTTCCAATTCTCACACATTCTAGGGATGTGTCTTGGATATCACAACCTTTATGAATTAGGGTTCTATATATATACCTATATTGAGTCCCAACATCCCCAATATTCTCACATCGCATATCCAAAATATATGTATTTAAATTTTGGAATAAAATTAATGTTCCAATGAATAAATTAGACAACCTCAATTAACCTAGAATGCTTCAAGAATGTCAATGATTAGATATCGAGGTCGTAAAAACAATTAATTAATGAGTCGAGATAGAGGTGTAATATCAAGTTCATAAAATCATTAAACCCTTTGAGATCATTTTTTTATCAAAACTACATAAACAAATAATTAAACGACCCACACCTATTCGGAAACTCCATGATCATAATGTCATCACATAAAATTATAGTTGTTGATATCCCAATAGAATAAAAAACATTAATAACCATAGAAATTTCCATAAGTAAGAGAAAATAAAATCATTCCTAATAAAAGGATATCGGTAATATATTGTCACATTTTTGGCTTCACGTAATTAATGCCTAGACCAAGATTACTATATTATTTCTTGGAGAAAAATGTAGGTTCTCCCAATAAGGAATTACATGACCTAATAAATCTGTTCTACTATAAGTCATTATTGAATGGTTCTATATAATACAAGGGTATCAAAATGGGATTCATAGAAGACGAAATATAAATTAAATATTTAACCCCATATCAAGAGGATTTCCCATGATATTATTCAGAATGACATCATGATAGTGATACATGGATGAATGAAGTGTCAATGGGGGTTTTCAATAGACTCTATGAAAGGTATATGAATTATATACATTTTGTGTCCAACCAGAGCTAACTCAAGTATAGTCTAACTCCTTCTACTACAAGTTCATAATATATGATAATCACATATATTCCTCCCTCTTCTGAGGATAATTACACAATTCTATTGTATAAATCATCGTGAGATTCAATGTTGGACATCCTGTCTATTCCATGAATCACATGAATGATTATCATCAATTGAATAATTAATTTCCATAAGATTTCAAAACCAGCGACAACTACATGACACATATGGAATCAATGGATATATTCCATCATCACTTCCAGATGTTTATCAAGTTTGAATAAATAATTGGATAACTTAACTGATAGGACAATTACAAAAACTACATGAGAATATATGAAGAATGAAAATCACATGTATTGGATAAAGAATTAAATAATGTGTATTTAATGAAGATAATAACTAAATTAGTAGATAAAACCTCTCTTGTATCTACTAAAGTTTGTTTCAAAACATTTAACCATCCTATATCATCATTGTTACCTTGTCCATGGTGTGTGTGACTAGTCTAAGGGAAATATTAATAACCCCATTTAGATGTCGTGTTATATGTGTTGTGTCTTCCTTCACCTCAAACCAAAAATAAAAGAATAAATTTCCAAAATTTATATTATCACTCTTCACTACAATCATTGGTTATATGGTACTCAGCATAATGTCATTTTGATTTGGTTTTTACCATAGTTCAACCAATACTTGTTAGCGACAAAAGGGGAAGAAGAATCAGGGATCTACTCAAATTTTATAATGTTTCCCCATAGCACATCCATGTAATTTTTCTTCCATCAAATGGAATAAGTACACATGAATTTAGTGGTAGTTCCAATAAGATGGTATCTAAAGGTTATTAGAAGTCCCACCATTTGAACCACCTCCACAACCTTCCTAAAAGTCATATCCTTTAATAGCACCTCTTAGAAATAATTCAGATCAAAATGAATGAACAATTTTTCTGTGTTGTCGAAAAGTATGATTTCCAAAATACTTCTATTATAATCCTCATTACTAGTAAGGATTAGGGTATTGTAGAGAATATCTATAAAATGTTTAGAGTAGTAAGACACAATTATATATCATGGATCTAGTTAAAAAAACTCTTATGCCTTGTCAAGATTTAGAATATATTAGTACATATATCTAAAAATAAATTCCATGAATCCTCTAATAAGAGTACATCATATTATACAAGGAAACCCATAACTCCACACCAATGACTTGAATTTCACAATTATATTAAAACATACAAATTCATCAACCTATCCATCTATCTCTCAAAATGTTTATAGAACACTCTTTGTTTCCAACCAGATCCATGAAATCAATTGGTCTGCTGGTGACCTAAAATGATAATATATAAAAGAGATATAAAATCTGTAGTTTAATCCACCATAGATATCAAAGATGGAAAGAATGCTACCATTATCTACACTTCTGGAGTTGGTATAATAATGTGTGAAAAGCACTATCCAACATAGCTACTTGTCACACTAAAAATTTGGGTGTTAGAATCTTCTACAAAAAACCTTTCATACGAACAAGAACATGTCCTTACCAGTCTAGGGGACCACATATTATTTTTGTATATGTATCCCTTCAAGCAATATTATACGCTCCTAGAACTAATCAGGCTCTCTAACCCATCAAATATTCTACAATAATCATATATATAATAACATAAAAACATTGATAATAAGACTAATTATAGGAAACAGTGATATATCATAATTGCAAGGAAAAAAGATATATAACATAATCAATGAAACTATATTGAATAGATAGATGATGTTATAGAAATTAATTAATGAACTAAAATGAATCAAAAAAATTTATATATATGGAATGTGAATCGAATTTCTAATTAATGAATCATGAATCCACATGAAATATCATTAATAATATAGAAAGATTATGTGGATCACAAAAGGTGAATTTAATTTGTGATAAAAAATAATAAATCATGAATATACAGAAACCTGGAGGTCTAATATACTGTTCCGTATAAACACCATCATAGTTCACATTCTTTAGTACTAACTATTGTATATTCCTTCGAATCTATCATAAATTAAAGAAAAGATCTGAAATAATTTATCGAATCATAATGCCCAGATACCATTTTTTAACACCTATACCATAACTATAAGGTCCCAACTGGAGTTCCACATGAACTATTGTGTGCCTCCTTGTATGAAAAAGGCCTCTATCTATAAGAAAGGGTCTAATAACATAATGGTGATAATATTCCAAAAATATAATTTCATCATCAAGATAAAAACATATAAAATAAAAATAATGTTAAGAAATAAATAATAAGATTAAGGATATAGAAATCTAAGATTAAATGCATTCCAAACAAATAATCATTATCCCAAAGTGGAATGCCCAAGAAGAATAAAAATCAATATAAATAAATATGTAAGGTAGGTTTTATCTTGAATATGCCATGGTCTACTAATAGCGCAATTCTTATGACTCCAAAAAAATATATGAAATATTTTTATTTTAGTAAATTTAATTTCATTGATATCTTATGTTACCCACAACAACGTGTTTTAACTAGTTGTAAAATACATTTAATATTATTATTTCATCCATAAAATATTATAATATATGTTAAATCTTGTGGTTAGAATAATAATAACAACATTTTAATAATTACTAATAACGTAATAATATGAATAATCCATATTGATAAGAATGTACCTAATTTTACCTATATCCAATATTTGTTTAAAAAAACATTTTTTCAAGAAATGTATTATTTTTGTGTGAAAAAGAACTAAAATTAATTTCTTACACATTTAGATAATATATTTTATAACATAAGTATATTTTCTTTATTTAACATTTCAGAAATATCTTGAAAATAATTTATGATAATTTTTGGAAAATAATAATTTTCTTATGAATAATAAAAAATACATATTTTTATTGAAAACCACATTCTAAATTATTTAATTTATTAGATACACAGTATTTTAATGTTTTTTGGAAATAAAATTTGTAATATTATAGTATTATTACCCCAATTTATACCATTTGAATAAATTTCATTTTGAATTTTGATGATAATTCATCTTACACATATGAAAATTTTCTCTTTAGAGAACTTATCATTCATCATATATGTGGGTTAAATGCCAATTTATTCTTTGATACTACTGTAAATAGAAATTGAAAAAATTGATTCAATATTTTTAGAAAGTGTAATTAATATTATAAAACAGTGACAACTTTTTTTAGTTGAAATGAATAATAAAAATATTAAAAATTTAATACTACAATTAAGGTTACAAGGGCTATAATAGGGGTTAAAATTATTGTATAAGGGGTAAAATTATTTAGAAAACTATCAAAATACCATGTTAAAGAAATATGAGGAACTTATCTCATCTAATTTATAAGTTGAATCTATTTGGGTCCTTTTTTCAGGTTTAAAATGTTTGTATAATATTTTTTTTATAAATTTCATTTTTTCCATTCCCCAATTTATAAATGGGAAACACCAACCTCTCATATTCACACATCCAAACACATTTATTTTATCCACATAGTTGTGACCAAGTTGTTATGCTATTGTTTTTGAATGATGGAATAATTTTGTGTGGAATATATTATCATTTCGGAAAAATAAAATAAAATGAAATCACTTTTTAAAAGTTTGTGATTAGACTCCTCATCATAATTAAAATATTGAAAAAATACATTAGAAATTTCCTTGATTTTTGAAGTAGTTTCCAAGATGAAAATTGTTATCAGACACACCTTGGTCCTAATATGAATATTATAATTGGAATCTAGAAGAATCATAGAGATTGATTGGCATCGATTAAATTAACATGATGCTATATTAATCAATGGGTTCTCATACATCTTTTATTGTTGGAATTTTTTTGATTCAATCCTAATATAGGATTGAGAAAATAATTTCTACCAATCTTATTGATGTTTCATTAAAATGAATGATGTTTCTAAATGGATGGGAAGATATAATACTTCCCATTATATGTCCAATGTTTCTATGTCTATCATAAAAATATCAAAATTCATGAGGAATTCATGTTACAAGAATAAGATTATGGAGGAAGGATGTTGATACTATCAAATCCTTCTAGTCTTACATCACCTATGCGAGACCACAAAACATTGAATTGAATGAATACTATTGAGTTTTTTTCAAAACATTAGATGAAGAATTTGTTGGTTTTCAGATAGAATAATAAGAAATAAGATAAAAATATTCAGTGAAATATGTTGGTATGAAATGAAATTGATACTAGAAATTGTTCATCTGATGTGGGTTTCCAGTATTCCATCATAGTAATCATGACACCAATCATATAACACATTGATTCTTAGAAAAGTTAATACAGGGAAAACGTTTGTTAAATTTGATTAGTATGTAAATATTTTTTAGACTGACAAAATGGTAGAATTTGTTAGGACTGATGTAAAATGGGATCTCATATATATCATCAATTTTTCTACCATTTTCATTAAGATTAAATATTTTATTCCAATTCATAAAAACTATAATAAACCACTATTTTTTCATCATTTGGGCCAAGAAACAATAGAAAATGCGTGGTACCAAATCATTGACTAGAGGTGACATTGATCAATCACTGGATGATGGAGATAGATTCATCAAATTCTTGTTAAAACTTATTTTACATCGAAAATATGTTCAATAATATGAAGAGAATAAAAAAGGATAACTATTTGATTTCTTTTTTAAATTATCCCGAAGGGTTTATAATAAATTTATAAATTTAGATTATGTTAATGAGAAAAGAAACTAAAGTCTTATGAAGTAGAAATATATTTTATAGAAGATTTATTACAATTATTTATATCAATTTGTAGTTATACTACATATGAATGAGAACCCCTATTTTTGTTGGTACAAAGAATCAAAATGAGAAGCCTTCTATTTTAAAAATAATTAGTTGGTATTGATAATAATAATGGTGAATATTTTTTTATATATATTCAACATAATGAAGAAATCATAATGTAAATTTGAATGAGATTGAAGAAAATATAGAATTTTTGAAGCCAACTGTTGTTTTGAGAATAATCAGTAAGGTTTGTGAAGAAACAAGAAGAGTAGATAAGAACTGAAAAATTCATATATGGAGAAAAAATTTAAGGAAATGTTTTTTTAAAATAAAAAATATTCATATTGCCACCTAAACCATTTTTTGAGCTCCTATAAAAGGATGATGGTACATTTGAATTTTTGAGTGATCTAAACAATGTTCACGTGGGTATAAAGAGAGATAATTTTTGATGTTTTAGTAAGAATATGTTACTAGATTTAGTATTCATTAGTAATATTTATAGACTCATCGAGAAGAATTTAAAGACCCGTAAAATTCAAGGGATATTTTTTTCTGAATTTTCTTTGGAATTTTACAAGAGTGCGGTTTCTGACAGCACCTGATTCTGAGGCCCGGTGTGCCCGGAATCAATTTCTGAAGGTTGGCTCGGGTACATTCAGTGAATGAACGAGAGGGTTTTCCTATCTTTTGAACCGGTGCTCGGAATTGAAATCTGATGGCACCAATTACTCGTAGCGCCGATATTCGAATAAGTGGACCTTTTCCAAAGTTGCGTTTTATGCGGGATGAGAGTTAGTTTTGGGGGGAATTAGAAGAAGTTAAATAAATCGTGGAACACAATTTATTTTTAACATTGTTGATTATTTCCTCCCAAAGGGAGTTAGAGGTGGGACCCACATCCACATAACCCCCTAGAGAGGATAATGTGTGGTGGGGCCCACACGATCCCTAACTCTTCAAATTTCCTTAAACTCCCCATTAACTCCACTCTAATTAATTTGACAACTTGTGTTATTAATTAAGATGAGTTACTCTTTTTTTAAACTCTTGAAATTCAAAAGAGTTGTTGTGTTAATAAAATAAGAAAGAGTCTTATTTTATTTTTGTTAGAGTTTTGTCACCTTGAGAGGATTGGGAAGTATTCTTCATCTTCTTCAACCTCGACGAAGAACGCGAAGAACACCGTTCTTCAACGAAGAACTTCTCTACAGAAGAACACGGTTCTTCCGTGACGCCGTATCCGTGACGCGACGTTCTTCTTCTGCGACGGTTTTCCGTGACGAAATTACCGTCAACGACTTTGAATCCTCGCTTCACGACGTCGACGTTCTTTCCCCGCGACGCCCGACCTCCGCGACGCTCGTCTTCTGCGGGTCGTTGAAGAACACCGTTCCTGAACCGAGGTAGGGGTTTTATTTTAATTAATTCCGTTCATGATTCTAGTTTGTCGATCTTCGTGGTTTTCGACTAAATGTTATCGAATAACGCGAGGTGGGCGGTCCGCACAAACACGGACGACCATCCTCCTTTTTCATGAATGATTTTTCTTTGTGGTTGGTACAAGGAAGCGTGGAGCCGTCACACCACGCGGTTTCATGCGGAAGATATGTGCGGCGCCGTCGCGCCGCGCCGTGGAAAGAAATTCAAGGACGCGACGCCGTCACACCTAGTCGAAGATAACCAAAGACGTCGTGGCCGGAGCGGGGCTGCGGCGGTGGGGCGCGGTGCCGTCGCACCACGCCGGACGACAAAGGTCGCGGCCGGTTCTGGTCCGCGACAGAGCAAGCAGACCAGCGGCCAGACCGGGCCGTCGGTGTCGGCGAGGAAGGGGACCGCCCGTCGCCAGTCTCGTGGAGGCCGGAACCGGCCGACCAGGGCAGGCTGGCCGGACCGGTGTGCAATCGGGGGTTCAATCCCCCAGCCGGCTGGCCAAAACGACCCCCCTTAATTGTGGGGGGCCGCAGTTACAAAAGGGGGGCATGCCCCCCCCTCTTTTTTCCAACAGCTCGGCCGAAGCCATGCTGGCAGCGCGCTGGGCACGCTGCGCCCAGCCGTACCATTTCCTGGCCGGTCTACCAGGCTGGGCCGGGCCGACCCGGCCCAGGGCGAGTCGACCCGGTTCGGGCCAACCGGGGGGTCTCGGGCCGGGTTGGTATGGGCCCGAAACCACCGTTTTCGGACTGTTTGGGTTCAAATGCCCATAACTCAGGCTACGGACCTCCAAACGACACGCCGTCAGCGGCGATGCGATCCTTGGATCTAGACAGTCGTTTTGATATATCTCACTCAAGGATTAGGAATACTTTTTGTTCGGCCGGGTTGGTTCGTACACGAAACCAACCGGGCCCTCGGAGTGGAAACACTCATATCTTGAGCTATAGACGTTCGAATGACGTGCCGTCAACTTTTTTGAGTTCCTCTTAGTGAGACGGATCTTTTGGAATACTCTGCCCGAGGTTTGAACGTAGGTGGAGTACGGTCGGGTTGGTTTTTCCTTAAAAACCAACCGGGCCCCAGGGACGAAAAAGCCAATAACTCTCAGACCGGGCGTCCGATTGACGCACCGTCTGTTGCGTTGATTTCCTATTGACGATACAGAAATTTTGGATACATCAACTCTGGACTAAGTGTCAGTTAATGTATCAGCCTCTCGGCTCGTGGAGCGGACCCTTCCGAACGAGCTTGATGTGTGCGGGAACTCTAGTACTGGCTGCGACTGCTACTGTGACTGCGACGACGACTGTGCAGAGATTTCAGTGGATTCGATGACGACGACTACAACACTCAGTGATCCTATGTGGTTCAGTGCTACCGATCCTATGTGGGTCCGATCCTGTGTTGGTCAGCGCTCAGCGGTTCTGTGTGAGCCAGCGCCTACAGATCATGTGTGGGTCTGATCCTATGTGTGTCTTTGCGGGGGTTAGTTTCTTACCGATCATGTGTGGGTCATTGCAAGGGTTAATACCTATCGATCCTTTGTGGGTCCGACGACTTAGATAGATCAGTGATCATCTCAATCATCTTTTGAAGTTGTATACCTCTGTGAGCTGAAACCTGTTTTCTTTCATGTGTGGATTGTGTTGTGCTATCCTGTGTGGATTACGTTTTTCTTTCCTGTGTGGAATACGTATACTTTCCTGTGTGGACTGAGTTGTACTTGGGCTCGGAGGTTGGAGCGTATTGGAATTGATGACTTAGGTATATGTATGGGCATATACCTAAGCAGTGACAGTTGTTAATTCATGATTGTATATTTCCTTTGTGGGTTATCCTTTGTGGATTTTGGGAGACCTTCGGGGGTCTCGGGGTCCCTACTGAGTAGCTTATACTCACCCCTGTATGGGTTATTCTTGCATTACGTTGTGTTGGTTGCAGATGACGGACAGCGTTGATCGTGGTTGAGGCTTGCTGAGCAGGACGGTACCTGGAGGTGGACTACTGGGCAGACGTACTCGGAGCGGACAACGGGACCCAAGGAGCAGTAGAGCTATCTGTACCCACCCTTCAGGTGGGATTTCCAGTGGACAGCTCGGCGTAGCGGCCTTTATTTTTCAGTTCATGTTTTCCCCTTCGAGTTGTACTTTACATTCAGTTTGGGTTTTACACTGGCCCACTTACTTTCCGCACTTAAAGTTGTACTCAGTTTTTACTTAGTGTTTACTTTTTCTGCTTGCTTACTCTGTGATTCTTGTTTACTTTACAAAGGCAATGCCTTCCCTTTTTACCGGGATTTACGCCTTGGTGCTAGTCGCCATGCCCTGGCCTATGGAAGGCGGGCTTGGGGTAGTCACGGCACGGGCCCCGAGGACGGGTCGTGACAAATTGGTATCATAGGAGTTCTGTTCTACCACAAAACATGGGACTCTAATCATTTCTATGTGAAGTAATAGTGTTTAGCGTATTGAGTGTGGTTATCAGTCCAGGGAGTCCAGTGTTGGTGTGGCGGCCATCGTATCCGTACACCAGGACCCTGACTTCTGATTCCCGACTTAATGCACGAAAACATTGATTGCCTGTGTGTTTCAAGTTTTCTTTGTGATTACATTGTATCAGCTCACCAGGTATACTGTTCTGACAATGGCGCACCTGTTTCCTTTTCAGGATGGCCCCACGACGGCAACCAGCTAGGGTTCTGAGAGTCTAGCATGACGACAGCCCACCGAGCGACGAGGACTCGGTGCAGGGCCCTTTGTCAGTAGTGGCACTGGCAGTAGCTCTACCCGCCGAGCCACTGATGCTTCCAGCAACAGTCGCTGACGATGCACGTCGCCTCAGTGCACTGCATGAGTTCCAGCGCTAGCGACCACCCAGGTTCCGTGGGGAGACGGACCCCTAGGCTGCCGAGGACTGGCTGGAGGCAGTCGTACGAGTTTTCAGGCTAGTGAGGACACCAGCAGCCCTCATGGTGATCCTCGCTGCGAGCCTACTGCACGCAGCAGCGGGCCGATGGTGGAGCATGAGGCTCCAGGTGCATGATGAGGCATCTCTACTCTGGACATACTTTGAGAGCCTCTTCCGCTCAGAGTTTGTCCCAGCCACCCTCCGTGCGGTGCGTATACAGGAGCTTCTTCAGCTGCGGCAGGGCAGCATGACGGTCGCTCAGTACTCGGTGAGATTTACCGATCTCTCGCGCTACTTGACCGACAAGGTACGAGACCCATTCTTTCGGGCCTTGACCTTTGAGCGACATGAGATCAGGGCATCACTAATCTCTCTCAGCATTCCTACTTAGACAGGAGTACTGGAGAGGGCCCTTTTGACCGATAGTTTTCATGCTGAGTCTACACCAGTGCCGAGACCCCCCGCAGGGTGGCACGTAGCAGAGTCTTCTACAGAAGTCAGTCGACGGATGACTCAGGGGACCAGGCAGACCAGACCCTTAGGCAGACAACCTCAGAACACTGGCTCAGTAGTGCGGGGCACACAGCGCGGAGCCAGTCTTTCGAGAGGCAGACAATGTTACTCGTGCACCGAGCAGGGCCACATGGCTCGTGACTGCCCGATCCGCCGTGCCGAGGAGCAGCAGACGGTTGAAGGACCACTGAGCCAGAGGAAGAGGGTCGACCGTGGCAGTCCGCAGGGAGGAGGTGGACGAGGCAGAGGAGCTGGCTGAGCAGCAGGTGGTGGGAGACGCTTTGAGGCTCTACCACCACCACTAACAGGAGGTCCACCCCGACCACAGGGAGCTGGCGGGAAGAGATAGGCACAACTCCAGGCAGCAGATGCCTATGACCACAGCGAGCCCAAGATGATTCAAGGTACTATTTGTGTCTATTCCACCCTTGCTGCAGTACTTATAGACATAGGAGTGAGTCACTCTTTCATATTCGCTTCCCTTGTTCGGAGCTCGGAGATTCCGACAGAGCCGTTGGCTCGATCCTTACGGCTGGAGACTCATACGGGAGTAGACTCGACGATTACGCACTAGTGCCAGCAGTGTGTGCTTACTCTAGGAGGCAAGAGCTTCGGCTGGGATCTTCTTGTAGCGGCGTCTAGGCCTTACGATGTCATCTTGGGCATGGGTTGGTTATCTATGGTCCATGCACAGATTGACTATTTTAGGCGCAAGGTGCGATGTGTACGCACCGACGAGAGCAGGTTCACCTTCACCGGAGAGAAGGGAGCCTTTGCAGCACAGGATGGACTTCCGCGAAGGAGAGGAAAACCCATCACTCATTAGTTGGATAGCCTCATCCTAGGAGCATTTGACGTGCGGAGTCCTGGTTTTCATGCAGTGGTGGATCAGTTTGCGGACGTTTTTCCCGACGACGTTCTAGGGTTACATCATCGCAGAGAGGTAGAATTTTATATTGACCTGTACCCCGGGACATCCCCGATATCGACTCCAGCATATCGGATGGCCCCCTCAGAGCTTCGAGAGCTACGGGTACAGTTGGAGGACTTGCAGGGCAAGGGGTTCATCCGACCCAGTGTTTCACCCTGGGCTTCCCCGATTATGTTCACCAAGAAGGTGGAAGGGAGCTTGCGACTGTGTGTCGATTATTGTCACCTGAACCAGGTGACAGTGAGGAACAAGTATCTGCTACCGAGGATTGATGACCTCTTTTATCAGCTCAAGGGAGCACAGTGGTTCTCGAAGATAGACCTCAGGTCATGCTATCATCAGCTCAGAGTTCGAGACGAGGACGTGCAGAAGACGACCTTCAGATGTCGGTATGGCCACTATGATTTCTTGGTTATGCCTTTCGGTGTAACCAATGCTCCAGCAGTGTTTATGTCCCTCATGAACAGGATCTTACAGCCATACCTCGATCGATTTGTCGTGGTCTAATCGATGACATTTTGATTTACTCGACGACTGAGGAGGAGCACGTCTGCCACTTACGGGTTATACTAGACACACTTTGAGAGCACCAGCTTTATGGTAAGCTCTCTAAGTGCCAGTTCTAGATACTTGAGGTCCACTTCTTGGGACACATCATCTCTAAGGCAGGATTTTCAGTGGATCCTGTGAAGATCGAGGCAGTGTTAGCTTGGGAGCCACCCAGTAGAGTGACGGAGGTGTGAAGTTTCTTGGGTCTAGCTGGATACTACCAGAGATTTGTGCCAGACTACTCTAGAGTTACGGAACCACTCTCAGCTTTGAAGAAGAAGGGGAAACCCTTCATGTGGTCAGACAGATGTCAGCAGAGCTTCCAGGAGCTGAGACAGAGATCGACCAGCGCACCTATCTTGAGGTTCCCTGAGGAGGGAGTAGGGTATGTAGTCTAATGCGATGCATCAGGGAATGGAATCGGATGTTTCCTAATGCAGGAGCAGGCAATGATCGCCTATGGATCATGAAAGTTGAGGGCACATGAGCAGAACAACGCTACTCATGACCTGGAGTTAGCAGCAGTGGTCTTCGCTCTAAAGACATGGCAACACTATCTGATGGGGGAGCGCTTTACTATCTTTTCTGACCACCAGATTCTCAGGCACATATTCTCGCAGAAGGACCTGAACCTGAGACAGCGGTGATGGCTCAAGTTCCTCCAGGACTATGACTTTGAGATAGTCTATACTCCTGGGAAGGGAAATGTAGTAGCTGATGCTCTCAGCAGGATGACGGGCATTCAGCTACTTGAGGAGGCGACAGAGTAGCTAGCCTCTTTGCAGATATCCTTTATGGATAGAGATGGAGCAGCCTTCCTTCAGTCTCTCACAGTCACTCCTCCACTTCTACAGTGGGTCAGAGAGGCACAGCGAGGGGACGCTGACTATGAGACGCGGTGTGCACAGATATCCTCAGGATAGGAACCTGATGGATTCTCCCTTGGAGCAGAGCATGACATCCTTTTCAGAAGACGTACCATGGTACTAGTCGCTTTACGGGAGGAGGTTCTGAGAGAGTTTCACACTTCTCCTTTGGCAGTACATCCCGGAGTGGCGATGATGTACCAGGTTCTCAGACGAAAGCACTGGTGTCCGGGCATGAAGAAGGTTGTGGAAGAGTTCGTTTCTCGATGCCTCACCTGCCAGCAGGTGAAGGCAGAGCATCAGGTACCAGAAGGCTTGGTACAGCCGTCGGAGGTCCCGGAGTGGAAGTGGGATGAGATATCTATGGACTTCGTGACTGGACTTCCACACACTTCCAGAGGTCACGACTCCATCTGGGTGATTGTCGACCGACTCACCAAGTCGGCTCACTTCTTACCCATCAGAGAGCAGGGCTCAGTGGAGAGTATGGGATGAATTTACATTCAAGAGATTGTACGGCATCACAGTGTGCCATCTTCTATCGTCTCTGATCGAGATGCTCGCTTTACTTCCCGGCTTTGGAAGGGGTTGTAGGAGGCGTTCGGGACGCAGCTATGTTTGAGCACAGCCTTTCATCCTCAAACTGATGGTCAGACGGAGAGGACCATTCAGACTCTCGAGGACATGCTCCGCGCATCTTTCCACGACTTTGGTCGTAGCAGGGAGGACCACCAACCCTTGGTGGAGTTTCCATAGAACAACATCTACCACTCCACCATTTGGATGAAACCGTACGAGGCGTTGTACGGCCGACCTTGCAGATCACCGCTGTGCTGGACAGACCCTAGGGAGTCAGCACTTGTAGGACCAGAGATGGTCTAGGCCATGAAAGAGAAGGTCCAGGTCATCCAGGAGCGGATGAGGACAGCTCAGACCCAGCAGAAGTCTAATGCTGACAGGAGGCGGAGGTCACTGGAGTTTGAGGATGGTGACCACCTCTTCTTGCGGGTCTCACCTCGACGTGGTATACAGAGATTTGGCCGAGGCGGTAAGTTGTCTCCACGCTTCATCGGACCGTTCTAGGTCCTCAGTAGGATAGGCGAGGTGGCTTATCGCCTGTCTCAACCAACTCAGTTGCACCGGGTGCACGACGTCTTCCACGTATCTCAGCTGAGGAGAAACGTGAATGACCCGACGCACATCATTGACCATGGGGAGCTCGACGTTGACGATGGGGAGACTTTTACGGAGGTCCTGGTGGAGATCGAGGATCGACATGAGTGGGTCCTACGTGGATGGTCGATTCCTCTAGTGCGCATTAGATGGCATCACGGGAACCTCCAGGAGAGCACTTGGGAGTGGGAGGCTCAGATGCGAGCTCAGTACCCTCATTTGTTCCCCTAGTTTTGAAGTATCTTTATGGGGACGTAAATCCCTAAGGTGGGAGTAATGTAAAGACCCGTAAAATTCAAGGGAAATTTTTTATTAATTTTCTTTGAAATTTTACAAGAGCGCTGTTTCTGACAGAACCTGATTCCGAGGCCCGGTGTGCCCGGAATCAATTTCCGAAGTTTGGCTCGGGTACGTTCAGTGAACGAACGAGCAGGTTTTCCAATCTTTTGAACTGGTTCTCGGAATTGAAATCTGATGGCACCGATGAACTCGTAGCATCGATATTCGCATAAGGGGACCTTTTCCGAGGTTGTGTTTTATGCGGGATGAGAGTTAGTTTTGGGGGGAATTAGAAGAAGTTAAATAAATTGTGGAACACAATTTATTTTTAACTTTGTTGGTTATTTCCTCCCAAAGGGAGTTAGATGTGGGACCCACATCCAAATAACCTCCCTTGATAGGATAAAGTGTGGTGGGGCCCACACGAGACCTAACTCTTAAACTTTCCTTAAACTCCCCATTAACTCCACTCTAATTAATTTGACAACTTCTGTTATTAATTAAGATGAGTTACTCTTTTTTTCAAACTCCTAAAATTCAAAAGAGTTATTGTGTTAATAAAATAAGAAAGAGTCTTATTTTATTTTTGTTAGAGTTTTGTCACCTTGAGAGGATTGGGAAGCATTCTTCATCTTCTTCAACCTCGACGAAGAACGCGAAGAACACTGTTCATCAATGAAGAACTTCTCCGCCGAAGAACACGGTTCTTCCGCGACGCCGTATCCGTGACGCGACGTTCTTCTTCCACGACGGTTTTCCGCGACGAAATCACCGTCAACGACTTCGAATCCTCGCTTCGTGACGTCGACGTTCTTTCCCCGTGACGCCCGACCTCCGCGACGCTCGTCTTCCGCGGGTCGTTGACGAACACCGTTCTTGAACTGAGGTAGGGGTTTTATTATAATTAATTCCGTTCCTGATTCTAGTTTGTCGATCTTCGTGGTTTTTGACTAATTGTTATCGAATAATGCGAGGGGCTAGTCCCCACACACATGGCCGACCCTCCTCCATTTTCATGAATGATTTTTCTTTGTGGTTGGTACGAGGAAGCGTGGTGCCGTCGCACCACGAGGTTTCATGCGGAAGATATTCTCGGCGCCGTCACGTCGCACCGTGGAAATAAATTCAAGGACGCGACGCCAACGTGCCGCGTTGATGAAAACCAAAGACGCCGCAGCTGGAGCAGGGACGCGGCGGAGGGGCGCGGTGCCGTCGCACCGCGCCGGACGACAAAGGCCGTGGCGGAGCAAGGAGAACGACGGCCGGACCGGGCCGCCGGTGGCGGCGAGGAAGGGGACCGGCCGTCGCCGGTCCCGTGGAGGCCGGAACCGGCCGGCCATGGCGGGCTGGCCAGACCGGTGTGCAACCGCGGGTTCAAACCCCCGGCCAGCTGGCCGGCTTCCCAAAACAACCCCCCTTAATTGTGGGGGGCCGCGGTTACAGAAGGGGGGGCAGGCGCCCCCCTATTTTTTCCAACAGCTCGGTCGAAGCCGAGCTGGCAGCGCGCTGGGCACACTGCGCCTAGCCGGACCGACGCCTGGCTAGTCCACCAGGCCGGGTCGGGCCGTGCGAGGCCGGGCCAACCCGGCCCGGGGCGGGTCGACCCGCTTCAGGCCAACCGGGGGGTCTCGGGCCGGGTCGGGCCCGAAACCCCCGTTTTCGGACTGTTTGGGTTCAAATGCCAATAACTCGGGCTACGAACCTCCAAATGACGCGTCGTCAGTGGAAATGCGATCCTTGGATCGAGACGGTCGTTTCGATATATCACAGTGAAGGTTTCAGAATACTTTGAGTTCGGTCGGGTTGGTTCGTACACGAAACCAACCGGGCCCTCAGAGCGGAAACGCTCATATCTTGAGCTACGGACGTCCGAATGACGTGCCGTCAACTTTATTGAGTTCCTCTTAGTGAGACAGATATTTTGGCATACTCCGCCCTAGGTTTGGACGCAGGTGGGGTATGGTCGGGTTGGTTTTTCCTTAAATCCAACCAGGCCCCTCGGACGAAAAATCCAATAACTCTCAGACCGGGCGTCCGATTGACGCGTCGTCTGTTGCGTTGAGTTCTTGTTGACGATACGGAACTTTTGGATACATCAAATCTGGACTAAGTGTCAGTTTATGTATCAGCCTCTCGGCTCGTGGAGCGGACCCTTCCGAACGATCTTGCTGTGTGCGGGAACCCTAGTGCTGGCTGCGACTGCTACTGTGACTGCGACGACGACTGTGGAGAGATCCTCAGTGGTTTCGACGACGACGACTACAGTACTCAGCGATCCTATGTGGATCAGTGCTACCGATCCTGTGTGGGTCAGCGCTCAACGGTTCTGTCTGAGCCAGCGCCTACAGATCCTGTGTGGGTCTGATCCTGTGTGCGTCTTTGCAGGGGTTAGTTTCCTACCGATCCTGTGTGGGTCATTGCGGGGTTTAGTACCTATCGATCCTTTGTGGGTCCGAAGACTTAGATGGATCAGTGATCATCTCTATCGTCTTTCGAAGTTGTATACCATTGTGAGCTGAAACCTGTTTGCTTTCCTGTGTGGATTGTGTTGTGCTATCATGTGTGGATTACGTTTTTCTTTCCAATGTGGAATACGTACACTTTCCTGTGTGGGCTGAGTTGTACATGGGCTCGGAGGTTGGAGCATATTGGAATTGATGACTTAGGTATATGTATGGGCATATACCTAAGATGTGTTGGTTGTTACTTCGTGATTGTATCTTTCCTTTGTTGTTTATCCTTTGTGGATTTTGGGAGACCTTCGGGGGTCTCGGGGTCCCTACTGAGTAGCTTATACTCACCCCTGCACGGGCTATGCCCGCACTACGTTGTGTTGGTTGCAGACGATGGACAACGTTGATCGTGGTTGAGGCTTACTGAGCAGGATGGTACCTGGAGGTGGACCACTGGGCAGACGTACTCGGAGCGGACGACGGGACCCAAGGAGCAGTGGAGCTATCTGTACCAACCCTTCAGGTGGGATTTCCAATGGACAGCTCGGCGTAGCGGCCTTTACTTTTAAGTTAATGTTTTCCCCTTCGAGTTGTACTTTACTTTCAGTTTGGGTTTGTATATTGTCCCACTTACTTTCCGCACTTACAGTTGTACTCTGTTTTTTCTTAGTGTTTACTTTTTCCGCTTGCTTACTCTGTGGTGCTTGTTTACTTTACAAAGGCAATGCGTTCCCTTTTTACTGGGATTTACGCCTTGGTGCTAGTTGCTAGCCCCTGTCCTATGGAAGGCGGGCTTGGGGTAGTCACGACACGGGCCCCGAGGACGGGTCGTGACAAAGAATTAATATCATATTATGTGGTAACTAGGTCATAGTGAGCAATCTGGTTGGGATTACAAGATTGAGAAATTAGTAGTTTAGAATTATTTTAGTCGTATTATTTAAAACTTCTATTCTAGAATGAGAAATACAATTAAAGTATTAGACTATTGTATCATATTGAGTATCATTATAATTTTAAAAAAAAATTCCTACCATCCACATGGTAGGAAAGTGAATAATTTAATTGATGATTATATTTTTCAATGTTGACAAAGATTCCAAATATCATGTTATGAAGAAACTAATGAATGTTTCTTAACATGTTCTACCAATATGTATTACATCATTTTGTTCTACAGAACCACATGAATTATTGAACTAAACACAGTTCTATAGAATCATATCGGTATTTCAAACTTTTCAAATCCATTTTTCTTATAGTTGATTGTGTGGAATTGGATTTCTTCTAAATCATACCAATGTTATAGCTACTCTTTTTGAGTAGTGAACATTGTGAATTTTTAGGGTCCTGTTGATATGTGAATGTATGGTGTTTAGAAAGATGATACTACTTTATTATTAGAAAAATTTTGTTTTAAAAATAGAGGAAACACAAAATAAAATGATATAACTGATTCAAGACATCCACCACTCTTTGATACAATGATCCTAGATGGGGAATATCAATTGGTGTTAGATTAAATAGTTCTTCTGTTTACTTGGCTCATGTTTTTGAAGAGATGTTTTGATAGAAAATCTAAATTTTGTGAAAATTACGGGAATTTAGGTTATTAATTAAATAATATTTCATGTATAGAATGATATAATGTTACCTAATCTCATGTCTATTGGGTGTGACGTTCTGGAAGCTACAATAGATGGATTTCCTCATAACGATGGAAAATATCCTCTTACATCTATTGAATGTTGGAATCTTGAGAGTTATAGAATGTAGAAGAATTATTCCATATAATTAGTTTTTGAATGTTAGTTTCTATGAATGAAGAGTGTTCCAACTTCCAAATGTATGAGAGATCAGATGAAGTACATTTATGATCGAAATAAAAATGTAAATACCTAAAACATATAAATATGGAAGTTGATGTATAATGATCTGAAAATTAGTGACTACGAATCTATTAGAGACATAATTACAATGGTGAATAAAACTTTTACCACCATTGGATTTCTTGGTGATATATTTTAACAGTCAACTATTTTTGATAATATCTTGATGATTCTTCCAGGAATGTTTGAAACAAATGTTTCATTATTGAAAGAAGGATGCACATAAATATTATATATGGTTTATATTCATATTAGTATTATTACATATGAAATGATAATGGATAATTATATGAAGGGTAAATGAAATTTTGATCTTTATATGTATTTCAAGGATAATAAGAAAGAAAATCCAATGAATATTCTTGATGAAGATTATATTAAAGTTTCATATTATGAAAATGATGTATGTAAATGAATTGAGGAATTTATATACTTATTCGAGAAATTTGTGAAAAGATGTACATGTAAATATAAAAGAGAAGATTCCCTAGAATGTTTTCCAATATGGATCCATTGGGAACTATGTGGATAATTATAATTTTAGAAATAATGAAGCGGATAGTGATTATAATGACTGATGTCATATAAGATCCTGGAAGAAACATGGTTATAAGGATAAATCATATTCCAAAAAAAATGAAAATAATTTCCCCAAATCGAAAAGGATTTCTTTTCTATTTAAAGATGATGAATTAGGATAATGTAAATTTGAATTAGAATATTATATCAAGTATGTTGGAGAGAATTATATTATTCAAAAAGTTAGCAATGAGGAGTACAGAAGCAACAGTTCTATAAAAGAATAAAATCAATTAAAATTTAATCAGAAAAAAGAATTTAAATAATTTCGGAGAAATATTAGAAGGCTTGAAAAAGAGATAAAGAAATTGAAAAATGAAATTTCCTCAACAAAAAATTATGAACATGTTCTTCATGATAAATATATTTTTCTGAAATGTAATGATGATTTGGATAAATAATTTTTGAAAGAAAACAATGGGAATGGAAATATGGATGTAAATTTGTGGGAAAAAAGAATATTTGGATCATGTAGAAAAAACCCTATAATGATGAACATAGTTTTTTTAGTTTCTATTACAATGTCTTTGAAGATGGAGAATGTTATTGAAAGGGATGGCCTCAGAAAGATGAAGGCAACATTAAAGGATGAAATATAAGATAATTGTTTTCCACAAAAATAAATTTTAAAAAAGTAATGTATGTGGTCAAAGTGAACAATGTGGAGAAGTTAAAAAATGATAAAAATTATGATTTCAAAATAATAATCTAACATATATTTCAAATAAGGATGAAAATAAAAATAATTATAAAAAAATGGTTTTTTAGTATATAATGTTTGGAAATAAACAATGTTATCTTATCAAAGAAAAAAAGGATGTTAAGAAACATTCTCACAACTAGAGACATCATAGAAATTCTATATGAAAATATTTTTCTATGGATATTTTTAGTGTTGTGGTGGATTCATAAATACAAAATATATTTATCAATTTAATCAATAACATTACTAACGTACCATGAATTATAAAAGGCCATATCTAAAGGTGGATATCAATCCTCTTAATAGAAGGATTCTTAAAAAGTTGTTTCGAACCAATATGGGATGGTTTGTGAGAAAATTTAAAATAGGTTAAAACCTCTAGAAACTAATTATTAATGATGTGAACACAATTTAAATCTTAAAGAAGAATTTATTGTTTTCTTACTAGAAAAACAAAAGGAATATGATAATTATCTTAATCATGAATAGATGAATTATAAACAGAATGAAAAATATCTTATTACAGAAACCACCATGATAGAAAAAAATAGAAGTACCATGGATCTTGAATAGGTGGTGCTCTTATTATATGATAAAAGACATCAAATTATTTAATAATTTGAAATACTTCAAATAAGTAACAAGTAAATTTTAAAATAATGACTCCTAAAAAATTAGTGGTGCTAGATATTATATTATTGGGAATGAAAAGTTAAGGTCCAAGAAAACATTAATCGTTGATTTGTTGAAACAAAACATGATAAGTGTTTCACAATTTTGTTATTAAGGTAAAATATTTTATTAAAGGGGAGTTATATATGAAATCTGAGGAATATAGAAGGCTACATACAATATTCCAACATACAAAGGAAAAAATGTTTGAATTTAGTGAGTTTCAAAACCCATGTTGCATAGGTATAATAAAAGAGAATCAGTTATGGGATAAATGTTAAGGACACATGTGTAAAACAAACATGATCATGATATAAAGGTGATATAGTGTTCATGTGATTTTTTATATCTTAAGAATAAGATATTAGTGCTGGAAGTTTTTTTGATAATGGAAATATTTCATGCTCTATGAATAATAAAGTTGATATTTTTTCAAAAAGACCTCTTTGAATAATTTAATTTGATATATATGGGAAAATGGAAAAAAATAACCCCATTAATATATTTACATCATTAATTTAATTGATTAATTTAATCACATGAATTATTTTATGTATATAAAATATTAGTATGATGCTTTGAAAATTTATAAATGTTTGTAGAGGAAAGCAGAGAACGAATGTGAGTATATAGTGAAAACATTGATAACTAAATATGAAGGTGAATACAAAAATGGAGAGTCAGAAATTTATCATTGGAATTTTTTAATTTAAAATGTGTTCAGTGAACCATACACTTCTCAAAAAATGGTTTTAAAAAAATAAAATATAGATGTTTTGTTAAAATTGGGAGAATTATGTTACTTCATCATGGTGCCTCTCACTAATTTTGGAGGAAAGAAAAGAGAACTATTATTTACATTAAAAAACAATGTTTCTACATTCTATGTTCAGATATGAATTCTTATGATATTTTTTATTATAAAATCGATTAGTGAAAATTTAAGTGTTTTTTGGTGTCCCAACATCATAAAGAAGAATGGGGGAAATCTTGGAAAGTTAACTTAAGGAGGTAAAGAAGGAATATTTATTAGGAATGATCAGGAATGATGATAATATTGATATTCATACAAAGATATAATAAGAATAGTTGACTATGTTGATGTGATTGTTATTGAAAATGAGGATGGAGATGCTAAAAAAACAAGTTCTTATATAGAAGATTAACATGATAAATAATCTTTTTATAACAATTTGGATAAGTATGAAAAAAATTGTAACCCTAATCAAGAATGGGTATTAGAAATGTATGTTTCTTGTGATGAGTATGAATCTAAAAAATCTCATACCATGCTGAGGAAGCAAGTGGATACTCAAAATAATATTGTTGATCAATATAAAATATTTTTAAAACAAGAAGAAAGTCAAAATTTATTACCCAAACATATTTATACTAAAACTTTGAGCCAAATAATGGGAATAATCTTTTTGAGAAACTATAATGTGTTTAGGAAAAGCATAAAGAGTTAGATCACATAAAAAAGACTAATACATGGGAATATGTACGTAAACAAAAAATAAATTTATTGGTATAAAGTGTGTTTTCGGGAACTAGATGAATGATGATGGTGATGTGATAAGAAATAATGAAATATTAGTGATAAAAGGTTAATCACTGATTATAGACATCGATTTTTATAAAGCATTTTATATGGTGTAATGTTTAGAGTGAATCGAAATCATTATTTCTATTTTTTCAAAAACGAAGATACAAAAAATTTTAGATGGATGTGAAGTTATCATTTTTTAGTGTTGAATGCGATAAGGATATTTATATTGAATGACCATAATGCTATTTTGTTAATAAGGATGAATGTTATGTGTCAAAGATGATGAAATACTTTTATAGGCTAAAACAATATTTAAGGAATTGATATTAAAATTTTGATACTATCTTTAGAATGAAAATTTTTTAAAAAAATTAAGAATTTATTATAATCATCACATCCAATGGAGTCATAAATATTCTACCATTGTGATATATTATGTGGAAAAAAATTGGAATGATGAATGAACATGTGATAGAAATTCTAAAGAGATGAATTTTTGTTGGGATGTCCATGATGAGTGAAATGTAATTATTTCATGTGTTACAAATCTCATAAAATTAGAAACAAATATATCATTAGCAAGGAACTTATTCTAAGGAACTTTATTTAATATTAGTTTTGGAAAATAATGAAAATATCATCCCACACCAATTTGTGTAGGATCCAAGTTTACCAAAGCTATAGAAGGGAAGGGAAGATTACTCTCAGTTGTTTTTTAAGCTGATTGGAAGTTTGTTATATTTATAT
This sequence comes from Viscum album, assembly GCA_963277665.1. Taxonomy (NCBI): domain Eukaryota; kingdom Viridiplantae; phylum Streptophyta; class Magnoliopsida; order Santalales; family Viscaceae; genus Viscum; species Viscum album. The sequence goes on from OY728132.1 coordinate 2,090,004,524, forward strand.
TCCTCAATACCATACATTTTTTATGATATTACCTTATGTAAAATATTTTTGATTTAGAAAAAATAATCAAATATATTTTCTATAAATATATTTTCAAATATATTAATGGAACAAAAAATTTAGGTATCAGGTATGAAAGATGAAAGTTTAGTGACATGTTTGGGCATTGAGATTTTGAATGGACAAGAAATTGTATAATTTAAGATCCACGTATGGTGGTGTTTTCCTTCTGGAATTTTTTTTTGTTATTTTTCATACTAAGGGAAAAATTATAATTACTATTATAATGTATAATGATGATTATGTTGATACAACTCATGCTACTACCCAACTTATGTGGATAAAGACTTAATTAAAAGACTTACATTTTGAAGGAATGATATACTTTTTTGTGGGTTGGGATAATATAAATTTCACCATTCTTATTGGAAACTAGATACATTATTATAATTCATAAGACATTGAAATCTAGTGACATATCATTAATGATAATTATGAGACAATTAGTTAAGGTTGGATTATTTTCCTACATCGTACAAAGATTTTATCATATTCTGAAAACAATTACCAAAGGAATAATTTATGAAACTGAGGATGAACATAGTCTTCCAACCTATTTCTAATCAAAATTTAGGTATGTGTCTCTACCCCATCTTTAATTAAGTCTTTGTATAGTTTTTTTTGGAGGGATAGTTGTATTATAAATTAATCCATTGATATGTGATAAATCTTTTAAGGAAGAATATATATATGGGGAGTTATTGGTATTCATAGAATTAACCATGTATGTGTGTGAACTGTTATAATTTTTTTAGAGTTTTTGTTTGAAATTTTTGTTCATTTTTTATTTCAATATCTAATATAGAAGTGAAGCTCGAAGAAATGAAATTTTTAAAGATGGAGAAGTATCAGGAGTCCCTACATTAGGAAAACAGGGTTACACAATCAATAATGCTTAGTTCCTCAAATAGGTGATATCACATAGTATTAGAATACTTGATTTGTGATAAATTTCATGATATCAAACACATTAGTGATTTTTTTACTTTGGATAAAAAAATTAAACGGGGGGTATTATTGGGACCAATTTGGTATGAAGTTATATTTGTAAGAAGGAAGAAATTCATACTAAAGTATTGCCTTTTGTTGATAAGGAAAATAAAATAACCTCACTTTTTCAAATTTGGTGATTAAACTCATCCTCATAATAGGATGATTAGACAAAAAATAAATAATAAATTCTCTATTATTTTGATAAATTATTTAGGTTAAAATGGTTTGTTGTACTCACATTTGGTCTTAAATGAATGTTTTAATTCGAATGAGGATGTATATTAGAGTATGATTGGCTGAGATGAAATTCATCCAATGCATTCATGATCTTGGGGTTCTAAAAAAAAATTTCTTATGAAAAGTTGTGAAGAAATACGTATGAAGGAAACAAGGATAAAAAAATTTTACAATTGGATTTATGTTTGGTGGCAATGAAATAGGGCACTAAATTAATGGGAAGATATAATATTTTCCATGTAATTTCCAAAAATATATTAAATAAAATTCCATTTGTGGTTGAATTATACTTCTTATTGCTTAATATGGTTTTTAAAACACATGTACTTCTTTGTTTTTTATAATATCAGATCTTAAATAACAATAAGGATCATTAAACATTATAATATATCCATTGAATAGTGATCACATGATAATTTTAAAAATAGTTTTTTTATAAATCAAATTGACATAGAAAAAGTATTTGATCATCTCAACCAGTAGGACTATAGCATATAAGTCTCATTTATTAGTACATTAAATGGATAATGAATTCCTAATACTATTTTGGCCAATCCCAAGTTGAGATCCAAAAACATAATCAGGAGAGAAACCACTTACTAGTGATCTTCAAGCCCGTAGAGTTCATTACCAAATCCTGGTACACTGTGCAGTTCCCTGATATTCTAACAATTTATAACCTTACCCTTGTGAAATTTTATAGACTATGAAAGGGATATTTATCAATACCACAATAATATAAATTTATATATTGTATATTAATTATAATAATATTCATATTTTCTTCATATTATTAATTTATATATGATTTTTATTTTTGAATAATAAAACAGAAATTGTATTTTTTTAATTTGTTTTAAATGTCAATTAATATGTTTTTTTGATGATTTAAGCAATTTTTAAAATAATTAATATTTTCATAAAATAATAATTTTTAATAATTTTTATTTAATATTATTTATCATATTATTTTTAGGAATTTGAATTTAATTTTTATATGGGTTTGAATACTGTTATTGTTAAAAATCCTAGTATTTTTAATAAATATCTATTATTTTTTTTAAAGTGAAAATAAAATATTAAGAATATTTTCTGAATAATAGATGGTTATATATGGAATCAAAACATCAAAATTATCCAAGAGTGAATTATTTCTAATTTTCTCCGAATTTCAAATTTGCAGGAAAAAATTAAATATTGTATAAATTTGTGGTCTGTATTATAGCATCATGATGACTCAAATGTGGTGGAATAAATACCCAATATGCTATCCATGTCCATATATAATTTCCCTTTAAAATAATTTTTTTTATTGTTTATTGGATTAATTTTATAAAGAACTTTTTAATCCACCAAATCCATGAATATATTTTATTTTGTTAATCTCATTCATTTAAGGGTATGAATTACTCCCATAAAATAATATATAATATTTTAATATGTGTGGCCAATAGACTTATAAAATAATGATATGTATCACTATTTTGTAGAATCTTTTGTAAAAACACATTGTATGGTTTGTATTTTGTTGTAATTTTTATAAACAGACTCCAACACCAAATTTTGAGAAATGATAAATAATTACTCAGTCATTTACTATATATAACCACCCACACTCTCACTTATATTATTCTAAAATCCTTATAGAACATCCTTAATTTGAACAAACCTCTATGGAGTCCTCCCAAGGTACTTCTAGGCAGTCATGAAACCCCTCCCGAGCATTGGAAGTCACACTCTTAATGTAAGGGACCTCCATCTCCTCCTTTGAATTCAAGCACCTTCCATTAAAATAGTATTTTTAATTTGAAATAATTATATTTTAATTAATTTTTTTACATTACCATACAGTTTAATAGATGTTATTTGAATGAGATATAATTTATCCTCTCAGATTTTTACCATTAACTATGATGTTACTATGTCAATATTTGGTTAGAGATCTCACTATCGGCGTTTTATTCAAGAACATATTTATGTTATTCCTTTTAATTGCCATTTTTTGGTTTTTATATGTTCTTAAATGTCCCTTTAATGTCCATATGATTTCTAAATTAATAGATACCCCCTTCTGTTTCACTAATGCACACTAATGAATTGTTATGTAAACATGTTACTATGTACAAATATAGTAAGAGATCAATTCATTCTATTAATTATTATAGTTAATTATCTATATAATGCCTTCTATTTCCTTTTCCAATTGTTTGGATATGTTTTCCCTTAACCCTTTTACTTTTAATATTATTCCCAAAAAATTATATTCCCCTTTCACTCTTGTCAACCCATTTTTCGAATAACTTATAACACCGTTATGCTACTCAAATATCATTCTAATTTTTCATGCACAAAAAATGTTTTGTGAATACCCATAGCCATTCCCAATCAAGGGTGCTCAGCTTTATTAACTTGTAAATATTTTATTTTTATACATACGTGTATTTATTCAAAAATAATTGATCCTGGAATAAAATATGAGGATAAAGGAATCCATGTTTTATGATCTATGTGGCACACTTTAGAATGAGAATGAAATGAACATGATAGGTGAAACCGAAATTATATTTCACTCTAATACATTGGGTATTTCTTTAGAGACATGAGACATCATTCAAGGTTTTAGGGTGTGAAACTAATATATCATAGTACTTTGTATATCATTAGTTCATGGATGTTATACATAACCTATGTTTATGATGCAATGTTTTATGTTTTTTCTATATTTTATATGTCTCCATTATGTTATCATGCTCTGAAATGCCTCATTATTTATGTTTATTATAGTCATTAATTTTATATCTCATTGATATGACTATTTTCTAAATTTTATTATTTTATTCACATTATTACATGTTCATTATCTTACTAGTATTTATATCTCATCCCTTTCATATGTATGTCCCCAAGTAATCCCATTCTTTCTTAAGTACGAAGGAATGATTTGATCATATTAAGAATGTTATCAATAATGACGATGTATTCCAAATTATATATTGATATGTAATGTACCCAATTCAGAAAATAACTTATACTTCTCCATATTATGTGTTGTATTATGTGTAATATTATTTAATAACTCATCTATAAATGTAAAATAATGATGACGGTTGTTATAGTAGGTATCAGTGGAAATGTTTAGTTTTTTATTTTTGTTAGGATTGGAAATATCTTGAAAAATAATTAGGGATAATACTAAGTATAATAAAATATACCTAAATTATAGTAAATATATGCTAATTGGTTTAAAAAGATAGTACATCTTTTTCATGATACATCATTTGGATAAAGCTCAAGCACTTGTGTAAATAGGGGTAAAACAAGAAAACACCAAGATAAGCTAAACTATGTTTGGAATATGTTCATGAAAATGGGCCGTATACCACAACTAGATTAACACTCTTATGGGATAATAATTATTAAATTAATAACATAATTTACAACCATTATTATGTAAATATCAAATTCACATAAGAATCTATTTTAGGAATATATCATGGATAACATAAAAGTTAAATAAATACATGTAGTTTATAAGTTATCTCTTTCATGTCATTGGATTAAAATTTATTTATTTAATACCATAATAATAATCATCCTTATATTTACCTTTATACTATCCAATGGAAAAAAATAGTAGGAATCTGGTCAAAAATCATTGTGACATTAAGTGTGATGACATCCACAACCAGCTTCCCATCCCAATGGGAGAGAGAATTGAAAACTGTATGATGATACTCTTTAAGATAAATCATATTTTGAAATGAATCATGGACTATGAAATGAAACCAAATCCCCTTAAGAAATAAAATGATAAATTTGATAAATTTATATGATAATGACCTCTAAATTTCAATGGAACATTTCATCCCTTAATCTTGGAATAATGGATCAACACAATGGAAAAGATATTATCTATCTTTCAGTCATCTAGGAAACAAAAGGTCATGTGTAATGATTATCATATAGATGTAGAAGCTTATCAGTGGTAGAAATTAATCATGAATATGAATCTCAAGGATGAGTTTGAATCTACGGGGTGAAATGAAAACCCAAAAATATTTTCTAATAAAATTTTCCTTAATCATTTTTTCGTAAAATGGAAAGGGATTTTGATGACCTCAGGAAAAGGAAAATGAATCTCTTAGGGAAAATTAGGAAAAAAATAAAATGTACTTAATGAAACGCCTCATTGTTTTTACCCCTGAATGCAAGGTTGGACACTTCTTTTTTAGTATAAAACCATGTCTGTCAAAATCCATAGCGATATGAGATATTGACATAAATGATGCAATTATTTGAAATTACCTCAAATATATACTATGTTTGTTTAATATCATGTGTATTTCAAGGATAATAATGAGAATATGGAATTTTATTCTAGTTGTATAATGGATAATTCTAACGGGTCAAATAAATAACAACATCACACTTGTAAAAAATGTGGAAATAAGAACGCCGTAAATTTCATACAATGGATAATTAATTGATTTAGCTGTACGAATGGAACCTCAATAGCCATAACAAATATGAGAAAACCACAAGTGTATGGAGAAAACCACAAGTGTGATGAAGGAATGAAATTCTTTGGTGGACTCTCATCGCAATTTTCTTTTATTCAACTGTAATAAACTAGTATATTTTTTAATGAATTGCACTAAGCCATGGGTGCTAGGAAAAAACCAACTAACTTCTATATCAGTAAGGGATATATTATTCCTTCATAATCACTGAGTTGGATCCCAAAAATTATGTATACATGGGTATGACGTTTATTAATTCAATAATATCATACATACAGTTTTAATTATGGTTCTAAAAATTCGTTCATATAATGAAAGTAAACTAGAACAAGTTGAACACCACCACAATAAAGAGAAGTATAGATTTTAGTGAAAATGGAAAATGCAGAAATTATTGTATCATGAATCTATTAATCCTCCCGTATTGAAAATATTGAGAGAAATTTCAGGAAATCCTTAGGATACATCATTTTCTGTAATTGGATTCAATTATGGTTATGTACAAGATTAACCTGTATAGGGCCAACATAAATTCCCACGATATGGAATACACTGTCTGTATCATGAATTTTCCCCTGATTTAGTAAAAATTCTAGGAGATGGATGGATATCATTTCAAACCTAAAAAACAAGAATATATATTATTGACATATGATAAAGTATGTCTAGCTCAAATTATGGAGTCTATGAAAAGAGTCATTCTGGAAGTCATTCCCATTACGAGGTAATATAATATTGTGTCTCATGATGAATTTTTTATTTATCCTTCGAGATGATAGGTACAATTTTCAATCGATCATATACCAGAGTAATTAACATTATTCAAGGCTACATATAGTTTATATTCTGTGGAACTTGAGGAGATAAATAAATAAATATAGGATAATCTGAATAAATAGTTCATTCTCCCAAGTGCTTCACATTGGGGAGCACCTATACTCTTCGTCAAGAAGATGGATGGTTCAATCTGCCTTATCATTGATAATCACGAGCTAAACAGAATTATGGTAAAGAAAAAGTATCCTCTACCATGGATTGATGACTTGTTTAATCAACTAAATAGTAGACAATACATCTCTATGGTATATCTGTGTTTATAATACTACCAAATTTGGGAGATGAAGGTTGGTAAACCAAAGAATTCATTTCATAAAATGTACATGCACTATGATTTCATAGTAATGAATTCGGACTCACTAATTCTCTAGAAATATTCATGTACTTGAGAAATATTGTCATTATATATTACCTTGGAAAATAGGTAGTAGTATTTATATGTGATAGGATAATATAACAAAAATGAAAGGATGATCATTTGGATTGTAAGATAATTCAACTAATATCCTTACAAATAGAGAATATGTATTCCAAGTACCGAAAAAGTTGTTTTTGGTTGAAGGAAGTATCATTTAATGGAATATCATCACAAGAAGTGGAATATCTATATTCTCATTACTAATAAAAAAAATAAATAATTCTTGAGGACAATATATATGATACATATCCATAGTTTCTATATATTATTTGGGTACTATCTTGGATTTCTGAGAAATGTTTTAGAATTTTCAAACCCTTTATCCATTATAACTCGGAAGGGAGTTATGTTTTATTACAATGATGGATGTAAAGAGGGGATTAAAGGGTTGAAAAAATTGCTTATCACTTTACTTTTACTCTCACTACACACATGTGGGGAATATTTCATGGTTTTTAGTGATTCTTCAAATAATGGATTGGGATGTGTCTAAATGAAAATTGAAAAAGTGATATCCAATGCTTTGAGATCATTGAATGTACATGAATAAAAATACTCAATTTTTTATTTGGAGTTCACTGCAGTGATCATCATTTGGAAAATATGTTTAAATTTTCTATTTGGGGAGAAGTGATAAAAATATACAAATTAAAAAAGCATCATGTATATGTTAACAAATAAAGAGCTAAAAATGTGCCAATGAAGATGGTTTGTGGTGATCAGGGAATATGAATTATCATTTCACTTCCATTCTAGGAATTAAAATAAAGTAGCATGTTCTCTATATATAAACTATCTATAAATTTTATCATGTATTATAATTGAAAAGGAAATGATCTTCTAATAAATGTAATTGATTGACAAGGGAATCATAACAGAAGAAACATCATTAATCAGTGCTAATATGATTTTCTTAATTTTGCATTCTGAAGATGATAAAGGATAATCAAAGTGATGATGTGGGAATCCAGAAGATATAGTAAGCTATCAATATAGGAAATCCCTCAGATTTCTTTGTTAACAAAGATGGAGTTGTGATATTTGGGTCATAACTATGTGTGCCATGAAATTTAGATTTAATGAATGAGATTTTGGATTATGCACATAGCACATCCTTCCCTAACAACATACGAATAAAAATGATTTATTGAGATCTCCAGGACCATTATTTGTGGGAAAATATGAAGATAAAGATCAAAGAATATACATCAATGTTTCTTTTATGTCAGAAAGTGAAGGTGATAAAGAAAAAAATCTAAGTGGATGATGCAACCATTACCCTTAACTATATAGATGTTGAAAAAAATCACCATGGATTTTTTAATTATCCTTCTAAAGGCCTCAATTAGTAATAGTGGTATATGGTTTGAATTCGATTGTCTTACAAATACTGCTCACTTAATTATAAATTGAGAGGATTTCTAACTCGATCAACATGCAATTATATACATTAGATAAGTGGGGGTGCTAAATAGAACACCATTATTGATTGTATATAATCAAGATCCTATATTTACCTCTATGTTCATGTAGAGTCTACAAAATTGTCTAAATAATATATTGATCTTCAGCATGGCATATCAACCTCAATCTAATGGCCAATCTGAGTTTACTATCCAGACACTCGATGACCCGTTAACAACATGATACATTAACTTCAATGGAGTATGAGATCAACATCATATTCTGTTAGAGTTCTTATATAATAACAACCGCCATTAAGCATCCAAATTGTAACACCACAAGGACTTATAAATAAATTTAATATCGAATGTAATGCAGACAACATTGAGTCTCTATGAGACATAAATTTTTTAATATTTTTATTTAGATACTATAGTTATAACCTAGATATTATACATATTTTTTTCACTTATATATTTTAAAATTAAAAAAATAGACATACATTATTGTGATTAGAAAGATATTTAGAGTCTTTTATGAACATCTAAATTTATTTTGAATAGTAACATGACCTTTGAAATATTAATATACCCTTATAAATAGTAATATAACCCTTATATATAGTAAATTGACAAAATTAACAGTAACCTCTTACATAAGAGTACAAATACAATTAAGGATCCTTATTAATTAATGTATGAAATAATTATATCACAGTAAATATAATTTCATATTATAAAATTTAAAAACTAAGTATTGGTATTTTTGTGAGTAATAAATAAATAATTAAAATTTTTTAATAAATAAATTGATTTAAAATAATGTTAGTTTATAAAAAATTTATTCATAAATAAAAATTTTATTTTACTATGATTTTAGGATAATATAATAAAACCTTTTTCATTTTTTCATGGTGTTATAAAACCAATATTAAGAATAATAATTGTATTTTTTTTGAGTAAATGATTACTATAAATTGACATTAAATTTATCATATTAAGAATAATATTTTATAAAATTTGTTTTTAGTTTTTAATTATACTATTCATAAAATTGTTTTGGTGATGATTGGGGATTGTTTTTTAAATACATCAATTTTATTGAATAGTAAAATATTGTAATTTATAGTATTAATAATATATAAGATAAATAAACAATTCATTGAGTCAGGAATAATGTATAAATACTATTTTCTAACTTAGTTGAACATATTACTATATTTAGTCACAATAATCAATAATATTTATTTTCTTGAGGAAAATAATAAATGAATGAATAAAATAATGACAAATTACATCTCTTCTATACTATAAAAACTACCCCTCCCCCACTTATCCACACACCTACCAAGCTTTGTGCCTTATCAAATTTCTACCCAATAATCATCCCATGATCCTAACCAATATCTATAAGAACATGGTCTCATAAAATAACCTAAATCAATACCTTTAAAAAGATTCTCAATGAGGAGTATTTAAGAGCTAAAATGGACTTCCTCATCCTATTATTTTCTTTGCATGTTTTTTAATATTCTATCATCACCTCCTTTATCCAAATGATAATGGTAACTAATGTATCATATATATACTATAATTATATCATGTAGATTTAATAACCATAATAAATCATTTAACTCTCACTATTTTATTTGAAAATAAAAATCATCATCCATGAGGTTTCGATTTGAAACCTTCATAGATGACGAACATTTGTTATTCAATTGTTTCTTCAAGTATGGTAATTATACGAATATTATAGTTAAGAAAAACTATAATTTCTGTATAATTAACTATTTAATATCATGTAACCTGTATATATATAAAATAAAAAATTATATGAAAGAACTAATTCATGGTGATCGAAATACTCTCGAACAATCATTCAAACGAAGACACTGAATGCTCCTGAATGATGAAATTATACTCTATAACTTATTAATAAGACCATAAATGAACATAAAAAACATTAATGAGTCAAATAAATTGAGAAAATATTATTTATTAAATAATTAACTAGTTTAATTTTTTATCTATTATGGTAAAGTAATGTTCATAACTCACTTAGACATATGGTAAGTGTTTTCTACCCAAACCTCCATTTTCTTTTGAGATACTCTTTTTCTATATTTAACAGAATGAAATTATTAATTTGTCTTCTTTACACCTCATAATTTCTTTTTTAATTATTTATATGTATGTACCTATAATAATACTTCCATATTTTATGGGGAGTTACATTTTTTCAAAGGATCATTCCCAAATTTTTTCCGATAAACAAGACTGATTTAATGGAACTTCTCAAATTCTTACCTTTTTTCAAGTGAAATATATAATATATTTTGAGGCAACATTATTTATATATACTCACTAAATTTATTATAAAAAAATATTTTACTTCTGTTCTTTTTCTATTTAATTTTTTTTCCAAAATTAATCAATTTTTCAATGTAAAAGTGGTATTTCTCTCAACAATTTGTCAAATATTTATAAGAGTATTTTAAAATTTTTCAAAACCTATATTGAATGTAATGATTTTTTTAGAAATATATATTAATAATATCACAAAAAACATGTTATCAAATGGTTTATGAGTGAATTGAATGTGGTTATGGTATCTTGATACCATCAACCATGCTACTCATATTGGTTAATGATTATGATTCTAGATTGAGAAATTTTATTTACATTTCATAAAACCATCTAGTTTATGTTCATCCCCATTTTAATGAGGAATGATTTGAACATAACAATATATCATTGGGGATAACTATATCCCTTCTATACATCGATATGTCTCATGAGAAAACGGAAAATTTGGTTTTGGACAAGGCCTCACCCTTGTATTTTCTGACATCTTGGTAACGGCCTTGAAAATATGTTTTAGATGTCTGACATTATACATTCCAACATTATGATAATATAAATTGATAAACCACATGTTTATTTGATGAGATAAGTTTCCATGGTTAAGTTTCATTATCGTATGATCATATATAGGTATTTATTTAATCATCTTTATTACTTCCATATTATGATCAATTTTATTTTTAGTGGCATGTGTTATTAGTTATTTACCATGCCTAATGTCTATAGTAATGATAAGTTTTGAATTTTTACATAGAATTACAGATCATTTGAGATCACCCCTTTCTTGTGTTTTATATTTCCCCAGAATGTGAAGATGAATTTTATTATAAATGACATCCAGGAAATATCTAATAGTTTATAGGTGTTTCTAATAGCGTTTTAATGTGATTTATTCATTATTTTTTTAATTTTAATCTTATGTGTGTATATGGTTTTATAAAACTAATATATTATTTAGTTTTTTTATTTTACATCCACATAAATATACCAATGTATTAATATAAGGAACCATCTATATGAATCTAGGGCCAGTGTCATAATTGTTTGTATGAGAGAATGTTTTGTAGAATCCTTGGAAAGTACATATAGAAAATGTAGATTGGGGAAAAAAATAAAAAAAAACATTGTGTATAAGAATACAAGAACATCCTATGATATTTCTAACGTTTAAATTATGTGGATATTCATGAAAATAAATCCCTATCTGGAAACTATAATTGGATGAGGTTCTAGCATAGATGTAATAATTAGTTACAACTCTAACAAAATGTTATGGGTCTAACTCAAGGTAACATGGTACATAGAAATGGGCCTTACATAACACTTGGTCCACAAATCTCTAGGAAAATGATTATGATCAATGAAATTTTCTTTAAAAAACCATTATAGTGTAATTAATTGTATGTATGTCCCCAAAGAAACCATTCCTATGATAATGATATTAAACATGGATAAAATTAAAATTTATGTGATGTGTTTTTCATGTTAGAAATTATACATTATGAATCATACTATAATTTAGGGTATTACATTATTTAATAATTTTCCCTTATTAAAGGAATGGAAACTGCATGAATTAATGTATCCCTAGTTGGGATTTCCATCCAATTCATGGTATTGATATTGGATTTAGAGATACTACTGGTGCTGAGAAAAATATAACTATACTATGAAAACTAAACCCAGTTATTTACAACAACCTTACCCTATGGAGAATCATGATCCAGAATGTGGAACAGTAATTTTAAAAAAATTTATTTGACAATAGCCCTCATCATTAAATGATACTGAAAACCCATTAATTGAAAATCAGATGACAAGTTCTTCAAAAAAGATATTTTTCCCTTTTGGATATAATGAAAGAGAGAAGTTTATCATGGACTTTTATCATCTCTCGAGAGATACAGATCACTGGTGGTTATTAATTAAAAACATGATGAAGGAATAAGAATTACATGAAATATAATGGAAGGATTTTAAGGAAATACTCATTGGAAAATATTATCATCATGAACAACAAGCAGACATGGGATTAAATTCTTGAGTCTAAGATATAAAGAGGATAAAACCTTTGCCATGTATGATGCCAATTTTACAAGGTATGTATGGAATTATAATAACTGAATATATAATCCAAAGAGAATGATTGATTTATTTTTTTGTGGTTTTAAACCATACCCCTGAATGGCACTATTATCCAAAATATTATTATCATATGAAAATTTAGTCTCATGTGCTATCAAGACCTAGAAATAATTCAGTTTGCCTTATGAATTTCTGGGAAAGAACGAGAAGAAGAGGCTGGAATATGAAAGAATTGATTAAGGGTATAATATAAATTTAGTTTTACATAATGTGATACATGAAGAAGAAAGCACCCCGAAGTCTACATAAAAGAAAAAAAAGCCTATTACATATGTGGAGAATAAATCCAACAATCTCATGATTGCAAGGGAATGAAAGAAGTTACAGATTTTTAATACTGTAATTGTAAAGAGATGGGACATTACGAAAATTATTTCATTACGGGTATAAGAAACTCTCCCCAAAATAGTCCAATGGATAATGGCCAAGAATACATGATTACAACAATAGAGGTTGATGTTCATAATGATATAGTGGTAGGTACTTTATTTGTTTCCTCCAACTTATCCAATTATTTATTTGAATCTGAATCAGTATATTCATTATTATATTCACAGTATTTGAAGAAAATTATACATTTTTAATTTGATTTAATAAAGGAGTAGTCATTTGAAGCTATTATGGGAGGCACCATTGTAAGAAAGATGTGTCGATCAATCCCCCTTATTACCCATAAACATGAATTAGTACCTAAACATATCTTCATACCTATGATTTTTTAATATAACACAATATTTCAATTTTATTTAAAACTATGATATGAATATATTTTTCATGAAGATACATGTTACAATTTTTGAGAAGGCTATAGAGACCCTTATATTTAGAGCAGAAACCTTGACATCTAATTTTGAACTAAACCCAACCCTAATAGCACTACCAAATTAAATTCATAGGGGCGAAGAGACTGTAATATCCATGGGTGATGAGTGAAATATTAAAATTTAGGATGTAAATATTTTGAAATAATACATATATGTGTTTCTAAATGATGGAACTAAAAGTCTACTTCAGTGGGAAATTTAGTTTTCTATCGATTTAATTCTTTGGAAAAGGCCTATATTAAAGACTCAATATAGGATGGCCACAATGGAAATAGTGGATAAGAAGAAATAACTATAGGGGTTGAGTTTTTAGTGGTTTATTCAGCACAATGTATCTTTATGGGTAGATCGTTTTCTTTCTATTAAGAAGAATGATGGATATCTAAGGCTGTGCATTGACTACAAAGAGATTAATGATATTTAGATAAAGAACCAGTATGCTCTTAATCTCATGGATGATTAATTTTATCAATGTCATAGAAACAAATATTTTTCAATGACTAACCATATATCTTGTTATAATGTGTTCTATGTGATGAAGGATGATATTTCAAAGACAATATTTAAAACATGGTACGGGCATTATGAGTTTACAATAATGCCTTTGGAATGACTAATGAACTCTCTTTTTACATGGATATAATGAGTAGAGTTTTCAAGGAATATCATGATGAATTGTTTGTGTTATTTATTGATGATATTTGGTTATACCATAAATACCATGAAGATCATGATAATTAGTTGTGAATTATTCTAATGACTCTTAAAATAAATGATTTATATGTGAGATTTATAAAGTGTGAATTAGTTAATTAAACAGTTTCATTTCTTGGCCATATTTTCTCTATGGATGGAATCATAGTGGATCGTACAATTAAAACAAAATTTTTGGAATTTACTACTCCAACAAACATAATAGAGTTGTTTAGTTTTATTGGAATTGATGGTTATTGTCATAATTTCCTTTATAAATGTTCCCAATTATCTAACCTATTAACCAAACTGACTCATAAAGGGGTTTAGTTTATATGGGAAAAAATTGATCAATTTTTTGAACAACTAAATAAGAGATTAGTGAATGATTCAATCCTAACTCTACAATCAACAAAAGGAGGATTTGTGATTTATGGTGATAAATAAAAAAATACATGCTTGTGTCATTATACACAATGATGGAGTTATTTTATATGCATCAAGGTAGATGAAAAATCAAAAAGAAAACTATCCATATCATTATCTTAAGTTAGATTCTCTAAAATCTTCCTAGATGATATGGATACATTATCTTTACGGTAAATGTTGTGTTATAAATATAGATCACAAGGGCTTGAAATACATCTTCTCATAGAAATAAATCAACATGGCGTAAAGGAGATGACTTGATCTACAAATGGTTTATGATTCTTCTATACACTACCACCTAGGGAAAGAATATAATGTGTTATATGTGTTGAAAATGAAGGATCAAGGAGTTATAAATAGAATGAGGATTGAAAGGGGTATTATGTTCATGAACCTAGTAAATATAGAGATGGGAATTATCAAAGATGGAAAAACATCATTATTTCTTCAATTGGATTCAGAAATATCCTTATTATAAAGGATAAATTGTTCTCAGCCTGATTAAGAGAATCTTCATAAGCGAATTAATGTTACAAATGGTGGGATATAGTTAAAATTCATGTAAAAAGATGGAATTCTAATGTTTTAGAAGATGCTATGGGTTAAATCTATAATCAAGATAAAATGAGAGTTATTTGATGATGCCTATAGCTTGAATTTATCTATACACCATTATAGCACTAACATGTCTGTGATTTTATATAACATTTCTGGTGGGATAATATGAAGTATAAAATTGTTGATTATGTGTCAAGATGTTTAGTATATCAATCGGGGAAGGCTAAAGTAATGATCCAAGTGGAGCCATGCCAAGTATTCTGACTCATATTTTGATATGGGATGTTGTTACTATGGATATTGACAATTGATTACCCAAAACCCATAGAAATAAGGATGCAATAATGGTATTTGTTGACTGGCTTGCCAAATCTACACATTTCCACACTAAAATGGAGGATTTCCCACAAGGGATTCTTTATTAGATCTATGTTAATGATATTGTATAAAATAATTGAGAACCTATATAAATTTTTGTAACCATGATCAAGGATTGAAATGGATATTCTAGAATAGTCTTTTGATTATTTTGGATATTGAGATTCGTTTGAGTACTGCTTGTCACCCTCAAACTGACGGGCTATATTAATGGACCATTAAAACATTTAAAGGAATAATGAGATCATGATCCCCCAAATTTCAATTTATATGGGATCAATATTTTCTTTTAGTAGAATTTTCCATCAGTAATAGTTTCCATCCACATATTGAAATGGCGCTATATGAATATTTCTATTGAAAGAGATTTCATACACTAACATATTAGTTTGAAGTTGTTGAACGAAATATTATAGGCCCAACGTTATTAAAGGAAACGACAGTAAAGGTAATGACTATTCAGACCCATATTAATGAATCTCAAAGACGGAAAAATAGATAGGCTAATGATCATATAAATGATTTGGGATTTCAAGTGGGAGATCACATTTTCTTGAACATATCTCTATTGAAGGGAGTTATATGATTTTGGAAGAAAGTGAAAGAAATCCCTATGTACAATGGTCCTTTTGAAATACTAGAGAGAATCAGAGATTTGGATTATCATTTGGGAATGTCTTCTGAACTTTATAAGGAAAACAATGTGTTACAAATCACCTTGTTAATGTATTACATGCCTAAAATAATGCATGTCCTCAATTATGATGAATTTTAATTGGAACATGGATTTTCTAACTGTTAAGAACCTATACAGATTCTGGAAACTAATGACTAGATTTTGAGTAATCTAATTTCTTTTCTGGTAATGGGACATTTTAAAATTTATAAAATTAAAGAGGTGATGTGGGATCCAAAGGAACATATGATGACGATCTTCCAAAAAAATTTATGAGGAATATTTATTGTAATTCCAAGGTTTAAATTTTTTATAGAGGGGGTAATGTAACACCCCAATGATTAAGAAATAAATTTAATATAGAATGTAATTCATAAAAAACAGAGTCTCTTTGAAATAAAACATTGATATAATATTTTATTAAACAAGATATTTATAACCAAGATGTCAAATATAAATTTTCCACATCATTTTTTTTGAATTTAGAAATATGGACTTTCATGGTTGTGATTAGTAATATATTTTTTGTATAAGATAATAAACTTATTATTTTGGTGAATGGAAATTTGATCTTTTTGAATAGTAATGTATCCTTATGAATAGTAATATAGAACGTATGAATAGTAAATCATCCATATTAATAGTAAACTCACCCATTTGGGTATAAATAAAATTGACGCGCATAATAAATGAAATTATGATATAATTATATCATAGTAGAAGTATGTGAATATTTTAAAAATTAGTAATTAAATATTGGAATTTTATTGAGTAATAAATATGTAATTAAAGTTAAATAATAAATAAACAGATTTAAAAGAAAATTATGTTTCATAAAATGTATTAATAAATAAAAATTTCATTGGTCTATGATGTTAAGATAATTTAATAAGACATTTTATAAATTTTTCGAGAATTATAAAATCTATTTTAACATTAAAAATGTTATTTTTCGAGTAAAAGGATATTTTGAATAAAAATAAAATTCTCAAATATAGACATTTATACTCATAAAATGAATTTTTTTTTTATTATATTCATCTAAAAATTGTTAGGGTGAATTTTATTTATTTTTCTGAAATAAGTGAACTTTTAGTGAATAGTAAAATATCGTAGTTTATAGTAGAAATAAATTATTATCTAAATAAAATATTCCTTGAGTCATGTCTGATGTAATAACTACTTCTTTGAACTCACATGTACTTATTACTATATATCTTCACATGAATAAATATTATTTCTTGTCTTTAGAAAAAATATTTAAATAATGAGATTGTAACCCCTAATCCACCATAAAAACCACCAATCACCCCATGTTAATCTCACACCTTTTAAGAATTTGACCGTATCAAATTTCTACCCCATCATCTACCCATGATCCTATCCCACTTCCATAAGCACTTTTTCTATTCAGATGTCCAAAATAAATCCTCTTAAGGAGATTCTCATGTAAGAGTATTCAAGAGGTAAAATCTTCTTCATTTTCCTTATATTTTTTTTCACGTTTTTTCTTTTATTATTCTATCCTAAACAACTCTATTCAAATGATAATGATAACCCTATAATAATTTACATACTATAATTATTTAATTTTAATTGAAGTACCATCATCAATATCTTTATTCTATCTTTATTTCATCTTAAAAATGAAATCATCATCTGGGATGTTTCTGATTTACAACCATTGTAGATGACAAACTATTGTTTTATAATTTCATATACAAGGCTAGTAATGATACAATTGTATAGTTAATCTGGAATATACTATTTTTAAAATAACCTATTTAATTTTTGAATCTAAATTATAAACATAATACTAATTCATATGAAAAAAAGTTCTTGGTTGTTGAAATTCCATTGTAATAACCAAAACGATTATCACTAAATTCATTATCTAATGATTTGTCCACAAAACAAATAACAATATGATATATATAACCATTTAAATATAAGGATTTTAATTAATAACATGTAATTAAAATTATGTAGAATTATACACATTTAACATGAACTCCATTACTTATAAATAATTGATCCTCTCATGAAAACTATGAAAGTGAATGCTCACGAAAAATGAAACTAAACACAATAAATCATAAATAAGGCCTTGAAAAAACATAATGAATAAAATAATTTATAAAAAAATTTTATTAAAGTTTCTTAATTAATGAATTAATGGATTTAATTTTATTATCTAGGGTGTTATGGTCATGTTCAGTACTTATTCAGACATAAGTTAAGGGTTTTCTACCCAAAAATCCATATTTTTTGGTTACACCTTTTCTATACATTCCCAATGATATTATTATTTTTTATTATTCGAAATATATATGTTCTATTTTAATGTTCTATATATATGAATAAATAATATGAATTGTTTATTTTGTAATGAGTTATATGTTTTAAAAATATTACTCGGGAATTCTACCCGATAAACAAGCCCAGTTCAAGGGAACTTCTCAGATTCTTACATAATTTCAAGTGCAGTTTATAATTGATTTTAAACACACATTTTTTATAAAATAAATTATTTTATAATTAAAAACTATCATTGTTCAGTAATGGGTTTATAATAATATTTTTCCAAAATAACTCTTCTTTGCAAAGTAAAATATGTATTTCTCTCAAGAATTCCTCAAAGATTTTATTAAATAATTTAAATATATTTCAACACATCTATTGAATTTTATGCTTTATTGTGATTGATATATTGTTTTTTTCATCTAACATATGTTATGAAATGGTTTATGAAAAAATTGAATGTGTTTGTGATATCTCGATACCATTCACCATTATACTATGATCGGTTGGTGATTATTATTACAGATTGGGTATGGTTATTTTAAGTTCAAATATTTATGTTTCTTATGAACTTCCCCATTCATATATGGAATGAATTATACTTATAATGTGATTTTTGGGTCGAATTATATCCCCTTGATGTATCATTAGGTCTCATTAGACCAAACAAAATTTGGTTTTTTCTAAGGTCTTACCCTTGTATTTTCAGATGTCGTGGATGAGAACATGAGAATATATTTTTAGGTGGTTGTAATAATACATTACCTCATTACGATAATAATAATTTATAAACCAATTGGTTAATTGACGAGTAGAATATCCATGTTAAAATATAATTCTTTTATAATCATTTGTAATTCTCTATGTAATCATCATTCATTCATTCCATATTATGTTAATGTTTTTAAAGAATGGTTTTTTATAGATTCTCTATGCCAAATGATTTTGATTACAATAACATATACTGTATTACATACCCTTAATGAGAATAAGAGATTAGACATTTCTTTTATTTTTATTTTCTATAGGTTGTGAAGATGAATATTATTATGAATTATTTGGAGGAATAATAATTAGTTTAGGGGTATTTCTAATGGAGTTTCAATATTTTTTTTATATCATGTAGTAATTAAATATTATTTTTGTTTATGATTTTTAAATAATAATAAACAATTTTGTCCTTCTTGAAGCAACATCCTTGTAATCACACCAATGTGTTAACACTTGGAATCTGCCCCATTAATTTGGGGTCAGGGTCCTTACCCAAATAGATCCTTAGAACCCATTTATAGGGGGAAATGAAGAACACCTACATGATGGGATAATGTAGGGGAAAACGTCTATGTCTTAAAATGGTCAATGAAATTGTCGGAAATTTCCTTCCATTTAAAAAACATCCTGGATTCTTGGAATTGAAAATAGAGCAATGATGAAAATTGTAAATGTGACATATAGATTGATATCGGATTCATGGTATTACTCTTCCTATCTAAATGGAATAAATTCATCAGACTTGTGAAGAAATGAATGATTAATCCATGATACATTAGACCCTTTCTGATACATGATTACATTGGAGTTTTGGATTATTGATCATCACTCCATCCTAACCTATATCATGTACATGATGTATTCCAAGTATCCCTATTGAAGAAGTACATACTATACCCTCACTTGTACTCAATCCAGAGGTGGTGCCATTATAGAATGATCTCTCATACGAGGAATAGTTGGTTATGATCGTAGATCATATATAGAATGTATAAAAAAAATATGATAATGAACCTGGTCAATGTGATTTTGAGAAACCACATGTTTGAAAAAGAAACATGGGAATAGGAGGAAGTGATGAAACAGAACTACCCACATATATTTTAGTGTGTGAAATTAATGTTTTGAGGAATAAAATTTTTTACGGGGGAAATATTGTAATGACATGAACTTCTATAAATAAAATTCCCTTCGCAGTTGATTAAAATGTATTATAATTTAATACTGATTTATAAAACACATGAACTTATTTTTAATTATCTTATCTTATTAGATTCAAAATACCATTAATCATCATTATTATTTATAATATTTTCATTGAATAGTGATCACATGATTGGTAGAAATATGGGGTTTTTAAACATCTAATAGACACAGATAGAAGAAATCATGGCATAAATTACTTGGATCATACCCAATGAATCACGTTTATTAGATCATTTTTTGGAGAAAATTTCACTAGGATTCTCCCATGACCATTCCCAAGTTGAGATTCATTTACATAATGACGATAAAAACCTTTTATGGGGTAATTTCATGCTCTTCATGATCAAGACCCAAACCATGTAAACAGATCAAGTCTCACCATCACACAACATACATTTAGTTTGTTTGGTTGTTTATTAAAGGCATATATATCAAGACCATAATAAAACGAATAAGTATATTGTTCTTCAATATCTTAAGGTTCATATTTTCTTATTTTCATAATGTTATAAAATATTTTAAATTTTATATAATAAAACTAAAATATAATTTTTAATTAGTTTTCAACTTCAATTAATATGTTTATTTTGATGAAATAATGATTTTTGGAATTAAATTATATTTTTAAAAAAATTTGTCATTAAATAATGGTTATAAAATACAAATGATCATATTGATGGTGGTGGTACCCTAGAATTGACTTCTATGTACATTATGATAACTTGTATTCATTTTTTTGAATATTAATAAAATATTTATCACATAATGTTTCCTATTCTATGTATCTATTTATTTGATAATGTCCTTGAGTATTTGTCATGCTAAAATTTCATGGATGATCTCCACTATGATGAGAACCCAGAAGTGCTACAACACTACTCTCAAATATATTTTCTATAACAGAATGATATAATCATATGATGCAAATTGATATATACTATTATGTTTGGAGACTGATAGGTATTTGAGGAAATTTCTCACTGTGTACACCATTGGTCATATCAAGTCTAGTATATTATGAGAATGAAACTAGCCAGTAGGAAATCCACATTAACATGTGTCAATGGATGTTCCTACCTAAGAATGTGTGTACTAAGACTTAGATGAAAATATTATTATTAATGAGTAATATGAGTCATTTACATTGATATTTTGATGAAAACATTGATGACATATGTTTGTGGTGCTACAAGATACATTTTGTGTGTCACGAGTAATATTGCATTCATGAATAATAAATGAATAAATTTTTCGCAATTTTATTTTAAGGAATGTTAATATCTTAGGATATTTTATGTAAATGATATAGATAAATTAAATCCATTATAATGGTGTAATATTAGATGTTTTTATTTCTTTGAAGTCAAATAATTTGATATCAAGCACATAGGTTAATGACACCATCATGTAACATGCAAGATTAGAGATATCACGTTAATGAAATTATATTACATAGAATGTGTTAATATGATATATTAGGTCTTTTAAACCTTATATTCATTCACTATAGCTCCCTTGTGGTGTTGCAAAAATCTATCCTTGGACTTTTGGATGATTCCCTTAATGAAATTGAGAAAAACGGCCCAATGGGTCTCACACGATGTCTATCCAAAGTCTCAATAAATTAATATATCATTAAATATTATTTAATAAGTTGAATAAATATTATTTTTACACATGGTTAATAATTTTTCATGGTTTGTTGATTTCATATATTTGGTTACCACCAATACTATTGAATATATTATGTGAAAAATATATAATAATTGTTTTCTATCATGTGAATATAATATTTATTAAATTTTTTAGAGAATAAAGTAGTGTTATTTTTTTAATAAATAAATAATAATTACTCACATGATGATAAATATAATGGTGGATTTTCCACAGATTTTAATATTCTAATGGGAAATAATAATTATTGAATATTATCTGATTAAATAATATTTAATTTAATTCACAAGTTAATCACCTATCAAGAAATAACAATTTTATTATTTTTATTTGACATGGGATTTCATAAAGATTAAATAATAAATAAAATGAACGTTTTTAATTATTTTATTTATACAATATATATATATATATAAACACAATTATATTATTTTCTATAATATCCAATTAATTTTTGTGGTTGTTCACCACAAATTTGGAGAATCCTCTAAAGACCTGGATAGCTCCAGTATCCAAAAATACACCCATGAATGGATAGTGATCTTCCTCCAACTCCCATTCTCATGTCCATAGAGATGGAGGAGAATTCTTTAGTAGTGGTTCTCGTGGCGATCAAAGGCATATGACGTAACTAATAAGATCATTAGTGCTATCACCCAAATATTCCATTAGGGACATTCAGGGATTTTTGGAACACATTTGGATCACTGCTAGAGGAAATATACACTTAATTACTACAATAAACAATTGTTCAATGTAGATATGTTTTCAGATTTATAAATTATGAACTAATTAAAAAAAAGGTAATTAATTAATTGATTAAATTAATTTCAAATAATATGTTTCGATCCTACCTAGGGTTTCAACATTCTATCCCTTATCTGTTTTTTATGTCAATTATTTTGATCATGAAGTTTGTCATTATGTAAATCATGGGTTGTTTATCGATCAAGAAAAAATCATTTTTGGTAACGACCTATTGCACACTTCTGTTACACCCAAAACCTTCGAATATTAATTTTCTGAATTCAAATATATGTTTTATAAGGGATTGAAATGTGTTATTTTTTTTAAAAAAATCAATCATTTTTAATAAATGGAGGTAATTATTTAAAAATTTAAAATTCATATATTAAGATAATTATTTGGATAAAAGAAATATTTTTTGGATGGATAACCTTGAAATTAACCAACTTTGAGTTTTTAATAATTTTCTAAGAAAAAATAAATATCAGGTAATAATTAAATACAATAAAAATATATGGTTTATATTATGACATCTTAATGACTCAAAAGTTCTGTAATACAAAATATAAAGTGTATTGGAGAACAATTATATATTTTTCCTTTAAAATAAAGTTATTTTAGTTCTATTTTATTAGTTTTATAAATCCTCTATGAGTCCTCCAAAACAATTAATATATTTAACTATTTTAAATTCATTTCATTAAGAGTATGACTCACATCCACAACAAAAGGGTATTATTTTAGTAAATTCAGATGTTTGCTTATAAAATAATTAAATCCCCCCTGTTTTAAAGAAACCATGGGAGATATTGGGGTTTTGGTTATTTTTTTATTTGGAGTCCAAATTCTATATTTGAGAAATGATAAATAATTTCACACTCATTTCCTATATAAAAACACCCATGATCCCAATTCTGTTTACTAAAAAAGAATGTATCAGGACCACACTCTTCCCATTCCTATCATGATTCTACTGAAGGTTCTCCCAAGCTCAATTATCTCTATTCTGGGATTTAGAGTCACTCTATCAAGGTAAGGGACCTTCCTATCCTCTTTTCAATATAAGCACCTTCCATGAATTTATAGTTTTAATTTTAATTGATTATATTTTAATTCATTTAGCACCATCACCATACTATCCAAATGATGTAATTTGAAATATATATTGTTTAACCTCTCTCATTTTTATATTTACGAAAGCAATTACTATGCTGAGATTTTGTTTGAGTTCTATGTAATGTCTTTTATTTTTCCATGTATTATTTTTGAATATTATATGGAATTATTTTTAGAACAATAACATTCAACGGTGTGACATTCTAAGTACCAAAGTTCCCATAATAAATGTATGAAATAAATTTAAATTTTAAATAGTGTACATGAGATATTTTTCTATAAAAATGGAATATCTTTAAAAAAGGTTCCTAGATCAGAAATATGAGGGCACTGTTACATTCCGACAAGCGGCAATACCTTAGGTAAGGATTAACATCGACCGACACTGGTCAGTTTCAAAAGTTTGTTTTTGGGCGTTTTAAAAGAAACATTTTGGAATTAATAAAATAAAAAAATTATTTTAAAAATTGTCCATAACGCAAAACGCATATTTTCATTAAATAAGAAATAGCCCATGGTTTGTCTCATATCCTTAGAGATTTACCCTTGAATCCTCTACCACATTGGAGAGAATCCAACCATGAATGATTTTGAGGGACGCCGATGAGCGATTACGCGTGGATAATTTTACAGAAAAATTGAATCACAACCGACAACTGATCTACCTCTTTGTCGACGATCAAGGTAGGGGTTGTTATTTCAATTCTTCTTCCTCGTTCTTGGATTAAATGTCGAACGCAGACTGACCCATGATCAGGTTGGTCTGCGGAATCGTATGTTCTTACGAGAGGGTTTTTATTGGGTTGATCTTTGGGAATTAATCACTGTTAGATTAATGTTTTGATTCAACTCTATATGATCATACTAATGGTAGTGGACCAACATCAAGAGGAACGATGACATAGGGTCGTTCAATGATTTTATTTTCCTTGAATTTATTTACCCTTTCATTTAACTCGTGTTCTTCACATACATTGTGGGTTTATGAACAACAGATCATTGAGAAACTATTTTGCGATGCAACAATCTCAAATTAGAGATTAGACATCGTGGAGAGCTTTAGAAGGTGAGACATGGATGGTTAAAGGTGAATCGACACGGTTCGGGAATAATCATTTATTGACCGTTCATCATGAGGATGAAAAAAAAGTGTTTTCAGTGCTGATCAGAAGCTCAAAACCGGCATATTTGGTTTCATGATGACCTGGTGACCTCAACCCTTTAGTTTCGCGATGATCGAACTGCCAGATTGTGGATCGAATGATCTCCTAGGCATGGTGATGAAGAATGTCAGTTCTAGACTTTTTTGAAGAACACGATGTCTATCCTGAAGAATACACCGTGTGGTACTGGTGGCAAAACCTAGAGTTTCAGGTGTCATCTAGGTATCACACGGCATGTTACCATAGTCCCACTGCGTGTTTTACCTTCCCTGAAGCTTGTACAGTATTTTGGGATGATCACAAACACGGGATGAACTACACAACTTCAAAACATGACATGTAGACACGATGTGGCATAGTAGAGGCTACTAAACAGAGCATGGTGTGTATCTCATGCGATGAACATTCACAAGATGGAGTACATGGATGAGTACTCCATCACATGGCCAGACTAGGCTGGCTACAGGGTTACCCCATGTACTGGTTACACGGGGTGGTGCACATGGGAAAAATCCATGTACGGCCACACGAATGCTTACACGAAGCTGACCCCAGTTACTCGGGCACGGTGTGTGATATGTACTACACATCATGTACTAATTTTCCTACATGATCTTCCTTGAGACACATGTTGTGGTAAATGGGAAGTACCTGGGGTCAGAAGACACATTGTGTTACACTTCTACACGCCATGTACTTTTCAGTACATTGATTGATCTTATTGTCCACTGTATCTTGGACATGTTTCATTTGGGTTAGTTCCATTTTTCTCATTCCCCTAAAGGCCAGGTATCAATTCTTACTATAAGACTATGATCCCTTCAGGAGTAATTTCATGGATAGGGTCATGAATCCATCCGAGAAGCCTGGACTGAGATACTATATCCATTCTTGACCTAGGTGGATTCAGGTATCGATGTGACCACATCCACAGAGCTCTGATCCTCTACCTAGGAGGTGAATTATAGATGAGTTCTAGTATCCTTCAAGGCCCTGACAGTGATCCTC
The DNA here is from genome assembly GCA_963277665.1 of Viscum album. NCBI lineage: Eukaryota > Viridiplantae > Streptophyta > Magnoliopsida > Santalales > Viscaceae > Viscum > Viscum album. The sequence continues at coordinate 2,090,031,048 of OY728132.1, forward strand.
ATCTATGTTTCATTATCTTTCCCACTCAGGAGTGTGTTCTGCTGGAATGTGTATATCAATCTCTCGTGAATTTTCATTATAGACAGTACATCTCATATGAAAATCATCAGAGCTATCAGACTATTAAAGTGTGTTCTCCCAAACGAATCCTTCGGGGAATCTTCGAACTGAATCCCTAGTGGCGGTGTGCTTTTCTGTGACTTTTCCCTTGACTTTGGGTTTGTGATTTGATTATATATGGATATTTTCTATTTCTATTTCTATATGTTCAGTAGGAATATTTTATAGAGTGGATTGTGCCATTCCTTTGTGTATTGCTTTGTGTTTTTCGGGGTTATCTACTTAGTATTGCTATACTCACCCCAGCACGGGATTTTCTTGCTTGTGTCATTTATTGTGTAGACAAGAAGACTTTTGACAGATTCTATGGTAGACCTAGATGTGACAGATCTTTCTGAGTACTCTATATGATGAGGTGATCCTATGGCTATGAGCAGCAGTCTGAGTACCACTTTGTTTATTGGTTGGACTTTGTAGTTTTCAGACTATTGTTTTCTTTGGGCTTATATTCTGGCACAGTTAACTTTCAGAAAAATACTTTCCATCATAATTTATTGGTTTGGTTTAGTTGTATGCATGAATTTTGTTCCCTTGTGGTTTTTACATTTCAACATTGTGGTCTTGGAGATGTGTTCATGTGTTCAGGTACAAAGGCAAAGACTCCCATATTAGTAATATGCCTACTCGGTTCTACTAACCAGCTACTGGCCTATAGGAGGCAGGCATAGGGAGTCGCAGTGTGGGCCCCACATCGACATGTTGTGAAAAATTGGTATAAGTGGTGGTTTGTTCTTCCTTAGGACCAAGAGTCTGTGATATTGGTTTGGGGCAGTAGTGTTTAGTGTTTTGAGATTGGCATTCAGTTTCGAGACTCCAGTGTTGGAGTAGGCGGCCAATGTATTTATAGTCTAGGACTGTGATTACCTTCTTCTCGACTCGATGAATTTAAACACTAGTTTTGGGGAATTAAATTAATGGTACATGCATCAGAAAAGAATGGGTTGTGTTTTCCATATCCTTTGTGTGAGATATCCAGATATACTCATAGACCATGGTACACATTTTTTCCTTACAAGATGCCTCTTTGACACATACCCGCTAGGATTCCGCATCGCAGTCATGAGGATGACCCCCTCAGGGATGAGGCTTCGATACAAGTAAAAGTTTCCCAGGAATTTCCACCAGGTGGAGCACCTGCTATTCCACCACCAGTGGAGTAGCCTGTGGTACCTGCAGAACCGACAGATGAGGAGCTCATGCTGAGCGCGCTCCATGTGTTCCGGAGAAAGATATCCCTTAGGTTTCGAGGCATGTCTGGCCCTCTAGCAGCTGAGGACTGTCTTGAGGCATTGAGTAGAGTCTTCTCTCTTGTGATGGCACCAAAGAACCAGATGGTGATCCTAGGAGCGAGCCTTCTTCAGAGTTCTACAGGATGATGGTGGAGTCTAACCACACTAAATCATGATGAGGACACTCTTTCATGGATAGGGTTTGAGAGACTCTTTCGGGAGGAGGTCTCACCTATTACACTAAGAGTTGTACACATCTAGGAGCTTCTTCAGCTCCAACTGGGGAAGTTTGACTATAGACGACTATTCATCGATGTTCACCAACCTCACCAGGTACTCGATAGATATAGTCAGGGATCAGTACCTTAGAGCTCAAACATTTGAGTGAGGTCTATAATGGGAAATATGAGCAAGTGTCGTGCTTCTAGGAATTTCGACTTATGATGGAGTGCTCAAGCAAGCCTTGGTGATCAAGAAATTCCTAGTGGAGTAGTGACAACCGACGATAGTCAGTAGCAGGAAGACAAGCACGGAGACCTTGGCAGTAGGTAGCCGATGTCATGTATAGAAATTAGGACATAAGAGATATCATAGGAAGACCCATGACTTGGGATCGACATTGCAGAGCTCTCAGGCTAGATCATTTCAACCTTGGAGGAGGTGGAGCTACTCATGTGACTTTAGGGGATATCTCGTTGTAGAATGTCTGACCCATCAAGGTGCTAATAGGGAGGTGGTTTATGGACCTCTGAGAAAATGTTAGAGAGTGGAGCAGGTAGACCTGCCCGGTGGCGGATGTTACAGAGGAGTTGGGAGAGCTGCAAATGGTGGCAGATTCATCAAATTACTTCTACCACCACCACATGAGGTCCACACCAGTCTCAGGGTGCTGGGGGACAGGGGCGGGGTCAAGTACATGTGGTCGAGGCATACGACCCACAGAATCCATGAATGATTCGAGGTATGATCTGTGTCTTCTCTAACAGAGTTGTCGTACTTATACACATTGGTTCAAGTCATTCCTTCATCTCCACTTGTCTTTTGAGAAAACATGTGATTTCTATAGAGTCGTAGACTCGATCCTTACTCTAGGAGACACCTATGGGAGGGGAATCAATGATCACAAATCTTTACAGAGAGTGTGATCTTACACATGGAGGTGAGAGTTTCGGTTGGAACCCTATGGTGGAAACGTCATAGCCTTACGATGTCATTATCAATATGGATTTTTTATCTTTGTTACATGTCTTTATTGAAATTTTTATGAGAAGTGTTTGGTGTCCATAGTGATTGGATGAGGTTTTCTTTCTTTGGAGAGAGGAGACCCAGGCAGCACAAAACAGGCTCACGCATTAGAGGGTGCAGCCGATCACTCATGAGATAGATAGCATTTCCCTTAAAGAATTAGATGTTATAATCACCCAGTTCCCAGTAGTAATGGTAGAATATGAGGATGTCTTTCTCGAATATGTTCCAAGACTACCTCCCTACTGGTAAATCAACTTCTGTATCGACTAACACCCCGGGACATCATCGATTTCCTCAACAAAATATTTGATGGATCCTACAGAGCATCGTGAGATGAGTCTGTAGTTGGAGGATATTCAGAAAAAGGGCTTCGTAAGACCTAGTGTTTCACCCTGGGTGGCCCTAGTCTTGTTTTCCAAGAAGGCATATAGGAGTTTGAGGTTTTTCAAGGATTACTAGCTACTGAATTAGGTAATAGTGAAGAAAAAGTACCCACTACTGTGAATCGACGACCTCTACGATCTTCTAAGAGGAGAACTATGGTTCTCGTAGGTTGACCGTCGATCAGGTTATCACCAGTTATGAGTCCAGGATGAGGATATACTGAATATGGATTTCAGATGCTGCAACAGTCAATATGAGTACTTGGTGATGCCTTTCGGCATGATGAAAACCCCCACAGTGTTCATGGAACTGATGAACCGGATCTTCCGACCGAATTTAGATTGTTTCATTGTGGTCTTCATCAATAATGTCATTGTGTACTTGGTGCCAGAGGAGGAGAACACGATACATTTGCGGATGGTTCAAATTGAACTTTGGGAGCACCAGCATTATGGGAAGATCTCAATGTTCCAGTCATGGATTCAGGAGGACCAATTTCTGGGACATGTATTATCAGCTGATGGTGTAGCTGTGGATCCAGCCAAGGTGGAGGCAGTGTTGTCTTGGGAGTAACCTCAAAGCGTGAAGAGGTATAGAGCTTCCATGGGGTAGAAAGATATTACCAAAGATTTATTCTGGATTTCTCCCACATATCATCAACGATGAATGCCTTAACCAGGAATGGAAAACCCTTCACATGGATAGAGAAGTGCCAATAAGCTTTCGAGCAGTTGAGGTAGAGATTGAAAAGTGCCCCGATCATGGGATTATTGGAGTAGGGTGTTGAGTACATTGTTTTCTGCGACGCATCGTGTATCGGGCCAGGATGTGTATGAATGTAGAGATAGGTAGTGATTTCTTATAGTTCACAGTAGATTTTTCAAAATGAGAGAAACTTTTTGACCCAGGATCGTGAGTTGGAAGCAGTAGACAATGCATTGTATATGGGGTGACACTGACTTATGGGTGAGCGGTTTATCATCTACTATGATCACAAGATCCTAAATTACATCTTCTCATTTAAGGATCTGAATCTGTGGCATATGTGTCTGCTATAATTCCTCCAGAACTATGATTTCAAGATTATATATAATCTTGGTAAGGGGAATAAGGTGGTAGATACTCTTAGTAGAAATTCGATCTTGTAGTTGTTGTGGGAGGCGATAGAGTAGTTAGCCACATTGTAGCTATCCTTCGTGGACTTCGAGGATGTAGATTACCTTCAGTCTATGGTTGTCACCACTCCACTCTAATAGAATGATAGGGAGGCACGGATTTGGGATGTCAACTATGAGGTTTTACGTGCTTAGTTATCCATAGGATATACTCCTGATGAATATTCACAAGGTGGGGAGCACATACTTGTTTTCAAAGGACACATTTTTGTACCAGTGGGGTTGCAAGAGGAGGTCTAGAGGGAGTTTCATACATCCCATTTAGCGGTACATCCAGGAGTGGAAAAGATATACCGGGATCCCCAATGGCAGTTCTGGTGTTCAGAAATGAATAAGGAAGTATCAATGTTTATTTCTAGATTCCTTACAAGCCTGTAGGTGAAGGCTGAGCATCTGGTTCCAGCTGAATTAGCTCACCCCATGGATGTTCCAGAGTAGAAATGGTATGGAATATCGATGGACATCATGACAGGCATACCACAGACATCCAAGGGGCATGATTCTATCTGGTTGATCATTGACCATCTCACCAAGTCGGGCAACTTCCAAGATATCAGGGAGTAGAGTTCCATAGAGAGATTGAGACAACTCTATATGAAAGAGATAGTTTGGATTCATGGCATTCCTTCGACAATACTCTCGGACTGTGGAACCCACTTCAAATCACGATTGTGGAAGGGATTACAGGAAGCTTTTGGGAATCTTCTACACTTGAGCACAATGTTTCATCCCCAGACCAATGGTCAAACGGAGAGGACCACCGGGGTTTTGGAGGATATGATGTGGGCCAATATGTTGTACGTTGGTCATAGTTGGGAGAAACCCACAGCACTTTTGAAGTTTTCATACAACAAAAAATACCACACCACCATTGGTATGGAACCTCTCGAGGCTTTATATGGGAGCCCCTTCTGGTTACTGATTTGCTGGACCGACCACATAGAGTCAACAATCGTGGGTCCAGAGTTGGTGCGACCTACCACCGAGAAGGTGCAAGTCATGCAGGAGTGGATGAAGACTACCCAGAGTGGAAATAAGTCTTATGCAGATAGGCGATGGAGACCTCTGTTGTTTGAGGAGGGGGACCACATCTTTCTACAGGTCCCACTTGGATGAGGGTTAAAGAGATTTGGCCAGGGGGTCAAGCTATCTCCACAGTTTATAAGGCCTTTCCAGAAACTGCATAGAGTAAGCAAGGTGGGGTACTTCCTAGCTCTACTTCCACAATTACATTGGGTACGTGATGTATTCCCCATGTCGTAGATAAAAATGTATTTGCATGACCCGTCGCATGTCATCGACTGGGGAGAACTGGTCAGTAAAGATGGAGTGCCTATGCTGAGTACCCTGTAGTGATCGAGGATTGGCATGAGAGGATACTTAGTGGGTGATCAATTTCATTAGTGCACATCTAGTGGCAGCACGAGAATGTTTAGAGGAGAACATGGGAGTAGGAGGCCCAGATCCATGCAAAATACCAACATCTATTTGAGTAGCCTTTGTTTTGGCTTTTCAGGGATTTAATCTCCAATGTGGGGAGAATTTAATGTCCCAGATTTATCCATGTATTTTTTTGAAATATGATATGGAATTATTTTAAGACTATACCTCTTGACTGTGTGCGATTCTGAGGCCCAGAGTGCACGAAGTAAATGATTGAAAGTAAATAAAATTTTAAACAGTGCACATGAGTGATTTTACTATAAAAGAGGAATATCTTTTAAATGGGTGCTCAAATCAGAAATCTGAGGGCACCGTTGCATTCTGAGTAGCGACTTTAACTTACGTGAGGCATAACATCAACCGGCACAGGTCAGCTGCAAAAGTTAGTTTTTGGGCATTTTAAAAGAAACATTTTGGAATAAATAAAATAAATAATTTATTTTTTTTTAAAATGTTTCCATAATGAAACGACACATTTTTTCTTTAAATAAGAAGGATCCCTTGGTGAGGCTCATGACCCTATATATTTCCACTAGAATCCTATGACACTTTGGAGTATATCCAACCCTAAAGGATTTTGACGGATGCCGACGAATGACTACATGCAGATTATTTCATAGAGAAATAGAATCTCAAATGACGACCGATAATTGTCTTCTTCAATGATCAAGGTAGGGGTTGTTATTTCTATTCTCCTTCCCAGTTCTTGGATTAAATATCAAACATGGACTAACCCGTGAAAAGGTTTATATGCTGATTCGTACGTTCTTGTGTGTGGTTTTTTTAATGGGTTGATCTTGGGCATGTTTCGTTTGATTTAGTTCCCTTTTTCTCATTCCCCTGAAGGTCATGTAATGTTTCCTATAATATATGTATGACCCCTTCCATAGGACATTCCATGATAAAGTCATTTATCCCTTCGAGAGGCCCAGAGTGACATCCTCTATCAATTTTTGACCCTATGTGGAGTCAGGTATCGATGGGACCATTTCCACAGGACATGGATCCAATAACTTGTCGATTTATTCTAGAAGAGTCGTAATATCTTCCATGGCCCTGGCAGTGATCCTCATCAGTGTATCGTGATCTTTCACACACAATAGTGTGCTCACCTGTAATTAGTGTATATATCTCTCTTTACTATTCCCAATAGACAGTACTTCTCAGACATATGTCATCAGAGCTATCAAACTCGTGGATTCAGTTCTCCCAAACATGTGCTTCAAGGAATATTTGAACTGAATCCCTAGAGGGGGTATTTTGTTGTGTGACTTTTCCCTAGACTACGGGTTTGGGATTTTAGTATATCTGGATATTTTCGGTTTCTCTTGAAATATGTTCAGTAGAAATAATTTTCAGAGCTGACTGTGCCTTTCCTTTGTGTATTCCATTGTGGTTTTTGGGGTCCTCTACTGAGTATTGTTATACTAACCCCTACATGGTATTTGGCTGCACATGTCGTGTCTTGTGCAGATGAGTATCTTTTTGACAGAGTCTAGGGTAGACCAGGATAGGACCATGTGTTATGAGTTTCCTACAAGCTGAGGTGATCCTATTGCTACGAGCAATAGTCCTAGTACCGTATTGTGTTTATAGGTTGGACAATGTAGTTTTCATACTCTTGTTTTTGTGAGGCTTGTATTCCGGCCTAGTTTACGTTATGTTCATTACTTTTCATCATACTCTGTTGGTTGGGTTTAGTTATATGCAAGTATTTTGTTCCCTAGTGGTTTTTATATTTCAACATTACGGGCACAGAGATGTGCGCTTGTATATGCATACTTAGTCAATGCCTCCCATATTAGTAATATTCCTACTCGGTGCTAGTCACCAGCCTCTGGCCTTTTAGAGGTGGGATTAGGGTGTTGTGGTGTAGGCCCCACTAGGACAGGTCGTGACAATCTCCCTCCTTCCTTTTTATTCATAAAACAATTTTATGTTATTTTATTTAATTACTAGTTTTTCATGTATTTATATGTTTTTAAATATCACCCTTACTATTCATTTAATACCTAAATGAATTTATAATACTATATCATTCATTAAACCCCTCACATGAACAATAATGTACACTTGTTACCATTCAAAAATTTAGTAAGGGATCCATTCCTTCGCTTATTTATTCACTTTTCTTCACTGTGATTTACCTTTTATTTTCAATTACGATTGTTGGGATATGTTTTACCACATACCTTTTACTATACATTTTATTTTCAAATGTTGACAGATCCCTATATCTCTCATAAATCCAATTTATTAATCCTTACAGGACATCATTATCTTGTTGAATTATCACTATGATTTTCCATACCAAAAGAATGTTTAGTGAATAACCACACCATTTTCCTACCAATGGTATTAAACATTAAGAAATTCTACCAATTGTTTTGGGGACATACATTTTCATATTCCATAGTCAATATTCATGGAACAAAATATGATAATGAATGAATCCATGATTTATGATCTATGTGTCACACTTAAGAATGAGATTTGAATAAATGTGACTGGTGAAACATGAATAATATTACGCTCCATTGAATTTGGTATTTCTTTATTCTACTGGTATATAAGGCAAGAGATTATGGAGTGAACATAATTAATCATGTGACTTTTTCCATCGTGTTGTTCTAGTATTTTTCTCTGGCCTATGATTATCATGTAGTGTATTATGTTATTTCAACATTTTCCATGTTTCCTTTAGGTTATCGTCCTATATAATTCATCATTGTTCATGTTTAATATTCTCAACCATTTTTTGTCCCATTGAAATTCATATTCTATAGCATGTATTACATTATTCAAGTTATTCCATGTTTATTCCCTTACCTTGATTTATAGGGTACCCATTTCTTATGTATTTCCCAAGGTTATCCCATAAATTTTTACATATGAATTTATAATATGATAATGTTATAAAGATTTTATATAAAAATGATTTAATTCACCATTTTAAGTTGTTATGTAATGTACCAAATTCTAAAAGACACAACACTTATTTATCTTCTAGGGTTTATTAAGTGTAATGTTGTATAATATATAATTTGTAATTTTGAAATACTTCGAAGGTTTTTTCTATAAAAATTTAAGTCATATGATGCTACGATCATCCTAAATGTTTTCATATCCATGAGGAATTCATGTGATGAGAAGAAATTTATGGTAGAATGAAACTTGTAACGTCAAATCTTTTAATCCTCATTTTTTGGTTCGAGATCACTGGACAATGAATTGTTTGGTGGAAGTGATGTTTTTTTAAATGGGATGACGAAGATGTTGGTTTTCAGTCAAATTAATAATGTATAAGATATAAATAGTTAGATTAAGATGTTGGTGGGGAAATTTTTGATGACACCGGTTCATCAGACACACTGTTCCACTGATTTATCAATGTAATCCAGACAGAAATTATCTAACAAAGTGATGTATTTAATGGGGAATGATAAGAATAATTTTTTATTGAATTGGATAAGTGTGTATAGATTAATGAGAGAGAGGAAAATTTATAAACTGATGGGATAAATTAAAAAATGGATTAGAGATCAATCCAAATATATTCAAGAATTATCATCATGTGGATTTTTTTGTCTCAATTTGGAAAATTTATAAGACACATCCAATTTCTAATCTTCATTTGGGTCAAGGGAAATCGAACAACATATGTTACAAACTATCTTACTATAGGTATAATCGATCCATAATTTGAAGACAAATACTAATTCATTTAATGATTTATGAAAACAATTCTTCATTGGATGGAAGATCAATTGTACAAAATAGATGAAGAAAAAGAGTGTTGTTTGATGAAATTTTTGATGTATTTTTTGAGGTTTATAGACATATTTATATATCTAGATTGCGAATATGATAATCAAAAATAAATTCAAATTAAATAGAAACAATGATTATGATATAATGGTTTCTCTATTTTATATCAAACAGTTGGTATAGAGCTTCAAAATGACTAGTTTTCTTTCATTTGTAGTGAGAATCATAACAAGAAATATTCAATTTCTTAAATAATCAGTTGGAACGGATAAAAAATGATTAATTTATTTTTTTAAATATTTATTCATATTATGGAATAAATTAGAATGGCATCCCAAATCAGATAGTAGAACAATGATAAATTTTCAAGATAGCTGAAATTTTGAGATGATTTGAGAAGGTTAGAGAAATATGATAAGATTTGAGAAGAAATGAATAAGTCCATGATGAAGTCATAGTTTAAGGGAATATTTATGTTTCCAGATATTTGATTAAGCGGGAAAACATTACAATTCTCACTTAAACCATTTATGGTTCACCTATAAAAGGAGAAGAGTACATAGTAATTTCTGACTGATCAAGAACTGTTCACATATAGAGAATGAGATATAAGTTCTATTTTTTAGTGAGAAGACATTTTTGGATAGGGTATTCCAAAGGAATATTGTAAAACAAATGAAGAAGAATGTAGATAATATTCATCATTATCAAGTTCGACTGAGAAATAAGATTGGGATTTCCAAACTCATACAGAAGTAGTTCAAAATTGTTAAAGCATTATTCTATATGAATTATAATTTTGGACTGAGCCATCAGACTTATGAACTGGAAAATGTTATTAGGAAGAGTTTCATTACAATTTCCAGATATGTTTGTACCTACTGGTGAGTAGAAAGTTAAATAAATTATTCATATTATATATATATAAATGTTGACAATAAATTACTATAACATGTTTTGAAGCAACATTTTAATGTTTTTATCATATTAAACATTATTATATGAAATAATTTCATGATCTATGAAGAACATGAATTTCTAAATGGAACATATTTCAACATTAATGTAAGGGTATATCCTACTTTAGTTGACACACAAAGGACTATTTTCTTGTGGTTTTTGTGTTATTGGATTTATTCCAAACCGTACCAAATACATCACTACTCTAATTGAATAGTGAAACAAGAAAATTATATTGGACCTATTGATGTAAAATTTTAATGTGTTAATCATGTTTATAGGTCTTCAAGAAGAGGTCAGATATGTTTTAATACTAGGAAAACATAAATTAAAAAGATATCACATATTCACCCCTTCGCCACATAGTTAAACATTAATCCTAGCTGGGTAATATAAATCCACTACCCAAATACATTAATTACTTACCTAACCACATCCAATTTAAATATATTGATTTTTAAACCCTACAATTATTTATTATGGTGAAAAACTAAAGGATTTATCCAAAAAATAGGTATAGTCATTAACCACATGTTTTCATTTTTTTTAAACTTAAAAAACCTAATAATATTCTTAAATCAGGATAATATAATATAATAATTATCCAAACTAAAATTATAGATTATTAGATTAATTTAATTACTTAAATAAATCTACTCTTCCACTAAATGGGAAATGAAACAGTCAATCATGAGCATGGAAGACTACCACCAAACGAGTCAATATAATTTTTTTCTAATCATCCCCACTCAGGGGTGGATATAATTTTGGAATAAAAATATTGGTATGATTATAATTGAATTATTATAATTATTTAATTATAATATAACAAATAACATACATTACATTTAATTATAGTAAGATAACATCAGTCTTGTGAATGAAGAACTACCAACACATGAAGTGTTTTAATACGTTTTTCACGTACGCTTTACATGGAATGTAATATGGATGAATATAATGAGTAAATGTAATATATATATATATATTCATAATAACATTACTATGATGAAATATTATTTATCATATTTTTATTTTCACTATCAAGGGAATGGAATTAATGTTCATGCATACTTTCATACAACTACCTCGGTGAATGGTGTAGTTCATTTTCTATCCATAACTCTAAAGGATTACTCTAAATGAAAATATAATGAATATATATTATATTTATTTATTTATTATCATTTTCTATATGATTTATCGATGACCAAAGTTAAATTATCAACAACTCAATAACAGAATATTCATAAAAACTTAATTGATTTTACCCGAATCTCAATTTTAATAAGGAATTGTTAATAAATAGTTAAAAAGGTAGTAATAAAATCATATATTTTATTATATATAAATATTTTTCATTATATTTATAATCAACATGAATTTAATAAATATTATGTTTTAATGTGAACAAAAAAATTTGAGACTTAAGGTATGATATTTTTTTCTAACATTTAATTTTGTAAGGCATGTTCCATATTCACTACTTTTTCCAATTGAGTAGTATATTTACTACCCATGAATTTCTTGTATTATCCTACTCATGATAACTATATGATATAAATTTACATTTATGATTATTTCTTTCAAATTTCTTATGATTTAAAAAATACAAATGTCATAAATGTTTTATGTTATTGTATCATTGATTGTCAATATTATTTAATATTATTCTTCTAATTGAGAGATATTATGGTATAACTCTCATTAAACTCATGAATTTTCATATCCTATAGATATTTATTAAAATTAAAAGTTTTCAATTTATTTTACTCACTTGAAATACACATGATTCATAATATTTTTTTTATATAAAACCAATATAGATTATTTTTTATATCGAAAAACTTCTTTATTCTTTGTCCATGTTTTCTAAAAGTTATTCAATGTATGTTTTAAATATTATCAAATCTATATTTCAATAAATTATTACCCATGTTTATATTATTTGAAAAATCATTTCAAATTAAGGGACATTTAATTTGGAAATAATGCCCAGATTTTTTTACATAAATTGTGAAAGGAATAATCATTTTAACGTTAACGACACGAATTGTATTTTCAAACATCAGAATAGTAAAATGTTCTAAAAAATACATTAAAATATTCCAATTTTAATTTAGAATAAATTTTTTTAATTAATATTTATATTTCTTATAGTTTAATTATGTGTTTTTAGTATGGAAGAGATATATTCCTGAAGAAATATCTAATGATTTTGTTATTTAATTTATTCTCATCTATGAAAAAATAATTAGTTTTTTGTATGTTTTTATAGGAATATAATCCAATCATGCCATACATATTATTTCTATATATGGTTTGTAATTACTATGAAAAGACGTTTCTAAAACTGGTTCCTTTTATATGGGTTATTCTATGATTAACTGATGAGATGATTATAAAACACATTTCTTCTCCATAGATTATTCTATGAAAATATGTCAATGAAATGCATTTCATTTATATGGTTTATGAAATGATTAATTCCTTAAAAAACCAATTTACATTGTAATGGTATTGATATGATGATATTTATGATCGTTTTTCATAAAAATGTATAGATTATGTGATGGGAGGGACTTATGTCACCTGTCAATGAATTGGGTAAATATTAATGTTGTATGATATCAAAGGGTACATGAGAGGTTATCCCTACCCCAAAACAAGAGGATACATGGGTGGTTATCCAAAAAACAAGAAAATAGGATACATGAGAGGTTATACCAATCCCAAAATAGGGTACATGGGATGTTATCTAATGTGTGATGTATTTACACAGTTTTTTATCCCCAACCTAAAATGTTTTGAATGTCTTTTTTAGTATCCATGAAATAAGATTTTATATATATATAATTATGACACGCGTGAAATTATTATGTGAATCTTATCTTATAATGGATTATTTTATTAGATTATTTTATGACTAATGTCTTATTAATCACCATAATTTATTTCATCACTCATGTTTATGATATATGATAAGCATGGTAGGATTTATAAATGTCATTAGCATGTCTTCATATCATAATGATCATGTTATGTTGATATATCTCATGTTTACCAATACCGAGCATATGTGATAACCTTTTATTATGATTCGTTTCCCTAGGTTATAAACCGAGGTGTTATATAAGATATATCTAAGAGGGGTTTTGGATATGATGAACCTTGTGGGGATAAGGAAATCCACTTAAAACTAGTTATTAATGTATCCCAATTTCCAGACACCCTAAAACATTACAGTCCATATATATATGTTCTAATATTATTATATGAATATGAATATTTTATGAATTCATATATATATATGTTTATATATATGTAAATCCTAGCTCATTGTAAATAGAAGTAGAGGAAAATGTTAGTTAACTTTTGGAATATAGAATAGATATCTTTTGCTAGAATATTAAGGATGTGTTAGGGTATATGAAAATGTCATCTAATTTTAGTAAAGGATATAGGGAGTGATTTCATAGAAACTAAAAAAATTTCTATATAATATAGGCGGATTTAGATTTATAATAGATATACTAGGGGAAATTAATTATCCAAGTGAATTTGGCTCTGAATATATCACAAACAAGATCACGACAAGAGGCCATGTTGTACACCTAGTATGATACTTTTGAGGGATATGCTTGGTAAATGCACAAAATATTTACAATCCATCATGAAGGATTTTAATAATGACTAGAACTGATAGAGGTTAAGCATATGGGGTCATAAATTAAAAATAGGTTTAACTATTTAGTCACCCTTTAAAATATTTTCCATGATTATGTGGTTTCCTACTATGATTATTATTTCTCTCGCTATTATTTACTATTTTAGTGAAAGTATAAAATGCTAGGTCACCATATTAATGCTGAATAAAAAATAAAATGAAATTATTTTACACTAAATTTTCAATTTATAAGGGAGAAATAAAGAAAAAATATTGGTTCAATGATCACACAACTATCTTAGGTTATGAATTAGAGTGAACTTTCAAACAAGAAAAGTGGGTACACCCATCTTTTCAGTCCATTATGTGCAAAAATCTACCATATTTTAGTGGTTATTCCAATCCAATAGTTATATAGTAATTGATTAGTAGAAATGAAATGATGTTTTTCATTATCCAGTGTTGGGAGAAAGAAATTATAGTTTGGGTTTTATTTCTTTTTGAAGAATAAGTGGATCAATACTGGAATCCTGTTAATGAATGTGATGAAATATAGATAAATTGACTCCATGGTTTGGGAAGAGTTAAATAAATCATTTTAAAAGAAGGAATTTCACAATATTCTTTTTATCATAATGGATAATAAATTCCTTGAGATAAAAAAATGTTTAATGAATCTCTAGGTACTTATGTGGAAAATTTTACTGGACTAGAAATTTATGAATAAGGTATTATCATATATCCTAAAAACACGGTTTATCAGTTCTTTAGTGACATAATACCATGTATTCTATGAGTTTTAATTATAATGGACTATAATATCTATAATTAAATTATTCTATGTTCTATTAGGTTGTAAATTGTGATTGTATTTCAATACTAACATCGTAGTTTTTATTAGAATTGAATGATAAAATTCAATGGAATCTCTAAAAACTAGGTGGAGAATAAGATTAGATTTCCATCATTATAGAATTTTAGAGGTAATGATTAATGAAATTATCATAAGGGGACTACTAAATAGTTTATGTTTTTAAAGGAAGAACATTGAGTGAATGAATGTTAAAGCGTTGGAAATATTTTAGGTAATGATGTGATTTGAGAAATACCTTAAAAGAGTGAACCAAACAAAAATTAGTATTTAAATTGCAAGTAGTATAGATTTATGTTAACCAATGATCAAATATAATTGACACAGCAGTGCCTAGTTTCATCAACCACTTAATATGAGAGACAAATATAAATCACAGGAGTTGACAATTTCTGATGAGGGTACGATAATGATGTCTTGAAGGATAGACATATCATCCTCTCTAGAGACAATAATGTGTTATCTGGTTCAGGATCAGAAAACAATATTATATCTGATGAATTTTATAAAGTAATAAAAATACCATAACATATTTTTGATGTTTAATTAGTAGTAAAAAATAATAATTGTATGATGACAAAATCTCAGGTCATTGATTTTTTAGAAGTGTATGTTTACTAGAATTTTATTCCAAAGAATATTTTAACTCTTCCTCTAGAATAATTTTATTTTATAGTAGTCATAGATTAGATTTTTCTACATATATCTTTCATAATTTTATGTATAATAGAAGTCATGTTTGATATTACAAACCAACATATGATCATCTATTTGTTGGATGATATATCTGAACATTCAATGGACATTATATTTATTATATTAGTCATGATTATCATTTAAATGGCCATTATCTCATATGGTAGGGTGTAAACTCAAAATAGATTATATTACTATATTTTGTTTGTTTTTATGACCTTATATAAGGGTTACATTTTCTACCACTGAATAGTTTATTTGAGTTATTAATATAACTCAAATATGGTGCCTCAACTATTCTAAAGAATCCTTATTCAATGGCTATGATTATATTGAATGATTTGAAGAAGTACCTAAAATAGAATTTTTACATGGGATTCATTCAACCAAATGAGTCACCCTGGGTTTCACATGTTATTTTTTGTTAATATGAAAGATGGATTAATGCGACTTTTGATTTGTTACCCAGAGTGGACCTAGATCAAAATATAGAAAATGTATCACTTACCCTATATTGAGTGAATGTTTGGTCAATTAAATGGATAGAAATAATGTTCTACGACTTTCTTCTTTTCTGGATATCATCAATTGTGCGTTAAGAATGAGTATATACGCTAGAAACTATTTTTAGAATGTGATGTGGATCATGAATATATATTGAACCCCTATAATCCTACAAATTTTCCTGGTATCTTCATGGATTTAATGAATATATATTTTAGAGAGTACGTAGATCAATTCCTGGTAGTATTTAAATATGATATTAGTATCTATTCAACTAATAATGAAAAACCTCAAGAAAACCTAATTAATATATTAAAGAACCTATAGAAGGATAACTAATATGGACAATTCATCAATTTTGATTTTTCATTGAAGAATGTTTCATTTCTGGGTGATATGATCTCATGGGAGGGTAAAAATATATGTCCATAAAATTGAGATGTTATTGAATGTTGGGACAAATCATCCACAATGAATAAAATTCAAATTTTATTACTTTGGATAGATATTATTCATTAATTGTGGAAATATTTTCTGGTCTTTCCAATCCCCTGACCGAGATTACTTGAAATGGATCCACATCCCTTTGAAGTTAAGATTGTGAAGAATATTTCAAGGAACAAATGAAAAGATAAGTAAGGGAATCTATTGATACATTAAACAATAGTTAATAATGGTATCTAATTTATTGTGATTTAAAAATGAATAAATTTGTTTGAATTTCAATGTATAATGATACAAGGATAGCTTATTACTTCTGATAATTTAATGTGAATGATAAAAATTTCACAACTCATGATTCAGAGATTGCTACAATAAATTATTTATTATAAATAATAATGAATTTTATTTATGTTGAAAAATGTTATATAAATACTGATCATAAAATATTAAGATATATATTTACACATATAGTGTCATACAGGCACCATTGAAGATTGTCAGAGCTGATTAAAAATTATGACTCCTCAATAATTTACAAACATGAAAGATAAAACAACATGGCCAATGGTTTGAGTAAAAAATATAATTTCATATCCTCAGAGATGAAGGTTTAATAATAACCAATATTTATATATTTTCAAATGATAAATTTGGAAATATTGAAGAAATGGGAGAAATAATATCTATGTGCAATGAGTTTTCAACTATCTATCCAAGTAATGATTAATTAAGAATAGTAAGATGATGTATTGCTAAATATGAAGTTCAGAAATGTATATATGTTTAACACTTTTAATGTTGAAATGATAAATTTCATGAATCATATATAAGTTCCACTCATACAATATTTTATGAAGAATTTGTTTAATGAGAAACATAGTTTTTCATTCCACATTCATCATAGAATTCCAGTGTCCAAATAGGTCTAAAAGAGTATTTCTAGTGGTTTGACATAAAAAAATATTTTAGAATATGTTACTTTTATCTTACTATATTAGTTGGTTAAGGGGGAGTGAAAAAGTTAAGTTTTATTTACAACTATTACCCACACTATAATATAAATGGGAAAAATCACTATTGAGTTTTCCATCAGAATACCAAACAAATCTAAAGGTAATAATTTTATATGATTTTTTGGTAGAATAAAATAACTAGTTAGAGAATTTCAAATCTATCATTGAATATTTTTATATTGATTATATTTCTAGGAAATTCATTAAGAAAGTATTAAGATTTCGGGAACTACTATCTTCTAGTATCTCTGATCGTGATCAAATTTTTACCTCAATATTATGGTGGTGTATTAATAAATATAATGAATTAATGTTATGTTTCAGCATTGTAAACCATCATTATATTCATGGTTTTTATAAGACAACAGTTTTTACCATTAGGTAAATTTTTTTATATTGTATTTTGGGTTTCAAAGGTAATTGGGATCAACAACTTTCTTAGATAGAGTATTCATATAACAATAGATTTCAATTTTGAACTCTGACAGATTGTTTTGAAGAAGTATTTACAAATTACTATATAACTTATATGTACATGGATGATAGTATTGAATGAAATATATTAGGTCATATTCAAACTGATGAAATTGTATGTTTGTTTAGAGCCATTCATCAGCACACATGGTAGCAAAAAGTCAACATTTAATCTATGATGAAAATCACCATAAATTTATATAATGAACGGGGTTGGAAAGGTTTTCCTAGTAAATTATCCATGAAATAAGATAATTTGATTTGGAATGAATGAAAAACTATGACTTATGTATATTGGCACCATTTGAAATTCTCAATCACATCATGATGGTAGCATGTCCATTAGGGCTTCCACCTAGCTGATCCAAAATCTATGATGTGTTATATATATATATATAACTAGAATGTAAATATATAATAATTAATAAATAATAGACTTAGTGGTCTTTCCATTGAAACATGTTCTTTCTTATGTGGAATAAAAATTGGAGAATCTGGATCATAGAGAGAATGTTCTATGATACAACACCCCTCAAATGTTTAATCTTTTTTGGTAAAAACAATAACCTAATGAAATTACATGGGAACTTGAGAAAATTATATGGTGTAATTATAATCAGTTTTATGTTTTATATTGAACAATTTTGAAGGATTAAACGATTTGAAGGGGTATAATGTGACAAATCATTATTTAATTAAATATATATTTTTTCTAAAAATCATTAATTAATTTTTTCAAGTGTTACAAACAACACTAAGTTTTGAAGAATAAAAATAAACTAGTAATGTTCTTTTTTAAACATGAACACTATAATATAGCCCTTAAAAGTTGTGATATGAATAAGAATAAACAAATTTTAAAAATTATGCATAATGGTTTTTTATAAACAATTATATTGATAAAAAGTGAATAATATTAGTAATCTCTTTATTTGTTTCAAAAAATATGAATATCAAAAAAATATTTTTTATTTCATTTTAAAAAATAAAATTATTTTTAGGAAAATTTAAAATATATATTTTTTAAAAATAATATTTATTTCTAAACTCTACATGTCAAAAAAAAATTAGAGTTAATTTTAGAATAATGTCTCCAAATACTATTTTTTTACGAATATTAAAAAATATATATATTTATTGAAATATTTATTTTATTTTAATTAAATTAAAATCAATATTTTATATCCCAACGGTTTTAAAATTAAAATTACTTTAATTATATAATTATTAACCTATTTTTGATAATTTTAGTAAATTTAATATCAAATTTTGATATTAAAACTTTATATAAATTGAAAAATTATCTCATAGAAAAACTAATTTTTATCAGGTCCATGAGTTTGATTTTGAAGTAAAATTATCAAATTATTTGAATGGAATTTTCAAAAATGGATTCAAATTGTTGGTACGAAAAAAATATATTATATAATACTTTCAACAATATTTTTCCAAAATTAGAAATTTAAATAGTGAAAATTAATTGTCATGGTTATGGTTTTAATGGGTTTATCAATGGTTAAATTAAGAAGTTAAGTGGTAAAATGATATTGAATCTTTTGTAAAAGAAATTGGATTGAATTATTTAGACTTTATCTCATATGAGGATATATAATGATCCATTTTGAATCCATTTGTGATGTTTAAAACATGGGTACACCTTTTTTTTCAAAATTCCAACGGTGTCCTTTCCCCCACATTTAAAATGGACCCCAACTTCCCTCACATAAAAACATCCAAATAAAATAGGTTCGGCCAATACCTGCATAAAGAGATTAATTATATCTTTAACCACATCTTAGAGGATTATTATTATTATTTTGAAAACTTTAAATTAAGTCATTAGGTTTAAAGAGAAAGTAGTTCTCTGTAGAATATGTATAGTCCAAAACCATGAATTTTAAATCTATTTCTCCCTTTAACACTTTAAAATATTTTTTATCCATGACAATATATTAACAAATGTATCTAATAAATTCTTATATTTTATCATGTTAATTTAATTACCCATATAAATCTCATCTTCAGTCAAATGGGAAAAGAAATTGTTGATCGTGTGTATGGAGGACTACCACCTCGTGAGTAAATATAATTCATTTTATATCCCCGCAAATCAAGAGGGTCAATGTTTGGGAATAAAATAATATATATTATTTTCAGGAAATTATTATACTTCTTTTTAACATTATCTGGAAATACAACATTGTCCCATGTGAGTATGGTGAACTAATACCTCAATTACACATTACATTGAATGTAATATGTAAACATTTAATTAATTAAATATATATATATATGATATAATAATTACTTTTTAAAGGTAATATATTGTTTAAATACCACTCCATTCATCAACCATGAATACAGAAAAGAAATTCACGCATAATTACGGCCTACTGTCTCTATTAATGTGAAGCTTGTTTTCTACCTGTAACATTATGAGAATAATATAAAATACATATATAATGAATTTATTTGCTATTTATATGATTTTTAAAAATAATTTATGATAATACATTGATCAGATTAAAAGTAATGAATATACCAAACAAAAAATCATGAAAAATGAAGCACTTATTACTAGAAATGAGATTTTAAAAAGGAATTGTTGAAGAAAAAAACGTAATAAAAGGTCATAAGTAATTCATTTATTGTATAATTTAAATAATTATTTTTCTAGAATAAATGCATAATAAATCTATATTTATTATATAATAGGTTCTAACACATACAGAGGTAATTGAGACTTAAGGTATTAGATTTTTCCTATTACATTTATTTCCAGGGGACACATTCATTATTCACCACTTAATTATTTTGTATAATGTATATAATTACCAAAAGAATATATGATTACTATTTTGATTATAATTAGGGGATATAAATATCCATCTACGATTGTTTCTTTCATGGGTCATATAATTCAAAATTAACCTATGCAATAAATGTTTTATGTTATAATATTATTTTTCACATGATTCTGAATGATAATGATTCCAGTGATAATATATTATACTAAACATATTAATTATCATCTGAATAGTTTTAACCTTATGATATTTATTGAAATTAAATGTTTTCCATTCACTAAATATCTCTATGTACTCATGATTTGAAGTATTTTTTTTGGGAAAGGAAGAATTTATTTCTCCTTTCAGTTGAACATAGTTTCTATCTAAGGTCCATGTTTTCTAAAAAAATAAATGAAAATTTTCAATATTCTCAAATGAATATATAAATAAAATTTTACACATGGATAAATTATTAATAAATATTTTAAAAGAATCGTGTTATTTTTTTCTGGGTAAACCCATCTTGACATTTTACTAAAAATCCGAAGGGAATGATTATTTTAATGTCTAAGTAAAGAGAAGTATTCATTACCATCAGTACCACTCAATTATTTAAATATTCCACATAAATATAATAGGTTATTTTATATTAATATGTCCTTCTAAATTTTGTAAATATTTTTTATTTTTTAGAGGTTTTTTCCAAATATAAAGAGTATTTTCCAAAAAAGTTGTTTAATTATCCATTTATGGAATTTCTATTCATTGACAACAATAAAATTGTGTGTTAATTATGTTTTACAAGGGATATGAACAAACTATTTTGTACTTATTTATTATCCAGATGGTATATTATTATCAATAGGTTATTTTTATGAAACCCATTCCTTTTCTAAGAGTTATTCTGTGATGAATTTGTTTGATGAGTATGAATTCCATTATTGTTACATGGGTTATTATAAGAAAATATTTATATGAAACCCATTTATATTACATTTTTTAAACTGTGATAGAATCTCTAGGAAAACCATTTATATTGTATGTGTTATGATATGATGAATATATTATGATCACGTGGAACAAAAATTTATGGTTAACGTGAAGGGTTGGACCTCTATCTCTCTCAAATTAATTAGGTAATTATTGTTTTTCTTTGATATGATGGCGTACAAGGGAGGATATCTCATGAAGACAACGAGAGTGTACATGATAGTTTATTACATGAACAAAATAATAGGGAATACCATAGGTTATACAATTCCCAAAACAAGAGGGTACAAATGTAGTTTTCCCAAGACTAATTGTGGGTATATGGGAGGTTACCCCAAGCATGAATTTGGTACAAGGGCAGCTAGCCCAGAATTAACATGGTTTGAATGTCCTAGTGGGTGTCCAAGACATAGGATTTTATATATTTATGTTTATTACCTATGTACATGAATTATTCTTATATAATTCTTTAATACATTATTTTTATTGATTAAATTATGAATCATGTCTTATGAACAACCTTGATTTATGTCATGGCTTTTGTTTTTGACCTATGATATGGATGGTAAGGTTTTCTTATCTTAACCTCATTTTATAATACCCTAATACTATTTTTTTCATATATCCCTTATTTAAACATATTAGGAATATGATATCCCCCTTTTTTACATTACCTTTACTTAGGATATAATGAAATATATTAAGTTTTATATGTCTTATAATTGTAATAGTTATGAACAATCTAGTGGGAGAAGATGTAGTACACTAATGAACTAGTTCTGTATGTATCAATGATTCAAAATCCCCCAACCCATTATATTCCTTGGGAATATTTATGTAAAATGATATTAATATTCATATTTTACAATTTAATATCTATGTATATAAATACCGAGTCTCTATATGTATCATATGCTCACTGGTCCACTATAGGACCCTTTTCCTCTATGGGATCTCTAGTCACGAAATCTATAAGTTCAGAAAAATTATTGCGTATAATGTTAGTAAAAGACCCAACATGACACCACCAATGAATCCTCAACCTAATGTTCTCATGTATAACAGCTCTATTTCATAATAAAAGTAAATTCATAGAATTTAGAAACATAAAATAAAAAATTGAGAAATCTTGATTTAATAAAGCCTCAAAACCCCCCATATATATAAATATTCTTTTGAGGAAATAACAGTGAGAGATTTCAACAATAACAAAACTATCAATGAATCTAATGTACAAGTTTCTCTTCATCATCATGGAATCATGTGGGAATTATACACTATATCTACTAGTCATCAAGTTTTTTATGTAACCTAGATTAATATAGTTATTGATCGGGTTACCATTACTAGATAGAAGTTGATGTATACCAATAAAAATTGTGTGTATACCCGGTATGATCACTATAGAATCATAATATCAATACCCTATATTGAGGCCCCTCATCACCAATATCGCAAGTCATGAACACCCCCAAGCGATATCTATGTCATGATGACCTACAAATCTTGATAACCAATAATGATATATCAATGAATATTAACATATATAATAGGTAGAGTATACTTTGAAATGAAATCATCATGAAAATATTGATGCTATACAAAATTTATTGTGATAATAATCGAACATGGAAGAAAGATACTCATGTATAACTCGTTGAATTAAAACATAGTAAGTCTCATTGTAATACACACACCCACAGGTGAAACAAAATTATTTATGGACATAATCTATGTAAACACAAATATTCATCTTGTAAACATGTGTTAAAAAGTGCCTAATAAGGTATAGAACATTATACCTCACAGTTTTCAATGAAAATATCATGGTTAATCACTGAAATTGTCCCTCAAACAAAATTATAATAAAAAATAATGATCTTAGGAATAAGAATCCTAGAGCCTTTTCCAAAAAAATATTTAATGTCTTATAGAGTTTTTAATGGAGCTAAAAGTTACAGAGGAGACCCAATACATATTTCAAGGTTATCTTTGTTCCAAATATAATGTTATTGAAATAATTATGTAGCTCAATATAAAATAAGGTATTGTGTAATGGAGTTGTACTGTAAAACTCCCCATGGGTTGTGGTATATTTTTATGTATCAAGGGTATTATAGAAGGATACCACCATAGTATTGAAGAGATTTCAATCGTGCATGTGGTATTATAATGACGACCTTTGTAGTCAAGGGATGGAGAAGGAAGTGTGGTACCACTATGAAACATGGATTTCTTCCACCTAGGAAGTGTAATGTGGAATAGACATACATTGTAAAATACAATTATAGACAATAGTATGGTTTATTTTGTGTGTTTTATTATTTTAAATCTATTGGGTAACTCGACCATTTTCAATGGAGGAAGAATTATCCTATTAAAAGGGATCCTTTATTGTTCCATATCGGTTAGAAAACTATTGATTCATTAAAAAAACCCCCAATTCAAAGAATAATATCTATTTTTAAAAGTATTAAGACAAAATTCCCACAACTATACCAATATAAGTGACCCATATGAAAAATTCTCTATGACATGGTATGAGATACAACGACAAAAACCTCTCTAATGGGATCACCACAATGATGGATATAGAATAGAACCCTCAACCCATACCTCTATGATTAAATATTTTCTTCTACAATATGAAATAAAGTACTCATCACCCCTGCCGTGCATCTAATTAGACCATGACATGGTACTCTCTTTTTTTTCAAAAAAATTCCCAAAACACACATCTACCTCCAAATAGTTCCCAAAATCCAAATGGAAATTCTATTAATATATCTTGGGTAAAAAATAGGACAAAGGATAAAAATATTTTTATTATACTAAAAATGTATTTATGGTTTCCAAAGATTATAAAAAATAAAAAATGTGTTAATTATAGGCTATGTCTCAATGATTTTAAATTAAAAAATGAAATATCATACCTAAGATATCCACTTAGGAAAACACATTTTGAAAATATTTATAATAAAGTTAGAGTTATTATAAATCCATGTATAAATAATATTTATATATAAATTAGTATTTTTCATTCACTCATAAAATAATTTTACCCATCAATATATAATAAAATGTTAAAGAAACAATGAGGTATTAAATGCCCATTTCCTATACATTTTTAGATTATGTTATTTCGGTCCCTACACTATATAAATAGTCTCATCGATTAAAATATACTTACAATTTTAAAATTTTTATTTTTATAAATTCATTATAAATTTATAAAATTATATTTAATGATGTCTTCAAATATGAATCACATAATTTCACATAGATAATAGTTAATAATTATACATGAATGACTTATCCATGTTTCTACATGGTATAAAAGAAATAATATATATAATATTTAACATTTATAGAATCATAATTAAGGAATAAACCTAATAGTTACTAATTAGTTCCATCCTTATGACAATACATGTGATTTAAAAATTAATATAACTCACATCCCTTCATTGAGGTGGGAATCCACACATATGAACAGACAATATTGTCACATTATAGTAGATAGATAAGGTAAGATGGTAAGTAAAATATTACCTTTACATTAATATAACTACATTATAAGTAATATATATATATATAATCTATAATTTAAACCATCTATATTCCATGGTGAGGAGAAATGAAACACATTATTTATATTTGTGGTTGTCCACATTTACGCACAAGCGAAGTGATTATTTTTCAATAGATAGAAACCATGATAGAAAAATAAAAAAAATAAAAAAATAAAATTGTATTATGTTATCGATATTTATGTTGGGAAATATGAATGGGATTTCAATATTTGAAGGTGGAGTATGAATAAATAATCAAATAACAAATCAATTATGAATTATTTGACTTCTTTTAAAATCGTTATTTTTATTGACACTAAAACCATTAAAGGAGATTTTTACGATAATTAAAGATTATTTGGGATGTGGGAATATAATTATAGGGATTTATTGAGGAAATGGTTTTATATATAACCTAACATGACTCGTTATTTGAAATTACTAAAGTGAGTCCCTTTATAGTAGAAATAATCTATGATATTGTAACATATTATAAAATTTTAAGGGTAGTGAATGAAATTTTATACATTATAAGTGGAAAATAAAAAAAATCTAATTGGATATAAATGTTTCCATTAAATTGAGTTACATCGGATTTTTATGATTTCATATTTTTTTATAATAATTTATTATCATTTAAAACCATTTAATGTCTTTTTTGAAACTATTGATTTTTTGACCAAATCAAAATCAAAAAGAAAGTAGAATTTAGTCAAATATATTGTCAATTATTATTCCAAAATAACTATAAATTTCATGTAGTAATTTAATCCATCTAAATATTATCACATTTATTGCTTTGAAAATAAATAACGTGACATTTTTCTTATTTTAATAAATGATGCATTAAGTTGACATAAAAATTTAGACAATATTACTATTATTAATAACTAAAAATAAATTATTTAGTTAAATATAATTTATCTTACCATAATTATAATAAAATAATTTCATTAATTATGTATATTTTACATTATCCCCATCATACAAAAATTTTATATATGAAATAAGTGAAAGTGACATTTTTATAAATATAATTTTATTAATTTAAAAAGTATTAAAATAATATAGTCAAATTGATCCAAAATGTATTGAAACAAAATAAGGATAAGGGAAAGGGTTTTTAATAATCATCCAACCATTTTTAAAAATATTTTTAGATCCTATCATAATGTTTTAGCCTAAGTTATCATGTTTTACCAATTAATAGAGTGATAAACATATAAAAAGTTAACTACTCATTTTGACAAAAAAAATTACACTCATTAATAATATAAAATATTATAATAACCAATATGGAAAAAAAATTATACAATTCAATTCCATGAATTTGTAAAATTTAATTTTCACCAAAAGATGAAAAAGGAAATAGAAAATTATGATTAGAATAAATATATGTGTCATGTATTTATCTTAAATTATCAAAAATTAAGTATAATATAGATTTACATGGAATTAATTGCATTATGATTAACACAATTAGAATTATATGAAATCTTATTAGTTCCAAATGGAAATTGAAAATTGAAAATAATTTTATTAAACTAAAATAAATGATTCTTTTTCCAAAATTCTATATTTTCACTATTCACCTAATAAATACCATTTCTAAAAAATAAAATAAATTTATCTTAATATAATATATATATTAAGATTAAAAAACAAATTCCATTTTATCAAAAAAAATTCTTAAAATGGTGTAAATTAATAAGAACATGAACAATAAATTACTCACTATTGGATACATAGGATATAACCACAATTTACAAAACTGCTGGGTGTTTAGCTATAGGGATAGCCCAATGCCAATGGTTATACACAAACCGCCAGGGTAATCTATGGAAAGTAGTAGTGTACCATTGGTTTATCAATAACCATTGGTATATATTTCTCCCAAAATTTTGTAACCCATTTTACTTTTGAATCATATAATATATACCAAAAGATCCTAAACTATTTGTATAATGTTTTACCAATGGTTTATCTATCACTATTGGTATATCCAGTTTTTTCAAATAATACCAATAGTTTGTAAAACCATGGTATAATTTTTTTCTATAGGTTTATAAACCGGTTTTCTCTTATAAAGCTATTTGAAAACACTATGACAACAATTTATAAACCGTTGGTATTTTGAATACCCCTGGGATGCACCCATCAGACCCCCAAGATTTGATCTACAACATTGCAAACATAAACATCTCATCTCACCTTTGTAGATACCACAAGCATCACAAAAAACACTCTAATAACATATACATAGTTTTAAAAAATATAAAACCTAAAAATACACTATAAACATTAGGAATAATTCAAAACATTAGGAGTCCAATGACTAATACATGAAAATTTTGTAATTATGGTGTTCTTATGTTTGGTGTGGTAATATCCTAACAAATTATTGTGGGGATATGTGTATTTCTTACTCAAGTTGTATTAAAAAAATGAACATCATTGAATATTATAGGTTATATTATAACCATCATATCAATGAGTTAAATTGAGAGTTTCAAATGAGTGAGTTTCATTAATCCAACTAGATATAATTTGGTACTATTTTCTTTATGGAGGATTGGAGAAAAAGTGAGTCATATTTATTTACAAATTATCACTATATCTGATGATTACAAAGTGATTATTTGGAATAATTTATATATAATGTTTGGTAATTTGTGCTTAATTTAATGAAAAACATATTATGACAATAGTTTTTGATATTCCAGTACTAGTGGAGGGAGTATATCTACTATTTTATATAAATTAGTGGAGTTTTAGTAAGATTTAAAAGGATATGACGTTAAAATATGGATTAGTTAACTGGGTTTTTATGCAATGTCATCAGAGATAATGTATCATGGCTATGAACACTATCTTTCACTCTAGTTTAGGTGGATTACTAAACATGATATTTCATTAATTTTAAGACATCATGATTAAGATAATTAATATAGAACTATAGTGAGAAGCAACAGAATGTTTTCTAGGATTCAATAAAGGTTTGGGAAACCCATTTCATGTGTGATTGATATCTATGAGTTTTAATTTGGTTTTCAGACATGTTAAGAAAATATTTATGGTTATTAAGGATTAGAGCAATATTTTTTAGTGAAAATACAATTTGGTCTGACTATTGACTTGATAACATGATGGAATCATGTTTGGAAATAGGAAAATGTTGGGGCATTGGACTAGAGTGGAAGGAATATAATTTACTGTATAACTATTATTAGTTATTTGTAATTATAAGTGGTATGATAATAATTTTTAAAGATCATCATCGTCATGGAATAATGATAAGGGTTTTTTCCAATATGATGCATTATGGATTCCATGAAATTTTTTCATCATAACATGAATTGAATTTAGGATTTCATTAGAAGTTGTTTTCTAGATATAATCACTCTTCATTTAATACATGTAGAGGTAGGATTATAAATATTGGATGAGAATATGGCATTAGGTCCCTCATCTAGGTGGATGTATATGTGGATTTTCCACCCATGGTCTCTATATAAAAGTATTTTGAAAGGATCCAACCACCATCCAAGGATCTATTCTTTCTATAAAAATGAGTTGTGGGTGAAGGAATTCATCCAATTTTTTATGACCCTTTCATATCATTTCATGACTTACTCATCATGATGACAAGACAAGAACCAAAACCCCAGAGGCCTTAGACCTATCCACATATCTAGAAGTGATGACTTCCCATTTCTTATTGGATAACTATGGAAGATGGAAAATTTGAAGACTAGGGCTGGGTGGTTATCATTAATATAGAAAATTATACTAGTTTTGAATCCTTTTATGAGATGTACCTAAATAGATATATCTAACCTTTAAGGGTCTGAAAGCTCAAACTCTGGGTGATGGACTTTATGATGGACGTCTGTCCAGTAAGTCGGAAATGAATTAGTATACTAATGGAAGTGTGTGTGAATTATATTGGTAACATTGAAATTTTATATATGGAAATTTTTATTATTAATCATTAGAACATTCTATGTTGAATATGGAAAGATGGTGGCTCATGTTTATGGGTATGAAATTATCAAATCCAATGTGATTCTAAGTACCTCGTTCAAACCATTTTTTCAGAAAATGAATGGGGTTAAGAAAATTTCTCTAAATTATGTAGGGATGAATAGAAATAGATACAAATAAAAAATCATTGTATATGCACCATATTGAACCCTAAATATAATTATTGTAATAATTTCACTGAGATTACCATAAGTAATTCTTATTTTATATCCAAACAGGTGGATTCCTTGTAGTCTGGATTGGTGAAGAAGTTACAAACGGTAGGTATATTCACTGATGGATTGGGATGAAATTTTCTTGTGTCAAAAGAATGTTCCACAATACTCCCTCTAGGGTTCGAACTAAAAAAATCAATTTAATTGAAACTAATTTTTAGAATATTTCATGTGTTGAAATTGGTACAAAAGTGATGCATCAGTAAATTTTGGTCCCCATTAGTGTCACAGCAGACATTGATAACGCCATGATCTTATCATACTAATAAAAAATTGAAAAATTATTTTCTAGGATTAATAACACATCAATGGATAAAAGTGATGACTAAGCATGGAAAGCATTAAAAGAAAAAATTACAGGAAAATTATTTCTTAGTAAAAAAAAATGTATAAAGGCCTATGATGAGGATCTTCTTTGGGGGTCCTTTTCATGCAAGCTGGTGAAGAAAAATGTAATTTATATTAACATTCAACCTTCATAGTGTGAATTAACCATTATCCTTTTATGTTTATGATGAGGAAATTGACCCCTAAATATAAAGTTATAAATGATGTCGTATGTGTAATTATAATAGTAATTAGACTATAAAAATCGCGTGTGATCATGAAAATCAGAGAATCCTTGTTCAATGTATCTCAAATAAAGAGAGATGTACTATATGGGAAGGTAATACAAACTGGTTCATGAAGATCATGAGTGTATTGTGTATCTTCTATTTCACAAGGACACCCATTGCATAATTCCATAACACATATTTGAAACTACATGATCTCATCTCTTTATGTGAAGAATAAACCCCTTGTAAATTTCTTTTTTCACGACTGATTCATTAGTGTTACCTCTTTATCTTTATGTGATACACTTACATGACTTAAATCATAGAAACAAAACCACATTCTAAGACATCATTATATGATACAATTGTGAGGAAGCTTGGATGATTATAACATAAAGTATACCTGTTAAAAACTGGGATCCATTAATTTGGTTACATGATGAATACTCAAGAAGTCATGATTTGTCCTCAGTTCTATATAGTACAACCATGATTCTTATGTGTCCCTAGTATTCATATCCTATCATAGATGTATCAATGTGTACTTGGGGTATTATTTTATTTTGTTTATTACAATTATTATTATGTACATAGCTCATCCATAAAATTTAGATGGACGATCCAGATGGTATACATGTTCTTCTCAAGGATGCCACAGATGTCCATGATTTCTCTTCATGGTTTAGTGGCATGGGGTTTTTTTGATTCAGTGATTACCAAATAAGAATTGGGAAAGAAAATTGGATTGCATAATCATGTGTTCTAGAAGGAAGTATTTTTAATGTGGGAATAGGTAGATTTTTTTAGTAGTGATAGTTAATTGATAAGGATGTCAGTGATATTATAATAACATAGTGGCCATGGAAATGAATACTCTTTTCAAAAGACACTATGTGGTGTTTGATCTGGAGATAGATCACAGAACATGTAATGTTCATGAAATTTTATAGGAGTTCCAAGGATGCTCTTTGATTGCATGATGACATGTCATATAGAATTGTCACTTTAATATAGAGAGGTATGACTTCGGGAGCCTGTGTTGTGTGATTTATTGGATGGAATAAGATTTTAGACCTACTACACAATATAATATGAGAATGCAAAAAATATTTTTAAAATGGGACCCATTTTTATTATAAATCAGTGCTAGTCATCATAGGTCCATTTATTGATTTAGTATTTAAGCATGTATTTATTGATACTGAGTTTCTATCCACCACACTGATTTAATTTAGACCTCTTTTCCACCTAAACAGCCCCTCCCTACATCAACCTCAACTTACTCCCCATGCAGAGCCCCCCTACAAACCCCCTACCCCCAACGACTGGAAAAACCCCCACCCCACCTATACATCCATGATAATATATTAACAAATGTATCTAATAAATTCTTATATTTTATCATGTTTATTTAATTACCCATATAAATCTTTTCTTCTGTCAAATGGAAAAAGAAATTGTTGATTGAGTGTATGGAGTACTACCACCTCATGAGATGATATAATTCATTTTATATCCCCGTATATCAAGAGGGGTTAAAATTTGGGATTAATATAATATTTATTATTTTTTGGAAATTATTATTCTTCTTTTTAACATTCTCTAGAAATACAACATTGTCACATGTGATTATGGTGAACTAAGACCTTAATTACACATTACATTGAATTTAATATGGAAACATTTAATTAATTAATTATATATATAAATATAAATATATATATATATATGATATAATAATTAGTTATTAAGTTAGTATATTGTTTACATACCGTTCCATTCATCAACCTTGAAAACGGAAATGAAATTCACGCATACTTACGACCTACCGTCTCCATAAATGTGTAGTTCATTTTCTATCTGTAACATTAAGAGAATAATATAAAATACATATATAATGAATATATTTTATATTTATATGATTTTTAAAAATTATTTATGATAATACATTGATCAAATTAAAAGTAATGAATATAAGAAACAAAAAATCAAGAAAAATGAAGCACTTATTACTAAAAATTTGATTTTAAAAAAGAGTTTTTGAAAAAACGTAATAAAAGGTCATAAGTAAATCATTTATGGTATAATGTAAATAAATATTTTTCTATAATAAATACATAATAAACCTATATTTATTATTTAAGAGGTTCTAACACATATAGAGGGAACTGAGACTTAAGGTTTTAGATTTTTCCTATCACATTTATTTCCCGGGGACACATTCATTATTCACCACTTAATTCATTTGTATGATGTATCTAATTACCAAAAACATATTTGATTATTATTTTTATTATAATTATGGGATATAAATATCCATCTATGATTATTTCTTTCATGGTTCCTAAAATTCAAAATTTACCTATGTTGTAAACGTTTTGTGTTATAATATCATTTTTCACATGATTTTGTATGATAATCATTCCAGTGATAATATATTATTGTAAAAATATTAATTATTATATGAATGTCTTTATCCTTCAGATATTTATAGAAATTAAATATTTTCCATTCACTAAATATCTTTATGTACTCATGATTTGAAATATTTTTTTTGGAAAAGCAGAATTTATTTCTCCCTTCAGTTGAACATATTTTATTTCTAAGATCCATGTTTTCTAAAAAAATAAAAGAATATTTTCACAATTTTCAAATGAAAATATAAATAATTTTTTACACATGGATAAATTTTTAATACATATTTTAAAATAATCGTGTTATTATTTTCGGAATAAACCAATCTTGATATTGTACTAAAAATCCGAAAGGAATCGTTATTTTAATGTCTAAGGAAAGAGAAGTATTATTTCCCATAATTACAACTCAATTATTTAAATATTCCACATAAATTTTATTGGTTATTTTATAATAATTTTTTTTCCCAATTTTGAAAATAATTTTGATTTTTAGAGGTTTTTTCCAAATATAAAAGATATTTTCAGAAAAAGTTTTTTAATAATCCATTTATGGAATTTCTATTCATTGACGACAATAAAATTTTGTGTTAATTATGTTTTAAAAGGGATATGAACAAATTTTTTTGTACATATTTATTATCCATAAGGTATATTATTATCAATAGGTTAATTTTATGATTCCTGTTCCTTTTCTAAGAGTTATTCTATGATGAATTTGTTTGATGATTATGAATTCCATTATTGTTCCACGGGTTATTATAAGAAAAAAATTATATGAAACCCATTTATATTCCATTCTTTAATCTATAATAGATTCTCTATGAAAAACATTTACATTGTATGTGTTATGATATGATGAATTTATTACAATCACATGGAACAAAAATTTATTGTAAACATGAAGGGTTGAACCTCTATCTCTTTCAAATGAATTAGGTAATTATTACTTTTCTTTGATATGATGGTGTACAAGGGAGGATATCCCATGCTGACAACAAGAGTGTACATGAGAGGTTATTCCAAGAACAAAATAATAGGGAATACCATAGGTTACACAATTCCCAAAATAAGAGGGTACAAATATAGTTTTCCCAAGCCTAATTGTGGGTATATCGGAGGTTACCCTAAGCATGAAGTTGGTATAAGAGAAGCTAGCCCATGATTAACATGGTTTGAATTTCCTAGTGGGTGTCCAAGACTTATGATTTTCTATGTTTATGTTTATTACATAAGTACGTGAATTATTCTTATATTATTCTTTAATGCATTATTTTTATTGATTAAATTATGAATCGTGTCTTATGAACTACCTTGATTTATGTCATGGCTTTTGTTTTTGACCTATGATATGCATGATAATGTTTTATTATCTTAACCTCATATTATAATACCGCAATACTATTTTTTCATATATCGCTTATTTAACCTTATTAGGAATATGATATCCCCATTTTTTATATTACCTTTACTTAGGATATAATGAAATATATTATGTTTTATATGTCTTATAATTGTAATAGTTATGAATAATCTAGTGGGAGAAGATGTAGTACACTAATTAAGTATTTGTTTATGTATGAATGATTCTAAAGCCCCGAAACCATTATAGTCCTTGAGAATATTTCTGCAAAATGAAATTAATATTCATATTTTACAATTTTATATCTATGTTTATAAATACCGAGTCTTTATATTGATCATATGATCACTAGTCCACCATAGGACCCTTCCCCTCTATTGGATCTCTAGTCACGAAATCTATAAGATCAGAAAAATTCTTGAGTGTAATGTTAGTAAATGACCCATCATAACACCACAAATTAATCATAAACCTAAAGATCTCATGTATAAAAAATCTATTCCATAGTAATAGTAAATTCATTTTATTTAGAAATAAAAAATAAAAAATTGAGCAATATTGATTTAATAAAGCCCCGAAACCCCCCATATATATAAATATTCTTTATGAAGAAAGAACAGTGAGAGATTTCAATAATAAAAAAACTATAAATGAATATAATGTACAAGAGTCTCTTCTTCATCATGGTATCATGTTGGAATTATACACTATATCTAATAGTCATCAACAGTGTTCTAAGAAGTAGATTAATATAGTTATTGATTAGGTTACCTTGACTGGATTGAACTTGATGTATACCAGTATACACTGTGTGTATACCCGGTATGATCACTGCAGAATCATAATATCAATACCCTATATTGAGGCCCCTCATCACTAATATCGCAAGTCATGAACACCCGCTAGGGATATCTATGTCATGATGACCTACAAATCTTGAGAACCAATAATGATATATCAATGAATATTAACATATATAATAGGTAGAGCATACTTGGAAATCAAATCATCATGGAAATATTGATTCTATACAAAATTGATTGTGATAATAATAGAACATGGAAGAAAGATACTCATGTATATCTCATTGAATCAAAACATAGTATGTCTCATGGTAATACACACACCCACATGTGAAACGAAATCATTTAGGGACATCATCTATGTAAACACAAATATTGATCTTGGAAACATGTGTTATAAAGTACCTAATAAGGTATGGAACGTTCTACCTCACAATTTTCAATGTCAATATCGAGGTTAATCGATGACATTGTCAGTCAAACAAAATTATAATAAAAAACATGATCATAGGAATAATAATCCTATAACCTTTTCCAAAAAAATATACAATGTCCTCTAGAGTTGGTAATGGAGTTAAAAGTTACAGAGGAGACCCAATACATACTTGATGGTTATCTTTGTTAAAAATAAATTGTAATTGAAATAATTATGTAGCTCCATATAAAAAAAGGTAATTTGGAATGGAGTTGTACTGTTAAACTTCCCATGGGTTCTGGTATATTTTTATGTATCAAGGGTATTATAGAAGGATACCACCATAGTATAGAAGAGATTTCAATTGTGCATGTGGTATTATAATGAAGTCCTTTGTAGTCAAGGGAGGGAGACGGAAGTGTGGTACCACTATGAAACATGAATTTTTACCACCTAGGAAGTGTAATGTGGCAGAGAAATACATAGGAAAATAAAATTATAGACAATAGTAAGTTTTATTTTGTGTATTTTATTATTTTAAATCTATTGGGTAACTTGACCATTTTCAATGGAGGATGAATTGTCCTATTAAAAGGGATCCTTCATTGTTCAATATCAGTTAGAAAACGCCAAAAAAAACTCTTTAATTCCATTGATTCAATAAATAACCACCAATTCAAATAATAATATAAATTTTTAAAAGTATTAAGACCCAATTCCCACAACTATACCAATATACACGACTCATATGAAAAATTCACTATGACGTGGTATGATATACGGCGAAAAAAACATATCTAATGGGATCACCAAAAAGATGGATATAGAATAGAACCCTCAACCCATACCTCTATGATTAAATATTTTATTCTACAATATGGCCTAATGTACTCATCACCCCTACCGTGCATCTAATTAGACCAAAACATGGTACTCACTTTTTTTCAAAAACAATCTCAAAACACACATCTTCCTCCAAGAAGATCCCAAAATCCATATTGAAATTCTATGAATATATCTCAGGTAAAAAATAGGACAATGAATAAAAAATAACATTATTAAACTACATATGGATTTATGGTTTCCAAACATTATAAAAAATAAAAAATCTGTTAATTATAGGCTATGTCTCAATGATATTAAATTAAAAAGAGAAATATTATACCTCAGATATCCACTTAGGAAAACACATTTTCAAAATATTTATAATAAAGTTAGAGTTATAATAAATCCATATATAAAGAATATTTATATATAAATTAGTATTTTTCATTCACTCAGAAAATAATTTTACCCATAAATATATAATAAAATGTTACAGAATCAATGAGGTACTAAATGTCTGTTTCCAGTACATTTTTAGATTATGTTGTTTCGGTCCGTACACCATATAAATAGTCTCATCGACTAGAATATACATATAATTTTAAAATTGTTATTTTTATAAATTCATTGTAAATTTATTAAATTATATGTATTGATGTCTTGAAATATGAATCACGTAATTTCAAATAGATAATAGTTAATCAGTAAACATGAATGACTTATCCATGTTTCTACATGGTATAAAAGTAATAATATATATATTATTTAACATTTATAGAATCATAATTAAGGAATAAAATTAATAGTTATTAATTAGTTCCATCCTTATGACAATACATGTGATGTAAAAATGAGTAAAACTCACAACCCTACATTGAGGTGGACATCCACACATATGAACAGACAATATTGTCACTTTACAGTAGATAGATATGGTTAGATGGTAAGTAAAATATTACCTATTCATAAATATAACTACATTATAAGTAATATATATATATATATAATCTATAATTTAAACCATCTATATTCCATGGTGATGAGAAATGAAACACATCATTTATATTTTTGGTAGTCCACATTTACGCACAAGTGAAGTGATCATTTTTCAATAGATAGAAACCATGATAGAAAAAATAACAATAAAACAATAAAATTGTATTATATTATTTTTATTTATGATGGGAAATATGAATGGGATTTAAATTTTTGAAGGTGGAGTATGAATAAATAATCAAATAAGAAATCAGTTATGAATTATTCAACTTCTTTTAAAATCTTTATTATTATTGACACTAAAACCATTAAAGGAGATATTTATGATAATTAAAGATTATTTGGGATGTGGGAATATAATCATAGAGAGTTATAGAGGAATTTTTTTTATATATAACCTAACATGACTCGTGATTTGAAATTACTAAAGTGAGTCCCTTTCTAGTAGAAATAATCTATGATCTTTTCACATATTATAAAATTTTAAGGGTAGTGAATGAAATTTTATACATTATAATAGGAAAATAAATGATAATTTCCTAATTGGATATAATGTTTTCCCTTAAATTAAGTTACAATGGGATTTTTATGATTTCATATTTTTTTTATAATAATTTATTAGCATTTAACAACATTTATGACATTTTTCAAACTATTGAATTTTTAACAGAATCCAAATCCAAATAAAATTATAATTTAGACAAATATATTGTTAATTATTGTTCCTAAATAACTATAAATTTCATGTAGTAATTTAATCCATCTAAATATAATCAAATTTATTATCTTGAAAATAAATAATGTGGTATTTCTCTTTTTTTAATAAATGATCCATTAAGTTGACATAAAAATTTATATAATATTACTATTATTAATAACTAAAAATAAATTATTTATTTAAATATAATTTGTCTTACCATAATTATAATAAAATAATTTCATTAATTATGTAAATTTTTCCAATATCCCCACCATGCCAAAATTTTAAGATATGAAATAAGTGAAAATGAAATTTTTGTAAATATAATTTTATTAATTTAAAAAGTATTAAAATAATATTGTCAAATTGATTCAAAATGTATCAAAACAAAATAAGGATAAGGGAATGGGTTATTAATAATCATCCAAACTATTTTTTTAAAATATTTCTAGATCCTATCATAATGTTTTAGCCTAAATTATCATGTTTTACCAATTACCATATTGATAAACTTTTACAAAGTTAACTATTAATTTTGACAAAAAACAATCACACTCATTAATAATATAAAATATTCTAATACCCAATATGGAAAAAAATTTATACTATTCAATATCATGAATTTTTAAAATTAAATTTTCACTAAACGTTGCAAAAGGCAATAGAAAATTATGATTAGAATAAATATATGTGTTTTGTATTTTTCTTAAATTATCAAAAATAAAGTATAATATAGATTTCCATGGAATTAATTGCATTATGATTAACAAAATGAGAATTATATGAAATCTAGTTAATTCCAAATGGAAATTAAAAATTGGAAATATTTATGTTAAACTAAAATAAATGATTCTTTTTCCAAAATTGGATTTTTTCACTATTCACATAAAAATTACCATTTCTATAAAATACAATAAATTTATCTTAATATTATATATACATTAAAATTTAAAAAATAATTTCCATTTTATCAAAAAAAAATATAAAAATGGTGTAAATTAATAAGAACATCAACTATAAATTACTCACTGTTGGAAACATAGGATATACCCATGGTTTACATAACTAATGGGTGTTTAGCTTTGGGGATAGCCCAATTCCAATGGTTATTCATAAACCGTCAGGGTAAGCTATGAAAAGTAGTAGTATACCAATGGTTTATCAATAACTATTGGTATATATTTCTCCCAAAATTTTGTAACCCATTGGTATTTTGAAATATATAATATATTCCAAAAGATACTAAACTGTTGGTATAAATTTTTACCAATGGTTTATCTATCACTGTTGGTATATCATGTTTTTTCAAACAATACCAATAGTTTGTAAAACCTTGGTATAATATATTTCTATAGGTATATAAACTGTTTGTCTCTTATAATGCTATTTGAAAACACTATTCCAACAGTTTATAAACTGTTGGTATTTTGAATACCCCTGGTATGAAACCATCAGACACCCAGGATTTGACCTATAACATTACAAATATAAACTACTCATCTCCCCTTTATAGATACCACAAACATAACAAAAAACACTCCAGTAACATATACATAATTTTAAAAAATATAAAACATATAAATACACTATAAACTATATACATAATTAAAAAAA
The DNA here is from genome assembly GCA_963277665.1 of Viscum album. Classification (NCBI taxonomy): domain Eukaryota; kingdom Viridiplantae; phylum Streptophyta; class Magnoliopsida; order Santalales; family Viscaceae; genus Viscum; species Viscum album. The sequence continues at coordinate 2,090,070,341 of OY728132.1, forward strand.
TTAGGAGTCCAATGACTAATACATGATCATTTTAGAATTATGGTGTTCTTATGTTTGGTATGGTAATATCCTATCAAATTTTTGTGGGGATATGTGTATTTGTTACTCAGGTTGTATTACAAAATGATCATCATTGAATATTATAGGTTATATTATAACCATCATATCAATGAGTTAAAGTGAGAGTTTTGATTGAGTGAGTTTCATTAACCCAACTAGATATAATTTGGGACTATTTTCATAGTGAAGGATTGGGGAAAAAATGTGTCATATTTATTTACAAATTATCACTACATCTGAATATTACAAAGTTATTATTTGGAATAATTTATATATAATGATAGGTAATTTGTGCTTAATTTAATGAAAACAACATATTATAACAATATTGTTTGATATTCCATTACTAGTGGAGGGAGTATATCCACTGTTTTACATATATTAGTGGAGTTTTAGCATGTTTTAAAAGGAGATGATGTTAAAATATAGATTAGTTAACTGGGTTTTTATGCAATGTCATCAGAAATAACGTATCATGGCTAAGAATACTATCTTTCACTCTATTTTAGGTGTATGACTAACCATGATATTTCATTAATTTTAAGACATCATGATTTGTATAATTAATCTAGAAGTATAGTGAGAAAGAACATAATGTTTTCTAGGATTCAACAAATGTTTCAGAAACCCATTTCACGTGTGATTGATATCTATGAGTTTTAATTGGGTTGTCAGTCATGTTAGGAAAAAATTTATGTCTGTTAAGTATTAGAGCAATCTTTTTTTAGTGAAAATTCAATTTGGTCGGACTGGTGACTTGATAACATTATGGTATCATGTTTGGAATTAGGAAAATGTTGGGGAATTGGATTATAGAGGAAGGTATATAAGTTACTATATATATATAGTTAGTTATTTAGAATTATACAAGGTATGGTAATAATTTTTTAAAGATCATCATCTTCATGGAAAAATGATTAAGGGTTTTTTCGAATATGATGTTGTATGGATTCAAGGATATTTTTCCATCATAACATGAATTTAATTTAGGATTTCATTAGCTATTTTTTTCTAGATATAATCACTCTTCATTTAATACATGGAGAGGTAGGATTATAAATATGGGATGAGAATATGGTAGTAGGTCCCTGGTCTAGGTGGATGTATATGGAGATTTTCCTCCCATGGTCAGTGTTTGAAATGATTTTGAAAGGATCCAACCACCTTCCGAGGACCTATTGTTTCTATAAAAATGAGTTGTGGGAGAAGGAATTCATCCAATGGTTTATGACCCTTTTATATCATTTCATGACTTACTCATCAAGATGAAAAGACAAGAACCAAAACCCTAGAGGCATTTGACCTATCCACATATCTAGAAATGATGCCATCCCATTTCTTATTGGATAACTATGGAAGATGGAAAATTTGGAGACTAGGGATGGGTGGATATCATTAATATAGAAATGTATACTAGTTTTGAATCCATCTATGAGATGTACATAAATAGATATATCTAACCTTTAAGGGTCTCAAACCTCAAACTCCAGGTAATGGACTTTATGATGGATGTATGTCCAATAAGTCAGAAATGAATTAGTATACTAATGGATGTGTGTGTGAATTATATTGGTAACTTTGAAATTTTATATATGGAATTTTTTTATTAATCATTAGAACATTCAATGTTGAATAAGGAAAGATGGTGGCTCATGTTTATGGGTATGAAATTATCAAATCCTATGTGATTCTGAGTGCCTCGTTCAAACCATTTTTTCTGAATAAGAATGGGGTTAAAAAAATTTCACTAAATTATACAGGGATGAATAGAAATAGATACAAATTAAAAATCTTTGTATATGCACCATATTGAACCCTAAATATAATTATTGTAATAATTTCACTGATAGTCTCATAATTAATTCTTATTTTATATCCAAACATGTGGATTCCTTGAAGCCTTGATTGGTTATGAAGTTATATATGATAGTTATATTCACTGATGGATTGGGATGAATTTTTTTTTGTCAAAAATATGTTCCACAATACTCCCTCTAGGGGTCTAACTGAAAAAAATCAATTTCATTGAAACAAATTTGTAGAATATTTCAGGTGTTGAATTTGGTACAAAAGTGATGCTTCAATCAATTTTGGTCCCCATTAGTGTCACATCAAACATTGATAATGCCTTGATCATATCATCCTAAAAAAATTTGAAAAATTATTGTTCAGGATTAATGAGCCATCAATGGATAAAAGTGATGAATAACCATAGAACGAATTAAAAGAAAAAATTCCAGGGAAATGATTTCCTAGTAAAAAAATATGTATAAAGGCTTATGATGAGGATCTTTTTTGGGGGTCCTCTTCATGCTAGATACTGAAGAAAAATGTAATTTATATTAACATTAAACCTTCATAGTGTGAATTAACCATTATCCAATTATATTTATGATGAGGTAATTGACCCCTTCATATAAAGCTATACATGATGTCGTATGTGTAATTATAATTGTAATAAGACTATAAAAATCATGTGTGATCATTAAAATCAGAGAATCCTTGTTCAATGTATCTCAAATAAAGAGAGATGTACTATATGGGAAGGTAATACAAACTGGTTCATGAAGATCATGTGTGTATTGTGTATCTTCTATTTCACAAGGACACACATTGCACAATTCAATAACACTTATGTGAAACTACCTGATCTCATCTATTTATGTGAAGGAGAAACCCCTTTTAAATTTCTTTTTTCACGACTGATTCATTTGTGTTACCTCTTTATCTTTATGTGATACACATAAATGACTTCAATAATAGATTAAAACCACATTCTACGACATTTTTATATGATATAATTGTGAGGAAGCTTGGATGATGATAACATGAAGTATACCTGTTACAAAAATGGGATCCAGTAATTGGGTTACATGATGAATACCCAAGATGTCATGATTGGACATCGGTTCTATATAGTACAACCAAGATTCTATGTGTCCCTAGTATTCAAATACTATCATAGAATGTAGCAATGTACTCTTGGGGGATTATTTTATTTTGTTTATTAAAATTATTATTACGTATATAGCTCATCCCTATAATTTTGATGGCCGATTATGATGGTATACATGTTCTTCTCAATGATTCCACAGATGTCCATGATTTCTCTTTTTGGTTTAGTGTCATGGTGTTTTTTTATTCAGTGATTACCAAATAAGAATTGGAAAAAAAATTGAGTGCATAATCATGTGTTATTGAAGGAAATATATGGAGTGTGGGAATAGGTAGATTTTTTTTGTGGTGATAGTTAATTGATAAGGATTTCAGTGATATTATAATAACATATTGCCCAGGGAAATGCATACTCTTTTCAAATGACACTATGAGGTGTTTGATCTGGAGAAAGATAATAGAACATGTAATGTGTAAGATATTTTATAGGAGTTCCAAGGACGCTCTTTGATGGAATGATGACATGTCATATAGAAATGTCACTTCAATACAGTGAGGTATGACTTCGGGAGCCTGTGTTGAGTGATTTATTATATGGAATAAGATTTTATACCTACTACACAATATAAAATGAGAATGAAAAGAATTTTTTTCACATAGTACCAGTTTTAATTCTAAAACAATGATAGTCATGATAGGGCCAATTACTGAGTTAGTATTTAAGCATGTATTTATTGATACCGAGTTTCTATCCTCCACACTAATTTTATTTAGACCTATTTTCCTCCTTAACAGCCCCTCCCTACATCACCCTAGCATACTCCCCATGCAGATCCCCCCCTATAATCTCCCTATCCCCACCCACTGGAAAAACCCCCACCCCACTTATACACCCATTTCCAATTGTACATCACCCCCACCTGCACAGTCCCCTCCCTCCACCACCACATCCACACCCCCAAACCCCACCTACACAACCCACCCACCCACCCCCACCTCACCCACAACAGACACCCCCTACACACCAAAATAAAAACCCCCTCCCCACCATTAAACTGCACCCCCACCTGCATACCCACCTCACCAAATGACACCCACACCTTCACACCCCCAACCTGCACATCACCATCCTCCAAACCCACTGACACAACACACCCCCGCTTACACATTACACCCCCTCCACACCCCATGTAGACTCCCACTATATAGATCCCCCTCCCACATGCACACCACTCCCCACCTGAACATCCCCCCACCTTCATAGCCCCACCCCCACCTGACCACAAACAGACCCCCCCTGTAAAACCCCCTTCTCCCCAGCACACCCCTCCCCACCGACTCATTTTTCATCTTCAACCTGCACACCCCCCTCCCCACCTGCACCCCCCTGCACACCCCACATGTAAATCCATTCACCCACCTTAAAAAGATCCCCACCCAACTGCAAATCCACTTCCCCCTGCACACAGCCTCCTGACCTGCACTACCCCCCCCCCCTCTTCAGTGAGATCGAGACATTATGTAAGGCTATAACCCATGTGAGAGGTTTTTGGTTAGGACAAATATGGATAAAAATTACCTAAGTAGAAAGGTATGTGTTTGGGGTCGTGTTTTGACGTGACATCTATTTCAACATTCTCCAAATCATGTGTGGCCAGTTTTTGGTCACCCTAGGTTGCATCTACTGACCTTTCATAATTATTCCATGTTTTATATTTTTAATTGTTTTATATTCATATACATGTATATTGTGTATATAATGGTGTATGTTGGGGGAAATTGGGAAGACACTGCCACGTTATATCATAGTGATGTCATTTGTTATTATTGGTTTCCTCTCATATTTGATTTCTTATTATTTCTCCAATGTTTTATTTTTAGTATGTTATTTATATATTTTAATTTAGGATGTTATATATTGTATAATATCCACATTATAAATATTGACTCTTACCATTAGTCGAAAGCTTCCGGTATGATAACATTTGACACATTTTTGTGTCATATAGGCTTCATTATATTGTAATAAATAAACTTGTATTAGTAAAAAATGTATTTTTCATTAATATCTTAAAATCCAATACATTACATAAAAATGTCAAAAATTAATTTTTTCAAATCCCTTTTCATAGAAAGAAATTAGTTTCCATTTTAAAATCCATCATATTACGAAAGTGAACATGACTAATAAAAGAAAATAAAGTACCCCTACAACTCTAATATTTTGTTACACACTTAAAAAAATAGTAATGGTGGCAGTGGTTTATGAAGGGAACTTAATTGTTTATGTGTAGGCTGAAGAATTTGGAACTTTCCATTAATTGAAAACTCTAAAGGATGAGATATTGCAACAGATGAGGAAATAAACTAAATGTGGTATATAAAAATCCAAAATAAATTAGGAATATTATGTAACTCTTACTAAATAATTTGGAATTGAAATAACTATGATGGAGAATCAGAAGAGTAATGATAGATGAATGGGAAGAGAGAACCGCTCTAGTAGGGTAATAATCAATCGAATTTGGAAAGGGAAGTGGGGGCTCCGAAATATTTGGGGAAAACTATCTCAATGGATTTAAAAAACCATTGAGACACCTCACCTTTACAAATGATTTAAAAATATCATTGGGAAACATCAATATACCCCCACTATATCAGAATAGTTTATAAAAACTGCTTTAAAAAATCCCTATACTCCAATGGGTTATACAAACTAATGAGAATGAATACGATAAAACCAATAGTTCCGAACGGTTTTCAAAAACCATGGGAAAAAAATCTCTATCCCAATGGTTTAGACAAAACGTTTGGATAAGATCATTGATATATGTATGGTTCTGAGTAGTTCTAGTTTTTTAATGAGGGAAAGCATAACATGGTACATCTGAACCATATCATCGAGGCCCTGTCCAAGGAAACTGAAAAAGGTACAGGGCTCGACCAAAACAATAACTGATAATGGGAAAGGCCTCCTCCAAGTCAAGATCTGTTTATGTCATGAGACCTACCAAAGCATCGAGGGGATATGGAGGAACCCACCCCCTACATTTTGAGTACAATTAATTCGTCATATGAATGTGGATAATCATAAATAACATTAACATATGAAATAACTTTCTTCACTCTATACACTTAAAAATTAACAATTCTTAGAATTTTGGTGAATGGTATCAATATAGCATATCAATAGTCAAAGAGATCATAAACCATTCAATATAATTTGGTGGATGATAATCATAAGATATTAACATAAATTAGATATAAAATTATATTGAGGTTTTTAAATAGACCAAAATAATTTTATAATATCATCAATAGATTTTTGAAGGAAATAAAATTTTTCTATGAAAATTAGAGTTAATTGAAAAACATATTTACGTAAAACCAAAAAAAAATACAGTAGTTTTTCCAAAATATAATATATGGATTTAGAAAAAAAAATTTAGATTAGTATATATTAAATTGTGCACTTGAAATTAGGTATGAATTTCAGATGTTCCCTTGCTGCAGGTTTATTTGTCTGGATGAATTTTTAAAATAACCTTTAAAAATATGTAAATCCTCATAAAATAAAGAAAGAATATGATTAGAAAATACATATTGAACATTTAAACCTAATTTATTAGCATAATATAATAATAAATAATACCTTCATTGAGGTATGTAGAGAATAATAGTAATTTGAATGAAAATGGAGGTTTAGGAAGAAAACCCATACCATATGATAGAACATGTTTTTCACTTGAACATAACCTCTGCAATAATTAAATTAATTGAATAATTAATTATTTTAAACCCTTATAAATATTTATTTGATTCATTATAGTTTTATTATGACCATTTATGGCCTTATAAATAAGTTATATGATTTAATTCTATCATTCTAGAGTGTCTGGTTACATGGCTTCATGATGAGTTCTCTTGATTATAAGTAATAGAGTTTATATTAAATTGGTATAATTACCCATAATTGGAATTCAATGTTTTTAGTTATAATATTGAAGTGTAAATTATTATATATATCCATTTTTTTATTATTTTGAGTATGTTTTATTATATAATAGATTTAGTGATAACCGTTTAGATTATTTCGACATTTATTTAACATAACAAACTCATATTTCTTTATTATTTAGTATTATGTAAATATGTTATTTCCAGAACATAAAAAGGGTTTAAATATACATTTCTTAATATGTCCCAAAAATCAAAATGGATTCATGAACATATTTAATGAATAATTTTAATAATGGAACTTCATCATCCAGGAAGGTAATAAATTGGAACCTCCAAGATGATGATTTCTTTTATTAAATAAATGAGGAAGAGTAAAGATATTAATATTTTTTATTGCAATACCATGATATAATTATAGCATATAGATGATATTGGATTTATCATTATAAATTGTATTGAATATTTTAGGATTGAATATGAATATAATATAAATTGAAATGTAATTAAATGAAAATGGAAGATGATTTACCTCTTGAAATAAGCTCCTTGAGAACCCCCTTTAAGGAAATGGGTTTGGACTTTTAAATAGACCAAGGGATCCATGATGTAGAGAGAGAATAAAAAAGAGTATTTGGGAAGAAAATTTATAAGCATCATGCCTTAGAGGAGTGAATAGAATAGGGAGTGAGGAGCGGTTTTTATAGTGGAGGAGAGTAGTTATTTCACATTATTCTATTTATTATTTTATTATTTTTCTCAAGATAGTAAATAGTATTGACTATTTTGAACGAAAAATAGAAATAACTACATTTTAGTTCGATTAAATGGTCATTAACCTTAGCCATAACATAATAATTATGTATAAATTCATTTATTTATCATATTTCATAAATCATCGAATTTCTCTATTCACAAAAAATTAAAGTATTTCATAAAAAAAGTAAAAAAACCACCATAACCATTTAATTACATGTAGAATTTAAAAATTAATAACAATTTATAAAACAAATTTCTAAATAAGTGAAATATGATTTTTAAATAAAATCCTAATTTATGTGAAAAAATAAAATTTTATATTTACAACATATTTTAAAATAAGTCAAAAAATAAATGAGGATTGAAAATTTTTTCCTAAAACTATAGGATGACACAAAAATTTTATATAGGAAGAAATTTTATGAAAATGAATATTATTTATTAATTAATTTAAAATTGTAATTAAATATTTACTATTCAAAAAAAACCTACAATTGATTAAATTTTTTTAAAATAATTAATTTCATTTATTAGGTGCCTAAATTTTATTTATACTTACATGTTTGAGGTTTATTTTTACAATGGTATATTATTATTCATAAGGGTATGTTACTATAAAAATGGCTATGTTTATATTTGCGAAAAATGTATGTTGATCTAATCAGAATCTAAATATCTTAATAGTCACAATTGTTTATGTCTGTTTTTCAAAATTCAAATCACTAAAGAAGCAAAATTATATATATTTCTAATGTTATAACTACCCCATATAAATATCAAAATGATTGATTCTCATAAAATTAGTGTCAAATTCATTCAATAATAAATTTATATGTAAATTCATGGGGTGTTACATTCTTTCCCTGTTCAAAAAATTCATCCTTGAAATTACTAGAATGTTAGCTCAAAAAAGGCTATTCTTCATCAAAAAATCCTCAGGCTCCCACATCGCCTCTTCCTTTTTATGATTTTTTTCCATTGAACATTTACCGGCCACGTTCTCCAATTCCTCAACACAAGTTCTTTAGTTTCTAGAATCAGGATAGGCTATTTGATTAAGATATGTCGGGTTCCAATTATGTACCTTCATATGTGATTCCATGTGGGGTTTCTGGAATGTAATTTCTCAATAATGATATGTGTTACATATAGTCTACCTTGTAAAGCCAAGGAGTTACTTTAAAATCATATTCCATATCTCAAAGTCTATCTATAATTTCAAAAGGGCCTATGTACCTATGGTTCAGTTTCCCAGTCATTCCAGATCTTATAACACCCTTTCATGGAAATACTTTCATGAAAACCTGATCTCCCTCTGGAAATAAAGAATTCTTACATATACTATAATCATATATCTTTTTCTTAATTTGAGCTACATTGATATGGTTAGAATAATATTTACCTTTACTGTTTTTTTCTCCACAACCTATGGGCCCATAATCTTCCTTTCCACAACTTTATCCAAACATGTTGGTGTATAAATTGTTTTTCCGTCCAACTATTCAAATGGATCCATTTGAAAACTGTAATGGAAACAATTATTTTTGGAAAACTCTAATGAAGGTAAATACTTATCCCACATACCTTCCATGTCGAGCGCTCATGATCTAAAAATGTATTCTAAATATTGGATCATCCTTTCTTATTTTCCATAAGATTGGGGGTGATAAAAAATAACCAAACGAAGATCAATGTCAAAATATTTCAGAAAACTTATCTAGAATTTTGATCTAAATTGATGATTATGATCAGGATATATTGAAATAAGTTCTCCATTAAGTATTATAACATCATTGTTATAGATATTTGAAGGAAATCCAATGGGAAATCATCCCTTATTGTGAGGAAATGTATGTATTTCATAAGTCGATGAAAAAGTACCCATATTGATTCATTTTTATTGTAGTTTTGGGCAATCTAGTGACAGAAACCACGATTATTTCAGCCCATTTCCATGTAGAAATATGTATAGGTTTTCATGGCTCCTCTATGATGTTGTCATTCAGAATTCATGTGTTCATAGACTAAGAATCATGATATATATTATGGAATTTCCCACATCAAGTTGTCCTATAATAAATGTTCTTTCAGTTTTCTATAAATTATAGTACTACCATGGTGTATAAATAATTTTGAACTATAGTAATCATCATATAAATCCATTTTAGCTCGAATATAGTAGGAACACAAAGCCTCTTCTAAAACCTCTGAATTTAATTTTTATATATGAATTTTTTCAAATTCTAATCATTCATTACATTAATTTTATTTTGAATATTCTCTTCACTAAGATGATAAGTTTTAATCCATTATAATAAGGATGGTTGGGAATCAAATTGTAAAATCAATGATGTTTCACAATCATTGATTATTCCCATTTACATTCTTTCTATATACATGTACATATTATCCTTGTCAATTGTCATTTTGTTTAGAACTCAATGATCCTTCTTAATCAATGCTTCATGTAGCTTATATATTATTACTCGGTGTTAGTGTATGAAAAAATCATAATCCTTGAGCATCTCAAGACATCATTTTTGCCTCATGTTGAGTTCATTTTGGGAGAAGATGTATTTTAAAGCTCTTGTGATTAGTATATTTCTCACATCTTTCACAATATAGATAATTTATCTATATCATCGTAGAAACGATTATAACTGATAACACAAGATCATGAGATGGATATTTCTATTGATTAATTTTTAAATGAGTTGATTCATATAAAATAAATCTATCATTCTACCTATGGAAACAACCAGGTCCTTTCATTGTTGAATATCTATAGATCACAAATACACCATTCACTAATGGTAGAGTCAGAAACAGAGCATTCACTAATCACCTCTTCTATTCATAAAAATATTCTTACATTATTTTGAAAAAGTGAACATATCCCCTTAATGAATAATATTGGTTAACGGGATAGCTAATCGGAATAATTTTGAAACAAAATGTTGATAATAACATTTTAAACTAATAAAACTGCTTTCTTTAGTTATGTTCTTTAGTATAGAAATTCATGAGTTATCATTGTCTTTTTATGATCAACAATGATTTTATCCTTAAAGGAAATATGTCCATGAAATGAATCTCTAGAAATCCATAATTCACAATTACTAAAAATCACATATAACTCATTTCTTCATGGAGTCTTCAAAAAAATGTTCAAGTGATTCTGATGATCATCATAGATGTTGGAGTATAATAAGATATCATCAGCAAATAAAAAAATAAATTTATCATTATTTACATTGAGGAAAATATTCATCAAATCCATGAAAATAAAGGGTTCATTAGTCAGTCCAAAAGGCATTATTCTAATGTTGTAATTCCCATACCTGGTTCAAAATGTTTTCTTTAGAATATATTTCTTTCTCACAAAAATTTGATGATATCCCGATTGAAAGTCAATAATTATAAAATGTCGTCCTATATGAAGCTGATCAAATAAATAATCATTGTGAATAGGATTATACATCTTCTTTACCAAAATAGCATTGATCTCCCTATTTTCAATGTACAAGATCATATAACCATATTTCTTACTAATGAATAAAATAGGACCTCCACATATAGATATAAAAAAGAGGATAGAACCCTTATCACTAAATTCCTCTATTTGTTTATTATGTTATACTAAATCCACATTTTCCATTTTATATAGAGTATTTGAAATAGGATATGAACCATGAATTAAATCAATCGATAACTCAACTTCCCAATCTAGAATATGTCCATGTGAATCCTCTAGAAGAAAATATGTTCTTGCATAATATGAACATTATCAATTTTTTGGTTTCCTTCCTCCCCCATAGATATTTCAATCTCATACTCACCAAAAATTTCATTAAGTAGATCTAATGTGGGTTGATCTAGAAATGAATCAGATGATGAAGTTTGATCCCTAAATACCAGGGATTCTAAATCATTCTCAAATGTTTTAACTTCCTACATCTTACAATATATTTTATCATCATAGTGTTAAATTCAATCCCTACTCAAGATTATATAAAAGTAAATCATGGGTATGACGAGATTGTTAGAATTTAAATCATATTTATTTTTCATAAGGGGGATTTATCGGCACAAAATTTTCGTAATGATACATTCTTTGTATGTTTTGACTCACAAATCCTTTTTTAAATTGAATTAAAGATATATAATTTCTTTTGAAAACCTGGAAGATATAAAATAATGTGAGTATCCAAAATAAAATATTTCATTTTCTAGGTTTTAGAAATGGATGGATGTACCTGTCACATCATCATTAAAAATTCCGACCACATCAGTTGTGATTGAGTAATCTTGGACTTTCTCCCTTGGCCTTTTTAGGCTCATTTCTATAACACATTAGACAAACATTAGATTAGCATCCCATATCGCCAGGATTAAATTATTTTACATTGCTTTTTTTCTTTCCCATGGAATAACCATAATGATGGACTTTATATCCACACATGTACCATACACCTTTTCCTTTTAAGCATGAACCAATGTGATTCCTTCAACAAGTATTTGTTGGTTGAAATTTCCCATTTTTTTCCATTTATCCATTCTTTCCTCTGCCTCGCACTTCTTATATTTTATTCTCTTAAAATCGTAATACATAAATAAATTATTTCTCTATATCAATAAAACAAGTTACATTATCTTTGTATGATGAGAAAATTTTAGAGACTAGTGCCCTTTGGAGAAATGGTTTTAGACAATCAATGAATTGATCAATCTTGATCCTTGGTTCACGTATATATTTGGTAGCATTCCTTGATAACCATGTAAAGTTAGATTCATAATTTTAATCATTTTTCATCATATTTATGTATGAGTCTCATGAATTTTATCTCTATATTCACATATTATTCATGATGAAAATATTTTCTGAGGAAAACATCCTGAAAATACCATTATTCACATTATTTTATTTCTTCCTCTTCTATTGGGTTTTTAATTAACTACATCAAATGATCCTCAAAATATAATAGGAAATAAATCTCCATGAAAATATTATCTCTTTCTTTATATCCCATGGAATGAAATATCTTCCCTGTTTAACATATCCACTGCAATGCTTTGAATGGGTTTGCAGTCCCATTGAATGATGGAGGCTTTTTTCATATAAAGTTGTCTAACATATCTCCACCACAATGTGGATCTGGATGATCTATATAGGTAAGTAATGTATTTATAATCTGATTCACTTATCCTTGTATAGTTATAAGTTTCTTATCACTAGTCGTAGCTCTTCTATAAATATCTTTATATTGAATAGGAGAGAAATCCCTATATAAGATACTTGCATAGATTCTGTTTCAATTACTTCAACAAGGTTTCGTTGCAAAATAATGGAAAACACTGGATTAGGTTATGAATCCTAATTTGTAGTCCCTGTATGAAAAATACATAAATAAATTAAAATCATATTCATAGATAATCATATAGTCATGTGGGCACCAGAAAATGCGTCCCAATTTTTTTTCAAATGCTTCCATACACAATCCATGATCATCTTCCATTTCTTATGCTTCGATTTGGTAGGTCGTAGGGCAAAAACTGAGTTATGGATTAAAAGTTATGGACATTTGAATTTGGGCTGGAAAACTGGTTTGCAAAACCCCTTCGCGGAGTCCCCAGCAGCATGGCCACCGTGATGCACTAGAGGCAGGAAGCTCCGTGAACCCATTTGAAATTCGAGAGACTGCCACGAAGGTACGTCACCCCTCTTCGAGCCGAGCTAGCTCTGCTTCGCAGAACCCCTTGAATAAAAATACCCATCTCACCCCCATTATCCAGACAGCCACCCTGCCCCTTGGATGGGCACTTCGCCCCTTTGGAGGCTCATCTCCCGGTTCGCAGAGCTCCGTTTTCCTTCACGAAGCGGGTCCATGAGGCCATGCTCTGTGAGAAGCATACTTCGCGTTTTTTCTCCATGAGTCCTCACTCTGTGAGCGGATTCCTTCGTGATACTGCTTCGTTAGCCCATGCTCCGCGAGTCCATACTCTGCGAGTCCATGCTCCGTGATTCTGCTCCATGATGCTGCTCCCTGAGTCTATGCTCCGCAAGTCCATGCTCCGTGAGGCCATGCTCCACGAGACCCCATGCTCCCTGAGCCCCTTGTCTCTGCGATGCTACTTTGTGAAGACCCATCCTTTCCAAGGATCCTACCTTCGCCCCATCGGTCCCTTCGATACCATCACAGACCCCCTAATAAATGGAGAGTCTCACCACAAACTTTTCAGGCCGGGATGTTATGATTTTCTATTGCGCCCTTATGTGAACCCCCTTCCACCTATGGAATACCATGATTTGAGACACTCCTCCACACATCTTGAAACACATTGATTCGATATATTCTTCTTAGTTTCATTCCCATGTCGTGAGTTGAGATTCTCATCTTCAATTCCCTGAGTACCTTGAGTCGATCCATTCCTCAGGAAACTCCTCAAAACCCATTCACTTGGCTCCTATGCCAGGTTGAACCAGAAAGGGCCGCCCTTGCGTAAGACCCAACAACATCTATTCCCAGGCGCCTTATGCCTAATAGTACTATCTACATGACTCTAAACTATAGTTCTACCTATGTTTCAAACATAGAATGCCTCTTGACCGAAACAAGGGATGCCATATGCTCCACGAATGAGATGTCAATTGTCCTATCTACACGACTCTAAACTGCAGTTCTCCCTATTTTCAAAACATAGGACACCTCTTGCCCCAAACAAGGGATAACTTATGCTCTAAGCATGAGATGCCAGCAGTCCTTTCTACATGACTATAAACTATAGTTCTCCCTATGTTCCAAACATAGGATGCCTCTTGCTCCAAACAAGTGATGTCTTATGCTCCAAGCATGAGATGCAAACAATCCTATCTACAAGAATATAAACTGTAGTACTCCCTATTTCCCGAACATAGGATTCCTCTTGCCCCAAACAGGGGATGCCTTATGCTCCAATAATGAGATACCAACAGTCCTTTCTATATGAATCTAAACTATAGCACACCCTATGTGCCAATCATAGGATTCCTCTTGCTCCAAAAAAAGAGATTCCTTATGCTCCAAGCATGAGATGCCTAATTCCATGATTACAGTTGCTTAGTTCCATGAGCATTAGAATCCGTTCAAACATTCCATCACTCTACCTCCCTCTTTGCATGTCCTTCATTCGGATCACTATCCACTTCCATGTCTAGAGAGACCCCCTAATGGCCTGGTCCCATGCCGCATCGGCTCACCTACCGTCCTGGGCCAAGGCCCCGGAAGACTTCAGATGACATTTGCAACAGGTCTGGTGTTTCGATCATGGTCATTAGTCGACCATCATTTGTCTATCTCCATTTAAGGCTAACGCGATGTGGATTCTATGTTTCCACCATAGTCAACAGCTATCCTCTATCACCATGCAACCCTCATTGTGTTCCGAATATCGGAAATGTAATTCATAGTTTTTCATCTCCATTTGTTCAAACCGATTACAACGCCCCTTGGAATTATCCCTCTTATGCGCTAGCACCAAGGTGAAGGCCTCAACTCAACAGTGTGTTGAGATACCCTCATGGTCATACATGTGGAAGAAATTACTGGCAACTTCATCACTTAAGCCCCATTTACCAGTGCCACTCCATAGAGGCACCTGAGCAGCTTCCTCGGGTTAGCCCCATTCACCATTGCCACTCCATAGTGACATGCGGGTAGCATCCTCGCGTAAGCCCCTTTCCCCAGTGCCGCTCTATTGCGGCACCCAGACAGCTTCTCCGCGTAAGCACCATTCACCAGTGTAGCTCCATAGTGGCACCCGGGAAGCTTCCACGCGTAATCCTCATTCAACAGTGCCGCTCCTTAGCGGCACCCGGGCCTCCATCCTAGAGTAAGTCCCTGCACCTTGGGCCGCCTTAGAGCATAATCCCCACTCTTCTATAATTCTCACAGATGCACCTTTCGCGACGTGGTCGTCTAGCCTTTGCTGTCTCTTATTTCCCACACTGAGCATGACTCACATGGGCTTAGAGTAAGCATCGACTATGACAATAACCCAGTCCCCCATGATGTTAAAATATTTCTCAACCAACATGACGTTAAACTGTATTCCAATCCAGCGGTAAGCCATTGTGATCCACCTAAACTACAGGGAATTTGATCCTTGTTATGGCAAGGTATGTAGGAAGCCTCCCTGAGGCTCAAGCCCATCATCCATCGGACCAAGGTCCATCTTCACATCGGTTATCCAGCATCTCCTGAACTATGTGGACTTTGATCCATTTCAAGGCATGGTATGAAGGAATATTCCACGAGGTTCAAGCCCAACATCTATCGGACCAAGGTCCATCTTCACGTCGGTTCACTGACATCATCCTAAACTATGTGTTCTTTGATTCCCTACCATGAGGATATGTAGGAATCCTCCACAAGGGTCAAGCCCACCATCAGTTGGTCGTACCGACCCCCTTCACGTCGGTTCACCAACACTTGGGAATCCTATAGCGTAAGCCCCACACCATCCTGAACTACATGGACTTTGATCCATGTCATGAAATGGTACGTAGGAAGCCTCACAAGGTTCAATCCCATCACCCATCAGACCAAGGTACAACTTCACATCGGTTCTCCGACACATTCCATCTTGAACTATGAGGATTGTGATCCATGTCAAGGCATGGTACGTAGGAAGCCTCATGAGGTTCGAGCCCACCACCCGGATGTTCCGACCCCCCTTCACGTCAGTTCACCCCCATCCTGCATGACATTAAACTGTATCTCATCCCGCATGACGTTAAACTAAAATCTAATCCAGTGGCAAGTCGTTGCGATCATCCCAAACTATGAGGACATTGATCTATGTCAAGGTATGGTACATAGGAAACCTCACGAGGTTCAATCCCAAAATCCATCGGACCAAGGTCCATCTTCATGTCAGTTCTCTTGAATCCACTTTGAACTACGTCGTCTTTGATCCATGTCAAGGCACGGTATGTAGGAAACCTCACAAGGTCCAAGCCCACCATCCACCTCGACTAAGGTCCTTATTCATGTCATTTCTCCGATACTACCACCTCCCAAACTACAGGGACTTTGATCCATGTCATTTCATGGAACGTAGGTTGCATACATAAGGTTCAAGCCCACCTGGACCCCTGGTCCCTTCACGTCGGTTCACCGACCCCATATCCTTGGGCCACCTCAGAGTGTAAGCCCCATTCCAAACCGGACTACGCAAACTTTGATTCCCTGCCACAGGGATGCGTAGGAAGACTTCATGAGGCTCATGCTCATCACTCATGTCTCATCATGATCTCTCCCTCGAGCGTATGTGCCTCAAGAAGGTCAGGCCGCAACCCGGAGGTTACACTTCCTCTAGGTCCCATCCATGCGTCCATTCTCATGGCCCACCTCCTCAGGTGTCCCACCATATCATCGATCTACATGGACTTTGATTCCCTACCACGGGGATACGTAGGAAGTCTCTTCGAGGCTAAAGACCAACGCTACCATCACTTTCACGACAGTCCCATTTCATTCCCCTCCACTCCATGAAATTCTCCATCATCCATCCTAATTCTCACCCGGGCCACCACATCTCAGTGGGATCATGTAATCCTCCCTCCTCGCTACTCCTAACAGTACATGGGCCGTTATCCATGCATAATTCCCAGCATGTCTCTGGGTTGTTGTCCCTTGTGTACACCCCGATTCATCGTCCCTTTGAAATATGTGGGTTTTGATCCTTGTGGTATATCCAGGGTATGTATAAAAATTAAATGAGGTTCAATCCCAGCCAATTGTAAACCATGGTGTCCCCCATCCTGGGGTGCACACTCCCTGATCCGCCATTAGTGGTGTTCAGATCAACCATTACCGTGTGACATCTCCCCTCCTTCGGGCGCACCACCTCACATCCATCCTCATTGGTCATTATGATCCATTCCTTTACCTGGTATTCCCTTCATGGGATGTACCAATCGGATCTGTCTCTATGGGACATTCTGATCACCCGCATTCCATCTCCGCAAGATGTTAAACTCGCAGCCTACCTCATGATAATCATGAGATGCTTGAGGAAAACCTCGGAAGACACACCTTTGGTGTAACCGCCTTCAAAAGACATTAAACTTGCGACCTACCTCATGATAATCATGAGATTCCTGAGGAAAACCACGGAAGACACGCCTATGGCGTAACTGTCTCTGAAAGACCTTAAACTCGCTGTGTACCCCATGTTAAACATGGGAAGCAGAGGAAAACCTCAAAGACATGCCTCCGGCATAAGATTCCCCCTGACTTACGTATGATGCCTCATGTTTTACACTATTGAGATGCCCTCTTATGAAGAATAATACATGTTCTCCTATGTCCATGCACCTAGAGATGCCCCGACATGCCTGATGTTGTCGTCTACTCCAACAGAAGGATGCCACCATGTTAAGAACCCATGGAATGTCCCAGAGGATGTAGTGAAATTAACCGGGATCAAAGAAGATATGGCATTGGGAATGAGATTAATGAACCATGACATAAATCTATGAGGGAGACCCAGACTAGGTGATGAGTTCCGAGGAGGAATCCATGGAAGAAAAAATTGACATCTTATCACCTCGTTTCGTTCAAGGAGAAGACTTCCTTGAATAAGGAGTGGATGTCACCTACCTTTGGAAAGTAGAAATTTGGGGCAATAGCTACACGTCCCCCAAATATGGATGCACGCACCCCGACGAAAGCATCAAAAACAGTCATAAACATTATCTATTTGTGTTAAAATTTACTTTTAAATCATTAATAATGGCTTGAAATTCAAAAGAGAAGTCTCTTAAGCATATCCACTAGGAGTGTCAAACTATGTGTGCAGTAAGGCCCATTAACATATATGAGGTTACCCTAGGTGAAACCTAAAACACATTTGTTATATTTGTTACTCCTTGGTACCACTATTCCAGAACAATCTACACTCGTAGTATCCTGACAAAGATGTATTAACTAGGAATATCCACATAATCTCCTCTTTAATAAAATTAAATTATTTTCTTGTATACTTATAATCAAAATATTGCGTATGCATTTTTTATATACTCTATATTTTTAAATATAGTTTCCCATTTTTCCACTAATCATTTTCTCATACCAACTGAGAAAACCCCGAACCTAGTTTCCTAAATCCAGGGCATTATTCAATTATACTATCTTGATAAGATGAATGAACAATCCTGATGGACATGGTATTTTAATATATTTTAAAAATAAGATACATATATATGATCAACACTATAATGTTAAAGGAAATAAAATATATAAATTTCATTGAAAATGACCATAACACATAGGTTATCCCTAAAATTCATTCATAATATACCCTTCACAATATAGAAAAATATAACATAAAAAAATGGGGGATATCATATTTTCTGTAAGGTTAGGCAATAGAACTGATAATATCCTATATATAAACATTAAAAATATTGAATAACTATGAACACATGCCTTTAGTAATTATATTGACCATAATATGGTTGGAATAAGAGATGAATAAATAATTCTATAACAAAAAAGAATCATTGGTATTATACTTGTCAAATATGGACATGAACTATCAATTAGTAGCATAGAAATGAAGGAATTCATAATGCAATACATCTTAACCATATCGTCACGGAATAATCCAAGACAACTAAATCTTATTACAACCTCATCCAAAACCATATCTAATAATGGGTAAGTCCTCATCCATGTCCATATTTATTTGTCTTATGAGAAATACCGATGAATAATGGGGTTATAGAGGGCCCAAAAAATAACTTAATAAGTCTATTTCATTTTTCATATGAAAGGGACTTAACATAAACAACATGAACATATGTAATTACATTCCCCAATATACACACATAAACCCTAACCATTCTATGTTGTATGGTGAGTGGTAACATGATAAAAAATCCATAGTAAAAAAGATCATAAACCATCTAATACAGTATGGTAGATGATAAAAATATTATATTAACAACAATGTGACATAACATTCAACACAGGTGATGAAATAGACCAAAATACTCTAATAAAATAATAGAGGAGTGTTTGAGGGAAATTCACTTTTACTTTAAAAGATGAGCTTTTTTGGAAAACATTTTCATAAAACTTGAAATGATAAATGGTAGTTTATCAATGTTAAATGTTTGGTTTTAGAGGAACTATTATTGATTAGTGATTATTATAGAGTAAACATGAAATTTGGAATGAATTTGAGAAGTTCCCTTGCGATGAGCCTGTTTATTAGGAAGAATTTTGGAATGATCCATATAAAATATGTAACTCCCAATAAAATAAATAAGGATTATGAATCACACAAACATATTGAACATTAAAACAGAATTTATGAGAAGTTCATAATAATAAATAAAAGTTTCATTGGGGTAAGTTGTGAATAAGAGTAACCTGAATGAAAATGCAGGTTCGGGTTGAAAACCCTTACCTTTTTCCCGAACATGTTATTACCTAGACCTTAAAATCCTAGATAATAATGTTAAATACATTAAAAATTTATTATGAACCTTATATATATATTATTCACTAAATTTCTATTAAGTTAATTTTTATACTTATTGATAATTTTTTTGATTTAATTCTGTCCTTCGGGATTGTTCAAGTCCTTTATTTCTTGATCGGTTCTCTTGATTATAAGTAATGGAATTAATTTAATATTGGTATAAATCTCCATAATTGGAATTAATTTTTTATATTTATAATAACGAATTTTAAATAGTTATATATATCATTTGGTTAAATATTAGTTGTATAATTCATTAGAGAATACATTTAGTGATATTTGTTTAAATTGTTATGACGTTTATTGATCATAATGAACTCATTCTGTTTTATCATGCTGTATTATGTAATTATTTAATTTACAAAACATAAAAATCGTTATTTAATACATTTTAAAACATTTATAAAAATTAAAATGGTTTCATTATCGTTTTTAGAAAGAATTTTAATATCAAAACATTGCCCTCTAGAATTATTGTAAATTGGCACCTCATAGATGATGATTACATTTATAAAATTAAAGAAGGATAGAAAAGAGATGGATAATGGTTATTCAATTTAAATAATATAATTGTAAAATATATATTTTAAGGTATTTATCATGATCAATTAGACATTGGTAGTTAGCAGTTTATAAGAAAAGAAAATAAATTGAAATAAAATTAAATGAAAAAGGAATCGAATTTTCGTCTTGAAATAAGTACATTTAAAACCTTCTTTAGGGAATGAGTTTTGGTCTTTCGGAAATAACATGGGATCCTAGATATGTTTTGTTCTTGTAAAGATTATTTGGGTTAAACAGTGAGATACTTCAAGTCTTTGAGGAGTGACTAGAAGAGGGAGTGAGGGGTGATTTTTTTAGTCGAGGAGAAGAATAAATTCAAATTATTTGATTCATTATTTCATTATTTTTCTAAATAAAAGAAATTTTATTGAATATTGGGGCCAAAAAGAAATAATTATGGCATGTGAGTTAGAACCAATGGCCATTTACAACATACTTGACTTAAGAATGATGTTGAAATTCATTTATTTAGCACATTTCATAAATCATCGAATTTTAATATTCACAAAAAATAGAACTATTTTGGAAATAGAGCACAAATTCACCATAACCATTTTCTGTTGTGTATAATTTGAAAATGAACTGAATTGTATCAAAATAACATTATAAATAATAAAAATTTAATTTTTTTAAAACATTTATTACATGAAAAAATACAGTTTTTTATTTAAAAATTATCTTATATTATTTTCAAAAATAAAAAGAGGTATCAGATAATTATCCTAAAATTATAGGTCAACCAAAATATTAATTTTGGGAAACAAATTAAGGAAAATATTTTTATTAACTTTACATCATAATTAAATATTTAATAATAAAAAAAATCCAACACTTAATCATTAATTTTTAAAATATTCTATTACATAAATAGGGTGCCTGAGTTTTTTTATACATACATGGGTGATTTTAACATTAATAAGGTCAAATTACTATTCATAAGGGTTTGTTACTATTATTTAGAGTAAGTTATTGTTCACTAAAAATGTATGTTAGTCCTATCAGACATAAAATATCTTACTGATCACAATTATGTGTGTCAATTTTTTGAAATTCAAATCCCAGAAGCCAAATAATTATTTATATCATCTACCTTTTAACTATCCCCTTTTAATATAAAAGTCTTTGTTTTTTAAAGACATATTATTGAATTAATTATATAATAAATGTATTTGTAAATACATGTGTTGTTAAACTAATCCTTTTAATGAAATACAATTATTTCATAACTCCTGAAACAATATATGTAGAATCCTAAATAATTTATATTTATTTATATTTCTTCAATAGTTTTTATTCTTTAACTCTTCCTTCATAAAAAAAATTGAAAATTTTTATGTGGTTTAAAAATCACTATCTAATAATATTATCTACTTTTATTATAATAAATAAATTTAAAATAATTCATAACAGACACATATAATATATATTTTTCAAATATAATTAAATATAATATTTAATAGTATAATCTTATTGACCACATTCTCAAGAATTCCACTTGGAACAAAGATTTATAATTTAGAAAATAAAGTGAAAAACTTTATAACACATAAAAAAATACCTTGATGATAACCTTTACTATTATTTGATCTTAAAAATAATATAACTTTTGTTACTAAATTATTTAATTTAAATCCATTAGCACGAATTGAAAAACCATATTATTGTCTTGGGAAATTATACTTACATTAACCATTACAAAAATCCTTACATATGAATAAGTAATGTTGTTAGTTTAAATAAATATCTTAAGAGTGACTTAATTCATGTTTTCTTCATCACTTTATTCAATACATTAGAGGGTTTTAACAAACCCACCTATTATGATCACACCTCTTATGAGTAACATAATTCTAATAATTTATTACATAATAAAAAATTTAAAAGAAAAATAACATGTGAAAAACATATAAAATTATTAATTTGATTTTAATCTCAATAAATAGGATTCATATACAATAATAATAACGTCCTTTACTTATATAAAAAAATGTCATGTAATATCCATTTCTTCTAGAAAAAAATAATAATAATAATTCCCACTTCCATGGGAAGGGTATTATTTGGAAAAAATATATTAACTCATAGAGAAATATTTAAAATGAAAATTATTTATGATGGTATTAAATGTATTTCATGTAATAAATTTTTGGGATAGGTTTTTTCCTACTGTAAAAAGAGTTGAAAGTGACATATAATGAATATGAATGAAAATATTACAGAAAATAATTTTAAAAAATAGACAATGTTAGTATATTGTATCTTTCTAAACTAGTTATATTTATAAGAATCTGGTATATAAAAATTTAGAAAACACGAACTATATATGAATGGAATTTAAAATATTTATAACTAAATTTTAAAGATAAACCCCGAAGAAAGTTATTATATTCTAAATGAAAATAAGATTTAAGTATAGAAGAAAAAAAGTATTTGAAAATTATAAATTTTTTAAATTAATTTTAAAAATGATTCATATGGTAGAAAATATTCAACAAAAAAGTAATAATTTATTAAAGATGATATTAGATTCAAGAAATACAAATTAAGATGAGAAATCCTTTACCTCAGATTATCACTTTGTTAAAAACATTCCAAAATACTATAAAATAAATTTTAAATTATTATAAATTCTAATAAGAATAGATTTTAAATCTATAACACTTGATAAAATTCTCCCAAAATGTCCTTATATCCATATACATATAGTTACTTGTCAAAATATTCTTTTTATGAGTTAATTGTACTATTTCCCTTGTACGTTTCGATTCAGTTGTGTTGATCCTGTCACCTTGGTAATATTTTTATCTTCTATAGAATATTAAAATTTTATAAATATAAATTGTAAACATTCAATTTTATTTTAGAACCATCCACATTATATTTTCATGAAAATAAATCACAAGAGTTCAAGGATATGGTATTCCATATGTATTCATGAACAACATCTTCATTTTTTCTTCTAGGTGGAAAAGAAAAAATTTATATAGTATTTTAGTATAATTGAAAAAAATATTTTATAATATTTTTAATTCATTGTTTCCATCATTAAAAACTATCATTTGTGGCGGTAATGAAAAATTATTCACATCACTTTTTTGATATGATTTTTCAAACATTCACACAAATGAAATCATCATTTTATAATGGATGAATGGGTAATATTATATATAATATATAATAATTACATAAAAATGATATTAAAAAAATATAATATATATTCTTTTTATCCATATAAATTATGATCGAAGTGTTCATTTCCAATTGAATCGAAAAGGTGAAGGAAACCATTTTTAACACTAACTTAAAAAAAATTATATTATATTGTAGATACATTTCTATTATTTAATAATGAACGTTATGTATTTCAATGGGTTGATAAAGAAATAATCTTATATTAAATCAGTTAATATTTATACATCAACTTTTTATATCCACAAATTGATTAGCTTAAACCGTTTGACAGATAGTTTTATGATCACTATAGGCGATTGGGGGTGTTTTAATGAATTTTTGGAGTGGGTTTTTGGATAATTATGAATATAAAATCAATTAAGAGTTGTGTTTTGTAATGGTGGATGTGATTTACTTTTTATAGGGAAAATCCATGGCATTTTCCCAAACTGTGATTCTTTAATGCTCTTGAATGTAATTTTAAAAATTAAAAGTGTAAAATAAATTAACAACTCATTATAACATATATTAAATACCATCTAATGGATTTGATATAATATTTTATTATTTTGAAAAGATTTAAAAAAAATTAAAAATTAAATATCATTTATGTTCGTTTTAAATACTATTCATAAAAATTATCATTAAATATATCAAAAATGGAATTCCAATTAAAATATATACACCATAAATTATACTTCATATTTTTATATATAATGCATGAAATAAAATTATGTATCTAAATAATATAATTTTTCATGTATTTTAATCAATAACAAAATATTCCAGTTTCTTTTATAAAGCACATCAAGGTGGTAGAAGTGTTTTAAAAATGGTTATAATTTTTAGAAATTAAAAATAAATTTTGAAGTCGAATATAATTTTTTTATAATAATTATATAAATCTAATTTATTTCTTTATTTATATTTTCTCTTATCTTTAATATTAAATGTAATTTATGATATTGACTGAGGGAAATTGATCTGTTTGAAAATACAATTTTAATAATATGAAAATGGGAAGTTTTATCTTGTTAAGTGGATCAAAAATGGGAAACAATTTAATGTGTATATAGTATTGGTCGAGCCAAACTCATCCACACATTTTGAAATATTTTTTTTACCTTAACTCGTATTTTGAACTGAATTTATCTAGTTTAACATATTACTATGATGGTTAATTTTACAATGAGAAATATTAATGTTGAACCAAATTGAAAAAAGAATCATTATAAATTTGATCAAGATGATCCAAAATATGGAATCCATTTTATAATATTAAATTTATAAATATTGTAAAATTTTATTTTATCATAAATTCACAAAACTCAATGAAAAATTGTTTTTAGAAAAACTGTATGTTTTATGTGTAAAATTTATTTTAAAACTAAATCATGTTTAATATTGAATTTCATGTAAAAAATTTAATAATGATTTATTAAATTGATATTATGTGACATTAATTAATATAAAAATCTAAATAGAATGATGAAATTCCAATTACTGAAATAAAATAAACGTAGTATTCTTTCAAAATCCAAATTTCACTCTATTCACCAATAAATGAATATTTTTAGAGATATGCCAAAATTTTATTTTTCAATATTTTTACTTGATAATGTCAAAAATTATATTCATTGTTTCAAATATAATTTCTAAAATTTATAGAAATTAGTCATGATATCATGTAATAAAACCCATTATTGATCATAATTTAATTTTGAAGTATATATTGATTTAAAAGTCTTTGCATATCTATTAACCACTATTAGATGAATTGTAAATTTATTTTATTAAAAAATATGAACCATACATTACATTCAAATAATCCAAATGTAGTGATGAAATTAATTTATAATGATAATCATTCAATGTGCCCATAAATAATATTTCGATAAAATATATAATTCTGCCTTATATGATTGTTCTTAAATTGAGTTCTTATATTCTAGGAATCAATCAGTTCATGTTTATTATGGAAAATTAAATTTATATATATATATATATTAAAAATTTGGTTACTCATATTCATACAATATAATCAAGCATCTATCTTACAATGATCATATTTAAATTTTAATATAGTTATAATATAACATAGTTCATTTAAATCTCATTATTTCATATGTTATCCATAATTGAAAAATTGATTATTATCATAATAAAATCTCACAGTATTAAATTATTTACCATATAAAACTACCATTCCCATCCTATATTATCTAGAAAATTTTTAGTCATTTATCTTCATGTACACCATTATCATAGGCCACTTCCACATATTCATGAAAGATATATAAATCAATAATTTTAAATGATACACTTATTGAAAAATTACATAATGAATTTTAAAAGAAGTAAAATTAATAAGATATCATGAGTGATAGTAATTTCAAAAAAAATAAAATTATTTAATAGTAGAAGCCATATATTTCATAATAATGAGTTATTAAAGTTCCTAATATGTGAATTTTAATCAAAAATATAATATTTCAGATATAATAGAACATATTGTAACCTAATAGACAACGAAATAGGGAGGGTGGACGTAAGAACAAGGGTGTTTCCCAATTTAAAATTTTCATCACCTAATAGAATCTTTATTGGTTAATGTTCCCATATGAGCGTTGCCAAATTTTTATCTCTTTTATCATCTAAAATAATCTCATTAATAATTAATATATTGAATTCATGTAAAGATATGAAGATCTATGGTTTTCAACTTCACTATTATTAAGTGATATGCAAGGAGAATACATGAAAAAAGGATTGATGTACCAACAAACAACTATCATAATTATTATGGAGATACATATTCAATCATGGTCAACTCACACAAGGATTAGCATCTTTACAATTTAGGTAAATAAAATCTTCAATAAGGCTCTCTACTTGAATAGTGATTTTTGTAATTGATTACTTCTTCACAAAGATCACTCACTTCCCTTCCATCATGTAATACTATATAAGATATCAATTTATAGACTTTTAGGACAATTATTATTATTTATATGTGAATGTTACTCGACTATAATTAATTACACAATGTTGTGTAATTTCATAAATTAAAATTTTCATATCCAATTTTTTCATGAATCCAAATAGGATCTTTATTTTACATACACATACATATAATTGTGTCAGTTATATTTTAAAAATATTGTATGTTCTAAATTACAATATTCTAGTGAGCTTAAATTATCCATGTAAGTTCCATAACATGGTGAATTCTTTTAAAAATACCTAAACCAAAGGATATGTAAGTTTCCAATATTAATGTACAAAATATCAATGATATATAATGATTCCATTGATGTTAGGTTTGTTGATGACTACAAATTTCATCTAATATTTATGGAATGGAAGATATAAATACATACATACATATATACAAATATACATATATATATATATATACATAAATTTAAACAGAAGTGAAGTTCGAAAACTGATTACACTAAGCTATATTGATTATATTAGAGAGTCACACTACCTCATTTCTTTTAAGAGAATTACATGTAATTCTTTTCTTGGAGTTTTGATTAAATATTCAATATTATGAGAGAGTTTTGTAAAGTATTAATTATTATACTTATAATTACTACATTTCATCCTATGAGGTTGAAAATATTCTAGGGAAATGAAAAATGATTGGTATTAAATTATTTTTTTAATGAGGTCAATGTGTTGTAATTGTTTTTGATGGTGATAAATAAGGAGGATCTCAAGTATTTTTTCACCCTCTATAGAATCATTTATCGCGGAATATTCACGTTTTGAGATTGTATGAACAATTAGGTTGATTGAATAATTAAAAGGATCAACAATTATATTCCTTAGTTAATGTTTTTCCCTTTCCTACCACATTGGGTTTGAAACGAAGAGTTCCTTCAGTAGGAACTCTTATATACTTTATATTTCATTTATAATAGTTTAAAGATTATTATTGTTATCCCCATTTCATTTTGTGTATATTTATTATTCTGATTATGATTGTTTTTATCGGTTATTTTACAGTAGATCATATTATTTTACTTTCCATCATTTCTATATATGGATTTTATTATACACTCATCACGTTAGAGTTTGTTGCTTCCAAACTATTTATATTCTTCTGTTTGACAAATTAAAATTTTGTTTTTGGACATCAATTAACCCCTCTTGAATCTTAAATATTCTGAAAAAAATCATTGTATTAGGGTAGACATTTTCATTTTTATATAATATTCATATAAAACGAGTTTACCTATTAAATTTTTTAATGTCTTTACCTTTTTAGTTTTATAGATTATTTTCATTCCTTACCAAATAATATAGAAATAGTGATGCTTTTATGTAATGATAATGTTACGAATAAAAAAATTAATGAACTTGAATCTATTTTATTATTTAATTTCTGATGTTGATTATTATTAATATTGGACTGAACAATTGAATATTTTGTGATTAATATGGGAGTTGATCCTGAGTATTTATTCCGAGATCCATTCCCATGATATTTCCATCTAAGTGTGATCATTGGAGTCATTAATTATTTAATCGTTATTGATTCTATGATAATTTTTTAGTTAGTTCATTAAAACATGATATTTTCTCTATCTGTGCTCCGATATCTCTTATATCCCTTTAAAAAATACCACTCCTTAATTGGATTTTTTAAAAATTGGTTGGATGTGATGACCACAAATCTCTAATTTATTCTAGTTGGTAAGTTCCCTCCTCATCATCTATCACATTTATTGTTTATTATATCCATCAAAATTATTTATTATTCGCGCATTGTTCTAGGAATCCTTGATTACATGCATCTTTTTATTCAATTATTTTATGGTGGGTATTGGCATTGTTGGTCTAGTGGTTTTTGGACTTTTACATGTTATTCCATGAATATTATGAAGTTGTCAATTGAAATTGATATCTTTATTCCACATCCTTTTTATTTGGTTATTTTTTTTTCTAGTTCAACTCTTCGAGAAAGACTCACTTTTTTCAATTTCAATTTTGGTTAGTGTGCCCCTTCAAATTGACTCATCTACTACGACGTTATCACACACCTCTATTAATGAATCTCTTCAGTGGTATATCTATAAAATCTAATTACTTATAATATTTACATACAAAATGGATTTTATTGTTTTTTAGAATTCTATATATGAAAATATATAAAGACTGTTATATTAATTATTATAAATTCAGTCACATTCTTAAGAGTTTTGGAATATTGAGCTAACTTGATATCTCTAAAAGATTACCCCCATAATAAAAATAAAAATTTAAGTGGAAAAATCGATAAAACAAGATATATATGGTCATTTACAGATCATATTCCCAATGTTTAAATATTTAATGATATTTATCTAACCAACCAAGCCCAATTAATTTCTATTGGACCGGATGATTATGATACCTCTATAGGGGATGTTAGTAATTCATCTAATTAGTATAGTAATGCATCTCTAATGGTCCTAAGGGATACAACTTTAGTAGTTGACATTACATTATGTGATAATCCTATATTATAGGGAATGTTTGGTATAGCTTAAAATTACTCGGTTGAGTCCATTCAATTTGATGAATCCAATAAAGATGAAAATGATCACGCACACCAAATTATTATTGATTTTTTAGATTGAAGTGATTAAAAGTTTAAGAATAATTTATTTTTTGAATCAAATGGATTGATCAATAAAAACCAATAAAAGACTAAGATATGTACTAATTAATATTAATTTGAATGGAATATTGTTATTATATCCTCAAGGTTATTATTTTAGAAAAATGGAATCCCTTTTATATCAAAGGTGACGAGGAAGGGTGAGAATAATATGTTTAACACAAAAAAGAATATTTCATTATCACTACATCATCATTGATTTATTAAAAATTATTTATTGATACTTTTAATGATAATAATAAATTTTTTGATCAAATTATGAGGCCAGTAAAATTAGCCAGAAGCTATGCTTCTGACTATTAATTAAATAAAGAAAAAGGTCCAAAGAAGGTGGGTGGGGTCAAACAAAGGAACATGCCCTCATCTATTAAGCACAATATTACATATCATAATAAGACATGTCATTCCCATAATCCGAGTCATCAGTAGTTTCCCATTCAGAGTGGGACTTATCCTGATTTAGGATCTTGAGAACATCAGAATTGAACGCACTTGATAGCTTAGAAGATCGTCTAGACACCGTACGATGTATGATAGAATAATACTTTCTTGGTCGTCTCTTTGAAGGTGCAGGATCTAAAAATAAGCAATCATTCTCCTTCCCTTTCCCAGAAAGAAGGGAATCTTTGAAAGTGCTAGGTGCACCGCAACCCATCGCTATCTCCTCCTTGTCAGATATGTCACCCCACTTCCAAGAAATATTAGAGGAGATCAAGAGATTCTGAATTTCCCGATGACAATCAACATTTTGAGAAGTCCTAGAGGGAGCCAACTCAAAAGTCTAATCACGTATCAAGCCTGCATCAGGACTATCATTCATACTTTCATTTGGTGGATCAATGCAATTAGGGGATCTAGAGACAGAGAGGCTGGGAGTATGCATAGCCTCAACCAACCTAGTGGGAGTAACATATGGTAAAAATAATACATATTAAGTATATTGAACATCCCTGAAGAATAAAATACCATACAAAATATATAGAAATGTAAAACATTTAATTTAATAAATAAAATGGAATAACATACATAATGAAAAATTCTCAAAATGACTATATAACAGGTGGACCATAGTTATACCAGTCACCAACATCACCAAAGGATTCTTGAATCAAGCACACCCACAACCTCCAAGTGTAAATTAACATTTTTTAGAAAATATCATGACTTATAATATAATAGATATATGGAAATATTAATGTGAGAGAATTTAAATAGCCTATTATGATTTCATAAAAAATACATATGAAATTTAACAATAATAAATACATTTATGCATCAATTTTAATAAATATTAGGATGGGACAATAAATTTCCAAATTTTTGTAAAAATAGGCTTTCAATTCTTGTTGAATGTATATATAGCAATGATAAAATAAAATAAAAATTTTCCAAAAAAAAAATTACATGAATTAAATTTTGATACAAAATTGTAGCATGTAATAATAAAATTGAACAAAACAAGCACCATGGTCATATGGACTACTTTAAGTTCATTTCCATCTATAAGATTTTAAAACCAATAAATTAATAAATATGGATCATGTGTGTTTTCACACTTCATGGAAGATTAGGTGATTGAGATAAACCAAATTAACATCACATATTTTCCAGTAATGACAAAAATGGTTTAGTTAGATTTTTCATTGTCAATACATTTATTGGGATTCATAGTCCTAGAATGATTTTCATAATCACACTATAATTTCTCTAGATAACATGTGTTTTAATTGATCAATACATCATGGAGAAATAAATCATTTTAATTAAATTCACCATTCAAAGTTATAATTGAAAATTTGGTGATCTACATGTCATTTCAATTTCAGAATCAAAATTGTTTTTCCAACCTATTTATGGATTTAAAAATTATTTTTTATATAATTATATAATTCTCCATAAAAAATATAAAAAATAATAATACCATCCTTTATTAATATCACAAAATATTTTCAGTAGTATTAAAAATATGTTTTATATCATAATTTTATTCCTACTAAATAAATCAACAAAATATTAACAACAAATGGATTATAATGAAATTCAAAAGATATTTAGATTAAATTCAGAAATAAATTAATAAATAATAAGGAAAATAATTACCAAAACACCTACATTGAGGTCACACAATCAAATAATAAATCATTATAAATATGAATCACTAACAAATAGTTGAATTAAATAATGATCAATGGGTAATCCATAGAATTACAATCCATCAAAACAATGATATAATCTATAAAAACAAGATAATTTATCAATATAAAAGAGGGATATAATAGAATATATAGATATTATATAATAAAGAGGTTATAAATACCAAAAAAAATTCATTGGATGGTATAATCTCCCTACTATAAATGTTTTCTTCTCATAGAATTCTTATCATGAGGACTTAATTTAAAATATATTAGCCCACTACTCTTTTATTAGTTCCACATGATCCCATTTGTAATGTGAATCATAACCATGAAAATATAACATCAATCCTATGTTATGGATTTTCAAAAATAACCTTACTCATAGAATAAAGAATTAAAACATGTTTCTCAATCATGGAAAAATTAGGTTTAATATCTTATATCTCCTAGATTAATTTTTTTTATTTGTTAGAGATTTAATTTTGTGGTTGTGACACATGAAACACATTGTCAATATATATAAAATGACGTATAAAATACTGATTTTTATGCACAATTATAATATCGACGAAAAAATTCAATGGTCCCACATATGTCGGAGAAAACATACCCTATTTTCCAATATGTTAGTGACCCAACAGAGGTGAAACTATCAAGAACACCTGGTCTCCAATGAAAAACTTTAATGGGTGTCTATGATGATTGAAATATTATTTATAATATATCTAATTTTGGAAAATGCTCTAAAAATGAAACAAAATCATTGAAATCATATCATGAACTAAACCTAGACTAATAAGAGAAGATTCACCCATATTCATTCAGTTCAATTATGATTTAGATTTTCTTCCATTCATGGCTTCAAAAGGTATAATTATGATAGATGATTTTAAAATTTTTTATAATAAAACTAATCTGGTTCCATGTGGATATCCCAAGCTCCACTATAGTTGAGAACAAAGGCATGAATCATGTCTTTCATGATATGTCTAGCTTATTATATCTATAAATCCTTATAGAGTTGAGATTACATTCACCATCCAAACTAGAATCCCATTACCTCCCTCATACCTCTCAAAAAATCATATTTCAGTCAGGGATCCCATTCCCAAACAATATTAGATTGAACACAATGAAATAAGAAAATATCTAGAACATATATACTTCCAAATAGCTCATAATTTATCACACCAATAATGGGTATAATGTGATACAATTTAGTTCGCTATTAAATCTCTTTTAATATCAAATTCTTCACTCATGGGTATGAGGAAATCATATAATAAAAACAATTAAAATGTCATCCCACTTCTATGTATGCATTAAAAGTACCTAATGAAAACCCAAAGGATTCAAGTTCACATTGCTGACCATTAAAAATTTATAAAAATGAAGTACAAAACTAGTGATAACATGTCTCCTACAAGGAAAATAAAATAAATACCAAATATAATAGAACATGTTTTTGGTTACATGGCATACAACCAACTAGAAATTTTGTAAATCCCCTATCAAAATATTTTTCAGGGGAATTGGTATGACGTAACTATTTTGAATGAATTTAATATCCTCTGAAGATAATGACCACTTAATGATAGTCTCCCCACCAAAAACGTAGTCCATAATGTCATATAACTCTTTATAAAGCTATATATCAAGATGAATTTTCATAGTAAGTGATGATGTTATCTAAATGATCCCCAGAACAATCTCAGTGTCAACCTCTCAAACTATAAAACAAATATGTGAGAATAAGAAAATCATATTCCACTCATCTGATAAATCTTTAATAGCAAATATCATTATTTTTCTACATAGGGAATCGATAATGACATTTTCATATTCTGGGGTGTTGGAAATTTCAATATCAAAATAATACTGGAACTCCATCCAATACCTTTTTCAATGTATAAATTTTTTTCTGAGAATATATAACTCATTATTTCTTAGTGTACATAATGATAAACCATTATCATAATGGGTAATTATAAAAACTATGGATAGAATATATCATAGAGTTTAGCTCAAGGTCCTGAGTAAGAAATCCTACATAGATTTCCTAATATAGAAGTAATTATAGTCCACCACATGATCACCATTCATGATAATATCCCCCAAAATTGAATCTAGTGCATCCTAAAAGACCACATAGCTCTACCCGACTTTTAGAAGAATCAAAATTATGAATGGAATAAAAAAATTAAAAACATCATTATTTTTCTAAAATTCCTCATCTAATGAAACCACACCCCTTTTCAAATTAGATCACTCATTATAGAATCCAACATTGATAAATACATAATAAACCTATGTTAATAACCCCAAATCCAATGAATCTCTTAATCTATAAAAATATTGTAGTTATTACCATTTCATAATAGACTTGTCCTTCTTTAGATCACCTGAATTTTTATGTTATAAGATCAAATGGACCATAAAAATAAAATCCCAAACCTTAAAATTGTATTTTTTTATCTTGGAAAAAATTTAGTGATCTCTCAAGATTTATAGAGTGACTCTCATATGACGCACATGATGTTCTACATTTTTGAGAAAACGCAAATTTCATCTATAAATACTACAAAAAATGTGATGATATACTCTTGGAATATAATTTTCAAGAGTATTATAAAAAATGTTGGACCATTGGTTAGAAGAAAATGTGATACATGTTACTCGTAATGGAAATCAATACAATTAAATAAAGTAATTAGGATATCATATTTCTCGATTCTAAATTGTTGGTAACCATAAATATGATCAATCCTTGATAATTTTTTTTAACATTTTAACTAATCTAAAAAATCATCTATCCAAAGAAAAATATACTTGCTATTTACCATGAAAAAAATGATATTATGATAATAAACAAAAATTTAATGTGTCCCATCATTTTTTTTGTAAAAATAATTGTTTCCACCCAAGGAGACATTCTTAAGATGATGAAGCCTTTATCCATGAAATAATCTTATTGAGTATTTAAATCATTATATTCATTAGAATATATATGTTTAAATGGAATAAAGATATGTTTTTATCATTGTACCAAGTCAATAATGAACTCTAATTCCATCACCATTTGAATACCAACAAAAAAATATTGAAATAGTTAATGATACTTGACAAAAATTGGGGGAAAACTTCTCTAAACTTTTTTCATTCTAGGTCAAAATTAAACATAGTTATCAGCCATCCCATTTTTGGATATTTTTGTCCAAATAAATTCCTAACACACCTTATAGGGGGTGTAAATGTTACCTACCAATGGTAAAAACAAATCAGAGGTGATAGGAAATCAACTAATCAATCAGAAAAATAAAAAAAATCCTTTTTAAAAACAGAAAAATTCTTGGTGATCTTGATCATTGAAAATGTGACAGAACAAGATGTTAATTAGAGACTATGTTTCTATTTGTTTTAAGGGGTGTACAAGTATCCAAAAATTAAGAAATAAAAACCATTTGATGGTATTAAAAAATAAATCATTAGTTGATATCAAGAAATTTGATGCACCGTTATCAAATAATGAAACCAGTAATGTTGAATCAATAGTGATGGTACCTCCCATGACCAGTTGACACACATCTGTTTCCCATGGTGACTCTTCTACTATGATAGAAAGATTAATTCCTGATCCCTAAATCTATAACCCAATAGTTTTTTATAAATCTAATTTCAATATAGTACCTTTAAGTTATTAGGAGACTATGCCACCTTGTGGGGTATGAAATTCAGGGAGAACTTCTACTAGTGGTATGAGCAAACACCTGAGCCATAGATATTCAGTTCCTCTACACAAAATCACATTGAATTCTGTACCATGCATGTCTGATTGAAAGTCAAAGGGAATATTCCATATGGAATTGATGGTTTGGATAATTCTTTTTATTTTTATCCACCATCAGACTCATCCCTCATCCTCTTCCGCTTATAGGGAACAACAAAACCACTATTCAGAGTAATAGAAAGTCTATTTGACACTAACTTTTCATCCATGTCAGTATAAACCATAAAACATTATCCATCACTTTTGTATAATAAGTGAACTTCAATATGAAAAAAATAACAATATAATTTATGTAATTCAAATAAAAACCCTCAGACACTTTAGCTTATCAGTCCCCATTACCTTACGAGAGAGCTAAAAAAAGTAAAAAAAATGATTTTTTTATTGATTCATAGTTATATTTCTCTACATGAGGATGATAAAATAAATATAATATTTCAAAAATACTGAATCTAACTAGATTTTTTTGTAACGACGGTTACATATGCTTTCTACTACATTTTTTTATGTTTCTATTCCATAACCATTAAATTTAATTACTTTTTATTCTTCCCATCTTGCATCAAGGTAAAGTATTTCACCTTTTTTGATAAGTTGTATAAAAAACATCAATATATGTTCAATAATTATTATTCATTCATCTACATAATGAGGTTCATTAAATCCTTTTAAAATTATGAGATTCTATTGAAGAAACTCCTTAGAATGATATCTTACATCATCCCTGTAAGGTTTCACTATTAGATCCTCAAAAAATGGGTATAGTTACCTATCCCATTTATATGGCTCGACACACTAATATTGAAATTTGGTTTCTCAGAAGCTAAGGGTTTCCTTTCTCTGGTTCATTAGAAGATCCCTCATAATGCCATGACCTGTCCTAGTGGGTCCCCTTCTTTGACTCCCCATGCATGCCTTAAATAGCCTAGGGGGTGGTGACTGATAACGAGTAGGAATATCAATACCATGTGAGACGTTTCCAGTGTATTTGTACACACACACACACACACACATCTACAAGACCAAAAAAATACCAAAATGTAAAAACTAATAAGAACCAAATGCATGAATACAACTATATTCCATATGAATTACTATAGGAATGTAATGTACATTAATGTAATACAGGATACAATACAAGACCCCAAAAATTAATGTATATAAACAAAGAAGTCCATCCTAAAATAAAAAGGTAATGGGAGTGCTATCTGTAGTGGTAGGAACACCTCAACTGTCTGATATCATAACAATTCATCTAGTTTTAGAGTGTCAAGGACTTCTTCAAAAGGTCTCTCATCTGTGCAAGACACAAATGTGCCAAAAAGCTCGAGTACTAGTGAGTATTGCAATACTCAGAAGGACACCCCGAAACACAAAAGTAATAAACAAGGAAAGAGATATAGTAATCTCTATATAATATTTTAATACATCAAATATAACATGAATATCCTGATATACTCAATCTAAAACATAAAATCTAGAGGGAATTCACAACCACTATATACCAACACCAGGGATTCAACTCGAATATTCCATGAACAACACATCTAAGAGTACATACATCCTGAGTATGATAGCACTAATGACATCCATCTGAGAGGTTATATTCATCAGAAGATGTCACAAGAGACATACACTAATAGCTGAAGATAAATATGATACCACAGATGATGATCCCAGTCAGTTCCCTAGGGTGTGTCCCACAAATCCATCTGAATTAACCTACTATGTCGATGATCGACACCGAGTGAAGTTGATCATGAACAAACTAAGGACTCTACCTAGAGAACAAAGAATGAATATAGAATATTTATCTGGGCCTCTAGGGGGGATTGCTACATCTATATCCATGAAGTCCTACTAAAGGTATCATAATCCTATGACTAGGAAATGATACACCCCAACCTTTAGGGAAACGATAATGGGAATGAACCCGAACAATAACTATCCAAGATATTTTGGAATAGTGGAATAACCCATGTAGTCTGGGGTAAACAGTGTGTAGTATAGTCACACATGTTGTACCATGACCTTGAGTATTACTCTTGTATACCAGACTGTGTCCTTAGAACATGAAATTTAGAATATGGGTACATGGTGTGCATAATGAGTCACACACAATCTCCTTCCATCTTGTGCCCACCCACATACAATGAACGTGTGCCAGTAAATGGAGTGAACTAGTGTATGTCTTCCCTTGTACCAGTAGATGGAGTTGTCAGTGTACTTGGACCATGTATTGTCATGTGGGGGAGTACACAATGTGTATGTAACCCATGTAATATTCCATGTGTTCGTGTTCTTACCATGTAAAAACCGAGTCATTGGGAAGGGAAAACACATTGTCTGACAAGACAGCATAAGATGTGACATTGAACTATCTCATGACTCCCTATCCTTCGCTTAATGGGGTCCACACACCATGTAACCCTGGGTTACAAGCCGTGTTCATCATGATTTTACATAATCGCGTGTTCTTCCTCTGAGTACCTCTGGTGATATCTCAATTTTTTGATTGTGTGGTCTGTTTTCCTCAGAACTATGTAAGTCGGCTCATTTCATCACCATATCAAATAATCACATTTTTTTTGCATTAAATTGCCTAAAAAAATATTTAAATCAATTTTTATGTAGACCTCTTGAAGAAAACATTCTACTGATTCACTCTGATTTTCCCATCATCCTCATTTTGAACCACTGTTATGTCTCCATGAGGTCAGATATTTATCTTTGGATCATTTCCATATGAAATGAAGGTTCAAAGATAAATATTTCATGAACACTATGAATAAAGATGAACTGTCATTAAAAATAGGGGAGATAAAACAAAAGGAAAAAATCTGAGGAACAAACCTTGACACATTTTTTCTTTCCTCGATCCGTTCCCAAAAGAAATATCATAATTGGAACTAAATTCTCAAATAATCAATCCCAGATAATCCCACAATGAATAACACATCACAAAAGGATTGATTGAACCATGGGACAATATCTTTATAGGTATGTCTGTATTACTCATTAAATTTAAGAATGGGGAATGAAATCCAAAATAACGCATCCTACTTGGGAATAAGATCATTTTTTTGGATATCGATTACTGCAGGTGAGATCCATCAGGAAAGAGAATTCATAGATATTTGATCCAAAATCCCACCCATTCCCATTAATAAAAATATTTTTGGGTTATCTCTGGACCCTCTTGGGAATTTTTTAACACCCCAAGATTTCATAGTACGCTATTTTTTCAAATTAATTCAATAATTTTCACTACACGTAACACTTAGTTTAAGCTCACCACGACTTACCAAACTAGTCGTTCAAGAGATGTTATGAATAATATGAACTAAATCTTGAACATTTAATAATTTTTATAATTTTAGAATCAATATTAGGAGTTTCTTAGACATAATGAAAATAACCAATTCATTTTTTTCAGATAAAAGAAATAATTTTTTATGCAATTTTACTGCCTTTTAATGGAGAACCTTTTTTAAATTGAATATTTGAAACTTTTATATATTAAATTTGAAAAAATGAACATGTTCTTTAGAATCTGGATATAAGAATTTAGTTTCAATAAAATTATGGTTTTTTCTGATAACATTAAAATTTGGGTGAATAGTGAAAAATACTATATTTTAACAAAAAACTATTTTTTAGTCAAAATAATTGTAATGTTAAATTATACATTTTAATGGTTATGAAATATAAATATTTTATATTTTTACCATTTAATCCAATGTTATTCATTGGATACAATTTCACTTTGAAATTGAACATAAACGAGTATCAATCTTCTATTAAACATTATTTCTTATAAACACACTTTTTGGTTTTGACAACAGCAATTAATTTTCAATTAATAAATGAAACTTCTATGTTTTTAATTTTGTAAAATCGAAATAATTTTTTATTTCAGAATATAAAAATTAACTTAGGGTGAAATTTTGTAATTTTTCTGAAAACATTCAATTTTTTTGATGAATAGTGAAAACACAATGTTATTTTTTAAAACCGAATTTTTATTTAAATAATTATTTATTTTCTTAAAATTTAATTTCATTAAAAATAGATACATAATACCTATATATGTTCAAGGTAATTCATTGGAGTCAGTTTATAATAATTTTAGATATATAAAAATTTTATTGAATTTTTTATCGTCTTTTACCAACCTCCTATGAGCATTTGAAATTTACATAAAAATTAATTTTACCACTTTTGGGAGATGAATTTCAAAAATCTGAGAGACATGGCTGATATCATTAAGTAAAATGTTCTTCAATAAGATGAAAATATTTTTGGTGAATAGTAACCTTTTACATTTATTTACCACGGTTTAAAGTAAATAGGATAAATAAGGGTAAAAATGATTTTATTATTAACCTAAAACATGTCCAAATTCGATTGGATAAGTTTAAATCGACCAAAAACAACCATATTAATAAAATATTATCCTTTAGGTCTACTTTTATTGGATTAGGACATTTATTATTATTTAATTCAAAAAAGAGTTAAAAGAGTTAAATTCAATGCTTAATAACTAAACCATTTTTAATATGAAGATACACATAAAATAAATTAGACTATAAAGGTGAATTAGAAAGATAAAATGATTTAATACATAATGGTATTTTATTTATATTTTTTAGACATTAATTAATTAAATTTATTTATGACACAATGATGATGTAGTAATTACTGTATTAATGAAAGATTAAAATAATTGATTGGAGAAATATACAAATAATTGTAATATGAGACTTTTTATGAATAAAACTAATTTTATAGGATAATATTAAATTTTAGGGTTTGATAAATAAATTTAGTTTTAACTAATAATTCTGTTATGATTTTAGTAAAAACAAAATAGTAAATACTGTCAAAATTGACAGAAAAGGGTTTTTAAAACAAATATTATATTACTAACTGATTTTATTCTCTTAAAAAACTAATATTCGGCCAACTATCTTAAATAATTTTATATATGTCATTAATTATCCACTTGTGGTTCTCTTGGAAGTTTATAGGATGTTTATTAATCATATAATATAAAAATACAAAGAGACATGGTAAATGTAGAACTATTTAACTAAGAGTTAAATATAAATGATAAGGTTTATATTGTGACTCAAAACGGTCTAAAACCTATTGGATGAATGGGTTTAGACCCATCCCCACATTATACTTTAAATTATACATTTTAGATCCAATAGAATCCGAAAATAATATTATTGTAAAATAATATTTTATTTTTTCCAATGGTTCCCCTCACCCCTCTAATAAATGGGCACTTCCCCTTATCTCAAATTACCACCTCCAACGCCATTTTGATCAGCCAAATACTTCCCAAATATCCTTCCAACAATCCTCCCTTAATCCTATAGGCCTTACTCTGGTCAGAAATCCAACCTACAGAACCATTTCGATCAAATCAAAAAACGAAGAACCCGAAGAATAGAAAAATATGTAATCACCTCATTCATGTTATTTTCTTCTTCCACCTCCTCTGTATTTTTTGTTTCCATTATAAAATACTAACTCTAGTATATTATATCTACTTGGATGTTATTATAAATATGGCACAAGAATATTCATTATTATATCCATCCTTTGAATGACATGTCACCATAGGTGCATACGTATGGCTTACCGTCTCCATGTCGTGATTTAATTGATATCCAATACATTATTATTTGGATGGGTATAATAATGATGTGTACCTGATGTAAATAATAAATATAACATGATAATGATTCTGTATATATGATATATAACCCAATTCCACAACGTTAATAAAATGATATTGTCCCTTGTGCTTACATACAGATTACTGTCTCCACAACGCGATGAGATTCATTTCCAAGTTCACCATTCATCAACAATTGTAAGAATATATATTAATGATATTAATGTAATATATGAAATAATAATGCTACTAGATATATATATAATTATGTATTTATTTACTTACATAAATCTTATTCACTTACTTCTGTTCAATACGATTTGAAAACAGAAACAACATTTGGGCGTACGAACAACCAACCATCTCCATAAACCGTGTTTTCCATTTCATATATCTATCTATTATAAATATTAATATTATAAATATGTATAATTTTTAAATCAATGTTTATATTCTGGATGTATTTAAATCATGACCTAAATGATACGTTCAAGAATAACTAGTTAAAATATATACGATAAAGAAATATATTATTACATGAAATGTTAATTAAACATGAAAATCATTATTATATGGGTAGTATAAAGTCATTAATGAATCATGAATGATATAATAAATTTTAATATGGTTTTGGTATAATCTAATAACATGTTATGGTCATTATACAAGAGTTTAAACGTACCCTCGACCAAATGAAATTGCAAGGTAAGGGATAATGTTTCAATCTCTTTATTATCCGAGGCTGTTTTTATTTAAGTATCTACTAAGACATATTTATTATCCATTTCTATTTCTAATGAAATAGATTTAAAAGGGATTCATTTAATGGACTTTTTTTTACTAAGACATAATTTCAAATGTTTTAAATATTTATTCTTCTAAATCATTCTCATTAATGTCCATGTTTTCAAGATGGGTTTTTAATGATTTTTTTATATGGACATGAATGTTTTTAAAATGATAATACCTTTAAGAGTTTTCAAAGTATTATGGGACACATTGATTCAAAAAATTTCATTAAATGTCTTCATTTATAAATTTTGGTATGTTTAAATGTTTTCATGAAATGGGATACATCTCTCAAAGAGTATTAAAAATCATTTTCATATGTCAACATACATTGATGGATTTTAAACT
Organism: Viscum album; assembly: GCA_963277665.1. Taxonomy (NCBI): domain Eukaryota; kingdom Viridiplantae; phylum Streptophyta; class Magnoliopsida; order Santalales; family Viscaceae; genus Viscum; species Viscum album. Next base: position 2,090,112,703 of record OY728132.1, read on the forward strand.
AGTTTGATGTTTATTTATTAAGATACAAATCTATCAAATTTTATTGAATATTTTTTAGATATTTTTGTCTATGGATGTGTTCTTTTTACACTATTCATTGTTTATAAATAATGTATTGAAATTTAGTATGCAAGTTTAAATACAAATGTTTATGTTATGATTAAACCATTTCATATAAAGAATGCATAGGACATAGTAAGTGATGTATGGATCCTGATATAGCTCCTCGATGCATCGGTAGGTCTCATGATACAAACTAGTGTCTTGGCACAAGGTCTTGACAAAATCTTATTTGTAGTCTTGGAATAAGGCCTTGACTATGTGGTTATGAATGTCTGGAATTATGCATTCCATCATTATTAAAGTGGCTATTGATATTGCATGTGATTATTCGACTAATAGAATGTCCATGTGAATAAGTAGAAGGAAATATTTGATTTTATCTTAGTCATATTATACTAAAGTTCAAATTTAGAAATATTTTGTTTCTTTCTTATACATTGCCTTAAATGTTTATGCTTATTTATGAATGTTTCTGTTATATCGTTATCCTTACTGAGCATTTGAGCTCTCCCCTTTCTATTTTTTATTTTCCCAGGATCCGAAGAAGTGTATTATGATTGAGATGAAGGGTTAAGTTAAGAGAGCAATGGAACTCCCATATGATTATTTATGTTGTCTTGTATGTTTGAAAGTGTAATGTAATGTTCATGTATGTAATCTATTTTCCAAGACTGCTAAACTGATTGGTCCTTCGGGACATGATTCCTTGTAAGCATGCCAATGTATTAAAATAATGCACCGACTCTGGGTAACTGGGGTTGGGGTGTTACAGTTGGTATCAATGTAAATTTATTACAAACCTTGGAAACTAAAATTAGTTAAACTCTGATTAGAGCACAGAGCCGTAAGATAGACTTTGAGGATTAGTATAGAAGAACTTACTAAAATTTTGGTATTGTAGTGATTTTGTGGGTTTTAAAAGAAATACATCTATGTCTGGATACAAACAGGTAGAGGCGGCTCAGGCACAGATGTACCTAAGAGTAAAACCCCAAAACAACAGTTTGATCTAGACTCGAATGAGAACTGGTGCACGACAATGGTCCTTGCTTCACTCTTGGTTATGACACTCCCGGGGTATATGCTTCGGATAATTCACATTCACATTACAAACCATTATGAAGGGTTTACGAGTATATACTTTCTCATGGAAAACATTTTTTTGATTATGGATTATATCCATAAACTGTTTAATTTTCACTAGGTATTTTACAAGTTCAGAATTATTCATTGAAATTCATAAACTGAACTAGTGTATGAGATTGTATAGAAATGGTACCTAGTAGAAGGAATGTGAACTCTAGAAATATGTATGATCCAAAGAGTAAGAAGTGTCATATATTTCATGGTATTAAGTCAACATTTAGAAGGGAAATAGTCTCCCATGTATTCTCAATATATGAAGAAATATTATCATGTGTTAATAAGATAAGTACAAATTCATTGAGTCCTATGGCTTTAAAGGGAAGCACGAGATGAAAAGGATGGATGATATAATGATGGATTAATAGAAGATGGAAAAGAAGGATTTTCCCATATGTGATAACTATAGAAAGAATCACCTTATTAAATTTTTGAAGGGAATGGGAGTTTGTTATAAGTTTAGTGAAACAGGACACCAAGTATGTGCTTGTAAGGGTGTGAAAAAAGTTTCAAATGTATAATGATTCATCTTCAAGCAGTTGGGACACTACACGAATCAATGTCCAAATCATCAGAGTACACCCCAAATGTCGGTACTGGATAATAATAAAGTTATGATACTATCAAAGATGAAGAGGAATGATTAGATTTCTTATGTTGTTGTTAAAGTATTGTGTTATTTGAGTATTGTATTAATGATGTACATGTTATAAGAATTATGGATTATATAAGGATTGTACCGTTGTACTATTTCTTTGAGGACTTGAGATTGTGTGGAACTACAAAATGTGACTTAATAGTAGGTAATTTTTTTTGGAAAATATATGGTTGAGAGAAAGATAGTTCATAATATAGTTCTGATACAAAGGTAGTGATTTTTTAATAATACATGATTGATTTGGATAAATTATATTGGATATTTGTTACTACCTTGAAACTTATTAATGATTTGAATATTCCATCGTTGTTGGAGTTTACAAAGTTTTTGGATAGAAGGAGTATATCCAGTGTTCTATAAGGAATAAGGGAGCATGAATGTAATCAATAAGGTTTTTGGGTAATTCAGGATGTTGCAGTGTTTTAAAAGAATACATGATGAAGGTGTAAACATGTTATTATGTGAAAAAAGGATCATCATTGTGTTTACCATCCATTTAAATTTTGGAGTGTGTGTTTGGACAGAAGAATTTTGGATAATTTTAGTATGAGATTATATTTAGATAGCACTACAAAGGAAAACCCAGAGGTCGGGCTGCAAACCATGACGTCTGACAAGGGCATGAGACTTGAACCCGCAACCGAAGGGCGGTAAGGGTGTATCACCTACCACTAGCCCACCTGATGTCCTAGATTGATGAATGTTGTTTTATGGGTATGGAAGATGAATTATAAATTCATTTTTTGGAACCCTATATGAATAGGATAAATACAATATTTTTTTACGTTCAATTATCTTTTAGAGTGAAAGATAAGTTTGTGGTAGAAATTAGTTAACGGATGGAACTCTACATGTCAAGTATATATATTTTTCTTCTCTTCTTATTTGAAGAAATTAATTCTTAAACTTTAGGTAAGGAATCATTAAACTAAAAATGTGTTGTCCTAATACCTTATATTTTGTTGAACCAATGATATTTTAAATCATCATATATTTATGGCTTTGTGGCCCTCAATTCTACAATTTTTTATGACTGATGACCTCAATTAGTCCCTAAAAATGTTTATTTTTTTACTCTAGTTATGTGTCTCTAACTTCGACCAATGTTCTCCTAATCGAGATCATAATTTGGTGGTGATTTTTTCCTTTCTCTTTTCCTCTTATTAAGACTAAATATTATTAACCCAACCTCCGATGTGGGTTTTCCCACAAAGGTAGTTTTTATTTTAAAACATTTATTTTAGAAGAAAAATTTCAAATTGCGAGGATACAATTTATTGAAGGAGGAAAGAATGTAACACATCAATATTTCATAGTACGTTATTTCTTCAATGTAATTATATAACATTCACTACACGGAAAACCGAGTTCAAGCACACAACGACGTACCAAACTAGCCGTTCAAAAAAGGTAATGAATAGTACTAACCAAATTTTGAACTTTATATAATATTAATAATTTTAGAATCCATATAATGAGTTTCTTAGACATAATGAAAATCAAAATTACATTTTTTCAGATAAAAGTAGTATGTTTTTAAAAAGAAATGCAATGTTACTGTCTTTTAATGGAAAACCCTTTTTAAATTCAATATTTGAAACTTTTATATTTTCAATTTTACAAAATAAACATCTTATTTATAATTTGGAGATAAGAATTTAGTTTCAAATTTTTTTTGGTGTTTTCCTGATAACATTCATATTTGGGTGAACAGTGAAAAAAAATATATTTTAACTAAAATTTTCTTTTTTATTCAAAATAATTTGTAGTGTTAAATTATAAATTTTAATGGTTTGAAAGTATAAATTGATTATATTTTTACAATTTAATCCAATGTTATTCTTTATAAAAAATTTCACTTTGAAATTGAACAAAAACCACTATCAATCTTCTTGTTAGTTATTATTTCATATAAAAACTTTTTTTGGTTTTTGACATCAGAAATTAATTTCAAATTAAGAAATGAAACATATATGTATTGAATTTGGTAAAATAGAAATAATTTTTTTATTCATTATATCAAAATTAACTTAGGGGAAATTTTTGGTATTTTTCTGAAAACTATCGATTTTTGATAAATAGTGAAAAACACCGAGTTATTGATTAAAACAAACTTTTTATTTAAATAATTATTTATTTATTTTTAATTATTTTTCGAAAAAATAGATACATAATACTTATATATGTTGAATTTAATTAATTGGGGTTATTTTATAATAATTTTAGATATATAAGAATTCTATTTAACATTTTACTGTCTTTTACCCACCTCATAGGAGCATATACAAATTTATATAAAACATAATTTTACAGCTTCTATGAGTTGAATTTAAAAAATCCAACAGACACGATTGATATCAGTACGTAAAATGTTTTTCAAGAAGATGAAAATAATTTCTAGTGAATAGTAACTTTTTACTTTTATTTACCATGGTAAAAAGTAAATAGAGTAATTAAAGGAAAAAATTATATTATTATTACCCTAAAACATGTCCTATTTCTATTGGTTAAGTGTAATTAGACCAAAAACAACCATAGAAATAAAATATTATCCTTCAGGTCCACATGGATTAGATTATGACATTTATTATTATTTATTTCAAAGAAGAGTTAGAAGTGTTAAATTCAATGTTTAATAACTAAAACATTTTTACTATAGGGTTACAGATAAGATAAATTCGACTATAAATATTCATTATAAAGATAAAACAATTTCATAAATAATGGAATTTTTTTATAGATATAATAATTTAATTTATTAATGACACAATGTTGATGCAGTAATTACCATATTAATGAATGATTAAAATAATTGATATTATAAATATAAAAATAAATGTAATTTGAGACATTCTAGGAATTCAACTAATATTCTAGGTTAATATGTCTTGTTATTGTATTCTAGATAAATTTTTTTCGATTTGATAACGCTGTAATGAATATTGCAAAAAATCCAAATAGTGTCAAATTTGACATAATAGAGTTTTTAAAAAATACATTATATTACTAATTGATATTCTATTCCTAAAAATCCATGGTTCATCCAAGGGTCCTAAATAATATTATATATGTCATTAATGAACAATTTGAGTTTCTCTTAGATGTTTATAGTAATTCTATTAACCATATAATATAAAAATACAAAGAGACATGGTAAATGTCAAACTATTTAATTAAGAGTTAAATATAAAAGATAAGATTAATATAGAGACCCAGACCTATCTAAAACCTATTGGTTGAGTGGTTTTCGACCCATCCCGACCTTAGAATTAAACTAAAACATTTTTGAGCCATAAGAAACAGAAAATTGTTTTATTATAAAATAATATTATAAGTTTTTCCTGAGGTTCCCATCACCCCTCTTATAAAAGGGAACTTCTTCTTCTCTCAAATTCACACCTCCAAACCCATTTGGCTCGGCCAAAACCTGCCAAAATATCCTCCCAACTATCCTACCTGCATCCTAGATTGAATAGTCTGGTCAGAAATCTAACCCATGTATCCCTTTTGATCAAATCAAAAAGGAAGAACCTGAATAAGAGGTAAATATTTCATCATCTCTTTCAAGTTCTTTTCTTCTTACAAATCTATTTTATTGTTTTCTAAATTATAAAATATTAAATAAAGTAAATTATATATAATTTGATGTTATTATAAATATGGCACAACCATTTTCATTATTTTATCCATCCTTTGAATGACATGTCACCATATGTGCGTACGTACAGCTTACCGTCTCCACGTCATGGTGTAATTGTTATTCAATGCATTATTATTTGGATATGTATAATAATGATGTGTAATTGATGTAAATAATAAATATAATAGGATAATTATTTTTCATATATGATATACCATCAAATTACACCCCTTTAAAGAAATGATATTATCACTCGTATGTACGTACAAATTACCGTCTCCACGACGCGATGAGATTCATTTCTAAGTTCACGATTCATCGACAATTATAAAAATATAAATTTCTTATATGTATGTAATATATTATATAATAATTCTAATGTATATATATATATATATATATTTATATAATTACATATATCTTATTCACTTACTTCCGTTCAATACGATATGAATAGAGAAACAACGTTTAGTCGTACGTACGGCCTACCATCTCCATAAACGGTGTTTTCCATTTCATATATCTATCTATTATAAGTATATATATTCTAAATATGTATTATTTATAAATCAAGTATTATATTCTTGAATTATTTAAATCCTGACCTAAATTTTACGATCAAGAATAACATGTTAAAATATGTACGATAGAGAAAGAGGTTATTAACTGAAATGTAAATTTAATATGAAAATAATTATTAAATGGGTAGTATATAGTCATAAATTAATCATGTATGATATAAAAAATATGAATATGGTTCTGGTTTAATCTAATAATATAAAATAGTCAGTATACATGAGGTTAAACTTACCCTCGACCAAAGAAAAGTGCAAGGTTAGGGTAAATTTCACAATCTCTTTATTATCTGATCTTCTTTTTACGTATGTAGCTAATGAGAAATATTTATTATCCATGTCCATGTTTCATTAAATAGTATTTAATGGTATTATTTAAAGGGAATTTTTTTTACTAAAACATCATTTCAATTTTTTACAAAATTTATTCTTCTAAATCATTCTCATTTATGTCCATGTTATCAAAAGGTTTTTTAAAGATTTATTTATATAGACATGAATGTTTTTAAAATTTTAATTCCTTTCAAAAATTTAAATGTGGTATTGGAAATTTTGATTCAATAAATGGCTTTAAATTTCTTCCTTTCTAAATTGTGTGACTTTTAAATGATTTCAATAAAAATGGATATTTCTCTCAAAGAGTTTTACAAATAATTTTAATCTTGGTAAATATCCATTGATGGATTATAAACTCATAAGAAGATGATTTCGTATGATACAAATATTCCATATTGTATTTAATATATTTGTGATATTTTTGACTATGGATGTGTTATTTCTACACCATTAATGGTTTGTGGATAAAGTATTTACATTTCATATGAATCTTTTAATATAAATGTTTATGTTATGTTTAAACCTTATCATATGAGTAATGGAATGGACATAGTAAGTGACAGGTGGAGCCCACTATAACTCTTTGATGTATCTGTACATCTCTTGAGACAAAATAGTGTCTTAGAACAAGTCCTTAACAAAATATTATTTGTAGTCTTGACATAAGGCCTTGACTATGTGTTTAGGAAAGTCTTGCATTATGTATTCCTTCATTATGAAAGTGGATGTTGATATTGGATGTGATTATTCGACAAGTAGAATATCAATGTGAATATGTTAATGGAATTAATTGATTTTATCTTTTCCATATTATTATAAATTTAATGTTTAAAAGGCTTTTCTTTTAGTCTGATACATTACCTTAAATGTTTATGTTTATTTATTAAAGTTTTTCCTATATTTTTATCCTTACTGAGCATCTGAAAAGACCCCTTTCTATGTTTTATTTTCCAAGATCCCAAGAAGTGTTTTATGATTGACATGTAGGATTAATATAAAGGGGAAATGGTATTTTAAAATTATTATTTATGTTTTGTTGTATGTTTGAATGTGTAATGTAATGTTCATGAATGAAATCTATTTTTCAAGGCATCTAAAATGATCTGTCCTTCGGGACTTGATTCTTTGTAATCATGCCAATGTATTAAAATAATGCACAGACTCTGGGTATCTGGGGTCGGGGAATTACAAATTTATAGATTTATGAGTCTATCCATGGGTCCCTACCTAAATGCACATTTAAAAAATAGATTCACTACATCGATGAAATGGAGAGATTAAATAAATCTTCATTTTATTTTATGGATTAAACACTCTCAAAACCACATTTAACAACCAACTAATTCCTACTGATGTTAGGTAACACCTAATATAAAACCACTATTTTGAATGAAATTTTGGATTAATATATCTGATCTGGGCACCTATTTAGATGTTCGTCCACTTCTCCAGGGAAAATCTGTGAGCTTGTTATTTATTATTATTATATTACTCAAACAAATTCCATGAACATTGAGCTTCTTAAATTTACAATTTCTCAGTACCTGGTCACTAAATTAATATATATAATATTTAAAAATAATACACAAATTGTCGTGGATTTTACACTCTCCACATCTTGAGGATTTGAGTCCCCAAAAAGCTAAAAAATAAGGCTACTCAAAAAGATGTGGTTACTGAGAATGAATATGAGCCTCCTTCTCCCATGTACAAAACTTGATATTCAATTGATTCCATATAACATATATTGAAGGAATATCTCACCCAACAAGGATTTTATCCTACTGATCATTGATCTTCCCTGGTTGCGTAGTAAATGTCCCTCCATCCTCACTGTCCATCTCGCCCCATTTGATGGAATTATATGGGTCATGCATGTACCTCCTCTTCTAAAACATGTGGAAGATGTTGGGTACATGGTCCAACTTTGGATGTAGATCTATGTGTTACACAACATCACCAACTCAATGTCATATCTAGAAATGGACAATAAACCCTAGAGATAACTTGCTTCCCAGAAAAAACATTTATAATCCATGTCGAGGTGAAACCAATCGAAACATGTGGTCTCCATCCTAAAACTCCAAAGGCTTCCATATCCTAACATTATAATATTTTTGATTGATCTATGCATTCCTCATATGCTCTTGGATGATCTATATCTTTTCTATATTATGTTGAACCAACTTTTTTCTAGTAATGCTGAATCTCCTAGGATAGTCTAACAAAGTTGTTGATTCCACGGTTTCCATTATAATACTCTAATGGTTCCATACAAATAGTGAGATGGTAGATGTTTTTTTATGGGAACACCACTAGTAACAGGTGATCCTCCCAACTACGGTTGAAGTCTAATATCCACTCCCACATCATATCCTTCAGGACATGATTGGCCTTCTCCGTCTATCTTCTTATATAAGTGTGAAACACTGTGATCCATCATAACATGCTCCCAAAAAACTAATGTAATCTATTTCCCAATTAGGGTATAAAATGAGAATCATATTCTGAAGTTTTCATCAATGGCACTCAATGGCTTCAGATAATCACTTGCACGTTGAGGCATCCCAAGCTCTATACTGAAGACTATTCTCAAATATCTTTGAAGTGAGCTGACATGGTGAGTCATTAAATGATCAAATAGATGGAATCATTCCCCCTAGAATTACATGGTAAACACACCATGATGTTCATTGATATCCCATCCCACTACCATTCTATCATCTAAAGGGGATGAACAAATAACACTGTAACCTAGTCCTCACCCTTCAATTACTAACTAGTAAGGCATTGAAAAAAGAACTCTGTAACTCCCTTCTTCATTCCTAGGAACACAAAATAGAAGTAGGAAGTCATTGTTCATCTTCACCAAAACATTATTTACTACAAATTGGGATGTATGAAATTCCCTCATAAAATCTTCCCGAAACCCCAATGGTATTATTTTCCATACATTAACTATAATTATGTGCTCCCCCTATTTCGAATATCTTTAGAAAAACATTCTGTCTGGACATCTGAGAACATACAGTCTCACAGTAGGTATCCCCTAGCTATTTCTCCCTACCCCTCTAAAGGAGTGGAGGGTTAACAACCATTGTTTGATGGTAAGAAATTACATCCCAACCCACAAAGGATATCCACAATGTTGCCAACTTCTTTGATGACCCATTCAAAAATATTGAAATAGATATCTTGTTAAGAGAAACTTCAACCACTTAACCCTTCCCAGGATTATAGAATATATAAATGTTTTAATCTTGGAGGAACATTATACATAATCTCTTTCTAATGTTTTGATACTTCTAAGAGAAGATATTGTTGATACTCTTGTGATTAGAGTATAGGATAAACCAATCACCCATCAAGTTGTGTGACACATCTTCATTTCCAATAATATAGCTACTAACTCAAGATCATGGGTCATGTAGTTATGCTCATGTGGTCTCAGCTGGCGTGAACCATATACAATCATAAATTTTATTTCATTAGGACACAAATAATCCTAGTACCTAATACATTGTAGAACACTGCATGCTTGACACCTACCTCCTGAAAACCTAATATTTTAGTACTTTTCAAACTCTACTTTAGCTTCAAAAAGCATTGAACCAAAGACATCATTCTAAGACCATTATGACCCTCTCAACTGATAAATGAAGTCATTGATCCATGGAAGTGGATAGTTGTTCTTCACAGTATCCTAATTAATGTTTTTTTAATCCCTACCCAACCTCATGTACCATCTCCCTTTTTTGAAAATAAAACTGGGGAAGCCTGGAGAGAAACATAAGGTCTCATTATTCACTTCATCTATAATTCAACCAATTTTACCCTCATAATTTGATGCTATATGGAAGCCATCATTTATTATTTTTCAGATGTCAATGTCATTCAAAGATTTAGATTAGTGCAGAAGACAATATTGGCATGGAATTTGGATAATGAATACATACCAAGTATGATGTTTTAATGCCTCAACACTTCAACAATGTGGTTCCAACAAAAAATCTCACCTACAAGGTTTTAGTCATACTGTCGTCGCAAATGTGTGATCCCTGATTCTACCCCAGTAAGTGTCTCTAGGAGTAAGGGACAATTAAATGGTTCAACCAGAATCTATTGATCATGAAAATGATATATGGATAGAAAGTAATGACTATAACTTGTCTCTATCAGTAATGAAGCTAAAGTAGAAAAGTAACCAATCATACCTCAATTCATTCCAAGAGCCACTAGTTCATTTTCCTTAACCACATGCAGGTGTCCCCACATATTTCTTCAAGCACCCTAGGCATAGTAAAATACACATGGGGGTGGTAACAAGTTGAAACATCAACCGCAACATATTTCTCTAACATCTCCTTTAACAAATATTTTGACCTATGGATCTACCAACTCCTATCGTTATATTTTCCTTTGTGGTCCATATACTATCTCTCTAATTTTAGTATGCCAGGGTGGACAATCTCGAGAAAGATTTCCTCTACTATCAACCGAATAATCCCACCTCTACTTAGGAAGAATGAACCCATACTATGTGCACTGAACAACAAATCATCTATCATGTAACCTTAGGGAGTTTCTCTCTTGTTCAGGTCTCTGGGACTGATGTCGTCTCCCTACAGATGATGTGTCAAATCCTTCTTCTCCGATTTTTTTTTCTATCAAGAGTGTTATATGCTCATCCAAGATATTTTCAACTAAAAAATCTATTTCTTGAACTCCATCATTAGTAGGAATGCACAGATGCATAATTCTCTCTTAGATATCTTTACATAGAACTCACTCTATGGTCTGAGCTCTGATGTAATGATCTTTAACATTATCCACTGAGTACCATAAATAGTTGGACAACCTTAATGAATAATCATCCATGGTTATGCTACCATATTTATGATAATGAAGATCATGTACATGCACATCTATCAGTGTAAATATTGATAACTACTCTATGAAGAGATGCTATATCTTTTTCTATGAATGAGTCACCTCATCATGAGACTAGATAGCCAAAATCCACTGTATCCATACTGAACCCTATAGATCGCTCGCTGCTAGGACAACCATAGGGTCTACTTGTTTTCTGATTAGATGGAAAAATTAGTTCAATGCCTCAAGCAAGTCCTTATCCACCTAAGGGCTAGGCATGCCTCATAACATGAGGAGTCTCAATATATGAATCTTGTTGAATGTTCTCATCATTAAATCCACACTAGATGGAACTTTTAGTACCATGTGATACTCCATAGGGGGTGGTATGGTTAGTGCACCACCTTGAGGATACACCTAGGTAACTTGTCCCTATGTCAATGCCTCATCACAGTGGGCGTCATCATACGGATTTAGCTACAGAATCCTAGCTGGTATATGTCATGGGGGGATCCAATATGAAAACAATGGGTACCATAGACAATGTGTATAACTTGAAAGCATACTGATGTAAGATATTTAAAAAAAATTTCTTATAAGATTCAAGTAAAATTATTTTACCTAAAAGAAATGTTATTGTGTACTGAATCAATAAAAATTGTAATCAGATTATTGGTGTATTGATATGTCAAATGATTCAACAACACAAGAATCTATTTCCTAAAAGATCAAATCAAAATAATTGACACCATTTCCCAAAAACAATAGCATAAAAAGGATGTACTATGGTAGAACCGACAACCACTCATACCACTCTGTCACAACCCATCCTTGGGGGGATCATTATGTAATTCAACATGTCTTCCGATAATTATATAGTGGATGGAGACTAGCACTGAGTAATAATATCTCTAACATGGGAGGAAATTGTTTTGTACATGTACACATACACACATATCCAAGACCACACAATGTCGAACATGTAGACCCCATTAAAAAAATGCATGCATACCACTATTTTAAAACTAGAGTATGTCAATAATGTAATCTGTAGTAATGTAAGCTAGGCATGAATAAAAGATAAACAATAATTCAGTGTGTAAACAAAAGATTCCAACCTGTAATAAAATGGTAATTAGAATTTTATTTGTATTCGTTGAAACACCATGGTAGTTTGATCTCACAAATACCAATCCAGTCTTAGTCCTCATTGGACTCCGAAAAAATTACACTCATCTAAACAAAACATGAAACAAGTTGGAAATCCCCGTGCATTGGTTAGTGTAAAAATACATAGCAAGACACCCCAAAAGCACAATGAAATACAAATAGAAAGAGATATATTCAACTATACAGAATATATTTTTAAGTAAAATATAACAAAAAATATTGATATACTCAATCAAATACTCACAATCAAGAGATATGTCACAACAAATATATACCAACACTTAGGATTCAACATGAAGATTCCATGAAACACTAATCTCGGATAACACACTCCTGAGTCTAATAGCACTGATGATATTCATCCATGAAGTTCTATTTATTGGGAGATGTAATGATAGAGTTACTCTAATATATCTGAAGAGAAATAGAATACTACAGATGAGGATCAGAATAATGGCCAGGGGATGATACCAATAATTCAATCCGAATTAACCTACTAAGTAGAGGATCGATGCCCTGTGAAGATGGTTATGTCAATAATAAGGATTCTACCTATATTATGAATAATGAATAGAGTAACCTTCTCTGATACTATCAAGGGATTCAAACAACTCTATCCAAGATGTCTTTTTAATGGATTATAATCATATTAGTAGAAAACGATATTCACCATCCATCATCAAAATGATAAAGGGAATGAACACTAAAAAAATGCCCAAGATACAAGGGAATAGTGGATCAAGCCTTGTAGGAAGGGATACACATCGTGAAACTAGGTCACACACCCTATCCATTTAAACAGGGTAAAGCTTATTTATAATGGAATGTGACTTTAGAACTTGTCATGTTGAATATGTGTGCAAGGAATTTATATGGATTCAGACATTATTCCCTTCCATTTAGGGTCCACCGATGTACTCTTGCCATGTATAAGTACACAATTTTAACCCATGTATCCCAGCCTATGTAGCAGTACCTAATGTAGTACATGTACATGGTCTAGTCCAATTCATGTTGGGGAGTACATTCCATGATGGTAACCCATATACTCTTCCCCATGTATGTTTTCTTCCCATGTACACACTGAGTCTCTTGGAAGGTCCAACAAAAAGTGTGATTATAACAAACACCATGTGAAATTTAGATGTCTCTCAAAAACGTATTTTTATCTTAGTGATGGCCACAGACTATGTATCCTCGGGTTAAACGAGAAGGTTCATAGTTATTTTCCCGAATATCACTTATTTCTTCCATGGACCTTGGATGATCTCCCGATTTCTTATTCTTTGGTGTGTTTACCAAGAATCTCTGGATCAAGGATCATTTCAACAACTTAACACTGAATTGAGTTGTTTTTGGCCTTCAAGAAGATCAAAAAAAATTTAAATAAACTCTGACTACAACCCCTCGAAGAAAGGTTCCTTATGATTTTATTTGATTCATATGTTTCTGTCACCATTGCACTTCTGTTAGGTCATACAAGAGTCGAATAATATATTTTGGATTGTTTCTCTATGTAATAAAGGTGTAACAATTAATCATTTCTCAACGTGAAGAATAACTAAAAATACTAGTAGAAAACAAGTGATAGAAAACACAAGCAACAAATCCATGAAATGATCCTCGACCATTGTTCAGTCCTGCCTCATTTTGTACCTATAAGAATGATCAATGAAATTCTCAAACAATCAAAAAAAGATAATTCCACAATGAATAACCCATCCCTCAAGGAATGATTGAATATCAGATCAACATGTTCATTTTTGGTCTGCATTTGTCATTGAATTTATGAATGGGGAAATAAATCCAAAATAACCCAACCTACATTGGAATTGGATCATTCAATATTGAATATTGATTTCCATGGGTGCTATCCATTAGGAATGGCATTCATTGATCTTTGATCCACAATTCCATCGTCACTGACCAAGATTTATCATTAGGGTACTGTACAAAGCCTCCTGAGAATTTCTAGATTTATGAGAGTAACCCTAAATGACTTCCTAAAGGATCATTAAAAAAAACAAGAATTATTTCATTAAAAGAACATATAATATAAAATATCTAATGAATATTTTTAATTAAAATTTTCTGATTCAATATTTCACAGCTTAACCCATGCAGGCAAATGTTAGGTCATGCCTAAGGTATAGTCACTAATATGAAGGCAGTGGTACACTCATATTTCTAATAATGGAAACATTATAGAAGTTATTAATATATTTCAGGGAAACCTTTCATGTGTTATATTTAATATTTTAATATTATTTATGCTTTTATTCTGGGCACACCGGTCCACGAAATCGTACATCGTTTCAGTTCCAGGTCTTAAACGTATTCCATAAAATACTTAAAAATAATATATAGAACATCAGGGAAATTACACATAAGGTATTGTAAATCAAAACTGAATAGTAATAAAAAACATCATCAATAAAACAAAAACATCTACATGGATACTCTTATAGTCAACACATCAATTCCATCAACTAGAATTCAATTTTTAGGCGTTTAAAAATTATAAAATAAAAATAAAAAATATTAATTTATTCATGAATGATTATTTTCAGAAACACCCAGGATGACCTAAGGATTTCTACGATGGGTGTTTTCTAGAAACTCACACATAACTACCCCTTAAGTCCTAGAAATCATAACTCATGTCTACCAGGACATCAAAAAACTGCATACCAACTTCGAGTAAATATGAACAAACATGCACCTCTAATACCATTTTCTCATGGAAAACCTGAATACCATTGTACATTGATAAACGAGTCATATTTAAAAAAAATAATGGGAGTTCCTAATTTCCAAAGGTTAGTGAATAGCCCCTAAAATCAAAAACAAGTCAATGGGAATGGGTTTTCCTTGAATATTTTAAATCAAGAGAAAAAAAAATAAAAAAAAATATTTAATAGTTAGTTTAAAAAAAAATCACAAAGAAAAGATTATCAGATAAAGATAGATATGAATT
This sequence comes from Viscum album, assembly GCA_963277665.1. Taxonomy (NCBI): domain Eukaryota; kingdom Viridiplantae; phylum Streptophyta; class Magnoliopsida; order Santalales; family Viscaceae; genus Viscum; species Viscum album. The sequence continues at coordinate 2,090,128,137 of OY728132.1, forward strand.
CAATATAGTAAACTATATGAAATAAAAAAATATAAACCACAAATACAATGCATCTTAATCATCATGTGTCTTATGGACCATAGATCTATCGGTCACCACCATCACTTAGGGTACCATAAATCAAGAACACCCACAACCTCAATGTATAAATTTCTTTTTTACTACAACTTGAATACCATACTCCACGCCATGAGAATGATATGGTAGGGTTTTAGAAAAAAATTATATTAGAATTTCAGTAAATATTCCATAATAAATGAAATGAAATTAACCATTTATGCTATTATATAAATAAATATATGGATAGGGAAATAATATTTATAATTTATGTAAATAAATTAATTAAAATAATATAGATAATATAAATAATGGATATATAGATGATATGTTTAAATGAAAATGTTCTTAACAAAATTTCATGAATAAAATAGTGGAAGGAAATGAATGCATGTAATAATATAATTTAACAAAATAGTGAACCATGGTCACATTCCTTGATGTTAAATGGTATGTAGATATTGTATCCTTCTACTTCAATGTTAATTAACATGGATAATGTGTCTTGGAATTATTCCCTATGTCTCTAGATATCATGATAATATCAACCAAAACCTCATCTGGGGAAATCATGTCAAACATGGTTTTGTTAGAGTTGTCTTCATCAAAATATTTCTAGTGAGTAAAAATCCTTCAATGCTAACATTAATAATCAAATAACTATATAGGTTCACATTTGCTTCAATAAATCAATCAAACATGGGAAAGTCAATCATTTTAATTCAATTCATCGATAAAATTTCAAAAACCCATCTTTATGTTCAACATTCCCCCAAAATTTGATAACCATCACAGTGGGTTTCATCAGGTTCCTTAAATTCAAAATAAGAATTAATTTAAAATAATTTTTCTAAATAATAAATTTCAAATATATTAAATATATATTTTCTCATAATCAAAACATATTTTCAAAGGAACTAAATATAGGGTTTGATTGACAAATATGTAGACATAAAATTCCATCATAAAATCTTATCTTTTCAAGTATAAGAATGAAATTGAAAATATATTTCAGTTCCAGAATGTAATAAAGTTTTCAATTATAGTGAAAATACATTAATAAAACCTACCTACATGTCAAATGATAAATCAGTCTAACACCTGAAGCATGAACATCCAATTGAGTATTGAAGTTATGGAATATCAAAGAGTAATCCTTAAAATCACAATCCATCAAAATAATAATCCAATACACCATCAAAATGGGTTTTAATAACTCTAAAAGAAGGTGATAAGAGAATTAATGGGTAATGCAGAATAATAAGTTTACACATACCTTAGTAAGATCAATCTCATCGACCAATACATAGATCCACGATGAATAGAGGTTGGTAGATCCAAATTCCATATTAAGATCCTCTAAAAGAAAAAGGGTCAGATGTAAAATTATAAGGATTATTTTAGAGTATAAGATTTCAGTTTATATTTTTAAAATATATAGAACAATATACTATTCTGAAAACCACAACTCCATATAATAGAAGTTCAAATAAATGGGCAGATCACATCATAGTCTAAGAGACAATGCCACTGTGGGGTTGGTCAAAACTAAATCCATGAAACATGGTGGGACCAACTCAATAGATCTATAAAAATGGGAAAGGGACCATGATTGTAGGGTAAATAATATGGCCTAGAACCCAACCTATAAAAACATGATTTTCAAAAGCCTCTCAAACATTCCATAGTCATGTTGAAATAGGCTGAAACGCCAAAATAAACACTGCGGATCCATGTTCCAGCCATAATGCCCACATCGCGACTATGCTAAAAATGTTGTACCCTTTAAATAATCCATTATAGGGATCCATCGGTATGTCGAAACTCCATTTCCAAATTGATTATAAAATAAAAGAACAACCATGAGGCACTGCATTATTGTTGTCTCATCATTGTTCTCTATGATGCATCAGTTATCATCCTTAGTGTATCCCCTATAAATCAACATATTATCTATATAAAAACTTAAGAAACCAGAACAACCCAAAAAATGTGATAAAATACATTAGATAAAAATCAACAGCATTGGTAATGATATGTCACTATATTAGACCACATTTTTATTGATTGAAAATAATGTATAAAGAAAATAAAAGATTTTAAATGGTAAACATGAATAATTTTTTAATATCCCTAATGGAAACGTGGTGAATTTTTTTTGATCATTCTTTAAATAATAGTATTTTTGAAATAAATATTATATTTGAAGATAACTAGAATTTATGCAAATGTAATTAGGAACAAAAAAAATCCTATTAAGGCTTTGTTTAGGAAACAAATGTGCCTTCATTATTTCTGGATAAAAGGATGTGTAGAAGTAGATAAATTAAATTTTATATGAATAATAGTTTTTATTTAACCTTTACAAGATATAAGTAAAACATAAATAATAAATAAATATCATTGGTAACATATTTTACATTTTTAGTAAATTCATATTGTTATATTATCTGTATTTGTTATGTTTATTTTCCTAATGATACCATAATTTCAAATTTTCTTCTAGTTTTTTGTAATAAAATGAGCTTTATTTGAATTATTATATAATGAAATGCGGGATACTAAATAATTTTTTGGAATGATACATGTACCATAACATGTTTATAACGATTTCACATCTTAAAGGTTGATAATATTGAAAGTGATTAAACTTTCGACCTAGAAAACCTAACATCCCTGAATATTGATTTATGATTTTTTGTTGATGATAAGTATTTTGAATATAATTGTAGGTTCTGAAACTTCAATGTTTACACCATAGGTAATTTTTTTGGAATTTAATATTGAAGGATTTACAAAAACATATGTTATATTCTTATATAGCCTATGATACGTTCCATTATGGTAAGAAATATATGCCTCATCGTTATCCTTATGTTGATGTTCAAATATATGAATTTTTTTTATTAGTGCACGTGGAAATTTCCAAACATAGATAAAGTAGCAGTATTATAGGAAAATAATTTGTATGGCTTAGTTAATTATTACCCTTGTAATACATGGGATAATTTTCATACTCTTAAATTTGAAGTAGTATATTTTTAAAGGGTTTTTTTACTTTGTTCAAAATGAGGAAAAAATATGATTTTCAATATTAAGAGTGATCTTGGTGGATTATTTTTAAATTATATTTTTTATTTTATTTATATTGAAATTGTAATACACAACACTTTTTGCCACTATGAACTAATAAAAATAATTTGTTACTTGAAATAAGGAATAGAGAACTGTATAAAATTACAGAGTTATTACTCGGTGAATATAATATTTCTATGATTTATTTGGTTGAATAAATTAGTGTCATATGTAATCCTATAAATTATATTTATTTATTTACATTATTAATAAAACCCTATATGAATTTTTGAATGGAATGATGGAAAGTCGTTATCACTTCATATTTTTTGGATGAAAAGATATCATTTTTAACACTAAATAATATATTGAATATTATTATTCAAATTCTAAGGAAATATGTTTTCTTGCTAACTCTATATCGAGGTTGTTTTATCCTGTTTCAAAGAGAGTAATACTTAACATTGATTAAATGGAACATTTTAAGAGGAATCAATATAATATTTAGGTTATGTTAAAATTTAAACATTATGAGTTACATATTGTGAATTAAAAATCCCATTTTCAAACATTATTTTTGAAAAAATATAATAGAAAATGTTTTACGAAAATTTAATATAACAGAAGATACTCAAAGATGATAGAAAATATTAAATTTTACTTAGAAACTATGTGATCACATATTATCATCCCATAGATATAATCATTATACATGTTAATGAACAATTAAATATCATAAGTCATTTTTTTGATCGAATGTGATTATCTTACATTATTATATCAATTTGAACTTAATGTAGAATATGATTCACTGGGTAATTAGAGTTAGATTGTTTTCAGGTGAGAAGATATTATTTAGTTTTAAAAAAATTTATTTTCGACCTTTGATGAATATCCTAGTGATATTCTTGTTATAAGTGTCAAATGGGTCCTCTAAAATAAGTGAAATGAATGTGTAACTATTCATCAAAATAATATCCAACTTCATGCTAAGGGACATAACCATGAAATGTGAAAATATTATGTGGTAATATTCTTACATTATAGATATATAAGAATCCATTTATGTTTTATTATAATTAATATATCATCTGCATTTATTTTTTGTAAAACTAATATAATAAGTAATTTATTTAATGGTTATATTTTTTATGAGTGATACATTGGTTTTTTTTATTTTAAAATGAAAATTATTTGGAACCTGTGTTGAAGTGTTCCATGATTCATTAAAAAATTACACATTCCCCAAGATCCATCTATAACGTATTTTCTAGATTTTATACATAGAAATAAATATATTAAAAGGATGTTATATGAACTCCTTTTATCAAGGTTATTTTTAAGTAAAATTTATTTACACAAATATCTAATAATGAAATATTTTTCATGTCGAACCAAAAAACAATTAAAAATTGTTTTTTAGTAAATATTCCATGTGAATTGGACATCAGTATGATTATTGATATCAAATATTTTATTGTGTAATAGATAACATAGAAATCATAAGGAATTATCTTAAGTCAATAAAAGTATATCAAATTTTTACTTAAAAATTTCTATTTTCAAAATTCTATTAGTATATGTATAGTGGATAATACCTTATAGAAACATTATATTGATGAATCTATGAAAATATTAAATTATAAATTTTTTATAATTAGGATCATAAGTTCATACTAATTGATGTATAATTAGGATAACATTACATAATATTTTATCTTTTGTTTTTCAAAATTACATGATAATATAAAATAATCTCAAATAAATGTAGTCATATTGATCTGAAATTAAATTAAAAGAAAATCATTAAAGTTATTATTATATTATTCTTTGGAATATTTTACTAATAAAAATTATTCATACTACTCATGAGAGAGATACTCTAATATGTCTAAAGAGATATTTGAAACTACAGATGAGGATCACAATAAGGTCTAGGGGATGATACCAACAACTCCATCTGAGTTAAACTTCATAGTAGAGGACTGATGCCCTGTGAAGTAGGTTATGTCAATACCAAGGACAAAACCCAGGTAATGAAGAATTAGTAAAGGAACCTACTCTGATACTATCAAGGGATTCAAACAACTCTATCCAAGATGTATTTTTGAAGGGATTATAATCATATGAGTAGGAAACGATATGCACCAACCTTCATCAAAATGATAAAGGGAATGAACTCTAAATAAATATGTCCATGAAATAGAGGATAAGTGGATAAAGCCATGTAGGAAGGGTTACATCGTGTGTAATAAGGTCACAAAACGTATCCTTATACCCTAGGTAAGGAATTTTTATAATGGCATATGACTTTAGAAGAAGTCAGGTAGAATGTGGGTACATGGAATTTATAAGTATTAACACATTGTGCCCTTCCATTCAGGTTCCACCCATATAATATAGACAAGTGGAAGTATACAGGGTTATACCATGTATTACTACTTGTGTACTAGTACCCGAGGAAGTCCATGTACTTAGCCCCGGCCAAGTCATGTTGAGGATTTCTTTCCATGTAGGAAATCCATGTACTCCTCCCCATGTATGTTTTTTCCCACATACACACTGATCCTCTAGGAAGGGCCTACATATCGTGTGATTGGGTCACACATTGTGTGAAATTTATCTATCCCTGGAAACCCTATCATTCTGTCATTGGTGGCCACATACTATGTAACATCATGACACACCTTGGTTTCATAGATATTTTTCAAAACAACGTTTCCTTTCTCAACACACCTTGGACGATCCCCTGAGTTCATATTATATGGAATGCTCACCGAAGAACTTTGGAACTTGGATTGTTTCATCACCTTAATACTGAATTGAGTTATTTTTCCTCCAACCGGCCCAAAAAACATTTAAATTAAATCAGAAAAAAACCACCAGAAGAATGGTTTCTTCTGATTTTCATTGATTCAGATGTTTTTGTCTCCGCTGCACTTTTATTAGGTCATCCCCAGGTCAAATCATGTATTCTAGATTGTTTCACCACATAATAAATGTGAAACAAACAATTTTTCATTAATGCGATGAATAAAAAAGAACACCTTTAGAAAATGAGGGAGAGAAAACAAAATAAATAAATACATGAAATGATCCTTGACCATGGTAAGTTCTAGCCTCAATCCATACCCATAAGAATGATCAGAAAAACAAATAAATTCTCAAACAATGAAACCTTTATAATCTCAAAATGAATAACCCTTCCCTTAAGGAATGATTAAACCTCAAATCATCCAGTTAGTTAGTCGGTCCACTTCCATTGTTGATTTTATGAATGGGAAAATAAATTTAAAACATCCAATTATACATGGGAATCAGATCATTATATATTGAAGATCCATTTCCATGGCTGAGATCCTTCAGGAATGGTATTCATTGATCTTCGATCCACAATTCCTTCATCACTCAACAAAAATAATATTTAGGGTACTCTCCATATCCTACAGAGAATTTCTAGGTTCATGATCCAATCCCTAAATGTCTTTGAAAAGTATCATTTTCAAAAATAAGAATTATTTCATTTAATGAACAAATAAAATAAAATAACTCTTGATCATTATTAATTAAAAACTCTTGGAACCATATTTCACAGCTTGACCCATACTAGACAATGTTAGGTTGTTCGTAAGGTAATGTAACTATTATGAAGGTAGTGGTACACTCATATTTCTAATCAATGCAAACTATTAGAGTTATTTCTATTTTTTAGAGTAACCTTGAACAGGTGCTATTTAATATTTTAATATTATTCAAACATTTATTCCGGGCACATCGGGCCATGAAATCACACAATGTTTCAGTGTCTGTTCTTGATCATAATCCATTAAATACATAATAAAATACATATAACTTCAGGGAAATTACACATAATGTATATTAAATCAAGGTGTAATAGTAATACAAAACATCAACAATAAAACAAAAAAATATGGATACTCGTATTGTCAATACATCAATTCCATAAACATGAATTAAATTTTTAAGGGATTAAGAATTATTAAATAAAATTGATAAATGATATAATCATATTAAATTTATTCATGAGAGATGATTTTATAAAACATCCAGGATGACCTAAGGCTTTCAACAAATAGTGTTTTCCAGAAACATACTAATAACTACCCATTAAGTCTAAAAAATAATAACTCTTGTCTACCGGGACATCCAAAACTACAAACCGACATCGAGGAAATATGATCAACCTTGCACCTATAATATATATTTTTTATGGAAAACCTGAATATCGTGGTCCAATGATAACTAAGACATATTTGACATAAAATAATGGGAGTTCCTACTTCCCATAAGTTGGTGACTACCACCTGAAATCAATAAAAATTTTAAATAAATGGGTTTTCCATGAATATTTTAAATCAAAATAAAACATAGGAAAATAAAAATATTTAAAAAATTGTTTTAAAAAAATATCCTTAAAAAATATAGAACCATATTAAGATAGATATGAGCCCAAAATAGTGAATTTTACCAAATAAAAAAAGGCACCAAAACAACAAATACAATGCATCGGAATCGTCATGTGTCGTGTAGACTATATATCTATCGTTCACCACCATCACATAGGGTGCCATAAAATAAGAACACCCACAAACTCAAAGTATCAATTTTTCCCATAACTAGAATAACATAATCCACCCCATGAGAATGAAATGGTAGGGTATGAGATAAATATCCTAGTTTTGTTTTATTAAATATTCCATAAGAAATAAAACGAAATTAACCAATTAAGATTTAATATAAATAAATATATTAAATGGAAAATAAACATTATAATTTCAATTAGTATATTAATTCTAGTCATTTAAATAATTGATATATAGATGATATGATAAAATGATATTTTTCCTAGAACTATTGGTCAGGAATAAAATGGTGGACTAAAATGAATGCATATTATAATATAATTGAACAAAATGGTGAACCATGGTCACATTCTATGAGGTTACATATTTTATAGATCTAGGGTCATCACAATATTTAGATTATTAACATGGATAATGTCTCTATGAACACATCCCAATGTCTCTGACCATCTGGATAATATCACTCAAAACCTCATCTGTAGAAATCGTGTCCAAATTGTTTTTGATAGATTTATATTCATCAATATATTACCAGGGAGTCAAAATCCTTAAATTCTTATCTTAATAACCAAATAACTACATGGGTTAACATTTTTTTCAATAAATCAATCAATCATTGGAAAATCAATCATTTTAATTCAATTCATCATTCTTATTTTTAATACCCATTATTATGATTGAAATTCCATCATAATTTCATATTCATAACAGTGGGTTTCATAACGTTCAAGCCATTTAAATGAAAAATTCATTTAATGTCATAATTAATTTGAATAAATGCCAAATATATTAAATCTATCTTTTCTCAAAATCAAAACATATTTTCTAATGCATTAAATATATGGTATAATTAAAAAATATAATGACATTTAATTCAATCATGAAATTAATATACTTTCAAGTATAATAATGAAATTGAAAACAAATTTCAATTCATTAATGAAATAAATCATTCAATTATATTGAAAATAAATTAAAAACCACTTACCTATAGGTCAAATGATGAATAAATTTAACACTTGGAGTAGGAACAACCGATTGTGTATTGAAGATGTAGAGTATCAAAGAGTAATCCATAAAATCAAAATCCATGAAAAATAATAAACCAAGACAACGTAAAAATGGGTATTAATAACACTAAATGAAGTGGATAAGTGAAGAAATGGGTATTGCCGAATAATATGTTTACACTAGCCTTAGTATGATCAATCTCATGCATCAATACATAGAACCAAGAGGAATATAGGTTGGTAGATCCCAATTCCATCACGAGATATAAAAATGAAAAATGGTTAGGTAAGAAATTATAAGGAAGAGTTTAGAGTATAAAATATCTATTCATATTTTTAAAATCTATAAAACAACATACAATTTGAAAAACCAAAACTCTGTATCATAGATGTTCAAATAAAGGGCCAGACCACATCATTGTGTAAGAGACCATGCCACAATGGTGATGGGAAAATCCAAATCTATGAAACAGGGTGAGACCCACTCCATAGATCAAGAAAAATGGGTAAGGGACCATGATCTTAGGGTAAATTCAATGGAATAAAACCAGAACGATAAAAACGTTATTTTCCAAAGCCTCTCATCCATTCCACAGTCTTGCTGAAATAGACTGAAGAACCAAAATGGACACTCATCTTCCTTGTTTCATCCATAATTCCCACATCGTGGTTGTGTTAAAAAAATTTTACCCTAAAAATTATCCAATTAAGGGATCCATGAAGCTATAAAAACCCCATGTCCCAATTGGTAATGAAATAAAAGAAGAACCATGAGGCCTCATATTGTTGACATCTCATCCTTGTTCTCCATGATGCATAAATTATCATCCATTGTGTATCCCCCTATAAATCAAAATATTGTCTATATAAAATCCAATAAAAATATATAACAACCCAAAAATGTGATTAATTACATTGGATAAAAATCAACTAAGCATTGGTAAAAATTTGTCACTATATTTGGCCACATTTTTAATTATTGAAAATGAATTATAATGAAAATTAATGATTTTAATGGGAAAAATGTATAATTTAGTAATATCCCAAGTGGAAACCTAGAGAAAAATTTCCAATCATTCTTTAAATAATATTATTTTATAAATGGATAATATCTTTGTAGATAACTCATTTTTTTTGTAAAAGTAACCAGGAATAAAATATCCATAAAGGCTATATTTAGGAACCAAAATTTTTTTCCGTCATTATTTCCTGATAAAAGGAAGTGTACTGGAAACTAAATTACATGGTACATTTATAATAGTTGTAACTTATTTAATATAAGAAAAAATATTATTTAAATAACATATAAAAATTTATGGTTACATATTTTACTTTTGGAGGAAATTATTGTTTATATACTATTAGTATTGGTTATGATTATCATCCCAATAAAACATTAATTTCCAATTTTCATCATCTTTTAAGTAATAACTTGAACATTAGTTGAATTATTAAATTATGATATGGGGGTACTCAATAAAAATTTGGAATGATACATGTACCATAACATGATTAGAAAGAGTTATCGTCTACGTTGTAGATAAGATCGATAATGATTAAACATTCGACCTTGAAAACCTAACTTCCCTGAATATTGATTTATGATTTTCGGTTGATGATAATTATTTTGAATACACTTTTAGGTTATCAATCATCAAATTTTATACCATAGGTATTTTTTTTGGAATTTACAAGTGAATGATTTAGAAAAACATAATTTATATTCATATATAGTGTTTGATACATTCAAATATGGTATAAAATATATGTCTCGACATTATCCTTCTGTTGAATATTAAATATATAAATTATTATTATTTGTGCACATGGACATTTCCAAACAAAGATAATGTAGCATAATTATTGAAAAAAACCTTTTGTATGACGTAGTTATGGATTACACTAGGAATATATGGTATCGTTTTCACACTCTTAAATTAGAAATAGTCTCTTTTTAGAGGTTTTTTTACATTGTTAAAAATAAGGAAAAAACTTATACCCAATATTACGAGTGATCGTGGTGGAGGGCTTGTAAATTCTAGATTTTAATGTTTTTATATTGAAATTTTATTACCCAACACTTTTCACCATTGGGAACTGCTAAAATGAACAGGTTAGTTGAAATAAATAATAGAGAGCCGTGTAAAATTATGAAGTCATTATTGGATGAATATTATATTTCTATAAACTTTTTGGCTGAATGAATTAGTATTAGGTGTGACACTATAAATAATATTTATTTTTTCACTTTATTAATTGAAAAAACTATAGAAATTTTATAATGGAATGATGGAAAATGGATAACACGTTATATATTTTGGATGAAACGATTTCATTTTTAACATTACATAATATATTAACAAAGATTATTTTAATTCTATGGAATATCTATTCATGGTTACTCTATAACATGTTTTCATTATCTGGATTTCAAGAGATTAATACTGGCATTGATTAAATGTAACATATCAATGTTAATTAATCTAATATTTATGTGATGTAAAAATTTCAACCATATGAGTGTAACTCATATTGTTCTTTCTAAAACCCTTTTTTAATAATGATTTTTGAATCCAATTTATGAGAAAATAATGTAATAAAATTTAATTTAATAGACGATACTCAAATATTATGGAAAATATAAAATTTTATGTTGAAACCATATGATAACATATTATCATACCACATATAAAATCATTATAGATGTTGATGAAAAATTTAATACCATAAGTCGTTTTTGAAATGAATGAGATCATCTTACATTATTATATCAATTTGAACATATTTTTGAATATTATTTCTTGGTAGATGAGAGTTGGATTGTTTTTTTGTAGGAACATGTTATTTAATTTTAAAAATGATAATTTTTGGACCTTTTATGAATATCATAGTGATCTTATGGTTATAAGAGTCAAATGGGTCCTCTAAAAAAGTGAAATTAAAATCGAACTCTTCATCAAAATAATTTCACACTCAACACTACGGGACATAACCAAATAATGGGAAAATACTAAGGGGGAAATTCTTACAATATAGATATAAAAGTAACCATAAATGTTTAATAATAATTCATATATCATCTGATTTTTTTTTGAAAAATTGATGTAATAAGTTAATTATTTAATGGTTATATTCAGTAGGAGTGGTACAATGATCAAAATTCTGGATTTGAATATGCTAATTATTTGGAATATTTATTCAAATATTACATGGTTCTTTAAAATATTAAACATTCCCCAAGATCCATCTATGGCATATTTTGTAAATTTTTTACATAAAATAAATATATTAAAATCATCTTAGATCAACTCCTTTTAACAAGGTTAATTTTAATGAAAATTTATTTACAAAAATATCAAAAGATGAAAACTTTTTCACATTGACCCAAAAAACAAATCCAATTTTTTAGTACTTATTACATGTGAATTGGACATGATTTTGATTATGGAATTCAATTATTTTATTGTGTTCAATATTACTCATAAATTGGAAGGAATTATCTTATGTTTATATTAGTAAACCATATATTTACATAAAACAATTTTTATTAAAAATTCTATATATATAAGTATTGTGGATGGTACCTTATGTATACATGTCATGATGAATCTAGAGATACAGTAAAGTATAAAATATATTGATCATCATATGTTCAAACTACGTGAAGTATTATTAGTTTTACATTACATAATATATTCTATTTTTTTCAAAATAACATGATAATATAAAATAATCCCAAATAAATTTGGTCCAATTGATCTTACAATAAATTAAAGGAACAAAATAAAATAGATTATTATATTATTATATAGAATACTATACAAAAAATAATTATTAAATTATTGGAACATCATCTTAAATGAGGATGATTCATAAGTTAAAACATTAATGATGTTCATTTAGATCAATTTAGTGGTTCTTAGAAAAAAACTCATTTTGTTTTATAAATTAAAACCATGTGTAAAAAACAATTCTTGATCCATTGATAAGTCATTTATCATATATTTTTACCTGTTTCATCCATAAAAATGGATTCATGACCAAATTTTAAAGAATTAATGAAAATTGATATCACATTGTCAATGATGTTGGTAATTTGAAACCTCACAAACAATGTATTTATTACATAAATAAGTTGGGGAGGAGAAAAATAATGATGATGAATTTTCCATGAACATGAGAACATCCATGAAATACAAGATTTATGGATCTTTCATTTCTTTTGGATAAGAGGAGGGGAAGATACTATAAAAGAAAAGGTATGGATAGGAAAACACATGAAAAGGAATATTATTTCATACCTCATTATCTCTTCTCCTTGATATCATTGTTAAAACCATTTATTTTGGACTTTTGGTGACTCCAGTAGGCCGAGGAAGAGGGTAAAAATATTTGGGAGTTAATTTGACATAATTTATACAATGATCAAGTCTTGAGAGGTATGGGGGATGATGAGAATGAGAGGGGGATTTATAGTGGAGGAGAGGAGGTATTTCACATTATTTAAATTATTTTTATCATATTTTTTCCAATACTATTAATAATATTAATTCATGTGAATCAAAATAATAATAATGGAATGTGAGTTATAAAAAGATGGCCTTATATCAGTTTTGATGTCATACATTAAGTATCAAACTGATAATTTGAGTATACAGTATGTTACTGTATTTCACAATTCATCCAAAATTTATGAATTTCTAAAAAATATAAAAAAATTCCCCGTAACCATTTGTTGATGTGAAGAATTCATAAATAACATCCATCTTTTTAAAAAGAAATTTAAATATTATTAATTTAATTTTCAATTAAAATCATAAATAATTCAAAAATTAACAATTTTAATTCTATAACTACATTTATATCTAATTGAAAAATTAACCAAGATTTTATTATCTTAAAGCCTTAAGAAAATACAATAATAATACAATTTAAAATTCATTATGGTTATATTTCTATTCGTATTACTATTCATGTGGTTATTTTACAATTCACCAAAAAAAAGTTAGTTCTATAAGACTCCAAATTACTTTCTGAACACAATTGTAGATTACCATATTTGAAAATTAAAAGTACAGAAGAAGTAAGATTATTTTTAATGGATAGTTATAAATACCTATATAAAATGATGTTTCATTCATTTCATTTATTTTTCCAAAAACCATTGTGTGTTACACAATCCTCACCTTCAAGAAATTCCATCCTCGTAATTCTATTTACTCATTAAAAAGTGAGGGTACCTTTCCCCCATAGAATTTTCAGATTCCTGTTTTGATTCTCCAACAATGTGGTTTCTCCAAAAAAACCTTTACCTAGTGGATTACCTTATTCCGCAAAACATGTTCCCATCGACAATGAATCTAAACAAGTTTCTCTTTATAAGATCACTTCTCTTCATGCCGAACATCTTATGGGATCAAGACATATGAGGAATCTGGAACATACATTCTCAATGTCAAAACATGAAAAAAAAATTAAGTACCTAAGATAAACTAGGGGCAAAGCTACTTGATATTCAACATGTCCATATTTCTCTAGGATTTTAAAAGGACTGATGAATCATGGACTAAATAACCTTTTCTTAGCAAAACACATCACACTTTTTTAAGGAGATATTTTAAGGAAAACATTATCACCTACCAAGAAAAACAATTCTTTCCTTTAGTTATTTTCATAACATTTATGCCTTCTCAGAGTGGTCCTCATGTGATACTGGATCATCTTCACTTTTTTCAGCCACATCATCTACTAATTCTTTAATCATCAACTTCAATTCAAAGAATTCATCCCAAAAGTATGGAGTTAGACAACCCATCCCTTACAATGCCTCAAATGGTGCCATTTATATATGGGATCGAAAAATATTATTATAAACAACACATCTAAGGAAATATGATGACCCCAAATTCCCTGGTAGTCCATTGAACATGTTCTAAGCATATCCTCCAAGGCCTTAATCATTCGTTCTAACATCCCTTCTCATTGAGGATGAAAAGCTACTAAAATTTAATTCGGTTCCCAATGATTTATGATGTCCCTTTCAAAATTTAGAAGTCAACCTAGGATCTTGATCAGATAAAATTGAAAGCAGAAAGCCATGTTACCTGACATTATCTTTGAGTTAATGTTGAGAATGCCAGTCCAAAGACATTGTATCTAAAATATAATGGAAATGTGCATATTTTGTCAGCCAATCAATAATAACATAAATCACATTGTTATATAGATATGTATTAGGTATTCTCACAATTATGTCCCTGGATATATTCTATAATTTACACTATGGCACTGGAAATGGATGATGAACCCCCTTTGGAAACATATGCTCTTCTTTAACCTATTGACATGTAAAAAATTTCCCAATATATATTGCAATATCCCCTTCCATTCCTTTAAACGAGTAATACTCTTGATTGTTTCTGTACATCATAGTACTTCTAGGGTGTACTGAAAATGGGGAACTAAGAGCTTCACACAACAAATCATTCTTTAACTAGGAATAACAGGGCATGCACATCGTTTTTCCAAATCATAAAATATAATCGTTATCAATGATAAATTAAGGAAAAATACTCATTTTAAAAAGTTCTACCATTTTCCGTAGCTCAAGGTATTCCTTTTGTGCCTTTTTATTTAATTATGATAATGACCTCTTCAATGAATCTTGGAAAAAGTAGATGTATTCACTGCACCGAAACATTTTAATCCAAAATTCAACAAATCATTAATAAATGGTTCATGTTCTAAATGTAACATGGTTAATAATGCGTTATGTTTTTTACTCAAGGAATCCACCAATTATTTTACTTTTCTTGAATGGGAATCGATCAGAAAATCATAATCCCTTATTAGTTCAATCCATCTTATCTACCTCATTTATAATTCCT
This sequence comes from Viscum album, assembly GCA_963277665.1. Lineage (NCBI taxonomy): Eukaryota > Viridiplantae > Streptophyta > Magnoliopsida > Santalales > Viscaceae > Viscum > Viscum album. Next base: position 2,090,143,770 of record OY728132.1, read on the forward strand.
TCTGAGTAAATATATACTTCAGATTTTATGGTCAGTATATATTTGACATTTGGCTCCGTATAAATGGTGCCTTGAAATTTTCAAGGCAATAACCACATATACCAATTCCAAATCATGTGTAGCATATTTTTACTCATTAATTTTTAGATGTCATGAAGCATAAGAAATTACCTGATCATTCTATATTAGAATACAAATTAGTCCCTTCAATAAAGCGTCAATATAGTTGATAAACTCACCATTTCAGAAAGGAATGTCCATTAAAGGATTCACCAATCTCTTTTTCAGTTCCTAAAAACAATCATCACATTCTACTATCAAAATAAATTTGACCCCTTTCTCATGTAGAAATTGTTAGAGGACTAGATAACAGTGAAAAGTTTTTAACAAATCGTTAGTAATAAACTTTTAATCCACGAAAACTATGAATATCTAATTTATGTGTGAGCCTTATCTAATCTCCAACCACTATTTTTTGACATAATAAACAATTATTCCATCATTTTTTATAATTTTCCCATGAAAAGAAATCTGTTTCAACCAAAAATCACACTTTTTTAATTTTACAAACATTTTCTTTTCATTTATGGTTTTCAAAACAATAGTTAGATTATTTTCATGATCCTATTTAATTTTTAGAATATTCCATAATGTCATAAAAATAACAACTACAAAATTATCCATGAACTCATGAAATATTCTATTCAAAAGTTCATTGAATAAAAAATGAGCATTAGTTAACTCAAAAGGCATAAATTAAAATTCATAATGACCATATCTAGAATGATAAATATTCTTTGGGATGTCATCATCCTTTAATTTCAACTAATGGTACCCCGACCTTAGGTCAACGTTCAAGAATTATTGTGCTCCCTTGAGAAGATCAAACAAATCGTTGATATGTTGAAAAGAATACATGTTATTTAAATTAATGTTTTCTATGGATCTATAATTGAAAAAAGGTCCAATTTAACGATCTTTTTTCTTAACAAACAAGATCAGAGAACCCCCTATTGAAGTGCTAGGTCAGATGAATCCTTTATCTAATATTCCTTTCAAAGACATTTTTTATTCTAGATGATTCATTTGGGCCTTTTTATATGGAGGATTATAAATTGGATTAGCATCAAGAACTAAGTAAATAGTAATTTAAACCTCTCTATTAAGAATAAAACCCCAAAAATCATCAAGAAAAACATCTTACTACTCATTTTACACCGGTATATCATTAATCATGATAGTTCCCCTATCCTAAAACATATCAGCAAATAAAACATTTATTTACATCCAATACCAGTTTCATAACTTCAGGATATGTTATTAATGGTATGGGTTCATTCTTGTCTACAAACTAAAATTCATTATAAAAAAACTTCATTTTTCTATAATCTATCCTTTCATGATTAAAAAAAAGACGATCCATCCGAACAAAAACATCAATCTTTACTTGTGAAAAACAAAATTTTTTTTTGGTAAACTCATTCCACATACAAGGATAGATAGATTCTTATAATTTCATTTTTCCACAATATTTACCCAAGTGTTTTTTACATGTGATCTGGTTTCATTTATTTAGGATGACTTTGCAATTTCTCAGAAAATTTCTCATAAATGAATGAATGTGTAGACCCTAAATCAAACAATATATTTGTAAATTATATAAAAAATAAAAATGTACCTAACACTACCTCATTTGAAATATCAATATCTTCTAATGTGGTTAAAAATGATTTTACCGAACCCTTATACATCTATTCATATTTATTCCCTTCTCGAGTAAATAGCATCGGACAAACATTATCAAAATGTCTCAATTACTTTCAATTGTGAAAATCACCATCAACTTCTCATTAATTTTGGGATCATTTTCATTTCACTCAAAATATATGTTTCCAAACAATCCACATCAGTAAAATTCCCTAGAATTTACAGTACATTCACCAAGATGACTTTAACCACACTTTTCACAAGAAGGGAAATCCATTTTCATACCTCAAATCTTATTTGAGAGGATCTTCCCCATTCCCTTCCAACCAATACATTTTTTATTCTTATCATCATGAGGAACATATGTTTTAGAAAACTCCATATAAACATTTTCAGCACAATGGACAACCTTCTCATAGCTTTAAAACACTCAGGAGGCAAAATCTCACATCAAAAATGGTTTCAAAACAGAGTAAAATTATTTAATATTACCTTTAAAATACAAAATAAAATCTTGTAAATACCTATCCAGTCTTGTAATATTGGCTTCATATTCCACCACATCATCTCCATCTCTCTACTTCAGTTCGATAAATGTTTTCTCCATTATGAGTTGAACAGTTTTGGGAAAATATTTTTCTAGAAAAAAGACTCTTAAAATCATCCCATTCCAAAAAATCATGATCATCATTTTCTCTTGAATTATTAAACATATACCACAACTAATCAGCTTCAACTTCCAAATTCTAGTAATATATTTTGATGTTTAAAACATCCCATGACATCAAATATATTTTCTAGAGAATTGAGTCATCATTCGACAGTCACTGGATCTGTGTTTCCACTGAATGATGGAGGATTTTTCCTCATAACATGTTCCAGAAAAACATGTTTCATTTTGGTAGGTCATTTTATTATATAACATAGATGACACCCCTATTTATTAAATTATTCAACTGATCCCTTATAGTTAAATACTGCTTGGTTCTGATCCCCACCATTTTGTGCTCCAAATTTGGACAGACATCGGCCTCTCGGTGCCTTCCTACTTAATCTTCCCTGTTTGATCTCTTAAAACAATTATGTACAAACATAACATAGATTATGCAACATGGAAATCCTTAAATGTTATAACATTTAAAATTACCCTAGAGTAAAAAACATTTATGGTATTCTTTTAATATCATACAAACCCCTAAAGTTATTTAAACATTCCTTTGATTCCAACTATAAGGACATGACCATAAAACATTAGTTAATCTGGAAATTTACACAAAGCCATACATTATTACACATTAAGGGACTTCTTGGGTTAAGAGTTTTAAAGAATTATGATATCTTACATACATGAAATACCACATTCATACAATAGTTTACAATTAAAACAGTATCCATTTTTTTAAAATGAAAACATTAAAACATAAAACAGGATTTCATTAACAATAATCCAAATAAAACATCCTGACTCCCATATTTCTCTTACACATATTTATATCCTATGAAAAACATTTTAAAAACAAGGGTTAATTATATTACTCAAAAAGTAATATATATATAAAGAATGCATGAGTCAAGTGATAACATAATAAAAAATAACACTCTTAATCATAAAAGTCATATGCACAGAAACATCATGTTGTTTCCTTGAGACATATTTTACATATCACTCATACATTCACCCTTACACATGGAATAACATTTTGGTCAGCATCCATATACGGGGTACCCAATTCATTGAACAGCTAAAATGGAGCTCACCCATTATATCTTGAGCTATAATGGGATTAATCCAAGATATCTTGAACTATAATGGGATCAACCAAACATATATTGAGCTATAATCGGCACAACCAAACATAAATAATTTCCAAGGAACATATCACGGTAATAAAGTATATTGAAAATCATAAGAAACCAGTCATGTCATATATATATAAAACAATCCTTTTGAAATTTACTAAAGAGTGTTTTTTAAGGATTTTAAAAATAATATCACTTAGAAATATAATAGGAGTTTGAATTAATAAAATGGAATGGATATGTTTATTAACTATAAATACAAATTATGAAACATAATATAATCAAAATTCATCACACCAACAATCTTAATACCATATAATCAATAAAGATAAATTATATTGTCCCGGTTTTGGGAGCCACCCAGAGGCGCCCCGTAACCGGTTTGTCACATGGCCTCAAACACATTTCCCATAACTCCATAGTCTTCCGACTAGTAGTGAGGGCCTTGTGTGAGATAGTGTGGAAAATATTCCCTCATTGGCAGAGTAACACAGCGGAAGAGAAAAACAGATAACACTAATGGAAGTAGTAATAATCCATACAAAAGTAAACAGTGGATGTATAAAGAAATAAACAGTTGGAGTGTATATATATAAAAATTATGCATGGTACATATGTATAGAAAAATAGCCAACCACATCACAATGCTATAGTACAGTACAATACAAATCCATGTAATGAAGAAATAGTTAAGAATCTCCTCAGTATCACAAGCCTCGGCCTGGTACCATGATCTTCTGCTCCATAGCATATCAAGTACATGACGGAGAAGGGAACATTCCCTATTTATACCTAGAACAATATAATTTTTTTGGGCCTAAAATCATTTCCAAAATAGAGTGTCAGACTAAATCCTACTAGGTAATCACCACAAGATTTTGGCCTAATAGTAAATGAATATATGGCAGGTAATAATCAAAAGAAAGCCGTAATAAAATAAGTACTCAGCAGTAACCAGTACTACAATTTTAATGCAATTAGATCCATACAATAGAAACAGCAATGCAGGGAACCCTGAGGGTAGTTAGCTCAGCCTAACCCCTCTGGTTCAATCAAAAGAAGGATACTACATAGACTCTCTGAGGAATCCCTCTTTATCAATTCCCATTATAGTCCCATGTGTTTAAAAAAAGACTCTCTGAGGACGATCACATGGTCAATTACACTTATAATCAATGGTAGTAAAGGAATCTTTGAGATAGAAAAAATAGTCAATTCCCCTCATAGCCCCATTTTCAATTACTCTCTAAGGAAGCCCACGTGTCAATTCCCCTTATCTTCTAAGGTCATCAAGGACTCTCTAAGGAAGCATGCACGGTCAAATCCTCTCATATCCCCACGTGGTCAAAGATTCTATATGGAAGATCTTTCAGTCAATTCCCATTATAGTCTAAAATATTTCAAATACTCTCTGAGGAAGCTCACTCGGTCAATCCCCTTATAGTCTAAAGTTCTCAAAGAATCTCTGAGGAAGCTCACTCAGTCAATCCCTATTATAGTCTCCTACACCAGGTTCTCACAGCCCTGTGTAATTCAACGAGCACTAAATTCATTATGGCCAAAGTAAATCTCTAGAACTACATGGCTAAATTGTCTATAACATCTCAAGCATGTCAAATAAAATAATTATTCCATCCTACTATACTTGGCATGGGAAACATCAAGGAAGAATAAGGGTTAAACATGACCAAATGGCCATAAACAGAACATGCATGGGAGAAAACATATAATACATTGCAAAGAACCCTATTCACATCCAATTAGCCTCTATTTTCACATACCAGTATTGCAGGAAATTAACATGGGTAAAATGGTAAACGCACAATACTCGGTTCAAGGGTATTGGAAAAAATTGCCCATAATACTCAAATACATTCGACAGAAAGTGACAAACCACATACCTCAGTGTTGGGAGATTGATAAACTCCAGATTAGGACCTTGTATCGACAAATAATGAAATATATATAAAAAATCTAAAAATTTCAACCCATGATATCTCACGAGAGAGGAGAAATCAGCAGATAGTGCATGTGGAGAAGTGAGAACTCACTGATGTGATACCAACACAACCTACGGTGTTTGATTCGGAGGACAAACGTTCTCTTGTGGGATCATGGAAGATCTGCGGCCATACGACACTCTTGGATGAAGAATTAGAAGAAGAACCTGTTTCTATCAATAAGACGTGACACCGGTCCATTTAATGAAAAAAAACAAAATACACTGCGTATACTTTTTAAGTACATGGCGTGTACTCTCATTTTCCGTAATCCACTTTATGCGGCCTCTAGTTCACCCCCACATGGACATGTGCATGGAGGCTACACGGCCATCACATGGTTACCTGTTTTAACTGAGTACACGGCGTGTACTCATTACGTACAAGTCGAGTGCTTCGAAAATTTCCAAAATTCCCTTTTTTCTCAAAAATGACCAGAAATGGAAAACATACCTGAAAAATTAGATCCGGGTTCTTAAAATCCTTCCCCCCTTAAATAAAATAATTCCCAAATTTCTCTAACAAGGCGGTGTAGAAGAAGAAACCCTAAACAACTCTCGCCACTATGCTCTAACATCATCCTCCCTCACCCATGTCTCATCCTATACTCGAACGTGCTGTCGTAGCACTCTTACCATAGCAACATACCGGCCACAGAGGACCATCATACATCGTTTAATGATTTTGATAGGACTCTCCTCGAATGATTCATCCACTTTCAACTCAACGTCCTCGGGTTGAAAGACATGAGATGACTTTGATAAGTAAGGTCGAAGCTGAAAAACATGGAAGAAGTTGTACATAGCCAGGTACCACTAAGGTAACTACAACTGAAAGGCAACCAGGACAACTCTCTCCAACACCTCAAATGGAATGATGTTCCTTGGAGAAAGAATACTCTATCTCCTAATCCTCTTGTACCCCAACCTTGGTGTGACATGCAAAAAAGCCTCCTCCCTGACCTCAAACTTCAGAGGTCGTCTGTGTTGATCAGCATAAGACTTATATTGAGACTTTGCAGTAGCCTTCCTATTCCGAATCAACTTTATCTATGATGTGGTATCTTGATCAAGACAAGGTCCCATCATAGCTGCCCCTCCTACCTCTAGCCACATAGGGTTGATTTCCATGGCCTACCTGACAAAGCCTTATAAGGTTCCATCTGAATAGTTATCTGAAAACTATTATTTTCAGAAAACTCCACAAGAGGTCTGTGCTTCACCCAAGAACCACTAGAATCCAGGATACATGCAAGAAGAAAGTCCTCATGCACCTTAATCGTATGATCAGACTAGGCATCTATCTAGGGATGGTAATATATACTCAAAAGTACATATGTACCCAAATATCTCTGAATCCCCTACCAGACCCAAGAAATAAAACATGCATCTCAGTCTAAAACAATGGGGTATGGTACTCTATCAAAGTGCACAATCTCTTATATGTAAAAACATCCCAGCTCATCAACACTGAAGGTCTCCTTGATTTTAAAGAAGTGATCATCCTTCATGAGACTGTCAACGACAACCCAAAAAACATCATTCCCTTGAGGAAACATCAGTAAACGAGTCACAAAATCTATCGCAACATCATTTCACTTCCACTCTGGAATGGGTTACTACCGCAAAATCCCTACTGGTTGATGATGATATAACTTCACCTGCTGAATAGTGGAACAATTCATGTCAAAACCAAAAACATATCTCTTCATACTTGGCCACCAATACTGATGGTGTAGATCATCATACATCTTGGTGACACGAGAATGAACTGCACAAACTGTGGAATGAAAGTCTCACATCATCTCCTCAAGTATGTATTCTGGTACCCATACACACCCCTGGAAACTCATGATCTCATCCTCACATATGGTCCATCCCAGAATAGGGTCCTCTCCTAACGTGATCTCACATAGGACTAGGGCATCTGAATATGATAGATTCCTCTTTCTCACTCGAGCAGGAAGAGTAGAGGTAACAACAATAGAAGGATGAAATGTTTGCCCCTATTTGTCAGGAATCTCCAAATACATCTCAGAGAACAGAGTCATATGCTGCCACTCACAACTGGCCTCCTAAAATGCATGTATTTGTGTCCTCCTGCTCAGTGCATCAGCCACTGCACTGCCTTTCCCAGGCGTATAGGCAAGGTCAATGTTGGAGGACTGAAGGTTATCAACCCACCTTCGCAGTCTCAAATTCAGATCTCGCTGCGTGAAGATGTACTTAAGTCTCTTGTGGTCGGTGAAAACATCAAAATCATCTCCAATAAGATAATGTCTCCAACATCAAAAGGCATGTATAACTATAGCAAAATCGAGATCATGGGTTTGGTAATTCCTCTCAGGTGGCCTCAACTACCGAGACCCGTACACAACAACTCCACCACCATACATAATCACAGCTCCCAGCCCAATACCAGAAGCATCGCAGTACACAGTATAGCTCTTCCCTGGATTTGGAAAGACTAGTATCGGTGCTGAAGTCAACCTCTATAGTGGGATAATAGTTTCATTAAATGAATATATAATTAATATCCAATATAAGAGAAACATGAGGTTAATTATTTAGATATGAATCATAATATTTCATCAATCATGGAATAAAAAAACCAAATAAACAATGAGATTAAAACAATAAACTATTACCACTTTGGTAACATTAAATAATAATCTTCACAATATAATAATATTAGAAAAAGTCCTAAAATATCCTTAAATAGTTATATTCATGATAAAAAATTTAAAAAGGAATTATATAAATCTTATAGAAAAATATAGGTGCATAACATGGAATCGATCTCAAAGAAGAAATATTTAAAAAATTAATAATATTACAAATTGGTAACATTTAAACCATTACACACTAAAGAAACATAATAAAATAGATATGTAAAAAAAATCTAGTGTAAGAATATTATAATACATTAATTGGATTTACATGCACCACATAATACATATTAGAGGTGAATAATTCTTATGTCTTGTAGAAATAAAAGTGAGATGAAAAAATAATTAACTTAATTGTTGACTTTCATCCTATTTTTTTGAAAAAATTATTTAATAAATTTAAGTATATTATTAATATAAAAAATATAAATATGATTATATATAATAAAATATTTTTTTATGTCTTTATAATATCAATTTATCAAAAAATCCTTATTAATGATAGGTTTGAAATAATAACTACATTGTTATTTAATATGTTTTGACTTGTTATTGTTGATCTTCATATATAGATCATTATTTACATATTTATGAAATTTTGAAAATGTTTTAAATATCATATATATTTAGTATATAAATATTTTTAATAATCTATACATGCTAGAAATATGTAATAGAATACATCTTTCATTGAGGCGGTAAGTCGTATGTACGCATAAACGTTATTTATATTATCTTATCATATTGTAAGAAAGAAAGTAAATGAAATAAATGCATAGATAAATTATAATTAAATAAAAATTAATATTTCATATAAATTATATAATTTTACTAATCACATCCTTAATAGACTCTATGTAATGTGTGAACAGAGAACATCTCTTTTAGGGGGCGGTAGAGAAGACGTCTATAAATGAAGTTATTGTATTACCATAAAATAGAAATCATGAATTTATGAAATTTATAATAATTAAAATATAATTAAGTCAATATAAATATCATATATATCACATAAAAATAAAAATACCATCAGTATTCCCAACCATGAATAGTGGAAATGGAAGAATGAAGAACATTGGTTCATATGGAGGTAGTTCACGGTACATAGGAATGATTATTTTTTAACCCATTTGATTAGAGTTTCTATGGATAGGTTATAAATTTATAAAAAAAAACAAATTTTATTTATTTGAGTGAGGTTATTATATAATAATGTAATAATAAAAATTTGTTGGGAGGAAAAACAAATAAAACAAAAGTGGTTGTTGAAGGATGTTACCACTTCTTTAGGTCACTCCCTTTAATATTCATCAAAGGGATTCCTTGGTTGTTTTATATAAATTTTCGGACTATAGTATTAGTATATAGATTTTTAGTAAATATATGGTTATCATTTAGATGATTCAAAATGGATTTACAGGTGTTATTAGAGGGGGGGGGGAGAAGAGGCCTTTTATAAGTAATAAAAATGAAATATTGTGTATTATATAAACAATTTGAATTCCCCCACATTTTATTTGTCCAAAAAAATTTAAACTATACCATTATAGATCATTATATGTTTACGGTTCAAATTTAGAAATAAAATAATTTTTATAAAATATTAGGTTTATTTTTACACTTTATATTCAAATATTAAACCTAAAGTATGCTTGTTATTACCTCAATCATTGTAATTAATTATATGTTAATTCAATAATTTTTTCTGCAAAAAAATAATTTTTGCCTTATTATATATTATTATTATTTTTCCAAATATTCAATAAAATTTTTCAAATTCTAATCACATAAGTGGTAGAAATTAATTTAAAATTAATCTCAGAGACGAGATGAGAGGAAGAAGTTTTAAAGTGAAAAAGTTCAAAAGATGAAACTGATTTTCATCAAAATTAAATTTTCTATTTGTTAAAACGACTGAAGTTTTATTAATTTATATATACATATTATCTTTACATACTTAAAAACAAATTTAAAATATAATTTTACTATAAAAATAAATTATTTGAAAAAGTTGTTTTCAATTAAAATTCTGATTTTTTCTTTGTTCATTAGAAAGTGATTATTCTCAGAAAATATCAACAATTTACCCTACGATAAATTTAACATTAATTTTTTAAATATGATATTTATTTTATTATATATATTTTAAAATGGTTTCAAAAATTAAATTGAATATAGGGACAGTAATGAAAGATAGTAAAATATCATTTAAGAGAAATATATATCTTAATGTGTACAAGTTGTTTAATTCATATATATTGTATAAAAACACAAATGATCAATGTAAAATAAATTATTGAATAAATATATATATATTTGAAATCATTTATAAATAGTATGATAATTAATTTATTGAAGAAAAATGATTTTGATTGCGTAAATTTAGTTTTCTAGTAAAAGATTATAAATATATTAAAATGGGTTTTGTTGTTATTTTTAGTTAATTGGTCTCCAAATAAGTAATATTAGATACATTTTTAATCAATGTTTTAATAATTTAATTAACCTTATTAATAATCACTATTCTAATGGCTAGGTGAAAACCATACTAATATTTTTATTATTATAATAATAATAATAATAATAATAAATTTCAGTTTGGTGAAATTAGGTCTTAGTGTCATGAAAATTTTCTAAGGAACTAAGTATTATTTTTAACAAATTACAAATGCAGTTTTTTGTGTACCATATGATAATACATGTTTTTTCACGTAACAGATTCTAGACATCGTGTTTCATACAAATCAAGAGTAAAATTATTTTTTTTTAAACATGATATATTAATTGTTGTGTTAAATAAATAATATCAAAAAAATTAATTTATTTATAAACTATTTCAAAAAATCCCCTGGTGTTATTTTTATGATTTTTAATGACTTTATCCCCCTAAATTCATCTATGTTATTAAGATTTTCATACATTCATAGAAACCCCCACTGTAAAAATGTATACAAAAACATACATTAAAAATGTATGATAGAAACATAATGGTTAACCTACGTTACTCATAAATATGTTTAACCATATGATTACATAGGTGGAAATTGAAAATATATACATTGAATTAGAATCAATATTTCAAGTTCTGATGTAGAGTGATAGAGAAGTTGGTCATGAGAAAGTTAAAAAACACAATTCCATAAACCAAAGATGCTTGAAAAAGATCATTGGTATCATTAAAAATAATGATAACGGGACAAAAATATTATTTATACACCCTTTTATTAACGATTAAAAAAAATTAACAGAAGATATATATTATGTTACTTACATCCATTTCATATGCTCAATCTCAGCCATTGGTTACATCTTGACCAATTCTGAATTCACCACTTACTCAAAAAATTAAGGTGAATTTATTATTCCTGAAGCACTAACAGAATATAGATTCTATATGTAAAACAACAAGTCATTCTATAAGCATTTGGTGATCATCACAATAAATGTTTTCTCTCTAGTTATTCACAATTAATAAATCCTCTTGTGGTGAGATAATATAATAATATATAAAACCACAAATAATGTTTAAATTAAACTATTCCATAAATGGTATACCTTTTAACTCTTGCGGAAGATGAAAATAAAAAATTGAAGAAAAAATTTCATAATTTTTTTGAAATAATATTCACATTGATCCCCCAAATTTCATAATGTAGCTCTTGGTTGACACATAAAAAAAGACATGTAATGCCCCAACCCTAGATACCCAGAGCTGGTGAACTATTTTATTACATTGACATGATTACAAGGAAACAAATCCTAATGTAATAATCAATTTAGTTATACCATAAGAAAATATTACATTCATTTTACCAATAATACCTTGCGAAAAAACAAAATTAAATTGTTACAATTTAAAATGAAATAAAATGCATCATTGATAGCTTATTCCTAGTTTACTTCATCATAACATGGGGAAAGTAAACAAAAGAAATGGGTGAGCTTATATTCTCAATATGGTTAAGTAATACAATGGATATTCTCTTAAATTTAAACATGAGGAATGGTGAAGAACTAGAAAACACATTGCTTTAAAAATATATGTGATCATAATATGGTAGGAATGAAAGATGAGTGGATACATTAATATGATATATCATAACAGAATGAATCATAATTATGTATTATCTAATATTAAAATATCCCATGTCTAATAAATTAAAATTATATATTGTAGGGAATGCATAATGATTTAATTTTGAATCATATATTCAATTCCATGGCCAAGACACTTAAAAATAAAATCATAAGGCCTCGGGAAAACCCAAATATGGTTTGGTCTCTTGAGACCTACCTATGCATGGAGGGGATATACCAGGCCCCACCTATAACATTATATTTCCTATTCATTCATTTTATAAATGGGTTTAAATATAAACAACATGAATAGAAGAAATGTAAATAAATTTCTACAATATGTTTTCATAATCACTAACCAATATGATTGGTATAGTGAATGGAATCAAGATAGCACATACATAGTCAAACAGATCATAAACCATTTAATAAAATATTGTAGATAACAATAATAAAATATCATTTTAAATAATGAATAATATTCCAGAAATGTGTTTAAATAGATTTAAATATCAAGTAAAATGATCAAGGAAATTTTTAGAGAAATACCCCTTTTACATTGTAAAGAAGAATTCTTATTGAAAAATAATTTTAAAGCGTAATAATTATTTTTATGAAACCATTAATGAAAAAATATATTTATTTATGAAAAAAAATTATATATTTTATAAAAACAATCGTGTCTTAAAAATGATTATGGATGATACATGAAAATGGATAAGAAATCGTGATGTTCCCTTTAACCAGTCTTGCGTATAGGTAAGAATTGAACAGAGGTCTTTAAAATAACATGTATTTATTATAACAATGTTATATGAAATGACATGGAAACATTGATTATTAATTTATACACATAATTTAGAAGAATTAGAAAAAAATGAATAATTAAAATGGGGTAGATAAGAAGAAATCATATCCTAGATAAAAATAGAGGTTCTAGAAGAAAACCCTTATAAAGATAATATCATTAGAATGAGGAAAAATCAATGAAATAATTATGTGTGAAAAATATGAATACACACAATATAAATGGATATATACTATTGAAAAAATTTGTGTCATTCACACATGTTCATGGATAAACATAACCAATGACATACATGTTTAACTAAATAAATGGAAATTGGGTTATGATATCCCCTACCTCAGTTTCAAATTCCATAAAATTTATTTAATTGCCTACTATAATAGATGGATTAGTGTTTTTAATTTATTAAAAAATTAAAATTGTTATTAAAAGACCTTTCATAATCATTTTTTAACATTTTAACCCTTTTTATCAGTATTTTATTATTTCCATTGTTTCGGGTGCGTTCTTTTCGTGGTTTCCAAGGTCAGTTTATCATAGACATCATTGCTAAAAACAAATAATATTTTAAAATTGACAACACACATACACACACACAATAATAGAGATATATATAGTTAATATTAAAAAATTACAAATTAATTATAACATTCCATGACTGTAGAAATGTAATATGAAAACTCGTCATCCACAAAGTTGATGAATTTACACACCACAAATGACAATTTTTTTTCAGAGTAAATGTTGAAAATAAAATATTTTCATTATTCTAATACCATCACTAAAACAACATTATAGTATATATATGAATTTTTAATTTTAATAAATCATTCTATATTAGTGAGGAAATTGTAGAAGTTAAAAATAATTTAAAAGAGATAAAAATGGAATCTTAAATCTTAAATCGTTTCTCCTTGAGAACATCATTAAGATTTTGGATGTGGTTTTTTTAGAATAAAACCACTAGAATGTAGAAAGGGCTGATGAAAAGGGAAATGTTCATAATATAGGAATTCAAGAATTAGTAAGGTGGTGAAATTTTGTAAATGAAGGACCCTCATTTTATAATTGAGTTGAAGGTAAAATTTAAAAATTTCATAAAATATTATTATATGTTAAGTCTAAATATAGGATTAATGTCTTAAAAAAGAGATAAAAATCAAAGGGGATCACTATTTGAACAGAATAATAGAATTTAAATCATCTTTTATATAATTTTTTGATTTTTAGATAATTTAATATAATATTTTAATCATGAATAACAATTATTGTCAAATTAAATAGTATTCATAACCATGAATTTATAAAAAAAGAGTATATAAGAATAATTTTTTAATATATATATAAAATATCATATTAATCTATTTATATATTTAATTAAATTAATATTTTTAATTTATATTTATTTAATTATTTTAAATATCATTAATTTGACTAATTAATTAATTAATTAGTTATGACATCATAATTGTTACATCCCTGATCGTAATATAATATTCCCTAATAATTAAATAAATATTTCATGAAGAATATAATTATTTTATATTTTAATACACTATATATGTTTGAATAACACTACTGTAAAACCACTCAGTAATTTTTTATAGTAATTTTAAACTGTAATGTGACAATAAGACTTCCTTTTGATAATGAAAACTATATAGTACATAAAATGATTCATGTGAGTCAAAGATAACTAAAATTAAAATAAAATTGTAATAATGCTGAAAATAAGACTATAGAAACGGTTTTATCCAAAAGATGGGTGATTTAACAATTCAATAAAATATAATTAAAAATAGTTTTTCTATTGTTATTATTCTTGAATATGAACTCCATCACCGTTGCATAAGAATTAATATTAATTATTTTGTATATTGAAATTATAAATATATTAATTACATAAAAATTATGTTTTTAGGTACAAAATAAAAAACTACATTCTTTCATTATGTATATTCCCTCATATACATAACAAAAAACTTCTTAAATTCATTATTTTTCTTTTTCCCTATACCAGAATTTCATATGAAATTGGACAAGATTAGTATTATAAAACTATAAAATTCAAATTAGTAGAAAAAATTTCCATTATATATAATAGTATATAAAAAGTATAGGAAAATTATTTATAGTTATTAATTTTTTATATGGAACCAAACTGGTGTTATCAGCACGACACTGACATTATCTTCACACTAATAATGGTTCTTGTATACTTATCAAGAAAATTATTATTTATATTCCATGCTTTAATTATATAAAACATTTCTCTTATAAATCCATTATTTATTTATTCAAAAAGATTACTAAATTTTAAATACAAAATATATCATGGCGATGTTAGAAAAAATATTTGTATTTTCTTAAAAGCTATATTTTTAATGTTGACTAAGAAGTCAAAAATTTCAAATAATACCAAAAAATTAAACCTATCCATTTTTTTATATGTATAATGCAAACATGAAATCCATTTGAGGAATATAATTTTCTAAATGTGAGAAAATTTAATTTTTAATTAACACCATATTTTACTTGAATAATATAGATTTCAAACCTATAACTGATTTTATAACACTTTAAAAAAAATAACATCATTCCCATATTACTTTCCATAAAATCATAAGAATGAAATATTAATTTATGAATAAAATTTATATAAATTGATTTTGTTCTAAATCATTTTTGGATGTATAAAATTGTAATTTAATATTCACGACTTACAAAAATACCAAAACTAAATTTAATTTTTTTTAAAATATTCATTTAATTATACTATGATATATTTATACGATACATTCATTCAAAAGGTTCTTATATTTTTATTATACAATCATTGGTGATTTTACTATTCATTAGTCTTATATACTATTCATAAGGATCATATTACCATTTCTATGGGTAACATTACAATTCAAAAGGGTCAAGTTACTATTCACCAAAATATATTTTGACCCTATTAGACTCTAAATATAATAATAATTCAAGTAGTTTATATCTAATTTTTGAAATTAATTTCACCCAAAATGAAAAAATCTATTTAATGTTTGGGTTATTACTCTCTTTTTCAAATAATTGTAGAAAAAATGGGTTTTTTTACAATGACACAATGTTTTGTGAATTAAATTCTTTATTAATTTTTAGTTTAAATTATTGGGTTATTATATTCTCCCCTACTTCAATTAATTTATTCTATTCAATTTTCAATTTCACATCAAAAAAAAAAGACATATACTAGAAAATACCCTTGTTGAAAACATTCATTGGAAACGAAGGTAATGAGATTACATTTTTGGTTTTCAAGATCCTTTTCCTATATTTGAATTACTATTTCACTCTAAAATAATATAATTCATTATGAGTACCTGATATGTTTCAATAAACACAATTTTATCCTTTTATTATTCCATTAAATATTCCTACTTCATTTAGAAGAACAAGTTGTATCCTAGGGTAATATAGCCTCCAAAAAAATTTCAAAAGATAAAATTTAACCATTTCATAAGTGAATAACATTCCAAAGTATAATTATATGCACCATTAGAAATATTGTCATGGAATTTCTATAATGATCTAATTAAACAACATTAAGTTTCAATTGATCATCACTTGTAAACATGTGAGTACATTCTTCTTGTATTATCTTGAAGGATAATAATAAATTAAATTATTATAAAACCTTATTGGATACGTTTATTATTTATTATTATATTGGTAAAATATATGAATTTGGATATAATCCATATATCTAAAAGGCTGTAGAGTGTACACTTTATCGAAAATCCAATATTTTGATCTATGATACTAAGTGTTATCCAATTTATGTTATCCAAATCAATCATCTGTTTATTCTAAAATCAATATATCATAATGAAGAAAATAATAAGGGTTGTATTTCACTCAATCATATTTTTTTTATGATGATTATCTTGCTATTGAGTCACTTTTCATTGGTACCATTCATTATATGACCTCAAATGTTTAATGAAATAATACTACAGTAAAATTATTATATATTAAATAATTATGATAATAAGTAAATAATTGTTTAAAAAACTCAAAATACATAATAATTTTATCTGAAAATAATAACAATAATCATTACTCTTCATCTGTGCTAGTAGCATAATCTTGACCATGATCCATTTTCTTCATTTGATGTAAATTCTTTTTATTCAAGAGACATTGATATATGTAGTGTAAAATATCTTTTCAATAGAATACTTATATATTGAAAAACTATCTATTACCCATTAAAACATAAAAATAGTGGCATTTACCTCCAAAATTGTATCAAAAATCAATTCATTTTTAGAATATACCATTTTTTCCTTCCCCAATAATTACATGTGGGAAAATACTTCTGTTACTGTATTACTTTATCTATTATTTTCCAAGTAATCATCTTATTCTACATCATTCTTACAATGACATAATAATTCAAAAAACTCTTTCTTATTGTTATTAGGAGATGATATTATCTTCTCAACTAAAGTAAAAGATTGAGAGACTTTTTCCATTCAAATGAATTACTTATACCCATCAAAGAAATGATCATTCTTACTCTTGGTATTATGTGCATGAGGCAGTTATCATTCCTTCTAGAAGGTTACATTTCCAATCAATTACATGAAATATATTAAATCGTAAAATTGGGAAACATAATGTATAATACCAATACTAGTTAAATAATTGAGATAAATTGAAAAAATTTGGAGTTCTAATCTCATAATCATAAAAATGGTTTCTTTGAGTACGTGATTATATTTAAATCCTTCATAATGGGATGTATTGAAAATTTTAATAATCCTAAAAATTTCCCTATTAATTTTAAACTAGGGGAATAGTAAGGCTTGTTTTCATGTACCGGGTAATATTGACATAGGCCCATGACACCTTTTCAGATTTGTTACCCTTAGGTACATATGCTCTAAAAACCATAAACACGTGCAGTATCCAGAGAGCGATGTCATTATTTGAATACCCACACAATTCTTTCCCAACAAAAATTATAGGATTTTATTTTATACTTATACTAAAAATCTGTATTAGGGTTTTGTTCTGTAATATATATTTTATAAATCAAATTTCCATGGTTACTTTTGAATATTATTTTATTCTAACTATAACACCTCAATCATATAAACCTAGAGCTAGTGCATTATTTTATTGTGTTGTAGTGTTAATAAGAAAATAAATCTTGAAGGACCGGTATGTGTAATATTCTTAGAAAAGCATATTTCATTCAGGATACCCATAATACATTTGGGGAAAATATAAAATATTATACAAAATAAATTTAAATAAACTGAATCCTTGAAATCTATTTCAATGTTTTCTTATTCATAACCTAGGGTAATTCTTTATAAAAATACCAATTTTACTTTGCAATGAAGAGTTATTTTGGAAAAATAATTTCTACCTTTCAAAACTTCTTGTATACACCATGTAATGAAGAAATACATATATATATATATATTTTAAATTTTATAAAAATAATTGTGTCAAAAAATATTATGGATGGTATTTGAAAATGGGTATGAAATCGAGAAGTTCCCTTTAATTAGGCTCCAATATTGGGAGTAATTGAAAAGTGAACCGTAAAAAACCTTTATTTATTATAAATTAAAGATGAAATTATTGGAAACATGAGCTTGTAATGTATACATAAGATTTATCTAATATATGAAAATGTAAAAAATAATTACACTGGTTTATAGAAGAAGAAAGAATAACACGAATTAAAATAGATGTTCAGGAAGAAAACCCTTACAAATATCATATCATTAGAGAGAGGAAAAATTAATGACATAGTTTTAAGTGACAAATATAAATTCAAATAATATATCTGGATATATTGTATAAAAAAATAAAATTTCATTCAAACATATTCTTGGAAGAACATAACCATTGACATTAATGTTCAACACAGTGAGTGTAAATTGACTTATGATATCCCTTACTAATGGTTTGACATCTTTAGAAAATTTTCAAACATAATATTTATTGGTATGAAAAGTTTTATTTGTTTATAGTGAAACTAACTTAAACATTATAATACCTTAATTAATCATATTATAACATTTTCTCCCATTTAATAAAAATATTTTTTATTCCAATAGTTTTTGGTGCGTTCTCTTCATGGTTTCCAAGGTCAATTTATTATGGTATTCTTTCTAAAATAGAATTAATAATCCCAAATTGATAACACACATATATTTAATCCCTTTTATATAATTACACAAGAATTAAAAATTCCCACGATTGTTGTAAAGTGAAATGAAATCTCATTGTCCTCAAGGAAGATGAATTGACAAACCATGAATGATGATTTCATTATTTTAGAATAAAATAATCAATTAAGAGTTTTTATGTTCTCAATATAAAAAAATATAGAATTATATTATATTTATGATAAAAGAATTTACATGAATAATATGATATGATTTGATGATAAGGTTGAAGTCAAACCTAATTAAAAAGAGAAGAATATCGAATCATCCTATATGAATATTTTCTCATTGAGAACCTCTTTAGGCCCAACGATGTGGTCTTTTGGTGTGACCAAAAGTTCTAGAATGTATAAAGGAATAAGGATATGGGAAACCAGTAGAATATATACAAGAAGAAAGGCTTATGTTTATGAAATTTAGTAAAGGGAGGATCCTCCTTTTATAATAGAGGTGAGGGGAAATTTTGGAATTTCTTGAAATATGAAGATATATTTAACCCAAAAAAGTATTAAAGACATTAAAAAGATATATCAATCCCAGGGGATAGAAATTTATGTAGAATTTTATTATTTCATTTTTTATATAATTTTATGGAATGTAAATAATTTATTAATATACTTTAATCTTGAAAAAATAATTTCTGTCAAATTAAGAATTATTCATAACCATGAATTTTAAAAACAACAAAACAATGTTTAAAATTCCAATAAAATTTTCAATTAAATCCTACAAATATCATATTTATCTATTTAAATCACTAATTAACTTAAATTCCAAAAATTATGTTTATTTTATTATTTTTATTACCACTAATTTGCTTTATTAATAAAATAAATATTTATATCCTTGTAATTGTTTATCCACAAGGGTAATTTTATTTTTCCTTATGAATTGAAAATAAAATTTATTGAACATGAAAAATTTCATATATTTTAATAGACAATATATTTTCAAAAAACTATACTATAAAATAATTCAATAAAATAATATAATAATTAAAACTATAAGGTGACAACTTGACTTCATTTTGATAATGAAAATTATAAAGTCCTTAAAATGATTCATGTACTTACGTGATGTCCCAAATTCAATTACAATTGATATAATGGTCAAAAATACTTATATAAATTTTTTGTCCAAAATATTTTCAATTTAATAATTATTATCATATTAGTTAAAAAACATCATTTATTTTAATTATTATTGCACGATCACTTCATCAACATTACATTGGAATTAATGTTAATTAATCCATTTATAAAAATTAAAAATAAATTACTATCATAAAAAATAATTTAGGATTAAAATGAATTTATATATTCATTATTTATGTATATTCATTCATATACATAAGAATACAATTCCTTGGTATTTTTATTTTATATTTTCATTCCCTTGCAAGCATAAAATAGGAACATGGATATGATTAATATTGTATAACATTAAAATTACAATTTATCATCCAAAAACACCCACTATACATAATAATTAAAAAAAATGTCGTGAAAATAATTTTTATCACTTGATTAGTTTTTTAAGGAACCAAATTGGATTTATCAACATAGTATAGGCAATGTGTCCACAATGACAATGGTTCTTTTTTACTTATCTAGAAAATAATAAATCATATGTTCTAAATTGTTCCTATAAAAATTTTCATTTATAAAATAATTATTTATTAATTCTATAATTTTAATAAATTTTTATCTTAAATATCTCTTGATGCAGTCAAAAAAATTATCATATTTTCTTAAAAACAACATTTTTTAATATTCACTAAATTTTTTATTATTTCAGTAAAATCCCAAAATTCAACCTATCATTTTTAGTACTTGTATAATTCGAACATGAACTCTAGTTTATAAAATGAATTTTCTAAAAATAAAAAATTAAATTTTTAGTTAAAATCATCATTTATTAGAAAAATACAATTTTTAAATCTATAAATAATTTTATAAAACTTTCAAAATTTAACTGAAGTATCATAAAATAATCCTAAAATCATAATAGAACAAAATGATAATTTATGATTATATTTTATAAAAATAAAATTTCATTGTAATCTTATTATTATATATATAATTTTATTTAAATATTTATGATATACAAAAATTCCAAAACATAATTAAGAAAATTTTATAATATTCATTTTCTTATAATATGATATAATTATACGATATATTCATTTATAAGGTGCCTAAATTTTGATTACATGAATGATGATACTTTTCATTTGTCATATTCACTATGTTAAATGGTCATATGACTATATCAATTAGTAACATTAAAATTCAAAAGGTTCATGTTACAATTCACCAAAAAAGATGTTGTTCCTATCAGACTCTAAATATCCTATTGATTAAAACTATGTATGTCTGTTTATCAAAATACAATTAACATAAGTGGAAAATTATTTTTAATTTCTAGGTTATAACTATCATGTGAAAATAATTATAAAAACAATGTTATTTTTTAAGAGACTTAGTATTGTGCGCATACATTATATATTAAATTTATTTGTAAATCCATGGGATGTTACATGTGAATATCTTTTTGATGTCTTATAATAAAAATATGTAATGACTTAAATTATAATAAAAACTTATTGGAAACATTTATTCATTAAAATTATAAGGACAATTATATATATTCATTAAATCCAAAAATGTTGTAAACAAAATCAACTATAGAAAAAACCACTTTTTCATTAAACACTTTCTCAGTTCTGCTATGAAAATACTATCCAATTTAATTTATCCATATCATTATCTCATTATACATATAAAATATCATTTTATCATCCTCAGGAACATGTTAAGGGTAACAATCACTTACTGTATCCTTTCCATTAAATCAAATTTCTATGTCCTTATTATCATTTGTCACATTCCAGAAAATAATAAATGGAAAACATCTACAATATATCCTTATATACTTAATGATTCATATAACAAAATTTATAAATTCCAAAACATACACTCTTACATTTTCCATCATTATTGTTAAACAATTACTCTGGCTTCAAAATATTATTATTTAATATACATTTCTTATAATATGAAATAATAATCATGTTTTATGGTTCCCCGATGTCAATAAAATATTTCTTCTTAAATTTAGTCTAAAAAATACATTCATAATATTTCATACATTTCACATGTCATTTTTAGTCTTATTATCTTCATATATATAACTAATAAACATACCACATTCCTTATTCTCTTCATGATATTTCCACTTAAGAAATTAATTTTTATAATTATAATATTGTACACATCTGAAACATTCAATATTAACCTTGTTCCTCTTAGTTCAGCTTATTGATTGAAACCAAAAATCATAGTGTGTGAAACTCTTATCCTTTCCAAAAACCATTTATTCATGAAATAATACATATAGGATGACTAAAAAATGAAACCTACTATTAAATATATGACATGTTAGGATTATCCTTAGATACTTCCCTAGACATGTCTTTATAAATACACATAGGGATTTTTATAATGTTTTCTCATACAAGTTTCCAATGCTTGAATAGGCCATCCCCTTGATACCAACCATTGAAACCCAGACATAAAATATATCAATCTTTCATTAATTTGTTTTTGAAGATTCAATAAAATACAAATGTATATGTTTGAGGACCATAATATTTTAGTGTCTTTGAATGCATGGAAATAATTTGTTCCTTTTCGAAAGATATTTAACATCTCCCTTAAAAAAATTCCCCTTTAGTAACCACATATAAAACCATTTTTCATGACATGTGGGAAAGGATTCATAAGAAAGGGAGATATAATATTATCAGTATGGGTAAAAAAGGAGGTGAATATGTATTAAATGAGTATAATGGTATGCGAACCTTAACATACCTTTTAAAGATCAAACGTTTCATATCAAGGATCAAATTTAAAGTCATTAAATAAGTATTGGAAATTCAAATGGCACGAATCATAATGAAATAAACATACCTAATCCATGAGTCAAAAATAGAGGCATAAGTCATATTATTATTGAATACACATCATCTCATAACATTTTTAATTGGTTTAAATTGAAACTGGTTCACTCAATATGTTAAGGACCTTGAATCAGGTCCTCTCATAATCTTATACACGTGCAACCATTTCCATACATAACATTGTGAACTCATAATAAGGTTCCTTAATTACATCGAGAACACAAAAATAGGTATAAAAACATATAAACATGATACCATTTACATGAATAATTTTATAAACATGTAATCAGGTTCACACATGACATTGTAAACACATAATACTATTTATTCAATAACATTGTGAACATGTAATCCAGTCCATTTATAAACTTATGAACATAAAAATACATCCTTGTCTGACCTTACGAACATGTTATAAGGTTCACGCTAAAAATTCTGAACACATAATAAGCTTCACTAAAAACATTATTAACATGTAATCAGGTTCAGACATGAGCGGTAATACCTAATGACGGAAACAACATTGTACCTGGTGGTAGCTTTTTCATCAATGTGGATCATGTTACACCTACTTCCAATAGTGAAAATGCATAACATAATAAATATGTAATCAAGATCATGCATCAAATTATTAACACATAATATCTTCAATCATACCATTGTGAAAATGCAATCAGGTCCACACATAGACTTATGAACATGAAAATGGTCTATACATAAAACTATTAACATATAATCAGATTTATACACAACATTATGAACACATTATAAGGTTTACTCATAATGGTATTTTCATATAATCAGGTTCACAAATGTAAATCAGTACATCATGGTGGGACACACCACCACCACCATAGTTGGCCCTTCATGATAGTGGATTTGGTTATAGAATATTCCAATAGTGGATCAATATTGTGGAATTATTTCAATCATTAACTAATGAGATATACATATTTTTCCTTTAATTTTATAATAATATAGGTCCCACATATCGCATAATAAAATAATCCATAATTTTTCCACAATATAATAAAACTATAATCATATCATGACCCAAAGAAAGATGTGTTTCATAAATATCATATAATTACCCCTGAAATAAAATGGGTATCATAAAAAATACATCATATCATAACCTATATAAAACATTATAGTTTTATAATAATTTCATCAAATAATAAAACATTAAAATAAATTTTCTTCAAAAGCATATAAATTATGGATGTGAAATGGTTTCAACAAACATATTACTAATTAAAGGGAAACTACATACAAAAAACCAAATTATATTGGACAAAAATCAATAAAATGATGAATAATAATAGATTACTTGGATTATTTCACTAGTGAAGTATAAAAATTTAAAATGATATCATCACAAATGAAGATGGATTCTGAAAGATAACAATGAAAATTTCAAAATGAATATATATATTCCTTAAAAATAAGATTTTTAAAAAGCATTTAGAAACATAATTTTCTTATAAACAAGGACATTAAATTTCTTTTAAATAATTTCATGAGGAGTACTTCTTTTCCTCTTGAAATAATATTTTTATAACAATATTGAATTTCCCAAACTATTTCATTAATTATATCTTTGAAAACATATAATGGAATAATGAAAGCATTTCTAAAGATATTTTCCATTGAAAATGCTTTTATAACTTATAAAATAATTTTTAAAAATTTTTGAAACTCTTTCTCTTGGAAAATAGTTAGAAAAAAATATAATGCTTTAGAATAGTTGGAAAACATTTTACTTTTCAAACCACTTCAAAATAATTAATTTACATAATATTAGGGAAAAAAATTCTTAAATATAAATCCTATATATTTTTAATGGAAACTTAGATGGAGGAATAATAATGATTGTGGATAACTCTACATATGCCAAACATTCCTTTTTCATCATAGAAATTTTTCAAAATTGATTCGATCGGAAAACGACAAGATGATTCATCTTAGAAATATAAAAACATAAAACAAGGGTAGAAATATATTTCAATTAATATTGGATAATAATATTCTATTTTTTATAACATTTTAAGAAAACATGGTATAAGAAGAACATATATTTCTAAACAAATGGGGAAATAAAGTCGGATGTTATTCAAAAATATTTTTTACTCATAATATAATCCAAAGAGTGAAATAATGGTACAATTTGTTTAATATATCCTGAATTACATAGCGATATTAAAATTCATGAAATATATTGGGAGATGTATCATAATATTTCATTAATGGAATCATAATCAGAAACAATTCAAATAAACAATGAGATTGTATCAATAAACTATTACCTATTTGATATTCGTGAATCGCAATAACAATGATATTATAACACTAAATGAAAATTTGAATATCATTAAAACTGCATATTCATCATAACTCAATTCAATGTTCATGATATACAACCCATGGAAATATATAGGTGGATTACATGGAATGTATCATAGAGAATGAAAATTGAGACAACAATTACATTACAGATTTGGTAAATTGTGATCAATAAACTCCATGGAATAAAGATCCTAAAATGTATATAAAAATTAAAATAAATTTATCTATAACAACCATATAATACATTCAAGGGTAGTATATACAAAAACTAATAAATTGAGTGGTTAATAAAGAATAAATCTCATAAAATTAAATGTTAGTCGAGAAAATTCCATCCGTAAGTGTTGATTTTTTTCAAACACATTCAAACCTCATGTAGAAAAAATATAAATTTATTATATATATAAAAATGAACCATTTTATTATATATTATACCATACATTAATTTATTATTACACTATATTACCGATTTATTTAAAATTCAATGTTAATGTTATGTTTTTGGTAATAATTTATTTTTTTTCTTAAAAGTATCGACTTTTTTTATTAATGATCAAATTACATAGATTATGATTTAATTATCTCAAGAATGTAAAAAATTATTTAAATGTCATATATTTTCTGTATTGATTATTTTATTCTACTTTACATGATAGGAATATGAAATGAGAAACACAGTTCATGAGCATGGTGAGTCATTAATACGCATGAATACTGTTTCAGTTTTCATGTATCATTGAAATAATTAAATAAAATGTATTATATTTATATAAATATATTAATTATTTTAGAATTATTTTCCACATATATATCATATAATTTTACCAAATCCAATATTAATACATTCTATGTGATGTTTGGACGAATGACATCTCTTTTCATAGGCGATAGTCCACACGTCTACAATTGATGTTATCGTTTCACAAAAAATAGAAATAATGACGTTATGTGTTAAATAATAATAATGGAACCATAAATATTTAATAAATATCATATAAAGCACATAAAAAAATTCCCTCATTATATTTAACTTTTAAATGTGGAAATGGGAGAACGGGCGACATCGGTTTGCGAGGCATTAGTCCGCCATACAGACGAACAATGATTGTGTATCCCATTTAATGGAATTGCGTGAAATTTTAGGTTTTACCCATATCATAAAAACATATAATTATGTTTAGGACATTGAGTATATTATATATTTATGGAATAATAATTATTTATAGGGTAGAGAAGGAAATGTAACAATATTTCTTAATGAATGATGTAACCTCTTCTTTGGGTAACTCCATTGGGACTTCAAAAAAGAGCTTCATCAGTTAGCTTAATTCAATAATTAAGGCCGCTAGTAAGATGTTATGAAAATTTTCAGTTTAAATTTTTAGTTTTTGGTTGATCTAAAAGCTTTTTATATGTTTTTTAATGTATAGAGAGGGGGGGCCTTTTATATGTGGGGAATGTTCACAATGGGTATTCTTGAAATGATTAGAGCACTACCCATGTTTTAGTTTTCTCCCAAGGGATCAATAACGACCATTAAAGATACAAAGAGTCTTAATGGACCAAATATGAAAATGAGATAATTTTTAGATGGGTGTAGGGTCATTTTAACATTTTATATTCTATGTTTAATCATTATGTAAGCTCGTTTATACATTAATCATTGTAATTATGTTTATTTAAATTCACTAATATTAGTTGTCAAAAATTAATTTAATGTAAATATAAATCATAAAATCTGATGATTAAAAAAATTTAAAGATTTTTTTAAATTTTAAATAATAGATATTGTAAAAATTGATATAAAATAATCCCACATATAGTATGAGACCATATGTTTTTAACAAAAAATGGTATGAATTATGAAATGACTTTATATAAATTTTTAAGTTGAAATTGGTTAAAATTACATTAATTGTATTAATATAGCTATAATTTTTATAAATATACTATAAAACCAATTTTGAATATAAATTAATAATATAAATAAAGAAGGCTAAAAATGATATATGTTTAAATTCTATTTTTTTCAATTCATCAAAAAATGGATCTTCTGAGAAAAAAATTCCTCCCTAAATTATATTTTTTTCTTCAAGAATGAAGTTTATCTTATCAAATAAAATATATAATGATTTAAAATTTTATATATATAATTGTTTCACCATAAAATGGGGGTAAAATTATTAATTCAATAAATGAATATCTTTATGTGTAAAATTGGTTTCATTATAATATATTGTATAGAAAAAAAATTGTTGTCATAAATAGTTGGAAGAATATAATTAACATAATTATATATATTTAAATAAAAGAATTATAAATAGTGGTTTGTTTTTATTTTTCATGTATGTACGAGTTTTACTGTATAAATATATTTGTCTAGAAAAATATTTCCTATGATTTCAAAAGGATCTAATTTTTATTTCTAGTTAAATATTCCAAAAAAATTCAAATATAAAATTTTTAAATATTATTTTAAAATTTTAATTAATATTATCCATAACATCAATTCTAATGATAATTTGAATGATTTTATAATATTTTAATAATTATATTAATAGTACATTTTATATTGGTAAAACATGATCTTTTATATCACGCTTGTTATCAATGGAACTGAGAATTATGAGTAACAAAATAAAAACATTGTTTTGTGTTTAGTGAAGGATAATATATGTTTTTCATTTAACATATTATTAATTTGGATTTTCATAAAAATATAGAATTAATTTGTTCTTTCATATAACATAAACAATATTCTAGGATCATTAAATGAAGAATATTAAAATTTTAAAATTACTTCAAAAAATATAGAGGTGTTATAATCATGATTTTCATTAGAACATTAAACACCACAGGACATATGTTATTTCATGTCAGTATGTATTTCATAACCATTTTGGTTGATATCACATATCAACTAATGTGTTTCGTTCATTTAACCACTATCAAGAATAAACCATAATTACCCACGATTATTTTTCCCTGTTTCTTATAGAAAAACTTATATTATTTTATCAAAATTTAATATCAATGAAATAGTCCTTCACCACCAAGAACATGATGTATTTTAATCTTAAAAATATTTGGAATAAAACTCTTATCTCCAAACTCTCATAGGTACGAGAGTGATGAATTTTTTCTATATGATATTTTATATGAATTTACTTCATTATTAAGGCATTTTCATAATGTATTTGAGATGTAAAAATCTACAATAATATATTATTTAAAAAACCCTTACAATAGAAACATTTCTATAATAATTTTTTGATCCATGTTACTGATTATATCTTTTATTTTTTCCACTACCATATTTTTTGGATCTTCTAACCACTAAAACATGTTATTGAATTCCATTAAATGACAAATATTCTTCAACATAATGATTGTTAAATTTGGAGTAACTATCAGTTTAAAATTTCTAAATAATTAACAAAGCATCATTTTATCTCCCCTATATTTATAGTAGATACATATATATACATCATCCTTGTCTATGGTAGGCATATTACATTCCATCATATTGAAATCATCAATAAAGAACAAATAAAACCTGCTTTTATTAGTGTATTTTGGTGATATTAGCCGATATAAAAACACATAAACTAGATCAAAAAACCTTGATCTATTCAATTTAATTCAATTAAAATTATTTTGAATGAACATAAATTTTTACAGGACAAAAATATGTTTGTGTGATCATATATGAGAAGATTAATTTCAAGTTCCCCCATGAACATATTCCAAATCCACTAAATTTGTTTACCTCAAATGAAAATGTTTAAAATTCCATATATTTATTCCATATCATTAGAAAAAATTCAAAAAAATTAATATCAAATGTGACGTTAATTAACCTTGGTTATACATCCCTATATAATATTATACCATATTTATATTTTATAGTACATTCATTTTGTTGACCTCCAACACGTGCCTAATGTTACACAATTGGTCATCACCAAAAAAATACTAATTATCTCCATAAATAATAGATCATCATATCAGCAATGATAATTCAAATTTGTTTCCTATAAATAGTATTCTTCAAACACTCATTTTTCCTAAAAATAATGAAACTATCTTTGTTATTCTTGATATTCATAGTGAGGCCTTTAATTTGAGTCATGTTTGATGTAGACCCACTATCCATTATCCATGAACTTGAATTTCTAGATTTACTAAATGAAATTTAATTAGAATTATATTTTTATGAACTTTATGTTTTCAACCATTTGGTGATGAGTTTTTCTCCATAATATATAGATCCATGAAAACTTATTATTTTTTAAATTATTGAAAATCGATTTTTAGTTTCTATCTTTTGGGATTATGATTCTAGTTTTTTTACCACATTGAGACATTATTGGAATCCCTTATAGTGAAATTGAAGTAAAATGAATTGGTTTATGATCAAAATATTTTAAATAAAATTAATATCTATTTAAATATACATAATTATTTAAAATTATCATTTCATATTTGGATTAGTGTTTCTCCTAGAAAAATTATCATGGATATTGAGAATAAAATGTGTGTCCGAAATCTCTATTTAAAACAAATTCTTCATGATGTACATTATTCTACTTTAGAAAATTATTTATTTCCATTACAGTGTTATTAATTTCTATATTAATCTATGTACATGATTCTGGTTGTTGAAAAAACGTTGTCTCCTTCACTTAATCATTACTAACCACTGATTTCCCATTATGTTTAAATAACCATACTCGAAGAATTGTTAAATTATATTCTATAAAATACCATTTTATTAACATAATTATGATACCTTATAATTTTATTTCATCATTTTGAGTTTAAATAGTATTTCATGATCTTCAGACTTCTGAATCAAACTCATAAATTCTTTTTCAAGTTGATAAATTTTTTTAACTAAACTTTTGATTGCTTTTTCTAAACCATTACTAATTTGGGTTCATTCATAAACATTAATCATATTTTCAACCTACTTTATAATATATATTTATATATTATTTTTATTTTTCAGTTTCATATGTCATCTCCTTATTTTCTTCATTTTTGTTTCCTTTAAATATTGGAATCATGGACCACTACAATGGCCTTATTATTATTTTCTCTCCAAAAATATATTTATATAGGGGTTTTATAATCATATACATGGATATTAATTCTAACAGCAGCCCCTTAATTATTATTATCAATATATTCATATTTTATATTATTTTCAAAATCCATCAACACATATTTATCTTTAAAATCATCACATTCATCTATTTTATTTTATCGAGAAGAAACTTCATCATTAGAAAGAGAAATTATTATTTTTAATGAAAATTATTGGATGTTTATATTAATCTATACATATATTGTTGACAACATTGTATTCTTATATTTTTCATCATCTTCTTTATGGTTCTTGGGATATTTATCAATAAAAATTCTCATCTTTTTAACTTTTAAATCATGAATGATGGTGATTTAACAAGAAAATTACAAATAATCTCTTATAATTAGAGTACAAAATTACATTACATCATCAAAAACATTATTATCCATTATTTAGTTAATTTAGATGGAATAAAAGGACTATTATTGGGTAATATCCTTCATTCATGACATTTCGTATTCATTGCCCAACTACTAAGAAACAGTTTCACTATAAAAACTATCAAGGGATATTTATTTTGACTGTATGTATTCTATAAATGACTATATTACATTGATACCATCAGTTAGTGTTACTATGATACATTTAATGATCTTCCCATCATTGATTTCTTCTTTCAAGGTCTCACATATCATAGGTAGGAACATTTATATAATCAAAAACTGATTCACCCTTCGCATTTGAATTCAATGCCAAATCTCTATATTTATTCAATGGAACCTAAAACTTTTCCTCACTAACATTTGAATCAATTTAAAAAATATTCAAAATCATTTCTCATATAACATGTGAATATAAAAAAGTTTTTTTAATAAAATATTTTATATAATTTATAATGGCATTTATGGATGTCAATATGTTATTAGAGATTGCATACATGGATTTCTTATAGACGTATATAAAAAACCTCATATATTATTTGATACACCTTTTACATAACTATAAATTACATAATTTAGGATTGGAATAAAATTAGGGTTTACGATCATCGTAATTATTCCAAGAAACAAAAACCAAATACCACCACTCTGATTCCATAAGTCATACTTTTATCAACAATTACTCTCTAGGGGGCATGGTGTAATAGATAAAAATTATTATTCCTTATTTTGGATCTTGTTCTCTTACCTTGAAAACACTTTTCATCCATTCAATATTTACACTCAATGGGATATGAAATAGGTAAATCACATGTGGTATTTTACATGGTTAACCCACACTAGGATATATTGAAATATTATACATGGTAACTTAACATTGAAATAGATAAACTAAAAGGTTACTACCTAACAAATAATATTTTTTCGATGTATAAATAACCCTCTTTGTTTAATATAATTATTTTATATAATTACCAATATTATCATACAAATTTTTATCCACTACCCATGATTAAATTTTTCATTTTCACCCAATTATAATGTGAATATTCACCAAGATTTGTTTTTCTATTCATCACATCAAATTAAAAACACCATATAAGAGAATGAATCTTTGGTAAAAACACCTTATTCAACCTTTTTCCATCTATAAGAGATTTAGAAAAAATCTATATTATTCCGCCCTATATATTTTTCATTATCCTTCTCAATATCTATACAACTCATTTATTTCATCCCGTGTGTTTAATTCATATTTTCTTGAAAAAAATTTATACTAAAAACACATCTATACCCCAAAAAATACATGAATAAATTCCCATAATAGAAGATAACAAAAAACAAGAAAACCATTTTGAATTTAGTTGTTTAGATTCCATTTAACCTATGTGGAATTCATATCCTTAACTGCCAAGATATATTGACTTGTTTTTTGAAACGTGTTGTAATAGAGTGGAAAGATCCCATTTTTTTATTGAGGTATAGATCATTTAGTTTTATTTCCAAACATAATATGTTATATAAATAGATGTTTCTAAATTGTCTTGAAATGTTTTAGGTGTATCCATCCTTGGTTCTAGGAAATGTGTTCTAGTAATTGAAGAAATAGGGTGAGGTTCATGGGATGAACATGGTTTTAAATAACTGTACACCACATCCATTTGGCCATAATGTGATGAAGAATGGTATCTGAAATAATGAAATATGATTTTCATGATTTTAAAAACCCTATAACTTATTTATAAAACACCACACATGAGTTGAACATGATGTTTCAAATCATACTATTAGATTGTGTGGACTTTTGACTTCGATATAGTGATGACTACATTCCACAAGATTTATATAATTGTATTCATAGGATATGAAGTGGGTGCACATATGGATAATAGTTATGAATATATGAATCATGGTTTATCTAATAGTACATACAAATGTAATCAAATTTATTATAATAGAAGTTAATTTCTCCCACCGTTTCTTTTAATGCTATATTAATTATTTGACCTCTATAGTTACATAAGAGACCATCCATGGATTATCTCTTTATTCCCAATAAATATTTGGTGTATCTCATTTATTTGGACTCTACGTCAATCATTATTTATCACATTAGAACCCTACTAGTATGGATATAACTCCACTATCCTCTATTATCAGTCAACCTAACCATATTTGATATGATCTTCATATGAGATAATATTACCTATTTTAGGGTGCTTGTAGTGTTTGCAGATTCTTTTCTTCGAGCCCAAATATAAGGATGATACTAGATATAGAGTCTAATAATTATATATGTTAAATGGATTAGTGTTGGTTAATTGATATCTTGAGTTTTATTATTTTTCTTCGCTGGGTCACACACAATAGCTACTGCATGTTTCTCATAAAATAAATAATTATTTAAATTATTTCATAGAAATTTAACTAAATGTGTTCTAAGAAACATGGATATTGTTGGAAGCTGAGGAAATCAAACTGAACCACAAAATAGGCTATTTTTTATGAATTTAATTTGATTACCGTGTATTCATTTTTACCAAATCACACCTCATATGTGTTTGGATTTGTGTTTAGATAAATAAATTGACAAATTGAATTAAATGAATTGTAATATTGCCTATATAATTAATCATGAAGTTTTT
The DNA here is from genome assembly GCA_963277665.1 of Viscum album. NCBI lineage: Eukaryota > Viridiplantae > Streptophyta > Magnoliopsida > Santalales > Viscaceae > Viscum > Viscum album. Next base: position 2,090,177,547 of record OY728132.1, read on the forward strand.
ATAACTTATAATTTAATTAACTAGTGGAATGATTTTAATAATTAAATGTGTTGAATATATCAGTTGGAATATGATTAGAATATATTATACAATTGATCATAATTATCGACCTCAATTTTTTTAATGTATCGGCTAAGAATGGGTATGACAAGGATTCCCGACCTCAAATTCATTAGGTGAACACATAAGACATCAGCGGATGAATTTCTATTACTACCAAGTGATACACGAAACATGGTCTTATTCAATATTTTAGATATATTAATTACTCATCTAGACACCAAATATTTGGTTGTATACTCCATGAATTTTAATTACTTGGACCATAACCCCATATTGTCTTTCTTTTCCTCGGACATGGACTGCCTTGTAAGATATGCATAGGCTCTAATACAGTATATACAATGATTACATTAGAATTTACTTTTGGATAAGTTATAATTTTTTGGTGACATACCAATGGATCATGCCTTGGATTATAATAATACCCCATATTCTAACATGGTGGTTGATCACTATGAGTGGGTATGAATATCTATAGTTTGGGATTCCATGAGAAGACATAGATCAGTTGTGATTATTAAATGTTAATGACATGTATATGTTCCCATGGACCCAATACAAAATTGAAATGTAACAAGATCAGTGAAATCTATCATATGAAGAAGTAGGTATGTTTGGTCGATTACTATATGAGAAACCTGATCTTGACCAAGTTTAAATTCATTTTCCATCAATTATTTATAATTCCTATAAACAATTAAATATTTTAGTCACAAAAAGATTTTGAATTTGAAAATTATGGTGGTAGAATACTATGTTTTACCCATACCAAATTTAGGATACCATTTGGAACCCAGGATCATTACATAGATATATGTAATGAAAAATTGAAACACCCATCTATGGAAATTTGATTTATTTTTGGTATAATATCTATGGAGTAGATAATTGATCCAGTTATCTAGATTCTCATGGAGATATTTTAACTCTCTTATACCTTATTTAAATAATGGTATTGTATTGTCTTCTTATCCCACTTTGAAACATTCATGACATTATCTATATATGATCATATTGCTCATAATTTTATTTTTTATAATTTTGATTTTTTCTTCCCACGTCAATATTATAATAGTACACTGCTATATTATTTCCACTACAACTTATTTATATTTAAATAAATGACACTATGTAATAAAAAGGGTATAGTAACCTCACAATATGACCATAGACCACCACCACTAGTAAGCATCCTTTAGCATATAGTGTGTCACATTGGGACTATATGGCCATCGGGTTTAGTTACGTAGGAGTAAACCATGTCTGAGACACCAAATATTTTGTATAAGATAGTTTTTTTACATTGTATTAATATTTTTGATTGGTATACATGAGTCTAGGATATATCCATACAATGAAATAAGTTGTTATTTGAAGTATATAATACATACTCATGGGAAAAGAAATGTAATCAGGGATGGGACAAGTTGCACCATATTTCAATGGTTACAGTTTCCATACATTCACCATTTGATGGGGCATATATTATAAAAAATATTTCTTGAGTATTATTGTTTTTACATGGGAACAATGTGGATTGGGGGTAGTTTTTTCATAAATCAATCTAATGAGGCTCCAATATTGGGAGTAATTGAAAAGTGAACCGTAAAAAACCTTTATTTATAATAAATTAAAGATGAAATTAAAGATAAAATTATTGGAAACATGAGATTATAATGTATACATAGGATTTAACTAATATATGAAAATGTAATAAATAATTACACTGGTTTATAGAAGAAGAAAGAATAACACGAATTAAAATAGATGTTCAGGAAGAAAACCCTTACAAATATCATATCATTAGAGAGAGGAAAAATTAATGACATAGTTTCGAGTGACAAATATAAATTCAAATAATATATCTGGATATATTGTATAAGAAAATAAAAGTTCATTCAAACATATTCTTGGAAGAACATAACCATTGACATTGATGTTAAACACAGTGAGTGGAAATTGACTTATGATATCCCTTACTAATGGTTTGACATCTTTAGAAAATTTTCAAACATAATATTTATTGGTATGAAATGTTTTATTTGTTTATAGTGAAACTAATCTAAACATTATAATACCTTAATTAATCATATTATAACATTTTCTCCCATTTAATAAAAATATTTTTTATTCCAATAGTTTTTGGTGCGTTCTCTTCATGGTTTCCAAGGTCAATTTATTATGGTATTCTTTCTGAAATAGAATTAATAATCCCAAATTGATAACACACATATATTTAGTCCCTTTTATATAATTTCACAAGAATGAAAAATTCCCACGATTGTTGTAAAGTGAAATGAAATCTCATTGTCCTCAAGGAAGATGAATTGACACACCATGAATGATGATTACATTATTATATAATAAAATAATCAATTAAGAGTTTTTATTTTCTGAATATAAAAAAATATAGAATTATATTATATTTATGATAAAAGAATTTACATGAATAATAGGATATGATTTGATGATAAGGTTGAAGTCAAACCTAATTAAAATGAGAAGAATATCGAATCATCCTACATGAATATTTTCTCATTGAGAACCTCTTTAGGCCCAATGATGTGGTCTTTTGGTGTGACCAAAAGATCTAGAATGTATAAAGGAATAAGGATATGGGAAACCAGTAGAATATATACAAGAAGAAATGCTTATGTTGATGAAATTTAGTAAAGGGAGGAGCCTCCTTTTATAATAGAGGTGAGGGGAAATTTTGGAATTTCTTTAAATATGAAGATATATTCAGCCCAAAAAAGTATTAAAGACATTAAAAAGATATATCAATCCAAGGGGATAGAAATTTATGTAGAATTTTATTATTTCATTTTTTATATAATTTTATGGAATGTAAATAATTTATTAATATACTTTAATCTCGAAAAAATAATTTCTGTCAAATTAAGAATTATTCATAACCATGAATTTTAAAAACAACAAAACAATGTTTAAAATTGCAATAAAATTTTCAATTAAATCCTACAAATATCATATTTATCTATTTAAATCACTAATTAACTTAAATTCCACAAATTATGTTTATTTTATTATTTTTATTACCACTAATTTGCTTTATTAATTAAATAAATATTTATATCCTTGTAATTGTTTATCCACAAGGGTAATTTTATTTTTCCTTATGAATTGAAAATAAAATTTATTGAAGATGATAAATTTCATATATTTTAATAGACAATATATTTTCAAAAAACTCTACTATAAAATAATTCAATAAAATATTATAATAATTAAAACTATAAGGTGACAACTTGACTTCATTTTGATAATGAAAATTATAAAGTCCTTAAAATGATTCATGTACTTACGTGATGTCCCAAATTCAATTACAATTGATATAATGGTCAAAAATACTTATATAAATTTTTTGCCCAAAATATTTTCAATTTAATAATTATTATCATATTAGTTAAAAAACATCATTTATTTTAATTATTATTGCATGAGCACTTCATCAACATTACATTGGAATTAATGTTAATTAAACCATATATATAAATTATAAATAAATTACTATAATAAAAAATAATTTAGGATTAAAATGAATTTATATATTCATTCTTTATGTATATTCATTCATATACATAAGAATACAATTCCTTGGTATTTTTATTTTATATTTTCATTCCCTTGCAAGCATAAAATAGGAACATGGATATGATTAATATTGTATAACATTAAAATTACAATTTATCATCGAAAAACACCCACTATACATAATAATTAAAGAAAATGTCGTGAAAATAATTTTTATCACTTGATTAGTTTTTTAAGGAACCAAATTGGCTTTATCAACATAGTATAGGCAATGTGTCCACAATGACAATGGTTCTTTTTTACTTATCTAGAAAATAATAAATCATATGTTCTAAATTGTTCCTATAAAAATTTTCATTTATAATATAATTATTTATTAATTCTATAATTTTAATAAATTTTTATCTTAAATATCTCTTGATGCAGTCAAAAAAATTATCATATTTTCTTAAAAACAACATTTTTTAATATTCACTAAATTTTTTATTATTTCAGTAAAATCCCAAAATTCAACCTATCATTTTTAGTACTTGTATAATTCGAACATGAACTCTAGTTTATAAAATTAATTTTCTAAAAATCAAAAATTAAATTTATAGTTAAAATCATCATTTATTAGAAAAATACAGTTGTTAAATCTATAAATAATTTTATAAACCTTTCAAAATTTAACTGAAGTATCATAAAATAATCCTAAAATCATAATAGAACAAAATGATAATTTATGATTATATTTTATAAAAATAAAATTTCATTGTAATCTTATTATTATATATATAATTTTATTTAAATATTTATGATATCAAAAAATTCCAAAACATAATTAAGAAAATTTTATAATATTCATTTTTTTATAATATGATATAATTATACGATATATTCATTTATAAGGTGCCTAAATTTGATTACATGAATGATGATACTTTTCATTTGTCATATTCACTATGTTAAATGGTCATATGACTATTTCAATGTGTAACATTAAAATTCAAATGGTTCATGTTACAATTCACCAAAAAATATGTTGTTCCTATCAGACTCTAAATATCCTATTGATTAAAACTATGTATGTCTGTTTATCAAAATACAATGAACATAAGTGGAAAAATTATTTTTAATTTCTAGGTTATAACTATCATGTGAAAATAATTATAAAAACAATGTTATTTTTTAAGAGACTTATTATTGTGCGCATACATTGTATATTAAATTTATTTGTAAATCCATGGGATGTTACATGTGAATATCTTTTTGATGTCTTATAATAAAAATATGTAATGACTTAAATTATAATAAAAACTTATTGGAAACATTTATTCATTAAAATTATAAGGACAATTATATATATTCATTAAATCCAAAAATGTTGTAAACACAATCAACTATAGAAAAAACCACTTTTTCATTAATCACTTTCTCAGTTCTGCTATAAAAATACTATCCAATTTAATTTATCCATATCATTATCTCATTATACATATAAAATATCATTTTCTCATCCTCAGGAACATGGTAAGGGTAACAATCACTTACTGTATCCTTTCCATTAAATCAAATTTCTATGTCCTTATTATCATTTGTCACATTCCAGAAAATAATAAATGGAAAACATCTACAATATATCCTTATATACTTAATGATTCATATAACAAAATTTATAAATTCCAAAACATACACTCTTACATTTTCCATCATTATTGTTAAACAATTACTCAGGCTTCAAAATATTATTATTTAATATACATTTCTTATAATATGAAATAATAATCATGTTTTATGGTTCCCAGATGTCAATAAAATATTTCTTCTTAAATTTAGTCTAAAAAATACATTCATAATATTTCATACATTTCACATGTCATTTGTAGTCTTATTATCTTCATATATATAACTAATAAACATACCACATTCCTTATTCTCTTCATGATATTTCCACTTAGGAAATTAATTTTTATAATTATAATATTGTACACATCTGAAATATTCAATATTAACCTTATTCCTCTTAGTTCAGCTTATTGATTAAAACCAAAAATCATAGTGTGTGAAACTCTTATCCTTTCCAAAAACCATTTATTCATGAAATAATACTTATAGGATGACTAAAAAATGAAACCTACTATTAAATATATGACATATTAGGATTATCCTTAGATACTTCCCTAGACATGTCTTTATAAATACACATAGGGATTTTTATAATATTTTCTCATACAAGTTTCCAATGCTTGAATAGGCCATCCCCTTGATACCAACCATTGAAACCCAGACATAAAATATATCAATATTTCATTAATTTGTTTTTGAAAATTCAATAAAATACAAATGTATATGTTTGAGGACCATAATATTTTAGTGTCTTTGAATGCATGGAAAAAATTTCTTCCTTTTTGAAAGATATTTAACATCTCCCTTAATGAAATTCCCCTTTAGTAACCACATATAAAACCATTTTTCATGACATGTGGGAAAGGATTCATAAGAAAGGGAGATATAATATTCTCAGTATGGGTAAAAAAGGAGGTGAATAAGTATTAAATGAGTATAATGGTATGCTAACCTTAACATACCTTTTAAAGATCAAACGTTTCATATCAAGGATCAAAATTTTAAGACATTCATTAAGTATTGGAAATTCAAATGGCACGAATCATAATGAAATAAACATACCTAATCCATGAGTCAAAAATAGAGGCATAAGTCATATTATTATTGAATACACATCATCTCATAACATTTTTAATTGGTTTAAATTGAAACTGGTTCACTCAATATGTTAAGGACCTTGAATCAGGTCCTCTCATAATCTTATACACGTGCAACCATTTCCATACATAACATTTTGAACTCATAATAAGGTTCCTTAATTACATTGAGAACACGAAAATAGGTATAAAAACATATAAACATGATACCATTTACATGAATAATTTTATAAACATGTAATCAGGTTCACACATCACATTGTAAACACATAATACTATTTATTCAATAACATTGTGAACATGTAATCCAGTCCATGTATAAACATATGAACATAAAAATATATCCTTGTATGACCTTACGAACATGTAATAAGGTTCACGCTAAAAATTCTGAACACATAATAAGCTTCACTCAAAACATTATTAACATGTAATCAGGTTCAGACATGAGCGGTAATACCTCATGACGGAAACAACATTGTACCTGGTTGAAGCTTTTTCATCAATGTGGATCATGTTACACCTACTTCCAATAGTGAAAATGCATAACATAATAAATATGTAATCAAGATCATGCATCAAATTATTAACACATAATATCTTCAATCATACCATTGTGAAAATGCATTCAGGTCCACACATAGACTCATGAACATGAAAATGGTCTATACATAAAACTATTAACATATAATCAGATTTATACACAACATTATGAACACATTATAAGGTTTACTCATAATGGTATTTTCATATAATCAGGTTCACAAATGTAAATCAGTACATCATGGTGGGACACACCACCACCACCATAGTTGGCCCTTCATGATAGTGGATTTGGTTATAGAATATTCCAATAGTGGATCAATATTGTTGAATTATTTCAATCATTAACTAATGAGATATACACATTTTTCCTTTAATTTTATTGTAATATAGGTCCCACCTATCGCATAATAAAATAATCCATAATTTTTCCACAATATAATAAAACTATAATCATATCATGACCCAAAGAAAGATGTGTTTCATAAATATCATATAATTACCCCTGAAATAAAATGGGTATCATAAAAAATACATCATATCATAACCTATAGAAAACATTATAGTTTTATAATAATTTTATCAAATAATAAAACATTAAAATAAAATGTTTTCAAAAGCATATAAATTATAGATGTGAAATGGTTTCAACAAACATATTACTAATTAAAGGGAAACAACATACAAAAAACCAAATTATATTGGACAAAATCAATAAAATGATGAATAATAATAGATTAATTGGATTATTTCACTAGTAAAGTATAAAAATTTAAAATGATATCATCACAGATGAAGATGGATTCTGAAAGATTACAATGAAAATTTCAAAATGAATATATATATTCCTTAAAAATAATATTTTTAAAAAGCATTTAAAAAAATAATTTTCTTATAAACAAGGAAATTAAATTTCATTTAAATAATGTCATGAGGAGTAGTTCTTTTCCTCTTGAAATAATATTTTTATAACAATATTGAATTTCCAAAACTATTTCATTAATTATATCTTTGAAAACATATAATGGAATAATGAAAGCATTTCTGAAGATATTTTCCATTGAAAATGCTTTTATAACTTATAAAATAATTTTTTAAAATTTTTGAAACTCTTTCTCTTGGAAAATAGTTAGAAAAAAATATAATGCTTTACAATAGTTGGAAAACATTTTACTTTTCAAACCACTTCAAAATAATTAATTTACATAATATTAGGGAAAAAAATTCTTAAATATAAATCCTATATATTTTTAATGGAAACATAGATGGAGGAATAATAATGATTGTGGATAACACTACATATGCCAAACATTCCCTTTTCATCATAGAAATTTTTCAAAATTGATTCGATCGGAAAACGACAAGATGATTCATCTTAGAAATATAAAAACATAAAACATGGGTAGAAATATATTTCAATTAATATTGGATAATAATATTCTATTTTTTATAACATTTTAAGAAAACATGGTATAAGAAGAACATATATTTCTAAACAAATGGGGAAATAAAGTCTTATGTTATTCAAAAATTGTTTTTACTCATAATATAATCCAAAGAGTGAAATAATGGTACCATTTGTTTAATATATCATGAATTACATAGCGATATTAAAATTCATGAAATATATTGTGAGATGTATCATAATATTTCATTAATGGAATCATAATCAGAAACAATTCCAATAAACAATGAGATTGTATCAATAAACTATTACCTATTTGATATCCGTGAATCGCAATAACAATGATATTATAACACTAAATGAAAATTTGAATATCCTTAAAACTGCATATTCATCATAACGCAATTCAATGTTCATGATATACAACCCATGGAAATATATAGGTGGATTACATGGAATGTATCATAGAGAATGAAAATTGAGACAACAATTACATTACAGATTTGGTAAATTTTGATCAATAAACTCCATGGAAGAAAGATCCTAAAATGTATATAAAAATTAAAATAAATTTATCTATAACAACCATATAATACATTCAAGGGTAGTATATACATAAACTAATAAATTGAGTGGTTAATAAAGAATAAATCTCATAAAATTAAATTTTAGTCGAGAAAATTCCATCTGTAAGTGTTGATTTTTTTCATACACATTCAAACCTCATGTAGAAAAAATATAAATTTATTATAAATATAAAAATGAACCATTTTATTATATATTATACCATACATTAATTTATTATTACACTATATTACCGATTTATTTAAAATTCAATGTTAATGTTATGTTTTTGGTAATAATTTATTTTTTTCCTTAAAAGTATCGACTTTTTTTATTAATGATCATATTACATAGATTATGATTTAATTATCTCAAGAATGTAAAAAATTATTTAAATGTCATATATTTTCTGTATTAATTTTTTTAGTCTACTTTACATGATAGGAATATGAAATGGGAAACACATTTCATGAGCATGGTGAGTCATTAATACGCATGAATACTGTTTCTGTTTTCATGTATCATTGAAATAATTAAATAAAATGTATTATATTTATATAAATATATTAATTATTTTAGAATTATTTTCCACATATATATCATATAATTTTACCAAATCCAATATTAATACATTCTATGTGTTGTTTGGACGAATCACATCTCTTTTCGTAGGCGATAGTCCACATGTCTACAATTGATGTTATCGTTTCACCGAAAATGGAAATAATGATGTTATGTGTTAAATAATAATAATGGAACCATAAATATTTCATAAATATCATATAAAGCACATAAAAAAATTCCCTCATTATATTTAACTTTTAAATGTGGAAATGGGAGAACGGGCGACATCGGTTTGCGAGGCATTAGTCCACCATACAGACGAACAATGATTGTGTATCCCATTTAATGGAATTGCGTGCAATTTTAGGTTTTACCCATATCATAAAAACATATAATTATGATTAGGACATTGAGTATATTATATATTTATGGAATAATAATTATTTATACGGTAGAGAAGGAAATGTAACAATATTTATTAATGAATGATGTAACCTCTTCTTTGGGTAACTCCATTGGGACTTCAAAAAAGAGCTTCATCAGTTAGCTTAATTCAAAAATTAAGTCCGCTAGTAAGATGTTATGGAATTTTTCAGTTTAAATTTTTAGTTTTTGGTTGATCTAAAAGCTTTTTATATGTTTTTTAATGTATAGAGAGGGGGGGCCTTTTATATGTGGGGAATGTTCACAATGGGTATTCTTGAAATGATTAGAGCACTACCCATGTTTTAATTTTCCCCCAAGGGATCAATAACGACCATTAAAGATACAAAGAGTCTTAATGGACCAAATATGAAAATGAAATAATTTTTAGATGGGTGTAGGGTCATTTTAACATTTTATATTCTATGTTTAATCATTATGTAAGCACGTTTATACATTAATCATTGTAATTATGTTTATTTAAATTCACTAATATTAGTTGTCAAAAATTAATTTAATGTAAATATAAATCATTAAATCTGATGATTAAAAAAATTTAAGGAATTTTTTAAATTTTAAATAATAGATATTGTAAAAATTTATATAAAATAATCCCACATATAGTATGAGACCACATGTTTTTAAAAAAAATGGTATGAATTATGAAATGACTTTATATAAATTTTTAAGTTGAAATTGGTTAAAATTACATTAATTGTATTAATATAGCTATAATTTTTATAAATATTCTATAAATACAATTTTGAATATAAATTAATAATATAAATAAAGAAGGCTTAAAATGATATATGTTAAAATTCTATTTTTTTTCAATTCATCAAAAAATGGATCTTCTGAGAAAAAAATTACTCCCTAAAATATATTTTTTTCTTCACGAATGAAGTTTATCTTATCAAATAAAATATATAATGATTTAAAATTTTATATATATAATTTTTTCACCGTAAAATGGGGGTAAAATTATTAATTCAATAAATGAATATCTTTATGTGTAACTTTGGTTTCATTATAATATATTATATAGAAAAAAAATTGTTGTCATAAATAGTTGGAAGAATATAATTAACATAATTATATATATTTAAATAAAATAATTATAAATAGTGGTTTGTTTTTATTTTTCATGTATGTACGAGTTTTATTGTATAAATATATTTGTCTAGAAAAATATTTCCTATGATTTCAAAAGGATCTAATTTTTATTTCTAGTTAAATATTCCAAAAAAATCAAATATAAATTTTTTAAATATTATTTTAAAATTTTAATTAATATTATCCACAACTTCAATTCTAATGATAATTTGAATGATTTTATAATATTTTAATAAATATATTAATAGTACATTTTATATTGGTAAAACATGCTCTTTTATATCACACTTGTTATCAATGGAACTGAGAATTATGAGTAACAAAATAAAAACATTATTTTGTGTGTAGTGAAGGATAATATATGTTTTTCATTTAACATAATATTAATTTGTATTTTCATAAAAATATAGAATTAATTTGTTCTTTCATATAACATAATCAATATTCTAGGATCATTAAATGAAGAATATTAAAATTTTAAAAATACTTCAAAAAATATAGAGGTGTTATAATCATGATTTTCATTAGAACATTAAACACCACAGGACACATGTTATTTCATGTCAGTATGTATTTCATAACCATTTTGGTTGATATCACATATCAACTAATGTGTTTCGTTCATTTAACCACTATCAAGAATAAACCATAATTACCCACGATTATTTTTCCCTGTTTTCTTATAGAAAAACTTATATTATTTTATCAAAATTTAATATCAATGAAATAGTCCTTCACCACCAAGATCATCATGCATTTTAATCTTACAATTATTTGGAATAAAACTCTTATCTCCAAACTCTCATAGGTACGAGAGTGATGAATTTTTTCTATATGATATTTTATATGAATTTACTTCATTATTAAGGCATTTTCATAATGTATTTGAGATGTACAAATCTACAATAATATATTATTTAAAAAACCCTTACAAAAGAAACATTTCTATAATAATTTTTTGATCCATGTTACTGATTATATCTTTTATTTTTTCCACTACCATATTTTTTGGATCTTCTAACCACTAAAACATGTTATTTAATTCCATTAAATGACAAATATTCTTCAACATAATGATTGTTAAATTTGGATTAACTATCAGTTTAAAATTTCTAAATAATTAACAAAGCATCATTTTATCTCCCCTATATTTATAGTAGATACATATATATACATCATCCTTGTCTATGGTAGGCATATTACATTCCATCATATTGAAATCATCAATAAAGAACAAATAAAACCTGCTTTTATTAGTGTATTTTGGTGATATTAGCCGATATAAAAACACATAAACTAGATAAAAAAACCTTGATCTATTCAATTTCATTCAATTAAAATTATTTTGAATGAACATCAATTTTTACAGGACAAAAATATGTTTGTGTAATCATATATGAGAAGATTAATTTCAAGTTCCCCCATGAACATATTCCAAATCCACTAAATTTGTTTACCTCAAATGAAAATGTTTAAATTTCCATATATTTATTCCATCTCATTAGAAAAAATTCAAAAAAATTAATATCAAATGTGACGTTAATTAACCTTGGTTATACATCCCTATATAATACTATACCATATTTATCTTTTATAGTACATTCATTTTGTTGACCTCCACCACGTGCCTAATGTTACACAATTGGTCATCACGAAAAAAATACTAATTATCTCCATAAATAATAGATCATCATATCAGCAAAGATAATTCAAATTTTTTTCCTTATAAATAGTATTCTTCAAACACTCATTTTTCCTAAAAGTAATGAAACTATCTTTGTTATTCTTGATATTCATAGTGAGGACTTTAATTTGAGTCATGTTTGATGTAGACCCACTATCCATTATCCATGAACTTGAATTTCTAGATTTACTCAATGAAATTTAATTAGAATTATATTTTTATGAACATTATGTTTTCAACCATTTTGGTGATGAGTTTTTCCCCATAATATATAGATCCATGAAAACTTATTATTTTTTAAATTATTGAAAATCGATTTTTAGTTTCTATCTTTTGGGATTATGATTCTAGTTTTTTTACCACATTGAGACATTATTGGAATCCCTTATAGTGAAATTGAAGTAAAATGAATTGGTTTATGATCAAAATATTTTAAATAAAATTAATATCTATTTAAATATACATAATTATTAAAAATTATCATTTCATATTTGGATTAGTTTTTCTCCTAGAAATATTATCATGGATATTGAGAATAAAATGTGTGTCCGAAATCTCTATTTAAAACAAATTCTTCATGATGTACATTATTCTACTTTAGAAAATTATTTATTTCCATTACAGTGTTATTAATTTCTATATTAATCTATGTACATGATTCTGGTTGTTGAAAAAACGTTGTCTTCTTCACTTAATCATTACTAACCACTGATTTCCCTTTATGTTTAAATAACCATACTCGAAGAATTGTTAAATTATATTCTATAAAATACCATTTTATTAACATAATTATGATACCATATAATTTCATTTCATCATTTTGAGTTTAAATAGTATTTCATGATCTTCAGACTTCTGAATCAAACTCATAAATTCTTTTTCAAGTTGATACATTTTTTTAACTAAACTTTTGATTGTTTTTTCTAAACCATTACTAATTTGGGTTCATTCATAAACATTAATCATATTTTCAACCTACTTTATAATATATATTTATATATTATTTTTATTTTTCAGTTTCATATGTCATCTCCTTATTTTCTTCATTTTTGTTTCCTTTAAATATTGGAATCATGGACCACTACAATGGCCTTATTATTATTTTCTCTCCAAAAATATATTTATAGAGGGGTTTTATAATCATATACATGGATATTAATTCTAACAACATCCCCTTAATTATTATTATCAATATATTCATATTTTATCTTATTTTCAAAATCCATCAACACATATTTATCTTTAAAATCATCACATTCATCTATTTTATTTTATCGAGTAGAAACTTCATCATTAGAAAGAAAAATTATTATTTTTAATGAAAATTATCGGATGTTTGTATTAATCTATACATATATTGTTGACAACATTGTATTCTTATATTTTTCATCATCTTCTTTATGGTTCTTGGGATATTTATCAATAAAAATTCTCATCTTGTTAACTTCTAAATCATGAATGATGGTGATTTAACAAGAAAATTACAAATAATCTCTTATAATTAGAGTACAATATTACATTACATCATCAAAAACATTATTATCCTTTATTTAGTTAATTTAGATGGAATAAAAGGACTATTATTGGGTAATATCCTTCATTCATGACATTTCGTATTCATTTCCCAACTACTAAGAAACAGTTTCACTATAAAAACTATCAAGGGATATTTATTTTGACTGTATGTATTCTATAAATGACTATTTTAAATTGATACCATCAGTTAGTGTTACTATGATACATTTAATGATCTTCCCATCATTGATTTCTTCTTTCAAGGCCTCACATATCATAGGTAGGAACATTTATATAATCAAAAACTGATTCACCCTTCGCATTTGAATTCAATGCCAAATCTCTGTATTTATTCAATGGAACCTAAAACTTTTCCTCACTAACATTTGAATCAATTTAATAAATTTTCAAAATCATTTCTCATATAACATGTGAATATAAAAAAGGTTTTTTAATAAAATATTTTATATAATTTATAATGGAATTTATGGATGTCAATATGTTATTAGAGATTCCATACATGGATTTCTTATAGACGTATATTAAAAACCTCATATATTATTTGATACACCTTTTACATAACTATAAATTACATAATTTAGGAATGGAATAAAATTAGGGTTTACGATCATCGTAATTATTCCAAGAAACAAAAACCAAATACCACCACTCTGATTCTATAAGTCATACTTTTATCAACAATTACTCTCTAGGGGGCATGGTGTAATAGATAAAAATTATTATTTCTTATTTTGGATCTTGTTCTCTTACCTTGAAAACACTTTTCATTCATTCACTATTTACACTCAATGGGATATGAAATAGGTAAATCACATGTGGTATTTTACATGGTTAACCCACACTAGGATATATTGAAATATTATACATGGTAATGTAACATTGAAATAGATAAACTAAAAGGTCACTACCTTACAAATAATATTTTTTCGATGTATAAATAACCCTCTTTGTTTAATATAATTATTTTATATAATTACCAATATTATCATACAAAATTTTATCCACTACCCATGATTAAATTTTTCATTTTCACCCAATTATAATGTGAATATTCACCAAGATTTGTTTTTCTATTCATCACATAAAATTAAAAACACCATATAAGAGAATGAATCTATGGTAAAAACACCTTATTCAACCTTTTTCCATCTATACGAGATTTAGAACAAAACTATATTATTGAGCCCTATATATTCTTCATTATCCTTCTCAATATCTATACAACTCATTTATTTCATCCCGTGTGTTTAATTCATATATCCTTGAAAAAAATTTATACTAAAAACACATCTATTCTCCAAAAAATACATGAATAAATTCCCATAATAGAAGATAACAAAAAACAAGAAAACCATTTTGAATTTAGTTGTTTAGATTACATTTAACCTATGTGGAATTCATATCCTTAACTGCCAAGATATATTGACTTGTTTTTTGAAACGTGTTGTAATAGAGTGGAAAGATCCCAATTTTTTATTGAGGTATAGATCATTTAGTTTTATTTCCAATCATAATATGTTATATAAATAGATGTTTCTAAATTGTTTTGAAATGTTTTAGGTGTATCCATCCTTGGTTCTAGGAAATGTGTTCTAGTAATTGAAGAAATAGGGTGAGGTTCATGGGATGAACATGGTTTTAAATAACTGTACACCACATCCATTTGGCCATAAAGTGATGAAGAATGGTATCTGAAATAATGAAATATGATTTTCATGATTTTAAAAACCCTATAACTTGTTTATAAAACACCACCCATGAGTTGAACATGATGTTTCAAATCATACTATTAGATTGTGTGGACTTTTGGATTCGATATAGTGATGACTACATTCCACAAGATTTATATAATTGTATTCATATGATATGAAGTGGGTGCACATATGGATAATAGTTATGAATATATGAAACATGGTTTATCTAACAGTACATACAAATGTAATCAAATTTATTATGATAGAAGTTAATTTCTCCCACCGTTTCTTTTAATGCTATATTAATTATTTGACCTCTATAGTTACATAGGAGACCATCCATGGATTATCTCTTTATTCCCAATAAAAATTTGGTGTATCTCATTTATTTGGACTCTACTTCAATCATTATTTATCACATTAGAAGCCTACTAGTATGGATATAACTCCACTATCCTCTACTATCAGTCTACCTAACCATATTTGATATGATCTTCGTATGAGATAATATTACCTATTTTTAGGGTACTTGTCTTGTTTGCAGATTCTTTTCTTCGAGGCCAAATATAAGGATGATACTAGATATAGAGTCTAATAATTATATATGTTAAATGGATTAGTGTTGGTTAATTGATATCTTGAGTTTTATTATTTTTCTTCACTGGGTCACACACAATAGCTACTACATGTTTCTCATAAAATAAATAATTATTTAAATTATTTCATAGAAATTTAACTAAATGTGTTCTAAGAAACATGGATATTGTTGGAAGCTGAGGAAATCAAACTGAACCACAAAATAAGCAGTTTTTTATGAATTTAATTTGATTACCGTATATTCATTTTTACCAAATCACACCTCATATGTGTTTGGATTTGTGTTTATATAAATAAATTGACAAATTGAATTAAATGAATTGTAATATCGTCTATATAATTAATCATGGCGTTTTTATAACTTATAATTTAATTAATTAGTGGAATGATTTTAATAATTAAATGTATTGAATATATCAGTTGGATTATGATTAGAATATATTATACAATTGATCATAATTATCGACTTCAATTTTTTTAATGTATCGGCCAAGAATGGGTATGACAAGGATTCCCGACCTCAAATTCATTAGGTGAACACATAGGACATCAGCGGATGAATTCCTATTACTACCATGTGATACACGAAACATGGTCTTATTCAATATTTTAGATATATTAATTACTCATCTAGACACCAAATATTTGGTTGTATACTCCATGAATTTTAATTACTTGGACCATATCCCCATATTGTTCTTCTTTTCCTCGGACATGGACTGCCTTGTAAGATATGCATAGGCTCTAATACAGTATATACAATGATTACATTAGAATTTACTTTTGGATAAGTTATAATTTTTTGGTGACATACCAATGGATCATGCATTGGATTATAATAATACCCCATATTCTAACGTGTTGAATGATCACTATGAGTGGGTATGAATATCTATAGTTTGGGATTCCATGAGAAGACATAGATCAGTTGTGATTATTATATGTTAATGACATGTATGTGTTCCCATGGACCCAATAAAAAATTGAAATGTAACAAGATCAGTGAAATCTATCATATGAAGAAGTAGGTATGTTTGGTCGATTACTATATGAGAAACCTGATCTTGACCAAGTTTAAATTCATTTTCCATCAATTATTTATAATTCCTATAAACAATTAAATATTTTAGTCACAAAAAGATTTTGAATTTGAAAATTATGCTGGTAGAATACTATGTTTTACCCATACCAAATTTAGTATACCATTTGGAACCCAGTATCATTACATAGATATATGTAATGAAAAATTGAAACACCCATCTATGGAAATTTGATTTATTTTTGGTATAATATCTATGGAGTAGATAATTGATCCAGTTATCTAGATTCTCATGGAGATATTTTAACTCTCTTATACCTTATTTACATAATGGTATTGTATTGTCTTCTTATCCCACTTTGAAACATTCATGACATTATCTATATATGATCATATTGCTCATAATTTTATTTTTTATAATTTTTATTTTTTCTTCCCACGTCAATATTATAATAATACACTGCTATATTATTTCCACTACAACTTATTTATATTTAAATAAATGACACTATGTAATAAAAATGATATAGTAACCTCACAATATGACCATAGACCACCACCACTAGTAAGCATCCTTTAGCATATAGTGTGTCACATTGGGACTATATGGCCATCGGGTTTAGTTACGTAGGAGTAAACCATGTCTGAGACACCAAATATTTTGTATAAGATAGTTTTTTTACATTGTATTAATATTTTTGATTGGTATACATGAGTCTAGGATATATCCATACAATGAAATAAGTTGTTATTGGAAGTATATAATACATACTTATGGGAAAAGAAATGTAATCAGGGATGGGACAAGTTGCACCATATTTCAATGGTTACAGTTTCCATACTTTCACCATTTGATGGGGCATATATTATAAAAAATATTTCTAGAGTATTAATGTTTTTACATGGGAACAATGTGGATTGGGGGTAGTTTTTTCATAAATCAATCTAATGAAATAGGTATATACATATATGTCATGAATATTTTATTCCATGTTTTATTATGTTCCTAAATTTCAATACATGTAATTTTATAAAGTTTTATTTAGTAAAAAAGAGGAAATAAATTTTATATTAGTTTAAAATCATATCCTAAATGGTGTTTTTACACAAATCATGATAGTGGACCCATAACTAAATGATTTCCATATGATTAATCCATGTAACATTAATTACTTGGGATAAATCATTAGTTGTTTTTGATTAAATATATGCCAATAATAATTAATAATTTTTTGCCTCTGTAAAATGGAAATGGAGATATGTGTAGTTAAAAAATTTTATCTGTGTTTGCTACATTCTGAAAATAGATGTAAAATCTTATTTATTGTTATGTGCATTGATAATTACAACTTAAACAACATAGGTCTCTATAACTAGGGAAATCAAAAAAAAATAACTAAATATTTTCATATAATATTTCAAAAAAATGTTTTTAAAGGTTTTAGTTTTCATCAAATAGTGGCTCTGAGTATATCTTAATTATATTTTTCCTCTACAACATGATATCCAAACCCCATACAACTAATCCTAATAACTAAAACTTGAAATTTAACATTATTACCTAATACAAGAAATATGACCTTAGCTAGAGTATCTGGGGAATTTTGACTGTGATCATATCCTTGATTCCTATTAGAAATGTAAGATTGGTATAGAGTATGAGGTTTCCAACCTCTGATACCAATTGTAGGATCGAAATAGTGTTGTAGATTCTCAATATACAAGAGGGGGGTGAATTGTATACTTTAAAAAAAATTCATTTGGAACCTTTAAAGTTAGTTAAGAATAGCTATGTTTTCCTTAAGCAAAGGAAAAGGCTAAGTTTAACAAAGTTAAACTATGCAAATTCACAAAACCTCTTAACACCGAATGCAAACTAGTAAAGAGATTCCGAATGAGGGTTCCAGAAATATGGTTCCAGAAATTGAATCTTAACAAAAGATTAAAATATAAGATTCTACCTTAAAGCGTATAGAATCTAAATGAAACAGAGTACAAGTAAGGAAGTAAAAGAAAGTTATACTTTCCTTATAATACAAAATGCAATGGAATAAACACAAGTAGTAAAACTACAAGTAACAAGATATAAGTCGTTTAACCAAAAGAGAAGGGTATCCAACATCCTTGGATAAAGGTCCCTTGATTTATACTTTCAAGCAAGTCTGTCTTACCCACACCAGGGTAAGCCCTCAATACAAAGATCGGAGTCTCTGTCTTGCTATCCCGGCAAGCCCTCAACTTCAAGGTAGTTGGCAACCTATGTCTTACTCAGCAAGAAAGCCCTCGAACTTCAAGGTAGTCGGAACCTCTTTCGTCCTATCCCCGGAAGCCCTCGAATGTAATCACCAACATTCGGAGTCACACAAAGCTTTGAGAGTTAATAAGAGCCTCTCTCTCTAGAAATCACTTCAAGAAAATTAGTCATCCTTTCATCACTTTTATCAGCTATCAGCTCCTCGAGCTCTTTCAAATGAGCTCCTATTTATAGGTAAGGTCGGCTCCTTCTCCAACGGTCATATTTTCCTTAATGATCGGAGGGACCTGTACACGTGTCACTTAGACAACGGTTAGTTTATAACAAAACAGACGACATCGTTTTATAACAAAAAAATGTAACAGAATGTACGACATCGTTTTAAACTCTAACATAAAAGTTCGGAATGAAAACTTCAGAGTGAAGGTTCGGAGTGTAAGGAACAATAGTAAAGAGTAGACAAATTTTAGAGGTGTAAGTAATATAAAAGTTCGGAGTCAAACAAAGATATTTTTCTGAGTCTGAATTAAGTCAGAGTGTATAAAAAAAAGATACTGAAATTCAGTTTAATAGGTGAATTTGGAATTAGAATTTGGAATAGGAATTCATCATCAAGAATCATAATGAGAATTCATCATCAGGATTCGTAATGAGAATTCGTCATCAGAATTCGTAATGAGAATTCATCATCAGAATTCGTAATGAGAATTCGTCATCAGAATTCGTAATGAGAATTCTTCATCAGAATTCGTAATGAGAATTCTTCATCAGAATTCGTAATGGGAATTCGGAATGAGATTTCTTCATTAGAACTCGTAATGAGAATTCTTCATTGGAATTCGTAATGAGAATTATTCGTCAGAATTCGTATCCTGAATCTGGAATAGAACTTAGTCAGAGTTCATATCCGGAATTCGGAATGAAACTTCCTTATATTTCTTGTCTAGAATCCGAACCTTAAAATAGAATTCTTTATATCAAAGTTTCAATGATTCCGAGAAAATGAATCCGAATCTCATACTTAAGAAAAATATGGATGAAAATATGATAAGGATAATTTTTCTTATAAAATCGATTTTCCTTAAGAAATCAATTTTCCTTATAAAAGAAATTTTCCTTATAAAAGCAATTTTCCTTAAGATAAGGTGTTTGTGATTTTCAAAACAATAAGGAATGGAAAAGTCATAAGGAAAACCTTATTGACTCAACAATCTCCCCCTTTTTGGAAAGCACAAACATCCTTACGAAAAAAAAATTCTAAGAAGAAAGAAAAAAATTAAGGTTTATCTCCCTTTTCTTTATGGATATTGATGAATTAGACTAACTCCCCCTTAGGCTTTGAAACTCTAAGGATCGTATTTAGATTTCCGGAGTGATAAAAAGGAATGTCTTCTTTAATGAAAAAGCTCCCCCTTAAACAAACTCTTATTAGAGATTTTCTTTTTCTTAAGAATCTTTTTCTTCTCCCCCTTTGATAAACTCTTATTAGAGTTCTTATTTTTCTTAAGGATCTTTTCCTTCTCCCCCTTTGTGATTTTCAAAAAGAATTGGAGAGAATGGAAAAAAATTAACAAAGTACCTGAAATATTAGTAATGACAACAAAAGATACGACAAGCACAACTTTCATTAAATTTGAAATCTCAGCAACAAAGAAATACAACAAAAAGATCGGATTAGGTTATTTCAGATCTTTTTCCTTTGACATGAGCCCCTTTAGAATAGTCTTGATCTTCTTTAAGTCTTTATGATCTTTTTCAGCTTGCTTCTCTAAGATAACTATTCTTGCAGACTGTGCTTCAATTTTTTATTCCTGGGCTTTCAGCTTTTCTTCCTGAGCTTTGATCTTCTCTTCCTGAGCCTTCATCCTTTCTTCAAAATCAATCCTATGATCCCTTTCAAACATCCAGTTTTGAGAAACGGAATTGAGCTTCCCATTCAGATCTCTCACTTCTTAAATCCGGATGTTCTTTTCTTCTGTCAGCTTCTCTTCAAAAGATGCAGTTAACTCATTTATCTTTTTGTCCTCGGTCTCAAAGGCATCTTTAACATTGTTTTGAAACTCATCGAGAAACCTCATATCTTCCACAGTCTTCTTCGACCAGTTTGTCATTCTCTTGCAGGATTTTCTATGAGCATTGTAGCCAACGAAAAACGTTTTGAACTGAGCCTCTATTTCAACACACTTGTCCATAACCATAGATACGGAGTCAGTTTTCTGATTTAAAGCATGTTGGAGCATTTGGAATCTTGAATCAATACTTGAGAAGGTCGGAATGGTTCCCACCAACTTCTTTAAAGACTGAACAACAAAGTCATGCCCCACTGAAGATGACTCCGAATCTGAAACTTTTCTTGGCGAAATGTCTTCTTCAACAAGTTCAAGCTTTCTCTTTGAAGAGCTACCAACTTCCTTCCTCTTCCACACTTCTAAGCTCGGAGTATCAGCAAGAATTTTCTTTCCCTTGTCATTATCCGGAATTGAATCCTGTTCTGGAGTTCTCTTCTCACTATCAAAAATTTGAACAACATTATCTTCTTCATCAGCGACTTCCTGAAAACAAACCCCTATGATTTCTTTCTGAGCAACATCAAGTAAGAGATGTTCTTCTTCTCCATGATAAGAAACTTCTTCTTCTCCTTTCTCTTCTTCCATTACTGGAGTAACTAGCTTCGAAGATTCAGCTTTAGAAGTTCGGAGTGATAAGTGTTACGAAGGTGTCCCCTTGTAATCATCTACTTGTTTCAGCACATCTCCGGTTTCACCACTTCCTTCAGCACCCTCTTCTACTTGTTCCACTTGTTCATCTTGCTCTACCTCCTAAGTATTCTTAGCAACAGCTTCTTCCGGAGAAACAAAATTTCTTCCTGGAGTCTTAGGTAGAGATTCCAAAGAGAAAGATCTCGGAACTAGAATAGTTGCTGAAACCATTTCATTGAATTTCAACAAAGCCTGAGCTACCTCAGCCTCAGACATCTTCTTCTTGAGCTTCTTTTGCTTTGCTTGTTTTTCAACCTCATCAGCAGTTTTCTCCTTCAAGGCCTTACCCTCCGCAGGGTCCAATCCGAACTGTGGATCCCCTTATTTTCTTTTTTCTTTATCTGCTCTTCACTTCATAACAACCTCATCAGGATAGGCTTTCTTCTTCTTAGGCTTAGGAGGCGCGGAATGGACTTCCTTGGACTTAGGATTCTCTTCTTGTACTTCCACTTCTTTCAGCTTTCTCTTCCTTACTGGCTTAGATGATTCTGGTTCAGCAACCTTCGGAGCCGCTTCTTTTTGATTTGGCAAATCGATGAACTCACCAGTTAACTTGTTGAAAGCCACATCCATCCTCTTCAGAGTACCATTGCTGACCAGCATGATCTTGAAAACTCTTGGCTTAGATTTTCAAGCCTCCATGAAAGACTCAAGGCACCGAACAATCAACTTGGAGAGGATTGCTGGATACATAATAATCTGAGCTCTCAGATTTCCTTTCTTCAAATTTTCAATAGTAAGAAGAATATGCTTCATCATGTTGAACTTCCTTAGATTTATCAAGAAATCTAAGATATAGATCTCAATTTTCTTCAAACTATCTTTATCACCTTTCCTCGGTACGATAAGTCCTTGCACCCATAACTCCAGAATCCGGAAATTTGTAGATAGACTTGCAATCTTCGGAGCCTTGTCATCAGCCAGTCCGAGAGTTTCTAAGGCTTTTTCCTTGTCGAAGCTACCCTTAGAGTCTGGAAACACATGT
The DNA here is from genome assembly GCA_963277665.1 of Viscum album. NCBI lineage: Eukaryota > Viridiplantae > Streptophyta > Magnoliopsida > Santalales > Viscaceae > Viscum > Viscum album. Next base: position 2,090,201,027 of record OY728132.1, read on the forward strand.
GAAATAAACTTGGCTTCTCCTTCATAAGACAGCCCTACCAAGCTTGTAGACTTGGTGTGAGAAAGCTTGTAAGTCTTGCCATAAGACTTAAAAGTGAACTTCTCCCTATTATCTTCCTTATAGAAAGATACTGATTCATAGAACTCGACAAGTAAGTCTGAATATACTTCATCTTGGTTCCCGGTTTTTGATACCACAACATCTTCCCAGCCATTCAACTTAATGTTCTTTGAAATGAGAGAATCGTAGTTGCTGAAGAAATTTAGATGGACTAACCTCTCTCTGTAAACTAACCACTGAGAAATAGGCTTGGTGGAAGACATTTCTTGAGACGCTATCTCCGCAGAAATTCGGATCTGAAGTCCTCTGAGAAGTTCGGAATGGAGAACACTAAAGTTCGGAACAACCTTAAATCAGAGAGGCAGAGATTCGGGACGCGAGAGCTTGAGATCGATGTGGGACGAGTATTTGGGTCCCCCTTATATAGGCAACGAGATGATGGTTCACCTTCCATAGTTTATCTAACGGTTGGAATGAGCTGCGATCAGATCTGACGGTTGAAAACTGGAATCCGATCTTTTTGAGGTTTTTATTAAAACAAAGAATTAAGAAAACTATTATCCGAAAACATAATACAATAAAATGCCAGCAAGTAAAATATGACTACGAAAACATGAGTAAGGTAATCATACCTTTCAGATTGTCTTAGGGGATTATTCGTAATGGTAGATTTCTCAAAAAATTTATTATGAAAAATAAACATAGTATAAAAAATTCATTACGGAAAACTCAGTACGAAAAACAAATTTAAGAAGAAAAATAGTATGAAGAACTTAGTACGAAAAATACATTATGAATAAATTGGTATGAAAATTCCTTTATGAAACTTCTAGTACGAAATTTTCATTCCAGATATTTTCAATACGAACACTTCCATTCCAGAAGTATTCTGTACGAGAATCTCCATTTTGGAAAATTTTAGTTTCAGAAGTTCCATTCCGGAAATCTTCGTTCCGAAAAGTTTTGAAAACAAATTTTGAAAAACATTGTTAAACAAACAATCAAATGTACTCCCCCTATGAAAAAGAGTTTATTACTGTAAGGAGATTTTTTCAACAGAAAGTTAATTAAGAAATATTACCTTACGGTTATCATTCCTAACTTCTGTTTAATATATTCAAATCTATCAGAAGGCAAAGTTTTTGTGAAAATATCAGCAAGTTGATCTTGCGTTCCGATAAACTGAAGAATAATATCTCCTTTAAATGTGTGATCTCTAAGAAAGTGATGTCTAATATCTATGTGTTTTTCACGGGAGGGATGTGCAGGGTTCTTACTTAGGGCAATGGCACTTGTGTTATCACACAAAATTTGAGTTTTAGAAAAACTCAGGCCATAGTCTGTGAGTGTGTGTTGCATCCACAACACTTGTGCACAACAACTTCCAGCTGCTACATATTCAGCTTCAGCAGTGGAAAGTGCTATATAATGATGCTTCTTGCAGGACCAAGAAACTAAAGAATCTCCTAAGAAATGACAAGTTACGGATGTACTTTTTCTATCCATTCTACATCCACCAAAAGTCAGCATCATAAAAACTTTTTAGAACAAAATCATTTCCAGAAGTATAAAATAATCCTAGATCCATGGTTCCCTTAAGGTAGCGAAAAATTCTTTTTACTTCCTTTAAGTGAGATTCCTTAGGATTGGATTGATATCTTGCACATAAGCATACTGAAAACATTAAGTCTGGTTGACTAGCGGTTAAGTAAAGTAGACTTCCTATCATACCTCTAAAAGATGTTTGATCTACTGGTTTCCCAGCTTCATCAAGATATAAAGAGTTTGAGGTACCAATGGGAGTACTTATACTCTTAGTGTTGTCATAACCATACTTTTTAAGAAGATCTTTAATATACATATGTTGAGATATGTAGGTTCCTTCTGGTTTTTGAGAAATTTGAAAACCAAGGAAAAATGTTAACTCACCCATCATACTCATTTCAAACTCTGATTTCATTAGACTAGCAAAAGAGTCAGTCAAAGATTGCTGAGTTGAACCAAATATAATGTCATAAACATAAATTTGAACAATCAAAACGTTTTTCTAATCTTTCTTTATAAAAAGGGTTGGATCTACATTTCCCTTAACATAGTTATTTTGAAGCAAAAATCCAGTGAGTCTATCATACCATGCTCATGGGGCTTGTTTAAGGCCATACAAAGCTTTGGTAAGTCTAAAAACATGATCAAGATGTTTTGTATCTTCAAAGTCAGGAGGCTGTTCTACAAAAACTTCCTCTTGAACATAACCGTTAAGAAAAGCACATTTCACATCCATTTGGAAAAGTTTGAAATTAAAGAATTCTGCAAAGGCAAGTAGAATACAGATAGATTCAAGTATAGCTACTGGAGCATAGGTTTCTTCATAGTCTATTCCTTCTTGCTGATTATAGCCTTTAGCAACATGTCTAGATTTATTTCTAACAATGACTCCATTTTCATCACATTTATTTCTGAAAACCCATTTTACTCCAATAACGGAAGTTTCCTTAGGACTTTTAACCAAGGTCCAGACTTTATTCCTTTCGAATTCATTTAGTTCATCTTGCTTTGCTTTGATCCAACCATCATTACCTAAAGCTTCATCGGTGCTTTTAGGTTCTAATTGGGAAAGAAATGCTAGATGTTCTACTTCATTTCTTAAGGAACATCTAGTCCTTACAGGTTGGTTTACATCACCAATGATACTATCATTGGGATGATTCTTAAGAAACACCTTATTTGGGTTTTGTAAAACCTGTTCATCAACATAGGGTAGAAAGTTTTCTGGGGTAATGTTTCAGAAGTATATTCTAGAAAAATTTCCTTATGAGAAGGTTCTTCTATCAAATGTTGACAATCAGTTTTTGAAAACACATCCGAAGATATAAGTTGAGATGCTTTAAAAAACAAAAGGATCTGATTCATCATATTTTACATGTACTGTTTCCTCAACAGTGCATGTTTTTTTATTAAAAACTCTATAAGCCATAGAAGTTGTGGAATAACCTAAGAAAATTCCTTCATCAGATTTTGGTGCGAATTTATGTAAGTTATCTTTAGTATTCAAAATTAATACTTTGCATCCAAACACCTTGAAGTATGATAGTCTTGGTTTTCTACCATTCCATAACTCATAAGGAGTTTTATTAAGAAAAGTTCTAATCAAAACTCGATTTATAGTATAGCAAGCAATACTTACAGCTTCAGCCCAGAAATGTCTAGCAATAGAATATTCACTCAACATGGTTCTAGTTATTTCATGAAGAATTCTATTTCTTCTTTCAACTACACCATTCTGTTGAGGAGTTCTAGGTGCTGAAAAATTGTGAGTAATACCTTTCTTACTACAAATAGTTTCAAAATCAGAATTTTGAAATTCTCCTCCATGATCACTATGAATAGTTTTCAATGGAAGGTTTTTCTCAATTTTAACTTGAGCTCTAAAACTTTTGAAATAAGAAAAAGTTTTAGATTTCTTTGCTAGAAAATAGACCCAAGTAAATCTAGTGTAATCATCAACTAGAACAAACACATAGTATTTGCCTCCAATACTTTCAGTTTGTGTTGGACCAAAAAGATCCATGTGCACTAACTGTAATGCATCGGTTGTTGAGACTTCACCGATTGACTTAAAACTAGATTTATGTTGCTTTCCATATTGACAAGGATCACAAACTTTAGAAGAATCAAATCTGAGCTCCAGTAGATCCTTAACTAGTTTCTTCTTAGAGAGTTTACAAAGGTTCCTAAAGTTACAATGACCTAGTCTTCTAGGCCACAACCAAGAATGATCATCCATTTCACATAGGCAAGGTAAATCATGGCTCCTGAGGTCTTCTAGGTTCAAAGTGTAGACATTCTCTTGCCTATTGGCTGAGAGAATAAATTCTTCCTTGGAATTGTGAACTAAACACTTATCATTCCTAAAATTCACAAGGTAACCTTCATCACATAACTGACTTATGCTAATGAGGTTGTGCTTAAGACCCTTAACAAAAAGAAAATTTGAAATCAAGGTTTTACCTAATAGAACAATATTACCAATACCAACAATATCTTCCTTAACATTATCTCCAAAAGTTACCTTTCCTCCTTTCGTTTTGATAATCTTTTCAAAAAAGCTTTTGTTACCAGTCATGTGTCGGGAACATCCAATATCCATGTAACATGTATTGTTGCTGGTACATTATTTATGATCCTGAAATCAAGAAGAAAATTAGACTTTCGGAATCCAAACTTGTTTGGATCTGAGATTTCCAGACAATAAAATTTTAGGTACCCACATCTTCTTGGAAAAGTAATCTTTGTGAAATCCTGGAGATTGGGTTTTGTTTAAGGAACAATTCTTTTCCCAGTGACCACCACATTGACACTTGGTAGAGAATGGGGCACTTTGAGGAACAAAATAATTGTTACTGAAAACTGGTTTTGCATGGGTATAACCAAATCCGGATTTATTTCTTAAAGGTCGTTTTTGGGAATACATCTTATCAAAATTTTCCTTACCATGGGTAAAGTTTGATAAACACTTATTTAAGGAAAAAATTTCGGACTTGAGTATTACAACCATGTTTTTATCCTCAAAATCATTAGTTTTTGAACTAGAGTTAGGCTCGAAAACATTTTTATTAGAAATTACTTTTTCTAACTCTTTAGAATGTTTGTTCTTCTCAGAACATACTTCCTCAAGATTTTTTGAAATACTTTCAAAATCAGCATTTTTCTTATCAAGATCTTTAGAAAGATCTGATATCTCTTTTGTAAGAATAGAATTCCTAGAGTTTGCCTTATCAAGTTTCATATTGAGTTTGAAATTCTCAATTTCAAGAAGTTCAGCAAACCTAGAGACTTCTTCATAAGTAGGTAAAGTATTTTCCTCATCAGAAGATGATTCTTCATCGGAAGAGTTATAATACTTACTATCATTAGAGTTTAAAGAAACATTGGTCAATGATTAAGAATTTCGTACCTTAGCCATAAGACAATGATTATCAATAGGTAATCTGGCTATAAGACCATGATTCTTCTATCCTGAAGATTCATAATCAGAAGATTCATCTGAAGAGTCACCACCACTGGCACTCCAGGTGTCATTAGCTTTCAGAACATTCTTAGCTTTAGCTTTATAATACTTCTTTCTGTTCCTGTCTGAATGTCTTTCCTTCCTTTCTTTCTTTTTGAGCATAGGGAAATCTGGTCTAATATGTCTAGCTCTTTTACATTCATAACAAGTAACTTCTCCATCCTTCTTATCTTTCATGTCCTTCTTATACTTAGATTGAAATTTTCTCTGTCCAGCTATCTTGTTCATCCTTCGAGCAAGATTAGCTAATTCATTTTCTGAGACTTCACTCTCACTAGATTCGGATTGGAAAATAACTTTCTTAGACTTGGATCTGGTTACACTCTCAGGAGTCTTAGATTTCATCTGATTTGAAGTTGTAGTAAAAGCAACAGTACCATTTCCATTCTTCTTCTTGATGTTGTCAGCATCTCTCTTAATTCTGGTTTCATGTTGTAGAAGATTTCCAAAAAGATCATCAAGAGTAATTTGAGTGACCTTCCTATTCTCATTTATAGCTGTTCTCTTGGATTCCCACTCATTGGGCATAATGTCAATTATCTTGTCCACAAGAGCTTCATCATCTAAACCTTTCTCTCCCATAGATTGTAGACTGTTGACAATAGTCATAAATCTTTTTTGAACTTTACAGATAGGTTCTCCATAAGGAAAATTGAAGCCATGATATTCAGCTCTAAGCATAGCTCTTCTAGTTTCAATCACCTTAGAAGTCCCAAAGTGTGTAACCTCTAACTTCTTCCATATACAGTTAGCTGCTTCACAAGAAGAAATTTGGCCATATATATTTCTGGTCATTGAACATAGTAAAGTGTTGCGTACCTTATAGTTGAGTTGATATTCTTGCTTTTCCTGGTTGGTAAAAGTTCTGACTTCCTTGTCAGGAATTTTATAATCTCTTGTAAGCATAACAAAGTTTTCTACTCCGGTATTGATAACAAAAGTCTTCATATGATCTCTCCAGTATTCATAATCATTACCATCAAAGATAGGTGGTATTGTCGTATTTAGATTATCAATTAATCCAACATTAATTCCTGCCATACTAAGATAACTTTGCACACAAACTTGTTAGTAGCAAAGAATCGTAATAACAAAGTTCGGAATGAGAAAAGTTTGGAATGAAAAAATTTCGAAATGGGAAAATTCGGAATGATAAATTGAGCTAGAAAAACTTGTATGTGAGTAAAAGTATTTCAGAGACCTGCTCTGATACCAAATGTAAGATTGGTATAGAGTATGAGGTTTCCAACCTCTGATACCAATTGTAGGATCGAAATAGGGATGTAGATGCTCAATATACAAGAGGGGGGTGAATTGTATACTTAAAAAAAAATTCCTTTGGAACCTTTAAAGTTACTTAAGAATAGCTATGTTTTCTTTAAGAAAAGGAAAAGGCTAAGTTTAACAAAGTTAAACTAAGAAAATTCAGAACACCTCTTAACACCGAATGCAAACTAGGAAAGAGATTCCGAATGAGGGTTCCGGAAATATGGTTCCAGAAATTGAAACTTAACAAAAAATTACAATATAAGATTCTACCTTAAAGCGTATAGAATCTAAATGAAACAGAGTACAAGTAAGGAAGTATAAGAAAGTTATACTTTCCTTATAATACAAAATACAGCGGAATAAACACAAGTAGTAAAACTACAAGTAACAAGATATAAGTCTTTTAACCCAAAAAGAAGGGTATCCAACAACCTTGGATAAAGGTCCCTTGATTTATACTTTCAAGAAAGTCTGTCTTACCCACACCAGGGTAAGCCCTCGATACGAAGATCGGAGTCTCTGTCTTGCTATCCCCGCAAGCCCTCAACTTCAAGGTAGTTGGCAACCTCTGTCTTCCTCAGCAAGGAAGCCCTCAAACATCAAGGTAGTCGGAACCTCTGTCTTCCTATCCCCGGAAGCCCTTGAATGTAATCACCAACATTCGGAGTCACACGAAGATTTGAGAGTTAATAAGAGCCTCTCTCTCTACAAATCACTTCAAGCAAATTAGTCAGCCTTTCAGCACTTTTATCAGCTATCAGCTGCTCGAGCTCTTTCAAATGAGCTCCTATTTATAGGTAAGGTCGGCTCCTTCTCCAACGGTCATATTTTCCTTAAAGATCGGAGGGACCTGTAAACGTGTCACATAGACAACGGTTAGTTTATAACAAAACAGACGACATCGTTTTAAAACCAACAAATGTAACAGAATGTACGATATCGTTTTAAACTCTAACATAAAAGTTCGGAATGAAAACTTCGGAGTGAAGGTTCGGAGTGTAAGGAACAATAGTAAAGAGTATAGAAATTTTAGAGGTCTAAGCAATATAAAAGTTCGGAGTCAAACAAATATATTTTTCGGAGTCTGAATTAATTCAGAGTGTATAAAACAAAGATACTCAAATTCTGTTTAATAGGTGAATTCGGAATTAGAATTCGGAATAGGAATTCGTCATCAGAAATCGTAATGAGAATTCATAATCAGTATTCGTAATGAGCATTCGTCATCAGAATTCGTAATAAGAATTCGTCATTAGAATTCGTAATGAGAATTCGTCATCAGAATTCCTAAAGTGAATTCTTCATCAGAATTCTGTAATGAGAATTCGTCATCAGAATTCGTAATGAGAATTCTTCATCAGAATTCGTAATGAGAATTCTTCATCAGAATTCGTAATGGGAATTCGGAATGATATTTCTTCATTAGAACTCGTAACGAGAATTCTTCATTGGAATTCGTAATGAGAATTATTCTTCAGAATTCGTATCCTGAATCTGGAATAGAACTTAGTCAGAGTTCATATCCGGAATTCGGAATGAAACTTCCTTATAGTTCTTGTCCAGAATCCGAACCTTAAAACATAATGCTTTATATCAAAGTTTCAACGATTCCGTGAAAATGAATCCGAATATCATACATAAGAAAAATATGGATAAAAATATGATAAGGATAATTTTTCTTATAAAAGCGATTTTCCTTAAGAAAGCCATTTTCTTTATTAAAGCAATTTTCCTTATAAAAGCAATTTTCCTTAAGATAAGGTGTTTGAGATTTTCAAAACAAGAAGGAATGGAAAAGTCATAAGGAAAAACTTATTGACTCAACAAGAAATCTTGATTCATAGTATGTGGTCTATTTCCCATGATTAATATTGTAGATATATACCTCCACATTGGCGAAAGGAAACGAGATATGAATTTGTAAACAATTATTCTCCTGAAGTGGGGGGATCTGGAAAGCTAGTCATACCACCATGAACACCTCCATTGGTACCACATATTATTGCTTGAATGGGAAGAAATTGTCATGTTAGAGTAATTTTCCTATAGATAGTGCAGTCTATAGAAAGAGTTCCGTGAACAAAAATGACTATTTTATATTTGAAAAGGGTGTTTCTTCTATATCACATTTCTACATTTTTTCAGGGAATATGGTATTGTTGATATTATGTCCTAGAATGAGGCCATGATATTTATTTTTCGATATCTGGTTACACATCTGTAAAAGAAGGTTGATTTCAACACCATATATGATTTGAGAGTCTTTCAAGTCATTCAGTGATGTCCTTAATCAACCATATCAATATTGGGTATGGTATGTTAATAGAATTCATTATATGAATAAATATTCCGAGAGGCTCTCAGAGTAAATTGAGGTAGTTATTTAAGGCATATGAAGATGGTTGTTGGGTCTATCATATATTATTCATATTTCTTCACTGAGGTCTTATACTTTCCACCCACTCTTAAAGGTGATGAGTTGTCTAGGGTGAGAATCATTGAGGATTGGAAAATGTATGACCATAGATCCTAGGTTATCATCTTTTAACTATATACAATCTCAATAATAGTTAACTAGGACATATATTAGTGGGAAATATGATGGAGGTTGAAGGTTTAGGTCATGATAATTCATCACCTATCCAAGGTAGTGCATATTCTAGTATTAAAAAACATCTCTTTTAGAATACACATGAGGGATGTTGAAATTTGTGTGTGCATTATGGTAGTTATGTGGTATTCTATTATTCTGTACATCTACGTTATACAAATACCTATTGAAATAGATACCAAGTAATGTGATGATATTTTGGAAGAATTGAAAATATATATGTATCTTTCATGTCATTTCAATTATTCCCCAATATGAGAGTATTTTCACCAGATATGAATTATTGAGTGTGAATACGATGTATCAAATATACCACATAAAACATTAAAATGTAGGTAATCATTTAGGATAATTTTGTTATTTCAATCAGTTTAATGAAAATTCCAGCTGCATTTATAGCCATGAAAAATGTGTGTTTCCACCCATTCATCGATTCATTTTGGTCATTTTAATGCATGTCATCTTAGTGTACACTCATACTATACATGACCATTACAAACAATATAAAATCATACTAAGTACACTATGAAATAATATATTTAATGAAAATATCACAAAATGACACAGTTGGATTGATATTAGTAATTTATTGGATGAAATTATATCAAAATAATGTGTGTTTATAGATCACTAAAATTTTAGATATATTGTCTTTTGGGAGAAACCGATTAATTTTTTTTTCTTTTAAATGATGTTTTTGGGGTGTAGTCAGTTAAAATCATTATTCCATCAAAAAAATTTCACAACATTCACCATCGTGTACAAAAATGATCAAGAAAGTATTAATGTTTAAACTATGTAAGGCTTCTGGAAAGGTATATTTTTTGTCAAAATAATGTCTTAATCAACACCGATTCTAATTATTGTGGAACTTGAATGTGGATACACATGTTACATTTATGCATCAGGCATTGGGCTTGGAGATTTTTTTTGTAAGTGGAATAAGTAATAGAATAGGTGGCTTTTATTTTGAGAAAAAATAAGTGTAAATAGTTTATTCATGATGTTGAGTTGTTTTTTTGCCATGATATATGGTTTTAGATACATTAAATAAATGGGTAAAAGTTCATGATATACACAAGCTGTAAAAGTAAGAAATACATATTCACTATGTGTGAGTCAATCCACCAACAACTAATATTTGTGGAATACCATTAGTCTTTTGACTATGGTCATACATAGACCATAGGTAAGGGAAATCTATATGTCTATGATTTGAGCTATAAGATTCAGACTCATTTTGATCATGAAGGTAGTAGTGAATGAACGATGATGTATCTTCTATTAAAAGGCATAATCAGAAAGATGAATTCTTAAGAAATACATAATATTGAATTTTAATCCAAGAAACGATTTTAATAAATCATGTATTTCTTTGACATTTACTATTTGTCAGAATTAGTTCATCAACCCAATATAATTAAATATTACATCACAATGATTAAACATCCACTTAGTATACATTATTTAAAAAAACATTTATGAAATATCCTCTTTTATTTTCTTTTCATAACTTCACAATTTAAATATTGACCTAATCCTTATCCCTAATCATCCTTAAAACCATATGAAAACAATTTTACAAATATCATAGAAATTGATAATATCATTATGAGATATATAAAAATAATGAAATAAACATGTAATTTTTTGAAATACTTACAATATATTTTCCTCTTTCAGAATTAAAATTTGAGAGAAAATTTTATATTTTATTACCCTAGAAATAAACTTTTCTATCAAAATATTATCCTAAATCATTCCATAGGAAATAATAATTGAATAATAACACTCATAATTTATCTTTTTCAATAATGAAAAACAAAATAATTAGTTTCAAATATATATATATATATACATTTCACCCTTATGATGTTTCATATACTTTTAATTAAACATAATCTCTTATGTAAAAATGTTGGATCATAACATAAAGAACATGTTATCATAAGATCGTGGAATAATAAGAAATAATTCATCTATAAAAACCCGAGTAATAATAATCCATGGGTAAATTGTCTGAAAAAATCACTTGGTGGAATGATATAAACAATATGTGATGGTTGAATCCCCATTGGCCATTAAAAACTAAGTTTTGTTAATAAATATATCCATTTTTTAATAGATTTCATCTTTAGTCTTTTCTAAAAGATAAATAATACTCTCAAGTATTGTTAATAATGGAATGTGATGGTTTCTAAAACACACACACACACAAATATATATATTTATATATATATATGTGTGTGTGTGTGTGTGTGTGTGTGTCTTTGTGTGTGTTATTTTTAAATTATGGACAACATTTTTAATGGAGTTTTAGGGTTTTAGAGATTAATTTATATAGATTTAAATGTGACAAGTATTTAAAAGGATATATTTTGAATTTTTAAATAAATCAAACCAAATATAATTTTAAATTATTTAATGTTAATAATTAATTCATTTAAATTATTAATTATCTATTTAAACTTATGGGATGATGATTTCATATTCATTGATGGTTGATTGTAGATGGATCTGGAATGACCCGTGTTTTTAAAATGTATATAACTTGGAGATGAAGGATATAAACATATAATTTAACAAAGATAAATTTTGAATAAAATTAAAATAATTATAAAATAAAATATTGATCAATTTAACTTTTTGCTATATCTTTTACTAATCTAATATGAGTGAGTCTACTAATTATTGTTATAAATTATCAAAATACCCTTTATGGTTTTGTTGAAGACATATATAATCTATAATATAAAAAAATACAACCACATTATACAAAATAAAAATAGTCCAACTGAACTAAATAGAATCTGAAATCATACCACGTTTTTAAAAAATCATATCTAAAAAAAATATTTATAATAGCACCAATGAATAAAAAATCGACTTAGTTTTTAAGAATTATATATTTTTTAAAAATACCTAGAACATTAAATCAGGGATCCTAATGTTTAGATCATTAATTCCCCTCTAGTTTCAATTCAATACGCCAAAATAAATCATTAATTACCAAAGATCACGATCTTGAACATCAAATATATATATATGTATGATATATATGTTAAAAAAATGAAACACAAAACATCAAATTAAAATCCACCAAAAAAGTATTCACTCCAATACAATGGATTACAGATATATCAAGGACCCCTAACCCCACTATTATCATTGACCATCACCATTGACAATCAAGGTCTATAATCCAAACTGGGATAGATTTTTTCCAAGTATTGGTACCACACTCTGTCATAACTAAGACCCCAAAAAGAATCTCTAAGCATCACTATGAATAAAATATTTCTCTGAAAAACCTCCACAAGAACATTTAACCAACACAATCGTCACCTTTGAAAACCAACGACTTCAAACTATAGAAATTTGGTCTCATTCAGAACAAATATAAATGAAGAACCATGGAAAAACTATCCATGATAGTGAAATGAAAACACATATTAGAATATAGAACCAATTTAAGAGAGAAGAATTGATGGTGGGTAGAAACCACAGAAAAAAACTACCTCTAACTTACTTCTTTGAACCACATTTGAAAATAATTTTGAACAAATTATCTAAAAAGAAATATGAAAATTGATTTCTCAATAACCCCAATTAAATGTACATGCGACTCTAGGATGGAAAAATACTAACAATTCTATTAGGAATAACTGAGGAATGCACCTAGGGAGACCAATGATTATAAATACCTATTTCTAAAGGGATCTTTATTGCAATGATCACTAAATAATAAAATAATTTGTGGGATTAAGGATAGATTTACGGAGGTAACAATGTGAGGGATATACCACTGAGAATGGAAATAAAAGATGAAGAGAATTATCATTATAAATTAAGGGGAAACTAAAAGTGAGTATGAATAAAAATAATGATGTGGTCTTATCCCTAAATCCTCCTCTGGGAGAGTTAATGAGCAATCATTGAATGTAAAAAAACATACCAAGATGAAAATAAATGGAAATTGAAGATATGATTAGAAGTAAAAGCCTCATGGGTGTTGAATAATGGTATCCACCAACTATATAGGGATGTCTATACCCTTGATATCGTATAACAAGTTGAGATAAACTATGGAATGGGGAACCTTAATAAGAGTGGAAACTAATAATATTAAAGATGGTGAAATAACATGAGTGGGTTTTTCTAAAACATGGATATTAATATATGAACCTCACATACATTAAATTATTATAATATTATTAACCATGATCATTAGTATGTTTGTAGATGTATGAGTTTTTGTTAATTATGAGGGTTTGATTTCTCTTACTGTCAGGAAACTATTATTTTTAGTGTAATTATTAAGTGATTTTGACTTATATATTTCCATCTAAACATCTCTATGAAATTAATTCTCTTATATTTATTTTCTAAAACACATCCAACAATTTGTTAAGAAATTCCTATAAAATTAATAAAAATATTTTTGATATTTTTGTAAAAATATATCATTTATTGAATGATTATATAAAAAATTCACATGACCCATATTAAAATATTAGTAAAAACGCAATCAGTTGATCAAAATTAGATTAATCAACTCACTTTTGACTTCTATTTTTGAGATTATGTTATTATTATAGTGTAATATTCAATAAATTATGACAAATAATAATAAACATGATTGAAAACTACCATTGATTAGGGAATTAAAATATTAGAGAATTCATTACACCTTTATCTATGAAAGAATGATGAATATCAGATACTATACTCTACCATCTATTAATGGAGAAACACCAAGGATTTTGAGACAACCTTACATGCATACACCTTGTATATTTAGCTATTTGATTTTGAAATGAATCAAAACAAAATGCAATTTAGTAAGATATGAAATTATTATCTATAATACCATCTATCAAGTATTATAAAAAGAATTAAACACCTATGATTATAATAGATATCTAATAGTGATATATAATTCATATATTTTCACATTTCATGAATAAAATAAATTCTCCACGATAAAGTAGAGATTTCCCCTTAGATGTATTGATATCTATAATATATTAAAAAATAAATTTTGTAAACAATATGTTCCCCTATAAATGATCATCTTGTCGAGTTATTCAATTCAAAATATTATAAAAAATGAAGAAAAATTATCTTATAAATATTGAAAAAAAATTATTAAAATGATGAGAATGTTCTTGCACAAAAAATGACATCTGGATGAAAATTATGATATAATAATATGTGTTATAGTATAATTTTAAAGCTATTAATTGTGTTCATACAGATAATCTAATGATTATGAATAACCATGAGTTTGATTAAGTGATCCTCAATAATCTATTTATATGTTCTTATAAATTGAAATGAGAATGATCTATACTAATAAAATAATTCATTATAAAGAAGAAATTTTATTCATTCATCTAAAGTAGAATCACTGAACCAGAATTTTGGAACCCATAATTTAGCCTTAAAATCACGTACACTGGTATCACAACCACCACCATGATTAAATGTGTAAAAAACCATTAATTTAAGGGTTTCTAGTTAATTAAAAAACATGCCATTTTTTTGGATCTAGATTGATTAGAGAATTTAAATTTGGATTACAGAAAATGTATTTGGAATACATTTAAGAGTCATTTTGAGACATGAATATTATTTTTAAAGTTTCTTTAGAGGATATTCATGTGAATTTTGGATGGAATGATAGGTAGTAAAACAATTTAATTATAATAAATACCACAGGGTACCAGGTATAAGGCCACAAAATACATGGAATCTATGATAATGGGATTGTATCCCCATGGGATTCCAATGTGTGTCGGGTGGAATATTGGGTACCTAATGGTAGCTTACAATGTACTTGCTATGTTATTGGTGGTTGTTTTGTAACTCCAGAATAGTAATATACATAACGTACAATTATATGATCACTCAGAGGACTTTCCCACGTCCATCAAATAAACAAGGGGTTCTTTTCTATTTCATATTCATTTAGAATCCTTTTATTCATCATTATGAGGAAAATTAGTCTTATTATTGTTGAAATTTTAGAGTTTTTGAGTTCTCCTCCTTCCTACATTGTGATTTTTTTGGTTCTTATAAACATTTATTTTCATCAAGATTGATATGAGCGATGATTTTACAAGATCAATGTGGAATAATAAGAAATTGATTACTCGTTTATCCCTAAGACTGTCTCCACCACTGCCCTAGGTTTTCAAAATTTCCCCACCCTTGGATCATGTTTTTCGAATATTGTGCATGTGGTTCCTCCTTCTTCATTAACCATCAACATTATTCTTTTTATACACCTCCAATCTATGTATGATCTCTCACCTTTTCCAAATATGATACATCCTATGAGTCTTGGGATATATGGTACATTGTTCAAAGATGTTCTTCTTAGTGTTCCTTAATCTTCATCCCTTTTGGGGATCCCTTGAATCATGATGAAGGTTCCTCAATAGTTCTCAATGTAAATCTCCTCAGTGATCTCATTTCAAGGTGGGTTAATTGATGAAGAAATTTTCTTACACACATGTATTCTAGTGGGCCATTACGAGTTTGATGGACCCACTCTTCCAAAGTTCATGGAAATCATCGGTTCATGGGGATTATCATCTCAGGACGAGGTGTCAACTCTCCACTAAAAGATTTTTTTGTTTGATAAAAAAATAATTTTCTGCAGTATTGGTCATGTTCCACCAATATTCATAACAAGTAGAGTTTTTCTCTCTTTATGCGGTCATTGAATGTTCACTCTGGATGATATTCTTCTCATCTAGTGGTATGTAAATATCTACACAGACATTCTATTATTTTTATCAATAAATCCTTCATATATGGTATTGGATATTTTCATGGTTATATATAATGTTCTAATGATAAACCTCTCATGTTTATTGACTCATTGGTACCTTATATTTTAATGGAAGTGATTTTTCTATACCTCTTCCTCCCAACAAATTTAATAATGTTGTTGAATTTCTCTCATTGTGGTACAATAATTTTTATTCTTCTCAGACCCACTTATTTTGGCCATGTTATATTTAGGGAAACAACATTTTTAGTATATATTAGATCACTATTGGGATTCAATGCATCATTTATAAAAAAAATTCCTTCTTCTCCTCAAGAGATTCCATATTTAGGTCATTTCTTTTAGGTTGCTTCATCCTTGGATGTTTTGGTTTTAATACTTTGAATGAAAGACTACACAAACATTGCCTTCTCCTCTAACGGTGCTTCATTCTTCCGCAAGGATCACCAATATTGTCCTTCTAAAACCCCCTATAGTGAAAAAGGATTCATTTTTCATTATGTAAGGGTACCAAACAAGTCATTTTAATTACCACGGGGTGATCCTAGTTCATATTCTTATACTTAACCCTCTAATTCCACTTCCTCTTCGATTAGCAGAAAGTAAGAGTTTCCCCCTTTGTTCTATCTAACTATCCTCAAGGATCTAGACGATGGGTTTTTATATAGTCCTCCAATCCACCATTAAAATATTTTTAAGGTGTTATCAGGATCTAATATTCTCTTATTAGGTTCTGAGGCTCCTCCAATAGTAGTCAATGCAGGGTGATCTTTCCCCAGTAGTGTGTGTACTCACTCTCAAAAAAAGAAAATTCTGGACATATTTTAATCCCCATAGTACGGTTCTTCTATGTCTATCTCTTATACATAGAACCACATCCATAAATGATTTATTCCCTTCATTGGAATGCTTAATGCATAGGTACATAGGTGATGTTGAATTTTTTTACTTCAATTTTTCTTCATAGAATCCTTTCTCTTGTTGTAGTTTTGGAACAAAATAATGAACCCATCAGAAAACCAGTGTTTCCCACTAGTTTGGTTGTCTTAATTTTATGAATAATAATTATTAAAAGTGAAACATTTGGATAATTTCATTAGTTTTTTATCCAAAAAGAAATGTTTGTGTCCTATAATCAATTTTTAACATTAATTCCATTTATATTTCTTTATCAAGATTATTCAGTTTTTTGTATTCCAGGTGACAGACTTCAGAAATAGATAGTTTGTGAATTGATCATGCCTAATTTGATGAATTTCATTATTTTTGGTTCATTAGTGGTTATATAAATGATATTTTTTATTCTTTTGAAAATATAATGGGATATTTTTATTTACAAAATGAATGAATGGAAATATCTAGATATTTCACTCCAGATTGTCTCATGGAATTGGGTTTCACTAGTAATCCATTCACCAAGTGTAATAACTATAAGTGGAATAGATTTATTTGGTGTCACATGATTAGCTTATTCTACAAACATTAGTATATCTATAATTTTGTAACATATATTTTTTTGACTTTTCTAGGGATCTATTTGACTAGTCTCCAATTCTTTTCAATCTAGAAGATCATATGGTTGGGTATGGATTCTTATTAATTTCTAGATGATGGACCATCAACCCTAGCTTGACTCTAAAGGTGCAGGATTCATGGGACTATCCCATATAGGGTAGCTTGTGTCTTAATTTAAAGTACAATATTAGGTTCTTTATAGGTGTCTTGTACACATAAAATAATAAGAAACCATATTAATGGAATGTCTATGATTCTGTTTTCGATAAAATTTATCTTCTCAAGTCCCAACATGTGGAAGTATGTGATGTATTCATTTCTAAAAATTTTTTCTAAAAAAACATAACTGTTTGATAAGGTGCTTGAATAAGGGAGGGAGAATAAAGAATAGTCTAGGGATATGTGAAATAAATAGTGTGATAGTAATATTGATTATTATCAATCCTATATCATGGACATGTGATTTTCCATCAGTCTAAATATCTTCATGGAGGATGTCTCATATAATAAGAATCCAAAAACTATTATGGATATTGTTTTTTATTTATGTTAATCTCATCAATTTGATGTTAACCCATGAATTCATAGATGATATCTGATAGGGAATGAAAATATTTATTACACTACTTCTCATGAAGAGTCTGAACTCAATAATGATAAACATGGAGGTGTTTTGTAAGAGATTGAGATATAGGAATATATTATATGCTCTAACCCAGAGAGTTTCCCCAGGAAATAATGATTCCTATGAACCTTTTATGTGGTTAAATGGGATTTAGTTAAAATGTATCTCATTCAGGTATCAAATATTTCTTTCATTGTGTAGGCCCCCCTATGTTTCTGGTTCCCCACCTTGGTCCTCATATCATATGTTAAAGAGTCCTCCCCTCTAAGTCAGTTTTATCACATTAGTATGTGTAACTTCACCATTAAATTTATGTGATAGAATAATTAATAAATGGTTATCAATTCTTCAAAAATAGTGGATCTTCAGAGATAATCATTGTTATTTCAAGGTTCAATATGTCCATGTTCAATTGGAATTTGTCACAATATAGTTGGGGACAACAATTCAAAGGCATCAGCATTAAGCATTGTCATCAAAATTGATATGGAAAATCATACAATAGTATTGGATGAAATTTCATCCTTAATGTCATGATAGGTATGGGATTCTCTGTTTGGGTCTCTAATATCCTCTTCAATTTCTTGAGATTCTCATGGTTAGAAATTTCATTTAGGGGTAGGACGTACAACTTCATAAATAGTATTTCATGATTGAGGAAAGGGGATACACATTCCCCTGGCCTTATTGTAGAAGGGGTTCATATAATGGCCTTTCTCAAATTATTTTTCCAGATGAAATGGTTCATTTTTGAATGGTTATAGAAGATACCTACAAGGACATAACAAATTCATAAAGGAGTATTTAAAATAGAGTGGTCAACTGATTAATCGTGATAATATTAGTGTCCAACTCCCCTCTTATTGATCCAAATGATGTACAACATTGATTAAATACATCATGGGTATTCATATGAGAATCTTTCCCATGGATCACCATAGATCTCTTATAACTCATTGAAGGAATAACAAAAAACACACTAATGTATTAGTTTAAAAATATACATTATCATTACTTACCAAAATAACCAATTTCTTTATTTTTGGGGAGGTATTACTATTGTTGATCATGTTCTTACCTCCATTCATATGTGTAAGCTCTCAGCCTACATGAGGCACTTGGATGTTATTAGGGAGGTTTAAAAACATATTTTCTCATTCATATAGGTTTATCACACTAACAGAAGTCGTCATTGGGATTCCTGGGTGAGTTTGGAAAGGTCTGGGGATGAATGTGGTATCAAACTATAGAATTTAACCAGTATAATACAATGTTTTCCATAAAAATTAGGATGGGATGTTGTTGATGGTATGACACTCTAGGTTAGTTTCATAAAAAATACATAATGAACATGAGACATACAGGGGGTAAGGCAACTGGATTATGGAACACTATAAAGGATCACATCATGGATATCCTAGAAAACTGTCTTTAGTTAATAATTCAATGTGGTATTGGTTTCAAGAATCAAAATTTCTCGGGTGGCATGCATTTGTTTTTGGGGTTCCTAATTTTTGATTTCTCATATAATTATGGTAATAACTTCACTTTATTCATCAATAAAGATCCTAAAATCTAGTAGTTATACTTTTTATAATGTATCTATATCAAGGATGAATGTGAGTTCTCTATGTTCATGTGTTCCTCATCTATCTTTTTTCAATGATATCATATCATCATGTTGTGAATTAAATCACTATTCCTGATTAACTGAGGGATCATGCTTTGTTGTAAATATTTTTCCACCATGATTAAATTTCTATTGTGGTGGATTCAGAACAATGTTATCCTCATGGATGAAAAGAACAATTAAAAGGGTATCTATCTTATCTAGATGTTTACATATTATATGAATATACATGAAGAGTCCCTTACTCATCAATTTAAAAAAGTTATTGGGAATTTCAGTGTGGTATGTGTTTGTAGATTTCAATGGTCTTGCGCCCCTCAAACTTATTGGTGGTGATTTAATTCACCATTAGTTTAAAAAATAAACATGAAATAGTATTAAATCAAATTATAGGGTCCTTTTAATTGTTTCTGGAACTAAAATATTAGGGATGCATGTAATCAAAATTTTCATGAGGGTTTCACTGTAATAAGATTGTCCATAGACACTTCAATAAGATTTTTAGAGGCTTAGAAGATTTATTTACTTATGAATTGGGATAATGCATCATATCATAGGAGAATAAATCATGTTTGAGAACCAACATCACCTATGCAGTGTGTGGATCCTCAGTAACATTTGAAATGTTATCTCGATCCCTCTTGGGATTTAATGATTATCTTTTATGGGTCCTATTTTAACGTGTTTATTCATGGAGGTTGTATCATTCCTGATCCTGATTGCTATTTCAGCTTCTCCTTCAATTTATCTTATGGGCCCATTGATTTTATTACAACAGATGTGTGTGCACTATGAGACGGCATGTAAATTCATTATCATCAAAAAAAATTATGATATGTTTTGGATACCAACTCAGTGATAAATGATTACTAACTTTTTAAAAAATCATTATGCCATGGCCAATTTCTTATCTCATTTATAAATGAATTTCCCTTATTAATGACCACACTATCTTTCTTGAAAGATGGAATATAGTAAAACCAAAAGTTTATTACATGGCATCATGGGTTAATTTGGAGAGTTCCTATACTTTATATACTATTTTTTGATCTCATTCTCCTAGATATTTGATATTATGAGGGTTGATGACTATAGTCTTCCCTAGTATAGCAACATTATGTAGTTTCCCCCTTTTCCCATTGATAATAAAAATATGAAATTGAACACAATGGTGGAATGATAGTTAAAAATGATCATTTTATGTGGTGGTTCAGTGGTGATGATTGATTTTGAGTACATGTTATCACTAACCATTTCATTTATATAAATATACTTGTTTAGTTATATATTTAATTCTCTAATTATTCATGAAATAGATATTTAATTCGATATCGATTAAAAATGTTTTTATCATAGATTTCTTCTAGATGTTCTATGGAACATCCATGTATAATTGATAATGGTTTTAGTGTTATGAAGTGGATCATTGATTTTTTTTCTATTACGCAATATTAGAATAATATTTTAGTTGATTATAAAAAACAATAATTAAATTTTTATTTGTTATAGAATGAAATTAAGAAAATAAATGTTTCTCTTGGATTAGTGTGAGTATGGAAGAGGATTGTATGAGGTTGTCTAAGGACTTTAACACCATTAAAAATTTAGGTTAACCTTATAATACTCAAACATATTCTTATATAATATGACCTTTAATTTCTACATTGGTGTTCCATTTTGGTTAATTAGTAAGGTATCACATTATCCCATAAACAAAGAAACAGGTGTTAGAGATCCCCCAGTGTTGGATAATGTTATTCTCTATATGATGAGAAAATTTCAAATTTCATAATGACTATATCATTTTAGGTAATAGGATTCCAGATGAGTTTTTAGGAAGATATAAATGGTTCTCGGGTCTAGTGTTGAGTTTGGGATAACATAGAATTGTTTTTTATGGGCCGTATAAAAATGTTTATAGTGTATGGACCTATATATAATGAGTGGAATTTGTATATATCTCTTTCAATGTTAGGGGAAACCCGTTTGGAGTGGGTAGTACTCTTAATGCATATAGTGAGTGGGTTTTGTTTTTGGGGTCATAGTATATTGATAAAAACAAGGTTCCCTCTAAGTGAATGGTCGATATGTCTTATTATCAAGTGTACAATGAAAATCTAAGTAGGGGATTTCTGGTACGGTTATTGAGTAGTGGGACTAGATTTTTATTGTTGGAATTGAAGGTGTAGTAGGAAAATACATTTATGAATTTCATTCTGGATAGGCTTAGGATCTTCAGGTCTACATAGTGGGAACCTATAGGGGTTATTTAGTAGAGACCAAGTTAAATATGGAGAGCCTATTGGAGGAATTTTTGCATGAGAAATGGACATTTATGGGTTCTACATATCATAATTTTTCATTTAAATATGAAATCAATAGATTATTCTTTGAGTCTAGGTTTGAAATTAGATGTGCATAAACATATGTGTTTAGGTTATAAGACACTAGAATTAGGTCATGAATTGGGATGTGGAATATTGATGGAACGAGGATCATTCCAAGTGCCAGTTCTATACCATGTGAGTCAAGGTAGATATATGTAGTGAGGGATGTTATTGGAGGCATGACCAAAGTGATAGGGTAGAGATTGTGTTTTGGTATGGCGACTTTTCATTGTGTGATAGGGAAGAGGTCATGGTTTGAGAAGAAATATCTACCCATAATGAGAGGTAAAAGTTGATGATTGAGTGTGGGGACAAATCCTTATGGATTGGTTTTTTTATGGGATAAAAAATGGAGTGATGGGGTAGTGGTTTGAGATGTGTTATATGTTGTTTTTTGGGACATCACCCATGTTCCATGGTGGAAAATTGGGAAATTATATATGATGTGGCATGAGGATTCTCCCTGAGTGAGAGAGAATTAATATTCTATTTTGGATGTTATGTGGTATAACACCACACACTTAGTTAATGGGTGGTGGTTTGAGTTGTGGTATGAGATTTTATTTTGTTAAGAGCAAATACCAAACGAAAGAGGGTAATGGTAAGTGATTTGTTATATAAAATTTTCCATATAAATGGAACATTTGTTGGGTTTTATTCCAAAATGCATCTCCATTTAGTATATGATAATTCATGATTATTTAGTGATCGTGGTCGCTTTGACAAAACATTATTACCCCACACACATTCCTCTATTTTGTATGTTATTCTTATATTTTTCCTCTCATGTAAACATATATATGATGATATATATTATGTGAACTTGGCGATACCATAAATATATTTATTTTTCAAACCTATCATGAGTACCCTAATCTGGGTTGATAATTCTTGTCTATTATATATGATGATCACATTATTCCTAATGGATAATGTTTAGTGATTTAATGTGATACGCCGGACTCTGTCCTTCTCTAACATGTGGTGTTTGGATGCAGGTGATGATGGTCTTAATACATTGACAAGGATTGCGTTGAATTATCTTGATTCAGAGAAATGATGATGTTGAGACATTTCCAGGTTCATTTCAGTGATGGGATTAGTTTGATGAGGATAATTACTACTACTTAGGGTGTGCATATTGTGGAGACCCACAACTAATGATGATTATTGTGTTTGATGACTTTGATAATTTTTTTTAATTTTAATATGTTATTGTACTGTGATTTTTCCACATATTATGTTTATGATGATGTGAGAAACCTAGAAATGGAGGAAGATTTCAGGTTCCCACACAACCATAAAATTGGTTTTTATTCAGAAAATGAGATATGAGATTTGGATTTAGAGGATTGTCCATGAGAGAATTTCGAAAGTGCATACTATTCTTATCTTTTATTGATCAAATATGTTTATTTAATAATTATTGAATGATATGGTATTGAGGGTATAATCAATCAAACATATGATTCTAGGTCTTATCAAGAGTTTACATCCTATTCTATATAGAGAGGTGTTAATGACTAGTAGTAACCCAAAATCAGGTGCCATTTAATAAATTTTTTTCCTAACATTACATAATGGCCTCATATTTTTTTCATATTTCAAAAAATATAGAGACGCATAGAGAGAGATACAAATGCATCATTGATTTTGATAGACCTTGGTATTTTGATTCATGAACACCTATCCAATAGAAAATTTATATTAATAAGGTGATATGATTTTTTTTATTTTAAATGTTGGAATTTTGATGTTTATTAAAGTATAACATGATTTTTTGTGTTATTAGTTTTTTCCCACAATCCAATATGTTATATAGGATTTTGTTCATTATTAACATTTAACAATTAGTATTTACATGACATATATGTGTTTGTCTATTATATAATTTTATTATCATACAGGGTACATTTGTTTATAGGGTCAAGAAAAAATGTACAAAATTTTCTTCTATAACCTATTTGTTCAATTATACTTATATGATCAAAATGTTTAAAAAATTGGTATATCAAACTAACCTAAAAAAGGAAATGGGAACATATTTATAATTTCAATAAATAATACCCTTCACATCATAGATCATAAACATGATTCTTGGAATAAAACATTGTAGTTCATTATACATGAATCATAAATGAATAAAATAACATAATCAATTAGTGTATAATAATAAAATAAGTCATAGTTAGATAGAACACAAGAAAACCAATAAAATCTTATGTCAATGATACAAACCAAGAAATTCATAACATTTTAATATTGGGATACCCAACCATGTACCTAATTTGGGCTTGGGATAACCTTCGGTGAACAATCTTTTGAACTTTGGGATAACTTCACATGAACCAACTTGTCTTGATTTTGGGAGAACCTCTAATGTACCCTCCCGTTTCAAGCCTTGGATAACCTCTCATGTAACACCTCGACCCAGCTACCCTTAGTTGGTGCATTATTACATAACATCGGCATGATCACAAAAGAACAAATCTCAAATGACCGATAAATTTAGTAGCCTTGGAAGTACTAGATATATTAATAAAGTATAAATTACATCATGAAATGGAAAAAGACAACAACATTGTATCCATATACAACACTGAGATCCCATAGACTATGCCTATAGGTCATTCATAATATACTTCTTTGCATCCTGGGAAAAATAAAACATAAAAAGGATTGAGCTTAGATGCTCAGTAAGGATAACAATATAGTGGAAACATTAATGAATAAGAATAATCATTTAAGGCAATGTATAAGACTAAAACATAAGCATTTTAAACATAAACTTTGGCATAATATGGAAAAAATAAAAATCAAATAATTCCATTTACTTTTTTACATGGATATTCTACTTGTTGAATAATAACATTCAATATCAATAGACACTTTCATAATGATGGAATGCATAATTCCAGACATTCATAACCAAATATTCAAGTCCTTGTGTGAAGACTACTAATACAATTTTGTTATGTCCGTGTTCCAAGACAATAGTTTTTCTCATGATACCTACCGATGCATTGAGGAGCTATAGCGGGATCCACCCTTCACTTACTATGTCCAATGGAATCCTCATATTAAAAGGTTTAAACATAACCTAAACATTCGTATTAAAACAAGTATACTAAATGTCAATACATTATCCATAAACCATGAATTGTGTACAAATAACACATCTACGGTCAAACATATCCCAAAACAATCAATAAAATATGGAATTAGTGTATCATAATAATTCAACTTCACACTAACATAAAATCTATCTTAGGATGTTGACATAGATGAAAACAAAAACCTTTTTAGAAAAATATATCTTTATATTTTGAAATCATATAAATGTTACGTAATTATAAAAGAAAAATTTATATTTGATAATACTATTATAATCTTGTATGGAAAGATTCACCGATGTTATAACAACGTAAAATAGCCACACCAACTGTATAAGTTTAAAAAGTCATTCTTACCTTAGTTTAGTCGAAAAGGTTATAAAGTACCTTGTTTGGAAAATGATGGAAATATTACCTTCAAAAACATCATATAAAAAGTAAAACAAGGGTATAAATGACTTTATCCCATTTTCTAGTAAATGTTGAATGTGTTTTTAAATACATTTTTATGAAAACACGGATGTGGATGATAAAGAGGCCTCAGTAGATACTAACGTAAAAACAAACATGGATAATAAAGAGATTGTGAAATTAACCCTTACATTTTACTTTTCCTTGGTAGAGGGTAGGTTAAACTCCTGTAAAATGGTGAAATAATTTTTATTTAATTATATGAGAATCATATATATTAATATGATATCATATATGATCTTTTATAATTTCTTTGTTAATAATATCTGAGTAATTTTGTCATTTTGGGTGTTAATTGATTCATTTTCCTTTATATGATTTTTTATCTAAGTAATGTTTGTTATGGATAAGATGTATCTTATTAATATTATTAATTATATTAAGTCTTTAAACATTATATTTAATAATCAAATGAAAATTATTCTTGAATGGATACGATGGGGAATGAATCTCATCACGTT
This sequence comes from Viscum album, assembly GCA_963277665.1. NCBI lineage: Eukaryota > Viridiplantae > Streptophyta > Magnoliopsida > Santalales > Viscaceae > Viscum > Viscum album. The sequence continues at coordinate 2,090,227,036 of OY728132.1, forward strand.
CGTGGAGACGGTTAATCAGAACGTACGCACAAGCGACAATATCATTCTTTTGATATTAAAATAAAATATAATTGGATGTTATATCATATATACAGGGTCATTATCATGTTATATTCATTATTTACATCAATTAAATGTCATTATTTTACCAATCCAAATAATAATGTATTGGATAACAATTACAGAACGATGTAGAGACGGTAAGCCGTATGTACGCACGTATGGTGACATGTCATTCAAAGGATGGATAGAATACTGAATACGGTTGTACCATATTTATAATAAAATCAAGTATATAGAATATACTATAGTAATTATTCTAGAATGGAAACAAAAATGAAAGGGGACAAGAAAGAAGAAAAGAACTTGAATGAGGTGATTAAATATTTACATCTTCTTCAGGTTCTTCCTTTTGATTTGATCAAAAGAGATCAGTAGGTTTGCTTTTTGACTAAAGAAAGGCTTATAGGATTTAGGGAGGACCGTTGGGAGGGTATTTGGGTAGGTTTTTTCCGATCCAAATGGATTTTAATGTGTGAATTTTAGAGAATGGGATGTTCTCTATTAAAAGTGGGGTGAGGGGAACCTTATGAAAAGCTAGAAATCTTATTTTATAATTAAATCATTTTAAGTTTATAATGGATCCAAAATTAATTATTTAGAGTAGAAGGCAGGTATGGGTTGAAAACCACACAATCAATATGTTTTATATAGGTTTGGGTCATTATATTAACCTAGTCTTTTATATTTAACTCTTAGTTAAATAGTCTGAACTTTACCATGTCTCTTTATATTTTTATATTATTTGGTTAATAAACATAGAATAAACATTTAAGAGAACACATAGTGGTTCATTAATGATATAACTATCATTATATAAGTCTTTTCGATGATCATTATAATTCTAGGAATAGAATATCAATTAATAATATAATATTTGTTTTAAAAACTCATTTATATCAATTTGGACACTATTTGGTATTTTGTTTTTTCTAATTTCATTACAGCATTATTACATCAAAAAATTTATCTGTAGAACCCTAATATTTCATATTAACTGATATAATTAGTGGAATTAATAAAAAATCTCAAATTACATTTCTTTGGATATTTATAATATCAATTATTTCAATCTTTCATTAATACGGTAATTACTGTATCATCATTGTATCATACATAAATTTAATTATTTAATGTCTAAAAATATAAATAAAATACCATTATATAAGAAATATTTTTATATTTCAAATGAATATTTGTAGTCGAATTTATCTTATGTATAACCCTATATTAAAAATGGATTAGTTATTAAACTATGAATTTAACACACTATTCTTTGAATTAAATAATAATAAATGTCCTAATCTAATCCAAGTGGACCTAAGGGATCATATTTTATTCCAAATGTTGTTTTTAGTCTAATTACACTTATCTAATAGAATTATTACATGTGTTAAGGAAATAATACCGTTCTTTTTTACCATTAATTACCCTATTTACTTTTAACCGTGGCAAATAAAAGTAAAAAGTTACTATTCAGAGAAAAATAATTTTTATCCTATTGAACCAAATTTTACATACTGATATCAACCATGTCTCTCGGTTTTCAAAATTCATCTCCCATAAGCAGTAACATTATGTTTTATGTAAATTTCCAAATTCTCCTATGAGGTGGGTAAAAGACGGTAAAAAGTTCGATAAAATTTTTATATATCTAAAAATATAATAAACTGACTCCAATGAATTACATTGAACTCATATAGGTATTATGTATCTATTTTTTCCTAAAACAAATTTAAATAAAATAAATAATTATATAAAGAAAAATTCTATTTTAAACTATAACTTATTGTTTTTCACTATTCATCAAAAATTGAATGATTTCAGTAAAATTCAAAAATTAACCATTAGCTAATTTTAATACTTCGAATGCAAAAATGAAGTCCATTTTGAATGATAAAATTTATAAAATTTCAAAATGTGGGTATTATTATTCATAACGGCTAGTTTGATTGGTTGCAGTGTGTTAGAATCTCAATGTTGTGTATAATACAAACTATTTCATTATTCAAATGGATGCGTAACATGGAAGAATGTGGTGTTACATTCTCCCATCCTTCAAATAATTTCATCCTCGAAATTTATAGAATATTACTGCATAAAAAGAAGCGGGTGGTTCTTCATCATAAGTTCCTCAAGTTCCCACGTTGCCTCTTCTATCTTAGGGTTTCCCCATAGAACTTTTAACAGACGATTCATCCTGTTTTTCAGCACTTGTTCTCTTGTATCATGTTCCTTGATAGGCTCATCGCAATATGATAGGATGGGTTCCTGTTCAAATTCCACATAGTTAAGTACATGCATTGGGTCAGGCATATATTTTCTCAACAGTGATATGTAGAACATATCGTGAACTTTGAAGACACTTGATGACATTGCCAAAAGGTAAGCTACAACCACAATTTGTTCTAGAATTTTTAAAGTTCTAATGAACCTAGGAAACAATTTTCCCTTATTGCCGAAACGTATAACACCCTTCCATGGAGATTCCTTCAAGAAAATATGACCTCCTATCTAAAATTTAAAATCCTTCATTCGGATATCGGTATATCTCTTCTTCCTACATGGAGTTTCTTTGATGTGGTTTTGGATTACCTTCACCATTTCAATAATTTCCTACAACAGTTCCAGGCCTTCGAGTATTCTTTCACCAACATCGTCCAAATAGTTTGTTTTGCGACATCACTTTTCATATAACGCTTCATGTGCTTCCATCTGAATACTTGAATGGATGCTATTGTTATAGGAAAATTCTACAAGAGGTAAGAATTGATTGCACATACCTTGAAAGTCATGTGATCATAATCTCAACATGTCTTTTATGGTTTGAAAAGTTTGTTCTGATTGTCCACCAATTTAGGGATGGTAGGCGGTGCTCAAATGAAGTTCAGTATCCAGGGCTTTCTGAATACTTTCCTATAATCTTGGTGTAAAACGAGGATCATGATCAGAAAAAATCTACAGTGTTAATCAGTGAAGTCTTACAACTTCATTATTATATAGTCGTGTGAATCGTTCATGTGGTGAATCTTCTGTTATAGCAATAAAATGAGCTATCATGGTATGAATATCAATAATGAACCATATTACATCATTCTCTCTAGGAGTCTTTGGTAGTCCCATGACAAAGTCCTTCGTAATATTATCCCATTTCCACATAGGTATGGGAATAGGTTCCATGACATCTCTAGGTTGTTTCCTTCTAGAGTTCACTTGTTGAAAAACCATACATCTTGACACAAAATCAGCAATCTCCCTCTTCATGTTGTCCCACCAAAAAAGTTCCTTCAAATCCCTATACATCTTAGTGCTACCATGGTGTATAGAAAAATTGGAACTATGAGAATTATCCAACAATTCCATTTTTAGATCAGGTATATGGGAAACACAAAATCACTTCCCAAATATCAAAATTTCATCATCAAATATAAATTCCCTCAATCGTCCATCATTCACACCATTAATCTTCTTCTGAAACTCTTCATCACCGGTCTGAGAACTATTTATTCTTTCTAGCAAAAATGGTTTGGAAACCATTTAGAAAATTATTGATGTTTCACCTTCCATGGTGATTCCCCTGTCCATAATTACATTATCCATGTATATAGGATCCTCTCTAACTCACATCTTGTTCAAAACTCCATGATCATTTCTACCCAAAGCCTCTTCCACCTCATTTGCCTTCTCGTGTGGTATTGTACCGTGCAATCATAACCCATGAGTAGTTAAAGACATCTCCTTTTCCTCAAGTGGAGATCTTTTTGTGGGATAATATACTTAAACTCTTGTCATCATTATAAATCTCACATTTTTCACCGCAGAGATAGTGTCTTCAAATATTCAATGAAAATATTACAGCTACTAACTCAAGATCATTAGTAGGATAATTTATCTAATGAATTTTTTTCTGTCGTGATGCATAGTCAATAACCCTATCATTATTCATAAGGACACAACCAAGTACTTTCTTTGAAAAATCTCTATAAATAACAAACCCATCATTCCCTGAAGTTAGATTCAATATAGAATCATCGACTAATCTTCTCTTCAATTCATCAAAACATTATTTACATTATTTGTTCCAAAAAAAATTCACCCCATTACATGTGAGCTTGGTTAATGGGTTAGCCAATTGGGAAAAATTCTGGACGAAATGCTGATAATAACCTGCTAAACCAATAAAACTACGTACCTCATTTATACATGTTGGTGCTGGACATTATTGGATTTCTCTTTTCATAGAAGTATTAATAGAGATTCCATCTTTTGAGACAAAATGTCCATGAAAAGAAATCTCCGGAAGCCAGAATTCACATATGTTAAACTTCCCGAATAATTTGTGTCTTCTAAGAGTCTTTAGGATAATGTTGAATTGATTTTCATGATCTTCGTATCTTTTAAGAGTATACAAAAATATCATCAATAAATATCACTACAAATTCTTCAAGATATTCGTTGAAAAAATGTTCATTAGATCCATGAAAACAAAGGGTGCATTATTCAATCCAAAAGGCATTACTGTAAACTCGTAATGCTCGTACCTGGTTTGAAATGATTTTTTCGGAATGTCTTTCTTCTTCACACACAAATGATGATTTCCATATCGAATTTCAATATTTAAAAAGTATTTATCTCTATGAAGTTGGTCTAATAAATCATTAATGTGTGGTATGGGATACTTTTCCATTATTGTTATAGCATTGATCTCCCTGTATTCAGTGCACAACCTCATAGATACATCATTCGTCCAAAAAAAGGACCGGGGCTCCCCATGGAGAAAGACTAGGGTGAATAAATCCCTTATTACTCAATTCCACATGTTGTTTCTTTAGTTCTTCTAATTCCACAGTGGAAATTCTATCAGGGGTCATTGATATGGGCCTTGAACAAGGAATTAAATCAATGGAAATATCAATTTCTCATTCTAGAGGATGTTTAGGTAAATATTCTAGAAATGCATCAACATATTCTTTCTTAATAGGAACATCTTATATTTGAATATTCCTTTCCACACCCAGAGTTATTTCATTCTATTCCTCTCCAATAATTGAATTTAGTTGAGCTACTATGGTGGATCTAGATAAGAAACAAGTGGTGATGATTCTGCTCTAAAGATAAGGTGTTATTTATCATCGTCATCATAAATAGTAACCTCCTTCTTCAAAAAAAAAAATTTCCTCATGGTCTGAAAGCCAATACATACCAAGGAATATATAAAATTATATCATGGGTATGACTATGAGATTAGCAGATAAAAAACATTTATATGCTATAATGGGAACTGACTCACAAAACTGTGTTGCAATGATAATTTCCTAAAGAGATTTGACTGACAACTCCCATGTTAAGTCAATTTTGAAATATATAATTTTAATAGAAAACTGGGAAGATATGAAACAATTAAATGATCTAGAATCAAATAATGAATTTTCTAAATATGAGGAAACCATTAAATTACCTACCACTACGTCTTTCAGAGCATCAACCTCTGTAGTAGTGATAGCATATTCATGGCCTTGATCCCTTGGCCTTTTCTGAGGTATGTTCCCCAGACACATAGAACATTCATTCCAATAATTCCCCCTTTTTATATAGTGGTATCATTCAACATCGACCGTCTCTTTCTTCTCCTTGCAATCACGAGCTTGGTGGCCTTTTTCACCACAGTTGTAACAGACTCTCATTCCCTTCAGGAAAGTACCCGGGTGTTCATTCCCACATTTACTATAAGATGGATATTCAACTTTTCCCATCTTTCCCTTATTTCCATTTCCAGAATTTTCATCTAATCTCTTCATCTCTTTCTTTTATTAAAAGTAGTAATACTTAGAGAATTCATTTTCTATCTTGATAGATCATGAGACAATATCTTCATACGATGAGAAGGATTGTGAGACTAATGCTTGACAGAGAAATGTTTTTAACCCATCAATGAAACGATCAATCTTACATCAAGGGTTACGTATATAATCTGTAGGATGTATTTCTAACCTTGTAAAGTTAGCCACATACTTTTAGACATTCTCATCCTATTTTTGCCTCATACTCATAAATTTCATTTACATGCTTGCTTCATGGTAATGAGGAAATTATTTTTATAAAAAAATTCTTTCATCTTCTTCCATTCAATATTTTATACTTCATCATCTTCCTTTCTGTTTTCAACTAATGACCACCATTGATCATCATCTTCAGTGAGGTGGGAAACTACGATGACACCTTTTTCTCTTTCGCTACTCCCCAAGGGACGAAATATTTTCTCTAAGGAATTTATGCATTGCTCAGCTAATAATGGATTTGTGCTCCCACTTAATGTTGGTAGTTGCTTCACCTTTAAGTGATCGAACCTTGATCCTCTATGCTGGGGATCAGGGTTCTCTATACGGGTAAGGTTTTTATTCATAACCTAAGTGAGTTATCCCAGTATGGTGATTAGCTGATCAGGACCAGTTGAATTACCATCTCCACTATAATTATCTTGAGTAGGAGGGAAATCCCTACGTGGAATGCGTGAATTGAAACGGTTTCCATTCCTTCCACCAGGCTCCATTTCAAAACAATGGAATAATCTAGATTAGTTGTTGAATCAAAATACATAAATCCAAACTTGTAAAACACTTAAAAAAATTGAACAGTTTATGGGTGTAATTAATAATAATAAAAAAAAATTTCTTTGAGAAATTATATACTCATAAACCCTTCATAATTTTTTTGTAAAGAAATTTTGAATTATCCTAATCATATCCCCTAGGTGTGTCGTAACCAAGAGCGCAGCAAGGCTCATTATCGTTCACCATTTCCCATTCGAGTGTAGATCAAAGTGGTATTTTCGGGTTTTACCCCTAGGAACATATGTTCCAGAGCCACCTCTACCTGCTCGTATCCTGACAGGAATGTATAGCCTGGAAAACTCACAAAATCTCTATAATATGAAGATTCTAGGAAGTTCTTCAATACTAATCCTCAATGACTTTCATAGGGCTATGTTCTCTAATCAGAGTTTATCTCAATCTCGTTTCCTAGGTTTGTACAAAACTTCTTATCATACTAACTGTAACGCCCAGACCTAGATACCCAGAGTCAGTGAATTATTTCATAACATTATCATGATCACAAAAGATCAAATCTCAATAGACTGATTATTTTAGTAGCCTTAGAAGTACTAGATACATTAATAATGTTTACTTTAAATAATAAAATAGAAAACTACAATATAATTGCTTCCATAGATAACATTGAGATCCCATAGAATGCTCTATAGGTCAATCATAATATACTTCTTCGCATCCTGGGAAAAATAAAATACATAAAGGGGTGAGCTCAGATGCTCGGTAAGGATAAAAATATAGAGGAACTTTCATAAATAAGCACAAACATTTAAGTTAATGTATAAGGCTAAAACAAAAGCTTTTTATACATGAACTTCAGCACAATATGGCATATAAAAAAATCAAATAATTCCATTTATTATTTACATTGATATTCTACTAGTCAAATCATCACATGAAATATCAATAGCCACATTCCTAATGATGGAATGAATAATTCCAGACTTTCATAACCACATAGTCAAGGCCTTATGCCAAGACTACGAATAAGATTTTGTCAAAGGGTTTTTACAAGACACTAGTTTGTCTAATGAGACCAACCAATTCATCGAGGAGCTATAGCAGGCACCACCTGTCACTTACTAAGTCCAATACATTCCTCATTTGAAAAGGTTTCAACATAACATAAACATTTGTAATAAAACTAGTATACAAAATGTAAATACTTTATCCATAAACCATGAATGGTGTAAAAATAACACATCCACAGTCAGAAATATCAAAAAACCTTTAATACAATAAGGATGTTTTGTATCATAATAAATCATCTTCAATCAAACATAAAATCCATCAATGGATGTTTACTTAGATGAAATCAAATCTTTTTAGATAAATATCTCTTTCTATTTTGAAATCATTTAAAAGTCATGTAATTATAAAAGAAAACATTTATATTTGAAAATTTTCTTATAAACATGTATGGGAAGCTTCGATGATGTTATAACGGCAATAAATAGCCACACCCACCGCATAAGTTAAAAAACACATTCTTACCATAGTTTTGTCAACAAGTTTATAAAGTACCTTCTTTTGGAAAACGATAGAAAGATTCATTTCAAAAAAATCTTATCAACAGTAAAACAAGGGTATAAATGAATTTATCCCTTAGTCTAGTAAATAATAAAATTTTTTTGAAATACATTTTAAAGAAACCACAGATGTGGATGATAAAGAGGTCCTAGTAGATACTTACGTAAAAACAACCTCGAATAATAAAGAGATTATGAAATTAACCCTTAACATGTACGTTTCCTTGGTCAAGAGTTGGTTAACCTCTTGTATAATGTTGAAATAATTGTTATTAAATTATACAATAATCATATATAATAATATTATATCATATATGATCTTTTATCATTTCATTGTAAATAATATCTTAGTATTATCGTCGTTTCGGGTGTTAACTAATTCATCGTGCTTTATATTATTTGTCATGTAAGTAATATATGTTATGGATAGAGTGTATATTATTCATATTCAGAATGATATTAATTCTTTAAACATTATTTTTAATCGTCAATTGAAAATTAATCATAAATGGATACGATATGGAATGAATCTCATCGCGTTCGTTGAGATGGTAATCTGTATGTACGCACGAGCGACAATATCATTCTTTTGATATTAAAATAATATATAATTGAATGGTATATAATATATACAGAATCATTATCCTGTTATATTTATTATATTCATCAAGTATACATCATTATTATACCCATACAAATAAAAATGTATTGAATAACAATTACACCACAACGTGGATACGGTAAGCCGTATCTACACACGTATGGTGACATGTCATTAAAAGGATGGATAGAATAATGAATATAATTGTACCATATTTATAATAACTTAACATTATATAGAATATACCAGAGTTATTATTTTATAATTGAAACAACAAAGAAAGAAGAAGTGGAAGAATAAAACAACTCGAAAGATGTGATGAAATATTTACCCCTTCTTCGGGTTATTCCTTTTGATTTGATCAAAAGGTAACCTTAGGTTTTCATTATGACTAAAATAAGGCCTCTAGGATGATGGTAGGATAGTTTAGAGGTTATTTGGGTAGGTTTTGGCTGAGAAAACTGGCTTTGAAGGTGTGAATTAGAGAGAAGGGGGAGTTCCCTTTTATAAGAGGGGTGAGGGGCATCTTATGAAAAGCTAGAAATATTGTATAACAATAAAATTATTTTCGATTTATAATGTCTCCAATATAAAATATTTAAATTATAAGGTTGGGATGGGTCAGAAACAACTCATCCAATAGTTTTTAGATAGGTTTTGGTGATTATATTAACATTATCATTTCGATTTAACTCTTAGTTAAATAGTTTGACATTTACCATGTCTCTTTGTATTTTAATATTATATGGTTAATAAACATACTATAAACATCCAAGAGAACAAATCATGGTTCATTAATGATTCATCTATTATTATATATGTTTTTTGGATGAACCTTATATTATTAGGAATATAATATAAATTAATAATATAATATTTTTTTAAAAAACTCTTTTATGTCAATTTTGACACTATTCGGATTTTGTTTTTTCTAAATTCATAACAACATTAATACTTAGAAAAAAACTCATCAAACCAACCGTATTATTGCATATTAACCTATAAAATTAGTGTAATTCATAAAATTTTCAAATTCCTTTTATTTAGATATTTATAATATCATTTATTTCAATCGTTCATTAATAGGGTAATTACTCCATCATTATTTTGTCATAGATAAATTTAATTATTTAGTGTATAAAAAATATAAATAAAATACCATTATATAGTATATATTTTTATCTGTATAATTAATATTTATAGACGAATTTATCTTATGTATAACCCTATATTAAAAATGTATTAGTTATTAACCGTTGAATTTAACAATATTAGGTATTCATTGAATTAAATAATAATAAAGGTTCTAATGTAATCCAAGTGGACCTAAAGGATATTATTTTATTCCTAAGGTTCTTTTTGGTCTAATTACAATTATCCAATAGAATTTGGACATTTTTTGAGTAATAATAATATCATTTTGACCCTTAATTTCCCTATTTACTTTTAACCGTGGAAAATAAAAGAAAAAAGTTAATGTTCACCAAAATTTATTTTCTTCTTATTGAACTACATTTTACTTACTTATATCAACCATGTCTCTCAGATTATTGAAATTCAACTCACAGAAGCAGTAAAATTATGTTTTATGTAAGTTAGAAAATGCCTCTAGGAGGTGGGTAAAAGACGTTAAAAAGTTCGATAAAATTTTTATCAAAATATAATTATAATACACTCACCCCATTGAATTACATTTAACATATGTTGGTATTAAGTATCTATTTTTACCTGAAATAAATTTAAATAATAAATAAATTATTATTTAAATAATAATTATGTTTTAAACTATAACTTATTGTTTTTCACTATTCATCAAAAATTGAAAGTTTTCAGAAAATTGCCAAAAATTCACCCTACGTTTATTTAGATATCCAAAAAATGAAGTCCATTTTGATAGATAATATTTATAAAATTTCAAAAAGTGATTATTACTATTCATAAGGGATAGTTTGATTGGTTAGGGTGTGTAAGAATCTCAAAGTTGCGTACAATTCAAACAATTGCATTATTCAAAGGGAAGCGTACCGTGGAAGCTTGGGGTGTTACATCTCATGTACCAACTTATTTCCTAATTGGGATAAATTCCCATATAACCTCTTGTACTGGTCTTAGGATAACCTATCATTTATCATATGATCTCATAGAACATAAATCATTACCCAATTCATTTATGGGGGGTATAAGTCCTACCCATTATATAATCCATATATTAGTGATCCAAAGGATCATAAAAAATTTATCATATAATTTCCAATATAATTTAAAATAGTTTTCATTATCATTTCATCATACCATCATCCCAAAAAAATGTAAATGGGTTGTATAAGCATCAGTTTATCCTTATAATAAATAATATAAAAATTTAAAAATGATTGTATCCTTTGATCATATACCTAATAAATAGTATGTATCATTTAATATTTTAATCTTAGAAAAAAATACGTTTTTGTGATCAAATGAAAGATTTCTTATGGAAAATGAAATTTCAACATTTAGAATGTTATTTTAAATTTTCATCTTTACAAAATACAAAACAAATTATTCAAAAATAACCATGATTTTTTGTAATGGAATATTGAAATCATTTAAGGGTAATGGAGGATGAATGTAATGTTCATGTCATGCTCATTATGATAAATATTTATTTCACATTTTCATGTAAAAATTGAAATGTTCAAGTTCAGAAAATATAAAGAAGGCACATTTTAAGATATTTTTTTTAAAAATTCGTCTTTATTTTAGAAAACATTGCATGACAATGAATAATTCACATTGATCATCATTTTTTTTCTCATTTGATGTAAGTGGGGATATATATATATATATATATCAATTTATTATCAAAATACCATATAATTATATTTTTTAAATTTATGAAATTATATTTTCATGATTAAAGAAGATTTTGTGGATTTAAGGGATGAAAAAAATGATAACACATAATTAAGGACTATGTCATTTATTCAAAGACCTTTTTTACGTATGCAGATAAAACCTTCGTTATAGGGTTTACTAGAAAATATATGTCTTTTATGATGTGTTGTTGGATTTGGGAAATTTATTTGGGTATCTTTTTTAAAAAAAATGGGTTTTGGATGTGTGTATAGGATAGAAGAGGGGGTCCCTTTTATAATTGGGGGAAAAGGGCATGCTTGGAATTTCAAAATGAAAATGGTGTAACAATGTTTTAAACCTTACAAAATGCTAAAAAAAGGATCATTCATGAATATAAAATTTCATAATGTATAAATATATAAATTAATATTATTTCAGACATGATTCTATTTAATTTTACAATATTTTATTTTTGTTTAACCTTCGGTAAACCAATTTTAACCATAACCGTGATAATTATTTTTTGATGTGTAAATTTTAAATTAAACCTTACATTTTTTTTAAAATATTTCATAATAATAATAATAATAATTATTATTTGTAAAATATAATGTATATTTCCATATTCCATTCAAATAAGAGGCTAAATTTAATTTAAAATTTATCACACAGTTGTGATGGAAAAGTGATTCTCCTAAGAAGAAATTTTAATAATAATAGAATGTTTTGAGATAAAAATTAAACCTGAATTTAATTACAATATCCTAAATTTGATTAATAAATATATAATAGAGCTAATTATACATTTAAAATAATATTAAAATAAAAAGTATCTTATAAACTCTTTAAAGTAAAATATATTTTTTAACCGAAATTAGTACTATTTTTATAATTCACCCAAAAGTTAATAGTGGTATAAAATTAAAAATATGCACTCAGATACAATTTGTGCAAGTAGATTTCAAAAATTAATTTCATTTTTTCATATAAATTTTTTAAATGATAATTATTTATTTTTATTATTTTTTCAGAAGAATCAATAAAAACATTTTTAGAGAAATTAATATTTTTAAAACATATAACGAGTACTAAAAATTAGGTTATTTTTGTTCCAATAAATATTAATTAAATAAATACATTAAACAAAATTTTTTTATTTTTATTAATACAAGCATGAGTAATAGCTAGGTTATAATATTCTAGACGCAATAGTGATTAATAGTTTATTGTGGTTTTTCAAAACTTGTTGTTCCATGTAACCGAAGCTATATAAGAAATTAAATTTATTTGAAAAAAATTTTCATAAAAACTCATGATTTTATATTCAACCCCCACCAAATAAAATGGAAATTTCTATAGAAATTACTCATATTTGTACAAAAAATTAATGATACTCTTTCTTCATCATATCCTCAAGTTCCCATATCTCTTTTTAAAATTGATGGTTTGTTCACAAAACATTAACAAGGTGAGCGGTCATGTTTTGTAGAACATTTTCTATATGATATAATATATCCATTGATTATTATTCACATGAAATATCATTTTCTGGATCTATAATCACTAAATTTTGTACATGTGAATGATTGGGTTTGAATGTCCTCAAGAGAGATACATGGAACAGATCATGGACTAGAGAGAGCTATAACAGAAGCATCGATTGATAAGATAACAATTTTTTGATTAATAATTTATATCAGAATAATATACCCAGGGCTTATTTTTACCTTTATTCTAAATCTAATTATCTACATCCAAGGATATTTTTTTAGAAACCCCTTTTCAAAAAATATAGAATTTTATATCTTGTTGGTGTGTTTTAACAAAACTTTTCTACCAGTTTTGGGATTACCTTATGTTTTATATAATATATTTAACCTTCTCGGACATTTCATCTACTATCTCAATTCCCAATATTTTCGCATATCAAACATTATCATATAACATTGGCGATCTACACTTCTATCCATATAGGGATTCATAAGGATCCATCTAAATTCTCTTGTGAAAGTTAGTTTATGTTTGAAAAATCAACTAGATTAATGTTTTTATTCTAATCACCTTGGAAAACCATAGAAGAATATCTTAACATATCCCATAGTTTTTAATTTTTTATTATTCATAACATATATTTTAAGATGGTTCAATGAGACGAAACTAATATCTGCATCAGTAGTTTATTAAAGACTTTTCATGAAAATTGAGGTAAACCTCAGATCTTGATCATATAGAGTAGAATTTTGTACTCCATTAAACCTTATCAATTCATTAATAAATATATATAGGTAAGCTTATCTAGAGGAAAACAATTTCTAATAGTGATTAAGTTTCTGTAATTTTTAAAGTGGTCGACTATGAACAATAAAAAAGTATTCCCTCTAGATGGTTTGGGGATTCAAGTGATAAAATCCACTATGATGTTTACTCATTTCATTTTAGTATAGATAATGGTTGTAACATCCCAATATATTTTTTCAGCTCATCCTTAATATAATGACAAAAAAATAATCAAGATACAGTCTCTATAATATATATCTTTATTCCATTCCCTCATAAATACTATTTAATATATCTATACATGAATGGCCTAATGACCTTATTTTTATTTTATTATTGATAATCCCCCTCTTAAGGGTTGAAGGGGAACCCGTACTTGAACCTTATTCCCAACACACAAGGGTTGACATGATCTAAAGGCCAATGCATGACCCGAAGGCCCAGAGGTATACTATACCCATTACATGAACCATATGCCCAACCCATTGGAACTGTCCCTCCCAATATTTTCCATCATTGATCTCCTCGCTCCTCACCATGCATTGCTGATAGGATATCATTTCCCAAAACAATTCTGCATGTTGTTGGGTTCTAATGGATGTTTCCATACCCTCTAATTCTTCAAATCCGGTTAGCTTTGCTTCTATTGACTTCTACTCTTTTCTCTGGTCCACTTCTGGGGCCTACTCTATGTGATATGGGCTACTCTATGGACATTGTGGCCCGAAGGCCCTATGACCTGATGTCCTTTGATGTCCAAAAGGCCCTGAGACCCATATTCCCAAACTGATGGCCCAAAGGCCCAAATTGGGTGAATAGTAATGGCTGCTACAATACCGAATTGTACCTGCTATAGTGCACACTACAGTCAATACATTACTACTATAGTTTCTCAGGATATTTTCTACACCCGGTTTTAAACCTAGGTCTCTTGGATGAGAATGACCCCTTACATCTCAGGTATGGGCTCATTGGCGTATACATCTATACTTCCTTTTACTTTTACTATAAAAAACGAATCAAGAATTATGAGCATCCTCAGCATCTATTTTTTAAAATTTGTTTTGTATGGAACACATACACTATTCCTTAATATGTTAATTTCATCATGATCTAGTTTAAACAAATATACTCGTCTCACCACATTCTTTAGTTGTTCATCTTCTTTATATACCGCTTTATTCGTTATATGGATAATAGTTTGATCACAAATTTGAGAAAGACAAGATATCATCCTATTCTCTATGATTTTTAGAACCATTCTTTTCAAATTATTAAATATTGGACATTTTATGATCCATCATAGATAATATTTTTTGACCCTTTCAACTCAATGGACCATCCACCTAATTCACTTCACATGGTTGTAATTTATTGATCAAACATAATATTTAATCAGCTCTAATGATATTCTATAGCATATATTCAACACCTAAAATGTGAATATATAAAATAAAATTTAATTATCTGTAAATATATCAAATGATTTTCCATAGTGATAATATATCTATATTTTTATTGATAATATTTCCTCGGCTAACTCCAAATAATGTGGTGGTAAAACTTTCTCAATAATATTCAATTTTTGTATGTTATAATCTCTCACAACATCATTATGAATAAGAATTAATCCTGATAAGTTATATTTATGCAACACCGTAGATTATATACCATTCCCTACTATAGTGTAATCTTAGAACATGTGTGATGACTAATGATTTCATCATCTCTATTAAATTTCCCTCACATTCATCTATTGAGATGAACATGGATCCATTTCAATTTAATGTGAGGAGTGGATTATAATATCATGTGAAATTAACTATAAACCATCAATAATATCAATTGAAACCCAGAATCCTATGGATCTCAACCATAGTGGTTGGTTTGGTCCAATATTCACTCACTTTTGTGACTGATGGAACCACTATTATACCCTTACCTGAGAATATATGACGTAAATATCAAAATTTCTTTAGAAAAATTTCACAGTTGGTAAATTTTTCATATATATTATCCTTCTGTAGGGTCTTCAATAAAATCCTAATTTTTTATTCATTATTATACTTTCTCTTTTAATAGTATATAATATTATATATAATTACTGCCATAAACTATTTGAGGTACCATCATAAGGCTATAATCATAATATCCATCAATATAGAAGTGGAATTAGTAAGACCAAATGGTATTAACAAAGATTCATATTGTATAGACCTTGTTTTTAATTTTTATACCTAGAATATACTCATTATTTATCTCTAACTAATGATTACCAGATCAGAGGTTACTCATAGAAATGTATTGGGCCCCAAGTATTTGATCAAATAAGAAATCATTTTTGGGTAATGGATTATTGTTATTGATTGTGAACTAGTTCAGTTATTGATAATATATTCTAATCACATATATCCATATTAATATTTTTAATGGTTCAACCCATGGTGACCTAATTAGATGAATGAACACCCTTTCAATAATCACATGGAGTTACCATATTAATTACTATAATATAACCACTAAAATTATATAGGGAGTTTTTTTAATATATAAGGGTTAAAGTATGTATTCCATTGAGAACTTAATATCAGGATTCTATGATATAAAGGGAATCTATTATGGGATGAAATTAACAAACTCCAACAAAATACAAGTATCATCGATGTTGAGTTTATCCATAACAATTTGGAAAAAAACCATTATGAATGGGAATGAAGACCAATACAGTGGATGCAATTTAATTTGTATGTTCATATATATTGTAATAATAAAATATTATCTAAAGTTATATTGGAATATCATAGATGTAATAGCTTTATTGAAAACATTATTTGGATTTATATTGAGAAAATATTTCCCTTCATAAAAGAACATAAAAATCCACGAGAGGGATAATAACAATATTTGTAGGAAACACATTCCAAAAAAAATCAGCTAGAGAATAATTATAGAATTGATATGTGATCATCATACCAATAGGGGTTTTAATTTTAAATTCAACATCGAATATTTGAAAATATTAATTAATAGTTTGATATATTTATCATGTATGAAGTTATTTATATAATTAATCTCAAATAAGATACTTAATTATTTGAGAATACCTACCACTCCCCAAACATCATCATGTTATCTCTATTCCTGTAAAAAACCAAAAAGGTTAGCATATCCCTAAAGAATCATTAATCAGAGTGATTAATCATGAACAATATTTAGTAGGATATATAAATCATTGAAATTTAGTTTCAATCTATGAAACCTTATACTTAACCAAGGACATTCATGGTCACTATATAGTTAATTCATTTATGGTGGTTTTTAATATGTTATTAAATTCACAAAATATATACTTTAGGAGTGGAGAATCTTGTGTACCCAAATTCCCATTTTCATGTACCAGGTGATGATAGGGTCAACCTCAATGCACATAATTATGATTTATTACCATTGGGTAGAACTATTCTAGAGATACATCCATTTATAGTATATTTATTATGATGTGATTTATTTGAAATAACATTTTCAATCTTTTAAATAAACTAATGGATATTTTTAGACACATAGATTTATCATTAGACTAATCCTCAGACTTATTTATAGAGATATCACTATTATTTTATCAGCATAGTTTCAAAAGTTTAATTAAAAAATTCTTTCTATATCAACTATAACAGCCCATGAAAATAATATATAGATAATATATCTTAAAAAGGAACAATAATTTCATTGTAGAAAAATTTAAAGGGAAATATAATTGTAGTGCCTTTTGAAACATGGATAAATATAAAAATTTAGTTGGGGTTTGTCTTAGTGGTAATCACCCCTTAATCCTACATGAAAAATGTGTGTTCAAAACCCACTGGGCGCAGGTACTGTAGAAGTACTGTAGCATATAGTAGTAGAGGCAGCACAGTAGAAACGACGGGTACTTTAGTGGCAGTAAGGCACTGTAGTAGCAGTAGGGAACTATAGTAGTGGTGGGTACTGTGTTGTACCGTACCAATGTGGGTATTATAGTAGTATTATTCACATAATAGGCCTTGGTCTAAATAATTGGGCCTAATGGCCATGTAATGGGAAAAATGCCCACTGGGCCTTCTGGCTATGTAATGGGTCTCCCTCTACCCTTTTAAAGTGGAATTTTCTTAGCTATAATAATTAATGAGGCCTCAACCCTAACATTTAAAAAAATGGATATATATGAAACTGATTCTAAAGTGATCTATAACATCATTGACTATGTTCATCATAAATTTAACCCTTAGAATAAATATCCAACATAATTCCTTTCATCATAACCAAGAGAAATATAAATTATAAATGGTGATCTTAGATTCTCAATAATGGTAAAAAAACTGGATATATTGTCATAAAATAAAAATATGGTCAAGGGATCATGAGGAAAACATCAAAATTTTATAATATGAATATAAATAATCATAAACACATGTCCTGGAATAAATTCAGCTACTTCATAAGGCAATAATAATAATGTAATCGAATTACATAGTCTAGGAAATCATAATATTAGAATAATATATAGAATGTTTGAATAAAAATAATTATTTAATTTCTTAAGTCAATGATACAACCCATAAAATTCATAAATATTATTATTTTGACAACAAACATTGTGCCAAAATTTGGATTTGGATTACTTCATGTGTATCCAATTTTGGGATTCTAATAACCTCTGATGTATGATCATGTTTTAAACATGGTATGATAACTAGTTAAACCTCTTATTTCAGGCATTGTATATCCTCTCATTAACCCTGTTGTTTTACGACGTGGATAACTAGTAGAGAAATTTTTTTGGGTTTGGGATAAAATTTTGTGAACCATTTGAGCTCATAGAACATAAATGATTACCATATTAATTGGGGGGATACATATTTCCCACCCATCACATTATCCATACAACTGTTTTACCCAATATAAAAAAACCTTTATCATATCATTACACATATAAAGATAAAGCATTTTTTAAACATTTCATCATAGTGTTACCCAATATATAAAAAAAGGTTTCCTAGAAACATCTTCATCATAAAAAATAATCATAATGAGAAGAAATAATGATGGAAGTATTGGAATATATCCCTATTAATTAACAATTCCACATTCAAAAACCCTTATTTTATATAAAATAATTACCTGAATAATAAACAGTTTATATTATTTTAAAATTCACATGAATGCTTGTAAAGAGATATTTAAATAATTGATAATTCATGACTGTAGAAAATATCATTAATGTAAATACACTTTAAAATAAATAATAATATCACATTTTCAATAAAAATTCACATGTATCTTGATTAGAAAATGATAAGTAGATTCCTTTTTAATAATTATTTAAATATTCAAACATAGAAAAATATTTATTTAAAAAAATAGAATACTATTAAATTTCATTGAAACTTATTTTCAAAAACATGGACATGGATGAAAAGGTTTTTTCAACCAAATATTAGAATAAATTCTAGTTCTCCTTTCAAAATTTATATTGGAATGCTGATTTCATAAAAAGACTAATATTAATGGAACTAAAATTATTTCAATAATAAATCATTGTATAATAAAATTATTATGATTATTCATAAGTATATCATGATACAACATCATTGGAAATATATTCATAAACATTCCCACAATGCAATTATATTGCAACATTAAATTTTTAACACATTGTTAACTATTGAATCATAAGACCCATGAATTAATGAAACATATATTGAAATTTATATCCCATTATTATTATGATAATAATTAAAAGATAATTTGTTGGTATGAATATACACCACAAAAAATAAACAAGTGGTGAACATATAACGTGTCCTACAAAAATAAAACTCAGATGAACATCCCACACCTTAAGTCTTAAACTCCATTTTACAAGTTTGAAACAAAATTATAATAAATATAGGTTTATTATAAATATATTTATGAACCATAATAATATATATAATACAATATATAATATTTACTTATAACCTTTTATTTTCTGAGTATTAACAATTCCTCGTTAAATTCACGATTCAGGTAATAACTACTTTGTTTATCCTTTATGTTTTAGAGGGGTGTTTTAAATCCTTTATCATTGGTCATGATTAAATCATACCCATAATATTATAAATTTTATACATATCATATATATATGTCATTATTAATTTATTAATATTAATCCACTAAATTAATAGATAGAAAATAAATAACACCATTCATGAAGATGGTAGGTCATACATACGCAAAAAAATGTTTACATTTTCTCGATTAATTGAAAAAGTATAGAAAATATTAATTCCCCATTAAAAAGTATTATATGTCATCTACATCTCCAAATTTTATTACCTATAACCTTACTTCATTCCATATAAAGAGTATGTGAAAAATGAATCACATCATTTCATGAGGTTGTAGTTTACTATTGACACGAGCAACATTGTCATATTTCCATATAATGAAATATATGAAGTTATATGTGATATTATATAAACAATATTTTATGAAGGTATTTAATATCATATATATAATTTAAATTCCTCATTTTATCCACCCATTATATGCAGTTATGGAAAATGAATTACATCATCTCACGTGGCGGAAGTCCACCAAACACAAGATCGATGATCCTATTTCCAATTTAGTAGATGTGGGCATATATATATATATATATCATTAAATTAACATAATATAATATAAATATACATTATTTCGTGATATTATTATACTCTCATGTTTTATGTAGATTTTATGTAGTTATAGGACGAATTAAATTGATAATTCAAGGTTAAGGACAATACCACATTTTTAGAGAACTCCTACAGGTTTACACCTAATGCCTTATTATAAAGATTATTCTAATTAAAATAAAGTCTCTATAATGTGGGAAGATAATTTATTAATTTTTTTTCTCTTTTATGGACATAAAAATATGGTTTTTTAAGTTTATAGAGGAGAGGATATGGAGTTCCCTTTTATAACTGGGGGGAAGGACACACATAGGATTTTTAAAAGATAAAGTTGTACCCACATTTGAAACTTCAAAATAGAAAGAAAATAAGCTAATTAACTAATAATAAATTATAAATATCTAAATATGAATATAAAATTCGATATGGGTATATTTATAGGTCCTTTAGGCCCTTTTATTTCTAGTATCACTCCATGTTGACCTATTTTAACCTCAATCGTTGTAATAAATTATTACCATTTTTACAATACAATTTGAAAATAATTTTAGATGGACTAGTTATATAATATTATATATTTTTATTAAATATATGTTTTCCATTTTTAAAAATTCCATTTAAATAATATAAAAATTTTATTTTTAAAATAAGTTGATAGAAAGAATGAATAAACAGTTTTTGAATTTGAAATATTTCATAATTAGAAAAGCATTTAAAAGTCAAAATTTTAATTTTAATTTATTCTAATGAACTAAATTGGATTAAAACATATATATTTTAAATAATTTTAAATTTAAATCAAAATTTAAAAATAAATTATCTTGAAAAATATTTCATCTATAAGTCATTTTTAATAAGATTAAGTATTATTGAAATATTCATCAAAAAAATAATCATACAAAAAAATATAAAAATTTCACTAAAAGAAAATATTGATATGTCTATAAAAATATGAATCATAATTTTAAAATAAAATTTTTGACATTTTAAAAAATTATTTTTTTTTCAAAAAAATATATAATAATATTTTTTGATTAAATAATATTTTCAAAAGTTATGAAGATGTTGATAAAAATTTCAAACTATTTCCTCAATATTTGTTCTATGTGTAAAATCATAATAAACAATTATTATAGTGTGTTTATTATTATAAATATCACCATGTTTAATGGGTTGGATGTAATGTTCATGTTTAAAAAAAAATTAATTGTGTGTTGAGGTTTGTAGAAACATGGTGTTGTGTGTAATGTAGCCTATAGAAAATTAAATTGAAAAAAATATAATTTATAAAAACTCATGGTGTGACATAGGTAGATTATTTTTCATATGAAATTTTATATATATCTTGAAATGGGGCCTCATTTAGTAGTGATTACATGCTTATTGTGTTCAAATGTTATACAAAAACAATTAGCTGGTCAGTTTTTGTAGTGTATTATTCATATGATGGATTGGTATAGATATATTGTGTCTAGTATTTGGTCCAAAATTGTGGTGATTTCCCATTAAGAGTTGTATACCCTTAAAAGGGTAGAGGATATCCCATAGAAATGATGGTAATTTTTTAAATAACAAAATGTGCTTTTTGGAATTATGGTTTTGTGTATTGGGATGTGTTGGTTGGATGCCAACAATTTTTTGTTTTAGGATTGGTTTTAATTATATGGTGGACCATGATCCTTTATAGTCAGCAATATGATGAGAATATCATGGGATGATTATTTATGGTTCAGGGATGATAGCATGATGTACAATTTTTGTGTGATTGAATTGGAGCGAGTGAGATACCTTTGGCTAGTTGGAAATATGGTATTCAATGTTGTATTATGTTAGTGATTACCTTCAAGAGAGGTATGGTCCTTAGTTAATGTGAAGGAATCTAGGATCAATGAAACATGACTCGTGGATTTATGATTTGAGTTATATGATTAGGTAATGTTCATACACATTTTGTATATGGTATTGAAAAAGTTCGTTGGAATAAAACAATGATAGGATTAATAAAGATAAAACTTATCCTGGAATGATACATAAGTGTAGGCGTGAATTTTTTTAAAATTAATTATTTGTGAATGTTGGTTTGTGTTGGATATGCATAGTGATATGTCATTGTAATGTGTGGAATATGAAAGTGGATGGGTTTGTTGTGATTTAACAGGTTTCATAGGAAACCTAATATAAGTTGTTCTTATGTGTTTTCGCTATCTTCTTGTCAGCTTGGAACATTCAATAGACCATAGTTGGTTTAGTAAGTGATCTCCTTTGGGGTGATCAAGGATATCAGGCGTTCTATTGAAATTGATTATAATTCATGTCCCGATATATTTGACGAGTCACATGTGGGATTTGTGGGAGGTTTATTTCATTAAAATTATTGGTATTTACATTAATGTAAGAGGAGACACTAATGAAAAATTGTAGAACTATAGGGAAATTGATACCTCTATTTGATTGAAAATGGTTTTCAGAGATGCTACATGAATGTATTAAAACAATCATCATGAATGTGGTGCTAGGATTTATCGAAGTCCATTCACAGGGACTATTTTTAGGGTATCCATATAGTAACGAGGACACCATTGGTCATTGGTGGGAATGAATCTTTTTTTTATAGAGTTATAGTAAATTTTGAGGATAAAATTTTGGGTAAACCAAGATTATGTATTTAGAAATGTATTCCTATTTTACATCATGTATAAATCATCCGATCATAAAAAAATTACATTTAGTACTGCTAGTGGAATTTTCTATAAAGATTGGGTTCAGTAGTTAATAGGATGATGATAGAAATACTGATTCGTTAAGGTGAATCTTAACTATTATAGGTTCACAGCCTTTTGCAAGGGGGGTGTGGGTTTGGTTATATTTTTCAGTGGAAAATGTAATTAGAACTATAATTCAAGTGTCTATGAAAACACAATATTAATAGGAAACCATTTGAAAACCAGGTTTCGATACATATGTGTTATCTGATAGGGTCACTGTATTTGTACTGCAAATGGGATATAACATGGGGGATAAAATTTCATTCAAATAAATGGTTAATAGATTCTCATGGAGGCAGTGTGATGCTATAATGGTTGCTTGAGAACTTAATTGTTTAAGTACAGCAATAATCACATTTAGTTAGTGACATGAACTTCTGGATGATTCCGTGATTTCACTAAGGGTTAATTCATCATGATCTTTTCATATAATGGTTCATCGATATGGTTGGGAATGTATTTTTTTTTGTGAAGGGTCATCAAATTGATATTAAATAAATGATTTAACGTGTAATTAGTTTTATTGAGTCTTAAATTACATATCATGTATCACATTAGGTGTATTTATTATGTTTTGTTCATTAGATCTATGATTTTTTAGGGAAAGATGATTTATATAGGCATGGTGTATGGGTGATTGAGTAATTTATGGTATAATTTAGAATAAGTATTAAAGAGTTGTGTAAAATTATGATTGATGGATTAGATATTAGAAGAGTTATCTTGGTGTATTGTGAATATTTTATAATGATACTCACTTTATGGATTAGTTATTTAAAGGCAACATGAATTTCATTCTAGTGGAGGGGTGATACTATAATTTGGATATGGATTGATCTATCGTTAGTTAAATAAATTGTATATGGCATTCAATACATGTTTTAGATTTTTTATTTTTATCAATAGTATAATTATGTGATTGTGGAAAAGATGGCATGATTGTAAAACTATTTCTTTGATATATTTATCACTAAATGAATGGTAGAGATCAATCACGAACCCAGTGGTAGATGGAATGGGATTGTAGCCCTATGGATTCCATTAGGAGTCTAGTGGAACTTCACAGTGTTGATGGTAAAAAAATTTATACAAAAAGAATCATTACTAATTAAAATATTGGTTACTAGAATGATTTTTTGGTGGGGGATATAATGGAAATTTCTACACAATTATATTTGAGCGCCACTAGTAGGACATCATCCCTTATCCATTAAACCATAAAGTGGGGATAAACCATTTTTTATTTCTTAATTACCACATTTATCATTTTATTTCAGATGGTATAGTCTAGTTCTTAGTGTTTTTTTAGAGATATGGAAAATGATTTCGTTACTTCTTATCTAGTTTAATAATATATTGATTTGTGGTATCTATGAGAAATGGTTTGAGATACACTCCACTAGTGCATGGTATAATTTTCCTGATTAATAAACATTTTTCATCTAGAAATGATGGTGATAAGAGATATTGAGCACAATCCATACCATTAAACTTTTGTAGTTTATCAGTATCAAATGAAATTCATAGTGACATCCCCAATTTCTATTGATGTTGTGACTGAATTAGATGTCTATTTATGGTGTTTTTTATCCTATAGGTTCCACTAACCATATATATTTAATTTTCCAAGGTTTTAGAGTCATGAGGTGGATTAATGTGTTTTGGGGTGACACATCACTTTTTATTAATTTATTTTAATTATTTTAAAATTTTATAAATAAATATTCTGTGTTAGGGATTGAGTTAGGGGCTATAGATTCTTTATTATCATAGTGTGAGATGGGACAAGGCGTGAATTAGATAATCTATTGATACTAAATCCATTGAAGTGTTATTTAGTACCTATAATAATTAATCATCTACATATTCATATATGGTTGTGTATGAATTAATTGGGTATAGAATTGGGTAAATTGGGTAAGAATAATTTCTTCCACAATGTATAGACTTTTAAGGCATAATAAAAATAGTTTTAGTGAATGTTCAACACTATGAGATGAGAAAATTAGAAATCATCTAGAAAATTCATTGAAAATGGGTTGATGATTCAAGATGTGTTCTGAAGAGCATCATTATAGATTTTAATGATTTGGATTAGTTAGGGAAAACATTGGATTCATCTTCACATGTCTATTTACAAAGTGTGAGGGGATTATGCAAATTGAAAAAGGGTTAGAACTTCATAAGACGTATTCATATCTAAGAAGACTCCCATGAGATTTGGTAGTAGTCATAGTATATATGGTGAGTAAGTTTTTTCCTATATGTATTTATATGATAAGACTAGGATGGTTTCATCTACGAGATCACATGAGGTCTCTCATTTGGAGGGGTGTAATAAAAACATTTTTATTGGAAATTCTATAAATGTATTTTATTATTGGGTAACAATCCACCACTAATCCTTGGTTATTCATGGACCAAGAAATTCCTTGAGTAGTGGAACCAGGGTGTTGTATTGGGAATTACAAGTGGAGTTGAACATTCCCTTAAAAGGACTAATTAAGGATAGAGATTTAGTAATGATGTCATTTTGGGGTGATGTAAATGGGTTGGATGGATTAGCAGATATTGGGTTAAGTCTAGTGTTAATAGTGGATATATTCATTGATAATATGTTCATATAATGGGTTCTGTATTACATGTTTGTGTTGTTTAATCAATCTTGGAGATATTTTTCTTCAAGGGTAGGTGGAAGATGTGAGGTGTTCTAAAATGTGGGATTTTGGTATTGAATGAATTATTATAGGTCATGTATTGTGATATGGAATGATGATGTAATGATGAGTATTCCCAGAGATAGTGATTATCCAATTGAGACATGGTGTGTCTATTGGATGATATTTTTTAGGGGAGACAAACTATGAAGTAGAGGTAAGATCCCATGTTTTGGAAAATGTCTTTACACGAGTGTGTGATCATACATCGTGGATTGAGATGAAACATTTCCTTAAAGGAGAAGATATATCTTATGGTTGACTATGTTGGAACACTCTTAGTGAGAGGGAAAATGATGATGTTATTTGATGATATATCAC
This sequence comes from Viscum album, assembly GCA_963277665.1. Taxonomy (NCBI): domain Eukaryota; kingdom Viridiplantae; phylum Streptophyta; class Magnoliopsida; order Santalales; family Viscaceae; genus Viscum; species Viscum album. The sequence continues at coordinate 2,090,253,444 of OY728132.1, forward strand.
AAAAATTTCAAGGGTAGAATTATGATATGAGGTTTTGGATTATTTTACGAAATATCATCTATTGTGAGAGGGTTATGGTATGAGAATTGGTATAGATTAATTTATGAGACCTCATTCTGATTATGGGAGTGGAGGTATAATAAATAGTATGTTACATGTTTTGAGGGCTCAAAATATTTTATAGTGTGGTGTTATTGAAAGTTTTATTTTATTTGGTATGAAACCACACCTTGAGTTAGAGGGTGGATGTATGGGATTAGATATGAGATCAGGATTTATTTATAGACCCTACCTATACTGACTGGATAGTTTTAAAGTATTAGTTGTAGACTATTTCATTTATAGATGTTGTATGTGACTCACTATTTATGATACTACCGATTCCATAAATATATGATGAGTCTAGTGTGGTTAGGTTTTTTGGTGTCCTGGTAAGGATATGGTGACCCTACATGACCAATTTTATCTATAGGGTCATTTTATTATTTTCTTCATGAATATACATGTATATGATGGGGTGTATTAATGTATCTAGTGATAGAAAACTATTATTTATTTCTGGTACCCCTCCATGGTAACCTAGTTCATATGTAGAGATTATTTATGGAATAATAGTAGAGAACAAGTTTTATAGTGGATCAGGCTAGAGAGGACTGACAATTATTGGATTTGTGGTGGGGGAGATGATTGGGGTTCATAGTAGGGCCTCTTACACATATTTTTTATATATTAAATTTCTATAAAAAACATAACAATTTTAAATTTTTTGGGTGTAAAATTTATATGACTACGCTATAAATCTTATATAACATGAGAGAATATTTATTTTGTTATATTTCACATTGTATATAATTCCGAATAAAAATAATATGATTACATTTTGTGGTTGATATCATGTAATTAATATGTTATTAATGATTATTGTATCATGGTAATTGTCTTGGTATCATATGATTCAATACCTCACTAATATTTAGTGGCCTCTGAGATATGGGGAGGCACACATGAGATAATATGGAGTCCCAATCTTGAGTTTCATTCATGTGATTTTAATCAGGGTGTTACACATTATATGTATTGGATCACACCCTTTTTATGATTTATAATTTGTGTTCCTAGATTGAAAAAAATTTCTGTTGAATTTAATTATATATAAATACCATATAAACTAATTTAATTTGTCCAAAAATCAATAACAGAAGCCGAAAAATTAAGTATTTAAGTTGACTAATTTATGAGGTGGGTAATAATTCAATCACAATCAGGGATTTATAGGGTTTAAATAGATACATTTAAGATTAATCACCTTTTAAAAGTAATTTAAATTTCCAAATACTATTTATAATATATAAAAACTGAAAAAAATCCATAATGTGGGAATCACGTATTAGTGGAACTCTTAATAAAACATATCATAACAAACCATAGATTGGAAACAAAATATAACATGATAATGAACCAAGAGATCTCAATTTCAAATATACAGTTTCATATTGGAAAACTAGTTAAATAACCAAAAAAATGAATACATGGAAGACTATTATGTAATATAGAGAATAATCCAAGATAAGATGCTAATGTGATAACTATATTTAGTGGGAAATAACAATAATATGTTTTTAGATATCCTGAAGAAATAAAATAGGGAGAGAATTAATAGATTAAAAATTAGATAAGAGGGAGATAATAAATATATTTATTTAAGAATATGAAATGTTTTATATATTTAATTTAGAGTTGAATTGACAATAAAATTAAAAAAAGAAGTTTATATATTGAAAAATCAATTTTTTATAAAAATAACATGATACATTGAACTATTTAAATAATATTTTCCATTTTATCTTTATGTAATTTCTTATCCATATATTATTTATTAATTATTAATAAAAAAAATTCAAAAACAAATTTTACAAATGGATTTACTATAATTTTAGTTAAATATGTAAGATTTAAATGAAATTTCATTAATCAAAAATTTTGTAAACTCGATTAAATGATGATTCCACATATTATCCAAGATCAATAATGATTTTAGAATTTATATATGATAGGTTTCTAAATGTATGGTAATTCATTTAATTATTTCATAGTTAATATTGGTTTTATTCCCTTCATAATATTTAAAATTTTAAGACTTAAATAAATTAAATCAATGAGAGTTTCAATTCAACAATATAATCATTCAGTGAAATACAAAATAAATGTCATTAACAAAATTCTTGTGAATATCAAAACAATCATAAACCCTATCAACCTTTTTGAATTCATCATAAGGAATAAAAGGGAGAAACATAAATCATCCATTGGTGACCTAACCTAATTATTGGTTTGGAAATAATTAATATAACCAAGGTTGATTTATCTACAACAATTGATATGAGAAAGTCACATAATAACTAGAGAAATCTCATGATATTAACGGTATAAATAAGAAGACTATAATTATTTTTAAGATTTATTTTTAATTTATTAATTTAAATATAAACATGAGATAATGGTTATGAATGTTATTTATGTAGTTATAGAAAATATAAAATATGAAAAAATACCTAGAAGTGGATGAAAAATTAGATACCCTATGGTTGGTCTATTTATAAATTTATTGATATATAAAATCATTACCTTTCACTTTAATGGAATTTAATTTTAAACTAGGAGAAGACAAAAAAAATTTGAGATTATATATTTTTTTTGGAGAAGATCAACCAATACCATGGATTATGGATAAATATTTACAATATAATATGATAATATATTAATAAATTTTATTAGGGTTATATATCATGAAGGTTGATACAAAATAAACTAACAGAGGGTGAATCATTGTGAAAAAATTTCAATTACCATGATACCCTCAGGTTTATTTTGATGTTCTCTCTCTCCCTCTATATTTTAAATGCATTCAAAATAATTTAACAAATTTTTTTATGATTTTCATCTTAATTAAAAATGACTATATTCCTAGTGTTGCATTGTCATTATCCTACCCAAACAATCCCCTTAATTTTATTAAATTAATGTATTGAATTTTTATGACCTTGACCTTATATAAATATGGAACAAAAAATTTATAATTTCACATAAAATAAATAAATTATTTATAAAAAATTATCACTATTGAGTTTGTTCTCCTTCACACCAACTCCAGATGATTATATTCTTCCTATTAATTGAATAAAATTATCCTAGAAATATTCCTAGTGTTTGTTATACTTCTTCAAAAAAATAATAGGTCAATTCATCTTATTTTTACTCTCAAATGAATCTATTTGATCAAAACAAGATATTAATATTCATTTTGTACCATGGTAATACTATATCTATTTTTATTTATTTCCACCAACCTTGATTTTAAATGACATGAATCCTCTTAGTTAAAACTCGTTCAAGGCTGATTAAATGAAATTCATTTCGTTAGAGGCTTGAGTGTTTTTCCTTATAAAATAATTTGAATTACTATAGGATTATATTTCAATACTTCCCCAAAATAATTTCATATTCTCAGTCCAATAGTGAATGATATTATCTTTTACATCAAGGGATTATATGAGTAAAATCCTCAATATATTTGGAAACTCATTTCATTGGGGTTTATAGTTTTTTCATCTAACATTTTTCATTATATTAAATCATAGAACCCCTCTCATGGTAATTTTAATTTGATTATATGAAAAAGTAATTACTATATTATTTGTATATATATTCATAACATTTATACTAATTATTCCTACTTTTTTAAACATTTTTTATGAAACAAAATATCATAGATGACATTATAATGATTGAATATCATGGTTCTATTGAATTACATCAACATAGATAATTTAGTTAGAGTCCATTTATGGATCCATATTCATAATGATTTATATGTACATCTATTTGAGGTTTACACTTGGGGACATTATGCATAAACAACATGATACATCTTATACACACAATGGACTCATTTTTATGCAACAATAATATGTTGATGATGATAACCTATTTTTTGAACGGCCCCATATTGATACCCTAAATTAAATCATTTAATCTAAATAATTACTATTTTGAATGTGAACAACCAACCGACCATGCTTTTCTGAGATTATTATATCTACATGAAGCCACCACATGAAGAATCCTTGGTTCAACCATGGAATGTGATGTTCATAAGATCTGCAAATGTATATTTAGGCTCATTTGGTTTTATTTGATTGAATAAATGTATAATATAGATCAATTATAATGAAATAATTTAAATATATTTATATAAATTATTAAACATAGATAATATTCAAACCTTCTTAAGGAATATAGAATCACATTTAAAACCGTCAATTGGTACTTAGCCACCTAATACAACAACCTCCCTATAAAACACAACATGATTGGATTCTTTAACATCAAGATGTCATTTCCCTAAATGTAATATTATTCTTCCAATCCTTATTATATATTTTTTTGATTATACTCTCATCGGTTATAAATTTTTTTAGTCATGATGAACAACAAAAAAATCATCACACCAAACAAGGATTAGAGAAAAAATGAGAAAAAACTATCCATATGAGTGTACAAAAATACCCCCTTTGGGAATTGTTTCAAATACTGCATAATTCAGTCCCATATTTTGAAAGTAAAACCAATATTAGTAATTGTATGTGATCAACCCAAAAAATTGAATGTAAATTAATAAATAATTAATCATCTCTACAAATTCAACAGAAATATATTTTATGAAAACCAGAATTATTAAATTAATAATCAATGTATTAGTAAAAACAAAACATATATAGAATCATTCTCATTTGAACGAAAAACATGAAAAAACCCAAATTTCATTCCAGAACAACTAAACAGAAAAATGAAAATAATTAATAAATAGGGGAATCATTTTTATCCCTATGAAAAAAATATTCACTTAATTTGATGAAAATGGAATAGATTATGAGAAAAATATAATAACATAAATAAATTGGAGTGACTCTATAAAACTCCTACATTAATTCATGACTTCTCAAATTATTTAGTTTTTACATGTTATTAGAGAATTTGAGTTATATTTTCATGAATAAGGAAAATACTGTATCAAGATACCTTTTAATATGATTTATATTTGGAAATGATACTTTGAAGAATTATATTTATACCAAAAATAATGTATAATTTTTTGACTGGGAAATTGTACACATTTGTCATATCCCACTACAAGAGGGTATACATCTTTAAAACCAAAATTTTGAATCTATTATTTCTACCACATTATTCATGTTTCATAATGTTATTTACCCTTATACTCAAATTCAATTGTTCTCAATGCAACTAATTCTGGATTCTTTCGATTCATGTAAAGATAACTCTATCCAAAACAAAACTATAAGGTAAGTGAATCTTATCATTAAAAACTCACACTGAGTCAACATCAACAATTAAAAATATATTCATCTCATATTTATTCTACTACATTAATCTATAATTTAATCTATTTAATATTTACCAAAATTTCGAATTTACCAATAATTGATGTGATTCCTTGTAATTGGATTGAAACTATTCCCAAATGGTGATATCAAATTCAATATCTAGTATTGTTTTTGTCAAATAGATAATACCTTTAATAATTTTTTGATAATAATTATAATTTAATAAATTTTCATCTTTAAAGTTAATCACTTTTTCCCAAATTATGTTTTGTGGAGGCACTTCTATAGTCTCTAAAGTCAAACTTATTCAAAATTTCTTAATCATATTTTTCATATAAAATAAATATATATTCAGTTACAAGCATAACATTTATTCCCATGATATATTTCATATCTCCATGAATAGACATATCAAATAATTTATTCAGGTGTATTATTCTCTCCTAATGTAATATTTCTTGTCTTATATAAAAATTAATTTGTTATCAGACACTATAGAAAAGTTGATGTGGTGTTCATATACATAAAATATAGATTATTTTTATCTCATAAACATTAAAATTCTATTCCTCTTTGATAAACTTCAATTTTTAAATACAATCATATATGCTTATAAATAATATCATATATATATATCTATTTATATTACAATCCTTTATTACATATTAATATATCAGAAAACATTCATGATTCCACCTCTGTAATTATTTATAAATTATATTATTTTTTAAATATTAATTAACATCCATTAGAAATATTTATATGATTTTATAATTTAATATTTCAATGAAATACCAATAGAAACATGTTTGGAAGTTGTAGAATATGATTAATCAAATTATGACACTTTAATTTTTTAATATACCTTTCATTCCATCCGTTTTTATGGATTCATCACTATTTTAATCAAGTTTTTTTGTAAATATTAATATTTCTCAAATAATATTCTTATTAGTGGTTATGTCATCGATTTATCAAGTTTAATATTCACTAATATGATGAATCAATTCATTTTTATTGAGAATACAATATATTTTTTAAATCCTCTTCAATGAATTTTGACTCAATTTGTTACAACACGCTAATGAGAAAATATTATTTTGTTTCCTATAATTTTCAAATAATTATATTCATTACAAATAATACTCTAAATATCAACATTTTTTATTGAAATCGCATTATTTCCTTGAAGATTATTTTTTTTCAACTTTATCACTTGTAAAATTAAAATCCTCATCTTTATTTGGAGTCATTTTTTTTATTTCCGTCATTTTATTCAAGACTAACCACATTATCCATATTGTTAATATTGATAATGTTCTAGATTCATTATTCATTTTTAAGAATTACTACATCATCACTTTCAGTAAAACTTTCAAAAATATTATTATAACACCTCAAAATGCTTCTATTTGTGGAATATCCAAACAAAATTCCAAGTTATCCTTTTAATAAAACATTCCTACACTTATATTATAATGTAGAAACCATGATCGACACAACCCAACAATTGATTCATCCCATAACATGGCCCAATGCACATTCTTGATCACTATGGGCCTGGGGTAGGCACTGATCACAACAAAGCCTTTTGAAAATAGATTCACTCATGGTCTACAGATAAGGCCCATCAATGGAATGGAATACCACAACAATAACATCAATTTCACAAAATTAATTTGAAGTAGATGATGATATACCATAATAATATATTTCATAATCAAACATTCTATTAATTTAAATATATCTAAATGATATTTTTAGTCAAATAAAAAACTGAAAATAATATAATAAGTACCAATGATATCAATACAAACATCTTAATAGATATAAAATCCAAAAATGACTCCACATGAGCCAACACTATGATACAGTGTATCCTCTATAAAATTATGGTCAACAATAATCTTGAAGATCCCCTAGGTACATGGTTCCATGTCCTTTAATTTTTTCCTACCAGACAAAATATACACATAGACAAATTAATATATATGGTGGGAGGAACATTGCCTTGGTGATACCATAAGGAATATATATATATGTATTTAACCTTGAAAACAAATAAACAAGTTTGAAAAAACTTTTCAAAACTAAACAACATTTTATTGATCTAAATTCGAAAAAAACCAATTTGAATCCCTTTTTTAATCCATTTCAAAAAATAAATTTATAGTAAATATCTAACATGTATCAGATAAATAAACATGGTTGAAGGAAACTACATACTTAACATATCCAATAATAAATAATATGTTGGAGAATAAAAATATTCATATAATAAATAAATGGGAATGAGAATAACATATCCCTTCACAAAAAACAAGGAACTAAATAATATATAAAAAATATAAACCAAAAATGCATGTGTAATTTTAACAAGGGCTCTAACCATAAGGGTATTCTTTGAGTTACCCTATAAAAACTATGTCAACTGGATAATAAAATTATATACTGTAATAATATTCCATATCCAAAACTCCAAGTGAACTCATCATCTCGTGACAACCAAGTAGAACCCCTCATAATAATTCTTCCTAAAATATCTGATGCTCCATTTGAAACAAAAATGTATAATATCATAGTATTCCTCCATGAATTCCATTAGAGTCCTTAATATACACCTTAATCACATTCCATTCAACAAATGTGCTCCTTAGATACAATATAATTATAAACCAGTTCTATATTACCATGGTCCATTTCATGAGATAATTTCACAAATAAACTTTAACATTTTTTTTAAAAAGACCATCCTTAATAGAAAACCCCTTTCTAAACCTATTTTAAAATCCCTTTAAATCCTTAAAACTCCATTTCAATTTAATTAAACACGTGGGGGAACACACAATCTACATCTAATTTGAAAAGAAAAACATTAAATTATAAAGGTTACAAACCTATAAATAACTCACATAAGGCATATGATATTAATCCAATATAAATATTTTAATTGGGATATATTTAAAATTTATCAAAAGGTGATTCATAAATTACAGTTAATCCATGTGGAACTATGTAATGTACAATCACCAATCTCAAAAATGGTTTAAACCACATCACCTTCATTAAAAACCACATGAAATAGGACGATCTTGGAATTTCATAGGTAATACAGAATAAAATATACTATATCACCCATTTATAATCATTTATTCTTTAAAACATTTATAGTACTACACATCACCTTTAAAATGGCAGAAAAATATGAAGGAATGGGGGAATAATGAAAAAGGAAATTGGTGGCTCAACTAAATCGAAAAAACAAGAATCCAAAGAGAAGATCACCAAAATGGAATGGAATAAGATTCCAAACCATGGAAGAGAGGTTGTGAATGATGTGAGGAGGAAATTATGGACAAATGTGCATAAAATTGACACAGATAAAAAAGTTAAGAAGTTGATGTTGAAGTTTAATGCATACGATTATTTTTTAGATAAAAAATTAGAAGAATAATGTTCCTACCATGATAGTCTATTGTCTCCCAAAATTCAATCCTTCACAGTTACCTATAGCTATCATATGATTTGACTGTCCATTCTAAAAAGGAATGAAACCCCAGTATCACCTCTTACATCACCATATCAATTTTTTACATGGTTATGAAAATTGTGTGCCCAGTTCTCACTTCGCAAAAATTGGGGATTTCAAACCCTAACACCAAAAACCTAAAAATAAAAAGTAGGCAGTAAATAAAACAATACATTATAAATACTAGTGACATCTCAGGTTTCAAAGTACATCCCATTATAGAACATTCTCCACCAAGATACTCTTGAGGATTATTTAGATTAAAAATAGTGAGACCACATCTCTATAATCAAATTGTCATGTTCTCATGTCTCACAAATATCACCATTACACTATTATTGAACTGGGATAAATGGGATCAATTAAACATGAATAATATTATTATGAAAATCCCAAAAAAATACACACTACTCCACAATGGTTGAATCAGCACAAACCTATAAATAATTATACATAAATAGGTGAGATGGGTATGTTCATTATCTCATGAACTGGGAGAGAAAAAATATTTCACAGGTCGAGGTACGATTTATTAGAAACATTAATTGACCTGACATATTTTATATATCCTCTAAAACAATAAAAAAATTCCAAAACATGGTACAAAATTTTTCTTCATGCACAAGTGATGGTTTCCCAGTTTAACTGATATGTGAAAATCATAATTTCAACAACTAAAATATACCATTAGAACTTGTGAATGTCAATATATCACTTTTGGAAACTATATGATGTCAATATATATTTCTGAATTAGTTGATTTTTTGTGATCATATTGTAGATTATATTCATTCTAATAACGAAATTCTAAGTCAAATCCACCCAACACAATGAGTATTGGAATGAATATACATAAAATTCCACAAATTGGACCATATTAATCAAGTGATAATAAATATTATTGTAATACATCTTTTCAAATGGATTGTTATTTTCCTAAGATCATCCAAAATCAATCACAAACACCCACAACATATCTTCATGGGATAGGATGGTCCACTCAGACTGGCCATATATATTTGGGTAATAGACGGTTCTCAATCTCAGATTAGTTCCAAAATCATCCTAGATCCCCTTCTAGAATTGTAAAGTTAAATGGTCATTCTAATATAACACTATCTATAAGGGAACTCCATGAGGAAAAACTACATCTCAAAAAAATTTCTGAATTACTCAATTTTTGTTGATTATAGAATGGAATGATAGTGGGAATGTTTATTTATATGATTGAAAATCACTCATATTGAACCATTTCCACTTTAATAACACAATATCACTATTTTGATATTCATAGATATATTGTCCCACTTCCACGTAATAATGGGATATGGTAAAATAACCAAGATGTCCTTTGATATTGTTCTTTGACCCTCTAGAAGTTATAGTATCTGGAAAAAAATCAACTACACTTCTCATCCCAAGCCTCTAATATGAATTCTCATGGTACAAAATATCTTTTTTTCTTCATGTGGATGGCCCAAGTATTATGAATTTTCTATTTATAAACCTTCTTCTTTGAGCTTACATGAACCACCAAACACCTTTGAAATTTGGGAGAACCATTGGGAGAATGAGACCACTCATCCAAGGATCAGAAAAATTTATATCATTCATATTCAGATAACACATTGGGGTCATAATCCATCACACTTCTAACCCAATAAAAGAGTTTGGGTGTAACCTATACAATAGATTAGAAAGCTCATTAGACTATACTCATCCACGTATTCTCAAAATTCATGCAATTTAAGGTACATAATCAATGTATTAGGGAACAAATTTGGCTTCCTAATTAAATAATAATTATAGATATTATAATTCTGAATATATTCCCCCATACTCTTTTTCTGAGGTCGATCACCCTCTATGTTAAAATATATATCCTACACTAATTATTCAAATCCACTGTAAAATTTTAACAACACGAGTTTTTATAAACTCATTTATTTCAAATAAATGAACATTTATGTGGTTATTATATTGAAATAAGTCAAAAATTATTTTCACTTGACACCAACTTGGAATGTGCAACATGACACCAACATGGAAACTATTACCAAAAAAATCAGGTCTAAAAGAGAATATAATTAGCTGATACTTTGAAATATATTTACAATTTTATGTAAATATAATATATTCTCTGAATTGTAATGAAAACCACTGCTAGTTAGCTTATGCTTCCTGCAAGGGAGACTTTTCCCAATATCTTACACTACATGAAAGACAGAATAGTATAAGACAATCATATATTATGAAAACATTTTTATTCATCATAATTATATCAAACTGTTACAATAAAGTAATTTTTATATACTGACATGGTTTTCCAGGTTATTTATGAAAATTTTAAGCAAAATTCTGAGACAATGTGTTGAGACGGTGTGTGATTCTGAGTGCCAGTGTTCCCTAAATGGTTGGATGAAAAATGTTATGTTATAAATAGAGTGTGTGGGAGGTTTTCCTAAAAAAGTGGAATACCTATTAATTGGTTCCTCGGATTATAAATATATGGCCATCGTTGCATTCAGGATAGAGAGTTTACCTAAGGAGAGAATTAAATTTAGTTGGCATGGGTCTCCAGTGAGAAAAAAAAAGGATGTAACCATAAATAAAATTATCAAATAAAATTATTTTATTTAAATATTTTAATACCTCATGAATGATTAATCTAATCGGTGATATGATACCATCATTGAGTTTCTACAGTGGAATTTTACTAATGTAGGCGCTAACATTGACAAGGGAGGGCCAACGGTGAAAAATAATTTTTTTGATGTTTTAAAAGAGATTAAAATAAAATTAAATGGCTTATTTTATTTATTTTTGACATTACATAATGGACTACAAGCGATTTGATGTAGTAACTCATCAATGTAACAATTCCACAATATTATAACCCTAAAACACATGTATCACTGAAAATCCATGAACACTGAGATGTTCCTTTCATCATTAACCATTATCAGGGATACCAAATTAAATTAATGATCGTTCACTTTGAGCACTAGAGAGGTTCCTAGGTGATTTCATATCATTAGAGATTTATGGATGATAATGATATGAAGATCAAGGATTAATGATAGTGGATCAACAAGATGAAATATCATTCCATTTTTTGACAGACCACCAATGATGATTAAACCCTGACGTTGAACGATAAAAACTCTATCAAGGGGGTTTATTTTTATATTGAGGATTCTTTTCCCCATTCTAGTTTGCAATGATGATCGGGGGCCAACCAATTAACAGTTTTATCCATGGTTCAATAATTTATGTGGGATGATTAAAATTTAATATTAATATGGGAATTATTTCATTGTGACTTTTATTTTGTTCTTCGTGACATTTCTAAAAAAATAGGGCAAAAACGAAGAAAGGCATGGATATGTTCTTCAGGAGTTCTTATGATTTTCTATTACCCATTTTTATTGTATTTCTATTTATTCTATATAATGGTTAAATTAGGTTGATTATTGTCTCATAGATATGTGTAACTACAATCTTGAGGGTGAGGATTTTGACACCGTTGCAACCCCATAGTGGGGCGATGGATGGGGTGGCGTGAGATGAGGTCCACAACGATGCTGACCAGTGGCGAAAGTGGCACCAGCCTAGTGGAATTGCTAGGCCAGGTTGTCTGGCACCGGCATGGAATCTGGTGGAAGTGGAGACCCATGAGCTAGGTGACACACTACAGAGGTGTGTGGGTGGTGGTAGGTGAGAGGGCTACTAGCTCGATGGTTGGCAACGATAGTGGCTCACGGCATTGTGGACTGACGATGTAGTGCGGCACATGGCTGGTCGCTCTAGTGTAAAAAATCAACCACCATATCCAGCTAAAAAAACTGGCCCAATCCACTATGTTAGGCCAACATATCGGGCCAGACCCTGGTCGGACTAACCCGGACCCTACCTTCCCATTTTCACTAAAAATCCAATCACTCTCAAACTGTATGTCCATTTGACGAGCTGTTTGTTGTATTGGGACTCATGTGATAAGGCTGTCATTTTAAAGTACTCTATGTGAGTTTCCATGGAAGTTGAAGTATAACCTGTTGGATTGAGGAGAATGTTATCATAGAATGAGAATGCTAAGGACAAATTCATGTGGTTGGTTGTGACATAAGAACTGTGCTATTATCTTGACATAGTGTCTTATATATAATTTCATTCTTAATAAGACTAATATGGAGCTCCTCTATCTCAGTATGGTTCGGGTTCTCTTGTCTTTGACGATACTCCATGAGTTACCTACACTCAGTGTGTTACCAACACCCAGTTTTTATATACAATCCTTGTGTTACCTACACTCCATTTGTTATCTACACTCTGTGTGTTACCTAAACTTCATGGGTTACCGACACTATACGTGTTTCAAATGCTCTATGTGTTACTACATGAGGGTAATGTAGATTCTTACAACATTAATGTTTACGTACCATAGTCTTATCCTTTATCTAGTGTGGTGTTTCCAATAGGGATAGAAAGTCCTCCAGTGTGCCCTAGGTGCAAGTACCCCAATTTGGGTATTAAGATCAGATATGTCAAGGAGGGAGATATCATAGAATCAAGCATTCTATGAGTTAAACCATGTGTCTAGTAATGGATGATACCTTGAGTCTTGGAGTCCTTTACAGGTATACACTGATGTTTATATCATATGTTTTTATAAAAAATAACTATGTGAGATTACTCTAGAGACCCTCTTGACTATAAATTCATAGTGATCCTTAATGTTGTTAATTAGTGGTGATCCTTAGTGATTTACCTTCATGGGTTTCTTAATTGGATTACATTAATGGTGTTCCTTAGTGGTTTACATTCATATTAATCATTAGTGTTGTACCTTCATGATTATCCTTAGTGGTTTACCTTTATGTCTTCTTTCATGGGGTAATATTTTGGTGTTACCTTTTCATATTCATTAATGGTATACCTTCTTGATGATCCTTATTGTTGTACCTTTGTGGGATTCCTTAGTGGTGTACCATTGTGGTGCACCTTTGAGGTTTTCCTTAGTGGTTTACCTTTGTGGTGTTCCTTCATGGAATTACTTTGTATTATTTCCTTTTTGGTGTTTTTCTTTTGTGTTATACATCATGTATTTCATATTGGTTTCCATTTTGGTTTGTGGTCCATAATGAGTACGGTTTTACGTACCCCAACAAAGGATTTTTCCACACATGTTGTGTCTTGGGCAGATGATCGATATATTGACAGATACCTTGGTGGAATGGGAAAGGTAGTGCTTAGATTGTTCCACAGAAGAGGTGTTCTTCAATGGTTTCAGATAGCTGTTTTTTCCTACATATTAGGTAGTGTTTTCAATGGGGGAGTTCTAGAGACATGTACTAATTCCTTTTCTTTTTGGGTGTATATCCTAGCCATGTTTAACATTTGTTTTATAATATTTTAACTTTTTTAGTTTACTTAGTGTTCTCACATTCTATAATATGTGGCATGGATTTGTGTGCATGTGAATGGGTACTTGGTAAAATGCATAATATTTAATTGGGATATTCCTACTCAGTGCTTATTTCCAGCCCCTAGCCTATAGAAGGTGGGCTTGGGGTAGTCCCGACATAGGCCTTAGAGGAAATCTCATGACATTTTATGAATAATAATAACAAAATTATGAAAATTTATTGTTTATATAAATTTAATACTTATTAATTGGTTACCAATTAATTATAAATAAAACTAATAACTAAATGAATATGAAAAAATATATTATTATTATTTTCTTGTTTCTAAAAAATATTTTTATATATAAACTAAATTTATCATAATTAATATGTGATTTTAAAGAAATATATATGTTACATATTAATTAGAATATTTTTTATATACATCCGTTATGTTTTATATGCATTAGATAAGAACTATCCCGATTTGACAAATAAAAAACATAATTTAATAAGGATAAATTTAACACATTTTATAGGTTAACACATTTTAAAAACAAAATTTGACCCTTTTTAAAATTAAATATGTAAAAATAATCATCATATTTGGAATAAAAACAAATAAAACTCTCGTAGGGTAAATTTTTGTCATTTTCTTGTGAAGCATTATTTTTAATGAATAATGAAAAATACTAAATTTTAGTTCAAAATGGATTTTTATCTAATTTATTTTAAAGATATATCATGTGTTAGGTTTTTATTAATGTTAAAATATATCATATATTTAAAATTAAAAAAATCTAGGAAATTGAATAAATTTCGATGTGAAATTAGCATTAAATTCATAGAAAACATTTAAATGATTTTATATTAATAACCTTCATTAACGTGATTCCTACGAGATGAATATTAATTTAATTTATTCCACTTAAATATTTTTAATTTGAGAAAATGGATTCTATATTCGGAATCAGTAAAATTTATAATGTCTAATAAGGAAAACATTTTTTTTCCAAAAATATTAGTTAATGTGATTAAAATTTAATACAATGATTACGGTTAAATTAATCATAATAACAGACCAGACCTTAACCTTAAGGCCAAAAACAATCGATAAACTTGTCCTAGATCTATTAGATGGCCATAGTTTTACTATATTATCACATGGATGTAATTAAGACCACTATTGGTTCAACATTCATTGTGAAAATCATTTATGGAATTCTTCTGTCAAAATATTACAATAGTTCTACACTTCCTTCAATGTAAATTATCATCACTTCTCCCACTTCCAAAAAACTATAAAAACAATTAGGATCAGCCTTGTTTGGCCAAAATAGATTCCTAAAATCCCATACGTTTTCATAGAATCCTTCAATAGGGTATAAATCCTTCCATGGAATCCCTTTGGTATAAACTAATACGGTTCTTCTAATTTTAAGGTAACGTTCTCCAACGATATGTTTTGTTTAACTTATTTGTCCACTCTCTATACACTACTTATTCCATGATCAAATAAGAACAGAAATATCTAAAATATACCATATTTCTGTTATGTTATGATTTCTAAAAACACTTATACACACCTCGGTCTAATTGGATATGAACATATTATTTCTATGTACGATGACCTACTACCTCCCGAAGCATTGATTGTTCATTTTTTTGATTACCACTACTTCTGAAAAACATTATAAAGAACACTCTTTTTAAATATAATATATATTATATTTACAATTTAATTTTTATTATTTAATTTTTATTTATTTTAAACCATTATTCCTCACATCATGTGTACATGCGATTATTTCATTTGAGGAAGTGGCCACTACTGACCCCTCAAAGCGATGTGACTCGTTCATGCCATACATGGAATGTAAAACTGATGGTCTAATAAATATATGTAACTTATAGATACTAGATATGAAAATTTAATTATAATATAAATATAACATTTAATTTTTGTTATTTTTACAACATAATGAAATGAAAGTAGTGTGCATGCATACATATGACCTACTGTCTATATAAACAGTGCATTTAATTTCATATCTCCAAACCATATAGATTATTATAAAAACATATGCACTATATATATAAGATAATGACGTCATGTTTTACATTATTGAGATGATTAAATCAGGATTAAATTAATAGGGGAATAAATTAAAAATTAAAAATATACTTGGGATAACAAAAAAATTAACACTCAAAATATTGAAAATAATGAAAGATTGTTAAAAAATGGGTCATAAGAAATTATAAGAAGATGATATATAATATTATAAAAATGATCATGGTTTTATTATATCATATTTAAATATTTCATGCAACTATGGAGGAGTATAAACACTATACAATAAAAGGAAGAGTAATGTAAGTGGATTTCATCTCAATTCTTTCTGGAAGATACAAGTTTTATTGCGCACCACTGACTTTTGTGTGGTGTGTATACTACCCATAGTTTTAATAAATGATTATTATATTTAAATTTATGCATATTTAAATATCCATTCAAGGATATTTATTTCATTGGGTTTAATTTTAAATATTTACCAAATTGGTAAAATAGTTTTGTCTCAATATTCCTTCATAGATAATAATGATGTGTTAGGCACCAAAATTGTTTTTAAAGGTGTATATACATCCATTTAACATGTAAAATCATGAATCAAGAGTATTTTAATCTTAATTTAAGCTTAATTTAACTTATTCTTCTGAAATGGATAATTTTATCTAATGTAACCATGTGATTATAGTATATTAAAACAATCTCACTGATTTCCGAGATTGAAAAATGATTATGTTCATTTGATGATATATTGTGATCCACATATCAAGAGAAATAATGAGTCTCTATATAGTATCTTTATTAATGATATTAAAATTCAATACTATCAATTTTTCACTCTTTGGTAATTTTGAAAAAAAAGTTTTTATGAAAATTTAATCACATTTCTCTCTTCAGCCAGAAATCAGTTTTATTTCAAAATCCATGTATTCGAAAATGTATTCAAGAATGTTTTAAAAAATATTTTTAATTTGTTTAAATGACCCATGGAGATAAATTTCTGGGAATTTTTTTTATTATTTCAGTTTTTCATTAATTATTTAAATGAGTTTAAGGTATTTTCAATGATTTTTTTTCAAACCATATTCATGCTTTCATTTTACATTTTCATGTATAATGGTATTAAAATGTTTTTTGTTTTTAAAAATAATTTTTCCTGATGAAAAGATATTTTCATCATCAAATTTCTCTAAATGATATTTAATAAAATTTTCTCATATATGATATCAATAATTGGAGTTACTCATGCCTTTCCGGGGAAATGATTCTATGCTTCAATTCATGTTATTTATGTGAATGGTTAATGGTTTGATGGAATGATATTTATAAAACACATTCCTCTTTAAACTGTATTATTATTTTGAATCTCTCTTCATTTAAGGGTGTTTATTATGAGACTAAACTATTTTCTATAGGAAATTCTATGATTTAATGTTCATGATGCCTATTTCATTTCATGGGTTATTATATGATTTTCGTTTATAATATTGTTGAACTCATATGTATTATTTTTTGTCTTAGGTTGGTTATATATCTCCCTCAAATACATTGGGTAGTGACAGATGAATCATGAATATATATGTTATACATGAAATTTATTTCATGTTAAAAAGGTCATGTGTAAACTTGATTACATTTTCCCAATGTTCTTCACAGACCTCATTCCATATCCATAAGTGTATGTGTGATCTTGATTACAAGTTCACAACATTATGAGTGAACGTAATTACATAATGATAATGTTACTCATATAACTGGCCACATGTACATTAGTTTATGCATGAACCAGATTATATGTAAACAATGTTCTAGGTGAACCTAATTATATGTTCAAAATGTAATGAATAAACATTGATGTGTGTCTATAAAATCATCCATGAACCTAATTACATATTCAAAATGTTGTGAGTGAACCTTATTATGTATTCAAAATGTAATAAATAAACGTAGTTTCATATCCATATGTTTATCAGTTAACTTGATTATATGTTTAAAATTTTATGCTCGAACTATATTACATGTTCACAAAGATATGCATGGACATTGTTTCATGTACATAAGGTGATTTGTGAACCTAATTACACGTTTTCAAAGTTTTTCATAGACCTAGTTTCATGTCCCTAGATTGATGGGGGTGTTGATTTTTTTTCCATAACATAATGAGTGAACTTTTTTCTATTTATACATGATCAATACATTATAAACCAATGTGTAGGACAAAAATTCCATATCTTATTCATATGTTAGGCTTTCATGTCTTATGATTTAATTTATCTTATGATCCAGGTATTTTTAAATGCAAATTTTTGTTATGATCTCTGATATATAGTGTGTCATCATCAAATATTATGCTCAAATTCCATACCCTTTATTCCTATTATGATTACACATTTCTTTTATTTACCCATATTGTGCATCTGAGCTGACCCATTTTTTATGTTTCTTTTCTCCATGTTATAAAGAATTTTTTATGTAGCATTAATAAATGTGTATATCATTATGTGGGATTTTGGAGATCATTCACCAGGATAGATGATTTTGCATTATTGTTTCCTAATATACTAAACTATTACAATCCTCAGGAATATATTTTTGTAATATACTAGATATTAAAAAAATGATGTATTATCCACATGTTTTAAGAATGGGTACCTATAGTTTCTATCAATGCAATGGATTATTCCACCTTTGGAAACCATGATTCCAAAATATTATTAATATGCCAAGGGGTATTTTCTAGGAATATGTACAGAAATGTCTCTAAGAATATGTATAAGGATAAGGAAAAGCGTAGAAAAGTATCCTAGTAACTATGTAAAATATTGATAGATTGGTTTCCTAGAAATATATCCCTGTCTGGATACTACAATTTGACCTAGATCTAGCATATAATTACATAGAATTAAAGACATTGACAATATGTTTTGGGCCTCACTCGGGGTAATCTGGTACATGACCACGAGCCTTTATCCACACCTATTTTTACACTCTTATGGATATGGTTTGAGAATTCAAAAACACTTCATGAAGCAATATAAGGGATTTTAATAAAAGTTAGCTATGAATAAACTATGATGATCCTAATGCTTCATATACTAAAAAAAATTAATCCTTTATAAATCCAATAAGAAATGTTTTATGATTAATATGGTTTTTATATGTGATATGTGTTTCTGAAATTATACATTTGGGTTTTAGGAAATGTATAGTGAAAAAATAAACAATTATAATGAGGAATTCATTGGATAATGAAATTTTTGTTCCCCTAAGATACCTAATGAAATGGGTGAAGAAATGAGAAACCTTATTAAAATTCATCTAATGATATGAATCATGGTAAAGAGCCTTCCATGAAAAAAGGGAACAACACTCCACTGGGTCCTTGATGATGTAGTTCCCTCCATCTTTCAGTGGTTCAATTTGTCAATTAGTTTCTAAACAAAGATTCAGTAACATTTGGATGAAATTTTCAATTCTAAAATGTTTAGATCATGAATATGTCACATTGGTTGTATACTGTCTGGAAGGTGAGGCAGTTCAATGGTGTAATTTTTTCATTAATATGATGTGACACGACCAAATCGATTCCATGGATTGGGATGATTTAAGGAACATATTTTTAAATAATTACACTCCTAATATTCTTCATATGAATATGGAGATGAAAATCATGGGGCATAAGTAGTGGGATGGTGAGTCTACTGGTTCCTATAATGTAAAGAATACAAGAATTTCAAAGTACTCTGCTGATATTACAATTCATCCAAAATGTAAGATTGATCTTTTTTTTGGCTTGAATCTAACTCTCCTATAGGCTTTTTCCATAATGAACTATGATTTCTTTGAATAAATTGATCGATATGCACTAAAAGTGGAAATGGATGCTGGAAACCCTCTTTGACCTGGTGATAAGAAAATGAATATGGGGTTCCATAAAAAATAGAATGATAGGTCACATAAAATTAAGAAAACCCTTGAAACTCATACTTTCTAATATTATGGGAATGTGCATTGAGGTGAGAAGATAAATGGAATAAAATGTTTTTTCATGTTTGGGAAGCTTGGACATCAAGAAAAAGAATGTAGAAGTGATGGAAAAACGAAATTCAATGATATCAATAAAGATATATCTCATTATAATTCACCCCTTACACTTAAATGTTTCATGTTTATGGAGTTTAAGCATTATTAAATTCAATCCCCCATTCTAAGGGGTAATATAGATGATGAGGCCCAAAAAACTATGAAGACAATGGACAATGGTAAAGACTCTACAATCACAATGACTGAAGTGAATCATGATACATATGAAAAATATATTTATTCAAACACTCAATTAGTTAGTTCAACTTTGATATTGTATGAAAAAAGCCTATAAAAATCGTATTGTTCATCAGTTAGTGATTTTTCATGTGATTATATCCCGATAAATGGATTTGGGAATAATAAAATCACATTTAATGTACTATAGGTGAAGGATTGAACCCATGTATCAAATATATGTGTTTTTCGTTTAAGATAACTTCTTATTGTGTGAATTTTATATTATAAGGGTTTTGAGGTTCAAAATTTGTGGAATTTTTAATGTCATAAATTCAGATGATTTTTTAGAGATTATGGTATCATCTCTCCTTATAAGTATTTTTTGCATACTGGATAACTAGTTCTAGAAACTATGTTATATTGACAACTGAAGGTACTTGGGGTGAATTATTATGGATCCTATGATCTAATAATGATTTAATAATATAAAATCGACCTTTATTTTACTGAAGAATAGATGAAGGGTAAATAGATTAAGGCAAAAAACTAGTGTGATTGTGCTAAGATAATGTAAGTATATCATATCATATATATTCTTCCATTTTTTTTAAAATATGTAAAAATAAGAATTTTTTCAATTTATAATCATTTGGATGTTATCAAGGAACATTTTAAACACACTTTGTGTTATGGATTTTTGAATTTTATCTTTCCTTTAATCATGTTATCTATCACTCTTCATCAGAACATCATAGTTTGACTTATCCTCCATGTCAAGGATTTAAGTTGCAACCAATGTTAACCTATGTAGAAACATAGTTCTGTATTACGTTTGGTTACCAGTATGTTTAATTTTTTTATTAAAATAATGCGTTAGTATTATTTTTTATGATGTGGTGTTCTAGGATTGAATCGTAAAATATAAAAGCTTTCATTAATGACACAAATTTTTAGGGGGGGAATTCATTTTATTGGGGGTAGAATGTGACAACCTGAGTATTTGTAAACTAATTTTTTTCGATGAAATTAATTTTCATTGCGGTATTTTTATTAATTATGAAAAAAATTCCTTTCACACGAATCCAACATGGAATGGGCTACATGACACCAACATGGCTTGTGTTACAGGCATCACCGACTTGGTGTTTGTTACACAGAAGACCATATGTAAAATGTAATATAATAACTAGATACATTACCATATATTTAATATATTAAATAAATATATTATATTATATTTATTTTAATGAAAATAAGACATATATATCATGCATTAAATGCAATATATACTTTCTTTGATATCTTACACCACACACAAGACTGAATATTACAAGACTAGGACATATTATTAAATAATAATAATTTTATATAATATGATATAACATGTCTAATAAATTAGTAATCATGAATAGAATTAACTATATTCTAAAAATGTATGTTTATGTAAATATAAATTGAATTCATTGTTTATTAATTCTTTATAAAAGAAACTAAGGACCAAATTAATATAAAATAAAATATTATAATTAATTCCATAATTCCAAAAGATTTTTTTTCTTCGAAAACTAAATAAATAATAATTTGGTAGTTACTTTAATGAAATATATTTTTTAAATATTCAATCGAATATTTGTGATATCCATCCATTAGGTTTGATATCCATAGAATAAGAACAAACCCAATTTCACACAAAAAGGAAATATTTAAATAAAGTAAAATTTACCGCCTTTTAATGGTGAAACTATTTTTAATCTAAAATTAATCCATTTTATAAATATATTATATCAAAAAAACATAATATTATTAATTTTAACATATAAATTACCTTATGTTGAAATTTTTGTATTATCTAGTGATGATTCATTTTTAATGAATATTGAAAAATACTGTATTTTTGTTCAAAACGTATTTTTATTATAATGTTTTTATAATGTTTAATTATATTTTAGATTGGTTTTAATGTCATCTCTAGATAGTATTTTTATTAATTAATAAAATTTAGGAAATTTGAATCAATTTACATTTTATATTAAGTATTAAAACAAAGCAAACTTTTGAACGTCCTTACATTGAAATCCCACATTGTCATCACACCTACGAGATGAATTTGAAATTAATTTATTCGATGTTGGAGTTTTGAATTTGGAAAAATGGATTCCATATTTGGAATAATCATAATTTATAATTTATAATAATAATTAAAAATTCCAAAAATATTAGATAATATGATTAAAATTAATTATAATGATTAAAGATTAATTAATCATAATAAGGGACTAAACCATAACATTAATGCCCAAAAAACCTATACACATGTAAAATAGATAATGGATTCCCAAATTTATCCTGTATACTCCATCGGATATATGTTTCAACATTTCTAGAGCCACATGTAATGTGAAAAATATATATGGAATTTTTTTTTCAATAAATAACTAGAGTGTCGCTCCTCTACTATAAAAGCCATTAATTCTCCCACATCCACACACCTCTCAAACAACTTGGGTTTTCATAATCTTTAAAAAAATTTCCTCCCAAAATCTATCCCCTAGAACAGTAATCATCCCATTTGAAATAAATCCTTCAATGGAATCCCTTTTGTATAAACAAAAATGATATCCCTGATTTTGGGGTAACGGTTTCAAACGTTCTCTTTTATATCATTGGCTTCTCCACTACCAAAAGAACTACTTAGTCTATGATAACATAACAAAATAAGTATCCAAAATACAATATTATGTTTTTATCTTAATATTTATAATTAAAAATAATCACACCTCCATCTAATGGGTACAGACATATAGTTTCTGTGTATAGGGAACTAATGCCTCACGTGACAATGAATTTTCATTTTACCTTTACTACCATTCATGGTGGACATTATGAGGAAAAATGTATTTATATCTAATATATATTATGTATATGATATTTATAATGACTTAATTGTTATGTAATTTTTATTTATTACATAATTTAATGTATTTCTACCATTGTAAATATGATAATTTGTTTTTGGATGTGTGAACTACCGCCACCTCAAATCTATGTGACTCGTTAACGTCATACATTGGAATGAAAAGAAGAATTTTCTTAATAAAACTATGTAAAATAAATGGAATGGATATGATACTGGAATTATAATATACATATATAATTTTATTTTATTTTTTAATAAAATAGACAAATAAATGTATCGTCTATGCGTACGTATGACATACCATCTACAAGAATGATGCATTTTATTTCTTATATCCCAACAGTATGTTTTTATAATGAAATTCTAAAAAAATATAATATATCTATGTATAGGTTTAACTTATTAAGAGGACTAAATATTAATATATGTAATAGTATATGAAAATAACAAGTTAAAACATACCTGATAATCCTAGACAATTAACACTCAGAATAGTCAAAATAATGAATGATTGTTAACAAAAGGGTAATAATATGTTATATGAAGCTAATATATAATATTATAAAAATTAATATGTTTATTGTATAATTTATTAAAATATTTTAAACTATTATACATAAATACAATGACCATGTAACAAATATAATGTTAGAGTAATTAGATTAAATCTCAATTTTTTTATTTCTGTGAGATACATGATTTATTCTCCACTCATTTCTTTTTTTGGTATGTATACTACCCATGGATGTAGTAAATTATTATTTTTCAATAATTTATGGATATTTACATATCAATAATATCATATTTATTTCATGGGGTTCCAGATTTAAATGATACCAAACTATATAAAATAGTTTTGTCCCTATTTCCCTTAATTAAGACGTGTATTATGTTATGTAATTAAATTATTTTATAAGGTGAATATACATTTATTTTACATATTATATCATGAATATAATTCATCACATGATATTTCAATATTCATATATATTTTTTTACATTAATATTATTATCCCACGTTACCAAGTGATTACAGTATATTGAATCTATCTTTCTACTTTTCAAGATTGTCAATGATTATGTTTCTTCAATGGAATCATATGATCCATATCTCAATATAACTCATGATTTTACTTGTCCTTTGTTCATTCATGATATAACCATGTATTAGAGATACTTTCCACTCTTTGGTATTTAATATAATAAATTATATATTTTAAATAATATCTGACTGTTTTCCTCTATTTAATTTGCAATCAATATTCATTCAAAAACAACTTTCTCAAAAATGATTTAAAAAATGTTTTCAAATTATACTATAATTTATTTTCAAGGAAAATTTACTTTAAATTGTTCAATTTTTCTCATGATCTATTTATGTGTATTCAAATTATCTTTATAGAATAGTTTTTCAAATGTTTCAAGATTCCTTTATAATTTTTTACAGAATTTTTTTTCAAAAAGATTTATATTTTATTAAATAAAATTCAAATAGAAATGATGATTTCCGAAATAAATATTTATAAAATATCATTCAGAATTATTTCCCATCTAAAATAACATCCTGTGTTGTTACTCATTCATTTCAGGGGGAATGATTCAATTTTTCCATTCATATACTTTCTATGAATGGTTAATTTTTTGATTGAATGATTCTTATGAAACACATAAATCATTCATGAGCAATATTATTTTTAATGTAGCTTCTTTTCATTGATGGACATCATTATACCAACATCTTCTTCATATCAAATTATATGAATAATTATTCATGATTCTTATCCCTTTTCATGGGTTATGATATGTTTATTTTTTTTAATCTTATGAAATTAATATTTATTATTTTTATGTCAAATATTTGATCTATATATCCCTACATTTTATTGGGTAATGAATGATGACTCATGATTATATATGCTATGCATTAACCTAAATTTTTGTTTACAATGATATATGTAAACTAGATTTCATGTAATGTGTGAAACTAACTACATGTTTATAATGTTATGAATGAACCTTATTACATGTTCACATTGTTATT
The DNA here is from genome assembly GCA_963277665.1 of Viscum album. Classification (NCBI taxonomy): domain Eukaryota; kingdom Viridiplantae; phylum Streptophyta; class Magnoliopsida; order Santalales; family Viscaceae; genus Viscum; species Viscum album. Next base: position 2,090,279,075 of record OY728132.1, read on the forward strand.
CATAGACTAGGTTTCATGTACATAAGTTTATGATTGAACCTTATTACATGATTCCAATGTTATGAATGAACCTTATTACATGCTCCCAAAAGTTATGCATGGACCTCGTTGCATTTCCATAATTTTATGCATGAACCCAGTTACATGTTAACAATGTTTTGAGCGAACCTTATTATGTGTTCAAAATGTTATTCATAGACATAGTTTCAAGTACATAAGAATATGAAAATACATGATTATATGTTCACCATATTAATAGTGAATCTAATTACATATTTAAAAAGTTATGCATGGACCCAATTTTTTTCCATAAGTTATTCATGGACCTCATTAAATGTTCATAGTGTTATGAATGAACCTGATTTCATTTCCATAAGTTGATGTGAGGGATTTATTTCATGTCCAGAACATAATTAGTGAACTTGTTTATACATATACATGTTAACAGAGTTATAATCCAATGTTCAGGCCCCAAATTCCATGTATTGTTCCTTTTTTATTCTTTCATGTCTTTGGAAACTAATTCTCTTACTATCCATGTCTTATAAACTACCATGATTTATTATGATCTATAATATGTAGGGTTTGATCTTAAAATGTTAGTCTCAAGTTTCATAACCTTTGTTCATTTTATGATTATACATTTTATTTATTTACCTCTACCATGAATTTGAGATCACACATTTCTTATGATTCATTTAACCATGTTATGATTAAAGGATTTAGGTAGTATAACTAATAGTGGAGATATGTATGAGAGATGTTCACAATCTTTCACCAGGTTAAAAGATTTGGTCTCCATGATTCCAAAGTGACTAAACTATTATGGACCATGGGAATGTATTTTTTTATTGTACGGAATAATATTAATTTAAATTTTTTCCATATCGATGTATGTTAGGGATGATTATGTATAAAAATTCTCCTTGAAGTGGTAATGTCACCAAATCATTAATGAAGGTATCATAGATTCTAACTTTATATCCAGGGTGGGATAATTATTTACATGTGGGCATAGATGTCTCAAGACATAGGACACCCCATGGACATCCTGTATTAGTATAGAACACAATCCCTAAAAATAATAATCAAAATACACAACATATTCAATTCCAATATAAGAAGAATCAAAACTAGTTTTGATATCATTTGGGTTTTCTCTGCTCGTAGTCACTCTGAAACTTCTAATTTTAAAAAAATTAAACCCATTTCTATTCCAAGGCATCAAGATTGAATCAACCTTAGAGAAATACTGAACCAACTGACTATAACACTAATAAAATCCTATATTTCCATGAATCTTGAAAACAATCATGGGAGTCTCCCTATAAATAAAAACTCGATCATTCACTAGATCCATTGAAACTCATACATCATAAATCTAATAAAAAAATTTATTACTGAATACAAAAACAAAACATTGATAGAAATATATATAGATATTGGTATTTTATAAAACCCAGAACAACTACCAAAAATTTATTATGATCCCCAATTTTCATTTAATTCACCTTGATTTCGTCCTCAAACATTAAATTGTATCAGTCTAAAAGGTATTAGAAGATCGAGTTCATTTATTCCATTAATACAACAGGAGGATTGGTAATAATAAATTTAATATCCAAGTTCTCCCAATTCCCATACCAACTTCTAGAGGAATTCCCTGATATATTCTATTCTTAGATCCTTAAATGGTGGTACCTAGATCACAATTCAATATTCTAAAACCATTGAACGTCTATGAGATAATTTGGTATATGATATATTTTTTTGGAGACAGTATTTATTCTTATAGGCCACAATAGTAATAATACAGTTTCCATTAAAAAGGTATTTTATTACATCCCCCTTAATTATTTTTATCACTAGTGTATACTAATTTGATACTCATAGAGAAATATATCCCATCCCCTTTATAACTGCTAGCCATAATTTTTACTCTCTTGGTATAGTTGGATAATTCTTCCATAATAATAGGAAAATTGATCTCTTATAAGGGAGAAGATGAATGCGAATTCAACCTCCCACTATGGTAAAAATCTAGTAAAACTATCAGGAAACACATCCAGGTGACAATCTATAACCACTATAAGTTCAACCATTGATCTCATCACAATGTCACTAAAAAACTTTATAGTTATCATGAGATAAAAACTAACTCTTAATTAATAGGACTTTACATCCCTAATTGTAAAACCCAGTCACACATAAAATTTGTGGGTTCTTCCTTAATGAGTAAATATATAAGAACTACAATGATGAAATTCAACTATCACATTTAAGTGTATCAACTAGTCTACGTTTGTGATAAAGTAGAAAATTTCATATTGTAAATTTATTACATGCCAAATGACATCCAAAACAACCATTAAAACTTGAAACTCGAGTCTCTTCAAACCATGCCCTATCCTCCTACCCAAAAAAATTAGAAAATACACATCCAATGACATAAAATCTGACAACGTACCAGAATAATTAAAAAATTTATTTATAAAAAATAAATGGGGTGAGATTCTATCAAAAAAATAGTTTCCAGGAATAAAAAATAAAACCCAAACCACACACAGTGGGTAGCATAGAATATGACTCATATTATATAACCATTACTTAGTAGATATGCCTAGTCTAAGAACATCCATATATATTGTTACATTGGGTATAATCACTCTACTCATGAGGTTTATATCCCATTCATTTAAAAGAATCTGCATTCACTCAATAGCCTTTAAAAGTTTTGGGGCCCACACTACTGCCTCTAGAGACAATGAACTGAAGTGACAGAGATTCCATGACTATCCGCATGCGAGGAATGCCCATTATGTCACTGATCAATGAGGTAGAGCTTTTACAAAATTCATAAAATGATATTGTGAATTATGAATACATAAAAAAGATACCAAAATAGATATACCTGAAGACAACAAGACACTCATTCCACTTCCCAAGTGAGGATTATATCTCTTCTGCTTCTACCCTAAATAAGAAAGTTGTTTTCTTCCAATATAAATAATATCTATGATACCTATATTTCTAGTAAAATAATAATCATCCATATCTTACTTTTTAACTACATAAATATGTTTGAAGGTGGTTAATAATATTCATAGACTTGATCTCTATCCTCAAACCCATCCCAAAACACTGATACATAAGGTAATTGTTCGTGAGGAGATCTGAAGACACATGGACTAACAAGGTATAATTGATAACATACATCATTGCAAGATTATCCCCTTATTTCACCATCAACCACATATGGCAATTCACTTCACTAAAGGTCTCATGGTAGAATATCATTTTTAAATGCACCTTGAATGTGTTCCACATGATGTAGTCTGTCATCCTAGAGAGAACCATTGACTCCCACTACATCCTACCTTAATCATCCATCATGTTCATTTAAATTAACGTATTTGAGTTCTTATGGGTCCTCCTGAATATAATGATCAGCTTGATCTAATATTACCACTCCTCATGATCATTGGTTCTCATGTCACTACAAAACATTAGTGGATTTTGTCTCATATAAATCTAAACATAGTCCAATTTTTGTGTCTAATACCAACCTCCCCCAATACTATATTATTGTATTATAATAATCATATAATGCAGTAAGGTCACATCTATAAGAGGTGTATGTAGTAGGGTGTTCTCTTACACACCATCTATATTCTTAGATAACGTTCTTCTACATGTTATTTTCGACAATACAGAAAACAAAAGATTCATTATAAAAATTTCAATCTTGACCCACAAAAAAAATTCAAATATAAACTTAACCATGTGTAACAATGAGAAAATAAAAAAATAGAAAAAACATTAAATATAATTATATTTCCTCACTATGAAATTTTTTGATGTACGATCTTGAAAATGATGAGTTAACTATGAAGTTGTCACTAGAGTTGGAATAGAAAGGTTAGATTGTGTGTGAACTATTACTAATAACCATGTGTATGAATCATGAACCACCCCTAAATATCCTTTTTTCAATCCAAAAAATCAAAAAATAAATGGGAATACCACCACTCTCAATAATGACTCAGAAATACCATAGGGTCTCATAAAAAACAAACAACTACGATCTAAATGTAAATATAGTCCCAAAATATTCAGGTTGACTCAATATTCAACATGACAAGTTTATAGACATGAACTAAAACATTCATATGTCCAAATCTATGATGGTCCTAGATCTAGTTTACAACTGAACCAAAATTAAAACACCAATCTGATATAGTTTTTAATAACCTGAACTAAGTTGACCATACTAATCACCCAAGGCTATCTTTCACATGACATGAAGTGTTTTCCTAATCCCCATGGGATAGAGTAAACCTATATGGATAACCAAAAATCTTTTTTGAATGTTTTTACCCATGGTAAACTAGAATATCTCATCCCTATAATGGGATGAAGACACTAATGACATATGAGACATTAATATGAATTTCAAATAACTATAATATGGAATAAATTTGATAATATACCAAAAAACAAAATATATATCATTAACAAATATTCCATAATAGGAAAAATAAATACATTGACTCTCATGTAAAATATTGAAACTCAATATAAGGGAACCATGTCCAACAACAACAAAACATATATTCCAAGGGAATAAAAATCCCAAAAGGACTCCACATGAGCCAAATCCTTGAGACCGTGTATTTTCAAAAAAAATAATGGGTGATAGTAATCAAGAATAGTTACATAATTACATGATGTCTATTCAATAACTAAAGTCATGAAAAATAGATTTTATTCACCCCCAAGGAAATATGTAGGATGCAAGTCACATAGCCCAATTGGATACCACTATGAAAAAAATTAATTCAATTACCCATTCATACAAATAAACTTATTTGAAACCACATTTTAAAACTAAACCACTGGAGGGAAGTTAAATTCCAAAAATAACCATTTGAAATCCATTATTATTCTATATTAGAAAATATGTTTTCCAAATAAATTTATAAAATGTAAAAAAATAGAACATGTAAAAATTGAAAAACATTTTAAATAAATCCAATTTTTCAAAAAAGTGAAATCGTAAAAATAATCATATAATCAATACATGAGAATTTTAAAAAGATATCTCATCCCATAAAACATGGAAATATTAAAATTAATAAATAATATAAACTAACATGAAATTATTTAGTAAACCTATGGATCCAACCATAAAAAACAAATGTGAATGAGTAAAAAATTATGACGGCAAGTTGAACAAAGTGTAAGCTCTCGTGTCAACCCCATACCCAACTCTATGAGATCTATTTGTCTTTCAAAAACCATGTTGAATCTCTCAAATTGTTACAACACAACATCACTCACAATCCCTTTGAAAAAACTGGAATCTCTCATGGTACTCCTCCTGGAACAATATCATAAACCCATGGGGATCCTTTTTCTAACACCTCAATTGAAACATGTTATAATCCATTACATCATAACCATAAATATGTTATATATACTCAAAATGTATTTCAAAAGAAAATTCCATAAATAAACATATTGATTTTATAAAACACATTCAAAAATTGAAAAAAATTTATCTAAAAATATTTTATAATGACATTTTAAACTAGGAAACTCATTTAATCAATTTAATAAAACATGTTAGATTAAAAAAAATCCACCCACAATTGGAAAACATTCATAAATCCCCAAATCACTAAGTGAAATCAAAATACACATAAATAATGAGTTATAAATCAACCATAAAAATTTACTAGAAAATTAATCAAATGTAATCCAATTTCATTTCATTTTTTAATTGTAATCCTTGGGAAAACAACTTATAGTGAGAATAATACCATAGAAAATGGTTTCAATCTCATTCTCTTTGATGAAACCAACCTCGAAAAGGATTATAAATGACTCAAATACCAAACACAGATGAATAAAACATAATATCCCTTTACACCACCTATATTTTGAAATCACCCATATATTGTTAGAAATATCTATGAAAATGGAAGAATAAGATGAAAGATGGATAAGTAAGATGAAACCAAGAAGGAAAGGGATTACCTAAAGCCCAAAAAACCTCAAATCATAGGAGAAGGCAATAAAAAATGAATGGATTATGGATAAACATGATCAAGGGGGGATGTTCACAAATTGAGGAGAAAGTGAGGACCAATGGTTCATAAAATTGGAAAGGGAAAATTATAAAATTATAATTTTTATTTTCATGGATAAAAAACACAGTTTTTCTATATTGGTAGGTAACATATGTGCCAACTATGTAGGCATATTTTCTCCAAAAAAACCACATTGCCGGGTTTTTCCTATTTTTCACATGGTTTGGTGAACCATTCTCAAACCGTGGAAACACCCACTATAACGTAAAAAAATCCTTACACAGTTATCCATGTGATTAGGGAAAAACATGTGATAATTGTGTGCCTCAGACTTCTATCCAAAAAATGGGGTTTCTAACCCCCTATTTCTATAAAATCCAAATGAAAACCTAAAAGTAATTATAAATCAAAATTTAACATATAAATTACTGAGGGAGTGTCACACATATCATTTTATATAATCAAATATATAATTCCAAACACTAAGAAATGATTAACATTAATCCTCCTATTGAACTAAATCCCATTTAGAGACATATATTAGTTTTATTGTATAATGATTATATTCATAATTATTGTATCTATTTTGATGACATCAAATAACTAGTACCTTGATGTTTCATGATCTATCATCTAGGTTATATCCATAAAAACAAGACGTTTATTATTCTTCCCTGCAACTCTATATTTCTGAGGATTATATGGTGAAATTAATTTAGGCTTGTTCATAGATTTAGTAAATTTAATTTCGTCACATTCAATACCATTATCTGACCATAACATCTACAATTTCAAACATATTTTCATCTATTCAAGTCTTCTGATACATTTTAATCAATCTATGGTTTTTGATTTATGTTTGATAAATGATATTCATGTATTTATGATAAAATCATATATGAAAGTGTTGAAATATATTTGTCCACCTACTAACCTTTTAGTCATAGGACAAAATACCTTATAGTGAATTAGTTGAAGATGTTTTATTTCTTGGTTTTAACCAACCATTTTAGTTTTATTGAAATTTTTTTATCTTTTCCCATGTTTTAAAAATAGTTGGGATTCAATCATTCAAAAAAGGAAAATTAATCACAAAATCTACATGAATAAACTAATTAATATTTTTAATATAATTTGTACATTTTTTATTTACACAATTATTTTCGACTTGTTTACTTAAGTGATATGTTTTGTTTATTTATCCAATTTAGATAAAAATACTAATATTGTGAAAACACAAGTAACCAAAACCCCATATATTATTCTTTTGATTATGAATACATTTTATATAAAATGACAACATATTAAGATCCAAACTATTGTGATAAACTGAACATTTTTTTCCTACAGTCCTTCAATAAATAAATGAAACCATGAAATATTTTATTTCCATCAATTTGGGTTCTTCCACCACCATTATCAATCAACGATATATCAGAACCAAATTTCTCTAATCCTAATTTATAGTTTTAATCATTATAAAGATTTTTTGTATCTCCGCTCATTTTATATGAACATCGATAATCTATGACCCATGGTTTCTCTTATTTATAAGAGTTCGATATCTTATAATCCATATTATCTTGTTAACAACAATGAGAGTGATTATAATTGTCTCCAAAACACATATATATATGTTGATTATTTTAGAAGAACTAAACGCATATATATGATGTCTTCCTTTAACGATCACATAATCCATTGTAATAACCTAGACTTTATTAGTGAATTTTGAATCTTTAATAATTTTTTCTTATATTATATATTATTATAAACATATAGAAGATAAACAAAAGTTAATGTTTTATTGAGTCACAAACCAATGAAAATTTCAAACATTACAATGGGAGAAAAAAATATAAAACATGAGTATTAAAATGGGAAAATTTGGATATTTTAAATATTATATGATGTTATCCCCTCCTCCATGAATAATAATAGTGAAAATTAATAGAACATTAGCGAACCAAATGAAATTAAAAAAAGGATATAGAACAATGAGAGGAATTATAGAGAATAATATATATAGAAATTATTATTTATTTTTATTGGAAATATAGTCATTGAAAAACTACTCTACTATTGGAAAATATTGTCATTTGAAAATATGATCAATTGGATCATAGATCCTAAGTAATAATGTTACCATTAGATTTATGGTTTATATACGTTAATGAAAAAGGATAAGTGATGTAGAAAAGAGAGACAATAGAATCCACCTGTAGAGTCATGATTTTTGAAGCACATTTTCTGAACATGTGAATGATGTTTCATCATTTGGGTTCACCATTGGCTAATCCTAATCACCGTTTTCAGAACTAATCCATGAATGAGATTAACAATGGTATAATTTCATGTTAGTGATAATCACCACTAGATCAATGTTTGTTAGGACAACCCAATTAAACTACCACCACTACACACATTACCCATTGGGTTTATTCAAGTATAATAATGGGTTATGTATCTAGACAATAGAATCATAAAACTGTTATTTTCTTTTTATAAACTAAATATTTGTTTTTCAATCCCATTCTAGTTATTAAATTTTTTAATAAGAAATTTATAAATGTAAGATAAATTTGATTATGTTATTTTTGGATATAAATAGAATTTAATTTTAAGAACATATGAGCACTTTTATAATAAAAAAGGTATTCTATATAGTTTATTTTTAATAAACCTAATTTCACCAAACTATTTATTGAATATAAATTATTATTTAACTTTAAAATGGTCTAAGTAATTTATATATGTGTTAAAAATATGACTCTATGATAAAAAAATTTAATTTTTAATAAATAGACATTGTTTATTTAAAATTCAATGTTCATATATTTCAAAAATTAATTTGTTAATATTAAAATTTCATTTGAAATCATCATTTAGGTTTCGTGTTTTGTTGAATGTATGTGAGTTTTCTAAAATACATTATATTTTGGTTTAATAGGAAAAATTCAGTTTTTTGTTTTTAGTACATATTATGTGTACATATATATGAAATTTTTAATTAGTAATTAATTAATCAAAATATTAAACCATAATTGAGTTATTTTTTAATATTATGTATTCTAATGTATTTAATGCAATTTCTGAACCTAAATATGACTTTCCAATGTGTGAAATAGAAATTGTGATTCTAAAAACAACATTTCATTCATAACTCACTTTTAAATATAAAATGTATTATAAAAATATGTGAAACTATTAAATATATTGTTATAATATAACACATGAATAAAATGCTTATAAACATGACAAAAACCCTGTAAAATCACATTGTTTTTCATTTCTCATAAAATAGAATTCCAAGAACTATATTTTTGATATTTTTAAACAATTACTCATTTTTTAATATAAATATTGACCCATTATCTATTTATCTCCACTAAAAATACAGAACCCACTATTCTCTAATTATTTAACCCCTTATAGAGTCCCTCTAAGGTGTGGTTATATCCTCAAGGATCCATCCTCGTGTTTTAAAAGAATGTCTTCATGTTAAGGTAATTTGAAACTTCCTATTGTCTCTCCATGTACCTACCTTATTGAATGTTTCTATATGTTAGATTAAAATCATATCATACCATTTTTATTTATCTCATTACATAATTTTTTTTATCAATGATATACCATATTTCACCCAAAATAATATCATTTCATTAATGCATATTTTATATAGTCATGTTGTTGAAATAATATCTTGAATTTATCACTTTCACCTAAAAAATTATTATAACTTGAATACCGAAACCAATTATTAATCCATTGGTATTCACCAATATGTAAATAGAATTTATTTATTCAACAATTTACATGTTTTAAACCCGCATTCCCTTTCAATGGGTTAAAAAATATCTAATTTTCATGTTTATAGAAGATGAGTTTTATGATACATTATTTAATAACCTTGAAAAATATGATTTCCGACACCTTGGTGATATGTGTATAAATGTATATATATTTTTTGTTCTCAACACATTTCAGTATAATAATTCATTATTTTTATATTATGATATTTCTTAATTTCGTATTATCCTTCCCAATTATTATGCCTCTCACTCACATGGTTAATATCACTATTATTTAATCTCTTAATGATCTTTATGCTCACTAATTTATTTTGATTCTTGTCCATAAGAAATGAGCTATAAAAAAACGACATAGGATGAACCTTTGAAATATATTTAACATTAGTCGGAATAAGTACTATAATATTCTTGTATTATGATTATAACATATTGGAAACTATATACTAAATGATCATGAACATTATTATGTATTGTACCTTGAAATGAATGTGTTATTGTATTAAAACAGTAGAATTACAATGATTCTAGCATTCCATGGTTTAGTTACTAATGTATATTAATAATATAAATTTTTTTTAATATCCCCATGGATATCTCTAAATATATAAAAAGTTATATGAATTTTCATGAAGTATAAGGAATGTGGTTTTAAAAAAATGACTTCCCAATATGGAAACTAGAAGATAATGTAGGTCTAAATAATTCCCACCTAGGGGTAATAATCCAAAAAAGGGAACATTGGGTTTTTACTCAATTGTCACCTCATTCACAACAACCTAAATTATTTAAAAAATAGTTGCAAATTCATGAAGTATTGGTTTAGTAAATTATTTTTAAAAAAACTATTATGAAGGAAACATAAGAAAAGTATTTTTTATTATTGGATATTACAAGAATGATATATTTAAGAATCAATTTTAGGATATAATATACCTTTATAATGAATATATTATAAAAGTAACATGATTCTCAATAATTTTTTATTATTTTAGATCAAATTATTGATATAAGAAGAACCATGTATATGATGACTGAAATGGATGGTGCGTTTATGACCATCATAAAATGATGTAATAAGAAGTGAAAAATATCATGAGGATGAGAAATCAACTATCATAGGTTATGAATGATAACCCAAATCATGTTTACAACCATGATTTGCCTCAAGGGAAACAACATGTAGTTAGTTCCTTTATGCTTCAATAAACACCTTCCATTAGCGGATATGCTGATCAATTAAATTTTGAAAAATGGACTACCTCTATTGGAGATATATCTTTCATACATCAAATTTCAATGATTTAAAAAAATTTATACCACTATTAAGTGGATGAAAATTAGTATTGGACACTAATTAAGTACATGAATTTAAGAGGGAAGACTTATTCTATATAGTGGGAATATTTCTGGGGAATCATTCTAAGTAAATATTTTATCCATTAATTAAAAAATATGAATGGATATATAATTCATAGAGATGATGAAGACGTAAGTTGAATCACTGAGAAGTTCTCAAATTTACCTAAAATTACTAGATTGATACGTCTCTCTATTTGTTATGGATCACAAGTTAATGGTTGAGAAGTTCATCATTAGAATGATACATCACATATAGAGGAATTTAGAAACTAATGATAATGAATTCTATATAGAGATAGTATAGTGTAATATAAATGTTGAAATGCAGTTTGGATAGATGAAATTGTCACATAGGACAAATTACTAAAAGTTAGTAATGAATATAAACTCAATGAAGAATTTTATAATAGAAGAGAGGGAATGAAACTGAAACTTCCCCTATGGAACAAATATTGGAAGAAAAATTTATGAAATTTCTTAATTGGGAGTGAAATGTGCTACTAGGGTAGAAGAGATAGCCATATAAGTCATAAATATCAATGTAATGTTTTGTATCAACATCGAAATGAAAATTGAAAATGATATATGGTGTAATCATAAAATGATGTTTAATGGATCAAGTGTGGGAATCTTGGGAACATTTAAATTTAATGTCCAAATTAAAATATAAAGGCGGGAATACACTATCTACCTTAGGGTATGACACTGGATTGGGGAAATTCTTTAATGGTCACAATGAGAAAGTTTGTGACACCCTGACCCTAGTTACCCAGAGATGGTGCCTTATTACATAACATTGGCATGATCACAAAAGATCATGTCTTCAAATGATTGATTATTTTAGTATCCTTGGAATCACTAGATATATTCGTAAGTCTTAAATTACATCATAAAGTGAAAAAAACTACAACAACATATTGTCTTCATATCCCCTTATACTATCACTACAGGTCATTCATAAAACACTTCTTCACATCCTAGAAAAGATAAAAAATTGAAAGGGGTGAGCTCAGATGCTCAGTAAGGTTAACAATATAGTAGAAACAATCATAAATAAGCATTAAAATTTAAAACAATGTCTAACTAAAACAAATGCCTTTTAAACATGAACGTCATCATAATATGGAAAAAATAAAATGATGTAATTCCATTTACTTATTCACGTGGATATTGTACTAGTTGAATAATCAAATGCAATATCAATAACCACTTTCATTATGATGGAATTCATAATGTCATACTATCATAACCACATAGTCAAAGCCTTGTGCCATGACTACTAATAAGATTTTGTCAAGGCCTTGTGCCAAGACACTAGTTTGTCTCATGAAACCTACCGATTCATCTAGGAGCTATAGCAGACTCCACCTGTCAATTACTAAGTCCAATGCATTCCTCATATATACAGGTTTAAACAAAAAATAAACATTCTTATTAATAGTAACATACGAAATGTCAATACTTTATCCATAAACCATGAATGATATAAAAATATCAAATCCATAGTCAAACATATCACAAAAACGTCAATACAATATAGATGTTTTGTATCATAATGAATCAACTTCAAATAAGCTTAAGATCCATCAAAGGATGTTGACATAGATGAAATCAAAACTACTTGAGATAAATATCTCTTTTTTTTAATCATTGAAATGTCACACATTTATAATGGAAGTAATTTAAAAGATATTTCTGAATCAATGTGTCCTATGCCACTTTTAAACTTTTGAAAATAAATATCATTTTGAAACATTCATGCCCATATAAATAAATCCTTAAAATCATTTTAAAAACGTGGACAATAACTAAAAATATTTATATATATAAATCTTTAAAACATTTAAAATTGTGATCTTGATAAAGAGTACATTTCACAAATTCTTAAAATATTAATTTTGAAATCATTTAAAAGTCACATAATTATAAAATAAAACATTTATTTACAAAATATTATTATAAGCTTGTAAGGGTATCTTCAACGACTTTATAACGTTGGAAATTAGCGGCACCCGCTGCATAAGTTAGAAAAAGACATTCGTACCATAATTTTGACGAAAAGGTTAAAAAGGAACTTGTTTGGAAAACGATAGAAAGATTCCTTTATAAGCAGCTTATAAATATTCTACCAGTTTATAAACGACTTTAACCAATTGTCTATAAAATATTAGGAATGATTAGGAATACATTTTTATGAAACATGGATGTGGATGATAAAGAGGTCCCAGTACATAATTATGTATAAAAAACTTCAGATAATGAAGTGATTGTGAAATAAACCCTTACCATGTACATTTCCTTGGTCGAGGATAGTTTAACCTACTGTATAATTGTGAAATAGTTGTTATTAAATTATACAAGGATCATATACATTGATATGATATCATATATGATATTTAAATAATGCTTTGTTAATAATATCGTAGTATTATCGTCGTTTCGGGTGTAAACATGCTCGTTTTCTTTTATATTTTTTGTTACATAAGCCATGTTTGTTATGGATAGGTTGTATATTATTCATATCCATAATTATATCAAGTCCATAAACATTATTTTTAATCATCAAATGAGAATTAGACTTGAATGGATATGATGGGGAACGAATCTCATCACGTTTGTGGAGACGGTAGTTTGAACGTACACACGAATAATAATATCAATTTTTATATTAAAATAATATATAATTGGATGTTACATGATATATACAGAATAATTATCATGTTATATTCATTATTTACTTCATTTACACGTCATTATCATTTCCATCCAAATAATAATGTTTTGAATAACAATTACACCACGACGTGGAGATAGTAACCCGTACGTACGCACGTATGGTCATAATTCATTCAAAAGATGTATAGAATACTGAATATGGTTGTAACAAATTTAAAATATGACAGTATAATGGAGATACTAGAGTTATTATTTTATAATGGAAATAACAAATAAAGAAGAAGTTGAAGAAGAAATAAACATGAAAGAGGGTGGTGAAAACATTACCTCTTCTTTGGGTTCTTCCTTTTGATTTGATCGAAATGGATCCATAGGTCAGCTTTCTGATCAAACAAATGAGTCTAGGTTGAAGTTAGATAAGTTTTTAGGATATTTGGGAAGAGGTTGGCCGAGCCAAAAGGCTTTGAAGGTGTGAAGTATTGAGATGGGTGAGTTACCTTTTATAAGAGGGGTGACAGGTAGCTTAGGAAAATCTAGAAATAATATATTATAATAAATTAAAATTCGGTTTCTAGTTGCTCAAAACCGATTTATTTTGAGGATAATGTAAGGATGGGTCGAAAACAACTCAAAAAATAGGTTTATTACAGGTTTGAGTCACTTTATTAATCTTTTCTTTTAGTTTTAACTCTTAGTTAATTGGTTTGACATTTACCATGTCTCCTTGTATTTTTATATAATATACTTAATAAACGTACTATAAAATTCAATGAGATCCCAAAGTGGTCCATTAATGATACCCCTATCATTATATAAATCCTTTGGCCTATCCTTATATTTTTAGGAATAGAATATAAATTAGTAATATAATATTTGTTTTAAAAACTTATTTATGTCAATTTTGACACTATTTAATAATTGATTATTGTTAATGTCTTAAAAACTTTATTAATTCGGAACAAATTCATTTAATAAATCCTATAATGTTATATTAACGAAAAAAATTCTTGTATGTCATAAAAACATTCAAATTATATTTATTTTAACATTTATAATACCAATTATTTGATTCTGTTATTAATAAGGAAAATACTACATCATTATTGTGTCATAAATAAATTTAATTATTCAATTTCGTAAAATTATGAATAAAATACTATTTTGTAGGAAATAATTTTATCATTTAAATGAATATTTATAGTAAAAAATATAACATATATAACACTATGTAAAAATTGTTTTTCTAAATGATATATGCTTATGTCATTTTTATATTTACTTTAACTTAATTAATATAAACTATCATTATCACTTATAAGTGGATCCATGGGGTGCCAAAAAAGTCCCAAATATTACCATGGTTGGACAAGTGTCAAAAAAATAGGGTTAGGACACGTTTTAGGGTAAATTAATATTATTATAATATTATTTTTTACCATTATTTTTCTATATTTACCCTTTAACCATGGTAAATAAAATATTTTCCGAATTAATTATTCAAAATGTCTAAAAATAAAAGTTACCTATTTACACAATTTGGACCTCCTGATTCAAAATATGGAATCCATTTTTCTAAATTCAAAACACCTAAGTGGCAGAAATTAATTTAAAATTAATTATCGTTGTTAAAACAAAAAGCGTGTTTTTAAGAAATAATTACTATCAAAAGATTGGTACTTGCTTATGTCCAGTTTAAATGTCAAATTATGTCCAATGACCAACATTGTATTAAATTGTAAAAATATAATCTAATTATACTCTAAAATCCCTCAAATTCATAATTTATCACTATTAATTAATTCGATTAAGAATGTTTTTAATTAAAATTTAGTAATTTTCACTATTTATCAAAATATTAAAGTTATCTGAAAAGTACCAAAAATTCACCCTAAGATAATTTTAATTTTACGAATCCAAAAATGAAGTCCATTTTGAAAGATAAAATGTATAAAATTTCAAAAAGTGGGTATTATTATTCATAACGGCTAGTTTGATTGGTTGTGGTGTCTGTTAGAACTCGAAGTTGCGTACAAAACACGCTACTGCATTATTCAAAGAGAAGCATACCATGGAAGCTTGGGGTGTCACAAAATTATAATCTATAAACGATGTGGTGGTCAGTACATAGATTTTTATTTTAATGATAAAATTTTAATTTTTTCATTCCAGTTCTGTACATTCCTTTATTTAATCATTGATTACAATAAATGTAGACTGGATCCTATAAATTCTTGAAGTAGTGTTATTATTTATAAATCATAGAGTAACAATCCATGAATAAATAGTATATAGATATTATAGTGCAATCTTATATGAGTAAAATATCCTAAATAATATTATAGACATTAAAATTATGGATTTATACACTACTCTAAGGATTGAATGGATATAAAATTATAATTCTAATATTCATTATAGGAGAAATAAAATTTCAATGTGTCTGAATGGAAAACATAGGGCTACATTCTATGAAGAGTTATTATTGAATAAAATCAATCTAGATATACTTTGTGTTTTATAATTTTAGGAATTTATTTGTGTACAAAAAGAAGAAAGATAATATATAAAAATAGAAAATATACCCATAGTTTGGAAACACAATGATGTATTTCTGGAAGAGTTACTTAGAACTACCATATAAATATAATGAGTTCATCATTGAACTCATACATAGATTAAGGCTAATATCAATGTCCCCGTATAGATCTACACATGATCAGTTAGAATAATTAAATAATAAACATCATGATCTCTTATGGGAATATTTTATTCATCCAAGTCCATCTCCTCAAGGAGCCCCAGTTCTATTAGTATTGATCTAATAAGGATCAATGAATCTATGTATATATATAGAAATCATAAAAAGATTACATGGACGAAAGAATACCATCTTCCCAGGATTAACGCATTTTTCCATCCATCTTTATGGGGCTCAATTCCGTTTATTGATCGACATCCAATTAGGGTATCATTAGATATGTGGGATGAATTATGTCTAAAAAAATTCACCCCAAATACAATATAGAAATTTCATGTTTTTATTACCTTTATGTGATCTATTTGATCATGTATATTTATGGAGTTGATGATAAGTTTCTTTAAAAATTACGTTGAAAATTTTTTGTCCTTATCGATGGAATTATAATATATTCGAATTTTTATGGTGATCCTGAGTTTTATCTAATGGATTTATTACTAAATATGCGGAATGATATTTTCCATTTAATATAGTAAATGATATTTTTTGTTTTGTAAACTGTATCATTAATAAGAAATTACAGGAGGAGTGTTCAAATCCCAGTTGATCCTACCATGAAAAGGGCCCTATAAGAGTGTCCACATACTAATACTATATATATTATTCATATTTTCCTTCTTATAACATGACACTATATAATGTTTTTGGAAAAAATATGCGAAATTCTAATCCACATAACAATTTATCACAAAAGTTAGGTATGTTTATCTAGAAAAAAATGGGAATAATGATTCTTGGAACTAAAGAAAACGTCGATTAGATCACTTTATCTAATTTTACACCAAAATGATAAAGGATTTGTTATTTATAGTTACCTAATAATAAATTAATTTGTTATCTATTCATGTAAAATAAAAAATCAATTTTTATGAATCATGGATGTTAAATCATCATAAATTGAGCTATCATAATCATGAATTGGAGTAAGTGGAAGTCATATATTCCACGAGGATATGGACACAATATATCTGTGGGTAAATATGTGATATATACAAAGGCCCATAATATTTGATGTATATATTTATGCAGGGGGGTCAATATTCATTTGATAATATGGATACTACAAAACAAAGACAATGATATCTCTATTCCCAACCATCATATAAATGAGAATAAGATAACTATTTATATTAGTGATATGGAGCCTACTACTCTATACTTTATATTTAATGAGAAATACCATATGTTTTTTGATATGTAATGAATAGTTCTTTAAATCATAACAAAAGGAAATATATCACGACATTCAAAAATTATTTCCTAACCAACTATCCAAGAGATGATCAAATAAGATTAAAGGGGTATTCTAGTGCTTCAAAATAAGGTGAATGTATCCATGGTGGATAATAATCCTGAATTCCCCATCCATTATGATGGTTTTATTCAATTTGGGACTATACATTGTCATCCTTCATTAATAAATATAAAGAACATTTTATTGGATAATGACCATCAAACATCTTTCATTATCCATCCAAGATGTACCAATATGTATTGAAATCATTGAGATCACATCTAGTGGGACAAAATGAAGAATTATATCACCGATTTTACCTCCAAGAGCTTGGTATTCTAGAATTTTATTAGGGGTTACCGTGATTTCAAGGGGATGATGCAATTGTTTCCCATAACCACATTGAAATGGTATTATATCACTATGAAAATTGTAACTATTCTCTATATGAAATACAATGGAATCAATGTGATATGGTATGTAATGTATTGAATCATTAGTACATCCCACTTTACTTCTATTCATGAATATTTATCAATTGAATAAAATTACTTGATATACATAAATAAAATTTTTATGATTTTGGGGGTACCACATTCAATCATTTCTGATCATCATCCAAATTTTACATGATAAATAATATATCTATTTTCAACTTGTTATGTATACAAAATTGAATTTCACGGTGACCTATAACCCACAAACCAATGGTCAATATAAAAGGACAATTCAGATTTACGAAGACATGTAAATGGATTTCTCAATATAATTTAATGGTGAAAGGGTTCAAAATATCTCACTTTTTGTTTCTCAAACATCATTAGATTAAACTCAAGTATTAAAATGGATTCATATGAAGAACTATAAGGGAACCAATGTGTAACACCTACATGTTGGGATGATTTCTGTGAACGAACTGTACATGGGACCAATCATTTTCAAGGGTTGAATGAAAATTTATAATTATCCAATGACATATGAAATATACTTAGAGTTAGTAGACTAGATATGATTAATACCCTTGAAGGGATATAGATTGTTATCTTAGAGACAAATTTTTTCTTTGATATATCAATAGGGAAAAGATTCAGGAGGTTTATAATGGAAGGAAATCCTAGAATTGGGTAAATTGGATCCATTTATATCCTTAATCATATAGTTTTTTGTTCTTTATATCTTTGACCTTCCACCAAACATGTATCATGTTAATGATGTGTTCAATATATCACTCATGGGTAATTACAAACCCGAACCCCCAAAAGTTCTCAATCTAGAGGAGGAACAACTAGAGAATGAACACTCTTACGAGGAGTAGTTGGTGAAGATCATAAACTATGGATACAAAATTATACACAATAATAAAACTCACTGTGTAAAGTTCTTATGTGTAATGTCATGAATGAAGAGGAATCATGGGAACTGGTAGAAAAAAAGAGGTTAACTACCATTAAATATTCCCCACAGAGAATACGAGTTTAAATATTAGTTATTTAATAACATAATGGGTGAAGAATTAAATGACGCCCAATTTATTGGTGTCTTTCTTTAATAATATATTTTCATTATTTTAAAAAAATAATACTCATACATCACATAGAAGAAAATACCTTATTTAATTACTAAATAATGTTACATAACTCAGAAACTAAACCGATGAAAAAGGGGGAGTAATAAAGTGGAAAAAAATTATAGAATAATAAATTCAGAATACATAAATTTTGATCATTAAAATATCTTTGGATCATATCCCCCAAAAAATATTATAGGAAATAAAAAAACAATAGTAAAATGTTCATCATTTAGAAATGGAATGATATAGGACCTTGATTGGAATTGAAGTGAATAATTTATGGGTAATTGAAAAGTAATTTATAGAGGAAATGTGACCATTTTAATCGTAATTGGAAAGTTTTTTAATATGATTTATTGGATATTTTACAAATTTTTGTAATTTTTCTATTATATTTAGTGTTTATAAAAGGAAATGCAATGTGGTAATTGATACAGAAAGGAGAAATGATGGCTTCAACAAGCAGAGCCATGTCTTTTTGAGAACATATATCATAATGTGTGAGGGATGTTGAATCACTAAGTTTCACCCATGACATATACTATGTAGAGATTCAACATGTGAGGTTCGAATAAAATCGACTATTAAAGACAATCATGTTTGTGGAGATCAACACTATGTTAATGTTATCACATCCAACAAATGAGATTACAACCTTCTCATAACCCACCCATGGGGAATTTACCATTGTAAAAATTGATTATGTGTTTATACCTTGGTATCATAAAATTTTATTTTTTTCTATAAATGTAATATTTATTCTATCGATAAAATTTTCATTAATTTTTAATTATATATTCATAAAAATAAGATAAACATGATAAAATTATTTTTGAAAAAATAATATTATATTTTTGAAAATAATAATAGAATTTTATAATAAAATATTTTAATATATATAAATTTTATTTCCAGGATGTATCTTTAAAATAATATCTTCATTTATATATAAATGATAATATTATTACACAGTGGCATAATAAATTTTTATTTGTGTTAAAAATTTTATACTGTCATAAAAATAGTATTTATAAAATATATATATAATTTTCGAATAAATGTTATTATTATCATATTTAGAAATTTGATTTTATAAAATAATATTTAATATTGATGTCAAAAAATTGAAATTATGTTAGATTTTTTTTTTGAATTTTCAAAAATACAATATTTATCAGTAAAAAGTAAAACTAATTTTGTTTTTATTATTTGATTTATGTGTTAATATATATGTAGTAATGACATAATAATTAATTAAATCGATTATATGACCTATAATATATTTTATTCTTTAAATATTATGTATTTTAATGGATTTAAATAAATTTATAACCCAAATATTGACATTCCAAATTCTAAAATAGAAAAATGATTCTGAAAAAAAATATTTTATGAAAAAAATAACTTTTCCACGTCCAATGTAATATTTAAATTTTGATTTCAGTTTTATTATATTGATATAATACAAAATGTTACAAAATTTATATAACCATGAGTAATAAAATGGGAATTAAATTGGTATTTCATTTTAGAGTACCAAGATTTCGAGGACATGCATTTGGAAATTATTAATTAATTTATTCTCTTTAACTATATGTACCCACCAATATCTCAATATCCTACACTCCAAATCCATATTCAATGATTTTTTTGGTAATTTTTCCTCTCATATAGTCTTTCTAAGGGGTAATTGAGTCCTCTAGTTTCTATCCCCATGTAATAGGAAGTAACACTTCAAGATAAGGGAATTCTCCATTTCCTCTTTACTGTTTAAGTGTGGATTTTGTAGAAATTTCCAAAATTTTACATAAAACTCCTTTGATGACTATTTTTATAATATAATTAATTAAAATATAGTACAATATAAATGGAATACCTCCACCCTCTTCAATTATTATACTTCCTTAATCCACATTTTGTATAATCCTTCTATAGAATTCATTTTTGGAATTTCTCTCATTTGCATGGATACCTATTTTATTTTCAATATCAAAATCATTTCTACATATATTTTTATTCAATATGATGTAAATATAATTTATTTCTTTAGGAATTTAAATTTAATAAACCCACATTACCATTCCATTGGTTAAAAATTATGTAATGTTCTAGTTATTATGATTTTATTTACACATTGATTCTATATGAATCTGATTCTTTATTCTCTATAGATTATTGATGAAATGGTTTTTTGGGATCAATGTAGCTAACATGATTAAATACATATGAATGGGGAACAATGATATCATTACAATGAATTAGGTAAATAATTAATCTCTAGAGATGACATGTTTTATTATACCATGGTGAATAACATTGATAAGTATGATTTATGACACCTTGGTGGTAAAAAAAAGATATATGCTTATGAATTTATAATTTTTATAATATAACCTCATTACCAACTTTTAATTGAATATCAATGTATTTTTATATTTTTTAGGATCTTATTATCATTCCATTTTATTAGTTATCTCTTTCATGTGATAAATACATCCATTGTTTATTCCCATAATATGATCTATGGACGCACAGTCATTTAATGTATTTTAATATGATATGAGATGAAGTAAATTTAAAATTTTATATACCTATTATGGATCCATTAATTTAGATTTTAATATTGGCTATGTTTTTTGTGTATTTTTTTATAATTTCCAAAAAAATACATAATAAAATATCATGTCTGTTATTAACTGTCGTATAATTTTATGAATTTTTTACACATTAAAACTGTGGGATTTTATATCCAAAAACATCATAGAATCATTCAAATTTTTCTATGTTGATTAATTTATTCCAAAGATATTGAGAATATTTATATGTTTTCTGTATTTTTTTGTTCCCCCCATTGATTATTTCTCTCTTCAATGTCTCTGTAAAGACAAATTATGATAATAGTTTTATAATTTGTTAACCAACCAACCAAAAAACAATAAGCATCCAAGAAATATTATATTTTGATAAAAATTATAATATTGAACGGATTATTTTCTATAATTATTATCAACCCACTGATGAGTATATCACTCAAATACATTGTATAAGAACCTTCCCTGAATATATTTAGAAAATGTAATCTAACATTATAAAATTTGTCCTAATCATTTTAGAGAATATTTGACCTAATCCTCCAGAATCATGGATATATGTATTTGTATTATATGAATGGTGTTATGAATATAAGTAGTTCTTATAAGGAATAGGAAATCATTGGACACTCTAATTTCATATATTACATATATTTTGAGTATCTATTTTTTTGGATTATTTGATTATTGTAGGAATTATCCAATGAACTAGCTCAAATTGTATTTAATTTAATGAGAATTTATCATTATTTTATTATTCTTATTTATGATATTATCATTTTATTGGTTATAATGGACAATGGTCAATTTTATTTCATCAATTATTTTTCTATTTTTAATAATATCATGTTTCATCAACACAATTTAGTTGATACTACTTTTTTCATCAATAATTTTAGATTTATTATATAATCCACAATTCAATTGTCTGTTTCCACTCTCATAAATCATGTATCAGTCTAGAAAATTTTAATCTCATTCTCAAAGAATAATCATTTCTATACTCTCCTTCGTCTTGTACCTAATCACCATTGTCTTGAGATAGATCATTTCCATGTTTTCCATCTTATTCTGCTAATTCCATGAGAAATAATTTAGAGATCCCTATATATACTTCATCATCATCTCTTTCATCACATTTAAACTATCCATTTTCATCTAATAAAATATTCCTTATGATGAAACTATGTTAAATATTAATAATTTATTTTTATTCATCATATGATGAGCCTCTAGTGTTGGTTTTCCAAGAACATTCCCCATTATCAATGAAAAATTAATTTTTTTGGAAAATTTTTCAGAAAATTGAAAGCATTTCGGTAATAAAAAAATGTTAACTGATTTTTAACCCTATACATATATCTTCTATCACCGGTGAAATTTCCAAACATGAGGGAAATATGTTCATTAAAATATATCATTTTTTCTTATTTCTCCATACGGTTAATTTTTTTCCATTATTCTTTTCCTTGAAGGAATGAAATAAAATAATATTTTCATGATTTCCCTTTCATTTATGTACATTTTTTTTCCAATTTTATAGTTTATAATTGTACTGTAGATTTTATTTATTTTTATTTCATCAAGATCTATATAATCCATGGGTAAGATCTCCTCATAAAATATAACTTGAAGGATCTATTTTATCTTGTTCCCGATATCAGATTCTTCAAATGCTTTCCCTATCAGTATAATACAAATTACAATTATACATACCACGGTAAAGTATTTGTCAATAGATTTGGCATCTAACATTCAATAATCATAAAACTATTACTTACTGAATAAAAAATCTACTTCAATCACCATTATTATTCCTTAAAAAATTATATAATGCTTATTAAAAGTCGAATCACCGATTATATATTACATAACCGTTGATATATTTTTATTGGATAAAGATGGTAATAATTCAATATTAGACATATCAAATTTATAAAATTTTCTTCTTATATTTATGATCCATGTTGGGGATTAATCTAACAGGGTGAATCTATATTTAATAAAATAAATAATATCATTCACTAGAAAAAAATATAGGGTACCATCCTTTATCTCCTTAAATGAAAACCAGTTAAATAATATTTTCAGAATTCTGTTTTTATTAGTAAAATGATGGACAACCATAGTAAGAACATGATAGAAAAGAAAATATTAGTCTTGAAAAACATTTTAATAATAGGATAACATACAGGGTGATACACAATGCGAGGGTGGTAAATTAGTTTATATAGTTATTTCAATACCTTAATAATATCATGATTATTTAGTAATTATATATATATATATATATCTGTCTATCTCTTCATATTCTTATTGATGCTATAAGAATATGGGAAAATATGTTAATGAGTTCCCCCTCTTTTAAGGATGACTATGTCAATGGTGTGTTATTGTAATTATCCGATGCCCATAGTACCTTTATTATTATCAAAAGAAACTTAATTTAGGGTATAAAAATTAAATTTTATTACTATTTACACCAACTAGTTATAGTCTCTCACCACTTGAACACTCTACACCATTTGAAGAGTAAACAATGATGACTGTATGATCCTCCACATTGACACGAAATCGGGAACTACTACCCCTTCATTGATTTTTTCCTCCCACTTTTGTTAGTGTTTATTCTTTTAATTCAATAAAATAGTGTATTAGTTATTCCTATCATAATTCCCATTAGTAACAATTTATTCAAAAATTGAAATTTATAATCATTGGGTATTGTTAGAATGTTTTTATTATAATTAGTTATAGAAACAATCATTATTTTTTTTGTAATATATCATCTCATTTAAAACTCATTCAAGACCATCTCATATATCACATTTTATTTCATCATAAAGACTAATGCGTCCTCCAATATTATAATAATATGACTTATCATGGTATTTTTTTTATTCAGGTCACCCACGAATAACCATAATCCAAAATACATATGTGATTGGATTTATCCTATTCATCATGTTCATGGAATAAGAAAACTGTCATGATATTTTGAAACTCCATGCTACACGGTGAACAATTTATCCAAAGACCTTAATTATTTATATTAAATCATGGAACATGCCTCCAAATTATTTAAATTTCAAAACATGATAAAATTGTCATTAAAATGAATCTTATTATTTTTATTTCATTTATTTTTAATATTATCTATATTTTTAATGGTGATTATTCCATATTTTTGTTAGGATGATTTTTATAGAAATTGAACTCTATAGTTGTAGAACATGGTGTCTATACTGATCATGTCTTTACAATTCTTTTTGATAGTTGTGTAAGCTTAATGATGCTTATGAATATAATTTAGGTGATTAATATATATGAATTATTACATAAATATCATGAGATGATTTATATGTAGAGGCATACTAATGTTTATGTAACAATCTCTAATTGATGAAATATTTATCACAACCTAAACAACCACATATAGGGACCACAGATCTAAATAATGACTATTGGATCGACATTGAGTTTTAACCACATGAATAGACAACTAAAAATGTCTTCTCTATATTTAAATAAAGTCTTTAATCAACAACATGAAGAAACTCATGAGAAACTGTGAGATGAAATAATTAGTTTATTGACCCCATGTACATAGAGACTTAGTTAAATACCAATATATTAGAAAAATGTACAATATTTAACAAATGTGAATTTGGAATTCACAAATATTCCCATAACATTATAAATTTAATTTTAGGATTATATTAAAATATCAGAAAATATTGAATAAGATTAAAAATCATTTAATGGAACTTCTTCAGCTAATAAAATATTTATATGAACGACACCACTTGTATGGATTCGTCATCTCCATGTTCTTATTTCATGAAAATCAAGATATTTATTCTTCTAATTATTAACTTATATAGTGTGAAATAATCACATCCATCATCCCATGTATTAATCATGAAGATCATGAAAATAATGATCACATTTATCATGTATTTATAATTAATACATCTATTTCCTGAATATTGTTCTGCACATTGGAAGAGGAAAATGGTGATTTTATAAAACATATCAAATATACATGGAATCAAAAAAACATTTGAAATCATGACTACATATTTCATGAATGGATTAAAATTTATTATCATCCACATATAAGGATAAATACTTTATTGAAATGAGTACTAAAAAAAGGTTATCAAAATTTTCAATACATATATATCATTTAATTTATATTCAATATTTTGTGATTGAGTCTATATAATGTCTTATTGAATATGCACCATATAATAGTGATAAATAATGATATAAAAAAGTTGATTAAAACTCATATAATTAGTGGTTGGACATTTGTTTAATGAACAATGTCATTTTAGATTAGTATATTATTTTAATTTTTAGTAATTTATAAATTAATTATTTAATATGATATTAATTATATTTTTGATCTTAATGAAAATATAATGGATTAAGAATAATAACTTTTGGGAGAATTAGAGGTATTGGGTACCCTAATGTTTAATAACAAATAATTTATTGTATCTTAGGGGGAATTAAGAACCCATTTCCCGAATAAAAGGATATTTATATCCTTATACATAGTTTGTGGTTTCTCTTTTGGTAGTTTATGGTCCATTAATGTATACATGGAAGGATCCAATGGATTATTAAGGGTAAACATTTATATTTACATTTAAATTATAACACCATAGAGCATGGAATTATTTTTCAATAGATGAGGTTAATAATAAATACTCATGAAAAATGATAAGGATAAATATAAGTGAGTAAGTAATGGGTTGAAGGATATATTAATGTTTCTATGTGTTAATATATGATATATGGAGTTGATACATATAATAAACTGTGATATTATTCATTTTATGTAATATTATAGAGTGTTTAGAAAATAAGAAATTTAATGCTTCAATTTTTATACAACGGAAACTGCAAAATTATTCAGATAGGATTCATGGAGTTGTGTCAGATTAAATCTATTATATTTACATTGATATAATATGATACATAACACCTTTTTAAATATAAAATAATATATCCAAAATAATATCAATGAGTAACAATGGAGGTGATCTTAGGGACATATTATAAACCAAGAGAATATGGAATCATTGCTTCCAAAGCATATTGGCTACAGAATGTCTCTATAAGACATATAAGGCGATATTTTTAATGTGTAATAATAAATTTTATTTTATGTTAGTGTATGAATTTTATTTTAATTTACTTATTAAATTTTTCTATTCGATATAAAACTATAAATATTTTCACATATTGGAATCAAAAAATTAAATTTGACAATGATTTCATGTAATTAAATATTAATACATCACTATATTTAGGATTTATCCTGATATAATGTGAGATTTTTTCATACTGTGAAAAGGGATACAAAATTTTATTTACGGTGTGATTGTTATTATGAATTATAATGATGATTGGAGAGGTTGAATAATTATGTATAAAAGATATGGGATTTACGACATTATACACGAAATCATTGGTGGTTATATCATATTATCCAAATTTGGTGTTATATTTTGAAGATAATGTACATATGGTTTTCATCCAAATAATATTTGATCAATCAATGCATTGGGTTCATATATTATTAAGGTGGACATATAAGACTGCAAACATCGCTTTATAAGAAATAAACCTTTAACATGTTAAATTAAAATGGTTATATCATATTCAACCCTAAATCATTTATGAATAAGTCCTTTTTATGATAAAAATAATCCTTTTCCATGTCATGTAAAATAAATTTTTTCATCCCTCCATTTACAACTATGAGGATAATATTCTATGTCCATTCATATTTTCTTTTTGTAAATGCTTCATCAATAAGAGTGAAATAATTATTCAAATTACCTATAAATACCCATCACACAAACATTTTGAAGAGTTATATCATTTCCTAGACATTAAATTTTCCAAAAGTAAAATTTCTTTTCATCTTCCATTTTGACACACTTCATTTTCATTGAATACAATAAAAAAAATCTAACTTCTTAATTTATTTTGAAAATGAGAAAAGAATCCATTAACAATTATATGTAGTTATTTCCCCATATAATAAATTCATTATGATTTTATTTGTGTAAAATAATTAACAAATGATTCCCATATTGTTTCTTATCATTGGGCTTCTGACATACTAATAAGAAATTTACATAGAATCCCATGATATTTAAGAAATCAAGACACTCCCATAAAACACTTATATCATTTAAAATTTAGTCGTACTAAATTTAAGTTTCTTCTTTTTCCAATGTCTAACACAGTGATATATTTGACTTATGGATAGTTATTTTGGGAAAGATCATTATTGTGGTTAATAAGACCTCTATTGCACCCCTTTTTTACCCCATCATCTAACTCGGGTGATTTAATAAAAATACCCTCATTGGATTTCTTTATCAATGATAAATATTTAGTAGTTCTATATTTTATGATATAGTTCTATAATAATATTTCTATTCTTTTGTAACACCCCAAGTTTCCATGGTACACTCCTCTTTGAATAATAGAGCAGCGTGTGTTGTACGCAACCTCGAGTTCTAACACACCACGACCAATAAATGTAGCAGTTATGTATAGTAATACCCACATTTTGAAATTATATTAATTTTATATTTCAAAATGGACTTCATTTTCGGATTCGGAACATCAAAATTATCCTATGTTGAATTTTTTGTATGTTTCTGAGAACTTCCAATTTTTGATGAATAGTGAAAAATACTTAAAAACAACTTTTTTAATCAAAATAATTTATTGTGATAAATTATACAATTTAGTGGATATAAAGTGTAATTAGAATATATTTTTACCATTTTAACCAATTGTGGTCATTAGAATTAGTTTCACTTTGAAATTGGACATAATCAGCTCTCAATCTTTTGATTGATATTCTTTCTTAAAAACACGCTATTTGTTGTGACAGTGGGAATTAATTATTAAAATAATTAATTAAACATATATGTTTTTAATTTTTTAAAATAGACATCATTTTTTATTTAGGAATATCAAATATAGCTTAGGGTTAATTTTTGGTGTTGTTCTGAAAAACTTCGATTTTTGATGAATAGTGAAACCAGTATGTGGTACTTAAAAAAACTGATTTTTCATTTACATGAAATTTTACCAACTCATTGATTTGAATTTCTGAAATCCAACAAACATCATTGTCATTAGGAAGTAAAATGTGGTTCAATGGGATTAAAATAATTTTGGGTGAATAGTAACTTTTATGTTCTATTAGTCGTGATTAAAGGTAATTAGTGTAACGTAAGGTAAATATAATGTTATAATGATATTAAATTAACTTTACAATTTTCCTACCCTTATTGATTAAGTCATGGCTGACCCTGAAAATCCATGGGTCAACTTGGCGACCCCATGGAGCCACTTGGGTAAGAAAATGAGATTAATAACTTTTTATTTAAAGTAAAAAATGAAATTGTCACAAACATGTGTTGTTTTACTAAAACAATTATTACATGGGGTTATATAAGGTAAAATTTGAATATAAATAGTCATTGGAAATATAAAAAGATTTCCTACATCATAGTAGTTTTTTTATAAATTTTAAAGATTACATAAATTAATTTATTTATGACACAATGATGATGCAGCGATTACCTCATTAATTAACGATTTAAATAAAATGATAGGATAACGTAAAATCTATGACTTACACTTGTCAAAAACATATTGTATGGGTATATTTAGAACCATTATCACATTATCCTCGAAATATATAATTGTGGTACCTTTGAAATCCGAAAAGTGCTTCATAATAATGTAACATTTCATTACTTTCCAAGAGTGGCCCTCTTCTCCTCTTATAAAAGGCCCCCACCACTACCACCTTATTCACACCTTCAAGCCATTTGGCTCGGCCAAAATCTGTTCAAATACTCTATCAACTTCCCTCTCATACTGCTAGAAGCCTCACTTTGGGCAGAAGTCTTCTCAAGGAAACCATTGGCTCAAATCAAAAAGAGTTGCCCGATTTTAAGGTAATGTCTTCTCTTGTGTTCTTTTTTTTTATTTTGCTTCACCAACCCCCTATAATATTTTCATTACTTTATTTTATAACTACACCAGTATAATAATTATACTTGGATGTTTTTATGAGAATTATTTTGTTTACACTTACACACACCTAGGTCTAATGGTTAAAGAACATACTGTTTCTGTGGGTAGCGAATTACTGCCTCACGAAACGATTATTTTTCAATCTTATTTTAACACCTCTCATGGTGGCCATTAGGATGAAACTATTTTCATATATGATATATATATTATTATAATTTTTTCCTTATGCTTATTTATTTCTCATTTATGGCATACCATTACGATTTCCATTACGGGTAAACACGATAATTTCATTTTAGGAAGTGCAGACTAACACCCCCTGAAAGTGATTTGAATCGTTAACGCCATATGTGGGAGATATAAATTATGGAGTAAATGATATTATATAAGATATTATACTGGAATTATAATACACTTTTATATCATCGTGATTTCATTCCATTAAATACGAATAGAAATGAATGTAGCGTTCATGCGTACGTACGACTTACCGTCTCCATGAACGGTGCATTTCATTTCTTTCCTCAAAATGTTACTTAATATTATGAATGAATGTATATACTAGATATATATGATATATATGATATCTACATAATGAATATAATTCTGGATATAATGGATATTTTACCACATGAACTGCTTGTAATTATATGATGTTTATTTTTGACTCAAGTACCAAAGATCGAAAAAACGACCGTTATTAACAAAAATAATTACATAATGTTCATAACATGGTAATAAATGATATAAAAGGAATAATAAACTTAATAAAGGTTCTTAAGAAATTATAAATTAACTCTAGTTTATTATTCAGGATGTTAATGAACGGTCGAGTCAAGTCGGACACGAGGTAAGGGAACTTCTTAACCCAATTTCAATTCTTTGGGTTAATATCCTACTTTCATATTATGTCATGATCTTATTATGTCCTATCTTCTATTTGTACTTTATTTATATGTACATATAGTTAATACACATAATAGATCTATTCTATTTAAAAAATGATATATTTAAGGGACTTCATCTCAATCTCTTTTCATTGAGGCATATTTTGTTTTATACACAAATTTCTTTTATATGGTGTATAAACCCTTTTACTATTACGTTTATTCAAAAGGAATTTTTTTATACGAAGAATTTTAATAAAGGAAAAAAGGGAATGTGTTTTTTCATACGTATGCGGCGACAACGACTTCTCCACCGCTGTGACCATTATTTGAGTTTCGGCTTCCTCTACAATCCATAAAATTTTTAAATGAAAAATAATTACAAAGTTTTAATTTTCTTCTATTTTGGTATTGAAAATGGTTTTGAAAGTGTTTTTTATATCAATGTGTTGTATTGATGTCTTGTGATAGAAATGTGGATACTTTATGTTTCCTTTATGCATGTTTTATTTGATATGATTATGTTATGGTTTATGATATGTTTAAAATTTTCATATAAGGAATGCTTTGGACTTAATAAGTGATGGGTGGAGACCACTAAAGCTCCTCGATGAATCGGAAGGTCTCATGAGACAAACTAGTGTCTTGGCACGAGGCCTTGACAAAATATTATTGTATTCTTCGCACGAGGCCTTGGCTACGTGGTTATGATAGTCTGACATTATGCATTCCATCATAATGAAAGTGGTTATTGATATTTCATGTGATTATTCGACTAGTAGAATATCCATGTGAATAAGTAAATGGCATTATTTCATTTTATTTTGTCGTATTATGATGAAGTTCATCTTTAAAATGATTTTGTTTTAGTTATACATTTACTTAAATTTTTATGTTTATTTATGAAAGCTTCCGCTATATTGTTATCATTACTAAGCATCTAAGCTCACCCCTTCCAATGTTTTAATTTTTCCAAGATATGAAGAATTATATAATGAATGACCTGCTGGGATAGTATGAGGGGATATTAAGACAATATGTTGTAGTAGTTTTGTTTTAATTTATGATGTAATATAAGACTTATGAATGTATCTATTGTTTCCAAGGATACTAAACTAATCGGTTTTTCGAGACTTGATCTTTTGTGATCATGACAATGTTACGCAATATTGCACCAACCCTGGGTAACTGGGGTCGGGGAGTTGCATGTTTAATAATTTTCATCACATGCAATATCGAGTTTAAATAAATTCTGGTATTCAATTAAAATATCAGTACTTAATGTAGTAGTGATAACATAAATATTAGAATGGTCAGTATGAATAGAAATAAAATTTTTTAAAAAATTTGTGGTTTATGCATGTAAAAAATGAATACATTGGTAATCAATTAATTAAAAATTAAAATACAAAATCATATGAAATTAATAGGGATGGTATCCTCAGAAATTATTTTTAGGAATAATTTTTTTTAATATAAATAAATTAAAATAATCATTTTCGGTGATTTATTTTAATGATATCTAGATTTTATATATTTAAATAAATATTTTCACATTTCTTAGTATTTTTCTATTCATGTGATTAGGATTAATATAATATTATGATAAAATATGTATTTTTTTCGAAAAAGTTGTTTTCATCATGTTTTGTCAACTTATATCAAAACGAATTTATTCCACTTATAGAAATAAAATCTCCAAAAATTGATTATTTATTTTGAGTTATAAGGTTAAAATATTTTAACTAGGGATATTTTATTATTTTCCTTGAATAATATCAACTTTGGATAATTTTACTCAAATCGGTAAGGGTAAAAAAAGGATATATATGGATAAAAATTTGTTTAAGGATTTAAAAATAATCTAAAATTTTCATTTATCTTATTATATTATTGGATATTAGAAATTTATAATCAATTATATAAAATATATCTACTTTCTTTCATTACACCTTGATAGTGACTACTATATTACTTTAATTAATGAAAAATAAAAAATGTCAATGTCATAGTTTTAACCATATCTTTAATGTTGACAGAGGTATAAAAATATGTTTTGAATGAATATTACTTTTTATATTGTGTAGAGTAAAATAATTGTTTTGACATTAGTGTATTTTTAATTTGTAGGGAATATAAAATGACCATAAAAATTTTCACAACACTAAAAAAATAGATATTACATTTATGGAATAATATAATAAATTATTTTAAATATATTAAATATAAATCAATATGAAAGAATAATGTTTATATATGTATTATTTAGAAAAATATAAAATATTAGGATTGAAGAGAATTTCAATATTCTAATTATATATTTTTATTATTTACTTTAACATCAAATTAATTAAATTCTATAAAAATTAGTGTTAATGATATTTTACTAAAATAATATATTTTTAAATTGAATAAAAATCATTTAAATATTGAAAAATGTAAAGATGATCAAATATTTTCTAAAATTTAATTCCACAACCATTTTTGTACTAAAAATAAACTTATAGGAAATATTAATACCATTTATGATTAAAAAAGTTGTTATTTTGGTTAAGGGTAAAACTGGTTAACCAAGGAGTCAATCAAAGTGATACGGTTTAAAGTGAGACAAAGCATTGTATAAATATAAATGGTTTGTTCCATTTTAAGATTATAAAATATTTAATTAAATGCATGACCACATAGAAAAAATTTAATAGATAATGACTTAAATATTTTAATATTTTTAGTAATTCCATGTGTATATTTTCCATCCCTTATAAAAACACACCTTCCCTATTTTATTTACACCACATTTAAACATATATCTACACCAACAAAATATATAATTCTATTCTATAAACACATAATCACGACCATTTGGTTTTTTATTCTTATAAGATCTACCATAGGGTCTTTAATAGATATATAAAGGAGTACTTTCAATAAATATTTAATCACCATAGTTGATCACATTCCATTTACTTATTCTTTTACAAACTCAAATTTTGGTGTATTTGACATAAAATAATAAATTATGAATAAAATAATGAAATTATATCATGTTTATTACACCCTCATAATCCATCATCTTTTCCAAAAAAAAATTGTGAATGTATCACACATGTAGAAGTACAACTTACCATCACCACAAAGTGATACACTTCATTTTTACTCTCCTTATTTTATTGATGGGTATTATAATGGGATTAATTAACATATATAGCGTTCATGCAATATTTATTATTATTTAATGATAATATCTTATCTACCATCTTTCCAATCAATCCATTGTATAATGATAATGTCGCTAATGTGTCTATGTGGACCACCACCTCCAAAATGTGATGTAATTCATTTTTTATTTTCTCTTCACATGGATAGGAAATAATGATTTATTTCATTAATAAATGTGATTTGTGTGATATAATAATAATAATTTAATATTTAATTATTATTTTGTTTTCATTTTTAATATTCCTCTTTAAAAATCATTAAAATTAAGTGCCATGGTGTATTTTCTAATGTGATATAATAAAACAACTTCATAGGTTCTCCCCAGGGTATGTGTTATATGATCATTCTATGTGATGGAATACAAATTGGTGGTATTCTCCATGAAGAAAACTAAAAAAATGGTAACCAAAGAGTGACTTTCTATTTGGAATAAATTATAATTTATATAATGAAACTTCAATGGGAATATGTTGAAAAGGTACTCCCAATGATTGAAAATTTAGAAAGTTTGTAGTTTCTACCCATGATGGATAATTTCGAATTAACCATTGAGGTCCTCTATGAGGTTATTTTTATAAATTAACTCCTTTTAATTAATTATATGCTTGAAAAAATTTCCTCCCCATTTTAATGTTACTCAAAGGTTTCACTCACATTAGGGGTAACTAATTAAACCAATGCTAAATAAACATGGAACATAATAAAAAACTAATAGTTCCTCAACCCTGTTAATGGTGGATTAGTGTGACAATCAATATCTTTGCCTCCCTAAGATCATATACCATAGGATGTGAATGACAATTATAAAATTATCCCAATAATCTAATTAAAGAAGTAGATTAATTTTATATATGTTCATATTTTATTGAATAACCACTCACAAAATTTTAGGATAACTCTAATGTCCATTGTAATTAATTAGATGAAGATATATTACCGATCATGTTATAGACCGTGGAATATCCTCAGTATGCAATGAAAAATATATTAAATAAGTATTACATAATGTACCATTGTTTCATCTTTTGGCTGATTATCCATCATCACAATTCCCCATATAATCATTAGAGGGGGTATATTAACTAACATATGGTGATAAATGTGATTTTACACTATTTAAACATTTCCATGATTTTAGTTGTTTAAAATACCAAGTTAAAAAATTGAAAAATTATCTCAAATGTAAGTACCTTAATAATATGAAGAATATCTCCCAAACTGTAATTGATATGCCAATATCTCACGACCCATCCTTGGGGCCCGTCCTGTGACAACCCCAAGACTGCATTCCATAGGATAGGGGCTGGTAACTAGCACCAAAGCTGTAAATCCCTATACTAGGAATGAATTTCCTTTATAAAAGTAAACAAACACAATATGGTACACAACTGAAGTAAGCACAAAGAATAACTTTATACCCAATTAAAGTGATGAAAGGAAAGGGGTCTAGAAAATACAAGCCCAACTGAAAGTACAGTACAACTGAAAAGCTAGAACAACTGCAAAAAAGTAAAACAAAATCTACTGAGTCGTCCTCCAGGGATCCCACCTGGAGGGTGGGTGTAGATGGCCTACTCAGCACCCCAGGTATATTCGTCAACTCAGTGAATGTCTCGCCAAGTGGTCCACCTCTTGGTACCGTCCAGCTCCACAAGTCTCCTCCATGATCAGTGTTGTCTGTCGTCTTCATCCAACACAATGTATTGCGGGCATAGCCCATGCAGGGGTGAGTATACGATAGTCAGTAGGGACCCCGAGACCCCCTAAGGTCTCCCAAAATCCATGAAAGATAATCCAAAAAGGAAAGATACAACCATGAAAAAAGAACAAACACTACATAGGTATATGCCCATACATATACTTATGTTATCTATCTCATTTTGGCACCAACTCTTGATCCCAACAACAACTCAGTCCACACAGTAATGAAAGTCAATCACATCAATGGTAATGATTGAAATTCAATACTCAGCTCACATAGGTATACATCTTTCGTATAGATATAGAGATAATCAGATGTAGTCAATGATTCATCATCGCTGCTGAACCCAAGAAGGATTCCAGTACAGTTGTCGTCATTGTCAAACCCACGAAGGATTCCAGTACAGTTGTCGTCGCTGCCGAACCCATGGAGGATTTGAGTGTAGTTGTCATTGCTGCCGAACCCACGGAGGATTCCAGTCCAGTTGTCATCGCTACCAAACCCACGGAGGATTCTAGTACAGTTTTCATCTCTTCCGAACCCACGGAGGATTCCAGTGTAGTTCTCGTTGAAGTTGCAGCCACCTCTTGGGTTCCCGCACACAACCCACTCGATTCTAGGGGGGTTCGCTCCTCCAGCCAAGGGGTCGATACATCAACTATATTCATTTCTAGAGTTGATGTATCTTGAAGTTCTCTCTCATCAAAAGAAACCCAACGCGACAGACATCGCGTCAATCGGACGCCCGATCTGAGAGATATTGGCTTTTCCTTTCCAGGGGACCAGTTGAAAATATGCTCATTCAAAATCTGAACATTTTCCAAATTTTTCTACATCTCTCTTAGAGTATCGCAAAAGGACCTCATCTTCGTAAGAGTCCCAGTGTCGTAGACGAAAGTCGATCGGACGCGCGGTCTTTATGTTAATCATATTTAAGCGTAACGGTCTCAGCCTGTCAATCCTAGTGGGCTGGCGGGTAGGCCCGACCTAGTACAGCGGGTCAGAACTGGTGAATCCCGTGGCCCGGCCCAGTGGGGTGCGGCCCTGTCCGAGGGGGCATGGCCCAGCCTGAGAGGGAGCGGCCCGGCCCTGCGCGGCGCGGCCCGCCTCGGCGCGGCGTGACCCGACATGTCGTAGCTCAGCCCGGATGGTCGAGCACTGTGGGGGGGGGGGGGGGGGGGGGGTCTCCCGAACTGGCAGCACAACCCTCCTGTCTAGCAGGCCGATGCGGGACAGTATTCCTAGCGTGAGTGGCCCGCATGGGCAGGCCGCAATCCTTCGGCGCGGCACCTGCAGGTGCCACGGCCCCTTCATCCCAGCTGGCTGAAGAACCGGCTGGTTCGCTACCGAAGGGGCCGGTGGAGCACCGGCCACAGTTCTCCGCAGCACGCTGCCCCATGTGGCACCGCAGTCTCTCATTGGCTCGTCCATCTTTAGCCGGCAGGTTCTTCTTTGGCCGAGTGGCCCGTGGTTGCGCTCCGCGGTTCATCCCCATGCAGAAGGTACGCATCCGCCATTTTCACCTGTCGCCGCCTCTTTAACATTGTCTCATCACAATAAAAAAGTGACTACAGAAGGACGTCGGGTTGTGTGTGTTCGGCCAGCGCCTTCCGCGTGAGGCAGTAGCAGTTGGCTGAATAAAAATCAGAAAATTCAATGAATAACGAGGTACAAATATTCACTTAAAATTGTACAAACCCCTACCTCCAAATAGGGTTCGTGATAGTCGTTCATTGCGGAAGACGGTGTCGTGGGGAGACAGTGTCAACTCGTTAACGTCGGGGAGGAAGGAGATTAGGATGGAGCACCTTTGGAGTTCCTTGCTCGTGGCTCCTTCTCCTTTGGCACGGCCGATGTTCTTAGGAGATGATCTTCGCTCCTCGGTGGTTCTTTGTTGGAAGGACGATGTTCTTCATTGAAATAAGAACACTGCTTTTCTATTACTCTAGAGATCCCCCTCCATAATATTTTCTAAGGAAAATATTATAATAGACTTTCCCCACAATTATAAACATGCCATTTAATTCAAAAATATTCATAAAATTAGAGAATTGAAAACTTAATTAATGAAGTCATTAACTTAATTGTATTGGCAAATTTTAATGAGAGGGAGGTGGAGAGATCTCATAAATAGGGTATTTGTCATAATGATTGAAGGAGAGTGTTAGTGGGGGTTTCAAGGGAGTTGAGGGGAGGTTATAGGTTAGGGCTTTTGTTGGCCCCACCATAGTAAATTCTCTCATGGGAGGTTATGTTGGTATGAGCCCCACCTCTTACTCCCCTTGGGAGGAAATAACTATCATCCATAAATAAAATTGTGTACTACAAATTTTATTTATTTTATTCTAAATCCCCAAATATTATCTCTCAACCCGCATAAAATGATACTACGGTAAATGTCTCCTTAGGCGAATGTCGGTGCTGCTATTTCATCGGTGCCCTCGGATTTCGATTCTGAGAAACGGTTCAAAAGATAGAAAAACCTGCACGTACATTTACTGAACGTACCCGATCAAAACTTCAAAAATTAATTCTGGGCATACCGGGCTTCAGAATCATGCGCCATTAGAAACTGTGGACTTGTAAAATTCCAAATAATTTTAGAAAAAAAAAATTTGTTGAAATTTCATGGTCTTTACATTACCCCACCTCGGGGATTTATGTCCCCGTAAAGCTACAACACACACTAGGGAAACAGATGGCGGTACTGAACATGAATCTGAGCCTCTTGCTCCCAAGTGCTCTCCTGGAGGTTTCCGGGCTGCCAGTGAATGCGCACCAGAAGAATCGACCATCCACATAGGACCTTCTCCAGTCGATCCTCGATCTCCACCAGAACCTCCGTGAATGTCGCCCCTTCATCGATGTCCAGCTCCCACTGGTCGATGATGTGGGTCGGTTCGTTCATGTATGTCCTCAGCTGAGATACGTGGAAGACGTCGTGCTCCCTGTGCAATTGAGGTGGAAGGTCCAGATGATAAGCCACCTCACCTACCATGTTGAGGACCTAAAAAGGTCTGATGAAGCGTGGAGATAACTTGCCGCCCATGCCAAATCTCCGTAGACCCCATCGGGGTGAGACCCGTAAGAAGATGTGGTCTCCATCCTCGAACTCCAGTGGTCTCCGTCTCAAATTACCATAGGACTTTTCCCAGCTCTGTGCAGTCATCATCTACTCTTGGATGATCAACACCTTCTCTGTCGTAGCTTGAACCATCTCTGGTCCTACAAGTGCTGACTCCCCAGGGTTAGTCCGTCACATAGGTGATCTGCAAGGTTAGCCATACATTGCCTCGTATGGTGCCATCCCGATGGTGGAGTGGTAACTGTTGTTGTACGCAAACTCCACCAAAATTAGGTGATCCTCCCAGCAGTGGCCGATGTCAAGGACACATGTACGCAACATGTCCTCGAGAGTCTGAATGGTCCCCTCTATCTGGCAATCCATCTAAGGGTGGAAGGCAGTGCTCAGACATACCTGCGTCCCAAAAGCCTCCTCTAACCCCTTCCACAGCAGGGAAGTGAAATGAGCATCTCGATCGGAGATAATAGATGATGGAACACCATGAAGCCGTAAGATCTATTTAACATAGAGGCATCCAAAGCTCTCTACTGATCCCTACTCTCAGATCGTTAGGAAGTGGGTAGACTTGGTGAGTCGATTAAAAATCACCCAGATAGATTCATGTCCTCTGGATGTACGTGGAATACCTATCATGAAATCCGTAGATATCTCGTCCCACTTCCACTCTGGGACCTCTAAGGGGTGTACCAAGCCTGTTGGTACCTGGTGCTTTTCCATCACTTGCTGAAAAGTTAGGCATTGTTAAATGAACTCTACTATAGCCTTATTCATACCCGGCCACCAATGCTGTCGCATGAGGTCCATGTACATCTTCGCTACTCCTGGATGTACCGCTTGAGGGGAAGTGTAAAACTCCCTCAGCACCTCCTCCTGTAGTGCAACTGGCACCATTGTACGTCCCCTGAAGTGGATGATGTTCTCCCCTCCTTTATAAAATCCATCATGAGCCAATCCTGAGAATATCTGAGCACGTCGCCTCTCACTGTCAACATCCCCGCGATGTGCCTCTCTGACTCGTTGAATAAGTTTAGGAGTGATTGTGAGAGACTGAAATAAGGCTGCTCCATCTCTACCCACAAAGGATAACTGCAACGCGGATAGCTGCTCTGTCACCTCTCCTAGTAGCTGAATACCCAATCTCTTGGTGATAGAATCAGCTACAACGTTCCCCTTTGCAGGAGTATAGACTATCTCAATGTCATAATCCTGGAGGAACTCAAGCCATCGCCTTTGTCATAGGTTTAGGTCCTTATGCAAGAAGATGTACCTAAGACTCTGGTAAACAGAGTAGACTATAAAGCGCTCGCCCATCAGACAGTTCCGCCACATCTTCAAGGTGAAGACCACTGCTGCTAACTCCAGGTCATGGGTAGCGTAGTTCTTCTCATTCTGTCTCAACTGCCATGAACCATAGGCGATCACTACTCGCTCCTGCATCAAGACACTCATGATTCAAGACCCTGATTCGTCTCAGAAAACTACATACTCAACACCCTCCTTCGGTTGCCTCAAGATGGGCACACTGGTCAACCTCTGCCTCAGCTCATGAAACCTCAGCTGGCATCTTTCTGACCATATGAAGGTTTTCCCTTTCTTCATCAAAGTTGAAAGCGGTTCTGAAACTCTTGAAAAGTCTGCCAAAAATCTCCGATAATATCCATCCAGGACCAAGAAACTTCAAACCTCTGTCACAGTCCATGGTGTCTCCCTAGAATGTTCCACCTCGATCATCACTTGATCAACTACTACCCCGGCCTCCAAGATGACGTGTCCCAAGAAGTGAACCTCTCAAATACAGAACTGACACTTCGAGAGCTTACTATAAATATGGTTCTCTCTGAGTGTATCCAGTAGAACCCGCAAGTGATAGGTGTGCTCCTCCTCAGTAGTCGAGTAAATCAATATGTCATCGATTAATACTACGAAAAATTGATCGAGGTAAGGCTGGAATATCCGGTTCATGAGACTCATGAACACTTATGGAGCAAACCTTATGCCGAAGGGAATAACCCAGAACTAATAGTGGCCATACCGACACCTGAACTTCGTCTCTTGCACATCCTCATCTCGAACTCTGAGCTTGTGATAGCCTGATCTGAGATCTATCTTCGAGAACCATAGTGCACCCTGAGATGATCAAAAATGTCATCAATCCTCAAGAGTGGGTACTTATTCTTCATGGTCGCCTGATTCAGGCGACGATAGTCAACACACAGTCGCAAGATCCCATCCATATCATGAATAAATAAATGAATATATATTTTTATTTATATGTGATTGTCACCAACTAAACATTGTATCGGATATAATAAATTAGATTAATTAAGTTATGAAAATATAATTTATTGATGTTTAAAAAATAATTCTTTTTTAGCTAATTAATTACAAATGAAAATAAACCCCATTTGAAATGAATGATATGTTTTTTTTAAAAATTGTTTTTATAAACACAATGTTATTTTAACTTGCAAAATTAAATTAATAGATATTATTAAAATATATTAATTAAATTCTGATGTTTTATAATAAATTACATTATTTTAAATTCATCCTATAGGTTTTATAGGATTATGATATGGATAAATCTAATTTTAAGAAAAAAATTTATATATTTCTAAAAAACAGTATTTTCACCTTTTGATAGACCACCTAATCTAAAATCCATATTTTTAAATTTTTATTAATTTTAATGATAAAAAAATAATTTTTAAGTATTTATATCAATGTAATGTTAGGTTGAATTTTTTTTATGAAATGTTTCATATTTTTATGAATAGTGACAAATACTACATTTTAATCAAAAACTAAATTTTCATCAAAATAGTTTATAATGATAAATTATATTATAAATGATTAATATTTTCTAATTAGTTCAATTATATATAAATTAATCACATTTAGGTAATTGGAATAAATTTGAAATTGAAATTGTATATAAAACATTTCCATATTTTGGACTTTTCACTTTAAATCATGTTTTTTCATTATTTCTATGGAATTTAAATTAAATTTATTTTATCAAATTATGTGAATTATAGTTTCTAAAATAGATTCCATATTTTGGATAAAAATTTATAAAATAGGTTGTATGTCATTTTTATTTTATTTAAAAAAAATGTTACCGTGGTAAAAAAATTATTTACTGCATCATAAGTAATGTATTGAAAAGAGTTAATATTAAATGGTAAAATTTTAACATACCATTAAGGTATAAAATATAATGTTTGATTCAGGTATTTATATAACCTAAACATAAATCACATTAATAATTTAAAATATAATTCATTGAAATTAATTCCAACTCAATGTGGTTGGTTTAAATATAAAATAATCATTATTTTAATCACCTTAACATGCCTCCCCTTAAATAAAAATACAACACATAACAACCTCATTTCAACTCAAAATCCTTTTATATTACCAAATATCTTCAAAAAACTGTACCTCTCACTCTCCCCACGTCCTAGTTCAACTGGTATCCTAAAAATAATAAATCCAACGTATACAAGGGGTCATTCAACGAGGTGATATCTAAGAAGTAATTGTTCTCAAAACACCAATATTAATTTATTTTCTTCCTCTACTATCTTCTATCGTACTTCATAATTCATTTAATGATAAATCCAGAATCATGTATATAACTAATTTTTTTGTTTAGAATTGAAGACATCATATCCATTTCATTTCATTCCTTCTCTTATTCAATGAAACAAAAGTATTTCTGGAATTATGTGGGTTTATCATGTCTATGAATATTGGTTATTAATTTTTCCTTTACCACCATCATAGATATTTATACAAGTTTTATCATGGTTAAAAAAGATTTTAATAGTTATTTCATGACATATTTCATGTTCTATAACTAATATAGACACATAATATTAAATAAAACGAAACTAGTTCATGATGTTTCGAAAAAAACAAAAATATACAAAAAATTTATAAGTTATGTTTTATCTAATAAATATTGATCATGTAATAAATAAGAATGATATATGAGAAAAATAAAATATATGTATGTTACTTAAAAAATTTCTATTACAAATATATAGTTTTAATTCCATTTTATAAGAACATCCATAATTATACAAAAATGAAATAATCATGAAACAATGTAATAAACATACCCCAAACCATGAAAATAATGAAATGATATTAAGGAATGGGGAATAATATGTTCTAAAAGCATAACATTAGGAGTTATATATTTGAATATATTTCTATAAAACATTTATAAAATTATTTAAACCAATATAGAAAAGGATGGAACACTATGGAATAATTAAGAACTTGGGTTAACGGTTTTCTTTTCTCACATTTTATTTTATCTGAAATTTGACTTATTTACCACTTATTTATTTTATTTATTATATGATTCATTAACATTAACATATCATATCTTGAATATAATTATATCACCAATATTCAATATTTAATTTGAAAATTATTACATTTATGAGAATACGATTCAACTAATTATATGTGGTAAGGAATTTCATAACCAAATTTCCATTCATTGGGTCATTAATATAATTTATGATCATGCTATTCTATGAATATGTGTGACATGTATTTTTAATATATTATATTATATATAATTTTTTTATGTGAATTTATAGTGTATAAACATATTGTATTCAATTTATTAATTCTCACTTCAATTATTTTTTAATTATAATTTACATTCTTTAAAAAACAATTTTTTAATGTTATGCTAAAAACTCTATTTTCTGTCCAATTACAAATTTTATAATATTATTTCCAATAATTTTTTTAATTTTCTACAATAACTTCATAAATTTATTTATACACATTTTTACTTTTTTCAAAAAAAAATCAATGTGTTATTTATTTGTTTTTAAAATTATTGTTCTGTGTGACTTTTCCATCAATAATATGAATGCTATGATTTTTTAACTTATAAAACTAGAGTAGGATTTCACAAATTCATGCCACATTAATGTATAGAAGATTCCACAAAAATTTAAAATATGTAATTTCAAATATTATTATTTTATTTATGATTTCATTCTTTTTTGAAAAATGAAATGTGATTTAAAAATGTAAAAGTAACCTTACTCAAGAATGTTTCTTTGATACAATAATTGTGTGTTATTATTATTTTATGGTTCTTGTGATTTTTTTAAATGGATTGGTGGTTCTGGTATAAACTAAAGGATGGTGATATCATTATAGCTCTCAAAATCATTCAGCAATGGGAAAAGCTAAACAGTTAGGTTTTTATTAGTATATTATATGAATTTTTATTGATTGATTATTTTAAATTTGATAATGAAAGTGACATCATGTGTAGTCTAGAGATTTACAATATTTGAATTAGTGATAAAGAAAATGATTTCTAAAGTCACCTATTTATGTTGTAGATGATTTATAAAAATTTATCATGGACC
The DNA here is from genome assembly GCA_963277665.1 of Viscum album. Classification (NCBI taxonomy): domain Eukaryota; kingdom Viridiplantae; phylum Streptophyta; class Magnoliopsida; order Santalales; family Viscaceae; genus Viscum; species Viscum album. The sequence continues at coordinate 2,090,323,553 of OY728132.1, forward strand.
TGTATTGATTATAAAAAGCTAAAATATTAATATTTTTGAATGATAATTCCTTTTTATAATAAATTATTTTTTATAATAACAATTTTATGAATTTTTACTAGAATAAATTTTTACATTATTTTTTTGTCCCTAAATATAATTATGTGATAATTTATTTTTTTAAATACTTTATAGTTTAAAAAATAAGTATAGATAAGGATAATGATATGATGAAAATTGTGGCCACTGATCATAAAAAGTCACCTCTTTTAATTATTAAAAGGTTCTATTTAAAAAAAGGAATTTTTGTAAAATTTTATACTTTGAAACATTCATATTTTTATATATGATTTTTTATCTAATTTATTAAAAATATTAAATATAAAAATCTCAGGAATATAATAACACATGTTTTTTTTAAAACAGTAGAATAATTAATGTTTAAGGTTGGGTCCATATAGTGTTTCATACATAAAACGATTGTTAAATATGTCTGAGTGTTGAAGATATAAGATCATATCCTATTTTGGTTCAAAAGGTGGTAGTTAAATTAAATAATGTTGTGTCATAGAGAAAAACAACAAATAGGTTATAACATCACGTAAATAATTATTTTTAATATATTTAAATATATAAATAAATATTTATTAAAATTACATAGTTATTCGATAACATTTACTCTAAACATGTAGTGCTTGCTAGAAATGAAAGAAAAAGTTTAATGGTGTTTCCTTAAAAATAATATTATTTACATCGTTATTGATTATTTGTTTCCTAATATAGAAACTATGTAAAATATCATATAAAATTATAGGCTTTATATTTTAGAAATTTGGTAGGTTTTTAAAAAAATCAAAGGGGAGAGAAAGTTGAATGATATCTGTAAAAAATAAAGAAACCATTAATACAATATCTCACACTTAAATTTTGATTAATGGGAGGGATTCATGATTGATATTGGAATGATATCTAAAAAATATTTCTATATATTTTTCATTTCATATATTTAAAACATTACTAGATTTAAAATTATTCTTTAGTATAGTTATATTAGAATCATGATTATCGTTTTCACCCTTTGAAGTGTAATTGGTTTGTGTGAGCCTTAGAGTAACATTCTTATATGCAAGGAAATTTTTGTTAATGTATTAGGGGTAGAATACATAAATTAATATCTAACTTATGATATATCTAAATTACATAAGTACCCATGAGAATATGAATGATTGAGATTCATTACAACATTTCACAATTTCAAGCCCTCAAATTTATTAAATGGGATTAAGTGCATTCTTAAAAATTGAATCCCACAAGTTCAGGGATGTGGAAACCTAATTTTATATAAAATTGGATGAATAATTACTTGTAATATAGATTTTAGTACCCATGAATTCTTAGTATTCAACACATTTTTGGTCTGTTTTATTACAATTGTAAAATGGGATTCCCATGTAACATCCACATACCATTAATGCACTATAAAATGTAAAATAGAACATTTTTAATTTATTTAATGTCATTTAATTTAATAGTTTTCTATTTAAAATTTTTATTATATTTTTAATTTATTATAATATAATATGTTAAAATTGTGGTATCGGATAGAATAAAATTGTAAATCCTGATGCGATAATTTTCAACATGACATCCCATCACCTTCTAAAAAATGATGAATAGAAAGAGGACAAAACAAAGTATTATCCTCCAATATTAGTGTAAAGTCACTAGACCAATAATATTGATCTTAGAAAATTTAATCTATGCGTGGAGGATATCTCATTATTTAACACGTATTAATTTATAAGAAATCTATCTTGGACAACATATACAACAGACAATACCTGGCTTAAAAGATCAATGATAGTTTGTAATTTTAGGGACATAATGACGTAACCATTGAATTAGATAGTATGATTAAAAGTAACTGTATTATGAAATATATATAAAGGTTATAATAAATTATCATTTATTGACAAACCATTAAAAATTAATAAATCAATTTTTAGTAAAGTCATTTTATTCTTCAAAATAATATTTCATAAAAAGTTGGTTTTTCTACTTATTTATTGAATAGTATTATTAATTTTACAAAAATTATAAATTTAAATTCATAAAAAATATAATTTTTTAAATTATTATATAAAAAGTATTTTAGAGTGAACTTTTGGTATTTTTTAGAAATGATATATTTTTTAGTGAATAATATATAATATTGATTTTTATTATAAACATTATTTTAGTTTCAAAATTTTACCATTATCAACATTGTTTTAAAAAGGTTTAAATATAAAATAAGATCTATTATAATATTAATAATTTAATTTATTTCTTTATAATAAATTTTATGGTGTAATTTGGTATAAAAACATTAATATCCATAAAATAACAGATTTTTTTAGAAAAACATTATTTTGTGGCATTTGGAATTTTTATCATAAAATAATTTCATCCAACTCTTAAAATTTGATATTGAAAAATTTATTTGATATTTGGAATCAGGATGTAAAAATTTTATATATAGGTTTATTTTTTTTTTTATTTTTTTTATTAGTAACCATAGTAATTGTTTTATCATAGTAAGGGAAAAATTGGTTATCTAAGGATAAAACTTATCTGATAGGGCTGGAAATTAATTCCAAAACATTAATTTATAAAATTAGATGAGTATATATCATCTATAATCATGAAAAATTCTAAAATATGACATTTTATATCCATTTAACATTGATTTTTTCATTTATAATATTTGAGTAATTGATAAAGCAAAATAATGTCACTTTCATGCTTTTAATCTCTATTTTAATTTGTGACATGGATAAAAAACTTATTCTATTTTAAAAATATTTATTATAAATAAAAATAATTTTTTATTTATACCATTTTTAATTTATTGTGAGGATTAAATTTCCTTCAATGCTTACACAACGATGACATGATACATGTGCAAGAAGTAGATAAATAAGGTAAATTTTATAAAAAACTCAAATAGTAATATTTTTCTATTATTTATAGTATACCATAAATTTAATATATCAATATAAAATATGAAGGATTTTTTAATGATTAAGATTAAATTTATCTACATTAATGTTTTCTTCAAAGTAAAAATATGTCAGTAGTTCATAAAATGAAAATTGTAATTTTTAATGTTAAATATATTTGATCAAGTTAAATAAAATTAACAAAAATATTTTTAAGAAGACAATTATTATTATATATTGTCAAAAATCTCATCTCAAAGACATTTATTATCCAATTTTTACATTATATGTTAAATTATTTTTCTTTAATATTGAAAAAATCACAACCACTATAAAGAATAATTTTTTTTAATTAAGGTTTTAATCCAATATATGATGCTAAAAATTATATATAAAGATATAAATATTTAGTTAGGTGATTATATTAGGATTATATATACATTATTTTACAAAATATATCAGTTTAGAACCATTTTACATGAGTTAGACGCATACTATATTATAATATTTTATATATTTCCATAAATGACATTAATAAAATATTATAAAAAAAATATTTTAATAAAGGATTTAAAAGTTTTAGAAATTTAATATTCATCTAACAATATTATATATTGTTTAAAATATCATCAATGGTCCTTTTATCACAAACATTTTTTATAGTATCTTTTTTGAGAACCAAAGAGTAAAAAATCATTAAAATCATGGTAATTATCAAAATTGTTAATGGGGGAACCATGAAATTGATAATTGTAATAACATAATAAAAAAATTAAAATTTTATTAGATTAAAATATTTATACACAAACTCATCATAAATTCAAATTATATTAATGTATCTTCTGAAGAAAATAAGGAATACTTAATTTTCATATTTTTTAACATTTTTTCATTAAATATTAATTTTATTTTAAAGGGGTTGCTATGTTCGATAGCGTACCTGATATGCAACATCGGGTTTCTTGTAAATCTTAGGTTGCACACTAATAATCCAATATTATTATTTTAAATGGCAGTTAACTCCTAGATGTTGTTCTGGAGGAAATGAAAGAAAATTAACTAAAATATGATTATACATGTTTTTTAAATGTATTTACATTTATCCGATAAATGTTAGAGGATTAAAATGTGAATAAATCCAATTTTAAGCATAATTTACATAAAAAGGTCGATTTAACGCCTTTTAATGGAGAACACTATTTAAAAAAATTTTGGTCAATTTAATACATTATATTTGACAAAATAAAATTTTTATTTATAATGGGGTCATCATAGTTTACTTTGAGTAAATTTTTTGAATTTTTCCGATAAAGTTCATTTTTTAATGAATAGTGAAAATGTTGTATTTTAATTCAATACTATGTTTTAATATAATTTTTTTATATGGTTATATTATCTTTTAATTGTATTTAAAGTGTAATTAGAATATATTTTTACCATTAAATACAATTTTGGTCCTTTAAATTAATTTTACTTTGAAATTTGATATAAACAAGTGTCAATCGTTTGATAGTTATTGTTTCTTAAAAACACGCTATTTGTTTTTACAACGGGAATTAATTTTAAAATTAATTAATTCCACTTTTATTATTTGAATTTGGAAAAAACATCATTTTTGAATTTGGAGTATCCAATATAGATTAGGTAGAAATTTCTAGTATTTTTATGAAAAACATCAATTTTTGATGAATAGTGAAACCACATAGTAGTAGTTAAAAAATTGAATTTTTCATTTAAATGAAATTTTACCACTTATGTGAATTGAATTCTGAAAATCCGATATACATGGTTTTTATTAGTTACTAAAATGTGGTTCAATAAGATGAAAATAATTTTTGGTGAATAGTAACTTTTAACTTTTATTTACCGTGGTTAAATGTAAATAAGGTAATTTAAGGTGAAAAGAAAATTATAATAATTCCAAATTACCATAACACTTTTAAAAACCTTATTTTATGAGCCATGTCCGACCGTGGACATGTTTGGGTCAATTTTGGGACCCCATGGAGCCACTTATGAATGATAATGACACTTTAGATTAATTATTTTTAAGTAAAGGCAAAAATGAAAAAAAAAATTCTTTTAGTAAATTATTTTTTATATGGTGTTATGTAAGTCAGATTTTGAACTATAAATATTATTTATAAATATAAAAATATTTCCTAAATGGTAGTATTTTTTTATAATTTTTGGACATCGAATAAATTAAATTATTCATGACACAATAATGATGTCGTATTTAACTCATTAATATATGATTTAAATAAATATGATTATAATGATTAAAATATTTCCAGAACATGTCCAATTACCATTGGATGATTTTATTTATACCCTGAGTCATCTTATCTTCGACCTTAAGGATTTTTGGACCTTTAGAAACCAAATATCATTATTTAATAAAATAATATTTTCACAGTTTCCAAAAGAGGCCCACCTCTCCGTTATAAAAGGAGACCACTTCTAACCAATTCATCACAAATCTCAAGCCTTTAGGCTCATCCAAAATCTTCCCAATTAAACTCCATACAACCCTATACTCCTCCTAGAAGACTTACCTTCAGCTTAAGGCCCTTCAAGAAGTCCTTTTGCTTCCATGCAATGGAAGTAACCCGAATTAAAGGTAATAGTTTCTCTTAACTTCTTTTCTTTTATTTTAATTCTCCAACCCCCAAAATATTTTTATTTCTTTATTTTATAGGAAAAAAAGTATCTTAAATATTCTAGGAAATTTTTATAATAAATATTCTATCATTACTTACACACACCTCTATCTAATGGGTGAAGAACATAAAATTTCTGTAGATGACAAACTAACGCCTCAAGAAATGATGATTGTTCAATTACCTCTTATCGCCACTCATGGTGGACATTATGATGGAACTGTATTTATATATTATATATTATGCTTATGATTTCTTTATTTTTCTGTACTTCCCATTTATAGCGCGCTTTAATGGTTTCTATAGTGGGTAAATATGATAATCTCATTTGAGAAGTGCGGACTACTGCCCCCTCAAAGTGATGTGACTCATTAATGCCTTATGTGGGACGTATAAAGGATGGAGTTAATGATATTATATATGATATTATACTGTAATAATAATATAACTATGTAATATTATGTTTTAATTCCATTAAAATAAGAAATAGAAATGAAAGTAGTGTTCATGCGTACGTACGACATACCGTCTCCATGAACAGTGCATTTCATTTCATACCTCCAAATGTTATCTACTATTTTAAATACTTTTATATAATGGGTTTTTATGATATATATGATATCTAAATATTTAATATCATTCTAGATATAATGGAATATTGACCACATGGACAACTGGTAAATATAATGTGTTCATTTTTTACTCAAGTACCAAATATCGACAAAATGACCATTATTAACATGAAAGGATTACATAATGTTTATAACATGGTAATAATTTATATAAAAGGAATAATAAACTTTATAAATGTTCTTAAGAAAGTCGAAATTAAATTTTCTTTATTATTCAGAACGAACAAGGAACAAACAAGTCAAGTCGGACACGAGGTAAGGGATTTTGTTTCTCACTTTTTATTCCGTGAGATTTACATTGTTCACCACTTATTCATTGCATGTGATGTATTGTGTACTGAAATTGGATATATATATTATCATTATTCTCATTATAATCATGGTATTCTATGATTTATTTGGTGGTTATTAACTTTTGGTCATACGACTCAGTTGATTACAACATGGTGAAGGGTTTCATCTCACTTTTTATTCCCTTGATATTCAAGCTATATTTGCCACTATTTACTTTTGTGTGGTGTATGTACTGCCCATTATTTTAATCTTTGTGTAATATAATTTAATTTATGAGTATTTACATCATCATTTTATGATCCTTCTTTCATGTGGTGTATGTTTTATATGTTCCCAAATCCGTATGGAAACCATTAACCCTCCACTTTTTAGAAGACTTCTTTTTGTTTTGTCTTTTAATTTTGATCTATTATGCTGGGATATGTTCTTCTATATGCTTTATAATGTAAAATTATTGTCCAAGTGATGAGATACCCTTTTTATCTCAGCAACTCATTTTATGAAGTTTAATGTGAAACTGTTAGGCTGTCGAATTTTTACAAAGGAACTTCTTAACCCAATTTCAATTCTCCAGGTTCAACTTGTACTTCCTGAATATTTCCTCCAATGAATATGTGTGAATGACCACTGACTATTTTACACTTAATATCATCATATATTGGGTGTATATATATTTTCACATGTAATTTTGTTATTGATTTATCCTTAATTTAAGGATACCATCTTTATAAGGGATTTCATCTCAATTTACATTTCTACTATGACTTAATTGTTGTTATGCACCAATTCACTCTTATATGGTGTATATATTGTCCTTTGACACATTATATCCTGAATAAATTTATTCTCATGATATTATAAAGTTATTATTAAGTGTTAATCCAAAATTATTCATATTCAATCGTCTCTCTTTTTGTTAAAAAATCATAAACTAAAATATCATTTAAAATGTTTTAATGATTTATTCTTCTAAATATTTCACATTAATGTCCATGTTTTCAAAATGGGATTTAGGATTTATTTATATAGACATTAAAGTTTTCAAATGATAATTAATTTAAACCAATCAAAGTTTTATGGGACACTATGATTCAAAAATCTCTTTTTAAATAGTTTTGAAAATGATTTGATAAAGCATTGATTATTTTAATAACATGATTTGATATATAGGAATATGGAAATATTATCTTTCCTTTATACTTGTGTTTTGTGTTATGATTATGTTATGGTTATTGGGAATTGTTTACTTATATGGGTGGTTCTGTGATAAACATATGGCGGGTGAGCATGAGATAGCTCTCCAATGCATTGGGTAACATGACAGAGGTAAATGTGATGTTTCTCCTAAAAGATTTAGGAAATATACTATGATTGGTATTCCAAGTGTAACTCCATACATAGTTGTGATAGCTACAATGTAATTTTGATACGGATATCATAAGTAACCTTTATGATTTATGATTTTTTTTGTTATTCATAAATATTATGATTTCGTATAGAATGTTATGGTTGAAAAGTATGGTTTCATTTTTTTGTAATTATTGATGGGATACTGTTTTCCTTCCTTATTTTATAACCCTTACTGATCTTTTTATTCTCATCACATGTTTTTCAAATTTTTTTCCACAGGACATAAATATGAATAGGGTAAAGGATGGGATCAAGGAAAATTCATGATATATAAAACATAGAACTAGACAGGTTCCTTTATAATATTTTTTATATGAAAAAATGGATACTTAGTAGTAGTGTCTACAAGTAATATTCAAGTTCTTATGTAACAGTCATAGCCTAATTCTCTAAAACTATAATCTTTAAAAGATCCTCAATGTGAATTATTCATTTAATTCCATATTATGTAATGCCTAAGGACATGTCCTTATAGTTGGTATCAGAGGTCAGTTTAGATAACTTCAGAGGTTAGGGTGTTCTTTATTCATAAGTGACATTACCATAATGCTTAAGACTTTAGAAAGAGTCATATTTATTTTAGATAAAGTAAATGAGTTTAAGATAACATGAATGAGTATATATTAGTATTTACCCTCCTCATATGATAATATATGATGATTTTACTGATATACTCACACTTTCCTTTTTGGTTTTAGTCAATTGTTGTATCTAGCATACATCAAAGTAACAATTGATGTGAAGAAAACAGTGACAGTTTTCTGAATGAGAAATTGAATGAAATGGGAGCTGTAATGAGAACTCTTGTGGTTATTCTCTATCAACTATCTGGAGTCTTTATTGACCACTTGAAACTTGGTGATTTTTATAAGGCGTCTTAGATGCAAGAAACAAATCCCCACGGTTGTTTAGGTAATAATAATAAAGGTGTGTATGTTCAAAAACCAATGTGTTAAGGATGTGGAATGACACACCTAGGAAAATTATTCAAAGGGATGGGAAGATTCTATTGACATGGAAATGAAGTTCATAAATCTAGAACATGCCATGACGAAAGGAATCATCCATTTGACTCTAAGAAAGGCAAAGAAGTTCTTTCTGAGGGATTTGTTGAATGTTTTAAATGTCGTGTGAATCGTCATTATAAAAATAGATGTCTTATAAAGATGTTTTTGTAATGGGATCAACATGATTGTACAAATATATTTTTTCCAATACCTAATGTCATTCCAATTGAGGATGATGAAATTGACAATGACCATTGAAAGGTATGTATTTTTTCTTAACATATGTTTTGACATTATTGAATCTTAGGATATGATTCATGATTTTGTTTGTAGGAAAGAAGTATTTCAGAATAATTTGGAATTTAATGGTTAATGTATCATGAATAATGTTGAATGATTAATAAGGCTACATATATGAGATTCAAGTGTTATGGTAGGTTTTAGGATGGTGAAATGGTTAATAGTATTAAGGCACTTTTGATGATGTGATTACATTAGAAAACATTTTATAGTATGTGTATCCCTAAAGTATGGTATATGAAAATTTTATTCAAGGAATAATTATATTATCATTTGTGGATATTTTATAAAGAATCATTTGGGTTTATATGATCCATTAATTTAAGGTAACTTCTGGTTAATACATTTTGAGATGAAAAATTGAAAGTTATTATATAAACTTTGTGGGTAAAATATGTTATGGCTATTTTTGATGAATTTATCACTTTTTTGGAATGTTATAAAATTATATATTTTTTTAAAAATGGTGACACTCAAACTGCGTGACAACCCATCACGTCGAACAAAGCTGCGGGAATCAAACCCATAACCAAAGTGTGATTGGGATTTATCACCTACCACTAGACTACGTGAAGTCCCTGGTTAGTATAACTAATTATTTTTAGTGAAATTATTTTATGAATCAATAATAATATGATTTTTGTTTATCTAAAGAAATTAATAACCTATCATGGAAAATATGTGATTAGGTTAATTACTTTTTAATATGAGACATTAAGAGTAACTGATGTTATTTTGAGATAAAAGTTAATATTTATCATGGAGGACTATGTGCATAAATGCTTCTGAGATTTCGATTTCAATATAAGTTTTTAATACTTTAAAAAACATTATAGATAATTGTTTATTGAATTTATGTGGATGAACATTGGGTATTTTTTGAATAATTTTGGAGGTTAAGAGCAGTTTTTTCTTTTTGTAAAGGATTATACTTTTTGGGAGATTATCTGATCGTCTACTAACCAATTATGGTTTTGTTTAAGGTCTAAAAACATGGGAAATATATAGTTCATCATTTAAGGATTATTTTATTCTCTCTAAGTAGATTGTATCACATTTAATGTGAAAAATTCATCCTGAATACTAATCATTTCGAGAAAATATGAGTTTGTGTTAGAAATCTAGTAAAGGATGAAAAGTTTACATGACATGTAAGTAGGTTTCCTTATGTTTTTAGTCAAGATCATAAATAAATTCCCAAATTAAATGTAACTTAAAAGAAAGATGTTGTCAGTTAGGTTTTCCTGCTGTGGAATGAATGACTATTTAACCCATCACATGTTTGTTATTTTCTAGTGGTTAACTTTTTCCTAATCATGTTTTCTACCACTATCCTTCAGAACTTGACGGTTTGTTTTCTCTTCCATATCCATGTATTCCTACATTGAATCCTAGTATGGGTTGTCTCAGGTGACGTTTTTATATATATTTCTTTATTTTAAATTGATAGTTTTATTTACTCTTTTTCTGATGTGGGACATTCAATGATGTTTCTAAGCCCAATTTTAAAATTATGAGGACGCAATTCCCAACAGGGTGGGAAGGATGTAATATCCCAATAAAATAATTAATATCACATTATCATATGTATTAATATTTATGAATGAAATATTAATTTTACTATAAAGGGGTTGTTATGTTCGATAGCGTACCTGATACGCAATAACATGTTGCTTAGAAATCTTACGTTGCCAATAATAATACATTATTACTATTTTAAATGCTAGTTAACTCCAAAAATTTGTATTGGTGGGAATGAAAAAAATAACTCAAATATGATTATACATGTATTATAAATTTATTTACATTTATCCAATAAATGTTAGAGGCTAAAATTGTGAATAAATCAAATTTTAAGCATAATTTACATTAAAAAGTCGATTTACTGCCTTTTAATGGCGAACCCTATTTAAATATTTTTTGGTAACTGTAATACATTCTAGTTGACCAAATCATATCCTTATTTAGAATAGGGATATCAAAATTTACTTTGTGTAAATTTTTTTAATTATTCTGATAAAGTTCACTTTTTAATGAATAGTGAAAATATTGTGTTTTAATTCAAAAATAATTTTTATTTAAATTTATTTATATAGATAGATTATCTTTTTAATTGGATTTAATGTTTAATTAGAAAATACTTTTACCATTTAATACAATTTTGGTAATTGGAGTTAATTTTTACTTTGAAATTGAACATAAACTTGTGTAAATCTTTTGATAGTTATTGTTCCATAAAAACACGCTATTTGTTTTCTCAACACGAATTAATATTAAAATTAATTAATTCCACATTTTTATTTTTAATTTGGAAAAATAAGCATCATTTTTGAATTCGGAATATCAAATGTAGCTTAGGCTGAATTTTTGATATTTTTCTGATAAACTTCTATTTTTGATAAATAGTGAAACCAATTATGTAATGGACCGGACCCCTCCGGTCCATTCCATTGTTGAAATCGATGTGGTCAACACGACGCGCGTTATAATGATAATTTTAATACTGATGAAAACGTAAACATATGTTAAATAATAATGATGATGACATAAATTGTTGATTAATTAAACTAAAAATAATAATCATGATAAAATGATTTAATTGGTGTTATTATTATTAATGATGTGAAATGGGAAGGCGTGTGATCCATTAGACGTTGATAAATGAAACATGCAGTTTTTTTTATTAATTGAGTAATTATTGAAATTAAATTTGAATAATAATTATGGCTGTTGTGTTATTAATATTATTCATAATATTAATAATAATGAGAAATTGTTGAAATGAGTCATGGTATTTATTGCAAACAATTAAATGAACATGTAAGTGGAAGCACGGTGGTGCGATCAAAAAAAAAATTAAAGCTGAGTTCGTTATATTGGGTTTATGAAATTGAATGGTTTTTATTTAATAAATGTGGTTTCAATTTAATCAGTGTGAAATAAAAATAAATAGAATTAAAATAATTAAATTGATGGATGTTACGCGACATTGACGTGGCATGGTCGGATTCAGATATCCAACAGGGTGGTTTAACGTGGTCAATGCGACGAGATTAAATCTTTTTGTTATTAAAAACAATAACGTCGGTGAGTTAATAAAATAAGTTGATGAAATGTTATTGTTATTGAAGAACAATAAATAACAATGATGTCATAAAACTATATGTGAGAGGTTAATAAAATTAAATGTATTAAAATGGGGTTGAATATGTATGTTATATTAATTTTGTTTTGTCATTTAATTCAATTAAATGAAATGGTTTTGAGTCGCATGGAATGGTTGTGCATAGGTTCTCCCAAAAATTGAATTATGAAATTAATAACATTGATCGTATAATAAATATAATAATACAATTAAAAGGAAAATGGTTTTATTTAATAAATTACAATAATTTTATGGGGAGGCGCATGAGATGGGGAGGGGAGGCGTGAATGCCCCCTTTCCCTTGTATAAATTTTTTTTATATAATTTGATTTAATATATCATATATTTTATATAATGTTGATTTAATATATTAAAATAGTAATACAATAATAAATAAGGGAGTGCGCATGGTGTAAGGGGGGAGATTCACGCCACAAGCCCTTTTGATCAAAATATTAAATTATTATAATAATAATAAAATAATAATATTATTATTTTGGGTGATCAAAAATTAAAAACTCTATAACTTCTTCATATGGTGTCAGAATGACGAACCGTCAGCGACAGTGTAATCCTGTAATTAAGACGGTCATTTTAAGACCAGTGATGGATACCTTTTTATGAGTTATGTCTCGGGTCAACGAAACACACATATTAATAAAATTAACGTTTTTTTTAAAAACGCGTGGAAACCGCGTGACGTGTCGTGTGTTGACCAGTCAAAACACGTAACGGGTGTACAGACACACCGTGTATTCATCAATACACGCTGAATACTGTTTTACCTATTCGTTGGCTATATAAGAAAGGGTCGCGGATTATTTCCAGACCAATCGCTTCTTCTTCGCACGACGACACTCCTGGATGATCAAGAAGTCTTCCTCCTCTAACTTCTTTGTCCGAACTCCGATCGTCGATCCGTCAGCGGCCACAGGATCGTAGCGATGAGACGAAGCTTCTAAGCCCGGACTTGTCACCTTTCCTTCCTTCCTTCCTTCTCCATCTTCCATACTAGGAGGCATTTGTCGGGTTTGGCGAAGGCGGAGGACACCGAAGGACGTCGTCAGAAGCGACGTGATCGGGACCTTTTGAGGTAGGGGTTTACCTTCGTCTCTCTATTTGGTGCAACATGCGGGGTGGGATATTTTTCTTTTGATCCAAGGGATGCAGTTGAACTTTAAATAAAGATAAAAACCGGATAAAGAAGGGTTTGGGGTTTTGTGCTGTTTCTATTGCCTTCCAGTTTCTTTATCTTCTGATTGTGATTTTGGATTGAAAGGCCTTTGCCTACTGAAAATAATGGTCGTTGGTGGCCTTTGCGTGCGCAATTGATATCTGAATTGTTTGTGGTTGGTCTTGTTAAAACATGGAAAATGGATAAGCATGTAAAGACTGGCTGATTAAATGAGAATGAAAACCTTGTGTGATCACCCTGGTTGAACAAAATTGGAATAATGAACATGTTGGTGGTTTGGTTGTTTTGTGGGAAATGTTTTTGTAAACGATGTGGTTGAAATGGGAAGTGGTTGGTTGTGGAAAATGCCTTTATTTATGAAAAGTGTTTTGATTATGAAAAGTGTTTTGGATGTAAAAGGTGTTTTCAAATGCGGAAATGTTCTGTGTCTGGAAAGGGTTTTATGTGTGGAACATTGAAATAAATGAATGATGGAATGTTGTATGGTTGTGATAATCTTTTGTAAATGAAATGGCATGTGGTTGCTTGCGTTTTACCTAACCTTGGTTGTGGATGGCAGGGATATGTTTGTGAATGGTTTTGTCTGGATGCTAGTTGCCCAGTAGTATTAAATTTGTTAAACCATTGCATGAAACATGAAAACCTAAATGGTGTTGGGGGATGATTGTTTGGTTGTTGATGCATGCTCTGTGGTAGCAGTGCCGAGGCACATGCTCAGTTCCTCTTTTTAAGAAGCCATAGGTTGGGCTGTGTGTTTGGTATATGTATATATATAATTGTATCTTTGTGTTTTTTCGCACCACACCCATGTCAAGCACCTAGTGCCGAACACTCCCATTTTATGGGAGAGGGTGTTCCCCCTTAGTTACTAGCTCTTTCCTGCTCCTTCTTCCATAGGCTATGATGGCTTGAGGTGACCTTACACCCAAGACTCTTCAGGTAGGTCTCAGAGGCTGTGATGGCTTGAGGCGACCTTTAGCCCAAGACTCTTCGGGCAGGCTTACCATTCCCAAGAACCTTCGGGATGAGGCCCATGTGTCTGCGGTCGGGATAGTGGTTGTAGCCCAGGTGTGTGCAAGCGAGATGCGTGGTTGTGAGGCCCAGGTGTGTGGGGGTGGGAAGAGTGTGGTAGCGTCAGGACGTTTGCCGTTAGGAAGAGAAGCATCTAATTAAGTGGGAAATGGTGCGGGGTACCCAATACTTTTGTTCTATATATATACTAAACTTGTTTGTGTTACTTGGTGAGTGTGACCAGTAAGGCTGGGTTGATAATTTTTCCTTGTTAGTTTCTGGTTCTTCTGGTTTCTCACGGGACCTTAGGGTGTCTCCCCACTTTTGCACGAGAGCTTTAGGTTCTCTACTGAGTATACTTGTATGCTCACCCTACGTTGTTTCAGGTTTTTAGGAGGACTACCAGGGCCGTGGGGGACCCTACTATTCAGGCAGTGGGAGTTGTGCAGTTGCTGTTTTCTTTTTTTCCTTTTGGTACTGTACTCACTTGTACTTTTGAGCTTCCTTGTACTTGTACCTTGTTATAAAAATTGTTTAAACATGCATGTGCGCTTGTTTTGGGTTTATTTAGGTACACTTTTTCTTTTCCCTTTTTGGTGGTTGACTTGTCCTATTTCCCGATCCAAAATAATAAAAAGGGTAATGCTTCCCTTATTTGTGAAAACTCATACCCTTGGTGCAAGTCTCCAACCCGGGGCCTACTGGAGGCGGGACTTGGGGGTCATTATCTTCCTTTCACCATTGCCAGCTCAGGAGGGGAATCTTTAGTGGGAGGGGGTCGTGACAGAATGGTATCAGAGGTGATGGTTGAGAGATAGGATGGAGTCTGGAGTTAGGCACAATGAGGATTGCGTGGGATGGTAGGGAAACAATGTTCGTTAATCTTGGTGCGTGACATAGGCCAGGGAAGGCCGGCTAGGACACCGGATTTTAGGGCCCCTCACGATCCGATCCAAGGACTCTGAGCCTACCGAACGACCAAGTGAGACTATATTGATTGCAGGGTAGAGACCCTAGGGAAGGTACATGCATCATCATGTTTGTGTTTTACTTGATTTGGGTGTTCTGGGAAAGAAATTGAAATAAAATGATAATTAAAACTTTGAGTTTTTTCTTTACTACTTGGGCTTAGGCAATCCTTGTTTACCTTACAGCTATGGCACCTGGACATCGTCCCTGGGTGGCTCAGATGGCTGAGGCCCAACAGGTTCAGGCAATCGATCAACTGAGGATCGATCGAGAGGAGGAAGACAGCCAGTGGCAGAAGAAAATCCGTTTTTTCTAGCGTCAGACTTTCAAGAAGTACGAGGGCATTAATTCGGACCTGGAGACGGAGGGGTGGCTTGAAGATCTAGGGATCGATTTTACCTTGATCCGTGCTTCGAAGGAGTACTGGGTCCCCCTAGCGATCAGCCAGCTGAGAGGCGCGGCGCGCCAATGGTGGATGCTCTACCTCGGGGAGAGGAAGGAGGCAGAGACTCCATGGGTTGACTTCGAAAAGGAGTTCCGAGAGGAATTCCTTTCTTCTTTGATCAAGGCGGAAAAGCGTCAAGAGTTGCTCTCCCTTCAGCATGGGAGTATGACTGTTCGAGAGTTGGGGATTAAGTTCAAGAATCTCCTACGCTTTGCTCCGGAACTCTTTCCGGATGAAGAGTCTCGGGCGATACGTTTGGAAGAGGCGCTTCGTCCTTCGCTCCAGTATGTTGTGACCCCCTTCACCCTTCCGACATACTTAGCCATACAGAAGAAGGCAGAAGTTGTAGAAAGGATGCACTCGCAGGGAGGTGCACCACGTGAGGGGATCCAGCCTAGTTCGTCGAAGGGGAAGGCAGTCAGCAGCAGGTCTCCTGCGACCGGACCTTCCAGTTTCAGGCCAGTAGGGAGCAGGCCCCAGCAGTTCCAGTTCAGATCTTCAGGTCCTCGCCCCTTTTTCACGAGCCCAGGACCAAAGTGTTTTTCATGTGGAGGTTTCGGGCACGTTCAGAGTCGGTGCCCGACCCATGATCAGTACGGTGGAGATGGACAGGTTCAACGCCCTCCTCAGCAGCACCGGTCACCGACAAGACCCTTCCAACAGCAACAGGCTCCAGTCCCTTTGAGGGGAGATGGAGCAGGTGGTGGCCAGCCACAAGGAGTTCCTCAAGGATCTCAGTCGGGACGTGGTCGAGGAGGCGGACGTCAACAGAGAGGCAGAGGAGCTCAGCGAGGATAGTTGAATGCATCAGAGGCAGCATCTCTAGAAGGTCCAGGGATCGATAGAGATGTGTTTGGGTTTTCTTGAATGATCTCCTTTATGTTTTGTTGGGAGCATTACACTCCATTGTTGGAACTCTTTTTCTCATTCTTTTGGCCTGGACCTTGTTTTTGTTAGTTTTTAATTCAATGTTGTTTCCCGCATTTCTTTAAATGTACGTGAAGAGCCCTATCATGTGGGGAGGGGAAGACCCAGTCCTTAATCGAGACGCATTAATGTGGATGCGATTTAACCCGTGCAGACGAGTCAGTGCCGCCTAAAGCGGATAATATCTCAACATGGGAAAAGGAATTCCTCAAGCCATGTGTCCGGGCAGTGTGTGGGTTGTACGTTGTTGGGTGCAGTGTAAGTAGGAAAAAAAACCTAATATATGGAAGTGGGAAGGCCCAGTCCTTAATCGAGACTCATTAATGCAGATGCGATTAAACCCGTGCAGGCGAGTCAGTGCCCCCTAAAGCGGATAATATCTCGACATAGGAGAGGGAATTCCTAACTCACATAATTAGGGTTGTCGGTTGTTTCTTGTTATGAAAAGAGCCCTAAGAGGTTTCTTGCGGAGTGGTAGTTTGGATCCATTCATTTTCTTGGTTGGTTTTTAATTCTCGAGGACGAGAATGTTTTAAGAGGTATCTGATGTAATGGACCGGACCCCTCCGGTCCATTCCTTTGTTGAAATCGATGTGGTCAACATGACGCGCGTTATAATGATAATTTTAATACTGATGATAACGTAAAAATATGTTAAATAATAATGATGATGACATAAATTGTTGATTAATTAAACTAAAAAGAATAATCATGATAAAATGATTTAATTGGTGTTATTATTATTAATGATGTGAAGTGGGAAGGTGTGTGATCCACTAGACGTTGATAAATGAAACATGCAGTTTTTTTATTAATTGAGTAATTGTAGAAATTAAATTTGAATAATAATTATGGCTGTTGTGTTATTAATATTATTCATAATATTAATAATAATGAGAAATTGATGAAATGAGTCATGGTATTTATTTCAAACAATTAAATGAACATGTAAGTGGAAGCACGGTGGTGCGTTTAAAAAAAAATTAAAGGTGAGTTCGTTATATTGGGTTTATGAAATTGAATGGTTTTTATTTAATAAATGTGGTTTCAATTTAATCAGTGTGAAATAAAAATAAATAGAATTAAAATAATTAAATTGATGGATGTTACGTGACATTGACGTGGCATGGTCGGATTCAGATATCCAACAGGGTGGTTTAACGTGGTCAATGCGACGAGCGTAAATCTTTTTGTTATTAAAAACAATAACGTCGGTGAGTAAATAAAATAAGTTGATGAAATGTTATTGTTATTGACGAACAATAAATAACAATGATGGCGTAAAACTATATGTGAGAGGTTAATAAAATTAAATGTATTAAAATGGGGTTGAATATATATGTTATATTAATTTAGTTTTGTCATTTAATTCAATTAAATGATATGGTTTTGAGTCGCATGGAATGGTTGTGCATAGGTTCTCCCAAAAATTGAATTATGAAATTAATAACATTGATCGTATAATAAATATAATAATACAATTAAAATGAAAATGGTTTTATTTAATAAATTATAAAAAATTTATGGGGAGGCGCATGAGATGGGGAGGGGAGGCGTGAATGCCCCCTTTCCCTTGTATAAATCATTTTTTATATAATTTGATTTAATATATCATATATTTTATATAATGTTGATTTAATATATTAAAATAGTAATACAATAATAAAATAAGGTAGTGCGCATGGTGTAAGGGAAGAGATTCACGCCACAAGCCCTTTTGATAAAAATATTAAATTATTATAATAATAATAAAATAATATTATTATTATTTTGGGTGATCATAACTTAAAAAGTCTATAACTTCTTCATATGGTGTCGGAATGACGAACCGTCAGTGGCAGTGTAATCATGTGATTAAGATGGTCATTTTAAGACCAGTGATGGATACCTTTTTATGAGTTATGTCTCGGGTCAACGAAACACACATATTAATAAAATTAACGTTTTTTTTTAAAACGCGTGGAAACTGTGTGACGTGTCGTGTGTTGACCAGTCAAAACACGTAACGGGTGTACAGTCACACCGTATATTCATCAATACACGCTGCATACTGTTTTAACTATTTGTTGGCTATATAGGAAAGGGTCGCAGATTATTTCCAGACCAATCGCTTCTTCTTCGCACGATGACACTCTTGGATGGTCAAGAAGTATTCCTCCTCTAACTTCTTTGTCCGAACTCCGATCGCCGATCCGTCAGCGGCCACAGGATCGTAGCGACAAGACGAAGCTTCTAAGCCCGGACTTGTCACCTTTCCTTCCGGCCTTCCTTCTCTAGCTTCCATCCTAGGAGGCATTTTTTGGGTTTGGGGAAGGCGGAGGACACCGAAGGACGTCGTCGGAAGCGACGTGATCGGGACCTTTTGAGGTAGGGGTTTACCTTCGTCTCTCTATTTGGTGCAACATGCGGGGTGGGATATTTTTCTTTTGTTCCATGTGATGCAGTTGAACTTTAAATAATGATAATAACCGGATAAATAAGGGTTTGGGGTTTTGTGCTGTTTCTATTGCCTTCCAGTTTCTTTATCTTCTGATTGTGATTTTGTATTGTAAGGCCTTTGCCTACTGAAAATCAAGGTCGTTGGTGGCCTTTGCGTGCGCAATTGATATCTTAATTGTTTGTGATTGGTCTTGTTAAAACATGGAAAATGGATAAGCATGTAAAGAATGGCTGATTAAATGAGAATGAAAACCTTGTGTGATCACCCCGGTTGAACAAAATTGGAATAATGAACATGTTGGTGGTTTGGTTGTTTTGTGGGAAATGTTTTTGTAAACGATGGGGTTGAAATGGGAAGCGGTTGGTTGTGGAAAATGCCTTTATTTATGAAAAGTGTTTTGATTATGAAAAGTGTTTTGGAAGTAAAAGGTGTTTTCAAATGCGGAAATGTTCTGTGTGTGAAAGGGTTTTATGTGTGGAACTTTGAAATAAATGAATGATGGAATGTTGTATGGTTGTGATAATCTTTTGTAAATGAAATGGCATGTGGTTTCTTGCGTTTTACCTAACCATGGTTGTGGATGGCAGGGATATGTTTGTGAAATGTTTTTTCGTGATGATAGTTGCCCAGTAGTAATAATTTGTCAAACCATTGCATGAAACATGAAAACCTAAATGGTGTTGGGGGATGATTGTTTGGTTGTTGATGCATGCTTAGTGGTAGCAGTGCCGAGGCACATGCTCAGTTCCTATTTTTAAGAAGCCATAGGTTGGGCTGTGTGTTTGGTATATGTATATATATAATTGTATCTTTGTGTTTTGTCGCACCACACCCATGTCAAGCACCTAGTGTCGAACACTCCCATTTTATGGGAGAGGGTGTTCCCCCTTAGTTACTAGCTCTTTCCTGCTCCTTCTTCCATAGGCTATGATGGCTTGAGGTGACCTTACACCAAAGATGCTTCAGGTAGGTCTCGGAGGCTGTGATGGCTTGAGGCGACCTTTACCCCAAGACTCTTTGGGCAGGCTTACCGTTCCCAAGAACCTTCGGGATGAGGCCCAGGTGTCTGCGGGCGGGTTCGTGGTTGTAGCCCAGGTGTGTGCGGGTGAGATGCGTGGTTGTGAGGCCCAGGTGTGTGTGGGTGGGAAGACTGTGGTAGCGTCAGGACGTTTTCCGTTAGGAAGAGCAGCATCTAATTAAGTGGGAAATGGTGCGGGGTACCCAATACTTTTGTTCTATATATATACTAAATCTGTTTGTGTTACTTGGTGAGTGTGACCAGTGTGGCTGGGTGGATAATTTTTCCTTGTTAGTTTCTGGTTCTTCTGTTTTCTCACGGTACCTTAGGGTGTCTCCCCACTTGTGCACGAGAGCTTTAGGTTCTCTACTGAGTATACTTGTATGCTCACCCTACGTTGTTTCAGGTGTTCAGGAGGACTACCAGGGCCGTGCGGGACCCTACTAGTCAGGCAGTGGGAGTTGTGCAGTTGCTGTTTTCTTGTTTTCCTTTTGGTACTGTACTCACTTGTACTTTTGAGCTTCCTTGTACTTGTACCTTGTTATAAAAATTGTTTAAACATGCATGTGGGTTTGTTTTGGGTTTATTTATGTACACTTGTTCTTTTCCCTTTTTGGTGGTTGACTTGTCCTATTTCCTGATCCAAAATAATAAAAAGGGTAATGCCTCCCATATTTGTGAAAACTCATACCCTTGGTGCTAGTCGCCAACCCGGGGCCTACTGGAGGTGGGACTCGGGGGTTATTATCTTCCTTTCACCATTGCCAGCTCAGGAAGGGCATCTTTGGTGGGAGGGGGTCGTGACAACTTAGTACTAGTTAAAAAAATGACCTTTTCATTTAAATGAAATTTTACCACATCCATAAATTGAATTTTGAAAATACAACATACATGCTTATTATTTGTTAGTAAAATTTGGTTCAATAAGATGAAAATAAATTTATGGGGAAAAGTAACTTTTGACTTTTATTTACTACGATTCAAGGTAAATACGGTAATTTAAGGTAAAAAGAATATTATGATCATTAAAAATTACCTTAAAACTTGTTAAAAACTTATTGTATCTATCATGGCCGACCATGGACATCTTTGGGTCGATTTTGAGACCCCATGGATCCACTTATTAATGATAACGACACTATAGATTAATTAATTTAAAGTATAGACAAAAATGACAAAAACAAAAATCTTTAATTAAATTAATTTTTATATGGTTTTATATAAGTACTATTTTCAGCTATAAATATTTTTTAGAAAGCTAACAAATATTTCCAACATGATAGTATGTTTTTTAAAGTTTTAAACATAGAATAACTTAAATTATTCATGACTCAATAATGATTCAGTATTTACCACATTAATAAATAATTTAAATAAATAAAATTACAATGATTATAATATTATCCATAACTTGTCCAATTCATATTGGATGATTTTAGTTATACCATGAGTCATCTTATCTTCGACATAAATGATTATTGGACCTTTATAAACCCAATATCTTTATATAATAAAAAAAATTCACACTTTCCAAAAGACCACCTCATCTCCTTTATAAAAGGAGACCACTTCTATCCAATTCATCACACCTCTCACACCTTTAAGCTAGTCTAAACTCTTCCCAATTAAGATCCATATATCCCTATCCACCTCCTAGAAGCCTTAACATAGGCATAAGGCACTTCAATAAGTCATTTTTGTTCAAATCAAAGGAAGTTACCCAAATTAAAGGTAATAATTTCCCTTAACTTCTTTTATATTATTTCACTTCTACAACCCCTAAAATCATTTAATTCCTTTTTTATAGCAACAACAGTATCTTTAATATTCTATAATGATGTTATAATAAGGATTCTAACAACACTTACACAAACCTCCATGTAATGGGTGTAGAACATAATGTTTATGTGGATGGCAAACTAACATCTCACGAAACGATGATTGTTCAATTACCTCTTACCGCCTCTCATGGTGGTCATTATGATGGAAAATTATTTATATGTGATATATATTATGTTTATTATTTCCTTATTCTTTTTTACTTCCCATTATATCATGCCTTTATGGTTTCTATAGTGGGAAAATATGATAATCTCATTTGAGGAAATGCAGACTACCGCCCCCTCAAAGTGATGTGACTCGTTAATGCTTTATGTGGGATGTATAAAGGATAGAGTTAATGATATTATATATGATATTATAATTTAATTATAATATAACTATTTATCAATATGTTTTAATTACATTAAAATAAGAAATAAAAATGAAAGTATCATACATGCGTACCTTCGGCTTACCGTCTCCATGAACGGTGTATTTCGTTTCTTACCTACAAATGTTATGTACTATTATAAACACATGAATATACTGGATATATATGATATATATGATATCTAAATATTGAATATCATTGTGTATAAAATGGACTATTAACCACATTGACAACTTATAAATATAAGGTGTTCATTTTTGCCTCTA
This sequence comes from Viscum album, assembly GCA_963277665.1. Lineage (NCBI taxonomy): Eukaryota > Viridiplantae > Streptophyta > Magnoliopsida > Santalales > Viscaceae > Viscum > Viscum album. Next base: position 2,090,346,447 of record OY728132.1, read on the forward strand.
GTACCAAATATCGACAAAACGACCATTATTAACTTAAAATGATTACATAATGTTTATTACTTGGTAATAAGTTATATAAAAGGAATAATAAAAATAAAAAAATGATCTTAAAAAATTATAAATTAACTTTAGTTAATTATTTAGGAAGAAAAAGGAACAAACGATTCATGTCGGACACGGGGTAAGGCATTTTCTTATCTCACTTTTAATTCCGTGATATTTCCATTGTTCGCCACTTATTCATTGCATGTGGTGTACTGTGTAATGAAATTATATATATATATATATTATCATTATTCTCATTATAATCATGGTATTTTGTGATTAATTTTGTGTTTATTAACTTTTGGTCATACGACCCAGTTGATTACAACGTGGCAAAGGGTTTCATCTCACTTTTTATTCTCATGAGATTCATACTATATTTGCCACTATTTCCATTTGTGTGGTGTATATACTACCCATGACTATACTCTTTGTGCAATATACTTTCATTTATGAGTATTTAAATCTTCATTTTATGATTATTTTTTCATGTGGTGTATGTTTTGTAAGTTCCCAAATTGGTAAGGAAACCTTTCACCCTCCGCTTTTTAAATGACTTATTTTTGTTATTTCATTTAATTTAAATCTTTTATGTTGGGATATTTTAATATATATCCTTTCTGATGTAAAATTTATGTCCATGTAATTAGATACCCTTTTTATCACATCAAATCATTTTCTGAATTTTAATGTGACGCCGTTAGGCTGTCGAATTTTTACAAGGGAATATCTTAACCCAATTTAAATTCTTTGGGTTCAACATTTATTTCTTGAATATTTCGTCCTATGAATATGTACGAATGACCTATGACTATTTTACACTTAATATCCACATATATTGGGTGTATTAATATTTTTCACACGTAATTCTGTGATTGATTTATCCTTAATTTAAGGATACCATCATTATAAAGGATTTCATCTCAATTTACATTTCCCCTGAGACTTCATTGTTGTTATGCACCAATTCACTCTTATATGGTTTGTATAGTGTACTTTGACACATTATATCATGAATACCTTTATTCACATGATATTATAAATTTATAATTAAATATTATTCTTAAATTACTAGTATTCAATCATCTCACTTTTTTCTTAAATAAATCTTAAACTAAAATATCGTATTAAATGTTTTAAATATTTATTCTTTTAAATATTTCACATTAATGTCCATGTTTTCAAAATGGGATTTAGGATATATTTATATGGACATTAATGTTTTCAAATGATAATTAATATAAAATATTCAAAGTTGTATGGAACACATTGATTCCAAAATCTTTTTTTAAATGGGTTTGAAAATGATTTGATAAAGCATATCTAATTTCAATATGTTTATTGGATATATTGGATTGTTGAAATTTTATCATTACTTTATACATGTGTTATGTGTTTTGATTATGTTATTGTTATTCGGAATTGTTAACATATACAGGTGGTTCTATGATAAACCTAGGTTTGGTGAGCCCAAGATATCTCTCTAATGCATTGGGTAATGTGACAGAGGTAAATATGAGTTTCTCTAAAGAGATTTAGGGAATATACTGTGATGGGTATTCCATGTGTAACTCCCTACGTATCTGTGATAGCAAAAATGTAATTTTTATATGGATTCCATAAGTAACCTTTATGATTTTATATTTTTGATTGTTATTCATAAATCTTATGATTTCGTATGGAATGTTATGGTTGAAAAGTATGGTTTCATTTCATTGTAATTGTTGATGTGATAATTTTTTCCTTCCTTATTTTATGACCCTTACAATGCTTTTTATGCTCATCCCATGTTTCTGAAATGTTTTTTTATAGTAATTATAGATGAATAGGGTCATGTATGGGATCAAGGAAATGTCATGATTTCTAAAACATAGAAGTAGACATGTTTATTTTTAAGATTTTTTATTTTATGAAAAAGTGGATACTGAGAAGTACTGTCCACGTGTAATATTCATGTTTTTATGTAATCGTTATGGCCTAATTCTCCAAAACTATAATCATAAAAAGATCCTCAATGTAAATTAATAATTTAATTCAATATTTATTAATGTTTAAGGTATGGTCCTTATAATCAATTTTGAGTTTTTTTTTTGATGTTTTTAAATTGATATTTATTTTTGAATTTATGATATTCCAAGTGCGCTCATTCACCCAATTATAAGATGACACACATAATTCCCAACATGAAAAGATGACCCATATTTATCAAATAAAATATAAATAACAATATAATTACATTCTCTAACTATGATTTGTAGTTTTTCTATTCTTATATGACTATTCCAAATGTTCCCTAAGAATGGATCTAAATGAGTCGCAATGATGAATATTTAATGATTTTACCTGAACAATTTCAAATTATTTTTTATTTTAAACTAGGTCAATATTTTATATTCATAATAAAATAATATATTAATTATCCTATTTTTACTTAAATGTTATTATTATAACTGAACCACCATCACACACCAACTATTCTATAAAATGGGAAGTGAAAGTATTTTTCAAACATACATGTGGACTATCGTGTCCATATAGCTATATAGTTAATTTTACATCCACATCATTCATGGATGGCTATTCTGTTGGTATTAATATTTATTTTCGATATTAATGAAATAATTATGCTTCTATAATTATAATAATATATCAACATTCTTAACTTTATATCGTTGGGAACATGGTAACGACGCTCGTGCATACGTGAGGACTACCAACTTCACAAACCAATGTGATTCTTTTTTGGAATCCTTTTGAAATGCATAGTAATAAGGATATATTTAATGAATACATATGATATATAATATATAATAATTAATTTTTAGGTTGAGTTTTTATTTAAATTTCTTCATTTCCAAATTTTGAAAAGTGAAAATAATGTTCATGTGTACTTATGTCCTGACAACTCCATGACAATGTAATTAAATATTATATATATATATTTAGAGGATGAATATATATATATATATATTTATAAATTGATATTATATTTATATTATGATTAAAATTTTAAAGATTATGTAATGATGATCACGATCTAAGATCCTTGACATCAAAATAGAAACATGCACAAGAAAAGAAAACAATAATAACTGAAATATGAATATTAATATCAAATATTCAATAAATTACTTATAAGATGTTATATTATAATAATATATGGTATGATATATATTTTTATGGGTATAAAATTTACATATTATAAATATATATTTATAATATATGATGTTTTAGTGAATGAAAAAAAGAAAAGACATGATGTGACATATTTATGTTTAAATCACACATTAATCAGAATTCTTTATATTTGAATTTTCATTTATGAAATTATACAATCTATAATATATAATTCAATTACAATTTTTAAAATCATTTAGTTATTTCTATATTTTTTAGGTTTTCATACTGTTCTCTTATGTTTTATACTCAAAATGGTTCAAAAATATTTTTAGGAAAACATATCATTATTTCTCTCATATTGTTTGGAAAACCATTTTTTTACATATCTATATTTTCCAAAATGTTTTTAAAATTAATTAGGGGGTTATATATTTAATTTTAAAATCATTTTTATAATTTTTTTAAAATTTATAAATATTTTTCAATAAAAAATATTCATTTAATTTTCTGAATCAGTTAATTTTCATTTAAGCCATGAAATTTTTTTTTAATTAATAATGAAATGAATGGAATATTCTACATTAATTACCAATTAAATTTTTTTAATCATATTAATATAATTAATCGCACATTAAATGAAATTTTTATCAATTTTTTTTATTATAAGGATGTAATATTAAAATCAAAAAACAATATTTTTATGAAGAAATATTATAATTATGTTGTAAAAGACTTTTTATCTATCATTACATCCTTTGATGGTAATTATTTTTAGTTGGGCATATTGACCAATAATCCTATAATTATTCTCTCTATTAATAGTTTAGAATTATTATGATTATATTTTTTTATTCCATTTAACTTTTAATAGAGATTGTTATAGATAAATGTTTATGAATCGCATTTTCTAACCATTGGTTATGTCAAGTTGATGTGTGGATTGTATTATGATCTTGTGGAACACATATGTATGTATTTCATTATGTTATTAGTTGGCCCAAATTTATATTTCATTCCAATTAATTGGGTATTTTTTTCATCTCATTGAATAACAACAGGAGACATGTTGAAATGCATATTCTATAACGGGAAATGGTAGGGATTCTAGATTCCCTATGAGAGACATGTGACAATCCTTATCCTATTATGATATTCGTACTGGGTGTTGATACCTAATCCTATTTTATTTTAGGTTCTTAGTATGTATCCTTTTCATATGAAATTGTTTCTATACTTTTGATTATTCCAAACGTATATATAATACATTTATTCTTATGATTTTAACATGTGGTTCATGATTTTTTATTTATGATATAACCATATTATGAATACTTTCTTTAAAATTATATAGATTTATGTGATGATTAACGATTAGGATTCATGTTAAATGGAGTATGAACATTGAAATATTTTATTATATTCTCATACCTTTATGTTTATCTTATTCTTGTATATGTTCATCAATTGATATCTTCTTTATTTACCAATACAGAGCATCTGAGATTACCCATTGGTATGTTTCATTTCCATGGGACATGAATAAAAGAATTAATTATGGTAGGTAAATAATAGTAAAAAGTGAGATTAAATTTATTATAGATGATTAAATATGTACTTAAATATGTTTTTTGATTATCTCATCAATAAATACATTAAAATTAATGTTTTGGGGACGGATCATAATTTGATATACATAAATTTATATGAAAATATGGAATATTTTTTTATGAAATGATTGGGTATGTATTATTGTTGTCAAAGTAGTGTTTATTCCATCATTAGAGACTATAAGTAGATAAATTCAGTGAAAATACTAATGATAAAAACAAGTGATGGATACCATTCTAATTTATTGGTAAGATAAATATAATGTATCTTTCATATAAAATGTATCAATATCTAGAACCTAACTGTTGATATGTTTTTTTAATAGGTTCTTCTTGGGGTAATAATACTAAAATGATTTTGACGATGTATATCTCATCCATAGTTGTAATGAATATTGATTTTTCCCTTACTACCCTCCTAGTTTGATATTCTTATGTGATATGATTGTGTTATTTCATAATTTCTTTTTTAACCATTGTGATTTATGTATAATTATGAGAACAAAATATAAAATATATAACATCTATGTTGTAATATATTTAAAATATTGTGTCAATATATTGAAATTTTTGGAATGATTTTCCATTATTTTATAGTCCCTCATTATTTATAATGTTTGTAAGACAACAAAATTTGTTTTTTGTGAATAAAATGAACCAAGAGGATTCATGTTAACCGAGAATATTAAAAACAAAATAATGATTTTCTTCATGGAACATAAATAAAACATTACATGGTAGGAAAAAATATGATTATTACCAATAACATATATCATTGAATTATTAACAATCTCAACCTGGGTGGCTTTTATTTCAAACCGAAGAAGAAAAATTTATGTTTTAGGAAAACCATAGATGGATGAGGATTAGTATTCCTTTTTGTCATGTTTGACGGATGAATAACTCTGTTAATTGTCATACAAGAATGAGAAGTTTATTTTAGTGTGGAATAGAAGAGAATTAGGAATTAATTACTGAGGAAAAATTAAATTTCTTATTGCTGGAAATGATTTTAATCACATGGTTCCAATTATAGTAAAATTTATTATGTGTGGTGAATAGGGGTAATTTATGATCTTATTCCCTAATCCATGTGTTGAGTCCTAGACCAAGGAAAACCTAAACTAATTTAATTTTGTTGAAAAGAAAAAATAAATATTTTTATGTGTTTGGATTCCAGAATAATGTTTTATAAGTATTATATTAATTATATTGTAGATATAAGAATCATGAAACATAAAAGGAATGTTCCTTAGTAGTTTTTATATTGGAATATGGTAACATATGTTAAATGATGAAAATTACAATGAAATGTGATTTAGTGGAATGGTTATAAGTATTAAGTGGGATAAATTGGTTGTTGACATTGTTGAATTAAAGTGGGTAGTATTTGTAAATTTAAAATTGGTTACAAATTTAAGTCATATATGATGAAGTTTATTATATTTTTAGATTTATAAAATATATTAAATAGAATAGTATTTTAAATTATAAATAAGGTTTTTTATTTCCGGATACAATTATGTTTTTAGGTGGGGTTAACATATGATTTATTGAAACAATCTGAGGAATATATTATTATGTATATTAATAATTTAAATTGAATAGATTCCTCTTTTGATGTTTCATGTGATGAGATTTTTATGTGATATGAATGTTTTATAGGGTTTTAATATTAATTATCTATGGATTTTTATATAACCCTTTTTGATATTACATCATTTTAGGATATGATAATTATGGTCTATTAGATCGTGGGATATATGTAATCATGATGGTTGGAAAGTGATACTATGAAATTGAATTATTTTTAGTGATATTAATAGTAAATATATGGATTGCCTTTTAGAATTTTATCCCTATTATAATCATGATATTTTGGTGAAGTTTTCTAAATTAAAAGATTTATTAGGAAATTTTCATAGTGATTAATTATATTTTTTTAATCAATAGTTTTTAGTTTATGTAAAAATTATGTTTAAAATGTCATTTAAAATAAAATTTTATTTTGGAAGTATGAAACTATATTTTTGGGAAGTAAGTTCAATGGTATAATGTCATCCTGTAGGTTAAAAAATAAAATAATGTAGATATTATTGAAGTTAATTGGGATGTATGGATTTTTAACAAATGATATAGCTTGATCCTTTTATAATATTGTGGAAATTTTGGAGTTAAAAATATTATTTAATCATATGAATGTTTCTAAATTTGGTATATTATCAATCGATGTGCTAAACATTCAATTATGATATAATTTTAGAAAATAAGAATAAATGGATAAATATTTGTGGATTATGATGTTTATTATAATAATTTTATTTGAAAAATAAATCATGAATACAAATTTTTTTGGGAAAAGATATAATATGGTTGTAGACATTGAATAATGGATGAAAATACACTTTCCATGTAAGAATACTTTTTAATGATTATAGTTTCAATGATAATGGAATTGCTCAACTCTAAGAAAATGGTCTTTAAAGAAAAAAATTTATCCTGCTAAATTTATTTTTGGGGAATCTATGGTCATTTCATACATCATTCATTTATGGTTTTGTGGTCATTAACGTTCACATGATCATTCAATTTTGTATCATACATTATTTCTATCATTATCTATCATTACTTGGGCTATAATTTTTCCATCCATGTGATTTTTTTACTTTTCACTTATGTTATAATATTTACAAACCTAGTAATGTGTTTTTCCATATGACTTTCATATTATCTTTTATCACTTTTGAAGATGAATATTAAATAATCCTTTTTAAAATGTTCATTTAAAAAAAAGGATTTCAATTATCCCAACAAATCATTTTTAAACAGAAGATCATATTTTTAGGATGCAATTTATTATGGGTGAGTGAACATAATACAATGACATTTTAAAAGAAAATTATGTTCAATAGTATACACAACACACAACAATGAGCATAAAATAACCAAGTTAAATTACAAATTTATGAATTTAATTAAATAAGAATAGAGTTTGAGGGTATGAATATATGTAAATGAATTAAAATATATATAAAGTTCAGCAATATAAAAAAGGTATTGACGAATCAATGGGAATAAAGTAGTCAATTTTTAGTAAATTCATTTTTTCTTCAGAGTAAATTTTTTAATATAATTTTTTATTTATTTTTTTGAGAACATATTAGAATTAATTTCTAGATGACTTATAACTTCTATTTCATAAAATTTTATATTTTTATAAACCATCATATTAAAATTAATATAGGGGATATTTTGTAATTTTTTAGAGAAGATTTAGTTTCTATAAAATAGTTATAAATACTAACATTAATTTAAAAATATATCCTCATTTCATGAATTTAAAACATTACATTTTAAAAAAAATAACAAGTAATATTACTTCTATTTTACAATTAATATTAGAAATTATTTTATGGGGATTAATTTTATTATTAAAGATGGTATAAAATCATTTATATACATAGGATACATTTTTTTAAAATTGGTTTTCTTTAATCTGTATATTTTTTATTTAAATTTGGATATTCTACTTCAATAAATTAAATATTAAAAAAATGGATTAAATATTTAGAATTATGAGCTCTGAAATTGGTAAATAGTTCACTATTGCTTTTTCAATTTGAATATTAACCATAACAAATTTTTATTACCATGTTAAAACTTAAATGGGTTAACATGGTCTAAATATAATATTGTAAGGATTGAATATCAATAAAAAAAATTATTTACATCATTGGATATATATGATTCGTCCATAATTATAAAAAATTATAATATTTTAACTATATTTTTTTAATTTTATTTTGACCTTAATAAAATATAATATATATACAAAACTTGGCTTCCTCCAGCTGATGTGTCAACTACATATGAGTCCACATCACCAAAAACATTTCCACTCCTCTGTCCAATCTTTAAAATCCATCTCACTATGAAAAAACTACATCTCATCCTACTCACAATTCTGCGCAGTTCGTATTAGGTTTTTTGAAAAATATCATCGTCTCCATCCCCATAACTCACCTCCCCCACCATACCTCTGCATCGATTTATGTCTCCCAGCATCGTCGACTCCTCTCTCGACACCGTCTCCATCCCCAACTCCACTCTCCCGCCACATCATCGTATACACCTCACATATTCCTCGACCTCCACCATCCTCCCCAATCTAGGGTTTCCTAAGACTCTCCATTCAGTCTCCAGAAACAAACATCTCTATTTGGTATCCCCAATCTAATGTTTATACTCTTTCATGCTCGCCTTCCACTGCTCCTTTTTCATCAAAAACCATCACCTATTTTCTCTACCCTTACAATATATACAGTTCTACTCCATCTTCTTAGCTCGTGAGTTTCCTCACCTTCTCTTTTGGTCCCTGTGCCACAAGCCCGTTCAGTTTTGTTATACAGTCAACTGTCATCGAGGACGCCCATCAACCTCTTCGTAAACCCCAATAGCATCATCGATAAATTTTTCATAGAGCCTATATATCAAAATTTATGAAACTAGATTGTTCTCAAAATATCTCTGAAATAATCAACCTTCATTTTTATTTTAATATCTCACCGACTGGTTGACATTTTCCCAAAATACAGATTTAAATCATTACATATAGATCCCATATACTATAATATATCTTTGACAAAATCTATGTAACATTTTCCTCTATTTAATAGTTTCACATTTCACTCAATTCATAATAAAATTTACATACTAAAATATAAAACATCTACATTCACAACTCATGAAATAGGGATCTACGATGTTCAGTCTTACACCATTTTTATAGGACTATGAGTCTTTAGAGACCACACTAATACAGATGTAAACAAAAGGTGTGTTATTATAAATTTTTGGATATTGTTTCCATTCTCTCCATGATTTATTAATTTTGGATGAATTTTAATTTCTGTTTAATATTACATTGTTTCATTATTTTATTTTCCAATGTTAAATCATTGAGATTTTTTACTACGACTTTTATAGAATTCCACCACTGCATCTGAGTGTCATGGAGGGTATGTTTTTTCCCTATTTCCATCCTTCGATTTAAAACATCTAGGATATGTATTTCCTAATTCTAAATCATTGGGAAAACATGATGAAAGAATATTTTTCATCCATAACATTACAACAACCATCTAACATGTAAAAAGAGTATATTTGAACATAGTTGGGATATTTATTCTATCAAATGTTTTGAGGAAACGAGAAGATTTTGTGAAAAATAAATCTATTGCTAATGAAAATAAAATAAGTAGTGATGGAAGTGTAATTGATGAAGATAGAAAAGAAGATAATCATGGAGGATCTCACAACTCCGTTATGCATGTTTCCTTTTGTTTTGATCAATTCAAATTTTCTTTATTTACATTTTAATGTAAAATATATCATTGTCATGTCCTTGTTTCCTTGTATCAATTATTAGCTATCTCTTCACCGCTTCTATATGCGTTAATAGTTTCACAAGGTTGCACAGGAAAGATGTGTCAACAGTTTATGATCATGAATCAAAGTCCCCATATATGCACATGTTAGGCCAACACTAGACATCTGTATGTTAGTCTTAGTAAATTCTATAATTTCAAAAGTTGTTCATATACCGCATCTCATTTTTTTATATAGGTTAGGAAACAATTATGTTTGTCTCGCCTAGTTCATTGCATTAAATTTTCTAATTTATAGATTATCACGAATGGAAAAACAATGAAAATGAAATAAACCCAGTTTTCATTGGTTTAGAGGCCAATATAGAACTGTTTTTATGAGAGATTCCTGGGACCTAAAACAGTTTCCTTCTAATTACAGGTTGTTCAACTATAGGAGGCTTATATGTTTTTATAATCATTTATATAATTCTAATATAACTTTTTCCTAGTATTATGGCCTTTTTAAATGCTGAAGATTTTCATTACACCACACATCGACAGATATCTTTAAATAAATAAAAAGATGAATGCACTGCTATTTTTCCCCTTTATGGAAACAAAAAAAAAAACAAATTGTAGTTCCCTTTCAAAGATTCGTATATTTATAGACTTATGAGTGGAATGATTACCTATTTATCTGCTCAAACATAGAGTGTTTCTTCTAATTTTATGACAATAGAATCTAGATGTCCTTCATGAGTAGAGTTATACCAAGTAAAAAAGTTGTTTATAAGAGACATGTCATATGTTATTTACATTTTTGGATTTCAATATGAGTAAGACCTTAAACAGGACAACATTAACATTTCTTTGATGAATGTTGTTTTCCACTAAGAGATTAGTTTAAGATTCTTAACACATTATTTCATGTAATTGATCTATATAGTTGTCTTTTCATCGATTCACTAGAAATATGTTTCAAATATCAGTATAGATATCTCTCTTACAGTGATGAATATGACAAAGAGGAAAATGATGGTGGATCTCAGACCCTATTTTTGAAGGTTACCTATTTTTTTATTGATTTAAAATTTTTTTACATTGAAATCCAAATTATATAATTAATGTGTCACTATTTACTTGTATAATTTTTTATGCATAACATTACCACTTCTATGTGCATTAAAAGTTTCACTATGTTTCACTTGAAGGATGTTCCAATCGTATATGTTCATTACTCTAAGTCCTTGTATATGTGCATCTTGCTCTAACAATGCTGTTGTGGATGTTTTTTTCACTACGAGATTAGTTAACCAAACTTTACTCATTGATGTGTGTTTTTGTTTTTTATTGTTGAATTTCAATTAATTCACTAGAAAAGCTACAAATATCATTTTGTATACCTCCACACTTTTTTTTTATTTTCTGATGTGTTTAAGAATAATATTAGACATTCCTCATGTTTAAAAACACAACTTCATGTTAAAAATTAGTTTTTAACAGTACTATATGTCAATAATAGCGTTATGTTAACAATCCCAATTTTATCTTCTTTTTATTTTGGTTACAATTTATTTCTTTTATGTTCACATTCATGTTTTGTATTCTGAAATTTCTATATGCATTAATATGTAATATTCATTTTAATTTTTTTTTTTAATTTTGTACAGATAGTTCTGGTCGTGGTTCCTTCTTTTGATAATAATGCATATGTTTTATGCTCATTTTTGAATCACCTCTGGTAAGTATAGGGAATAATTTTTACACATTTAATGGACTGTCACATGTTTTATGTTGTATTTTTCTAATGAACATGGAATATGTTAAACATTTTGAATATCGATAGAGAGAAAAAAAAATTTTACATATTATATATAGGTTTACATTTTTCAAATATTATTTCATTTTATTAATTTATGTATGCCTGGATAAAATTTAGATCTGAAAATCAAATGGTGGAATCCCCTTACCAAATATATTTCTCTCACATTCTTCTTCTCGCAATTCATTTTTTATTTTAGCAAAGAGAAATCCATTATTTTGTTCATTAATAACAATGTATTTTCAACAATATGTGCATTGAATGATTCAATGAGTTGAATCAGCCTCATATTCATTTTCAAAAACATTATTTTCAAAATTTTACATATTTTATTTTATATATTGTACTATATGGATATTCATAAGTTTAATGATGAACATCATATTTTGAATTATATATTCATTTTCTAAATTTTAATTTTAAAATTATAATAGAATCTGTTCCTTGATGTTTGAAGGAACTGCTGGATCAAATCTGTTATGAAGTTTTATATACCTGGTAAGAATGGTAGAAGAGCAAGTTGACTTCCTTTTTTATTCATTAGACAAGCATTTTATCATTTTCTATTGTCTCATTTATTATATTTTTGTATGTGTAGTATATATCACATGTTATATAGGTTTTTAAAAACTATATCATGTATTCTGATCTATATTTTTCTTCTCCTGTTAGTTGAAAAGTAAAAAATAATGATTGTTGGTCCCATAAAATTTATTGGTTTCTTCCTCCTACAAACATCACCATTGATCTTGAGTTTAGTATTTGTAGATGTTTTTTTCATTGTCATTCTTCTAGAAATATTTCATTTTCTAGTCATCGATTACAATAATAGTTTTCTATATCGCAGTAACCTAAAACACTTTGTTGAAACATCTTGTATGGGTTCTGTTAACCCAATATAAATTTATAAACAGTTTATACTATTAATATTATATTACTTAGTTTTCTAATTTTATCTTTTTTAGAATTGAACCTTTTATAACCTGGATATGATTGGATAATAAGAAACTCTTGGATCTATTCAAAACCAAATAGAAAATTAAATGGCGGTACTATTAAGCACTCTAGGTTCGTCTTTGTTCAAAGGAGTTATCTCAAACTCATGCTCATTATAATATATATTCATATAGTGTTTGATTTAATTTTATCAAAAACATGACCATAGAAAAGGGAGGATATAAAAATAAGTGGCCAAAGTAAGCCTGGAATTTCTTTTCTTCTAGAAAATCTATGAGTGGGCATATTAGGTACCACGTCATGCATGGATATTCACCCAAAGAAGGAAAGGTAAATCCTTGCCGTGATAGAGTTTCTAATGGACATGGAAGAAGTAGTATGAAGAGGAATACTATGTTATTTAGGGTCAAAGGTAATCTAACAAAACAACAAAGGAACTAGATGGTTCAAAGGTTGTTTTTTCACAGGGAAGCATTTTGGCATGGAGGTCCTCTCTCACAGGGATGTCTTTGGTCACATGTGTTGGCACTTTGTTTAAAATGTCATTTCAAATCTTTCCATTTTTTATTCCATGTCATTGTGTTGTGAAAGAAAACTCAAATGATGGTTGGTTAGATGAATATAGTATGGAATGGATAGGTACTGGGAAAGATTAGATCATTTCCTTCTAATCTATTTGTGATACTGTACATGATGCTTCATTGTGTCTATTGATGTTGTCAATAAACACTATGGAATAGGGAACTTCTAAATCTACTTGAATGGCATGGGGAAGTAATTACCTGGATTCCAAGGAGGATTCAGAAGCTCTTCTATTTGATAATTCATAAGCTATTCTATATGGAGAGAGCATTGTTTATTTTTCAAATTCTGTAAAATCAGTTCTCAGGCATTAAGTATTTCTGTATCTATTGTTCGTTCAATATGTATTTGATAGATATTATTGCTCATTATGTAACTTTTGTTCTTAAATTTATGTAACATTCTTTCCATCATTATGTATGTTATTTTGTTTAAAATAATATCAATATTTATATAAATTATAATTTTTGATAAATATTATTTTATATTTAATAATAAGAACTAATTTACAGTGTTGTACGAATGCACGGGTGAAGAACTAGTTTTTGTAAATGTAAAAGTAAAAAATGTAACATTATTTTTTTATATGTGTAATATTTTTGAAAAGGATAAAAAGAAATTATGTTAGGTTTAAAAAAATTATGTTCAATATTTATTATTTTTTGTCATATTAATTTATTTTTAATTTTTAGTGATTAAATAATTATAAGAAATGCTTATGCTATGCTAACATAATGTGTTTTCATGCATAGGAAAAATCAATTGAATTATTTTAAAAATTTATAAATTTATATTTTTTGGGTGATTCATAGTTTCAATGTAATTTTATAGATCAATATAGAATATTATGTATTTTTTTATTGGTTTAAAATTTAATTTTATTTGTATCATGTTGTTTTCAATGATTAATTATATGAATAATACTTAGAATGCCATGAATTTTGTTTTTTGATATTTGTTGTTATATTATTTAAAATTAATTTAAATGTTTATAGTGGCCATTTAGGAATATAATTTTAATATAATTTCACTCCATATACATTTATGAAAAAAAATTCCCTTATGAGTAGAATAATATCAGTTTAATATTAAAAACTAATTACCAAGGCGAAGATTAAAATTGGTGTACCATAAGGCTAACCAAAATTATTTGGTATAAATTGTCATATAAACACATAAATATTTTATATTATTTTTATATTAGAAATATTTATTCCTTATCATATTTATCAATCCATTTTGGGACTATTTTAGAAAATTTAAACACATATTATATTATATTATTTCACGTATTTCAAAAAATGAGACAAATGATACATTATAATAAACAATAACTTATTAAATGAAATAAAAATTGAAAAAATACTATCATCATATAAGATAACTATATATGGTTTAAAATATCAATCATAGTCCATTTATCATTCTCCTTTTCTTTTATAATAACATTCATAACCCCTAAATTGTAAAAAATTAATATTGTTGTAATTTTTAAAGGTGTTAATAAGGGTAAAAATTATATGATACAGGTAAATACAAAACCCAAAAACATACAAAATTTATTGTATATGTGGATTTAGAATCAATATAATGTCATATTCACATTATTTTGATTTGGATATATTTTTCAATGAATATTAATTTATATTAATCTAATACTTAATGAATTTCCATGTGTTTCCACTACCCCAAAAATAAAAGGTCACTCATGCTTCCTCTTATTAACATATCCTGTAGACATATAACCGAATAATCCACAAAAAAGTATATTTTAAAATTCAATATCCATTATTGATAGTTTCATGTCTTCATGAAATACCATACCGAGGTTCCTTAATAATGGATCTTATAGAGGGATGTTTGAGATGAGGTAATCATCTTAGCTAACCTCATTCAAATTATTTCTTCAAATATTCCATTAAAAATTTTCAGGTTTTCAATAAAATAATAAATTTAGTATCTTAAATATAAAATAATTTTATTGTTATTATGCAAGCATCATTATCCACTATCTATTTCCATAAGTGGGATGTGAATGTATCGCCCATTGATATCTGTGGACTACCACATCCACTTAGTGGTAAAAATCATTATCCATCCAAATAATTCATTGATGTTTTTAATGATGGGATTAATATTTTAAAATTATAACTATGAAATAATTTTACTTAATTATTTATAATATAATATATATATTACTTCATTTCTTCCAATATTTTGGTAAAAAATAAGGTCTCTTTTGCATATGTGCACACTACAACCGTCATGAAGCATTGTGATTCATATTTTTCAATTTATATGGATGTTAATAAGGATATGTTAAATTAATATATCTGTTATTTCTGTTACAATAATGAATCTATAATGTTTATTTTTTATTTTTCACTGTATTAATCTACACGTTTAAAACTAAATACAACAATCATGTGTACTTATTCCCTACCATCTCCCTGAATGGTGTAATATATTTCACTATATATAACATTAATAGATGAATGAAAATATATATTTATTGAATATATTTTATATTTATATTATGATTAAAAATTTTAATATCATGGGACCATTATCAACGTACAAGAACAAGGAAAAACAAACCAAAAAACATAAGAGGAATAAAGCAGTTATCACATAGAATAGTGATTTTAATAACAAATTTTCAGTAAATAGATGATAAGATTGTATAATAAAAACATATATGGCATGATATATATGATTAAGGAGATATAAAAAATTTATACTTAATGAATATTAATCAAATAGTAGGATTTATTTAGTATGATGAAATATAATAATTAGGGTATGAGATTTACGTTTCAATCAAATTTTAATAAGGATTGTTTTTGAATGAATCTAGGTGTGGGATATTATAAGATAATTATCTGATAATTACCATAAATTTTACTTTTCAATTTTCAATTATTTTTAATTTTGGTTTTTTACAATTTCCCAATCTTTATTACTCATATATTTAAAAAATATTTTTAAAAAATGTTATCCATGTTTCCCAGATTTTTATTGAAAACCATGTTATTCAATATCCTGGTTTTTTAAAAAAAATTATGAATTTTTTGGGTATTATCAAATTATTTATTAATTTCATTTTTACCCATGCATAATATTTTACAAAAATAGTTAAAAAATATTATTTCTTTTTCTGAATAAGGTATCTTTTATTGATGTTGTGAAAAAAATATTTATTTTAAAAATTAACGTATGAAATGAATTATCAACTATCATGAACCGTGATATATTTTTATATCACATTACTATTCTCTATGGCCCTTTTTAAATATATTTTTTCTATAATATTATTAAATTATATCATTTTAAAATATGTTCTTTCAAAATGAAAAGGGTAATTTAATCAAGAAATATTCTAGTAAAATTTTCAATGGATTTTTATCTTTCATAAAATATATTTATCTTAATTATGTTTTAATTGGGACATGGTCCAATGGTACCATCATTAATACTTATTTGGATGGTTTATGAGTATGTTGATGATATTTTTACGAAAACTATTTATTTTTCAAGGGTTATTCTATAATAAAATGGTTTGAAAGATAGTTTCTTCTAAAATGGTTTTGTTTTGATTATATTATGAATTATTTATGATCTTGTGGGTCATATTTGATTAGATTTTTCAATGTGATTATTGGGACTGTTTTTATATCTCCCTCTAATTCTTTGTTTACTGATTTATACCTCAATTTATAACTATGGGAAATATGTTTTTTGCATCATATACTATGGTAAACAAGAAGGGATTCCTAGTCCCATGTGGGAAACAAGTAATGATGTCTGATTCATTATGATATAGGAAACAATTGTTGATTAATAATTTAATATTAATTGGTAGTCTTTGTATATTACAATGAAATAAGAATTTTTTTATATTTATGATGGTCCCACTCTTTTATTCCATTTTTATTCATATGATATAAGCATATGGATCATGATTAATAAGTGAGGATTTTACCCTCAGAGGATTAATTAATTATTACTGATTATGGTTTATGTCATGATCAAATATTATAGTCCACATTAAAGGGGGATAATTAACTAATGTACATAATCTCATAAACTTAGGAATATATTATTCATTTATGTGATCATAGATTGCTATATCCCGTATTTATCCTTTCAAACATTTCAATATCACCTTTTCTTATATTTCTCGTCCCCATGTTATGATGGATTTATTAGATTACATATCTCATGATGTGTATAATATTAGAATAACATTATGATAAGTGATGAAGGATGAACCTAAATAATATGTTTTTGTATCTAATCTATAATTACCCTCAAACATTATGGTTCTAGAATGGATTATAAATTTATATATAAATTATTCATCTAAAAAGATGCAATAGTTATGTAGATAATATCAGTTCTCATTAAATTTTCATCAATTATTACATCAAGAATAACTCTTAATGAATAGTAGAAATAATAACATTTCCTAATGCAACAGTAATATGTCATTAACAAGGAATTATAAAAAAATAATGGTTTGGATCCTAAGTAATCTACCCATCATTTATTCATATTGGACTACCACATTGGATATTAATAGGATGGAAGGAGAATATATATAAGTTATCCAATGATATTGAATTTTAATGTTTACATTCTTATCATGTCCTTCACCATACAGATATCTCAATAACATATATGGATCCTGAATATCATCCCTAAAAATTAAAACATGGAATATTATATATTAATTTATATCCTGAATCTAATTCATCACTTACATATAGGATTCTTTACTAGACATTCTCCCAAAATTGATAATTGATTTAATAACTATTTTTCCTTACCTCCATATTTTGTATGTAATTTCTAATTATAACTATATCTAAATTTTACAAAATGAAGAGGTGGACCTTGCCTTTAGGGAACCCATGGGGTGTATTATTGTGTTATAATTCAATTTGAGTTGATGAAAATAGGTTCTACCATCAAATTATCCAAGCCCCATATTTTTAAATAATAACTAAGGGAAGCTATATAATGATATTTATATTATCTAGAGATCATATCATACCTAGTACCTTGTCCGTGCATCCGCACAGTGCTATAATTAAAATATAATTATCAAAAGTGTTTTAATAGTTTTAGTAGTTAATAATGTAAATTTAAATATGATAAACTAACAACTTTAGTGAGATAATAATGAAAAGAAATGAAAAATAAGATCATGTATTTGAAAATATATATGAAATTGATAGAAAAGGAAACAACATGGTGTAAATAGATACATAAAAAACATATCATTTAGAAGCGATAAAATAAAAAAACTTTTGTATTATAAAATAATATTATTAAAGGAAAATGTTTATATCTGCCAAATGATATTACTTCCCCCATGTAAAATGGAAAAGGTTATTTTTAATATTAATATAATATAAATTGAAAATAAAAAATTTGGGTTTTGAGTCTGTAAATGAAGATACATTGTAAGAGAAATGATGATATCACTTATTGATCCTTATATTATCTTTAGTTAACCTAATGAACTATTCAACTTTTTCGGGGTGAGGTAGGAAAATGGATTGATTTTTTTGTTGTGATATTGAGGCTCTTCTTTCCTCTCCATTCACCAGACTGGCTCGAGATGACTATATCATTAATCCATTTTGGCGGTATCCCATAGTTTTCATACCCAATTTCTAAGGGGAAGCTGGTTTGGCATTCTGATATGCATCTTCATCAGTTGCTACATGCTGCAAGAACACATATGTGCTTCTAGTGGGATTCAGAAACTCCTTCACAAAAATCAATGCAATATCAAATGTACTCAGCATTAGTGTCTTGTTGATCAGAAATCCAAGAAATGACATCATGGTTTTCATCATGCATAAATATTTTTAATGAAGTATATATGCATATGAACTGAATAAATGTAAATAGATAAAACATTATGGAGACGTGAAAAACAATATTAAAGTATTAAGATCATATTTTCATACCATTGGTTAAACTGGCTGTGATGATATATTACTGAATCTGCTTATGTAGAAATTTTCATTAGAATAGACACATGTGATGGAATAAATTGATGACCTTGGAAATTCCTACTTACTACAAACATTCCAAGACTCTACTAGTAAAAGTCATTATAAATTTGATGATGCGAAAAACAAAAAACACCCTATTCAAAGAACTACTTTATGACATGTAATTTAATTCATTTAATTTAATTGAATGACATCACACATGTATTTGGGAGACGAAGAAAATAGTATACAACATACTGAAAGTGCATAGTTGATCACATTAGTATACAACATACTGAAATATTTTAGTATGTTGTATACTAATTTTTTTAATGAAATCACACATGAAATCCCGATGGATGTAATTAATTTAATTTAGTGTTCAAATACATAAAAATTACTTTTAGTGAAATGGATTTGTTTTCCTTAGCAGGGAATATATATATCATTAGTGTTCGGGTTTGAAAATTCTCCATTCAAAATGTGTGAGTATCGTAGACTCAGATCAGTACATTAAACATTAAACAATTGGAGTTCTTCATGTCTACTCTCTGTAAGGTTTAATAGAAAATTTTCAATTCCACTAACCTATCACTGATTTTTTGATAATCAACTTGTTATATAAATAATATATGTGGTTTATTGATTAATATGTGTCTTTTTAATGTCACCAAATTATCAGATTGTAGTAGAAAAAATAATCCTTTTTATAAGTGGGATGTATAAGAATTAAGAGGTGCCTTAAAAGATTAGGATAAAAAGAAAGAATCTTTACTGATTTTCTGCTAAAAATACATACTAAATGGATTCAAATATGAAAATTAATAATCCATTATTTCCATATTGAGGAAGAAGTTCTTGAATCCAAAATATTTTTTCTCAGTCATAATAGCTACCGAAGTAATCGAGGGATATGATAGACTACAAATATCATGGTTGTACAACCTAAATTTTGTTCAGAATAGAACAATGAACTCATACTTACAGAATGAAAGTAAATATTGCCTGAAGTCTGGTCTTTGATATTTCTTGATTGATTCTACAGAAATATTATTCCGAGATGCAGATTGTTGAGGAACTGTAGACAATGAAGTTAAAAATTACTAATTATCATATTTATATGTTTTTAGTGCATAAAAAAATATATACTTGATTCTATAGTTCAATCAAATTACATACAGTCATATGTAGGACAGAAGTGAGGTTCACTACATGATTTTAGGACAAATTACCTGCAATTATATAGTGTGTAACTGCAACTACAATATGATGGACAGAAGGGAGGTTAATTCCAGAATTTTAGGAAAACATACTAGTTGCAGAGATCAGAATATGTAGGATGTCTGAAGAAGGTTTTTAGTGCATAAAAAACAATATATAGTGGATTTTAATAGAATGAAATGTGATTCTAGTAGAGTAGAAGACTCTAATGGATCCAGTAGGCTAAATAATGTGAAACTTGATGTTATCTTCAACCAATGTTGAAAAGATGACACTAAAAGGATAAGATTCCAATTCATGAATTCAAAAAGCTAAGAAGATATCCATCCCAATTTTCCAAACATGTACTACATGATTAAATCCATCACATTGAGAGATGAAAATGCACAAAAAGATAATCACTATTAAAAATTTAATAATCTTACATAAGATGCAGTGTAGGATTACCTGGTACAAAATTCAACTGAACCATCACATTTTCCAGGAGAAAACAACTTCTTCAATGTGAACCCATATCCTAAAATCATTATAATTTACACATAAAAAACCATGGAATGGAAAAAACACTAGTAATCCATCATTAAAAAATCAACGAATAAAAAAATATTATGCATTTACACATAAAAGTAGTAATAATGTGAAGAAATTTGTGATAGTACCATCACAATTGGGTACGAACATCATCAGGATTGACACCATTCCAAGAAAAAACATGTTCTTTAATGAGAAACCATCACATGAAATTAATAGAAGCAACACGTGACAAGCAATTCAATGAAAAAAATAACTGTTAGTTTACAAGAGAGAAAAAACATCTTAATGTGCATCACATGAATAGCCCTTGGAGACCACTCAATCCCCTCCCATTCAGATGAATAATTATCATAATAAATCAAAAATATGTTAATGTTTTTTGATAACTACATGGAATGTGTCTCCATTCATACACACAATATGTGTAGAAAAAATTTAAAAAATGGCATTAGAAATAGCATAAGAATACAAAACTTGCACTTTATAGTGGATTGAACATTCAGAAAATGTGTGATTGAACTTATCATCACATAAACACGTTACTCCAAAGACAATAGAACCTACTCGTGTACTGGCATGTCATTCTAAATCAGGGTAGGCTCTTAAACGTGTTATATTTTTACAACAAACCCACTTCCATGATAGGTCCAATTAATTTGTCACAACATCACCTAAAAAATACCATGTCTTTTAATGCTTGATTATTTTTTTTGTGTCACAAAAAACATTAACACCACTACAAGCCAAATTGGTTGCTTAAGATAGATTTTTTGGGTTTTTAAATGAAAAACCAATGAAAGATAAAAGGATGAATGGTGTGAATTTGTATGAGTTGAGGGAAAAATCATACAATAAAAACAAAATACAACAATGGATAAGATAAAACGTTAAACCCTAGATCCATTTTCCACATCATCCACTCTTAAACACTTTAAAACATTTTTAAATATTTAAAATAGATATGTTGTCCACATGATTGAATAGAAAAACCCATCCCACAAAAAAGGTAATTTTTATCACATATTAGTTCTTCAAGAAAAACCACCATGAAAATATAAGTGATTTATTTTTCTTCAATTGTAGTTGATGAGATAATGAGGCACAGTTTAGGTCTAAAACGTTGGAATGTAAATCAAAATGATGGAAAAATGAGAGAAGTAATGAAATAATAAATCAATAAAAAAACCAAGATGATGGAAATTCAAATTTTACATGTAGGATATGAAATAAGAAAGCATACCAGAACACTTAAATCAATAGGAGTCTAAGCAATGTGATCCACCATAGTTCAGACAGTGGAAGAGGTGACCTAGAAATAGGGCTCATAATACATTTAAGGCAATAGAGTTAGATGTAGTAACATCATAGACAGAAGGGAGGAGTGCAAGGAGGTCAACTCATGAACAATAATATTGAGAAAGGGAAAATGCTTGGCCATGGAGGCATGAATAAGAGGTGGCCACCTTAAAGAAAACGAAATAGAAAAATCATATCGAACAATTTCATATTGGTTCATAATATTAATACATTCAATGAATAGTTTATGAATGATGATTATTTTGAAAATTTGTAAAGTGAATACTATAGAAAGCAATAGTGAGAAAGAAATAAAGGTTTAATAGCTAGAATTAACATTTTCGGTCGAACTCGATGAATTAATAGGAAATTGTATTTTTTATGAATTTAAAAGCAATTCATATGGCAAAAAATATATTTAGAGGTATGAGACATGTATTTTAAAATAGAATAAAAAATCCATATTGCATATATTTAAAAACTGAGCATATATATTTATAAACAGAATGATTTCTTCTTAAATTATGAATTCAAATAAAAACATTAACAAACTTGCATACAAAATTAGAAATAACATACTTTTAATGAAATAAATGCAAATGTGGTGAGCAGAAGATATCATGTTATTGATTCTACCTGGAATATAAGAAGACTCATGCAAGGGGTTAACAAAAAGTTAGAAGACTTAAATTATTGAAATGGATGATAAATAAATGAATAATATAATAAACCATATCAAAATAATAAATCAAAATGAAGGGAAATGAGAGAATAAATGAGATATAAAATGAATTAAAACATAACCTACATGATGGAAATACAATGTTTACTTGAAGTATGTGAAATAAGAATGCATACTAGAACACTTAAATCAAAAGGAGTCTAAGAAAAGTGATCCACCATAGTTTGGTGTGGAGGAGGTGACATATAAATAAGGCTTAGAATATTGTAAATTGATAGGTCTCATGATACATTAATTTGATTTAGGTAGATGCAAGAACATCCTAGACACGAGGGAAGAGAGCAGGGAGGTCAACTCCGGAACAATAATAGTGAGTAAGGGCAAAGGCTTTGACATGAAGGCATGAATAAAAGGGGGACACCTGAAAGAAAAATAAATAACAGGTTTGTGGCCATAAATATTCACAGAAAACTAGGATCATTATAGAAAATCATTGGTTTCACAGATCATCATAGGAAGGATAGAAATAATCATAAAAACATAAATAAAAAAATTATAGTTAAACAAGATATGTAAATGACTATATTTTAAATAAATGTCAACGTCACCTCATATAAATAGCTATAAAAAAACATTTCATTCTTGTTGATACTATGGATTATCATGATTGAATAGAATATGCAGATGAATAATATATCAAAACAAATATTGATGACATGCAAAAAATGAATTAATGAAACAATATGTAAATGGAAATATAAATAATATTGAGAACCAATTACCTCGAGTCATTGATACCATTACACTCCAAAATCAGAGAAGGTGATAAAGAAACCTGAATCATAGATGACATGTAAGGTTATTCCGCATTAATTTAATAATCATGCAATGTAGAATCAAAGTAGAGGCCATGAGTAACATTGAAATTAGTAGAACATGAATCAAATAACAAATAGATGGATAAATACCGGAAGAAAGAATGAAATATATTCCATAATTTGTGAATCTGTAAAACAAAAGTTCTATAATAACATATATTAAAACTTTTTTAGTAAATAGAAATGGAAAAAATTTAAGATATTATTTCCATGATATTAGGAGAACATACATATTGCATAGATCTAGATCTGTAGAGAGATAGGTGAATAAATATTTTTTGAAAATTTGAAATGGATATTGTAATTGGTGAATAGAAAAATAGATGTATTCTGATGACATAAGAAAATTTTGTAAACAAAGAAAAATACTAAAAACTAAATAGTAGAGAGAAACTAAATATATATGTTGTGACATAGATCATATAGAATGCGGAGGAATTAATGGGTTGTTAGAGGTAAAATCAAGGACTGTGATTGTAGAACGCATCCATAGACTAAGCTATATCAGCGATGAAGATGTCACACAAGGATTTTGGAAAGAAATTAAATCTGTATGAACACTGTGTATGGAAAATTCGGAAACAATTCAATAAACAATCCAGAGATATCTATGTATGAGTAATAGGGAGTCACTTACATCTAAACAATAAAGAAACAATTATTTTTGAACAACCTATTATCATGTATGTTATATGAAATCAGTAAGAATTTGTGTTGTGGAATAAAATAGTACAACAACTCGTTATACATGAATGAAAACAGAATCTTGAAGAAGGGGGTGATAGAATCCTTCAAGAAAACTAATTAGTTTTTCAAGAACTATGCAACATCATATTCTTAAATTTATATCTTCATATCATTAAAATTTTCCATGAGAATCATATATCAAAACTTTTAAAAATGATATCCCTTTCTTTGAAAATGAATTTAGTGTAATGATTCCCAAGAATAAGATTCAAAAATAGTGGCTGCAATGAACAAAATTGATAAAAAAATGAAAAATAGCATAATACAGTCATCTTAAATCCTTTATAGTGAAAAAAAGAATGAAAGAGACCGAGTTATGATCCTATAAATTCTCAAAAAAAAATGTAATATAGGCATAGATCTAGAACTCAAGGCATTCAATATAACCTAGTAGCTGGAACAGTCTACAGATGGTAGAGTTTTATAGTGCAACGCAGATTCCTTGTCTTGAATTGATCTCTGCATATCACAATCAATTTTCATGAGTCTTGCAGCTCTAAATATTAAAACATGAAATCCCTTTCTATGAACTTGAATTTATTGTAATTATTCCCAAGAATAAGCATCACAAACTATGGCTACAACAAAAAAAATTGATCATAAAAACCTAGGGAAAGAACTTAAAGAAGTCATCTTAAATTCATTACATTGTAAGAAAATCAGAATAATGACGCAATTAAGATCCTAAAAATTCTAAATAAAATAGAATACAGGCATGGATCTTGAACCACTAAATCAAAGTCACCGCAGAAGAATATTCAAATGGGAAATTTATTTACATCAGAGGAGATGGAAGAAGGTAGGTAATGAGGGACACCTTAAATCATTAGGTATAACATAGGAGCAGAAACAAACACCATCTTTCGATATAGTTTAATAGATAAAATAGATGATTTTTTAGAGAATAATCTAACCTAGGGTTTTCATCAGAAGCACAGAGGAGGTAGAGGAAGTGTAAGCAGAAGGGAAGCTGACATATGTGTAGGAGCTGTCGATGGTGGAGGCCGAGATATGATATAAAAACCAAAGATTTTAGTAGTCACGGAATCGCATGCAGGAGCGGTGTAGGTTGGAGGGGAGAAGATAAAGCAACAGTCGGAGGCGAGGTCCTGGCCCGAGGATCCGAAGGCGGACTAAGTGGAGTTGGAGCAGCTGTAGTCGTAGTTGGAGAAGGAGAAGCAGCCTTACCTGGAGTAAGTGTAGATGGAGCAGCTGACTGCGAAGGTTCTACTGTCAAAGAACTCGGTGGAGGGGGAAATGGAGGCGGAGTAGCTAGACGAGGAGTAGGCATAGGCGGAAGACCTGGTGCGGTAGAGGGAGTTTCGAGGGAACCATATGAGCAGAGAGAAAATGCTATCTGGAGCTGAGTGGTGGAAGATAAACGTTGGTTTGATGGAGGAGGAAGAGGAGACATAACCCTAGGTGTGGAGTTGCTCATGGTTATGCGTTTCTCGGAACGAAAATTGTGGGGTAATGCAGGGGAGCAAGCGTAAATTGGAGGGGCTAATGGTAATTGGATACTGGAAAATGGTGATGTGGTTTAATGTGGTGGTGATAAATCAGTAGTGATGCACCCGGGTTTAGTAAATATAGTGGATAATCCTATGATCGATATTCTATGCCTAAAAGAGTATTCAAGGATCCACATCATTACATCAAGAAGATAACCCCCCTAAATTATAGTTTTTTGTGCCATTGAGAAACATGATTATCTTTATAGAGTTACATTAATACATTGAGGTTGATCTAGAGAGGACTTTAATAATACTATATATTCCTCCTCGTTGAAACTGTAGAGAGTTAAGATAATTCCATAGACCTCTCAATTATATAGTCCTTTTCCCATCTAATTTTTTAAATAACTTTTTTTGTAACGACTTTTATTTTTTGAAGTATTACATTAGTATATTATACACATTATTTTCAGAGATAGGTACTAAAAATGAATGATATTTTGAGAATCTGAGAGCCTATAGTGAAAATTTTATAAATATAATAAATTTTAATATGATATGTATTAATTTTTTCCTAAAACAAATATGAATAGATATTAAATTCAGGCTTTTATTTGACTAATGAGGCATCTATTGTGTTCATTGCATTTTATTTTCCCTATTCATGACGTTATCATTGATAATGTTGGACTTTTGGTTAAAATATTCTTCAAACACAACAAATAAAATAAATATATTTATTTTTTATTTTATTTATATTTTGATAGGGACATATTTCCATTTTAAATATTTTATTAATGCTAAATCCCCAGGGATAACCTTATAGCACATAGATTGAGAGGATCCATTAGAGAGGATTTGTTGGAGGATCGTTAGAAGACAATATTGGTCCAGGATTAAGCAGAGGATCGTGTTCCAATAGAGTTTGTGGAATTGACCAATGATATCAATGTAGGACTATTTAGCATATATGATCGATCTAGCATCTATGTAATAAGTATGTATTTTTTATTTTAATATAATTATTTATCTTCATAAAAACCAGATAAATTCCACGAACAAAAAATAGAATTTCACATCGATTGTTGATTTTATTTATTGTTGTTTTGTTATTAATTGACTTTTTCCCTATTAGATAGTAAAATTATAAAAAAACATTTTAGTAAAAAAGAAATAATGGATGAGGATAATTCATAAATATTTTTGGATCTTGGATTTTCCCAATTTTTTTCAACATTCCTCATAGAAAATTAAAGTGGCCCGCAATTTCATAAAATAATCAGTAGTCGATGGACTTTTGAACATTAATCAATGAAATAGATTGATACCATTGTTGAGGTTATTGATTTCTGATGAAATAATGTTGTTGCAACAACGTATGATTGGAGGAGGACCAATTCATATACTGGTTTCTTATTCTTCATGGTTTTGATGCATGAAGAAGATTGATGGCTCGACAGAGGTGATTTTGGAGTAAATCAGAATTTGGATTCTAAAAAACCTTAATGATAAGGTATAACTAGATTCATATCCATGATTCCTTGCGATAATACTAGAATACAAATCACAGATAGTGACGTATCTAAGAACCCATGGGTCCTATAAAATTATGGGCTATGCGACATGTAATCTTCAGGTATTTGTTATGTGGGACCCTTTACGTGATACATGGGTTTCTACAGAGAATAAAAAGATCAAAAATCAAGAGACAATAGTCACCTATCATGTAATCCATGATAGTGTCAAAATGTGCACCTATAAGGATAAAACATCATGGGTAGGGTGTGATACAATGACATGGACAAGTGTACAAGGGTTGGTAAAGAGGCACGAATAGCATGATTATGTGACAGACAGATGGACCAAGTGGGGTGTTATATATATCTTATTATCCTATAGATATACTTATGTTATTTGTATTTAGATATTTACATGTTGTGTGATGAAGCACCACATGTCCATAGAAAGGGTTGGATGGTTACGTCATTTACCCCAATTAAACGCTTTGGACACCCTTTGACTGTGCTTAGGGACCTTTAATCCCTTAGTGTTGGACCTGTATCTATTGATTGTGTTCCCTTGTTCCATCACTTAAAGGTTAAACTGTGTAATTACATCCACATATCTACATTTTGATCACCACACAATTATTATTCTAAGATAGAGTTTGTGTTATCCTTCTAGGAGACTAGAGTGGGATACTCTATCATTTGTTCTTATACCCTAGGTTTGTCTGTTTCTGTCAATATAAATTCCATGTGTGGATAACTGATCATCCATCTATATTTTTGTTTTATTAGGGTCGCATTATCATTGTTATATAATCCACTACATGGAGTGTTGATCTAGAGTGGGTTTTCTGTATCCCCTGCTGGTCTTGTGTGTGATCCCATATTTGAGTATCAATGTATTATGAGACCATGTATTTTTCATGGGTGGGTCCCTATGATCATGACCACTTGGATGAGTGTCATTGATGGTAAAATTACTAGTGGAGTCATTTCTCCCAGAATGAACATTGCTTCTAGTAGAAATTTGTGACTAGTGGTTTGGTGGAGATAACATGGGGTGTGGTGTCATTCCTAACTATATCTTAGTTTTTAATTTTTATTTTAATATTCTTATTACGAGAGTAATATTCTTTAATCTATTATTATGTGTTTTAGGGTGTCCTACTTGTTATTTTTATACTCCCCCATGCATGGTATTTGCCTAAAAAATCATGAATTATACCATCATCAGACCATTTCATGATGTCTTGGGAGGAAAAATAGATAGTGATGAATAGATATAGCTGTAAATACTAATGTGTTTTCATGGTGGTTACATTTGAAAGTCCTCATATTTTGAGTAGTTAGTATGTTATTAATTTTTGTGATGGGTTGTTATATAGTCCCTTTAATGCATTATGTACAGTATTGTTGTAATCTTGTTGTGGGATTATTGATTTACTTATACGTTGGTTTTATTTTTTTATATTTTTATCAACTACATGGGTTAGATGGGTGTGTGTGTGGGAACATTACGAAATTACACTATTGTGTATGATAAAAAAACTCATCACTGGTCACCATCTCCTAACGTATTGGAGATGAGAGTTGGGTAGTCCCAAATTGGGCCCCATTGGGCCTATTCATGACATAGTGGAATCAAAGGAGTCAGTTCTACCTAAAGACCAGAGTCTGTAAGATTGTTTTGTGTCTTTTTTAAACTATGTTATGTTTATTGGGTTCATCATTCTCATAAGGGGCTCTAGTGTGAGTGTGGTGGGTGGCGCATCTGTACACCAATAATTGTATCATGTGCCTTTAAACTATGTAAATGTAGGAATTGGCCTCCTGATAAAAATGGAAGATAAATGATATATGAATGGGTTTTTGGATTCCATGTCCTTATTGAGTAATCTCCCTAGATATACACTTTGAATATGGTAAATATTGTTAATTTCAATATTCATCTACGAATAGAGCCAGTGATGATTCAACTACATGATCAGAAGGATCATCCAGTGACTTAATGGGGCTTTCTATAGGGGCCTTTGATGGAGATATTACTTCTGATTGGGTTATCATCAATTCAACCACCCATTGAGAATCGGTTGTAATTGGAAGTGTCAGATGAGGATGGAGGACAGATGAGTGTGTTTTACGAGTTCTATAAGCATTTACCTTGTATGTATTTGGGTGAGATAGGACCCCTGGTGTGTGAGGACTAGGTATAAGTAATCATTCAAGGTTTCCACATTGTGTGGATGCCTACCAATCAAATATAAGTCCACATAGTGAGTATTATTTTGGGATCCACTGGGAGATTGTAAAACCTTGTGACTCAAAAACATGATGATACACCACTCTCCTAGTCATAATTTGAACATCTATTTAATGAGGAGTTTTATATGGACACACAATGATTGGTGATCATCCATGATGTCATGCATCTGAAAATTGGTAGTATGACTATTTAGCTGAATTTAGTTAAGTTTACAGATCTCTCATAGTACTCCATTGATTTTGATTGAAATATGCTCTTCAGGTAGTATACCTGAAAGGAAGGTTTACACTGAGATATCAAATATTTGGGGTTATCTCTCTTCATTCCCACCTATATGGGGGTGGTTGAGTATTCCTTAGTGGTGGAGGGATTTGTAGAAAAAAAGGAACTGATAGGGGGTTTTGGTAATGGGAACCCATGAACTACTACCTCAATAGTCGGTATCCTTTATTTCTTATATAGATCTAGTCATGTTAGAAATGTTAAGATATGGTCTTGGGATAAAAGATCAGAAGTAAAGGGATCTCAGGACAGCACAGATCCATTGAATTTGATGCAATATTTCTATCTCACGGATCAACGACATCATTCATAAAATTGTCTTATTATTTGAACAAATGGTTAGGAGATAGTCATAGGACCTCCATGGAAGAGGAAGAGGTAGGGGAATGGAGGCTCTGTAACACCACAAGATTTTATTGGAGATAATATTTTTAATTTCATTGATGTCTTGTGTTGTATACTTCACCAATATTAGCTTGTGCTATACGCAACACCGTATTAGCTTGTAGTATACAAAACTTTATT
This sequence comes from Viscum album, assembly GCA_963277665.1. Taxonomy (NCBI): domain Eukaryota; kingdom Viridiplantae; phylum Streptophyta; class Magnoliopsida; order Santalales; family Viscaceae; genus Viscum; species Viscum album. Next base: position 2,090,377,347 of record OY728132.1, read on the forward strand.
CTTGGCTTTTATTGCACACAATTTCAAGTTCTTTCAAATAACATTAATTTATACACAACACCATGTATAGATTTTTATCAATGTATAATTGAACTATATTTTGATTATGTCATACATAACAACAAAGGATTCTTGAACAACATGCAAACCTCACTTGGCTTGCATTACACGCAATAGTGACATTCCACGATAGTCTGTGTTGTACGCAATACCGTGTTTTAATAAACAAGGATATATTATAATATTATTATGAACTAGCCATTATGATTAGTATTAACCTCATTGTTAATTTTTTTACATTATGATTCATCTTACACATTTTCTTGATCATGTTATGAGAAAAAAAATAATTTTTTTGGGTAAAATAAGTATTTTAAAAAAAATGCAATTTAGGTGCCTTTTTATAGAGTACCCACATTAAATCTGGTTTTTTAAAATTTATATGTTCAATTTGACCAAATAATATTATTCAATTAAATAAGGATATAAATAATAACTTTGGATAATTTTTTAATTTTTTTCTGTTAACTTTCATTTTTTGATTAATATTAAAAATGTGCTAAATTTTAATTAAAAGAATCTGTTTTCATCAAGATAATTTATATGGTTAAATTATAATATTTTATAGTTTTATAGTATAAATAGAATATATTTTTACCATTTAATATAATTTATTTAATTAGCATTAATTTTACATTGAATTCATATGTTAAATCATTTCAATTTTTTGCAATGTTTTTATCAAAAACCCCGTTTTTTCGACAATGGGATTAATTTTAAATTAATTTATGCAACTTATGTGTTTTGGATTTTGAAAAATGGATTCTATATTTCTAATAATTAGGTCCAAATTATTTTAATAGGGTACTTTTTGTTTGCATTATAAATAGTAACTATGGTAAATATTATTTACAATAGTTAATGGTAAATCGGGTAATTAATGGTAAATATAAGGTTATAAAATTACCCTAAAACTTGTCTTAATATAATTGGATGATTATATTTAGTCTTAAAATATACTTACGTCAAAATGGTATCTATTGGAACCGACTTTTATGTGATTAAGACCTTTTATTTTTTTTAAAGGGAAGTGAAATATGTCTCACTCAAACTTTAATAATATGATTATATTTTATATAAGGTTATATAGAATATAAATTCTATTATAAATACTAATTTGAAATATAAAATGTTTATATTTACCATTGTAATTTATTTTTAATTTTTAATAAATATTTAATTATCTTAATAGCTTATACATTAATGATTTGGAAATTATTTATTTAGCGAAAAATCAATTATATAGTTATTATTAAAATAATAATGCTCATCAAAAGTCCAAAAAACCTGACCAAAACTTATTGGTAGTGTATATATAAACTATAATGATCCAATGGTAAAATTGGTGACCATATAGAGCCTTATAAAAGAAATTATGAGACTTATATTGTTTAATATTAAATGATGTCGAAGTTGTCACCTTCATAATTTAAAAAATATTACAATTTAAATGATGTGATTTTAAGATGATAAATTCTAATAAATGTATTATTATGAAACGTATTATATTTATAATAATCATAGGGTTTTATATTTAATTTTTATGAAAGAAATACCTATATTAAATAATTATACGATAATGTTATAGTAATTATTTTACTAAGAGAAATATCAAATAAATGATTTTAAAAATAATAAAATAAATAAAAAATGAACTAATTAATGTTCTCCACGAATTTTATATATAACTATGAATATTTTGAAATCTATTAAATATTTTTTTCGAAGATATATTCTTTTTTTATTTTATTTAAATTCATATAAATGAATAGTTTCAAAAGTGACACTATTGATATTTTATACAAATAACATATTATTAAATTTTTAAAAAAAAAAAATATTTAAAAATTACAAATTGAAATTTATATGGTCTAAAATTTCATAAAGTATCTAATTATGTATTATTAAAAACAAATATTTTAGTATCTATAACAATTTAATATTTAGAATATTATTCCCACAAATAAAATTAAATAGATTAAATAAAGATAAATCAAAATGAAATGGTTTAAAATAAACATAAAACTTGTATAAATTTTATTTGTTGATTATATTACGACCCTATCTTATTTAATCTTATAATTTAGTCATTTTTGGATGTTTTTATGTGGGTTTTGATTTTATTATTAATTAATATTATTGAGGATTCCAAAAGTGCCCCTCTCCTCTACTATATAAGGGAACCTCCTTCCCTCTCCTCTTCATTCAATTTTCATCCTTAAAGCTCAGAAAAACCCTGCCAATTCTTCTTCTCAACCTCTCTAGTAACATTATATAGGTGTTGGTATTCTCAAAAGCACAACTCATGTTCCCTAAAAAGAAGTTTAAAAGAGGCATGTCGAGGAAGAGGTAATCTCTCTAACCGATTCTTTCAAGTTTCTTTCTTCATCAACGTACTCATATTTAGTTGTTTCATTATAAAGTAAAAACAGAAGTTTCACTAATATACATATAGGTTATTATAAATATTAAACAACATTATTTCACCTTCTATCCATCCTACGGAAAACAAAATCACCGCACATGTGTACGGACGGAATACGGTCTCCACGCCATGGTGTAATTTTCTTTTCCACCACCACCATACTTGTATAGGTATAACGGTGGAAATTATAACTATATATAATTATTATAAAATGATAATGATTCTAAGATAATATATAATCCACTTCAACAATTATGATAACGATATCGTCTCTCATATGTGCGTACGGATTACCGTCTCCACTACACGATGAGATTCATTCTCCATGTTAACTATTAAAAAATTACTATAAAGTATATATAATAAATTATAATAAATGATATGACATAATTATGATACTGGATTTATGTAAATATATTTTTCATTTACATAATTCAATTCAATTCAATATGGAAACAAAAACTACATTCATGCATTTGTACGGCCTACCGTCTCCATGAACGGTGTATTTCATTCCATTTATCGATCTATCATATATATTTATATGCAGAATATATATTATATATAAATCATTTTTTACCTTCTGGAATTATGTAAAAAATGATATAAGTAAAAATATCATGAACAACATGCCCAAACACGTACGATAAATGAAACAATTTTACCCAAAACGCTGCTTTAACATGGAAATGACAAAAGAACAGGTAATATAGAGTTATAAGTGAATCATATATGATATCATAAATATTATTAATGTTCTGTTACAAGTAAATAATATGTTTACAACCACTATATAGGAGTTTTAGAAACGTACAGTAGAAATTGGACCTAAGTTAAGGGATTATTTCGTCTCACTTTTATTTCTTTGAGACATATGCCTTAATCACCGTCTATTTCTTTTGAATGTTGTTTATGCTTCCCATGAATGTTTTGTGATTTTTATTATGAAGGATGTGATATTTACATATTCATGTAATTTTCATTATTTTATGACACGTATGATTTCACCAATCATAAATGGTAAGGGATAATTTTTCCAATCTCGTTCTTAACTGAAATTGCTTATTCCTGAGTATTTACCGGGGTTATATTTATCATCCATGTCCATGTTTTCTAAATTTATTTTCATGGATGTTAAATGTTATTTTTAAAAAAAATTTACTTTCACCACATGGTATGTAAGTAATCTTTCGTTTGTTACCATATGAGGTACTTTTTGACTTTTTCGGAAAAAGTACAAGAGAAATATTTTTTAACTTGTATGACATGAACGGATTTTTACGGTTTCATAATGCCTTATTCTCATGACGATTCTTCTACAACATATCATGCTTAAATTCATCAAAAATCCTTTTCTTTTAAAATTACATTGCATTTTTTGAAAAGAAAATGGTTTTGAAGAAGAAAGGATATTTTCTTCCAGAATTCATTTCAAGTGTTTTATCAAAACTATTTTCCATTTAAGATGACATTATTTAGTATGTTTATGTTTCAAGTATAATGTATATATTAATTACATGGATTGATTTTTCTTATGATGAAATAATATCCATTTATATTATATAGCTTATGTTTTGATGGGATGATGTTTATGAAACACATATTATTTTTTTGGGTTATGATGAATGATTTTTGTTTATTTTGTGGCACATGAAAGAATGATTTCATTATGAGATGGGTGGGACCTATATCTCCCTCTAATGCATTGGGTAATGATTTATATCTCAAAATATTGACATGGCTAGAATGGTAAGTGAATATGGTTCAGTAATATAGGGCCCGAATGGAAAGTAAACCCAGTTCAGTAATGGACTTTGTCCACCACGATGGTATTGGCAACAATTCCTTGGTTACTATGGAAATAATATCATTTTCTTAATGGTTTACACAATTACATGTTTTATTCCCATGCTATTTTATCATGATAAATGTTCCATTGTAATCTATGCCTTATGTACCACCAAGATTTAAGTCATTGACCGTGATTTTGATGTTTTATGTTCATGTTTTTACATTCAAATGGTTATGGATTTTTTTATATTCTCCATGCATACCCTTACTGATCATTTGAGCTCACCCTTTTTTATGTTTTATTTTACACAGGATATAAGGAGAGGTTTTAGTTAAGAAAAATTAGGGTAAGATCTTTATGGGAGATGTTGATGATCTTTCACCATGGTTAGAAGATTATGTTCCGAGTGTCCAATGACACTAAACTGTTAAGGTCCTTAGATGTATGTTTTTGTTATGTATTAAGTATTCTGTAAATGTAATGTAATGGACATGTAAGTCAAGCTATGGGTCTCTATAGTTGGTATCATAGGAAAGGTTTAGTTAACCTTTGGAAACTAGGATGCGAAAATTTTAGTGAGATCGCTTGTGATATTTCTAAGGTATGTCTATGGATGTCCCTAAGGTTAAGTCTAAGTATAGGTTATTGTCCTATTATTACTGTAACAATCATATAATTAATCCTATGATGTTAGATATTTAAGGTAATCCCCCTTTATTATGTTGTTTTCCTATCATTATTTTTGCCTCTCACACTATTCTTTTTGGGTTTTAGAAAATGGATGGAAACAGGAAGATTCATGTTAATGGAGAATATGATGGACAATGTACTGATATTCATCATGAGAAACCATATGAAATGGGATTTAGAAGTCAAAATATTTATTATGCCCAATTAGAAATCTCATAATATGATCAATAATCTCATCTATGGTATGGTTCTTGACTCATCTAATAAAAGAAGGATGGAGTTCCATGATGATCATAGAGGAATAAAAGTTCAATTTCTCTCATGTAAATCATGTGGGAAGAGGCCTCAGAGGGAATGTTTCAAATGAACTAGAAGATGCTATGGCTGTGAAAAATAAGAACACAAATCCAATAAGTGAAAAGGAAAATGTTCAGTTAACACCATGGACAAGGATAATGATTTTGTTAAGTCATAAAAAATGGTTAAATGTTTTAAATGTGGAATGTATGAGCATTATCCAAACCAATACCCTAAGGGAAAATCTCATGAAGGGAATTAGCATGGTCATATGGGTTTTATTTGTATTGCCGATGATGAAGAGACTACAAATGATATATGAGATGAAAGAAGTGTTGAGGAATAAAATCATGAAGCTCGGTCAATGGTTTAAGAAGGTAGTGGAATGAGAGAATGTTTATCAAGAGTAATGTTTTATAAGTAATCTCATGGTACTATGGAATAAAGATACTTCTAAGGATTGTTACACTATTTTTTTCATTGCGATTTGGAATGTATATGCAGAATGTTAATAATATCCATGAAATGTTATTCCGATATTTTTGGAATGCACTGAATATGCGCATAATAAGGGATAAGGAGATAATGGAATGTTTGATAGTATTAATGATCTCATGACTGATATAAGGACTATGTTATATAATGGTTTGAGTATATAGAAATTTTGGGATTTTGGTATGTTGAACGATTTAACTTTTGACAGAATTCATGTTTTCACTATGATTATATTTTAATTCATACATTATTATGGAATTAACATCATTGAAAAGTGACCAACAAGATATATCTTATGATATATGGGGGATAAATGAATGTATTAAATTCTTGGTAGATGACCTTTCTAGTAATCGTTTTCTTTATACTATGAGATTGGATAGAATTATTTTCAATAATACTAAAGGTTGGAATATATTAAGTTGGACATTAGATAATATTTTTTAAGGATAAAACATTTTTCTAGAATGTTATAATAGTTTAGTTTTAGAAAACTAACAACCTACAGGACGGGCGACAACTCGTCACGTCGGACATGGTTACGGGAATCGAATCCACAACTGAAATGAGACAAGACTTTATTGCATACCACTGTCTAACAGGAAGTCCTTGGATAGTATAATTTTTTTTATTTTATTAATTAGTATGATAGATGAGGTATAAGACCATTTTTGGATTAATATACACCATATATGGACTTATGTATATATAATAATTTTTGCTAACCTTTTTGTGAGAAAGATAGATGGAATGACCTATCATTCTATCACATGATCTACTAATATTTCAAGAATAAAAGATTCAACTTCATTTCTTTTAATAAGAGATGAATTGGAAATTCTTTACAAATGACCAATGATTATTTTAAAATGAAATCATTTAAGTATTTAACCTTATGCAAAAAATTCATCAACTTTAGGGAAATGATCTTGAAAACAAAAAATGTTATCCTAGTACCCTTATATCTGATGAATCAGATGGTTCCTTATATCATCACAAATTTATGGGTTTGTGCTTATTGTATTTTTCATAGCAATGTTCTCTACCACTCTTCATCAGAACATGATGGTTAGATTTCTCATCCATATCCATATTTTCACCTATATTCTCTTATGTGGAAACCCAGTGTTCTGTTACATTGGGTGACCATTAAGTTTCTAAATTTCATTTTTAAAATTTAGTTTTAGTGTTCCTTTTTACGATGTGCATTTTTATGAAAGAAACATTCAAGTAGTAAACGATTTAAAACCCTGACGAATTTCTAGGGAATAATTCATTTTAAGGGGGGTAGAATGTAACACCCTGATATTTTATGAGAGTTAATATTTTTAATTTCTTTGAAGTCTTTTGTTGTACGCTTCACCAATATTATCTTGTGCATGTAGTATATGCAACACTATTCATGGCTTGTGTTGGACACAATTTCATGTTCTTTCGAATAAAATTAATTTTTACAAAACATCATGTATAGATTCTGATCAATGTATAAATGAAATATATTTTTATTTTGTTATATTCAATACAATATGAATCTTTCACTACACACAACCCGGACTTGGCTTCCATTACAAACAATAGTGACCTTCCTCGATAGTGTGTGTTGTACGCAATACCGTGTTTCATTAAACAATGATATATTATAATATTTTTATGAACAATCTATTATGAATAGTATTAAATAAATTATAAATTTTATGACATTATAATTTTTATTACACATTTTCTATATCATTATATGAGAAAAAAATAATTTTTTCGGGTAAAATAAATATTTTTAAAAAAATGCAATTTTGCTTCCTTTTGATGGCGCACCGACTTTAAATCTTGTTTTTTACATGTTTATATGTTCAATTTGACAAAATAGAATTATTAATTTAAATAATGATATAATAATTATATTTGGATAATTTTTTAATATTTTTCTGTTAACATTCATATTTTGATGAATAGTAAAAATACGCTAAATTTTAATTAAAAACAACTTTTTTCATCAAGATAATTTATATGGAAAAATTATAATATTGAATGGTTTTAAATTATAAATAGAACATACTTTTAACATTTAACATATTTTATGTCATTAGAATTAATTTTTCATTGAATTAATTTGTTAAATCGTTTCAATCTTTTGCAATGTTTAAAACAAAAACATGTTTCTTCCACAACATGATTAATTTTATACTAATTTCTGCAAATTCTATGTCTTGAATTTGGAAAAATGGATTCCATATTTATAATTAGTGGGTTCTAATTAATTTAATTTGCTAATTTTATTTTTGGGCATTATGAGTAGTAGGTATGGTAAATTTTATTTACCATAGTTAAAGGTTAATCTGGTAATTAAGGGTAAATATAATATTATAAAATTACCCTAAAACTTGTTTTAATATAATTGTATGATTATATTTTGTCTTAAAATATACTTGGGTCAAAATTATATCTATTGGAACACGCTTTTATGTGATTAAGACCTTTTATTTATTTTATTTAAAGGAAAGTGAAATATGTCTCACTCAAACATTAATAATTAGATTATTTTTAATATAATTATATACAGAATATAAATTTGATTATAAATACTCATTTGAAATCTAAAATTATTTTATTTATCATGTTAATTAGTTTTTTAATTTTTAGAAAATACTTAGTTTCATTAATAGCATATACATTATTGATGTAGAAATTATTTATTTAGTGAAAAATCAATAATATAGTTTTTATTAAAATAATAATACACATCAAAATTCCCAAACACAAGACCAAAATTTAATGGTCGTGTATATATAACCCATTATCATCCAATTGACTACTAGTTGACAATTTAGAGGCTTATAAATGTGATTATGACGTTTATATTATTTTATTTTAAATGGGGTAAAGTTGTCACCTTCATAATTTAATAAATATAACAATTTAAATGATGTGATTTTAAGAAGATAAAATCAAGTAAACTCTTTATTATGAATTTTATTATATGTATCTTAATCATAGAATTTTATTTTTAATTTTTATGTAACATATAAGTATGTTAAATAATTATACGAAAATGTTGCAGTAATTATTTTAGAAAGAGAAATATCAACTAAATGGTTATAAAATTTTAAAATAAATATTAAATAATCTAATTAATGTGATACACTAATTTTATAGTTAACTGTGTCATTTTAAGAATCTATTAAATATTATTTTTCAAAAATATCTTCTGTTTGAATTTTATATAAATTCAAATAAATGAATATTGTAAAAATTGACACTTTTGATATTTTATACAAATAACATATTATTAAATAATTTCAAATCACAAAAAAAATTAGAAATTAAAAATTGAAATTTATATTTTATAAATTTTTTTTAATTATCTAATTATGTATAATTTACAACAAATCAGTTAGTATTTATAACCATTTTGAATTTAGAATATTATTACCACAAATAAAATTAGATATATTAAATGAGGATAAATCAAAATGATATTTTTTAAAATAAACCTAATACATGACTAAATTTTATTGGTTGATGATATTACAACCCTATATCATCTCATCTTCGAATTGAGTCATTTTTTGAAGTTTTTTTGTGGGGTTAGATTTTATTATTGATTAATATTTTTGAGGATTCCAAAAGTGCCCCTCTCCTCTCCTATATAAGGGAGCCTCCTTCCCTCTCCACTTAATTCAATATTGATCCTTCATTCTCATCCAAACCCTACCAATTTCGATTATAAACCTCTATAGTTGCAGTATAGAGGTGCCGGTCTTCCCAAAAGACCTACTCTATTGGCCTAAGTGGAAGTTTAATAGAGGCACGTTGAGGAAGAGGTACTCACTTCTACCGATTCTTTCTAGTTTCTTTCTTCATCAACATCCTATTATTTATTTGTTTTATTATAAATTAGTAAAATCGGTATCAATAATATAATTATATGTTATTATAATTATGAAAAAACCGTATCTAACCTTCTATCAATCATATGGAAAACAAAATCACAGTGCGTGCGTACGTACAGAATACTGTCTCCACGACGTGGTGTAATTTGTTTTTCCACCACCACCATAAATGTATGGGTATAATGGTGGAAATAATAACTATATATGAATATTATAACATTATACTAATTCTGAGATATTATATAATCCACATCAACAATTATGCGAATGATATTGTCGCTCATGCGTACGTACGGATTACCGTCTCCATAACGCGATGAGATTCATTCTCCTTGTTAACCATTCAAGAAGGATTATAAGTTATATTCAATAAATAATAATAAAAGACATGAAATAATAATGATACTAGATTTATGTACATATATTATTCATTTTATTAATTCAATTAAATTCAATAAGGAAATGAAAACAATCTTCATGCTTACGTACGGTCTACTGTCTCTATGAATAGTGTATTTTATTCCATTTATTGATCTATATTATATATTTATATACTGAATATATATTATATATAAATCATGTTTTACATTCTTGAATTAAGTAAGTCAGTATATAATTAATAATATCAAGAACAACATGTCCAAACAAATACCTTAAATGAAACGGTTTTACCAAAAATGTTTCTTTAACATTGAATTGACAAAAGAACAGGAAATATAAAGTCATAAGAGAATCATATATGATATCATAAATATTATAATGGTTCTATTACAAGTTAATAATATGTTTAAACCCACAATATAGGAGTTTTAGACATGTATGGAAGAAATTGGATCTAGGGTAAGGGATTATTCCGTCTCACTTTTATTTCTGTGAGACATTTGCCTTAATCACCATTTATTTCTTTAGTATGGGGTTTATTCTTCCCAAGAATGTTTTATGATTCTTATTATTAAAGATATGATATTTACCAATTCATGTATTTTTCTTTATTCTATTATGTGTATGATTTCACCGATCATAAATAGTAAGAGATAATTATACCAATCACATTCTTAACCAAGATTGTTTATTAGTAAGTATTTACTAGGGATATATTTATCATCCATCCATGTTTTCTAAAACAATTCACATAAGTTTAAAGTAATTTTACCAATTTTTGAAATTCACCACATGCTATGTAATGAATCTTTATTTTTTTACCATACGAGGAAATTTTTGACCTTTCCGGAAAAAGTACAAGAAGAATGTTTTTTTAACTTATACGGCATGAACGAATCTTTACAGTTTAATAACGCTTTATTCTCATGAAGCTTACTATACACTATTTCATGATTATTTCAACAAAATTCCTTTTCATTTAAAATTACATGGAATTTTGTGAAATGAAAATGGTTTTGGAGAAGAAAGGATATTTTCCTTAAGAATTCATTTCAAGTGTTTTATCAAAACTATTTTCCATCTAAGATGACATTATTTAGTATGTTTATGCTTCAAGTATAATGTCTATATTATTTACAAGTTTTTATTTTTATTATGATTAAATGATATCCATTTGTTTTTTATGGGTTATGTTTTGATGGGATTATGTTTATGAAACCCATATTATTCTTTGTTTATGATGAATGATTTTTGTTTATTTTGTGGCACACAAAAGAATGATTTCATTATGAGATGGGTGGGACCTATATCTCCCTCCAATTCATTGGTAAAGATTTATATCTAATGAGATAGATTTGGATGGAATGGAAAGTGAATTTGATTCAGTAATACAGCGCTGGAATGGAAAATAAACCCGGTTCAGTAATGGACTTTGTCCACTATGATGGTATTGGAAACAGTGCCTTGGATACTATGGAAATCATATCATTTTCTTAATGGTTTCCACGATTACATTTTTTTTATTCCCATGCTATTTTATCATGATTAATGTTCATTTTTGATCTATTCCATATGTACTTCCATGATTTATTTCTTTACTCTTGATTTTTATTTTTTATGTTGTTGTTTTTACGTTCAAATTTTTATGGATTGTTTTATATTCTTCATGCATACACTTATTGAGCATTTGATCTCACCCTTTTTATGTTTTCTTTTTCCTAAGATATAAAGAAATATTTTAGGTAAGAAAACAAAAGGGGGAGATCATTATGGAAGATTCTAAAGATCTTTCACCATGATTAGAAGATTATGTTTCGAGTTTCCAAAGAAACTAAACTATTACTGTCCAAGGGTGTATGTTTTTGTAATGTATTATGTATTGCGCAAAATTATTGTAATGTCCATGTACGTCAAGCTATGGGTCACTACAGGCTCCTTGGGTGGTGGATGTGAAATAGGGAAGTGTATAAAAACATGAGGTGGTTAATGGTTTTAACTATTACCACTTCCAATACTAGGTTGTCCCCACTAGGCTATGGGAAGTGGGGCTCATAGATGAAGATTGCAGCATCCCATGGAGGCCTATGTTCCAGAGGCTCTATGTAACACCCAGATGTTTTAATGAAATATTTTCTTTAAAAAAATTAATTATTAAATATGTTTCATTGAACACAATATTTTTTTAGAAAACCAAAAGACCCCATTAGTATAAAATTACCATTTAAACCTAGATATTAGGTTAGTTAAAATACATATAAATAAATTATGAAAATTTATGATGAATTAATTAGCTACCAATTATTTATGAAACAATTAATTCAATTTTATATTTATATTTTCTGTATTACTAAAATGAGTGAATTAAAATTAGTAAATGAAATAAATGAAACATATATTTTATAAAAATAATTAAATATCATTGACATTCATCCAATATATATTTTTGTTATTTGGTATGAATGAACAATATTTTTTGGGTAAAAACAAAGATTTTTTCAAAAGTGAAATTTTTCGACATATTAATGTCGAACCCTTTTTAAAATAAATGTTTGACATATTTATAAATATTATAAGACAAAATAAACCACTTATTGGGATGTGGGATATAAAAATTTATTTTGGATGAATTATTCTTTATTTTTTTGATTATATTTATGTTTAAAAATAATAGAAAAAATACACTAAATTTTAATTGAAAACAAATTTTTTAATCATAATTATTTACATAGTTAAATTATAATATTGAATAGATTAAAATTATAAATATAATATTTTTTTCATTCAATATAATTTATTTCATTAGAATTTATTTTACAATAAATTCAGATGTACAATTTTTTTCTTGCTTTTATAATGTAATAACATTTAAAATGCATTCTCTCTTTCCAAAAATGGTAATAATTTTAAATTTATTAATACAACTTATGTGAATTTAATTTTGAAAATTGGATTCCATTTTTAAATTAGAAATACCATATTATTTAAATAGATTAATATTTTTGGCATTACGAGTATTAACTTCTTTGATTTTTATTACTATGGGAAAAGAAAAATCCATGTATTTAAGGGAAAAATGATATTAGAAAATTACCCTAACACTTATTCTAATATCATTGGATATTTTTTTCATCCAAAATCATTGGTTGAAATGGTATACATTGGAATCCTCTTGGATGTGATTAGGATATTTATTTTATTTTATTTAATGAAAAGTTAAATATGCCTCACTCAAAATTTTTATAACAAAATCATTTTTAATATAAGGTTATACAGAAACTAAATTCAATTATAAATACTCATTTTAACGATAATTTTTTATTTATCATGGTAATTTTGTTTGAATTTTTTGGAAACAAATAATTCTCATAAATACTTATTATTTGATGAGGATAAAATTAATTAATTAATGAGAAGTCTATAAAAAAACTTTTATTAAAATTCCAATACCCATAAAAAACCAAAAATGATGTATAAATGTTATTGGTCAAGTTTATGTCGAATATAATAATCCAAGGGTCTAGTTAGTGACCATTTGGATCATTATATTAGATATTGTGACAATTATATTATATTATTTAAATTTATATTAATGATTTCATAGAGATAATTAAAAAATTATAACATTTTTTATGTTGTATTTTCGAGATGATAAATTCAACTACAAGTATTATTATTTAAAATAGTATAATTATATTCCTCATAGTATTTATTCTATTATAAAAAAATATATTAAATAATTTCCCTATATAGATGTAGTAATTATTTAAGTAATGGAGATATCAAATAAATGGTATTAAAAATATTAAAACAATTATATTTTTGGATATTTAATACGTGAAAGTAATTCTATAGATTACATTGAGCTTTTAGGAATGTAAAAATTATTATTTTTTGAAGTGAAAATGATATCTTAATATTTTTAAAAATAAATGAACTAAGTATTATCAAAACTGACACAATTGTTTATTTATCAAAATAATGGTTAATTAATTTATTCAAAATCCATTAAATTTTATAAAAATATATAAGAATTATTCTATGATAGAAAATGATCTAAAGTTTTTATTTATTGTCTAATTGAAATAAAATATGTAAATGATGAACCGTTTTAATTTTGAAATATATGTTACCCAATATAAAAATTAAAATAAATGACTATGTGTTAATTAAAATGAGAAAGATTAAATGAATATAAATACATGTCTAAAATATTATTTTTTGATCATACTACAACCATATATCATATTATCTTTGATTTTAAGGCATTTTGGATGTTTTAGGATGGGAATTGATTTTATTAAAATTGTAAATTTTTGGAGATCCAAAAAGTGCCCCACACCTCAATTATAAAAGGACTCCTCCTCCCTCATATATTAACTTCTCATTGAGTTTTCATGCTCATACATCCCATTCCATTTTACCTTCTTAACATCCCTAGTAACATTATAGTGGTGATGGTATTCTTAAATGTCCAACTATAGTGCATTAGGAGGAAATTTAGAGGGAGCACTTCAAAGAAGAGGAAATCCCCTTTATTGATTCATTCAAACTTATTAATTATAATACATTCTATTAGGGATTTCATCCATATAATGTAATAACTCAACTATAACTTATATAAAAATATTTTATTATATTTATAAAAAACCATATTCCACCTTCTATCAAGCATACAGGAAATAAAATCACCACGAGTGCATACGTACGACTTACCATCTCCATGCATTGGAGTAATATTTCTTCACCACCACCTTACATTGATGGTTTTAATGATGTAAGTAATAACTATATATTATAATTATAATATAATACTATTTCTAAGATAATATACACTATCCAATGAAATTGTAAAGTCCCAGAATTTCCATGTAATTTTTTTATTAAATGGAAATTTTAAGAGTACATGAAAATTGACGAGCGTGATTCCGAGGCCCTTAGTGCCCGGAACGATTTTCTAAATTTTATTGGGTACGTTCAATAATGGTGCGAGCAGGGTTTTCTAACTTTTGAACCATTGCTCAAAATTTAAATATGAGGGCACTGTAGAACTCACAGATCTGTTATTCGCTTAAATGGACTTTCACCTCGACATCAGTTGGTTGAGGGTGGAAGTCAGTTTTTAGGTTATTCATGAATGATTAAAATAAAAATAAAGTTGATAAAATTTTATTTTTATTTTATTTGTTAAATACTTTTTGTGGATGTTGAGAAGCGGGGACAACCATACCATAACCTCCCATGAGAGGTTATATTGGTTGGGACCACTCGACCTTAACCTACCATGAGAGGTTATGGTTGTGGGGACCACCTGAGGCTTAAACCACTCAATTCCCTCATTAAATGTGGGAAATCCTCTTCATCTTTTACAATATTTATTGTGGCAACCCTCCTCCAAAATAATTAAGCCAACACACAACATTAATTTGGTCGTGCAATGAGATTAATTAACCCAATTTTAATTATATGCAAACAAACCTGAAAGATCACATAATCTATTATTTAGGGGCTACCATTTAATTTTGGCAGAATTGGGAGAGGATGATCCTTGGGAGAAAATCACTCAAATAAAAAATTCTCCACTGACGAAGAATTATGACTTCGACTACTTCCTCGGGACACCCTCCAAGGAAGAACATCTTCGACTACGATGAACCAACACACGAGCCCAGAATGGGAGGTGTGTGGTGGATGAGATGAACATCGATAACTTCTTCTTATTCTTTGTGACCTCGTCGATGTCATGAAGAGAACAAGGTATGGGTTTATTTGCGTGTGAATAATTTTTTCACATATTCTTACTTTGGTTTCTTTTGCTGTTGGTAATGAAACGTTGCGGAAAGTTTTAATGCTTGAAGTTATTCTTTCTTGTTCTTGTTGAGCCATATGCTACCACACTTACTATGTGAGTACTGTCCAAACCAACTTGGCCTGACTCTTCTGAAAATATTGTGGTGTTCTTCGCGATGGAGGAGGATGGAAACCATCCATGGTTGGGGCACGAGAACAGCGGTCAACACCACCACGGGCCGCGATGACGGTGACGACGCAATTGTGCTTCCCCACGGCCCCCAATGCCGCCCCACAGTCATGGAACCGCCCCTTGGCCATACCGCCACCCTACAGCCGGACAAACCCCCCATGGCAGGGCCACCACCCTTCGGCCGGACCACCGCCCTAGGGCCGGACCACCGCCCCACGGCCGGAACTCCGCCCCGCAGCCGGACCGCCGCCCTGCGGCTGGACCGCCGCCCCGTGGAAAAACCTCCGCCCACGGCCAGACTACCGCCCCACGGCCGAACTGCCATCCCTAGCCGAGCCACCCTGTGGCCTCGTTCCCTCACAACACAATCTGCGGCCTCTTGCGACCTGCTGGGCCGGACCCAATGGTCCGGGCCGAACCCAACGGGTTCGGAAGCACTGCGGGCCGATCCAGACCCAACGGGTCAATCCGAGTCAACCCTAACTAGGTCGGCCAAGGCCGGGTCGGGCCAGGTCAGTCTTACCGGGTCGGACCCGATTTGGGCCACTACGACCCATTTACTTTCTTTTGGCCATATCTTGGGCACTGGTCATCCGTTTGACGAACTATCAGTGGCATAGGAAATCATGGAGAGATATGGTCTCTTTGACTATATTCCACAAGAGTTTTGGATTAAGATGGGGAATAGATAGGTTTGGTCGAGCATTAATCCAACTAGGACCCTAGGACTAAAAGGCAAATAACTCACAGACCGAGCGTCTGATTGACGCGCCGTCTATTGCGATGAGACCCCAATGACGTGGAAGACCTTTTTGATACTTCTTTGTGGGACTTTGTGGAAGTTGGAGTATCGAACAGGATATCGTGAATTGGATTCACCCAGAGATGAGTGTGTATAGTGTGGGAACCCAGTAGCTGGCTTAGACTTAACGAGCACTGGCCTTTTTGAATTGGAGTGACTTGACAGGCCCATTAGAGAGCACATCTATGTGAAGCGGAAGACCCATGGTGGGGAGAACCTCTGTGTGATGAGGTAGTCCCACAGTACATGATAAGAGAAGTACATCAGCAGGCCATGGTGGGGATCACCTCTGTGTGATGTGTCAGATCTATGGTAGTCGACAGGGTTCTTACCTCAGCAAGTCACGAGGGGGAGCACCTCTGTGTTACGTGGAAGACCCATGGTGGGGAGCACCTCTATGTGATGTTACAGACCCATCTTACTCGTCAAAAGAAGTACCTCAACAGTACCAGATTAGTGGGAAGCTCCTCTATGTGACGCTGTAGGCCCTCTAAACCCGATAGAGGATGGGTTCTCTAGAAGGCGAGATGTTCAACGATGTTACTGGAGATGTTACTTGTTACTACCCCTAGAATAAATCCTCATGTGTGCTGAGTCAGTGTCTTTTTATTTTCCTCATGATTGAGATTGATTACATGATAAAGTAGGTATATGTATGGGCATATAGCTATGTAGGGTTGTATATTGATTTCATACATTGATGTTTATCCTTGGTGGTTTTTGTGATACCTTGAGGATGTCAGGGTCTCTACAGAGTATCGTTATACTCAACCCAGCATTGGCTATGCCCGCACCTTGTTGTGTAGGATGTAGATGAAGGACAACGCTAATTGAGGATAAGAGTACAAGGACAAGACGGTGCTCAAAGGTGGACCATATGGCATGTCGGTACGCAAAGGACACAGGTGGACGAGGAGTTATAAAGAGGCAATCTATACACACATTTCAAGTAAGATCCTCAGAGGATGGTCCAATAGGTTTCTTTTCTCTTTATTTAGTTGTTTTTTATTTCAGTTGTACTTGTACCCTTACTGTTGGGCTTGTATTCCCTTCCTTTACATTTAGTACTCTTTTGGTTATACAGTTTGCTTGTTTTCGTAACATTCCGTGTGCTTGGTTTCGTGAGTCTATAGGTTATAAATCCAATTCCTTCCCAATTTTATGGAAAATGACTTTTAGTGGTAGTCTTCAGCCCCTGGCCAGTGGAAGGATGGCTTAGGGTACTCACGGAACGGGCCCCGGTGGACATGTCATGAAACTTTGGTATTAGAGGAGTCAGTTATAATGAAGAACTTGGACTATGATATTTTCTATGAAATAATAGTCTTAATGTTAATGTGTGTGGTTTTCAGTTCAGGGAGTCTGTGTTGGTGTGGCGGCTGACGTATCTGTACACCTAGACCTTGACTTCCGATTTCTGACTTAGTGCACGAAAACACTGATTGCATGTTTGTTTTTAAGAGTCTTTTTTTGTGAACTCTTTGAGTCATCTCACCAGGTATAACTTATTGATTGTTTATCACCAGTTTCTTTTCTAGATGCTTCCACATAGATAGCCAACTAGGGTTCCGAGAGTTGTACGCACTGATATCCCACTGAGCAACAAGGCCTTGGTGCAGGGCCCTCTTCAACTAGAGGCACCAGCGGAGGCACCAATGGTACCATTACCCATTGGGCCACCGATGCCAGCAGCAGAGGGTGCACGCCGCTGGAGCACGTTGCACGAGTTCCAGTGCCAGAGGCCACCCAGTTTCATGGAAGATATGGACCCACAGGCGATTGAGGATTGGGTGGAGGCTGTCGTGGGAGTTTTCTGACTCATAGGGACACCAACTGATCTCATGGTGATCCTTGCTGCCAACCTTCTACAGGAAACAGTAGGCCGACGGTGGAGCATGATGGTCCAGGTTCATGATGAGGTGATGATTCTATGGGAAGACTTCGAGATCCAGTTTCAGGCGGATCTTGTTCTAAAAACTCTTCATGCACTGTGCATCTTGGAGCTTCTTCATCTGTAGCAGGCCAGCATGATGGTAGATTAGTACTCAGTGAGGTTCACTAACCTCTCACGCTACTCCAAAGATATGGTGTGGGACCCATTCTTCAAGGCCCAGACCATCAAGTAGGTGCTCAGGCATGAGATCTGGGCATCGATGTTCTCAATTAGTATCCCGACGTAGGTGGGGGTGATAGAGAGAGATCTCTTGGTGAAGAGTTTTCTTGATGAGCAGTAACCAGTGGTGAGACCCACGATCAATCATCACATAGAGAACACTTCTTCTGTTGGCTGCTGACAGATGTCATAGAGGTACAAGAGGAAAAAACCTATAGGTGGACGACTGCATGACTTATGATCAGTTATCCAGGGAACTGGAGGCAGAACCAGTCAGGCTAGGATCATGCAATGTTACTCATGCGGCGGGCAGGTTTACATGGCTCGTGATTGTCTGAACCATCATATGGATGATCTGCAAATTGTCGAGGGTCTTCCCAGGAATAGACAGAGGTTGGATCAAGGTTTTCCATAGGGATCAGGCGTACGAACCAGAGGAGTTGGTCATGTAGCTGGTGGTGTGTGACGATTCATGATGTTACTGCCACCACCACCAAGAGGTCCACCCCGACCATAGGGAGAATGTGGACAGAGGAGAGCTCAGCTCCAGGCCACTAAGGATTATTATCTTGGAGTTCCAGAGATGATATAAGGTATGATTTGGGTCTATTTCACCTTATCTGTAGTTCTTATAGACACAGGTGTTAGTCATTCGTTTATTGACACTTCCCTCATTCAGAGCTCGGAGATTCTAAGGAAGTCGTTGGCTTGATATTTAAATATAGAGAATCCTACAAGAGTGGATTAGAAGATTACACACTGGTGTTGGTAGTGTGAGCTTACTCTGGGAGGCAAGAGCTTCGTATGGGATCTCCTAGTATCGTCGTCGAGGCCATAAGAAGTCATCTTGGGTATGGACATGTTATCTATTATCCACGCCCATATAGACTGTATTAGGTGCAATGTGCAGTGTGTCCGCATGGATGGGACTAGGTTTACCTTCACCAGCAAGAAGGGAGCCTTTGCTGCATAGGACAGACGTACCTAGAGGAGAGTGCAACTGATCACTAATAAGTTGTTTAGACTTACACTTAGATCTGTTGATGTGGAGAGTCCGAGCTATCCTATAGTGGTGGACCAGTACACGAATGTTTTCCCAAATAATGCTTCAGGTCTACCTCCTCGAAGATAGGTATACTTTTACATTGAATTGTACCTTGGTAAAACACTGATATCTACACCAGCATATCGCATGGCTCCCATGGAGCATCATGAGCTTCTGGTATTGCTAGATGACTTATAGGGGAAGGGGTTCATCCGGCCCAGTGTTTCACCTTGGGATGCCCCAATTTGGTTCACCAAAATGATGGATGGGATCTTGAGACTTTGTTTCAACTATCAGAACCTGAAGCAAGTGATTGAGAATAACAAGTACCCAATCATGAGGATTGATTACCTCTATGATTATCTGAATGGAGCATGGTGGTTCTCAAAGACAGACCTCGGATCAGGCTATCACCAGCTCAGAGTGCGAGATGAGGATGTGCAGAAGATGACCATCATATGTAAGTATGGCCATTCTGAGTTCTTGTTTATGTCGTTCGTCATGACCAATGCTCCAATAGTGGGACTCATGAACATGATCTTTCATCTATACCTTGATCACTTTGTAGTGGTCTTCATCAACGACATTCTGATCTACTCGAATACTGAGGAGGATCATGCTTATCAGTTCCAGGTACTACTAGACACACTCTGAGAGAACCAGCTTTATGGTATGATCTTGACATGTCAGTTTTTGATCCGACAGATCAATTTATAGGGCATGTCATATCGAAGGATGGAGTTGTAGTGGATCCAGTGATGATTGAGGTGGTACATTCTTCAGAGCCACCCAGGAGTGTGACAGAGGTATAGAGATTCTTGGGTTTGGCTGGATATTACCAATGGTTTGTGTCAGACTTCTTCTGATTTGAACAACCACTATCCGCCTTTATGTAGAAGGGGAAACCCTTTTTTGTGGTCGAAGATATGCCAGCAGAGTTTTCAAAAGCTGAGGCAGAGGATGAATAGTTCCCCCATCTTGAGGTTTCCAAAAGAGGGCATAGGGAATTTAGATTACAACAATGCATTAGGGACCGGTCATGGATGTGTCTTGATGCAGGAGGGATAGACGATTTCATATGGTTCTTGAAAGCTGATACATCATAAGCAGAACTATGCTACCCATGTTCAGGAGTTAGTAGTAGTGGTATTCACCTTGAAGATGTGGCAACACTATCTTATGGGTGACCATTTTACAGTGTACTATGATCATTAGAGTATCAGGTATGTCTTCACTCGGAAGGACCTGAACCGGAGACAACGACATTGGCTTGAGTTCTTCCAAGAAAATGACTTTGAGATAGACTATACTCTAAGAAAGGGGAACGTTGTTACAGATGCATTCAGAATGAGGTCTAGTATATAATTTCTAGGTGAGGAAAAAGAGAAGCTGGCTACATAGTAGATATCCTTTGGGGATCGGGATGGAGCAACTTTTTTATAGTCTCTTACAGTCACTCCCCCACTCCTTCAAGGAGTGTGGGAGGCGCAGCATGAGGACGTTGACTGAAAGAAACGACTTTCTTAGATATCCATAGAACAAGAACCTGATTTATTTTCTGAAGATGGGGATCTTGTCATCCTCTTCAGAGGACGTACCATGGAACCAGTGTTACTTCAGGAGGAATTGTTGAGGGATTTCTATACATCCCCTCTAGTGGTCATCCACGAGTGTTGAATATGTACTAGGATTTATGACAACAGCACCGGTGGCAAGGAATGTAGAATGTAGCAGTAGAGTATGTTTCTCGGTTCCTCACTTGTCAGAATGTAAAGGCGGAGCATCATGTACCAGCAGGATTGGTTCATACTTTATAGGTCCCAGAGTGGATGTGGTATGGGATATCCATGGACTTCGTGACAGGGCATCAATGTACATCCAAGAGTCGTGACTCTATCTGGGTGATCATTGACTGGCTCACCAAGTCGGCCCACTTCCTACCGATCAGAGAGAGGGGTTCAGTAGAGAGATTGGGATGCCTCTATGTGCATAATATTGTATGATTACGTGGAGTACCCTAGACGATTGTCCTCGATCTTGATTCATGTTTTACTTCTCTAATTCTAAAGGGGTTGCTGGAGGCTTTTGGGATGCAGCTTCATTTGATCATCGCATCCCATTCTCAGACGGATGGCCAGACTGAGCGGACCATTTAGAACTTTGAGGACATGATGTTTGCTTGTTTCCTAAACTTCGGTTGCAGTTGAGAGGATCACTTACCTTTGTTGGATTTTTCATACAATAACATTTATCACTCCACCATTGGGATGGAACCTTTTGAGGCATTGTATGGGAAAACTTGCAGATCACCTTTGTGTTGGATTGTCCTAGGGGAGTCAGAACTCGTGAGACCAGAGATGGTACGAGATACCACAGAGAAGGAGAAGATCATCCAGAAGAGGATGATGATAGCACAGAGCAGGAAGACGTCATATGATGATAGGAGACTGATACCCCTAGAGCTCGAGGATGGTGACCATGTTTTTCTATGGGTCTCACCTCAACGATGTTTGCAGAGATTTGGCCGAGGCATCAAGTTATCTCGAAGGTTCATCAGACCTTTTCAGGTACTCAACAGAGTTGGAGAGGTGGCATACTACTTGTCTCTTCCACCTATGTTGCACTGGGTGCACGGCGTCTTCCACTTATCCCAATTGAAGAGATACGTGCATGACCCTTCCCTTGTCATCAACCACGGTGAGCTGGACATCGATGATGGGTAGTCTTTTATGGAGGTTCTAGTTGAGATTGTGGATCGACAGGAGAAGGTCCTTCATGGATGGTCAGTACCTCTGTTGTGTGTTCATTAGAATCATGGTAACCTCCATAAGATCACAAGGGAGATGAAGGCTCAGATGCGTGCTCAGTACCCCCTTTTTTCCTAGTTTTGTGATGTGGCTTACTGAGATGTATAGCCTTGAGGTGGAGAGAATGTAACGAACTGAAATTTCCATGTAATTTTTTTTCTTAATTGATAATTTTATGTGTCCGCCAAAATTGAAGGCGTGTGAGTCAGAGGCCTGGAGTTCCCAAAATGAATTTATGAAATTTTTTTCGCGTCTATTCAATAAACGTGTGAGCATATTTTTCTAACTTTTTAACTACTGCTCAGAAATGAAATCTAAGGGCACCATAGAAATTGTAATGCTGGTATTCTTTTAAAGATACATTAACATTGATGATAGTTGTTCGAGGGTGGAGGATTTTTTTTGGGTTTTTTGAGAATGGGTAAAATAAAAATAAATTTGGGTAGCTTTTATTTTTATTTTATTTTTTAAAACCGTCATGTGGATGTTGAGAAGCGGGGACCACCAGACCTCAACCTCCCATGAGAGGTTATGTTGGTGGGGACCACCCATGACTAACATCCCATGAGAGGTTATGGTGGTGGGGACCACCCGAGGCCTAATCCTATCAACTCCCTCACTAAATATGGGAGAGCTTCTTAAAATCCTCAAATATTAATTGTGAAAACCCTAATCCAAAATAATTTATCCAATGCACCACTCTAATTGTGCCAACATATGAGATTAATTAACCCAATTTTTATTATATGCCAACAAACAAAATAGAGCAAAAAAGCGATTATTTTGGGGACACCATTTTATTTTGATGGAATTGGGAGAGGAGGAGCCTTGGGAGAAGAGGTCTCCGACGATGAATGCTCCATCGATGAAGAACGCTGACTTAGACTACTTCCTCAGCACACCCTCCAAGGATGAACCTCTTTGACTATGATGAACTTATGCATGAGCCCAAGATTGGATGTGTGTGGAGGAAGAGATGAATGTTGAAAACTTCATTTTTTCCCTTGCAACCTCGTCGACGTCATTAAGCAAACGAGGTAGGGTTTTATTTGCGTGTGAATATTTTTTCCCATATAATTACCTTGGTTTCTTTTACAGTTTGGAATGAAACATTGCCGAAGGTTGTAAATCTTGATATTCTTCTTTCATGTTCTTGATTATCCATATGCTACCACCCTAATGTGTTGGGTATGGGCAAAACCAACACTACTCGACCCTTTCGCAAATCTTGTGGTGTTCTTCGCAATAGAGGTGGGTGGAAACCATCCTTGGTTGCAGCACGAGAACGGTGGTCGGCACCACTGCCGGCCATGACGAAGGCGACGACGATTCCCCAAAGAAACCACCACCGGACCGTCGTCTAGGTGCCAAAATGCAGCCAGACCGCCGCCCCCGCGGCCGGACCGCCGCCCCGAGGCCGGACCGCCGCCCCTAGGGCAGACTACCACCACGCGGCCGGACTGCCTCCCGCGGAAAGACCGCCTCCCCCTGCCTGCACCGCCACCCTACGTGGCTGGACCACAACACCTTGGCCATACCGTCACTACGTGGCTGGACCACCGCCCCATGGTCACCCAACTGAGTATCATCATTCTCACCCCTGTACGGGCTATGCCCGCACCATGTTGTGTTGGATGCATATGATGGACAATGTTGACTAAGGCATAGATTATGAGGACTAGACGGTTCCCGGAGGTGGACCATATGGCTTGTTGGTACTCTAAGGAGATGGGTGGATGAGGAGTGTTGAGGAGGTGATCTTTACAGACTCTTGAGGTAGGATCCTCGGAGGACGATGCGGTAGCTGTCTTTTCTCTTTCTTCAGTTGTTTTGTATTTTAGATGTACTTGTACCTTTATTATTGGGCTTGTATTCTACCCCCCCCCCCTTTACTTTTAGCACTCTTTTGGTTATATATTTTTCATGTGTTCATATCTGGTTGTGTTCTTGTTTTCGTGAGTTTAAAAGTTATAAAGCCAATGCCTTCCCAATTTTAGGGGAAACGCCTTTCAATGCTAGTTTCCAGCCCCTTCCATATGGAAGGTGGGCTTGGGGTAGCCACAGAATGGGCCCCGGGGGACAGGTCATGACATAAATACCATTTAATAATTATTGGAATGATATCGTCCCTCGTGTATACGTACGACCTACAATCTCTACAATGAGATGTGATTCATTCTAAAAGATATCCAATAAAGAATGTTTATTTAAATCCACCTAATGAATAAATATTTTATAAAAAATGTTAATATCACTTTTTAATGATATTATTGTGGCCTAATAATGTGAACTAGAACTTATTTGAGAAAACATACATAAGAACATAAAGTTGTTAATATCCGACTAGTGAGTAACAATGAAATGTTACTAAAAACGGATAATAATATGATAATATATAATATCATAATAAATTAATATGATTCTAGAATGTGTCAAAAAAAATTATTGATATTATTATGGTAGATGTTTGAATTCATACAAAGGATATCTTTCCTATAGTAAGGGAAAATTGTGCAATCTCGTTATTATTCATGATTATTAATCCATAAGTATTTACTGGATAATATTTATCTTCCAAGTATCTGTTTCCTAATTATATAATCAATAATATTCATTCTATTCATTTAAAATTGTTTAAAGTCAATTTTACACATTGCTAAATGATTATTAAATGATATGAAAGGAATTGTTTCATTGTTTTCATTATAAAGTTCATTTTGAATTTCTAACTAAATTTCGAGAAGAATGTTTTGTAAATTATTCAACATGAATAGATTTTATCTCTTTCATAAAAATAAATTTCCATGAAGTATACCTCTCAATTTATCAATTTTATTTTAAAATAAAATATTATTGTGTAAATATATGTTGTGTTTTCAGAAAATATTTTTTTTATGAAAAAATGATATTTTCCTCAAGAATTAAATTCAAGTGTTTTATCAAAATTAGTTTACATTGAAGATGAAATTATTTAATAATGATATGTTCCCAATATAATTTACGATTTTTAATATTGTATTATTTTTTATGATGGAATTATATTTCTGAATCCATTTTTTATATGGATTATGTTATGAAGGAAGTATGTTTAAGAAACTGATTTTGTAAAGACCCAGAATTTCCATGTATATTTTTTTAAATATATTGGAATTTTACGAGTCCGCAAAAATTGACGGCGCGTGATTCTGAGTCCTGGTGTGTCCGAAATCAATTATGGATGTTTTTTTAGTACGTTAAGTGAAAGATCGATCTATATTTTATAACCTTTGAACTCATGCTCGTAATTGATATCTGAGGACACCGTTGAACTCACAACGTCAATATTCGATTAAGAAGACATTTACCTCGACTGCAGTTTGTTGAGGGTGGAAGTTAGTTTATTGGGGTTTTCATTGAAATAATAAAATAAAATAAATTCATGTTTTATTTTATTTTATCTATTATAACCACCCATGTTGAAGATGGTGGTGGTGACCACCACACCTTAACCTCCCATGAGAGGTTATGGTGGTGGGGCCCATGTGGACCTAACATCCCACGAGAGGTTTTGGTATGGGGACACCTGGGACTATGCTCCCCATTTAATTGAGGAAAACCTCTCAACTCCCTCATAATTTAGGGATAGTCTCTTGACCTCCTCCACCTTTATTGTTCCAATAAACATGCCATTAAATGTGCCAACTCCTCTAACATTTAATTATCCCAACTTAACCCTTTTGAAATTTGTGTAAATAATTAAATAATAGACAACTTAATCTATTATTTAGGCAAGGAATATTTATTTTTTGGAGGAATTTGTGAGAGGAGAGAGCTTGGGAGAAATAAAGTTATCCTATGAAGAATGCTCTCTCAATGAAGAACTCTCCACCGATGTAGAACGACGTGGACTCTTACCTTTTTCCTCGGAACCCCCTTCGACATAGGACATGTTCGTCTACAAAGAATCGATGTCCACCTTCTCGTGCCGACATCGACAAACAACGAACAACGTAGGGATTTTATTTTAAGTTTGATATTATTCCCTGGTTTCTTCCCATCTAAAACAAAGAACGAGGGTCAACTTTTTATCAAGTTGATCTGCTAATATTTTTCCTTGCGAGTTGGGAATATATTGTTAATGAGGGATTATGGGAATTGATGTTTTTATGATATCTTCCATGACGTTATTTCCATCATTCTTTTGAACCGTACTCTACCACTCTAAACGCTGAGGGTGTGAGACAAACTAACATTGCCCAACCCCCCGCCTACCTTCTTTGTGGTGTTCTTCGAAACAGCGATGAAGGCGACAAAGGCGATGAAGGAAATGGTCGTTCCACCCACAACCTCCACAAAACGCGCCACCCCTGTGGAATTATGA
This sequence comes from Viscum album, assembly GCA_963277665.1. Taxonomy (NCBI): domain Eukaryota; kingdom Viridiplantae; phylum Streptophyta; class Magnoliopsida; order Santalales; family Viscaceae; genus Viscum; species Viscum album. The sequence goes on from OY728132.1 coordinate 2,090,404,481, forward strand.
CCTCCAGGTGAACTGCAAACCACACACGGCCACACTCACCTCGTTCGTGCTGCTCCGCAGGCCGCACCACCCCACGGGCCGCGCCGCCCCGCTGGTCGCACCACGCCGCCGGCCGCGCTGCCCCGCCGACCATGCCGCCTCGCTGGTTGCACCGCCCCGCTGACCGCATTGTCCCACCGGATGTGCCCCTGCACCCCGTCCGGGCTTCCAACAACTGAACCAACCACACCCTCAAGGCGCTCCAGGCCAAACTGAATCCACTCCCCCGGATAGCTCCGCCTACGCGGTGTCCACCAGGTCGAACCGAATCTGCACCACCGGGATGAGCCGTCTAATCGTCGCCCTCCAGGCTGAACCGCCCTCACAACCTGGTGGGTTAGATGTAGCGGGCCGGGCCAATCCCATTAGGCCTAGCCCACCCGATGGGCCATGCCAGACTGGGTCGGGTCAGGTCGGTCCTACTAGTTCGAACCAGACCCAAGGCCACTACAACCCTTTACATTCCTTTTTCCATATAATTGGCACTATATGTCCATTTGACAAACTGTTAGTGATGCTGGTAATCATAAAGAGTAATGGTCCCTTTCACTATACCCCACTAGATTTTGGGGTACAGTTGGGATACGGTCAGGTTGGATCGTGCACGAATCCTACCGAGCCCTCGAGACTAAAAGGATAATAACTCACAGATCGGGCATCTGATTGATTTGCTGTCAGTTGCATTGAGACTTATATGACGTGGAGGAACATTGGGATACTTCTATCTGAGACTTTGTAGAATTTGATTCATCGACCTGTAGCTTGTGGGTCGGATCATCCAGAGACGAGTGAGAATTTGTATGGAAACCTAGAAGCTGGATGAGACTTGATTACTATTGATCGATTGACTCAGAGTAAATGGAATAGCCCAGTGGGGAGTGCCTAGTTGTGACATCAGACCCACAAACAGAGAAGTGACTGGTTATGGTGGGAAACCTACAGAACTCGACAGGAGGAGTACCTATGCAGGCTATGAGGGGGAGCGCATGGTTGTGGCAGTAAACCCACGGTTGGGAGCACCTATTTGTGATGAAGTAGACCAAGAGTACTCGATAGGAGGAGTTCCTCAGTAGTCTAAGGATAGTGGGAAGCACTTATGTGTGATGCGGCAGGGCCACTGTACCCGATAGTGGAGCAATTCTCTAGTAGCTGAGGGTTTAGAATTTTTTTTCCCCTAGAATAAATCCTTCTCTAAGTTGAGTTAGTAATTTATTTTCCACTTGATTGAAATGGATTACTTAATAAAATAGTTATATTTATGGTCATATAACTATATAGGATTATCTGTTGATTCCTTAAATTGTGGTTTATCCTTGGTGGATTTGTGAGACCATGGGAGTATTAGGGTCCCTAATGTGTATCATTATACTCACCCCTACATGGGCTATTCCCACACCTTGTGGATTTGGATCATATAACAGACAACACTGACTAAGGCTGAGGGTACCAGGACTGGACGGTACCCGGAGGTGGACCTTACAACGAGTCGGTACACGAAGGAGACTGATAGACGTGGAGTGTTGAGGAGGATATCTGTACCTACCCTTCAGGTAGGAATCCTGGAGGATGACCCTTCACCTATTTTTCCATTCATCAGTTGTACTTGTTCCTCCAATTCCTTTTACATTAAAGTTGGGCTTGTATTTCAGACCACTTTTACTTTTCAACACTCTTTTGTTATACAGTTTGCAAAGTGTTTTGTATCCAACTGTGTGCTCTATTGTGCGTGTTTATTGGTTTTAAAGGCAATTCCTTCCCAGTTTTAGGGAATTACGCCTTTGGTGATAGTTTCTATCCCCTGGCCTATGAAAGGCGGGCTTGGGGTAGTAACAGCACAGGCCCCAGGGAACGGGTCGTGACAAATTCATATATTGGATATGTTTTTACCACATAACTTAGGTCTCTAATCTGTATTTTTTGTGCAGAAATAGTGTAATGTGTAATGAGTGTGATTTTCAGTTCATGGAATCTAGTGTTTGTGCGATGACCAACATATCCATACACCAGGACCCTGACTACTGATTTCTGACTCAGTTCACAAAAACACTGATTGCTTGTGTGTTTTCCAAATTTTTCTTTATGTCATCTCAACTAGGTCAGCTCACTAGGTATAACTTTTAACCATAGCACAACTGTTTCTTTTCAGGATGCCTCCTCACAGACAACTGGCTATAGTTCCGAGATTCGAACACATATATAGCCCACCAAGTGATGATTCCTTGGTGTAGGGACCCTTTCCAGTGGAGGCACTAGTGGTAACACTCCATGTTAGTCCACCGATGCCGCCAGCCCCTACAGTAGATGGTGCATAACCCTTGAGCGCATTGCACGAGTTCTAGCATTAGAGGTCACCCAGGTTCAGGCGAGTGATAGACCCACAAGTGGCTGAGGATTGGATGAAGTCTGTGGTGAGAGTCTTCCGACCGGTAGGGACACCATCCGACCTCATAATGATTCTTTCTCCCACCCTTCTACAGGCAGCGGCTGAAAGATTTTGGAGCTTGATGCTCCAGGTCCATGACGATATGACACTTCTCTAGGAATACTTTGAGATCCTGTTTTGGGAAAAGTTTTTCCCAGAGACTCTTCGTGTAGTGCGCATTACAAGAGCTTCTTCATCTGTAGCAGGTTGGCATGATTGTATCTCAGTACTCAGTGAGTTTCACAGAACTCTCATGCTACTACATGAATATGGTGGGGGACCCATTCTTCAGGGCCTAAACCTTCAAGTAAAGGCTCAGGTGGGAGATTAAGGCTTTGTTGATCTCACTCAGCATCCTGAAAAAAGTAGGGGAATTAGAGAGGTCCCTCCCAGTAGAGAGTTTTCTGTATGAGTAGTCTCTAGCACCGAGATACACCACCAGTCGACATGTAGTAGGTTCTTATGTAGCTGGCTGCAGACAGATGTCGCAAAGGTCCTAGTGTAACAGACCTATAGGTGGGCGACCACATGACTCGAGAGTAGTTGTCCGGGGCACCCGAAGTAGAGATAGACATGCCAGGAGTGGAAAGTGTTACTCATGCGATGGGCAGTGTCACATGGCTCGTTACTGTCTGACCCTCCATACTGATGAACCATAGATGGTCGACGAACCGCCCAGACAGAGACATTGTTTCGATCGAGATGTTCTGTAGGGAGCAGGCGGGTGTGGGAGACAAGCTGGCCATGCAGTAGGTGGTGGGCGATGTTTCGCGGTGTTACCGCCACCACCACCAGGTGGTCCACCATGACCGCAGAGAGAAAGTTGACATGGAAGAGCTTATCTCTAGTCAGCTTCGGCGTACAATCATGGAACTTTGGAGATGATTCGAGGTGCAATCTGTGTCTATTACAACATAATTTCAGTACTTATAGACTTAGGTTCCAATCATTCTTTCTTTTCCACAACCCTTGTTTGAGATCAATTATTCAGAAGGAGCCATTGGCTCGATCCTTATGGCTAGAGACTCTTACAAGAGTGTATTCGATGATTGTGTACTGCTACATGAAGTGTAAGATTACTCTAAGAGGCAAGAGTTTCAGCTGGGATCTCATAGTAGCGGCGTCGTGGCCTTACAATGTCGTCTTGGGTATTGACTGGTTATCTACAGTTCATGCTCAGATTGACTATATAAGGTGAAATTTTCAATGTTTCTACACTGATGGGACCAGGCTTACCTTCATCGAGGAGAAGATAAACTTTACAGCACATGATGGACTTACATGGAGGAGAGTGCAGCCGATCACTAATCAGTTGGCCAGCCTTACCCTCAGAGCAGTTTATGTGGAGAGTTTGAGCTATCTTGTAGTGGTGGACCAGTATGCGGATTTCATCCATGACGATGTTCTAGGTATACCCCCTCAAAGAGAGTTAGATTTTTCCATTTACTTGTTCCCCAGGATGAAACCGATATCTGCACCATTATATCAGATGGCTCCCTCAGAGCTTCGCGAGCTACGGGTACAGCTAGAGGACTTGATGGGGAAGGTATTCATCCAGCCCAGTGTTTCACCTTGGGCTGCCCTGATTTTGTTCTCCAATATGGAAGAAGGGAGGTTGAGGCTTTGTATCAACTATCGTCGCCTAAACCAGGTGACTGTGAAGAACAAGTACCCACTCCAAATGATTGAAGACCTCTAGGATCAGTAGATGGGAGCAGGGCGGTTCTCGAAAATATATCTCAGATCAGGCTATCACCAGCTCAGAGTTCGAGACAAGGTTGTGCAGAAGATGACCATCAGATGTCGGTACGACCACAACGAGTTCTTGGTTCTGCCATTCGGCATAACTAATTCTCCAACAGTGTTCATGGGACTCATGAACGGTATCTTTCGACCATACCTCAGTCACTTTGTCATAGTATTCATTGACAAAATGTTTCTCTACTTGACTACTGAGGAGGAGCATGCCTATCATTTTTTGGTAGTACTAGACACACTCCAAGAGCACCAGCTTTAAGTTAAGCTCTCGAAGTTCCAGTTCAAGATCTGAGAGGTTCACTTTCTAGGACATGTCATCTCGAAGGATGTAGTTTCATTAGATCAAGCAAATATTGAGGTGGTACTTGCTAGGGAGACGCCCTGGAGTGTGACGGTGGTATAGAGTTTCCTGGGTTTAGATGGTTATAACTGGAAGTTTGTACCAGATTTATCCAGAGTTGTAGCACTAGTATCAACCTTGACGAAGAAGGGGAAACCGTTTGTGTGGTTGAATAGATGCCAACAGAGCTTTCTAGAGCTGAGTCAGAGGCTAACTAGTGCCCCATCTTGATGCTTCTAGAGGAAGGCATAGGGTAATTAGTCCAATTTGATGCATCAGTGACCATACTCAGATGTAACCTGATACAGGAGCGAGCAGTGATCGCTTATGGATCTCGGCAGCTGAGAAAACATGAAATAAACTACACTACCCATGAGTTGGAGTTAGCAGCATTGGTATTCTCCTTGAAGATGAGGCGACACTAACTGATGGGAAAATGTTTTACCATGTACTCTGATCACAAGAGTTTCAAGTATATCTTCTCCCAGAAGGACGTAAACCTGAGATAGTGATGTTGGCTTTAGTTCCTCAAGGACTTTGACATTGAGATAGTCTATACTTCTGCAAAGGGGAACATTTTTGCAGATCCTCTCATCAAGAGATTTGGTATACAGCTGCTAGGTGATGCGACAGAGTAGCTAGATACTTTACAGATATCCTTTGTGGATAGAGGTGGAGCATCCTTCCTTTAGTCTCTTATAGTCACTCCCCATATTCTTCTGTGAGTCAGGGAGGCATAACATGGGGATGCTTACTATGAGACATGACCTACTCAGATAACCACATGGCATGCACCTAATGGATTTTCTGTAGGTGGGGAGCATGTCATCTTTTTCAAAGGATGTACTTTGGTACCCGTGTCACATCAGGAGGAAGTGTTGAGGGTGTTCCACATGTCCAGTCTAGCGGTATATCTAGCAGTGGAAAGATTTACTAGGATCACTGATGATAGCCCTAGTGGTCGGGAATGAAGAAACCAGTTGTAGAGTTTGTCTCTTGATGCCTCACTTGTCAGCAAGTGAAGGCAAAGCATCAGGTACCGGTAGGATTGGTTCAGCCTTTAGAGGTCTCATAGTAGAAGTGGGATGGGATATCCATGGACTTCGTGAAAAAAATTCCACGTACATCCAAGGGACTTGACTCAATTTGAGTGATCGTTGACTGACTCACCAAGTCATCCCACTTCATACCGATGAGAGTGCAGGGTTCAGTAGAGAGATTGGGATGCCTTCATGTGCAGGAGATTGTGTGGCTAAGTGGAGTACCCACATCAATTGTGTCCGATCGTGATACATGTTTTACTTCCAGGCTTTGGAAGGAGTTGCAAGAGTCTTTCGGGATGTTGGTTTGTTTGAGCACCGCTTTCCATCCTCAGACGGATGACCAAACTGAGTGGACCATTCATACCCTTGAAGAAATGCTTCGCGCTTATGTCCTATACTTATTTCACATCTTAGAGGATTAATATCCTTTTGTGGAGTTTTCATACATAAATAACTATCCCTCAACCATTGGGAGGCACATATTGAGGCATTGTATGGGTGACCTTGCAGCTCACCATTGTGCGAGACTGACCCAGGGGATTCAACGCTAGTGGGACCAGGGATGGTACAGGCTACCACAGAGAAGGTGCAGATCATCCAGGAGAAGATGAAGACTGTACAGAGTAGGCAGAAGTCATATGATGGCATGATATGGAGACCTCTGGCATTCGAGGATGGAGACCATGTCTTTCTAGGTGTCTCACCCTGATGAGGTTTATGGAGATTTGGCTGAGGTAGCAAGTTATCTCTGAGGTTCATCAGATCTTTTTAGGTCCTCTGCATAGTTGGAGAGGTGGCATACATCTTAGCTCTTCCACCTCAGTTGCACCGAGTGCAGGACGTCTTCCATGTATCCCAGCTAAGGAGATATGAGCATGACCCTTCTCATATAATATCCCATGGTGATATGGATGTCGACGATAGGGAGAATTTTACGGAGGTTTTAGTAGTGATTGAGGATCAACTAGAGTGGGTACTTCGTGGACAGTTGATACCTCTAGTGCGTATTCACTGGCATCATGAGAACCTCTAGGAGAGAACATGGGAGCTGGAGGCTCAAATGCATGCTCAGTACCCCCACTTGTTCCCTTAGTATAAGTTATGTCTTATGGAAATGTAGATCCCTGAGGAGGGGAGAATTTAATGACCCATAATTTCTATGTTATTTTTTTTAAATATATGGGAATTTTACGAGACCTCCAAAATTGAAAGCATGTGATCTCGAGGCCTGGTGTGTCCGGAATCAATTTTTGATGTTTTTTTTGGTACGTTTGGTGAATGTTCGAGCAGGGGTTTTATAAATTTTGAACCGGTGCTCGGAATTGAAATACGAGGACACTGTTGATTTCCCAACATCATTATTCACTTAAGAACACATTCACCTCGACGGCAGTTGGTCAAGTGTGAAAGTTAGTTTTTGTATTTTTCATGAAAAAAAATGCATGTTTTATTTTATTTTATCGATTATAACCACCCATGTGGAAATTGGAGGTGGGTACCACCACACCGTAACCTCCATTGAGAGGTTATGGTGGTGGGCCCCCCCCGATCCTCATCTCCCATGAGAGGTTATGGTGTGGGTACCACCAAGGACTAAACCCCCCATTTAATTGAGAAAAACCCCTCAACTCCCTCATAAATGTGGGAGAATCTCTTGACCTCCTCCATCTTTATTGTTCCAATGCACATGCCATTAAATGTGCCAACTCCTCTAACATTTAATTAAACTAACTTATGCATTTTTTAAATTTTTTTCAACAATTAAATAATAGATAACATACTCTATTATTTTGGCTTGACATCTTTCTTATTTGGTAGAATTTGGGAGAGGAGAGAGCCTGGGAGAAATAAAGTTCTCTAACTAAGAAAAATCTCCTGATGAAGAACGCTCCACCAACAAAGAACGACCTCAACTCCAACATTCTTCCTTGGAACCTCCTTCGACGTAGGACATGTTCATCAATAATGAATCGACGTCTGCTTTCTCAGGCCAACGTAGACAAACAATTAACAGGGTAGGGATTTTATTTTAAGTATGATATCAATTCATTGATTCTTACCTTCTAAAATAAATAATGTGGAACAAATTATTATCATGTTTATACGTACATGTTATTCCTTACGGTTTGGGTATATATTATTAATGCGGGATTATTGGAATTGATGTTTTTAAGATATCATCCATGAAGTTCTTTGCTTCGTTCTTGTGAACTTTGTGATACCACTTTAAACGAGGAGGGTTTGGATCAAACTATCATGGCCCAACCCACTGTTGAGAATCTTTGTGGTGTTATTCGAAAAGGCGATGAAGGCAATGAAGCCAACGACCGTGCCAAGCGTGACCTTTTCTACCGGCATTGCCCCACGACGTTATGACCACCGGCTGAACCGCACCCCATACCCATCTACAGTCACCCCAGTTGTACAACCCTACTGGTCGTGCCATCATGCCGACCACACTTCCCCACTCAACGCATCATCCCCCCGACCACGCTGCCCCCGGTTGAACCAGTCGTGCCTTCATGATGCTTCGGGCCAAACCAGCTCTGTGCCCCTGGACCGAGCCACCTACGTGGTGCCCTGCGGCCCGAACCAGCTCCACGCCACCAGGCCGAGCTGCCTATGCGGCACCCTCTAGGCCAAACCTCCCTCGTGTCCTACTGGGCTGGGCCCCACGGACTAAGCCAGACCCAACGGGTCAGGCCTGGTAGACTGGAAATGGGTCGGACCGGACCCAGGCCCACTATAACCCTTTACTTTCTTTTGGCCATATCTTTGGCACCAGACGTCCGTTTGATGAACCATCAACAGACCTGGTAATTTAGGAGCATTATGGTCCCTTTGAGTATACCCCATTAGAGTTTGGAGTATAGTTGAGATACGGTCAGGTTGGATCGTGCACGAGTCCAACCGGGCCATTATGACTAAAAGGATAATAACTCACAGAACGGGCATCCGACTGATGTGTCGTCAGTTGCGTTGTGACCCCTATGACGTGGAAGACCTTTGGGATATATCATTGTGGGACATCTCGGCAGTTGGATCATCGACTAGTACCATGTGGAGCGGATCATCCGGAGACAAGTGAGCATTTGTGTGGTAACCTAGTATCTGGTTGAGACTTGATGACTACTGACCGATTGACTCAGAGTGACTCGACTAGCCCAGTGGGGATGGACTGGTTGTAATGGTGGACCCACGGCAGAGGAGCATCAGGTTGTGGTGGCAGGCCCATGGAACTCGATAGGAGGAGTACATATGTAGGATATGAGGGGGAGCGCCTGGTTGTGGCGGTAGACCCACAGTGTGGAGCATCTCTGTGTGACACAGCAGACCCCCGATACATGATAAAAGGAGTACCCCAGGAGTCCAAGGATAGTGGGAAGCGCATCTATGTGACACCGCAGGCCCACTGTACTCGATAGAGGAGGGTTTTTCCTATAGTCGATGGTTTGGAATGTTTTTACCCCTAGAATAAATACTGGTTTGAGATGAGTCCGTAGTTTTTTTTTTCCTCATGATTAAGATGGATTACTTAATAACTTAGGTATATATAGAGGCATATACCTATGTAGGGTTATTTATTTATTCCTTTAATTGTGGTTTTTCCATGGTGGATTTGTATGACCTTGAGGGTCTTGGGGTCCCTATAGAGTATTGTTATACTCACCGCTGCAAGGGCTATGCCCGCACTGTGTTTTGTTGGATGAAAACGACAGATATCACTAACTGAGGCATAGAGTGAAAAGACTAGTGGGTACCTGGAGGTGGACCCTATGAAGAGCCGGTACATGGAAGATACTGACGGATGTGGAGTGCTGATGAGGCTATCCATACCTACCCTTTAGGTAGGAATCCTGGAGGAAGAACTAAAAACTATTTTCCATTTTTTCAGTTGTACTTGTACTATCAGTTCCTTGTACATTATAGTTGGGCTTGTATTTCTGACCCCTTTAACATTTCAAAACTATTTTTTTTATAGAGTTTACTTTGTGTTAAGTGTCCATTTGTGTGCTTTGTTGTGTGAATTAATAGGTTTTAATGTAAATTCCTTCATAGTTTTAGGGAATTAAGCCTTTGGTGCCAGTCTCCGGCCCCTGGCCTATGGATGGCGGGCTTGGGGTAGTCATGGAACGGGCCCTGGGGGATGGGCCGTGACAGATTTTATTCTGGGGGTTATGATATGATGAATGATATATGTGTTTGTTGAACACATATTTATAATTTTATTATGAGATGGGTAAGACATATATCTAACTCCAATGAATTGGTTAATGATTATATCTCATGATATAGACCTGGATGGAATGGGAATTGACACTAGTTTAGTGGTACAAGTCTAGTACAAGAAGTGAACTCAGTTCTTTAATTGAATTTGTTCACTAGGATGTTCATGGAAATGTTCTTTGACTAATATGAAATTATTTTCTAGTATTATATATATGAATAAAAATTCATTTCATATGTTATGAAATTTTGGAATATACTCATTTATTCTTATGAACATTAATGATTTATCCCTTGTCATGATATCAGAATATTTTATATGTGGCATAATAATTTTTAATGTTATGTTATTATGTATCATGATTATGATATGATGGATATCTACCTTGTTTACCCTTACCAAAAAATATGTTCTCACCCTTTCATAGGTTTTTTCCCCAGGATATTGATAAGGGTATCAAATAAGTTATGTAAAAAATGTGTCTAATTATGATGTAATAAGAGGGAGACAATGTAGATGTATTATGAATCAGTTTTTTTTAGGATTCCCAGTTTCTGAATACATAATACCAAATTTTCTCTTTTTGTGGATTTTTTAAATTTTTTAATTAATATTGTTAAATATTGAAGTAATATATATTTTTGTAATGTAAGGGTCAATATAGTTGGTATTAGAGGAAAGTTATAGTCATCCTTTGGAGACTAGGATAATAAAACAATTGGATGAACCCTAAGGAAATGTTGAATTATAGGATACAGTCCTAGTGTTTTATGAATGATCATGAATGCCTAGGGAAAAAACTAAAATATTTATAATTGAAATTTTATTCATTATTATGTGGTTTTCCTATTATGATTGCTGTTTCTCACAATGTACTTATTGGTTTAAGAAAATGTTCAGAACCAGAAGGAACCATGTTATATCTGAATAAGAAGGGAAATGTATTGATTGTCCTCTATAGAAACCAAATGTTATGGGATCCAGAATTAAAAATCTTGTTTCTTTGATCACTCAACATTATCAAGATATAAATCATACAAGACTTCTAAACGTACAATGTAGGGGAATGCATTTTTTGAAACCTTCATGAGGCATCATCTACCTCATTCAGTGGGTCTTCAGATCCATTGGTGGATAAACATTGGGTCATTTCTGCTGAAATGATAATTTTAGTTCACTTATGTTCATAAAAAGATATAGTCATATTAGAGGTATATCATTTTGAATGTGTAGTTGACCAATGGTGTAACATTATAAACAAAATGAGGCCAAGAAAAGAAATGGAATCCAGGAAATGTGATAGGTTAAAAAAAATATTTCAATATAAGTAAATTCCTCTAATTTCTTGATAAATGATGGAGAAAAAGTCCTTGAACATAAAAAAAGTATGATGAATTTGTCGGTACCTACGATGAAATTTAATAAGACATGAAAGGTACGATTCTAGAATTATTGTCCTACTTGAGAGTAAAATTTATTGATTATTTGGTGGATTAAATTAAATTATTCAAATATAATTATCCATAAGTTGATTCAATAGATATGAGTAAATTTTTTGACATACTTTCAAGGTTGAGATGCTAATTAGAGAAACCCATATGTCTTATGTCATTGATGAGAAGAGAAAAATGGAATTCAATGGAAAATCAAAAGATCACACCGAAATGAGGATTATTTTACCCTTATTCTCAGACTGTGGAATGAAATTGGAAAAAAAATTGTCTTAATGGGAGCTAAAACATATTTAACTGTAGAGAATAAGGTCATCAGGAAATTTAACTCCAAATTGATGAGAAAAATATTTCTAATAATTTGAATAAATAAAAGGCTATAAAGAATCAACCCCCCTACAGTTCAATGTAACACGTGCAAGGAAATGCGGAGTTATACCAATGAATGGCCTAATATATGGGTTATTGATGATGATCAATGTCATAAAATTAAAATGGTAAAAGACAAAGGCAATTCCCATGTGTTAACTATGTGTTAATTGGAGTATGATAATAATGTGGTAAAAGGTACACATTCCATCCACTATAATGTAGAAAATATTATATTTTTTATGGATCCACCAATATTCTATTTTTGATGAATTTTGAAGGGTATCATCATATTTAGTAAAAAAAATTAGATGTTGAGTTATTTGAGACAAATCCAAATGGCACAATAGTTGAATAAAAATTTTATATTTCTTCTCTAGTTAATGTTTGTGGGAATTTACTTCATTCAAATATTACGATCATTCATATATTGAAATTGATGTTATTAATGGCATGTATTGGCTTCCTCTGTATGGATCTCATATCATGTTTCATGTAAGGGAAGCCACAATTCAAATTTTTGATCAATATATGATCGTATATCAATGCGATAGTGAATATAACCTTCTAGATAAAATCTTATCCATCAAATGGGTCATGATTTCTATAAATGAAGGTTATATGTCTCAATGGTTTTTAGATAAACTCCCCATTAAAAATACACTGATATTAAGGAAGTTTGGTGATTTATTTATGGAAGTATTTCCATGTATTCCAATGAATTATGAGGATCAGTTTTCATTATAACTCATATATGGTGATATGCCTTTTTCAAAGACACATTATAGAATGGCCATAATCGAGTGGTATGAAATAAAAAGAAACTCAAAGAGAATAATTAATTGGGATTTATATGCCCTAGTGAGTCACCATGGGGCAAACCTGTTATGTTTTTTTAGAATAATGACAGATTAGTTAGACTCTGAATTTATTATTATTAACTTAATAATGTCACTATGTAGAGAATGTATCCACTTATTGACATTAATTATTTATTTATCCCATTATGTATATATCAATAATTTTTTAGGATTTATTATAATTTTGGATATCTTCATATATGGGTCCAAAAGAAATTTATACCCAATAAAACATTCCATAAAAGAAATAGAAACTATAAATTTATATTGATTCCTTTTGGTCTTACTAATTCCATGACTATAATCAAGGAACTAATGAATATAATCATTAGAGGTAATTTGGATTAGTTTATGGTAGTCTCTATAGAGGATATTATAATCTATTAGAATAGTAAGTAAAAACATTAATATATCTGGATAATTGTAATGAAGACCATGATAAAGGATGATATTTATGAAAAATTTACAATGTTTTTAATTTTGGCATAAAAACGTTTTATTTTTGGCTTAAAAAATCTCAATAAAGGGGATATTTGTGGATCCAGTAATAATAGAAGTTATGGAAATTTGACCAAGACCAAAAATTGAAACTAATATCAAGATATATCTTGGTTTGGATGGATATTATTGATATTTTGTGAAATAATTTTCACTATTATCTATTTCAATATACAAGATGACTTGAAAAGGGGTTATGTTCGTGTGGATTGAGGAATGTGAAGAGAATATCAATGAGCAATAAATAATGTTATCTAGTGAATGTGTGCCCTCAATACCTTGTAGTGGAGAAATTCTTGTGATCTATAGTAACTCATCCAAGAAGGGTCTGAGAAGTGTTCTCACGGTAAATGATATGGTGATATCATATGACTCATGAAAATTGAAAATCCATGAGAAAAATTACAAAAATCATTATTTGGAGTTAACTGCGTTAATAATTTCACTAAATATATAGATAAATTATCTTTGTGGTTAATGGTGTGATATTTATATTGATCTTAAAATTATAATGTATATTTTCATTGAAAATTCTATGAATATGTGACAAAGAAGATAGTTAGAGTTGACTAAATATTATGACTTATCAATTCATTACCACCCTGGGAAAGCGAAAGAAGTGGATGATTCTATGAGTCGAAAGGAACATGCTATCCAATCCATGATGAGAATAACAAAATATAAATTATTTTTAGATTTTTAAAAGAAATATATTGATATTTTAATGTTAATGGAAAAATATTTTCTTTCCCAAATGATTTTTCAACCATCTATATAAGGGGAAATTAAGGATGAACAAAAGGAAGATGTAGGCTAATAAATAAGGTGAGAATTGTTCTGAAATTCAACAATGATTGTGATGGAATAATATGTTTCTAGAACCATGTTTTTATTCCTTAAATCCCATAATTAATGAATGAGATATTGGATGAGGATAATATTTATTCATTTTCTATTTACCTTGGAATCAAAAAGATGTATAGGGACTTGATAGTGTATTTTTGGTGTAATGAATTGAAAAGATATATTGAAAAATATGTCTCTTAGTCCTTAGTTTTTCAGTAAGATAAAGATGAGTGATAGAATTATGAGGGGATGTTACAACTATTTCACATATGATAATGAAAATGAGAAAAAATCACTATGTACTTCATCTTTGGACTTACCAAAATATATAATGTCCAAAATGCTATATGGGTTATAGTTGATCTCTGTACAAAGTCGGTACACTTCTTTTCTATTAAAAAATATTCATCACTGGATCAACTTTCTACAATATATGAAAAGAAATTGGTAAGGTTGCATTGAGTACCAATTTTAATTATATTGTATCTGATCTAATTCTTACCTCGATGTTCTTGTGAAGTCTTCAATAGGATATGGATACAATGTTTTGTTTCCACACTACATATCATCCTCATACAGAAGTTCAGTTTGAAGGGACAATTTATTAACTTGATGGTATACTGAGAACTATCTTTATTGATTTAAAAGGTTCTGGGGATCATGACATTCCATTGGTGGAATTATTAAACAATAATATATTTCTCTTCAGTATTCAGATTGCAAATTATGAATCCCACTATGGAAAAAAGAGCATAAATCTAAATTTTTGAGATGAGGCTAGAGAAAATAAATCTATTAGTACACGATCGTGTAAATGAAATGGAATAAATTTTCATATCTATTAATCAACACATAATAGCCGCTCAGAGTTGGAAAAAAAGATATGATGAAAAATGACAAAAAGTCTAATTGAATGAAGTGGGTGAAAATGTGTTTCTAGAATTATCTCATTATATGAAAGTAATGATATTTTTTAATGATGTGAAAGTTGATCCCCAATTATATTGGTCTATTTAAAATTCAGGATCATGTTGGGAAGGTAGCTTACTGATTGTTTCTTTCACCAAATGTATCTCAAGTTCCTGATGTGTCCAATGTGACTCTTTTAAGAATGTAAATACCTGACACATCACATGTACTAAATATAGAATTCATACCACTTGAGAATGAATTTTATTATGAATAAGAATTTATAGAGAGTATGAATAATAGTTATAAATTTCAAGGAATGAAGACCACTCATTTGAATAATGTTTTATGGAAGAACCAAAATTTTGAAGAACCTATGCGGGAACATTAAGATGCAATGAGGCAGAGGTATCCCCGTATTTTTGTTTCCAAATGATGAATTTTGACATCAAAATTCAGTTTATATGGGAGAGAATGTGAAACCCATATGGTTATAGGAATCATTTTTTAAATTATTTTAAATCACCAATAGATAGAATTTCATGAAATTTTGAGTTTGAACAAACTGTGAGACACCATTAGTATAAAATGACCATTATAACCTATCAGTTAGGTTAGCGGGAAAATATATAACTAACTTGTGAAAATGTATGCTGAATTTATTGGTAACCAATTATTTATGAAAATAATAAATCAAATTTTTTAATTGTATTATTGTATTAATAAATTGATTAAATTATAATTATTAAATAAAATCAATGTAATATATATTTAATATAATTAATAAAATATCTTTGATATTCATCCAACAGATATGTTTGTCATTGTGTATGATTAAATACTATTCTATGTATAAAAACATATATTTTAATTAAACGACAATTTTACCTCCTTTTAATGGAGAACCATTTTAAAATTAATATTTTAACACATAAATAATTCTTATATGACAAAAATAACATCTTATTTGGAAGTAGGATAATAAATTTTACTTAGGTTAAATTTCTGTTATTTTTCTAATAACATACATGATTCGATGAATAGTAAGAATACAGAAAATTGTAATTAAAAAAAAAATTTTCATCAAAATTATTTTATATTGATAAATTATAATATTTAATAGTTTTAGAATACAAATAGAAAATATTTTTATTATTCAATATAATTTATTTTATTATAATTAATTTTATATGAAATTCATATGTTAAAAAAATTCAATTTTTTTAATATTTTGACATTTAAAATCCCTTCTATATTTTTGAAAACAAGATTAATATTAAATTAATTAATACAACATATAAACTTTTCATTTTTTAAAAATTTATTCTATAATTTTAATCATTATATCCAAATTATGAAAATATTTTACATTTATTTTTGGGCATTATAAATAGTAATTTCAGTATTTCTTATTACTATAGAAAAAGGGTAAATAAGTTAATTAAGGGTAAAAATTATATTATAAAATTACCAAAAAATTTTTCCCAATATCAATTTATGAGTGTGTTTAGACCGAAATCATCATAGGTTCTAAATTCAATCCATTGGAATCCACTTTGATAAGAATAGTACATTAATGTTTTAAAAAAAAAGATAAATATGTCTCACTCAAAATATAATAAATACATCATTTTTTAAATAAGGTTATATAGAAAATTTAATAGGTTTTTAAATACACATTTTAAATATATAATGTTTTTATTTACCATTTTAGTTTATTTGTAATTTTTAAGAAATTAATAATTTCTTCAAAGACTTATACATTGATGATATAAAATTAATTTATTGATGAGAAATCAATAATTTTTTTTATTAAAATGACAATAACTATCAAATGACCCAAAATATGAACATATCTTATTGTTCGAGTATATATCTACCATAATAATTCATGGGTAAATTTAGTGACATTTTTAATCCTTATTGAAGATATTGTGATACTTATATTATTTTCTTTAATGTGATGTTAATGTTTTCACATTCATAGTTTTATATGTATACAATTTTTAATATATGTTTTTAAAGAAAATAAATTTCACAAAAAGAATTATTATGGAATATAGTAGACCTATCTTCATTATATTTGTTTATTTTTATTTTTATTCTACAAATAATTATATTATATAATTATAAAAAATTGATATACTAATTATTTTAATAATAAAGATATCAAATAAATATTTTAAAAAAAAATATATAAGTTGAGAAAATTAATATATCAAATGAACTTTTTGGTTGAAATTCACCACCTAGAAATATTAGAAAATAATTTTTTCATAGTTAACTTTTTATCTTTATACTTTTAACAATCAAGGAATTGAATTTTGTCAAAATTGACACGATTGTTTGTTTATAAAAATAATGTTTTATTAAATTATGTAAAAGTCATAAAACAATTTTTTTAAAATATAATAATTATAATAAGGCCTAAAATAATATATGGTATTTATTAATCATTTAATTTACATTTATTAAGTAAATATTTCAACATTTTAATATTTTAATATTTTTACCCAAGTAAAAAATTAAAATGAATAACTAAGTGTAAATTAAAATGATACCGAATTAATTTAGATAAATACATGTCAATTTTTTTTTTATAATACAATAATATCTCATATTATATTAATTATTTAGTAATTTTTGTGGTTTTTGGATGGGTTTGGTTTTTAATATTAATTTCTATTTTTATAGATCCAAAAAGATCCCCTCACATAAATTGTAAAAGTTAACCTACTCCCTCATTTATTCATTTTATGTTGAGCTTTAATTCTTAGATATACCCTACCAATTTTTTTATAAACATTCATAATTATATTATACAGGTTCTGATATTATTAAAAGATCAACTCTAGTGCTTCAAGATGAGATTTATATGGGGCACGTTATACTATAGGTAATATCCTCTACCGATTATTTAGAAATTATTTCTTCTTATACATCCGCTTCATGAGTTGTTTAATAATATATAAATTAACCTAGTATCACATATATATATTGATATGTTTTCATAATTATGAAACAACAATATTCCACCTTCTATCCATCTTATGATAAATGAAATCACCATGTGTGCATACGTACGACTTATCATCCCTATGTCGTGGTGTAATCATTTTTTTCACCGCAACCTTACTTGGATTGGTATAATTATAGAAATAATAACTATATTTATTATTATATTATTATATTAACTATTAAAAATTATACACCATCCAATTTAATACCATTCAACAATTATGGGAATGATATCATCACTTGTGTGTAAGTTCAACCTACTGTCTCGGTGGTGTGGTGAGATTAATTATATATGATGTTAATTAAAGAATGGTTATATGAATTTACAAAATTAATTAATATATTAAAAATCATTTTAACATCATTTTTAATTATATAACTATGTCCAAATATGGAGAACCTGATCTAATTTGACAAAACATTCATAAAACAGAATGTAGTTAACATCCGAGTAACGAGTAACAATGAACTTTTACTAATAAACACCTGATAATATAATCATATATGATATCATAAAAATTAATATGATTATAAAATATGTAAATGACGTTACTAAAATTACAATACTTGATTTTTGGATACATAAAATGGATATCAGATCTAAGGTAACTGATAATTTCACCCTCTTTATTATTCCAGATTGTTTATATGTATGTATTTACTAGGGTATATTTATCATAAATGTCAATGATTAATACTTTCATTACCAAAATATTATTTTCTATTCAACCACATTTTTTTGAAGTCAATTTAGCCCATTTTTTTTTATTATTTAACAGTATGAAAGAAATCTATTGTCATTTCTGTTTCGAGGTATTTTTGGACTTTTCGACAAAAGTATGTGATTTTTTATGAAATATAAAACATTTAAATATTTTAACTCTTTAATAAAGCCTAATATTCATTAATATTTCTGTAAATTTTTTCATGGTTATTTTTATTGAAATTATTTTCGTGTAAATCTTCCAAGTGTTTTATGAAAAGAAAATGTTTTTGAGGAAGAATAGATAGTTTCCTCAACCATTAAATTCAGGTGTTTTTTCAAAATTTGTTTCCATATAGGATGAAATTATTTAATAAGGGTAACTTTAAAATATATTATCCTTATTATTCCTATTGTATTATTTTTTACTATGTAATTATATTAAATAAATGCATTTATTTTATAAGGACTGTGTTAGGATAGAATGATGTTTAAGAAACCCATTTCAATCATTGGGTTATACTATGATGATTGAGTTAGGTTTTTTGTGGCACACATTTGTATGATTATATTATAATATAGGTGTTAACTATATTTATATCCAATTAATTGGTTAAATATTTATATCTAATGATATAGACAAGGATTTAACAGGAAATGATCTTGGCTTAGTGGTACAGGGTTGGAACAAGGAGAGAACATGGTTCAGAAATGATCTTTTTCCATTTTGATGATCAAGGTAATGATCCTTGGATAATATGAAATTATTTTATATTATTATGTGTATTCCAAAAATTTTCTTTCCTTATATTATTAATTTTGGGATTTCATTCAGTGATTCTTAGGATCATTTATGATTTTTCCCATGGCATGAAATCCCGATTCTTCATATATAGGAAAAAAATTTCATATGTCTTGTTATTATGACATCTGATTATTATATGATTTATATCTCCCTTTTTTACCCATACTGATCATCTGATCTCACCCATTCATGTGTTTCTTTTCCCCATTTTTAGAATATAGGTATTAAATAATAGATGTCAAAATCGGCCTAGTTATGAAAGAAAAAGTGGGAGACAATGTAGACGTCTTATAAACAACTGGTTTATGTCTCCCAATTTCAAAATACACTATACCGATAGAATCATATCATGGATATGTTATATTTTTTAAAAAAAATTCATAAATTTTTAAGTTATATCAATATTTGTAATGTATGGGGTGTTATAATCTAGAAATTATATGAGATTTATTTTAGGTATTTTCTTTTATATCTACTATAATGACAAGCATTGCTTTATTCCATTAAATTGATTCCACCTCTACATTTTATGACTTACATATTCTAATAGAGCTTTTATCTCGACACTAATGATTAATGACTCTGACAAGAGGTGACTCATCAATTGCACACAACTTCTGAGAGTTAGATCGAATGATTTTGGGTGAGTGCTCCATGTTGGATCTCTTTAAAATAGTGATAAGGCCTTATGAAATCATATTTGGTATTGAATTAATATCAAATTTTCATCCCCAAATTTACTATTTTACATGGGGGATACGGTCTATTAATAGTGATGAGTTGTTTTTTACCATTGTTTGTGAAAAGGGATCCTTATTGGAGAACTGTGGGCTCAGGTATAGGAGAGTGAAACTAATTTATCACCTTATAGTTAGCGTGACTTTGATATTTGTGGGTGTTATGGGATACCGGTTCCTTGTAGTGGTGGATGAGTATGATTTTTTATTATTTGAGGACCATCCTGGAATACCCATCTACTAAAAGATATACTTCATTATTGAGGTACACCTTGAGAATGTCCAGATTTATGCACCATTATAACGAATATATCTCATGGGGCCTCATGAGATTGGTGTTAGTTGGAGACCTTATAGGAGGAGGTAATTGAGATACTCAATGATTCCACTTGGTATCACAAGAGTTTTTCACCAAGAAGGTGGATAGTATGTTATCAATTTTTCTGGATTATCGATGCATGTACAATGTGTCTATGAAGAATTAGAATACACTACCAATGACCAATGAACTCTTAAATTAGTTGATAGGGGAATGATGGTTCTTAAAGATTTTTACTCAGATCAGGATAACCCCATTTTTGATCCTGAGTTGTAGATATACATAAGATGAAATTCCGATGTTTCAACAGTGAATTGGATAACATTGTTATTCATTTAAGAAATATGAAAACCCATTTAGTTTTTATCAGACTCATAAACCTGATATTTCAACCTTTATTAGACTATTTTATGGTGGTATTCATCAAAATATTCTATTGTTCTTAGCAACTAATGAGAATATCATAAGACACTTGATGATAGTACCAGATATATTTGGAAAGAAAAATATCTATGTCAATCTCACACATTGTATGTTTTGGATTAGAGAGGTCTAATTCCTAGGATATGTCATCTCATTGTAAGGATAGATAAGGGATCCAGTGAAGGTTGATACAGTGTTATCATGGGATCCAACAAAGTGTTTTACTCATTATTGAGACTCCATTGGTGTTCATGGTACTATTAGAGTTTTTTACTTAATTTTTGTAGAGTTGAATCACCCTTGACATCTTTGACGCAAAAGGAAAATCATTTTGTGTGGGAAAAGGTTCTAGTAGTGTTTTTAGGAATCGAGGAAGATATTGATGAGTGCATGCATAATGGGAATTTTAGAGCTGTGTAATGAATATGTAAATTTATATAATTCCTCAAGTACTAGATATGATTTTTCTTAATTTAGAGGTAATAAGTAATTTCTTATGGGTCCTGGTAGTTCGTACCGCATCATAAGAACTAAACATCCCATTATATTGAGCTACTAGTAATAGTCTAAACTATAAATATTTGGAAACACTAACATAAGGACGAAAAATTTATCATCTACTCTTCCCAAAATAGTATTTGTTATTTCTTCCCTCAAAAGGATATTTACCTGATATAGGGGAGATAGATATTCTTTGCACAGGACTATGAATTCTAGATATCATATACTCATGATAATGAGAATGTGGTGGTAGATGTTATCTCTATGAGATATTTTTATCATATGTTGGGTGAGTCTTAAGAGTAGATATCATGATTAAAGTAGTACTTAGTATACATGGATGGTGTTTCATATATTCAGTATTGGATATTAACCCCCCCCCCCCACTTTTACAACATGTTTAGTAAGTTCGGTGTGGCGATGTTTAATGTGAGACAATACATACTGAATTATCCAATTAATGTTCTCATAATAGAATTTGTGAAGGGGTAATTTTATCCATTTCAAAGGAGGGATGATGGTACCAGAGAAATGGTAGGGGAAGGTTATGAGGGTGTTTCATAAATCCCACTAGGCAATATTTAACGACCCAGTCATTTACTAATGAAAATTCAATTTGATCTAATTAAATGTCTTATCATGTAATATGGATATAAAAAACATATGCACTTATTTGGTTTTATGATATTGGATTTTAAAATATTTTTAATATTTTTATTCATTTATAATATAGTCATTCAATAGTGGTCACATTATTAGTATAATTTTAGGTCTTAACCAAATCCAATTTAATAAGACATTGAAAGTGATGTCCCCATGTAGTATAATTAAACAATATGAAGGCCATTTGATGGAGCTCGAGAAGGAGGTTGAATAAATGGGATATTCACTAGAACATTCCCAACATGACCATGAACAAGTTAAGATTGAATGGAATTTCCTACTGGCGAATTGGAATTTAACATAGACTACAACCTGAGTGATGTTATCTGAGCTGCCTCAATAGTATGTCATCATCACACACATTACCCTTCGGTTTCATTTAGGAGTTATAAGGGGTTTTATAAAAAAAACCTAGAATTATGATCATGTGAATTATTTTTTAATGGAATAATGAATATACATTCATTTTATCATTATTACATTGTAAATGATTTTTAAACTACAAATATATTTGTATTTAATATTGTGATTTATTTGACAAATAATTTTTTTTGAATTAATGGATTTTTTAATTAAATATTTTTTTAATAAAATATTATTACTAAGTTATTTTTAATTATATATAAATTATCATATAATTTTTATGAATAAATCTACAATTTTTGTGATGTTTTTAAAACTATTTTTGGCTAACACCATGAATTTTCAATAAATGTAGGTTTTTATTTTTAAAGTGAAAAATTACATATATAAAAAATTAATTATATTGAATTAATATTATTTTTTGAATTAGGATATAGAAATTATCTAATAGTGAATTTTTCATAATTTAATTAGATAGTCAAATTTTTCTGTAAATATTAAATATCGTTTAAATATATAATAAGTTTTGTGACATCATAATTACCCAATAGTGATGTAATGAAATAATATAAAATGGATATTCAGAAAAAATATATTTTAAATTTAAATTAATGTGATTTTTCATTTTCTTTATTTATTTTACATTTCCTTAGTGGACCCTCCAAGAATTAAAAAATATATTTAATCATTTTAAAATGATTTTTTTGAGAGCACAACTCACATCCACATAATATAGACTAATATTTTAATATGTTCATCCATTGATATTATAAAATAATTGATTCCACTGACCTTTGTAAAAAAAATGTGAAGGAACATGGTATAGTTTTTCGTTTATATTGGTTTAATGTGTTGTGTCAGCACCCTAAATAATAAAGAAATCCCTCTCATTTCCTATATAAACCAACTAATTCTCGCATTCCTATTCAATAAACCCATTTGGTGATCAACCAACCTATGACCTCATCTATCTATAATCCTCCCAATGTACCCCAATATCCTAATTATCCACTATCAAGCCTCTCCCAAGCATTTGGGATCACATTTCCATGCAATGGACTCTCAAATTCATTCCATCATTATTTATCTCCACGTTAACTTATATTGTCAATACATTTTATTTTCAATTAAAAATACTGGGGTATTATTTCTCATCTCTCAAAAACGTCCCTCCTTATGTTGGAATGAATATATACCTCTTTTTCACTCATTAATCCCTCCAATATACACCCATTACCATACCGAAATTTCATAAGACTTATTCCATATCCCCCCTTTCATCAAGTTTCATTATCATTTGACAACCTCTATTTCCAAATTCCTTGTATTGGTACATGTATAAATATGACCCCTTATGGTCCATTTCATGTAAATATGAAGATAAAACCCTTTATGTCTTATAAACCATTTTTTATGAATTTTTATGTCACGTCGTTATGATGCTGAAATTGCATCATGGTATTTCAAGCCAAACTCATCATGAAGTGAATACCCCTCCAATTTATCTATAAAAATTATTCAATATTATAAATATATACATATTTAATTATAATTTCTTGTATGTATTTTACATTCCTTTACAGTGGAATAAATTATGATGTTTAATGACTCCATGTTATATGATACTTGTGGAACCCTTCTGCATGAAATTAAAGGATTAATAAAGATGTGCCTCGATAGTGCTCCAATGCATTGTGTAAAGAATAGTATCATAATACGTCATTTTCAATGAGTGTTCACTCATTCTAGTTCATGTAAAATGAGGTTTTAGTCATTATAATTAATGTACAATGATGGTTGTTTCATGATTCATGTGCAATGAGAATTGTCTCATGTTAATATCATGTTAAATGTTGTTTCCTAATTAGCATTTTATGATATTCTTTCTACATCATGCCTTTATGATTATGTTTCTTTTTTTATCCATTGATATTCATATTTCATATCATTTTTGTATATTTCTAGTTATGCCTTTGTTAGTCCCTTAATGGTCTTTATAGCTCACCCTTTTCTTATGTATGTCCTCAGGTCATCACATGCAATTCTAAATACAATGGAATATTGTGGTCATATAAAATATTTTTTCTATAAAGATATAGTATTTTATGTCTTAATTTATCATGTAACATTCATTATTTTACAATACACTGGAGATCTCGATACTCGTAGTTGTCTTAAGTGAAATTTTATGTAATATATCATGTTTAGGTGTGTAATAAAGAGAAGGGTTGTTACAGTTGGTATTAGTGGACAGGTTTAGTTATTTTTTAGAATTGGATGGGAAACCATGGTGAAAGCCTTAGGTATTATACTACGTATGGTAAAATTATCCCTAAATTTTTGTGGGTACATTTTTTGTGGTTTATCAAGAAAATAAATCCTGGTATGTATAAAAACAAGTAGAGGTGGATCTGGCATGGATATATCTAGGGATAAAACATAAAAAAACCACTTTGAGATAGACTCAAATGGGAACTAGTGCATGAAAACAGGCCTCGATGCAATTCTAGTTCGACACTCCCACAGGAAATTCTTTCGTAAATTCAAAAACATAGTATGAACAATTATAAAGGTAATAAAAAAATTCCCCTAAGAATATTTGATTTGAATTAGATCATGGATAACATATATTGAAGCCTATAAATTTATATGTTAAGGAAAAAAGATTAATTTACATGTTATCCTTATTTTCATTGGATTATGTTTTATGTGTTACCCCTAATTATCCTTTTATTTCAGTAAATTGCCAGAAATAGGAGGACATATTCTAGCAACTAATGTTAAGATCAATGTGATGATTGTCCTAATGAGATTCCCAATCTTATGGGAGTGAGAATCACAAACTTTTTCATGTTACATTCGTAGTTAATTCATGTTTATAATAAAAACATGGGTCAAGAGAATCTTCCAAACCCCCCTATGAAGGAAAAATCTATCATCAAGAGCATCAAAATACAGTAGCCTCCTACATTAAATTGATCATATGATCCCTCTACTGCCAAAAAAATGGATCAACTCCATTGAGAAGATCTCCTACATCCTTCAATGTTCCAAAAAAGTGATGGTTCATCTATATGTTTATCGTATGGATGGTGTATCTGATCAATTGTGCACACTGATAAAAAATATGAATCTAGAGGAAGAGATTGAGGAATTGGAATGGATGGATTTCCCAAAAAAAAATTTCGATAAATATTTTCATCGCCGCCTCCAACATAAGAAGGAATGAGGCTTCCTTTCTGTCATAAAAAAATATAGAAAATCCATTGGATGGTATGAGGAAAATATCACAAGTCTTGAATGATTTGCTTTGGGGTTTTTCTGTTACCCTTGAATTCATGGTTGACTAGAAATACCTAGTGATCTATGTCTTTTATAGATATAAGGAAATAGTCAGATGTGCCCATAATATCGTAATAGAGATTATTAAATCTCAAGGATATCAGTGGGATAAAAATTAGAATGTGGAATTTAATTCAAGAGGTCCTATGGGTAAATACAATAGTGCTAACATACTCTAGCACTCCACTTTCAAAAGGATTATAAAGTAGGAACCAAGAAATTTCAGGGAGGGGATGAGGAAATAATATAAGTATGGAAGATAAGGGCACATGGACATTAATTTCATTAAATAAAACTTGTTAATATGTTAGAGGATAGGAACCCTCCTTTCAACCCAAAACATATAGTTCATTTCTTCAACTATAACGAAATAGGGAACTTTTAAATCCAATGCCCTAAGACAATGGTTTTATGAGAAAACCAACATCCTCCATGACAGTAACGATGAGCTTTTTCCATCACTACTACAGAAGGAAATCCCGACAATGATGTGGTGACAGATATTCTATTTATTCATTAAATATTAAGAATGTACATTTTGATTCTGGTTCTACACATTCTTTTATATCATGAATGTTTATTATAATAATTACCACACCACCAACAATCATAGAAGTAGAGATGTTGGTGAGAAAGAAAAATGGGGAAATTATTTCATTCCATTAATATAACCTCTATCATAATTGGTTGATTTAATTTTCCAGAGAACCTCATCATACTCACTTTGGTGGAATTTAATGAAATTCATGGCATGGATTGGGTTTCCCTATATAGAGACAACATATATAGCCATGATTGAGAAATCACACTCCATATTGATAATTGAACCCAAATTCTGTATAATTTCAAGGAGGAGGACGAATCTTTTTTGGGACTATAATATCATGTGTTGATATGACATCCCTATGAGAATATGTATCTTACTCAGATGAGGAGTCTAAGGATGAAACCATCCTGGAATACATGCCTATTGTGAGGGAATTCGCTGAAGTGTTTGTCGAGAAATTTCCTTGTCTTCCATATATAAGATATGTTTAATTTTAAGATTTATTCTATAACTAGGGTGTTTCCAATATCCAAGACTATATATAGAATGGAAATTATAGAGATTGAAGAGCTAAAGATACCACTTTTGAAGAATCTGGATAAAGGGATTATATTCCCATGTTCCTCACCATGGGTTGCACCAGTCCTCTTCATCAAGATGAAATATGGGTCAATGTACCCTTTCATTATTTATCGTGGGCTCAATAAAATCATGATAAAGAACAAGTATCATCTTCCATGAATTGATGACTCATTTGATCAGTAACATGGAGGAAAATACTTATCCAAGGTGGATCTGTGGTCGAGATATTACCAAGTAAGTGTGTAGAAGGACGATATCCCCAACACTACATTTCATTCAAGTTATAGGCACTATGAATTCAATGTAATAAAATTCATACTCACTAATTATCCATAAATATTCCTGGACTTGATTAATAGTGTATTTAAAGACTACCTCCACAAAATTTGTGGTAGAATTTATTGACAATATTATAATATACTCCAAAACCAAGGATGATTTTGAGGAGCATATATACATTATACTAGAGACCTTCTGAAAGGATAAGATCTATAAAAAGTATAGTAAGTGTGAGTTTTGGTTGAAAGATGATCAATCTTGGTTCATATCATCACAAGCAATGGGATATCTTTGGGTACCTCCAAGAAAAATGAAATTGAGGGATATTAATTTCCACCATCATGATGGATATCCATGGCTTCCTTGGGTTATCTTGATATTATCGCCGATTTGTAAGAAATTTCACACTATTGTCTAACCCCCTTAACACAATATCTCAGATGTGAGTAAAGTGGTCATGGAGTGATGAATGCAAAGATCACTTCAAGGAGTTGAAAATGAGGATTATCACGATACTAATGATCACACTACCCACAAGAAGAGAATGTTTTATTTTATTCATTGATTCTTGGGAGGAGGGTTGGGCTGTGTGTTGATGAAAAATAAAAAATTCATTCCCTCAAGCTAATTGAATGTATAGTAGAAAAACATTACAACACATGATCTGTAGTTGTCTACATTAATAATAGCATTAAAAATTTGGCATATTACCACATTGGGGAGATGTGTGAAATATATACGGATCAAAAAAGACTCATGTATATATTGATGTAGAAAGAGTTAAACATGCACAAATGAAGACTGTTAGTGCTGATCAAAGTCAATTATTTTTCAATCAATAACCAACCTAGGTAATCGAAAAAGGTGGAAGATGCTCTAAGAATATCTAACCAAAATATTCAATCATTTATGAGAATTGAAAAGGATCCAATCATGTTAGATTTGATGAATATAGACATGGGAATCATAAAGAAAGAAATATCTTCAATCCTTTAACAAATGATTGCTCAACCATCTGTTTTTTAAAGGATAATGTTTTCCCAAAAGGATGATGTGGGGATCCATAAGAATGTAGAAAATATCAGAAAATGGAAATCCCCAATGTTCAATGTTAATAAAGAATGAATTGTAATATTTGGATAATGACTATGTGTTCCATCAAATTCAGAGTCAAAGAATGATCTTTTGGATGATACACATTGTTTGAATTTTCCTATTCACCATTAAAACTCAAATATGGATCTTCATATCTGATAAATATATTGGTGGGAAAACTTGATGAAGAAGATCGTTGATTATATATCAAAGGTCCTTGTATATCAACAAGTGATGGATGAGGGGAAAAAGTTTATGGGGATGATGCAACCATTACCTATATCAACATGGAAATGGTAGAACTTCCCCATGGACATTGTCACCCGACTTATGAAGACATCCAAAATAAATAATTCAATATGGGTTGTTGTGGATCATCATACAAAGATAGCACACATCATTGAAATTCGAGAGTATTTCTCATTGGATAAACTAGCACAGTTATTCATCTGATAAGTGTTAAAGATATATTGAGTTCTATTATCGATTATATGTAATCGAGATCCAAGATTCACTTATATGTTGTTGTTTAGTCTCTAACATGCTCTAAATACTAATCTATACATCAGTACGACTTCTCATCCTCAAAATGATGACCAATCTGAGCGGACTATCCCAACACTTGAGGACATGTTGAGAGCATTCAAAATGGACTTCAATGGTGTATGTGATCAATATATTCATCTGGTAGAGTTATCTTACAATAATAGTGTCCACTAAAGCTTCCAAATGGCCCTTTAATGATAACATTTATGGGAATAGGTTCCAAACACCGGAATGTTGGGATGAAGTTGGGGGAAAACTCATAGGTCCATAAATTTTCTATGAAATGGTGGAGAATGTTAAGACCATCTAGATACACATTAAAGTTTCACTGAGTTGAAAAAAGAGATATGCTGATAATTGTCAATGACACCTAGAGTAGGATGTTGGATACATCTGATTCCTCTACATATTACCATGGGAGAGAGTTATGATATTTGGGAAGAAGGGAAATCATAGTCAAAGGCACATTGGCCCTTTTAGGATCCTTGATAAAATTGAGTGAGTGGCCTATAAAATAATACTCCAACCAAACCTATATCAAGTACATGATTTATTCCATGTATCACTCTTGAGGAAGTACATACCTGACTCTTAACATGGACTCAATCCATTGGTGGTACCATTAGAGAATGACCTCTCCTATGAAGAGAAGAAGTTGAAGATCATAGATCATTGGGAACAAGTTCTATGAAATAAGACAACGTCACACTTTAAAGTGTTATGTAGAAACCACATGTTTGAAGAAGAAATGTGGGAACTAGAGGAAGTGTTGTGGCGGAGTTACCCTAATCAATTGTATTTTTGAAAAAGGAAATTTTGAGGAATAAATGTCGTAAGGGGGAAGATTTTAATGACCTAAACATTTATTAATGAAAATTATTATTGACAAAATTTATTTCAATATTTTATAAAATGGTTATATAAAAAATATTCACTTCCTTCATTTTATATATTTTTTATTATAAAATAATTTTTTGAATTTTTATGTTGAAATTATAGCCATTGAAAAGTTATCACATATTGAGTATAAACATAAGGATTTAACAAATAATATTTACACAAAAAAGGATGTGATGATTTTTCACCTCCCCCAAATATCCCTCCTTATGTTTGAATGATGATATACCTATTTCATTCTAATTAATCTCTCCCATGTACACATGTTACCATACCGAAATTTCGTAAGAGTTAATCCATTTCTCTTCTTAATTAATGTTTCTTCCTTATGTTACATACTCTATTTAAAAATTTTATGTATTGGGACACATATCCATATGACCCCCAAACTATTTATTTCATGTAAATATTATGAGACACCCCTTTAACTCTCATTAGCCATTTTTATGTGTTTTTATGTCACGTTGTTATGCATCTGAATTTGCACCACAATTTTCCAAGACAAAATCATCATGTAGTGAATACCATACCCATTTCTATATCAAGGTTATTCAACATTATACACATATACGTATTGAATTATACATTAATTTATGTATTCCACAATCCTTTATAATGGGATAACGTATGCTATTGAATGAATCCATGTTATGTTGTCCATCTGACACTCTTATGCATGAAATGAAATGATTGAGGATGGTGCGACAGGATAGCACTCCAATGAATTGGGTAAGGAATAGTATCATGATACATCATGTGCAACGAGTATTGACTCAAGATAATTAATGTACAATGATGTTTTACTCATGATAATTCATTTCCAATGAGGGTTTACTCATGATCCATGTGCAATAAAGATTTTCTCATGCTAATATCTTGTTAAATGTTGTGGCCACATTTCCATGTTTTGATAATCATGCTATATCATACCATTTGTTCATGTTTCAATTATATTCTTTTATATGACCATTTCATAAAATTTATGGTATTATTCATGTTATGCCTTATTTACTTTCTTACTGGGCTTTGTAGCTCACCCTTTTCTTATATATGTCCTTAGGTTATCCCATGAAATACTAATTACAAAGGAATATTTTGGTCATATAAAATATGTTTTCAATAAAGATGTATTGTTTTACGTTGTATATTGTCATGTAATGTTCCTAATTTTCTAATACACTAGACCCATCGATCCTCACTGTGGTCTTAACTACATGTTTATGTAATAAATCGTGTTTAATTCTGTAAGAAAGAGAATGGTTGTAATAAAATACATCATTATGTGGAAAAGATATTCCATGACCTTGGATATTAGTTTTTGGGTCCATTAATAATTATTAATGTTTATAGTTTATGTCTATAAATGCCTCAAATTTCAGCAAGTGATGTCTAGGCACTTAGATCCAGTGGGTTTAGCTCAATTCCTTTAGGTTTTAGAGTGAAATTGGGATGATATATCAAGGTACCTCATAATAGGGTTACATCATATATACATTTGAAATGATTCCTTATGGTTGATCATAGAGTAACTAAACATTCCTTCACACCACTTGGACATTTGAGTGTACGGATTAGTTGATATAATTTAACTCATGTACTTGTAAGATATGGTTTGGCTATGTGGAGTTCCCTTAATGATCATTTTAGACCATGATTCTGACTCCGAATTATAATTATGTTGAGGATTGCAGAAGGCCTTTCATACACAGTTGCATTTGGGAACGTCGTTTCATCCCTAGAGAGCTAGAAAGACTGAGTTGTCTATTCAGGTATTGGACGAAATTATTCCAACTGCAATGTAAGATTTTAACCATAGTTGGGATAATCACCTACCCATTATGGAGTTTGTGTAAAATAGATTCTTCCATTACACCATCTGTATGGAACCATTTGAGGACATGTATAGGTGAACCTATAGGTCACCACATTTTTGGACTGAACAATTTGACTCAGTACTCATGGAAACATAATTTTTTTGGGCTAGGAATGAAAATGTACATATCATCCAGGAGGGAACGAGGACTACACAAATCCTTCTAATGCCCTACATGAATTGTCTATGGAGGCTTATGGAGTTTGTGTAGGATGACCATTTGTTCTGAAGGGACACTCCTCGTGCTAGAGTATGGACATTTCGGTAGGGTGGGATGCTATATCCGAAATTCATTAGAACATTCCCAATACTTAAGGTTGTTGATGAGATTGTGTCACACTTAGCACCGCCAATATAGTTTTATCGGGTACACAACATTTTCCACATTCCATTGACAATGAGGTACTTAAATGACCAATAAAATTTTATTGAATAGGATGAGATGTACATAGAAGATCAGGATACCTTGGTTGGGTGTTCGGTAGAGATATAAGATCAGTAGACGATTTGTGTGTCTAGTGGAAGCACACGAATATTTTAACGACCTGAACTGTTATGAATAAAGATACCTATTTTATTTAGTAAAATTTTTATGATTATAGAATGTACATTAACTTATCTTATTAATATATTCAACTAGATTTGAATTACCAATATGTATCCTTATCATTGATAATATAGTTGGTAAATAGTGATCACTTGACTATTATAAATATTGGGTTTTAAAAATCTATTTGAAATAGACAAAGGAAGTGATTACCTCAACTAGTTGCATTGTACGGTGTGAAATCCATTTATCATAGCGTTATTGGGAGACATAATGATTGGTATTTTACCTTAACCAATCCCATGAAAAGATCCATCAACTTAATCATGAGAAAACTATTTTTTGGAGAAGTCTATGCTCATCTATATCCCGAACCAAACCATGTTTTCCAAACGGCCCGATGGAAGCCCAATTATTGCGCTCCTTACTCTTAGAGTGTATGATGGTGTATTAATGGGATATGTATCAAGATCTTATAAATATGATTACATTATTTTTATAGATTAATGAATATATTTTCTCCCTACTATTGTAACATTCTAAATTCTTTTTATTTTGATACAATAAACCATTAATTATATTTATTTGTATATATTCAAATTAAATTAACGAATTTATGAATTTATGGATTTTTAAAACAAAAAATTAATAAAATATTATTATTAAATAATTTTTATCAAATATAAATGATCATATAATTTTAATGAAGTAAAATTTAATTCTTATTAGGTTTCAGAAACTGTTATTGTCAAAATACCAAAATTTTCAGCAAATATAAGACATTATTTTAGACGTTTCAATTCACATATTTGTAAATTTATATATATAATAAAAATATTATTTTTGGAATCAAAACATCAAAGATTACCGATGGTGATTTGTTTTCACAATTTTCTGAGACTATCAAATTTGTGGGTAAAAATTAAATAACATATAAATATAATTTTATTAACCTCATAATGACAAAAATGTGATGTAATATGTAGTTTAAATTGTATCAATGAACAAATTTAGGTTTCCATTTAAATTAACGAGGATTTATGGTTATTTTATTTATTTTTTAAATCCATTATAAATCCTACAAGAATTATAATATATATTAATATTATAAAATCTTCTCTATTGAAGTGTTACTCACCTCCACATCACCAAGGGTAATATTTTTTGTCTTAATAAATATAAATCATAAAATAATGTAGAAAACTACCTTTTATCAGAAACCTATAGAAAACCCATAGAATTGATTTTGGTTTTGAATATTTTATTATGTAGAGTACAAAACAAAAATAATAATGCAATACGCTTCTTTTCCTATGTTTACACATCGAACATCCCATTTATCCTCACTAAAAATAAATGTATCATGTAACAAATATTCCCTCTTATACATATCAATCTCCTAAGATTCCCAAATTAAATCATGATGCCCATCCCAAGCCTATAGAGTCACACACTCAAGTAAGGGATATTCTACTCTCCCCTTTTATCAAGTGCTCATTTTATTTTATATAATTAAAATTACATTTTATTTTTTTGTAAAATGTTATTAATTATCCTCCTTACATTCCATTTAATTTATAATATATTATATCCTATTTAACTTTCATTCATTCATCATTTTTACCTTTATGTTCAACTGTTACTATTCTGAAATTCATTAAGGATTCCTCAACTTTTCTTAATTATTGAATATACTTTAAAAACATATGAATTATATATCTATTTCATAATATTTGGACATTCCATTCTATGTACTTATTCCTTACAATATGATGCATAAATTATAAGAGGCCCCGGTTTCTCTCATCAAACATTTTTATGAATTTTAATATAATGTTGTTATGATGAAAATGTTTCACCATGATTTTCTATAATTATACAATTGTGTATTGAATTCCATACCCATTTTTCTATCGTGTTTATTAATCCTTATAATTATATTCTTATTTATTGGGGGTATTGTTATATGTATTATATATTCCTTGATTATGGAATATTTTATTATGATGAATTAATCTGCATGGTATGATCCATGTGTCACACATAAGTATGTGAATAAATTGATTATGATGGGTTCGCCAAGAGTGCACTCTAAACCACCCTAAGAGAGATAATGCTAAAATATATAGTTATAAGAAATAAAGGTCTCAACCATTCAAGGGATCATAGGATCCCTTAATCATAGAAAAAATGATCAATTACTTTGATAATATCATCTCCATCCTTCAATGTTTCTAAAAAGAGAAGGTTTATCTAGTTGGTTATCATATAGAGGGAGAAGCTGATCAGTGGTTGATATTGATCGGGAATATGATGTCTAAAGAATAGATTGAGGAAATTGAGTGGAATTAAATCTTAAAAAAAATCAATAAATAATTTACCTACACCCTCTATATTAAAATAGTATGTAATTTCCTTGAACTCAATAAAAAGAGACAAATTCACTGGGAAATAAAAGGTAAAATTTAAAATACTTTCACATTATGCAATTGGTTTTGTTGTTACCCTCGAATTCAATGTTGAACTCTACTTTGGGGGGATAAAACATATTAGATTAAAATACCTATTGATACATTTCATTAATATGCATGATGAAATTATATAATGTTACTCTAATTTTGAAATGGATATTGTTGAATTCTAATGGTGTAATTGGGATATGAAGAGGAAAGTGGTCTTTAATTACCGAGGTTCGATTGATAAATATGGTTGTGATAAGAAATTCCAACATCCCACTTTTCAAAGGTGCATAAATAACAACTATTTAAATTGACTATAGTGGAGGAAGAAATGATTTAGGTTCAGGAATAAAGGACACCTCGCTAATAATTACTAAGAGGAGAACCCCCCCCCCCCCCCCCCAATATGACATAGGAATGGAATTCTTCAGTCACCCATCAACCCATTTCCCATTTCATCAACTACAAGGTACCAGACACATTCCAAACAAATTCATTAAGAAAATGGTGTTCGGAAAAACCTGCATCCTCCATGGCATTATAGGTGAGATTATTCTATAATTACCATCAAGGTGAATCATTACAATATAGTGGTGATAGGTATACTAGTTATCCTTTCAAGAATAGTAAAGTTACTTTTTTATTCTGGTTCTACATATTAATTCGTTTCATGAATGAATAGTTTAACTATCCTAGACCACCAAAAAGTATGAAAACAGTAATGTTTGTGAAAATGGAAAAAGAATAAATTATTGCATCCCATGTATATATCTCCTCCTCTATCAATGTGTGTGCGATGAAAATTCGGATGAACCTTTTCATACATCTGTTGGTGGAATTTAAAGAAATTATATGAATTAATTAGATTTTCCTTTATAGAGACAACATAAATTACTACATGTATGATATCACTATCCATATGGTGAATTTTTCCACGATTATATACAAGTTCAAGGAGGAAGATGAATCTTTTGTAGCCCCACCTTCTCAAGCCTGGATATAACTTCCCTATAAGAAAGTGTATCTTCCTCAAATGATTGTGTCTAAGGAAAGAACCATTCTTGAGGACATGCCTACTGTTAGTGATTACACTGATGTTATTGATGAGGAATTTTATGGTCTTCCACATAGCGTATATGTTTAATTTTAAATCGATCATTTACCTAGGCCATTTTCAATATTCACGACTCCATCTAGGATGGATTTTTTTTAACAAAAGGTGATAAATAAATAACTACAAGATAATATGATTAAAGGGTTTATATTCCCATATGATTTAATGTAACACCCCAATCATCCACGTTACACTTCTCTTTGAATAATAAAATAGCATGTGTTGTATGCAACCTCGAGTTCTAACACACCTCATCCAGTCAAACTAGCTATTATTAATAGTAATACCCACTTTCTGAATTTTTTTAAAATTTATCATTCTAAATGGACTTCATTTTTGTATTCGGAATATCGAAATTAGCTTAAGGTAAATTTTTGGTATTTTTCTGAAAACTTTCAATTTTTAATGAATAGTGAAAAACATTGAGTTGTAGTTTAAAAACAAAATTTTTATTCAAATAATTATTTATTTTATTTAAATTTATTTTAGTTCAAAATAGATAAATAATACTTATATAAGTTCAATGTATTTCATTTGAATCAGTTTATAATAATTTCATATATATAAACATTTTATTGAACTTTTTACCATCTTTTACCCACCTCTTAGAAGCATTTAAAAATTTACATAAAACATAATTTTACAACTTCTGTGAGTTTAATTTCAAAAATCTGATAGATGTAGTTGATATCATTATGTAAAATGTGGTTCAATAAGATGAAAATAATTTTGGATGAATACTAACTTTTTACTTTTATTTACCACAGTTAAAAGTAAATAAGGTAATTAAGGGTAAAAATGACATTATTATTACCTTAAAACATTTCCATATACTATGTATAAGTTTAATTCAACCAAAAGAAACCTTATAAACAAAATATGATCTTTTAGGTCCACTTGGATTAGATTAGGACATTTATTATTATTTAATTCAA
Source organism: Viscum album (assembly GCA_963277665.1). Lineage (NCBI taxonomy): Eukaryota > Viridiplantae > Streptophyta > Magnoliopsida > Santalales > Viscaceae > Viscum > Viscum album. The sequence goes on from OY728132.1 coordinate 2,090,440,992, forward strand.
AAAAGAGTTAAAAGTGTTAAATTCAAAGTTTAATAACTAATCCATTTTAAAATAGAGTTATAAAAAATATAAATTCGAATATAAATAGACATTATAAATAAAAAAATATTTCCTACATAATTTTATTTTATTTATATTTTTTAGACATTAAAGTGTTAAATTATTTATAACACAATGATGATCTAGTAATTACCGTATTAATGAATGATTAAAATAACTAAAATTATAAATATCAAAATAAATATAATTTGATACTTTTTATGAATTCTACTAATTTAGTAGGTTAATTTGACATATTAGGGTTGGTTATGTGAATTATTTTTGATGTAATAATTCTGTTATAAATTTAGGAAAAACAGAATACCAAATAGTGTCAAAATTGACATAAAAGCGTTTTTCAAACAAATATTATTTTATTTATTGATATTCTATTTCTAAAAATCTATGGTTCGGGCAAAAGACTTATATAATGATAGGTGTATCATTAATGAACCACTTAGGTATCTCTTGAAAGTATATAGTGAGATTAATAAACATATAATATAAAAATACAAAGAGACATGGTAAATGTCACACTATTTAACTAGGAGTTAAATGTAAAAGATAAGGTTAATATAATGACCCAAACCAGTCTAAAACCAATTGTTTGAGTGGTTTCGGAACCATAATACATTAGAATTTAAATAAATCATTTGGAGCCATTATAAACCTAAAATTATTTTATTATAAAATAATATTTCTAGCTTTTCCTATGGTGCCCCTCACCCCTCTTATAAAAGGGCACTCCACCTTCTCTATAATTCACACATTCAAAGCCGTATTTATCAGAAAACCCCTACCTAGATACCCTCTCAACTGTCCTCCCTTCATTTTAGAGGCCATTCATTTGTCATAAACCCAACCTATTGAGCCCTTTTGATCAAATCAAAAGCAAGAATCCGAAGAAGTGGTAAATATTTCATCACCTCTTTCATGTTCTTTTCTTCTTTCACTTCCACTTTCTTTGTTGTTTCAATTATAAAATAATAACTCCTATATATATTATATATTGTGATGTTATTATAAATATTTCACCACCATATTCATTGTTCTATCCGTCCTTTGAAGGAAATGTCACCATACATGCATACGTACGACTTACCGTCTCCACGACGTGGTGTAATTGTTACTCAATACATTATTATTTGGATGTGTATAATAATGTTTTATAATTTATGTAAATAATAAATATAACATGATAATGATTCTGTATATATGATATAACTCCAATTATATATTATTTTAATATCAAAAGAATGATATTGTCACTCGTGCGTACGTACGGATTACCATTTCCACGAACACGATGAGATTCTTTCCGCATCATATCCATTCAAGAATAATTTTCATATAATGATTAAAAATAATTTTTAATGACTTAATATCATTCTTAATATTAATAATATACATCATATCTATAATAATCATTACTTATGTAACAAATCATATAAAGGAAAATGAATTATTTAACACCCAAAACGACAATAATACTAAAGTATTACTAATAATGAAATATTAAAAGATCATATATGTTATCATATTTATGTATATGATTATTGTATAATTTAATGACAATTATTTATCAATTATACATAAGGATAAACTACCCTCGACCAAAGAAAATTACAAGGTAAGTGTTAATTTTACTATCTCTTTATTATCCGAGGTTGTTTTTACGTGAGTATATACTGGGACCCCTTTATCATCCACATCCGTGTTTTTTAAAATATGTATTTCAAAACATTTTTACTATTTACTAGACTATGGGTAATGTCATTTATACCCATTTTTTTAATTTTTATAAGATGTTTTTGAATGTAATCTTTCCGTCATTTTCCAAACAAAATACTTTATAACCTTTTCGGCAAAACTAAGGTAAGAATGTCTTTTTGAACTTATACGGTGGTTGCGGCTATTTTCCATCATTATATAATCATCAAATCTTCCCTTACTAGCTTATAAGAATACTTCCAAAATAAATTTTTCCTTCCATAATTATATGAATTTTAAATGATTTCAAAATAGAAAGAGAAATTTCTCTAAAAAAGGATTTGATTTCATCTATGTCAACATCTTTCGATGGATTTTAAGCTTATTTGATGTTGATTTATATGATACCAAACATCCATATTTTAATGAATGTTTTGTGATATGTTTTATTGTGGATGTTTTATTTTTACACCATTCATTTTTTATGGGTAAAGTATTGACGTTTTATATGCTAGTTTTAATACGAATGTCTATGTTATGTTTAAACCTTTTCATATGAGGAATGCATTGGACATTGTAAGTGACTGGTGGAGCCTGCTATAGCTCCTCGATACATCGGTAGGTATCATGAGATAAACTAGTGTCTTGGAACATGGTCATGACAAAATCATACTGGTAGTCTTGGCACAAGTCCTTGACTAAGAGGTTACGAATGTTTGGCATTGTGCATTCAATCATTATTAAAGTGGATATTCATATTGAATGTGATTATTCGACTAGTATAATATCCATGTAAATTAGTAAGTGGATTTATTTCATTTTTACCTTTTCCATATTGTGTTGAAGTTCAATTTTAAAAGTATCTTGTTTCAGTATTATACATTGCCTTAAATGTTTATACTTATTTATGAATGTTTCCACTATATTGTTATCCTTACTGTGTATATGAGCTCACCCCTTTCTATGTTTTATTATTCCCTGGATGCGGAGAAGTATATAATGACTCACCTGTTGGGATAGTCTATGAGATCTCAGTGTTGTCTATGGAAAGAATGTTGTTGTAGTTTTCCATTTTATGATGTAATGTAAACCTTATGAATGTATTTAGTACTTCCAAGGCTATTGATCTAATCGGTCTTTCGAGATTTGATCTTTTGTGATCATGCCAATGATATGTAATAATGCACTTACATTGGTCTTATGGGGTTAGGAGGTTATAGTTGGTATCAGAGGAAGTTTAGTACAAACCTTGGAAACTAGATTTAGATAAACTCTAATTAGAGCACATAGCCCTAAGATAGAATTTTAGGATTAGTATAGAAGAACATCCTAGAAATTTTGTATTGTATAGATTTAGTGAATTTTCCAAAAAAATACATCCCTGTCTTGATACGAGTAGGTAGAGGCCACTTTGGCACAAATGTACCTATGGGTAAAACCCAAAAACACCGCTTTGAGCAAGACTCGAACAAGAACTGGTGCACGACAATGGGCCTTGCTGCTCTCATGGTTACGACACTCCCGGGGGATATGATTATGATAATTCTAATTTTCATTACAAACCATTATGAAGAGTTTATGAGTATACATACTTCCTAAAAGATAACATTTTTATGATTATGGATTATATCCATAAACTGTTCAATTTATGTTAAGTGTTTTACAAGTTTGGATTTATGTACTTCTATTCATAAACTAATCTAGTCTATGTAATTGTTTAGAAATGGTGCTAAGTAGAAGAAATGGAAACCATATCAATGACACACTCCATGTAGGGATTTCCATCCAACTCAAAATAATTATAGTGGAGCTGGTAATACAACTGGTGGTGATCTTCTTATAACCATACTGGGACAACTCACTCAGGTTATGAATAATAACCTTACCCGTATAGAGCACCCTGATCTAGAGTGTGGATGATCAAGGTTAGACCGCTTCATGAGGGAAAAAACAAAAACATTCAATGGATGCAAAAATCCATTAGCCATTGTGCAATGGATAAATTCTTTAGGGAAAATATTCCATGCATTGGGGAGTAGTGAAATGGAAAAAGTTGTCTTGTCAGTTTACCGCCTCACTAAAGATGTTGATCAATGGTGGAAATTGATTAAAAACACAAAGGAAGATGATGAAGTTTCAAATATGGAATGGAGGGAGTTTAAAGAGTATTTTTTAGAAAAATACTTTCCTCATTACCATCGAGTAGATATGGAAAGACAATTTTTGTGTCTAAGGAAAAAGGTGGATGAGAATGTCACAATGTATGAGGCTAACTTTACAAGGTTAGCAAGGCATGATACAAATTATATACATAACCAAGGAAGTAATATTGATCGATTAATTTATGGGTGAAAACCATTTATCCATCAAGCATTAGTCTCACAATCCTTCTCATCATACGAATATATTTTCTCATGTGCTATCAAGGCAGAAAAAGAATTCTCTATGTCATATGAATTTAAAGCAAAGAATGCGAAGAAAAGATCTGTTGAACATTTTGGAGATGGAAATAAGGGGAAGAATGGAAAAGGTGAATATCCATCCTGCAGTAAATGTGCGAAGAAACAGCCCGGTGCATTCCTGAAGGGAATGGGAGTCTGTTACAAGTGTGGTGAAAAAGGATACCAAGATTGTGATTACAAGGGGAAGAAAGAGGTTGTCAATGTGGAATGCTAAAATTTTAGAGAAAGGGGGAATTATGCGAATTAATGTCCTAAGAGTCTGGGTAACTGAACATAGAAGAGTCCAAGGGATTAAGGTCATGATTATGTTATCACTACTACTGAGGTTGAAGTTCTGAAATACATAGTGGTAGGTAATTTAATTGTTTCCTCATGTTTAGAAAATGATTCATTTTATTATGAATCATCGTATTGTTTCATATCTTCCCATTTTCCTAAGAAAATCAAATATTTCCAATATGATTTAACAAGGGAGTTGTCAGTGAAAACTTCTAATGGAAGTATCATTGAAAAATTGTTTTTGTGAGTCAGGCCCCATCAGAGAATATAAATGTTCTTTATCTGATGACCTCAGCGTCATACCCATGATTAAATTTGGTATAATCCATGGTATGGAATGACTTTTGGACCATGATGCAAAAATTTATTGTATGAATAATGATGTTAATATTTTTGATGACGATGACTAGGAACACATTATCTTTAGAGTGGAATCATCACCACCAGATTCTTATTTTGATCCACCCCCAGTAGCTCAACTAAATACAATTATTTCGGAGGAAGAGAATGAAATAACTATGGGGTTGGAATGCAATGTTTAAATAGAGGATGTACCTATTGTGAAAGAATATGTTGATGTGTTTTCAAAAGATTTACATGGAAATCCTCTAGAATGAGAAATTGAGTTTTCAATGGATTTAATTCCTGGTTCAAGGCCCATATCAAATACCCCTTATAAAATGGCCACAATGGAATTAGTGGAACTAAAGATACAATTAGAGGAATTAAGTAATAAGGGATTTATTTTCCCTAGTTTTTCCCCTTGGGGAGCGCCAATCTTTTGGTTAAGAATAAATATGGATCTATGAGGTTGTGCATTGACTACCGAGAGATAAATACTATAAAAATAAAGAAAAAGTATCCCAAAACCTCACATTGATTATTTATTCTACCATATTCATGGACCTCAATACTTTTTAAAGATTGAACATCGATCTGGATATCATTAGTTGTGCGTGAAGAAAGAATGTATTCCAAAGACATCATTTCGAACCAAGTACGGGCATTACAAGATTACAGTAATGCCTTCTGGATTGACTAATGCACCCTCTGTTTTCATGGATATAATGAACCACGTTTTCAAGGAATATCTTGATGACTTTTTAGTGGTATTTATTAATGATATCTTATTATACTCCAAAATCTACCAAGAACATGAAAATCACTTGCACTTTTTCCTGATGACTCTTAGAAGAGACATATTATATGGGATGAATAGAAAGTGTGAATTCTGGATTCATTAGATTACTTTTTTTGCTTATTGTCTCTAAGGATGGAATCTCTTTTGATCCTTCTCAAACTAGAGTAATACAAGAATGGCCCGCACCGACAAGTATAACTGAGGTACGCATGATGATTGCTTTAGCAGGTTATTATCGGCATTTCGTCCTAAATTATTTCAAATTGGCTAACCCATTAACCAATCCCACACGTAAAGGGGTGAAATTTGTTTGGACAAAAGAATGTGAAGACTGTTTTGAAGATTTGAAGAGAATATTAGTCAATGATCTTATATTGACACTATCATCGGGGAATGATGGGTTTGTTATTTATACTGATGCTTCAAAGAAAGGACATGGCTGTGTCCTTATACAGAATGATAGGGTTATTTCATATGCATCACGACAGCTAAAAATTCAAGAGAAAAACTATCCTACTCATGATCTTGAGTTATCAGTTGTAATATTTGCTCTGAATATTTGGAGACACTATCTCTATGGTGAAAAATGTGAGATTTATACTGATCACATGAGTTTAAAGTATATTTTCGCATAGAAAGAAATAAACATTAGGCAAAGGAAATGGTTTGAACTACTCAGGAATTATGATTTCACGATATACTACCACCAGGGGAAGGAAAATAAGGTCGTAGATGCTTTGATTAGAAAGGATCATGGAGCTTTGAATAAGATGAGTGTTGAAAAGGATCCTATATACATGGGTCTAGTAAAGATGGATTTGGGAATTACCATGGAAGGTGAAACATCAATACTTTTTCAAATGGTTTCCAAACCATCTTTACTAGCAGAAATAAAGAGTTCTCAGTCTGGTGATGAAGAGTTTCAAAAGAAGATTAAAGCTGTGAATGATGGGATATTGATTGACATTGTGTATGAAGATGGAATTTTGAAATTTGGGAAGAGAATTTGTGTTCTCAATATACCTGATCTAAAAAGGGAATTGTAGGATGATTCTCATAGTTCAAATTTCTCTCTACACACTGGTAGCAATAAGATGTATAGAGATTTGATGGACCATTTTTGGTTGGACAACATGAAGAGGGATATTGATGAATTTGTGTCAAGATGTATGGTTTTTCAATAATTGAATGCTGGAAGGCAATAGACTGGAGGATTCATGCAACCTATTCCCATAACTGAGTCGAAATGGGATAATATTACGATGGACTTTGTCATGGGACTACCGAAGACTCCTACAATGAATGATGCAATATGGGTAATTGTTGATCGTCTTACCAATTTTTCACATTATCTTTCTATAAGAGAAGATTTACCACATGAATGATTGGAAAGACAATATATTAATGAAGTTGTAATACTTCATGGAGTACCACTATTGATATTTTCTAATCATAATCATCATTTTACATCATGATTCTAAAAAATTCATCATAAATCCAATGATACTAAACTTCGTTTGAGCCCTTCCAACCTCCCCCAAACCGATGTACAATGGTAACAGACTATTCAACCCTTAGAAGACTTGTTGATATCAGGCTCACTTGACATTAATGGTATGTGGGATCAATATTTACCTCTGGTAGAATATTACTATATCAAAATCTTCCATTCAAGTATTCAGATGGCACCATATGAAGCATTATACGGAAAGAGATTTCACACACCAATCTATTGGGATGATGTTGGTGAAAGAAAGATCGTAGGCCCAAAACTGGTGGAGGAAACGATTGAAAAGCTTAAGGTAATCCCAAACCACATCAAAGCATCTCAATGTAGGCAGAAGATCTATGCGGATAACTGAAGGAAGGACATGGATTTCCAGGTAGGAGATCATGTTTTCTTGAATTTATCTCCATGTAAGGGTGTAATACGTTTCCATAAGAAGGGAAATTTAAGTCCCTGGTACATTGGACATTTCGAAATTCAAGAAAGAAATGGGGACGTAGGTTACCGTTTGGCAATGCCGTCAAATCTCTCCAAAATTCAAGATGTGTTCCATGTATCACTATTTAGAAAATACATGCCTGACCCGATGCATGTACATACCTATGAAAATTATAACTAGAACCCAATTTGTCTTATTGTGAAGATCCTATCATGGTTCTTGATACAAGAGAAATAATTCTTAGAAACTGGACGACTCATCTGGTAAAAGTTCTATGGAAAAACCATAAGATGGAAGAGGCAACATGGAATCCCGTGGAACATTTGATGAAGAACCACTCGCATCTTTTTTGGCAGTAATATTCTAGAAATTTCTAGGATGAAATTAATTTTAGGATGGGATAATGTTACAGCCCAAGATTCCATGGTATGCTTCTCTTTGAATAATACACTAGCGTGTGTTATACGCAACTTCAAATTCTAACACACCACAACCAATCAAACTAGCAGTTATGAATAGTAATACCCACTTATTGAAATTTTATAAATTTTATCATTCAAAATGGACTTCATTTTTCGAATTGGAATATCGAAATTAACTTAGGGTGAATTTTGTTTATTTTGATGAAAACATTAAATTTTTGATGAATAGTGAAAACACTAATTTATAGATTAAAAACCGAAATTTTTTTTGAAATAATTATTTGTTTTAAGTATATTTATTTTAGGTCAAAATAGATACATAATATCTATATATGTTCAATGTAATTAATTGGAGTTAGTTTATAATAATTTTAGATATATAGAAATTTTATGGATCTTTTTACCTTCATTTACCCACCTCCTAGGAGAATTTGCAAATTTACATAAAACACAATTTTACAGATAATGTCAGTTGAATTTCAAAAATCTGAGAGATACAGTTGATATTAGTAAGTAAAATTTGGTTCAATAAGATGAAAATAATTTTTTTGAATAGTAACATTTTACTTTTATTTACCAGGGTAAAATGTAAATAGGGTAATTAAGGGTAAAAATTACATTATTATTACCCTAAAACATATCCTAATTCTATTGGATAAGTGTAATTAGACCAAAAACAAAATTTGGAATAAAATATAATCCTTTAGGTCCACTTGGATTTGATTAGGACATTTATAATTATTTAATTCAAACAAGAGTTAAAAGTGTTAAATTCAAAGTTTAATAACTAATCAATTTTTAATATTGGGTTATATATAAGATAAATTAGAATATAAATATTCATTAGAAGGATAAAACTATTTCTTACATAATTATATGTTATTTATATTTTTTAGTCATTAAATAACTTAATTTATTTATGACACAATGATGATGCAGTAATTACCGTATTAATGAAAGATTAAAATAATTGATGTTATAAATATCCTAATAAATGTAATTTGAGACATTTATTGAATTAATATAATTTTTTAAGGTAATATGACATATTAGAGTGTTTTAGATGAACTTTATTTGAATTATTCATTCTGTTATGAATTTAGAAAACACAAAATACCAAATAGTGTAAAAATTGACATAAAAAAGTTTTTAAAAAAATATTATATAATTAATTGATATTCTATTCTTAAAAATCTAAGGTTAGGCCAAAAGACTTATATAATTATATTTTTATTATTAATTATCCACTTTCGGTTCACTTGGAAGTAAATAGTATTTTTATTAACCATATAATATAAAAAATACAAAGAGACATGGTAAATGTCAAGCTATTTAGCTAAGAGTTAAATATAAAAGATAAGGTTAATATAATGACCCAAACCTGTCTAAAAACTATTTGTTAAGTTGTTTTCGAGCCATACCCACCTTATCCTTTAAATAATTCATTTTGGATCCATTAAAAACATAAAATTATTTTATTATAAAATAATATTTCTAGCTTTTCGTAAGGCACCCCTCACCCCTCTTATAAAAGGGATCTTCACCATCTCTATAATTAACACCTTCAAGGCCATTTGGCTCAGCCATAGACTGATCAAATTCCCTCTCAACTATCCTCCCTTAATTTTAGAGGATTCACATTAGTCAGAAAGCCACCCTAAATATCCCTTTTGATCAAATCAAAAAAAAAAGAACTCGAAGAAGAGGTAAATATTTAATCACCTATTTCAAGTTCTTTTATTATTCCACTTCCACTTTCTTTGTTGTTTCCATTATAAAATAATAAATCCAGTATATTATATATATTATGATGTTATTATAGATATTTCACAACCATATTCATTATTCTATCAATCTTTTGAATGACATGTCACCATACGTGCTTACGTACGACTTGCCGTCTCCACATCGTGGTGTAATTGTTATTAAATACATTACTATTTAGATGGGTATAATAATGATGTATAATTGATGTAAATAATAAATATAACATGATAATTATTTTGTATATAAGATATAAATCCAATTATCTATTATTTTAATATCAAAAGAATCATATTGCTGCTCGTGCGTACGTACAGATAACCATCTCCACGAACGTGATTTGATTTGTTCCCCATCATTTCCATTCCAGAATAATTTTCATTTGATGGTTAAAAAAAATTAAAAGCTTAATATATTTATTAATATGAATAATATACATCATATACATAACAGACATTACTAATGTAATAATTAATATAAAGGAAAAGGAATCAGTTAACATTTGAAACTTCGATAATACTAAAATATTATTAAAAAATCAATAATAAAAGATCATATATGATATCATATTAATGTATATGATTCTTGTATAATTTAATAAAAATTATTTCATAATTATACATGATTTTAACCTACCCTCGACCAAGGAAAAGTACAAGGTAAGGTTTCATTTTTCAATCTCTTTATTATCCGAGGTTGTTTTTACGTAAGTATCTACTAGGACCTCTTTATCATCCACATCTGTGTTTTCTTAAAAATAATTTTCAAAACATTTTTACTATTTACTATACTATGGGATAAAGTCATTTACACCCTTGTTTGACTTTTTATAATATTTTTTTGAAAGGAATCTTTCTGTTGTTGTTCAAACAAGGTAGTTTATAACCATTTTGACAAAACTAAGGAAAGAATGTCTTTTTTAACTTATACAATGGATGAGGCTATATTCTTCAATTATAACATCATCAAAGGTTCCCTTAAAAGATTATAAGAATATTTCCAAACATAAATTTTTTGTTTTATAATTATATTAATTTTAAAAGATTTCATTATAGAAAGAGATATTTCTCTAAAAAAGGTTTTGATTTCATCTAGGTCAACATCATTTGATGGATTTTAAGCTTATTTGAAGTTGATTTATTATGATACAAAACATCCATATTGTATTGAAGGTTTTGTGATTTGTTTGAATTGGGATGTGTTACTTGTACATTGTTCATAGTTTATGGATGAAGTATTGACATTTCGTATGATAGTTTTAATGAGAATGTTTATGTTATATTTAAACCTTTTCATATGAGGGATGCACTGGACTTAGTAAGTTATGGGTGGAGCCTTCTATAGCTCCTCGATGCATAGGTAGTTATCATGAGACAAACTAGTGTCTTGGCATAAGTCCTTGAAAAAATATTATTTGTAGTCTTGGCACATGGTCGTGACTATGTGGTTATGAAAGTCTGGCATTATGCATTCCATCATTATGAAAGTGGCTATTGTTATTGAATGTGATTATTCGACTAGTAGAATATCCATGTAAATAAGTAAATGGAATTATTATATTTTTATCATTGCTGTGTTGAATTTCCACTTTAAAAGGATTTTATTTTAGTCTTATACATTGCCTTAAATGTCTATGATTATTTGTGAATGTTTCTACTATATTTTTATCCTTATCGAGCATCTGAGCTCACCCCATTCTATGTTTTATTTTTCCCAAAATGTGAAAAATTATATTATGAATAACTTCTTGGGATAATATATGGGATCAAAATGTTTTCTATGGAAAAAATTTTGTTGTAGGTTTTCATTTTATGATGTTATGTAATCCTTATGAATGTATTTAGTACTTCCAAGGATACTGAACTAATCGGTCTTTCGAGATTTGATCTTTTGTGATCATGCCAATGATACGTTATAATGCACTGAATATGGGCTTCTGGGGTTGGGGCGTTACATTCACCATAGGATCCACTTTTCCGCCTCATCAAGAAAAAGGAAGTGTCAATACAGCTTTTCGTCGATTGTTATGGGATAAAAAATATCACAATAAAGAAAAAGTATCCCCTAGATCGAATTGATGACTTGATAAATGTAATACATAAATAACAATACTTATGAAAGGTGGATATTAAGTTAGTATCTTATCATGTAATGTTGGAGAATGATGATATCCCCAAGACAGCTTTTCCTATAAGTTACATTCACTATGTGTTCCAAGTGTTTCCATTCGTACTCACTAATGCTCTGAAAATCATCTTGTACTAGATGAATAGTGTTTTTATAGATTACCTTGTCAAAATTATGGTAGTCTATAAAGATGATTTTTTAGTATACTCCAAAACAAAAGATGATACTGGGGAGCCTTTGTGCACCATGCTAAGGACTTGTGAAAGGGGAAGCTCATTGTAAAGTACAACAAGTGTGATTTCTAGTTGATGTTAGTCTCATTAATGGAGCATGACATCTAAATAAATGTAATATATATGGATCCTTTATAGAGAAATGAAAATTATGGATGTTATATGCCAACATCAATGACATATATATGTAGTTTCATTCAGTTAGCAAGATATTATTGTTGATTTATGTGAAATATAACATTATTTTAAAACCCTATTTCCAATATCACTCAAAAGGTAGTAATGATTTCATGCAATTATTATTATGATGAAATATTCATGGATTTGAAAAGGTGGTTTATACATTCCTCTAATCACACGCTACCCATAAGTGGGTAAATATTCATAACATTCAGGGATGATTTGAATAATGTGTTGGGTTGTGAATTGATTAAAAATGGAAAAAGTCATTTCCTACACCTCATGATTGATAAATATTAATGAAAATTTCAATTATATGCATGATCTGGATTTGGATGCAAAGATATTTTCATTGATAATATGAAAAAATTATCTATATGGGGTGAATTTTGAAATATATACTGATCACAAGAGCCAACAATATAAATTTCAAAAGAAATGGATTAATATGTGAAAATGAAAATGGTCATATTTGATCAAGGAAACTGACCTCTCAATTCAATAAAATCATTGTAAATCAAATAAGTTAGAAAATTATCTAGGCATAACAGATCCATCATGTTTATAATTTATTAGAATTGTGTGGGGTCCAATATTGTTATATTTTGAAAGGATGAACATGTAAATCATAAATGAAAGAATATCATCAATCCTTTCGCAAATTATTTCTCATCCATCCCTTTTGGAGAGGTTAAAGAATAATGAAAGAGAAGGAATTTTGATTCAAAGGAATGTGGAAGGTATAAGTAAAATGAAATCCTCAAAGTTCAATGTTCATAAATATGGAATTGTGAGATTTTTGTTAAAAATGTTTTCTCAATAAAATCATGAGATAAAGAAGGAACTTTTGGAAGATTTATGTAGTTAGATTTTATCACATCACATAGGAAACACAAAAATGTATTGAGATCACTGAGAGAAATGTTGGTGGGAGAACATGAAGAAGTAGATCGAAAAATATTCATCAATGTTCCTAGTAAGTTATAATGTAAATGTTGAAAGTCATAATCTAAGGGGATGATGAGACCTTAAACATACAAATGTCGATATGGTAAAACATAACCATGGAATTTTACACTAGACTTATATTGTTATCCAATGGAAAACACACTATATGGGTGTTTTGTGGATTTTCCTACAAATAATAGTCACATAATTGTGATTTGATAAGATTTATCGCTAGATAAATTGTAATAGGGATACATTTGAGAAGTGTTGTGGCTACATGGTGTACCACAATCTATTTTCTCTAATCGAGAGTCATGATTTTCCTCCATGTTATAGAAAGTTCTAAATAATGCTATAAAAACATAGTTAAATTTCCTTATGTCCTAACATTCCCAAACCAATGGCCAATCCAAGTGGATTATTCAGACACTATATGACATGTTGCGAGTATTTTATATGGAATTTAAAGGCAGATATAACCATCATATTTAATTGTTAATGTTATCATACAGAAATATTTTCTAATCACGAATCAAAATGTATCTATATTAATCCCTTTAGGGGAAGAGGTGTAGAACACTGAAATATTGGGATGATGTTGGGGAATGAAAACTTCTAGGTCATAAAATGGTTATGGATGTGGTGGGGAAGGTTATGACAATTGAAAATTACATCAAGGCTACTTAGAGTCAACAGAAGTGCTATGATGACAATAAACGTTAAGACATAGAGTATGATATTGGGAACCTGGTATCCCCCCACGTTTCTCAATGGATGAATCTGATGAGATTTGGGATAAAGGGGAAGCTTAGTCCATGGTACATAGGCCCTTTTGAGATCCTTCAACCATCATAGTAGTGGAATATCAACTAGCACTCCCACCGAAACAATCTCAAGTATGTGATGTACCTCATTATTTCCTCTTAAAAAAGTACATACTAGACCCATCATATGTACTCAATTTATAGGTGGTACCATTAGATAATAATCTTTCCAATGAATAGATATTTGTGAAGATAGTAGATCGTAGAGAAAAAGTTCAATGAAATATGACAATGACCCTTGTCAATGTGTTTGGGAGAAACCATGTGTTTGAAGTATCAATGTGGGAACTAAAGGAGGTGATGATGTATAATTACCCTCATCTATTTTAGTGTGGGAAAAAAAATTCTAGGGGTAAATTTATAAATAGGAGAATATTGTAATGACCTTAACTGTTATGAAAAAAATTAAACTTTCTAATTTAATTTTTTTTTTATGGTTATGAAAAACTCATCAATTTTTTTTTGGTTTAATTATATCCATATCAATTGAAATTACAATTATGAAACATTACCATTTATAATATATTATCTGAACAATGATATCATGAATGTTATTATTTTATGGTTTAAAAAAATACAATTGACAATGACAAAGGAAGTGATGGCATCAAGTTGTAGAATCATACCCTATGACGCCCATTTATATAACTGTCTGAGGGAGATATAATTTATGGTATTTTCACTAGGCCAAGCCCAATAAGTTATCCATCAAATTTTGCATGAGGGAAACAAATTACAGGATATGTTCATGCTCATTGAGATCACAACTCAAACCAATTTTGTTTAATGTCCCCATAAAATCCCCACCATTACACACCTTAATTTTAGAGAGTCTGATGGTGTATCAAAGGGATATGTATCTAGACAACTCAATATGATTTTTAAAATTCTCTTTTATAGTGCAATTAATGTATTTTATTCCTATTATTAATTCATTGTAATTATTTTTTAATTTGATACAATAAAGCATGAATTGTATTTTTGTTAATATAGAAATTAAATTAATAAAAATATGAAATAATGGAATTTTTTCAAAAAAAAAATATTTTAATAAAATATTATTATTATATAATTTTTATAAAATATAAATTCTCTAATAATTTTTATGATTTCATATGTAATTTTTTAGAGTTTGACAAACTATTATTGTTAAAAATCCTTCATTTTCAGTAAATGTAACACATTGTTTTAAAAGTGAAAATTAATATATTTAGAAACATATTTATATAAAATGAATATAAATTTTTGAAGAATAACATTGAATTTATCCTAAGGATAACATTTCAAGATATTCTGATACATTAAAATTTTCCGGTTACAATTAAATACAATATAAGTATACTTTGTGTTTTATCAAATCATAATGACCAAAATGTTAGGTAATAAAAATATAAATGGGATTCACTACCAAATAAATGTTTTCCATTTAAAATAATTTGATTTTATGTTTTTTTATTTCTTTTTTAAATCCATTTTTAATCCTCCAAGACTTATAATATATTTTAATAATTTAAAATCATTTATTTAGGAGCGTGAATCCCCTCCACAACACCAAGTGTAATATATTTCATTTTTTTCCATTGAACTCATCCAATTATTTATAACACTACCTTATTGAATTAAAATTTAACCAACCCAATGGTATGGTTTTGGGTTTGAATATTTTATTATGTAGAGTCTAAATCCAAAATAAAAAATAAATCCTCCTCTTTTCCATTATCAACCCACCCATGCTACCATTTCTCTTAACTCAATATTCTTGGAGAACAAAAAAAATAATCCCCAACATGCTAGTGTCCAACCGAGTCTCCTCCAACCTTTCAAGAGGCCCCTCCATGGATTTTGGAGTCACACACTAAAGTTAGGGATCATCTACTCTTCTCTATTATCAAGCACTAATTTTATTTTGTGTCTTGTAATTTATATTTTCTAATGTTGGGTTATGTTTTTCATGCCCCCCTTAAGTTAAATTTATTATCTAATTCATGATATCACATTTTAGTCTCATTTATCTATCATATGAACCTTTAAATACACACATTAATATGCCGAAATTTGGAGAGGGCATCCATGATTATATTATTTATTCAGTATTCTTTATGAACTTATTCTTTATTTTCCATTTATTAATGTTTTTCTTGTATTTAAATGACCCTATTACTATAAAATTCATTTTTAAATTATTATATACTACTTTAGATTTTTATCTTCAATTTTTTTAAAAATTATGTAACTTCATTATTATTTCGAAATTTCTCCACTATTATATCGTCCAAAACAATCATATAGAGAATACAATACCATTTTGAAATTAAGGGAATTCTCCAATATGAACATATACATATTTATTGGTGAATTTAATTTATTTATTCCACATTCCATTATCATGGAATAAAATAAAAGAATGTATGAATCCTTTTTGTATGATATATGTGAACACTCAACCATTAAAATGAAATGATTATGATATGTGCACACAGATAACACTATATTTCATTGGGTCATAGTTAGTATCCTGATACTTCCTGTTGGGACATGGTTTTATCTTATTCATTTGTTCTAAATTTTGATCCTTGATAACTTGTTGGATTTATCCTGGACCTAAGTTTATGATTTAGTGTTTTAAGTTGTTTCTAAATTTCCCATATAATTATTATCATGATCTATCAGGATTTATTACTCATGTTCCTTTTATGATCCATTAATATGCTTATTTTATTACATGAATTATCTTCTCCAGGGTATTCCTTATTTATTCCCTTTATAGGATTTATAGATCTCCCCATTCTTTTGTTTTCTATTGGATATCCCATGATGTTCTAAATTCATTTTAATATTATGATTAATTCAATGAAGAGTCCAATAATGATTTGTGTCCCATGTTATAAGTTGTTATGTAATTTATGTTCTTCCCAATGAAACTATACTTATAAATAATTTGTGTTTTATTAAGGGGAATTTTATATAATAATACATGTAACAATTTTTAATAATATGTAGGGTTGTTATAAATCATTAGGAGAGAACCTGGGAGTTGCATTCCTAGATGTCACCTTTGTACCACCATATTTTTTAGTAAATTCTTCACATTTCAATATAAAATCCCTAACTTGTGAAAAAATTAATGACTCAATTTTTTCATGTTACTACCTCATAAAAATATACAAAAAATTTTGGATCAAGGAGCTAAGACAGTGTGAGTTCAAGGCCAAGGGGATCCCATATTTGATATTAAGAAAAAATATTGATATCACCCAGATATAGTTTTCCTAATGTGTAATAACTATTAAATTAAGTCTTGAATAAAAAATATAAGGATTTCATTGAGTTCATAACGTGTGATTTACCCTAGGATTGACGTAATATTTTTTGGTGGTAGCCGTTTTTCTAAAAGTCGTTGATGTTGTAAATAATTTGAATAAAATAAAATATTTTTATTTTTATTAGATTGATGTAGTAACCTTTTTCATCTATGAATAAATTGTTTTAGTTAATCCATATTATTATAATTAGATCATAAATATTGATAGGATCCACTTGGGATCAGATATTGGAGGATTTTTAAAAAATGACCATGGATTGATATCATATCGACCATTATTCCCCAAAAATGTTTTTGGATATGACTAAAAATGGTAACAACAGATCATTATTGATTATTAATAGATCCAGAATCTAGGTAGGACAGTTTATTTTGTAATTTACATATTTATATTTATCTATGTCAGACATGGATTAGTTCCATGAACATGAATTGAATTTTTCATCAATACTTGATATTTATTACGGATAATTTTTCTGTTTGTTGATTACTTCAATCTTCATTCGGATATTTAGCCAATGAAAATATGAGGCCAAAAATTAATAAAGTAAGACATTTCTCCCCCATATTTTATGATTCATGTATTAATTCACTATTTATTTTCACTTTCATCATGTTAAATATCTATGGATCACAGTTTCATAAAATACCATGTAGTTGGTCATCAAACATGAATTATTTAGTTCTAATTATTGATATTGTGGATACAGTTCATTACATAGGGTGAAATAGTGGTGAAATAAAGAAGGATGAATGGTTTTGTACCCTATCAGATTGAGGTTTCTCATTCCACTAGTTTTGATGCATGGTAGTAATGGGTGGATCAATGGAGGGGATTTGTATTCATATCAGAACCCAAATCCTAGAAATTTGTGATGAAATGGGATTCCTAGATTCAGATATTTGATTCCATGATGTATTAATGTTTTTGATAGATCATATGATGACACAAAGATCGTCCTTTGTGTTTTGGAAAATCCTTGGTTACATGGTCTGTAATATGGAGATACATGTCATGTGGGACCCTTTATGTGTCCCTATGTTTTCTGTGAAGAATAATAATATCACACACAATGTGAAAACTATCTCACACAATGTGACCCATTATTAAGACATTTCATGAATCTCATAGGTTACACAAGTATGAAAAGATCTGGATACATAGAGAAAACCAGGTGTACAAGGGTTGATACATGAGAATGTACAGTAGTACAATGGCATAGACAATCAACATGGGTAGGGGGCCAATCGACCAATACACACCTTGTAAATATACTTTCACATTGTGAGTTAGTATATTTACATTATTCTAAGGAATAACCACATGGTAATTCCAGGGGTGTTATGGACATGTTTTGAACCCATACTACACACTATGTACCCCCTTTTAGGGTGTTTAGAGACCTTCATTTCATCATTATTGGATTAATATAAATTGATTATGTTCCCTTGGTTTATCCCCATGAGGATACATTGTTCCATTTTGTCCAAATCATTGTATTTAGATCCAGAATGGTGGATGAGTCTTAGATTGAGCTTTTGGTGTCCCCCCATTATAATATACTATGATACTCTATCATTTCATATTATACCTTATGTGGGGTTCATTGAATTAGCATGAACTCCACGTGAATTATGTTGATCATTCTTCTAGTAGGTCATATCGGTATAGTTTGATATATCAATGGTATATGATCTAGTATATATATGGAAGATCTATATTTAGTTTTGGGTATCCCACATCAGTCCTTGGTGCTATTCCATATATCTGTATCATGGTATTCTGAGACCAGTGTGTTTTATTTGGTGGGGCCTAATTACCATGACCTCTTAGATGATTGTCTCTAATGATAACATTTATTTGGAGTGGTATCACCTCAAATGACCATTTTTCTGAGTAGAACCCAATGGATGATAGTTTGGTTTGGACCTCCTAGAGGCACAATGTACCTCTAGAGTATATATGGGTGGTTTTATTTTTATTCTATTATCCTTGTTGTGATCTGAATAATATTTTTACATTTTGGTTATAGTTTTGGGGTGTCCTGCTGGGTATTATTATTCAAATCCCTAGATGGGATCTTCTTTCACATGTTGTGTCTTATTCATATGATGGTATATTTGATGGTTTCTAGGGGGATAGGGATTTATAAGAGCATAGACCAATTAAGGTTGGAAATCAGTTTCTATTAGTGGATTTATTTTATAGTAGTCAACACATTCTGTGTTTTTTAGACACACTACAAAATTTTTGTTGGGATTTTATTTATATCCTTTATACCTTTCATAACTTTATTTTTGTATTCTGATTGTTGGATTGGTGATGATTTCATAAATTCACTTCAGTTGTTCTATATTTTTGTATTATATTTTCTTGGATATGTTTTCGTGTATACTGGTAAATTAGGATATTGCGTACCATTTTTGTGATATTCCGGCTCAACACTACTATCCATCCACTAGGCTATAAGAGGTGGGATTTAGGTAGCTGGGATTCAACCCCCATCAGGATGGGTCAAGAATGGATTCAATTATAATATGATATATAAAGGTTTCACCTAAACATAGTATGAATGTTTCAATATGTGAATTGAGAATTTCAAAAACTACCTTCTACACCCACAAATATTATTGCCTCCCATAGATGTAACAAATTTATCCTTTATTTAGAATCCTTTGAGTGATTTCTTAGTTTCCTAAATTCCCATAATTATGATAATCTCAAAGAGAATAGTATTTATATGGGTAGGAAAATGTTGATATTGAGATTCAATATTATAACATCTTGAAGGAAATCCATTAAATGGTATTTATAGATACAAATATAATACATTATTTGATTCACTATTAGTTTCGTCTATTACATCATTTAGATCTAATCAAATATATCAGTAGTTATCAAATGATAACTAGATTCATAAAATTATTTGATGTCATTATTAAAAAAATTTATATTCAAATCATGTTCCTGTATATGATTTGGGTAGCATGTTATTATATTCCATCACAATAAACCCTATCTCAATGTAGAAATAGTAAGAAACCAAGCTCCATAATGAAATTGTTTCCTTCATTCCTAAGACATCCAAGACATTGAAAATATAATTGATAATTATTTTTGAATTCCCATAGTGATTATGATAAAAAAAAATATCTGAATAAGGTTTTATTTGTAATTGTGTTTATATGTCTAGAAAAAGAGGTTCGTTAAAACTCCTTTCATCAGTTAATAGGAGGTGACAACAATGAGTTTTTATACTAGGCTATAACTGTAATTTTTGAACTGGAAATGAAATTATATGTTATACATTTAAAAATAAATTTTGGTTTTGGTTTTATGATCATGAAATTTAATATTTACTATTCCATCAATAAGGAAGATTTGATTCAAATTATTGATTAAGGGTCTATGGGTGAACTACAGTCATGGAATTGTTTTTCACATTTCCCATATACAGAACACTCCAGTGGATACTATTGGAAAT
Organism: Viscum album; assembly: GCA_963277665.1. Taxonomy (NCBI): domain Eukaryota; kingdom Viridiplantae; phylum Streptophyta; class Magnoliopsida; order Santalales; family Viscaceae; genus Viscum; species Viscum album. The sequence goes on from OY728132.1 coordinate 2,090,461,874, forward strand.
GTTGTTATATCATTTGATGATCATGAGCTGGGAGTGACTATTTTAAAATATCATAATATAGGGTGTACTCCACAATTATAAATAATGGAATAGACGAAATTTCTATGACTAATAGATTTTTTATTATTTTTGTTGAATTTGGAGATGAAATGAAGAACTTTTTGTTAATGTGAAGGTTTTTTGTTAATACATAAATCATGTAAAGATTAAAATAAAATAATTTTCTAAGATGATTTTAATAGGTTTTTGAGGTGTTTATAAAAAATAAATTAAATGGGATCTATAATTTTAAGAAGTTTTAGGGAAAGTGGATATGTATTGGGAATCTAAGGATAGTTCATTTTAGCTAATAGATGATATTTTGGAATGAAAATGGATTTAATGAATAAATATTTTGGGATTGTTTATTAGTCATTAAATTCTGTGTCTATTTTATTTTATTTAATCATATGAGTGGCTGGTTTCTTTGTATGATTCATCTAAAACATATTATAAGTTCTTAACAACTATGTATGATTCCTTTGATATTGTTTATGACTTACCCCAAAGGAGTAACGTCTCAGTTCCAGAAGCCACTCAGAGGCGCCTCATACCCGGTTGGTCACATGGCCTCAAGCACATTTTCTCGAATGCCAGAGGCTGCCGACTAGTAGTGAGGGACTTGAGTGTGGTAGTGGGGAATCTATTCCCTCATTGGCAGAGTACACAACGAATGTAAACAACACATACAATAGTGGAAGCAGTAAATATCCAACAATTGTAAACAGCAGAATTCTAAAATAATAAAAAACTGAAGCACACACATATATATGAAATGATGCATGACACATATGTCTATAAAAGCATCCAAACAAGTCACAATGATGAATACAGTACTAAACCAAAGTACCAAAGAAAAATAGATAAGAAAATCATCAGCAGCGCAAGCCTCAGGTTGGTCCCCTGATTTCCTGTTCCAATGCAACTCATGTACCTGAAGTAGTAGGGTGCTTTCCCTTATCTAAACATGCAACAATATAATCTATTTGGGCCAAAAATCATGACACAAACAGGGTGTGAGACTAAATCCCATTAGGAAACCACCCAAAGATCTGTGCCTAATAGTCAGTGAGTATATGGAAGGTAAAGTAAAGTAAGCAGTAAGAATTAAATAGGATAATACATAGTAGTAAACAATTCACAGATCAAATAAGCAACAGTGAAGAAAACAGCTAAACACAAACAGGTAACCCAATGGGATTACACATGACCTTCCCCTCTTGTCCTATCTAATAAGTTCCAACAACCATCTAGGAAGTTCCCTCAGCCTAACCCCTATGGTTTGGTGATATGTAATTATAGACTCTCTGAGGAAGCACCCTCAATCAATTCCCCTTATAGTGTAAGGTAGTCAGGGCCTCTCTGAGGAAGATCACGCGATCAATTACCCTTATAACCACAATGTCTAGAGACTATCTGAGGAACCTCACTTGGTCAATTCCTATTATAGCCTCAGGTCGATCAAAGACTCTATGAGGAAGCTCACTAGGTCAATTCCTTCTATAGCCAGGAGTGGTTTAAGGAAATTCAAAAAACAAAGACTCTCTATGGAATATCACTCAGTCTATCCGTTTATTTTTTATAAAGATCAAGACTCTCTGAGGAATCTCACTCGGTCTATCATCCTGTAGTCTATAATATCCAGGACCCTCTGGGAATCTCACTCGGTCTATCCCCTATAGAATATAAGGTCCAAGACTCTCATAGTAAGCTCACTTGGTCTATCCCCATATAGTCTGTTGCACCGGGTTCTCTTGGACCCATGCCAGTCAGAGCATAAAAATCCTATATTCCCTATGTAATACTACAGAGCTACTTGGCTAACCAGTCTATAGCATAAAAAGCATGTCAGGGAACAACGCTCCATCCTACGGTCACAAGGTATGGAAAACAGGTGTAATGGCGAAAGGCTAAACAAGACCAAAATGTCATAACTAGAACGATTCAAGGTAAAAACAACCAAGCATAGAAATTATAATTATAAAAAACCAAATTACCTCAACCCAAGCAGACAAGCAATCCAGTAAGACAAAAGGGGTAAAACAGTAAATATGCAATACCCCGTTCAAGGGTATTGGTGAAATTTAGCACATAAAACTCAAGGAATTTGAACAGATAGGCACAAACAACCTACCTTGATGTTATGAGATCGATATACTTGAACCACGGTGATAGAATCTCCTTAAAAAATCATAGATCTACGAAAATTCACAAAATTTTCTTCCCACTATAACATGAAAAGAGGAGGAATTGGAAAACGATGCACTAGAACAAGGAAGAGCTTACTACTGCGGTTCCAACGCAATCGAAGGAGGTTAATTTGAAGAACAGACAAAGGCTCGGGGCCTCTAAGAAATATCGATGCCATAAAACATCTCTCTGTCGAACAAGACCTAGAAGAAGACTTTTATGGTAATCAGACGTGAGCTCTGTTCGTTTAATGAAAAAAAGTACATTGCGTGTACTTTTGGAGTACACGGTGTGTACTAGGATTTTCTGTTCACCTCTTTAAGCATCCTCCACATCCCCCCACCCGACTGTGTGTGTGGCCCGGATACGGCCATCACACAGCCTCGCGCAGCATCAAAGTACATGGTGTGTACTTAAAAATTTTCGAGAAACTCCTCTTCTCTTAAAATCTCCAAAAAAAATACCGAAAAAAGAATGTACGAGTTCTTACAAACATCCCCCCTTAATGAAATTTTTCCCCGAATTTCCCTAGCTGGGCATAGAAGAAGAATCATTGAACAACTGTAGCCACTACGACCATACATCGACCTCCCTCTCTCAAGTCTCTTACTATTCTCACCCGTTCTGCCATAACACCCGTACCAGAGGAACAGACTGTCAACGGAGTACCTCCATACTGTGATCGAAAACCTGGATAGGATACTCCTCAAACAATGCATCCGCTTCGAGAAAAACCGCTTTAGGTTGAATGATATGAGATGGGTCTGAAAAGTAATGTCGGAGCTCAGAAATGTGAAAGGAATCATGCATAGCTCGGTACCACTGAGGTAAGTGCAACTGATAGGCAAACAGACCAACTCTCTCTAATACCTCAAAAGGCTCGACGTACCTCCGTGAAAGCTTACCCTATCTTTGAATCCACTTGTTTCCCAACCATAGTTTGACAGACAGGAAAAATTGATCCCCAACCTCGAATTCCATAGGGCATCTCCACTGATTAGCATAAGACTTCTGAAGAGACTGCACAGTAGCCATACTCTTCTGAATCAACTCTATCTACTCTGAGGTCTCCTGAACAAGACGTTGTCCCAGAAAATCTGCATCTCCTGCCTCCAGCCAACATAAAGGTGATCGGCATATCCTATCATACAAAGCCTCATATGGTTCCATCTGAATAGTCACCTGAAAACTGTTATTGTAGGAAAACTCCACATGAGTATATGATTCTCCCAAGAATCTCCAAAATCTAGAATGCATGCTCGGAGCATATCCAGAAGAACATGAATCGAATGCTCAGACTGGCCATCTGTCTGGGGATGGAAAGTTGTACTCAAAAGTACCTATATACTGAAAGCCTTCTAAAGCCCCTGCTAGAACCAAGATGTAAAATGTGCACCCCTGTCTGAAATAATGGAGTGTGAAACTCCATGTTGACGTACAATCTCTCGGATGTACAACCGCCCCAGCTCATCAACACTGAAGGTTTCCTTGATCAGCAAGAATTGAGAAACCTTCGTGACTCTGTCAATGACATCCCAAGCTATGTCATTCTCTCGAGGAGACCTCATCAAACCGGTCACAAAGTCCATCGCAACATCATTTCACTTCCACTCGGGAATGGGTAACTACTGCAAAAGCCCCACTGGTCACTGATGTTCCGCCTTCACCTGCTGAAAAGTGGAGCACCTAACGATGATACCACCAACGTCCCTCTTCATACCTGGCCACCAATACTAATGGTGTAGATCACGATACATCTTGGTGACACCAGATTGAACTTCCCAAACTGAGGAATTAAAGTCCTACATCATCTCCTCACGTATGTCTTCTGGCACCCATATGCGTCCCTAGAATCACTGGATCTCATCCTCGCCTATGATCCACCCATGAATAGGGTCCTATCTTAACATGTTTTCCTATATGAACAGGCCTTCAGAATCTGATAGCAGCCTCATTCGTACCCGATTGAGAAGGGTAGAAGTAACATCTACATAAGATAGAAAATTCTAGCCATGTCTATCGTGGACCTACAAATGCATCTCAGAGAATAGAGCCATAATCTTCCACTCACTACTGGCCTCATGAAAAGCCTGTATCTGAGTCCTCTTGCTCAGTGCATCCGCCACAACATTTCCCTTCCCAGGCGTGTATGAAAGCTCAATGTTAAAGGACTGAAGGTACTCAACCCACCTTCGCTGTCTCAAATTCAGATCACGCTGATTGAAGATGTACTTGATTCACTTGTTGTCAGTGAACACCACAAGGTTCTCTCCCAGAAGACAATGTCTCCAACAGTGTAGGGCATGAATAATAGCTTCCAGCTCCATATCATGTGTCAGGTAATTCCTCTCATGTGGCCTTAACTACCAAAATCCGTAAGCAATGAATCCACCCCCCTGGAAAAGCATACCTCCCAGTCCGATACCTGATTAATCCAAGTAAATAGTATACCTCTTCCCAGGCTCTGGCAAGACTAGTATATGTGCTGAAGTCAACCTCATTTTCAGCTTCTGAAAGGATGACTCACAGAAATATAACCATAAGAACTTCGCCCCATTCTTGGAAAGACATGTAAATGGTGCCGCTGGGTGTGAATAGTTCTATATGAAATGTTTGTAGTATCCAGAAATCCCTAGAATACTTTGAACCTCAAAGACGTTCTTCAGTTGCTCCCAGGAAACTACTGCTCTAACTTTGTTTGGGTCTTCTGATACTCCTACCACTAAGATAACATGACCCAATAAGTGAATCTGGTTCATCCAAAAGTGTCATTTTTGGAGCATAGAATATAAATGAAGCTCCCTTAGTGTACTAAAAATGATCTCAATATGGGTAGCATGGTCGTGTCAAGTGTGAGTGTACACCAAGATGTCATCCACGAAAACGACCACGAAGGAATCCATGTATGGATGTAACACTGAATTCATTAGTTCCATGAAAAGTACAGGCGCGTTCGTGAGACCGAACAGCATAATCAACTATTCGTATAGACCATACCTACTCATAAAGGTTGTAATAGGTATATCAGATGGTATAATGTGAAAATGATGAGAACGAGATCTCAAATCAATATTCTAGAACACCCAAGCTCCTCGAAGCTGATCAAAGAGATCATCAATCCTTTTCAATGGATATAGGTTCTTGACCATTAACTTATTCAACATCCGGTAATCTACACCATGCCTGAGGGTACAGTCTGCCTTCTTCGCAAATAGGTTAGGTGAACCCCAAGGATAAGTACTGGGTCAGATGAAACCCTTCCCCAGTAACTCCACCAACTGCTTCTTGATCTTCTGCAACTCAGGTGTATCTATCCAATAAAGAGGAATAGACAGTGGTGCAGCTGTTGGTACAAGCTCAATCGATAATTCTACCTCACTCTCTGGAGGAAAACCTAAAAATCTATTTGAAAGACATCTCTGAAATGATCCACCACTTGATGAAAGTCTAACTGTGATGTCCCCTGGTTATCCAGATAAAGACTAGAAATCTGGACTATAACTCCTCCCTACCCATGATGCTCTAGAACCTCTCTACTCGCCTGGACATCCCATTCGCCTCTAAGAAGAAAGGATCCACCCTATAGTCATACAAAGCTCACCCTGCAACAATAACAGTCGACAAATTCTAGGAAGGGAACTAGGGAGTCCATTTTGAGGATGACATCATAGCTCATCATCTCCAGAACATAGAGGTCCCATAAGAAATGACACCCTACAACCTCAAGATGGCACTCTATGCCCTGATGTACACCAACCACTCTAGCCCCCAACAGTGTGTCTAGAGTCAAATTATCGGCATAGGAAAAGAGGTAGGTCCCAAGGCTCTCCAAAATAGAAATAGAGATTATGATGTGGGAAGCCCCTATATTTAAAAGAGAAGAAGATAAAACAGGGGCTACTAAGATCGTTCCTCAAACTGTATAGGGGCCGGTATCCTACTTCTGATGGGTCTGCACCACTACAAAGGTCCGGCCTGCTCCATGGCCCTATGACCCTACCTGACCACTCTGAGCTGACCCACTCTGCTGTCGCTGGTAGTTGGGCGACTGACCACCACGACCACGACATCCACCTCAGCCCGAATGGCTTGAAGAACTCCAATTCCCAGACTGGTGAGAAACTGGTGATGCATCTCCTAAATGCAGGGTCCTAGAAGAACCCATACCACTAGCTATAGGTTAGAGTATCTGATATAAATGCTGAAGATGGCCCCTCTTGCCACAAGATCGGTACTCCATCGGTTCTCTCTAGCACTGAGGCCTAGTATGCACACTCCTCCAGCATTGGTAGCAAACTACCTGGCTACCCAAAGATACATTTCTCCTATTCTAATCACCTCAAGTAGAATTCCTACGACACTTCCTATTATCAGTAGGAGGAATACTGACTCTAGATTTTGAACCTCCTTGGCTCATTACTCCAGAATCCCTCAGAGTGCGCTCAGTGATCAGTGCCTGGTTGATGATAGTGGATATCGAAGTCAACCTGAATATATTCACCTGCGATCGGATTTTGTGCCTCAAACCATCCTCGAACTTACGCACAAGGAACATCTCATCACCTCCTATAATAGGCGAGAAACACTGCAGCACAGTAAACCATGACGAGTACTCAATAGAAGAAAGAGTATCCTTCTCTAGACTCATAAACTCCCGGGATCGATCATTCCTCAAGGTCTCTGGTAGAAGTAATTGTATAAGATGCACTGAAACCCATCCCCATTTATACTCTACTGCTGTCCTGACTGTGAGATCACCTCCCACTACCTCTTGGGGAGTTTAAGAGCATATAGGTTGCAAGCTTCACCCTTTTCTTAAGAGGTATCTCCAAATGCTAGAAAATTGTCAGCTTGGCCTCTAGCCATGACTCTGAAGCCTGGGGTCCTCTATCCCCAGATAAAGTAGGAGGATGCTGCTGCTTGAAAACCCGCATCAATTATGCCATTGATGGGGCGGGAGGCGTCACTCCCTGGAAGGTCTGTATCATCCTCTGGAAATCTTCCCTAAATTGCACATCGGTGCCTGCAACTGGTACAACTGATGGTGCCAAGGCTGGCATAGCATGAGGATCTGTAGGAGGTCCCTGATCGGCAATATCCAGTGTCTGATCACCCTCTGGCAGCTAACGTACAACCGGAGGATGTATCGGTGGAATAATTATGATTGGTCAAAAGCACACCTTCGATCCGGATTATCAATGACTGAGAACACTAGAGTACAAGATGGGAACAAAAGAAAGAAACATTCATGTTTTACAAAACATGACTAGATAGCATGTATAAAAACTAAAAAGGTGTTCTTTTAAGCCATTCACATGTTCATGTACTTCTGCGACACCTGGTCGTGTAAAGCCCCAACCACACAGCGTGTTGTCCCTACACATGGTGTGTAGTTGAACTCTATTCCCATGCCCGAGTCTCCTTACATGGCTAGCCCACACGGTCCTCATAATCCTAGACTACACTTAGTGTATAAACATCACACGATGTGTACATGATAATGTTTCAAGGACCTGATTTGTTAGTTACACGAACGACTACATTGTTCACTCTACACGGCGTTCTCCCTTTGCACACGACGAGTACTTGAAGGATTTCCCTGACCCGTGTTGTTCGTGACATGGCCAGGTACTTTGGTCACATGGCACGACATGGGAAAATAGGACAAAGCGTGTAAATTCAATGTTTCATCCATCCGTGTCATTAGTCACATGGGTAGACACACGGTCACCCTAACACAACGTGAACATACCATACACGATGTGTTCCTGATGATTTTTCACAACCCCGTGTTCCACCCCACAAAGTCAGTGACGCGTTTTTAAAAACTACACAATGCGTATTCCTAAAGTACACACCGTGTATCCTGGGTTTTTTCGGGCATTATCCTCTGAATCTTCTCTAGAACCCAAAAAATAGAGAAAACGAGCATGAGGGTGCAAAATTCCAATATGTGAGGGCCCATACTACCCACAAATCAAAGCTTGGCATGTCAAAAATATCTTATACAGGGGAAAAAATTCAATGATCCACCATGTTCTGATTCATGAAAGTCCCATAACACCTCAAGAATTGAAATTTGGTGTTCATTTCAGTATATATCTACACAAACAATACCATATAAAACAACAGTTATTTCTATCCAGGAAACTAACACAACATCATGCATATTTTCCACATCATCTATCACAACAACATGAAAACTAATGCATCCTAGATGGTATGGTAAAATGCATGACATGTGATTTCTATCAAGTGACTATATGATGCATGATATTTAATACCCTCATCTCATCAGGTTACAATAGAAATTGAACCCCAATAATATCAATAGTCACAGCACAAATCATGTGAGTCACTCAAGGTGAAATCATATCAACTGTAAAAATTTAAAAACCAGAATAAATTACAATAAACGAGGTTGATTGGCTTTTCCCTGTACATGTGTTAGCTACTCCTTGGCACAACTTATTATCAAGTACCTATTACATCCTATCCCTAGCTATAGGCTCCAAACAGTATGTCAAGAGAAAAGAGCTCCTCTGAAACCACTTTGTAACATCCCAGTTCCGGAAGCCACCTAGAGGCGCCCCGTACCCGGTTAGTCACATGGACTCAAGTGAATTTCCCCAAAATCTAGAGGATGCCGACTAGCAGCGAGGGCCTTGGGTGTGATAGTGGGGAAACTATTCCCTAATCGGCAGAGTACAAAGAAGAAGTAAAAAAACACATATAATTGCAGAAGTAGTAAATATACAACAATAGTAAACAATGGAAGTCTAAAACAATAAAAACCTGAAGCACACACACACACACACATATATATATGTAATGATGCATGATACATATTCCTTGAAAAGAAGCCAAACAAGTAAAAATGATGAATACAGTACTAAACCAATGTACAAATGAATGAAAAATAAGAAACTCCGTAGAATCTCAATCCTCGGCTTGGTCCCATGCCCTGCTGCTCTAATGCAAGTCAAGTACCTCATGTTGAAGGGCTCTTTCCCTTATCTATACATGCGAGAATATAATTTGTTTAGGCCCAAAAGCATGACCCAAATAGGGTGTGAGAATAAATCCCAGTAGGCAACCACCCAAAGATCTGTCCCTAACAGTCAGTGATTATATGGTAGGTAAAGTACAGTAAACAATATGTAGTAAACATGATAATACAAAACAATAAAAATTCTATAGATCAAACAAGCAACAATGAAGAAAACATCTAACCACAAATAGGTAACCCTCTGGGAGTACTCACAACCATCCCCTCTGGTCCAATACAAGAATTAAAAACAACCCTCAAGGCAGTAAACTTATCTTAAACCCTCTTGTCTGGTTATACGAAATTATAGACTCCTTGAGGAAGCACACTCAGTCAATTCCACTTATAGTCTAATGTAGTCAGGGAATCTCTGAGGAAGATCACGTGATCAATTCCCCTTATATCCTCATGGTCTAGAGACTCTCAAAGGAATCTCACATTTTTAATTCCTCTTATAGCCTCAGGTCAATCATAGAATCTCTGAGGAATCTCACTCAATCAATTCCTCTAATAGCCTGGAGTGGTTTAAGGAAATTCAAACAAACAAAGACTCTCTGTGGAAGCACACTCAGTTATTCCTATTATAGTCTATAAAGCTCAAGAATCTTTGAGGAAGCTCACTCGGTCTATCCTCCTATTGTCTATAATATCCATGACTCTTTGAGAAGCTCACTCAGTCTATCCCCTAAAGTCTATAATGTCCAAGACTCTGAGGAAGGTCACTCGGTCTATCACCTTATAGTCTATAGCACCAGGTTCTCACGGCCTCATGCCAGTCAGAACATAATAATGCTATATGGACAAAGTAAATCTACATAAGTACTTGGATAACCAATCTATAGCGTAACAAGCATGTCAGGGAACAACACACCATCCTACGGTCACAAGGCATGAAAAATAGGTATAACGGCCCAAGCCTGAACAAGACCCAATGGTCGTAACCATAACAAAGCATATGAAAAACATCCAAGCATAGAAATTATCCTTATATGAAACCAAATTACCTCTACCAATGTATACAAGAAATGTAGGAAAACAACAGGGGTAAAATAGTAAACACGCAATACCCCGTTTAAGGGTATTGGTGAAATTTTGAACATAAAACTCAAGAAATTTGAATAGAAACACACAAACCACCTACCTTAAAGCTAAGAGATCAATATACTAGAACCACAATGATAAAATATTCTTATAACATCATCGATCTATAAAAAATCACAAAACATTCATCCCACAGTAAATTGCCAAAGAGGAAGAATTGGAAAATGATGCTCTAGAAGAAGGAAGATCTTACTACTGTGGTTATAACATAATCGATGGTGGTCGATTCGATGAACAGATAGAGGCCCAGGGGATCAGAGAAATTTTGGTGTCATATGGCTTCTCTCGGTCAAACTACACCTAGAAGAAGACGTTTATAGTGATCAGACGCGAGCTCGGTCCATTTAATGTAAAAAAGAATGTACACGACGTGTACTTTTGGAGTGCACAGTGTGTCCTAGCCATTTCTGTACTCTGCTTTAAGCGGCCTCCACATCACCCCACATGACAGTGTGTGTGGCTCAGACACATCGGCACATGGCCTCATGCGTCATCAATGTACACGGCGTGTACTCATAAAGTACAAGGTGTGTACTTTGAAAATATCCAGAAACTCCTCTTTTAATAAAATCTACAGAAAAAGGAAAAACATACCATAAAAGAATGTCCGGGTTCATAAAAATGGTTTGAATGAGTTATGTTCATATGTGTATGAGTTATTGAAATTTTCATATGATACATTATACTGATTAAATTATGTAATATGGATTAATGATCATTACAGCTACTAAAATTTATTATTTTTCTGAAATAAATAAAATAGTTTATTCATATTTATTTTTTCTTCATCTAAAAAAGTATAAATATAATATAATATCATTATTAATAATATTATATAACCCCTTGAGAGAAGGATATATTATATTCTTTAGAGGTTAGAGTTCCATGCACATGAATCATGAATATTCAAATGGATTAATTGTATCTTTTTTCATGTGTGGCTTAAGAAGAGTATAATTTTTAATGATATGGGGAGGATTTATAGGTGATGAATATATAGAATTGAAGAAGTAAATTTACAATTAAATATTAGTTATTTGATTATATGAGTGATATAAAGAATCTATTTTGAATTTAGGACCTCGGTGCATAAAGATGGAGTAGTTAATGAACTTTTCTTAATTAATTCTGGAAATATTGTTTACTAATATTTAGTTAATATAAATAGTTCAAAAGAAAAAGAAAAAAGGTGTATATAATTTTTGAGAAGAATGGACACACAACTACATTAGTTTTATAAAATAGGGATAGAAGAATATGAATGTAGGAGAAGAGGTATATATTCAGTTCAATATATGAAATACAAGAATAATTAAAGAAGACTTGAAACATCAAAAGTCGAGAATTTAAATGAAACATAGTGACATAATACTTGATTTCTAATGTGGTGGATGGATTTTATATTTTTAAAATAAAATCTCTAAAAAATTCCATCATTTAGGATAAACATACACCATCAAGAGAGTATTGTATATCCCATTTTCATGTGTATCCCCAATTATTTGTAATCTATTGGATTTTTTCTTGTGGGATATGTGATATCAAGTGATTCTAAATCATTCCATAGAATTTATAATCTTCTTTTAATTAAATCTTGTAAATTATTTTTATTCCTATACATAAGTTAATATGGGTGTTCATTAATATCCAATTCCTTGAAATATAATCCCAAAAATTAGTTTATTAAATAGAAAACATAAATTAATATTTAATTAAATATTTTCCACCCCTTAGTGATTTCATTTATCAAGTAGATTTCTTTAACATTTTATTTTGAGAAACATTTCATTAGATTGATTGCCTAGAATTTTGAGGATGAATTTAATGTGTTTTGATATAGATTAAAACTTAGTCACTAAATTCAATTTTTTTATTCATATAAAATGGAATTCTAGTGCCTCGACTATGGACTCCCATGTTTCATTGGACGATTTATCACAATTATAAGGATTATATTTTTTCCTCAATCTTATAAATATACATGGAAGTTTTATAGGATGAAACTGGCGAATTCACTCTATGTGGTAAAGGTGCTTATATAGAATCAATGTATATATGGAATCTTGATAATGACAGTTATTCTTGAAATTTCATAATATATTACTTATTGGAGAATTAGTTTCTAAATGTGTAATAGTAAAATATAAAAAAAAAATATTGGATGAAAAACATGAAAATATTTTTGAATGAATCACTAATGTGAAGTAAGAAAACTGATAAATTTAGAGTATAAAATTTTCGGATCTAATGATATTGGATAATAAATCTATTGATAATATGTTGAGAAAATATAGTGACATATTGATAACTTTTTGAATCATTTATGGAAAGATATATGACTCAACTATATTTAAGAAGATTATTTTTATATTTATATATTGGTTTGATGTTATAGTATTATCCACTGAAGATAACATAATTTATACACATCCTCTTGAGAATATACAATGCATATTCTTATACTATGATATTAGTAATAATTATCCTATAAATATGAATGGTGTGGATGAAATTGAATTCACTTTTAAATCTTTAATGAGGGAGAATATCAAGAAGAAAGATGTATATGATGCAAATGGAGGCTCTAAATTAGATGATTAATTGAATGAAAATTTTAATGAAATAGTGAAAAAGAGAATAATAAAATAAAATTTCATGTTTCTACTTAAATTATTCAGGTTTTGATTTAAAGGTAACATTGAATCAAATTTTCCGGTATTGAAATTATAAAATATAGTGATAAGGAATACAAAATACCTATAAGATCCCTGATGAAGAAGACAGAAAAATAAAAGATAATTAATAATAGGATGTTTAGGAATTGATCTAATTATTAAATGGTGTAATTATTATCCAATTAAAAATAGAGTGATGATTGTGAATGTGGAGATAGTTTCGAGACTTCTAATAATTATGATGAAAATACAATTATTATTTGATAAATGATATAAGTTTTAATACTAATTAAATTGGTGATTCTATAAGTGAAAAAAATAAGAAACATAGATTTGGTTTCTATTAAATGTTGAGATTACGGAATAAAAAAATTAAATACAATTAAAGGGATAAAAATAAGCTAAACATGGATGATAAACTTACTAAAAATCTGGAATTTAAAATTTCTAAATAAATATCAATATTTTTAAAAAAAATTATGAACTAAAGAATCTGATTGAATATTAAAATAATAAAAACATTATGAATGTAGATAATCTAAAATATAAGATAAGGATCTTCATATTATAACAGAGAAACTAGTATAATATGAAGAACCATTAAATAATTTTTTATCTAATTTTTAATTTTCTTCCCAACATATTTGGTAATGGGTAGATAAGAAATAACTTTATCAATATCAAAAAATACTCCCTTAAAGGGGTGACATATTTATTATGATATTAGGGATATGTTAGATAAAAAAATAAATTTAATAAACCTAGGATTGCAGTAAACTATATTGACATAATTAAATATAGAAATTATAACCACGTAAAAACATCCCAATAAATAATATATTTAGTGGAATTTATTATGTAAAAAATAAATATATTTGATGAAAAAAATGAACAAATAAGCTCGTAACAAATTAGGTTTAAAAAATAAGAAAACTATTTTACTGAAGAGGCAAAATTCAAGTGAAATATAAAGGACAAAAAACAATTTGTAATGGAGTGTTTAAAATTTCAGGATACTATTTTCATTGTAGAGAAATTGGGGTTATTAAAATAATTATTTTGTTCATAAATTATCATTTTAACGAGTCATTAAGGTTTTGGAGGAAAAATATTGAGTGATTCAACCCACTCAAATAATAAAAGTTTGTAGGATTATAAGAAACACTAACACGATGTCAATGAATCAATTTCATGTTCTTAAGGATGTATACATGATAGGTTACTCAGTTTTTCAACAATAAAATTAATGTCTCGTCCTTCTAATAGCCCAACATAGTAAAATATAAAATTTAAAAAATCACCAGAAGATATATATTGAATTTGAAGAAAATGGACTAATTATTATAATTTAACTCATGGTAAATTTGTATTGGTTTGTTTATTTTCCTCACATATGATTGGATACATTATGTAGTTGAATAATTTTATGGATTTAAAAGATGTATCAGTTTCTCTTGGGAATAATGTGCACCCAAGATAAATGTAGATAGTTAAATACTAATTTCAAATGAAAATAAAGATCTAAACAAAAACTTATATATTTTTTGTCTGAGACATAATCGATTAAGTGTTTCTTATCTCAATGATTAAGGAAATTAGGAGGTTTTTAATAAAACATGTTTCTTAGTAAAAAGGATTAAAAATGTATTTATAGTTACAAGAGGATAGTGAACTAAAGCTGACTTATGTCAATGGAAAATTTATGATAATTCATTCTAGTTGAGTAAAAAATGAATTGTTCCATTGATGTATTTTTTATAAATTTTAAATATATATAAATAGGTTTTTAAATAGATAAACGTTTCTTTTTATTTTTGAGATGAATAGAGTAAGGGACGGAATGCGCTTTACATTACAGACGGTGTAGAGGAAATATTCCTCATATATGAATGATGAGTTTCATATTTCTCATACACTGGATCTTATTTATTATAGAAAATCTGTGCCCATGGTAAGGAAAAAAGGATATATTTTTTATATACACTGTTGATTACATCACAAAATTTACTAGCATTAGGTTTAGGAAACAGAATTCAATATCTATTAAAATAATCTAGAGTTTCTAGAGATATGAAAAAAATGTTTTTAGTTTCTCCGTGGTGATGTTCAATAGAAATAACAGTTTTGAGTAATGTAATAGAATATTTTTGGAATTACTTGATAATATTTTTGTTCTCTATGGACTTAGTGCACCATAAAAACTACAATTACATTATGAGATCTAATGGAATAAAACAATATTGGTAGTGATGTAATGGACCATATTGATAGAATATGATACACCCCATTTCATTTGGAGACAAGCTATTAGAGTAGGAGATCAAATAAAAAATCAATGTTTTTATAGACTAAATTATAACATGTCACGAAATGATATATATTATTTGAATAACCTAGGTTAAAAAAACATAAGGTTGTTTGGAATTCCCTTCTTCCTCAATTTTAAAAAATATTATATATTATAATGTTTTATTAAAGGGGTGGTGATGGTATAGTTTAGTTCATTCCTCTAAATAAAAGAGTTCATCGATACCAAAACAATTTGACAAGAAAGATATTTTATAGTGATAATTATAGGGTGATTGAACATTCCTTTAAATAAGAATCTTATACAACTAAATTTCCCATATGTGATGAATATCAATCAATTTTGGCCTAGTTTTATGATGATGTTATACAAAATGAAGGAAATTATGAATATGATCATGTAATAGATAATGAATCCAGAATCTAAATTGATGAAAACCAACCATAATAATCACATAGAATCATGAGAATATATGTGTAGGACAATAAAATTGGATATTTTAAATGGAAAGTTCATATTATGAAAAAAATCATGAAAATATCTTCAATATAATTATTTTCTATGGTTCAACCATGATAAGTTGAAGACGCATTGAAACATCATGAATCATATGATTCCATGAATGATTTATTTTAAAAAAATAAGGAATAATTATACATTACAGTTCATACCCAATACTCATTTCTTGAATACAATTTCCAAAAATGTGTATTATAAAATAGGTTTATTGAAAAAGAATATGTAATTTCAAATATTTAATGATTATCTATATTTTGAAGAGCCATTTAAACTAATTTATAGGACTAAAAGTAAAAGAATATTTATTATATTTTTTATTAAAGTGAAATAAAATAATATTCTAATGGATGTCAGGTTTTTAACCTTAATTGGTGATAAAGAATAGGAGGTTTATAATGATAAACTAAATGGGTTATTTCTTAGATAATATAAGATTATTTTTTCATGACAATGGACGGTTTAGATAGGCTGAAATAAGACCTTGGAAATTAGTATTTTAAAATAGAACTCTATTTAAAGAAATTGAAATATTTAAATGAAACAATATAAAAACCCAGTATATGAATGATGATAACAAGTTATCAATTATTATTATTGATTATATAGATAAATATCAATTTTCTAGAAATGTTAAGGAGGATTCTGAATTTTTTTCCAAATTGATTATTGTGTATTGAAAATTTTTTCCCACTGGGTGGGATAATGTACATAATTTTATAAAAATTTTATTTGGAAGAAGATCTTATATTATTTTTTAATGTTAATTATACTTGTACTACACCAAATATATCATTTAGGGATGGTTTGATAAATTAACACTTAAAAATGATTTTTTTTTTGAAAAAGCACCACTAAATGAAATTAATTTCTTCCAAAAAGAAAAATCTCCCCAAAGACCCCCAATATCCTATAAACCCATAGATCTCAAACCATCACTTCCCCCACCGTTCTCCCCAAATCAATCGTTAAATCCCCCTATTCTCTTTTAATCGATCATTATCTCCCCCATTCACCCCCTAATCCCTTGCTCTTAAGACCTCACAACCAACCCCATTCTCCACTAACCCACTAGCGCATGAGCCCTCTCCACTGACCCCATCTTCGAAAAACCCTTTCTGCTACCCCTTTCCACTCACCACCCCATCTATTCTTATCCTCACCTCTACCCTTAACTCTTAAATAGAGCCCTCCCAATTGTATCACCATCTCAGAATTGACACCCAACCCAAAGGACCATATAATTTAATGGTTTCTATTTTTGTGGTCTGTGATCTCCTCTCAGGACCCTCTTATTTATGTATTTATGGGGATTTCATAATATGTTTAGTTTTATGTAGACTTTCCAAAGATGTAACTTTTATTTTGAATAACTCACATGCCCAGTTTTTATAAATGGTTTCTATTAAAATTATTAATTTTTGTTAGTTTAATGAATTTAAATATATTTATTAAATAATGTTATTGTGAGATAATATTTGACACCTAAGTGGTTCTTATAAATTTTCTTTTATTGTGTGTCATAAAAAAAATAAGAACTATATTAATATTCCTATAATATATTTCTCGTGTATAATATTTGGAATTAGATTATTAAATATTGATTAAATTATTTATGTGATTATATGTATTATAATATATATTAAACATTTTTACTTGGTTATGGTTTCCTTATATGAGGTATTTTATAGATTATAATTATTTTAAACTAGTTAAATTCACTTGGGATTGATATGTGAGTGTTTCGTGTTGTGTTCAGTGTTATAAACATATTGAAAATTGAGTGTATATATTTATATATATCAATTTACATATTTACATGATTATATGAGAATATTTGTGTGTGTGCGTGTGTGTGAGTGTGAGTTTGTGTGCGTGTGTGCATGTGTGTGTGTGTGTATAAAGAATAAGGGAAGGTTAATGTTTAACTATGTTGTATGAAATTGTTTTTCCAAATAAAATTTTAGTGGGACCATTTTAGTTAATTATACTGCCCAAATTATTATTTTGGAAAGGGAAATACAAATGATTATTTTATAAATATTATTTCAACAGATATTTATGAATGGTGTAGCTCTTTTCTCAGGTATTATTTAAAAACGAACCCATTTCAGACGATGTTTTTTGAGTTGGATAGAGGAAATGGATTGAAATATGTTTTGGAAAGGGAATTTTTCATTTGATGATTATTGAAATATTTTTTGTTATAAGCTTTTCTTTATAGATTGAGAATATGGGAAATGTTTGGTTCGTGGTTAAGATATCCTATACCTGAAGATGTCATCTACCACTGAAAATTCAAGTGATGTATTATATGATACCCCCTCTTAATAGAGATGATTCAAAACACTAAATCCACTGTTAGGGTGACATAAAATTATTACATTCACCATAATTTTGTGACCCTACTGTTTTCCCTGTTGATTCTTGTTTTAAATTAATTATTTCATGGTTTATCTATTTCTTTATATTTATTTTTACTACTAATTATTGATTTAAATTTTTTTTAATGAAATTTTAAGTACATATTTGACTCTTCTTATAACAATGTGGATTATTCATTTTAACATCCATTTATCAATTTTTCTACATAGTAGTAAATTTTTTAATTGTTCCTTAACAAATTTAGGTCACATCGTGATATATATGGATTGATTTTGAATTAAATCTCCATTGAAAAGATCTCATTTTTTTGGTATTAGTGGAGTTTTTAGAATTTTCAATTTCCAATCAATCCGTATATGAAAAAATAAAACTTCAATAACCTAAATATAAATTTTTAATTTTTTTAAAAGATACTAAGATTATTGTAACTTGAAATTTAAGATATTAAATTATCAATATTTTTTCTGGATTTTTGAAGGAGAATCAAACATTAATGAATATCAAATAACTTATTTTATTTAATAGAATGTGCTCACAAAATCATAAAAAAATTAACACTGAAATGAAAAACTATAAAAATGATTTTTTAGGCTTTAAAATAATAAATATTAAGAATAATAAATATTAAACTAATATATAAATAGATTCATTACAAATTAAGATTTATGGAAAATACGGAAACTTGATCAAGATCGTAACATGTTTTTGAATATTATGGGTGATTCTGTGGAGCCATCTTTATGAGAGAACTTCACTAAGAAAAAAAATGTGTTTCATGATTTAGTTTATAATGAAAATTAAGAGTTATATGATGGATATCCATAATATTAAAAATAATCATTTCTATTTATGTGGTACCATATAAAATTCCTATGCAAAATTACATATAAGGCGATGTTCATGATATCAGAATCATAGTGGGATCCATTTCATAAGTCCATCATCCTTGAGTCTTTTAATGATATTAAAAAATATTAAAAATTATTTTTCTGAAATTATTCAAAAATACATTCTTGTACCAAATATTATATCCTTTATTTGGGAGATTATTCATGAATAAATGATTAAAAAAATATTAATCTTCTAGATGGTAGTTAATGGGTGCTGTTCAATGTATGAGACAACATAATTATATAATAAATAAGAGAAAGAACACCCTAGTAATGGTTTTATATTAAATCCCATTAAAACATTGATTTCAAAGATTATTCTTTTCATGAAAAATCAATGATCATGTGATGTGGTATTTTTTAGAATATTAAAAATAATGGATTAATTCAATATCCAAGGGACTGAGAACATAGAACAAATTTCAATAATTATATACAGGTGTCTCATAAGATCCTAAGAATGTAAAATTAAGAATTTATGCTAAAAGATTCCACCCATTGGAGACATTGTGTGCAAGTAAGATCATTTGGTCGGTTTTTTTGATCCCCCATAACATACCTCCTTGGATATGTATAAAACAACCCTATTTTTCATTTTGATGTTTATTCTTGTAAAAAATAACTAGAAATGATATTTATATAAAATTTCAACATCTAATAGAATAATTATATGATTTATAGATAAACGATGTTGATACATTTGACGAATCTTCTAGAACAATGATTAAAATTCACACGACTCTAATATGAAACATTAGTGACATACCTAGATTTTGAAACTTATTTTTTTGAAACATTTACATGATAATAAATATCACTTTTTGTAATAATGATTTTTATCTTAAATTACTACCTTACAACTAATATGTTGTGCTTATTGGGTCATCATAAATTTCATGATGCATCTTATAAATTTTTCTTGAACGTGTTAAAATTCAATTTATTTATTGATCTTAGAACATTTAATAATTTTTTAATAGGTTTGGAAATATTGGAAAAACTGGTAATGGTTCAAATAGAATTTTGAATGTTACATCTGTTAAATTATAGTGGTAAATGATTTCAATGTGTATCATCAATTTAAATCATGATACAACAATGTCAGAAAAAACATATACACTTCAAACTTCCTTATTAGAAAATTCATTTATAGTTCCATTATCATGATGTAATACATATTGAGTATAATTTTTATGAATATTTGATCATATAATAACATAATAATCATGGAAAATCAAAATATCATCTCGAAGATTATAAGAAATTACAAAAAATGAATATAATATATGATCTGTTTCAATATGGGATTTGAAAGTATGTTCTGGAAATTTTTGGAAAGAAAAATAAGGATAAAGATACATTCATTTGAATTTCATAAAATGTGAAAGTATCTAATGCGAATTTAATTAACATGTCGAGGTTTGTTGACCAAAAGAATCATTGGTTATTGGTATTGAAAATTGATGATTCACTTAATTTTTTATAGGATTTACTAGCGTTAATATTCCATACATTGAAACCTAAAAATTATAATATAGGTTTTCTCAAACTTTTCACATTCACATATAAAATATGTGATATATCTCTATAACCAGATGATCTTGAAATCCTTCATGATATATTTTTAATGAAAATTTTTTCAATGGTTATGATCATTCTTTTTTCTTTTTTTACATCAATAATACATTTAACTGTGCATTTGGTCAAGGAAACTAAATTAGGAAGTCTCATATATTATTTAGGGATATAACTACATAATTGGTACATTATTTATATGGTTTTTATATTAGGTGGAGAGTTCTTCTCACTTCACAAAAAAAGTAAATATTTTTTATGTATTTTACTTCTTTAATGACATTGTAATATGAAATCATACATAAAAAATGATGCTCAATATAATAGTAATATTTATAAAGATATTTTAGAATAATAGTGTTATGAAATTATTTATATATATATGGATGATATTTAGACATTATCGGAATATGTTGGACTTGTTTGTCGCAACTCGTCTCAATCTAAACAACAACGTAAATGAAAAATATTTCTGACTATTGGATGATTAGTTGGGAGGATCTCAAATATTACACTAACAGGAATGGAATTATTAAAATCCCATAGATATGTGGTACTAAATAGTGAAATTTAAGATCTATTTTATTGCGATATTATTATTTTAAAAAATTATTTTATAAGTCAAACATAAAATGAGGAAAATATAACAAAATCTATATTCATAAATATTTCAACCAATATAGACATTAAGTTGTAGCAAATATTTTGTAAACATAATAATTTATAATTTTTTTATATCTTGAATAACGACACATGATATTTGATTTCAGATGATTTGAGGTTTTTGGCTGGAGGTCCTCAAAGACATGCTAAAAGGTATGCCGTATATAATGTGAATGGATTGAAATTTCTTATAGTCGATTGTAAAGAGGGTATAAAAATATGAAATATTTGTATATCTATATCTTCAAAACATTGAGACTCTATAATGTTAAAAATATTATTGAATTAAACTACCATTGTCATTTTTCAATAGACTTATTCAAATATAAATGGGTGGATATTACATGGGGTACTAAAAGAGATTGTTTGAAATTTTCTTCAATGAAATTTACACACATGATGGATGTTGGAAACCATGAAATAAATGATAGATATTTCTTCTCGGCACAATATAAAATGGTATGTTTTATTTACGATGGCATGGATGAAGTGTGGAGTGAATCTTTTCACATGATAATATGATACTTGTATGATATAGGTGATGAAATGAACGATTTGACCTTTGATAATGAATTTAATCAATTACAAGACACTAACTTATATATCCATCATTATATTAAAAAAATTCTTATGGGTGGATAATTCTGATTATTTAATGATTGAACTGGATAAATACATGACTGATAGAAAAATGATTTTATGTGTGTCATCCATTAATTAATCAACCACCTATGTTATATGATATTCATTTTTATAATGTTGATCTTTTATCATATATAAAATTATATCAATGTAGGGGATGTTTACCTATGAAAATTAATTTATATATTTTCTCTTTTTTCAATCTTTCATTATCATAACTCTGTATATTACATTTTTCAGTACAGTGAATTTGTTTACCTTGATAAAACATTTTTTCTACATTAATGTTTTGAGATATATTTCTGAATTCGAT
This sequence comes from Viscum album, assembly GCA_963277665.1. Lineage (NCBI taxonomy): Eukaryota > Viridiplantae > Streptophyta > Magnoliopsida > Santalales > Viscaceae > Viscum > Viscum album. The sequence continues at coordinate 2,090,484,219 of OY728132.1, forward strand.
TTTATTTCATTAAATGATAGGAATACAATTGAAGAAACATTTCCCCAACTCAATAGAATCCTAGTTAACATTCCCTCAGCCACAGTCAGACCTGATGACCCATCAGAATCACTCCCTATAACATTTGGAACCCTCTATATTCCAATTATCATATCCACACCATCCATATCACTATAGTTGGTATCTGAAACACCCTCATTCTCAATGCCATTAGCATCTCGCACATTTCATCTACATTAATCAGGTTTACCATACAAAAACACCATAGTGCGGGAATAGGTGGTTACTCCTATTTCATCATAAAGATACTTAAGGGTGAAATTTATATGTAAAAATATTAATTCGAAAATATCAATCAAACTTTTAATTTTAATAATTATTTTTTCATTAAAATTGAACCAATTTCAATATTGAGACAGATAATAATAGATCAAATATATGGAATTTCAATGTATTAATTATAGTCGTCCCATTTTATTGTTATAGAGTTTCCATAGATGATTCAATATTATTACTTGGCTACATTAAATGAAATTTGATGGCCAAGATGATCACCCTTATGATTACCTATTATAATTCGAGGGAAATGACGAATCTTAGAGGACTGATGTATTTGATTCAAATATAAAGGTATTTCTAATCTATTATGAATCAATTTAATTACATTTATTAACTAAATTAAAAAAATTTAAAAATTAATTCTTTTCTATAGAAATGTTATATGAAGTTTGTTTATATATAAAAATAATTAATTGATTCATTTTAGACAACGATTTGAAGATTCCCCAGTGATATTGAATCTATTGATGTTTTTTGTAAGCAGGTAAATCATACACCTTCATAATGATTTAATACATAAATTTTTATTTTCATTAAATATAATATTAAATATACAAAGCTATTTAATTTTAGATTAAATTTTTATTCATGTTTTGAAAAAAGGTAGTTTATATTGATACATTGATACTATCAATTTTAGTTAGGTAGGTAGTGAAGAGGTTGGCATTGGATTTAATGATGGTGATGTTTAACTAAACTGATGATTGAATAACATAATTATATGGTTATTGAGAAAAACATTCTTCATTGAGGTAGGTGATATATGTATTTATAATTGATTTAAATTTTTTTAATGGATAATGGTGAATTTTATATTTTAGTATGATTTAATCATAATTATATGATGTTTCCAACATATATATTTTTTGAATTTTATAGAAAATTTGGGAGTTATATAATTTGAAATATGCTTTTTAAAATCATCATCATGGGTTTAAAAATAATAAATATAGAATTTTTTGAGATTTTTTGGTTGAAATTTTTAAAATTTGGGGCTCATTTTTTCAATTAGAATAATGTATTACGAAAAATACGAAATTCTTAATTTTGGTTTTGTAAGTAGATGTCTAATTTTGGTTATGATCTTGTTTTAATTTAGAATCTATTTATAGTTGGTCTATTATGGTTTATTTATATAGAGGATTCAATTATATTATTATCTTGGTTGTAAAGTGAATTTAAATTCACATGACTTAATTATAATTATTTTTTATATATCGCATGTATTGATTGAGATTCCCTATAATATTGGGAAGTGTTCATGTTTGTCTAGTGGTAAAATTTGTTTACCTAGATATTCTAAAATGTTGGATGGTGGTTCATTGGGGGAATGACATTCATCATCCATTTTTATGGATTGTTTCAAAGAATTTATTGAACCTTAAAAGTATATTTTTTTATTTTTTATTTTTTATTTTGAATGTTTAGTTTTCTATAAGTTGAATTTAAATGGAAATGGTTATCTATAAAAAATATTTTTGAAATGGCACAAAAAAATAGAAAATGAGTTTTAAAAAATCGATATGATATCACCAAGGGTATACCATGAGTATGATGACCCATGTTTCCATTTTTAAATGACTTGTAAAATTTTTTTGACTTGGATTCAAATGGAAAGTCAAAGAGGCTTTATTTTTCTAGTTTTGGAATTTTTTAAATTTTATCAATGATCTTTATGATTTTCTAATTCTTGTTTAATACTTTATTTTGGTTCACTGGTGTGTGTTGGATAATGGTGATGAATGTTGTGTATATATGTTTTTGATTAACATTATTATGTAAAAAATTTTGGATTGGATAATAGTCTAATATTTATTTTTATTTTTTAATTAAAAATTCATTTATAGTGGGTTTATTATAGTTCATTCAAAGTTGGTTCAGTATTTTTAAATTGTGTGATCATAGTTTTTAGAGTGATACATTTTTAGAGTGGTTTTAATTTTTTAAAGAAACATATAGTGGTGTTCAGAACCAATTCTATAAATTAAAAAATTACAGTGGTTTAATCCACCTCCAAATAAAATAATAACCCCCATTATACCCATATTCTATTGTAGTGTAGGAAAAACCATATATATTTTGGAATATATGGTTCAATAATCAGTTTTATTGTAATCTTTGTATGAAAAAATATATTTAAATTTTATAAATTAATGGGTTTGGATGAAGGATATTTTCAGAAACTGGTTATATGTTTGTTATAAATGGAATCATTAAGGTCATATATAGTCTTTGAATTCACCCATTTTTATTGATTTAAAATAAACTAATAAATTTTATATCTCATTGAAATAAAATATATACTTAAATCAGTAGAGAAAAAAAAATATATTTTGTTGAAATAAAGAAATAATGGAAATGGGGATCTATTTTGTTATACATATACTTGATGGAATTATGTTTTCTTGATAGAAAATCACATATGTTAGAGTGTTATTTCTTAGAGGAATGTGTATTATTCCTAAAAAATTAAAATTATATAATCATAATAATTTAAAAGGAAATATATTGTGTCTACTATCCAATTTAACATTATATTGATGTGATGGTCAGTCTGTTTGAATTATTTATAGTGGAAGTGAACATTTAACTAATTTTGGGATGTTATAATTAATGTTTTCTTAAATTCATAATAACCATTTTACATACACGGTCTCATTGCATTCATATAAAATATAACATCATTGAATATCATGAAGAGAAATATGAGGTGAACTATGAGTGTTTTTAAATTAGATAAAATAGATAATGATTTCAAAAAAACATAATCCAATATGCATTTAGTATAATAAGATAGGAAATGAGTGTTCTATATCCCATGTAGCATGGATGATTTATGGTGTTTTTTACGCTCTCTACACCATGTATTTTGATATTTTTTCCTAAGGTGTATAAAAGACCAATTTAAATTTCATAATTGAAAATCCATTATTCTATTCAAATTGGGGTTGTCAAATATTAGAGATATCTCTTAGGTTATGGGTTTCTCCTACTTAGGGAATCCTATATATTTGGGTATTTTTTAAATGTTTTATGTTCTGAAATTATGATGCGAGATGTGTTTTAAATATATTGTAAAAATGTTGTTATGTATATTAATTATTTTGTAATTAATTATGTTTGGATATATTCTTATTGGTTTATAGGGTATATTTAATACTATTTAGGATGTATATGAAATTATGATTTTATTGTGTAATTTTTTATATTTTTAATTTAAATATCATGTGAATAATGGATCAATAAATTTGATTTGTGATAAGAAAATCATAAATATCATGATCATATGGGTTTCATGATTTTATTATTATTAAAAATGTATATTTCATACATCAATTTCAATCAACTAGGGTTTGAATTATTTAAAAATAATTCATTACTATATGGATTTCATTTTAATGGGATTTATACTCGTTGGTTTAATAAAAAATTAATAGGGGATATTTTTAACCCAATTGATATTTGGAGATGGTCTTTGACATTTGAGAATAAATTATGTTGTTGTTGATTAGTATTTGTGTTTTTTTAATTCATTAATTAAATTCAACAAAAATTAAATATTTTTCTTTATGTGATGTGAATGGATAATATATGATTTTATATGAATATAATATATTTAGAATTGTTTGGGAAAATGTTAGAGGAATTAAGGATAATGTAGATGTTTTAAGGATAATGGATATGTTTTATTAATCATGTTATGGGTAATTTTAGTAGAGAAATATAATTTAGGAAAAGGGGTAGTGTGTATGCATGAGAGTTTTGTGATTATTTGTGGGGTTTGGAACAATATTTTGGAGTAATTTGATCTTTGTTAATGAGTTAATTCAGTCAGCATGTCAGTCCTTGAAACCCATTTAAGAGTCCTTGGATTCTTTATATAATCCATATGATGATGGATATTGGTCTTTAAAATGATTGTATTAGCCATTTCATGTCAGATATGAGTATTAAAAATATACCTATTTGTAATGATTCAGAGAAAATTCAGATATCCTAAAGACATATATTTCGAGCTTCCAGAATCTAATATTCTAATGGAATAATGAGATACAATTATTCATAGTTATTTTTCATCCTAAAAATAAATATGAAAATATTTTTTTATGATTCTACTAATATTCATGGAATCAAAAATACACGGATATATATTTGAAATGTCATAGGTTCTTGATACTAGTAAATTCCAAATGATTTAGGAAATTTTCATTTTGTGGATGGGACTACTTTTAAACTAATCTATGTAATGTATATTAGAGAACCAAAAAATATTTTTTTTTTGGTTTTGGACTTGGTTTATATTCATAGATGATTCTCAAGAGTTTAAAAGAGTTATTGGGGTTTGAAACACCAGAAAAATGTTTTTTAGGAGAAGTAAATAGATGAACATGGTTAGTAATAACATTGTGGTAAAAACATGGATCTATTATTCTATTGAGACAATATTTATTTAAACCATGATGATCCCTAATGTAAACAATGTATCTTAGTTCATTGGAATGGAGGGAATCACGTGGTTTTTCAAACTGTGAAACTGTGGCCACATGTTCATGTGGATGGACTATATTAAACTACAATATTGGGTTTATGGGAAACAAATGTTTTGAAAAATCGTTCACCTAACTATAATTATTTGTTCCACTTTGAAAATGAACCAGCATGAATGAACATAGGTTTTTTAAATGATGTGACCAACCTCTACATCTCCTTAAAGAGGGATAATATTCCATTTTTTCTACTGCCTCTTTATTTATTATTCCACTCCTTTCTCCCTCATCCTTCCATGTATTATATGATTCTTTTGATCCCTATCCTTTATTTCTAGGATTCCATTCATCTCATCTAGTCGATATTATAATCCCTCATCATATTTCTCAATAAAATCTCCTTAATATTTTTTTAATCTTCTTATTTCTCGTAAACCAACTCGAATCAGTACTTGATAAAGGATGAGTGAAGAATCTTAAGGATGAATTAAGTGGTTTAAAAACTTTCCATTAATGTTCATAATGTGTATATATTATTCCAATGTTCAGCATAATAAAAATTCCTTGTATTTCCCTTACATTATAAAAGTAAATAAATTGAATTCCTAGATCTTAATCTAGAACCCTCTATCATAGTTGGTGGAAGACAACCTCAACCAGAACCACCAAAGATGTAGAATTCTATAATATAATTTTTATAACATCCTTTACTATTTATTAAACAGTCACTTAGGTTTTTTCTTAAAATTCACTAGTTCTATTTTAAATTCCATAATGAGTTATGTTGTTTAGATTAACCTATTAGTCCTTGATAGCATATATTATGGTTGACATTTTGGGTCATTTCAAATAAATAATTTAAATGAATCTTAAATTGTTTAATGATTTTTATATTAATGAGTTATATTATGGAATGTGAGTTCACCGTAGAATTAATATTGTTTATTAATGAAATGGTCTAGTCAAATAGTTTTTATTTTGTATGATATATTTTATTTTTTTGACATGACTTATATCATGGAATGGATTATCTCATGGACTTTTTTAAAATAAAAAATTTAATGTATTAATGAATTCTTGTTGTTCCTTGAGTGATTCATTTCCCCTCTAAAGAGAATGCCTTATATAATGTCTAATATGGTACATGTAACTATCTTATATAGAATTATATTGGAGGGACCTTGGTTAAGATTATTGAAATGAAATTTCAAACCCCATTGGTGAAGTATGATGGACATGACATTTCACATCACTTGGGTGGTTGTACATTATGTTTCATGACCCCTCAATTATTTGGTTGGGTATGACCCTTCCCCGGAATATTTATGATACAGAACATGCTTTCCTATATCAATAATGATTATATAAATAGAATCCAATACTAATTTTGATAGTAAATCTTGCCCCCTCATTTTTATTTCTTGAGATCAATAGGCATGATAAACCTTATTAGAGCCTTTGATACTCTAATAATTATATAGTATGCTATATTTAAGCCTTAGGTCGTGAATAGTACTATATATTGAAATTTATGGAAATAAATGTGTTCCCATATGTAGTTAATATATATATACACACACGCACATAGACATATATATATATATATATATCTATATAATTGGTGACACGTGTTTAGTGGTATTCTATCTTAGGTCGAAGTAGGAATGGTTTGCCAGGTGTCTTATATGGAGCTTGGGTCTGACTCAATTACATTTAATTATTAACAACATTATTACTATATACCTAAACTACTATATATTGTACTCATGGACTGGATAACATTATAAACCATTGTAATTATCTTATTTTGTATATCTCACAATCTATTGGGGCCACCAGTATATTGGTTTACCCAAACAAACCACAAGGATCCAGGTTCAGGATCATGGATTATGGTTGTATTATCACATGTGTAGATGATATCTTAGAGGTACCAGACTGATATGGATCCCATTAAGATAATCAAGATATAATTCCAGTCCCTTGTATTTTATTGATGTATTTACTATTTTTTAGCTCATGTATTACTACATATTTTATTTTGTATCATCACATTTACATTCCTGGTTTAAGTATTTTTATTGCCAGCTTCATAATTTTTTCTCACTTCCTTTCATTTATAATACTTTCTAATTGTATTTATTTATTATGTATCACTACTATACTCTTATAACTAGAGTATTATATCTCCACCAAACCAATATAGAACCATTTATACTAGTTAGTTACCTCTAGCATATGAGGAGGTGTGCATGAGGTCATCTGCTCGATCAGTCCGGGGAAGTAGTTTAGTGGATCCTATGTTTGGATGTTACAAAGTGGTACCATAGATTTATGTATCATTGAATTAATATTTTGGGATCATAAGCCTAAAACATGTATTATTTTGGAACGTTGTAAATATCCCATGTCTTTAAGTTATCAACCCATGTATTGGGGAGAAGACAAAGTGGATGGGTATGGAACTATTTTTTGCATGGTTTGTTATTACATTTTATTATCATTACACCTTAATTGATTGATTTAAATTCTATTTCATACTGATTTATGAGATTTATGTTGTTTTAACCTTATCACATAAGGATGGTGTGTATATTTTCATGAATCATTATAGCTACATATATATTAATATTCCATGAATATTCTATTCCATTTAGATTCAATGGTTTATCATTATGATAAATGTTGGATGTGACTTATGTAATTTAGGATAATTCTTACCATTATACCATGCTCATGTGATTGTTAAGCAAGATTACTGATATACCATGATTTTATGGTTTCCCATTTATATGTTTGTATTGATTATGGATATTTTATATCATTCCATGTTGAACATTATAATATATGATTTGTTATTAATGTGTCTAACTCAACCTAAATGGTGTTTTCCAATATATAATGATATTGAGACCTTAACTAACAAATCATGAAATATTTAATTCATGAACCATTTGTTTCATGGGTTGAAATATTAATTTTTATGATTCTATGGGGGCCACATATAATTCATAAGAAGTACATACCTTTATAAATTAGAAAGGTTGACCCCTATAGTTGAACCATCCTTTAAAAACATATTATAGTTAGAGATCAACAATTAATATTCTGTTTCAAATAACTGAATTATAATTGTAAATTTTTAATGTAATTTTCATTATAATTTTGCGATTTTATTGAATTTTACTAACCCATGGAATATGATAAATTTAAATCCTTACTATAAATGTTTTCTACTATAATTGATTTTATCATTTTGACTAGGGAATAATGACATGTAAGGTTAAATTAAAAAATTCCCAATTCGATACAACTAGATTAGTTGGGTACTCATTCTTAAGAGATAAACATACTAATGGTGAATTAAAAAAATAAAAAATTTACTTTTATGATTTCAATTTAATTGATCCCATGTTATCTTAATGGGACCCAAGTTAGTTTCCTTTATCTCTTAAAAATTAGTGTTTAACCCCAGGTTAGTATACTCATGTCTTATAGGGATTATAGGTTAAAGTTTCATCAGCCACCTATAAGGGTTATGTATAAATTTATGGTGATTTATTACTAATATAGTTTCATTAAAATTATGTATATATATTTTATAGTCTATTTATCTTTATTATTATATGGATTAGATAATTAAAATGCCAATTACAACCTAAAGGATGTTTTCCTCATTTTCATGGAACTTGTATATTATTTAACTACACTAGAAATGAGAATAATAGTGGATAAATAAAATAGATGAAGGCAATTTAATAAATAAATTTTGAAATTTTTAAAGGATTTATTGTAAATAGAAAATTTTTAGAAGGAAGATGATGTATCCTGATTACATTTCCTTATGGAATTAAATAAATAAATTTCAAAGAAAATTTCTTTTTATAACTAGTGCATGATATTATTTATCTGATCCTCCTCATAAGAAAATTATAAATTTGAGTTGATAAAATTTATAAATTAAAACCTTTTAGTGGTGTTCATATCTTGACCCCCAAGGAAGGCTAGTTTAAACTTTTTATTGAGAGTTTCTTTGAATTGGAACATGGTCATTACCTCTGGATCTTTGTGACCATTATGTTTGGTTTATATAGAGTTTGGCTCAATAATCCTAGTAAAAATTTGTAGTGTAACCAATTTATAGGGTAATTAAATATGAATAGTAAGTGGATATCATGGTTTAGATAGTACCCCTATGGGTAGACTAGTAATGATGAATGATTGTGTAGTGGTCAAGAAGAGTGGTTCCATTTCATTTTTTTGGACATTGGTTGGACACATAATCTTAGAATAACATTTAGAAAGGTGGGATGTACTTTAGAAAGATATCCTTGGTCAGTGACATGAGCACAATGTATTTATTATATTCAGCAGGTTAAACATGACTCTGGAATTGTCTCTCTCTTCATTTGTTGTATCATCCATATTTTTAAATGATAAAAGACCTATGAGGTAGGTATCTAAATTAACAGTCATGTGGGATAATATGACTCTTGGATAAATCTTTTTTTAGTCCATCATATATAGGGGCTAATTAGAAAGATATTCATATTTATTTAATAAAATTATTCCATGTTCTTTGATAAAATCCTTTTGTAGTTCATGGTTATGAACATGGTAGCGATATGTTTCTTAAAACAGTTTGATGAAACATATGAGGCTAGTGGAAATAAAATATTATTTTAGGAATTGAAATATGTATTCAATTATCTCTAATGTATAGTGACCCATGAGTTCGAGGAGTCGAGTTTTCCTGATGCAGGGGGATTTCATTGAAAAATTAGCTGACATTATAAAAATACCTATCAATTTAGTTTTTGGAATATATTTCTGATAACCATGATGATCGTTAGCATATATTGTAAGATAATATTGCATAAATTTGTAATTTATTGTATTTAGAACTATTTTTTTACAGTAGGTTCTCCACTCTTTTTATTTTGGTACATGGTGAAATCCAATTGGATAGATTCATAAATTGTGCTCAGTGGAGGATGGATTGTTTTCCACAGGATGAGTTCCAATTTTTAGTATATTATCAATAGGAAACTATTTAGGTGTAAAGTATCACTGTGGAACTTTTTTAGTTTATCCTTCCTTTAAGAATGAGTGGGACTACAAAATGACATATGTACACTGTCAAAATTAATTTTTAATGCTCATGGGGATATATTTTCATTTAATCTAGTCACTGAAATGATAATCGAGATTAATATTTTTTTTGTGTTTTGATGGAGTCTTGGTGAAAAATTTAGACTCAGGGTGCATGAAAAACCCAAACTATATAATGATATTTTTTGACATGTTATTTTATTTAAAGTAGTACAAAAATTAATTTGTTGGTTTTGTATGAAATATTATTGGACACTGTGAGTTGAGGTTAGTCTATGGTGGGATTTTTAAATTATTAAGTAATTCCATGGTAGTGAGGGAATTTGGAATGTTAATGATGACACAATTGATGTTACTATCAATATCATTATATAAAAGTAGTCCAGAGATGGTTTAGATATTTCTTCTTACGTGTGGTTGGATATAGTTGGTTATAATCAATGTCGCACAATTCATCTTGGATAAGAAGGAACTGTCTCAGGACATATAGGTATCCATTGATGACCTCTTCGTGTACTCTCAACATAGTGATGATCCTACCCTAAATAATGACATCATACAAGGTTCACATAGAGTGGGTTTCTTATATTCCATGAAAAATTAAAATTCCCTTATATTTATATAAATTGAATTTTTTGAGTTTTTCTCTTTGTAAATGGATAATATAAAGGGTATATACTATCCAATGTGATATAAGTATTCTCATATAGGAAAACCTTGGTGGTAATCAGGGGAAAAAGATGATTCCATGATTATATTTTTATGAGACATGCCTATTTTTTTCTCAGTCAGAGTTCTTATTACATAGATGTCTCAATTATGTTCCAACATCACACTTATAAAATCATGAAAGTAGATTAACTTATATGATATCCTTGTACTTAAGTAGTTTATTATGAGCTAACCAAGTACTTTTATTCTTGTTAGATAATATAATCTATATGTGACAATCCAAGTGCCTCGATTATGAACCTATATTCGAGCAGTGGAACGCAGGCATATATGAATGTTTCATGTTATAAAAATCACCAAATTTTTGTTATGGGATTTAATAAGAGTTTTCAAAATAATATTTCAATTCATTGCAACAAATCAATCACAATTAGTCATTGGATATGTAGACTATTAAGGTCATTCATTTTTAATGATAGTTTGATGGTAGTGGATTTACTTCTTTCCTCTCCATTCATTGTTTTCAATTGGTGTGGACAAGTTATTTTATATTTTCAGGATAATTCAAGTGTTATTAAAGATTTTGGTGAGCCTCCTTAGAACATTACCTATACAAATATGGTCAATTAGTAGTCAACCATTCAATTAATCACAAAAAAATTTCTAAGTGCATACATAGAAAGCTAAGGGTTATTTTTATTTTGATAAATTATAATAGTATGGAGCTCCAGGGCCTAGAATTTTTCATTAAAACATAGAACAATTTTCAAGGATATCCATAATGAATTGGATGAAAAAATATATGAATTGATAATTTATTAGGTTATATAGGCTTGGTTAATCATCATATTAATGAAATTTTTTAATATGAGTGTTGGATTGATTTTGAAAAGCTTATAAATCATAATTTTGGAAGATATTATTGTAGGAACATATGGAGATTGAAAAAAATGCTGATGTTTTAGAGTAAATTCCCCAATAATATTATTATAGTGGATTTTTAATTTTTCATTAATTCTATTCATTGATGATATGTTCTAATGTGGGGATATTGTAGCATTCTAGGTCAAAAACAAATGAATTTCAATGGAATTTAAAATTTTCACTTGGTTGATAGGATGAACATTAAACTAATATATATAATATACATTCATGTGTTATAAAATATAAAAAAAATATATGTCTTTATGGTATGAGAAGTGTGTTGGGAGTTCAGATGAGGTTTGGGGGTATTATACACTATGAATTCCATTTTAGGATAAGTAGAAAGTGGTTCACATTTAGAGCATGAATAGTATTAACTGTGCTGTCCAAAAATGCAACATATTTTTTAAAGGAACATGATTGGTTAAAACCTTACTACATAATTGGGAAAACCATGAATCTTAGTTCATGGGATTTGAGGGTGTCACACTATTTTTAATCTATGATCCTAGGGTCAAACTACAATGTGCATGGTCTACAATAAACTACACAGGTTGGTGCATGGGCTATGCATTTTTAAGAAATAATGAACCTAGCTTGCATGATTTGTTACACATAGGAATTAATCTTACATAAATGGAAGATGGTTTGGCCAAACCATGTGAATTATTAAGGATCAATGACATTAAAATTTTTATTTACCTCCCTTTTCCTTCATTCCCTAATCTCTCCCTCACTCTACTAAGCATAAGAGGACTCTTGAGGTCCCTCTATTAATTAGCCTTTCTTATATGGACCCCCTTTATTTGATCTCAAAATCACACTCCATCATTTGTGTTGGATTATTTAAGAGAGTTTGAATAATTTTCAAATTTCTCTCAAACCCTTTAAAATTAAATATTGATATTTGATGAGTGAAGAATCCTAGGAATTACATGGGTGGTTTATTGCATTTACCTTATGTCTATCATGCTTATAAATTAGATCATTATGTTTACGTTTGAATTTCCATTATTTTACCGTAAATATTTAAACTAAATTAACTAAATTCATATACTATGGTATATAACCCTCTTTCATGGATGGAGGTTAGAGAACTCAACCCCAAAAACCCATTAATGTGACTTATATTACATGATTTTACTACAAAAATTACTTCTAATTAAACGATATCATTGATATGATCTCAAAAATTCCATAACACTTATATAATTTCCTTACTAGATCCAGTAGAATTGATAAAAATTTTAGTCCTTGATAACTTAATATATTTTGTATGTTTTAAATTTCACCATCTAATTGATTGATTTAAATTTGTGCATTTTTAAATATATTTATGATAATGAGTAATATTATGGCATTGGTCTTCTACATATGATTTATTTTATTTATAAAATAAATGTATTAGTGACATATTTTTAGATTTAGAATAAATTTTATTACATGGTCTTAAATTATATGTTGTCATGTATTTTATCATAGAATATTTTAAATAAATAATGTATTGTAAAAAATATTTTCTACAACACCATGTGTGATCTTTTAATCCCCCTTCCAGAATACCTATTCTAGGTTATCATTGGGCCTTTGGAACTACCTTATAATGAATTATTATATAGGGACCTTGGATAAGGTAGTGTATATTATGTTTCAATCATCTTGATTGAGGATGAATGAAATGAAATTTAACATCCCTTTGGTGGTTGAATGTGATGTTTCACAGCCCCACAATTAAGATATTTGGTATGACCATTATTTTAATCATTTATGTTACATGACATTCGGACCTAAATTAATTATGACACTGAACATATAATCCTATACTTATTATTATACCTATTCTGGACAACCTTTCTATTCCTTGAGATCAATGGGCTTGACATCCCTTATAAGATTCTATGAGAGTGTTATAATTATATAGGATGACTGAATTGCACCTAGGATCCTTTCTAGTAATATGTATCCATAAAATTGGATATATATATATATATTAAAAAATAATATTAATTAATATGAAAACATAATTATATATATATACTTATATATAAGGTGAAACATGCTTCGAGGTATGTCTTCTTAGGCTAAAAAGGTGTGTTTGTCGAGATGTAATATAATGAGTCTTGGACCAACTCATATAAATCTATTTATTAATAGATTTATTAATATACCTACACACTACTATATAATATAATAAAAAAATTAATGTCATTAGAAACCAATTTAGATATCCTACTGAGTTTATCCAACACCATGTTCGGGCCTCCATTGTACGTAGGTACATAAATAGACCTCATTGTTATAGGTTCAGGATCATGGATTATGCTCTTACAGTCACTCTTGTAAATGGGAGCAAAGAATCACATGACTATGCTAGAGCTTAGGATGCTCAGGGAGATAGCCTTTTATTCTATTATATTTTTTTGTTTGGTTTTTATTTATTTCCATATGTATTACTAATTATTGTATATTATAGCATCACAATGAAGTTTGTTGTGTTATTATTATGATCTTATAGGTTCTTTGATTTATTTTTTACTACCATTAATTTATAATAATTCCAATGTGTATTTATTTAATGTTTATAATTGTTCTAATATGATCATTATGGTATTGTCTCCCCACAATACCATCATTGGAACCTCACTTCTAGTTGGTATCCTTTGGTATACTAGGAGGTGCGCTTGAGGCCATGTGACCAACTGGCATAGGGAACAGGTTTTGTGGATCTCGGGTCAGGATGATATAATATTTTTTTATAATAGAGTAGGGATACATGCACACATAACATGAATATTGAGATATATTTTATGAAATAGTTTTCATAGAAATACTAATAATATATGAGGTTACTATAATGTGTGGAATAATTAAAGGGATAAAATCGTGGAACATTAAATTAGGGAATTTGTAATTTAATATTTTAAATTCAATAATCTATTAAATGTTAAGAATGATTTCATATTGTTATACAAGGGTTTTTAAAGATGTTGATTTTTTATAAATAATTATAGTTAATTATTAAAATAATGTCCCAAAAATGAATTGAATATAAAAAATAAAAATATATGGAAGAAATATGTTGCGAAATTGTGACAAGAACTGGTACACTAATATAACAACATTATCGATGTTATAGAGATGAAGATCGTAGTTGAAGAGATTAATTACAAATAATGTAAAATTAATATAATAATAAGAAACTAAATCATGTGATAGCTTATTCAAGAATGAAAGAAGTAGCACAATGACAACACAAAAGAAGCATACAACAACATATGGCTTTCATTTTGTCGAAAAGTCTCACAAGATTATAATTAATATTTTATATTAATATACATTATATAGAGTATATGATGTTGAAAAATTTATGTATTATCCCCAATTTTAAATACAAAATACCTCTTATATTGTATCATGTGATCTCCAGAATTGAAAGAACATATTAAGGATATGATACAATTGTTGAGAAGTGGTTCGTAGGAATTATCGTGTTCTTTATATATGAGTGCATGGGGGTATGTATTAATAGAAACTTCATATTATGATAACTAGTGATGAAATCGATTTATGTGGGAAACGTAAAATAATATTTAATAAAAAATTTAACCCAACGTCATTGATTTCACATATCTATTGTTTGGATGTTTAATTTTAATCAGTTTCCAATTCGCCTTAATTGACTCTCTACTATTTGGATGATAAAGTGAATGTGTTTCCAAATCATTACTAATTATTCTACTGAATACTATTCCATGATTTTTTGTGGAAACATTTTATTTAATAACTTGTTGAATTAATTTTTTTGTGAAGAATTATTATATTTAAAATGATTTTATTTTTTCATTCATAAAATATTTATGTGTTGATGTTTTTAAGGCTAAAACTGATGGATTGTTTCTTTAAAATGATGTTTATACCATATAATTAAATGAGAGGAAGAATATTGTGAATGATGGGAATGATAAAAATTCAACAAATTCATTCTTATCATAAAAATATAATTTAATTATAAAATAGATAAAGATAGTTTTGTCTTGTGGGATATGCATGAATATATTTATGAAGTAAAATAAAATTTATAAATAGAGGTAAAAATGATTTAGAGATCACAATATAATTATATAATGATGAATTATGGTAAATATATAGACTAATTTTTCATAAAAAACATAACAATGAACATCTCAAGAATCTCCAGTGATAAGTTATAAGATTTAATGTTTGTAAGGAAGATCTTTTCATCTTCCATGAATATCTTGATATGACCAATTTCAAACCACAAAGATAGAGACACTAATACCCTTATACTTGATGTTATATATAAAATTATCATATAAAATTATCTTTAGATTGTTTATATACAAAAAAATATATGGTAAAATAAAAACAACCCCTTTCAATCATCAAAAAATGAGAAGAGTAATAATAAATAAAATAATAATGAAGCTAACTATTTTGACATAAAAGAATAATTTAATGAGATAGGTAGTGAAATTTTAAAAAAAATTATAAATAATTCTATGAAGAGGAACATGAACATACAAGTGGATTATTATAATACTTTTAATAATGTGTTGCTCTACTGGACATACTATTGTTAACTTTCTAAAATTGAATAAAGGATAAGCACGATATGTATAAGATGAAATACCTATATGAAACTTCAAGAATAAGACTAAAAATTCAATCACCAATTTCAGAGGGAAGGGTTTTAATTTATATAAATATTGATATAAAAACGACATATCAATTTTTTATGTATGTGATGATAGTCATGGTCGAGATAAATATAAGACTTGTAGTGATGTGGAATAGATGAAAGTAGTTTTATGTTTAATGAAGAAAATTTCACTTTTAATGAAAATATTTATTCTTTATCCGTGGAAAAATATATTTAATATGTAATTTATATTTAGTAGTGTATATAATTAATTTTGATAAAAAAAATCAATGCTTCAAAATGATAAACTAAAGCTAAAAATAGAAGATCAACTTATTGAAAAAAGTAATATAAAGATAGTAAAGAAACATTCATTTTTTTAAAAGAAATTTATTTATTAAAAGAATTTTTTTGAGTATGATGAGACTTAAAACATGGTGAAGTAATAAAAAATTAATATGAAAGATAATGAAAATAAAAATAAACAGTAGAGCTTTTTTATTCTAATGAAAAATGGAACAAATCCATATATAATTTTATAGATTTTGTTTAAAAATAAAGACAATGTTCACTGAAAAAAATATATTTCAAGGTTAGGAAAAAATATCAATGGGAAAAATATTGATAAAATTATTTATCAGAATTATTTGAAGATTAATCAAGTTAATAAACTAATTTTGGTATCCAAATAAATGAAATTATAGAAATCTAGACATTTTTGGAACAAGATGAAAAAACCCATAAATACAGTTCTATTAGTAGCAATGAAGGGGGTGAAAAAATGAATTACAATGAATTTTAATATATCATGATCTATAAATATTTATAAAAAAATAATAAATAAAGTATTTTTTGGTCAAAATTAGGAAGAAATCATGTGAGGATTTTTTGAAAATAAACAACTTACAGAAGAAAGTTTTCTTTTATTGATATTATTGATATATATTGGATATAGATTTGAAAAATATTTTTTTATAACCCTAAAAATTATTATGTATCTATAAGGATTTTATGGAATGGTAAAATGGGGGTTTACCCATATAAAGAATATATGTTCAAAAGAATGTTTGAAATTATGTATATAAGTTAACAAATATGATTAAAGATCCTAATAATTTTATGGAATATATAACCAATAAAAGCACTATAAAAATAATTTTATAGTACTTATAGTTTACATGAAGAGTATAAAATAAAAATTTACATCTTCTAAAAAGGTAAATACTGATGTTAATGAAAAATATCATGTATTTTATGAAACATTTTGTGGATTTAAATGGGGACTGTAAAGGGATATTTCAAAGTGGTTATTATTGAGACCACATTATGTGTTTTGTATTTTTTTTATCATGGAGTGATTTTCAATGGATTTCAATATTTTTTTGATGAATAAGACACATATGTATTAGATAAATATTTTTTGTATGATATTATTAATTATAATGAATCTATTCATTTTGAATAAATCAATGATCCATCCATTAGTGATGGATGATGATTAATGATCCAAATATTCATCCATGTTTTATGAGATTAATATTTATAGATGATATTTTGACTATGAATGGGATGATAAAGAAATAATTAGGAAAGAAAGGAAAATATCGATCGACCTCATAATGAAACTAAAATTCAAATAATGTTATGTCTCTAGTATATGAAATAATTAGAAGTTTTGTGACACATCTTATTGAAGAAGATAGAAATATGATATATATAGATCCATATATTATGATTAACACAAATAAGGGATACTAAAATAATATGATTCAATGTAATTTTATTAACACAGGCCTATCATGGGGCATCGAGAAAATTTTATTTTTATTTATTATATTATATTATTTTACATAGATAGTCTACCAAAAAATATTTCACACAAAATAGATTTTTCACTTGTAGTTTTCATTAAAAAATTTCAATTTAATTTTTAAATTTATCTTTTTTGTTTTTAAAAAATGTTTAAATTGATTGTTTAAAAAATTTTATGAAATATTTTTTTCTAAATGGGTTTGGATAAACCCAGTTGTATGATTCCATTATATCAGATTTTACCAATTTTTCTTCTTCTAGCTGGTAAGAGATAGTTTCAACATTTGATTCATCCCTCCAAATTGGATGGATGGTGAAGGTCAGGTCATTTCTATTCATTTTTAAATTGGGATACCCTCTCAAACATGTGAATGGTTTTGTAACTGTTCATTTTGATAAATAATGGAAATATCTAATTGGGAATTTTTCTTCCGTAATTAAGAATGTTAATCGTTCTAATTCCTCACATGTGATGGAGATCACTGTGCAGTCATCACCAAACCCTAATCTGTTATATAGAAAAAATTATTAGAATTGGTTTGTGGCTGTTATGTATTTTCAACAAATGAAATTTAAATAAAAAGAATCTAGCCCTAGAACAAATTTATTAAAACTTAAAAACATAACAAACAATTGAAACTAGTTGATATAAGAAAGAAAAACGTTTTATTACATTAAATACAGAAAAAATCTCATATTTGTTTTAAAATCCTCCACCATTATTGATCACGCATGGGAACTACACCTGCATGAATTTAGAAGTCAAGTTAATTCAATATGAGGTATATTTTGTAAAAATAAAATAAAATAAAAATAAAAATTAATAAAAGAATGAAATATATAGTTTAATATCATCTAAAGCTAAAATTTCCAATAGATTTTATTTCAATCCCCCTATTAAAATTATTTATTTGTATAGATCATTCTTAAGATGTTATCAATTTCCAATTAATGAGAAAAAAAATTCTTTATGGGTTGTGTCAAGGTCATTAATGCAGTCTTTCTACAAATGATTATAATAAATTTCTATTTTTATCTATATCCAAAAAATTTACATTATGTAGGTTATTCACAATATGTAATTTGTGGCACTGGACCTCTGTGTTTTCAAAGTCATCAAATTTTTAATAATTGATTCATGATGTGAAATATATGTGGATAAACATTTCATGGCTTGTTTCATGTTCGATATTTTTTTAGAATAATTTTATGATTATAATTTAGGATGTGAATTATTTTTCCCAATCTAGATAAAACGTGACTAATATTTTTCATTACTTTTAAGCTATGGGGTTGGGAATTGATTTGTTCATGAACGTAGTCACGCCTTAATCCTTCTATGAAAATTTTGGGTCACGTTAAACCACAATATAGGGTGGGGAATGTGTCTGCAACTAAATATACTATTTTTTTAATTAATTTATCGATCGAACTCCAAATACTACTTCAAAAGATATAATAAATTACATCGAGGCATAATTAAATAATGAAATTTCATAAACATTTCTTTCTAAAAAATTAAATACATGACATTATGAGTGAGATTTGAAGGCTTAAATATTATAAAATTTTCTTTCATGGTTCTTTTAAAGTATATCTTGGTTAATAGTAGAATTAATAAAAGGAAATAAAATTAATTTTATTATTTTTTAAGAGAGAAAAAACCCCTATATACAAATCCATATATCCACGTATGGGGTTTCTTATAGATTTGAATAGATATAACTTAATTAACTTATATATAACAAAATAATCATGAAATCATATCTACATGTAAATAAATTTAGATGCATGTGTGGTCACATAGATGAACTAGGCATATGGGTCAATTAGATACGTATTGGACTACATAAAAAATGGTTCTTGTATGAGAATTTAAATAAATCATAGTTTACATTTTTAAAAGGATCACCTATATTAAATTTCTACAGATTCGAATTGGAGATGTTATGGAATGTGCAAGTGAATGATAACTCTTTTGTATTTTCCACATGAGAATTTCATCATTTATTCAAGGAGTAACTGTAGGTAGTATAAACCAATGAGATGATTTCAAATTAATTTCATTTAATTGAACAGAAATAAAATTAATATCCTAATACATATTATCATTATACATGGTTATTGATCTTGAAACACTTAGTTTCATATGATTCCATGTAAACATGAATTCAATTAAAATATATATCATGATAAATATTAACATGATACATGATGTTTGAAGAATTAGTTGGAAGATAAATTTGTAGGGAAATATCACTATAATGAAGGAATGAAAATATTTGTTTTTTAACTACTGAATAGGGTGAAATTATCATGTTCAATATTCTATTAAGTAAGGGATACAGAAACCATCAAACAATTTAATATGAGATGTTTCATACAATTAAAATTTAAAGATTTTACAGAGTGAAAATTTTGGAACTATTCTGTATACCATGGAATGAAAAAAGAATGAAGAACTAGGTCTCTGTAAATTACGTCATATATCATATGAATAATATCAATGACTAAAAACATAAATAATTATAAATTTATGTTTATGTGGCTGAATGTTTCTACGTAAGATACAATATGTTTTTATTACTATAAAAATTGATAATTCACAATATATGTTCACACAACATTATGATTATCTAAAAAATAAAAGAAGATTACAGAAATCAATGAATTAAGATATTATTATAAAAATCATTCTTGGATAAACATTGTAGTGTATTATGGATGTTTAACACAATTATTCCTAATCAATATTTTCTATACTCTATGATAGAGAAGACCCAATATTGTGATATTATGGATTTTTTGATTTTTCAATAATATGGGCTGATGAAAAACCGATTCGCATTAATTTTCAATCATAAATAAAAATTGATGATAGGGGGGAGATAAAAGAGGAATAGTAGAGAGTGTTGTGAAAAAACTATTTTTAAAGAAATAGTATACAAATTCATGTTTCTTTTACATTTCACTTCTAATATATACTTTCAAACTTTATAATTATTGGTTTACATTATGGGAGATTGATGAATAATTTTGGAATTATTTAGAAATTTATACCAAGGGAAAAATGTGTGCATGGTTAGTATAAACCATGAAATATTTCTAGGAAACAATAAATGGTGATACTAGGAGTAATATGGAATGTTCCCTATTGGATCACGGTTTTCCAGAATAACATAAATGAAATTGTAAAATATTCATATAGAGAAAATGATTGAATCAAGATTGTAGCATGATTTTTAAAAGAATGGATGCCAAATGTTTTATTTTTTGTTCTATGGAGATTATAAACACATTGTTAGAGTATATATTTCCAAACCAGGTGGATCTCTAGATCATGTCCGGTATCATGTGCATTGTTGATGCATGGTTTGACAAACAGTGTGACATAACCATGAAATCATTAGAAAATAATATATAAATTGTGATTTAATTTGGATTAAGGCTTCAAAACAATCATTATCCCCTTATTCTTCTAGGGTCCCAAACTCTTTTACTCCTCTAGGATCCCAATATAATTTCATCTTATCTAGAATAATCCTTTAGGTGAATCAATTTTCTTTTGATATTAAGTATCATCAGTATACCATTTTTCTTCCTTGATATTTTGTTTTCTTCTTTGATATGCCCATATCATCCCTCATATATCAAAATATCTAGTATATTATGGAGAGATATATGTTTCAATTGGTTAATCATAATAAAATATTATTTGATATATTGATGGTAAGATTTTATGGGCTTGGATCTAGAATTTTGTAATGTCGTTCATCATTTTCCCAGTCTATTAAGAGGTTGGTGGATTCTCTCTCATCTACAATAGATATATAATAGGATATCATAGTTTTTAATATGTATTTCATTCATTTTGTCTATTATTTTCTAATTTCATGAAGGGAAATATATTGTTATGTGTTTTAAAATAATGTATATTTTGATTCCTTCTAAAAAATTCTTCGGTTTATAATTTTAAAATCATAAATTTAAAATTACAGAATACTTTTTTTGTAAGAAGTTTGTCTGATGAAATTTTATTATAAGGAATGATTTAATTATAGGAAATTATTTTTCATCGAAATCACAATAAGTAGGATTCAATTTATTCAACATGTACATTGTGTGTTTAGTAAGTTCCACCTTCAATATAGGATGAATTATGGTCATAGAGAGACGACATCACCATGATTGAGTGAATAAATGTCTGTATGTGGGTGTGAAGATTGGAATGGTCCTTCTAAGAAAAAAGAATCATTGAAAATCATTTTTTAGTATTTTTCTAACATTTATTTAAATTAAGTGTTTATTTAAACTGTTAATTGATTTTTAACATTTTTATGTAAAATACACAAACTAGTTATTATTTTAGTGGAATTTTTTAATTGGAATCCGATGATTCCATATTAATTTTATGTTGATATCCTTCTTAGGAATATTGGTATATTTTCATATTTCATAGAATGACATACCTGGAAAGGTTGGGTAAATTGTTTTCTTGAAATATAGAATGATACCATGGTAATGGAAGGTGGTATTTGATCATGTAGCTTGTCTGGGTGGTACAACAGATCATGAAACCTTTATGTATTTCTGTCATGTTGTCCCATTGTTTTATTAGTTGATATTTTGTGTTCCATTTTACATACGAATTTAAATTTCTGATGGTTTTATATTTTTGTTTTTTTACATAAACTTATTCATTATATTGAAAGATTTGAAGCCAATATTTCATTTTTGTCATTTTATTATCAATCTTGAGGGAATTTTTTCCCCATTGATTTCATTTTGTAATTTATTATTGACCATTGGTTTTGTGTAGTATTCATAATAATGGGTTTATATGATGAGTGTTTAATATAATGAAATAGAAGTGTAAATTACCACTATGACTAAATTCTTTATTATGATGTTAATGATTTTTGAAAATTGCTAAAAATGGTTTATTTTTTGAAATTCTTTTTTTAATTAGTTTTTTTCAATGATTTGGAATTTTCTAGAAATACATTTACTAGTGAGGGATGATAAAATAATTTTTTGGTTTTGTTATAGTAAATTTCACAAATTAGAATCCATAGGATTCATCAAAAAAATAATGCTAAAAATTTGATTGTACATAATCCACCAATGAACCAACATATTTTCCAAAGTATCATTCAGGGTTTTAAAGTGGTATATAGGGGAAATTTTAATGATTAACACTAAAAAGTAGAACACTCTATAAAAAATCCATTTTAAAAATCCACCCATCATTTATGGGGATTCTAAGAATAAAAAATATTAGGTGTTTTGAAAAAAAATGAATTTAGTATTTGAACTATTGGGTGAATCGAATAAAAAAAATGTTAATTTGGAAGCATATATGATGGATGATCCTGCATTTCAATTTTTTGATTTAATTATCTAAGATAAAGACAACCAATGAATTACAAGGGGAACATTGATGAATTTTTAAACTAACAATTCTATCCTACCACATTCAAGATCACACTAACAACATATTTCTTCAATCTGAAAAAATAAATCCAATCAGTAATGGAATATGTAGCTATGTTTATTAACATAGTTTTTTTCACTTTGAATGTACATGATTATGTGTCCTTGAAGGAATGCAACATTGAATCAAGTTTACAACTTGATAATATCAAGATTATATTAATCATATGTATAATGAATTAAGGATATTAGGTTAAAGGTCTAAATGTAGATGAATGATATCCTTGAACAAATCTAATAGAAAAGTGTATGTTATTCACAAAAGGAACATGTGGGACTCAAATTATGTGAATAAGGGTAATGAGGACACAAAATATAAGGTGGTAGGTAATCTTTGAATCATACCACATGATCATTTAATTTTCCTCATCGAACCAATATAAATTTAGGTTGCTCTTAGATGTGGTTAAACTTATCATAACATTAGAGACTGTATGAAATCTCCTTGATCCTCTCACAACATTAATAATATGGGATATCTCGTTCATTATTGTCTTATTTATCCGCATTTTAATGTGATATATGTATCTCATGTTTCTTTTATGTAATATGATTTTTTGATTTGATCATAAAAGAATAACTATAAACCTCATAAACAAGTGTTACACGGTGAATTCCAGACCACTATGAATCCTCATGTTAAGAAATTTCACCATGGAAAACAAATTAGGTTAGAGATAATATTAATAATTATGTTATTAAGAAGGCAATTACAAAGGATCAATATACTAATTCAATTTTTGGAGTTATGATTCATCTGAATACTATGCTCTTGAAAGTGTGGTTTAATACTAGTTCATCCTAAACTTTTTTAACTTCTTGTGTTATAAGTTATTTTTTATTACATGTTGAGATTATTCCATCTATCTTAAATCATCAAAGTCATCTAAAAAACATGTCTGTTGAGACATTATGTGTGTCATGTGTTCAATAACTCTGTTTGGGGAAGAATTGATTTGGGAATTACTTATTCTGAAAATGGATATATGTGGCCAAATTTGGAGAATGGATTAGTTGACATTATTCAATGACCAAATTTACTATCATTCAAGGAAGGTAAGTTTCACATTTTTAAATGGTGTTAAAAATCTCTTTAAAGTAGATTAGGCCAAGAGTATAATAAGGATGTACATATATCCCTAAGGGATGGGATTGTATCCTTTTAGTTGTTTTTGGTTACATTGGTATATATGGAATAAATTGGACATATATATTTTCCAATAATTATTAACTAATTTCATGATGCCTTTCATAAAATTTTATCATAATTTCTGGTCAAAATAGAAGTGTAATTTACTATTGAAATCATCCTGGTGAACATTAAAATTTCACATAAAACATATATGATTGAAATATGTGAATTGGGGAATCATAAAGTACAATTTTAAGAGTTGTATTAAAAATGTGTTATTTAGCCAAGCAAATTTCCCTATAAAATAGTTGGTTATTTTAATAAAATATATGGATGGATGTATTGGGGTTCGTGTGGATTATCATAATCTAAACTATGTAATGATTAAGAATTAGTATCATATTACATGAATTCATGATCATTATGAATAATTAATGGGAAAATGGTTCACTATTATTGATATAGGGTATCAACAACTGTGATTTAGGGAGGGGATATTCCAAATATAGACAGTAGAAGAAATTATGGCCACTATGAAAAAGTTGTTATTCCCATTGTTCTCAAGAGTTTTCCTATGGAGTTTATGGAATTGATGAATTAGATCATTCATTGGTATCTTTAATCCTTTATAGTACTGTTTTATGAAGGTATTATTCTATTTTCATTGACTAATACTAATCATGAAAAACATTTTTACATAGTTTTGGTTTTCTTTTGGGAACAACACCATTATGAAAATCCTTAAAAGTGTTATTTTTTGATAAAATAGGATAGTTTCCATGTCCATGTCATATTAGGGAGTGGATTCTAAGTATATCCCAAAATGATATCAGTTGTAATCAATTGTTAACCAATGAATAATGCATTTTTGATACATTATATTGCGTAGATGGAGTAGATAACGGTTCATATAATGACCCTAAATTTCACGAGGGGTTTTCAATAGATGAAAACCCAAGTATTAAAGAAAATGTATGTGGTATATTTAAGGAAGCTTGTGACAATGCTAAAACATGTATAATCATTATTCCTTTTAAATATGTTGCCCATAAAATAATATGTAATTCATTATCAATTAAATCAATTATAGTGAAAATTTATCCACAAAATTCCAAAGAGAATGTAAAATATCTATGCTACCTAAAACCGAATCATATATAAAGGTTGGATATGGAATATTTTGTTTTATAGGAACATGGTTAAAAAAAACTGCATAATTATTTTAACATTGATGAAAAATAATATCCACCTTATTTCATTATATTATATATATATATATATATATATATTACTTACAATAATGATTATTAGAGGTGAAATTTGAGTTTTGGGGGAGAAGAAAACACAATGGTACATGTTTTAAAAACTAAATACCTATAAAAAATCCACCATATATGATTGATTCTTCAATTGGTATTTTGTTAAATCTAATTAAGTGAACAATATTGATGAATTTAATGATTTTTTTTCAATACTATATATCAATTTGAATAATATTCCATGTATGTTTTTTATTACAATTTTTATTCTACACAACAAGAATTGAATATATTTTTAATTTATGATGATATGTCGGTTAAAAATTTACATATAACTATGAATAATTCAATTTTAATTTATTCATGACATGGAAATTTAGAAGAATATATATTGATGTTATCAACTATTATGAATATCTTGATTAGTGTGTCCTCATTGAGAGTACAAATGAAAAATGATTAAGAATCTTCTAAAATTAATGATATCATAAAAATATTATTAGTGTGGATGTTCTTAGTGAATAGTAAATTTAAGATTACTGGGTTCCAAATCTATAATTTTATTAACTACAAAACAAACTAACACAAAAGAGGAAAAACTAGTTTAAAATATTACTGAAATTTATAAATGTTTTCGAAGGGATTCAATTCTATTTAAAAAAATATCATATAGTTTAATAAAAAAAATGTCTACATATTTATTAATGTATGTGTATGATTTTAATTTTTGTTTATCTAATAAAAAATTTTTAAAAAAATTGTAATCATACAAAAAATAGTTTGATTTATTTTGGTAAATATTAGTTGATATCATTTCATATGAAATCAAATCCAACTAAAAAAACATGTGTGATTTCCATATCAACCCCTATTTTCTTCCACACTGAGAATGGATAAAATAGAAATAGAGTGATAGGGTTTACTAAACATTTCTTAATAATTATTCAAAACCTTTTTTTGAAGTTCATAGTAGATTTTTCAACAAGCAAGTAGAATATAAAATGAAATATTGATTAGAAATTAGTTGACTAGGAATAAAGGACAATCATATTTACAAATCAATAAGAAGTTATTCGAAAAACAATAATGTGAGAGAATTCTAATCCAATTATGTATGAGTTTTTTCTATTTTCAATTAATTATTATCATGGAATATCAATAAATTTATGATGATGATATATATTGGATGTTGGATAATGAATACTATGATTATGAAAATAATAATGATAAGGAATCTATTCTTGTAAACCTAAAAAATGTTTAATCCATTTTAATGGGTTATTAGTGAGGATTTTAAGACTATCCATGGTTTGAGATAAAATATTCTTGGATATTATGATAAAGAGTATTGGGTGTAACATACTCAACTTAGATGCCCAAAAATAGGTTCCCATTCCAGGTCTCCACATGTCCTCATGCACATCACACCATATTATAAAAGATTCCTACTAACAGAAAGGGTCTAATGAAACATGTGTTGAGAATATACACTCTTTACTATAGTAATAAATAGGATATCACATATTAAATAAATTGAAAAATTAATACAAAATGGGAAACATGAATTACTATCTATGTCCAAAATAGGTTATAAACCATGAGAACATAATAAATATGCCATGTCATGATTAAAGTAAAAAATTTTAAGGAGAACCCAAAGTAAATATTAATAATTGAGTCCAAAAAGTGTATCCTACCACCTTGTTTAGATCCTAAACCATTAAATCATAATCCCAAATCAACCCCCTAAAATTGGGCCCATTCCTAAGTCCTGGCCTCCCAACAATAAATTTTCTCACATACCAAATGGGGGACTGAGCATGGTGTGAGTACATCTTAGTAGGCCACCACTAATAGTGTCTAAAAAATATCTAGTCAAAGTCGATAGTACATGAAAAAACATTATAAATTACAATGTAAAAATGGACAACTCGGGTTCCATTAGTTAACAATATTCAAATTAAACATTATAATAACAAAAATATATATTCTTCATGTGTTCCATGGTTTAGGAATTTATATCTTCTACACAAGGACTGAATCTGGACATTTATCATGAATAATGGTATAATACATGATACCTATCTCTCTGGGGATTGAAATTTCATAAAAAATAATATATATATACCATGGATTCTCAGTCTGAATAGTGCCATAAAATTTAACTTTTAGGGGCGTAGATCCTTGGTCATCTTCCCTAACATGTGCATTATAGCGGTGGGGTTTTGAGCCACGTTATATTCCGAACCATGGGTGTAGACCCTCAAGTCCAAAACTCCACAAATAACCTAACATATGCACATTCATTATTAACCATTAATCATAATTACCATATCAAATACCAAAGATATTCATCACACATAACATTCCTAATTCATATTCATTCACATATAACTCATTGTCAAGACTTAACCCATTATCGTATTTTTTATTTATATCGCATATCTAATTTATCATGTTTACCATTTTATACCTTAAACCACTTATCATATTCACCAACTCCCATTCATTAACAAATTTACCATAATTAAAAAATTCCCATGGATTATACCATTTATGCAATTCAATTACAAACACATATTTCATTAGACACATTCACATTATTCTATTTACCCCTTTTCCAAAAAAAATAAAAGAACCCCTTTTTATATTTCCAAAAAATAGACGAAAAATACTATTTCATCCTCTTTATAATTTGATACATCTTTTCAACACATTTATCATTGGATCTATTTCATTACTAGATAGCATTTAGATAAATATTATAATTTTCCATGTCTAGAATTCTTAGCACAATCCATGGGTGGACATAATTGGTATAATCATTATCAATGCATCACATGGGGGCTGTGAGAGGTCTAAATCATTATTTGGACAAAAAAATTTCCAAATATTGCCAAATTAATCAAATTAACATTAAGGGGTAAGAAAAATAAAAACCCCACATGCACAAATTGAAAATAAATTTATGTTATATATCTTATAGACCACCTACCTAAAATCTATAGATAAAATCTCACGTAATACTAGAATTAGATACGGATTCAAATGAACTTTTATTCCCCAACCCAATATCTTCTGTTAAAAGAGGGTTTTAGGGTTTTAGAAGAAGAATAACAAAACCACAATCCCTACTCTTAAAAAAGAAAATAAAGAGAACTATTAGAATAACCCAATTCTTGTATCTGCAAACAAAATAACTCGAAACATCTTATAATTGAATGAGATCAACCCTTGAAAATTCTTGGTCCAAATAGTTCGTCAATAGGGTAGCTGGAAGATAAATGGGGGAAGAAATAAGGTGATAAATTTTAAAATATAGAGGGGGAAATTTGGTGTGATCACAATTTTAATGTTCGACATGGTTCATCCACATGGTTTTCCAAACCGTGTGCATTCCATGTCTCTTCCGCTTTCCAAGTGGGACCCAAGTCACATGGATAACTGGGGATAGATCATTGATTGAAAACGTTTTCACCGACCAAGATCCTACATATTTCCAAGAGGGTCCCAAGTTGTATGTTTACTAGGGGATCCCACATAATTTGACAAACCATGCGCCAACCATGAAATTTTGATAGGATGGCATGATTTCGCTTTCATTAATATATGGAACCCCCAAAACAAAACAAAGATACCTTATACACTCAGTAAACTTTTAACTTTCAAACAGTAAGGGATTAAACAAATTAAATAGGAATATACCACCATGAAGTTTGAAATATTAAAACCTCTCCAACCTATAACAGCTCGTCCTACAACCTCACTTCCATGAATCACTATGATTTTGTAGAAAATAGATGAGTCCACGTGGCCCACATATTTGACTCCCATACCCATTTTTCTTTCTAAACAATACCATGATTCCAACAGAAATTACACCGTCGGAATAATCCT
Organism: Viscum album; assembly: GCA_963277665.1. Classification (NCBI taxonomy): domain Eukaryota; kingdom Viridiplantae; phylum Streptophyta; class Magnoliopsida; order Santalales; family Viscaceae; genus Viscum; species Viscum album. Next base: position 2,090,514,006 of record OY728132.1, read on the forward strand.
TCCCAACATGAATTTATAATTATGATACACAATACAAACTATATGATCCTCAACTGATGTGTCACCCTCATGCTCTACATCCTCAACATCATTCATTGAGAAGGGATAGGGAGATTCTAACAATGATAAGTCATATGAAAATAATTGTTCATACAAATATATCATTATGGAAGATCCAATTGGTATGTCAATTATTGGATCCTCTCTACAATCTCAAATGACCCCACGTTATTGGGTGCCAACTTATCCTTTTTTGAATCTCATGGTGTCCCAACCACAGAGAAACCTGATGGAACACACAGTCAACCTCCTAAAAATCAAGGGGTTTCTGATTACTATAAATATATTACTTTTCCATACTATTATCCATATCCTTACATTTCTGAATCAACTAAATTTATTACAATGACTCCTTCACAAGGCTCTGTCCCAACAACTTTGATTCCCCAACTTATATCCATCACAATTGATGTCTACATGGACTACGATATATATCCTCATATTGTACACTATAAATCATATCCCAATAAGTATAATTTTATGAAAACCCAACAATTTGAAAATTATTTCCCAATGGTCCGCTAGAATATTTCACACAATACCTATGAATGTCCTCTAGTACATGTATAGTCCACTCTAACAACCCTTGCCTTTAATGGTGGACTGTCTTACTCAAAAATACCTGGCTACCAAACACCTTCTATAATTGATTCTAGAAGCATAAATTGAAACTTGATTCATGATCAAACACTACGGTTCATAGCACCCCATTCAACTACACTAACTCCCAAACATAAAACTCTCCCAATAGATCCAAGGTGAAATTCACTCAAATGGGAAAGAAATTATCCACCTTTTTCAACTCATACAAAAATTCCTAGATCACAACATTCTTCTGCGGTGTCCTCAAAAGACTGAAAAAAATATCCATCATCACATCATCCCATTTCCATTTTTCAATTGATAATGGTTGAAAAAAACCACTAGGCCATTTATGGTCATCCTTCACCTATTGAAAGGTAATTCGATATGCCAGAAAACCTTCATACTCTTTGTTTAACTCAGTCTACCAATACTACCTACTATGATCACAAAACATATTAGTCATCCCAGGATGTACTACACACTATGATGATTGAAACTCATGCATAAACTCTTCTCACATACATGTTGAAGAAACCACATGGCCATGAAGAAAAATAAACCTATCATCTCCAATGGTTCAACATAAAGGTGAATCCAAAAATTTAAAAACTTCTCTCAAAGACAAAAAATATGTATAATTACAAATAATTTCAATAATATAGCTCAAAATCATGGAAACAACTCCCTAGGAATAATGGGTCATCTATCGTAGGTCATCCTACTCCTTAAGATGCATCTCAGAAAACAACGTCATCATTAACCACTCTAATCAAGATCCTTGAATGGCCTGATTTTGAGTCTTCCGACTCATAACATTAGTATCACCTTTTCTATGTCAAGGTGCATAAATCAACTTGATGTTGAATGAATGCCTATACTATACCCTTCATCATTAATGAAAATTAAAATAATGTAATGAGAATATGTACTTACAAATTTTATGATTAGTATACATCATGAACCATTCCCCTAATAAGTAATGCCTTCAAAAAAATAATGAAAAAATTAGTTTTGTTATATCCGGATCCTAAAGTTTGTAATTGATTTCATAAGGTATAAAATTTTGTGACCCGTATGTGACAAAACACTCAACCTAAATTAACACTACCCCAATCCCAACTATAGAAGCATCATAGAACCAAAAATAAACCTTACGAGGCTCAGGTATTATCAAAACATTATGATATTCTACTATTTCATTAACTCATGAAAAAAACCTACATTATTAAAACCATTAAAATTTGATTCCTTTCAAGGATTATCATGGAAATAGTTATTCCAAATGGGTAAATACTATAACAAACTTTATATAGTATCCTAAAAACCCAAAAAACATCAGACATCAGAAACATTTTATCGATTCCCTGAAGACGTATGTTTCAGTACTTTCTCTACGTACACTAACACACATTCCTCTAAGATGACGTGTCCCAAAAAATGCGCCCTATAAATCCCAAAATTTCATTTCTGTACCATGTAATATATCTTATGATCTCCTAGTGTACTCTAAATTATTTCACGATGCTTTTCATGATTGTAATGAGTCTTATAGTATAAAAAGATGTCATCAACAAATAAAACTACAAACTGATTTATGTAAGGGTAAAATATTCGGTTTATTAGGGACATAACCACTATTTGTACAGTGGTAAACATGAGAGACAACAAAAAAAAACTCATTCAACCCATAAATTCTCTTGAAGGTAGTTTTCAGTACACTAGAAGGTCTAACCCTCAGCTAGTGATACCTTAATATCAAAACAATCTTGAAAAACATTAAAGCACCACTAATCTCGAAAAAGAGATCATCTATTTGAGAAATATGATATATACTCGTAACCCTCAATTGATTCAGAATCATATAATAAACATATAACTGCAATGATCCATCATCCTTCATTGAAAACAACATATGAAATCTCCAAGTTGACATACATGGATGAACAAACCCATTATTCTTTAATTACTAATTTTTTTTTTATGTTCTTGGAATTATTCCATCACCATTATATATAGTGGAATGGAAACTGGTTCTAATATATGAAGGAAATAATTTATGAACTCAACATCCCTCTCTGGTAAAATCCTTGATAGGTCCTTAGGAAACACATCCTAAAACATATCTTCCACAAGGGGAAAGTCAATATTCTATTTTCCCTCATTATCAATCTGGATAAAAGACTTTTATTATATGATTTGACCCCACTACTAAAACTATCCTTACATGACCTTCCCAGACATCCCAGTCATCAGAATGGACATATGTGTCTCTCTAATGAGAGGTGAAAATTATCCTATAAAGGTAATAGTAAATATCATATTGGTTCAACACTTGCATGTCCATATCAAAAATTAGATCAACACCTGGCATCTCAATGCCAAACATGTCACATTGGATATTGTACACAACAACCATGGGATCAAACCCTTAACATCAGTAGTTATTTTTTTCATGCACCCCTAATGGGGTAGTAATTAATTTGACCTCACACACACATTCCATTACATGGTCCAACAAAACCATAAACTATGAAAACAAAAAATAATGTGTGGAAATTGTGTCAGATTGGTACTAGAAAGAGTGTAACCTATACTAATATTACCTCAAACAGTTGACGGTGTAGCCTTGACACCACCTATTAAAGAATGAACTACATAAAGATGAACTTCCCCTATACCCTAGGCTTCAGTCTGAGTTCCTAGTGTTTCACTACCAGGATAATATGTACACTATTTTCTTGGGGTTCAATGCCCATCAACTCAACTGGTATGACTCTTCATGCTCAAACCACCTTTCGTATATGGGTTAATAGAAAAAATTCCTTCACTTTGAACATTTATTAGCCATACATCTTTTCCCATATGTTGAGTGTTCATATAGAATCTCTCCACAAGACACATTATTCCACGGTCTCAGAAGTCAATTGAAGGTTGGGGGCACTAACAACGAATATTCCAAGACATATCAAACTAATAAAAAATCATTTGATCACCATAATAATAGTCTAATACACTCTTCTAACTAATAGTAACACAATTACCTTGTTGGATATTCCTGAAAATATGAATCTCTTCTAAATATTTTTCACCAATGGACTGTCAAAATCGATCCACAAACCCACTACATAAAGGCTCCTCTAAAATTCTTTCAGAAATAAGTGAATGAGACACCACCTTTTCAATCCTATTTTAATTAATGTAATTCCCCATGGACTTGATCTTGTGTCTGAATCCATATTAAAAGAATCTCATCATAGAATAATTTCCACATACCAACTCTAGAATAATGCGTTGAAATTCCATTAAGTGAACCATATAATATATCACTGACATAGTTCCTTTCTTCAAAATCATAAAATTTGAAACCTACTCAAGTCACAATATACCTAGACAGTTGTTTTCAAGAAACATATCGTAGAAGTCCTTCCATATAATAGAATCGGGCTTCTGTTTCTGAACAATGATTTCCCAATATCACTTCATCATTACCTACAAAATATACATTTCCAAATTGACACACTTTAATACAGTAGTCTTAATGTGATCCAAAATATTTTTAATAGACTCTAACATGAACATTGTATCCCTTTTTCCAACCACTAACAAAAACATTAGAGGGTGTTGTAACTAAAAAACTCAAGTCTTTTTAGAAATACATGGCACGCTTACCCTAGGTCTTGTTCCATCATCTGAACAAAATGAGTGCATTTCTCATGGAAATACTCTTCTTCTTCAGTTATATTGGGAAGATTGGTTGTACTTATCATTGTTCATTTTGATATCCTCTTATATCCCAACCATTACATGTTTATAGGGTGGATTTTCGTGAAAATTCCAAAAAAAAATTTAAAACATATAACATAAAGCATCTACATAATATGTAATATAAGGCTCTCCACAACCAAATAAAAACTCATTTCACATACCATGTCCAAACGAAAACCATCACACTTAGAAGACTTCTATCAAACATTCCTACTATGGTCATGATAAACATGGGGGAAAAACATAAATTGTCCCAAGACATTCATTAGAAATATTTTTTAAAACCATTTCCACAATTAGAACACAAATCATACCTCTGAGGAAGATTTTCCATTTCAAAACATATTAGAACCATATTTTTAACTAATTTATTACATTTCATTTGAGAAACATTATTTAACCAAACTGTCACATTATTTCCAATTACCTATTAGTATCATCTCTATAAGACATCATTTTAATCAATAAATTTTTCAAGAAATTAAAAGGTATCATGTCCTTCATATACCGAACAATAATCTCATGTTTTACAATCATGATGGATTCCACCGATATCTCTAGTTTCTCATATTTATGAATGAATTCATAATCTCATCCCATTACATCTATGAAAATTATATCCTAAAATTGTCACATCAAACATCAAGTGCATCACTCAATGTTGAAATATAAATAAAAAATAACAACACACGTATTGAACAACAATTCCTAACCTGGTTACATGTGTTCTATCTCATACATGGGCTATATACTCCCATGTATGAGATCATTACCAAGGCGTGAAATATTCTAATATCTCATCCACCTTTCCTGAATTTTATGATATAGAAAATAAAATCTCCCATACAACTGTGTAACATCCCTGGAATAGAATGTACTAATGCAGTACCTCATTCAATGTGACAACATGACCTCAAAAATTCCTCCCAATAAATTATTGGTTAACAACTAGAAGGGAGGGCCTAATAGAATACATGGGATAACATACCCTCATTACTAGAGTATGAAAAAATAGATAACATAGGATATAAAATAAATAATATAAAATAAATGTGAAACATTCATTACTACCCTTTCCCAAACATGGTACAAACCACAACCAAACAATAAATTTGTCATGTCATAGAAAACGTACCGAAGGTCAAGGAAAAACCCAAGTAAATATAATGAAATAAATCTCCAAAACATGTCCTTGCACCCAGTATGGATCATCATCAATGAAAACAAAAATCCCAACTCAACTCACTAGCATATTCCCCTTTCTCTTATCATGGACTGAAAACATTAAATCTATCTTTGTGCAAAACCGTGGCCCAAGAAAGGATTGAGTAAAACTTAGTAGACCACCATAAATGGCTTTATGAAAATATGAATTCTAAGAAGATATGTCATGAAAAAACTATTTAAATAACAGGGTAAAAATAATACTTGGGATCCATTGGTTAATGACATTCACTTTAACCCTTTTAATTACTTAATCAAAATTATTAATATGTTCCACAGGTTAGGCTTTCACATTGTCCAAACAACGGATTAAGATGAAAAATTACCTTACATATGGTAATAAGTCTAATTCCCTGTCTCACTAGAATTGAAAATTTCTTAAACAATTACATAAAACATACCTTAGAGCCGCAGTTAAGGTAGTCTCATCTATTGAAACCATTAGGGGCATATAACCTCGGACCTCTTCCTTAATATGTGCATTATAGGGGTGGGGTTTAGAGCTTCAATCAAACCTGATATGTTGGTGTATATCCTCATGTCTAATACCTCACATCTACAAAGACATGATAAAATTCATTTTTATCCATTAATTGTATATACTATATCACAAACCACACATATTCATCTCATATAACATCAACAATTGTTATTCAGTTGCGTATATGTCAATGTCAGGTCCTAACCTAGTAGCATATCAACCATTTATATAATATATCCCATTTAACCCATTACCAATTTCATTACCTAACCCATATAAAATATTATAAAATTTCCAAACATTATACGATTTCAAATAATTCATCAATTGGTATGAATTTTCACATTTCAACAATTCAATTACAAACTAATAATTCATTTTTCACATTCACGTTATTAAATTAAACCCCTTTCCACATATTTTAAAAAAATTATGCCTAAAAAAAGTATAAATAGATTCCACTAGTGCTTATTTTTAATTGGAACCAACATGTCAACACAGTCATCATTGGATCTATTTCAATAAAAGTGAACATTAGGAATAAAATTTCAATTTTCCATGTTCTGTAATATTGAAACCCTACATGGATGGCCTTAAATGGTAAAATAAATTAGAATTCATCCCACAGGGATAATAAGTTGTCTAAATCATCATTTATAAAACAATATTACTAAATATTACTATAGTCACAATGTTCACATCATGAGGAATGATATGTCAAAAACACAAATGCACAAATCGATAATAGAACTACAGGATATAACTTATAGACCACCCACCATGAATCTATAAAAGAAAACATGCCTAATAATAGGATTAGATCACGATTCAAAAAAATTGAATACCCAAACCAAGATCTATTTTTAAAAATAGGGTATTATTAGATCATAAGATTAAGAACAAAACTATAATCCCTAGCCTAGAATAGTTAATCACGATAAAAAATAGATTTACCTGATGCTTTGATCCTCAACTAAACACACTCAAAACACCCTACAATTTATGGATATTGGCCCTTGGGACGTCATGATCAAAATGGTTTATCCCTAGGGATGACGGAAGAGATATTGTAGAAGATATTGGGTGAGAAACATTAAAATACTACGAATTTCCAGGAAACACACTATTGGTCATCATTAGGTGAAGAATGCACCAATGTGAAATGAATCTCCATAATACTTAAAAATTGACTCTGGTGTAACATAATATTCTTGGAAAATAAATTATTTCTTGAAACAGAAATTTTGTTTCTAGTATGTTCTATAGTCATGGAGTGTTCCACAATTTCACATAGAATTATCCATTCTCATTAAATGAAAAACTTTTCATATATCCTATCTAATTTATGTATCTACTGAAAAACGATTAAGTAATAAAAAATGAGAGAATAAATATATTAAATTAATAATGAGGTAAAGGTAATGAAGTATAAAAATTGGAATGAAAATACACTAACATTGATTCACCCTCCTATTGTTGAGTATATACCAAGTGATTACAGTAGTCAGTCTTCGCATATAATTGGAGATATAAAGAAGATAAATAATAATGAGGATTAAAATATAAGATTAGTGACGATTTGAAATGATTAGTCACTCCAAAATTTCATTGTTGTTGAGGTGACCTAATCATAACCAACATAAATACTGCATCATATTAGATGAATATTCAATAAATTCCACAACAATACATGGTTGAGGATTATAAACTTTTAGTGACTTCAAAGAATATATATATATATATATTAATATTAATTATTAAAAGATATTAAACATATCCCACATTTTTATTCCCACATATTTTTCTCTTTAAGAATTTATTTCTTAAAACAATTCTCAATAGCCTAGGTAAAGTGGAAATATAATAAAAGGAAATTTCAGTTACCCAATATGGATAAACATGGAAGATATCAATCAATGAACATATAAATTAATTATATAAAAATAAATTCTGGTGATCATTATTATAAATTTAAAATTTTATACCTAATCAGTTACAGATCCTAAATTGTGATTCATTCCCAAATGATTTCTTATCTCAAAATAATTGAATCATAGAAGTAATGAATCATTATTTATTAATCATGATCCATGATTGTTTATCATAAGTATAAGAAAATTTCAGAGTAATTCGATTTCCCAATAGTATGAAAATGAAATCATTTCATTAATGCAGACATTGTACAAAGAAATCCTTTATATACATAGTCCCTTAAATTACTAGGTTCACTCCCCATTTCATCATATCCTTAGTCATGTATAACTCCAATGACAATCATAGTGGATAGAATCCAATTATAAATTGGGTTAATAGACATTATAGTTCATATTATCTAAGTAGACATCAATCATTATCTAATAATTAGAAATAATTGTATTGAACCAATCATTACATAAATAAAATTGTACATATGTGTGGAATAATATCATAAAAATTCACTTCAATTCCACATAGCATAAATCATGAAAAAGAAACGAGTTTCATGGAAATGTCAATATCAAATAATTATAATCCATATAGGGAAAGAAAATAGATTATGTCATTAGATATTATCCATGTTAATCCTTTGAAACATCATGACATATTTCTAATGATAATAACCAATTGAAATCATATTTCAACATTTATTTAAAAATAGTTGAAAATATGTTTTTCCTTCCACAAATTTAAATATACAAATTTAATTAACATTGGGAAAAAATCATTGAAAATAAAAATAGAATATTTTTATGGAAGATTCAATATATTGATATTTTATGAAATTTAGGGAATTTGTTTGTGTGCTAAATGTTAAAACAAATACTATTTTAACACATTCTATAAAAGGTCCAAAAGTACATTCAATAGAAAATAGAGAGAAAATTAATTTTAAAAAATTCCAATGATTAAAATATGGTAGAAAAGTGAATTATATAATAATATTAAATTTGAAAAAAAATTATTAAAAAAATTGATGAATAAGAATATGGAAGAAAATTTTCATTAACCAAAGAGGAAATAATGTTGAGCTTTCATAGATACAATTTATTATTAACATTATGTGACAAAGAGAGGATAATCAAAGAATGTTTATAAACCCCAAAAATAAATATAGGACAAGATAATATATTTGTTTTGATAGCTATATATACCATACAATTTTCTTTATTAGAAATTTAACATATAAAATTCCAAAATAATATCAGATTGTAACATAAACCCATTCCCAAAGTCCTTCTTAGCTTCATACAAAAAAATTTTACAATTTTATGAATATTTATTTATTAAGAATATATTATAGCACCATATTTATTCATAAAATACTATGTTTTTTCCCTTATAATTTCCAATTATTATTTTTCTAAAAATTATTCTATAAAATGAACATTAAGGAAATAGTTGGACACTTTTCCATGATTGTTTGGTTTTGATATTATAAAAATTGATCATTAATTTCAATATTAAAAAATCAAAAAAACTATAATAAAATTAAAATTTTAATATTTATTTAAAAAAATTATAATTTATTTGTATGAATATTGATTTTAAATATAATATATCAAAATAACCTTGGAATAAATTGTTGAATGTTTTCTCATAGAAATAATTTTTTTAAATAATTGACCAAGAAATATAAAAAAAATTAAAATTTTATTCATAATAATTTATTATAATATGTATAATTAAAATTTCATTTTATATTTTTTTATAAATAACTGAAAAGACTTTTTGAGGTAAAAATGAAATATTTCATTATACAATTTCTATGTGAATATTGTTTTTCCTTATATTAAATTAAATTAAAATATTATAATTATTAATTTAAATTTAAATTGTAGATTATGTCACTGAAAAATATAAATTTTAGTAAACGTTATAATTATTAAGGGTCATTATGAAATGTATGAATGTATTTTTCTTGTAAAAATTCATTTTTTGAAAGCCTATCTCTCATCATGTTTTGCAGGTTTCAATTTTCATTATACTATTTAACATGTTTCAAATAATTTTTTTAAATTTGATTAAATATTGGATTCATCATAATTAAAATTATATAATAAGGTCAACCAATTTATTTATAATAAGAACTAATAAGATTAAAAATTCAATAACATGATTATGGTCAAAATGTCTCTATATGGGTTAATATTAAAAGATAATTTCCAAAATGACCTAATCGCATCATTAAAACACAATTTTTGGAAATATTTCAATATAAACCTTATAAACTTTTAATATTTATCATTTTTTTTTTTTCTTGGAATGTGATTTAATATTATTTGCAATCATTGAAACATTACACGTGTTCCACTCACCTTAATATAGAAGGGTACCACCTCACTTTACATATTGACATATATTGAGCAATATATATCAACATTAATATACAAAAATATATCCCCAGAACCATAATATATGTAATATATGTTTTATTCATTTGAATATACCAACCATATAACAATTAATAAAATATAAAAATAAGTTTTCTCTAAGAAAAGGTCATTATCTTCCCAAATCTTTTTATTTTAACTCTTTCTTTTAAAATCATTAATTGAATCCTCACAATTGCAAAATAAATTCACAAGTATATCCAATATAATTTTATTTTATTATGTTGATGTAATAATATTTATACATATTCTTCCCCATAAGTAATGAAATAAATCAATTGTTTGGGTGTAAAGAGGACTACCATCTTGATAACCAATGTAATGTATTTTCCATCATCCAATAACATGGGTTCTAATAATTATGTTTATAATAAATATATGTTATTCATATAATTTTTTTAATATTTAATATATCATCTACATATTTGGAAATTTACTCATTAAAAATGATAATGTTGTTCACTCATATGTACGACCTACCGTCTCTACAATGTGATGCAATTCATTTTTTCCCACGTTTCAAGAATTGTTTTAAGTATTTGTATAAAAAAATTAATATTATATTTAAAAAATTAATATCATTATGGATATTATAAAGTTATATCCTCTCTGTAGGAACTAGAACCTCAATTATGAAATATAAATTGGAAAACAAAATAGTTAACACCTAAAGGAATAAAAACAATGAAATATTAACAACAAATAGGTGATAAGATGTTATACATTGATCATATATTATATTATAAATTTGAATATCTTTTTGGTATAAATTAATTATAAATGGAAAACCATTATACATAATGTGCAGACATTTTCCATAATGATTAATATTAATGTTACAAATATCATTTCAATTTCTATTCCATTAAGGCATATTTTTAATTCTACACCTATTTATTTTTATTTGATGTATATAATTACACATTAATTTATTTAAAAAGAATATATATTTATATATGATGACTAATTTTTCAATGAATTATCATTCTTCCATGGGAGTACAATTTTAAAATTACCAAAGTGATGATAATTTATTTTATTATCTCATATTTTTGGTGTAAAACCCAAAACAATTTTTAATGAAAATTTCATTCGATCTAATTAAATACATTATTATTAAAAATGATTATATAAAACATATTAACTTTATTGAGTTTATGTTTTTTAATTTTAAAATACCATTATGAATTGTTATCATTGAAAATATAGTCATTGAACAATGATCACACGATTAGTATAAATATAAGTCTCTATCAAATCCAATTTACATAGACAAAGGTAGTGATGGACTCCTCTAGTATAATTGATCCATACAAAGCCTATTTTCATGAGCTCAAAAAATAAGTCAATTCATTTGGATTCTCTCTTGAACAAGCCCATGCTAAGCGTCAACAGGTTAAGCTTGAACGGAACCTCCTAATGGAGAAGTGGAAATTAGGTTTGATTACCACCCAGTCGATTTTATCCCAGCCACCTCAAGAGTCTATAACCGTATAACACCTTACCCTTAGGCCTTATGCAGGTTTTATAATGGGTTATGTAACAAGACCCTATCACTATGATTATGTGCATTGTTATTTTTTATAAAATTTATACATTCATTTTATTATTGTTACATTGAAAATGGTTTTAAAAGCACAAATAGTCTTTTTAGTTAATATTTAAATTCAATTAAAAAATCTATTTTCATGAATTAATTGATTTGGAATTCAGTAATATTTTAATAAAATGTTATTAAGCATTAATTTTTATTAAATATATATTATTGTATAATTTTTATGATTACAATTGTATTTTTTATTATTGTTTGAAAATTATTTTCGTCAAAACCCATGAATTTGTTTTAAATGTTGGTTTTAATTTTAATAGTAAAAGTTCACATATTTATAAAAAAAATTAGATATAAAATATATTTTTTCTAGATTTTGGATGTTGAAATTATTTGACGGTGAAATTTTTATAATTTTCTATGACATACGGATTATTGGGTAAAAATTAAATACCATTGAAATATTTAATATGTTTTATGACATAATAATGACCCAATAGTGATGAAATAAAATATTATAATAAGTTTTTTCGTCCAATATATGTTTTACCTTTATAATAATGTTATTTTATATTTGTTTAATTAATTTAATGGTTACTTAGTGGCCCCTTCAAAACATATAAAACATTTTAACTTTTAATGTGATTTCTTTGAGAGTGTGACTCAAGTCCATGTAATCAAGCATAATATTTTAACATGTTAAAACATTGGAAGTATAAAATAATGTTTTCTTTTCCCCTTTGGAAATAACCATGTTCAAAAACAAGGGCCTGGTTTCTGGTTTTGTATAGATTAATGGGTGGTGTCCAAAACCTAAATAATACAGATTTCCCTCATTATTCCTATATAGACCCAATCAATCTCCAATTCCTCTTCACTAAAACCATTTTGAGATCGACCAACTTCTATCCTTATTATTCTACAATTTTTCCAAGGTACCGCAAGCACCCATGAAGCCTCTCTCAGGCCTCCCCCAAGCCTTTCGGATCACACATTCAAGTAAGGTATTTCTTCTTTTCTAATTTTGGCCCAAATATATTTATATTGTTATACCCTTTTGATTTAAATTAAAAAATATAGATTATGATTTAAAATCTCCCCTATACATCCTTCCTTATGTTAGAAGTATTATAGACCTCTTTCCCTCTCATTAATGCCTTCCATGCACACTTGTTACCATGTCGAAATTCTGTATGTAATTTCTCACTCCTCATTTACATTCAAACAATTCTATTATATTATGACTCAAAATTCCATTAAATTTTTGGGACATGTATTTATATTATCCCTTTAATTTCTATATCGGTTTCATATAATTAGACTCCACTTTCTCTCTCATCAACCATTTTTATGAATTTTTATGTCACACTATTATGTTGCAAAAATTGAATCGCGATTTTCCATGCCAAGGTCATTGTGTAGTGAATATAATTCCCATTTCTCTATAAATGGTATTCCAATTTATGCACACTTATATTCTGATAATAGAGTTTCATTTATTAATTCCGTATTCCTTTATCTTGGAATAAATGATGTTGTTTAATGAAGCCATATTTTATGATATATGTGGAACACTTATTCACAAAATACAAGGAATAAGAAGGGTGCGACGTAATAGCACATCAATGAATTATGTAAAGATTAGTATCATGATACATCATGGGAAATGTGAATTTACTCAGTCTAATTCATGTGAAATTATTTTTTACTATTGATATATGTGAAATTATCCTTGGATCATGATAATAACATCTTAAATTTTGTTTCCACATATCCAAGTTATGATTATCATTTTATATCATGCATTTATGTTCATGTTTCTCTTGTGCTACATTGGAATGTTGTGGTCATTAAATAGAATTTGTCAATAAAGATGTAGTGATATATGGTCTAGGTTTTTATGTAATGTTCCTAATCCCAAAATGCAGTATTTCTCTTGGTCTTCTGGGATGTAATAAGTGAAATTTTAATTAATAAATCATGTTTGAGATTGTAATATAGCACATGGTTGTTATAGTTGATATAAGTGGATATGGATAATTATTTCTAGGATTAGGATTAGAAAACCCTAGTGCAATCCATAGTGGAAATACAATGTATAATAAAAAATCCCAATGTTTTTGTGAGTATAGAGTAGGTCATTTACCAAGAGAATAAAACCTAGTCTAGATATGAACAAGTAAAAGCGGCTCTGGAACATATGTATCTCTGGGTAAAAACCAAAAACAACACATTGAGCTATACTCTAATGGAAACTAGTGCACGACAACATTCCTTTCTGCACTCTTTGTTACAACACTCTTAGGAGATATGCTTTTTAAAATTATTGTGATTATTATAAAATACTGTTAAGGGAATAAAAAAATCCACCTAATAATATATGTTTGGATTTAGATCAAGGATAACATATATTGAAGCCCATAAATTCACAAGTTATGGAAATAAAAGTAATTTATAAGTTATCCATTTTTATATTTGGTTTCCCCTTTATGTGTTACCACTAACATTATTTTTATTCTAGCCAATGTCTAGTAATAGTAGGAATCAAGCTGACATCCTATGTGAATATCAATGTGATGACTATTCAAATGAGATGCCCAATCTAATGGGAGCGGGAATCTCAATCATTGTCACAGTACTATCTTAGTTTTCTCTAGGTTTTAAATACAAACATCGTTCAAGAGAAAATTTAACCCCCCCCCCCCAAGAATGAAAAAGTTTCAATCTAGAGCTTCATTAGACAAAGGGGTCATATGTTTAATGAATCATTTTATCCCTCATTCATCAAAAAACATATAATCTCCACTAAAAATGATTTACTCTATCCTTAAATGATCAAAACTATAAGAGGATCATCAAGATAGTTATCATAGGGAGCGTGAAGATTATTAGTTGTGGACATTTATAAAAAATAATAAGCCAAAGGAATATATCATTGCATTGAAATTGAAGGATTTATGAAATTTTTTTTTGATAAGTATGCTTCTTGCACACTCAGAATTAAAATGGGAAATGAATTTATTTCCCTAAATAAAAAAAGATGATGAATCCATCAAAGTGTACGAGGAAACCATCACAAGGATAGCACAATATGCCTATGGATTTTCCATTACCTCTAAATGGAAGGTTGACCACATCTTTGGTGGCTACAATCTATCCTCTAGAAGGCCCTAGCAATCTATGACCTCGATAACTATGTGGAAATTTACTGATGTGCACACAAAATCAAAATAGAGATTGGTGAATCTTAGGGGAATAATGAAGATAAGAAGTGGATGGTGGAATAGAATTCTGGTTTTCCAATGGTTAAATCCACTGGTGCTAAGAAATTATAGCACCCCACTTTCCAAAGGTGATGAAAGAAGATTCCTAGAAATTTCTAGAAGGGGGTGAGGAAATGCTTTAATTGTTGAAGAGAGGGGAAATTGGTTATTAACATTCGGCATGAAAACCCTGCTACTGCGATAGAGGGGAGTAATTCTCTATTCGACCCTTGATGCACTATTCATTTCATCAACTGAAAAAAATAACATAATATTTCACACTAGATCAATAAGCCTAGGGTTTTAGGAGGCATCCAATATCCTCTAAGGTAGAAAGGGTTGTAATTTTCCATCACTACCATATAAGGAAACCCCAACAACAGACTTGTGAAAATTATGCTAGTAATTCATTCAATAATGTTGAACATTCGTTTTTATTATATTTCTACGAATTATTTTTTATATGAATAATTTAGTAGAACAATCCCAACAGAACCAAAAATACAAGAAGTAATGATATCAGTGAGAATAGAAAATGGGGAAATAATTGAATCCCATGAATATAACTCCTCCCCTATCATAATTTTTGGATTGAACATTGCGGGAAACCTTGTCATACTCCCTTGGGTGGTTTTGTTTTTGAAATTATTGGCATGTAATGTCTTTCCTTATATAAAGCCAACCTATATTTCCTTGACATGGAAATCACTCTCCATATAGCGAATCAACCCCTGATTTTGTACATGTGCAAGGAGGATGATGAATCTTCTTTAGCACTATTATCTCAATCATGGATATTATTTCCATATGAGCATGAAAATATTCATCAGATGATTGTGTCTAAAGATGAAACCATCATTGAATACATGCCTATTGTGAGGGAATTCACTTATGTGTATCCCGGGGAATTTTTTGGTCTTCCTCCTAAAAGAGATATTGAATCCTTGATTGATCTTATACTTGAGGCATTACCAATATCCAAGAAACGTTATAAAATATATGTTTTGGAGTATTATGAGATAATGAAAAAACAACAGGAGAATCTATATAACCGATTTATATGCCCAAGTGCTTCACGATAGGGTGCACTAGTCCTCTTCATCCTGAAGAAGTATGGGTCAATGGGCCTTTTCATGGATTATTGTGAGCTCAACAAAATCAAGATAAAGAAAAATTATCCTCATCCCTGAATTGATGACTTGTTCGATCAGATACATGGAGAAGAATGCTTCTCCAAGGTGGATTTGTGGTCGGGATATTACCATGTAAGGTTAAAGGTGGAGGATATCCCAAAGACTACTTTTCAAACAACGTACAAGCACCATGAATTCATAGTAATGTCATTCAGACTCACTAATTCTCTATAAATCTTTATGGACATTATGGATATAGTATTTAGGTATTACCATGACAAATTTGTGATATTCTTTATAAAAGATACTCTAATAAACTACAAAAAACAAGGAGAAGCATGAGGATCATATAAGCGCTGTACTAGAGACCTTATGAAAGGATAATCTCTATGAAAAGTAAAAAAATTGTGACTTATGGTTGAATTATGTCTCATTATTGGGTCATATCATCACAAGAAATTGTATATCTATAGATCCCTTTGAGAATTCTGCAGTTGAGGGATGGTTGAGACCAATATTGATGATGATTATCCATATCTTCTCAGGGTTACCAGGATATTATCACTAATTTATGAGAAATTACCCACAATTTCCTAACCCTATTAACAAGATAACTCAGAAGGGATAATGTTTTCCTAGAGGGAGGAATGTGAAGAGTGATTCAAGGAATTGAAAAAAAGGCTAATCACTACCCTCATGTTCACACAGCCAACATGTGGAGAACGTTTTTGTCGAATTTGGTGATGCATTGAAGAAGGGATTGGGTTTAGTGTTGATGAAAAATGACAAAGTCATTTCTTATTAATAAAAAATTGAATATTCATGAGAAAAACTATCCAACATATGATTTAGTGTTGGCTGTAGTAATGTTTTCTTTGAAAACATGTTGACATAATCACTTTTTGGAGAAGTGTGAAACATATACAGATCACAAAATCCTTAAGTATATATTCACATAGAAGGAGATGAATATGTGACAACATAGATAATTAGAGCTGATCAATGACTATGACTGCTCAATCCATTACCACCCTGGAAAAGTGAACAATATGTAAGATGTTCTATATAGAAATAACCTAGAAATTATATCATTAATGATAATTGAAAACGATCCAATCATCATTGATTTTATAAAGAAAGACATGGGAATCATAAAAAGTGTAACATCATCAATCATTTCATTAATTATTTATCAACCCTATCTATTGGAAAGGATAAAGGATGATCAAAATGATGGTTTATAAATTAAAAAGAAAGTGGAAACTATCAATAATTTCCAATCCTCGGAGTTCAATATTAATGAATAAGGAATTATGAGATTTGGGAAAATACTATGTATTCCATAAAATCCAGAGTTAATGAAAGAACATTGTGATGATTCACATAGTTGGAATTATTCCATTCAACCATGAAACACAATGATGTATCAAGATCTTTGAGAACATTATTGGTTGGATAACATGAAGAAGGAGATCACTGAATATACATCAAATTGGTTGGTATGTTAGAAAGTGAAGGTGGAGAGGCGGAAGTCTAAGGGGATGAAGAAACCATTACCCACACCTATATAAAAATGGGAGAACATCATCATGTATGTTTTTACTAGACATCTGAAGATAACCAATGGAAAAAATGCTATATAGGTTGTCATGGATATATTTAAAAAGACTGCACACTTCATTGCAATTAGAGAAGATTTCTCATTGGGTCAAATGGAACTTATATACATCAGATAAGTAACAAGGCTACATGGAGTACCACTAGAGATTATATCATATATAGATCTATGATTAGCCTCTATGTTCTAGAATAGTTTTCAACATTCTCTGAATACTAATATGAACTTCAGTACGTCTTATCATCCTCAAACTAAGGGCCAATATGAGCGGACAATCCAAAAACACGAGGAAAACTTCAGAGCATTCTAAAGGGACTTTAATATAGGATGGGATCAACATCATCCTCTGGTTGAAATCTCTAACAATAAAAGTTTCCAATAAAGAATCCAAATGGATCATTATGAAGCCCTGTATGGGAAGAGGTGTAGAACACTGGCATGTTGGGAAGACGATGTAAAGTCAAAACTCCTAGGTCCAGAAATGGTCTATGAAATGGATGACATGGTCAAAACAATCTAGAAGTACATTAAAGAATCTCAGAGACAACAAAAGAGTAATACTGATAATAATCGATGAGACCTCGAGTTTGATGTTTGAGACATGGTATTTTTCTACATATCATCGTGTAAGAGAGTTATGATATTTGGGAAGAAGGGAAATCTTATTCAAAGGTAAATAGGCCATTTTGAGAGCCTTTATTGCATAGGATCAATGGAATATCAATGATAACTCCCACTGAACCTCTATCAAGTACATGATGAATTCCAAGTATCACTCTTGAAAAAGTAAAAACCTGACCCTTCACATGTAATCAATCCTGAGGTTGGACCATTGGATAATGACCTCTTCTATGAATATAATTCTTTGAAAAATCACATATCGTAGGGAAAAAGTTTTATTAAATAAGACAATGCCCCCCATAAATTGGTTTTGGTGAAACCCCAAGTTTGAGGAAGCCACGTGGGAATCAGAGGATGTCATGAAGTAGATATACAAATATCTGTTTTAGTGTTGGAAAATGAAATATCAAGGGTGATATTTCTTAATTAGAAAAGATTGTAACGACCCAAAATTTTATTAATGAAAATTTCTCTTGATCTAATTAAATGTATTATTATATAAAATGGTAATAGAAATCATATAAACTTTCACAAATTTATGTTATTGGATTTTAAAATACTATTATCAATTTTTAATGTTTCTATTATAGATGTTTAATAGTGATAACATGATTAACATAAATATAAGACTTCAACAAATCCAATTTACTTATACAATGGAATAGATCGAATTATATAGTTGAATTGCTCTGTACGAAGTCCATTTTTCAAAGCTCAGAAAAGAGGTAGCATCACTATGCTTCTCTCTTGACCATGTGAATGCTGAGCTTCAACGCATTAATCTGAAATGGAACCACCTAAGTGAGAAGTGGAAGTTTGTTGAGATTACCACCCAAGCGATGTTATCCGAGACACCCCATGAGTATGTTGATATCGCACATCATACCCCAAGGTCTTATGTAGTTTTTATAAAAATTAATGTAACAAGAACCAACCACTATGATTTTTTGCATTATGTTTTTGTATAATGAATATACATTCATTTTATTATTGTTACTTTTTAAAATGGTTTGAAAGGACAAATACTAAATTTTGTTAATATTTTAATTCAATTTAGAAATCTATTTTGATGAATTATTGGATTTATTTTAATTAAATTATATATTAATAAAATATTATTATAAAATATTTTTTATTAAATATAAATGATCATATGATATTTATGCATAAAATTGTTATTTTTATAAAGTTTTGAAATCAATTTTTTCTAAAACCCATGAATTTTTGAAAAATGTCAGTTTTTATTTTAAATGTAAAAATTCAAATATTTAGTAAATTATTTCAATAAAATGAAAATTATTTTTGGATTCTAGACATCGAAATTATAAAATAATGAATAATTCACAATTTTTTTATAGATATGTAATTTTTTTGGTAAAAAATAAATTCTGTTTAAATATATAATTTGTTTAATTATATCATAATGACCCAATAGAGATGTAATAAAATATTTTAAAAATAATTCTCAACAAATAAATGATTTACCTAAAAAATAATTTGATTTTAGATTTTTTTGATTAATTATATGGTGCCTTGGTGGACCCTCCAAGACTTTTAAAACATTTTTACTTTTGAAATGATTTTCATGAGAGTGTGACCCAACTCTAAATAAGAAATATTAATATTTTAATAAGTTTTTACATTGGACATATAAAATAATGTTTTACAATCCCATTTGGAAAAACCCTTGGGAAAACCCATTATCATTTTTTTAGTTTAGATTAAATTAATGTGTGGCATCCCAAACCTAAATAATAAATAATTCTCCATCCTTTCCTATATAATCCCACTCAATCTCCCATTCCTCTTCACTCAAACCATTTTTAACTCCACCAACCTCTACCCTCATCTTTCTATAATCCTTCAAAGGTGACCCAATCTCCCATGAATACTCTCTCAAGAATATCCCAAGCCTTTGGGATCACACTTTCAAGTAAGGGATTTCATCCTATCTCATTTTTTTCCAAAGTATATTATATTATTATACACATTATTTAAAATTAAAAATGTCGGGGAAGGATTTATAACCTTACCCATAATGCCCTCCTTATTTTTTAATGACGAGATACCTCTTTTTCCCTTATTAATTCCTATCATGTAGACCTATTACCAAGCCGAAATTCTGTAACAAATTTCTCTGTCCTCATTTATATTCGAGCATTTATTTTATATTATGAATCGAAATTTCATTACATATATTGGGACATGTATCAATAGGACCCCCTTATAGTACATTTAAAATACCTATGTTGAGATAACAATTTCTCTCCCATCAACCAATTTACCATTTTCTTGTGTCACGATGTTATGCTGCTGAAATTGCACCATGATTTTCCAAGACAAAGTTATTATGTAGTAAATTCCAAGCCCATTTCTCTATTAATAGTGTTAGCCATTATAAACATTTACTTATTTATTATATAGTTTCATGTATGAATTCTAGATTCATTTATCTTGTAATAAATGATGATTTTTATTGATTCCATGTGTTATGATCTATGTCATACACTTTTGCAACAAATGGAATGATTAATATCGGAGCACCCGGATAGAGATCATATTTATTGGTTAATTATTAGCATCCTAAAAGAAACTTTTAAATGATGTTTCACTCATGTTAATTCATGTTTAATGAGGTTTTACTCATTATCCTTGTGCAATAATCCTATGATCATGCTATTATCATGTTAAATTTTGTCACCACTTTTCTAAGTTATGATAATCATGTTATATTATGCCTTTATGTTCATGTTTCTCTTATGTTCCATTGATATTCCTACTGTCAAAAATGTGCTATATTATTCATGTTATGAATTTCTTACTCCCTTACTGGGCTTTATATCTCCCCCTTTTCTTATTCATTTCTCAGTTTATCCCATACAATGCTAAGTAAGAAAGGATATTTTGGTCATGTAAAAGAAATTTTCAATAAAGATGTTGTGTTTTATGTTCTATGATGTTGGGGAATGTTCCCAAGACAAAAATAAACAATACCTGTCGATCTTTTGGGTTGTATTAAGTTCACTTTTTTTGTAAAAAATCATGTTAATGTGTGTAATATTGAGATGTGTTGTTATATTTTGTATTTCTATTATTATCATCGAATGACTCCTATAATCATTGTATCAAAAAATATAGGTATTTTATTATCCACATTATATATATTGATTTTCGATATTTTTTCCAACTATTCAATTATTTTTAAGTAGAACCAATAAAATTAAAATTTAAATGAAATTTTGATCATAATTCATTTTTTTGGCCCAGTTTATTTTTTCTCCATTGTTAATATTTTTAAAATTATTTTGCCAAAGTTATATTAATTTAATGAAATAATTCATTAGTAAAATTATATTTTATCCTTTAAAAATTGAAAATTATAAAAGGAATAAATCTATTGTTTTTCTGATGGTAATATTTCTGCATTCATTATAAAAACTAAGTTGAAAATTTTCAACATATACAGAGTTAAATGTCATTTCAATCATGATAATATTTTCAAAATATTTATATTGTTCTATATATTCTAAATGGGTTTACAATGAAAAATATTTTATAATAGCTTATTTTAATATTTCACTTATCTTTTATGTTTATGAATAATGGGAAATATTTTTTTACAAAAACTATATTTTATTATAAACTGATCGCCATCCTTTATGTATTATTATGTTTGTAGTCATTAACATTATCTTGAATCATTGAATTTCTTGTTATCCATGGACATAAACATTACCATAAAATATCTATTCATTGTACCATGTATATACATATTTCATAAACCATATACCATTTATACATATGGTGTTTTATATGATAGATACATGATTGACTAGAGAAATCATCATATTTCATATCAATTAATTGATATGGATATTTATTGATAAGGAATATTGTTGAAAAATTTAAATTTATCATTAAATATAATTGTAATGTATTTTTCATGTAGTGTTGAGTGGATCTTGGATTCTTATATCCACCAAATCCATTGACAAAATTTCATAAGAAATATTTGTTGTTCGGCCATATTTAATGAGTTTTTATTGTATACCTACCATATGATTAAACTAACATGGGAAAGTATTTCATTCTATTGATATCATGTTTTATTAGACCATTAATCATGAAATTACACATTTTATTCTTTGATCATTTAGTTATAATTATCTTTGATATTATTACATTGATAATATCAATGGATTCTTTTCATCCTCATGTTATTGATTAAATGACATGTGTTTTCAGTTTGTTACCATACCATATCGAATATTACATATAATATTGAATTTTATATTTTACATAACCATTACATATTATTTTGAACTCAATCATAGTATTTTCTATTTCCCCTAGATATGAATAAGAAAAATTTTAGTTAGTTCAAGAATAAAGAATATTTATATTCATTGTGTTATTATGATTTATTTCTAAAGTAGAATCGAAATCATGATTTTATATGGTTCTTACATACTACAAAAATTTAATATATGTAGATATGTTATCTATTTCATATAATAATAATTTAATATAGTGTAATCTAAACTTGAATTACTAGATTCGGGGATGTCATTGTTGGTATTAAAGGATGTTCAGTAGAATCCTTTGGTATATGATATTAGAAAGAATAAAATAGAAATTGTAACCATATGATAGAATTTTTGTATGTGTATAAATGTTGCAAAATATCACAAAAGTTTTGTTATGGTGGATTTTATTTGTTTTACCTTGTAATATGTGTTGTTTTCCATACAACAGGCATACATGTTTTTTGAACAGAAGAACCATTGAGTAAAAACTCTAAAAGAGTTGATTGAGTATATATCATTCATCATTCTGGTACATAGTGAATGGAACCTTTCTACAAATATTTTTTAACACTCTCATAAAATATTCTTGGGTTTATTGAAAATTTCTATTTTGACTATTATGAAGGATTTGATAATTTTCTCATGGTTTAAAGATAATCCCAAAGAAACCATGTAAATGATTTTAAGATTACTAGTCCATACATATTAAATTTTTTATATATCACACCAAATTTAGAATTATGTATTATTATATTAAATTAATAATTTAATAAAGTAATTCAGTATATTTCATTTTCTAAAATGGGACCTAGAATAAATAATGGTATCAATACTCATGGAAAAAGTACAGATTACCCTACCAATCAATCGAATACAATTGATGATAGAGCTAACCAGATCATGGAAATATTTGGAAAAATGACCCATGTTAAGACTAAAATCCTTTCACATTTAGAGAAACATGAAAATACCTGACATGATACACTTAAATTATTTTGTTTCATTGGAAATAATCTCCAATTATTTCATGGAAGTACTAATATAATAGTAGATGTTGAATCGATTAACTGCATTGAAATGATATTTCTATCATTAAGATGAAATGAAGGGGAAGATAATATATTAGTAGTGTATTAAAATAAATGATATAATATCTAATGGTGGTAATTGGTTAATAATACAATTTAATAAGTATAAATAGTACATATATTATGTGGTTCATTTAATATAACATTTTTTAATCAACATTTTCCCTATAAAAAACTAACTAAAATGATGAGAAAGTTAATCTGCTTGAATAAATGGGAAGAATAAATTATATTCTAATATTATTCAAGTTAACAAGACTATAAATTTATGGAATAGATTATATATGTAATTCAGAAACCAATATTTACTATGTCATTAAATGGATTAATCCAAGCCTCCAAATGGCACTAGTTTCTCAAAAAATATCCTCAAAGGTTGAAATATAATTTTGTACAATTAATATATGGACATAATTTTATAAATCCAATATATTAATTTTAAATAATGATAAGAAGTATTTGGATAATAAAAAATAGAAAAATTTAATGTATAATAGAAAATAAAATAATGATGTAATTTTCATCATGAAAAAACTGTGGAAATAACATCATGTAAAAATCATGAAGGGCATGAGATATTGTTACACGTTTCGTCGTAAGGGTATTATGGATAATGAAGGAAATGGGAATAAGGAGAGATATAAAATATAATTTTTCAATTTAATATAAATAATAAATTATTCAAATGAATTTCCTAAGAATCTAGGGAATATACTATAAAATAGAATATAGGGAGAAGGCCAAGATTAAATGATCGCTACAATTAAGGATTATGTTTCTAACGATTTTGGGGAATTTACTTTAATCATTGACTAAAATTTCAAAAATGATTTATTATATTATATAATATATAATTATATTATATTTTACATAATTTCAATGAACGTTAGATATTTCCCAATAACTATAAAAATAGAGTTTTCAGTGAAAACTAAATATGGAAATATCACTATAAGAATGAGGTGTTAGTCGGGTCCAATTATAAAATGAAAATATATATCTAATATATGTAATTACTATTATACCTATGGTTGGACTAATATAATACACATTTTATAATTTCATTAAAAATATAATGAAAAAATTTATTCACAAGTGAATGAAATTATCATCCATGATAAAGATGTGTAATTACATATATTTAGAGGAAATAAATTATTATATTAGTCCTGAATAGATCAACCCCATCATCTCTTATAAATTTGACCCTTATGTTAGAAGAGAAAAAAAATTCTATGTATGGAAATGGTATTCCTCGAATTGAGTAATGAATAAGTTATAACAGAATACACTGGTTTTTTCAATAATAATTACATTTAAATCCCCTAAATTTTGAATTTTCGTTTTTCATTTATTTATTCATTAATTTAACACCTATATCATAGACTCCATATAATAAATTCACTTTGGAATTGCTGGATTTGAAAAAAACATAATGAATTGCATGATAAGGGATTTATATGCCCTGTTATTTGACATTAGGGATCCCCTAATATTTTCATTAAGATAAATGATGGGTCTATAAGGATCTAAATGTATCAAATAAAAATCAATTATATTATATTAAATAAAATGGTTCCCCTTCCAATGATTGATGACTTGTTCGATAAACTTCATGGAGATTATTTTTTTCCAATAGAAACATTCATTTTGGGTAACATCAATTCTGAGTAAATAAGTATAGTATTCTTAAGAAATTGTTTCATACGAGGTATGGAAATTAAAAATTTATTATAATTCATTTGGATTTACTAATTCACAATCTATATTTATGTATTTAGTAAACTTATTGTTAAATAAATACCATTATAATTTGGTTGTTTTATTAATTTATGATATCTTAAAATAGTATAAAAGAAATGATGTCAAGGAAAATCAATTTTGGATCATTCTTGACACTCTTAGAGGGAAAGAGTTGTATGTAAATTTTATTATGTGTGAATTTTGGATTTATAATTTTTATAATCCTAGATATTGTGTCTCTATAGATTGAATCATAATTAAACATAAAAAGAGAAAGGTTGTCAATGAGAGGCCTATATCAAGAAACAATTCAGGATACATAGTTCTATTTGTTTGGTATGTTACCATTTGTGATTTGTTCTAAAAAATTGTAGATTAGATACCAATTAACAAAGAATACATGTAATGGGGTCAATTTCATACAGATAATAAATGTGAACAATATTTTTGAATAAATAATCAGGATATTGTTAATTTATATGATTCAGACTCTTTCATCCAGAACATATGGGTTTCTATTATGTAACGATGCATCAAAGAGTTCAAATTGTTGTTTTCATATAAAGAATGATAATTATATTGACTATAATGGCTCATTAACATAACTATAAAGCTCATGATCTTGATAATGAACAAACAACCTATTCTTAAAATATATGTGTACATTGTATTTATATTATAGGATGTGTGATTTTCATGACCCGTATCCCAGGGCCCGTATCGTGACTACCCCAAGCCCGCCTTCCATAGGCCAGGGGCTGGCGACTAGCACCAAAGGCGTAACTCCCTAAAAACATGGAAGGAATTGCCTTTATAAAATGTAAAGACACAAAACCAGAGAACAAGAGAAAGTAAAAAACTAAGTAAAGCAGTATAACAAGTGTGCTGAAAGTATAAAGGGGGCAGAAATATAACCCCAACTAAAAGGTTCAACTACAACTGAAAAAATGTACAACTGAAAATAAAAATAGCTGAATGGTGAAGCAGCTCCTGGATCTTCTTCTGAGCTCCTACCTCAAGGGAAGGTACAAAATTCCCCCTCAGCACTCTGTGTCTATCAGTCCGCGCCATGTGTCGTCACGCCAAGTGTCTAACTCCAGGTACCGTCCAGTCCTCGTACACTCTGACTCAGATAGCACTGTCTGTCATCTGCATCCAACACAACAAGGTGCGAGCATAGCCCATGCAGGGGTGAGTATAACGATTCTCATTAGGGACCCAAAGACCCGCAATTTCTCACTAAATCCATCAAGTATAAACAAAAAAAATATCTCAATATATAAACTTTACGTGGATATATATTCATACATATACCTATGTTATCAAGTAACCCGTCTCAATCATAATGAAAACACAAAGGTCATTGACTCAGCTAAAACCAGGATATTCATTATCGAAACCACAACTGCTGGAGAACTCCTCCTCTATCGAATACAATGGCCCTATCATGATTCTGAGTTACTACCCACTATCCATTGACAACTGAGGTACTATTCATGTCGAGTACCGTAGGTCTACTGCCAAACAGGACGCTCCTCTACTGTGGGTCTGCCGCCAAACCGGGCGCTCCCCCTAATAGCTGTCAGAGGTACTCCTTCTGTCGAGTACCATGGGTCTTCTGCCAAACCAGGCACTCCGTACGCCGGGGTCTACCGCCAAACTGGGTGCTCCGTCCACTGGGCAAGTCGAATCACTCAGAGAGTAATCAGTTAAACGGTCGTCTGGTCTACAGCTACTAGGTCACCGTACACTATCTACTCATTTCCGAGAGGTTCCAATCCATGAACTACTGGTCGATACTCCATGTTCCATGAATTCTCATGTAGAAGTATCATAATGGACAACCTCATCATAGGGGTCTCAACACAATAGACAATGCATCAATCGGACGCACAGTCTGTGAGTTATTAGCCTTATTGTCCCAAGGGCGCAGTTGGTTTCGTGTGTGATCCATCCTAACCATATCTCAGTTGTACTTAGAACATCCATGTGGTATCCATAAATGGACCGTTTCTCAAAGATATTACCAGCACCGCTATCGTTTCGTGAAACGAGCGTCCGGTCTGAGAGTTATTGGTTTTTCCGTTCCAGCGGCCCTGTTGTTTTTTATGCTAAAAGCTACCCGAACATACATGAATCTCATCCTAACCTAGTGTGGAGTATTTAAAAAGGACTGTCTCATCAATAGCAATCTAACGTAGTTGATGGCATGTCAATCGGACGTTCGGTCCTTATGTTATAAGTATTTATGCTCCGAGGGCCTGGTTGGTTTTGAGTTCGAACCAACCCGACCATACCGAAATTTAGCCAAAACCTTGAGTGTAATATTACAAAACGACCGTATCAATATGAGTAATACTACTCAATAGAAGGTGCATCGATCAGAGGTTTGTAGCTCATGTTATGGGCATTTAACTGAAAAGGTCCCAAAAGGGGAGTCTGGGTCCGGTCCAACCCGACCCAACCCACCCTGGGTCGGCCCGAACCAGGTCGACCTGACCCGAGTCCGGGTCCAGCCCGGTATGGTGAGGCCCGGCCCAACGGGCGTGGCCTGACCCATGACTGGCATGGCCCGGCCCGCGACTGGAGCGGCGTGGCCCGGCTTTGCGCTGCCCGGTCCGGCTGTGGCTCGGCCAGGCTGGCTGAGTGGGGGGGGGGGGGTTTGTGGTGGCCCCTCGGTCATTTGGTGGAGCATTAAGCTGCACCTCTTCTATTCCGGAATGGCAGAGCTGTTCCGGTTCCACCCGCCGCCGCGGGTCAGCCGGTGCGGCCTGTTCCGACGGCGCGCTGCCGCCGCCTTTCACAGACCCCCAGACGCGCTCCAGAGGTCCCTTTCGCCCACTGTCTGTGCCTAAGATCATCTCGGGACCCGAAAACCAGTGTGAAATCCCCAAATCACTGTTGTGGTCATGTTTCGTTGTCGCCCGTCAATCCGCGCACTGAAGAACAACCAGCGGAGGGTTCGGGATTGTTCTACGGCCCGATCCCTTCACGTTCGATGTTTTCAATCAAAATTAATGGATAGAAAATAAAATCAAACCCGAACATAACCCCGCATCATATTTGAATCCCAACCGCATGAACGAGCAATCCGCAGATCAACCGGGTAGAGGTTAGTCGTCCCTTGTCGTTTATTACTCAAAAAAAAAGAAAGGATAAATTCAATACAATTCCCCTAACTCAAAATTGACATCGCACGACGTCATGCCGTGGAAGACAAATGTTGTGGTAGTCGGGCATCGTGGAAGAAGGATGTTGATTTCATCGATGTCGGATTGCGCCCGAAGAAGAAGCGTCGTTGGTGACATCGCATTACTCGTCGGAGATATTCTTCGTCGAGAGAAGAATGGTGTTCTTCTATTTCTCCAGAGGTTCCCCACCAAAATATTTGCTCAGGTAAATATTAAAATATATCTCTCCCATTTTAATGAAGTTCCATGAAAATCCAAGTAATTCAAAAGTGGGTTTCCAATTAATTAGTAAGGTTATTAATTAAATGGTTGGCATCATCAATAGGTGGGAGGTGGAGAGGTTCCATCTTAATGAAAGAGAAGAGGTGTCCAGAATTAATGAAGGGGAGTTAAATGAGGGGTTTGGGGGAGGTGATAAGTTAGGGGTTCATGCGGACCCCACCACCCTTAGTCATATCCTCCAATGAGATGTTAGGTGGGTTGTGGGCACCACCTCCAACTTCCCTTTGGAGGAATTAACTTCTACATAATAATAAATTGTAACACAACAATTTATTTAATTCTTAATGAATCTCCAAAATTTTACTACCACATACATTAGAACGCAACTGCGGTAAAGGTCCCCCTAATTGAATATCGGCGCTATATGTCCATTGGTGTCGTCAGATTTGAATTCCGAGCACCGGTTCAAAAGATGGAAAAACTCGCACGTACCATTACTGAACGTACCCAAATCAAACTTCAGAAATTGATTTCGGGCACACCGGGCCTTGGAATTAGGCTCCCTCAGAAACTGCAGACTCAAAAAATTCCAATGAATTTAATAAAAAATTTCCTCGAAATTTCTGGGCCTTTATAATACCCTCACCTCAGGTCTTTACGTCCCCATAAAGCAACAACAGACATTAGGGAAACTAAAGTGGGGTACTGACCACCCACCTGAGCCTCTGCTCCCAGGTGCTCTCCTGGAGGATCATGTGCTGCCAGCGAATTCGCACTAGTGGAATCGACCGTCCATGTAGGACCCGCTCCAGCCAATCCTCAATCTCCAGTAGAACATCCATGAAAGTCGCCCCATCTTCAATGTCAATCTCCCCATGGTCGATGATGTGGGATGGGTCGTGCACATATCTCCATAGCAGAGATACGTGGAAGAGGTCGTGCACCTGATACAACTGAGGTGGAAGGGCTATGTGGTAAGCCACCTTGCCTACTCAACTGAAGAAGATGATGACTAACAATAAGAGGTTGTGGAAAGGCTGCACCATCTCTATCAATAAAGGATATCAGCAACGTGGCCAGATTCTCTATCGCCTCTCCTAGCAGCTGAATGATTGAACTCCTGCTAAGAGAATCCGCTACTATGTTCCCCTTCCCAGGAGTATAAACTATCTCGATGTCTTAGTCCTGGAGGAACTCATGCCCTTGACAATGTCTCAGATTTAGATCCTTCTGAAAGAAGACACACCTGATTCTATTGAGATTAGAGTGAACCGTGAATCATTCGGTCAATGAACAATGGTGAGACTAGACAATTGTAAGAACTCATCTCCACCCTTCATCGTCTACGTTCTACATGAGCTGCTATGATTTCACCTTTTCCGAGAAGAGAAATCCGCTCTCATCCCCTGGATGAACCACATTCTTTGCCTAATACACTCAATCATGACATGAACGGTACAATCCATGTCATGGATAATGTCGTAAGGCTTCTATTCTTCTACCAAGTGATCCAACAGTTACTCTCGCCAACAATGGTTGAGTCACACTGTCAGCATCAGGGTATGGTTACTGGGTCTCCTCCCGTAGAAATCTAGAAGGTGAGGTTCAAGTCAACATTTTTAACCGGAACCTCTTACTATTATCAACACAAAGAGGAAGGGAAGCAAACATTACAAGCACAAGTGTCTTTTATTATTTCATCTCGAAGTACAAAGATGCATAACAACCACTAACAACTACAACAAGAGATCTAGAAGCACCACGAACATAGACCTCCATGCCTGGAACTCGTCCTTATCATGTCCACCTGCTTCCATAGCTCCTTAGTTGTATACTTCAGCTGTCTAAAGCTCTGCACTCCCCTATCCACCCATTCCCTATGGTCATGGTGGACCACCTAGTGGTGGTGGTGGAAACACCTTGAAGCGTCGTCCACCACCAGCTGCATGACTAGCTCCTTGCAGTCCGTCACGATCGAACCCCTGCCTCTGCCTGGGAGGTCTTTATTCTATTGGCTGATTTTCTGCACTGTGGGTCGGACAATCACGTGCCATGTGACTGGGCCCACCGCAGGAGTATCACTATCTTTTCTTGGTATGCCCGGCTCTGTCTCCACCTTGTTTTCCCTAAACTACCAATCCTGAGTCGTGTGGTTGACCACCTATAGTCTTGGTTCTCTAGGACCTCTGCATCATCTGTCTTCTTCCATCTGTAGAAGACTACACTGAATGTTGGCTAGTGGTGGGTCCCACTGCTGGAGACTGCTCGGCATGGAAACTTGCCACTAAGAGGGCTCTCTCAAACACCCCTATCTGTGTGGGGATGTTGTGCGAGACAAGTGAAGCTATAATATTTTGCGTGAGTCCCCGCTCAAAGGTCTTGGCCCTGAAGAATGTGTCTCGTACCATATCTGTAGAGTAGCGTGAGAGGTCGGTGAACCTCACTGAGTACTGCGCCACCGTCATGCTACCCTGCTGTAGATGTAGTAGCTCATGTATTTGCACTGCTCGAAGGGTGGATGATAAAAACTCCACCCATAAAATGCTCTCGAAGTATGTCCAGAGAAGTGTTCCATCATAGTGGACATGGAGAATCAGGCTCCCCCATCTGCCTACTACGGCTTGAATGAGGCTGGCAGCAAGGATCACCATAAAATCTGTTGGCATCCCTACTAGCCTGAAGACTCTCACCACAGCCTCCAGTCAATCCTCAGCCACCTGCGGGCCCGTCACTCCCCTGAACCTTGGTGGCCTCTAGCGCTGGAACTCGTACAACACACTCAAGTGGCGTGCATCGCCTGCTACTGGGGCTGGTGGAATTGGTTTCTCAACAGGAAGTGGTACCACTGGTGCCTCCACAGCTTCCTCAACTGGATGAGGGCCCTGTACTGAGGCCTCGTTTCTCGATGAGCAGTCATTACATACAACTCTTGGGGCTCTAGCTAGTCATCCGCTGGGAGGCATCCTTAAAGAAACAGATGTGACACTGTCAAAGACTATACCTACTGAGCTAACCTGATTTGAGTTGACATAATGAAAAAATTTTAAAAAACCCACGCAATCAGTGTTTTTGTGCACTTAGTTTGAAATCAGAAGTCAAGGTCCTGGTGTATGGATACGTCGGCCGCCCACACCAACACTGGACTCCCTGAACTGAAAACTACACTTAGTACCCTTAACACTATTGCATCATAGAAAAGAAATATCAGAGTCCTATGTTCTATGGTAGAACCGACGCCTATGACACAAATTTTTCACGACCCATCCCCCAGGGCCAGTATCGTGACTACCCCATGCCCGCCTTCTATAGGCTAGGGGCTGGTAACTAGCACCAAAGGTGTAACTCTGTAAAAACTATGAAGGCATTGACTTTATAAAATGTAAACACACACAACCAGAGAACTAAAGGAAGCAGACACTAAGTAAATAAGTATAACAAGCATGCCGAAAGTACAATGGGGCCGGAAATTCAAGCACAACAGAAAGGTATAGCTACAACTGAAAGAAATTACAACTGAAAAGACAAACAGCTGAATGGTGAAGCAGCTCCTGGATCGTCCTTCGGGTTCTTTCCAGAAGGGTAGGAACAAATGTCCTCCTTAGGACTCCACGACTATCGGTCTGCTCCATGTTCCATCACGCCAAGTGTCCACCTCCAGGTACCATCTAGTCCTCGTACACTCTGCCTTGATTAGTGATGTCTGTCATCTGTATCCAACCCAACGAGGTGCAGGAATAGCTCATGCAGGGGTGAGTATAACGATACTCAGTAGGGACCCCAAGACTCTCAAGGTCTCACTAAATACAACAAATATAAACCACAATGAAAGATCTCTACAGATAACCTTTACTTCAGTATATTCCCATACATATACCTATGTTATCATGTAACCCATCTCAATCATGAAGAAAACACAAAGGTCATTGACTCCACCCAAACCATGATTTTCATTATCAAAACCACAACTACTGGAGAACGCCTCCTCTGTCGAGTACAGTGGCCATGTCGTGACTCCGAGGAGCTACTCACTAACCTTAGACTGCTGAGGTACTCTTCCAGTAGAGTTCCTCGGGTCTGCTGCCAAACCCGGCACTCATCTGCTGTGCGTCTGCTGCCAAACTAGGTGCTCCCCCTAGTTGTCGTCAGAGGTACTCCATCTGTTGAGTACCGTTGGTCTTCTGCCAAAACAGTCACTCTGTCCACTGTGGGTCTGCAGCCAAACTGGGTGCTTCGTCCACTAGGCTAGTCGAATCACTCCGAGTCGAATCTGTCAAGAAGTCGTTTGGTCTACAGCTACTGGGTCTCCACGCTCTGCCTGCTCATCTCTGGGAGGATCTATGCCACGAGCTACTGGTCGATACTCTATGTGTCACGAAATCTCACGTAGAAGTATTACAAAGTACCACCTCGTCATAGGGGTCTTAATTCAATAGACGGCGCATCAATTGGATGTCTGGTCTGTGAGTTATTATCCTTTTTGTCCTGGGGGCCCGGTTTGTTTCGTGTACGATCCAACCCATCTATATGTAAACTATACCTCGAACTACCTTGGGGTATACTCAAAGGGACTGTTTCTCATATAGATTACCAGCATCACTGTCTCTTCGTCAAACGGACGTACGGTCTGAGAGTTATTGGCTTTTCCGTTACAGGGGTCATGTTGGGTTTTAAGCTAAAACCGACCAGACTATACTCCAATCTCATCCGAACTTTGTGTAGAGTATGACCAAAAGACCGTATCATCAAGAGATATCCAACATAGTTGACGGCACGTCAATCGGATGTCCGGTCCTTAAGTTATATGCATTTCCGCTCCGAAGGCCAGGTTGGTTTCGGGTTGGAACCAATCCAGCTATACACAAACATCTCCAAAACATTGAGTGGAATATACCGAAAATACCATCTCGATCCGAGGAATCCTACACAACTGATGGTGCATCGATCAGAGGTCTGTAGCTCATGTTATGGGAATTTAACCGAAAAAGGTCCCAAATGGGGAGTCTAGGCCTGGTCTCACCCGGCCCAACCCACCTTGGGTCGGCCCGAACAGGTTATAACCGACCCAGGTCTAGGTCCAGCTCGATAGGGTGTGGC
Source organism: Viscum album (assembly GCA_963277665.1). Taxonomy (NCBI): domain Eukaryota; kingdom Viridiplantae; phylum Streptophyta; class Magnoliopsida; order Santalales; family Viscaceae; genus Viscum; species Viscum album. The sequence goes on from OY728132.1 coordinate 2,090,548,320, forward strand.
CCGGCCCGGTTGGCATGTCCCAACCCGTGGCCGGCGTAGCCCGACCAGGCGGTATGAGGCCCACTCCGGCTGGGCACGGCCCGGACTGGCTGGGTGAGGCCTGGTTCGACTGGGCGCGGCGTGGCCCATCACCGGCCGCGACATGTCCAGGCATGCCGAACGGGGGGGGGGGGGCATTAAGCCGCACCTATTCTATTCCAGAACGACAGAGCTGTTTCGGTTCACCCTGCTAGTGCGGCTCTTCCGCGACAGCCTATTCCTGCGACGCGCCACCGCCGCCTTTCACGGACCACCGGACGTGCTATGGTGGTCCATTTCTCCCATCATCTGTGCCTAAGATCATCTTGGTACCTGAACTCCACTGAAAAAGCCCCAAATTACCGTTGCAGTCCCGTTTTATCGTTTCCCATCAATCTGCGCACAGACGAACAACCAGCAGAGGGTTCAGGATTGTTCTTCGACACGAGCCCTTCGTGTTTGATGATTTCAATCAAAATTAAAGTATTCAAACTAAAATAAAACCCGATCATAACTCCACATCGGATTTGAATCCCACCCCACATGAATGAGTGATCCGCAGATCAACCGCGTAGAGGTAGGTCCGCGCTCATCGTTCTTTCCTAAAAAAAGAATAGAGAAATTCAATTCAATTCCCCTACCTTGAAATTGAGGTTGCATGTCATCGATCTGCGGAAGACGAACATCATGGTAGTTGGGTATCGCGGAAGAAGGACATCTATTCCGTCGACGTCGGATTGCACCCGAAGAAGAAGAATCATTGGTGACTTCGCATTCTTCGACGGAGTTATTCTTCGTCGAGAGAAGACTGGAGTTCTTCTATTTCTCCAGAGGTTCCCCACCAATATATTTTCTTAGGAAAATATTAAAATAGATCTCTCCCATTTTAAATAAGTGCCATACAAATTCAACTAATTCAAAAGTGGGTTGCCAATAAAATAATAAGGTTATTAATTAAATGGTTGGCATCATCAATTGGTGGGAGGTGGAGAGGTTCCACCTTAATAAAAGAGAAGAGGTGTCAATAATTATTGAAGGATAGTTAAATGGGACATTTAAGGGGAGGTGATAAGTTAGGGGTTCATGTGGGACCCACCACCCTTAGTCATATCCTCCCATGAGAAGTTAGGTGGGGTGTGGGACCCACCTCCTACATCCCTCTAGAGTAATTAACTTCTACTTAAAAATAAATCGTATCACAACAATTTATTTAAGTCTATACAAATCCCAAAAATTTAACTACCACATTCGTCAGAATGTAACTGTTATAAAGGTCCCCCAAAGTGAATATCGGCACTACGAGTTCATCGGTTTCCTCATATTTCTATTCCGGGAACCGGTTCAAAAGATAGAAAAACCATCACTTACGTTTACAGAATTAACCCGAACAAAACTTCAGAAATAGTTTCTGGGCACACCGGATCTCAGAATCAGGCGCCGTCAGAAACTACAGACTCATAAAATTCGTAAGAATTTAAGAAGAAGAAAATTTTTCTTTAAAATTACTGGGTATTTACAGTGATATAAAAATAACATAGGAGTTGATAAATTATTTTTCATCGAAACAGATTAAAATGAATAAAAGATAATGGATGAAACTATATAAGGATTATTAAACCTTAAAAGACTACCAACTGGTGAAATAAAATAAAGAAATAGATGAATTTTGATGAATATATCATGTAGTTATGTCTAAAATTAGGATAGATAGAGATATTATGATTATGGATTTTGTCAATATGGACATGTTAACTGTTGAGGAAGGGGATAAATCAAACTATTTTCAAATTAATTCAAACCCATATTTATTAGAATATATAAAGACATATCATCTTGGTGATGTGTATTTTCAAAAAAAATTAAATCCATGAAAAGTGGGATATTGAAAAAAATAATATATGATGTTTGAATTCCAACATTATCAATAAAGTTATGTGTTCCACATATACCTCAAATGAAAAAGAAATTATTTGATGATTCTAATAGTACGAAATTCCATATACTCTATGCTAGCACTAAGATGTTTTTGGATCTGAATGAACATTTTTAGTAGGATAATATTATGTTGGAAATTGCTGATTATGTATCTGGATGATTAATTTTTTAATATTGTATGATAGAGATAAATCATCCTAGATTTTAATGAAACCTCTACCTATTAATATGTGGGAATGTGATGACATGATTATGTGCATTGTTTCCAAATTACCAAAGAATCCTAGAAATAATGACTCCATATGGGTTATTGTAGTTCATATTACAAAAATCTATAAATTTTCATTTTATAAAAAAAATCAACTCTTCATCTCCTTGTACAAATATATTAAATTTCAATTGTACTATTTCACAGTGCACCTATTTTAATTTTTTCAAATCATGGTAAATGACTTACATAAATGTTCTATAAAATTTTCTTGAATGATCTTGATGTCGAACATCATTTGGGAATCACATATCATCCTCAAACCCAATGATAGTGTGAATTGAAAATTTAAGTATTAGAATTCAAGTCATGGTCATTATCAATAGACTTTAGTTTTATGTGGAGTCATTATTTATCTTTGTGGGGATTTACAATAATATTAACTTCTATTTAGGTATTTAAATGGAGTCCTAGAATTTATTATACAGAAATATACATAGTGCAAACACATGTTGGGATGGTGTTTCTGAAATGAATTTTGTTGTGTAAAAACATTTAAAATAGAAAAATAAAAAATAAAAGTCTATTCACAATCATATTAATGTAGTTCAAATTACGAAAAAGATTCATGTCAATAATAAATGGATGTAATTATAATTTCATGTGGGAGATCAGATATTATTGACTTTATCTGAATGGAATGGTGTTATAAGATCGATAAGAAACAAAAACCATGCCCCAATTAAATAATATATTTTGAAGTTATAGAGAGAATTTGTTATATGGGTTAGAATTTTGAAATATAACTTATCCTTTCTAAAGTACATTAGGTTTTTCATATATCATTTTAAATAATTGCATCCCAGTCCCAAAACATGTTCTCACCTCTAATGAAAAAAATTGGAACTTCATCTATCTTAAATTGGAGAACCTATAATGATTATCAAAACTAAAGAACAACTGTAATTGAATAGGATGAAATATCTAGTAATGAATATTTTTAGAAATTATAACATTGATGATGAAATGTGGGATCATAAGGATGTTATAGAGAATAATCTCCCTCATTTATTAGAATGTAATATACAAAACAAATTGATGATATAATTTCAAAATGAAATAGCGTTACACCTAATCATAAATTATATTAATAGAATTTTTTTTTTCAATAAAATTTTAAATAATGTCAATTAATTATATTGCATGGAACAAAAACTATAATCTTATATCTTGGACATCAATTCTAAAAGTACAAGTTAAAAATAATCCCTAAACTGATTTTTTAATTTTTTTCCCAGAGTAACAATATTTTATGAATATTTAAAAATGTATAATTAAACTATTCCCCCTTTTATTTATAATAAATCTTCAAAATTTCTAAAACTAATTGTGTACTAATTATAAATTTTATTAGAATAAATCCATGGTCATTTTATGCTAAAATGAGATATTTTTATTTAAAATATTTTTTACTGAATACACTTTTCAATTCTATTTAATTAGAATGAACACTAATAATGAATAAATTAAATTAAATGTATAAATTATATGCCTAAAAATATTAATTTATATATACATAATTCTGATTATTTGTATTGTATATTATTTAAGATCTTTTTGGGGAAAAAAATCAATTTATGGAAAAACCTTTTTCTTATTGTTTTAATGGATTACTATTACATTATATTCTAAGAAAATCAATTGAATTTAATAAAAAAAATCAATATTTTTATTTAAAATAATTAATACTATATAGTATGATAATCATAATTATTGGTGAAAATTAGTAGTGAAAACTGTAAAAATTGGTTGTTATGGTTAAGGTTAAAATGAGTTCACTTGGGAGTTAATCTAAAATGCTAAGGGTTTAACGAAACTAATGAATTTCATAAGATTAATTTTATAGTTCTAATTTCTATATAACATTATACACATGGAATATGTTTTATTTGACATCTATTTTAAAAAAACGAAAATTATTAATAATTAAAAACATTGAAAAAGTACAGGCATGTTGCTCACAATAATTAAAAAAAGAGAGCCCACACCCCAAAATTTTTCACTCCTCTTGAGCCATTTATATTGTCCATGCAATGAAAAAATATCTATCCATCATCCATATCCATGTTCATGAGGTATTTCCCTCCTTAAATACCAACTTTAGTGTCCTTAATAATAAATACTAATGTCGTTTTTCTATGATAAGTTAAACATATTCATACAACTACTTCTTATTTACCACCCTAAATTATGTGATATCAATTAAAATATAATATCATAAGTATAACCCATATTATTATATTTTTTATATTTATTTCATAATATTTTACATCTTATTCTCCATCAAATGTGAAATAAAACTAGCACTCGTGTGTATGTAGGACAACCAACTCCAAAACCTAGGTAATTGTTTTAATCATTACATAACATTAAAAGTTGTTATGATGTATTGAATGAATATTTATCATACTTATGTATTTATATAGAGTATGTAAATTTAATATTTATTTACTTAATTATGATTTAACCCATTAATAAAATAATTATATTGCTCATGCGTACATGTGACCTACCATCCCCATAAAGGGAAGTGATTGTTGTTCCATGTAAACTATTCATGAATGATTAAAAAAATTATAAAATTAATAAATATGTTATATATAACTTTAATATATTTTTGTATATAATTACACTACACCGTATGTTCTAAAACTAGAATATCCTTGATGAAATGTGTAATTGAAGAAAATATTGTTAACAACTGACATACTAATAAAAAATGAAATATTATAACCAAATGAGTGATAATATTTCATAATTGGATAACACAAGTTATTATATATATGAAAATTAATCTGTTATAAAAGTGGTTATTGATATTGCATGTGATTATTCGACCAGTAGAATATCCATGTGGATAAGTAAATGGCATTATCTCATTTTACTTTTGCCATATTATGATGAAGATCAAGTTTAAAAGGATATTGTTTTAGTTATACATTGCCTTAAATGTTTATGTTTATTAATGAAAACATCTGCTATATTGTTATCCTTACTGAGCATCTGAGATCACCCCTTCCAATGTTTTAATTTTTCACGGATGTGATAAAGTATATTATGAATGACCTGTAGGGATAGTCAGAAGAGGATATGAGTGTAGACTATGGAGACTTTGTTATTATAGTTTTTCACTTTATGATGTAATGTAACATTTATGAAAGTATCTAGTGTTTCCAAGGCTACTAAACTAATCGGTCTTTCGAGACTTGATCTTTTGTGATCATGCCAATGTTACGAAGTAATGCACCAACTCTAGGTAGTTGGGGTCGGGGTGGTACAGTTTGTATTAGAGGTAGTTTAGTACTAACCGTGGAAGCTAGATTTATATAAACTCTGATTAGAGCACATAGCCCAATGATAGACTTTGAGGATTAGTATAGAAGAACTTCCTAAAATTTTGGTATTGTAGAGATGTTGTGAGTTTTCCGAGCAATACATCCCTGTCTGGATACGAGTAGGTAGAGGCGGCTCTGGCACAGATGTACCTAGGGGTAAAACCCGAAAACACCGCTTTGAGCTAGACTCGAACGGGAACTGGTGCACGACAATGGGCCTTGCTTCACTCTTGGTTACGACACTCTCGTGGGATATTCTTAGGATAATTCTCATTTCTTTACAAACCCTATGAATGGTTATGACTATATACTTTCTCAAAGAAAAAATTTTTATGATTATGTATTATATCCATAAATAGTTCAATTTATGTTAAGTATTTTACAAGTATGAAATTATGTATTTTGATTCATAAACTAGTCTAGTTTATGCCATTGTTTAGAAATGGAGCCTAGTGGAAGGAATGGAAACCGTATCAATGCACGCACTCCATGTAGGGATTTACCTCCTGCTCAAGATAATTATTGTGGATCTAGAGATACAACTGGTGCTGATCAACTTATTACCATACCGGGACAACTCACTCTGGTTATGAATAATAACCTTACTCGTATGGAGCACCCTGATCAACAACATGGAGGATCAATGTTAGACAACTTCATGAGGCAACAACCGCCAACATTTAATGGGGGTACAAATCCATTAGTATTTGAGCAATGGATAAACTCATTAGAGAAAATATTCCACGCCTTGGGGAGTAGTGAAAAGGATAAGGTTGTCATGGCAGTCTACTGCCTTACTGGAGATGCTGATCAGTGGTGGTCGTTGATTCAAAATACAAAGGAAGATGAAGAAGTATAAAGTATGGAATGGAGGGACTTTAAGGAAATTTTCATAGAAAAATACATTCCACTTGACCATCGAGCAGATATGGAAAGGCAATTTCTCAGTCGGAGACAAAAGGAGGATGAGAATGTCGCAAAGTATGAGGCTGACTTTACAAGGTTAGAAAGGCATGCTGCAGATTATATACGTAACCCAAGAAGTAAGATTGATCATTTCTTTGATGGGTTAAAACCATTTCTCCATCGAGTATTAGTATCACGATCTTTCTCAGCATATGAAGATATAGTCTCGTGTGCTATCAAGACAGAAAAGGAATTTTCTAAGCCTTATGACAACAATGTAAAGCAAGATATGAAGAGAACGGTGGAACAAGAGACAGATAAATGGAAAAAGGGAAAGAAGGATTTTCCATTATGTGATAATTGTGGGAAGAATCACCCTGGTACTTGCCTAAAAGGAATGTGGGTTTGTTACAAATGTGGAGAAAAAGGTCACCAGGCTCGTGATTGTAAGGGAAAGAAAGAGGCTATCAATGTTGAATGCGACAATTGTAGGGAAATGGGTCATTATGTAAATGAATTTTCTAAGTGTCAAGGAAACTTACCTCATAAAAGGCCAAGGGATCAAGGACAATCTTATGTTGTTACTACAGTTGAAGCAGAATAATTAATGTATTGGTGCTTTTGGACTCAAGCATTATATTCTAGTTATAAGGATAATATGATATATAGATATATAAGGATTGTACTACAGTACATGTTGATTTCATGAAGGATTTAATATGATGAAGGTAATCATATTTTTAGTATGTGACAATAATAGACACTTTGCTTTGTTTTGGGAATCAGATATTACAATTGATTTTGGAACTTAGAGACCTTTTAGAGAAAGTCTGGACTGAGGTATTTTGGATAACTATAAAGGTTAGAATGGATTAAGTTGATCTTTGGATAGTATTTTTTAAGGATAAAACATTTAGGAAGATTATTTTTGGAATATTATAATATTATAGTTTTAGGAAAAGGACAACCTGTAGGGTGGGGCATAACCCGTTGCGTCAGACAAAGCTGTAGGAATCGAACCCACAACCATAGTGTGACAGGCCTTTATTACCAACCACTAGCCTACAAGAAGTCCCTGGTTATTACAAAATAGTTTTACTAGTCTAAATGGTATGTGTTAATATTTGGAACCTTATACAATTTGGATAAATATAATATTTTTGAGTTCTATTACCTTTTAGAGTGAAATATGGGTTTGTGGTAAAAATTTATTAAAAAATGAAAGTCTACATAACAAGTATGTATATTCCCTTACGTTCTTAGTAAATCTCCTAAATAAATTCCTCAACTTTATAAAAGGTAAATTAAAACAAAAAAGTTGCCAGCTAACTTTTCCAACAGGGGATTCAATGACTATTTAACTAATCACAAGTTTGTGATTTTCTTATGGTTAACATTCTCCTAATCCAGTTTTCTACAACTCTTTATCAGACCTTGATGGAATTTTTTCTACCATATCCATATTTTCATATAATCCTAGTATGGGCTATCTCGGGTGACCTTTGTACTTCTCTTTCTTTCTTTTAATGTTATATTTTTATCAACCTTATTTCCGATGTGGGTTTTCCACAATGAAATTTTCTATTTTCAAACATTTATTTTCAAAGAAAATTTTCAAATTGCGAGGATGAAATTTATTGAAGGAGGGGAGAATGTAACACCTCGAGCTTCCATGATACGCTTCTCATTCAATAATGCAATAGCTTGCATTGTACGCAACTTTGAGTTCTAACACACCGCAACTAATCAACGAAGCTGTTAGGAATAGTAATACCCACTTTTTAAAATTATAGAAATGATATATTTCAAAATGGACTTCATTTTTTTATTCGTAATATCGAAATTATCCTAAGTTAATTTTTTTGTAATTTTCTGAGAACTTCCATTTTTTTATGAATAGTGAAAAATACTTAAAAACATCTTTTTTAATCAAAAAACATTATAGTGATAAATTATACTATTGAGTGGTTTTAGATTATAATTAGAATATATTTTTACCATTTTATCCAATGGTGGTCATTATAATTAATTTCACTTTGAAATTGGACATAAAAAAATGTCAATCTTTTGATATATATTATTTCTTAAAAAAACGCTATTTGTTGTGACAGAGGAAATTACTTATAAAATTAATTAATACAACTTATATGTTTGGAATTTTGTAAGATAGACATCATTTTTGAATTCGGAATATCAATTATAGCTTAGGGTGAAATTTTGGAATTTTTCTGAAAAACATCAATTTTTGATGAATAGAGAAACCACTAAGTGGTAGTTAAATAACTGATTTTTCGTTTAAATGAAATATTACCACTTCTGTGATTTGATTTTCAAAAATCCGACATACATGTTTGTCATTATGATGTAAAATTTGGTTCAATGGGATTAAAATAATTTTTTGGTGAATAGTAACTTTTAAGTTTAATTAATCGCGATTAAAGGTAATTAGTGAAATTTAAGGTAAAAATGATATTATAAAAATATGAAAATACCTTTACACTTGTCCTACCCGCATTGGATGTGTAATGGCCGAACAATACAATACATGGGTCAACTAGGGGACCCCATGGAGCCACATTGGTAGGAAAATGACATAAATAACTTTTATTTATAGTTGAAATAAAAATGTCATAAACATAAGTTGTTTTACTAAAACATTTTATAAATGGGGTTATAAAAGTAATATTTTTCACTATAAATATTCATTAGAAAGATAAAAATATTTCCTACATCATGATATTTTTTATAAATTTTAGGCATTAAATAAATTAAATTATTTATGACACCATGATGATGCATCGATTACCTCATTAATTAGCAATTTTAATAAAATGGAAGGATAATGTAAAATCTAAGCATTACACTTGTCCAGAGCCTATTGTATGAGTATATTTCGAGCCCTTATCACCTTATCCTTGAATTATATAAGTTTGGGACCTTTAGAATCCGAAAAGCATTGTATAATAAAGTAACATTTCATTACTTTCCAGGAGTGCCTCTCCTCTCCACTTATAAAAGGCCCCCACCACAACCACCTTACTCACACTTTAAAAACCTTTTGGCTCGGCCAAAATATTCCCAAATACTCTCCCAAATTCCCTCTCTTACTCCTAGAAGCCTCACTTTGGGCATAATTCTTCCCAAGGAAGCCTTTGGCTCAAATCAAAAAAGAGTTACCCGATTTTAAGGTAATGTGTTCTCCTATGTTATTTTGTTTTAATTTGATTCTCCAACCCCCTAAACTCTTTTTATTCCTTTCATTTGTAACAACAACAGTATCTAAAATATACTAGGATGTTGTTATGATAAGTATTTGGTTTACACTTACATTCACCTACATCTATTGGTTAATGAACATACTGTTTCTGTGGATGGTGAATTTCTACCTCACGAAACGATGATTGTTCAACACTCATATAACACCTTCAAAGATGGCCATTAAGATGTCACTCTATTTATACATGATATATAATATGAATATGTTTTACTTAAGGTTCTGTATTTTTCATTTATGCCCTAACTTTATTGTTTCCATTATGGGTAAACACGATATTTTCATTTTAGGAAGTGCGGACTACTGCCCTCTCAATGTGATTTGAATCGTTAATACCATATGTGGGATGTATAAAGGATGGAGTAAATGATATTATATATTATATTATAGTTGAACTATAATATACCTTTATATCATTATGATTTCATTAAATACGAAATAGAAATTAAAGTAGCGTTCATGCGTACGTACGGCTTACCGTCTCCATGAACGGTGCATTTCATTTCTTACCTCTAAACATTATGGAATATTATAAATGCATGTATATACTGGATATATATGAGATATATGATATCTATATCATGAATATAATTCTGGATATAATGGATATATCACCACATGAACAACTTGTAATTATAAGAATTTTATTTTTGACTCAAGTACCTAAGATCGAAAAAACAACCGTTATAAACATAAACAATTAAATGATGTTCATGACATGGTAATAAGTGATATGAAAGGAAGAATGAACTTGAAAAAGGGTTTTAGAAGGTAGAGATTTACCCTAGTTTATTATTCAGGAGATCAAAGAACGGTCGAGTGAATTTAGACACGAGGTAAGGGAATTTCTTAACCCAATTTCCATTCTTTGGGTTAATCTCCTAATTTCAAACTATGTCATGATATTATTATGTCATATCTTGTATTTGTACTTTATTTATGTGCACTTATAGAGAATACACATAATATATCTATTTTATTTTAAAAATGATCTTTGTATGGGACTTCGTCTCAATCTCCTTTCATTGAGGCATATTTTGTTTTATACAAAACCTTCCTTTATACGGTGTATAAACCCCTTTCACATTTACGTTTATCCAAAAGGAATCGTTTTTATACAAAGCGTTTTACTAAACGACAATAGGTAATGTTTTTTTCATACATATGAGGCGACAACGACTTCTCCGCCATCGTGACAATAATTGGAGTTTCGGCTTCCTCTACAAATCAGAACTTTTTAAAATGAAAAATAAATACAAAGTTTTAATTTTCTTTAATTTTGGTATTGAAAATGGTTTTGAAAGTGTTAATATTACATCAATGTGTTGTATTGATATCTTGTGATTGAAATGTTGAAATGTTATGTTTCCTTTATGCATGTTTTATGTGATACGATTATGTTATGGTTTATGATATGTTTAAACCTACTCATATGAGGAATGAATTGGACTTAATAAGTGACGGGTGGAGCCCGCTATAGCTCCTCGATGCATCGGTAGGTCTCATGAGACAAACTAGTGTCTTGGCACAAGGCCTTGACAAAATCTTATTTGTGGTCTTGGCATGAGGCCTTGACTACGTGGTAATGATAGTCTGGCATTATGCATTCCATCATTATGAAAGTGGTTATTGATATTGCATGTGATTATTTGACCAGTACAATATCCATGTGAATAAGTAAATGGAATTATCTCATTTTACTTTTTCCATATTATGTTGAAGATCAAGTTTAAAAGGCTTTTGTTTTAGTTATACATTTCCTTAAAAGTTTATGTTTATTTATGAAAGCTTCCGCTATATTGTTATCCATACTGTGCATCTGAGCTCACCCCTTCCAATGTTTTAATTTTTTCAGCATGTGAAGAAGTATATTATGAATGACCTGTAGGGATAGAATGAGGGGATATGAAGACAAGATGTTTTTGTAGTTTTGTATTACTTTATGATGTAATGTAAAACTTATGAATGTATCTACTGTTCCAAGGCTACTAAATTAATCGGTCTTTCGAGACTTGATCTTTTGTGATCATGCCAATGTTACGGAATAATGCACCAACTCTGGGTAGCTGGGGTCGGGGCGTTACAAGGTACGAGTTTCTTCTTTTCTCTTTTCCTTAAGTGTTTTTGAGAAAATAAGGAAAATGGGAGGAAATCCTAAATTTTGGGACTACATGTCATGTAATATTCCACACGTCATGTACTTTGGTCGTGTGGGATGAGTACACAGAGTGTGTATCCATTTCGGCAACAAAGGGTGTAAAAACCACCTACACACCATGTAGTGAGTATTTACATGTCGTGTAGTCAGTTGGTATGGAAACAGTAAGGTGGTGGAAGCAACTGCCAGCTAGGAGATAGTACATGCCGTGTAGTCGAGGATACACGCTGTGTACTCTTGTCAACGAATGAACATTTTGGCGGTGCCGCCAGAGGAACAGTTAAATGAGGGAATTGCATGCCATATAGTTATAAGTAAACGCCGTGTACTCTGTGTTTTTCGCTTAAAACACGCAGTAGAATCTTCATTTGGAAGAGGAGACATTGGAAACGTTTAGGAGACAGGAGAGGAGGCCGGAGCTTTGAAGAGATCCCAATCGCACGTCGGTAATTAGATTCTTCCGTCGTCGTTCTCGTTGGAACCACACGGGTAAGAGATTCCTCATCCTTGTGTGTTTCTTGCCAATTATTTCCTTAAGGGATGTTATTTGAGGTTTAATGAGAATTATTTTACCTTAGATCTATGAAATTCTTGGACGTTTCAGAAGGCGTCGTTCAGGTATACCGTTCTTGGGTGTTTAAGGTAGGTGTCTTGGTGTTTAATTTCCAACTGTTGTGTGTTTTGTGTATTTTTGTGCCACAACCCCGTGTTGGGGTGTCGTGTGGTTGAGGCCTTGGATGTATAAATACATAGAATCATATAGGTAATAATATTTGATAATAAACTGCTGTTTGGGATCGCAGCTTGGATCCAGGACCACCCCGGGGGCGTGTTCCTCTATTTAGATGTTTGGCCAGGATACCCAAGGGTATGCCTTGTTTATATTGTGCATTAATTTTTCCTTGAGATGAATTGTACTTGAATTTCTTGTTTATAGGTTGGGCATGGCCCGATTACTTGTGCCTGGGGGAAGTGTTTTACTATAGCCTGACGACATGTCTGTATTAGCCTGAGGGTAATGTTCATTTAGCCTCAGGGCAACTTCTTTCGTGCCTGTGGGAAATAGACTCTGTGCTGGAGGGAGTCACTTTGTACGCCTTAGGGAAATATCTTTTAATACTGAGGGAAATTACATGTAGTTTGGATTCTAATTACCTGAGGGTAAGGGTTTGCGTGTCTGGGGACACTGACTGGTTATTTAGAAACTCACTGTGGTAATTTCATTATATTAAATGGCTAAAATGAATATTAAAATGGAAATATAACTTTTTATGTTATTTACTTTTTAGTACTGCATAGTTTATTGCAGTTTACTATTGCGCACTGTTGTTGCTTATATTCACACAGTTGGACATGAGCCTTTGGTGGGTGCCTACTGAGATTATCTCTCACACCCTGTTTGGGTCATGCTTTTCAGCCCAAACAGATTATGTTTATGCAAGTATGGATAAGGAAAGGGGTCCAAATATAGGTACTTGATTACTGTTGAGGAGTAGGGGAGCATGGGACTGGGCTTAGGCTCGTGATGCTACTAGCTAATTTTGTTGTGTTTTTCTACACTTTGTAGTGTACTCGGTATTGTATTGTACTGCTATGTACCATGTTCAAGCTCTTTTCTTAGAACTTGAGACATGTTGCATCATATCTATATAACTGGTTGGTTATCTTTTACAACAGTTTTTTATATTAAATATGTATGGTTTATTGCTTCCGCTGTTATTTTATGATTTTTATTTTATTTCGCTACGCTACACTTTGACAAATGAGGGCATAGTTTCCCCACTATCTGACCTAGGACTTTGCTGCTAGTCGGCAGCCTCTGGCATTTGGGGAAATGCACTTTAGGTCCGCTGACCAACCGGGTACGGGGCACCCATTTAGTGGCACCCAAAACCGGGACGTTACAAAGTAGAATCAGAGGGGTTCTTTTCTTTGACATACTATTTGGAGCCTTTGTCAGGGATAGGACGAAAATGATAGTTGGTAATAAGTTCTTCCCGGGCGTAGCTAACCCATGTATAGGGAAAAGCCAGTCTACCTCGTATTTTTGCAATTATTTTGATTTTTCAAATTTTACAGTTGATTTGATTTTCACTGATGGGTGACACACTTGTGATTGTGTTGTTTATATTTTATCCATGGGTTCTATTAAGTTGCAACCTGATGAAATGAGGGTATTCCGTATCATGCATCATCTAGGAACATTCTAGGAATTACATGCCATGCATAGTTTCCATGCCATGTAGGTGCATTAAAAATAACATGTTGTTTGATTGTTGTTGGGCTAGAAAAAGCATGTTTTTGTGATAGCTGCTTTGATAAAATACCTACTATGTGATAGGGTATTGTTGTATAATCTTGTTTATAAAATGGATGCCAAACATTGGTTTTTGGGGAATATGGGCCCTGATTGACCGGAATTTGGTGGATCATTGATATTTTACCTTTTTATAACACAGATAAGATTCCAAAAATTGATTCAAGGGGAGTATGGGCCCCCACAGATCAGAATTTGGCACTTGGGTGTTTTTTTCAGTATTTTTTGGGTTCCTGAGTAGTTTCAGAGGCTTACTGTCTGGAAAACCCAGTATACACGCCGTGTAGTTCTTCGAACACGTGTCATGTGATCCTCTGTTCGGGAAGAAAAAGAAAAAATTTTGAGTACACGCCGTGTACCCTCAGTACACACTGTGAAGTCTCCTCCCGTGTCATAGACTATGTGCACGGGGACACGAGGAAGGGTAATTCTTGGGAAAAACACACCGTGTAATAGATGTACACGCCGTGTATTGTTGACCAGAGTCCGACAATGTTACTAACAACAGAGATGGAGGGGACCTTAAGACATACATGCCATGTCCACTGTAGAACACGCCGTGTAGTCTGACCTAGGATCCGTCCGTGTAAATAACAACATGGGTCAGTGTAATACTTTTGTGAACACGCCGTGTCAATGATGAACATGTCGTGTAGTGTGTCCTGGGGACTCTGCCATGTAACTAATAAACATGGGTTGCTGTTACCTCTTATTGAACATGCCATGTACCTATGGGACACGCTGTGTTGTCTTGACCGGTGAGAGACCATGTGGGTTAGCCGTGTGGCTGGGAAGACGGTGTGGTGTACCCGCCATGTGCAGGTGTAACACACCATATAGTTTCAAGTCGAGTAGTCGGCCCAGTCACAAATGACACGGGAAGTTGTAAATTACACCATACACACCGTGTAGTTGATATAAATGTCGTGTGGTTTTGCTCAATGAGAGTCATGTGGCTTAGCCGTGTAGAAGGACCCAGGAAGGGGAAGAGAAGATAGGTACACGATGTGTAGACTTGTTTTTCAAATCATGAAATGTCTTCTTCCTCCTGTTACCTTTTTTTGGTCAATTCGTTTCATTCTCTGATAATCTTGATCTAAGGTGTGTGTTTGAACTTGTAGAGTCATGCCACCGGGGATTCTTCTTGTTGTTCGCCAGGAGAGCGGCAAAGATTATAATCCAGAGATGGTGGGCCATGGGCTACCAATGGATCCTCCAGTAGAGCCAGATGCAGGGCCAGCTGTTATATCAGACACAGGCGGGGAGGCACAGTTCCATGAGGGATTTATACGGTTCATGAAAACCTTTCAGGGAGCACCGCTGGCTTCCACATCTATGGATGAGCTGTCACGTATATTCCAGCAGAAGCATCCACCTAAATTTTTAGGGGAAGGTGGACCATAGGATGCGGAGTCCTGGATGGGGTCGATGCAGACTATTTTTTAGCATCTTGAGATGCCTCCAGGGCAGAGGGTCAAGCTCGTGACTTATATGCTGCGTGATTCTGCCAAGAGGTGCTGGGATGTTACCACCCAGTTAGAGAATCCTAGAGACATGGCCTGGGAATATTTTCAGGCAGTCTTCTATGACTTCTTATTTCCAGAGACGCTGATGGAAGATAGTGCTCGAGAGTTCATGAATCTGCAGCAGGGCGTTATGTCGGTGATGGACTATTTTGCAGATTTCACTGAGCTTCAGCGTTTTTCACCCATAGTGGTGGGTGATGGGACATTGAGGGCCAAATGATTTAAATATGGTCTTCAGTATGACATCCGAGTGCTGGTGAATGTTTTTAGGTTTCCTTCAGTACATGCTATTTTGAACCAGGCACTGATTACAGAGAGGAACCTTCAGGAATCTTGTGGTGCAGGCCAGGGCGGTTCTGCCCTTGTTACTAGTACTATTTCTACTGGAAAGAGGAAGAGATAGATAGACTTATCTTAGGCTGGTAGTACCAGCCAGAAGGATGTTTCAGGTGGTTAGGTCAGGTTCTACCAGTGTGGTAAAGAGGGGCACAAGAGACCGCAGTGTCCACGTGATCCAGTGGAGTGCCGAGCTTGCAGTGAAATGCATCATTTTCAATGCTTTTGCAGGGCGTTTATACTAGTGGCTACTGAGAGGGGTTCTATATAGACTGCACGTGCGGGTGTAGGACCAGTAGCTTCTTACCAGTCAAGAAATTGGAATACTTCAGGGAGTGCAGGCAGAGATTGCGGTAGTGTTCGTGCTAGCCAGACACCAGGATCTCAGAGGCAGTAGGGCAGGACAACTCAGGGTAGCCAAGCTATGTCGTAGGGTCGCAGCACTGGGCAGGCATATGCAGTGCAACATACCTAGCAGGAGTAGGATCCCGGGCCTTCTACTGTCATAAGTACTATTCTAGTATGTTCTATCTTATCTTCAGTACTTTCCAATACCGGTACTACAAATAGTTTCATATCTATGCCCGTGGTGGAGAGCCTTGGGCTGTGTGTTTCTTCTTCTTCTTCTATTGTTATGATTCTAGACACTCCATTGGGAACTATAATGACATGCATGCATCAGTGCAAGGAGTGGCCCCTTGAGGATTGTGGATGTCACCATCAATAGGACCTCTATGTCTTAGAGATGACATCTTATGACGTCATTCTTGGGTTGGATTGGTTTGTTTCCTTTCGAGACATTATATAATTCTATCATCGCTTGGTGAGTTTCACGTCACCAGAGGGAGGAGAGTTTCTATACATGGTTGAATGGGATGTTTAGGCGAGTCGAGCTGGACCAGAGCATCATGGGCGAGGTAGAATCATAGCCAAGATTGCGTGTTTATATCTGGATGATCAGGGGACTTGCTAGATAGATTTCCCTCCAGTGGTTGATCTTTTCGGGAATGTCTTCCCATATGACTTTTCGGGTTTACCACTGGAGAGAGTGGTGGATTTCTCTATTTAGCTTGTGCCAGGGGTAGCCCCGGTGTCCATTCCTCCTTATTGGATGGCTATACTAGAGCTGTAGGAGCTCAAGAGGCAGTTAGAGGAGTTACAGGCAAAGGGTTTCATCCGACCCAGTACTTCTCCTTGGTGTTCTCCTGTCCTTTTTGTGAAAAAGGAAGACGGTACCCTCTGACTTCTTGTGGGTTATCGGAAGCTGAATAAGTTGATGGTCAAGAACCGAAATCCCTTACCAAGGATTGATGAAATTTTTTATCAACTTCATGGAGCACAAGTGTTCTCAAAGATTTACTTGAGATCTGGATATCATCAGTTGCGCGTGAGACCATCAGATATACCGCTTACAGGTTTTTGGAGAAGATATGGTATGTACGAGTACTTGGTTATGCTGTTCAGACTCACGAATGTGCCAGCAGTTTTCATGGATCGGATGAATCGTGTGTTCCATCATTATTAGGATTCTTTTATGGTAGTATTCATGGACGATATCTTGGTGTACTCTCACACTCGACACGACCAGGCCACCCATCTTGATATCGTATTGAGTGCAATAAGATAGCATCTCCTATATGCTATGATCTAAAAGTGACACTTTTAGATGGACCAGATACATATCCTGGGTCATATCATCTCAGAGGAAGGAGTTGTAGTAGACCCAGAGAAGATTAGTGTAGTTGTTTCCTGGGATTATCCTAAGAACGTGTTTGAGATATGAATTTTCTTAGGGTTGTCTAGTTACTACAGATGCTTCATGCAACACTTCTCCCACTTAGCAACATTGTTGACAGGTTTGACTAAGAAGGGTGTGACGTTTGTTTGGTCGGAAGCTTGCGAGATAGCCTTTTAGGACCTGAAATGAAGGTTGATGTCATCACCAGTCCTGATACTTCCAGGGCAAGGGAAGACCTATAAATTTTATTGTGACACATCAGGTATTGGTCTCGAAGTAGTGTTGATGCAGGGAGATCGAGTTATTACATACGGCTCTCGGTAGTTGAGGCCACATGAGAGGAATTACTCGACGCATGATCTCGAGTTGGCCACATTTGTGCATGGATTGCACTGTTGGAGACATTATCTCTTGGGAAAAAATCATGTGGTTTTCACCGACCACAATAGTCTCAAGTATATCTTTACTCGGCATGAATTGAATTAGAGATAGAGAAGGTGGGTAGAATACCTTCAGTCCTTCGATATTGTGCATGCCTGTACACCTTGAAAAGGTAATGAGGTAGGTGATGCACTGAGTAGGAGGACTCAGATACAGGTAGTGCAGGAGGCTAGTGATGAGTTGCAGCTCATGGATTTGTTTTCTGAGATGCATTTAGAGGTGCATGACAGTCAGGGGCAGACCTATATTTCTTCTTTAGTTGTGACTTCTACTCTCCTGTACAGAGTGAGGATGAGACAACTATCTAATTCCAAAGGCCTAGTTATACGGGAGTCGGTGGAAAGTGAGGACCCTTCACCTGTTTGGATGATAGGTGATGATGAAATTCTTCGTTCCATGGACGAGTGTTGGTTATAGGGGATATACGCGACAAACTGATGCAGGAGTTTCATGCTTCAGCTTTGGCATTTCATCCCGAGGTCACCAAGATGTACCGTGACTTGAGACATCAGTAATGGTGGCCGGGTAGGAAGAGGGAGATAGATGGTTTTGATACGAGGTGTTTCACCTATCAGTAGGTGAAGGTGATGCATCAGAGGCCAGTCAGACTGTTACAGCAGTTACCTATCCCGGAGTGGAAATTGGATGATGTCGCGATGGATTTCAGGACTGGATTGCTGAGGTCACCTCGAGGAAATGATGTCGTGTGGAATATTGTGGACAGACTCAAGAAGGTAGATCAATTTTTTCCTATCAAGGAGACCTTTGGTGTTGATGATCATAGGATGTTTTATATTCAAGAGATCGTACGTCTTCATGGGGTTCCTTGTTCTATCGTTTCAGTTAGGGACGCCCGTTTTACATCTCGCTGCTAGTAGCGTTTTCAGAGGGCCCTGGGTACACAGGTGATTCTGAGCACAGCTTACCACCCTTAGAACGATGGCCCGTCAGAGCGTACGATAAAGGTAGTTGAGGACATGCTGCGTGCTTTCATCCTAGACTTTGGGGGATCTTGGGAGAAGCACATACCCCTGGTCGAGTTTTCCTATAATAATAGTTTTCAGGAAACTGTCGAGATGGAACCTTACGTGGATTTATATGGAAGGCCATGCTGATTACCCTTGTGATGGTTAGAGGAAGGTGAGGAAGCTTTACTAGGACCACGTCTTGTGTAGGAGACTTCTGAGCAGGTCCTGTTTATTCTGAAGTGGATGGCTACCATACAGTCTTGTGTGAAGTCATATACAAATCACCGCAGAAGAACATTGGATTTCATGGTTGGGGATCTGTTTTTATTGCATGATTTGATGAGGCTGGTACACAGATGGATCAGAAGAAAAGGTAAACTTTCACTAAGGTATGTGGGGCCATTTGAGATTCTGGAGTGAGTCGGGCAGGTTGCCTATCGGTTGTAGTTACTATAGAGGTATCAGGCCATGCACGAAGTCTTCCATGTATCTCAGTTGTACCACTATCATTCAAACCTGTCTCATGTTTTTCATCCTGAGGAGGTTGAGCTTGAGGTAGATGTGTCCTTTTAGAAGCATCTGATTCGTATTGTTGATAGGATCACGAAGGTTCTCCGAGTCCGGACAATTCCTCTCGTGCAGGTGCTATGGTAGCATGGATGAGTACAGGACGAAACCTGGGAGTGGGAGACTGACGTACGTGCTCAGTGTCTAGAGCATTTCTGAGATTTATCTTCGCTACCCTTTGAGAGGCAATTTAGGGATGAATTTCTTTAAGGGTGATGTTTGTAAGAACCCGGTTCTTATTTTGAGGTACGAGTTTCTTTTTTTCCTGTTTACTTAAGTGTTTTTGAGAAAATAAGGAAAATGGGGTAAAATTCTAAATTTTTGGACTACACGCCATGTAATATTCCACATGCCGTGTACTTTGGCCGTGTGGGATGAGTACACAGGGTGTGTAGCCATGTCGGCAACGAAGGGTGTAAAAAAGGCCTACACGCCGTGTAGTGGGTATTTACAGGTCGTGTAGTCAGTCGATAGGGAAAAAGTAAGGCAGTGGAAGTATCCGCCAGGTGGGCGATAGTACACACCGTGTAGTCGAGGATATACGTTGTGTACTCATGTCGACGGATGAACAATTTGGCGATGCTACCAGAGGAACAGTTAAATGAGGGAAGTACATGCTGTGTTGTCAAAAGTACATGCCGTGTACTTTGTCTTTTTCTCGTAAAACGGGAAATAGACTCTTCATTTGGCAGTGGAGGCTTTGGAAATATTTAGGAGCTGGGAGAGGAGGTCGGAGCTTTCAAGAGATCCCTATCACACGTCGATAATCAGATTCGTCAACCGTCGTTCTCATTGGAACCGCAATGGTAAGAGATTACTTATCTTTGTGGGTTTATTGCCAATTATTTCTCTAAGGGAAGTTATTTGAAGTTTAATGAGAATTATATTTCCACATATCTATGATGTTCTTGGATGTTTTCGAAGGTGTCGTTCAGGTATACCATTCTTTGGTGTTTAAGATAGGTGGCTTGGTGTTTAATTTCTAACTGTTGTGCGTTTTGTGTATTTTTTTTCCACGAACCCATGTTGGGGTGTCGTATGGTTGAGGCCTTGGCTGTTTAAATATATAGAATCGTATAGGTAATAATGTGTGATAATAAACTTCTTTTTGGGATCGCTTCTTGGATCCAGGACCAACCTGGGGGTGCGTTCCTCTATTTAGCCGTTTGGCCAGGATACCCGATGGTATGCCTTGTTTATATTGTGCGTTAATTTTTCCTTAAGAGAAATTGTATTTGGATTGATTGCTTATATGTTGGGAATGACCCAATTACATGTTCCTGGGGGCAGTGTTTTACTATAGCCTGAGGGAATGACTATATTAGGCAGAGGGTAGTGTTATTTTAGCCTGAGAAAAACATCATTCGTTCCTATGGGCAATAGACTCTGTGCCCGAGGGCGACACTTTGTACGCCTGAGGGAAATATCTATTACACCTGAGGTCAATTACCTATGGGTTTGATTCATTTTACATGAGGATATGGGTTTCTGTGTCTGAGGACAATGACTGCTTACTTAGAAACTCACTGTGGCGATTGCTTTATATTATATTGTTAAAATGAATATTAAAATGGAAATATAACTGGTTAAGTTAGTTAGTATTTAGTACTCTTAGTATATTTCATTTTACAATTGCACACTATTTTTTCATATTTTCACACAGTTGGACATGGGCCTTTGGTGGGTTCCTATTGAGATTATTTCTCACACCCTGTTTGGGTCATGCTTTTTGGCCCAAACATATTACGTTTCTATAGGTGTGGATAAGGGAAAGCGTCCCTATACAGGTACTTGATTTCTGCGGAGGAGTAGGGGAGCACGGGACTGAGCTTAGGCTCGCGATGCTACCAGCTATTTTTGTTGTGTTGTTTTCACTTTGTAATGTACTATGTATTGTATTGTACTGCTATGTAACATGATATGGCTGTTTTCTTAGAACATGAGACATGTTTCATCATATCTATATAACTGGTTGGTTATCTTTTACTGTAGTTGTTTATATTAAATATGTATGGTTTATTGCTTCCAATGTTGTTGTATGCTTTTTATTTTATTCTGATGCGTTAAACTTTGACAAATGAGGGCACAATTTACCCACTATCAGACCTGGGCCCTAGCTACTAGTCGGCAGCCCCTGGTGTTTGGGGAAATGCGCTTGAGGTCCTGTGACCAACTGGGTTCCGGGCACCCGTTGAGTTGCACCAGGAACCGGGACGTTACATGAATAACGAATCATTGAATAAATTTAACGATGTGGAATATTTACGTACACTATGTTATTATTTTTTTCATAAAATATATAATGAGAAGATTGATTTTATCTAGTTCATAAAATACTAATAAACTAATCAATTATTTGTGATATGATGTTTTTTCTCTTATTCCAATGCAATAGGTAATATACAGACTCCGGACAAATAGATTTGGGGTTATTACAGAGAGTTTGGGTCCTTGCCCCTGGGTCTAGGTTATATCACCTCAAGTATATTAATACTTTCATAAATATTTTTTTATTAATTTTTTTTAGATTTATAACTATTCATATAAAGCGGTGATGAAAAATGAATTACATCGCCTCCTGGAGATGATAGTTTGTACATACAAATGAATAATGATTCTATTTTTTTGATGGATATACAAAAAATAAAGGTAAATAATACTTGAACATTGAAAAATAATAATCTTGAAATTAATATAATATTTTTTAATTAAATATAACCTTATATCCAAACATATAAAGGGAAAATGGTTAATAAATTACATAACATTGTGGATGTGGTAGTCTACATGTATGCATGAGAGACGTTATAATTTTCTAACAAATGGGTATACGATTGTAATGGGTATGACATAAAAATACAAATATGTCAATATAGTAAATATAATAGTTCCCACAATATAATAATGATAACGAACTTTTGGAGGAGGCTTAATATGGTAAAAACATGTAGATTATGAATAATAACATATACCACTTCATCTAGAATCATCCATTGAAAAAAATTAATCCATTATTCTTGGGTATTTTCTAAAGTCTAGTATTTAAAGGTTTTCAATCAAGGGATTGGACTATTTAATTGGGTGTATATTTTTCAAGATAAAGAGATAATGTGTTGTGGACAATAGAGAAGATAATCTTCCATCTTATAAGTGGTTGGAGTATCACTTCTATAATTATTGAGAATATTAAAATATTATAAAGCCATATGAATTGTAAAATGACCATAAATTTGATCAAGTTAGAATATAATATGATATAAAATCTATATACTTTCATAACGTAGAATTTAGGAAATTTATAAATCATTTAAACCCATATCTATATTGATTAACACCTCATTAAATCTTTTAACCTTTTTTATTGAAGTGAATTTTTTCTATAGTTACCATTAACAATGGACCAAACTAAATGTGGACCCAATATTATTTTTAAAATTTTTATATTAAATATTTAACTATTTTAAAATTTTAAATTCATAAAATTTTTATAATTTAATTTTAAAATAAAAATGAAATAATAAAATTAAATCCTTTTACATTAATTTACTTCAATGAACAAACCTGAATTTTATAACAATAAACTATTATTAATCTCCCTGAAGAAATTGTTAAAATATTTTATGGAATACATTAACTACATATTTACTTATAATAATTTATAAATGGTGGATAATTTAAATTACATGTATGAAATCACATAACATTCATCAAAAAGGGTTTTTAGTAAAAAATAACTTTTAACAATCAAATTATTTTACTTTTCTTTATAATGAACTAACAACCATTGATTTAATTTTTTAAATGGTTATAAAATAATTTCCATAATTTAGTACAATCTATTTATACCTTAAAAAACTACTAGGTGATAATGCTCACATTTAAGATTAATATTTAAATATTATAATGTGGTTCATTTGAACCTGATTTTTTTTATAAATAAAGAAATCAAGGAAATCTAGATTTTTTATATAGAAATATATCATAATATTTTTTGATATTATATTGTACCCAACTTATATGAATTATACCCTTTAAATTCCCTCTCTATGACCAAAAACATTTGTATACATTTTCCACAACCCAATCCTGGGTTTACACATAGTTTGTTCAAATATATTGTTGCTCCCAATGAATGTTTTTCCTAGTCAGTGGTCATGTTCTACCCCAGTTTAACAATTCGATCCAAAATTGAAATCATTCGATACTCATAATAGAGATCACGATCTAATGGTATGACCTATATGTTAAATACATGTGAAGACTCAAGTATCAACTTCATCAAGATATATACATAGGATACATCATATACATGATATATATTTGTTATATATATAATGTAATATATAATAAAACCAATATAATTGATAATTTATTAACAAAAAATATATCAAGAGATCAACTTAACATTGTTTCATAATCTTCTCACCATCTTCTAAGGATTTATTTTTAGGAATACCTTATTTAAAACATCAAGTTCTATATTCAATTATTACTACTATCAAAACAATTATTCTACTATAATAATCCCTTTTGTGTTGTTTAATGGCTCTAAAATTATATTCCACTTAATGAGAAAGATCAATGACAAATAACATTCTCTATATACATATATTACTTTAAATTGTATCTCTACCCTTATTACAATAGATTACATCATAATTAGGCATTTGAATGCATGAGGGAAAGATATTTTGGGAAAACTCAAACAGAGGATGGTGTTGATCCCAACCAATATAGAAATCCATATAACATGCTATAAACATAGAGTCAATTGTTTTAATTATTATTTCCAAAAAACTACCCATTTTAGGATGATATTAAATTCTATTGTTCAACTTTGTATTTAAATAGTATCAAATAATTTAATATAACAATTAGGTAAAACATAGATATCGATGAATTTTAATTGATATTTATACTCCAAATGAACAAAACATATACAAAATGTATATTAGGGTGATGTAATCAGGAGACAAATATTTTTATTTAATAATGAAATATATTCATTTTTAGGGAGATCACCTAACCTAAATAACATTATTCCCATCATATGGCATGGAGAACCCCACAATAAAATCAATGGTAATGTTTTTCCATTTGAATTACTGTATGGGAAGTACTTATGATATAACCACCATTTTATATTTCTTGTATATAACTTAGTGACATACCCAAAATTGATATACAAACTCTACAAAATAAAATTCCATGTTTTCCATCTAAAAAATATTTTCGATCTCAATACATATTCTTACATCCTAGATGTATAAAGAAGGATAGACTATGCGAATCTTCATGTAGATATATATTCAATGTTGAATTATATGGTCAAATAATCTATTTATGAGACATATAATTCAATAATAATATCAATTGAAATCATAATCATTACACTCCATCTTTTGTATTCCATCACCTTCGCTCTACACCTATTTAATCCTCTCATGGATTGATTGGTGAATGTTCTTCTGAGAAATATTTGATTTGTCACCATCATTCCTGATTAAAATATATCATCTAAAAATTCTTAAATGTTTGATCTTTTTCAATTATTATATTGAAAAACAAGTATGTTCCTTCTGACTCAATGAATCATAAAACTTGTTTATTATCCCTAGGTAGTAATATATTTAAAAATTTGAATTATTAACTAACACAAAAAATATCCATTGTGTTATAATTCACTATATATGTGTGGATATATATGCAAATGTTTTATTATTAGAATATATATCGAATTATTTATCCATGATGATAATGTATCCCTATTATCATTTTGACAACAACCAACACTAACTCCAAATCCTTTAATGTGTAATTTTTCTTACTAATTTTTAGTTGACATTAAAAAAATAAATCAACATATCATAGTATTTGAGGACACATCATAATAACTTATTTGATGAATCAATTTAGGTAATAAAACACTTTACCACTACTATGTTGTGTGATCATTAGTGGTCTTACAAACATTCTCCTCAATTCAATGAAATTTTCCCCAATTTCATTTGTCCATGAGAACATGGTTTTCTTACCTTTCAATTCAGTTATTTTTACTATAAACCATTGATAAAATTATCAATATAAATATATATATTTCATAAATCCTATGAAACTTTTTAATATCAGAATGTGTATTCTTTATTACATCAATCTTTGACGGATCCACTGATATGTCCTCTCTTGAGATTAGATAACTATTCGACTGAAAATTATATAGCTAAAAAGAAACATGAATAAATTTTCATATATCTTATCATTTTTAGGGTCTAAAAAAATCTTCATATGGTTTTCATTCTCTTACATGTTATTGGAATATAATATAAAATCAGCTAAGAGGACAACAAAAAAATAATCAAGGTAATATCAATGGAATCTATTATTTAAATCCATGAAAATATTAGGGTATTTGGAATTCCAAATTTAATCCCTATAAAGTAATAATGAAAAAAACCTCATATAGAAAGATATCATGGGTATATTGTCTCTGTTAACCATCAATTAAATATATATAAAATAATTTTTAATCATTGAAATGTATTGATCTCGAAAAAGTTGATCAAAATATTTGTCAATATGATGTATACGATACTTGTTCTTGGTTTTTATCTTTTTATGTTATTGATCATTAATTAAAAGACCCTTAAATCCATCATCATTATAAAAAGTAACTTGTGCACCCCCTGGTTATGTTGTAGGGACTGATAATCCCTTATCTAGATTCTTCTATAGTTTCTTTTTTAAATCTTACTAATTAATCAGATATTATATATAGAATAATTAAATAAGGTTTTTTTACCATGTATGAGTTATATTGAAAACACAATTAAATTATTATGTGGAGCACTGTAAAATTATATATAAAATAAATCTTCATATTCATGAAAAATTGGTATATATTTAGTGATGAGTGTCTCCTCAACTATTATATATAAATATCCCTTATGAATATCTAGCAAAACCCGATAAAAGAAGAAGTAATTTCTAATATAATAACACATTTAACCTTGTTACAATATAAAATCATAGGATGATATTAAATATTAGTTGAGACCTACCTTCCTTTGAAATTCATATGGTACCTATCTATAGAAAGACACATCATATGAAAAATACCAATAAATTCATGTGGAAGGAAAATTAAAATGTTTTTAGAAATCAAAATTCCTAAAATTTTAAATTGTTGTGAAGTTATAGACTTGGGATATGACCATCACAAAATAATTAGTTCTCACTTTTAGTTTAGAATCTAATCATTGAGGTGGTGTTGTGATGCTTAAAGAATTTACATAGATATAAACGAGTGTAGAGAACAATAATACCATATTAGGTTTTCATTTATATAGCAGATTTTTATTGTACCATTCACTACATCTAATCATAAACCTATTTAGTGGTTGTCATCTAATAATCTTTCCCTTTTTCTATTGTCATGACATGTTATTGTCAAAGATTTCATCAGAAACCCATAGATTCCAGATTAGGTTGTATTGCGACCCGTACATTTCATAAATAAATATTACAACCTTTTAGAAGGGTTTTCAATATATTTCACTAAAATATACCCATGGGACAAAATGTTTTAGTGTTTTTTCCATGTTACAAAATCTTCCAATTTCATGAATGTTCATCACAATCTCCAGTAAGGATATTCTAATGTCAAACTCTTAATAGAAATATCAAATCTATAATAGATCATAAACACGCGTCATGTAATATAATAATTTACTTTGTGAAGTCATGAATCACAAGAGTGATTAATCAACATAAATCAGTCATGAACTATATGTTCATGTCAAAAAAGTCGATCACCATTAGAATTTTAAAAACCATATAAATTTTTAAGGGTATTGTCTGAGACCTTCAAAACATAGTGGATCATCCATCAACACATGTTTCCCATATCATAATATTTTGGATATTATCAACCGTTTATTATAGTGGACAAATAATAGTTGTAAGTACATAGACCCTAGTATCTGAGAGTTGGTGGTCATTATATTACTCTAGAACTGGATACAAACAATCACATCCTAAAGGAAGAAATATTTCATTAATCTTGTTAAACTATATACATACTTAATTTTCACATTAAAAATTAAAATAAAAAATAAAAATTAATATTTTCATTAGAAATGCCATTACAACAATTTTGACATCCCTAAATATCATTCCTAATATACATTTAGGTATCCTAGGGTAAATAAATCCCAATAAAAGGGTGATCTCAGATGACTAGTAAGTGTTTTTGTACAATAGAATCTATCTTTAATAAATAAGCATAAAAATATATAATGGTATATAATAGAAACACATGAAATCTAAACAATGAGCTAAATATAATAAAGTGGGAATGAAGAATTATCAAATAATTCATATAAACATTATCATGATATCAAAACTTATCCATGCATATTCAAACTAATCAAATAATAATGTGAACATTGGTAAATAATTTCATAATGATGGAATGAATAATGTCAAAATTCTGAAACATATCATCCATTCTAAAAGCAATACATCTGAAAATTAATTCACGTCCCTATGTCATGTTAGCTAAATAAATGGGTAATACCTTAACCATTAACCAATATATTTTTTCCCATTAGACCTACTGATTCATAAAGGAGATATATATGGCCTCTTCCATCACATACTTAGTCCAATTAATTCCTCTTTAGAAATAGATTAACCAAATTAATATAATAATAATTATTGAAACCAGAATATGATATTTTAATAATTTCTAGAAACAATAATATTAATTTTAAACTATCAAATGTAATATGTAAAATGGTATCAAAATAGTAAATCCTTGGTCAATTAGTTCATAAAACATATAGAGAAATTCTAATCATGATATCATCATAGAATTTTCCATGTGTAGTGTGTTATGAAAATTTTCTGTTTAGTTTATTAATAAAACATGAATATTTTTTTGAAATAAATATACGAAGAAAATAACCTTTTAACATTGAAAATAACATATTTTGAAGGAATTGTTTAAAAAAAATAATATTTGAAATATTAAAAATTATTATTTGAAGAAATTATTAATCATGAATTTGTGAAAATCCATTCATACCTATATTTTTTAAAACATTACATTCACATATTAGTATGAAAAGATGAAAAGTACCATCCCTGTAGAAGGACAAGATGATTAACATAAATCGAGTTTTTTTAGAATTCAAACATGGTTAAAAGTAATATTAGAAAATAATATTAGATTATAAGAATATTTATTTAAAAAATATTATTTAAAATATGAATATAGAATAAAAATATTCCCTAATATAGACTTAAGAATAGATGATTCCAAATATTTATAATATTTTGAAATAAACCCATACTATTTTGGTAATGTTTAAATCATAATCCCCACAAAAAATAAAAGTTCAAATAATAAATAAAATTACAAGAAGAAAAATATATTAATTATATAATATATAAATGAGGGTTTTATACACATCATAAAAAATAAATAAATGGTGATCAAGTCATATGTCTCAAGGAAGTAAATATTAGACAGAAACCATTACCTATGGTTCTACTTTTTTTTATATGTGTTAAAATATCAATTAGATTAAATATAAATTTTTAATTAATATATAAAACATCCATATCCATATATATAATACCATATTTGACTTATATGTAAAGTTTTATCACTTGTTTACTGTCAATTCATTATTAAAATTACTATTTTGGGTGGTAAATACTTCATTTATCATATATGATTTAGTTTAATAGTTTTAGTAATTTTAATTTGATTAAGGTATAATAATATCAAAATTATTAATATATATATATATATATCTTTTATATCCATTGTATACATATTTATTTTATTCTGCTAAATATAGATAATTAAAATGAATTGAACCATTTATGGAGATGGTAGCTAGAATGTACGCTAGTATACATTTTCCATTTTCAATCGATGAAATGAATGAATGGTGAATAATAAATAATAATTCCGGAATAATTATTGTATAATATATATCATATGTATTAATTAAATATATATTTATTACCAACTACTCAAATAATAAATAAATAAATAAACACATCGCATTGTAGAGGTGGTAGTCCATACATACGTACAAACAATGAAATTGATTTATAAGGGATTTGAAGATAGGAAGGTATACGTGATGTTATAGTTATAAAATAATATTTCTGATGTAGTTATTATATATAATCATTAGTTCCATTTTTATAACCGTCCATGTAATGTGGTGATAAAAAATGAATTGCACCGCTACATGGATATGATATAACGTATGTACAGAAGAGTGATGTTTTTTATTTTCATTAGATAGAAATGAGACGGAATATGGTTATTAAAAAAATTTAATATCATCTAATAATATTTTTTATATTTTATTTTTTAATATCATATTATTATGATGTAATGTCCTGGACCTCTCCGGTCCATTACTTTGTGAAAATGTGGTGTTGGAGGTGTTCCAGGAGGTCAAGGTGACTTATCCCCAACACTTTTCCAAATTTCCAGTTCTGTGAACAGTGTTTCTAGTTTTATGAACAGTATCGGTAGGTGAAAAATGTTTCTATCGGTGAGGTTCAGTGAACAATGTTTCTATTGGTGGGGTCTATAGCTGAGGTTTATCGATAAATTTGTACAGTGTTTCCAGTTTTATGAAAAGTATCGGTAGGTGAATAGTGTTTCAATCGCTGAGGTTTAGTGAACAGTGTTTCTATCAACGAGGTCTATCGGTGAGATCTATCGGTAGACTTGTACAGTGTTTCTAGTTTTATGAATAGTATCGGTAGGTGAACAGTGTTTCTAGCGATGAGGTTCTATGATCATTTTTTCTATCGGTGAGGTTCAGTGAACAATGTTTCTATCAGTGAGGTTTATCGGTGAGGTCTATTGGTAGACTTGTATAGCGTTTCCAGATCGGTAGACTTGTACAATGTTTCCAAATCAATAGGCTTGTATAGTGTTTCTAGATCGGTAGCCTTTTCTTTCCTTTTCCAAATTTTGAGTATGTGAACAGTGTTTCTAGCTTCCTACAGCTTCACCCCTTTGAAGTAAAATACATTTAAAGCCTTATTTTAAGGAATTTAAGGGCGATTCAAAGGCCATAAATCCTATATTAATTATACCTAAGGCTGGTATGTTTTTACTTGGTCAAACCATGTGGGTTAATGTGATCCACTTTTAATGGAGAATTAAGCGTATCTTAAACCATCGCCCCATAAAATCTTCAAAAGGGACAAGATATCATACTCCCATGTTCTTCCTCTTTTTTCTCTATTATTAGATGCCTGTAGGAGTTTCAGAATCAAACCCTACTCCTCCGATTGGTTCCTCTCTATTTTGGATGCAACTGAGCTGTGTCGGTCAATCTTCCATATAAGGTATGTTTTATCGTCGTTCCTTTGGTGATCATCTTCTCCTGTTTCTCCCTTCGATATTATACCATGTAATCTCCAATATTCTAATAGGGTTTTCATGGGGTTTGCATGGTGTTGTCGTACTGTGGAATCCTTCGGTGGATGCAGTTGTCGCGAGAGGAGGATTGTGACCCGTTGTGTGGATAAAGAACGTCAAGAATTGTTGAGGTATGGGATTTGTGGCTTCACTTTTTGTTTATGGGCAATCGTAGAATTAACATTATTTAGCCCTTTGGATCACAATGAAATTGACCTAATTAAATACTTGAACCAGATTAAAATAATTGGTTTGATCGCATGTGTTTCTTTATACCATGATAATGGTTTTCCTCATTATTTTCTAAATAGTGTGATATCTATGTCTTTCTTGTAAGCTTGTTGTACTAGATGAATTGATAAAGAACATAAATCCAGAATTAATTGATAATTAATTGGCTAAATATAAAAAGGCATGTGAATGAATCTAGTTCTTATTGTTGGTGCTTATTGTTTGAAGTCATGTCAAGTTAATTGTTTAATTAAATTGTGATAGTTATGATAGATTTTTGGTTAAGTTTCCTGTAGTTAGACCCTAAAAATAGTGAACTGGTTAACTCAAGAGGGATTAAAGAAATTGTGGCTGATAAAAGATAATCCATGTTAGGGTTCTAAGTTACCCTCTTGCTTGTAAGACCGAATGCCATGTGGTGTGGAGACATGAGTTCTCATTATGTATGAAGGTTGGATCCTTTTTAATAGGGAAAGATCCCAAATTGATGTGAAGTTTCTTTTCCTGTTGCTTGTGTTGTGATGTGACCCTGGAGTGGTGTTGTGATATATGGTGGCAGGGAGGCCTTGTGGTTGTGGCAGCGGATGGCGCCTAGAGTGGTGAGATGCATCTGTTTATGCAGGTTGGTGTCAGGGAGGACACCAAGGATGATTGTATGGGGTGGTTGTGTTGGCTGAATGTTTGGTGGTTTGATTGGTTATTTATATTCTTTACTTTTCCCCACTGCTCAAGGCAGCTGGTTTTTCTTACCCTTCTTCTGAAAGAGGAGAAGACACGTGGGGTATGCCACGTGATTTTCGTGTTTAGCCTCTCGAGGGAGAATGGGTCTATGCTCTTGCTATAGGTTGCAAAGACTCGACAGGTAGTATATCTACTCACCGTGTTGAGCCCTCTTGTGTTTAGTAGCATAGGATGCCTTTCTAGAATGCCTGGGAATATGGGAAAGTAATTATGTAAGGAAATATTGATTAAATGGTGATAATCCATGGGGATGAAGATGCTGAAATTTAATGATGAGGTTGTGATATTTTGAAGGAACAATTGACTTTGGGTGTAATGTTAATGATGTTTAATGTGAAATTGTTCATTCTTAATAAATGTTTAAAATTTTAATTAACGTACAGTGGAATTGATAAAAAGGGAATGAAGTAACATAATTTAGCTCTTTAAATGGTTGTGTGCTTATAGGTTACCTAGTCTTAGAAGTGGCATCCCGGAGTCCGAGAGACGTTACCTGCAATGGTGTCTAAGACTAGTTTATTCCCATAGTGTGGTTGTGAGTTATTTGATATTCTGTACATCTTATGTTTCGATATGCTACTCCACCCTGTCAGTAAGGGCCACTGACACCCCTGGGATTCTGAGCCCTGGGGAGTGTTTTCCCTAACATTTCGGTGGGAGGATGAATGGATGACAACGCCCTTTGACCTGCTCTCTTCTCATGGTAGATACTTGTTCTAGTAGGCACAACAGTTAGTTTCCCCTATGTATGTGTGTAGAGGGTTGTAATGCATTGTGGTTATTCAAAAACATATATTCTGGATATAGTATCTTATGGACTACTATAGGTGTAACGTGTATAGGCTGTGGCGGCTTTAGGATCCTTACTCCGTTTATGGGCTGTAATGTCTTGAGGTATAGTACCCGACATATGATACACATTACGTGGGATAAGGTGGATCCCAGAACCTACCTAGTAACTTTTGGTTGTGAGGATGGTGTGGTTCTTATCCTAGGTGTCTACGAGAAATCCTATGTGGTGCATGAGGTGCAGATTGTGGAGCTCAGCCCAGGTGTCTATGGGTAAGCCATTGGGGAGAGATGCAGAGGACGTATGTCATTGGGGCAAAGCAAGAAACTAGTGGGGATGTAGTAGCAAGGTACCCATGATATTCTTTATTATATGATATATTCTTGTATGCCTTACATGGTGAGAGTAGCCATGGTGAGTTTGGGAACTTAGTATACCTATTTAGGTGACGAGTTAGTTTCACTTGTTGTTCAATGTGCTTTAGTATGCTTTCTTTACTTTTTCATGAGAGTCTTTGGGGAGGATCCTACTGAGTGTACTGTTATACTTACCGTATATATATATAAATTACTTTTCAGGTCACTTGGAGCAGGTTAGAGACCAGGTTGGTTACTACTAGCTTGTGGTTGTTTGGACTTGTATTTGCTGCTGTCTTTTCCTTTCTTTTTGGTACTTATAGTTTCCCCTTTCAGTTGTAGTAATTTTTCATGACATTACATATGTGCACTTGGTTTTTCTTATATTTCATTTTTTAGTTGGAGTTGGTTGGTGTCTATTCTATCTCTCTCTTCTGTATGAGTACTCTTAGAGGGTAATGCCTCTCATTTGTGTGTTTATTATACCCACGGTGCTAGTCTCCAACCCAGGGCCTACTGGAGGCGGGACTCGGGGTTCATTATCTCTCTTCTCACATTACCATCCCAGGATGGGTAGACTTTGTGCGGAGGGGGTCGCGAAATAGTGGTATTAGAGGGATGGTTGAGAGATATGATGGAGTTTGGATTTAGGCATAGGTGAGCCTGCACGGGTTGGTAGGGCAACAATGTCATATATGTTTAGCAAGTGAGGTAAACACTGTAGACTAGCTGAGACATAGGCGTTTAGGGCCCCCTATGATGTGATGTACGGACCTTTAAGTTTACAATGGCTACTAAATAAGGTAATACTAGTTGTAGGGTAGAGACCTTGGAAAGGATCATGCATCATTCTTCTTGTGATTATTCTTGAATGGGTAGACCTTGGGATAGGATAACCTAAAATGAATGAAATAAAACAATATATTAATTAATGTTGAGTATTTCATATTCCTGGTTTAGGAGCACTAACGGTTTTTTATTTTACAGGTATGGCTCCAGGTCGACCTCCTCGTCAGGATTGCGTAGAAAATGTCTAGCCGGCTGTTCGAGCAGAACATCGTAGGGTAGAAGTTGGCGACGATGACACATGGAGGAAGACACTTAGAGAGTTTCAGTGCCAGAGTCTGCAGAAGTATGAGGGATCTGTTTTTGATGCAGTCACGAGAGACTAATTAGAGGAGGTTGAGATCAGCTCCAGTTATATTCATTCTCGTAAGGAGCACTGTGGGTCCTTGGTTGAAACAATGTATTGTGGAGCTACGAGGCAGTGGTGGTTCTTATTCCTCGAGGATCGTGAGGAGTCAACGATCTCATGGGAGGAGTTCTGAGACAGGTTTAGAGTCATGTTTCTTTCTTCGACTGCGAATGCGTCCATTGTTCAGGATCTTCTTACCCATCGACAGGGGAGATCCAGTGTTCGAGAGTTTGGAATCCATTTCAGGAACCTTCTACGATATGCCTCAGACCTACTACCAGATGAGGAGGCCAGAGCTAGGAATTTTGAGGATGATTTGCATCCAAAGATCCAGCGCCAGGTCACCCAATTTATGCTGAAGACATATATTGAAGTTCTAGTTAGGGTAGAGGTTTTCTAGAGGACGTTTCCCAGGACCCGATTATCATGAGAGGGGAATCCGCATGATTCCTCACGAAGCAGAGCTATGGTCCGAGGTTCTCATTTATCTTGGCATAAGAGTTTCCATTCACCCGGGGGTTGGTCCCTGCCCTCCACATCTCGTTTATCTAGAGGAAGAAACTCTCAGTCCTATTCCAAGGGACAAGGCACTTGTTTTTCTAGATTTGGTCATGGTCATCAGCAGTGGGAGTGCCTGACCATTCAGAGCAGTCATCGTGCACTAGGCGCTCCGCTCCAGGTTCTTCCATTGAGGATGTTCATGTCGAGGCAGTAGTAGCAGGTTGCACCAGCTTTAGATCAGCAGAGTAGATGGTTCAGGTAGAGGACCACCCCATGACGCTCCCCGTCCTCACAGAGCAGAGAGTGGACATGGTGGTGGTCGTCATCAGGGTCAGAGAGGCCGTGGAGGAGTTCGTGGACAGCTTCATGCTCTAGCGTTTCCAGATCCAGGTGAGCCAGATGTCGTCTGAGGTACACTTAGCTTGTTTTCTACCTTTTTGTACGCATTTTTTGAATTAGGAGTGACACACTCCTTCATATCACCTAACCTTTTCCATGTTTTGGGACCTTAGGTAGAGAGGCTTCTATTTCCCTTGGTGATGACTATGGCAGTTGGATGTCGAGATGACTTGTTTGAAGTATTTAGAGACTGTGAGCTATTGTTGGGGAAACACCGCTCTTGGGGAGAATTCATATGTTTACGAATAAAACCATTTGATGTCATCCTCATCAAGGATTGGTTGTATTCGGTGCAGGCTATAGTGGATTTCTTCAAGAAGAAGGTCGTTTTCCTTGGTGCGGATGGAGAGAAAGTGGAGTTTGTTGGTGAGAGAGATCCTCGGATGGGTCAGAGATGCATTCCATTAATATCGTCCATGATGGCTGAGATTATGTTGAGTTCTTCAGAGGTTCAACAGTTTGCATTTCCTAGGGTCATGGAGGGGTACCCTTATGTATTTCCCGAAGAGGTTGCAGCATTACCCACTCGACCAGAGGTTGGGTTTGACATCGAGCTATAACCAGGAGCGTCTCCTATATCTATGCCTCGGTATAGGATGACCACTTCTGAGTTATGAGAACTACGTATGCAGCTTCATGGTCTGTTATAGGGTGGTTTTGATCATCCATGTGTGTCACCATGGGGTTCACCAGTTTTGTTCGTGAAGAAGGCTGACGGTAGTCTGCGGTTGTGTATCGATTATCATCGCTTAAAAAAAGTGAAAATAAAGAATCACTATCCACTTCGGAGGATTGATGATTTATTTGATCAACTGAAGGGTGAAATTTGGTTCTCAAAGATCTAATTTTGGTAAGGATATCATCAGATGCGTGTAAAGGATGAGGATATCCCGAAAACTGCTTTCCATTGTCGTCATGGGCATTATGAGTTTGTTTTAATGTCATTTGGCGTGATGAATGCTCTGGATGTGTTCATGGGATTGATGAATGATGTGTTCCATGAGTTCCTGGACATGTTTATGGAGGCTTTCATCGATGAAATACTTGTGTACACCACAACTAAAGAGGATCATGCAGAACATCAAAGAGCCATTTTGGGAGTTCTTCTCCAACATCAGTTATTCGGAAAGATGTCGAAGTGTGAATTTTGGGCTCGAGAAGTCCGTTTCATAGGGAATGTTGTATCCCAACAGGGTGTAGCAGTGGATCCATCGATGATAGAAGCAATTTTGTCTTAGGCATCCCCCAAGATAGTTTCAGAGGTGTGAAGTTTCCTTGGGCTCACAGGATACTACAGGAGGTTTGTAGCCAATTTCTCACGATTTGCGACTCCTCTAACAACTTTGACCAGGAAGGTTCAAGAATTTATAAGGACTGATCAGTGTCAGGAATCTTTCGAGTATCTAAACGATATGTTAGTTAGTGCTCCAGTTCTTTGTCTTCCAGCTGAGGGAGTATAGTTTGATGTTTTCTGCGATGCTTCGCATATGGGGTTAGGGTGTGTCCTCATGCAGTGGAGGTTAGTTGTTTCTTATGGGTCTCTATAGTTACATCCCCATGAACGTAACTATGCCACCCATGATCTTGAGTTAGCAGCCGTGGTGTTTGCCTTGATGTTGTGGAGACATTACCTCACTGGTGAGCGCTTTATGGTTTTCACCGATCATAAGAGTTTGAGGTATGTTTTCTCTCTACAGTACATGAACTTGCGACAATGTGGGTGGATGGAGTTCTTGCAGGAATACGAATTCGAAATATCGTATACACATAGAAAAGGGAATTTTGTAGCTGATTCGTTGAGCCTAAAGTCACGTAGTGATGCTGTGCATGAATCCGATGATTCCTGGAGAGTAATGGAAGAACTTTCAGCATTAAATACTGATATGGGAGTAGTTGTGGGTAGTGGTTGACTTTTTCAGATGACGGTACAGTCATCCCTAATGGAAAAGGTGGAAGAGTCCCAGTTCGGAGATCTTGAGGTGGAGGTCTGGAGGGACCGAGTTGTTTATGGTGAGGCCCTTGAAGGTTGTTATGAGGATGAAGAACAGCAAGTGTTATACCAAGGAAGGCTTTTTGTTACCATGACGATGCGTGAGACGGTTCATAGAGATTTCCACAGTTCGCCTTTAAAAGAACATCCTAGGGTGAAAAAGATGTATCGATCCTTGAGGAGTCAGTTTGGGTGGCCTGGGTTAAAGAGTGCGGTTGTGGAGATTGTGTCTCGATGTTTAGAATTCTATAGGGTGAAGGCTGAATACCATGTTCCTATTGGTCTTCTCAAGCCATTAGAGATTTCTCAGTGGAAGTGGGAGGACATCTCAGTGGACTTTGTTACTGGTTTACCTCGAGCTCTGGGAGGATACGATGCTATTTGGGTGGTAGTGGATCGTTTAACGAAATAATCCCACTTTATAGCAATCAAGGAGTAAAGCTCAGTGGAGGTTTTGTCGAGGCAGTATCTAGAGGAGGTGGTGAGACATCATGGAGTCCCAAGGACGATCATTTCTAATCGAGATCCTCGTTTTACCTCCAAGGTGTGGAGAGGTCTCCAGCATGCCTTTGGTTCTCATCTATTCCTTTGTACTATTTTCATCCTCAAACGGATGGTCAGAAAGACTAAATGATCCAGACTCTTGAATACATTATACACTCTTGTGTTCTTGATTTTGGAGGTTCATGGATGAGGCACTTACCCTTGGTGGAGTTGTCTTAAAATAATAGTTTTCCCTCCACCATTGATATGGCGCCGTTTGAAGCCTTGTATGGCCAAACTTTCCATTTTCTATTGTGCAGGACTAGGGTTGGAGAGTCAACAATTCATGGATTAGAACTAGTGCAGAATACAATAGAGATGGTTCAGGTAATTCGTGACATGATGAAGATAGTGCAAGATCATCAGAAATCATATGCGGATCAAAGAAGGAGACCCTTAGATTATGATGTTGCGGATCATGTGTTTATGAAGGTGACTCCCCATCGTGGGAAGCGAAGGATTGGTCATGGAAGTAATATTTCTCCTTGGATAGTTGGTCCTTTCGAGGTGTTAGCTCATGTTGGAGCTGTGGAGTATCGAGTAGCACTTCCCCCTCAGATGAGTCAGATACGTGGTGTTTTCCATGTATCACAGCTCCGTCGTTATCTTCATAATGACTCTCAAGTTATCGATTGGGGAGAGATCCATGTTGATGGTGATGCAACCACTGAGGAGTGAACTTTGGAGATCCATGACCGCAAGGAGAAGGTGTAGTTTGGGCGTTCAATCCCCTTAGTTTGTGTCTAGTGGCGACACGGTGGCATGGAGGAGAGTACATGGGAGTGTGAGTCACAGATACGTGCTCAGTACCAAGAGTGGTTTAATGTTTAACTCTTTTCATGTAATGACATTACCTTCATGGTTAGACCTTTCATGTCTTATTTATGAACATCTTTTGTTCCTTTTGTGGCTTGATCTCTTTTGAGTTGTATCTCGATGGGTGGTTGTTTGGAACATGTTTTTTTGTCTCTTTAGGTTGGTTTTAAATTCTCGAGGATGAGAATGTTTTGAGAGGTATCTGATGTAAAGACTCGTACCTCTCCGGTCCATTACATTGTGAAAATGTGGTTTTGGAGGTGTTCCGAGAGGTCAAGGTGACTTATCCCAAACACTGATAAATTTCCAGTTCTGTGAACAGTGTTTCCAGTTTTATGCATAGTACCGGTAGGTGAACAGTGTTTCTATTGGCGAGGTTCAGTGAACAGTGCTTCTATCGGTGAGGTCTATCGGGAGACTTGTATAGTGTTTCCAGTTTTATGAACAGTATCGGTAGGTGAATAGTGTTTTTATCGGTGAGGTTCTGTGAACAGTGTTTCTATCGGTGAGGTCTATCGGTAGACTTGTACAATGTTTCCTGTTTTATGAATAGTATCGGTAGGTGAAAAGTGTTTCTATCAGTGAGGTTCAGTGAACAGTGTTTCTATTGGTGAGGTTCAGTGAACAGTGTTTCTATCGGTGAGGCCTATCGATAGACTTGTACAGTGTTTCAAAATCGGTAGACTTGTATAGTGTTTCTAGATCCGTAGACTTGTACAGTGTTTCCAAATCGGTAGCATTTTCTTTCCTTTGCCAAATTTTGAGTATGTGAACAGTGTTTCCAGCTTCGTACAGTTTCTACCCTTTGACATTTCCTTTGACATAAAATACATTTAAAGCCTTATTTTATGGACATTAAGGCCTATTCAAAGGACATAAATCCTATATTAATTATACCTGAGGCCGGGATGTTTTTACTTGGTCAAACTGTGTGGGTTAATGCGATCCGCTTTTAATGGAGAATTAAGCGTGTCTTAAACCGTCGCCCTATTAAATCATCAAAAGGGACAAGATATCTTCCTCCCCTATTCATCCTCCTTGTTCTCGATTGTGAGACGCCCGTAGGAGTTTCAGACTCAAACCCTACTCCTCTGATTGGTTCCTCTCTATTTTGGATGCAACCGAGCTGTGTCGGTAAATCTTCTATACAAGGTATGTTTTATCTTCGTTCTGTTGGGGATCATCTTCTCCTATTTCTCCCTTCCATATTATACTATGTAATCTTTAAGATTCTAATGGGTTTTTCATGGGGTTTGGTTAGAGATGTCATACTGTGGCATCCTACGGTGGATGTGGTTGTCGCAAGAGGAGGATTATGACCCATTGTGTGTATAAAGAACGTCAAGAATTGTTGAGTTAGAAGATTCATGGCTTCCCTTTTTGTTTATGTGCAATCATAGTGATAGCGTGATTTATCCCTTTGTATCACAATGAAATTGAGCTAATTAAATATTTGAACCAGATTAAAAGATTTGGTTTGATCACATGTATTGCTTTGTAATGTGATAACGGTTTGTCTCTTGATTTTCTACATAGTGTGATATCTATGTCTTTCTTGTTATCATGTTGTTCTTGACGAATTGATAAATAACGTAATGCCGGAATTAATTGATAATTAATTGGAAAAATATAAAGTGGCATGTGAACGTATATGGTTGTTGTTGCTGGTTCTTGTTGTTTAAAGGCATGTAAAGTTAATTGTTTAATTAAATTTTAATAGCTATGATAGCTTTTTGGTTAAGTTTCCTGTAGTTGGAACCTACCAATAGGGAATTGGTTAACTCCAGAGGGATTAATGAACATGTGGTTGATAAAAGATAATGCATGTTAGGGTTCTGAGTTACCCACTTGCTTTTAAGGCCGAACGCCTTGTGGTTTGGTGCCATGAGTTCTCAATATGTATCTAAGCTGGATGCCTTATTAACAGGACAAGAGCCCAAATTTATGTGAAGTTAGTTTTCCCATTTCTTATGTTGTGATGTGATCATGGAGGGTTGTAGTGATATGTAGAGGTAAGGAGGCCTTGTGGTTGTGGCAGCAGATGGATCCTAGAGTGGCGA
The DNA here is from genome assembly GCA_963277665.1 of Viscum album. Classification (NCBI taxonomy): domain Eukaryota; kingdom Viridiplantae; phylum Streptophyta; class Magnoliopsida; order Santalales; family Viscaceae; genus Viscum; species Viscum album. The sequence continues at coordinate 2,090,589,190 of OY728132.1, forward strand.
GATGCATAATTTTATGCATGTGGGTGTCGGGGAGGACACCTGGGGTGATGGTATGGGGTGGATGTGTTGGCTGAATGTTTGGTGGTTTGATTGGTTGTTTATCCGCTTTAAATTTCCCCACTGCTCAAGGTTGCTGGTTTTTCTTACCCTTCTTCCAAATGAGGTGAAGACATGCGGGGTGTGCCACGTGCTTTCCGTGTTTAGCCTCTCGAGGGAGAATGGGTCTACGCTCTTGCTATAAGAGGCAAAGACTAGATGGGTAGTATATCTACTCAACGTGTTGAGCCCCCTTGTGTTTAGTAGCATAGGATGATTTTCTAGAATGCTTGGGAATATGGGAATGTAATTTTGTAATGAAATATTTTTTAAATGGTGATAATCCATGGGGTTGGAGATGCTGGAATTTAATGATGAGGTTGTGATCTTTTGAAGGAACAATTGACTTTAGGTGTAATGCTAATGAAGTTTAATGTGAAATTGTTCATGGTTAGTTAATGTTTATAAGATTAATTAACATATAGTGGAATTGATAGAAAGGGAATGGAGTAACGTAATTTAGCTCTTTAAATGGTTGTGTGCTTATAGGTTACCTAGTCTTAGAAGTGGCAGCCCGGAGTCCGAGAGACGTAAGCTGCAGTTCCGTTTAAGACTAGGTTATGCCCATAGTGTGGTTGCGAGTTATTATATATTATGTACTTTTTGTGTTTCTATATGCTACTCCACCCTGTTAGTAAGGGCCACTAACACCCCGGGGATTCAGAGCCCTTGGAGGGTGTTTCCCCCAACATTCCGGTGGGAGGATCAATGGCTGACTACCCCCATTGACCCTCTCTCTTCTCTTGGTAGATACATGTGTTAGTAGGCACAGTAGTTAGTTTTCCCCATGTATGTGTGTAGAGGGATGTAATGGATTTTGGTTATTCACACACATATATTCTGGATATAGTATCTTATGGACTACTATAGGTGTAATGTGTATATGCTGTGATGGCTTGAGGATCCTTACTCATTGTATGTGCTGTAATGGCTTGAGATATAGTACCCGACGTATGATACACATTATTCGGCTTGTAGTGGCTCCCGAAACCTACCTGGTTACTTTTGGTTGTCCGGATGGTGTGGTGCTTAGCCCAGGTGTCTTCGAGAATGCCTTGGTGGTGCACGAGGTACAGATTGCGGAGCATAGCACAAGTGTTTGCGGGAAAGCCTTTGGAGAGAGATGCACAGGATGTATGTCATTAGGGCGAAGTGGCAAGCTAGTGGGGAAGTAGTAGCGGGTTACCCTTGATATTCATTATTATATGATATTTTCTTGTATGTGTTACTTGGTGAGAGTAGCCATGGTGACTTTCGGAACATAGTATACCTTTTTAGGTGACAAGTTAGTTTCACTTTTTGTTCATTGTGCTTTAGTATGCCTTATTTAATTTTTCACGAGAGGCTTCGAGGAGGATCCTACTATGTATACTGTTATCCTCACCCTATATATATATAAAAACTATTATTCAGGTCACTTGGAGCATGTTGGAGATCAGGCTGCTTACTACTACCTTGTGGTTGTAGGAGCTGTTCGGGCTTGTAGTTGCTACTGTCTTTTCCTTTCTTTTGGGTACTTGTAGTTTCCCCTTTCAGTTGTAAAACTTTTTCATGACATTACATATGTGAACTTGGGTTTTCTTCTATATTTCAGTTTTGAGTTGGAGTTGGTTGGTGTCCATTCTATCTCACTCTTCCTCATGTGTACTCTTAGAGGGTAATGCCTTCCATTTGTGTGTTTATTATACCCTCGGTGCTAGTCGCCAACCCGGGGCCTACTGAAGGCGGGACTCGGGCGTCATTATCTCTCTTCTCACATTGCCGGCCCAGGAGGGGTACACATTATGGGGAGGGGGCCGTAACAAGGACCCATTAATATTAATTAGATGAAGGAATTATCTGGAAAGGGTCTTTAAGGATGATAACATCTTCTTAGATGGAATATATTTGGATCTCTTTCTAGGGTACACATGATTTCTATTTTAGAAGGTGAAGAACCTCAATAACGTGTATAAGGATTTTTAGAAATGTAATGATCCGGTTTTTTTTGATATAGATGGATCAATGTTGTGTAAATATGTGAAGGATGGGGTGCCCTATTATAATTGAGGGGATGGATACTTTGGGAAATTAATAAATACTAAATCAAAATATATTATTTTACTCTTCCAAATAAATCCAAAATTAGGGAATTCAAATATAAGGAGTAATTAATTATAATTCCATTCATCATAAAAAAAGTGGAAAAATTTTGGATGTGTTTTCCCTTCTATTTTAGTTTTTACCCCCATTAAACCTTTTTATATTTTTCATATTTTATCATTTTTTAATCTCTTAGGTTTAATATCATTAGTATGAAATATCATGATTCCATTAAAATAAAAATAATAATTTAATTTACCATATCCCTTTAATTTTTTTAATATTATATTTTTAATAATGTTTTGGCCTTTAATATAATATTATTTATTATAAAATAAAAATAATGTCGATTTTTTAACAATTAATTATAGTTAATTTATTAATATCATGAAACTAACAGAATCATAAAAAAAATTTATTATAAAATATTTCAGTAATTAACATATATAAAATTTTTGGATTATATTATTTGTCACAAATTTTATAAAATTTACTATTTTAAATGTCATTTAATTCAAATATCCATTTAAAGTATACTTATAATGTCAATATTATGTAAAAATATAATGAAATTATTTCTATACTGAAAATTTAAATAAAATAACGACGATGAATATAAGCCATTCATATTTTAAAACACTACTTTAAGTTAAATATATCCTCTGAATAATCTAATATTATAAATATTATAGTCATTTAAAACAATAGTGTGAGGTGTTTTTATTTTCAGGAAATAAAATATTATAAACATCATAATCTCGACTTATTGACCATAAAATGACATATTATCGAATATTGGATGTTTTATCACCAAATGGAATCATAAAATTAGATTTAAAAAATGTTATAGGGTAATTTTACGGTCCATAAAATTTTATTTTTAACATTAGTTACCTGATTTATCCTTTTATCATGGTAATAAAAATTAATATGATTACTTTTCATATAGATCAAAAATAACAGGGATCAATTTTATAAATTTTGAAATTCTGACTCAAAATTAGTAATCAATTTTAAAAAAATAAAAACATAAAGGTATTATGATTTAATTGAAAATATTATTTTCAAAACACCATGAAAAACTATTTTTCATTAAATGAACCATTTTAGTATAAAAAACGTTTTCACACCCAATTCCTCCCTAAAATTGATCCAAATAAACCTTGTTATATTATTAATTATTAAATATAACTAATTTACTTTTAAACTTTTTAAAAATGTTTTTTTAAATTCTATAAATAAAAATACATATTTCAATAAAAGGTACTGTAAATCGTTTCAGAAAAATTAAAAAAATCAGCTTAAGATCATTTTATTATTCTAATATAAAAATGATTTTATTATCAAAAAATTAAAATTCTTATATATTATAGAAATTAATTTTAATTTATTCTTAAAAAATAAATAATATTTGTTTTTTTAATAAAATGTAATTATGAAGCATAAAATAACTTTTAAAAAAGTACTTATTTAAGAAAAGGTATGCATTAATTTTTTATTGACTAAGAATTATATATAGATAAATATATAAAAAAATTTTAATTAGTATCCATACCTACTAATTTAACATCACTTTTGAAATATTCATTTTAAATAATAAAATATTGAGGTTCGTTTATGCTCAGTGTTACTTATTGAATACTTTTTTGAGAATAAAGTTCTTTTGAAATCTCAGAGTTGAATTCACTGAAAGAAATAAAAGAGATTAAAAAAACTTATTAAGAAACATAAAATAATATCTTGGAATGTTACATTCCCTTCTAATATTTTCATATGTTTAATATAACTATAGAATATTATGTTTTTCTATTAAAATATCAGGGTGCTACATTCTAGAACTTAAATAAATTATATCTTCATAATTTAATACTGTTCTAAATAATTAATAATTTTACTTTTAAATATACCCTACTAAAATTCCCACATATTGAAAATGGGTAATAATACATACTCTTGATAAGAGAGAAAGAGAAGTATGATGGTTATCTAGAATAACCACATAACTTGGTTTCCATTATGGTGAATATAGGTAGGAAGGGGAGATATGGACATGGAAGTAAAGAATTAATTCCAAATAATGATATGGGGTGATATATTTCATTGATCATAAGAAAGTTTGCGATGAATATAATTTAAACAACCACAAAACCATAACATTTTGATGAGTCAAAAGACTGTTGATTCTTCAGAATAATGTTAATACTATAACATTTTTTCCAAGATTCTTTTTCTAATGTTGATGAAATCCTATACAATTTACGCTATAAATATATGGAAATATAGTGACTTGATATATTTCTATTTTATAAGAAAAAAAATCATTTTTTCATATATCAATTCCCACTTCATATATTTCACTATGAAATTATTATACAAAATGCTTTTTTTTTTCAAAAACACTAAAATTAGTATTTAAAACATTTATAGATTAATAAAAAATTATAATTCATTCATGCTATCTCAAGATATTATCCAATACCAAAATGTTTAAAATAAGTTTTTCAAAAACACCCCCATATAATCTTAATACATTTCATAAATAGTTAACCTTAAGACTAATTGAAAATACATCTATTGAAAGTATAAAAAATTATAACGATGGTCATTAAATTTCCAAAATAAGTATTTCATTAGATTCCCAAGAAGTAAGAAACATATTGTAATGTCATAGAACAACTACTTAACTACCTTGATCATCATAAAAAAATAACTAAAAAATGCATTATTTAAAAAATAAAATTTCTTTTTGTGGAATATATTCCATAAATACAAACATATAGTAAACTACAGTAAAGATAATATAACTCATAAAATCGCCATCCAATTTCATGGTTACAAATATTACCCTATAAAAATCTCGTTATCATTATTATCTCAACATAGAGAATATTTTAAATTTTATCTTCCCTTAATAATGTGTTTCCCGAAAAATCAACCTTCCACATAATCAATTTTCATATTCATTAGTATCATTCATCAAATGCTCTTAGATACCATAATAAAATGTTGTATTGTAAAATAATTAAATATTTTATATTTCTTGTTAAAAATATTGTATCGTTAAAATTCTCCAATAAAATAATTCATTAATCTAAAAAAAGTGCATTCATCATTCCACAACATTATTAAACCATTAAATATGATTCATTATCTTATTCATTAATACCCCTTCCTTTCATATGTTATTTTTTGTCATTAAATTATCAACAATAAACCATTACATGTAAAATCATTCTGATTCACTTAAAGATAATTCCCTCTAGGAAATAAAATTTTATTAAGCTTATTCATTACATATTTAAAAAACTCACCCATAGAAAATACCTTAGAGAAACCATTATTTTAATCCTTTATTTGAAACAAAACATTCAATTTCATTGTAAATTACTTACATTGTGTCTTTATTTTATTCGTATAAACCACTTTAAAATTCATTTAAGATAGCCTCATGGGTGTATCATTATAAATTTTTGAAATGACGGGAATATAGAAATATTTCCTATATGGTCTCTAATATTCAAAAGCTTAGTGGATTCCATCATTATATTATTTAGAGAGTCTGAGTGTTGGTTAATGATAATGTTTCTAATCTTGTATCATGATAAATGGTTAGGAATAATTACAATATCCAATACCATATACATCAGAAAATGGTGTCTCTCTTTAATACAATTTATTTCACATTCTATGTTAAATCAGTTTTTTCTTGATACATTCTTTTAATAAAAACCAAAATTAGAGTGTTTTCAATACTAATCATTGTCGAATATCACATAATATTAATATAGAATTTATAATATTTAAAAATAATGATAACTTCTTCTCAATATATATCACCTTAGGATTAAATGATGTTTTTATGATCATAAACTATTCAAAAACATCATGATGTTCATAACTAAAATTTGATTCCACTAAATAATTTCCCCTCAGAGTATCAAATTACACGCACATTAATTTATATTCACAAGTACTAGGTAATACATGAGTAAAGCCCAAAATAAATTTTTTTAAGTTATTACCCAGAGGTACATCATTCGAAGAACCAAATACACTTTTAGTATACAAACATCAATTTATTTGTAGGAAAATCCATAAAATATTGTTCATTCTAAACCATTAGTATGTTATTATATACTTATCCTCAATGTAAATCGTCTAGTAATGTTCCCTAATCTATGATTTCCTAAATGTAGTTCCAAATGTTTGAACTGGGATTTTTTCATACCAATAATAAAGACCCCAACACCATTATCCCAGAGTTGGTTGTTAACTTGTTACATCTGCAATATATTCTATAAATCACTTCCCAAAAAACTGAATAGAATAGTAACCGTGGTAAACTATTTAAATAAAATTATTTCACATTAAAATTGAAAACATAACTAGAAAAACATTATTTTCACAGTGAAAACCATTAATCTTTATATAATAACCCTACATATGAATCATAAAATCCATCCTTGAATCTTTGGGGAAATAAAATATATTGAAGTGGGGATCTCAATTGCTCAGTAATGGTATGTTTGTGGAAGAATGAATTAAGAATAGATAAGTAGAAACAAAATAGAATGGTATATAACTAAAACACATTCCATTTAAAAAAATGAGTATAATATGTGTAACTAACAAGTCCTTTTAAACTCATAGATAGTTCCTACTACTATTATATTGGCATATGATTCAAGTAAACACATTACAATAAACAGAAAAGGTAATTATTCTAAGTAATCTAGATTAATAAAAGAGTCTTACAATACAGAAATTACAACATAAATTTTTATCGTTTCTTTTTCAAGAATAATACTATTACATCTAGTGTATCCCAGCATATTACTCATTCAAAACTAAATATAATCCAAGGGAAATGAAATAAAAAATGGTCAATTCATATTCTCATTAAGGGATAAGTATAGTGGAATCTATCATTAATCAATGAAAATAATCAATATGGAGAGGAAAATAATTGATTATTAATTCCATTTAAATATGTGGATATGGAATGATAAATATAGTAAGGTAAATAACTGATAAAATGACATATAAATATCATCATAATTCATAATCAATATGGTAAGGTAAATAATTGATCACACAATCCATTTAAATAGCCTAATAAGGCATAATCAATAAGTAATGTTAAATAATTGAAAACAAATTCCATATAGAAAATAATGAGATAATTAAATGCATCTATATATATTTTTTTTAAAAAATATCTTAGATAATAATATCTAAATTTTTAATGCTATAAGTTATTCAATATTGGACATTATGTTTCCGATGCACATGAATCCTTTGCTGTCAATATCAATTCTCATAAAAATTTAAAAACTAATGGCTAAAAACTCATTTAACTATGTCTAACCAACAGATTCATCCTACGAGAATATCGATGCTTCGAGGGGATATCATTACCAAAACCCCACCCATTTCTCTAGGTCTAAATTGTAACATCCCAAGTAAGTAATGAATAATAGATATTTTTATCTATGTCTATTAATGAATTATATAGTGTTTTAGAGGCTTAAAATGAGAATAAATCTAATCATAAGCATGGAATACACTAATATTTTTAAAAGATTGTTTTACTACCTTTTGATGGAAAACCATTTTTAAATAAAACTTTTGACAATTATATAAGCTCTATTTGTCAAAATAAACTTATTCTTTATGATTGGGACATTGAAATTTACTTTGGATAAATTTTTGGTATTTTTCTGATAAAGTTCATTTTTTAATGAATAGTGAAAAATGTTGTATTTTAATTCAAAACCTCTTTTTAATCTAATTTATTTATATGATTAGATTATATTTTTAATTCTTTTTAAAGTTCAATTAGAATATATTTTTTCCATTTAATCCAATAGTGGTCATTGGAATTAATTTCACTTTGAAATTGGACTCAAACTAGTGTCAATCTTTTGATACTTATTGTTTCATAAAAACTCGCTATTTTCTCTGAAAGTGGAAATTAATTATTAAGTTAATTAATGTAACTAATATTTTTAGAATTTTGAAAAATAGACATCTTTTTTGAATTCGTAATATCAAATATATCTTAGGGTGATGTTTTGGTATTTTTTTGAAAAAATTCAATTTTTAATGAATAGTGAAACCACTAAGTGGTACTTAAAAAACTGATTTTTCATTTAAATGATATTTTACCACCTCTATGTTTTGAATTTAAAAAATCCGACATACATGGTTGTCATTAAGAAGTAAAATGTAGTTCAATTGGATTAAAATAATTTGTTGGTGAATAGTAACTTTTAAGTTTTAATCGTGATTAGAGGTAATTAGTGTAATTTACGGTAAGAATAAAGTTTTAATAATATGAAATGAACTTGAAACATGTCCTACCCTTATTGGATGTGTCATGGACGACCATGAAAATCCCTGGGTCAACTTGGGGACCCCATGGAGCCACATTGGAAGGATAATGACAATAATATCTTTGTATTTAATGTTAAAGTAAAAATGAAAGAAACATGAGTTGCTTTACTAAAATAATTTTCAAATGGGGTTATAGAAGTCCGATTTTTGAATATATAAATTAATTGGAAAGATAAAATAATATAATACATCATAGTATTTTTTTTATAATTTTTATACATTAAATAAATTAAATTATTTATGACATCATGATGATGCAGCGATTACCTCATTATTTAACGATTTAAATAAAATAAAAATATTATGTAAAATCTAAGACCTACACTTGTCAAAAACCTATTGTATGGGTATATTTAGAACCCTCATCATCTTATCCTCTAATTATATCAATGTGGGACCTTTTAAATCCGAAACTCATTTTAAAATAAGGTAACATTTCATTACTTTCCATGAGTACCCCTCCTCTCCTCTTATAAAAGGCCCCCACCTCTACCACCTTACCCACAACACTCAAGACTTTGGCTCGGCAAAACCCTATCAATTTTGTCTCTCCACATCCTTATCTTACTCCTTGAAGCCTCACATTGGGCAGAAGTCTTCCCAAGGAATCTTTTGAGCTCAAATCAAAAAGAGTTACCCGTTTTAAAGGTACTGTTTTCTCTTGTGCTCTTATGTTTAATTTTTCTTCTCCAAACCTCTAAACCCTTTTATCCCTTTATTTTGTAACAACACCAGTATATTCAATATACTAGGATGTTGTTATAGGAAGTATTATAGCTACACTTACACACACCTATATCTAGTGGTAAAAGAACATATTGTTTCTGTGGATAGAGAATTTCAGCCTCACGAAACGATGATTGTTAAACACTCATATAACACCTTCAAAGGTGGAAATTAAGATGTCACTATATTTATATATGATATATAATATGTTTATGTTTTACCTAAGCTTCTGTATTTTTCATTTATGGCATACCATTATGGTTTCCATTATGGGTAAACACGATATCTTCATTTTCGGAAGTGCGGACTACCGCCCCCTTAAAGTGATTTGATTCGTTAATACCATATGTGGTATGTAAAAAGGATAGATTTAATGATATTATATATGATAAAATACTGGAATTATAATACCATTATGTATCATTATGTTTTAATTCCATTAAATATGAAATATAAATGGAAGTAGCATTCATGCGTACGTACGGCTTACCGTCTCCATGAACGGTGCATTTCATTTCTTACCTCTAAATGTTATGTAATATTATAAATGCATGTATATACTGGATATATGTGACATATATGATATCTACATATTTAATATAATTCTAGATATAATGGATATATTACCCCATGTACAACTTGTAATTATAAAGAGTTTAATTTTGACTCGAGTACCAATGATCGACAAAATGACCATTATTAACTTAAATAATTACATAGTGTTCATAACAAGGTAATAAGAGATATAAAAGGAATAATGAACATGAAAAAGTTTCTTAAGCAAGTAGAAATTATCTCAGATTTATTATTCAAGATGTTAAAGAATGATCGAGTCATGTCGGACCCGAGGAATGGGACTTCGTCTCAGTCTCCTTTCATCGAGGCATATTATGTTTTATACAAAACTTTCATTTATACAGTGCATAAAAATCTTTGAATTTTATGTTTATCCAAAAAGAATCTTTTTATAAGAAGCGTTTTACTAAATTACAAAATGGAATGTTTATGTTGAACGTATGCGGCAACAACGACTTCTCCACTACCGTGACCATTATTTGAGTTTCGGCTTCCTCTACAAGCCATATCTTTTTTTTAAATGAAAAATAAATACCATGTTTTAGTTTTATATTATTTTGGTATTGAAAATGGTTTTCATATTCTTTTCATATCAATGTGTTGTATTTATATCTTGTTATTGAAATGTGGAAATGTTATGTTTTCTTTATGCATGTTTTATGTCATACGATTATGTTATGGTTCTTGGGAACTGTTATGAAGACGGGTGGTTCTGTGATAAACTAAAGGCGGGTGAGCCCGATATAGCTCTCCAATGCATTGGGTAACGTGAAGGAATTAAACGTTAAGGTTTATCCGATGATATTTTGGGAATATACTGTGATGGGTATTCCAAACATAACCAAGAGGGTTACTCCCTACGTAAGAATGTTATGAATGCCTCAAGTTACCTTTATGTATTATGATTTCTATGATTTATTCCTGATTTGATGAGGTATGTTAAAGTGCTTATGTTTTATGAGTAGAGTATGATTTCATTGATTATTGTGTATACATGTAGTCATGTTTCCTTTCCATATTTTTATATCCCTTACTAAACTTTTTATGCTCATCCCAAGTTTTTGAAATGCTTTCACAGGTCATGGGAAGGGTACATGATATGATGATATTGTAAGGGAAGTGTCAAGAAAGAATCCATGTTTTCTATTAAATATGATTCCATAGATGGAAAAAAATGAATACTATATTTTATGTATCCAGTTTGTTTAAATGTGGAATGTAATGCAAGTGTTATGATCTAATTCTCTAAAACTATAAACCTGAAATGATCCTCAATGTGTAATCTTATAATAACTCAAGATTAGGTATGGTTTAAGGCTATGGCCTTATAGTTGGTATCAGAGGTCGGTTTAGACAAATTTAGGAGTTAGAAAATTGGGAAATTATAAATTAGTTTGTGGTATGATTTAAATGATATAGCATTTAAAGATTACCATGTTGCTTCGACTAAGAAATGTCTGTGTTAAGAATTATTTTTCATTAAGGAAACATAGAAGCTTTTCAGGGTAGGCATAAAAAGTAGAATTGCTTTCCGAATCAGCAACTATAGATGGTCGGAACCATAATTGAGCAGTTTGCTGCAGTGATGACCCAGTTAAATCGGGTGATAAATGGTGGTTGTGTTTATTGATTATATTTTGGTGTTTTCAAAAAGTAAAGAAGAGCATGATAGAAATTTAAGGGTTATTTTGAAAACCTTGAATGAAAAGAAATTTTATGTAAAATTCATCAAGTGTGAGTTTTGTTTGCAACAAATTTCTTTCCTTGGTCACATTGTTTCAAAAGATGGAATAACTGTTGATCCTGCAAAAACAAAAGTTGTGGAAGAATGGCCAAGACCCCCAAATGTAACTGAGATTCGTAGCTTCCGTGGTTTGGAAAGCTATTACCGAAGGTTTGTTAGAAATTTTTCCCGGTTATCTAGTCCAATGACTAAGCTAAATCGGAAGGGTGTTAAGTTTATCTGGACAAAAGAATGTGATGATTGTTTTCAAGAGTTGAAATGAAGATTGGCGAATGCTCCAATTTTGGTACTACGTTACAGGAATGGTGAGTTTGTTATCTACAGTGATGCTTCATTGAATGGGCTTGGTTGTGTCCAAATGCAGAATGATCAGGTAATTGCTTATGCTTCACGTTAGTTGAAAACTCATGAGGTAAATTATCCTACATATGATTTGGAATTAGCTGCTGTTGTTTTCGCATTAAAATTTTGGAGGCATCATTTGTATGGAGTAAAGTGTGAAATATATTCTGATCACAAAAGTTTAAAGTATATATTCACTCAGAAAGAATAGAACATGAGACAGAGCAGATGGCTAGAATTAATCAAGGATTATGATTGTACAATTCATTACCATCCGGGAAAAGAAAATAAAGTTGCTGATACATTGAGATGAAAAAGTAATGTTTCATTAACAATGTTGCGTTTGGAATGTGATCCTTTGCTTAAATATTTGATGAACTTCGGTATAGAATTTGTTGGTGCAAGATTTCCTTCTGTATTGTTTTAGGAATCAGTTAAGTCTTCTCTATCAGACAGAATCAAGCAAGAACAGAAGCAAGATAGTGAGTTGCAGAAAAAGGTAGAGCTGGTTCAGAAGGGTAAGTTGCCTGAATTGAAAATTGATAATGATTGTGTTTTGAGATTTGGGAAGAGAATGTGTGTGCCTTGTGATTCACAGTTGAAGAGAGAGTTGTTATGTGAAGCTCATAGTTCTCCGTTTTCAGTTCATCTTGGCAGTACTAAGATGTATAGAGATCTTCGAGAGTATTAATAGTTGGATGGAATGAAAAGCGATATTGCCAATTTTACTGAGAAGTGTTTGACTTGTCAGTAGGTTAAAGCAGCGCGACTATTACCAAAAGGGATGCTTCATCCTTTACCAGTGCCAAAGTGGAAATGGGAAAATATATCCACGGTCTTCGTTGTGGGATTGACAAAGACACCTCGAGTTAATAATGCAATCTGGTTTATTGTTGATCGATTGACTAAATATTCTCATTTCCTTCCTATAAGAGATAATTTTTCCCTAGATCAACTTTCCCATTTGTATCTTAAAGATATAGTCAGGTTATGTGGAGTTCCTCTCTCCATTGTATCTGACCGTGATCCTAGGATCACTTTGAACTTTTCGAAAGGCCTTCGGATATCGTTGGGTTCTGAATTAAATTTTAGTACAACTATTCATCCTCAATCAGATTGGCAGTCAGAACGAACAATTCAGACTTTGGAGGACATGCTAGGTGCTTGTTCGATGGATTACCCGGGAAGTTGGGACCAACATCTTTCTTTGGTTAAATTTTCATATAATAACAGTTTTCATTCTAGTATACAGATGGAACCATTTGAGGCATTATATGGGAAGTGGTGTCAAACTCTAGCTTTCTGGGATGAAGTGGGTGAAAGGAAGCTGATGGGACCAGAATTGGAAGAAGAGTTAGCAGAAATAGTCCTGCTGATACAGAAACACATGAGAACATCTCAGAGCAGGTAGAAAAGTTATGCGGACAATAGGAGGAAGGATCTTTTTTAGGTAGGTGATCATGTTTTTTTCAAAGTCTCACCATGGAAAAGTGTGTTGCAATTTGTTAAGAAAGTAAATATTAGTCCAAGGTTCAATGGACCATATGAAATTCTGGAGAGAGTTGGATCAGTTTCATACCGAGTGGCTTTACCTCCACGTTTATCTTAGGTACACAATGTTTTTCATGTTTCAATGTTAAGGAAGTACATGCCAGATCCATCTCATATTTTGAGTCCAGAGGTAGTTCAGTTGGAAGAGAACCTATCTTATGAGGAACAACCGATCCATATTCTTGACCACATGGAGCAAGTGTTACGAAATAATTTGATTCATCAAGTAATGGTTTTGTGGAAAAACCACATGATTGAAGAGGCAACATGAGAATCTAAAAATGCATTGAGGGATAAATACCCCCACTTATTTGATAAGTAAATAAATTGCGGGGAAGAAATTTTCAAAAGGGGGGAAGGATGTAACATCCCAAGTAAGTAATGAATAATATATATTTTTATCTATGTCTATTAATGAATTAGATAGTGTTTTATAGGCTTAAAATGAGATTAAATCCAATCTTAAGCATGGAATACACTAAAATTTTTAAAAGATTGTTTTACTGCCTTTTGATGGAAAACCATTTTAAAATAAAACTTTTGACAATTTTATAAGCTATATTTGTCAAAATAATCTTATTCATTATGATTGGGACATTGAAATTTACTTTGGGTAAATTTTTGGTATTTTTCCGATAATGTTCATTTTTTTAATGAATAGTGAAAAATGTTGTATTTTAATTCAAAACCTCTTTTAAATCTAATTTATTTATATGATAAGATTATCTTTTGAATTGGTTTTAAAGTTCAATTAGAATATATTTTTATAATTTAATCCAATAGTGGTCGTTGGAATTAATTTCACTTTGAAATTGGACTTAAACTAGTGTAAATCTTTTAATACTTATTGTTTCATAAAAACACGCTATTTGCTCTGACAGCGGGAATTAATTATTAAGTTAATTAATGTAACTTATATGTTTTGAATATTGTAAAATAGAAATCTTTTTTGAATTCAGAATATCAAATATATCTTAGGGTGATTTTTTGGTATTTTTCGGAAAAACTTCAATTTTCGATGAATAGTGAAACCACTAAGTGGTACATAAAAAACTGATTTTTCATTTAAATGAAATTTTACCTCCTCTGTGTTTTGAATTTCAAAAATCTGACATACATGGTTGTCATTAAGATGTAAAATGTGGTTCAATGGGATTAAAATAATTTTTTTGGTGAATAGTAACTTTTAATTTTTAATCGCGATTAGAGGTAATTAGTGTAATTTAATGTAAGAATAATGTTATAATAATATGAAATGAACATGACACATTTCCTACCCATATTGGATGTGTCATGGCCGACCGAGACAATCCATGGGCCAACTTGGGGACCCCATGGTGCCACTTTGGACGGAAAATGACATTAATATCATTTTATTTAATGTTAAAGTAAAAATGACACAAACATGAGTTATTTTACTAAAACATATTTTATATGTGGTTATACAAGTCTGATATTTGACTATAAATATTCATTGGAAAGATAAAAATATTTACTACATCATAGTATTTTTTTTATAATTTTTAGACATTAAATAAATTAAGTTATTTATGATATCATGATGATACATCGATTACCTAATTATTTAAAGATTTAAATAAAATGAAATGATAATGTAAAATATAAGACCTACACTTATCAAAAGCCTATTGTATGGGTATATTTAGAACTTTTATCACCTTATCCTCGAATTATATCAATGTGGGACCTTTTAAATCTGAAACTCATTTTAAAATAAAGTAACATTTCTTTACATTCTAAGAGTGCCCCTTCTATCCTCTTATAAAAGGCCCACAACTCTACCACCATACCCACTTCTCTCAAGCCTTTGGCTCAGCCAAACCCTATCCATTTTGTCTCTCCTCATCCCTCTCTTACTCCTTGAAGCCTCACTTCAGGAAGAAGTCTTCCCAAGGAATCCTTTGAGCTCAAATCAAAAAGGGTTACCCGTTTTAAAGGTTGTGTTTTCTCTTGTGCTGTTATGTTTTATTTTGCTTCTCCATCCCTCTAAACTCTTTTTATTCCTTTCATTAGTAACAAAACCAGTATCTTCAACATACTAGGATGTTTTTCTAAGAATTATTCTAGCTACACATACACACACCTACATCTAATGGTTAAAGAACATACTGTTTCTGTGGATGGTGAATTTCTGCCTCACGAAATGATGATTGTTTAACACTCATATAACACCTTAAAAGGTGGTCATTAAGATGAAACTATATTTATATATGATATATAATATTTTTCTGTTTTACTTAAGCTTATGTATTTTTCATTTATGGCATACCATTATGTTTTCCATTATGGGTAAACACAATATCTTTATTTTAGGAAGTGCGGACTACTGCCCCCTCAAAGTGATTTGATTCAATAATACTATATGTGTTACATATAAAGGATATATTTAATGATATTAATAATGATACAATACTAGAATTATAATACCATTATGTATCATTATGTTTTAATTCCATTAAATATGAAATGGAAATGGAAGTAGCGTTCATGCGTACGTACGGCTTACCGTCTCCATGAACGGTGCATTTCATTTCGTACCTCTAAATGTAATGTAATATTATAAAGGCATGTATATACTGGATATATATGACACATATGATATCTACATCTTGAATATAATTCTAGATATAATGGATATTTTACCCCATGATCAACTTGTAATTATTAAGAGTTTAATTTTGACTCAAGTACCAATGATAAAAAACGACCATTATTAACTTAAATAATTACATAGTGTTCATAACATGGTAATAAGAGATATAAAAGGAATAATGAACTTGAAAAAGGTTTTTAATCAAGTAGAAATTACCTCATGTTTATTATTCAGGATGTTAAAAAACAATCGAGTCAAGTCGGACCCGAGGTATGGGACTTCGTCTCAATCTCCTTTCATCGAGGCATATTATGTTTTATACACAACTTTCTTTTATACGGTGTATAAACCCCTTCGACTTTTACATTTATCCAAAAAGAAGCTTTTTATACAAAGCATTTTACTAAATGACAGAAAGGAAGGTTTTTGTCGTACGTATGCGGCGACGACGACTTCTCCGCCGCCATGACCATTATTTGAGTTTCGGCTTCCTCTACAAGCCATGCATTTTTTTTAAATTAAAAATAAATACCATGTTTTACTTTTATTTTATTTTTGGTATTGAAAATGGTTTTCATAATCTTTTTATATCAATGTGTTGTATTCATATCTTGTGATTGAAATGTGGAAATGTTATGTTTCTTTTATGCATGTTTTATGTGATATGATTATGTTACGGTTCTTGGGCATTGTTATGAAGGCAGGTGGTTCCGTGATAACCTAAGGGCGGGTGATCCCGATATAGCACTCCAATGCATTGGGTAACGTGGAGGGGTTAAATGTTAAGGTTTCTCCGAAGATATTTAGGGAATATATTATGATGGGTATTCCAAACGTAACCAAGAGGGTTACTCCATATGTAAGAATGTTATGAATGCCTCAAGTTACCTTTATGTCTTATGATTTCTATGATTTATTCATGATTTGATGAGGTATGTTAAAGTTCATATGTTTTATGAGTTGAGTATGATTTCATTGATTCTTGTGTATACATGTACTCATGTTTCCTTTCCATATTTTTATATCCATTACTAATATTTTTATGCTCATCCCATGTTTTTGAAATGTTTTCATAGGTCAAGGGAAGGGTACATGATATGATAATAGTGTCAAGGTAGTGTCAAGAAAGAATATATGTTTTATTTTAAATATGTTTCCATTGATGGGAAAAAATGAATACTATCTTTTATGTAACCACTTTGTTTAAATGTTGAATGTAATGCATGTTTTATGATCTAATTCTATAAAACTCTAAACCTGAATAGATCCTCAATGTGTAATCTTGTAATAGCTCAAGATTAAGTAAGGTTTATGGCTGGGGGATTATATAAATCATTCCCCTAATAAATAATAATCAATTTAATTTTTAAACAATATTTCTTATAATTAAATATCCCTATTGAGTAAAGAATAATGATTTATAAAAACATTCACATATATAAATATCATTCAAAGTAAAAAAAAGATATATAAAGGAGATATAGATTAATAAATAAGCATATCCATGATGAATAATATGGAAATTTATTGGAAATATAATCTTCAATTATCACAAGCAATGGAATAAATCAATAGTTAAATAATGATTTTGAAAATGATTCAAGGAAGTGGATATTAATAGTATCCTCTGTCAAGACAATCATAAACCATCTAGAGGAAGAATAAAACTGTTAACAATAGAACATATAATTGTTTGATTAAATAATTACAATTTTTTCTTCAATGAATAGAAATTCCATAAATGGATCTTTAAAAACATTCTTCAGGAAAATAACATTTTAATTTTTAATATATTTTTCAAATATTATTCTTTTAAAAAGATTATTTATAACCAATTTATTTAAACATATTCATATAAAATTTATAAATAAAATTAAATGAAATAGTTTTAATGATCACATGTAATAATGTATATGCTATTAAAATTAAAGGAATGTAACTTTTTCACTATAAAATGGTTATGAATGTTCGTTATTTAGAAAATGATAACAATTTTCCATTCATATTTTCATTAAAATAAAAATGAAAATTGTTTTGAAAAGGGCATAATATCTCATTAAAAAAATTTAAGAAGTATTCATAGGTGAAATTTTCATTTATAAATTTTTTTTAATGGATAAAATTTTTTTTGAAAACATTTCTATAAAACTTGGTTCTAAAAGAAAATAGATTTCTTACCGATGTGAGAAATGAAGTTATATTTTTTGAAAACATTTTCTCAATTAATGTAAGTACCAAAAACTAGTTAAAATGTACTATTACTTAAAAATAATAATGAATAACTATAGGATAAGAAGATTAAATAGTTTATTAAATAATGATCAAATAATTTTCTTTAATGAAAATTCATGTGTAAAAAACCCAAATAAAATAATGACTATGATGTAATCAATATAAAAGATAATAACATTGAGCTAGGAATAAATTAATGAATATATTATGTGTATCAAATATAAATTTAGATAAAACAAGTGTAAATACATTACAGTTATTAAAAATTCATTTCACACATAATCATAGAATATTACTTACAACAGGAAAGTAATATAACCCAATGAAAATGAATTTAGTTATTAAATTATTTGCCACATGGAAATATTTAATTCAAATAAACATGGATGAAATAATTCAAATTAAAAACTAAAATACAATGAATAATTAATTATTCATGATATTCCATGTCATAGAGGCATCACGTACACAATATAAAAAAACTATGTGCATCACATAACATTATTCCCTAATGAAATGAAATTGGGATGAAATCCCTTACATAACACTACCTTTTGGTCGATTGATTTTTAACCTCCTATATTATTTTTTAAAGAAAATTTATAAATTATACTATAACTATACTTATATATATAATATAAAATTTTATCATATTATAATATCTCTTCACCCATTTTCCAATAATCTCTAATTATTTTCATTGTTTCGTGTGTAAATTTCCTTTTCAGAGTATGTTTTCAGAAATTTTTCCTCTTATATAAATGATAATTTAATAATCTTCAGATTGTACAGCACGATATATCTATATATATCATATATGTTAAATGAATATTTTTTATGTTATTCTAATAATTCTAGTGACATTAAATGGAATACACTATTTATGGAGATGGTTGGATGTTTGTATGCATGAATATTGTTTAAATTTATTTATTTTAATACAAGAATAAAAATCAAATACTATATATATATTTATTATTATTACATAAAAATAATTATGTAATATATATATATATATATATTATTTTTATTAAAATAATACTTAATATATTCAATTTAGCGTGTGAAATAATCACATCGCTTCACGAGGTGGTTGTCCATCTTACACACAAGTGACATTATAATATTCACAAAAAATGAAAGAATGAATGTAAATGAAATAAAATAATTCCATTATCTTAAATAAATCTTATATATATATATATCATATATAAACCATACATTCACTTTTAATCCCAACCATGAAATGTGGTAATGGAATAAAAAAATACAATTGTTTGCGAGGAGGTATTCCTTGGTACACATGAATAATGAATTCAAAACCCATTTGATGGAAGTGTGTGAATTTTTATTCCATATCCATAGAATAAAAACCTCTCACCAATTTTTTTAAAATAATTTTATTATATAATAATCATAATAAAATAAATTATAAATTTGTAGAAGGATATAATAAAACACTTTTCAAAAAATATTTCCTCCTCTTCAGGTATCCTCTTTACATTTTCACTAATTCTTAATAAGGCACATTAATTCCAAATATAATTTTTTTATGATGAGGGTATGAATTTTTTGGATTTATTTTTTTATTTATTTACAAAAAAATGTGGTAATAGTGGTGTGTAGAAGGGGGAGAGGGGGATAAATTTTATAAGGCAGTGATTTGAAAACATGTAATTTTTTGAAATAAGTAATTACACTATCATATTATCTATTTTATGTGGATTAAATAAAGAAAAATATTTAAAATATAATAGATAATGTAAATCTATTTCCATTAAATGGGGTTTTCAAAAGTTTCTTGGACATTTCCCCATGTGTTTAATGTTTATTCTTATAGTAAACTTGTTTTCTCTTAATTATTGAAATTAATTTTATCTACATTCACTAATCACATTAGAAAAAATTTATTCTTGAATTATTATACATTATAAGTAATTTTTATTCCAATTATAGAATGCATTTTTAGTAATTAATCCACATAATTAGAAAATTTTATTTAAAATTAATCCCTTAGACGACATGACAGAGAGGATTTTTAATATGAAAATTTTCAAAAGGGTAATCTATTATTACATATGAATTAAATATAAAAATAATTACAATAACAAAAATCGGATTAATAGTTGTAAAATTTTTACATTAAAAAAATTAAAATATAATTTATCATTATAAATTATTTAAATAAAATTTTAGTGTTTTTAACTATTGAAAAAATTAAAACATCTCATAAAAATAACAAAAAATACACCATGATAATTTTGAAATTATGAACCAAAGTTAAATGTTTATTTTCTGAATAAATTTAGTAAAATGGTAAAATTTAATATAAAATTATTTCTTCTTTGAACGAGTAAACCATCTTTTAGAAAAAATATCTTTTTAGAAAACAATTCTTTTTTGTTTAAATGATTTTTATTTTATTTATAATATTAATGATAACAAATAAACATGTGAAAAATATATATTCTCATATGATATTTAAAATTATTCATTCCAAACCATCCAATATCCAAAAAATAACCATCACCATAAAAATAATATCCATAGTATTCATTATTTGGGTAATACTATATCTTTCATGTAATGAAACCCATCAAAGAAATCCATCATTACATGTAATGAAATATAACATAGTGTTTCATGCATGTAAATATATATAATTTATAAAATTTATTTAGAATAGTAAATATATCATTTTGTTTGGTTGTGTTTTATTCGTTTTCATTCAAGTTATTTTGGGTCACAGGCAAAATTTTTTATGAGGTTCATATATTAAATTTTTTCAGAATTACAATATGGAAATAATAAGGAATGGTAAAATAAGCCATATACACATTTACAAGTGCTCAAGAATTATATATATAAATTCTAACTAATTGAACTATCATATTTAAATCAATAAGTTATTTCATAATAATGGAATTCAGAATGAGAGTCATATAAAACAATCCTTTAAGGCCTTTAAAAAACATATGAAAATATAATCAATACCCTATTCCATTACATCTAAAAAATGGGTAAGGACTCAACAAAAACCCAAGAAAGTTTCTGTAATGGGACAGGGTGATATATCAAGAGGCGATAGTGGGTCCCACATATCACATACATGGTGAAATTCCCTCCTCATATGAACTTTGAGAAACATAATCAACATAAATATTCATATTGAAACTAGAATACAAAATGTTATGAATTTCCCTAATTAATAATCCTAATCGATAACCATCCAAATAAATATGGAGAATGGTATAAAAACACACCTCTCTAATCAAAATAATTGTAATCCATATTTAGAAATAATATGTATAGTATCATCATATCATATTTCCAATTTAGATTAATTAAAATAATGGTCATTTTCATTAAGAAATATAAATATAAAAAAAATTCATTAAAAACATTCCTAATGAAAATAACTTCTCAGTTAGAAAAGATCATATTTTTTTAATAATTTTGATATTATGAAGGAAAATTTTTTCTTCAGATATAAATATTTACATTATTATTGTAATATTTAAGTAAAATATTATTAATAATGGTTGAAAACATGTGTGTGCAATATAAGTTAAAAAACATATCTATCACACTTTCTTCAAAAAGGATTAAATGTGCCTTATTCAATTAAAATTTTAAAATATTTCATTGAAACCATTTTGTATGAATTAATAATTTTTAAAAAATTACATTAACATGTAATTGGTGAATATTATAAATATTATTTAAAATAATTTAAGAATGATATGGATATGGATGAAATATATTCCCCAGAAGATACATAATCATAAACAGTCATGAATAGTGATGATATTGGTAAAAAACCCTCACCATGATAATAATATTTTCATAATAATCACAATGGAATAAATAACCTCAAATTAAGAAAAAATTAATATGAAGGAAAAATGATCAGTATATAATATATAAAAGGACTATTACATACACTAAATTAAGGAAATCAGTTCTAATTATGACATATTTCTCATGTATATAATAGAGATGAGAAACCCTTACCTCATTTTTGACATCCTATTATTGCATTTAAGAAATATATATAATAAATAATGAATTGTTATAAATCTTTTTTAAATCGTTTTTTATATATCATAACATATATGATTTACTTGTAATCTTTTTTCACCTATTTATTTTCAATTAATTGATAAATTATTTTTTCGGGAGGAAACTACATCATTTTTTATTTATGATTTTGTTCCCATGTTTCTACCATTGTACATTTATCATGGTAAAAAAGCCTATAAAATTTTAATAATGATATAAATATCATATATATTTACTATATACATTTTTAATATTAGTCAATTGAATATATATAAAAAATGAATTACATAGTTTCTAGAGATTTTAGGTCATAAGTACGCATGATTGATGTCTTAAATTTTAAATTCATGGAACAAAATAAAGGTAAATAATAATTAATCTTTAAATAATTATTATTATATCAAATATATCATATATATTCATCAAATAAAATTTTATTGTCATCCATGAAAAGTATAAATGAAAAATAGATCACATTCTTTCGTGGAGGTGGCAGTCCACACATACACATGAGTGGAATTATCATTTTCCAAATGATTGGAAGGTTAGAATGTATATATGGTATTTCAGAAACAATTTTTTTTATTTATAAAATATAATCATTAGTTCCATATTTTTAATCATCAGTGTAATGTATTGTTGAAAAACAAATTACACTGCTAAATGGAGATGGTAAGATGTATGTACACACAAGCAATTAATTTTATTTTCATATGATAAAAAGTGATAGAATAAGGTTGTACCTTAAACCTAATAACGTATATATATATTTATGATACTAGATATATTATCTTAGTATTGTTATAACACATTAATAGAAAGGTGAATAATATATAAATTTGAAATTGTTGATAAAGATGATTTCCACTTTTTCAATGGACTCCTTTATGTTCTATTTTTAGAGGTCCTATGATTGATCTTTTTGGATGTTAGAAAACATCAAGAACATATATATGTATGTTTAAAAAAGTAATTATGAGAGTTTTTCGAGTTATATGTCTCAATTTAGATTCAATAATTGAATTATGGGGTTCCCCTTTATAATTGAGTGAAAGAGAATTCTTTCAGTTTGTTAACATATTAAATTAATATCAATTATTTATCATGTAAAAATGGTGAAAAATTAAAATTAAAATATAATTTACTGTATGTATATGTGTAAATAGTTTTCTTTAATAAAATTTGGATTGGTTTTGGATATTTTTTCACCCTTTTTATTAATATTTGACCCACTATTAATCCTTTTGACATTTATCATACTAATAAATTGTTGTACTCTATAGATTCTATGAAATATCTATTAAGAGGAATAATAAACATAAATGGACCATGGTAGATGTAACTAATAATGAAACTTTAATTTTTCTTAATATAATATTTTTATGCATTTTTCCCATTTTTTAATATATTATTTATTATAACATTTCAATCATGCATGTTTTTAGAACTATTCCATTTATTAACATTAATTATAAAAACTTAAAAAATATAATTTGAAAAATATATTATTATATCTTTAAATAATCATTGTAATATATAAAATTCATTTATCACAATAAGTGTTCAAATTATACTAATTTAAATATTTTAGATATAATTTATTTCAATTTTACATTAATTGAATAATTAATACATCAACATTGTGTATGAATTTAAGGTAACTATTTATTCCCTAAAAATAAAAATAAAAATAAAATTATGAAGATAAATATTTTATTATTCATAATAACATTTATAGTCGATCGTATCCTATGACTAAAACAATATAAAAAATATTATTGTTACTAAAAAACGAGTGTGAGAAGATAACTTTTCTTGAAATGGAATATTATAAAGCTCGTAATCTCGTGAAAATGGTCATAAAATGATATATAAAATTATATTTTATGATTATGGGAAAATGGACTCATTACATAATATTATATAATGTTTTAGGGTCATTTTATAGTCCATATTATTTTATTTTTTAATAATAATTGATTGATTTAACATTTGTCGTGGTAACAAAAATTTCTAAGATTACTACTCATATGGTAAAAAATAATAGGCTAATAATTAATTAATTATGACCTCCTGAATCTAAATATTGAATCTAATTTTTATAATTAAAAACACATAATTCATGTAATAAAATTTAAAATTAAATTTTAAAATGCAATGAAAACATTATTTCTTTGAAAAACACCACTTTATGTATAAAAATGTTTTCTTTCAAATTAATACATAAAATTAATTACAATGAAATAAATTTGATTATAAATTATATTTGATAAATTATTTTAAATTTAATCTATTTTAAAACTAAATGGTTCATTTAAAGTTCTTGAAATAAAATATGTTTACAATAAAAAATTTATAAATCTTTTTATAAAATACTAATAAATTAACCCAAAGTTTATTTTTATGTAAACTAATTAATGAAATGATATTTTTATAAAAATTAAATTTTAATAATATATAGAAATTAATTATAATATAATATCACAAAAATAAATATAATTTATCAATGAATAGATTTTATTCTTGAATAATAAAATAACAATACTAACAGATTGATGACATGTTTTTTATGAAATAATCATTAAATTATAATTGAGTAGTTAATATATATATATATAATAATTATTTCAATATTATATATACATGGTAATTGAAAAACAAAGTTATAATGTTGATATTTAAGTAAGTATATTTTGGGGTCAGTTTAAGCTGAGTATTGCATTTTGTATACGCTATCGAACACCACATTATTTTAAAATATCCAAGTTTTGTTCACCACATTCTATCAAATAGATTTAATTTATTTTAAATGAAGCATATTTCAAAATCATATAGTGTTACATTGTTTTTTAATCTATATGTTCTCTTCCTTATATGAAATTTATTATGATGTTCTTCATTTTAAATCTTGGTAGTTAATAAAATGGCTTGTTCTCCATAGTGGATCAAGAACATAGACTGGCTTCATCTAGTTTATCAAGAACATTAAAATTTTTACTATAGTAGATCAATAACATCGACTTGATCCCCCTAATGGATGAATCACATTGAATTGATTTCCTTACTTATCTTTTGAGATATAACACAGTAGAAAAATCATTAAAGGGATTAATAATTTCGATAAAACCCATCACACACTAAAAAAACAAATACAATATATTCCACATGATCATAAAATATTCATCATATCATCATATCATAAAACATTCAAAGAAAATGTTCTTCATTACCATTTCATAAATTCATCATATCATAAACCAAGATATGTAATTTGGATTTGTAAACATCTCATCATTATAATCACAAACCATATTGAGTAACAATAAGAATGTATTAGTTGGATCATATCCACAATAAGATATAATTAAAATCAAATTTTGTTATCATAGATTAAAATTACATTAAAATATTACATATAATGTTTCATTGTGAAAATACCAATTAAATTTGGAAATATCATATTTAAAAATTAAAAATTTCCAGAAATTTATCAAAATACTTATTTTGAAATATCTATGGAAACATATGATGTAATATTAAAATAATTTTGTGTTCATGATGGTGGTATATTCCACTAATTCTATATAAGTTATAAGAATAAAAATCATTTCACATTTCTGTAAAAAAAAATTGTAAAGTATCTCATTAGTAAAATCTTTAAAAGATTATTTTTAAACCATTTCTTTTAAAACAATCATGGGTAAAAATGAATTTATATAGACATATAATGACCAAAACATGCATATACTAAACACATTCTTGTGATGATGCTAGATTTATAAAATCACCTTCTGCCCCAAACTCATAGAAAGAAGAGACGACTAGAAAATTAGAAAGGAAGAAGACAGTGGTTGTAAAATAAAATGAGGACTATAACCTTAAAGACACTCTATCGGTTTTACCATGTAATATCCCAATATAGCATTGAAGGTTATCTAAGGCTCCTTGAAGGTAGGTATAAACCTGACTTATTGGGTCTTGAAAACCAAAAAAACCTCTCTAATCTAGGATCTTCTCCTAAAATTAGTGGATATTACCTTATGGTAAACTATCAGTCCTCCATTAACGATGAAATTATTTAGTTACTCATACATAGAAATTTGTAAAATCCTTCTATTATTCTAGAATAGGATAAGATCACTATATACAGCTGCTCTAAATATAGTAGTAGAATATTATTCTCAGTTATATATAAATCCAAGAACAATATTGGAAAGGTATTTTTATGGATGAAAAATTAGAGCCTCTCTAGTATTATCACTAAACCATGATTCATTACAAGTTTCATTAAAAAATATGAACATATATATGAAAAAATTACGCTATTTTTCAACCCTTCATCCATCAAATATTTTAGAGCCTATGTTAAGGATGAAAAATTAAAATAAATTAATTTTATTGGAGAAACATTTACATGGTATATGTAGAATTCAAATTTTTTGACAGAAATATGAATTGGTAGGAATTTTGTGAATGGTTTCTAACTGGTAAATTAGAGATGCATATATTTTGTTACCATTGAAAGAAACAAACCTGATCATAACCCCATTATTTTGATATTTCAAGACATTGAGACGAGGCAGCCTGTTCCTTTCAGGTTCATAAATTCTTGTACTGCTCTACCAAAATGCCCTAAATTTGTTCAATACACATGTGCCTCAGCTGAAAATAATGAAAATGTACATATTCAAATTTAGATGTCTCACTGAAGGGGATAGAATCATAATGTACTTTAATTCTCATTTAAGGGATCGAAGGGACTATATGACTCTCTCTCTCTCTCTCTCCTCAATGATGGAGATCTCATCTTGGATGAAAGGCATGATCCTACCAACCACATTGTTTCTTTCTATATTATTATTTTTATTATCCCTAAGGAATATGAATTTAATGAAAGGTATCAATCCAAAATTTATTTCAGAGGATGACAACATACTACTCACCTCTTCTCATCTGGATATTGGAATCAGTTAATCCATATTTGATCTTAAATATAGAAGATAACATGGATCAAATGGATTCATTAACCATTTTTTCCAATTTTATTAGAATGTAATTCAGTATTATATATAAAATCCAGTAAAAAATTTCATTAAAAATTTATCCTTTACTCAAATATTCACTGATCATTTAATTTTCATAAATACAATGATGGATAATGTAAGTGATATCAGTTAGTTTATAATATTTTCTCTGGTCAAAACAATACACAATGTCATAGAAATTTTATTTATAATAAATTTTTTTGAATATCATATAGAATCATCCCATGGAAACTATACAAAAATTTCAAATGGAGGAAGAACATAGACATTCAACTTAATACCTCAGAATGTATGAACCATCACATAAATCCCTTCAGGAGAGGAAATATTCTTCTAAAAATGAATTCAAATATTCTATTTACAATGTGTAATGGGGATTTATATGTAATGTTTTATCCAACATTTGTTTCAACATGGGTTTCATCTATTGGACTAAATATATTCTTGTGTAGTCCCACATCTCTATTTTGATAAATGGATCCCTAAAAGACTACATGATATTCACTTGGGGTGAGATATGGAGACCCCCTCTCACCTTTAATTTATTCAATTGCATCAGATTATCTCAGCATGATTATTTTTTACATGGTGGACATGGGTGATTTTAATATCCTCATGGTTTCTAGAAGTATCTCTCATATCGTTTTTTTGATGAAATTATTATAATTACTCAGAGGGACATTAGGATTATTAAAAAAATTATGAAATCTATACTACATTGTGAAAGGTCGTTAGGTCATGAAATAGGTTATATGAATTCATTTTAATACTATAGAATGAATATCTCAGATTAAATGAAATATTTTATGAAAAGTGATATAGTAATAATATAAGAAACTCTTCCTTCCATCTATCTAGGAACTCCCATATTCTTGGGGATGCATTAGGCTTCACTTTTCACCAATACTTTGAGCCATATTTGGAGAACCCTAGTCTTGGAGATGGGAAATCCATATCAATGGAAGGTATAACTTGTCTTGTCATGAATGTGGATGTTTTATGTTGGTCTATTACATTTTGGTGTATTCTTAAACCAACTATATAATTATACTATCAATAACTTGTTGAGAAACTACGTTTGGAGGGGCAGAGTTGTTGTAAAATTTTTTATAGTTCCTTGAAATAAATGTTTCATGCCTCATTCTCATGGAGGATTTTGTATGAAATTTTATGAACTATTCAATAAGTCCACTTAAGACCAATTTTTTTTCATGTAAATTAACATAAACCTTGATTCCTTGGGATTCCTCATATCCAGGTTCTTTGAAAAATTTATTATTTGAAATTTAAGTTATATTGAGTCCTCTAAATGGAATTCTTTGAAATAAATATTTCATAAAAATTATTTTTACTTCCTTTTTCTAGAAAATACAATTTTTTTCTTGTGTTTTGTAAATAACATTAGACTAGTGATCCATGGATGAATTTCATCAACTCCTCTGTCTATGGAATGGATTATAAAATCTCAAAAAAAGATCCGTGACAAAATATAGAATCCCTTCTAGAGAATATCATCATAGAATTATCAAATTATTATTCCTTGAACCATGAAGAAAATTCTTATCTGGGAACCATCTCTAAATAATAATATCAACTCTAATGATTTATATAACAACCTATTCTATAGATTGCACAAATTGATTAGAGAAGAAAGGAAAAATAGTTAAACCCATCAAACATAGATTTCTTTGGAGACTCTCACTAAAAAATGTTCTAATTGAAGATAATATTAAAAAGTGTTAGACTATCAAAATATTCAATATTTTTTTTCTCCATCTACAATAATTGGATTTGAACCACCACATTGTATGCTTCAAAATTGCCTTTTATAAATGGAAGGTTCTTTTTGAAATCATAGACATTCATCAACCCAATGTAGAATCTTTTTGAACATCCTTCTTGACTTATTCAACAAATAGATGTCCAATTAGCTTAAAAATATTTTGAGGGTTTCCTGTGAAGTGCTAGATGATGATATTTGGACAAGAATTAACAATTCTATTCATGACCATATCCACGTTAATTCTCAATCATTCCTTGATGAAATTATAGTCTCATTATTAAATGCATACATGTTTCATGGAGAACATTATATAAACATAGTAAGAGACCTCACAGTACTAAGGTATCTAAAAATACTTGGTAACTTCCCCCTCCACTTTGGAACAATTTATGTCTTTTGGATCCCTCCTTTTACATCTTGATAATTTTCTATTCTTATATGGATTAAAGGGTAAATAATGGACCATGAGGTTATGGGTTGATCTATAGAGATCAAAAAGATGATGTCATTTAATATCATCTCTATCCAGGTGGATTTTTCACTTCCTTGAATTAGTAAATTATTGTGTTGAACAATGATGTTTTCATTGGAAGTAAATTGAATTAGAACAATATCTCGTTTCAATGTGACTCAACTACCATTATGCATGATGTTAATCATGGACATATTCACCTCTCATGGATACTGACAATGAAATGGTCTAACATCCTTGACAAGAAGTCTTCAGTGAACTATATTATCACTCATATATTTTTAATCCAATTTCCTTTTTTATTTTCATTAATATAAAGGAGTGACTCACGGTGTGTGCATCATCTCTAACACTTTATCTTGTGATCATTTACCAATTTTCAACAAGTCAAGTGTCAAATACCTTCCCTTATACTATTAATTTTTTATTTACATATTATAAGTTATATTTATCTCACTTTTATTTTCAAAAAAGGATTAAACCCACTAAATTGAAAATCAATATATTACATTGATGGGAAATGATTTGTTTCAATACATGGATATGGTAAATGATACATACCCCTGAATGAAACATTCACTTTGAATTTCATATAAATAGCTAAATAAATATGGTTCCATAATCAAGAAAAAATTATATTCTATATTATGTGTAATGATGTCATTTTTTAAATTAGTCTAAAAAATATATTATATCTAGAAGAAAAAAAAAATTGAAAGAGTTTTTGTAAGATGATTACGTCTTCTTTAGTAGGAATCTATTATATTACATCTTAAGGAACCATAGAAGGGGTTTTAATAATAAATAAACCTCTAATTATCATATTGGTATGTTAGAAAGATAATTATGTATCATAGTATTTAGTGGTTTTTCAAAAATATTCATTCGGTTTAACCACTTAGTTAATATTTTTAACCTCAATCGTGGTAAATACATTTTTACTCTAAAATGGTTGTAGTTTTATTTTTAAGTTAAATATAAATTCATAAATTAATTAAGTGATGATTATTTAGAACATATATTATGCAATTTTTATATTTTTATATTTTATTTATTTATAAATAATTTAATAAAATATAATTTTCATAAAATATGATTATTGTAATTTATGAAACTATTAATTTAATTTCTCTTTAATGGATTAAAGAGAATGGTAGAAATAGAATATTATAAATCTAATAGTCAATAATATATTATATAAATATATAAAATTAAAATATCTCTATAAATCACAAAAATTATGTTCCTTTTAATATTTTTAAAATAATTTCTCTTATTTTTTTATATTTGAATAAATATTGTGATATCATTGCGTATGAATTTAAAGAAATTACATAAATAAAAAAATTATAAAAAATTACCATCATGAAAATAATTTCATTATTTTCAAAATAAACATTAATATTCATTCAAAACTATATTTTTTCTCTATATAAAATCATTTTAGATATCTAAGAGAAGCATAGTGACATTTTAAATGTTTCTTTAATTTAAATAATATATATGATAATTTAATTAACATGCATACCCAAAAAATAAAATTTTGATCTCAAGGTGATAAGGGTATAATTATCTTCAACCAATAGAAACATGATATAAAAAATAACGACCCTAACACTCATTCTTAATAAATATTAACCTGATTTTCCAATTAACATGGTGATAAACTTTCCCATGGTTACTATTCATAATGCATAATAATAAAAGGACATTATTAATTTTTTTAATAAATATTTAATAATTCAATTTAAATATGCGGGATAAATGTATTTCATAATAATCATTCAAAATGGGGAAAAAATATGTTCTTCCATAAAAATACATTCTAATGAAAAAACATGATTTTTTTTCATTTCCCATTCCTTAAATAACATTACATAATGGTTAAATAATAATCAAAAAATAGTATATAGATTTTATTAAAATCATTCACAAAACCTCATAAATATTATATATGAAATTAAAAACATTTTAGATGAGTAAAATAGGTTTTTTATAAATACAATGTTTTTATTTTCAAAATATTTTTATTATCCTTAATAATTAAATGATAAATAAATAACTATTTTAATACATGTTCAGAACCTAAATTTTTCATCATTAATTATTCATATACATACTAACCTACAGAATGGCTTGGTTGTAAATATATTCCTCAATGTGGTTCATTTAGACTTAAGGTTATGTGTAAAGTAATACATTGAATAAATTACATTTATTTGAAGAGAAACATGTCCTAAAATTTCAAGGTGTTACATTTTATCCACCATAAAATTAACATAATCAAAAAAAATGAAATCAATCACATACAATAAAATAACTATATGTCTATTTTATTACTTCCCTGGATCCCTATGAATATTTTTCTCATTTATGGTTTCACCAAAAAACATTGACAAGGTGAGTGGTCTTGTTTCATTTAACATTATTTTAATGATTCTGAATCGTCAACCGTTATTCCTCATAAGATAAATATAAAACCATCAACACAACCTCATTGTTCGATACATGTGAATGATCATGTATATAGTTTATCATGGGAGATACAAGGATCATATTTTGAACTTGATCGAGGATCAATTAAAGAACCATGTGATATGATACCATCCATACCTGATTAAGAATATCAGAGGGGCCAATATATCTAAGTCGAAATTTTCACTTATTTAAAAAAATTAGAACCAGATTATGTTTATATATTTCTATGAATACCATTTAATAACATTGAAACTCTCACTACCACAAAACAGGGAAAGAGAAGTGATTCCCTTTATCAGCGCTAAACAGAAAGTGCTGATACAGGGGTATGCCTTTATTAGTGCTAGATAAAAGCACTAATAAATATAACTTTTATTGGCATTAAATATACGCTGATAAAGGTATTCCCTTTATCAGCGCCTTTTTTAGCACTGATAAAACGGTAAATTCTTCGGCGCTTATTTTAGCACAGATAAAAAATTATATTCTTAATTTATATAAAATTATAATATTTATCAGCGGTAAAATAAAGCGCTAATAAAACATGCCTTTATCAGTGCTTTCAACGAGCGCTGATAAAGGATTCCAGTGGTTTCTATTTAATAACCCTAAATGGACCTCCTCTATCGCATGTGGTAAAGCTTTCACAGAAACTGAACCAGGACCCTCTTCTGCCACGACTTCTCCTCCTCGTCCAAGCCGTGTCCTCGTCTTCCTCCTCCTCCTTGTCATCCTCTACCTTTTACTCCTCCACCTCAGCCACCATCATTGGGTTTTTCTCCTCCACTGCTACCTCTGCGCTGGTGGGTTTTTCTCCTCCGCCGTGACCGCTACTGCCTCTGTCGCGGTGCCTGTCGCTGCCTCCGCTGCCACCTCTACCACCACTGCATCTGTCGCTGCCATCGCCACTGGTCAGTGTAAGAGTATTTTCCTTTCTCTTGGTTTAATATAAATGAGAAATGATGATCCTTGAATGATTATAACGACTTATTGTTTTTTTATAAGTGAGTTGAACCTATTTATGATTAGTTGGGGAAAGAGTGAGAGCCCAGGTGGGGATACCCTTGTATTGTAGGTTATTTTAGATAGAGGGTGTGTGAGAACCTATGGTAAGTTGTTGGTTTGGTTCTCTAGATGATGAGTGTTTTGAGGTGGGGATAAGAGTGGCACCCATGGGCTATGGATTGTGTAATAATTGATGTAAGGGGTTTGTGTTAGATCCCAGTTGTCATTAGCATGTGACTGAGGATGGTGTGAGTTAGTGAGTTTTGGTGTTTAGGGGAGACTAATGAGTGGGGTTATCTTGGTTTTATGAATACCTTAGATACATAAATCCAGGGTAGATTATTTGACATAAGGGATTTATGCATATTAGTTGTTATCAAGTTGATAGCGAAGGGATGGTCTTGCCTTGGATTTGTATAAGGGAAGCAATCTCTATTCTTATGTTTTGGTGTTATGACTGGGTTGAGGGACATGATCATTTGGATATCTAACCTTATTTATTTATAGCATATTTTTAATGTAACCATCACTATTGATCCTAGATGGATGGGTTTAGGGTAATAAAGCATGGGTAAATTTTTTTGTTTTTGGAATAATGTTGGGTAACTGGTGATCGTGTGGTGAGTTTTGGTATGGTGTGCTGTTAAGATTGGAAAAGAGTACCAGGGGTGTCCCATTGGAAATATGTGTGTTCCCCCTAATTTTTATCACGATGTAAAGGTATCCACATTGAGTTTGAATAGGGATATGATCCTACTCACTAGATACCACGTGTTGTGTTGATAAGATTATACCATGAAGTTTAAAGTCATGCGATTAGGAGGTATGTGTCATGAAATGTGTGATAACAAATGATATATCAGGGATTACCCATTTGGGATATGATATCTAGAATATTCGTTGGGATTATACCTAGTAAGGAGGACCTATTGGTCAGGGCTTACCCATTGTATGTTCATCTTTAATATTTTAAAAAGTCTGTTGAACTCGTTCTATCATAGGTGGGTTCTATAATATGTTGTTATCTTAAGGTTTTTTTAACCATGGTGTGTGATGATTTCAGTTTCAGTGAGTTCTTGGGGTTTGTGGGATGTGGTAAATGGTGTACTCGGTTTTAGAATATTTTACTCTCATGAGTTTCCCCTATTTTATGTTTTATTTTCAGTTGGAAATATCCTCTGTTGTGCGTCTCTCCTCTACCACGAACGCACCTCTGCCATGTTCTTAACGACACCTTCGCGGTGAGTGTTCTCCTGTTACTCATTGGTTTCCTCTTGTTAGCATATTATTACTGTTTGATATTGATGGTTATAATGTGAAATGTATGGGCTAGACACCCCGCTGAAAATCGTGGTCGTAGGTGGTCCTAATTTGCGCACAAAATGAATTGAAAGTTGGTTGGTTCTTGTTGATCAATTGAATATAAAAATTGGTAATTTACATATACATGACTTCTAAATGAATTCCCCATGACGATAAAACGTCTGTGATAACCCCTGAATTATCAAACAAAAATGAATAAGTGATGCTTTGTAAAATATAAAATTTTGATTTTTTCGATTCTATGGTTTTTCGATTGTGAGAACGATTGTGTTTTTCTATGTTGTTGTGGTTGTTGGAATGATTGATATGACATTTTTTTTCAATGTTCTATTTCTTCCACCATTGAATATCAATCCAAACTTTACCCATTTCAATGCCACCACCACTTTGTTACTAGTGCAATTCCACTGAATCCTAAAAAACCACTTCTAGAGGACTCTATGAGACACTTTATGGTGTGAAGATGATGTTTTTTAGATTCTATTTTTAAAAAAAATAAATGGTATGCAGTCTTGTTAAATGGAACATGATTCACCATACATGGATTTCAAATAGATTTTAATGCCAGACAACAGTTATCTCCAAAATTTACACCACATGACTAGTCTTCTGACTCAAACATGGAATTAGTTTTATTTTAAATGTTACATGATATGTGAACGTAGGTTACACTCAATCTATCTCCAAGACATATACATCACCATGAAACCATGTACATGCCATGAAATAATTGTAGAACCATAACATATGTGTTTTACTTCACTCACACCATGTATAGATACCATAGAAACTTGATGTGTATAGACTATACACCCCTAGTGGCCATGTAAGGACTACACACCGTGTATTCCACAAAAATGTGATGCATATCTGGTGAAGTGACTCATTTTGTATCTAAAGTACATGCCTTTATCTCATGTTGTGAATAGTGAAGATCTGATATGTTACGGAAGATCTTATATGATTACAAGCGTGAATAGTGAAGATGGTCATATGGAGGGTGTGATTACATATGTGAATGATGATGAAGATCGTATTGAGGAAATGATAATGAAAGTTGATGAAGAGCTTTGTGATTGACCAAAATTGTTTTAGATGTTAAATAGTTGTGCAGAAACATCATTGTATGCCGGTGTCACTAAATATACAACATTGTCAGACGTACTGAAGCTGTATAATTTGAAAGCAGGAAATAGGTGGAGTGACACTTGTTTTACGGAACTACTTGCTCTACTGAATGACATGCTCCAAGAAGATAATGAACACCCAAGCCGAACATATAATGAAAAATGAATGCTATGATCGATGGGTATGATCGTTGAAGGAATACATGCCTTCCCAAATGACTATATATTGTTTCGCAAGGACCACAGATCACTTAAATAATGCCCAAAGTGTGGTTCTTCTTGATACAGGAAAGATGATTCTAGTCTTACAGAAGTTGTATGGTACTTTCCAATCATTCCAAGGTTTAGGTGCCTATATGGAAGTGAGGAGACTACAGGACAATTGGCATGGCATGCAGATACAAGAATTTATGATGGGAATCTACGTCTCCCGATAGACTCTCCTCAGTGGAAGAGAATTGGTCACGAGTATACTGAATTTGGTAATGAGCCGAGAAACCTTCATCCGGCGTTATCTACAGTTGGGGTGAATTCTTTTGGTTTTCAAATTAGCAGTCATAGTACATGGCTGGTTATGTTGGTAAATTATAACTTAACTTCGTGGTTATGCATGAAAATAAAATAAATCATTTTATCAATTCTTATATTAGGAACAAAACTACCGGGAAATGATATTGAGTTTTATTTGACTCCATTGATCGGGGATTTGAAAATATTGTGGGAATCATGTGTTACATTGTATGATGCTTACAAAAAAGAACATTTCACTTTTAAAGACATGTTTTATGGGATGATAAATGACATTCTTGGTTGTGGGAATTTGTCAGGATACTGCATTAAAGGAATTTCAGGGTGTCCCGTTTGCGAACACGGTACATAGTCAATTAGGTTGAAACATTCATCGAAAACCGCATTTTTAAGACTTCTCTGATTTCTACACCAATGGAATATGTACCAATATTGGAAGATATCATTCGATGGATGTTCAGAATAACGTACAACGCTTTCTACACTAACAGGTGATCAATTTTTGAGAAGGTAAAATATTTGAACACTACATTTGGTAAACCATTTTCGAAAAACCTTACGAAAACTGGTTAGAAAAAGAGATAATTTTTTTTCGAATTACCATAATGGAATTGTCTATAAGTCGTACATTTTCTTGATGTTATGCATATTAAAAAAATGAATGTGATAGTGTCATCGGCACGTTGCTAAATGGACCCAGCAAAACAAAGTATGGATTTAAGGCTAGATTGGACATGGTTGAGATGGGAATATGAGAAGAGTTGGCACCAGAGGAGGGTGAACAATGAAAATTTATTCATCCTACTGCTTACACTCTTTCCAGGGAGGAGATATATCTGTTTTTCAACTTCTTGAATGACATAAAGGTTCCAGAGGGGTATTTATCAAATATCAAGAACACCATGTCAATGAGAGATTTAAAATTTAAGGGTCTGAAATCACATGACTGCCATGTTTTGATGCAAGATCTAATTCCTAAAGCATGAAGTTGCATTTTTCCCCTAGAATGTCTAAAATACATTAACAAAGAAATGTTTCTTCTTCAAATCTATATGCATCAAAGTTATAGATCAGGCGAAATTGCCAACTATGGAAAGAGAAATTTCCTTCATATTTTGTGAATTGGAAATGTTCTTTCCACCGACATTTTTTGATATGATGGTTCATTTTATGGTTCATTTGGTGAGAGAGATTCGACTAGGTGGTCATGTACATTATAGATGGATGTACCCCACAGAACGGTATATGAATATTTTGAAAGGGTATGTCAGAAATTGAAGTCAGCCAGAGGGTTGTATTGTAGAGAAATATATTGTTGAAGAAGCCGTTGAATTTTGTACTGAATACCTGTATGGTGTGGAAAACGTTGGCCTACCAAAATTGTGTCACACTGAGCGACTTGAGGGTGACGGAATTTCTGGAAGAGAGGTTGTCACAATCAATATTACAGATCTGGAGCAGGATCACCTTTACGTTTTGCATAACAATTTCGACGTTGACCCATATGTGCAAACCCACAAAAAAATTCTTAGGCATTTGAATCCATC
Source organism: Viscum album (assembly GCA_963277665.1). NCBI lineage: Eukaryota > Viridiplantae > Streptophyta > Magnoliopsida > Santalales > Viscaceae > Viscum > Viscum album. The sequence continues at coordinate 2,090,626,919 of OY728132.1, forward strand.
TAGGGCTGAAAAATGGATACCAGATACACATAATTAACAGTTTATAGGATAGTTTCAAGACCAAATTTTGAAGTATTTAGATAATCCAAACTCAATTTCAGAATGACTTCGATGGCTAGAAAGAGGAGAAAAAGTGTATGCATTATCTTACAACTCTTATGCAGTTAATGGTTACACATTCTATACTAATGAACATGATGAAGACAGTACCATGAAGAACAGTGGGGTTACACCTATGGCTGAGGTGATGCATGATTCTAGTGCTAAGGACAAAAATCCAAATTTATGCGAATATGTCATAATTTGGAATTATCAAATGAATATGGGAGTTGGATTATACGAAATTCTAATGCCGATTTTTAAATGAAAGTGGGTTGATAACACGAGTGCTGTTAAAATGGAAGACTTAGGATTCATGAAAGTTGATTTCAGTATTGAAGTGGAGAAAGATGAACCATTTATAAAGGAATCACAGGAAGTACAATTATTTAATGTTCTAGACCACACAAACTAAAATTGGTCAATTGTTCTATTATCGACAAAAAAACTGAAGGGTCATATGAATGTTCAACGGAGGATGACCCTTTTATAGGGACTTCAAAATCATTTCCCAGTAGTCCCAATGTAGACTTTGTTTTTTATATCAGAGGATACCACAATTAAGGGATTTACATAGTCGAAAGCGGAGTCAAATCTCTTCAACCATTAAAGAAAAAAAGACAGTACAATAATCAATTTATTTGTATATTGTAATATACATTGTGTTAATTTATGTTATTATATATCTGCTGCTTCTTTTATGAAATCTAAATTAAATGTTAAACCACTTCAATAGATAAGGACTTCTACACCTGCTAATGTGCTCAATCCCGAGGAACAAAAGGTCTCTCAACCACCTACTGGTGGTCCAAGTGCAAAGCAACAACAGGTTTATCAACCAGCTGCTGGTGGTCCCATTGCATAGAAACAACAAGTTTCTGAACCTGTTGATGCTGGTCATAGTGTAGAGCAACACAAAGTTTCTCAACCTGTTGCTGCTGGTCGTAGTGCGGATGCTAGTGCTCCGGAGAATGATATTGATGATACTTCTGAGGAAATGGTAGTAAATGAAACCCTGAAAGTGCAAAAAAACCAGAGCATCGTAGCTTGACAATGTTCGCCAAAATCCTTACAGAAAAAGAAAAAGTAATCAAATTTTAGGTGCGATGGAATAAGTGAGGCCAACATGTTAACCTCAAAAAATCAATCATTAATAGATACATTGGAATCATCACTCGACAATGTGTGCTGATTGATGTACAGTTGTGGAACCATGTTGTCATCAGTCTTAAGACACTAATGTGGGAAGATATTACGGTAACATTATGATTTTGTTTTATTAATTTATTAAAATAAAATACCAAAACATTGACTTACTCTTCATCATCCATTACAGAGTTCATTTATAGTAGATTCCTCGCACAAGGAATATATATTAAGAGATGCAGGAAGGATTCATAGAGGTTCCAGAACAATTTTAATGAAATACCATCTTTAAGATGCTGAAGGGTAAATCAAGCCGCACCCACGTCATCTTTATGCACACTTGATATCCCACATAGTGTGGGACACGTTTATCAACCATCATGGGGAGCAGACCTTTCAGGTACATTTTGTGGGGTAATACATTGTTTAAAGTTTCTTGTATTCATCACTTTTATTGACAATTTTTTATTTATGAAACAACAAATGAGGGCAGAAAATAAAAAACTCACAGAACAACCAGGGTACCGTTATTGTAAATCAAGGATGGGGTACGCTTCACTTGAGAAAAAATTGTTATGTCTTTTAAATCTACCGTACTACTTATATGTTAAATAAAACAGCACCATAACCATGTTTCTCTATTTATATGTAGATTGATGAATCGAAATCAAAACCCAAATCCATCCCATGACATGTGTTATGGAAGGAGGCTTGTGTATATAAAAAGGGGATACTGATAGATGAAAACACACAAAAAGTGTGGGAAACAAGTGTAAGTATGAAATAATATAAATTTTATTTTTTTAAATCGCTATTAAATTATAATGACTACTTATTTTTCTATATTTTCTATCTAACATAGTCACAAGAATCAACAACACCCGCACTAGATGCATACATAATTTTAGCAGCCTTGAAGCAGCCAGACCAGTATGGCCGCGTTAGTGGTGCGGGTTTTGGGGTGACACCCCGAACATATTTTCCAAAACAAAAACAAGTGGATGATGAAAAAAAAATTGAAAAGATGTAAGGAAAATTAGATATTTTTCAAGAATAATTACAATACGAGAGAGAGAAGATAACAACATTGATGGGGGAGAGGCAAAGAGAAGAAACAACTCAACAACAACCCATGTGTGACGATCTCGCCCCACCCCCACTAGCTTTTAGGCAAGCTATTCCCCTAAAAATCCTGACTTAGCTGAGGTAATCAATTATTTAAAAATTTTCGTTGTGAAATTTGATTCACATAGACACTGATACCTTTCCTATAGTAATATTCTACCTGGTGAAAATGACTCTGATTTATTCCTAGCAACTCCCACCTATCACTTTTTAGTGAGGGATACGGTGTTCAATATGCAGAACGACATGCGACACAACAGAAAGCTTACAACAAATAATTTCAGAGTGTCAATTAATGTAACTAATGAGCCTAGTGCTGAGCTACCTATTCCAAAAGACGATGACAACATTTATACGATTGAAAAAGTTTTTGGACTATTCATCCTATGGCAGTTAATTCTTGTAAAAAAACATGCCCACAAGGAAGTATCCATTTCCAAGTTATTTTTCAATCTAATCCTTAAACATTTAATGAAAAAAGGTCTAAACTGATGAATGTTATTACAAAATGACATAGTGAAGGAGGTGAAATGATATATCAGCTCAAAACTATCTCAAGGATCAACCAACTGATTGAAACGGACTACTAAGAGCACCTTCACCCCTCTCGTTCTATATCTGCAGTTAGTATCATTGTAGGCTCATGTGGATACAAAGTTGATAGACAAAAATTCTCACACAGTTGTTCTTGAAAAGAATATGTATGGAGAAGAAACATCTTATTTCATTAGTGCTGAAAATGTAAATGAAATCCTCAATTATGAATGGCTAGGCGCCTCAGTTGTAAATGTATACATGAGGTATGTTTTCATGATTTGATTTTACAAAAGCTGATATACTCTAATAATAATGACTAAATACATTTTATATTTTTCGCAGGTGTATATATAAAAAATAATTGAAGGGTAATCCCCATGAACAAAAATTTGGACTCGTTCATCCTCACACCACCTCTTCAACAGAAGAAATAGATTTTGATAATGAGGTTGCAATAATGTCATCCCTACTCAAATCGTTTGAAAACAAAATTACAGATGATAGACTCTTTTTAATACCAACGATGTAGGGGTAAAACTCTACAATTTATTCATATCAACTATATTTTTATTTATTTCCTTACTTATTCATTTTTGTATTTTTAGGGAGCATTGGATGCTAATTGCAGTAAATTTGGATACTCGATAGATTTATTTTCTAGATTCAATGCATGGATTTCCAACAAACTGACCACGCATGATGGCATTTGTTAATATCTAATACACTAGATCCAACATTTTAAAACTAAAAATCTAGTTATATAATTTATGTGATCTTTTAATGAGGATTCTGTTATGATTGCATCAATATTGTCTAATGCATGGAATGAATCAAGGGCATAAGGATGAGAAAGCCTATAAGATATACAACTGGAAAAGGATCCTGGTGTATATAATAACATTGAACTATCCAAACACATATCAATACAAATTACTTATTGTTGTCGATGTTTCTGCGGTGTCCAAAACAAACAACCGTAAAGGATTGTGGTTATTATGTTTGTAAATTTATGAAATAGATCGTATTTCATCAAGAAACTAGCATCCTTGATGATGTATTTTTTAAAATAATTACAAGTTCATTTAAAATATTAATTAATCCTTTGTGTATTTATATTTTTTATGTACTACCATGACTGTCACAAAAACTCATATTCAGAAGATGAGATAGATGTGTATATAAATAAATGGGAGACTTACCTGAAGGATGATTGTACAAAAATAGGATTAAGGTGAATTACTAATAATGTTATCCATATATTCTCATTGATATCTCCCTTGTTTACTCTTACTGAGCATATATGATCACACTTTATTATGTTTTATATCCATAGGATATGAAGAATGATTTTAAATATGATTTGTCATTCTAGTAAAGCATAAATCATTGGACTACACTGGTCGATAATGTGGAAGTTGACTGATGCACAGTCATTCAGTTCACTCACGAGCATCATAAAATCTTGATGGGAACCAATATCTTGGATTTTCAATTTTCTAATTTTAGTTTCCCTTATATGTAGGTGGGGGTGTCCAGGAGGGAGGGGTGACCAGGAGTGGGGGGGTGTCCAAGAGATGGTGTGTCCAAGAGGGAGGGGGTTTCTAGATGTGACATGTATGAATCGACTGCACCACAATCTGACACACGGTGTGACCGGTATGGCTAAATGTGTCTGATTTCAATTTTAAATTGACATTAACTTTAGAAAACAACACATGTGACATATGTAAAACCAATCAAACACATTTGTATTGTTGTGATACTTTAGAAAAATGATCCATGAGTCATTTATGATGTGTACGAATCGACCGCACCTCAATCCAATGCACGGTGTGACCGGTTTGGCTAAAAGTGTCTGATACCAGTTTCAAATTGACATTAACTTTAGAAAAAAACACAATGACATACGGAAAACCAAGAAAACATGTTCATATTGTTTTTATAATTTAGGACAAAGATCCATGAGTCATTTATGAGGTGTACGAATCAACCGCACCTCTATCTGATGCACAGTGTGACCGGTATGGCTCAAAGTGTCTGATACCAGTTTCAAATTGATATTAACATTATAAAACAACACAAGTGACATATAGAATACTGAGAAAATTCATTAGGATTGTTTTGATACATTAGGAAAACAATCCATGAGACATTTTTGAGGTGTATGAATCGACCGCACCTCAATCCGACGCACGGTGTGACTGGTATGGCTAAAAGTGTCTGATACCAGTTTCAAATTGACATTAACTTTAGGAAACAACAAAATTGACATAAAAAAAACAGAGCAAACACATTCAGATTGTTTTGATACATTTGTAAAACAATCCATGAGTCATTTTTGAGGAGTATAAATCAACCGAACTTCAATCTGATGCATGGTGTGACAGGTTTGGCTAAAAGTGCCTAATACCAGTTTGAAATTGAAATTATTTTTAGAAAACAACACTACTTACATATGAAATACTGATCAAATGCATTAAGATTGTTTTGATACTTTTGGAAATGATCCATGAGTCATTTTTGGGGTGTATAAATCCACCGCACCTTAATCTGATGCGCAGTGTGATCGATATGGCTTAATGTTTCTGATACCAGTTTCAAATTGAAATTAACATTAGAAAATAACACAAATTACCTACGGAATATTGAGTAAATGCATTCGAATTGTTTTGATACATTAAGGAAACGTTCCATGAGTCATTTTTGATGTGTACAAATTGACCGCACCTCAATCCGACGAATAGTGTGATCGGTATGGCTAAAAGTGTCTGATATCTGTTTCAAATTTACATTAACATTAGAAAAAAACACTACTGACATACGGAAAATTGAGTAAATTCATTCGGATTGTCTTGATACTTTATTAAAATGATCCATGAGTCATTTGTGGGGTCTAGGAATCGACCGATCCTCATTCCGAAACTAGGTGTGACCAGTATGAATAAAAGTGTCTGATACCATCTTCAAATTGACATTAACTTTAGAAAACAACACAAATTACATACGTAGAGCCGAGAAAAAGATTTTGGATTGTTTTGATACATTAGTAAAATGATTAATGAGTCATTTTTGAGGTGTATGAATCGACCACATCTCAATACGATGCACAGTGTGACTGGTATGGCTAAAAGTGTCTGATACCAGTTTCAAATTTACAATAACTTTAAAAAAACACAAGTGAAATACAGAATAATAATAAAATGCATTCAGATTGTTTTGATAATTTAGGAAAATGATCCATGAGTCACTTTTGAGGATTATGAATCAACCACACCTCAATCCGACGTACAGTGTGACCGGTATGGCTAAAAGTGTCCGATAGCAGTTTCAAATTGACATTTACTTTAGAATACAACACTAGTGAAATACTTAATACCAAGAAAACGCCTTTAGATTGTTTTGATACTTTTGGACAGCTATCCATGAGTCATTTTTGAAGAATATGAATTGACCGCACCTCAATTACCTACACGGTGTCACCGGTATTGCTAAAAGTGTCTGATACCAGTTTCAAATTGACATTAACTTTAGAAAACAACACAAGTGACATACGGAATACTGAGAAAACGCAATCGGACTGTTTTGATACTTTAGTAAAATGATCAATGAGTTATTTGTGAGGTTTAAGAATTGACCGAACCTCAATCTGATGCACGGTGTTACTGGTATGGCTAAAAGTATGTAATACTAGTTTCAAATTGACATTAACTTTTGAAAACAACACAAGTGACAAATTGAATAATGAGAAAACGTCATAGGATAGTTTTGATACTTTAGTAAAACCATCCATGAGTCATTTTTAGGTGTACGAATCGACCGCACCTCAATCCGACGCACGGTTTGACTGGTATGGATAAAAGTGTCTGATACCAGTTTCAAATTAACGTTAAATTTAGAAAACAACACAAATGCCACAGGTAAAACCATGAAAACGAATTTGGATTGTTTCGATACTTTAGGACAACGATCCATGAGTCATTTGTGAGGTTTAATAATCAACCTCATCTCAATCTGATGCATGGTGTGACTGGTATGGCTAAAAGTGTCTGATAACAGTTTGAAATTGACATTAACTTTAGAAAACCACATTAATGACATACGGAAAACCGAGAAAATTCTTTCGAATTGTTTTGATACTTTAGGACAATGATCCATGAGTCATTTTTTGAGGTGTAAAAATCGACCTCATCTCAATCTAACGCACGGTGTGATTGGTATTGCTAAAAGCGTCTGATACTAGTTTGAAATTGACATTAACTTTAGAAAACAACACTACGGACATACGGAATTCCAAGAAAACACATTCAGATTGTTCTGATACTTTAGTATAACGATCCTTGAGTCATTTTTAAGTTGTACGAATCTATCACACCTCTATCTGACGCGCGGTGTGACCGGTATGGATAAAAGTGTCTGATACCAGTTTTGAATTGACATTAACTTTATAAAACAACACTAATGACATACGGAATATTGGGAAAATGTGTTCGGATTTTTTTTATACTTTAGGAATATGATGCATTAGTCATTTTTTCGGTGAACGAATCTACGGCAACTCAATTTGACGCACGATGTGATTGGTATGGCTAAAAGTGTCTGATATCAGTTTCAAATTGACATTAACTTTTCAAAACAAAACTATTGTCATAAAAAATACTAACAAAATGCATTCAGATTGTTTTGATACTTTCGTAAAAAAATTCATGAGTTATTTTTGAGGTGTAAGAATTGACCTCACCTCAATCCGACGCACGGTGTGACCGGTGCGGCTAAAAGTGTCTGATACCAGTTTCAAATTGACATTATCTTTAGAAAACAACACTACAAAAATACGGAATACTGAGAAAACGCATTTGGATTGTTTTGATACTCTATGAAAATGATCCATGAGTCATTTGTGAGGTTTATGAATCGACCACACCGCAATCTGATGCACGGTGTGACCGGTATGTCTAAAAGTTTCTGATACTAGTTTCAAATTGACGTTAACTTTAGAAAACAACAAAAATGACATACGTAATACCAAGAAAATGCGTTTGGATTGTTTTGATACATTAGGACAATTATACAAGAGTCATTTTTGAGGTGTATAAATTGACCGCACCTCAATCCGACGTACAGAGTGACCGGTATGGCTAAAAGTGTCTGATACCTATTTCAAATTGACATTAACATTTGAAAACAGCACAAGTGACATATAGAAAAATGATGAAATGCTTTTGGATTGTTTTGATACATTAGGAAAACAATCCATGAGTCAATTTTGTCATGTATGAATCAACTGCACCTCAATCCGATGGACGGTGAGATCTATATGGCTAAAACTGTCAGATACCAGTTTCAAATTGACATTAACCTTAGGAAACAACACTACTGATCTATGGAAAGCAAAGAAAACACATTTATATTGTTTTGATACATTATTAAAATGATCCATGAGTCGTTTTTTAGGTTTAATAATGGACCTCACCTCAATCTGATGCATGTTGTGACTGGTATGGCTAAAAATGTCTGATACCAGTTTGAAATTGACATTAACTTAGAAAATAACACAAATGGCATACCAAAAACTGAGCAAATGCATTCATATTGTTTTGATACTTTATGAAAATGATCCATGAGTCATTTGTGACATGTACAAATCAACAAAACCTCAATCTGACACATGGTGTGACCGGTATGGCTAAAAGTGTCTGATTACAGTATCAAATTGACATTAACTTTATAAAAAAACACAAGTGACATATGGAAAATTGAGAAAATGTGTTCGGATTGTTTTGATACTTTAGTACAACAATTTATTAGTCATTTGTGATGTGCAAAAATCGATCGCACCTAAATATAACTCACAGAGTGACCGGTATGGCAAAAAGTGTCTGATATCATTTCAAAATGACATTAACTTTAGAAAACAACACTACTGACATACAGAATACCAAGAAAACACGTTCAGATTGTATTGATACTTAAGGAAAATGATCCATGAGTCATTTTTGATGTGTATGAATTGATCGCACCTTAATATGATGACTTATGTGATCGGTATGGCTAAAAGTGTCTGATATCAGTTTGAAATTGACATTAACTTTACAAAACAACACTACTGACTTACGGAAAACTAAGAAAATGAATTTAGATTATTTTTATACTTTAGGAAAATTATCCAAGAGTAATTTTTGAGGTCTATGAATCGACCGTACCTCAATCCAATAAATGGTGTGACTGGTAAATCATTTCATTAGATAAAGAATCAGTATTTATTAAATGAGATAAATCATCCAAAAACATATTGATTTTACATTATTCCCTTTCATTATTATTAGAATGAAAACATTTGAGTTTATCATTTCTATATTTTAGTTTCAAATTTCAATATTAATGTATTCTTTCATATTAATGTTTTAATTTATTTCATTATTTTATTACTAATATAATATTTGTTTTCTTATATAGGCGATTTTTTCTCCTTGAGTTCGGATGCTTTGTTCGGCATCAAATACCATGGAAGACAATTTTTGAGACTGGATCACAAATATAAAAGGATGATACATTAATGTTTATAACTTTTGTTGGATAATTGTAATTGTAACCATGTAAAACATTGTTTTAAATGTATATAGCTGTGTGTTTTTTTTGTATTCATGATATCAAGTAAATTTATATAGCATTATTTGTCAAAATATTGTGTGCAAGTTCTGTTTTGTATAGATGTGTAGGTGATATTTTGTATAGGTGGGAAGGTGCTGGTTTGTGCGGCTGCTAGTTATGCAGGTGCAGGGGAAGGTTCCTTTAACAGTGCTATATTGAGTGCTGATAAAAGACACCTTTATCAGCGCTATCTTATGCACTGATAAAAGGGCCCTTTATCAGCGCTATCTTGAGCACTGATAATAGGGACTTTACCAGTGCTATCTTAATTGCTGATAATATTGACATTTATCAGCACTCAATATAGCGATGTAAATTCCAGTATAGATAATGGGGGGTCCCCTTTATCAGGGCTCCGAAAAGTGCTGATAAAGGAGACCTTTATCAGAGCTAAAAAAGCGCTGATAAATGGTGTCCTTTATCAGCGCTTCTCGAAGCGCTGATAATGGGGACCCCCCTATCATCACCGGCATTTACAACATTTTTCTAGCACTTTTAAGGTTGGTTTTTAGTGTTGATACAAGGCCAATTTGTAGTAGTGTCTAGATATCACCAATGATTGTTAGCACAACATTTCTATCAAATCCATGTTTATTTATATATTGAAAAATAACTCTGACTTACTCAAACATTACATTATCATTATAATGATTGAATATATTTATTTATAAAACATCCTCCCAACATTTAAGAGTTTTCTACTTCCCACCATTTAGGGACTCATATGGGTCCTTTTTAATTCTCGAGTGAAATCTATTGTTGTTAGAAAACATGACTACAACAAGGTGTTGATCCAAAACACTATTGAATTCCTGAAACATGACCTCAAAATATACTCCAGGGTGTGAATGTATCTTTTAGACTGACCATATATGTGAAGATGATATGATGTGATGAAACATAAATTTTATCGAGATCATGCTAAATACATCTCCATAACATTAATGAAACCCAAAAATCCTTCTTACATATAATATAATATGGTACTCCATGAAATATCAAAACATATTTAATATATATTTTGGAATGCTAATCAATAGAGAAATCATCATAAAGGGAATTGATTTTTTATAACTACATAATGTGATCAAATAAAACACAAATTTCATTATTCCCCTTATAACTTTGATAGAATCAGAAGAAAAATCCATGGTGATGGATTCCAATTTTGGATTAGGTATAAATAATGGTTGTAATATCCCATTGGACATCTGTATATCAACATTAATTTCTAAATATACTTGAAATCAAGATAAATATTCAATAATATCCATTTTCATGTTATCCCACCATAAATACTCTTTCATATCACTGTACATCTCTTTACTTCCTATATGAAATGATACAAATGAAATATGAGCCTTATCTGATATCTATTTATTAAATTCTATTATTGGTAGAACACATACACAATTCCATATAAATATCATTCTAGGAAAATCATGTTTGAACTAAGGAATATTTCTCACATTATTTGACAACTCTGCATCTTTTTTTCTATTCTATTGTCCTTACATTGAAAGACAGATAAAAAAATCATCTTTTAAAGATTGGATCATTCCCATTCCTTCAATATTTCAACATAATATTTTACGAATCCATAATTATGGGATCTAATTCAATCCTCATCATCGAATAATAGGTATAGTTTATCCAACATAGAGTATCCTCAACCATTTTCACCATCCTATGATTGTAATGTATTGGGAATTTATAATCATTACTCATCTCCAACCAACCTATCTAGTTTATATTTATCCCTTTATGTTCCAAGACATACATAAAACTTGTATGTTCTTTATATATTCCAAAAAATTTACAATAAATATAATTAAACTATATCATCAGGGAAAAATTACACCTTCCAACTCTAAATAATTATATGGGTAACATTTCTCATGTATTTTAAATTTTTTTGTGGGATGTTATATCTACATTAGATTCTTCAAGAGGGAACATCCCTTCCAATTATTTTATGGATCACCATATATCCAGTACCATCTCCAATATAATATAGTATTAAAATATTTTTATAGATGTACATTCTAAATATTTCCTTAAAATTATTTTCATATTAAATCATCAAGAATATCATAATTATCTTGAAATTTAACTCAGTGTTTGGATTAGAGAGTGATTATGAATACCCTGTAAATATTTAGTAATATCCACACAGCCATGGAAAAAACTTTTATTTCAATTACCGCAATGGAAATAGGTCATTTCTTATCAACTTTTTTTGAGGATCTATAGATTTACGCCAACAGGAGTTAGATAAACCTAGAGTGAAACTCTTTGAATCCAAAATTAACACATTATAATTATTTCATACAACCTATACTTACTCAATGTCCTCAAATTAATTATCAAGTGATATTTATTATCTTACATACTCTTTGAAGATTATAAAATAATACATTATAAAAGCCTTCCACAAATGCATTATGGTAATAAAAAGACTATATTAATTATATCCATGAATATAGTTGGGGAATTAGTAAATACATATGGCGTCACTATAAATTCCAAATTGTCTTACCTTTATGAATTTTTTCTTAGGTATATCCTTCTTATTAACATGTAATTAATGATATCCCGAATATAGGTCAATTATAGATTGATATAGAGCTCCGTATAATTTATTAAAAAAATTCTCTATATGAAGTAGATTATTATTTTTTGTAGTGATAATGTAATGTTCCCCATAATTAAAGAAATGATGTTTTAATCAATAATTAATTTTACAATACAAAATATTTTCAACCAATAGGAATTCAATACTTTTTATTATTCCCTTGTCAATATTATTCTGGGGTTAAATATTCAATTCCTAGAACTCAACTCATGAGATTCTATAAGGTCTATATGAAATTGATTCAGCACTAGGTAGAAGATATTTCGAATATTAATCGTCATGAAAAATTGGAAGAATAATAAATAATTTTAGAAATTCATCAATAAAAACCTATTCAATAGTCATATTCTCATTGGTTATATTATCCAGATCCATTAAGATGAATTGCCTTCATGTGTTGAAATTATGACCCATAATATTGTAGTGTTTTCTATTTTATTTATTTCCATCCTTCAAATGATAAAATATCGTAGGTTCATTTTCAATATTATATATGACATCCATTAATTGGTTAATATTATTGGATTCATATAATGAAATATAAACCATGAATATAATTTCATCAAATTAAACTAAAAAAACAATAAATATATATTTAGGAATTAATTTCCGAATACATCAATCATAGATGAATTAAATAAATTAGATGCACCAATCATTGCATTATCAATTTTCATAACTCACATAGTTATTAATAATTTTGGATAGAGATTATCATTTCTGGAATCATTTCATGATTTAAATTAATTCATATAACTAGGTTCAAATAGGGTACTTTAATATATGGGCATACCTATTACTAAATTTCCATTATCCTTATATCTTTAAAACAATACTGTAATTGAAATGGTTCGCATGACAACATATCATCATTAATCACAATGATAAATTATATAATATTGAAATATCATTCATAGGATTCTTAAATCATGAAACTATATTCTCAATCTATGGATCCATTGGTTTAACCCCAATTATACATGATCATTACCAAAATATCTATATTTTATCCTATATATAGATTAATCACTAGGGATTATAGAAAAGATTTCTAATCCTAATCCACAATGGTTGACTAAACCTATACTATGATAACAAAAGGGACCAATACTTTTATTGATTTAATATTACATGTTCTTAGTTAAATATACAATTTATTTCAAAAATACTTGCTTAAGGACATTGAATGATTATTGTCTTTGGATACTAGATACAAAGTCTTGTTATTTCATATTAAATCATCAATATTTCCCATAACGACATTCCTTCAAATAACTCTTTCAATACATACCCTACATAATCAATTCGTAATGACCTGGTGAATGGAAACATAAAAAATGTGACCTCATATTCTTAGTAAGGGAAAACATGGTATAAATTAATAAATTATAATATAAAAAATACAATAACCATATGGGTATGAGATAATGAACACAACTTGAAACATTTTATACTCAATCCATTGTTGAACATAAATAAGAGTCATGGAATTAGACTTTATCTTTCAAAATGATTTAATCAAAAGAGTGTTAAATATTTTTAAATCAATGATGAACCATAATTTTATGTCATATTGATGTGGCACCATAATATACATTTAATCACATTCCTATGTCAAGGGTAACTAATGAGACAACCAAATCATTTTTGATTAGGCATAAAATCATTTTTCCCATGTCATAACAAATCATGAATCATCAATAGATTCCCATAGTGGATCAAGAACATTGATTATTTTCACATAGTTGATAAATGGTAGGGGCATTTTACTGATATTCGATCAAGAATATAAACATGTTTCCTATAATGTATTAGGAACATCTACTTTCTCCCATATAAGATCATGCACCACAATGTTTTTCCATTATTTTATTAGTCACATTAACAAGTTTTATACAACGGATCTAGCACATTAACATGTTTCCCATAATTCTCTAATGAGATAAAATACATTAAAAAGTACATTAGAGGGTCATATATTTACATAACCACCCATTATATAATGAAATAATATGTATTTGAATAAACTATTTAATGATGATTTCATTATATCATGATATCATGAAACATGAAAAAAAAATTATGTTTCATAAACATTTTTTAAATTTATTATTACCTATCCCAAATAAATATAATGTTATTTGTAAAACTATTATCATAATAATAATAATAATAAATCCATATATATAATAAACACGGTATTATTGTATCATATCTAGAGAAAATAATAATTAATTTTAATGGGTGTTATCCCATATAAAAATTCAACTATGATAATTAATAGAATATTTTTTGAGGAATAAATCATTTTCATTTAACAATAACATATTTAAAATATTAAATTTTATGAAATTTAAGGGACATATTTTCATTGATAATAACTAATTGTACATGTAATGAAATCTTCAATGCATTTAGTTTCAATGATTACAGGAAATTTTTTTTCCTACCATATTTGATAAATTAAAACATTCGTTTCATGTATTTTTATATTTCTTTAAAATGTACCTCATTAAAAAAATGGATACATTATCACCATACAAGATTTTTTCCAAAAAAATTAATTCATGGATAAAGTTGAATTAAAAAATCATAGGAGAAAAGTAAAATAATTCTTGAAAAAATTTATAGAAAACAAATATATGGAAAAAAATATTTCTAAAATGAAGATAAAAATAAAGTTGTATTTATTTTAAAACCTTATTTTGAAAGATTGAGTATATAATCTGAATACAATGAATAAGAAAAAAAAATTATTTATAAATAAAATACATAAAAAGAAAGTAATTAATTCCTTTGTAAATGTTCAAATAATTTATTACAATAGAAATTCCAATATAAATATGCCAGATTAAATTGAGGTTGAAACATATATTCCATACCTCAAATCTGGAATTTATTAGTAAACTTTTGAACAAACTGTATAATAAATATATATTTATTATAAATTTATTTTAGAACCATAATCATTTATAGAATACTATTTATAAATGACTTATGACATTTTATTAACCAGTTGATAATTTTTAATATTAAAATTATTATTATAGGTAAAATGATTTGTTTTTCATGAATTTTTAGGTTAAATGTCTCAATCGTTATAAATTCACAATGTTCACATAATATATATAATTTTAATAATTATATAAATATCATATATATCAATTATATATGTATGTATAGATTCATATATAAAAAGTGGAGATAGGGAATTGAAATACATTGTTCATGGAGACGGTATGATGTTCTTATGCATGAACAATATATACATTTTTTAATAGATTGAATGAATGAAAGTTAAAAAATAATTCACCATAATAGAATCTCTAATAAATAATATATATGATATATATTTTTTAATTATTTACTTGATACCATCCAAATCAAATTAATTGAAAAACGAATCACCCTAATTTACGGATATGGTATCCACATATATCCATAAGTGACGTTATCATTTTACATTTGTGGAATTTTAAAAAGATAGAGAAGATAATATTATTATATAATAATAATTAAGTAATAACTGTCATATATAATCATTAAACACATAATAATTACAATCCATGGAAGATGGTTATAAAAAATGAATTTTCTCACTATATAGAGATGGTAAGTCATAAGTATGCATGAGTGATAGTTTCACTACTGTTTTAAATGAAAATAAGTATCAAAATGGAATTTTAATAATAATAAAAAAATTTATAATATTTATTAAAATTAAGTTATTGGTTTATTTATAAAATAAGAGATTTAGTTTATGAATAAGAAGTACAAATTAGATGAGGTCAAGTAAGATGATTACCTCTTTTTTAGTAACCCTCCTTTATAATCCTTCTTAATGGCCCTTGAAATTTTCTTATAAGAATATTAAAACCTATAAACCGTGTATATTGAAGTTAGTAAGTTATTTTTTTAGGTTTTTTAATGATTAAAAAACAAGAGGTTCCCTTTTGTAAAGAGGATAAGGGGCACTATAGAAATTTTTTAAATGATTAAAATATAATAATGTAATTATCTAAAAAAATGATTGTTTTTTGACATAAATTCTAATATAATGTAATATTTTTTGGATATACTCTCATCCAATAAATCTTGAACACGTTTATGTTGATTTTTAAAACCAACTCTTTTGGATGAATCCCTTAGTTTACTAATTTTAATGTCTATTGTGGTAATATTTTTTTCACACTTAAAAGATTATAATTATAATTATAAAAATTAAATTAGTTTAAAAAAGGATATTTTATTATTATGTGGACAATATATTGAACCCTTTATCCTGTTTTAATATATTTATCTTTTTTAATTTTTTTAGTAAAATATTTTTTGATAAAATATCATTAATGTTATTTTTTACTCTATTTATTTACATTGACTTTAATGGAATAAAGATAAAGATAGAATTACAATATAATAAATTACCACATAACTATTATGTTATATTAATCAAAAAAATTCATTAAAATTTATAAATATCTCCTATTATATGACATTAAATATTTTTTTAATTCATTATCTTTATTTTTATATTAATTGATGAAATAATATAATGCCATCACAAAAGAATTTAAGTGAATTATGTAATCTATAAAAACTAAAAATAATATATATTAATGAAAAAAATTCATTATTATCAATATGAAAATTATTATTCATTAAACACATTATCATTTGGATATTTTAACACATAAGATATATTTAAAAGTATTATAGTGGCATTTTCTATTTTTATTCTATATTTGTTTTATAGTTTATTTCAAAGTAAAATTGTCCCCTAATACATTATAATTTTAATAAATTTTTATATTTATCTAGGACCCTTCATCATATAATAATTAATAGTAAAAATGGTTTCTATAATAATTATTTTTAACAAAGGATAACATAATTTCACATTTACCATAGTGATATATTTTTACATAGTTACTATTAAAAATGCCTAAAAATAAATGGGTCTTATTTATCAAATTTGGCCCTCATGATTTTAAAAATAGAATCCTTTTTAAAAATTCAATTTATATACATCCTATAAATTTATTTTAATATATATTCTCATAAAATTTATGAAATTGGATTTTTTAGGGAAATATAATTTTTAGCATACACCTTGATTAATTCTTATAACCAGCCTATAAAAAATATAAGATATATTTTAATGAATTTTATCTAAATCATAATATATAAAAATTAACTAAAATATATCAACAATAGTGATAAATTTTAATTATATGATAAATAACATTTCTAACATAAAACATATTTTTGGAAAAACAACTCCTTCATTATAAAATAATTTGTATTTACATTACTAATTAATTGATTAAAAAAGAAATAATTATATATTCTTTTTAACTACAAATTTTTCATAATTTATTTTATCCAACTAATACTTACCAATACGATATCAAGGTGCTGACAATATACTTAATTATAGTGTATTTAGATGTGTGGTTTCATACATAAGATCTTATCAAAGAAATAAAATTAATTTAAAATTAAATATATAACAAAATTTCAAGGTGTTCTATGTTAGAATATTAACTATACTCTTTCATCTTTTTTCATTTTAGTGTTGGTGGTGAATTAGTCTACTCTTTCTCCCCATTATTTTCACTTTATTTCTTATTTACATATCTTACATATTCACTTACACAATGGACTACCTTTTCACAATTGAATCATTTAATAGTCCCTTGGTGAAATTTCCCCATACATTATTCCACACTTCTAGAGAAAAAACCTAAATTTCATTTCCACTTTGTGGTTTTTCATTATAATTCTCTCAAAAATATATCTTTCTCTTCTTATCAAAACAATGATAATATTTAGAATGTTCAGTTTTAATATCAACTATGGGAGCATTTTGAATGATTTATTTATAATTACTAAAATCTAATTTGGATAACTCCATTCAAGGAATTGGTCATAATACATTTATGAACTAACTAATTTTTCATTTAAGGATGATGATTAATCCATTTGATTACCTCCCAAAAATTTTAAAATATTCTTCAATTGTACTAATGAATTTATTATCCATCTTCCTAATCTCATTTAATTGTATTTTCATTTCGATATGAAGAGTTAAATTAAATTTCCAAATAAAAAATACCAACTAAAACTCAGACCCTATCATAGAGTGAATTTAGTAATACTTACACATTTTATTAATATGACTCTTACATTAGACTTATTGAACATTTAAATGAAATATTACAAGGTTATGTTTTCTATTTTTAGAGCATTAGAGAATGGTAAATATCATTACAATGGTACTAATCCATTTCTAGGAAAACTGTGTTTGAAATAAGGTGAATGTTTCTTCTAGGAATAATTTATAGGGAATTAGTACATATTTTTCTCATTTTAATGATCAATACAATTCATATCTTGAGAGAGTCATGCGAATATATAAATAGAATTTTATATTCCATCTCTAATTCCATTATATTTCTAAATAGGGAAATAAATAAAATGTCAAACAAATTCATTGTTATCATCGCTCCTCTACGATAAAGACATTAACTAAAACCAAAATTTAGAGGGAAAATTGTGTTATATTAAACAGAGTGTGAAATAATGAGAATATTTTATGATTTATCCTAAAATATGAGACCATTTTATCAATATATCACATTTAGGTTCACTTTATATCACATTACATTCATTATATAATTTCTTATGTTATATCTTCATATTTTATAAAACCTAATCTTCAAAAATATCCAAACAATTCTCAAATACTAAATGATGTTACCTGATCATATGTTATATAAATATTTCATCATTTTAGATGAATATGCAATAATTTTCACTTCAATACGCACCTAAGGTATGTAAAGGTTTAGTGTCTTCTGTGAATGGATATGTAAGAAATATTTATCATAAAATATCATCAATATCAACAAAATAATTCTTATATTATAATACCCTTATTATATATTTTCTATATTATATCTTTCTTCATAACCTTAGAAAAATATAAACATAAGAAATGGTAAACTCAAATGATCAATAAGGGTAATCATTAAAAATATCAATAGATGATCATATGAGATAATAATATTAATATAAGGGTTTGCGATTATGATTATAACATAAATTTTTAATCCAAATCGGTCATAAATAATAAATCATGATTTAAGGAATAAAGCATTAGTATTTCAGAATTCCCGAATCATAATATTAATGGTCCATTAATAATCTATCACAAGCCATGGGATTGTATAATAACCATAAATATATTTTATAAGAATTTCATCACATATTAATAATAATAAAAATAATTTTATTATTCAATGATAATTATAAATATTATACTATTAGAAAATTCCCATAGTGGATTAGGTTCACACCCATTTCATCATTTCCTTCATCAAGGATCACCCCTAAGAATATCATTATAAATAGTTTCCATTACAAAACTTTTATTACATACAATTATATTCTATATAATCTAATGAGATAACAATTATTACCATAATCATTGTACAACATTAACATCCCAACTCTTCACATAATGAAAACAATATATATTTTTTCCACAATATCTGAAAAACATTCATCAATTCATCATATCATAACCAATAAAATGAAATCGGTTTATAGACATTACACCATGAATAAATCAAACTACATTAAGATAAAAAACATGGATTTTTTCATTAGGACATTTTACCATTGAAGCATATTAAATATCAATGTATGTTGACGAATATGAATAAGAAATTTGAATGTGAATTATAACATTTTATTTAAAATAGGGGAAATATTATTTTACATTAGTATAATTAAAACAAATTATTTCTTGAATATTATCAAAAATAATATATATGAAAATAAACTTGGAATCTAGTTAATTTAAATTCAATGAAATTTTTATTATTACATTAGGAAAATCCATTCACGCGGTAAACGTTAAACATCATAATTTTTTTTTACATTTTTGGTAAAAATTCCATAGGTTAGTCATTCTAAAATTAAGAAGATTCATTTTAAAATATTAAAAAAGTGATATATGGATGGAAAAGATATTAAATAATAAAATTATGAAATAAATATTCATTCTTGAATTTTTTAATAAACATAAACAAGGAAGAAAAAGTTCATCGAAAAAAGAGGAAATAAAGAAATCATTTCATAAAAAAATTAAAATAATTTTATATTCTAAGCATAGTATAATGAAAGAAAAAAATAGAACCATAACAATATAAATTGGATGAAAAAATTATATTTTCGTTAAAATAAAAGGAACTCTTAATTTCCTATTAATGGAAATTCGAGATTGTAAATCTTGAATATAAATGATATTTTGACATAAACCCTTAACTAATGACTCGTATTGCATCATACAAGTTTATACATCAGGTAAAATAAATATATATTAAATATAAATATTAATAAAAAATATTAATACATAAAAATATTATTTATCACAACATAATAAATTCCAATTATCCTTAAATTAAAAAATAATTTTTAAAATGATCATTAGTTTGAAAAATCATGTATAATCCATTCATGATTTAGTTTATAGTTCCCTTCCTTGAACCATGATCATGGATTAATAATATCTATAATACTAATAACTTAATAATTATAATATTAATTTATTTTATAAACATTTATAACCATTCATATAAATCTATTGTGAATAAATAATAATATTACTTTATGGAGATTGTACTCAGTACACAGACAATAACGATGTTTCCAGTTTTTAATTGATGGAAAAATAAGGAGAATAAAAAATCATAATTATAGATGGATAATTATATATTTAATATCATATATACACATTAAATATCAAATTATGAACATCCATGTAAATAAGAAGTGAAAACAATTCAGATCATTTTAAGAAAGTAGTAGTCCACAAACACATAAGAGCGATATAAAAATATTCCAATGGATCGAAATGAGATTGAAAATGAATATAAAAATACAATTAAAACATATTAGTATACAATAAATAATTATTCCGTCATGAAAATAGTGTAATTGAAAATTTAGAGGAATATTAAGAAGAATGAAATGTGAAAAAGATCTGTAAGAACATATACCTCATATTTAGGTATCCTCCTTTGGAAAGAAAATTAAGGATTATTGGATGGGTATTTTATAATAAGATATTCTTCAAAATAATGTATATGTATAGTTATATATTAATTTTTAATTTATTTTCCAATATAAAGTGATCAGGTTGGGTGGATATTTGAGGAGATGAGTTCCTATTCTAAATGAGGGGAGTGGAAAACTTGTAATTATTAAAAATGTTGCAATATAATAAAGTCGCTCTCATGTGTAAGTGGATCTAAATTATAACTTGTTCAAATATTATTTAATATATAATAAAAATACAATAATAAAAGATTATTCAAAAAAAATTTGGTTGTTTTAAACATCATTTATTTATTTTAACCCCTCATGACCACTTTTAACAATTACCATAAAAATAATGTTTTGTCCCATAAAAAAAGATATTATTTTATATAAAATGAATGTTTTTTAATAAAAAAATTTGTAATTATGATTCAAAATATAGAAATTTGTAGTCCTATTCATTATTATATGTAGAGGGAATTTATTTTTAGATAAGCATTCAAATGTGAATAAAGAACATTTTTAGGAAAATGAATTTTAAAAAATAAAAATGGGTTTATTATCATTCATTTTCTAATAATAACAATTAACTGATATTTTCAATGTTTTAATGAATAAATTATCTAAAAAATAATTAAAAACATTAATAAAAAGTGATTACATTATTTTATTAATTGAACAAAATATTACAAAAAAAAATATTTTTTTCATAAAACACATTTTTTTCAATATCAAAAGCTATTATTTTCAATTATAACTAATTTATAACAAATGAATTTTTTTTAATGTGTTAAAAATATTTTCTCATAATTTATATGGTTTTATTCATAACATAAAATTTAAACAATAAGTTATAACAAATACATTTAATAATAATATTTTAATATTATATAGTAATTCAATTAATCTTAGTGTTATATGTATTGTAAGCTATCAAATAGTTAGATTGTATTTAATGATTAAAATTTAAAAAAATTAGGTTGTTTTAGTTTTCATGTTTTCATTGGTAATTTTAATATATAACAAAATTTTATGTCATTAATATTTGTGTGTAAACATTAACTAGTTTTTTTTTCTTATCTCTCTAGTTAACCAAATGATGTGATATTTTGAACAATTGAATTCTCGGTGAAAATAATTAATGATGGAAACAATGTAAATAAATAAAATTTAAGTAATTGTAACTATTTTCAAATATGAGATACTATAAATTCATAATATTGGACTTTAAATTATTGAAATTGATTTTTCACATATATCTTAGTCTTATGATCCCATATAACATGTTATAGATTTATAAAAGATAAAATTTATGTGATACTATTGATATGGAAGAAAATGGTAATGTATACGATATATATTATAAAAATATAATATTACCAATTCATCAGATAAGAATTTTTGTATTCAAATGTCTTACCCTAATGAGATTATTCATTTTGACAACTATTGTTTAATGAGGAATAACACAAAGTTGCGTATTTAATTTTCTACATTGTTGAATTTTCTCATAATAATCAAAATATTTTTATTTAAAATACATTATAGGCTCTTGAAATGTTTGAATTTTTTTGGGGAATTGGTGAAACAAGTATGATAATTCCTTGAAAAAATATTATACATATAATAATGTTGACTTTCAATAAAGAAGATTTGAGGCTTACCCCAAGAAGTGTAGTTTTCTTCATGACAACAATTCATTATAATAAATTAAAACATTCAAAATATATAAGATTATCTATAATCCATGTCATCATTAATTTGATTGAGAAAATTACTTGTCACTTTGATAAAATAGGTTTTAATAGTATATTTTTTGGGTTATCCTCTAAATGGAAGAGGTTGTCTATGCACAATATAGATAAAAAATGACAATTAATACATATAATGTTTTTTTTGAAATGTAAAAACACACAAATAAAAAATAATTTTATAAAATTCATGAAGGAAAATATTATTTTTTTAAACTCAAAAATGGACTTTTATAAAAATTATATATTATTTGAAGATGTTCATGTTAAATATGATGACTTGAACCACTCATGTGATGAAGGTAAACCCCACTATTATTTTCAATGCAGGATATGATAGGTGGAAGTTTGGAAAATAATTTCATATGAATGAAAACATGTTAAAACCAAGGGAACATTGATTTAAACATTAGATATCTCAATTTTCACATATTAAAATAGAATAAATTCAAGATTCTTTTGTTTATCAAGTATGAAATGATTCCATAAATGATGAATGGGAAAATATATTGAGGATTGTTACATGTTATTTGTTACACAAAAATGATGAAATTAATATAAAAGGAAAAAATGGGTGTTTCGAAATAAGTTGAATGAATCTTCTTTTGTGATTATAAATAAATCGCGAACAGTGCATATGGGATATTATTTAGTTGACATAGTGTATTCATATGGAACTTTGGTACTAGTTCCTAGCCCTTAAACTATATATATATATTTCTCATCATATCTTATAAAAATAAATACCTTATTTTTAACGGGAGTGTAAATTATGCCACCTTCAATATTGATCAAGAATATGCGGTTATACTGAAAAAATTGTTGTTTCTTTTTCTCAAAAGACCAAAGTCATGTTTATAGGTTAATGAAGGATTTATATGTGCTGAAAAACTCCCTGATTTGGGTAGACAAATTTGGGCATGGACATGATGTTTTTTTAATTCATAAATGAAGTGGTGGTCAATAATATCTACATAAATTATGTTAATTATTTATATCTTAGTGTTACTGATTATGTAGTTGATATCATTTTTAATTGATGTAATATAGAATTATATGAAACATTTTCCAAGGAGATGGTGTATTTTTTGAAATTTCCATTCATGGAGGGCTGAGGTACATTATTGGAATAAAATATCTCAATAAAAATATCATACCATCCTTTATAAACATAATTATGTTATAAAATTGTCGAAATTTATTAATTTAATGATTCAAGACTAGTTTTTTGAACCTTTCTTAGAAGGCATTCAGATTTCTTCACATTATCTACGAAATGACGTAGATTAAATTAAATTTAAATATTCAATTGTATGTCTATTAAAATTGATATATTCAATTCCATATATAAAATATGTTACAATAATTGTGAAATATATCAATGATTAGAGAAATATCATATATTATGAAAAAATTGTCATTAAATATATAAAAGAATTTATTTTTTATTGTATTACAGCAAAAAATAAGAGATAAATTTGATTGTTTAAAAATTAGCAAATATGTAAAAGAGTTTTTTAGTGATATGTTTGGAATTTTTTATAAACAGAAGTAATATAATATAATTCCAAGAACTGATAATATATATTTTGTGGATACAATATAGGACTCAACTCAAATGGCTAGGATGGGAACTCAGTTCAATGTCCCTAGGGATAAAGTGAAGCTACAACTACCTTTGGAATATAATAATAAAGGTTCTATTTATTTATCAAGGATTCGTATTTGTTATTTATAATTTAAATTTACTGGTTTCACAAATTAACATTTTAAATATCTTTTGAAGATAAATGATATTAATTAGTAATTTTTTTTCATTAGAGAAAATAGTTTATAAGCTCATATCATTATTGTGGAATTAATCATTTGGAAGAATGATGTTGAAAAGATTAGTTCATTCCCCCTTATCACTTGTCTAAGGTATAATGTTTTATCCCATCTCCCACCCTGTTTTTATATATATTATTTTTAATGGTGGTGAAAAGCTAATCACAAATAAATTTTTATATAATCCCTTTATATATTAATAATTGAGGGGAGATGTTATAGGATATATTAAAAAATTTAATTTTTTATATTATTATATAGGGTGATAATATGTGTAGGTGGTGTATCAAAAATTGTTATGAAATGGAATCAATGTGTGAGATGTTTTTATAATGAGTTAAATATATTTGTGAGTTATTTTCATACATTTCTATATATATTTATATATGTATATATTCTTTCTTGTTCATTGGTTATTTGTGTAATTGGAAATGAAGTGGTGGAAGAGTTGAATATCTTATGATATTTATTGTGGTAAAAAATGAGATATTAAATAGAATTAGTATATTTTTATATTATTAGTGATACGGTGAATTTGAATCACATATTCCTAGGATAGCATGGTGGTATTGTTCAATATTCTTGTTTCATACTCTATGTTCACTCTTATAGTCTATGAATTGTTGAATAATGAATCATTTAAAACTAGTTTGAGTATAAAAGTGATTTATGATATGTAGTGTCAAAAAATATCAAAAGATTTATATTATTATTAATTAGACATTTTTGGAGATGGATGAAAACATTGCTCAAGAAATTAAGTAGATGTGGGGAATGGGATAGATTTTTTACCAATACCTAAATCATGTTCAAACATGCATTAATTTTTATTAAATATTTTATGATAATGTTTTTTTAATTTTTATATAATATTTTAATAGGTTTGGATTAGATTTTAATTAATCTAAAGGAAATCAGAAATGTTATTTTCTTTAAAGGAAAATGGGTAAGTGTTGGAAATATACATATGAGTCATTTCTATATATAGATGAAATTTAATTAAAATGATGGTATTTACGGATGAGAATTTTGGGATTGAGTATGATTAATCCCAAATGATATAGGATTTATTTGATTCAAGTATATGAGGGACTTAGTTTTGTGTATGAGCCCTTGGAATCTTCATAGGAGTCATTTGATGTTATTTACAAAACATTTTAAATTGGGTTTGAGTTATTAAGAAGGATAATATGAGTAAATTTGTATTCTGTAAAAGTTTTTTAAATATATGTTTACATCATTCCTGATATAATATTTTAAAATTTTTATAATGACAATTTGAGTTAATTTAATTTAATATTATAATGAAATAAATATATAATGTGATTTATTTTGATATATTATTCCTCAAAATAAATGTAAAAATATAGTATTACTATTCATAATCACATTTGAGGAATGCACATTATAAGGATACCTAATATTTTATGAGAGTGTATGGATCTATGAAAAAGTAGTGGGGATATCAAATTGGAGTAACTGTATCACTTTCCATGTGTTCCTTAATAAGATGCAAAATTAAAAGTATTTGTTGAGAAATAAAGTATGAATATCATGACCCATTAATGGTGGAATAGTAAATTAGTTATTTTAAATCCAATAATCTTTTACAATGATTCAAGAATGGTTTACAATTAATTTTTAAGTGGTTGTTGATTTTGGAATTTATCTAATTAATTATTGAAAAAAATGTTCACCAATATTCTATTAATATAATAGACAAAATGAAGATAATGAATGAATTTGAAAATTTGTTAGTAGAACTGATACAATCCAACCATATATATGTCAAAGGGAGGTAGTGATTAATAAAATATGAGGAGGGGATCCAGATCACTATTTTATATAAAATTAAAGTGGAAGATAAGACTTGAAAAAATACATATTGTGAAGAACAAAGAATCATGGTTATAGTATAATTATTGTATCTTATAGCAGTTGTTTTTAAATTGTTAAAAAACTCTTTGAATCATTTTTAATATGAAGGATTCATGTACAATATTGATATAATATAGTTTATCCTATGTTTATGGTTATCTCATTCATTGTGTAGTCTCTAAGATTATTTCAAGTGGACTATGTGTTCTCATGGGATTCTAGATAATATACCCACTTATGTACTTTGGTTGAGTATTGAACATTGTAAAGTTTGACATTATTTATCTCAATTTACAAGTGATGTGTTTTAACATTAAATATATATTCCTCTAACTGATAATATACTTTTATTACAGGGAAATTATATAATAAATTTAAATCACTAATTTATCCACCCTTCATTTTTTTTCAATTATCGTGTGGGTGGATTTTTAGAGGCCTATATAATTAAAACCCCCATAGACAAAAGTCATTTTCTATATTATATATTAGTTCCATGATTTTATAGATGTATCATATATTTTACAATGTATAATTAAAGACTCTCCTACCAGATTGATAAAAAACGTATTAAATATATCATTTTGAAGATCGTATTTATTTATTATGTCATAAATTCTATTCATGATCTATACAAAATAGGACATCATGGGGTCCTCTATAAGTGAAATAATGTAGGAGAGAACCTTGGTATTATGTTGGTTTTTCACCTTAATATCTGTAGTTCCAAATAGTCCTAAACCATGTACCTATATTAATTCCATACATTGACACTTCTAGTCATTTATGATTCAAAACATTATGGTGTTCCTAATGAAATTATATTTCTTATAGATAAATGATAAATTTATTCCCCAATCTATGTATTCTGTTCACAAATCTGAATACTATATGAGATTATTAAAATAGTTGTCTGATTTCATAGATATATAACCTCCTACCTAATCATAAATTCTATTATAATTAATAATACCAATAATTTCTTCTCAAAGATATCTAAAATTATAACCCTTATGTTTTTCCAAACAAAATGTTTCATCAATTTCAGGAATCATAATATCATTTAATATTTTAGATACCCCCAAAGATTATCGATCAATGGAAAATAGATTTTTATGAATCTAAATTTCATAGGATTTTTTTAGAGTGACAAATATTCTCTTATCCTAATTTGTTCATTATAATGAATCAATGAAGTGAATTTATACACATTAGACAACCCTGGTATTAATCAAAACAATGTATTATGTGATTTCAGTAATAATTTATACCTCCTCTCATTCATATTATAGAGACCCATCCAAATTACAAAAAGGTATAAAATATTAATATATGAATATTCATTATACATCATTATGATCCATGATAGAACCATACTGGTCTAGTAAAATTGTAATCATAGAAACCTACAAAATATAGTTCATAAAAATATATGTTTTTTACCACTAAGTTCTTCATAACTATTACTTCTAATATACATATTGTAGTTACTTCATTTATTCATATCATTAGAATACAGACTATATGAATGTGTGAGATAAGATTCTTTGTATGAGTACATAAGGTGGATATCAATGTTTAGTAGATTATAAAAAGAAAATAAGGGGAAGATAACCTGAGAAAAAAATTCACAATACAATGAATATTATAAATCATAATATTATGTAATGTCATAAATCATGACAGTTCATAAGACATGAATCATAATGAAATAAATGAAAATATTAAATAAATACAAAAAATATGAATATGAAGTGGACTTTTAGGATAACGATATAAAATAATTTCATTAGTACTTAATGAATATTTTCAAGACTACCATAGTTTATTTTTTTCACTCATAAATACATCTTAGAAGTCATGGTTCCCTCCCAAGAATATCATAGCGGATTGGCTTCCCTCCCCAAACCATTACATAAGTCATGGTTCACTCCCATGATAATCATAGTGAATAAATTCCCACATTAAATGGGATCAATTACAATTATAATAATATTTATCACATAATATATCAATATTCACCAAATTCATATGAGGAAGATATATATCTCACCCATAAAAGGTTTTAATGTGACCACCAGTCTTATTTATAATGCCTCCACTATCCTTTTTTATAACGTAACAACCATATTTAGTTGTAATGAAATTGAAATCAGATAAAGAAGATTATACATAAGTTTTCCATAAGATAATAAAATATTTATCAGATTATCACATCAAAACCCATATAATCAAAACCGGTTTCCTAATCCCTTCATTAATCCACAATAGCATAACCCACAAGAAATAAATGGTTTTCATATGAATAGAATGATCATTAAAATGAACCATATGTAGAAATATTAATAATGGTATCAATAGATCATATTTATAATAAATCTTAATTATCAATAAATGATGTTTTCATATATGAAAATCCTTTTAACATATCACTGAAATATTTCAGGAGGAAAGTAACCTTTCAATTTTAAAAAATAAATAAAAAATATATATTTTTCAAAAATATTATGGAAAATATTTTATTTGAATAGAAATTTGTAAAATTTTAATTGAATCATCAAAAAATTGAGTGTAATAGTGGTGGAAAATTATTTTTATGTCAAAAAATATAAAATAAATCATCCCTTCCACAATATTGTTAAAAAAAGAAAAAAAGTGCCTTTTTGGAAAATTAAATGACGATTCCTTTAAAACAATTTTAAAATAATAAATTCTGGTTAAAATTTATACTAATCAATAATATTTTAATGGTAGCATATTATCATTATATAATTGTTAGAAAAAATGGATATATAATAAAAAGGATATTTGATCAAAGAGATAAATGAACTCAATTTACTTAATGTTTTTCTTATAATGAGTTTTTAAGATAAAAAAATGAATGTAAAAACATAAAATGAATAAATAAATAGATCATAATAACATCAATGTGTTTCATATTAATTATATCAAAATATGTCACCATCTTGAACATAATCATAAACAATCCTAATCAAGTATATGATAGTAACTTCAAAGCCTTACCAGATTGGTAAATTTTATGTCATAAGCGCTATTAAATAAAGAACCTTATATGAATAATTAAATCCCTTAATTTTCATGCTAATAAAAAATAAAATATTTCATGGTAAGTATATACACCATTCAATAGAAACAAGTTGTGAATATAGTATGTGTCACACTGAAATAATAGTGAAATGAATCCCACATACCTTAGGTTTGATTTACTTATCACAGATAAGACTATCCATTATAATAGAAATGTATTTAATATAAACATATTATAAAATAATTTAATATATATCATACAATATAATATTTACATATAACATTTTACCAACCATTTTTCAACGTTTATTTTTTAAAATCTCTCTTTCAAGTGTTATCTGCTTGATTTTTCATGCTTGTTCAGTTTGGTAGATTTTTTATGTATATTTTTACCATGGATTCACAATATCATGAATTATTATCATGACATAAATATAATATATATTCATTATACACATGTTTAAGGACATTTATAAATAATAGTGATCGAAAAATTATTAATGTTGTTCATGGAGACGGTAGACTATATATAGGCTTGAATGATGTTTCCTTTTATCAATAAATGGAACAAAAATAAATGTAAATAACCACTGAAATTTAAATAATCACTATTATATAACATTTAATTATATCATATATATTACTTAAATCCATATTTATTAATCTCTATGTATAAATGTCTTGAAAAATAAATAACATCGGTTTACTGAGGTAGTAATCCTTATGTTGGAATGATTGATGCTATTGTTTTATAATGGTCTATTAGAAAATAATTATGATTTGATATTATAATTGATAATAATTTTTTTTTCATTCATATCATATATAAACCTTAAACCCATTGACACAACCCAGTCATGGGATGTGTAAAAATATATTTGTTTCTTATTAAGTGTGTAGTTGTTAGTATGACCAATTTCATTTCTCAAGAGTGTTGATTTTTAACAAGAATTTGTATATGAAAAAAGGAAATTAAAATTAAATAATATGTATTAATATTCATAAATGGATATGGTTTGTCAAAAAAAAATTAGGGGTTGGTGACTGAGTTTTAGCTTTGTCTTCCACTATTTAATGTTATCATGTCCCCTTCGAAATGGATTTTTTGGTTATTTAGGTTAATTTATGGATAAATGATTATTTACACTTTTCAACAATTGATTAAAAAATATTTAATAGTGACAATAGTATCCCATAAAATTTTATTGTTTTTACTATTCCTATTACAAATGTGATGTCATAGTGGTTCTATTTTAGGTCATCTATGGATTTTCAAATATCTAATTGAGTACCCTAAGAGCTAAGATTAGCACAATGTGTATTTTCCATGTGTATAACAATCACTAATAACATCTATACAGGAAACTCAATCAAAAAAATATATGTAATCAAATGTCAATATTAGTGAGAAAACAATTATTTAATCAATGAAATTAATGAATGTTCTATTTTGAGACAAAACACAATCACATATCATTAAAACTCTAAATTAATAAATTAGAAACAATATCAAAATTCAAATTAACCGATGAGTTTTAATAAAACAAAAAAATTAGAATTATAATGGGTGACATAACCTTTAACCGATCACAAAAATGGTCTACCCCATCCATTAAAAATAAAAAATGGAGGAAAAAAGTCTGAATAGGTAATATAATAAAAAAAATAATACAAGAAAAAATAGAGTCTCTAAGACTACTGGTACTGTATCAGGAACTATAGAAGTTACTGTAGCAGGTACTGTTTGGTACTGTAGTAGCTGGAACTATTCACCTTGAGACACCGTTTTGGGCTTGGAGTCCATAAGGTTTTCGGGCAACCCAGGCCTTCAGGTCAGTAGGGATTTCAGCCCTCCTTTACGGCCCTCGGTAGACCTCAAGGATTTCGGGCGACATGTAGTTTCCCTAGACACACTACAAAAAAAAAAGAATCCCTAAAAGAGGATTTAGAGTAAGTATACTCACCAGAGTAGAGCCAAATTGAATTATCAGAATGAAAGGGTATGGCTATGCCATCGGGACCAGCCAATGCTTACATGGGAAGCCTAGCCAGCCGAACATGAAAAAGTAGATAGATACTATCATGACGTAGATGCTGGCAAGGGGCATTTCCTTTTAGATTGTCTAGTTGAATTCCCTAAATTCCTTAAGGTCATGTAATATTCTAAGCCTACGGGCCTTGTAATATCTTATCCTACGGGCCTGGTAAGGCTTCCCCCTCAGCCCTTGAAAGGGGGCGTATCATAAATCAATAAAAATTAAGGCCTTTGGGACATTCAGGCAGGCTATAAGAGGTGAAATTATTTCATATTTTGGGCTCAAGACACCATTGCATCAGTAGTATTCTTCTTTTTTTATAAACAGTAAATAATAACTAAGAATTTAATCATATCATCCCCCAGAACTAGGAATGGTATCTTTGTGGTGTAGCAATAGAAAACTGTTTTGATCATAATTGGAAATCATATTACTTTTATAGTGGCCAAATTAGTAATGAAGTTTAAAATGGACTGAAGGGAGACAGATAAGAGTATCCCTTATTTCCATACAACTATTGTTGATGGAACTCCAGTGATGCAATAACTGGGCTCGAACTGATCAGTTTGGTTACCATGGTGGTTTTTCAATGATTCCATTAGGTGGGGGAATAAGATGATTCTTATGGTTTCATCCACTAAAATTGGGGTTTCAAGTCACTATACGTTCATTGGTGGATCAGGAGGCATGATTGGTCCCAATTGTGGCTCACGAGTCACCAATGGATTCATTGGTGAATCATGAGTCACTATTGACTGAATAGTGTCCTTAAAGTCACAATTTATAAAAATATCCAATGGTGGAATCAAAGTAACGATTGGATCATGAGTTATCATTGGAATCAATAGTGTCTCTAGTGGACCAATGGATTTATACAAAAATAACATTCATTCTTATGTGGAAGTGGAAGTATGAAAATGGAAGTGGAGACTACTCCTATGAATATGGCATAAGAAAGGATTGTATGAGCCTTGAATTGGCTCATTTCGGTCATCGAGGGTGTAGTATAAGATCCATTATGTAAAATTGTTTCAAAAGTAGTAGAAGACTCAACCCCAGACATTGAAGAAGTCGAATATGGTGTTACATAAGATATGTAGTAGAAAATAGCAAGGACAAGTAGAGAAGATGTTGTAGTAGTGGTGTCCTAGAGGGGAATGGGATAAGTTTGAGCGGGGGCATGCATGGTTTTATTTTTGAAAGGTATATAGTACACATAAATAGTAATCCTATATTGAATCCATGATGATAAGGTCCACTCTTAGGTTATTAAAGCTATGGGGCTTCCACAATAATGAATTCATATGGGAGACAATGGACTCTCACAAACCATCATGCATCACCCTATACTAACGATGTACTCCTCATATAACACAGTAGATTTCACCACCATTAACCTGTGCACTTGAGCTATGGCCAACATATTATTTGCATATGAATTTCACCATTCAAATCCCAATGCATTCCTAACCACCTAGTGCAGGGTACCTTCCTTCAAGTAGGCCTTCCCTCAGTCACTATATAACTAGTTAAACCCCATGGACTAGGCTTTGTGTCATTCAATCCTGATTTTTATTGATATCTTGAATGGACCCATTTTTTAAGACCTCAAATTAATAAACTCTTTGTAAAAAAAATCTATAATTTAATTCCAAATATAAAATTCACATTAGTTTATTCTTGTTATACCATTTAAATTCCACACATAATATTACCCAATGTTTAATAAAAATATTAAATTCATGTCATTCTACATTGAAAAAAACTATTAAAATGTAAAAATTTTAAAAATATGAATGAAATTGGTATTTTTAAAATAGACCCAAACATACACCATAAAATTCCTCACGTATTAAATCTCCATAATTAAAATCAGGGGGAAAATTTTACCAATATTTGAATTTCAAAGAAACAAAATTAAAAAAATTTCAATGTCAAATAAAATTTCCATATGTCACATAAAACATCAATTCAATTCATCAATTTCTATATAAATGATATACTAAATCACTTTACTTTTACCCTTTTTAAATTGATGTATTTATCATTTCATGCATTCAATCTACGTAATTCATTATTACCAATCATTTCAAACCATGGTTTACTGCACTTTTTTATATTTTTCACACATCTAATATGATACAATTCAAGTGAAGGTACTCAATATT
Source organism: Viscum album (assembly GCA_963277665.1). Lineage (NCBI taxonomy): Eukaryota > Viridiplantae > Streptophyta > Magnoliopsida > Santalales > Viscaceae > Viscum > Viscum album. The sequence continues at coordinate 2,090,660,922 of OY728132.1, forward strand.
CTTGAGAACAATATCTTTAACCATTGGAATTTAAAGGAACTATTTTCATCACATTATAAAAAAAATAAACATAAAATTGTGATGAATTTTCAATCATAGTTCAAATGACGTTAGGTATTAATATTGGAATGAATTGATGTTTAAAAATTTAAGACTCAAGGATTAGATTATATCTGAGAAATAACGCATGATATCAGAATTAAATGTTCTATTAAATTATCCCCATAAAGTTAGTAACTCCAACATTCCATATGGATAAAATAAAATATTACCTTAAAAATATAACATAATTAATCATTTTTAACCCTTTTAAAATATTCTCCACTTTTATACATTTTTTTCAAAGAAAATTATCAGTTTTATTCTCTTTGGAAATTATTCTTATAATAAACATCACACCCTCCACCTAACCACATATGATAAAATATTAGGTCTACTAATGGTATATTTTATTTATTCACTTATCACATCTCCCTTTATTCAATTTTCTTGGTTCATATGGTCATTTTCTCTCTCTCACTTTAATCAAGAGCGGAAAATCATAATGAGTAGTGAATGAATAAAAAAACCTTTATAATCCCCAAAGTAGAACCACAAAACATTTTCCTTACTCTTTATTTCATATCATTCTTCATGATTATTTTTACCCCAAAAAATTCTCATTCAAATATCAAATAATTAGTATGCGAAGGTTATTAATGGATTAAAATGGATTAAAACATGGATCATTCCTAAAAAGGTCAGATAGGGTCCCTATTTGGTAAAAAAGAATTGATGTAAAGAACGTATTTTAAGGATAACTTTTTTCATTAGTTTCCTCAATAATTTTAAATGTTTTTTTTCATAGTAATGTCATTGACATGTTCAAATGAAATTTCTCACAGCTTACATGTCACGTTAAAACTCAGTAAATACTATATAGATTATTTTAGATGTACATGGTCTATTAATCTTTTTAGTAATGTGTATTATGATATTGGAAACACAATCATGGAATGATTAATAATAAAAAATATATTCACTTGAATTTATGAAATTAATATCTTGTGATATGTTTTAGTAAATTTCATTTTTGTGAATAAACTAATTTCTTAACATAAATTTTTCTCATTTTCATATCTATGATTCATATTAATCATACAATTTTCCATTTTTTCTCATTAAATTTTGTTACAATTCAAATATAAAACACAGAATCCAAATATTACTAAGAATCTAATATCTGTTAAGTAATTCAATTTATTCATAAATCATGAATTGGAATGAATTTTCAAATTTTAAAAAGCTTCAAGAATTTCTAGTGAAAACTCGATTTTCAAAATCAATAATGAATATATGTACATAAATAATGATATAATAAAATACATATTCCCTTGCATCATTTCCACTACTTTATTCCCAGTTTAACCGTTGTCCATGAGGTTTCTGGTTGACTTCCTTCTTTGTGCCCCTAAAAGAATTTATACTAGTGAAAGAAGTGAAGAGATTTCCCAATTCTAAATCTAGTAAAAACTGTCAATCATAGGTTGCCTCACAAAATTGCCTTTTATTAATTTAACTTAATTAAATAAACCGCAATGGAACAATTACCACATCATTCAGTTAATTTGGAGTTCCTCTATCAGTTCATGAGGTGTAATCCCATGGAACTCTTTCTACCTCTTCCTATTGACAATGAATGAGTTTCTTTATTCTTAAATACTACTAAGAATATAATCAATGGGATATACATTAGTAACTCTAAAATTTACATACCACCTCTAATGAATCTAAACCATCATTTATATTAGTCTAGAATTTTATCAAATTACTTGGTCTCTATGTTTAAAGGTCTTTTCCAAGATCAATTGTTCATATAAAACATTGTTTCCATCCTTGTAAATTATCTAGTTTTTATAACCCTTTATTCTAATTTCCACATATTTATTATTGGAGTTTTATCTCTTTCCATCAAATCACTAATTCAAAATTCGTCTATCGTATATCCCGATAGACTTAGTGCTCCATTTAAATCTGGGGATGATAACATTTTTCATTAACCATATTATAGGGGATCATTCCTATATGTGTCTTGTAAGATGACTGGTATACCCATAAGGTGTCTTGAGGTCTTTGGGTACAATACTTTTGTTTATGTTTCATAGTGTTCTCCAAAATACCTTTGATCTTCTAGTGGGACACATCATCATATACATTTGTTTGAGTATGATAAGGTGTAGATGTAATTTCATAAACCACAAACGTTTTATGAATATAATACATATTATTGTTGAAAAAATTATTCCCATGGTCATTAATGAGGACCCTATCCCTCAAAACCTATGAATTATGTATGTAATAAAAAATTCACAAACAACCTTGGCATCATTAGTTTTCATGGCATACGAATCCAACCATTTATATACATAATTAAAATAAAGTTATTTTTATTAATTTCCAATAGAGATGAGAATGGGTCCCATAAAATCAATTCCCTATAATTCAATGATTCCATAAAAATGATGGTTTTTTTAATCTCCTTAATTTTCGATAAATATTTATAATATTGACACTTATCAGAATTTTTAAAAAATTAATAGGAATATTTAAATATGTCTAGACAATAAATTGATGATTTAAAAACTTTTCTAGAAATTATCAATGGCCAAAAGTGGCCTCTACAAAAAAAATTATGATATAATTTGGACAAATATTATAATTCGCATGCTGGTTAGAATCTCATTATGATTTGATCATTATAGATTTTACATATAAATGGATCCACCCAAATACAGAATCCAACATCATCATTAAATATGTTATTTTGATGATAGTTAAAATGATATGGTACCAGAGTGGTCACCAAATAATTTATTAAATCACCATACCATGGTATATCACCTTCCATTGTGTAATGTTCCTCTTCAGGTATGTGATTATTGAGTTGGATCAGTTCTAGAATTTCTATTTCATTAATGTCTCGTTGTATACTAAGGTTATAGGATATTTTTTTTAAGATTACTTATTTGACCATGATCTATAGGTTAAATTATTGCATGATTTGTATCCATTTAACTAGTTAGGATTTTTAATCATCAATATTTACAAATTATCGACGTTTTTTATGATCATAAAATAAAATAACCCTAATTCACAGTAAAAAGTTATATTTTTTCCATTGAAAATACAATAATAAGAAATTATTTTTAATTTGTTTTATAATTATTCTTAGTGCATCCATGGTTTTTCAGGAATATACTATGTCTTATGGTCTTCCATCAATTATTTGGGAGGGTACATCTCCAACAACATGTGTTAAGGAATCACCCAAGAAAACAAATGGATTGTATTAGTCTAAAGGTTTCATAATTAACTAGGTAACCATATTTTCCTTAAGATCATCCAATTTATTTCTACAATAATCCCTGAAAAAAATTATTCTTCTTTTAAATTTATCATTTAAAGGGGTAGAGATATCAAGATATTGTTCTAGATGACTTTTTTGTAAACCCCTACATTGGATGAAATTTATCTAATATTTATCACATAGTTGGGATTGGAACTGATTTTATTACATTATCATTATAATTATTCACCACAGTTACTTTTTTTGAAATGATATGACCCAATACTCTTCATATTTCAAACCTAAATATACACATTTAAATGTTCAACACAATATTTTACTATATATAGGTTTTTACGAATTTTTCCAGGATGTCAAACTATTGATCGGAAGTGTTTCTAGAAATAAGAACACCATCCTAGAATACCTCTAGGAAGTTATCCATGTGATATGAAGAAATACACACTATAGACAACTAAATTTTACCTCTAATATTTCATAATCTAAATGGAATTATATTATAGGAAATATTCCTAAATTTTCTAGTTAATCTTTTATTCCCTTCGTCATATTGGAAAATGGGTACTTGAAAATAGCCATAGAATCCTTCCAAAAAATAATATTGTTCTCATCCTTTAAACCTGTATAAAATTTGGCCAATCAATGGGACTGAGAGGTGACAACTTAAGATGACTTGATTTAGTTTTCTATATTCAATTCATACCCTCCAAATGACAGACCGAAATAGTTAATTTAGTTTTCTATATTCCATGCACACAATTCATGTATTTTGAATGCTCAGTGGTATTAATTCGTTATTCACAATTTTCATAGTTATAAAACCAGAATTTTTGGGGATCACATGAATGTGGCTATCCCATTGTTAGTGACTAATTTTGTATATTACGTCCCTTTCAAAAATATTCTTTTATCTATTTTGGAAAAATATCCATAATTAAATAGTATAGTCACTTTTGGGTTTTCTTAATTGGTATAGATTCTGTATAAAAAATCTATAGGTATAAACCTTAGGTTTAATTTCACGTATTTCCTCAAGCCTCAATCATATGCCTTGAATTTTTCATTTTAAAAGGTCAAAAAATTACCTTGTTCTTTGGAGAGGTTGTTAGAAATTTCCATTGGAAATTTTTCTTATAAAATGAGATACAAATATTTTTAAGTAATAAGGGATATTTTATATTTCATTGTATGGTGGTTTTCCATATATGATATTTAATTCAAATTACCTATTTCAAAATATTGAATTTACAAAGATAAGGGTATCATATCAGGTTCCTCTATAATATTATCAACGAATTGAAATGTTCTTTTATTTTAAGTATAACTTCTAGAAATTAGAGTCTTCAATTATTCATTGGTGGTTTTAGAAGGAAATATATCTCATGAGGCTAAAAATTCACTCTTTATATCGGAGTCTTTCATGGTATCAATGCATTCTTCCTGGATAAATTTATATAGTAAATGACTGTGAGATGGGTTTCTCTTGGAATCAAGAACATTGAATTTTATCTTACTATCATATAGTTCAATTGTGAGGGTCCATTCTTGTAAATTAATTTTAATCCAATTCATCTATAAGAATTATTCCTAGAAATATGTGGGAATTATGTGGTTTTTAATATCCACCATTGTTATCACATTGAAATCTATTTTAAAAACTATTCCTTTAACTCACACTAGCACATCCTCTAAAAAAAGTTTGGAATATAGTGGTTTTATTTCCTAGTTGAAAAAACACTCTTTAGGGCTATATCATACATATTTTAAAATAAGAAAAGGCAGAGTTACACATGAAATCAATGGAACCACCAAGATCAAACAAATCATTAAAAAAATTTAAACAATTAATTTCATAGGTAATAGGAAATTTCTCTAGATCTTGATATTTTTTGGGGAATGGTGGGATCATAATGGATAAAAATCTCCCCCTGATGTTGATTATTTAATTCTAATCAAACCTATTTCTCCTTGTGTTGATCTTCATGATGATTACAAAAAATAGAATTTTTATTATGTATTTCGAGAGGGTTATATTACATTCATCTATTTGAAATGTCTTCTATATCTATTTTTTATTTTTTTCTTCCTCGATATTATTAGGTTCTATAAATTTTGAAGGGGATGGAAGAGGGATTTATTCCTTCTCTATTTGATATATTTTCAATGAAGTTTGTGGTATCTTCATCCCAAATATTATCTTGGGTTATTCCTCTTCTTTATTTTCATCTTGTTTAGCTTAGGTGGGTTTTACTCAAGAATTAGTCCATGATCTATAGAATTTCCACATTCACCTTCATATGGTTCCACAATATTTTCCCCAGGTGGTGGTGATTATATCTCCTTTAAATTCATTGTTATGATCATTTTCACATATTCCATTTGGATTTAGATTGTTTGAGGTGGGGGTTTTCATGTTCTGTTTGGATAGTATGTCCATGAGACACCCAAATTAATTGGAAAAGTCCTTCACTATTTTTTTTATAATTTTAATATCATTTTCCTTCCATCATTCCACTAGTTGTGAACTAGATGAGGAATCTATATAAGTAATGTTGTGGATTTTATCATTATTTTTGGTACTGATGCTTTTATGGTTGTTGGAATGTGGTTGAATATTGGAATTTTATTTAAAAAGTTGATATAATCTTATTTTATTTATCATTTCATCCTTGATGTTTTTTCCCTACCCTCAACGGAGTGGTTTTGTTGAAAATATATTTTTTCGAAAATATTTTGAATACTCTCCATACCCTAAACCACTACACACAAGACATTGACATGATGGGCTGATGAACATAAACCACATACTATAGGAGGGTCAGGATGTTCATTCACTTATTTTATTTACACTAACATTATAATAATTATTAATTTGTTTAACAAGGTTTCAGTCATTATGGAAGAGTCAAAAGATTTTACCTCATTGAAACATGTTGTTCATATACCTATTTTTCTAAATTTATTGAAATTATGAGTAATTTCTCAACTAATATCATAACATCCATGGGATATTAGTAAATCTCGGATCCCCCAATTGATGTATCCTAGGGGTTTAAGTCATTTTAAAGAATCCCTTGGTATAATAATACCCGAATGTGATAAGATTCAATGGCATGGTGAGTACATGTTTCACATAAAATTTTAAATCATTCACAATATTTATAGAGGGTCTCTTTGGTATCATGTTTGATTTAATAGATATCCCTCCTTATTATAGTGCATTAAGTTACTGGGAAGAATCTCTACAAAAAATATAATTAGAGATCCTGATAATAATTGATACTTATGGGATGTAGTCTGTACAATCTATCATTATCATCTCCTTCTAGTGAAAAAGGGAATTCCCTCCACATGAATTGGTCGCCCCCCGCTCCTCTTGGATTTGTGCTTGAGGAAACATAAATTTTCTTTTGAATATCCAAGTTAGGGTCTTCTCTTAAAAGGTCTTGAAACATTGGTAACACAGAAATCATGTTGACTCAAATCTCAAAATCATTCTGTTAGATATGAATGGTCAATTTATTATTTTTATTGGAAAATTATGGGGTATAAAGGGCTCATAGAGTCTATTGTGGATTAATTGTCAAGGCTATTGGCATAGAGTGATCACTTTATGTATTACTTTTGTATTCATATATTATTTTTTAAATGTGGATTTATATGTTAATATTCCTATTAATTTCATTCAATGTTCACTATATCTCAGGGTAAATATCTAATATTTAACCGTTATGTTTCCTAGTAATGATTTTTTTTCGGTTTGAATTACCACATACTCCTCAAAAATGGTTCCAGGTTTTGACACAATGCATTCCTCGAGTGAGGAAATGGAATATGATTTCCCATAGTGGTATATTAGTAGGTATGGTAGAATTATTCTCCAAATAGTTATTTTATTGATCAATATGTATTGGATGAAAAAGTAAATAGAAAATCATGAATATTAAAGACTAGGTAGAAAGGGTAACATTTTGAAAAAAAAATCAATTTAGAGAAGAGTGATTGGGTTTTATATTTGAATTCTATTTTGTAATCCTATAATGAACCCTTTTAAAGTGAATTTTTTTTATTGGTTAACTAGTTTAAATAATGGATAAATAATTATTTCTGTTTTTCTACCATGGATTAATATTAGTTTTAATAGTGTGAATATCCCCCCCCCCCGCACAATTCCATTGGTTGGACTATTCTATATCCAAATGTGGAAGGCACAGTGGAATTCCACTTTGACACCTATGATATTCCACATCAATAATTGAGTACCCTATGGGATCATATTATCCCACAGTGTCTTTCCCATATATTTGACAATCACTAAGAACATATGTCCCTAAAAATGGATCACCCAATCAATGTTATTTAATACTAATATATGGGATAATAAATTTATATAATCAATTAAATTTATCAATTTTTAGTTTTGAAACAAAACATAACTACATATCTTTAAAACTATGAATTCATAAATTGTAAAAAATTTAATAAATCAATTAAATAGAAATTTTTTATTAAAACTAAGACTCTGGCCTTACAAAAGGTCTTATCTCTTTCTCCAAATAAAATAAAGGGCATACACCATCATTAAGAAAATATATATTTTTATTGAATGGAAGAATACATAATTAATGATGAAAGAAAATAGCAATGTTAAAAAGAGTCTCTATTGAAGTTGTAGTTATTTCTACCTTAGAGTTCTGAACACACATTCATTAGTGAGATTCCTCCTATATTAAAGGCAATGAGGACTACCTTTTGGTTTCATCAAATCACCACAAAAATCATCCTCTCTACCGTAATATCTATGTTTAAATATGAATATTTACTATCCATGAGACTTAGGCTATCATTTTTGAAACCCATGAATCACATGGATGATTTAAAATATCAAAGAGAACATAGAATCATTTCTATCCCTCCCCTCACCTTGTGCATGGTGTAAATGGAGGGTTTTGATATAATGATAGTGTATTTTAGGGCTTGGGGACATGGTAGTGGAAAGGTGGATGTGACGTGATAGGCGTTGAAGTAGGAATCAGGGTTGGTCATGCCTTTAAATTGGTCAGATGATCACTTATTCTACCTGGAAGATTAATAGTTCGATCATTGTGATTCTTCAATGTCATGTTGATATAGTTCACATAAAACCCCATACAACCTTCATAGTGCCAGAATTAATATTTATGATCGAATGGGGAATAAGTTCTTTTGAGAAGATAAACCCATATTTATATGAAGCAGTGGAAAAAAGAAATCTGATGATTAGAAAACGGCTTCAACTAAAATCATTGTTCTTCAATGGTGGTTGTCCAGTGGGTTTTTGGTGGCATAGGTAGCTATTGTGGTTGAATATGGTAATAGATAAATGGGGTTTCATGAGCCACCATCATCTCAATGGTATCACACGAGTAACATTTGGATGCCATGGTGGCCATGATTTAATGTTAAAATAATTCTGATGGAGGTTCACAAGTCGGAATTGGCTTCAAAGGGGCTCATGATTCACCATTGGCCAAATGTTAGCTCACAAGTCACTTTTGAGAAAAACGTTAAATGATGGATCTTGGGTCAATGTTGGCTCAATATTGGATCGTGTGTCATCGTTGGCCTCAAAAGTTATTCATGTGGACTCAGTGGATCCGAAAATTAGAACACTTTTTACTGGTGCAGCAGTTGAAGTGCTGGAACAGTAGTGGAGACTCTTCATACTCATCTGGCCTAATTAGTGTTCGGATGAGCATTGTATTGTCTAATGGATGTTTTTGAGGGTGTATGAGAGGATCTATGGAGTTAAGGTGATTTGGTCCTGGAAAAAGTCTTATTCTCTATCATCAAATATGTCTGCCATCAGGTTCTTTGGTAGTTACAGTGGCATGCATCGAGGAAGAGAGACAAAGATGATGGTGTTGTAGTGTCTGAGAGGGGCATGGGAAATGGTTGAGTAGGGTCACAGATAGTTTTCATGAAATGTAAACAGTACCCACAAAGAGTGGTCCCACGTCAAAACTGTTGTGTGGGGGGTACATTACATTTTAAGAAATGTCTTGTTACACCACCATGGGCCAGTGCCCCAAGGTTGCGTCCGAACATTGAAACGACTATGGATTTCAAAAATTTGGCCCCCACATGGTCCTAACCCACCATTTCATGCTTCCAAACACTATGTCAGCCTTCTCATAGTCTCTACATAGTGAGCCAAGCCCCATATAATTTGATAAGTGATATGTGGTCTTATTTTTTAGGTATAACATGAATGGACCAATTTATTTAATGCTTGAAAAATATAAACACAGTAAATAAAATGTTGATATAAATAATATAGATATTAATTCTTTGTTTCATCTTTTCACCAATATCTTCTTCTAAGAATATTTCAATTCCACAATTCAAATTACATGTAGTTTAATAAAACATTTACAGTCAGGGATATTCTTATAAAATCATAGATTTTTTTTAAATATTCAGGAAATTTTTATGTTTCTGCCACCATAAGATGCATCAATAAAATGTGGTGATGACAAGTGAATTGTATCTCTATTTGTAGACGTTATGTCGAATGTACACAGTTGTGATATTTTAACAACTCATTTGACAAAAAGAGGGTGAATAATGGTGGTTTGACAATCATAATGAAATTTTTTTATATTTTGGATTTTTATGTATTAATTTTATAAATAAAAAATCATATCAGGATACCAATTATAAAAATTTAAGTGGTCAATAAAGGTGATGTCCTCTTCCTTTAAATAAATCAATTACATCTACTCTTAAGGGCCATACGGCTTGTATTTTGAGAATATCTGCACCCCAATAATGTGTATATGGGAGTTTAGAATAGAAATTTTTAGATTATGGCTGATCATGAAGGCTCGATGCAGTGTACATAAGAGAAATGTGGGGTTCAATTTCACATCTAAGGGGAAGGAAACAAATTGAATTCAATAAAAGAATAAAATATATTAATGTAATTTTCATGAAAATTTGTTTCAAATGGCGTATAAATGGGTAAAAGATTAAATTTTAAAACAATTATTATCCATACTATCCACATTTAAATTTTTTATGTTTTTTAGTAATTAAAAATTATATTAATTAATGAAATATCATTATTTCCAATGGAAGAACTAGTCATTAAATTAAAATTAAAATACATAAATAAAAAGTATGAATTCAAATATTTTCAATAAAATTAAGAATAATTTGTTATTTTCTTATAAAAATTTAATTTCGCACATTAAATCACTAAAATTTGAATAAATATAATACTTTATATGTCATTTATTACAGTTTTTTATTAATTTTATGAATACCTAATCGGTGTTTCTTAAGGATTTTTTATATTTATAAAATTATTAAAAATAAAAAATTGATTTCATTCATTAGAATAATATCATTAATATAAGAAATATATACTTATAATCATTCATAACTATTTTCCCATACATGTACACATAATATATATGTAAAACTAAGAGATTGAGATTTTGTAACTTTCCATGAAATAAATATTATATAGCTCATTTTAATGGTAATGTGTATATTAAATAACCCAATTTCAATATAATGGTGTTAATTATATAATTAGTATAATATAATAATAATTAGAATGAAAATTTTGGTCCTTATCATTTATTTTTAACCTAGAATAACCCAATTAATCCATTATCGGGGTGATAAATCTTACGGCGGTAACTATTCATAATGACGAAAAATAAAAGGGTCATATTTAAAAAATTTAACCATATTGATTCCAAATTTAGAATTCATTTTATGAAATTGAATAATTATATATGGAAAAAATTATTTTTAATATTTTTACATATAATTTGATGCGAACTTCTTTTAGAAAAATAAATCATAAAATTAGATATGTTCTTATAACATGAATAATAAAAAAATAGATAAAATTTCCAAACTATTTATTTACTATATAATATATATATATATATATATATTTCATTAAAATGATTCATATATAGTGATTAATTTAATTTATTATTAAAAAATATTATGAACATAAAAATAGTTTTTCAAGAAATTACATTTTTTCATATAAAAACTATTTTTTAATATGAAATTAAAACATGAAATTTAATCAAATGAATATAATTTTATTTTTTTTATTACAGATAAATAATTATTATATTTTACTAATATATAAAATTTATCTTTGTAAATTCTTAAAAAATGTAGTTCTAATTAAAAATCAGTATTTTTCGCTATTCATTATAAACTAAATCCTTTCAAAAAAACTCATATAATTTACCCTATGATAATTTAGATATGATGTTTCCAAAAAATATTATATATTTATGACATAAATTTTTTTAATATATTAAAAAATTAAAATTTATATTTCCTCACAAAAAGAAAAAAATTTCATTTTGATGGAAATCTATTTTAACCATAATGTAAATTTTCTAAAAAAAAATTATTTGTCTCCAAATAATTAAGAAATAAATTAATTTTGACTTGAATAGTTTCATATATATCATCATTTTTTATCATACTCATATGCTCTAATTTAATTTCTAGGTTATAACTGTCATATTTTAATATTTAAATAATATAACAAGGTTCATTTAAACTCATTGTTGAATGTAATACAAGCTATCAAATAAATTGGATCTATTTCATAAAATATTTTCATGATGCACTATACCCCCATTAAAAGGATTTTTTCATTCAAATTTGTAACACTAATAAAAAATTTGACTTTTTTAGTTTTATTACCTTAATCGGTTCCCATGTATCTTCTTAATTTTTTTTATTTCTCTAAAGAACCTTCACAAAATGAGTAATTTAATTCCACATCACATTGTCTCTGTGATCCATGATTTGTATTAGTTATTCCTAAAACAATATCACATCCTATGGGTAAACTCGATTACTTTATCACATTTCAAGGATTTGGTATTTACATTCTGTTGAGATATACATGGGATACACTGAAGAAATCATTGTTGTTTGGTGGATGAACCAAGAAACATGATTCCATCTATACTTGATCATGAATCTCAAAATGGAAAATATATTGAGATCTTTTCATTAACTTGTTTCTAAATATCATTATTTTCTTCCATATATAGATTTTTTGAAAATTATTCTAACCAATTTCAAATTCCCAGTCCCACCAATTATTTATATTATAAAATTTATTTCATCTCTAAGCTTCCATGAGATGCTAATGAATTGATATAATGTTCTCTATAATTTATTCAACAAAAATATACCACTATAAATATTTCAATAATATCATCCTTAGATTTTATTTGACCAATTTTCACTTCATAACATTCTTCTTGAAAACAATATTGATGAATAATTGTTTCATTCCTAAAGCGATAAAATTAACATTTTAAATAATAATAGGATTCATAAGTCATTCCATATGACTCAATATATTTACCAAAACCAATTTGAATTGACAATATTTACTATTTAAATAAAATTTTAAACATAAAACCTTCCACAAATTTTAAACCTTCATCCTACTTCAAAATAAGACTAAACAAAATAGAATCTAAAAGATTGGAATGATTTAATTTCATATCCTCATATTATCAATATAAGGAACATGTTGAAATAATTGTAATCACTCATAATTTCTCATAAAAAACTATATACCCTATTCATTTCCTTGATGGACATTAAAATACAATCATATATCATGAAAAAATATAATTCAACTTTCATTCCTTAAATAAGCTCATTTATTATAAAAAAATAGACGCATAGGAAGTCTAGGGTCATTTGTGCACAAATAGATGATCATAATTTCATTTAGAATATAAAATAAGATTTATTTATTCTAATATATATATGTAATCAAATATCATAATCATAACAAATTTAACTAAATGGTGGACCAAAATTTTATCATATGTATCATTCATTAAAACTTCAACATCAAATCTGCACCCCAAGAATGAAGGATAAATGTTCCATTATTATCACAATTCAAATCAACTATTATGATTTCATATTCATTACCTTTATATTTTTGAATTAAAGGTTAATCAGTCTTTATATCCTCATTATCCCATGTATAAGGAATTGATTCGCATAATTACTGACATCCATGAATTTATTGAACTAGAGTATGGGTGGTGAATTATATGGAGCATTCACTCCATTTACATCATTATATAACATCTTCCCATAACTTTAGAGAATGATTTACAAATAAACCTAAATTAAACCCATGAAACATTTAACAATTACCATATAAAATTTCCCCCATGTTTCCTTCGCACATTGGGCATAAAGGAAGGAACATCTTCCTTTCTCAATGGTTTTTTTAATTTATTTTTGAATTTCAACATTCTATACTTATTAAAACCAAGAGATTTATTGATTACTCCAATCTAGATATCTAAATTAATAGAATATCAAATTATTTATTAATAAATATTGAAGTCCCTTATGATTAATGATTAATTACCTTTGGAGACATTAATTTAATTCACAAAATAATTGATAATCAGTACATTCAGGTTGGATGTTAATAATAGAATCATACATCATAAGTCCTATAAATTTTTCCACATATGTATAAATAGATTCATCATACTTATATTCAATATCAAATAATTCCTTTATTAATTTCTGTGATTAATAAAATAGATGTACATATTTGAAAATATAATATCATACACATCATAATATATATAGTAAATTTCTTATTATTCCATCAAATTCTTGATATGTGACAACTGTTGGTCTGCTTTACCTACCAAATAATGAACAACCAAAATTAATTTTACATGTTACAAGCACTGTATAAAAATAATATATTTTCATAGGTAGTGATATATTTCTAAAAAAACAGTGTATTAATAAACAACCTAAAATATTGTGGTTGTTTCCTCATGAAAGACATATTAGAATGTTGTACCATGCATCGATCATTTAAAAAAATAATGTGATTTATAGTTTGATAATTTTGTTTTTGTGTAACAATAATATTTTTCATTCTAGTTCCCATAAAAATATCTTTCACATGAGTAAATGCATTTCATCTTCCCACACATTCAATATTAACACAATTCCTTTGGGTTCCATCCATAGATTAAAAAAAATAAAATACATTGAGCAGAAACAATCATAGAAGAAAACCACATAATCATGAATTTTGAATTGGTTTTATAAGCATTCACTATATCTTCTATGACACCTTAGATTTAACCTAGGTCATTTTTTGTGGTTACAAAAACATTAGGATATTATCTTATAATTAGACATATCCATATGGTTATCACTAATGATTTATAATATGAGTTCCCAAAGTGTAACTAATCCTTTATATAAAACCAAGAATACTGATCCTCACATTACATGGAATGATATCACATCTCAATTTTATAGTATTCACTACATAAAAAAATTGACCCACCCTATAATAATATATGTCTATATTATTTGGAAATATGGAAAAAAATATATCTAGTTCATAAAATATCATCATCGTCTCCTATAAATTATTTCATTTCCAAAAATATTTTTTACATATCACACATTTTACCTTTCTTCATAACAAATGGAAAGGTTGAATAAGAAAGGGTGAGAATAATTTCTATGTTTGGGTAAATAAGTGAGATATCAATGATCAATTGAGTGTAACCTAAAAATAAGTGTAAAACCCTAAAATATTGTAAAATATATTTTTCTAAAATATCATTAATTATTTTAATATTTTCATATTCATAAACAAAAGAGTTTATTTCAAGTAACTCACATCTCTGAGATTTTCATTCATTATACACTACAATGAGTTTATCTTGTGTTACATGCAACCCTATGTTTAAATGAAACATGACAGTCAACTAAAATACTATTTTCTAGTATGTTCAACGATCTATTATTATAGAGGGTGTGAATAGGTTTATTTAATTTATGATAATATATAGTTTAAATTGATATATAAAATAAACTCATTAGTGAAAAATTATTAAAAACTGAGAGTAAAATACATTTGAATACAATGGAAAATTGTTTATAATAAACTATATTTATACACACAAACCTGTTTTAAATTAATAAATTAAAAAAAATAAATTTTTTTTAAAAAATTATAAGGTATATATTAAATAGAAATTTAAAATTAAACACTTGTGTTTTTTATACATGAGATAGGAAAAAATATATTATTTATCTTAAAAAAACATTTTTACTAAAATAATTTTTGTCCTCTTTTGTATGGTTATTTAAAAATTAATTTTTTATAATATTTATAATTTATATGAAACAATAAACATAAATAGAAAACTATATTTTTTTTAAAAAAATTACTGTGGTTTTTATAATATTTTAGAATATATGTTTTTCAAAATAGTGAAAACTACTAGTTTTTATTACTAATTCTCATTTATTTTAAGACTATTAAACAAATACATATTTTGGTAATACGTTTTTGAAACAAATTTTCTATAATTTAATATTTAATAATCCAATTTATGTCTTTTTAAATAATTTCATATTAAATTTTTTATATCATAACTTTCTATACATGTGAAAAATTATCTTTGAGAAGCCACATTCTCATTACATCTCTGAGTTTAATATTTGTTAAAATATACCCATTCTATGAGGGGAATTTTGAAAAATGATTCCTTATTTGAATCACCATAATTAAAATTTTCTAATATGGTAAAATTAATTTTCATACATAATTAATACAAAAAATAAAAAAGTATTTACACTGATGTAGGTGAAAAATGGGTTTACTAGTTGTTAAACAAGTAGAATAAATGGTAAAAGGAAATAGATAATTTTCCAACCTACATTTTAAGGGAATATTAAAAACCTATCTCAAATTTTTTCATTAGTGGATAATTTTGGATCTTTATTTCATGTTAAATTCATGGGTATGCCTTTTTAATTTTTAAAATTACAGGTGTGTCACTCACCTCAATTATAAAATGCCACCCCCTCTCTTATCCACTAAAATTATAAAATAATTAATTGGTTAAAACAATACCTAAAATTTACATTTTTTACTTTCCTCCCAAAATCTATAGTTTTTAACTCGGTCAGTATGGGCTCTTAATAAGGATTTATTTATAAACCTGAAGGGGATCTATGAAAATTAGATTAATTATTGAACTTCTATTTTTTAAATTATATCTTATTCCACATACTTAAAATATTATTATATTATTATGATATAAAATAAATAGATTCTACCATGAAAATATATTTTGTTTTTTCAATGAAATAACATATATCCATCTCCATTTCAAATAAATAGTATACAAAATAATGATTCTATTATACGGTGGACTACCACCACCCAAACTGATGTTATTTGATTTTCATCACCACCTCTCACCGGTATATATAATTATGGATTATATTTTGATATAATATATTTATATTATATAATTATACTTATGAAACTATTATATCACATATAACTTATTAATTTCAATTCTATGGGAATACGATAATGTTGCTCATCTGTATGGTAAACTACAAGATCATAGTGTAATGTTATTAATTTACACTTTCCATAGAAGTTAATAAATATATATTTAATTAAAATATTATATATATATATATATGATAAAATTTATTATTTAATTATAATTATTTTTCATACCCCATATTGACTTTATTCGTCGAGAAAATGGAATCAACGTTCAGGTGTACATACGATCTACCATATCCATAAATGGTATATTTCATTTTTTTATCAATGTATTGTTTCTTAATGTAAATACATATATACTTACTATTTTTAGTAATTATTCATGGATAAAATTATAATGATTAGGCAAACTTGATCAAATTAATTCGACCAAAAATAAAAAGGAAAAAGAAACACAAAAAATAAAGTTGCTATTATATTAAAAGTTTATTTTAACAATGAAATGTTAATAAAAAGTAATATAATGTCATAAGGAAATAATATATTACATGATATATATAATTACTTTATTAATAAATTTATAATGAACTTATTTTTAATTTACACTTGGATCAAATGTGTATAAAATAATTCAAGAAATAAGGCCAGGGATTTTCGTGTCACTTTTATATTCCTTGAGACACATTCCATATTCCCCACATGATTCCATTATGTAGTGTAAATAATCCCCATAAATGTATTTTATGATTATGATACATATAATTTGGGGATATACCTATTTATTTCAGAAAAAACCTTTCATAGGTTTTACGAATGAAATGTTTCCAATGTAGTAATAGATTTTTGTCATAATTTTCCTTCTTTGAGAGATAAGTTTTTTAATATACCTAAATTCTTATATGAGGTGTATATTAATACCCTTTGATTTGAAATATCCTGAATATGTTTCTTTTCTTCATATTATTAGTTTAATTTATGATTATTCTTTCATGCGACATATGATTAAATGTTACCAATGTGGTAATGGTTTTATGAAGTAATCACATTATTTATCAAGATTGCCCATGATTGGGATTCCAATGATGAAATATTATTATAAATATCTTATAAAAGTCATTTATTTTCTTATAATATTGATATTTATTAAGAATATATATCTTCCAGTATTTGTTTCAACTTATGTACATAAGAGTTCAAGATGATTTTTTTTAATAATAGTAATCTTTATTCATCTTTTCAGTTGGAAATGAAATTTCATCGAAAACCATGTTTTATAAAAATAATTTCAAAAATGTTGTTAACACAAATAAAAAGAATTATTGTACTCATTTTTACACCAAATTAGAGTTTTTTTAAAAAATAAATAAATGATATTTTCATATTATTTTCCAAAAAAAAATTCATTTTGTATTTGCTGAAAATATGAATGGGATCATTATTTTGATATGTACAAAAATGACATAATTTTCCACATTCTATAAAATTATGTTATTTGATTCCCACGTTATATATTTTAAATGTTATAATCAAATATAAGGTCAATGAATATTTTTAATGTTTTAAATATTATTTGGAAATCGAAAAGGATATTTTTCATTATAAATATTTTTAAATGATTTTAAAATATTTGATTATATGTTTTGATGATTATTTTAATAGAATATTATTTCCATAAAAAAATAATTTTTTAAAATGTTTTTTTAAAAAATTACAACTAATTTTACAAAAAAAAATTCAAATGATCACTCAACATCATTTTCTATCTAATATGAAATCAATTGATTTTATATTTCCCTTTCTAGGGATATGATCTAAGGATAAAATTATTATTTATTCTATGAATGATTATTGAATAAGGTTTCATGATTTTTATGAAACCTATTTGTCTTCCCTCATTACCCTAATATGGAAATTTATATGAAACCTATTCATTTCCATGGGTATTTCTATTATTAAATGATTAAATGATTATGAAACATGTCACTTTTATAGAGTTAGGAAATGAATAAATGTTTATGAAACCCATTTCATTACATGGGATATGATTTGATTAATTTTTATTATATATATCTCCTTTTAATACATAGGGTAAATATTAATATCTCAAGAGATTAATGCGACTAGAATGGGGAATGATCAATGTTCTGTAAAAGACATTGTCTACTATGATGGTCTAAGGGGTAAACCATTTCTATATTGGTTTTTTGGGGAGTGAACGCATTCCACTATGATATCCATAGAACTAATCCATGACTAATAAAAAATTATTTTGTATTCTAATTTTTAAGAAATAATTCCATTTGTTATATCATAATTATACACTCACGAATCTTGTCATTTTATTTCATTATGTTCCATGAATTTTGTACTGTAAAAATTTATTCCATTACTCGGGATTAATATATTTTTTATGTGGTGTATGATTTTCAAATTTTATTATCATATTCTCAAGAATATATTAACCTGATTTGTTCATATCTCCCTTGTTCACCCTTAATAATCATATGTTCTCACACATTCTTATGTTTCCCTTCAACGAGTTATAACGAAAGGATTTAATTTGGATTTGTAATAAAAGACCACTATTAAAAGCGATCATTATGGGATATGTTAATGAAATTACATGAAATAATAAAATTTTGTGTCTATTATTAAAAGGAATGATAACATTATGATCCCTATATGTTTGTTTTTTTAATTTAATAAATATTCATCTAAATGATGTAATATCTATACGTGTGAATCCTTGGTCTCTATAGTTGGTTTTAGGATAGTTTTAGATAACCTTTATAATATAATATATGAAAACATTATTGAAAACTATATAGATAAGTCAGTGTATAAGTTTATTGATGTTTCAATGTATAGAAAAATGCCTTAAAATTATGTTAATGTATTTCGTGATTTATTTTCATGAAATTAAAGCCCTATTAAGATACTAATATAGGATGTGGATATGGTGTAGATTTATATAGGGGTAGTAACTCTTAAAAGGGAACATCAATATAGCCTTAATCCTTACCTGGGGTATGAAAAAGATCCATATTGCACACCTGGTTTGACAATCTTGACTGATATGTTTTGGAACATCATTAACTCTTTATGAACCATAATGAAAAAATTAAATAATGACCTTGAATTTCCATGCTTAAGCCTAATATATAATAGATTGAAAATAAGGTGTCAGGAATTAGATTCCCAATATGTGGATTTCATTAATATATCGTTCCACATTGCCGTTATTTTTTTACACAATTTCTTTGGGTTTTTGTCAAAGGAAGGATGCATACAGAATTTGATTAACATTGAATGTGAAAGACAATGTGTTGATTATAAGCCAAATGGGGTGCTGAGTAGTGTATTGGATATCTTAATTATTCTTAATTAGTTATAATGATATTTGATTAACAACATTCTACTTAACCAAATATCGGACTCACTAAAAAATAAGAAGATGGATTTTATTGATAGTTTGCATGGTGGGGACTACAGAGGATATTAGATTATGTATCTTTTATGTAAAAAAATTAGGATTAATCACCCAAGTAAATTTCCTAGAGGAATGATATGATTTCTTAGTGTTTAAAATAAGTAATCATAGAAATTAATTTCTATGGAAAAAATGGAAATATCATTTAACATAATAGATGATAATAATGGTATTCTAAAGATATCATTGAGGGTTTAATGTTTCAATTTTGGAAAGTAAAACCATTAAGAAATATCATTTTCTAAAAGGAAATATAATGAAAAAAATTGGCAATGAAGTATGAATAATTATTACATTACTATTGATGAAGAGACTAACTGTAAATAATGAAAGGAATGATGTGTTTATGAATAAGATTATGAATCCTCATTAATGGCTTTAAAATAAATTTTAATTATGGATGTATTTATGTTTGTGAATTTAAATAATTATACATTTAATAGTGATTTTTTTCCAGAATCATGAAATATTAATGGATTGCTCCACATTAATTTCTATATATGGAGTTTCGAAAATATTTCAAAATGGTACTGATGGCCTAAAAAGTTTATTTAATGGAAATGTGATGTTTTTTATGAATTTAACCCTTAATATGTTCCTGATGTTGAGAAAATGGAGATTAGGATTGATAATTTGATGATTTATATGGATAATGAAAATAGGATATTATTAATGACCTATGAACTGATAAATTATTTATTGAGAAAATTGATTTTGTTATTGTCAGGTCCTGAAAATTCATTATGAAAGGAGGAATGATTTCAATGAAGATATCAACTAGTAAAATAATAAACCATATAAAATTTTAATGAAAATGATAAAATAATTGGATTCATTAGAAGAATTATTGGCCCATGATGTAAAAATATACTCTATAGACTACCACACCATATGGAATTTCTCCCCTCTATGACGTGTCTTACGAACCATTGGTTACCGTGAACGAAAAAATTCCATTTTCAGGGAAAAATGTGAATTTTTTTCCATAAATGATTAACCCCTAAACTGAAAATGTTTTATTATAGAGGGAGATATTTTACATTTCTCAAAAATGAAATATATCTCATCCTTGGAAACTATCATTAGGCTCCTGCAAAAGAACCCTACAACCCATCATGAATACCCAATAAATTAGTTGGCTGTGTCCCCCCACTATTGAAAGATGAGAGAGGAATATGAGGTAGGAAAGATGAATGATAGGTATATGTATTGGGAAAATTCTTCATGAACATGAGTCACTTTGGGGAATCCATCCCACGAACTATATACGTGTGGCCTTCATGGAAACCACACTGTGAAATTTTTCTGGAAGACCCCCCATAGAGGATTCCGTATGGAAGATCATCTATAGAAGATTCCATGTGTGGGAAGTTTAATTTGTTATGTGAGGCATCATTTTTTACATGAATAAATATCTTCACTGATAGAGCCTTTAATTCCAACTGTTTGTTTGAAATCCAATGAAAAAATTTCTTCCGCCAAAAAAAACTTCACGGAAAATTCAACATGGATGACCCATTATGGAAATCTCATTTCACATATGGTACATTCCAGATAGCTACCCTTCATGATTCCTCTATATGTCCACCTCCTTCGTTGATGGTCCTTGATGGACAGATACTTTGTAGACTTTCATGTGTGGAATCCTCCTTCACATTTGATCCTATTTATCTAGATTTTTCATGAAAAAAACTTTTCATTGGGCCCTTTTCTACCATCCCTATTTCCTAACAAAATGGAGTGTCATGCTATGAACATTTTGGGGAAGGTAGGAGAAATTTTGTGTTCCACTGTATATGAACCTGACATCCACCCAATATAATACCATGAGTCAAAACATTCAATATGCTGCTCTAGAAATTCCATATTCTGACTCATATGCAAGGATGAACCAGAAAGGGGCGCTCAAGAATAAGTCCCACACCATCCATTGAGAGAAATATTCCTCCTAGTTTTCCATACTATGTGATGTTAGAATATATAGAATTGTCAAAACCACATGATGTTAAATAGTATGGAACACATCCCAACAATATTACATCAAACAATCCAACTATTTTCACTAAAATGACATTTAACTATGGTTTTATCAACTTATCTATATGACATTAAATTGTAGTGTACTCATGATGACTAACGTTGGATGCATCCTCTGAGAAAAAATGTTATTCCTTATGCATCAATAATAAGATGCCTCATGCAATGATCATAATATGACATCCAAACATTCAAATGAGTATCCTTCTAGGAGTAAGACCTGGTGATCCATGAAATCCATCATATTTTAACCCCATATATTTATTTTTAGGAGGTAACACACTTACTCATCTTTTTGATAACCCTAATACATATCCATATTGATACCAATATATGAGTATTCATGTTATTAAGAAAAAAGAGGAGATGGGAACACTCAATGCCCTCTCTATCTATGTTTATGATTTAACCCTCATCCACCAGTGGATAAGGTGGATCATATGATATTTATATCGACTATTTAACCTTGTTTCCCACACCAATCTTGACTCACATAGGCTTAGAGGTGATCCCAAACCTTCAAATGGTCCCCTTCCATGTGTAAGACCAAATAACCTGTGTCACAGACAACATCCATGTGTAATACAGAATCAAATGGGCCTTCTCTATAGATATAATCCACATCCCATATCTTAACCATCATAGAGATATATTCATAATGTTGTTCACATAAAGTGCATCCTTTTGAGTGTAACCCCCAATCCAATCATGTCTCCCAAAATGGGTATCCTCATAGGTATAATCCACAACATGCCTAACTACACAGTCATTGATTCCCAACAAAGTAAGATATATAAAAATCCTCAATTTGGATCAAATATATCACCTATATTCACCCTAATTGTATCCGTTCCAGATTCCTAACACAGTCATATCGAACTGTGAGACCACATCACTTTTGGGAACCTCAAGATGCCTTAGTGAAATTTTCACACTAACCATAACCAATATTTAATCTACAAGATGTCTTTTCCACATGATGTTAAACACCATTGTTGGTTCCTTTACGTACATCCATAATAGGTGATGTAAAAAATTAACTATAACTGAACTACATGGGTTCTTTTTCATCCCTTAATTATGCATAGGAAGCCCATCATATGGGTTTTATCCCAATAAAAAAAACTTGTTTCCTTCCATGATGGAAAAAAATCTACATAGCTTCCACATGTGGCCTTAATCCATTACTTCCCTAATAAAAAACAATGTAATATATGATCTGTCCTTGAAAGGGGATCATTGTTAAAAAATTATGGATTCCTATATATCTCAACATTAATGGAGAACTTCAAATCCATGTAGATGATTCTGAAGACATATGTATTAATGATTTATCATTACATTATGTTTATTCATTTGAATATATTTGGAATGAAAAAATGATTAACGGCCATATCTTTAATCTATAACTGTGAAACAAAATAGGTAATACCCACACCTACACCCCCTCCCCTTAAGGTGTGAGGATACTAACTTACCATCCTCTCATCTAATGTGAGTTCTTATGTAGTGTTGGAAAAGGTACTGATGAATTAATTTCATTATAAAGTTGGTACATGAGTCATCATGGATATAAGTGTTGTTGGATAATTCTTGATCCACGAACAATACCCATGAGATGCCATTATATGATATTGTACAATACATCAGTGATTACACAAAATTAAACCCCATATAATCATGAATTCAAGTGTAAATGGTTTTCATCTGAAAAAAATATCATTGATAGTGTTTAGAACATTATTGGATCTAGATAATGTTTTCAATAACATGGGGATTTATTCAAGGAATGAGTAAGTACATATTTTTTCATTATTTTTTATGTTAATTATGTTTCTTTCCATGTTTCATGAAAATATATAACCAATGTATTTACATATTTGTTCTGCAATAATTAATATATACCTTATGTTATTATGGGGGGGGGGGGGTATTGCTAATTTTAATTTCAAAATTTTGTGACGTTATTTAAAATAATTGAATTTTTTAAGGGTAATAAGTCTATCCATATAGTTTATGTATATATTTATATGAGTTTTTAATGATTAATGTCATACTTCACTATATGGTGGTTTGTTAATATTTGATACCCAATTATAATAATTTTTATTTTGATAATAAACAGAGATAAAAGGAATGAAATGTCATTAAATTATTGCTCTTGTGATCCATTATAGCTTCATGCATAATAAACATTTTTTCTATGGAAAAAGCTGAAGTACATATTGATTAAATACTAACCAAAGGCTTAAATTGTGCTTATAAAATAATAAAATGTTATGACCAAGGTATATCATTCTCTTTGAAATGATTGGTAGCGTCAGGATAGTATCCTATCGATTGGAGAATCCCCCAAAACTATCTATGGTTCACAATGTGTTCAATGTATATCTTTTGAAGAAGTATATACATGATATATCCCATTTACTAAAATCAGTGGTTGAATGAATGTTATATGATATCCCATATAAAGAACAACTAGTTGATATTTGAGATCGTATATAAAATGTTTTATAAAAAAATACCAATCATCTGGTCAAATTTTTAAGAAAAAAAATAAACTTGAGGAAGTAATTTGAGAAGATTATGATGTAATGTGGAAGTAGTAACATAATTTATTGGTAGTAATGTGACATATTTTAGGGGAGAAATTGATTTTGAGGGTGTAGAATATAACAATCTAATATTTTGAGAAATATTTTCTATTTTTTATAATTTTCATTAAATAAAATACTGATTTAGATTTCATTATAGGAAACTGTAATTTTGGATGACATTACACAAAATTCTGAGTTTACATTTTGTTACTTGCAACGTCATGTTTTTATGGAATGTTATATTCAATATTATTATTATTATTTTAAAGTGTTTACTAGCCCTCGGAAAAATGATAATTAATATGATTAACTAAATCGTGAAATTTTTTGGTTTATATAAGTTCATGAAATAAATTTTTTGGGACAAATTATTTTGAAAAAAAATAAAAAAACATTTAAAAAAAGAAATATTCTTATAAATTTTTTTATGTACACAAATTTGTTTTCTCTTAATAAAATTATATTATATAGTTATTTCAATTAATTTTACATATTATATATTCAATCAAATTATTAATATTCATTTTATGTGTTTTCTATATAATAGAAAAGAATAATTTCAATTTAATCCATAAAAACTATATTTTCCTAAAAAATAAGTTTTGTATTGTTTTGTAAGATTATTTGAAAATAAGTTTTTAAATTTTTAGAAATTTTATTATATAAATAATATTTAAATTTTTAATCAGTGTTTCAAAATATTTTTTTGATAATTGTTTAGTATTTTCTAGGAAAATAATTTTTTTTAAGAATTATTAAAATATAGGTTTTTATTTATACTTTTCTTTTAATTTAACACTTTTAAAAAAATAAAAAAATGATTTAAGATTGTTTTATATTTAAAATTATTATAAAGATATCTATTAATCTAATTCAGGTCAGTTTAATAAATTCTATATTTAATTGTAAATAAAAACATTCTCAACTTATGAAAAAATTTTCATTGAAAAACATCATTCACATCGCATCTGTGAGATGAATTTAAATTAAATTATACCAATTATGTGAGTTAAATTTGTTGAAATTAATTTCATATTTGGAATCATTTTAATTTATATTATCTAATAAGGTCAAATTATTTTTTCACCATAAGGAATAGTAAAAAAATTAACATTCACTAATAGAATGTGGGGTTATCCATGAACTTCTATACTAATTTTTTGCATTAACCATGATTCTAGAGATCCTATATCAATGATATACCTACAGTTCATTCAATCCATTTGTAATTTTAATGATATATCAATGGTTTTTTGAATCATTTGTTAATGGATGGGCTATTTAAACTGTGTTTAAAAACCCATTGGTATAGGCTTTACGAAAATGAATTGGTTCTCATCCTCATTCTCTATTCACCCACAACAATGTAATAATTTCCCTCACCCAGGAGAGTGGTGGCTTCACATATCTTCTTGAAATCTCCACTTATTCATGATTTTTTTTGATTCATATCTTTTTTCATGTAATCTTTGTCTGTTTTGAATCCTTATTTTCTTCTACAGAGTATTGTTTTCATTTTTATCTATGTCTTCATGTGATTGATCTATAAAATTTATATTCGTGTAATAGTTAAATATAGATTTATATATTTTTGGTTAATGATTTTAAATGATAGACTTTTTGAGTTTCTGTTTATATTGTGATGTAAATAGATTCATTATGAAGCATGGATGGAAATACATGGGTCATTCCATGGGATACATTTATGTCATATAGTTATAGTTAACATGAAAATTAAAATAGTATCTATATGAGTTTATTTAAGTAATTTTATATCTATTGACCATTAAATACATGTTCAAATTTAAAGTAAAAGTGGAATTTTAAAATAATTACCATTGAGTTAGTTGATAAATAAAAAAGGGGAATAAGTGATATGTAAGATGTGATTAAAAATATTTATCACTTAGATTATATAAATCTATACATATGGATGATTACATTTATAAAATGATAATTAATCTCAATAATGATAATTTTATATATTTCATCAATCATTACATAGGGGATAAATGAGCTCAATGTGTTTTGATAATTCTATGTTTTCAATTATAATTTTACCATATTTT
This sequence comes from Viscum album, assembly GCA_963277665.1. Classification (NCBI taxonomy): domain Eukaryota; kingdom Viridiplantae; phylum Streptophyta; class Magnoliopsida; order Santalales; family Viscaceae; genus Viscum; species Viscum album. Next base: position 2,090,687,827 of record OY728132.1, read on the forward strand.
CCTTTGAAATTATGTATAAAAAACATAATTATATATTTATTTATTCTTTATAGATCAAATCCTCAACGGTTTGACACTATATCAAATTATAAAAGATATATTTCATTTCTTCCATTACCCTATCATAGATATCATGGGAATGTGATCTTTATTTCTTCTTGACATGTTATTAAATTGGGATTTTAGTATTGTTCTTAGGGATACATATTTAATTAATGTGGGGTTTCACATTCAATTCTATTCCATACCCATCTAACATATTTTTCATTACATAACCTTTTTGTTTCTAAGGGATTGTTATATAATTCAGTTTCTAAAATTATAACTTAAATATAATTATTTGGTATGATATGATCGAAATTTAATAAAGGGTTCTCCAAACCATTCTCAATAATGAACTGATGAATATGATAATTTAAAGGGAAATTTTTGAGAGGGTGAGAGTAAATCACTCAGATAGTGGGATGGGGTTGACATAATAATAATTCCAATGGAAATAAGATGAAGTTATTAGGATTTTATAATCTCTAGCGATTTAACCTATGAATTATTTTTATTTTAACTTTTTCTATTAATTCATTCATTCTATTAAATATTCATAAATATTTTTTATAATTTTTATGCATTTTTTATTTTTAGAATTAGTTTAGAGTTTTAATTATTTAATTGTGTATTATATATTCATTTATTTATGGGATCATATACATAAATTAAATATCACATACAACTTAATTTGAGATTTAGTGTTTTGGGGTTTCTGTTTTTAACTATTAAACTAATTGATCTCATGGGAAATTAATAACTCTCTATGGGATGCCCACAAACATAGAAGGTTAAAAGTTATATCTTTTTTAGGGATTTTAAATATTCTTTAATTAGTTATGGGAATATGTTGGTAGAATCTATATTATGGTAGATATCCCCTTTAATTATCACTCCAAAAGAATTAATTAAATCATTTGTGTGTTTCTAATGTGCCCTTTTTGGGAATCCCATTCAAATTTTCTTATAAAATACAATGATCGTTAATTTTGGTAGACTTTAGGGATATCTAAAAATTAATTTATAAATTAAATTATCGAAATTATAAAACTTACCTAAAATATTATAGATCATAAAGATGAAAATGTAGATATTATATGGCATTTATTATACTCTCTTATACATAATATAAATATTTTTTTTCCTTTGATTCTATTTTTTATCTGTAGAATTTATATAAGAATTTTTGAAGTATTGAGGTCATTCAAAATGCATGAGTTTGTTTTCATAAAATTACTATTGTGATTTTTTTTATTTTATTTTAATTTATTTTATTGTGTCATTTTAGTTAAGACCATGGATACCCATTTTAGTGCCTCACTGTAATTTGTTTTATCCATTATAATATTGAATTACTATATGTTGGGTTTACACACCATAGTTCATTATTTACAGTCATCACATATATCATATGTTATTTATCATATTCATTTTTTTCAAGATACTAATATGCTTTACAGACATTCATATTAAAATGAATTTTAATAAATTTTTAATTAAGTTTTAAATATTTAATTTGTACAAAATGTTTTTTCCAATATTAGAATGGATACATGTTAGATGAATCCTATCCATCATTCTTTAACTGAGTATCAAATGATTTTTTTATATTTTCTTACATTTCTCATGTAATAAGAATTTATTTGGAGGTCGTATATTGTGACAATGTTAAAATTTTGTTCGAATAACATGATTTAGTTGGGATTAGGTAAGGTACCATATAACACATGTTGGATTTAAAATAAAATATTATGTTTTGTATCACAATGGTGAGATGAGAAAATCTTTTACTATCCATGAGCTATGCAAAAGAAGTTTTATAAAGAAATTGATATCTGATCGGCTCCCATTTCAGCATCATCATGACAGATATATTATGCCAATACAAAACAACAATGAAATAAATATAGATGAAAAAAATAATGAATATTATTATGTTGAGAGAGTGAAAATAATAATTCATTATTATATAACTCTTTTATATATAGAATTGTAATAAATTACAATGTAATTGATGTGGTCATATCCTGAATAAACAATGTAGGTAATTTCTAATACCATCAGTAAAAATATTATTTCCCTTTTTAAGGTATCGATTCTTTACGGTGTAGATATTCCCTCAAAGCATTATAATGAATGGATGTTAAATAACCATTTTGTCTTTTCTAATAAAAAATCATATTTTTAAAGACATTTCTCGTTATTTTGAGAGGATGTAATAGACCGTAGTTATTATAAATAAGGTGGCATATCCTGATGGAAGGAAAATGTAGATGTAACACCATATCATGTTCCATTTAATTTCATATAGGATATTCCAATAATTATTAGGATTCAAAATATATTCATGTCAGCAAAAATATCAACTTATATATGATGCATTGATGCTAAAAGTGTGAATGATATTGTTGATTTGTTTCATTATTCAAATGGACAAGAATGGTGAGAAGAGTATAAAATGTATCCTGATTTGGAATTTGAGGTGTTTAAGCTCATGTTGGGGCTCCCCTATGATGGTTTAATCTATTTAGTCACATGGTTATTTATCATATCACGTGGCTACATTTTATTCATTTTTATAATCTTCATTCAAGCATGTGAAATAATAAAACTATCATTTTTCTATTTATACTATTATTTGGAATTTATTATCATTTAAATGACAAAGATTTAAATGTTTTACTTTATTTATAGATTTGGATAATATTTGGTATATGCGTATGAAAAAATTAGTTTATTTTTCCAAATATATACGTCAGATGTTTGTTTCCCATCTATAGACAATAAATTATTTCATTTCATATAGAATTTTTTCTAGTTAGTGTTTGAGGGAAAAGCTATCCTTTTATATATATTGGAATAATACAGAATCAGAAATATGGATATTACTTTATAATTTCATTTTCATGTAGAATTAGTGATTTATTCTAATGTATCATAAATACGGGAAGAATTGTTAAAGATTAAATAATAATGTTGATAAAAAAATACAATTCAATATTTATCCGGAACTGAATGGCTTATTGAATTGAAATATTTAATTATATCATTATGTAATGTTTATAATAAATATAAAAATGGTGATAATGTTTACATTCAGTCGACTTACCACTATAAAAACAAAATTATGCTTCTTAGTTTCAATTTTTGACAACCAATTTGTTATACCATTGTTTATATGTAATGTACTTTATAAAAAACATTTGTTACATTTTCATTCAATTATTCTAAATACCAATGGGAGGACCATTATTGAATTGAAATCTCACTGGGACATGTTATAATGGAGTGTTTTATTATAAATTCATCATATTTGTAGTGATTAAAACAAATGGAATATTCATAGTTTTTTTAGGTGTTGAAACCTTTAAATAAAAAAATAATTATGGAAGTATTAAGTAATTTCATGTTTATTGATCTTTATTCAAGAAATATTTCTAATCAAGTCATCATATGGTATTTGAAACTAAAAAACATAAAAACTCATGATTATTTCGTACTTCTTCATGAATTTATTTCGATAGAAATATGGCATTTATTTTCAATATTGTGAGGGTGATGGTGAGTCACTTGTTTCTTTTTTATAGAATTTTTTTTTCAACTATTTAACCATTTATTTCATCAGTAATGTTTTTCATGAGGCAAAATTACTTTTTTGTGAGTTGGGAAATAATTTCATCCACAAATTTTGACCTGCAATCTATATTTACATCTTATCATAAAAGAGAAAAACATCATGGGGGACCTATTTTTTTGGATTTATCTTGCTAAAATATATATGTGCACAATGAAATCTTATGTTTTTAACAAGAATAGTCTTGAAGGTTCCATTTTGATAAGTTAACGACGTCAAATATATGTGGGTTTTTAATGTAATGTCCTTATGTGAGAATACGAAATAAACAACCAATGAGAAATAAAGATGAGATGTATGGGTAAATTGATCTCTAATTTCTATCTATTCCAAAATCAAGATGAATTATTGGGTCATATACATTAGCTATATTGATCATTGAAGAGAGGGATATGGAACAATGAACTATCATTTTTAACTTTTTTTTGATCAATTAAAATATCCATTAAGTAATTTTAATATTTATATTTTATCTCATACTATTTCATTTAATATATTCCTTAAACATTTATTATCTGTATATCTAAGGAACATAATGAAATTATAATTCGATTCTATTAATATTTTCCTTTGATAAAGAGATAGAATTTCAATAGAAAAAAATTTCCTTCATGGTTTAAATCAAAGGTGTGACCATATATGTAATTAAAATAAAATATATATATTAATTAAATCTTATTATTCTTATATATTTCAGGTATTGAATTCACATGTTGTTTCTAGCTCTCATGAATAAGAAACTTTGGATTTGGTCCTAATTGATTTGTTATTGAATTAATATCTTTAATAATATATGGTACAAATTTGTTACAAATAATATAGAAATGAAAATGATAACACCACATGATGGAGATATGTTTTTTGAAATAATGGAGCGATATTCTAGTGCATCATATAATAAGATCAATATAAAAACGTGTCTTATTATAGACTTGTTTAGAAAAATATTTTTAGTAAATTACAACTCTTATTATCAAGTAACAATGATGAAATGTAAACATTTTGATTTAATTAAGTTACATGGTACATGCATTCATTACATTGGATTCAGAGTTATTCACATGACTCGCTTCTTGGCTACTAGTGAACCATTTATTTTGGCATTGATGGTAAAATGTGTATTTTTATGTGGAATATAATATGAGACCTATGTATGGTATCATTAATTAAGTAGTCCAAAGAAATATTTTTCATGATGCTGGGGATGAAATTTGAACCATTATTGAACACATTGGTATTATCCAAACATTTTCATTTTATTAATCTAACAGTCCAATTAAGAAAATTTATGTTGAAACTAATGTAGAGGTGGGTAATAAATATTATCAACCATATATGTTCACATTTCATTTAGTTTTCCCCGACATGGGTTTATTAGATTGGTACAAATATATTTACTATAATTTATATTTATATTTTAATGGTATATGTTTTTAGTATTCTTTTCAATTTATTTAATTAGATTTTTCGCAATTCCGAAAACCGTTTTAAAATGTATTTTTAAAATATGTATAAAATTGTTTAATGTTTGTTTTTAAAACTTTTTATGACTTTTGTATGTCTTCATTGACTTAAAATTTTTATATATAATTATTTAAAATGGTTTTTAAAAAATGTACATTCCATTATTATGTTGATTATTAAAGATATTGATGAAGTTATGAGGAAGATATTATTTGATAATGATCGATAATTGTTCAAGTAATGGCTAACTCCACTTGCTTCCCTTACTGAGTATAATTATTTTAATATTTTTCTTATATGTTACTCTTAATTTTATGTTCTTAATATTCATAATATTTGTTAGGTATATTCATCTAACCAAAGTTGAATTCTCATAGCTGTTCATACCATATACCACCAGTGGACTCCCAATGTGCCACACAATTTGATCCACCACCTAAGCATCTATGGATGTGCCTACCCATGCCTCTATAATTATACTATTTTTCATATTCTATTGATAAAAGTTTTACACCATATTGAGTAATTTTCATAGATATACCATATTCATATCCTATGATGTATACCTAGAAATTTATCCATAGCCTATCATTTATACACAACCATCATTTCCTAATATCGATATTGGATCTAATTATTTTATTCCATCAACTTTCACTACAGTTCATGCATATTAACCGATGAATCCATTATAGGATACAAATAAATTAGAGGTTATCGATCTCTAATATCACACATATCCAAATGATCCTAATGCATGTTATACATGATCTTTTAATAAGTTTTACAAATTATATCACATCACTTTTTTCATTTAGTACTATAATCTATTTTTTTACATTTTATCAAATCAAGAGGGATCTCCTAATTGGTGATGTGGGTGCACTCATGTACATGATTATTAGAATGTTCATACACAAATAATATTTGATTATAATGAAGAAAATAAAATCATAGATAAAAAATCTATGTAATTTAGAAGCACTTTATAAAATTTACCCAAGCATAATGATGTCATTCTGGAGAAACAAATCTCATAGGGGAATATCAGAAATGAAATCAAGGAGAAAGCATGAGCATAGTTATGAGTAATATAATTTTTTAAATATATATCTATATTATATATGTATTTGAATATATTAACATGTTCATTTCATTATCATTTTAAAATTCTAGACTATATTTTTGTTGAGGTCACACGGTTGACAGATCTAGGGGAGTTATAGTGGTCATATAAGCATGAGTGATATATGTGTTGGAAGAGTATTGTGATTTTTGACTTAGAGGTAGTACCAATATTCAGAAACAATCTATTAACATAGTATCATGAAATTATCACATATTAGAATATTGATGTGTTTATGTAATTCTAAATCTTTAATAGTTTTCATTGAAAATTTAATTCTTATCAATTTTATTGATTGTTTGTTTTTAGGATCTGTTGGAAAAAAATGAATATGATATGATTTATTTTAAAATTTTGGGGGTACTAAAATGTCTCAAAAAGAGAGGCTCTTTATATATTAATATGAATAAAAATTATATCTATATTTTTATTGTAACTAAAGATTACATTTAATTTTATTTAGATTTTCAAGAACTATAAAAATATAAATATTCATAAAAAGGAATAAAACTTTTACAAAAAAATATTAAAATAGTCTTATAGAAAACTCATGTAGTCCTAGTACTAAAGGCTATAAATTAAACATTAATACAGAATGTCAAGAATTCCCCATTCATTTATACTTTCATGATATTTTTTTTATTATCATAAATCCCTCTAATATAATGCCTGAAATTCCGCTTTGAAATATTGATATATTATTTATGATTTTTTGTTTTGTAATGGGTTAAATTTGTTGAAAAGGGTTGAATATCATTAAATAGTTTCTTTTTATGAATAAAAATCGTTTTAAAAAATTATTCAATAAATTAGAACTATAATTGAAAAGAGGTGGTTATATAGAAATTATTACTTTTTATAATGAATCATTGGAGAGTGTTTTGTAATATTTTTCTTAATTACATTTATTTTGTGGTACAATATTTGTTTGAAATAAATTTCTTTGGGATTTTAAAACAGTAATGATTCATTAGTGAATCTATTTTGATGTATAGTTAGTGATTAATAATTTTGGTATAAATGAGATACTGTATTTGGAATTGGTTCATATTGTTAGGGATGATAAATTTTTTAGTAGAGAGGTTTTGAAAACCAATGTCTCTAATGATTAGAGTATATGGATACTATATCTAAACTAAAAAGATCTAACTAAAAAACTAAAAATATACCCTAACCTAAAAAATAATAACCCAAAATAAAAAAAATGAAATACCCAAAAATAAATTACATAACCTAAACCCAATTAAAAATATATTGTATCAAATAAATGAAAAATAAAATTTTAACTTACCAAAAATTACATATCCCAAAATAGAACTAAATGACATAACCTAGAATAACCAAATTACCTAACTCAAATATGAATTAAAAAAATATGAATAGAATTAAAGAACAAAAGAAATAAAAAATTGATATAAACCACGATGAAACAAAAAACCTAAAAAAATAAAAAAACCAAAACTATATTAAAATAAACAACATTCTACAGAAATGACTAATTAACCTTACAAAAAATGAAAAATTGATTAAATGACTTCATCAAAAAAACTGATGGCCAAATGACCTAAATGAACCAAATGGCCTAACAAGAGAAAGATATAATCCAAATTTACACTAACTAATCTTACCTAAAATAAACTGAATAGCCAAAAATTAATAAGATATTACAAAGAAATGAATTAAAAAATATAACCATAATATTTGAAACCCAAAATGAAAAGATATCAAATCCCAAAATAAACCAAAAAACCTAAAAACATGTAAACTTATTTTTATTCCTAATAAATGAAAAAATGACTAAATTATATAACCAAAATTTTTTATAACAATAAATAAATGGGATGACGTAACCCAAAATAATCCAAACGACTAAACTAAAATATTACAAAATCTTATGATTAACCAAATAACTGATCCAATGATTAAACAATCTAAAACCCCAAAAATGATGCAAATAACATAACCAAATATAATCTAAATAACGTAACCAAATGAAAAAACATAACCTTACCCAAAATGGTTGATTTAGAAAAACAAAAAAAAATAAATTATTGAAAAAATTTCCTAAAAAAATAAATTACTGATAAAATGATCAAAATGAAAACAAGAATGTATCCAAAAAAATCATAACCCAAAAATGAACTAAATAAACTAACTGAAAATAAACCAAATTAAATTACAAAAGTGAAAACCCTAAAATTGTACAAAATTACATAATCTAAAGGGAACTAAGGTCAAATAAACAAAATTACATTACCCAAAACAAATTATATAATCTAAACCCAAGTAAACCAATTGTTAAAACAAAAAATTAACATATTACTAAATGAAATAAACCAAAATTATGCAACCCCAATATAAACGAAAAAATGTACACAAAATAAACCAAATAACTGAAAATAAATATGATATAACCCTATGAAAAATCTAAGTAAATGATGAAAAACTAAATAATTGAAATAACCCATGTGTAAGAAAATACCTTAACAAAAAATGAACAAAATAACTTAAAACAAAGAGAAGAAAATAACCAAACCAAAAATTGGCAAATTATCCTAACCAAAAAATAATAGTGATTGATCAAATGACATAATGAAAAATAAAATTATTACCAAATGACCAAAATGAACCAAATTAAATTACCCAAAAAATACATAACACAAAAATATATCAAATGACATAATCTAAAATAAATTGATTAACATAACAAAAAAAAGAGATGATCCAAATATGAACTATATCACCTAACCTAAAAAGTCCTAACACAAAATGAACAAAATGAAATAACGTCAAATGATGAAAATAACCTAAACCTAATAATACTAATTGTTCTAACCCAAAAATGAATATATAACAAAATGGACTAAAATAAAATTACATAACCCTCAAATGAACCAAATTAAGTAACCCAAAAAAAATATACCTAAGTCAGAAATGACATAACATAAATATTAGCCAAAAGACTAAAACCAAAATTAACTAATTTCAATAACCCAAGATAAATATAATAAACTAATTAAAAATAAACTAAAAACCCTAAACCAACGATAATCAAAAAAATGTAACCCAAAATGAACTTATTAAGCTAAAAAAATATAAATTATTGATCAAATGACCAGATGAAAAATAAAATATTTATAAAATGAAAAAAAGAACAAACCAAAATAACCCAAAAAAGAAAGAACCTTAAAATAAATCGAATGATCAAACTCAAATAAACAAAATCACATGAAATAAAAAAATATATCACAAAAAAAAGAAAATAAAAATAACTAAAACTAAAAATACTTACCCAAAAATAAAAAAAATGAGATAACCCAGAATAAACTAAATAATATAAACTTTGGTAAACCAATTAGTATATAAAATCAATTTTTATATAAATAAAAAAAAATATTCATAACCGTAAATTAAATCCAATAATTTGACCAAATATAAACATTATAAACTAACTCAAATATGAAATATCTAAAGATAATACTAATTACCAAACCACAAATGAGATAATCGAAATTGAACAGAATAAAATTTCCCAGAATATACATAATTATAAAATAAAAAGAGGAATTATCCCAAAAATGAAAAAATTGCCAATCCATATCAACCAAATTGACCTAATATAAACTGTACCAGATGATATAGAAAAATGGAAAAATAAAAAAATACGCCAAAACTTCTAACCCAAAAATGAACCAAATGATGTAACTCCTTAATGAAAAAAACACCCAAAAATAAATTAATGAACAATCCAAAAATGAAAAAAATAAACTAACTAATCGACCAAATGAAGAACTAAACAAACTATAAAACAACCTAAACAATAATGAACCTAATGAACAAATGATCAAAATAAAAAAGTGACCAAATAACCAAATAATGTAACACAAATATAATTTGACCCAAATTAACATAAAATAGTAATCCATATCATAACCATGTTTAGTATGAAAATTAGTATGTATTGAATATATTATTACATTAATATTTAATTTCTAATTAAATTTATATTTAGATAGTTATTAATTTTATAGATTTAATAAATAGATAAATTTTTTGTTTTTTATTGGTTTATTAATTTAGTGTTATTAAATAATGAACTATTATATTAATAAATTTAGTTTTCATCAAGAGGGCATGGCCATTTAAGTCCTGGTTCCTCATCCAAAATTACTTTTCTTGAGTATGAGTAAAAATAATAGAAGTGATCAAAATTCACAATGATGAGAAAATATATCATGTATTTTTATTTATATATCAAACTTTTTTTTATAATTAATAATTGAATATCATTTTTATTATTTCCATAGTCTTCTATGTAGGCCTAATATGGGAAATAAGATGAAAAATTCGGGCCAAATGATCATTTGAAATTGGTATTATGCAAGCAGCACAATAGAAGATTCTGACTTCTACATAGGAAAAACAACATCCATAATAGGTATTTTCCCTAATTAGGCACATCTCAAACTAATCACACATATGAGTTGTAAAATTCTATTTTAAAAGAATTTGAGTCCAAAAAAGAGCTATATATGAGTGATATGTATATGAAATAGTTACCAATCATTTCTTCAATGTTATGTAAATTATTTTTTCGTCCCTTATATTAGTGGTTTCTATTGTTTTTTAATCATGTATGTAAATAATTCACTATATATATGATAAACCAAGAGATGTGAATGATGGTCCTAATGAAGGTCAAGGTGATGATACTACAGGTGGATGTGGTGGTGGTGAGGATGATTATGAAGATATTGGTTCTCTAGATGGTTATGTTGGTGATGGTTGTGGTGGTGATGAGGATGATGATGTAGGTGATGGGGGGGATATTGATTCCCTCTATTTTCTATTAGTATCATAGAGACTTGTGGATTCAATTTAATGATGTGAGTTCATCGATTATGTAGATGTATATGTTTTTTATAGTATTTTAAATGATTAGAAAACCATTACATGATGTTAGTTAAAAGTTAAATATATTATATTTGAATTTAATAGAATGTATATATTGGTTATCATTATTTTAATGTTTATGGAATTTTTTGTGTGGTGGGGTAACATGGGATGGTGATGCTTGTTGGATACAGGTAGATATATCGATGGTTAAATGAACTATTCATATACACATTCCGGGGTATAAGATATACCTCTAGATTAATGAAAATTGTCACTATTGTGAATAACTAATAAAATATACCAATATATTAATAACAAATGGTTCATATAACAATGGTTATATAAGATACCAACAATTTTATGGGATACATCAAGGAGTCTAAGTTATGGGTATAGGGAAAGTTTCCAGTAATGATTTGTTTAGCGTATTTTAGGCGAAAATGGGAATACTGTGTTGTTAAAATAATATGATATGAGGAAAATAACTATGAAATTTTCCAACACTCATTTCACATACATATTTAGAAATTATATTTTATTTATTAGTAAATAGCCACTTTTGGATCATTTTATCATGTGAAATATGTTGGTACATATTTTTATTTCCAAAAACTGTAATTCCGCCACACAGCTAACCTACTAAAGGCTACCCCTCATTTATCATCTACATACAAAAAAACAAATTAATTTTGTAAAATACTTGTACAAATACCAATCTTACATAAATAACCTCATCCTAGAGGCATTATTTTTTTAGTAATTATTTCTATTAAGGCATTAGGTATAAACCAAAAGAGTGTCTCCTAAAAATTGGTTAATTATTGATGTATTGTTCTCATTTTATTTATTGATTTACATATAAAAAAATTATTATATTATGAGTATAAAATATAATCATTATCTAACATTTACTGATATTTTATAATATTAATTTATTAACTTTAATTCATCTATTATTCCATCAAATGGGATATGAAATCATCATTTCTGTGTATAGCGGACTACTACCTCACAAACTCATTTTTTTTCTTTTTCAATAAATATCTCTCACATTTAGATATAATGATTGTCTAAATTTTTATATATGATATATATGAGATTATTATAATTCTGGAATTACAATATCAAATATATCTTCTTACATTCCATTCTATTGGAATACGATAATGTCTCTCCAGTGTGTGGAACTACCGCTTCACGAAGCATTGTGATTCATTAATTATTTGCATGGAAGGTAATAATGATTGATTTTATATAAATATTTGATATATAAGAAATAAAAATTATTTTTTAATGGGAAAATATTTTCTACCCTTCATTCACCTTATCTTTTGAGAAAATGTAATTATCTTTCTAGCGTACATACGACAAATTATTTCCATGAAGAATGTTTTTCATTTTTTTCCTCTAACTTAAATTGATTGCAATAAATACATATATACTAAATATATTTTATTATTATCATTGTTAATATATTGGAGATTATGGATCCATGGTTAATTTAATTGAAATAGAAATAAAAAATCCAAACATACATGATAAAAAACCGTTATTATCTAGAACATGATTTTACCAATTAAATGATAATAAACTGGTAAAAAAATATTATAGGTAAATAATATATTTCATGATATATATAATTTATTTTCTATAACATATTTATTATAAAAAAATATTTAGTATGTTGTATATTATACCATGTACAAAATAATTTTATATATAAGGTTAGTGAATTTCAAATCACATTTATTTTCTATGAGATACATGCAATATTCAACTTGGGTTTCTTTTATGTATTGTATGTACTAACCATGAATGTATTTTATTATTTTTATTGAAAAATGTATCTTTATTTACATATCCAATTGAGTATCTATATTTCATGGGATTTTTAGTTAAAATATTATCCAAGTGGTATGGTATTCTTATCTCAATTTTCATTCCTTGAGATATATGTTGTGTTTTTCACCAATCTTATTTTATTAGATGTATATACATCTATTGTTAAATGTAATATCAAAAAGATATTAATTATAATGAAATTATTAAATTAATTTAATGATATTAATTCATGATTATTATTTAATGTTACCAAATTGTTAAGGGTTTTATATTTCCATGTTACCAAAGTGGGGTTTATAATTTAATATTATCAAATTGTAAGAGTTTAATTATTCAATTTCAAATTTTATTGATTCTTCTCATGATTATGATGCATTGGATGAAATATTATGATCGATATGTTAAAAAAATCAAGACAATTATTATAATCATGTTATTTTAAAAGAATATGTTTTTTTATTAATTTTTTTCTCATTATGTTTGCATGAGATGAAAATTCTATTTTTAGTAAAAATTATATTTATTTTTTTCTTCAGAAAAAAAAAAATTCATTCAAACCCATGTATTCTAAAAAAATTGAAATATGTTTTTAAATTAATTAAAATGATTAAGAAAAGAATTTGTTATCTATGTTATTTTTGTATAAATTTTTAAAAGAAATCTTCATGTTGTTTCATAAATAATACATATTTAAATTTTTCTGAAAATGTGAAATGAAATACTTTTTTACAAGTGCGACAAGAGGATAATTTCTCTACATAATCAAAATTAATTTCACTGAATAATACATTATATATTTTATAAGTTATTTTCAATGAAAAGGATTTTCAAATAAATTTCTATTTTAAACGAAATTCAAATAATAAATGATGTTTTCCTCAATAAATGTTTTCAATGAATAATGAAAATTAATTTATAAGTTTAAAAGTATATTTTCAAGTAAATTTATTTAAAAAAATAGTAGTTATTTTAAAAAAGTAGTTATTATATAATTTGTTTCTATAAAAAGTGTTTGAGATTATATTTTAAAATAATTTTCATATTAGATCCCATATTTTGATTCTACCTGTTCCTTTTCACTAATATGATCAAATTATTCAATTATTATTCATTATATCAATGTTTTTTTAATATTGAATGCTACTTTTGAAACATATATATCTTCTATGAGTTATAAAATGAGGAAATTATTGGGAAAATTGGTTCTTTTCATGGGTTATTATATGATAATATGATAAAATTTTTATCAAAACCTATATGTTTTCTATAGGTTGGATAGGATTAAAGTATATTAATCCTAATTCATTTCATGTTTAATGATTTTATTATTTTTTATGATACTGTAGTATACAAAATATATGATTTTCATTTTTTTTGATTTGTGGGAACTATATCAACCTATAATTCTTTGCGTAATGATTTATATCTCATTAGATAAACATGTGTACAATGGGGAGTGATCCTGATTCAATATTTGACTTTTCTTCCTATGACTGTTATATGAACAATCAATGAATACGATGATGGTTTAGGCGTTGAACTCATTACATTAGGATAGACTTGTATATGAACCTTGACTATTATGGAAATAATTTTTATGTGTATTCCACAATTCCATGTCTTATGAAAATTTTATTAAAATATTGATCATTTTTTTATTTCCTTTTTATCCATATATTATGAAATTCTTATCAATATTCCATGAATCGTGATTATGTTCTTTGATATTCAGTGTGTGGTTTTCAAATTTTTTCTCATTATCTTGTAAACCAATGATGAGGATATGTTGATATATCACTTTTTACCCTTACTATGAATCCAATATTACCATTTATTATGCTTCATTTCCCCTTGTTATGAACATATTTTTTAAGTAGGATATCAATAAAAAGAACACTATTTTTGATGATATTTAAGGGATATGTTCATGAAATTTCAATAAATTATAAAATTTTTAGTTTAGTATCCAAAGGATGTATACTTTTTTGATCCTATGGAATGTGTTTTTGTAATTTAATGAATATTACAATAAAATAATTAGTATATATGTATGATAATTTTTTTTCATTGCAATAAGTGCGTGATAAGATGAGAATTAAAATTGAAATTATTAGATTTCATATCAAAAATACTAATCTTATTTCATGAAATAAATCATGTTAGTTCGTAATAAATTAATCGTAATGGAGTCTAATAATATAATCCAAGGAAGTATAATATTAGAATAAGAAATGGAATTATCATATAAGTATAGAATATCATTTCCATTGTAGTAAAGTCCAATTTCCAAGAATATTATGCTAGATTGGGTTCACTCCACAAACCATGGATGTAGTTGAGCGACACTTCCAAGATGATCATAGTGTTTTGGGTTCACTCCCCAAACCATTTTATCAAATATGATTCACTCCCATGACTATCATAATAGAACAATTCCCATATTTAACATGGTTGACACACCATTCTTGCCCTATTTATCCCTTGAGATATCAATATCTACCCAATTTATTGGAGAGATATATGTCCAATGTGTTAATGGTTCTAACATGACCCCAACCATGGTAACAAAATCACCACCATACATAGATATAACATATCCACCATCCTTGGATATAATATAAACATAGTCCCTGGTTATAATTTAACCACATTCACATAATTATTATAAAAATTTTTGTGTAGTATGACTATATAATATTGATCATATAATCTATTGTAACTCATGATAAGAAAATATGTTACAAAACAATTTCATCAATTTACTATAGTGTGACCCATGAGAAATAAATTGGTTTCATAAACATCTTATAAAAATAAAAATTAAATATAATGGGAATGTATAGAAATTTTATAAATTCATATTTTTACTTGTAAATAATTATTAACATCTATGTATGTTATCACATCAGAAAATTAATTTAAAGGAAAACATATAGGAGGAAAATAAGCATTCAATTTTGAAAATCACTATTAAAATATAAAAAAATTTCAAATTATTAGGGAATAAATTTTATTTAATAAAAATTGGGATACTATTATTATAATATTCCCCAAACTATTTTATCTTAATGGTGGGAAATTTAGTTTATGTATTATATGAAATAATAAAACCATCCGTTAACATTTTAGTTAAAAAGAAAAATATAAACTTTTTTTAGAAAATGAAAAGAATATTCATTTTAAGAAATTTTTTAAAAAAACCAACATTGGTATAAATAAAATTAAATATCAAAAGTTAATTTTAAAAAACATATTTGATAAAGTTTTAGTGAAAATAGATTTTAATGAATTATTTTTCAAATAAATAATGAAATGAAGTCATTTTTTCTATAAAAAAATGTATGGTATCAATAGTACATTAACTGAGGTAAGTGAAATGAAAACAAGATTTTTAAATAAATTACAATATAAAAAGAAAATTATTTATTTTACTAATAATTAAATAATAATATTTCATCATCATAAACATAATCATAAATAATAAAAACAAAAAATGAAACTGTAACATAAATCCTTAACACATTGGTAAAATTTGTATCCTTAGCCCCATAAAAGAATGACCACTAGTTGAATATGTCTGGGTGAAATAGTTTGATTCCTTGTATTTTGACCATGGTTCTATCATATACAAAACATTTACCATGATATAAATATAATTTTTTTTCAATACATACATGTTTAGTTTCTTTATTAAAATTTATTCAAATATAAATGAATTCAATCATTCATGGAGATAATCATTCATACATATACAGGAATGAGGCATCCTATAAGGATCTAGCCATAAAACATTACATAATATTTAATTAAATGAATAATTCACAATGAGGATCTTTTCGGGTTTAGAGTTTTATAGAAATAAGACATAACTATAACATCTCAAAATATTATAAAGTAGACAATTCTACTCTGTTTCAATTTTTTCATAAAATAAAAACTCATAAAAAAAATTCATGTCTAATTCCATGTTTTAGACTGCATGAATTTTCTTTGATTTCATCCTTGACCATATTCATCTTTTTGTCCTGTGAAAAAAATTTCGAAACATTGGATGAGCATAAAAAAACTTATAAAGGGTTATAAAATAAGAAAACACCAGTTCATAAATGCATACATAACATAAAATCCTTTACTTACCTCATGAAATCATAAGATTTAAGAGTAAAACATAGAAATATTAAATCATAATGGTAACTTTTGACATCCATAACATATATACATTGTAGCTATCACAGCTACACAGGGAGTTACTTTCAAAT
Source organism: Viscum album (assembly GCA_963277665.1). Lineage (NCBI taxonomy): Eukaryota > Viridiplantae > Streptophyta > Magnoliopsida > Santalales > Viscaceae > Viscum > Viscum album. The sequence goes on from OY728132.1 coordinate 2,090,705,090, forward strand.
TCCCATCACAGTATATTCCATAAATATCTTTGGAGAAACATTAACATTTACCTCCGTCACATTATCCAATGAATTGGAGAGATATCTCGAGCTCACCCACCTTAGGATTATCATAGAACCACCCGTATACATATATAATGCCCAAGAACCATAACATGATCATAACACATAACTTAAGCATAATGAAAAGATAACATTTCCAATTCAAAATGAAAATATATCATTTCAATATATTAACATATCAAAACCATTATCAAACCCATTTTCAATACCAAAAATACATAAAATATTATATCATATTTATTTTCCTTTTAAAAACATTAAGGCTTGTTAAGGATGCCAAAGAACAAATAATACTCGCGGTGGCGAAAAGGTTGTTGTCACCTCTTACATTAAATAAAACATTCATTTTTTGTCGTTTAGTAAAATGCTTCGCAGAAAAAGTTTCCCTTTGAATGAAATGAAAGTTCAAAGGTGTTTACACATCATATAAAATAAAGTCATGTATTAGAACAAAATATGCCTCAATTAAAGGAGATTGAGACGAATTCCCTTACCTCGTGTCCGACTTGACTCGGTCGCTCTTTAATCTCCTGAATAATAAACTAATGTTAATTTATACTTGATTAATAAACTTTTTCAAGTTTATTATTCTTTTTATATCACTTATTACCATGTTGTAACCATTATGTAATCATTTAAGTTAATAACGTTCGTTTTGTCGATATTCGGTACTTGAGACAAAAATGAACACCTTATATTTACTAATTGTCCATGTGGTCAATAGTCCATTATATCCATAATGATATTCATTATTTAGATGTCAAATATATCATATATATCACACATATCCAATATATATATATATAACAGTTCAAATCATTTGGAGGTAAGAATGAAATGCACCGTTTATGGAGATGGTAAGTCGTACGTACGCATGAACACTACTTTATTTTTATTTATTATTTTAATTGAATTAAAGAATAACTATACATAGGTATATTATAATTCCAGTATTATATAATATATAATATCATTAACTCCATTCTTTATATGTCCCACATATGGCATTAACAAGTCATATCACTTTGAGGGGGCGATAGTCTACACTTCCTCAAATGAAATTATCGTGTTTACCCATAATGAAAACCATAAAAATATCATTTAAAATAAAAATAGATAAGAATAATGAAAGAATAAATATTATACATATCATATATAAATATAGTGTCATCCTAATATCCAACATGATATGCAGTTGGAGATAACCGAACAATCATCGTCATGTGAGGCGTTAGTTTTTCATCCATAGAAACAATATGTTCTTCACCCATTAAATGGAGGTGTGTATAATTTTAGTTCGAGTACATATCATAAAAACTTTCTAGTATATCATAGATAATAGTTTTGTTATAAAATAAATGAATAAAAAGTGTTTAGGGGTTAGAGAATTGAAATAAAAGAAAAGAAGTTAAGAGAAACTGTTACATTTAATTTGGGTAACTTCATTTGGCTTGAACAAAAAGGACACCTTGAAGTTCCTTATGCTAATGATAAGGCTTCTATAAGGTGGATAGGGATATAGGTAGATTAATTGGGTATAAGTTGGATGAGAAAGAATTTTTGAGAGGTGTGTGGAATTTTTTATAAGTGAGGGCATTTTATAAGGGGGGAGGGGCTCTATAAAAACATGTGATAGTATTATTTTATTATATAATGACATTCGGTTTATAAATGTCCAAAACTAATTAAAGTCAAAGATAGTATGAATCATGGTCGAAATAAAATCATGCAATTATAATTGTATAGGTTTTGGATAATGTATTAGTATTTATAATTTTATTTATTTAAATATTTTATTAATGAGGTAAATACTGCATCATTATTTTGTCATAAATAATTTAATTTAATTTATTTATAGAAATTATAAATATAATACCATGATGTTTGAAATATTTGTATATTTCCAATTAATATTTATAGTAAAAACGAAAATTTATACAACCCCTTGTAAAAAATAATTTACTAAAAGATATTTATTTTTGTCATTTTTTCCTTTACTTTAAGTTAATTAATCTAAAGTGTCATTATCCCAGCCATGTGGCTCAATGGGGTCCCAAAATCTACCCAAATATGTCCATGGTCGTAAATTACTCATCCAATAAGGTTTGGACAAATTTTAATGTAATTTTGAATTATTATAATTGTAACACCCCGAGCATCCACAATACGCTTCTCTTTTAATAATGCAATAGCTTGCATTGTATGCAAGTTCGGGATTCTAACACACTACAACCAAAAAAAATAGCCATTATGAAAAGTAATAACCAATTTTTGAAATTATATATATTTTATATTTCAAAATGGACATCATTTTTGGATTTGGAATATTGAAATTTCCCTATGTTGAGTTTTTGGTATTTTTCTGAGAAATTCAAATTTTTTATGAATAATGAAAAATACTTAAAGAAATTTTTTTTTAATAAAAATAATTTATTGTAATAAATTATACTATTGAGTGGTTTTAATGTATAATTAGAATTTATTTTTACCATTTTATCCAATGGTGGTCATTAGAATTAATTTCACATTGAAATTGGACATAAAAAATTGTCAATCTTTTGATATATATTGTTTTTAAAAACACGCTATTTGTTGTGACATCGGAAATTAATTATAAAATTAATTAATGAAACTTATATGTTTGGAATTTTTTAAAATAGACATCATTTTTGAATTTGGAATATCAATTATATCTTAGGGTGAAATTTTGGCATTGTTCTGAAAAACTTCAATTTTTGATGAATAGTGAAACCACTGAGTGGTAGTTAAAAAATTATTTTTCATTTAAATAGAACATTGTAACGCCCCGACCCCAGCTACCCAGATCCGGTGCATTACTTCGTAACATTGGCATGATCACAAAAGATCATGTCTCGAAAGGCCGATTAGTTTAGTAGCCTTGGAAACACTAGATACATTCATAAATGTTACATTACATCATAAAGTGAAAAACTAATAACAAAGTCTTCATAGTCCACACTCATATCCTCTTCTGACTATCCCTGCAGGTCATTCATAAAATACTTCTTCACATCCTGGAAAATATTAAAACATTGAAAGGGGTGAGCTGAGATGCTCAGTAAGGATAACAATATTGCAGAAGCTTTCATAAATAAACATAAACATTTAAAGAAATGTATAACTAAAACAAAAGCCTTTTAAACATGAACATCAACATAATATGGAAAAAGTAAAATGAGATAATTCCATTCACTTCTTCACATGGATATTCTACTAGAATAATAATCACATGAAATATCAATAACCACTTTCATAATGATGGAATGTATAATGTCGGACATTCTGAAACATTTTGTCAAGGACTCGGCCAAGACGTCTAAAATTATTAAGGCCTCGGCCAAAACCATAAATCAAATTGCGAAAGGGCCTCGTCCAATTACACGTCTAGTTGTCTCATGAGACCTACCGATGCATCGATGAGCTATAGCGGGCTCCACCAGTCACTTATTAAGTCCAATACATTCCTCATATGAATAGGTTTAAACATATCATAAACATTAACATAATCGTATCACATAAAACATGCATAAAGGAAACATAACATTTCCACATTTCAATCACAATATATCAATACAACACATTGATATAATAAAAACTCTTTCAAAACCATTTTCAATACCAAAATAAAATAAAGTTAAAACATTGTATTTATTTTTCATTAAAAAAATGATGGCTTGTAGAGGAAGGCGAAACTCAAATAATGGTCACGGTGGCAAAGAAGTCATTGTCTCCGCATAAGTACGGAAAGAAAAACATTCCCTTTTGTCGTTTAGAAAAACGCTTCATATAAAAAATATTCCTTTTGAATGAACATAGAAGTCAAAGGGGTTTATACACCGTATAAAAGAAAGTTGTGTATAAAACCAAATATGCCTCAATGAAAGGGGATTGAGACGATGTCCTTAAAAAGATCATTTTTTTAAAATAAAATAGATCGATTATGTGTATTCACTATAAGTACACATAAATAATGTAAAAATACAAGATAGAAAATAATAATATCATGACATAATTTGAATGTAGGAGATTAACCCAAAGAATGGAAGTTGGGTTAAGAAATTCCCTTACCTTGGGTCTTGTCCTGACTCGACCGTCCTTTAACCTCCTGAATAATAAACTAGAGTTAATTTATATTTACTTAAGAACCTTTTTCCTGTTCATTATTCATTTTATATCCCTTATTTCCATGTTATGAATATTATTTAATTATTTAATTTAATAACGGTCGTTTTGTCGATCTTTGGTACTTGAGTAAAAAATAAACTTCTTATAATTACAAGTTGTTCATGTGGTGAAATATCCATTATATCCAGAATTATATTCATTATGTAGATATCATATATATCATATATATACAGTATATACATTCATTCATAATGTCATGTAACATTTAGAGGTAAGAAATGAAATGCACCGTTCATGGAGACGGTAAGCCGTACGTACGCATGAACGCTACTTTCATTTATATTTCATATTTCATGGAATGAAATCATAATGATATAAATTTATAATATAATTACAGTATAATATAGTGTATAATACCATTTAATCCATCCTTTATACATCCCACATATGGCATTAACGATTCAAATCACTTTGAGGGGGCGGTAGTCCACACTTCCTAAAATGAAATTATCGCGTTTACCCATAATGGAAATCATAAAGTATGCCATAAATGAGAAATACAGAAGCATAAGTAAAACTTAAACATATTATATATCATATATAAATATAGTGACATCTTAATGGCCACCATTGAAGGTGTTATTGAGTGTTGAACAATCATCGTTTCGTGAGGCAGAAATTCGCCATCCACAGAAACCGTATGTTTTTTAACCATTAGATGTAGGTGTGTGTAAGTGTAGCTCGAATCCATATTATAACAACATCCTAGTATATTGAGGATACTGGTGTTGTTACAAAAGAAATGAATAAAAAGTGTTTAGGGGGTTGGAGAAGAAAAATAAAACAAAACAACATTAGAGAAGACATTACCTCAAAATCGGGTAATTCTTTTTGATTTGAGCCAAAAGCTTCCTTGAGAAGAGTTCTGCCCAAAGTGAGGCTTCTAGGTGTAATAGGGGGAATTTGGGAGAGTATTTGGGCAGAGGTTGGCCGAGAAAAATGGCTTCAAGGTGTGAATAAGGTGGGAGAGGTGGGGGCCTTTTATAAGTGGAGAGGATGGGCTCTTTTGGAAAGATTGAAATGATACATTATTACACAACGGTTTTCGGATTTCTAAAGGTCCCACACTTATATAATTCGTGGATAAGGTGATAAGGGTTCAAAATATCCTCATCCAATAGGCTTTGGACATGTGTAAGCCTTGTATTTTGCATTATCTTCTCATTTTATTTAAATCGTTAAATAATGAGGTCATCGCTGCATCATAATGATGTCATAAATAATTTAATTTATTTAATGTCTAAAAATTATAAAAAAACTACTATGATATAGGAAATCTTTTTATCTTTCTAATTAATTATTATAATCAAAATTTGGACTTGTGTAACCCCACTTAAAGTCTGTTTTAGTAAAACAACTCATGTTTGTGTCAATATAATTATAACATTAAATAAATATATATTAATGTCATTTTCCAACCAAAGTGGCTCCATGGGGTCCCCAAGTTGACCCATGGGTTGTCTTGGTCGGCCATGACTCATCCAATAGGGGTAGGACAAGTTTCAAGCTCATCTCATATTATTAAAACATTATTTTATCTTAAACTACACTAATTACCTCTAATCGCGATTAAGTACTTAAAAGTTACTATTCACCAAAAAATTATTTTAATCTCATTGAACCACATTTTACTTCTTAATGAAAACCATGTATGTCGGATTTTTTAAAATCAAATCACAGAAATGGTAATATTTCATTTAAACAAAAAATCAGTTATTTAACTACCACTTAGTGGTTTCACTATTCATCAAAAATTGATGTTTTTCAGAACAATGCCAAAATTTCACCATAAGCTATAATTGATATTCCGAATTCAAAAATGATGTCTATTTTACAAAATTCCAAACATATAAGTTGCATTAATTAATTTTATAATTAATTCCCGTTGTCAGAACAAATAGCGTGTTTTTAAGAAACAATTTATATCAAAAGATTGGCAATTATTTATGTCTAATTTCAATGTTAAATTAATTCTAATGACCACCATAGGATAAAATGGTAAAAATATATTCTAATTATACTTTAAAACCACTAAATAGTATAATTTATCACAATAAATTTTTTTTATTAAAAAAAAGTTGTTTTAACTATTTTTCACTATTCATAAAAAAATTGGAAGTTCTCAGAAAGTTACACAAAATTCAACTTAGGATAATTTCGATATTACGAATTCAAAAATGATATCCATTTTGAAATTAAAAATTTCTATAATTTTAAAAAGTGGTTATTACTATTCATAACGGCTACTTTGATTAGTCGTGGTGTTTTAGAACTCGAAGTTGCGTACAATGCAAGCCACTACATTATTGAATGAGAAGCGTATCGTGGAAGCTCGGGGTGTTACATTCTCCCCTCCTTCAATAAATTGCGTCCTCGCAATTTGAAATTTTTTCATTGAAAATAAAAGAGATAAAATACCTTTGTGGAAAACTCACATCGGAAATAATATTAATAAAATTTAGCCTTAATAAGAGGGAAAGGGAAATGAAAAAGTCACCACCCAATTATGATCTCGATTAGGAGAACATTGGTGGCAATTAGAGACATATAATTGGAGGAAAAACGTAAATATTTGTAGGGAGTGATTGAGGTCATCAATCACAATCAACTGTCAAATTGAGGTCCTCAAAGCCTTCAATCTATGTTGATTTAAAATATCATCAGTTCAACAAGACATAAGGTATTAGGATAACACATTTTTTTGTTTTAATATCCCATTACTAAAGTTTAAGAATTAATTTATTCATTGAATAAGAGATAGGTATATATATATTTATGCTTTACAATTAGAGTTTCAACCTTCAACTCATCTTTCACTCAAAAAGATAATAGAACTCAAAAATATTATACTTATCCTAATTGTATAAGGTTCCAAATGTTAACACATACCATTTAGATTAGTAAAATTATTTTTTAATAAACAGGGACTTCCTGTAGGCTAGTGGTAGGAAATAAAGGCTTGTCGCACTATGATTGTGGGTTCGATTCCTGCAGCTTTGTCCGATGCGACGGGTTATGCCCCACCCTACAGGTTGTCCTTTTCCTAAAACTATAGTATTATAATATTCCAAAAATAATCTTCATAAATTTTTTTACCCTTAAACAATACTATCCAAAGATCAACTTAATCCACTCCAACCTTTATAGTTATCCAAATTACCTCTGTCCAGACTTTCTCTAAAAGGTCTCTTAATTCCAAAATCAATTTATCAGATTCCCCAAACAATGTAAAGTTTCTCTTATTGTCACATAGTAAAAATATAATTACCTTCATCATATTAAAACCTTACTGAAATCAACAAGTACTGCAGTACAATCCTTATATATATATCACATTATTCTAATAACCAGAATATAATCCATGAGTCAAAAATCACCAATACATTAGTTATTCTGCTTCAACTGTAGTAACAGCATAAGATTGTCATTGATCCCTTGGCCTTTTCTGAGATAAGTTTCCCTGACGCTTAGGACATTTATTTGCATAATGACCCATTTCTCTACAATTTTAGCATTCAACATTGATAGCCTCTTTCTTTCCCTTGCAATCACGAGCCTGGTGACCCTTTTCTCCACATTTATAACAAACTCCCATTCCTTTTAGGCAAGTACCAGGGTGATTCTTCCCACAATTATCACATAATTGAAAATCCTTCTTTCCCTTTTTCCCTTTATCAGTCTCTTGTTCCACCGTTCTCTTCTTCTCTTGCTTTACTTTGTTGTCATAAGACTTAGAGAATTCCTTTTCTGTCTTGAGAGCACACGAGACAATATCTTCGTATGATGAGAAGGATTTTGATACCAAAGCTCGACGGAGAAATTGTTTTAACCCATCAAAGAAATGATCAATCTTACTCCTTGGGTTACGTATATAATCGGCAGCATGCCTCGCTAACCTTGTAAAGTTAGCCTCATACTTTGCGACATTCTCATCCTCCTTCTGCCTCAGACTCAGAAATTGCCTTTCCATATCTGCTCGATGGTCACGAGGAAAGTATTTTTCTAAGAAAAGCTCTTTGAACACCCTCCATTCCATATTCGATACGTCATCATCTTCCTTTGTGTTTTGAATCAGCAACCACCACTGATCGGCATCTCCAGTGAGGCGGTAAACTGCCATGACAACCTTCTCCCTTTCGCTACTCCCCAAGGGATGGAATATTTTCTCTAAGGAGTTTATCCATTGCTTGGCTACTAAGGGATTTGTACTCCCATTGAACGTTGGTGGTTGTTGCCTCATGAATCGATCTAACCTTGATCCTCCACGTTGCGGATCAGGGTGCTCCATATGAGTAAGGTTATTATTCATAACCTGAGTGAGTTGTCCCTGTATGGTAATAAGTTGATCAGCACCAGTTGTATCTCTAGCTCCACAATAATTATCTTGAGCAGGAGGGAAATCCCTACACGGAGTGCGTGCATTGATACGGTTTCCATTCCTTCCATTAGGAGCCATTTCTAAAAAATGGCATAAACTAGATTAGTTCATGAATCAAAATACATAATTCCATACTTGTAAAACAGTTAACATAAATTGAAATAATTATGGATATAATCCATAATTATAAAAATGTTTTCTTTGAGGAAGTATATACTCGTAACCCTTCATAGTGGTTTGTAAAGAAAATGGGAGTTATCCAAAGCATATCCCCCGGGAGTGTCGTAACCAAGAGTGCAGCAAGGCCCGTTGTCATGCACCAGTTCCCATTTGAGTCTAGCTCAAAGCGGTATTTTCGGGTTTTACCCCTAGGTACATCTGTGCCAGAGCCGCCTCTACTTGCTCGTATCCAGACAGGGATGTATTGCTCGGAAAACTCACAAAATCTCTACAATAACAAAATTCTAGGAAGTTCTTCTATACTAATCCTCAAAGTCTATCTTTGGGCTACGTGCTGTAATCAGAGTTTATCTAAATCTAGCTTCCAAGGTTAGTACTAAACTGCCTCTGATACCAACTGTAACGCCCCGACCCCAGCTACCCAGAGCCGGTGCATTACTTCGTAACATTGGCATGATCACAAAAGATAAAGTCTCGAAAGACCGATTAGTTTAGTAGCCTTGGAAACACTAGATACATTCATAAATGTTACATTACATCATAAAGTGAAAAACTAATGACAAAGTCTTCATAGTCCACACTCATATCCTCTTCTGACTATCCCTGCAGGTCATTCATAAAATACTTCATCACATCCTGGAAAATATTAAAACATTGAAAGGGGTGAGCTGAGATGCTCAGTAAGGATAACAATATTGCGGAAGCTTTCATAAATAAACATAAACATTTAAGGCAATGTATAACTAAAACAAATGCCTTTTAAACTTGAACATCAACATAATATGGCAAAAGTAAAATGAGATAATTCCATTCACTTCTTCACATGGATATTCTACTAGACGAATAATCACATGAAATATCAATAACCACTTTCATAATGATGGAATGTATAATGCCGGACATTCTGAAACATTTTGTCAAGGCCTCGTCCAAGACGTCTAAAATGATTAAGGCCTCGGCCAAAACCATAAATCAAATTGTGAAAGGGCCTCGGCCAATTCCACGTCTAGTTGTCTCATGAGACCTACCGATGCATCGAGAAGCTATAGAGGGCTCCACCTGTCAATTATTAAGTCCAATACATTCCTCATAAGAATAGGTTTAAACATATCATAAACCATAACATAATCGTATCACATAAAACATGCATAAAGGAAACATAACATTTCCACATTTCAATCACAAGATATCAATACAACACATTGATATAATAAAAACGCTTTCAAAACCATTTTCAATACCAAAATAAAATAAAGTTAAAACTTTGTATTTATTTTTAATTAAAAAAAATGATGGCTTGTAGAGGAAGCTGAAACTCAAATAATGGTCACGGCGGCAAAGAAGTCATTGTCGCCGCATATGTATGGAAAGAAAAACATTCCCTTTTGTCGTTTAGAAAAACGCTTCATATAAAAAATATTCCTTTTGAATGAACATAGAAGTCAAAGGGGTTTATACACCGTATAAAAGAAAGTTGTGTATAAAACCAAATATGCCTCAATGAAAGGGGATTGAGACGAAGTCCTTAAAAAGATCATTTTTTTAAAATAAAATAGATCGATTATGTGTATTAACTATAATTACACATAAATAATGTAAAAATACAAGATAGGACATAATAATATCATGACATAATTTGAAAGTAGGAGATTAACCCAAAGAATGGAAGTTGGGTTAAGAAATTCCCTTACATTGGCTCTTGTCCTGACTCGACCGTCCTTTAACCTCCTGAATAATAAACTAGAGTTAATTTATATTTACTTAAGAACCATTTTCATGTTCATTATTCCTTTTATATCCCTTATTTCCATGTTATGAATAATAATTAATTATTTAATTTAATAACGGTCGTTTTGTCGATCTTTGGTACTTGAGTCAAAAATAAACTTCTTATAATTACAAGTTGTTCATGTGGTGAAATATCCATTATATCCAGAATTATATTCATGATGTAGATATCATATATATCATATATATACAGTATATACATTCATTCATAATGTCACGTAACATTTAGAGGTAAGAAATGAAATGCACCGTTCATGGAGACGGCAAGCCGTACGTACGCATGAACGCTACTTTCATTTCTATTTCGTATTTAATGGAATGAAATCATAATGATATAAATTTTAATATAATTACAGTATAATATAGTGTATAATACCATTTAATCCATCCTTTATACATCCCACATATGGAATTAACGATTCAAATCACTTTGAGGGGGCGGTAGTCCGCACTTCCTAAAATGAAATTATCGCGTTTACCCATAATGGAAATCATAAATTATGCCATAAATGAGAAATAAATAAGTATAATTAAAACATAAACATATTATATATCATATATAAATATAGTGACATCTTAATGGGAACCTTTTAAGGTGTTATATGAGTGTTGAACAATCATCGTTTCGTGAGGCAGAAATTCGCCATCCACAGAAACCGTATGTTATTTAATCATTAGATGTAGGTGTGTGTAAGTGTACCTCGAATCCATATTATAAAAACATCCTAGTATATTGAGGATACTGTTGTTGTTACAAAAGAAATGAATAAAAAGAGTTTAGGGGGTTGGAGAAGAAAAATAAAACAAAACAACATTAGAGAAGACATTACCTCAAAATCGGGTAATTCTTTTGGATTTGAGCCAAAGGCTTCCTTGAGAAGAGTTCTGCCCAAAGTGAGGCTTCTAGGAGTAATAGGGGGAAGTTGGGAGAGTATTTGGGCAGAGGTTGGCCGAGACAAATGGCTTTAAGGTGTGAATAAGGTGGGAGAGGTGGGGGCCTTTTATAAGTGGAGAGGAGAGGCTCTTTTGGAAAGATTGAAATGTTACATTATTACACAATGCTTTTAGGATTTCTAAAGGTCCCACACTTATATAATTCGTGGATAAGGTGATAAGGGTTCAAAATATCCTCATCCAATAGGCTTTGGACAAGTGTAAGCCTTGTATTTTGCATTATCTTCTCATTTTATTTAAATCGTTAAATAATGAGGTCATCGCTGCATCATAATGATGTCATAAATAATTTAATTTATTTAATGTCTAAAAATTATAAAAAAAACTACTATGATGTAGGAAATCTTTTTATATTTCTAATGAATATTTATAATCAAAATTTGGACTTTTTTAACCCCACTTAAAGTCTGTTTTAGTAAAACAACTCATGTTTGTGTCAATTTAATTATAACATTAAATAAATATATATTAATGTCATTTTCCAACCAAAGTGGATCCATGGGGTCCCCAAGTTGACCCATGGGTTGTCTTGGTCGGCCATGACTCATCCAATAGGAGTAGGACAAGTGTCAAGCTCATCTCATATTATTAAAACATTATTTTTACCTTAAACTACACTAATTACCTCTAATCGCGATTAAGAACTTAAAAGTTACTATTCACCAAAAAATTATTTTAATCTCATTGAACCACATTTTACTTCTTAATTACAACCATGTATGTCGGATTTTTGAAAATCAAATCACAGAAGTGGTAATATTTCATTTAAACGAAAAATCAGTTATTTAACTACCACTTAGTGGTTTCACTATTCATCAAAAATTGAAGTTTTTCAGAACAATGCCAAAATTTCACCCTAAGCTATAATTGATATTCCGAATTCAAATATGATGTCTAATTTAAAAAATTCCAAACATATAAGTTGCATTAATTAATTTTATAATTAATTCCCGCTGTCACAACAAATAGCGTGTTTTTAAGAAACAATTTATATCAAAAGATTGGCAATTGTTTATGTCTAATTTCAATGTTAAATTAATTCTAATGACCACAATTGGATAAAATGGTAAAAATATATTCTAATTATACTTTAAAACCACTAAATAGTATAATTTATCACAATAAATTATTTTTATTAAAAAAGTTGTTTTAACTATTTTTCACTATTCATAAAAAAATTGGAAGTTCTCAGAAAGTTACAAAAAATTCAACTTAGGATAATTTTGATATTACGAATTCAAAAATGAAGTCCATTTTGAAATATAAAATTTCTATAATTTTAAAAAGTGGTTATTACTATTCATAACGGCTACTTTGATTAGTCGCGGTGTTTTAGAACGCGAAGTTGCGTACAATGCAAGCCACTGCATTATTGAATGAGAAGCGTATCGTGGAAGCTCGGGGTGTTACAAACATTACCACTTCTGTGATATGATTTTCAAAAATCCTACATACATGGTGTTAATTAGGATGTAAAATTTGGTTCAATGGGATTAAAATAATTTTTTGTTGAATAGTAACTTTTAAGTTTTATTAATCGCGATTAAAGGTAATTAGTGAAATTTACGGTAAAAATGATATCATAAAAATATGAAAATACCCTTAAACTGGTCCTACCATTACTGGATGAGTCATGGCTGACCAAGACAATCCATTGGTCAACTTAGGGACCCCATGGAGCCACTTGGGTAAGAAAATGACAATAATAACTTTTTATTTAAACTAAAATTAAAATTGTCACAAACATGTGTTGTTTTACTAAAAAAATTATTACAAGGGGTTATATAAGTTAAATTTTAGACTATAAATATTCATTGGAAAGATAGAAATATTTCCTACATCATGATATTTTTTATATAATTTTTAGACATTAAATAAATTTAATTTTTTATGACACCATAATGATGAAGTGATTACCTCATTAATTAACAATTTAAATAAAATGAAAAGATAATATAAAATATAATAATTACACTAGTAAAAAACCTATTGGATGAGTATATTTAGAACCCTTATCACCTTATCCTCTAAATATATAATTTTGGTACCTACAAAATCCGAAACTCAATATATAATAAAGTAAAATCTCATGACTTTCCAAGAGTGCCCTCCTCTCCTCTTATAAAAGTCCCCCACCACTACCACCTTTTTCACACCTTCAAGCCATTTTTCTCGACCAACCTCTTCCCAAATACTCTCTCAACTTCCCTATATTACTCCTAGAAGCCTCAATTTAGGCATAAATCTTCCCAAGGAAGCCTTTGGCTCAAATTGAAAAAGAGTTACCCGATTTTAAGGTAATGTTTTCTCCTATGTTATTTTGTTTTATTTTGCTTCTTCAACCCCTTAAACTCTTCTTACTCCTTTATTTTGTAACAACACCAGAATCTTAAATATAATAGTATGTTGTTATGAGAATTATATTATTTACACTTACACACACCTTCGTCCAATGGTTAAATAACATACTGTTTCTATGGTTTGCAAATTTCTGCCTCACGAAACGTTGATTGTTCAATATTCTTTTAACACCTATCATGGTTTCCATTAAGATGTAACTATATTTATATATGATATATATTATGGTTATTTTTCCTTATTCTTATGTATTTCTCATTTATGGAATACCTTTATGATTTCCATCAAGGGTAAACGCGATAATTTCATTTTCGGATGTGCGGACTACCGCCCCCTCAAGGTGATTTGAATCGTTAATGCCATATGTGGGATGTATAAAGGATGTAGTAAGTGATATTATATATGATATTATACTGAAATTATAATATAACTTTATATCATTATGTTTCATTCCATTAAAATACGAAATAGAAATGAAAGTAGCATTCATACGTATGTACGACATACCGTCTCCACGAATGGTGCATTTCATTTTTACCTCTAAATGTTAAGTAATATTATAAAGGAAAGTATATGCTGGATATATATGATATCTACATCATGAATATAATTCTGTATTTAATGTATATTTTACCACATGAACAACTTTTAATTATAAGAAGTTTATTTTTGACTCAAGTACAAAAGATCGACAAAATGACCGTTATTAACTTAAATAATTACATAATGTTCATAACATGGTAATAAGTGATATAAGAGGAATAATGAACTTGAAAAAGGTTCTTAAGAAATTATAAATTAACTATAGTTTATTATATAGGAGATTAAAGAACGATCAAGTCAAGTCGGACACGAGGTAAGGGATCTTCATAACCCAATTTCCATTCATTGGTTTAATCTCCTACATTCAAATTATGTCCTGATATTATTATGTCTTATCATGTATTTGTACTTTATTTACGTGTACTTATAGTTAATACACATAATAGATCTATTGTATTTAAAAAAATTATCTTTGTAAGGTACTTCGTCTCAATATCCTTTCATTGAGGCATATTTTGATTTATACACAACTTTCCTTTATACGGTGTATAAACCCCTTTGACTTTTACATTTATTCAAAACGAATCTTTTTATACGAAGTGTTTTTACTAAACTAAAAAAGAATGTTTTTTTCTTCTCTATGCGGCGACAATGACTTCCCCGCCATCGTGACCATTATTTGAGTTTCAGCTTCCCCTAAAAGCCATAACTTTTTTAAATGATTTCAAAAAAGAGAGAGATATTTCTCTCAAATATATGAAAATCCAATGAAAATGTATAAGTATTTAACGCAATATTAAAAATGTTTTCAGAAAACCCGACTCTCGAGTGTGGTTGACAGGAAGGGATTGGGTGTGGACCCATTATGGCCTGTAATTTGTTGAGTAGTGTCAGAATTAGTTATTTTGTTTTCAGAAGCATGCATAATGTTTTTAGAGTATATTTGGGAAATTTTAAACGTAAGTATCTTATAAAAAATTGCATCGGTTGGTCTCATTAGACAAACTAGTGGCTTGGCATGAGGCCTTGACAAAATCTTATTCGTAGTCTTGGCACGAGGCCTTGGCTACGTGGTTATGATAGTCTGGCATTATGAATTCCATCATTTTGAAAGTGGTTATTGATATTTCATGTGATTATTCGACTAGTAGAATATCCATGTGAATAAGTAAATGACATTATTTCATTTTTTTTCATATTATGCTGAATTTCAAGTTTAAAAGGCTTTTGTTTTAGTTATACATTGACTTAAATGTTAATGATTATTTATGAAAGCTTCCGCTATATTGTTATCCTTACTGAGCATCTGAGCTCACCCCTTTCAATGTTTTAATTTTTCCAGGATGTGAAGAAGTATTTTATGAATGTCTCACAGGGATAGTTGGAAGGGGATTTGAGTGTGGACTATGGAGACGATGTTATTTTAGTTTTTCATTTTATGATATAATGTAATGTTTATGAATGTAGGTAGTGTTTCTAAGGCTACTAAACTAATCGGTCATTCGAGACTTGATCTTTATTGATCATGCCAATGTTACACAATAATGCAATGACTCTGGCTAACTGGGTTCGAGGCGTTACAGTTGGTATCAGAGGCAGTTTAGTACTAACCATGGAAGCTAGATTTAGATAAACTCTGATTAGAGCACATAGACCTAAGATAAAATTTGAGGATTAGTATAGAAGAAATTCATAAAATTTTGGGTATTATAGAGATTTTTTGAGTTTTCCGAAGAATACATCCCTGTCTAGATATAAGCAGGTAGAGGTGGCTTTGGCATAGAAGTACCTTGGGGTAAAACCTAAAAACACTGCTTGGAGCTAGACTCAAACGGGAACTGGTGCACGACAACGTGCCTTGGTGCACTCTTGGTTATGACACTCCCGGGGGATATGCTTAGGATAATTCTCATTTTCTTTACAAACCATTATGAAGGGTTTATGAGTATATACTTTCTCAAAGAAAACATTTTTATGATTATAGTTCAATTTATGTTAAGTGTTTTACACGTATGGAATTATGTATTTTGATTCATAAACTAATCTTGTTTATGAAATTGTTTTGAAATAGTTCCTAATGGATGGAATGGAAACCATATCAATGCACACACTCCATATAGGGATTTCCCTCCTACTCAAGATAATTATAGTAGAGCTGGTGATGGAACTGGTGCTGATCAACTTATCACCATACTGGGACAACTCACTCAAGTTATGAATAATAACCTTACTCGTATGAAGCACCCTGATCCGCAACGTGGAGGATCAATGTTAGACCGCTTCATGAGGAATCAACCACCAACATTCAATGGTGGTACAAATCCATTAGTAGCTGAGCAATGTATAAACTCCATAGATAAAATATTCCACGCCTTGGGGAGTAGCGATAGGGAGAAGGTCGTCATGGAAGTTTACCGCCTCACTGGAGATGCTGATCAATGGTGGTCGCTGATTCAAAAAACAAATGAAGACGATGAAGTATCAAATATGGAATGGAGGGAGTTCAAAGAGCTTTTCGTAGAAAAATACTTTCCCCATGACCATTGGGCAGATATGGAAAGGCAATTTCTGAGTTTGAGACAAAAGGAGGATGATAATGTCGCAAAATGTGAGGCCAACATTACAAGGTTAGAAAGACATGCTGCAGATTATATATGTAACCCAATAAGTAAGATTGATCATTTCTTTGATGGGTTAAAACCATTTCTACGTCGAGATTTAGTGTCACAATCTTTCTCAACATACGAAGATATAGTCTCGTGTGCTATCAAGACAGAAAAGGAATTCTATAAGTCTTATGACAACAATGTAAAGCAAGAGATGAAGAGAACAGTGGAACAAGAGACAGATAAATGAAAAAGGGAAAGAAGGATTTTACATTATGTGATAATTACGGGAAGAATCACCTTGGTACATGCCTAAAAGGAATGGGAGTTTATTATAAATGTGGAGAAAAAGGTCATGAAGCTCGTGATTGCAAGGGAACGAAAGAGGCTATCAATGTTGAATGCTACAATTGTAGAGAAATGAGGCATTATGAAAATGAATTCCCTAAGTGTCAGGGAAACTTATCTCAGAAAAGACCAAGGGATCAAGGACAATCTTATGCTGTTACTAAAGTTGAAGTGGAATAATTAATGTATGGGTGCTTTTGGACTCAAGGATTTTGTTCTTGTTATAAGAATAATGTGATATATATAAGGATTGTACTGCAGTACTTGTTGTTTTCATTAAGGTTTTAATATGATAAAGGAAATCATATTTTTTTATGTGACAATAAGAGAAACTTTACTTTGTTTGAGGAATCTGAGGATACAATTGATTTTGGAATTTATAGACCTTTTATAGAAAGTCTTGACGGAGGTATTTTGGATAACTATAAAGGGTGTAATGGATTAAGTTAAACTTAAGACAGTATTGTTTAAGGTTAAAACATTTATGAAGATTATTTTTGAAATATTATAATACTATAGTTTTAGAAAAAGGACAACCTATAGTTTGGGGGATAACCCATCATGTCGGACAAAGCTGTAGGAATCGAACCCACAACCATAGTGAGACAAGCCTTTATTACCTACCACTAGACTACAGGAAGTACCCAGTTATTACAAAATAGTTTTCCAAATCTTAATGGTATGTGTTAATATTTTCAACCTTGTACGATTAGGATAAATATAATATTTTTGAGTTCCATAATCTTTTTGGGTGAAGGATGTGTTTGAGGTATAAATTTGTTGAAGGTTGAAACTCTACATGTCAAGAATATATATATATATACCTATCTCTTATTCTATGAATAAATTAATTATTAAACTTTAGGAAAGGGATATGAAAACAAAAAATGTGTTATCCTAATAACTTATTTTTTGTTGAACTGATGATATTTTAAATTACCATAGATTGAAGGCTTTGAGGCCCTCAATTTTACACTTGTTTGTGATTGATGAACTCAATCACTCACTACAAATATTCACGTTTTTCCTCCAATTATATGTCTCTAATTTTCACCAATGTTTTCCTTATCAAGATCATAATTTGGTGGTGACATTTTTATTTCCCCTTCCCTCTTATTAAGGCTGAATTTTATTAACCTTACTTCTGATGTGGGTTTTCCACAACGGTATTTTCTATTTTCATCCTTTTATTTTCATAGAAAATTTTTAAATTGCGAGGATGCAATTTATTAGAGGGTATAATGTAACACCCCAAGCTTCCACGATACGCTTCTCTTTCATTAATGAAATTGCTTGCATTGTATGCTAGTTTGAGATTCTAACACACCATGACCAATCAAAATAGCCATTATGAATAGTAATACACACTTTTTGAAATTATATATAATTTATATTTCAAAATGGACTTCATTTTTGGATTTGGAATATCGAAATTATCCTATGTTGAATTTATGGTATTTTTCTGACAACTTCCAATTTTGTTTGAATAGTGAAAAATACATAAAAAAAATTATTAATCAAAATAAGTTATACTGATAAATTACACTATTTAGTTGTTTTAAAGTATAATTAGAATATATTTTTAATATTTTATCCAATGGTGGTCATTAGAATTAATTTCACTTTGAAATTGTATATAAACAATTGTCAATCTTTTGATATATATTGATTCTTAAAAACACGCTATGTGTTGTGACTACGGGAATTAATTATAAAATTAATTAATGAAATTTATATGTTTGGAATTTTGTAAAATAGAAATCATTTTTGAATTCAGAATATCAATTATAGCATAGGGTGAAATTTTGGCATTGTTCTGAAAAACTTCAATTTTTGATGAATAGTGAAACCACTAAGTGGTAGTTAAGAAAATTATTTTTGGTTTAAATGAAACATTAGCACTTCTGTGATGTTATTTTCAAAAATCCTACATACATGGTTGTCATTAGGAAGTAAAATATTGTTCAATGGGATTAAAATAATTTTTTGGTGAAGAGTAACTTTTAAGTTTTATTAATTGTGATTAAAGGTAATTAGTGAAATTTAAGGTAAAAATGATATTATAAAAATATAAAAATACCCTTACACTTGTCCTAACCTTATTTTATGTGTCTTGGACGACCATTAAAATCCATGGGTCAACTTGGGGACCCAATTGAGCCACTTGGGTAATAAAATGGCAATAATAACTTTTCATTTAAACTAAAAATAAAATTGTTACAAACATGTGTTGTTTTACTAAAACAATTATTACATGGGGTTATATAAATGAACATTTAGACAATAAATATTCATTGGAAAGATAAAAATATTTCATTCATCATGATATTTTATTTATAATTTTTAGATATTAAATAAATTAAATTTTTTATGACACCATGATGATGCAGCAATTAACACATTAATTAACGATTTAATTAAAATGAAAAGACAATGTAAAATCAAAGACATACACTTGTAAAAAACCTATTGGATGAGTATATTTCTAACCCTTATCACCATAGCCTCTAAATATATAAGTGTGGATCCTTTATAATCCGAAACACTTTATATAATAAAGTAACATTTTATGACATTCCAAGAGTGCCCTCCTCTCCTCTTATAAAAGGCCCCATCCACTACCACCTTATTCACACCTTCAAGCCATTTTTCTTGGCCAAAATCTGCCCAAATACTCTCTCAACTTCCCTCTATTACTTTTAGAAGCCTCACATTGGGAATAATTATTCCTAAGGAAGCCTTTGGCTCAAATCGAAAAAGAGTTACCCAATTTTAAGGTAATGTTTTCTCTTATGTTATTTTGTTTTATTTTACTTCTCCAACCTCTTAAACTATTTTTATTCCATTATTTTGTAACAACACCAGTATATTAAATATAATAGTATGTTTTTATGATATGTATTTGATTTACACTTATACACACTGTCGTCTAATTGTTAATGAACATACTGTTTCTGTGGTTGGCGAATTTCTGCCTCACGAAACGATGATTGTTCATTCTTCTTTTAACACCTCTCATGGTGGCCATTAATATGTCACTATATTTATATATGATATATATTATGTTTATGTTTTCCTCATTCTTCTTTATTTATTGTTTATGACATACCTTACTGATTTCCATTATGGGTAAACGCGATAATTTCATTTTTGGAAATGCGGACTACCGCCCCCTCAAAGTGATTTGAATCGTTAATGTCATATGTGGGACGTATAAAGGATGGAGTAAGTGATATTATATATGATATTATACTTGTATTATAATATAACATTATATAATTTTGTTTCATTCCATTAATATACAAAATAGAAATGAAAGTAGCGTTCATGCGTACGTACGACTTACCATCTCTATGAACGGTGCATTTCATTTCTTACCTCTAAATGTTATGTAATATTATATAGGAAATTATATACTTGATATATATGATATCTACATCATGAATATAATTCTGGATGTAATGGATATTTTACCACATGAACAAATTGTAATTATAAGAATTTTATTTTTGACTCAAGTACCAAAGATCGACAAAACGGCCGTTATTAACTTAATTAATTACATAATGTTCATAACATGGTAATAAGTGATATAAGAGGAATAATGAATTGAAAAAGGTTCTTATGCAAGTATAAATTAACTTTAGTTTATTATCCAGAATATTAAACAACAATCGAGTCAAGTCGGACACAAGGTAAGGAAACTTATTAACCCAATTTCCATTCATTGGGTTAATCTCCAACATTCAAATTATGTAATGAAATTATTATGTCCTATCATGTATTTGTACTTTATTTATGTGTACTTATAGTGAATAAACATAATAGATCTATTTTATTTAAAAAATTATCTTTGTAAGGGACTTCGTCTCAATCTCCTTTTATTGAGACATCTTTTGTTTTATACACAACTTTCCTTTATATGGTGTATAAACCCCTTTGACTTTTAATTTTATTAAAAAGGAATATTTTTATATGATGCTTTTTTACTAAACGACAAAAGGAATGTTTTTTTCTTATGTATGCAACGGCAATGACTTCCCCGCCACTATGACCATTATTTGAGTTTCGGCTTCCTCTACAAGCCATAACTTTTTAAATGATTTCAAAAAAGAGAGAGATATTTCTCTCAAATATATGAAAAACCAGTGCAAATGTATACGTATTTAACGCAAGCTTAAAAATGTTTTAAAAAAAACTGACTCTCGAGTGTGGTAGACAGGAAGGGATTGGGTGCGGACCCATCATGGACAGTAATTAGTCGAGTAGTCTCAGAATTAGTTATTTTTGTTTTTAGAAGCTTGCATAATGTTTTTAGAATAACACTGGAGTATATTTGGGAAATTTTAATTGAAAGTATCTTCTAAAAAATTGCATCGGTATGTCTCATAAGACATACTAGTTTCTTGGCACGAGGCCATGACAAAATCTTATTTTTAGTCATGGCATGAGGCCTTGGCTACGTTGTTATAATAGTCTGTCATTATGCATTCCATCATTATGAAAGTCATTATTGATGTTGCGTGTGATTATTCGACTAGTAGAATATCCATGTGAATAAGTAAATGGCATTATTTCATTTTATTTTTGCCTTATTGTACTGAAATTCAAGTTTAAATGGATTTTGTTTTTGTTATACATTGCCTTAAATGTTAATGTTTATTTATGAAAGTTTCTGCTATATTGTTATCCTTACTGAGCATCTGAGCTCACCCCATTCAATGTTTTAATTTTTCCAGGATGTGAAGAAGTATTTTATGAATGACCTGTAGGGATAGTTGGAAGGGGATTTGTGTGTGGACTATAGATACCATGTTATTGTTGTTTTCACTTTATGATATAATATAACGTTTATGAATGTATCAAGTGTTTCCAAGGCTAATAAACTAATCGGTCTTCCAAGACTTGATCTTTTGTGATCATGCCAATGTTATGCAATAATGCACTGACTCTGGCTAACTGGGGGTCGGGGTGTTACAATAATATACATTATACCTTGAATTACCCTATTTACCTTTAACCACGGTAAATAAAAGTCAAAAGTATCTTTTCTTCAAAAAATATTTTCATATTATTGATCCACATTTTTTAAATAATAAAAACCATGTGTGTCGGATTTTCAAAATACAATTCGCAAAAGTGGTAAAATTTTATTTAAATGAAAAAGTCAACTTTTTTATCTAGTACTATGTGGTTTCACTTTTAATCAAAAATTGAAGTTTTTTAGAAAAATCAAAAAAAAAATTCAGCCTTAGCTATATTTGATATTCTGAATTCAAAAATGTTGTCTATTTTGAAAAACTCCAAACATAGAAGTGGAATTAATTAATTTAAAATTAATTCTCGTTGTTAAAACAAATAGAGTGTTTTTAAGAAACAATAACTAGCAAAAGATTGACACTTGTTTGTGTCCAAATTCAAAGTGAAATTAATTTAAATGACCAACATTAAATTTAATGGTAAAAATTTATTCTAATGAAAATTTAAAACAAATTAAAAATATAATCTAACCATATAAATAAATTATATTAAAACACAGTTTTGAATTAAAATACAATATTTTTCATTAATCATTAAAAAATGAACTTTATCGGAAAAATATTCCAAAAATTTACACAAAGTAAATTTTTATATCCCTATTCTAAAGAAGTATTTTATTTGGTTAAATATATTTTATTAAGGTGACCAAAACTAGATTTAAATAGTTTTATCCATTAAAAGGAGTTAAATCGGCCTTTTAATGTAAAATGTGCTTGAAATTAGATTCATTCACATTTTAAGGCTCTAAAGTTTTTTTGGATAAATATAAATACATTTAACAAAACATTATTATCATATTATAGTTATCTTTCTTCATTCTAGACAATAGAATATCTAGGAGTTAACTAACATATAAAATAATAATATTATATTTATTATCATGCAACTTAAGATTTCAAAGAAACCTGTAGTTGCGTATCAGGTACGCTATCGAACAAAGCACCCTATTTAAAGTAAAATTAATATATAATTCCCAAATTTTAATAAATATGAAATATGTCTCATTCATTATTTACCTGAGATGTTACATCCTTCCGCCCTTTTTAAAATTTCGTCCTCGCAATTTTTCTTATCAAAATATGTGGTGGTGTTTATCCATCATAGCATTTTCAGATTCCCACATTTCCTTTTCAACCATATAGTTTTTAAACGAAACCTTTACCTTGTGAATTACCTTATTCCACCCCACTTGCTCTCTTCGGTCAAGAATCCGGACTGTTTGTTCAACATAAGAGAGATTCTCTTCCAACTGAACTACCTCTGGGCTCAAAACATGATGTGGATCTGGAATATACTTTCGCAGCATCGAAACATGAAAAACATTTTCGACCTAGGATATGATTTGAGTTAAATCCACTATATATGAAATTGATCCAACTTTCTCCAGGATTTCATAAGGTCCAATGATCCTCAGAGTCAACTTTCCCTTCTTACCAAAACACATCACACTTTTCAATGGAAAAACTTTGAGAAATACATGACCACCTACCTCAAAAGAAAGATCATTCCTTTGGTTATCTGCATAACTTTTCTATCTACTATGAGTTGTTCTCATGTGCATCTAAATCAACTGAACATTCTCTTCCATCTCTTCTACCAATTCTGGTCCCATAAGATTCCTTTCACCTACTTTATTCAAACATGTTTTAGATCGACAATGCTTTCCATATAATGCTTCAAATGGATCCATAGGTATAATGGAATGAAAACTGTTATTATATAAAAATTCAACTAAGTAATGATGTTGGTCCCAAATTCCCTGATAAATCATCGAGCAAGCACGTAACATATCCTCCAATGTCTAAATTTTTTGTTCTGGTTTCCCATCTGATTGAAAATGAAAATCTGTACTAATATTTAATTCAATACCCAATGACTTCTGTATGCCTTTCCAAAAGATAGAAGAAAACATGGGATTGCAATCAGATATAATGGAGAGGATAACTCCATGCAAGCTGTCTATCTCTTTAACATACAACTGAGAATGTGGATCTAGAGCAAAATTATCTCGAATAGGAAGGAAATGAGAAGAATTAGTCAATCAATCATCAATAACCCAGATTGCATTCTTAACTGAAGATGTCATCGGCAATCCCTCAATGTAGTCCATGGATATATTTTCCCATTTCCACTCTGGAACTAGTAATGGATGAAGCATCCATTTTGGTAACTACCACTCTGCTTTATCCTGCTGACAAGTCAATCAATTCACATTAAAATCAACAATACCTCTTTTCATTCCATGCCACCATTAATACTACCGAAGATCTCTGTTCATCTTAGTACTACCAGAATGAACTGAAAACGGGGAACTATGAGCTTCACATAACAACTCATTCTTAAATTGTGAATCACAAGGCACACATAATCTTTTTCCAAATCTCCAAACACAGTATTTATCAATGTTAAATTCAGGAAACTTAACCTTCTGAACTAACTCTACCTTTTTCTGTAACTAACTGTCTTCCATTTGTGCATGATTAATTTTGTTTGATAGAGATGATCTCATTGAAACCAGATACAAAATAGAAGAATTTTCTGCATCAACAACTTCTATTCCAAAGTTTATCAAATCAAAAAACCAAAGGATCTTATTCCAAATGTATCATGGTTAATGAAACATTACTTTTTCGACTCAAAGCATCAACCACAATATTTTTTTTTCTCGAATGGTAATGGACTGTGCAATCATAATACTTGATTAATTCCAACAATCTCTTATGTCCCATGTTCAATTCTTTTTGAGTGAATATATACTTTAAAATTGTTTGATTAGTATATATTTCACATTTTAATCAATAAAACTTATTCCTCCAATTTTTTAAAGAAAAAAATAATAGTAGATAATTCCAAATCATGTTTAGGGTAAATTAACTCATGTGGTTTCAACTGATTTGAAGCATAGGCAATTACCTGATCATTCTGCATTAGGACACAACCAAGTTCATTCAACAAAGAATCAATGTAGATAATAAACTCACCATTTCTGGATAGTAGTAATAAAACTAGATCATTCACCAATCATATTTTCAATTCATGAAAAAAATCATCATATTCTTTTGTCCAGATGAACTTAACACCTTCTCGAGTTAACTTAGTCATTGGACTAGATAACCGTGCAAAATTGTCAACAAACCTGCAATGATAACCTGCCAAACCAAGAAAACTATGGATCTAGGTTATATTTGTGGGTCATTCCCATTATTTAATAACTTTTGTTTGATCAAGATCAATCGTTATCCCATTTTTTTGAAACAATGTGAGCAAGGAAAAGAATTTGTTGCAACCAAAACTCACACTTGCAGAATTTCCCAAATAGTTTCTTTTCATTTAAGGTTTTCACGACAACCATTAAATGAATTTCATATTCCGATTTTCTTTTGGAATAAACCAAAATATCATCAATGAACACAACCATAAACTTAACCAAGAACTCATGGAAAATTCTATTCATATGATCTAGGAATACACCAAATGAATTGGTTAAACCAAAAGGAATAACTAAAAATTCATAATGGCCATATCTTGTACGAAATGCAGTCTTCGGAATGTATGCTTCCATTACAATCAACTGATGGTACCCTGATCTCAAATCAATCTTCAAAAAATAATGAGCTACTAGGAGCTGATCAAACAAATCATCGATATGAGGAAAAGGATACTTGTTCTTAAAAGTGATGTAATTCGATGATCTATAATCAATGCAAAGTCTCAGGGAACCATCTTTTTTTATAAAAAACAAGATCGGATCACCCCATGGTGATGTGCTAGGTCGAATAAAACCTTTACCTAAAAACTCCTGCAATTTCTTCTTTAACTCTAATAGTTTAATTTGAGCCATTCAATAAGAGGATTTTGAAATTGGATTAGAATCAGGAACTAAGTCGACAGTAAATTCAACTTCCCGATCATGTATAATACCAGGAAACTCTTCAAGAAACACATAAAGGTACTCATTTACAACTGGTACATCATAAATATCAATAATTACTTTATTTTCACCGATATGAGCAAGGTGACATTCAATTCCATCTTTTACTAGTTTATCATCATCCTGATATGTTATCAAATTAAAGGGTTCATTATAGTACACAAAATGAAAATCATTCTTAAAAGAAACCTTTTTAGCTCTACATTCAATCATAGCACGGTAAACAGAAAGCCAATCCATACCCAAAATAACATAAAACTCTACTAGGGGAAAAACAGCACGGTTTGTAGGTAGATTCTTTCTGCACACAAGGACATGAATGTTTTTATGTTTTATTTTTTTCTCAACATTTCCTCCAGGTTTTTTTACCATATGTTCTGTATTCATATCGTCAGATGGAATTCCTAATTTATTAGAAAGCTTCTCAGAAATGAAAGAGTGTGTAGACACTAAATCAAATAACACATTGGAATAATTTGAACTGACAAACAGTGCACCTGATAATACATCATTTCATGGCCCATTATTTGTGGAAGTTGTTGCAAAGGATTTCACCACTCCTTTCTGCTTATATTCTGGATGTGTTCCCTCAGTTGAGTTCTTAGTTGGACACTAATTTTCTTAATGACCCATTTCATTTCACTTAAAATATTTTAATACTTATAAATCATATTTCATCTTACCATTACCCATATCTGTTTTAGTGCAATTACGAGCCATATGTCCCACTTTACCACAATATAAGAACATACCAGAATTCAAAAGACATTCCCCAACATTCATTTTACCTCAACTTCCACAAATTGTAAACATATGTTTCTTACCATTAGACTTTTTTGAAGAGTTCTTCTGTTTCACCTGTGATATAGACCTCCTATTATGTTTTTTTTCAACGAACACCTGATCATAAGAATACTCCATTTTCCTCCTCTCCAAACAATGAACACGTTTTTCAAAACTTTTGAACTCACGAGAAGCTAAATCCCTTCGATACTTTGGATTTAATCTTGAGTAAAAATGGAAGATAATACTATCAATATCTTGTATAAAATTTGGAGCATACCATTCCAAACGAGTGAATTTTTCTTCATAAGTAGCCACTGAGTCATCCTCCTGCCTCAATTCCATGAATTGATTTTCCATTCTATGACGAACCACTTTAGGAAAATATTTCTCACGAAAAATACCTTTGAATTAATCATAACTGAGAGCATCAATCTCCTCACTATCCCTGATTTTTTTCACCATCAACCACCACTGATCATCTTCACATTCAAAATAGTAAACATCGACACTAACCTTTTGATGTTCTGGACAACCAATGACATCAAAAATCTTTTCTAGTTTTATAATCCACCCTTCTGGTAGCACTGGGCCAGATGATCCTCTGAATGATGTGGGTTGTTGCCTCTTTAAATTCACCACTACTGACATGTTCCTCTGTGCTTGATCATGATGATCTTGTACATGAATACCACCACCATTTATAGCCTGAGTAAAATGTTCTATCACTATAAAAAAATGTTTAGTTCTAATTCCAACCTTCTTTGGTTGATGATTTGGAAGGTTGTCTTCCTCCTTATGTTGTCCCAATATAGCTGCCATATTTCCTCTATGAAAAACCATTCTGAACAAAAATATATCTTAGGCGAAGCAACATGGTAATCTATAAATGCTATATGATTTTAATATTAACACAAATTACATTTTGGATATTAATTTAACAATTCTCTAAATCAAAAATTTATCTAAACTGACCTCTGATACCAACTATATGGACCTAGCCTTAAAACATAACATAATATTGAGTTAAAAAAATAATTGACATTAATTATATTTTCAGTTATAGAGTTTTATAGAAATAGTAAATAACTATTACATATCAAAATATATCAATGTAGACACTTCTATTCAGTTTCCATTTTTCTTAAAATAAATACACTTGAAAAAACTGTGTCATGTCTAGTTCCATGTTTTAGACAACATGACTTTTCTTTGATCCCATCCTTGATCCTTTTCATCTATAAGTCCTGCGAAAAACATTTCAAAAGATGGGATAAGCAGAAAAATTTCGGTAAGGGTTATAAAACAAAAAAAGAAAACATTAGTTCATAAATACAAACAGAAGATAATCTATTTTACTTATGTCATAAAATCATAAGATTTGTGAATAACACAGAGAAATCATAAATCATAAAGGTAACTTATGGAATACATAACATACATACATTGTAGCTGTCACAGCTACATAGGGAGTTACATTGGAATACCCATCACAGTATATTACATAAATATCTTAGGAGAAACATTAACATTTACCTCCATTACATTAACTAGTGCATTGGAGGGCTATCTCGGGTTCACCATCCCTAGGTTTATCATGGAACCACCCATATAAATAAATAATGAACTAGAATCATAACATAATCATAACACATAACATAAGCATAATGGAAAGATAACATTTCCACATTGTAGTAACAATATAAAATTTCAATATATTAACGTATCAAAACCATTATCAAAACCATTTTCAATACCAAAAATACATAAGTTATTATATGGTATTTATTTTCTTTTTAAAAACATTTTTTTCTGTTAAGGAATCCAAATATCAAATTATACTCACAGCGGTGGAAATGTGATTTTAACCGCATACATTAAAAAGAAACATTATTTTTTTGTCATTTAGTAAAAATCATTGTAGAAAAAGATTCACTTTGAATGAAATAAAATTTCAACGGTGTTTATACATCGTATAAATGAAGTCGGGTATTAGAACAAAATATGCCTCAATGAAAGGAGATTGAGACGAAGTCCCTTACCTCGTGTCCGACTTAACGTGATTGCTCTTTAATCTCTTGAATAATAAACTAAAGTTAATTTCTACTTGATTAAGAATCTTTTTCTAGATTACTTTTATTTTTATATCACTTATTACCATTTTAAAAACAGTATGTAATCATTTAAGTTAATAACGTTCGTTTTGTCGATATTTGGTACTTGAGACAAAAATGAACACCTTATATTTACTAATTGTCCATGTGGTCAATAGTCCATTATATCCATAATGATATTCATTATTTAGATGTCAAATATATCATATATATCACACATATCCAATATATATATATATATATATATAACAGTTCAAATCATTTGGAGGTAAGAATGAAATGCACCGTTTGTGGAGATGGTAAGTCGTACGTACGCATGAACACTACTTCATTTTTATTTATTATTTTAATTGAATAAAAGAATAACTATACATAGGTATATTATAATTCCAGTATTATATAATATATAATATCATTAACTCCATTCATTATATTTCCCACATATGGCATTAAAAAGTCACATCACTTTGAGGGGGCGATAGTCTGCACTTCCTCAAATGAAATTATCGTGTTTACCCATAATGAAAACTATAAAAATATCATTTAAAATAAAAATAGATAAGAATAATGAAATAATAAATATTATACATATCATATATAAATATAGTGTCATCCTAATATCCAACATGATAGGCAGTTGGAGATAATCGAACAATCATCATCATGTGAGGCGTTAGTTTTTTATCCACAGAAACAATATGTTCTTCACCCATTAGATGGAGGGGTGTATAATTTTAGTTCGAGTACATATCATAAAAACATTCTAGTATATTTTGGATACTAGTTTTGTTATAAAATAAATGAATAAAAAGAGTTTAGGGGTTAGAGAATTGAAATAAAAGAAAAGATGTTAAGAGAAACTGTTACATTTAATTTGGGTAACTTCATTTGGCTTGAACAAAAAGGACACCTTGAAGTTCCTTATGCTAATGGTAAGGCTTATATAAGGTGGATAGGGATATAGGTAGATTAATTGGGTATAGGTTGGATGAGAAAGAATTTTTGAGAGGTGTGTGGAATTTTTTATAAGTGAGGGCATTTTATAAGGGGGGAGGGGCTCTATAAAAACATGTGATAATATTATTTTATTATATAATGACATTCGGTTTATAAATGTCCAAAACTAATTAAAGTCAAAGATAGTATGAATCATTGTTGAAATAAAATCATGCAATTAGAATTGTATAGGTTTTGGATAATGTATTAATATTTATAATTTTATTTATTTAAAAATTTTATTAATGAGGTAAATACTGCATCATTATTGTGTCATAAATAATTTATTTTATTTTATTTCTAGAAATTATAAATATAATACCATGATGTTTGAAATATTTTTATCTTTCCAATTAATATTTATAGTAAAAACGATAATTTATACAACCCCTTGTAAAAAATAATTTACTAAAAGATATTTATTTTTGTCATTTTTTCCTTTACTTTAAGTTAATTAATCTAAAGTGTCATTATCCCAGCCATGTGGCTCAATGGGGTACCAAAATATACCCAAAGATGTCCATGGTCGTAAATTACTCATCCAATAATGTTTGGACAAATTTTAATGAAATTTTGAATTATTATAATTGTAACACCCCAAGCATCCACAATACGCTTCTCTTTTAATAATGCAATAGCTTGCATTGTATGCAAGTTCGAGATTCTAACACACTACAACCAATAAAAATAGCCATTATGAATAGTAATAACCAATTTTTGAAATTATATATATTTTATTTTTCAAAATGGACATCATTTTTGGATTTGGGATATTGAAATTTGCCTATGTTGAATTTTTGGTATTTTTCTGAGAAATTCAAATTTTTTATGAATAGTGAAAAATACTTTAAAAAAACATTATTAATAAAAATAATTTATTGTAATAAATTATACTATTGAGTGGTTTTAATGTATAATTAGAATTTATTTTTACCATTTTATCCAATGGTGGTCATTATAATTAATTTCACATTGAAATTGGACATAAACAATTGTCAATCTTTTGATATATATTGTTTTTAAAAACACGCTATTTATTGTGACATTGGAAATTAATTATAAAATTAATTAATGCAACTTATATGTTTGGAATTTTTTAAAATAGACATCATTTTTGAATTTGGAATATCAATTATATCTTAGGGTGAAATTTTTGCATTGTTCTGAAAAACATCAATTTTTGATGAATAGTGAAATCACTGAGTGGTAGTTAAAAAATTATTTTTCATTTAAATGGAACATTACCACTTCTGTGGTATGATTTTCAAAAATCCTACATACATGGATGTAATTATGATTTAAAATTTGGTTCAATGGGATTAAAATAATTTTTTGTTGAATAATAACTTTTAAGTTTTATTAATCGCGATTAAAGGTAATTAGTGAAATTTACGGTAAAAATGATATCATAAAAATATGAAAATACCCTTAAACTGGTCCTACCATTACTGTATGAGTCATGGACGACCATTAAAATCCATGGGTCAACTTAGGGACCCCATGGAGCCACTTGGGTAAGAAAATGACAATAATAACTTTTTATTTAAACTAAAATTAAAATTGTCACAAACATGTGTTATTTTACTAAAATAATTATTACAAGGGGTTATATAAGTTAAATTTTAGACTATAAATATTCATTGGAAAGATAGAAATATTTCCTACATCATGATATTTTTTATATAATTTTTAGACATTAAATAAATTTATTTTTTTATGACACCATAATAATGAAGTGATTACCTCATTAAATAACAATTTAAATAAAATGAAAAGATAATATAAAATATAATAATTACACTTGTAAAAAACCTATTGGATGAGTATATTTAGAACCCTTATCACCTTATCCTCTAAATATATAATTTTGGTACCTTCAAAATCCGAAACTCATTATATAATAATGTAAAATTTCATGACTTTCCAAGAGTGACCTCCTCTCCTCTTATAAAAGGCCCCCACCACTACCACCTTTTTCACACCTTCAAGCCATTTTTCTCGGACAACCTCTTCCCAAATAATCTCTCAACTTCCCTATATTACTCATAGAAGCCTCAATTTGGGCATAAATATTCTCAAGGAAGCCTTTGGCTCAAATTGAAAAAGAGTTACCCGATTTTAAGGTAATGTTTTCTCCTATGTTATTTTGTTTTATTTTGCTTCTTCAACCCCTTAAACACTTCTTACTCCTTTATTTTGTAACAACACCAGTATCTTAAATATAATAGTATGTTGTTATGCGAATTATATTATTTACACTTACACACACCTTCATCCAATGGTTAAATAATATATTGTTTCTGTGGTTTGCAAATTTCTGCCTCACGAAACAATGATTGTTCAATATTCTTTTAACACCTCTCATGGTTTCCATTAAGATGTAACTATATTTATATATGATATATATTACGGTTATTTTTCCTTATTCTTCTGTATTTCTCATTTATGGAATACCTTTATGATTTCCATCATGGGTAAACGCGATAATTTCATTTTAGGAAGTGCGGACTACCGCCCCCTCAAAGTGATTTGAATCGTTAATTCCATATGTGGGATGTATAAAGGATGTAGTAAGTGATATTATATATGATATTATACTGAAATTATAATATAACTTTATATCATTATGTTTCATTACATTAAAATACGAAATAGAAATGAAAGTAGCATTCATACGTACGTATGACTTACCGTCTCCATGAATGGTGCATTTCATTTCTTAACTCTAAATGTTAAGTAATATTATAAAGGCAAGTATATACTGGATATATATGATATCTACATCATGAATATAATTCTGTATTTAATGTATATTTTACCACATGACAAACTTGTATTTATAAGAAGTTTATTTTTGACTCAAGTACAAAAGATCGACAAAATGACCGTTATTAACTTAAATAATTACATAATGTTCATAACACGGTAATAAGTGATATAAGAGGAATAATGAACTTGAAAAAGGTTCTTAAGCAATTATAATTTAACTCTAGTTTATTATCTAGGAGATTAAAGAACGATCGAGTCAAGTCGGACACGAGGTAAGGGATCTTCATAACCCAATTTCCATTCATTGGTTTAATCTCCTACTTTCAAATTATGTCATGATATTATTATGTCTTATCATGTATTTGTACTTTATTTATGTGTACTTATAGTTAATACACATAATAGATCTATTTTATTTAAAAAAATGATCTTTGTAAGGTACTTCGTCTCAATATCCTTTCATTGAGGCATATTTTGATTTATACACAACTTTCCTTTATACGGTGTATAAACCCCTTTGACTTTTACAATTATTCAAAACAAATCGTTTTATACGAAGTGTTTTTACTAAACGAAAAAAGAATGTTTTTTTCTTATCTATGCGACGACAATGACTTCCCCGCCGCTGTGACCATTATTTGAGTTTCAGCTTACCCTACAAGCCATAACTTTTTTAAATGATTTCAAAAAAGAGAGAGATATTTCTCTCAAATATATGAAAATCCAATCCAAATGTATAAGTATTTAACGCAAGATTAAAAATGTTTTCAGAAAACCCAACTCTCGAGTGTGGTTGAAAACAAGGGATTGGGTGTGGACCCATTATGGCCGGTAATTTGTCGAGTAGTGTCAGAATTAGTTATTTTGTTTTCAGAAGCATGCATAATGTTTTTAGAGTATATTTGAGAAATTTTAAACGTAAATATCTTATAAGAAAATTGCATCGGTTGGTCTCATTAGACAAACTAGTGGCTTGGCATGAGGCCTTGACAAAATCTTATTTGTAGTCTTGGCACGAGGCCTTGGCTACGTGGTTATGATAGTCTGGCATTATGCATTCCATCATTTTGAAAGTGGTTATTGATATTGCATGTGATTATTCGACTAGTTTAATATCCATGTGAATAAGTAAATGACATTATTTCATTTTTTTCATATTATGCTGAATATCAAGTTTAAAAGGCTTTTGTTTTAGTTATACATTGACTTAAATGTTAATGTTTATTTAAGAAAGCTTCTGCTATATTGTTATCCTTACTGAGCATCTGAGCTCACCCCTTTCAATGTTTTAATTTTTCCAGGATGTGAATAAGTATTTTATGAATGTCCCACCAGGATAGTTGGAAGGGGATTTGAGTGTGGACTATGGAGACCATGTTATTTTAGTTTTTTACTTTATGATATAATGTAATGTTTATGAATGTATGTAGTGTTTCTAAGGCTACTAAACTAATCGGTCATTAGAGACTTGATCTTTATTGATCATGCCAATGTTACACAATAATGCATCGACTCTAGATAACTGGGTTCGAGGTATTACAGTTGGTATCAGAGGCAGTTTAGTACTAACCATGGAAGCTAGATTTAGATAAACTCTGATTAGAGCACATAGACCTAAGATAAAATTTGAGGATTAGTATAGAAGAAATTCATAAAATTTTGGGTATTATAGAGATTTTGTGAGTTTTCCGAAGAATACATCCCTGTCTAGATACATGCTGGTAGAGGTGGCTTTGGCACAGAAGTACCTAGGGGTAAAACCTGAAAACACTGCTTGGAGATAGAATCAAACGGGAACTAGTGCACGACAACGTGCCTTGGTGCACTCTTGGTTACAACACTCCCGGGGGATATGCTGAGGATAATTCTCATTTTCTTTACAATCCATTATGAAGGGTTTATGAGTATATACTTCCTCAAAGAAAACATTTTTATGATTATAGTTCAATTTATGTTAAGTGTTTACATGTATGGAATTATGTATTTTGATTCATAAACTAATCTTGTTTACGAAATTGTTTTGAAATAGTTCCTAGTGGAAGGAATGGAAACCATATCAATGCACACACTCCATGTAGGTATTTCCCTCCTACTCAAGATAATTATAGTGGAGCTGGTGATGGAACTGGTGCTGATCAACTTATCACCATACTGGGACAACTCACTCATGTTATGAATAATAACCTTACTCGTATGAAGCACCCTGATCCGCAACGTGGAGGATCAATGTTAGACCGCTTCATGAGGAATCAACCACCAACATTCAATGGTTGTACAAATCCATTAGTAGCTGAGCAATGGATAAACTCCATAGATATAATATTCCATGCCTTGGGGAGTAGCGATAGGGAGAAGGTCGTCATGGCAGTTTACCGACTCACTGGAGATGCTGATCAATGGTGGTCGCTGATTCAAAAAACAAATGAAGATGATGAAGTATAAAATATGGAATAGAGGGGGTTCAATGATCTTTTCTTATAAAAATACTTTCCCCATGACCATTGGGCAGATATGGAAAGGCAATTTCTGAGTTTGAGACAAAAGGAGGATGTTAATGTCGCAAAATGTAAGGCCAACTTTACAAGGTTAGCAAGACATGCTGCAGATTATATATGTAACCCAATAAGTAAGATTGATCATTTCATTGATGTGTTAAAACCATTTCTACGTCGAGATTTAGTGTCACAATCTTTCTCAACATACGAAGATATAGTCTCGTGTGCTATCAAGACAGAAAAGAAATTCTATAAGTCTTATGACAACAAAGTAAAGAAAGAGATGAAGATAACGGTGGAACAAAAGATAGATAAATGGAAAAGGGGAAAGAAGGATTTTACATTATGCGATAATTGCAGTAAGAATCATCCTGGTACTTGCCTAAAAGGAATGGGAGTTTATTATAAATGTGGAGAAAAAGGTCATGAAGCTCGTGATTGCAATGGAACGAAAGAGGCTATCAATGTTGAATGCTACAATTGTAGAGAAATGAGGCATTATGAAAATGAATGCCCTAAGTGTCAGGAAAACTTATCTCAGAAAAGACCAAGGGATCAAGGACAATCTTATGCTGTTACTAAAGTTCAAGTGGAATAATTAATGTATTGGTGCTTTTGGACTCAAGGATTTTGTTCTGGTTATAAGAATAATGTGATATATATAAGGATTGTACTGCAGTACTTGTTGTTTTCATTAAGGTTTTAATATGATCAAGGAAATCATATTTATTTATGTTACAATAAGAGAAACTTTACCTTGTTTGAGGAATCTGAGGATACAATTGATTTTGGAATTTATAGACCTTTTAGAGAAAGTCTCGACGGAGGTATTTTGGATAACTATAAAGGTTGTAATGGATTAAGTTGAACTTAAGATAGTATTGTTTAAGGTTAAAACATTTATGAATATTATTTTTGAAATATTATAATACTATAGTTTTAGAAAAAGGACAACCTGTAGTTTAAGGGATAACCCATCACGTCGGACAAAGCTGTAGGAATCGAACCCACAACCATAGTGAGACAAGCCTTTATTACCTACCACTATCCTACAGGAAGTCCCCAGTTATTACAAAATAGTTTTCCTAATCTTAATGATATGTGTTAATATTTTGAACCTTGTACGATAAGGATAAATATAATATTTTTGACTTCCATAATCTTTTTGAGTGAAGGATGTGTTTGAGGTATAAATTAGTTGAAGGTTGAAACTCTACTTGTCAAGAATATATATATATATATACCTATCTCTTATTCTATGAATAAATTAATTATTAAACTTTAGGAAAGGGATATGAAAACAAAAATTGTGTTATCCTAATAACTTATGTTTTGTTGAACTGATGATATTTTAAATTACCATAGATTGAAGGCTTTGAGGCCCTCAATTTTACACTTGTTTGTGATTGATGAACTCAATCACTCACTACAAATATTCACGTTTTTCCTCCAATTACATGTCTCTAATTTTCACCAATGTTTTCCTTATCAAGATCATAATTTAGTGGTGACATTTTTATTTCCCATTCCCTCTTATTAAGGCTGAATTTTATTAACCTTATTTCTGATGTGGGTTTTCCACAACGGTATTTTCTATTTTCATCCTTTTATTTTCATAGAAAAATTTTAAATTGCGAGGAAGCAATTTATTGGAGGGTAGAATGTAACACCCCAATCTTCCACGATACGCTTCTCTTTCAATAATGAAATAGCTTGCATTGTATGCAAGTTTGAGATTCCAACACACCACGACCAATCAAAATAGCCATTATGAATAGTAATACCCACTTTTTGAAATTATATATATTTTATATTTCAAAATGGACTTCATTTATGGATTTGGAATATCGAAATTAGCCTATGTTGAATTTATGGTATTTTTCTGAGAACTTCCAATTTTGTTTGAATAGTGAAAAATACATAAAATAAAATTATTAATAAAAATAAGTTATAGTGATAAATTATAATATTTAGTGGTTTTAAAGTATAATTAGAATATATTTTTACCATTTTATCCAATGGTGGTCATTAGAATTAATTTCACTTTGAAATTGGACATAAACAATTGTCAATCTTTTGATATATATTGTTTCTTAAAAACGCGCTATGTGTTGTGACTGCGGGAATTAATTATAAAATTAATTAATGAAACTTATATGTTTTGAATTTTGTAAAATAGAAATCATTTTTGAATTCAGAATATCAATTATAGCATAAGGTGATATTTTGGCATTGTTCTGAAAAACATCAATTTTTGATGAATAGTGAAACCACTAAGTGGTAGTTAAAAAAATTATTTTTGGTTTAAATGAAACATTACCACTTATGTGATGTTATTTTAAAAAATCCTACATACATGGTTGTCATTAGAAAGTAAAATATGGTTCAATGGGATTAAAATAATTTTTTTGGTGAATAGTAACTTTTAAGTTTTATTAATCATGATTAAAGGTAATTAGTGAAATTTAAGGTAAAAATGATATTATAAAAAAATTAAAATACCCTTACACTTTTACTAACCTTATTTTATGTGTCTTGGACGACCATTAAAATCCATGGGTCAACTTGGGGACCCGATTGAGCCACTTGGGTAATAAAATGGCAATAATAACTTTTCATTTAAACTAAAAATAAAATTGTCACAAACATGTGTTGTTTTACTAAAACAATTATTACATGGGGTTATATAAATTAACATTTAGAAAATAAATATTCATTGGAAAGATAAAAATATTTCATTCATCATGATATTTTATTTATAATTTTTAGATATTAAATAAATTAAATTTTTTATGACACCATGATGATGCAGCAATTACCTCATTAATTAACGATTTAATTAAAATGAAAAGACAATGTAAAATCAAAGACATAAACTTGTAAAAAACCTATTGGATGAGTATATTTCTAACCCTTATCACCATAGCCTCTAAATATATATGTGTGGGACCATTATAATCCGAAACTCTTTATATAATAAAGTAACATTTCATGACATTCCAAGAGTGCCCTCCTCTCCTCTTATAAAAGGCCCCATCCACTACCACCTTATTCACACCTTCAAGCCATTTTTCTTGGCCAAAATATCCCAAAATACTCTCTCAACTTCCCTCTATTACTTTTAGAAGCCTCTCTTTGGGAATAATTCTTCCCAAGGAAGCCTTTGGCTCAAATCGAAAAACAGTTACCCGATTTTAAGGTAATGTTTTCTCTTATGTTATTTTGTTTTATTTTACTTCTCCAACCTCTTAAACTATTTTTATTCCATTATTTTATAACAACACCATTATATTAAATATACTAGTATGTTTTTATGATATGTATTTGATTTACACTTATACACATTGTCGTCTAATTGTTAATGAACATACTGTTTCTGTGGTTGGCGAATTTCTGCCTCACGAAACGATGATTGTTCATTCTTCTTTTAACACCTCTCATGGTGGCCATTAATATGTCACTATATTTATATATGATTTATATTATGTTTATGTTTTACTTATTCTTCTTTATTTCTTGTTTATGATATACCTTACTGATTTCCATTATGGGTTAACGCGATAATTTCATTTTTGGAAGTGCGGACTACCGCCCCCTCAAAGTGATTTGAATTGTTAATGCCATATGTGGGGCGTATAAAGGATGGAGTAAGTGATATTATATATGATATTATACAAGAATTATAATATAACATTATATTATTTTGTTTCTTTCCATTAATATACAAAATATAAATGAAAGTAGCGTTCATGCATACGTACGACTTACCATCTCTATGAACGCTGCATTTCATTTCTTACCTCTAAATGTTATGTAATATTATAAAGGAAATTATATACTTGATATATATGATATATAAATCATTAATATAATTCTGGATGTAATGGATATTTTACCACATGAACAAATTGTAATTATAAGAATTTTATTTTTGACTGAAGTACCAAAGATCGACAAAACGGCCGTTATTAAATTAATTAATTACATAATGTTCATAACATGGTAATAAGTGATATAAGAGGAATAATGAATTGAAAAAGGTTCTTATGAAAGTAGAAATTAACTCTAGTTTATTATCCAGGAGATTAAACAACAATCGAGTCAAGTCGGACACGAGGTAAGGAAACTTATTAACCCAATTTCCATTCATTGGGTTAATCTCCAACATTCAAATTATGTAATGAAATTATTGTGTCCTATCATGTATTTGTACTTTATTTATGTGTAATTATAGTGAATAAACATAATAGATCTATTTTATTTAAAAATTTATCTTTGTAAGGGACTTCGTCTCAATCTCTTTTCATTGAGACATCTTTTGTTTTATACACAACTTTCCTTTATATGGTGTATAAACCCCTTTGACTTTTACTTTTATTAAAAATGAATCTTTTTATATGATGCGTTTTTACTAAATGACAAAAGGAATGTTTTTTTCTTATGTATGTGACGTCAATGACTTCCCCGCCACTATGACCATTATTTGAGTTTCTGTTTCCTCTACAAGCCATAACTTTTTAAATGATTTCAAAAAAGAGAGAGATATTTCTCTCAAATATATGAAAAACCAGTGCAAATGTATACGTATTTAACGCATGCTTAAATATGTTTTCAAAAAAATGACTCTCGAGTGTGGTAGACAGGAAGGGATTGGGCGTGGACCCATCATGGACAGTAATTAGTCGAGTAGTCTCAGAATTAGTTATTTTGTTTTTAGAATCTTGCATAATGTTTTTAGAATAACACTGGAGTATATTTGGGAAATTTTAATTGAAAATATCTTCTTAAAAAATTGCATCGGTATTTCTCATAAGACATACTAGTTTCTTGGCACGAGGCCTTGACAAAATCTTATTTGTAGTCATGGCATGGGGCCTTGGCTACGTTGTTATAATAGTCTGTCATTATGCATTCCATTATTATGAAAGTCATTATTGATGTTGAATATGATTATTCGACTAGTAGAATATCCATGTGAATAAGTAAATGGAATTATTTCATTTTATTTTTGCCTTATTGTACTGAAATTCAAGTTTAAATTGATTTTGTTTTTGTTATACATTGCCTTAAATGTTAATGTTTATTTATGAAAGTTTCTGCTATATTTTTATCCTTACTGAGCATCTGAGCTCACCCCATTCAATGTTTTAATTTTTCCAGTATGTGAAGAAGTATTTTATGAATGACCTGCAGGGATAGTTGGAAGGGGATTTGAATGTGGACTATAGATACCATGTTATTGTTGTTTTCACTTTATGATATAATATAACGTTTATGAATGTATCTACTGTTTCCAAGGCTAATAAACTAATCGTCCTTTCAAGACTTGATCTTTTGTGATCATTCCAATGTTATTCAATAATGCACTGACTCTGGATAACTGGGGGTCGGGGCATTACAATAATATACATTTTACCTTGAATTACCCTATTTACCTTTAACCGCGGTAAATAAATGTCAAAAGTATCTCTTCTTCAAAAAATATTTTCATATTATTGATCCACATTTTTTTAATAATAAAAACCATGTGTGTTGGATTTTCGAAATACAATTCGCAAAAGTGGTAAAATTTCATTTAAATGAAAAAGTCAACTTTTTTATCTAGTACTATGTGGTTTCACTTTTCATCAAAAATTGATGTTTTTTAGAAAACTCAAAAAAATCAGCCTTAAAAATATTTGATATTCCGAAATCAAAAATGATGTCTATTTTGAAAAACTCCAAACATAGAAGTGGCATTAATTAATTTAAAATTAATTCTCGTTGTTAAAATAAATAGCATGTTTTTAAGAAACAATAACTAGCAAAAGATTGACACTTGTTTGTGTCCAAATTCAAAGTGAAATTAATTTAAATGACCAACATTAAATTTAATGGTAAAAATTTATTCTAATTACAATTTAAAACAAATTAAAAATATAATCTAAGCATATAAATAAATTATATTAAAACACAGTTTTGAATTAAAATACAATATTTTTCATTAATCATTAAAAAATGAACTTTATCGGAAAAATATTCCAAAAATTTACACAAAGTAAATTTTTATATCCCCATTCTAAAGAAGTATTTTATTTGGTTAAATATATTTTTTTAAGGTGACCAAAACTATATTTAAATAGGTTTCTCCATTAAAAGGAGTTAAATCGGCCTTTTAATGTAAAATGTGCTTGAAATTAGATTCATTCACATTTTAAGGCTCTAACGTTTTTTTGGATAAATATAAATACATTTAACAAAACATTATTATCATATTATAGTTATATTTCTTCATTCTAGCCAATAGAACATCTAGGAGTTAACTACCATTTAAAATAATAATATTATATTTATTATCATGCAACTTAAGATTTCAACGAAACCTGTAGTTGCGTATCAGGTACGCTATCGAACAAAGCACCCTATTTAAAGTAAAATTAATATATAATTCCCAAATTTTAATAAATATGAAATATGTCTCATTCATTATTTACCTGAGATGTTACATCCTTCTCCCCTTTTGGAAATTTTGTCCTCGCAATTTTTCTTATCAAAATATGTGGGGGTGTTTATCCATCATAGCATTTTCAGATTCCCACGTTTCCTTTTCAACCATATAGTTTTAAACGAAACCTTTACCTTGTGAATTACCTTATTCCACCCCACTTGCTCTCTTCGGTCAAGAATCAGGACTGTTTGTTCAACATAAGAGAGATTCTCTTCCAACTGAACTACCTCTGGGCTCAAAAAATGATGTGGATCTGGAATATACTTTCGCAGCATCAAAACATGAAAAACATTGTCTACCTAGGATATGATTTGAGTTAAATCCACTATATATGAAATTGATCCAACTTTCTCCAGGATTTCATAAGGTCCAATGATCCTCAGAGTCAACTTTCCCTTCTTACCAAAACGCATCACACTTTTCAATGGAAAAACTTTGAGAAATACATGACCACCTACCTCAAAAGAAAGATCATTCCATTGGTTATCTGCATAACTTTTCTATCTACTATGAGTTGTTCTCATGTGCATCTAAATCAACTGAACATTCTCTTCCATCTCTTCTACCAATTCTGGTCCCATTAGCTTCCATTCACCTACTTTATTCAAAAATGTTTTAGATCGACAATGCTTTCCATATAATTCTTCAAATGGATCCATAGGTATAATGGAATGAAAACTGTTATTATATAAAAATTCAACTAAGTAATGATGTTGGTCCCAAATTCCCTGATAATCAATCGAGCAAGCACATAACATATCCTCTAATGTATAAATTTTTTGTTCTAGTTTCCCATCTAATTGAAAATGAAAATCTGTACTAATATTTAATTCAATACCCAATGACTTCTGTATGCCTTTCCAAAAGATAGAAGAAATCATGGGATTGCAGTCAGATATAATGGAGAGGAGAACTCCATGCAACCTGACTATCTCTTTAACATACAACTGAGAATGTGGATCTAGAGAAAAATTATCTCAAATAGGAAGGAAATGAGAAGAATTAGTCAATCAATCAACAATAACCCATATTGCATTATTACCTCGAGATGTCATCGGAAATCCCTCAATGTAGTCCATGGATATATTTTCCCATTTCCACTCTGGAACTAGTAATGGATGAAGCATCCATTTTGGTAACTACCACTCTGCTTTATCCTACAGACAAGTCAATAACTTCACATTAAAATCAATAATACCTCTTTTTATTCCATGCCACCATTAATACTACCGAAGATCTCTGTACATCTTAGTACTACCAGAATGAACTGAAAACGGGGAACTATGAGCTTCACATAACATCTCATTCTTAAATTGTGAATCACAAGGCACACATAATCTTTTTCCAAATCTACAAACACAGTATTTATCAATGTTAAATTCAGGAAACTTAACCTTCTGAACTAACTCTACCTTTTTCTATAACTAACTGTCTTCCATTTGTCCATGATTAATTTTGTTTGATAGAGATGATCTCATTGAAACCTGATACCAAATAGAAGAATTTTCTGCATCAACAACTTCTATTCCTAAGTTTATCAAATCAAAACCAAAGGATCTTGTTCCAAATGTATCATGGTTAATGAAACATTACTTTTTCGACTCAAAGCATCAACCACAATATTTTTTTTTCTCGAATGGTAATGGACTGTGCAATCATAATACTTGATTAATTCCAACAATCTCTTATGTCCCATGTTCAATTCTTTTTGAGTGAATATATACTTTAAAATTGTTTGATTTGTATATATTTCAAATTTTAATCAATAAAACTTATTCATCCAATTTTTTAAAGAAAAAAACAATAGTAGATAATTCCAAATCATGTGTAGGGTAATTTAACTAATGTGGTTTCAACTGATTTGAAGCATAGGCAATTACCTGATCATTCTACATTAGGACACAACCAAGTTCATTCAACAAAGAATCAATGTAGATAACAAACTCACCATTTGTGGATTGTAGTAATAAAACTAGATCATTCACCAATCATATTTTCAATTCATGAAAAAAATCAACATATTCTTTTGTCCAAATGATCTTAACACCTTCTCGAGTTAACTTAGTCATTGGACTAGATAACCGTGCAAAATTGTCAACAAACCTGCTATGATAACCTGCCAAACCAAGAAAACTATGGATCTCGGTTATATTTGTGGGTCATTCCCATTATTTAATAACTTTTGTTTTATCAAGATCAATCGTTATCCCATTTTTTTGAAACAATGTGAGCAAGGAAAAGAATTTGTTGCAACCAAAACTCACACTTGCTGAATTTCCCAAATAGTTTCTTTTCATTTAAGGTTTTCACGACAACCATTAAATGAATTTCAAATTCCGATTTTCTATTGGAATAAACCAAAATATCATCAATGAACACAACCATAAACTTATCCAAGAACTCATGGAAAATTCTATTCATATGATCTAGGAATACAGCAAATGCATTGGTTAAACCAAAAGGAATAACTAAAAATTCATAATGGCCGTATCTAGTACGAAATGCAGTCTTCGGAATGTCTGCTTCCTTTACAATCAACTGATGGTACCCTGACCTCAAATCAATCTTCAAAAAATAATGAGATACTAGGAGCTGATAAAACAAATCATTGATATGAGGAAAAGGATACTTGTTCTTAAAAGTGATGTAATTCGATGATCGATAATCAATGCA
Source organism: Viscum album (assembly GCA_963277665.1). Lineage (NCBI taxonomy): Eukaryota > Viridiplantae > Streptophyta > Magnoliopsida > Santalales > Viscaceae > Viscum > Viscum album. The sequence continues at coordinate 2,090,749,802 of OY728132.1, forward strand.
AAGTCTCAAGCAACCATATTTCTTTATAAAAAACAAGATCGGATCACCCCATGGTGATGTGCTAGGTCGAATAAAACCTTTACCTAAAAAATCCTGCAATTTCTTCTTTTACTCTAATAGTTTAATTTGAGCCATTCAATAAGAGGATTTTGAAATTGGATTAGAATTAGGAACTAAGTCGACAGTAAATTCAACTTCCCGATCATATATAATACCAGGAAACTCTTCAAGAAACACATAAAGGTACTCATTTACAACTGGTACATCATAAATCTCAATACTTTATTTTCACCGATATGAGCAAGGTGACATTCAATTCCATCTTTTACTAGTTTATCATCATCCTGATATGTTATCAAATTAAAGGGTTCATTATAGTACACAAAATGAAAATCATTCTTAAAAGAAACCTTTTTAGCTCTACAGTCAATCATAGCACGGTAAACAGAAAGCCAATCCATACCCAAAATAACATAAAACTCTACTAGAGGAAAAACAGCACGGTTTGTAGGTAGATTCTTTCTGCACACAAGGACGTGAATGTTTTTATGTTTTATTTTTTTCTCAACATTTCCTCCAGATTTTTTTACCATATGTTCTGTATTCATATCGTCAGATGGAATTCCTAATTTATTAGAAAGCTTCTCAGAAATGAAAGAGTGTGTAGACACTAAATCAGACAACACATTGGAATAATTTGAACTAACAAACAGTGCACCTGGTAATACATCATTTGATGGCCCATTATTTGTGGAAGTTGTTGCAAAGGATTTCACCACTCCTTTCTGCTTATATTCTGGATGTGTTCCCTCAGTTGAGTTCTTAGTTGGACACTAATTTTCATAATGACCCATTTCATTTCACTTAAAATATTTTAATAGTTATAAATCATATTTCATCTTACCATTACCCTGATCTTTTTTAGTGCAATTACGAGCCATATGTCCCACTTTACCGCAATAGAAGAACATACCAGAATTCAAAAGTCATTCCCCAACATTCATTTTACCTCAACTTCCACAAATTGTAAACATAGGTTTCTTACCATTAGAATTTTTTGAAGAGTTCTTCCGTTTCACCTGTGATATCGACCTCCTATTATGTTTTTTTTCAATGAACACCTGATCATTAGAATACTCCATTTCCCACCTCTCCAAACAATGAACACGTTTTTCATAACTTTTGAACTCACGAGAAGCTAAAGCCCTTCGATACTTTGGATTTAATCTTGAGTAAAAATGGATGATTTTAATATCAATATCTTGTATAAAATTTGGAGCATACCATTCCAAACGAGTGAATTTTTCATCATAAGCTGCCACTGAGTCATCCTCCGGCCTCAATTCCATGAATTGATTTTCCATTCTATAACGAACCACTTTAGGAAAATATTTCTCACGAAAAATACCTTTGAATTAATCCTAACTGAGAGCATCAATCTCCTCACTATCCCTGATGTTTTGCACCATCAACCACCACTGATCATCTTCACATTCAAAATAGTAAACATCGACACTAACCTTTTGATGTTCTGGACAACCAATGACATCGAAAATCTTTTCTAGTTCTGTAATCCACCCTTCTGGTAGCACTGGGCCAGATGATCCTCTAAATGATGGGGGTTGTTGCCTCTTTAAATTCTCCACAACTGACATGTTCCTCTGTGCTTGATCTGGATGATCTTTTACATGAATACCACCACCATTTATAGCCTGAGTAAAATGTATTATCACTTTAACAAAATGTTTAGTTCTAATTCCAACCTTCTTTGGTTAATGATTTGGAAGGTTGTCTTCCTCCTGATGTTGTCCCAATATAGCTGCCAAATTTCCTCTGTGAAAAACCATTCTGAACACAAATATATCTTAGGCGAAGCAACATGGTAATATGTAAATGCTATATGATTTTAATATTAACACAAATTGCATTATGGATATTAATTTAACAATTCTCTAAATCATAAAGTTATCTAAACTGACCTCTGATACCAACTATATGGACCCAGCCTTAAAACATAACATAATATTGAGTTAAAAAAATAATTGACATTAATTATATTTTCAGTTATAGAGTTTTATAGAAATAGGAAATAACTATTACATCTCAAAATATATCAATGTAGACACTTCTATTCAGTTTCCATTTTTCATAAAATAAAAACACTTGAAAAAACAGTGCCATGTCTAGTTCCATGTTTTAGACAACATGACTTTTCTTTGATCCCATCCTTGATCCTATTCATCTATAATTCTTGCAAAAAACATTTCAAAACATGGGATAAGCAGAAAAATATCGTTAAAGGTTATAAAACAAAAAAAAGAAAACATTAGTTCATAAATACAAACAGAAGATAATCTATTTTACTTATGTCATAAAATCATATGATTTGTGAATAACACATAGAAATCATAAATCATAAAGGTAACTTGTGGCATACATAACATACATACATTGTAGCTGTCACAGCTACTTAGGGAGTTACATTGGAATACCCATCACAGTATATTACATAAATATCGTAGGAGAAACATTAACATTTACCTCCATTACATTAACTAATGCATTGGAGGGCTATCTCGGGTTCACCATCCCTAGGTTTATCATGGAACCACCCATATAAATAAATAATGCACTAGAATCATAACATAATCATAACACATAACATAAGCATAATGGAAAGATAACATTTCCACATTGTAGTAACAATATAAAATTTCAATATATTAACGTATCAAAACCATTATCAAAACCATTTTCAATACCAAAAATACATAAGTTATTATATGGTATTTATTTTCTTTTTAAAAACATTTTTTCCTGTTAAGGAAGCCAAATATCAAATAATACTCACAGCGGTGGAAAGGTGATTTTAACCGCATACATTAAAAAGAAACATTATTTTTTTGTCATTTAGTAAAAATCATTGTAGAAAAAGATTCACTTTGAATGAAATAAAATTTCAACGGTGTTTATACATCATATAAAAGAAGTCGGGTATTAGAACAAAATATGCCTCAATGAAAGGAGATTGAGACGAAGTCCCTTACCTCGTGTCCGACTTAACGTGATTTCTCTTTAATCTCTTGAATAATAAACTAAAGTAAATTTCTACTTGATTAAGAAGCTTTTTCTAGTTTACTTTTATTTTTATATCACTTATTACCATGATAAAAACAGTATGTAATCATTTAAGTTAATATCGTTCGTTTTGTCGATATTTGGTACATGAGTCAAAAATGATCACGTTATATTTACAAGTTGTACATGTGGTAAACAATCCATTATATCCAGAATGATATTCATTATTTAGATATCATATATATAATATATATCATATATATCCAATATATATATATATATTTATTTATAACATTTATTATCATTTGGAGTTAAGAAATGAAATGCACCGTTCATGGAGATAGTAAGCCGTACATACGCATGAACGCTACTTTCATTTCTATTTCATATTTTAATAGAAGTAATATATAATGATACATAATTATAATATAATTCTAGTATAATATCATATATAATATAATTATCTCCATCCTTTATATGTCACACATATGGCATTAACGAGTCATATCACTTTAAGGGGGTGGTAGTCCGCACTTCCTCAAATGAAATTATCACGTTTACCTATAATGAAAGCCATAAAGGTATTATATAAATGAAAAGTACATAATAAAAAAGAATAAATAAAAATTATATATATCATATATAAATATAGTTTCATCTTAATGGCCACCATGATAGGTGGTAGGAGATAATCAAACAATCATCGTCTTCTGAGGCGTTAGTCTTCCATGCACAGAAACAATATTTTCTACACCCTTTAGATGGTGGTGTGTATAATTGTAGTTCTAATACTTCTAAAAAAACATACTAGTATATTTATGATACTGGTTTTGTTATAAAATAAAGTAATAAAAAGAAATTAGGGGTTAGAGAAGTGAAATAAAAGAGAAGAAGTTAAGAGAAACTATTACCTTTAATTTGGGTTACTTTCATTGGTTTGAACCCAAAGAACATTGGGATGTACCTTCTGCCTAAGGTATTGCTTCTAATTGGTGAAGAGGGATGTAGGGATCTTAATTTTTCATTGGATGGATGAGACAAACGCCTTGAGAGGTGTGATGAATTAGATATAAGTGAGGGATTTTTATAATGGGGAGGAGGGGATCTCTAAGAAAGTGTGATAATATTATATTATTATATAATGATATTCAGTTTCTAAAGGTCCAAAACTAATTAAATTCAAATATAGGATGACTGATGGACTAAATATAAAAATAAAATTATAATTGGGCAGTTTTTGGATATTTTTTAATATTTTTAATCTTATTTATTTAAATCATTTATTAATGATGTAAATACTGGATCATTATTGCGTAATAAATAATTTAATTTATTTGATGTCTAAAAATTATAAAAAAATTCCATGATGTAGGAAATAATTATATATTTTCAATGAATATTTATAGTAGAAAATTGAATTTATATAGTCCCTTTTAAAAATTCATTTACTAAAATATATTTGTTTTTGTCATTTTTTCCGTCACTTTATGTTAATTAATCTAAAGTGTCATTATCACTTTCATGTGGCTCAATGGGGTCCCAAAATATACCCATTGATTACCATGGTATTAAATGACTCAACCAATAATATTTGGACAAGTTTTAATGTAATTTGGGATTATTATAATATGATTTTTACATTAAATTACCTTATTTACCTTTAATCGTGGTAAATAAAAGTCAAAAGTTACAATTCAACAAAAAATATTTTCATCTTATTGAACCACATTTTACTTACTAATAAGAACCATGTATGTTGTATTTTTAAAATTCAATTCATAGAAGTGGTAAAATTGGATTTAAATAAAAAATTCAAATTTTTTAACTTGTACTATGTTGTTTCACTATTCATCAAAATTGATGTTATTAGAAAAATCCCAAAAATTCAGCCTAAGCTATATTTGATATTCTGATTTCAAAAATGATTTCTATTTTTACAAATTCACAACATAGAAGTGGAATTAATTAATTTAAAATTAATTCTTGTTGTTAATCCAAATAACTTGTTTTTAAGAAACAATAACTATCAAAAGATTGACACTTGTTTATGTACAATTTCAAAGTAAAAATTAATTCCAATATCAAATATTAGATTAAATGGTAAAAATATATTCTAATTACACTTTAACACCAATTAAAAAGATAATATAACAATATAAATAAATTATATTAAAACACAGTTTTGAATTAAAATACAATATTTTCACTATTCATTAAAAATGAACTCTATCAGAAAAAATTTCAAAAATTTACCCAAAGTAAATTTTGATGTCCCCATTCTAAAGAAGGATTTTACTATGTCAAATAGAATGTATTAAAGTAACCAAAACTATATTTAAATATTTTTTCCATTAAAAGGTGGTAAACCAGCCTTTTAATGTAAATTATGCATAAAATTAGATTCATTCACATTTTAAGCCTATAAATTTTTATTGGATAAATGTAAATACATTTAACCAACATGTATAATCATATTGTAGTTATATTTTTTAATTCCAGCAAATAATACGGCTAAGAGTTAACTACCTTTTAAAATAATTATATTAAATTTATTAGTGTGCAACTTAAGGTTTCAAAGAAACACATTGTTGCGTATCGGGTACACTATCGAACAAAGAAACCACTTTAAAGTAAAATTAATATTTAATTCACAAATTTTAATAAATATGAAATATGTATTATTCTTTATTTACCTGGGATGTTACACATACATTTTTTACAAAGAGAATGGAATGAAATTAAATAATTACAAAAATTTTCAGAATCGTTATTATATAATATTTCAATAAAATATATTCATTAAATAAATCCTTATTTTCTTCCTAGTAAAAATGAAATGAAAAATGAGTCGCATCACTTTGTGGAGGTGGTCATCCACACATATTCATGATCGACATTATCATTTTCCATTGGATAAGAAGGTAAGAAGGCATATATGATATTATCATTCAATAAGTATAATTATTTTTAATTAATATTATATAATAAATAAAACCATAAAAATTCGCATCTATAAAATAAAGTGATGGGAAATGAATTTTACTGTTTCACAGAGACAGTAATCCATATATAAGAATGATAAATATTTTCTATTTCAATTTGATGGAAAGAGGGTTTATAAGGGTTGTTTCATATTAATAATATCATTTTTTATATTAAAGAATCTAAATAAACTATTTTATGAAGAATAAATGGTATTTAGGGGAGTTATAAGAATAGTTATAGAAAATGTCATTGATTAAGTCAACTACATGTTCTTTGAAATTACTCATTTATATTTCCAGTTATGGGATATAGAGATGGTTGTTTAGGAAAAAATAACCCTCTTTAATTGGAATAGGGTACATGATATAGGATTTTTTTATATTTTGATCAATCCAGTATGGAAAAGTGGTTCCAATAACAAAAATAATGGTTTCTCCTTTAGAAATGAGGGAAGGGGAACCCTTTGAATTTCATAAAGGATTAAAATATATTAAAATAACTCTTAACAAAAAATTTCCAAATGACCTATAATATAGAAACAGAAGATATTTTCAACAAAATAATATCGTAATTTTCATATTAGAATAAATTTTTATTTTATTTAATATAATAATTTATTATTTTTGTAAAATATCAATTTTCCAATGTTGACACTGTTCAAAAAATTTGACTTAAAAGATGGAAATAAAACTCAAATTAAAATATAAACCATTAACATAACACTAATATGTGATATTAATATAAAAAGGCAGTGGAACACATAATCTAACTCAAATTATATTAGTTGTAATAATTATAATATCATTTCATATTTGTTTTAATTAGAGTAACAATGCAAACAGGTTTCCTGATAAATTTTAATAACTATAAAATTAGTAAAAATTGGAAATATAATTCAATTGAAAAAATAAATTTATTTCATAGCATTCTTTTTTTCATTATGTGTATACATATGATGTATTTAAAATTAAATGAGTGGCATCTTGTGACTTTTTTTCTATAAATTTTCTATAAGTACTTTTCATTGAAAAATTTAATTAAATCAATCAATATCAATACTAAGGTGATACAGATTGAATTTAATTCATCCAATAAGAATAATGATGAAAAACTATGTCTTCACCACTAAGTTTTAATATTTCTTAGACTGATTTTCCATTTACTATGGTGATAAATTATTCTTTGGTTATTATTCATATTGTCCAAAAATAAAAGAATAATATTTACCAAACACGATCCTATAAAATTTAATAAATATAAGTGTCGCAATTTATTTTTAATATATGTTTCAAAAAATAGGATGAAAACCTATTTTAGATAAATACGTCATAAAAAATAGATTTATTCTTATCTCAGGCCTGTTAAAAAAAATATAATGAATGTTTATAACATTTGATTGAATATATATCTATATATAATTAATATTATTCACTGTTACCTAATACATTAATTTATTATTATAAAAACACACTGTGAGTATAAAAATAGAATTTTGTAGAAATGCATTTATATGTATACAATGTTTTTAATGATTAGGTCTAACGTGACATTGAATATAAGAATATTAATTTGATTATTTAAATTAAAATATTTATAATTTTACTATGAATCAACTATTAAAAAATTGTTTCTTTTTACATTCCTGAAAAAATATAATTTTCATTAAGAATTAGAATTTTCCTTTATTCTATAGAAAATAAATTTATTTAGGAAATTCTCAACAAGAACCCCAAAAATTAGTTTAATATGATGGATTACAAAATTTATTTAGTTACATGGAATACTGTTCTTTCTAAAATTTAGAAAAATAAAATAAAATATATTCTCACAAAAATTAAGAAAGGTCATTTTGAAGGAAATCAATTTTTTACCATAATATAAAATTAATAAAAAAAATTGATTATTTATTTCTTAACAATAAATCAATAAATTTATATTGTGTATGGTATTTTTTAATATAACAAAATGTATTCAAAAGTTTTTCATATACACTAATTTAATGGATAGGTTATAACTATCACATTATAATATATTAATAATAGATTATTGGTTTTTTAAACTCAATGTCTCATGTAAGGGAATCCAATAGAAAAATTATATATATTAGAAAAAAATATATTTCATAAAATTATAAGGTGTTACAAATCCATGGATAACTTTAATTTTCTTGATGAACTGACATGATAAATGGTATGAGACCTCTAAAGTTTTTGTACAAATGGAAAATATTATATGAGATATTGAAGGTTGACTGAAATCGATTTTACGCATTGATTAAAATAGATGGGGAAAATATCATGACCAACTCAAAATATGGATTTTCAATAAGTACGTTCTCCAAAATAAATTTTGCTAAATTATAAACAATTTCAATTGACATTAAATTTAATACATAAGTTCCTAATAATAATACCCTAAAATAATAGACTTGAAAGTTATTATTTTAGAACCATTTCATGTACGGCATATGAAAACTTATTGCATGTAAATAATATAATTGTGTTACGATCCACCTCGAAATACATTAAATTTCGGAATTAGTTAATTATATATGAAAGAAATATCATTTTTATGAGTTAGTATAAAATAAGAGTCCAATGGGTTGTATTATAACAGTTCACATTGTGTCTTCTCCAACAACTATACACTATGAAAAAACCAATTTATTATCTCTTTTACATGAATAATATTTTCATATAATCTCCATTTCTATTCTGATTCTAAATTAATTCGTTTTCTCATAAGATTTACAGTGATTCTAAAAACCCTTCTCTTGGGCCTACCATTAAACACATTCCAAACTGATCATTATCTCTATCTTAATGTATGGATTTTATCATTCATGTTGGGTTTTATCAAATATACCTTCACTGGGATAAAAACATCCTATAATGAGAACTATTTATGTCTTGTTGACTAATATTCGATGCTATGTAGTGATTTCCATTTCATTTATCTCTAACCCAATAGAAATTTTTTATTATATCAAAATTTTACTTCATTATAGTTTCTTAAACCTCATCAATTCTTATGGGATTTCACTTGTTAACATGACACTAATACAAAACCATTTAATTCATCAAACTACCCTGATCTATTAAAACCATTATTCAAAGGGGTCATACTAATATTACATTTTGATAAAATATCAGAACGTCCTTTTACTATGATATTAAACTACAAATCACCCAAGAACGTGTCTCTTGACATTGATATGAATGACAAATTGTCCATGACACAAGACCATTAATCTTCTCAGAGTGGTACATTATATATACTTATATTTCCCTACATGCGAGATAAATATATGTAACAATAACATAATTATATAATTCTATCCAATAACTATACTAAGATAAAATTTTATCAATATTTCCAAAGAAACTTTATTTTTTTAAGGGATTACTTATTTAATGTCAGGCATTCTCTTCTATTGCTTGACTCTGATATGATATCAATATTTATTCATTATACATAATATATATTTGTGCATAGATATTTAACTTACTATGAATTACTCACTTCCTTTTATCATGGGATATATAGTTTCTCAATAATCATCTCCCATTTTTACGTCCACATTTTTTCATTTCAATACATCATACTTCTCTAGTGATGAGACTTGTCACAATTCATTTCATGATTGATCTTATATTCTATCACAATGGAATAATAACATTCACTCATTTATGTTATATACCGGAGAAAAATCAATTTATATACATCATAAAAATTATTTATATAATTTTTCATTTTATTAAAGTATAAGTAGTGACATTTTGGTCCCCTATGTTGCATTCAACCACATACTTCCAAACCATAAAACTCCATTAAATGAATTTTTCCTAACTTATTTTTTTTTATTTTCATTATTTACTATACACGATGAAAATATATTTTACCCTAATAAGAATGTATATCTTGAATCATATTATTATATGACATATAGTTTCATCTAAACCATCTATCTATGTCTCAGTCATAAATAGTATCCACTTCCATTCCCCCTAATAATACCATAATCTCCAAAAATTGGGATGTTTGTTGTGTATTTTTTGTCCTATTTTTAATATCCTCTTCCCAAAATACCTAATTTTTATATAATTTTAATAATTCACAAAAACCCTTCATGGATATGGGTAAAAATAGTATCATATTATAAAAGGAAACCACTTATTGTTAATGGAATCCATGTCATATATCCATCCTTATAACAAGAGAAATGTTTTCTTCATAATGAAAAGATCTCATATACCCATGTTCAATTGATGATAATATGAGAGAAACCATCATATGAATTCTATTAGTTCTGAATATCAGTAGTCATGTGTCATTTCATCACTTTTGGATAAAAATAAATTATTTTATTATCTATAGTATTCACATTCATTATTCAAAGGTGATGAAACACACTTACATCTACAAAAATTACTAGGTTTTTATTCCCTCCCTCACATTATTCTTAGAACTATGAACTAATTTTTTTTTATCATATCATCAATGTAATATATTGTGATATGGTCCATTTAATCATTAATGTTAGGTTATCACATTTTATATATTGGTAAATACGTCACCTCATCATTTTGGTATCAGGAATATGACCTTGAAAAATATTCATGTTCACTTAATAATAACCATATAATCATCTATCAGTGAAAAATAGTATTTATTTTGATATATATATATATTCACAATATTTGTTTGATGTTGTCTAACATTAACCCTTGGTGACATTAAACAATATTTTATCACCATAAACATCAATTATTTTAGTTCAATATGGACTATCTAAAGCATCGAATGTAATGATACATAGTACTTTCATGTTTTAAATGCAATAAGAAGAATCCAAAAAAAAATTAGTTTATTCACTCACATGGCATGGGATATTCATAGATTATGAATAATATTGAATAATTAATAAAGTTAAAATAAACAAATATGGTTAGTTTAAAATGAAGAATTTATATTGGAGAATAATTTGATTAACTTCCTTCCTGGACTCTCCCATCCTATAACATAAGAAAAAGTACTAAAAACCAAAAAACCATATGATTAATGTGAATAAGATTTTTCCCTAAAAATCAAATCTATTATATTCTCAATTTATGTAGAAATATGAAATATTTTTCATATATTAATTATATATTTTATTTATATGGTTTTACAGAACACATGAAGTTGAAATTCGAGGTTATTTGACCCCTTGTTAACATTTCAATCCCCATACAAAACCCCCTTCATGATTTTAATTTTTCTAATTTAGTGAAAAACTTCATATCCATATAATATAACATAAGATTAGTGTGTTTGTAAATGTACTACATATCCAAACCTCCAATATTCATCTTCATGTACAAGTTACTAATCGATTGAATCGTATTATTTCTTTTTCTTATAGAATTTATCACACTTAAAATGATGATGTTTTTTATAAATATCAAACATTTATATTTTATCCCCTACTCACATTCCTTATTTATAATGAATTTTTCAGAAATCCTCATTAAATGTGGTTTTTAGAAATTATAATTTACCCATTCCATTTTTATGTAATGTTTATATATGGATTTAAATATTATAATATAAAACTATTGGAGATAAATGTCTTTTAAGTAATTTATGTTGGAAGATACAATATATATTAAAAAATATTTTTTAGTAGGATACATAAATTATTTTAATTCATAATAGAGAATAAAATCCAAAATATGGGGTTTTCACTTACTATTAACAAAGGGATATTTTGATTAAAATACTATTATAAGGAAAGAATAATTAATTACCAGTGTTGTTTTGTTTCATGCTCAATTTCATTATCATAATGGAATTATTCCACTAAATAATGTTACATTATTCTAATAAAAAATGACCCCATAATTTCTGTGGAATTAAAATATTCATAATGAGAAAATATTAGTTAATTTTTAATATAATTACCCTTGATAATTTTATGTTTGAAATTAATTTTTTTCATTATTTTCTAATAAATTATGTTTTTAGGGCTATTTAATTTATTTCATTATTTTAATTAATTTCTACAACATTCAGGATGATGTCAATAATTTAATTTTGGTTAAAATTATTAAAAATATTATTTTGGTGAAGTTTCTTTAATGGTTTTTGATTTTTCAGTTCATATGTTTTGTTTCCCATTTTTTTATGTTAAACATATCATGTAAAATAATAATATTATTTTATTTTATAAAGTATGGATATTAAATAATGATTTTTAGAAGTTATTTTAAATTTCGAATTCATATTATAAACTTCTTATTTATTATTTAAAAACTAATTTCATTTAATTTTTCAAAATATAATGTCGTATTGTATATTCATTATAAATATGTTTTATTTTTTTAATATTATTTAATTATATCAATGTACAAATTTTATATTGTTGTATTCAATTTCTTAAAGATCAATGTTCAGAATCTTCATTATATTTGTTTTACATTCTTATAATTTATGGTCAAACCACATGGTTTACTTTCAAAAATTTTAAGGTTGATGGTAAAATATTATAAGTTTAATGTTAATCTTTGAATAGTTCCAAATATTTTAAAATTTTAGAAATCATGAAAAAATGTGGCTAATTATGCACATTATGGAGAATAACATAATGTTCAAATTTTCCCTTTGGTATCATAACCTTGGTGTGTTACCTTGGAAAAAATAAATTTGAAGATGAGGTATCTATAGGGTGTCAATTAATTATTCCTTGATTGTGACTTGTAAATGGAATCCAAAATCATTAGTTTCCTTAGGTAGGAAGCATAAATTTAAATAATATCACTCAATCAAACCCCAAATAGACATGATGTTTTTGTTGAATATGTTATTTTGATATTTTTATGGATTTTCATTCATAGATAACAATTAAATGGCATATATGAATGATATCGATGACCATGTCATTTGGATGAACTAGATTTATTTTTTGAGAAGTGACTAATAAACATCACATCAATGAGGGTTTAATATGGTAGGTGTCTCCTAATGGCTAAATATTCATAGATATATTCATTTTTTAAATAGGGAATATATTCCAACATTGGTGAAGCGATGTTCATCATGTTTAGTGATTAAAAGAAAAGAAGATTATTTTTTTGATCATTGGTTTGAGTTTTATTATAGGTTTAAATTTTATAAAAATAATGGGAAATTGATAATATAATGCAATGACCATGTGATTGGATTGGGGTACAAACCATGTGGATAGACAATATTTTATAATCCATATGGAATGGATTAATTATGTAGAAATATCTTTATTTACACTAGGATCTATAGAAACCTGATGTGTAGGGAAAACAATAATATCCAAATTAGAATAAGTCTATGCCTAAATACAATATTAGGAACTAAAAATTGGCTCCTATGTGAAATGAATTAATTATGGAATGTAATTTACTGCACGAATAATGGAATAGTTAAATAATCTAGTGTTTCTTATTAAATTGAATACATTGATGTTCAATTATTCTTATATAATAAGGACCCGTGAGTTTTTTGGAGCTTAAGCTATAAATTGTTGTTAGAATAAAAACTATAGACTATCAGATGGATTTAAAATTTCTAAAAATAAAACTATTTAAAAATATATGTAAACCTATATTGAGGTAGTGATAGACCAAAAGTGAAATTACAAAAGTATGTAAGTAGAGAGAACTCATTGAAAAGGTAGTTTAGTAAATTCCATGGTGATTTATTCAATTGTCACATAGACTTTATGAATGATATAAGATAAATGAGGAGACACAATAAGATTCAGAAGGCACAATGGAGAGTAGTTTCTAAGATGTTTATGTGGCATCGAGAGAGAAACTATTTCTATAGGGAATACTTCGTGATAGATTCTTTATTTTTGTATGTTTTCTCGAATATTGACATGTATTTTTTGTAATAAATTATTTTTCAAATGAAATTTGGGTATATTATACGGGTGAAAAAAATTGTTTTCATTTACCTTTGACATTATTCATGTTATCTTTTCATGATTTTTTCTCCTCATTAACATATTTTCCCTTGAAAGTGATATTATTTCATAATTTTCAAGAATCATGAATGGTATTTCTCAATCAATCAATAATAATAATAATAATAATAATTCACATATTTATTTTAAAATTTGTTTTTTCATTTAATTAGAGGAGTAATAGACTAATATTGAATGAAAATTTATTAATACTGGTGTTGGTTCACTTTATTTATTATGGATGTACTGAAATATTTATATGAAAATCAATATATTTTAACCACCCAACTATTAATACATTGAAATAGTTTTTAACGTAATTCTAGTATTATTGGTGAAGGTTCATTTCACTATTATCGGGATAATGTAATATGAATTCATGACAACACAATCTAAAATACCATTATCCCATAAATTTCGTATATACATTTATTAATTTTTATAATATTATTTTAAACTAATCTTGTAAAAATTAACTCATTTTAATTCATGTTATATTCAAAGTTCCACATAATATAGTTTTCATTGTTTTAATATTTTTTTTTCTATGGTTGATTTTTTTTCATTTGGATCAAATATTTTGTCAATCACATGTGATTAAACATTCTATATTACTATACTAGTGTTGTATTGGTCAATAAATATATATTTTTTATTTAAGAAAATTAATTATAATGTTTCTTAATATTCAAGGAAGGAGATGATTGATCTTTGAAAAAATAACCAATTAGAATAAACTTGTTCTAAAAAGATTATTTTTTACAAAATAAAATATTTTATATGAAGATATAATTTATTATCGCGGAGAATTTATGAAATCTATTTTTTCAATAAGAATTTTATAAAAATTTAGAGTATTAAAACCTCTAAATTTGAAATTCTCCATTTTCTTATAAATATTTAGAAGTAAAAAATGAATAATTTGAAAAAATTTGAGTATGAAATAACGTAGAATCATAACTAAAACATTATTACTCCTTATCCAAGAAAATATGTTACTAAGAGTGTTAGACATAGGTAGTATCAACTACCTCTTATTTGATGTATTTAATTATTTTATTAGGAGAAATATATTATTTTGGAACTGTGAGATGATGTATTGCAATATTTCAATGATATGTGCCTATAAATAATATTAAAATGAAGAATAATTAGGCATTATTTACAAGTTTAATATTATTGTGAAGTAATTAACTTTACATGCACTAATATTAGAAGATAATAAAGGGTTATTAATTATTATTTTAAAAAATTGAGTTTCCTCTATCAATTGGATGGAGAACTATTTCACAAATGGAATAGGTTATTGAATGCTTTTTTATCTAATTCTGTCCAAGATGAATGATAGTAGAATGAAGGAATACAATAAACTATTTTATATAAATAGAGGGAGGAATATTCCATGAGATATATAATAGATATATAGGTCTCAATAGATAGTGTCTTAACAATTATTTTTCTCTTAATTTCATAATGGATTGATTTTAAAATCATCTCACCCCTTACCGGGAAACAAAAAAAAGATATTTATTCTAGATAAAACTTAGTCACTTCAAATTTCATGGAGATAAAATAAATTTCTGAAACACGTTCCCAAAATTCAAAAAACAAATTTTATAGTGTTATAACCATTATTAAAGTAAAAAATTATATTTTTTTCTCAATTTAAAATGAATATGTTATAAGAGCTTCATTGAGAATCCTAATAGTTCAATTAGAGAGAAATTATAGCACTCTATCATGTTTAGATATTCTAGATACTGATTTATTCAATTTGAATAGCCTACCCATCACATTGATAATTCCAAATTTTATAAATATGTACCTATAATGAAAGCTAATTATGTTCCCTTTTTAATAAATTATAATCATAGATATAAAAACTACATGGAACAATCATGCATGGATCAGAATGTTATTGACTGACTATACCCTTATTTTCTACAATATCCAAGACCTAATTTTCAAAATAAACATAGGTTTGGACCATCTAATTCTCATTGTAATTTAGACAGGTTGATGCATGAAATACTTTTTAAAATATAGTTTTGAAATTCAAAGAATAATCTAGGGAGGGAATTTATAGAGTAAAACCAAAAAGGTTTATTTGGACAATCCAAGATTATCCCTTAAATAAAAAATGAATAATCAATTGTGTTAATTGATTAAAATGTTTAGAGTATATGATAGGAGATAACAATGGAATCATACAACTAACATAGAATTAATACTAGGGGAAAATATTTTAGATTTCATCATTATTAATGGTTTGAAAAACATATAGAAAATTTGAGAAGACAATAGTGATGTTCAAGATGAGATAGAAGAATAAGCATGAATTTTTTACTACATGTTTTTAATATAGATCAAATCTAATTATAATATCTAAAAATAATATATATAAAAAATAAAAAATAAAAAATAATAGAGGGAATGTGAAAGTTATGTAAAAACAGAAGTGAATTTATATTGTGTTAAATAATTTTTCTACACCCTTACTATTCGCATTAAGAATTTTAAAAAAATCATAAAATAATGTACTCAAGTTCATTATATTTTTAACCTGATCAATGATAGCATATCATTTATAAAATCATCAATTAATATCCTAGAATATTTTATTTTTTAAAAAAAAAATTATTTTATTCATGAAAACGTTTGACGTGTTTCCACTTATGACCTCCATATTAATTTTAGTGTTATCCTTTTATATAATATATTTATTGAACTCAAAGACCCATGCAGCTTTGTTGACCCATGCACACTTTGAAATAATGGTCAAATCAATATCTTATATACCATTAGCGATACCATAAATTTGATCAATTGATAACATATTCAATATTTCATATTGATGTAAAACCACTTTTCTAAGATACATGATGTCAATAATTTCATAAATAATAGAGTGGTAAATTCCTTATTGAAATTTGAGTTATTATCGATGAGATATTTGTGATGGGAGCCCATCAGAAATAGTAATTTGGGATGTGATCCCTTCACAAATACCCCATGTATAAAAATGCATTGCAAAAGCTATTTTTAAAATTGCATGTTTTGATTTTTTAGGATAATTTCTCTATCACACAAAATTTCCATGAGTTATATATATGTGATAATATACAAAAAACTAATTTTCATCATAAATTTTTTTAAATAAATCAAAATAATTAAAGAAGAATAATATATGAAAATTTTGAAATCTAAATTAATAAAAATATTACAGATAATATAAGAATTAAAATAATATAATAAAAATGTGTCCAAAACTAAATCAATCTTTATTTAAGTGTTCATTTAATGATTTGGGTGTACTGAATACTATTCCCATACCATATGATGGTCATTGCATGTACTCCATCATCTTCCCATTCTTATGCTCCTTCTTTAGATATTGTACATCCTGCTACCACTAATGATTGAAACAAATCTATTACATCTCCATTTGAAGGGTATCTATGATGTTGGGGTTTTTTTATTGTTACCCCATTAAATATTTTTTCCCATAAAAATGAATTACAGTAGGGACCACAGGGTTCTCTCATTGGGAGGTTGCAGGACAAGCTGTCTAACTATAAATATATTTATATTAAAAGTAAGAACTACAAATTTGGATTTGAAATGAGTTAAACTATGTATCATTATATAAAATCACATTTCAACAATAAATCTACATCATTGATTGAAAAGCAGGAAAAAAAAATCATACTAAAGAAAACAATCTAAAGCAAGAAGTGGTAGACAATATTAGAGAATCAGACACTCCCTTTTTCATTTCCAACAATTGATTTCCAATTAAAATTTCTAATTTATACTTAAATACACAAATTTATACACCTATATTGAAGAAATCTGATAATAGATATGAATTATAGGTGATTATCCAATTACAATGGTGATTCGATTACCCAAATACCTCTGAGAAATCAAACACAATTGAACATGTTGTGCTCAATGGGAAAACCTCACACAATGTATTAGAAACAAAAAGAAAAAAAATTATAGTATTAAGATATTAAAAACTATATTAAATCATATATGAAATTGAAAAAAATTAAAGAGTCCTCTTTAAATCCTGACATCAATTTTTAGAAATATTAAGAAGTGGAATGTTCATAATGATGAACACAAACTCAAATCGGATGAATCTGCGGTACTATACCGCCCACCACCACATGGAGCTTAGAAATTAATTCCATTATTACATGAAATTTAACTCCTCTTATCCCACATATATTCAAAAATAAATAACCCTATTTTAGTCCAACCGTTTCTTGAAATGAATTAGATATGAGGATAAAAAGAGAAAAAGGGTATCTAGGCAGCCATCCATAATGTGTATCCCAAAATAATTCTAAATTTTTTGCCTCTTATAAGTTGAATCATAATAAAGATTCCTTATAAAAAAATTTGAAAATGAGACTTATATTCTTCAAAACATAATTTTAGAAAATTTGGAGATGGGGAATAAAATTTTTTCTTTAGTTACTAAGGTGAACTATTTCTATCCAAAGGGACTCTTCAAAATCCTCAAATTTCACAAATATAATGACTATCAAAAGGACTTAATTTAAGAATGTTATTTTTTATGGAGATCTGGATTTGAGTCCTCTCTCTTTTCATGGATTAATAATCTCATTTGGAAACCTTTTGGAAGAGATATGCCAAATTAATTTAAGTATATTCAGTTCTTTCTGAAAACTACATTTCTAATTTGAATTATTTTATTGTCCTTAAAATGGTTAACTAATCACATATATTATTTAGAGATGTTTAATCCCATAGATAGAGAGTATAGAAAAAATTAATAAAAAATTGGATCATTATAGAAACTTTTTTTCCCAAAACCCAAAAAAATATGAAAACAGTTAGAATTCAAATATTTTTTCATTTTTACAATCAATATCAAAACACCACAAAATTAGAATAATGATACACTTTATAATATAGTGACACATTTTTTGGGGATATGTTCATTTAAATGAAAATAAAAAATATTTAAAATTTCATGTCAATCAATTACCCCACACTTAACACATGGAATCCTGGACAAGTGTGCACCCAAAATAAATTGATAATGAATATTCAAATCTTGTCATTGAAAATATCAAACTAAAAATCCAGGAAACCAAATCATCATTCCTCATCAACAGATTAAATTAAACATTATTCAATACTTTATTGTACCTCTTATTTAATTCATTGCACCATGAATATTTATTCCTACTTATGTTATTTAGTTTCCCTCAACACATGATTTTGATTTTGAGAAATGTATTCATCATAAAAATAAATTCAAGGTTCTCCATAGGCTTTACAAATTTCTAAATCTCAAAAAAAATGTTCCATAGATTTATATACATCATGGGGACTAAGAATGGGTTTTTCTAATCTCTTTGGTTTTTTGGGAATTCAAATGTAGAAAAATATTAGGTATAAAGAGATAACTAGTTTATTTAGTGATGAAAACTCAATAATAAAATTTAAATATTTATTCATGACAAAAAATAAGCCCCCAAATATTCAAAATTTTATTCTTGAATATCCCACAACACAAAAATTTTTGGAAACAATATCACACCAATTTCATACCAAAACATTATTTTTTTTAAGATCTAGACAATAAAAACCTTATTTCATTTGGATATCTAGAAGGGAATAACTCCATATTCCATGATTGCTCTTGATGGTAAAAAATTTTAGTTATGTAGTTGAATGATTAGTAACAACTCTTAAAAAGGTTAATTTCCACCCAAAGTAGTACAGAATGATGTGCCACACCACATGTCATCCCCTATACCTATAAGATTTACTTAAATCATGCAATGTTCATCAAGAGTGGTTTGTAGAGAGAAATTGGTTTTTACTTTGGCTATATAATAGGTAGTACATGTCTAATAATGAATCAAAAATATCAAATGTATAGGGCCGGACAAAATAAAAATGTCTATCATGAAAACATTATTTAAAAAACAAACGAATTTCCTCAATCATTTTGAACAATCCTTCTTTAAATATCATAGGTTTTGGTATAAAAATGAATGATAAGGTTAAAGGAACAATTATTTGGTCCACTCAATAAAGGTGGAATGTGAAGAAGATGAAAAATTGTTTCAAAATCCTCATGGGATATTTATATTAAGTATTGGATAGAATTCATTGAAATATAATCAAATTAAACATTCTTTTCATGAATTTAAACGACAATAATCTAGAAAAATCACATATCAGTAATCTATTGAGTTAAACTCGTTGAAAAAAGTTGGTTCATTCGATTATTAAAAAAATTCATTTCTCAAACAATATTACTTTTAATATTCCGAATTTTGATAACCCAAATTTGTAATTAAACACAGAAAAATTGGAAATAAAACAAACAAAATAAAAATCTACCTTGGATGAAACTCCCACCACTCTTATTTTTTATATTTTCTACATTTTTCATTCATTATATGTGAAATGAAAATAAATATTTTTTGAAATGATAATAAAATGTGAATAGGAATGGAAATAACTGGGTTTTTTACAGTAAACAGCCATGAGCTGGCCTCTTAAAAGAAGAAAATATGAAAATACCTGAAAATCCCCATAAAAACCATAAAAATTTAATTGAAATAAATGAAGTAAAAAACTAAAAAATATATATAATGGAAAAACATGGTATGGACCCCTATGTGGGTTCTAGGAATTCACTACCCCAAGTTAGGTATTTATAATTTGTCATCCCCAGTCTAAAGGTGCATGCAATTGTTTCCTCATGAATGAGAGAAAATAGATTTATCCAATCTTCTTCAACACCCATGTTTTTTTTGAAGATTCCAAAAATTAATTTCTTCAGGTTCCTATCCATGAAATATTCATTACAATATTGCAGTGCGGCTGTGGAAAATGTAAAATAAACATTCCAACACCTTATCCTAACAAACAACCTCCACTTGTTGATGAAATGTATTTCAATGAAGTTTTTTATCATCAGTTTCATCTTCAAAACTTATTTCTTCTTTGAAAATAAGCTCGGTACCACTATCCCCAGGTGTACTGTAGTACTCAAATGATAGCAACATTTTTTCATAAATTTCAATGTTGAAATCCTCTTCTTTTAAAAAATTAGCCTGCTCAAAAGGCATTGGATCTAAATCTACATAAGGAGAAGAAATTAATAGTTTACTATCAAAATATTCTGGAAAATATGGATCCAATTTTGAGATGTCTCCCAGTAGAATATCAAGTTCCATCTTTATTTGGGATTAAAAAATAGTTGTGTTGAATGTTGTAAGAATCTCAAGTTCCCCCAACTAATATTCAAAAATGTATTATTCAATGTAATATTCCACTTTATACAAATACTCATACAAGTTATACTAATTCTCAATTTCAAAAATAGTGGCATCATAGGAAATTACATTTTCAACCTGTTCAACATAATCATTTTTAAAAGTGTCTTCATTTCCAAAAGTATCTTCAATTGGGGAATTAGTTACAGTTTTATCCTTGAAATTTGAAAAGGTAAATTCTAACTTAGTTTTCAACACATATAAAAAGGGTTCATCGACATAAAAATATTATGGTATAAGATTTCCCATTTCAAGAGAATATTTTTTAGCTTTCAGTTATTTGAATTTTTTGAATGCATTAGAAAGAATCTTTATATGTTTATATAATTATTTAATTATGGAAGGTCAATGTTCAAGCTCTGAATAATTATTTTCCATGTAGAATGAATTTTTCTTCTTAAATAATTCTAAAAATTAATTATGACCTATCACATCAGACTATAAATAATCAGGCCAATCAAAGTATCAGTTGATGTACGAATCCATTTTTAGGTTTTTAAGACTCTAAATTAGTTTTTAGAAACCTATTAAGTAAAAATACAATAAAAACATTAAAATGATTCCTAAAAGGGGAAAAATTATGTTGGGGTTTATTCAAATTACCCCAGTCAATATTGTTTCCCATAAAAATTTTGTATAGTGTTTACCACGGCGTTGCCTCGTAATGAGGTTTTTGGCTAATCAGTCAAATTGTTACTTTGTTAATTTGTTTTTTTCAAATGTAAGAAATAATATTGGGGATTTTAAATCGGTTAAAATATGTAAAATTATATAAAATAGTATTTCAATTATAAATTTATGTCAGTGATTTAAAAACATAAGAAAACTAAACCAATGAAAACAAACTTAAGAAGGCAGTGGGGGACAAACATCAACCCTCGATCACTCCACATTTCATTTCCAGAATTATGCATCCAATTGACTTATACAATATAAACCTCAATACCTCATGGTATGACCATATATTGGCCAGAAAACCTAATGATAACTCAATAATGGGTGGTTATCTTCATTTTACTGTTATCATATTTCCCAAACACCATCGAAATATTAGTCCTAATTGAACTTGTGGTGCTCAATGTAGATACCACACCCAAAGATGATTAAAATAATGAAAATAATATTAATATAATAATTTGATAAGAAATATATAAAAATATATAATAATGTTAATATATTAATGAAAGTGTCCCCCTTCAATCCAGAAATCAATTTCCAGTATAATTCAAAAGAGAAATGTTCACAATTAATAATGCAATCCCAAAAGAGATGAATTCCATAATCTCTAATACCCACCACCTATTGAAACATAGAACTTAATTACATGAATATATTCAAATATAAATCCACTTCTTTATAATATATTCATCATCACATAATCCCCCTTCAATCCAACTATATCTTTAAATAAAATGATTATTAGAATATAATGAGAATAGTGGTAGACGGGGTGTTGTCCAGAATGTGTATCCCCAACATGTTCTCAAATTTGGTCCTCTCACCCACCGAATCATGGGAAGGTGTCTTAATAATTTTATTCACATAGTAGTCTAATTTATTCCTACAAAAATTACAAATATTTTGAAATGTGGATCAGAATTAAGGATGTATTTATTGAGGTGAACTTTTTCTGACCAAAGTGATTTTTAATATTACTATAATTATATGCGCACAAATAAAATAATAAGGACATAATTTCAGAGGTGTATTTAACATAGATATGAAGCCTCAAGTATTATATCCTATCCATATAGAATCAGCAATTTTAGACACCTATATGAATAGTTATTCTTAATTTATTGAATGATGTTCAATTCTACTCAAGAACAAGTTTTCTGATTTGATTTATTATTTTTGGCCTAAAATGGATGACTCGTCAATTGGATAAGTTATAAAAGTTTAATCGCACATGTATATAATTCCAAAAAAGATCATCATCAATTGGGTAAGTGTATAAAATTTTATTCCCAAAACCACAAATTGATGAAAACCTATTAAAATTCTAGAATTGGGAAACATTCACAATTTAGCTCAAAACTACTCAGATTTCCTAAAATTATGAAATTTGTCATATAATTTAACATTTTTATGGATATATTAATTGAAATAAAAATATAGTTTTTAAATGTCATCTCCATCACTTTGTAACCTCATTATGGGATCATGTGTTCTACTCGACCTACATAGCTGATGATGATGAATCTTCACGAGATCACATAGATCTGTTGGATGACAACACCATATTTTTATAATAACTTCCATTAATCAATTTATAAAAAATACCAATAACTCAAACGTTATAGAAACAATACTAACTCTCCAAAATCTATGTTGCATCATCCAATACATGTGCATTGGTGGCCTAACCCTCAGGCTTAAGATTAATCTCTTCATGTGTTTGATAAGTCTCTACATCATATGACTCCATTAAAAGAAATTTGAAATTAAAATTGTTAAATTATTATTTAAAATTTATTCTAAAAATGAAAAAAATTACACAACACAGTATGATGGTTTTAACCACTACTAATCTCTCAAGGGACAAGATCAGTGTACAACCACTTATAATAATTTATCTCTCAAATATTTGGATTCTCAACTCCCTATAATAATTTTAAATAAATTTTTAACCTTTAATGTTATATAAATTATTAAATAAAATTGCATAACATAAGTCATTGATGATTAATGAATTTAGGATTACTGACTCTATGATTCACCTCCCAAATCCCCTGGTTATGCTGAATCAATGATGATCTCCTATGAAAACTATCTGTCATCCATTTTGAT
Source organism: Viscum album (assembly GCA_963277665.1). Lineage (NCBI taxonomy): Eukaryota > Viridiplantae > Streptophyta > Magnoliopsida > Santalales > Viscaceae > Viscum > Viscum album. Next base: position 2,090,773,970 of record OY728132.1, read on the forward strand.
ACCAATACATCCTAAAGAGGAGAGTATATATAATTGATTATATGGTGGTAGAAAGCTTTATTAAAAATGTTACGTCATCATCTTTCATGTATTTATTCCTTTGATTTTCTAGAAATTGACAATAATGTTCATTCATTCAAGTTATAAAAAATTGGGGTCCACACGCTATCATTTATGAGATAACATAATCCCTAAATATATTTATTAACAGATAGTAAATAATTAAATTAAATTCAAAATAATAATTAATAATTAAAATACAAATAAATGATCAAACATATGTTTTCAAAGATCGTTGGAAATCTGATCCAACATCACCCATGATCTAGAAAAATAATTACACATAATAGTACCCTCCTATCTGAAAGTTATATGTGAAAAAATGTAGTAAAACAGAACAAATAATCTACCAATTAGTATATAAATAAATTAATGATAATTAATGATAATTAATAATCATTAACTTAATTAAAAAAAATTAACATTTTATATGTGGATTTATATCATGATGTAGATGTTTCTCATGAATATGGTCATAAATCGACAATTTTTGAAGACCATGATCCCTCAGAGTTGATAAACTTCCAACCACCTAATGGTCAGATGATGAAGCATCTGGATCATCCTTAGAAATCATAGCCTCCTATAGGGAAAAAATTCTCATCAAAATCACCTTTATCCATATAAAACATGAAAAGTATTTTTTCAAAAAAAAAATTAATTGAAATTGGGTAATATATATATATGTATATATATAATAATTATGACTATAAATAACCTTTTATTATGCCATTGTTTATCTTCATCCCCATATCATTATACAATAGTGTCAAAATATTCATATTCCTCCTCGGTATCATCAATTTACATGGGATCTCCTGCTTCATCATCTCTTGTTATTTCAAAATTTACTTTTGATATCATCATCATAACCATTAGACCATAACTATGGGGTTTCATCTTCAATATAATTATATATCCATGGAAGCGATGTATTTGGAGCTATATCATGAGAGTTTTGAATTTTGAATTTTTTTAACTTCAGAAGAACCAGATTATGTTTTCATAAACATATAAAATAATAAACATATTTCACTAGAAAGGGTGTAGGTATCTTTTGGGTTCATTTCATTCTATGATTAGTTATTTTAAAAAAAATAATGATTTGGTCACCATAAAATTTTGTAAGATATAATTGTAGTTGTACATTACGTTTACACTTACTTGGTGTTATGAAATTATTGTAAAATATTTTTTCAAAATAGTTCTTTTCAACATGAATGAAATAGAATATGTGAAAGGCAAAAAAATTCCCAATATGGATGACCCAAAAAATAATTAGTTTTATATGATTATGATAATTACCATATTCATATTTATTATTTTATATTAAGTCAAAATGTAATAGAAAGTAAAAAAGAAATTATAGATTTTAAATCAAAACCTGAGATCACTATTGGATGTCCATAATTTTCCATTTATCATTTATAAATGATTATTGTTCCTAATATAAGAATTATTATTAGAAATAAATATGAGTTGATATGCAAAATACAATATTTTTTCCATTGATAAGAATAAACAGTTTTCTATAAATCATAATGTAGGTAAAAGATATTGGACCATGGATACTCATTCCAATTAACATTCCAAAAGTCAATAAGTCACCAATTGTCCACATTAATGCTAATTTCATTATAAAATTCTAATTCTTAATAACATCATTATTACTGCCATGATTATATGACAATAAATTTAACTCATCAATCAACGTCATAAAAACCTGAATATTCATTATTTAAATTTCTGGAATTAAAATTGTGAAATATATATATGGCTCATTCCTCAACTTCTAAAGAGGTGTGTCGTATGGTGTAATAAATAAGGGCCAATACGAATATTTACTAACAAAAGAACAAAATATACTGAAACCATTAGTAGTAAGAACAAATTTCACATTGTGGTCTTTTGAATAAAAATTATAAGGTAACAAGTCAAAAATGATTCCATGAATCACAATCCTAAAAATTGTTTTTTGCTTTTACCTATTAGAATAATAGAATTGTGATATGATATCAATGACACTTTATTCTGAGACATAAATAAAAATATCAACCTATGTATAAGTGGGACATATCACAACTATTTAATTGGAACAAATATATACTTCCCTTGTTGATCTAATTTGTAATTCAATTTTTCATAAGTATGAACACTATCTATTGTCTAGTATTATCCATTAAATAAGATATAATCATTGTAAAATACATGAATCAGATTATAAACAATCCAAAATTATGATCTAGCCTCTTGTTATCTATTCAATTTTATGGAAACATATTTATTTCAAAAAAAGATAATTAAATAAATTGAATAAATAATCAAAAAAATATTTGATATTCCATTATCTGATGTAATAATAATATATTTTATAACAACCTATAATTATCCAATATTGTAAACAAATATAATATATCTTCAGAATACATTAGAAACTCATAAAATTGAGTAGGTTCTAACTCAATAGTAAAATCAATATCTTTTAAGGTTTCTATTTTTTTAAAATATGTATCATCAACCTCATGTATAATGTTTTGAAACCAAGCTAGATCTAGAATCAAATTATTATCATAATCAGAACTGTGTTCACAATGTTGATAAAAAAACATAATAATTCCAAAAAATGAAATAGATGACCTCCTATATTTTAAAATGTTTCAAATATCCTCTGAACACATTTGATGATGGAATGTATAAAAACACATTATCACCATTAATTTATATTTTATTAATAACCAAATATTTTTGATTTCTTGGATGGTTTATCCAATCATGATCATGTAATAAAAACTTTTCTCTTCATTATTTTAATAACTTTTTAAAAAATATAGAAAAAATATATTTATTATGTTTAATTTTATATAATGGATAGATGATGAAAAAAATTAAAATTTAAAAACGTTAAAAATGCATGTGAATATTCTCAGTTCTATCTAATTTCTAGTTTGTTTTTCCAAGTACCACTTAATTTTATATTTCTGAAAATACTTATTAATTTTTTCTAATTTATAATAATTTTTTATAATTTCCACTAATTATAAATATTGGAAATAGATGTATTTCTAAGGGGTGTGACGGAATAAGGGATAATATGGGATGACATGGATGGTGGAGTTAAATAATTATAGTTGTCATAAGATCAGATCATTTGGAGGAGAGACAGTCATGGGTAAACTCATAGGTTAACCCATGACTGAATGACATCAAAATGATTTGAAAAAATGGTTCATGGAATTATTTAACTCATTTTTCACATTCATCACCTCCAATTCATGCTTCCCTCATGTATATATGGTGTATAAGGGATGGAGGCGACAACAAATTGAATGAATTTTATTTTCCATAAGTTCAGACTGATCAGAGAAGAGATATTAATGTATAAAATTATATGGGATGGAAGATGAAGTAAATGACATATATAACAATGACACTCATAGTAGATTATTAAACATTGTATTTAAATATATCATTCTAACAGAATAACATTTTATAGATAGTTGTACATTTATATTATAATTATCAAATGTAATATTATTTTCTAACCAACATATATTGATCCAAAAAACTAACACAACACTAAGCATGTAATTTTAATCTCTCACATTTATTTCCTCATCCATAACTCATAGTTTTACCCTTTATTTTGTCTCCTAAAAAAATAAGAGACTAGGTGGACCAGAATTATTTCACTGTATTTCCTCATTCATCCCCCCACTCTAGGATTCTCGTACACACCCTCATTGGACTTCTATTACAAATTGTGGTTAGTTTGGGATATTCTATGTAAATATTCTTTAATTGGTTTAAATATTTATAGCCAATGTTTTTTAATTAATTCATGTTTTAATAATATATTCTATTTTATTACTAAATTCTGATAATTACAAATATTTTTTACTCCTTAAAACTAATTGTTTCAAATTTTTACTAATAATCACTAATTACAATTTCTATTTACTAATTACCAGTATTTAATTCTAATTTTTACAAATTAATTCAAATTATTACTTATTTTAAACAATTACAGCTAAATAACTCTGTTTTTTTTTAAAAATCTGGCTAATTTTTACCCATTACCGCTAATTATCATTAATTTTTACTAATTAATTATAAATATAAATTTCTTTTTATTAAATTCTACTTTTTACTAATTGCAACTAATTTTTTCTTATTACCACATATTTTTACAAATAACCACTAATTTTCCATAATTTTTACTAATTACTGCAAATTTCAACTATTTAAAAATAATTACCACAAATTTGTACTTAATACCTATAATTATCTGTATTATTTACTAATTACCAATAATTATTACTAATTAAAACTAATTACATGAATTTTTTTAATTAAATAATATTTATCCAATTCACTCAAATTTTTAATAATTATTTCTATATTTTAATAATTACAACTAATTTTTATTAATTACGACCAATTTTAGCTGATTATCATTTCTTTTTTATCATTACAACTAATTATCACTAATTTTTAAAAAAATTAAATTATTAATATTTAATTTTAATTTCTAAAAACTACTATTAATTTCTACAAAATACTCATTAATATGTATTATTAAATATTATTTGAATTCATTATTAATTATTACTATGATCTACTAATTATTAAATATTGTTTTCATTTGTTCTTATTATTTATTAATTATCATTAATTACTACTTATAATAACTAATTAAAGATAATTATAACTCGTGACTACTTATTATAGGAAATTACTACTTATTAAAACTAATTACAAAAAACTAATAATACTAAATTCTAATATAACTTAATATTAAATTATTGAAAATTTAAAAAATAATACAACTAACTAAAAACTATTGGTTTATCCAAATTAATATACAGATATAGATGTAATTTCCTGACTATTCTCAAATGTATGTAATACTATTTTTTCAATTCCATTAAACATCCCAAATAATAATGTCAAATGATGCAAGGGAGTTCTCATTGGTGTATACGTATTTTTTGGAGCCCGGAGCCCTATAAAAAATGAAAGACTAGGCCACACGATTTCCCTAAACAGTGTGGTTGATAATAGTGGGTGCAGGGAGCCACATGTTTTTCCAAAAAATGTGTGAGCCTTGTCGCAGAACCGTCTAGTGTTGTGGGCCATTTGGAATCATGGATTTTTTATGGTTTTCACATCGTTAGATAAACAGTGAACTTAATCAAGAGAGATTTCTTATTAATTAAACGATTGTCGCAAAGTAGGCACGCATGTCACCCTACAATGCATCCAAACCATGTTCCCTTTATTATGGGATGACATTACCATTCTACTCCTTCTTTAATGATTTTATCCCACATCCTTCATTCCCCTCTACCATCTAGTGCTTTTCATCTCTCCCCTTCATGCATGGAGTGTCTCCTCCCCTCCTTGTACAGTTTAAGCTATTATCCTCCCTCGATTTCAAGATCCTACATCGATTGATGAAACAAAAATCAATTGGTAATATTTTCCTTTAGAACTATCTAATTACAAGGTTCCTCCACTATCCATTGTAATTTTATTATGCAACTCCTTTTCATTATTTTTAGGGTGTTACAAGATTCCTTTGACTTCTTTTGTTGTAGGTTGAATTGATCATTGATAAATGATTAGTGGAGTGATATGTCATTGGGTTTTTATAACTATGTCCTTCCCACTCATTTTGATGTTTTTAAATTACACCCCTTTGAGCCGCTCATGGGACCCTTCCAGTGATTCATTAAACTAGATTAATTAATTAAGTCAAGTACTTTCTGTTATCATACGTGATATCACATTGTGGAGAAAACCCTCCATGTTTTGTTCTCCTTATCATTATCCACCCCATTGGGGTTTCCCACCATCAATGGCCTAATTCACATGCCATAAACATGTGAGTTATACACCTTTGTTAATTTTATAAACCATTGAATTTAATTTTAATGGGTGGTTGACCATGAGATTGGACCTAAGATTGGGGCCTCACACTTTATAAATTTAACACCTTATACTTGATTCCTCTCCTTAGATGTTACAATATTCACACTGAATTACTCATCAAAATAGACTGAGGTATCATTCTCACACATTATGTAATTTATTTAAATATATGTTTTGTGAAGTCCTTGGGATTTTTCTTGTATTATTTTCCACATTTTTATTTCATGTTATCTAGTGATCATGGTTTAGATTTTGGAGCATATGTTTATTCTTAATGATTAATTCCATGTTTAATGTCTTTATTTACAAACATTATATTACTTATTGGAATGAGTTAATTTCATCCTTTATTAATGACATGTTATTATGTATCTTATGCCTTGAGACATATGACGTTCTTGTCATGCTCACTAATATAGGGCTCAGAGAGAACATGGGTTCTGTTTCAAGGTTTCCATGGATAAATTTGATGTGTTTGGTTGGAACTTTGTGACATTCCATGAGAGATAGATTTTCATTACTGCTATGGCCTCTCTAGATAGTTTCACTTATACTCATGAGGGATTATGGTTCCCTAGGGGATCATATAAGTACATACTAATTATAATGATGGTTATTCCATGTTATAAGTGATACAAAATCCCCTAATTGAGATAACTATTATAAAATCAGAGTTAATAATTCCATTAGTGATACAAGGGATGCCTATATGGGTTTCTTTGTACTTATATGGTGGAATTGGTTCTATTGGAGACACCTGTAGAGACCATTAGGTTTTATTGTAGATCAAATTAGATGGGCTCATGTATCCACTAATGGATTTTAATGTAGGTATTTTGGGGAAATATGTCTTGATTAGTATTTATATTGAAGAATGTTTTTATGATTGTAATAAAAAGGACATCACAAGACATAGTACATGATTGTGGGTATGTGTTCCTTAGTTTCTTTGTTTTCCTAGACCCCGTTTACATATTATTACTCTCATAGGTAACATCATTTTAGCCATCCAAAATAGGCAGATGTAGGTGGTATCGGTCATGTCTCCTTTAAGGAACCCAGATCGTGGTGTTTATTATTTAATTTCACAATTCTCTGCATTCATTATTATGTAACACTTTAAGTAATTTATTGAATCAAATGGATTTTACTAGAAATCATAGGTTCTTTTATATTGATATTATATGTCATTAAAAACATTAGACACCCATTGAAACATTACCAATTTTACAATCATATCTATGGATAAAGGGAAGCATGAGTCTTTTGATGATTGATTGATTTGGTGCCTTAAGAAGAAGCACATGGAAAAGGACCAAGCCTATGCTCGATTTTCTTATAGTAGTGGTTTCTTCCATTTCATACATTTTTTTAGCATGCAGTATATGCTTGTATCCCTATCTCCATGTACATAGATTTTTTATACCATCATTATCATCAATATATTCTAATCCATTGTTATTATTCATCTTTCTATAGTTATTAAATTATCATACACGGTTTATTTAAATATTTTTGTTGTCATCTGTTTCTTCATTATGATTACACTATTTATTATCCCTTATTTATAGTAGATTATACTATGAAATATAAGAGGATAGTATCCTCACAAACAAACCCTATTCCCTTACTTCTACTCCATATCCTCTGGCGTTCGGGGAGGCACACTTGTGGTCCTCTATTCAATAATCAAGGGGAACCGATCAGTGTACCCATGATGTGATGCTACAATGTGGTGATAGATATTTTTTTAAGTGTGTTTTAGTTTTTGGTTATAGATAGGAGACTAAAAGATTGGAATTTTTAATTGACAATATCTTTTGATGTAGGTCACTCATGTACATGGGATACTGAAATAACCTAGTATGATAAATTTCAGTTATTGGGGTTTCTATTAATAATACACAAAATACACCATTGGGTAAAAAAATGATTTATGGTGTTATTATATTATTATTATTAAAATTTTGTATTTTTATATTTTTTATTATCTTATAACAATTACACTAGGTAGTATCAAATCATGCATCACACATGGAACCATTAAAATTAAAAGGTCTTACATTATGCCATGACATATGTACATTTAGTGTGAATTTACTATTTTTCATGTGATTTGTAGTTGTAACATAATTATTATCCCATGGAGTGCCTAACTTGTTATAATTATAGAAGGGTTCCAATATGAATTACTGGAATATGTTATGGTTTGGAATAATTGGACACCAATTTCAACTCATGAGGTATATGAACTCTTATGAATTAGAATTCTAATTCACCTAATATAGTTAAATTAAAAATAGAATTAAATTTATACTAGATATAAAAATAACACATCTTTTTATATGAAATTTTCTATATAAATGAGAACATTAAGGCCCTAACCTATGTTCAAACTTTGAAATGGGTAGTATTCTGTGTATCTTGTGATATTTTTATGAAATATTCTTTAATTAATAAACATAGCACCATGAGTAGGCAATGATTTATTTTGTGTTTTTAGGAGGCATGGAAACTATATTTCTTTGGAATTTTCTTTATATTTTTTCCTATGTGTTCCAAATCTTCTCTATGGAGTGTACATAGGTAATGTAGAGATATTCCACAATGACTTCATCATTTCATATTCTAATTGAGTGGATATGTGAAAAATAATCATGTGGTGGGATCTAATCTAAACATGAAACATCTATTATATCCACATGATGCACCTACATATAATAATCCATCAGGAACTAACATGTAGTTACATGAAATAATTCTGTGGTCTATGAAGCTTTTTTAGGATCCTCCCCATCCTAACCCTACTATGTAAAAGATGACTCGTGACAACTATTAGAAACAACCTCCAATATTCTTGCAGTATGGAGTATATAATGTTGAAGAATAATGTATAGTGGTCATGGTATCTAACTTTTTATTATTAATATTTCTCCAGAACGGAGGGTCAATCTCACTAACTATAAGTTACATGATTCCACGATGAATTACTGGGATATCATATATCAAGTTGAGAATCACAATGGACTGATTTTGATAGACTTATAAATAGGCTTCTATGGAAAATTATACCTACAGACACTGATAGTGGATCATACTGGGGAGTTCATGATTCTTTAGTAGGTGCTAGATTAATCACACTCGTTACAGAGTACTAGTGTTTTCCCTATATCTAACTCATGATGAGTTGACCTATACAAGGATATTTGATGATGGGAAATTTTATGTTGTCTGCTCATAGGTGAGAGTCTCTTGGTTAGCTACCGTTTCCAAAATCATGAACCAAGAATGTATTATATAGAAAAGTATTAGACACTAGAAACGTGATCTTAGAATGTTCAGTTTCATGACCGGGTGATGGTCCTTCTATAAGTATGAATTACCATTTCATGGGTGCATTTAGGGGTGGTTCTAACCAAGTGAGACACACTCACAGAACCATAGCATGTAACCTTTGTGGTAGGGTAGACCAAAATAATCTGATGTTCATGAGGAATACATTTTACTGTTGAGATTGTGGTAGGACAGTTCACCTTCTATGCTTCTACCGATATATTCCACTAACATAATGTGAGAGGGGATTTTTAATAATATTTCTATTAGATGTGATATCTACAACTCCTCATTATGATAAAGTAGTTAATCTATTGGTTGATTAGTATTAGGTGGTAGTGGTCCAGGCCAAGGAATTCGGGCCCGAAGAACATTAGCATTTGTAGAGTTGATCATTTTAGGTAGTAAGGTTTCATCTCAAGCTCATTGTTGAGACCATATATTCTAAATAAAGCCAACTATATATGAGATGTGTCTAGGGACATATATTGTGCAGGGTACTATTCTTGTTGTCACTACCATAACTAGTTCCCTTTTTGATATATGTGAATCCAACTCTATTATATGTGATGTGGTTGTTAAATGTATGGGAATTATAAACATGTATTGTAGGGATTCATGTATCTTGACACAATGTTAGGTGTTAGAACATGGGGTATAATCCACTGTTTGGAGATCCCCTTTAGATAGGTGGGTGTTGTTTCTTCTAGATTTTCTACATTTTCATCTCAACTAGCATCAATGTCATTCTGGGTTTGGAATAGATTGTGCCTTATCATCCCCAAGTGGACTTCTATCACTGCCATGTGTTTCTCCTGTCCACCAAGGGAAAAATATATGTAACCCGAGACCCCATAATCCTGATGTTGGTGCATTAATTTATAACATTTGAATGACTCTAAGGAATAAAATCCTAAAGGACCATTCATTTTAGAAGTCTTGAAAATCAACAATATATAAAATGATAAAAATAATTAATTGGGTAATAGAAAATAAAAACATGATACAAAATAAAATGAAATGAATAGCATACGTGAAATCTTATTCAAATATTTCTTCTTCATAATATGGGGAAAAATAGATAATAAGGGTGAGATCAAATTCTCAATATACGTGTGTTACGTTAAATAAAAAATGAAAATATAATAATAATCATATTTGTATGGTAAATAACTGATAAAATATGTCATTAAAATAAATAAATAAATAAAAATAAATATGTTAATGTAATAAATTGAAACAAAATCTATTTTATAAACGAACTGAGAATGAAATTTATTCTTAGATATGTCGATGTAAAATATCATGTATAAAAATGATAAATGAAATGAAAGAAATAATTTAATATTGGATGACATGTATCAATAATAAGAACCACTATACGACCAATATTTTTCCTTTGGATAGTTTAAACTATTTTTATTTTTCCAAATGATTCATCTCAGGAAAGTATCGATACATTGAGGGTCTATCTGTGACTAGGCCCTACATGTGTCTTTCATTACAAAGCATTCCTCATCAATTGAATAATTGACTTAATTAATAATCAATGTTCTTTATTATCAAATATCCACATTGGAAAAGGATATAGTTTTTATAATAATTCATAATTAGGGGATAATTACCATTAAGGGTTATTGTTATTGATTAATGTAAATATCATTTAAATATCATTAAAACATTCTTTAGGATAATAATCTTTAAACATTAAAAAGTGTTAAATATCACTTTAAAACATTTGAATCATAATCCCCATGAAGTAATAGCATAAAAAACATAAAATATCATTACAATAAGTATAGCCATGATATAAAAAATCAAAAATTAGTATACACACCATATATATGTAAATTGGTGCACAACACCAAATAATACCCAAAAAATGTAATTTGAGATGAAAATACACTAACTTGAGACAAACTTTTTATATGTGTCTTTATATTCATGAATAATGAACATCTGTTTATTATTTAATTTAATGATAATTTTTTCAAGTTTATTTATAATTTTACATCACTTATTACATTTTTTTTAAACAACAATGTTTATATTAAGTTCATTTAACATTTTCAGGGAATGTGTCAGAAATGACTCTGGTAGATTGAATATGGTCAAAGAGGACAATATATGAATATTTACAGAATAATAATCCCCTAAAAATTATCATATCTATAAATTATTTATAATATTAAAACGAATCATGAAAATTGATCATGAAAAATGAACCATTGTTACAATCATTGAGATGATAGGCCATATGTACGCATTTGTAAGGATCCCGTTTTTTCAGTGATCGTTATGAAAAGAAAACGAGTAACAATATATATTTAGAGAGTTATAATTATTTAATAAATTAATTATTTTATTAATAATATATACATATAAATTGCAATTATTTGATGTAAGATGAATAACATATTGTTGAGGAGGTGGCAGTCCACTTGTCCATGATCGATGACATCATTTTATAGTATGTAAAAAGGGTAATAAAGAAAATACAATATTATATTTCATGAATGGATATAAAGTAATGAAAATGATATATATTTTAATTATGTTACATATAGTTAATTCAAAATATCCCTTATACATTCCCTTTATAGTGTGAATGAATTGCATCAATTTGAGGAGGCAGTTTTCCACACATCCACAAATGATGTTATGGTATTGATACCAAATAGAATGTATAAGGCTTTGTGTTATTAAATAATTAAAGAGGAATAAAGACACAAAAAATATTATATAGAACATAAATAAATATATTTTTTATCATAATTCCCAACAATGAAATACAGTAATGGAAAAATGAACAATTATTGTATCGTGACGTGGTAGTTCAACATACACAAAAACAATATGTTCGTCACACATTTGATTGATGTTTGTGTGATTGTGGTTATAAACTATAGAATAAAAACAGTATATTATATTGAGTATATTTTTTTAGATATATAATCATGGAGTAAATAAATTTATTTAGTAAAAGAAGGTAAATAAAACTAAAGATCTTACAGAAAGATGTTACCTCTTCTTCAGGTCACATCTTTTGGTTTTCACAAAAGGGATTTCATTGAGGGATTTCTGCCCAAGTGGGGGAATATAAGACGAAGGAGGGATGTTGTGCTGCTATTTTTTAAGATTTTTTTGAGTGAATGTGGATTTTGAGGTGTATACATGTGGGTGTATATGATTAATTTTTATAGAGGAGAATGAATTATTCTCTTGTAAATACAAAATGGTATACATTAATGGGGGTTATCCTTTACCTAATGATCATAAAAAATGAAAAAATAATGGTTTTATGGGTAATTATGGTTCATAAGAACCTCCAGTAAAGAAACATAAGTTCATTTTTGTATTTGTTTTCTTATTTTCTATGTTACCATAATTTTATCATTTTTGTTATTATTAATAAAACTAGTTTTATAAACTATTTAATTTAAACATTATAAGTAAATTAATGGGAGATTTATTATAAAATATATTGGAAATTTATTATAAATATGATATATAATTTAAAAAATATAAAACACACGTTTTTATTTAAATTAATTTTAAAAAACCACATAAAACGTTCAAAAACACTACTTTAACCTGCATAGTACTGACAACGTTTTTAAAAACTATGGGTTAACAAGTTAATTAAAAAATAATAATTGATTAATTAATAAAACATATTAAATATTTATTAACACTAAAATATAACTTGGAATAATATTGTATTATAATTATTTTTAAATAATTTAATAAAATATTATTTATTATAAAAACCATTATTTTTAATTTTGACATTATTTATATAATTTCTATTAAAAATTTCCAAATAAGTGTGGAATTAATTTATATTAAGATCCCAAATTTTTAATATTATACATTAATTTATAAATATAAGTAAATACAAAAATTCATTATTTTCCATCACATTTAATATTTATAGTGTCATTTATTTTAGTGGATTATTAACTTCATAGTCACTTTGTTGGCATTTCATAAGAATTTTAAGTAACTAATTCATATATAAAACTAATTAAAAATAACCCATTTATGTTTAAAAAGTATATGTATAACATATTTTTTTCAAATCTGAGTGTTTTATAAATTTTAAAGGAGGGAAGGTTCCAATTTTTTTCCTTTTCATTAAAGTATTATATATGGAACATTCATGAAATATAATCCCAATAAACATGATATTGATAAAATGAGGATATATGGTCAAACTAGTGGTGTTCATTGGATTTTGGACTACTGTTAAGTCATTTTTAACATTAAGATTAATGCTTAGTCCCTCGTTATGCTTAATATTACCTTAATCTCTATAATTAATTTTAATCACTTTAACTAATATTTTGTGGTAAAAAATTAAATTTACTTTATTAGAAAATAAATATTAAACTTATTATATTCATGTATTTCAACTTTTTAAAAATTAAAATAAAAAAATGGGAATATTAAGTTTAACACTAATCCTATAGACGTTGCGACACAATGGGTTTTAAATTAAAAACATTCAAAAGTTCAATAACACTTTTTCCATATATCAATATAAATATTATTCCAATTACATAAATTGGATTAATATATATATTTTTTGGCTATTTTAAAATTAAAGAAAAATTTATAATATAAATCAAAATTAATAATTACTTAACCAAAAAGTAATTATTTAACTAAAATGTAGTATTTTACAGTATTTGGAAAAAGAGAAACTTCTCAGAAAAAAATCCAAAAATACACAAAAAGTTAATTTGGACATTAAAATTTCAGAAATAAATTTTTATATTGAGAAATAATATTTATAAATTTTTCAAAAAATGAATATAAAATAGTTTTTCCATTAAAAGGTGGTCAAAATTCATCTTGTTTGTAACACAAGATTACTTAGTGTTTTGTGTAAGAAAAACATCATATGGTATTGCATATAAAAAAATATTTCAAAAATAATAAATTTATTCCACAATAAAAATATTTTAATGTCTTCTGGTGTTACATTCTCCCCACCTTAATCAAATTATGTCCTCATAACTTAAAAATTACAACTATAATCAAGAGTTTGACTTTAGAATATTAATTATTCTTCGAGAACCCACATTTTAAATTTGTTTAAAGACACATCTTGTTAATAAGAGGGAAAATGAAATGAGAATTTCACCACAAAACATGTCTTCATAATTGGATATATGTAGTGAAAATAAGGATATTTAAGAAAAATATAACTATATTTATCTGATGGCGAGTGATATAGAACATGATTCACTGTATGTTAACATCCCAAATCCATAAAAATATTAGGATCTATGGTGACAAATTATTCATCATAAATTACCACACTATGACAACATTTTTTTGTCAACATTAATTTTTTGAGAGTTGTGGAATAATTTCTCTCTCTATAATAATATAATTAAATATTCCAACTTGGTATGTTTCTATAATCACAATATTATTCATTGATTTTTACTTAAACAGTGATTCTATAACAATGGTTTCATCATATAGTGATGTAATAAATTGACCTATAAAACCTCAACCAATGATCAAAATAAACCATTTCATAAATGGTTAACATTTAAAAAAGATTATGATCCAAATTATTAGAATAATGGTCAATGAATATCTAAAATGAACATATCATATAAAATTTATTTTTATTTATTCATCACATATGAAATATATGAATATGGTAACAAACTGAACTACTAAAAAACCAAATTGAACACCTTCATTCATCTTATTACTTAGATAGAATATAGAATTTTTTTTATATTCCTTAAGTTAATAATAATTTAAACTCAATCTGTGATAGTATAAACCACATTTTTAATAAATCTACCCTCAATTACAAGGAATTTATCACCTATCCTATTTTCATTATCCAAGACAATTATTTATTTTCTCAACAATAATGTTCATACCATCTTGATCATATTAAGGGTTTTCATTCACTCATCAATTGGTTTGACAAATATTTTTCCCATATACATAATATACTTTCTTGGTTCTATTCAACATATGATCTCTAATAATTAATTAAATATTACTACATTACAAACCATACATATTTAAATAATTATATGATGATAAACTCATCTAGTAAATACTTTTACATAATATTTAATATATCCCAAAATAGACGAACATTAATAATTCTACATAGGTTCTGTTAGTGACATATGATTGACCTTGACCCCTTAGCATCGTATAAGGTATATTCCCTTAATTATTAGGGAACTAGTTTTCATAGTTCCCCAAATCCTTACTATTGTGTATTTAAATTATAGCATTTTTATTTTTTTCCCTTTTCATTATTTATCATGGTTACCCTTATCTATACACTTATAAAAAATCCACATTCCTTTCAAGAATTTATTATGGGATACTTTCCAATGTTATAACATGTGGTAAAATCCTTCATTACCTTCTTATTTGACTAATTAATCATTTACGGGTTCTAGGAAGACATATTATTCTCTTTGATTCCTTTGAATATCTTAGATCAGGAAAATTACATCACTATTTTGATGAAACAAAAAATGTTCTATTAATATGAAGAAAAATTAATAGAAATCAACGCCCTTAGGAAATTTAAAATAAGAAAATAAATGATGTGGTCAATCTTTCACTCTAGGTTATATATGTAATCTGTAACATACCTAGACAAAAATCAAAATTTAGATTCATAATATAAAAAACTCACTTATTTCTTTTTATTTTATAGAAAAAAATTCACTTCATACCATTTATTTGATAACTAGGGATGCATTTTTCGATGAAAATCTACTTAAAGGATCTCCATTCCATGATATTTGTTTCCTATTACACCCTAGTTTTCATGATCAATGACCACCATTGATCAACATCTCCATTGAGATATTACATTATTAGTATATCCTTCTTCTTTTCACTATATTCTTAATGCAATTAATATCATCTCTAAAGATATAATCCATTAGTCTTCTACAATTGGATTTGTAGTCCCACTAAAAGATGAGACCCTTTATCGCATAAATCGAACTGACATCCAAGAATCTCATTGTTTAATAGTTTTATCCATCTAATAAAGGTCGTGGCTAATAACCTGACTAGCTACACTAATATTTCCATAACATTATTAGTTCCAAAACTAGCTGTATTACATTCCCCAGTAGGAAAATATCTACATTTTCCATGTCTAATGATACCATTCTTCCATCCATGATCCATTTATAAATAAGGGAATACATAAAATTAGATCATAACATTATATAAAAAAATGTATAATACTAAAACTAACGAAACAATAATCATTTATTAAAAATGTTTTTTATAACTAATATCATAACACTAAACATGGTTTATTCAGTGATATATTTACCTTCAAACCCATAAAATTGGATTGAAATTAAAATTTGAATTATCCTGAGAATATTTCTTTGAAGTTCCAAACTAAGTGTTCAATAAGGTTCATTTTTATATACCCAGTAATTCCATCATAGGAATGACATGCCTTGTTTGAGTTATTAATGAAAGGTACATTTGTTCAATAAAAATTTCCACTTTTAGTATTTATAATGGGATGTATTTATATGGTTCCCCACATATTATCTAAATTACCAAAATTCTATAATATTCATCTATACTTATCCTCAATAACAATCATAGGGATAAGTTCCATAAAATATTTTTTCTAAATCATGTTTCCGAGGTTTTTTCTAAACTTCACATAATACCAATTATAACAGCCCAACACAAAAATGCAGAGTCAGTGCATTATTTTATTCCATTGTCATGATTATAAGGAATCAAACCCTAATGGGTCAACTAATTTAGTAGTCATGAAAATCCAAATTACATGAATCATACCCATAAAATATCAGTAAATTGAAAATAAAATCATGATACATAATATAACAAAATAAATAATATCCCTGAATTATTATTCAAAATATTTATTTTTTACAACCATGGTAAAAAATTCATAATAATAGTGATATGAAATTCATTATAAGGGTTTGTAAAGAGGAATAAAATATGAATAAATTGGGATAATCAACATGGCAAGGAGAATAACTAATAACATAGGAAATTAAGATAATATGACAAGGAAAACTCAATATATAATTCTAATAAATTGAAACACACTTCGTTTACAAAATAATATAAGAATAAAGTTCATTTATAGATATGTCTATGAAAAATCACATGGATAAAATGAAAAATAAAATGATGGGAATGATTTAATATTAGAAGTTTTGTATTTATAATATTAAGCATTATACATCAATATCTATTCTAAATATAGTATAATAAACGTTTATTTATAAAACATATTCATCTTTTAAAAGTAATGATGCATCGAGTGGAAATCTATAACAAGGTCCTAAAAGTGTCTTTCAGTCCAAATCATTTCTTATCTATCAAATAAATTATTTAATTAAAAATTTCTTATCATAAAATATATGTTTTGAATTAATTATACATATTTTCAAATAATTTCATATTTTAGGATTTTTAACAACAAGTGTTTTTTTGTTGTTTAATTTAAATACAATTTACTGATCAATTAATAATTCTTGAGTAAAATAATCATTAAACATTCCAATGTGTCCCATACCAGTTTGAAAATTTTGATTCATAATTCCCATGAAGTATTAACATTAAATGAAATTTATTATATCATGTGAATAAGGGTATCCATGATTTAACTTGTTAATGGTAAGTATAATCATCATATAAAATTAAATTTGTGCATTAAAAATAAGTCCCCATGGAATGTAAATTGAGTGAAAATCCCATACCTTGAGTATGACATGTCAGTTATATCATTATATTCTTGAATAATAAAAATATTTTATTTATTTTATTTATTTATAACCATTATCATTTTTACTATTACATTTACATCACTTGGTAAAATGATTTATACAACAACTTAAAAACTAATATTACATTAGGTGTTTTGACCATATTCTGTTTATGTATAAAAAATGACATTGGTATTTTGACTATAGGCAAAGGGGACATTATATAAACATATAAATAATAATAATCATGATATTATTATCATAATTATAAATTAAGTATAATTTTTAACTCAATCATTATATATGGTAATGAAAAATTAACCAATGCTATAATCATTTAGATTGTTGGTTGTATGCAGACATGAGTAACATTCCCATTTTATAGTTACAGTTATTGAAAGAACAGAAGTGATAGTATATCATTAAATAATTATAATTATACCATAAATATCATGTTATTTAATCATTTATACTTATACATAGGATTAATTTGATGTAAATGTAATTATATCATGACTTGGTGATGGTAGTACATGCGTCCATGATCGACGTTGTCAATTTTTAGTGTGTAAAAAGGATAATAACAAAACAGATATATTATATTAATATAAATGTATTTATTTTATTAATATCATATATATGTCAATTAATTCCAATATTTTTTATTGAAAACATCTTTTATATGTTCCATGTATATTGTGAACGAATCACATTGCTTTCATGTGGCAGTAGTCTACACTTCAACAAATGATGTAATCATTTTTACACAAAATAGAAAGTATAATTGTATGTGATATAAAATAATAAAATATTCCTAAAGAAATAATAATTATCATATATTAAATATATAAATAGTGTTTAAATCATTATTTATGACCAAGAAATGTGGTATTGTAAAACTAACATTCATCAATTTCTGATGCAGTAGTTACCTGTACACATAAACAGTGTGTTATTTACCCATTATATAGAAGTGTGTATGAGTTTAGGTATAATAATTATCATAAAAACATACATGTATATTTATTATATTCGTATTTTTATATTATAATGGAATAAAAAATTTATTATTGGTTGTATAATGTATATAAAACTAATGTAATAAAGGAAAGATGTTACCACTTCTCTGGACAACTCAATTTGGTTTGCACCAAAGGGATTCCATTTAATAATTTCTGCAGAAGGAGGTATTCTAGTATTATATGAGATATTATATGGTTTTATTTGGGAAAATATTGGTCTATACAGTGTTTCTTGAGATCTGTGAGGAAGTGAGAGGAGTAGATGCCTTTTTATAGTGGTGGAGGAGTGACACTCTTTTAAATACATAAAGTTGTACATTAAAGAGGTGTATCCTTTAACAAATTTTCCCCAAAAATGAAAAAATGGTATAAATTGGATTAATGTATGATATAAACCTTCTCCAAAAAAATAATTTAATTTTTATAATTACGTTTCTAAAACTATAGGTTTCCACAATTTTATCATTTTGGTTTTTTAAAAAAAACTAGTTTTTTGACATATGTAATTTGACCATTAATAAAATATTAATTTGAAATTTATTTGATATTATTGAGACACTTAATAATAAATAATCTATTTACTTTAAAAAATAAAAATATCTCGATTTCTACAAATTAAATTTGAAACAGGTGCAAGCAATGCGAAAAACACGGCTTCATTATGTATCGTGCTAACGATGTTTTTAAAAATCTATGGTTTAGTAGGTTTATTATAAAATAACAATTAGTAAATCAATATACTATAATTAATATTTATTAACACTTTAAAATTTCTTGTTTTAATATAGGGTTTTTATTTATTTTATGTCATTTAATAAAACATAATTTATTATAAAATAACATTAAAATTAATTTTGACCATATTTATGTAATTTAAATTTAAAAGTATAATTTTTTTTGAATTATAATATATTATGTTCAAAACATTATAAAAATATATATTCATATAAATAATATATAAATAATATAATTCATTCAATTTTCTTCACTTTTAAAATTTATTGTATCGTTTATTTAAGATGATTATTACCTAAATAATCACTGAATTTTTTGTTTCATAATAATTTTAAGTAAATAATTAATCAATAAAAATTAATGATAAATTATTATGAAATAAATTACCCACATAAATTTAAAAATTATATGTATAATCGAAGACATAATTTTTTCCTCATATCTCAATGTTTTATAAATGTTCCCGGAAATGAAGGTTCCCTTTTTTTCTTTTACCTTACATAACTTATTATATAGAAAAATATCAAGAAATATTATCCCAATAGAGAATAAATTTTAAATATATTAGGTATATGGTTTAAATATTTTCATCGAATGGGAATTGGAAAAGTTTATACACAATTTTGACCATTAAGATTCATGTTAAGTCCCTTGTTATGCTTAATTTTCCCATAATCACCGTAATAAATTTTAATCACTTTTAATAATATTTTTGGTCAATTTTTTTGATATTATAAAACAAAAAATATAATATTTAATAATAAAATGTATTTTTTTTCAAAATCCAAATTATAAAAATTTGGAAAATCATGTTTAACAGTAATCCCACAGTTATGGTGGAAAAGCGACTTTTTTAAGTAAAAACATTCAAAAGATAAATAAGTAATTATATTCAATTTCAACATAAAAAATTAAATATCCTAAATTGGGTTAATATATGTATAATTTACATATTTTTACTCTAAAACAATATTTTAATATAGTTTTACATTAATAATTATTTTAACTATAATGATGATTTTAACTAAAATACAGTATTTTCAAAGATAACCATAAAATTAAATTTATCAAAAAAATACAAAACATTAAACCAAATTGAATTTTGAAATTATGAATTCAATGATTATGATTATATTAACAATAAAAATTTATATATATGAAAAAATTGTATTTCAAATAAGTTCTATTTTAAAATTAGGTGAAACTTGATTTAGCGTGTAAGGAAATCTAACTCAGTGTTGTATGATTCTTAAACATAACATTTTGTTGTATTTAAAACAATTTAGTAAAGAAATTATTCAGAATTTAAATATTTTAATGTTTTCGGATGATAAAACATACTTCCATATGAGAAAATTTGATATATAGGCATATCAAGCTAGACTAAAGCAAACTAGGCTTAGGAGAGTGACATGACAGTTGGCCAGTCCTATTATGGGAGATCCTAGAATATAGTTAAAAGAATTTCCACCTTCATTTAATTGTTTTAGGGTCTTATTCCCAAATAATTTCTTCACATTACCTCCTGATATTGAGGTTGAGTTTACTATAAATCTATTGTCAGGTTCACACATATGTTTATTCTTTAGTATATGATGACACCTATAGAGCTCCAAAAACTCAAGAGGCATCATAAATATCATGGAGATAATAGATTTATTATACCCATCACAACCCCATGGGGTTCAAAATTCCTTATTCATTACGAATAATGGCACCCTTATATTTTATGAGGATTATAATTGATTGAACTAGTTTAAAAAAATGTTATCCATTACCTTATATTGAAGGCCTCTTTGACCAGCTCTGTAGAGAAATCTATTTTCTCCTAAATAAATTTTAGGTTATGCTACCATCATGTTCATGTGAGGACATCAAATACACGATGTTCAATGATTCAAAGAATATATACCCCGTACCAGTATTTGGTTATGTCTTTCTATCTGATGAATGCACCAGAAGTCTTCATGGATTTAATGAATCGTGTTTTCCACCTATATTGTGATTCCATTATGGTGGTCTTCAAAGGTGATTTTTTAGTGTACACGTGAACCAAAAATGATCAGTACAAACATCTTTATATCATGAAGAGTACTATTAGAGATTACCAAAAATGTGCAATGATTAGTAAATTAAACTTTTGGATAAGAATGGTTTACTTCTAGGGTTATCTCATATCTCAAGCATGTGTATCATTTGACCCAGAGAAACAGAGTATTGTGTGTCTTTGGGAGTGGCCCAATAATGTGATAGAGATGTAAAACTTCTTAAAATTGATAGATATTAAATTTTATTCATATAATAATTCTTCAGTATAGTAGTTCCCCTTATGTCACTGAGTAAGAAGGGTGTACAGTGTTTATGGTATAAATCTTGTTAAAAAACAATTTAGTAGATAATGGAAGGAATCATCTCATCATTGGTCCAAATTATTAAATAGCCACAAAAGCATTATACAATATATTTTGATGATTTAGGAATAGGTATTGGTATATTTATGACACATGGTGATTGAGTCATTTCCTATAAGTCCTTCCAACTGATGTCGCGTGAACAGAATTACCTGCCGCATGACCTAAAGCTAGAAGTTATGGTTATTTTCCTTTTCCACCGGAGGAACCACATTTCGGGAGATCTATTCTTTATATACATGGATATTAAAAGTCTAAAATACATCAATATATAGTGATAAATTAATCTGAGGCAGTGTAAGTGGGTGGAATACTTGTAGTCCTTCCACATTAAACATCACTACACACTCAGAAAGGTAAAATTCATAGTTGATGCAATGAGTAGGATGAATAATATAAAACCTATCAAGGAGGATATTATTAAGTGGTAGTTTATGGATTTGTTCCCTAATATTCATATTGATGTTCAAGAATAGTACATGAATCTAGATCAAGTAGCTCTAGAAGTGACATATTCTATTCTTGAATCGGTTTAGATGACATAGTCACCATTTTTGGAAGGCCACGTTCTTAGGGAGAGAATCATATGAGAGATATTCTCTCCTGTTTTGGTTATATATTTGACTGATATTCTACACTTAAATAGTCATATATGGGTGCCTTCATATATATGGAATGATCTGATAATTTAATCACATTCCTCGGTTTGGGAAGTTCATCCATGACCATCCAAAAATTTAAAAAAAAAGATATCTTCCATCAATATTAGTGTCTAGGTATGAGGACTAGGATAATGAGGCATATGTTCATTCACGGTGGCCATAATTATTTTTGGATGGAAATATAAAAACCTCAAAAGGGAAAATAAGGGATGATTTTTCTTTAATAGGGGAGTTTCTAACATACCAAATGTTCAAAAACATTCAAACCGTTGAATTTTTACATAAATTTATATAAATTTGCTTAATAATGAAGCCTAATAATGCTGGAGACTTCTCAAGTGTTACTAGGTTTTGATCGGAACCCGATGCCCCTAAAATCAGTGGAATCACTAGGATTCGTGGTTATGAGAAACCATACCACCCATCCCACATTGATAACAAAAATAGTGCAGTTTTAGGTTGTTGGGTATCGAGGGGTGCACAGTTTATCTAAAACTATGAAAACCTAGGAGCATTACCATGTGGTGCTACAGGATTTTCGGGATAGTTTATTTTGTAACATTAGCGAAGGGTTAGATGAAATAGGTGCCTAACCTTGCGATATGACCCCTTAAACGAATGAAAAGTTCATGGTTGGTGAAAAATTTTCTCAACCATATGGCCAAACTATTCACCCTTGTTTATCGGGAGAAACTAATGTCATACATGACTTTAATAAATTTAACCTGCATCCTTCTTTCTCCTCTACCAATCCTGGAGTTTTCTCTTCTTCCCTTCATGCGTGGAAAACCTCCTCCCCAATTTATAATGCTTGAGTTGTAATCCTCTATCATTGTTTGAAACCCTCACCTTCAGAAGAAATGGAAAGGCCATGATAAGATATTTCTTTTGAACTCTCCAATTCTAGGGTTACACCTCTATTCATTTCACTATTTTTATGTGACTCGTTTTTTCCTAATTTTTAGGGTGTTGGATGAATCATTTAGTTTCATACATACTAGTATGAATCCTACAACGACAATGGACGACTGGAGTGATACTGTACCAAGGTATGTGTTCTAGGTTTTTCCTCTTGTCCCACCACTTTTTAAAAGACGTGTCATTGATCCACTAAATGGACCCATTTAATGATGCATCAAATGTATTTTATAAATTATTCCAAGTTTTTTTACTTATCTTATTTGACTTTACCTCACAAGAGAACTCTCCATAGGCCATTATCCTTTTCATTGGTGAAAGAATTGGGTGTTCCCACCTTGAATATCCTAATGCCAATGCATTAAATAGTTAATTAAAATATCAGGGATACTCTTTTTTTAATTTAATAATCTATAAAATGCCATTATAATGAATGGTTTACCATGAGATTGGAAATCATCTTGATTCATCACAGATTAGAAAGTTAACACTTTATTCTTGATACATCACCTTACATTCCACTTTCAATACATTCAATTAGTCATGAAATTTTTTTGAGTTCCCATGATTTTGAAATATTTAATATATTTACATATATTATATTATAATTACATGGGATTGTGACTATATTCTATTTATTATTCTTATTTCATGTTATATAGTGACCAATCATTTGATCTAGGAGGTTAAGATTTTGTTAATGACTTATACCTTCATTAATGGCATTAATTCTATCGTTTGGATAGAATTTTGGTAGGAGTAAATGCTATGATTTATTGATGACATGTTATTGAGTATTCTATTCCTTCTGAAATATTCCCTACATGTCATCTCACCTCCTATGGGATGATAGATAAAAATAGTTTCATTTTAAGGACTCCATGGATGGAAATTTCATGTTCGGTTGTAACTATTTGATGCACCATGAGTGATACTTTGTCTTTCCAAGTACGAGTTCTCCTGAGGGTTTTACATATACTTTTGAGTGATGTTGGTTCCATAGGGCTGAAACCTATGATGGACCAGCTGGAAAGATCAATGTGACATGCCACGGTTATTACTCATTCCCCTATGTGAGATACAAGGTATAGACTCATATTTAACTATGACATGAGTGTTACAAGGGACACCTATATGGGTTTCCTTGGATACACATTTTAAAATTGGTTCCATCAAAGACACATGTAGTAACCCTTGGGATTGTTAATAAATCAACTTGGATGGGATCAAAAATCTACATATGATTTGACTGGATGTTTTCTTGTGATATATGTGTTGTTTCATATTTACATTGTAGCATGTTATTGTGATTATATAGAAAGGAAAACCCAGACAATGAATAATCTTGGGGGGATGCCTTCCTTAGTTACATTGCTTACATGGACCTTGTATAAATTTTTTAACACCTCCAGATTTTTTGTATAGTTTTTTTAATATATTTCACTTTTGATATATTTTTCATTTCAAATAAACTTGAAAATGGATTATTTTATATTAAATCACTATGTTTGGCTCTGTTTATAAGAAACACTAGGTTAATCATGCACAACACAAAACATATATTTTATCATCCCTATATAGGACACTGCATTGAGTTTATTATTTGCTGCACATTACATGAAACATAGACATGGAGGATGAAACATGAATCATCTAATTTATATATGCAACATGCAACACAAAATTTTCATTTGTTACACGCAACACTGAGTTTCTATGAAACATATTTTTATTTTTATAAATATTGAAATGATATTCCTAAAATATAGCCATTAAGATTTTTAATATGAATTGAGAAAACACATTTAAAATATTTTTTATAATGGTTTTATATAAATTAAACAGATTTATGATGAAATATATAATTTTTGGTGCATTCCTTATATATTTAATAATATTACTTTCTCAAATGAAGTTATTTTAATGTCCTTCTATGAAAAATAATAAAATTATATCTTGAAAATTTTAGAAATTAGCTTTTATAACATAAACTTATTTTTTAAATTTATAGTTCTAAAATTAAAATTTGTTATTTTTTTAGGAGAAACTTCATTTTTTGATGAATAGTTAAAAATAAAAAATATTATTTCAAAACTAATTATTAATCTACTATATTTATAATGTAAAATTATAATTTTATTTAGTTTAAAAGTTAACTGGATAGTTTATTTATCAATTAGTATTATTTTTTTCATTCTTTACAATTTCACTTTGAAATTTTTTATAAAAACTCATCAAATGTTTAGAGGTTTTTTCTTTGAAAACTCGCAGTGCCATCATGTCACTGGGATTAATTTTAAATTAATTTATGATACTTATATGATTAATATTTAAAAAAATTGAATACATATTTTGAATAATAATAATATATAATTTCTTATATATAAAATTTAGTTTTTATCCAAAAAATATTAGAGAATAAAAAAAATTATTTTCATTAATTTTGGTAAAGTTATGCCTAAAAATGGACTAAACCTTATTTTTAAGTCCCAAAATGACATATAATCATTTAAAACACCTATTCCTATCCATTATTGGTTCATTCAAATTACATTATGGAGTTTATTTTGTTTTTTATGAGTTTTTTGTGGAAAAAACATGGGTATACCAAACTTGTTTTAATAAATGCCAAGTGTGTCATTTCCCTTCCCTATAAAAGGCCAGCACCTCTCCATCTTTATCACAGCTCTCAAAAAACAGAGGGTCATCCACAATCTACCCAATGAAATTATTATAAATATTACATTTATACAATAATCATCCCCTTTTCTATGATTAAATTCATGTATGCCTTTTGGCATAAACCAAAAGCAGTTACCTGTTCAAGAGGTAATGCCTTCTCCCAAGCTCCTTAAATTATTTTCATTCTCAACCACCACTACCCTATTTAGAATCTGTTTTAAAATGACACGTATATAAAATATACTATAAATTTTTCATTTTAATGGGACTAACTACAATCACACTCACATCCATCTAATGTGTAATAAAAATATTGTTTACCTGTATGTTGAACTACCACCAAACTAAACTGTAATGGTTCATTTTAAATTTTATCACCTCTCACGGTGTACATTATGATAGAAAATATTTTTATTTATTTAATTTTTTATATTTTATATGTATTTATGTTTCTATAATTTATTTACAACATATATCTTTATAGATTCCACATTGTGTTAATACAATAATTTATTTGAGGAATTGTGGACTACTGCCCCCTCAAAGCGATTTGATTTGGTGATACACAACATAGTATGTATTAATGATAGGATACGTGAATATATATTATATATAGGATATACTAAATATTATGTAATAATTTAATATATATATATATATATATATATTTCTTTCTTTTTATAAGGTAATTAAAAAGAAATAATGTTCATGCGTACTTACGGCTTACCGTCTCTAGGAACAGTATATTTTGATTCATCACTCTAAATCATATGGATTATTATAATAAATATATAATGAATATAAATTATATTTAAAACATGGTTTAAATTTTTTAAATCATTTTATATATATAAGGACCTAATATATAACAAATTAAGACAACTGTGAAAAAAAATTAGATATTACCCGATGTGAAACCTTCATAAAGAATAGTGAGCAAGAAGGTATTATAAAGCCATAATAAAACAATATATGTTATTATATGTAAAAAATATGGTTATTTTATATATTTATAATAAATTTATATTTATTATACTGTATGTTTCAATGAGTACGTTATGATTCAAGACACAGGGTAATGGGATTTCACCTCACTTTTTATTTCCGTGAGATACATTCTTTATTCACCACCCATTCATTCTAGTGGTGTATATGCTTCCCATGGATGCATTGAATGATTATAATAATTATATTTATGAATATTTATAAATAAATTCAATGATCTCTATTTCATGGGGTTAATGTTTATAAAGATACTGAATTGATAAAACAGTTTTGTCTCAATTTGCCTTCTTTGAGACCCATGTTTTATTATGCTCCTCCATTATTTTTTAAGTGGAATATAATTCAATTTGAAATTTTATAACATTAATATTATTTATTTTATGATTTATTAATAGTCATTTAATTTAGTTTTCTTACATTTAGAGTATGATTCCATGTAACCAAGTGGTAGGAGTTTATTGAAACAATCCCATCATTTGTGAAGATTGTTTATGTTTTTTCTTCCATTGATGACATATTTGAATCCAAATCTCAGTAAGATTCATAAATTTTATTCTTCTCTATTTATTCATAATATATTCATTTATTGGTACCATCTTTCTACACTTTGGTAAAATATATTGTTATGATGGTTATTTAAGAAATCCCACTATTAACCACTCTTCTGTTAGGAATCTATATTTTCTAAAATGGGTTTCCATTAATATTTTACCATAATACTATAATATTTTACTAATAGTTTTACCCTTTTTTATTTTTAAAATATCTTCAAATTAAAACTCTTGTAACTTTCTATACAAGTCATTTTCTCTAACCATTTTACCACAAATTTTTTTTTACCTTGTATAGAATGTAC
Organism: Viscum album; assembly: GCA_963277665.1. Classification (NCBI taxonomy): domain Eukaryota; kingdom Viridiplantae; phylum Streptophyta; class Magnoliopsida; order Santalales; family Viscaceae; genus Viscum; species Viscum album. The sequence continues at coordinate 2,090,802,365 of OY728132.1, forward strand.
CTGTTTATCCAATGTCATTACATTGAACATTCCTTTGCATTTTTAAAAGGATGATTTTAATAATTTTTTTAAAAATAAATTATCATGGAAGAAAATTTTCATAAAAAATATACCATATTTAATATTTTTTTAAGGAAACATTTTATTAAAAAAATTAATTTTATTTTATAGGTTTTCAACAATTTTCAATAAAATGGTTTTTAAAAAAAATTTCCAGATTCTTTCATATGTTTTCAATTAAAATATTTTTTAAAACATCATCATGATTTCTTTATATGTTTTGAAAATATTTTCAAAGAAAAATATTTTTAAAATCTTCGAAGTATTTTTTAAAAATTATCAAGGATAAAGGTTCTCAAACTGATTTTATGTATTCATTATATGTACTCAAGGTATTTTCTACGAAAATAATTTTCAAATGTTTTTATGTATTAAAATTATTTTTTCAAATATGAAAATATATTATCCTCATGCAAAAAAATTGAATGATATTCCAAAATTATTTTCCATCTGTGATGACATATGTTGATGTTACTCATTCACTTCTATGAAACAATATAATGGTTTTAATATTATTCTTTATATGAATTATTATGCTTAATGTCATCACCTTTATGAAAACTATTTCTATTTTATGGGTTATATGTTTTTAAAATATGTTCTAATTTCATGGGATATATGTTTATCAAATCTATTTCACTTTCATGGGTTACATGTTTATTAACTATGTTTCTTTTTCACGGGTTTTATGTATATGAAATACATTTCTATTTTATGAGTTTTGATTTTTATGAAGTGATTATGAAACTTTTATCTTCTTCCATAGGTTATGATAAGTTTACATGTTTATGATATCCATTTCATTTCAAGGGTTATGGTATGATTATTTATAATTGTGGGGAACATATATGTATTATTTAATTATAAGATGGCCAGAACCTACATATCCATCCAATTAATTGGGTAACTATTTATACAACATGAGATAGAAATTGTTAGGATAAGAAATTAACATGGTTTACTATTATAGGGTTGGGATGAGAAATGAATGTAGTTCAAAAATACTATGTTGGTATCAGTATTGAACTCTATTCAATAATACAAGGATGGAATGTTGATTGAACTCAATTCATTAATAAGGGAATATAAGAATGATTCATCTTGATTTAGTAATATTGGGATTGAATGAGGAGTGAAATCAGTTCCTTAATATAGGTCTGGAATGAGGTGTTATCCTGGTTAAGAAAAAATACATTTTTCCACCATGATGGTCTTGGTAAAACTGATTTGGATACTATAGAAATCATTATTATATGCTTATTTGTTTTCTTCAATTATTTGTTATATTCCTATGAAATTATTCCATGGATTATTTATTTATAAACATATGATGCATGTCTTAGTATATGAAAATCCTTATTCAATTATTCATGTATATGATCTTTGATATGCAGTGTATGATCATCTATCTTCAAGATATTTTCCTCATACCCTTATTCTCATAATTATTATTACATACCTACATTGTTTACCCTTGTTAAGCCTATGAGATCACCAATTTTTATCTTTCCTTCCCAGAAGTTATGAAGATATGTACTCTGTTTGTGTTTCTAAGAAGGGTGTTAATCAAGAATAACCCATTGAGAGATTATGTATCTCATTTATGAATTATAGTATATGTTTCCATTTTCCCAAAGCCACTATACTAATACTATATTTACGTTCCTATTATAATAATGTCTTAATTATTTATAAAATGTTATTTTGTAATATCCCAGGTAAAAAAAGAATATGGAATTTACATATTTATTAATATTTTTAAATTAAATATTAATTTTACTTTAAAGTGATTGCTATGTTATATGGCGTACCTGATACTCAACAACAGGTTTCTATGAAATCTTTCATTGCACACTAATAATATAATAATATTATTTTAAATAGTAGTTAATGCCTAGACGTTTTATTGATGGAAGTTAATGGAACTAACTAAAATATGATTATACATGTTTGTTAAATGTTTTTACAATTATCCAATAAATCTTAGAGGCTTAAAATGTAAATGAATCTAATTTTAAGCCTAATTTGCATTTAATGGTTGATTTAACACCTTTTGATGGAGAACCCTCTTTAAATATAGTTATAGTCAATTTTATTTGTTCTATTTGAACAAATAAAATCCTTTTTTATAATCGGGATAGCAAAATTTACTTTGGCTAAATTTTTGGTATTTTTCAGATAAAATTCATTTTTATGAACAGTGAAGAATACTCAATTTTAATAAAAAATTGCCTTTTAATCTAATTTATTTATATGGTTATACTGCCTTTTTAATTGGTTTTAAAGTGTATTTATATTATTTTTTTACCATTTAATCCAATGTTTGTCATTGGAAGTAATTTCACTTTGAAATTGGACATATACAAGTATCAATCTTTTGATAGTTATTGTTTCTTAAAAACACGCTATATGTATTGATAATGAGAATCAATTTAAAATTAATTAATAAAACTTATATATTTTAATTTTCATAAAATAGAAATAATTTTTTAATTCCTAATATCAAATATCAAATAGGCTGAATTTTGTGTATTTTTCTGAAAAACATCAATTTTTGATGAATAATTAAACCACTAAGTCGTAGATAAAAAAACTGACTTATTCATTTAAATGAAATTTTTCCGCTTATGTGGAATGAATTTTGAAAATCCAGAATACATGGTTGTTATTTGTAAATGAAATATAGTTCAATAAGATGAGAATAATGTTGGTGAATAGTAACTTTTGACTATTATTTACCGCAGATAAAGAAAAATATGGTGATTCAAGGTAACAAAATATCATAATAATAAAAAATTATCTTAACACATGTCCTAAAATTTTTTATGAGTCATTTCTGAACATGGTCATCCTTGAGTAGATTTTTGGATTCCATGAAGCCAATTGGGAGTGATAATGACACTTTACATTAATTAACTTAATGTAAAGGAAAAATCGACATTAACAAATATCTTTTAGTATATTAATTTTTACAGGTAGTTATACAAATTTTCTTTTCAAGTATAAATATTAATTGGAAATATAAAACTATTTCCTACATCATGGTATTTTTTATAATTTTTAGACATCAAATAAATTAAATAATTTAATACACAATAAGGATGCAGTATTTACCTCATTAATAAATGATTTAAATAAATAAGATTATAAATATTAAAAAAATATCCAAAACCTTTACAATTATTATTTTATTATTTTAATTAGACCATTAGTCATCTTACCTTTGACTTTAATTAGTTTTTTACCTTTAGAAACCTAATATAATTATATAATAAAATAATATTTTCACACATTCCTAAAGAGCCCCACCTCCCCCTTATAAAAAGCCCTAACTTCAAACTCATTCCACACACCTCTTAAGCCCCTTGGATCGTCCAACCCTTGCCCAAATAATCTCTCAATATCCATCTCTTACTTTTATAAGCCTTAATTTAGGTAGAATGCACTTCAATAAGCCTATTTGGTTCAAACCAATGGGAGTTACAAAAATTAAAGGTATTGGTTTCTCTTAAATTCATTTTTTTCCTTCTACAACCCCTAAAATCATTCTATTCCATTAATTTTTTTTTAAAAAGGTATCCTAAATATACTAGGATATTGTTATGTGAAAGATTCTAACTACGTATACACACACCTCCATTTAATGGATAAGAACATATGGTTTCTGTGGGTGACAAACTGATGCCTCACGAAAAGATGATTGTTCATTTATCTCTTACGGCCTCTTATAGTGGCCCTTATGATGACACTGTATTTATATATGATATATATTATATTTATTTTTTCTTTATACTTCTGTATTTTTTATTTATAGCACAACTTTATGGTTTTCGTTATGAGTAAACGCGATAATTTCATTTCAGGAGTGAAAACTACTGCCCCCTCAAAGTGATATGACTCGTTCATTTCATACGTGTGACATATAAAGGATAGATTTATTGAAATTATATATGATACTATACTTTAATTATAATATAACTATGTATTCTTATTTTTTCATTCAATTAAAATAACAAATAGAAATGAAAGTAGCCTTCATTCGTACGTACAGCTTACCATCTCCATGAATGGTGCATTTCATTTCTTATCTCCAAATGTTATGTAATATTATAAATACTTATATATAAATTAAATATATTATATTTATGATATATAAAAAATTAATATCATTCTATAGATAATTGAATCTTGACCACATGGACAACTTGTAATTATAAGGTGTGCATATTTTACTCAAGTACCAAATATCGACAAAACAACCATTATTTACTTAAATGATTTCATATTTTTTATAACATGGTAATAAGTGATATAAAAGGAATAATAAACATTATAAAGGGTTATTAATCAAGAATAAATTAAATTATGTTAATTATTTAGGAATAACAAGGAACAAACAAGTCAAGTCAGACACAAGGCAAGGGATTTCTTATCTCACATTTAATTATGAGAGATTTCCATTGTTAGCCACTAATTTATTGCATGTGGTGTATTGTGTACTACCATTTGATATATATTATCATGAACATTTTTATATTAATGTTTTCATGTGAATCATTTGGTGGTTATTAACTTTCGGTCATACGACTCGATTAATTACAAAGTGGTAAGGGATTTTCATCTCACTTTTTATTCTCGTGAGATTCAAGCTATATTTGCCACTATTTCCTTTTTTTGGTTTATATACGGCCCAGTATAGTATTAATTGTTTAATATACATAAATTTATGGGTATTTACATCTTCATTTTATGATCTTTATTTCTTGGGTTGAATGTTTCGTAAGTTACCAAATCGGTACGGGAACCGTTTAACCTAATTTCTCTTCCTTGGGTTAATCTTATAATTATTAATTACGTAATGCAATGATTATGTGTTGAATCTCTATTTATTTATTTATGTTTTAATTTCCACTTCCATTTTTGTGGATATACTATTGATATAAATAATCAGTCCATTGATAAATTTTCATATCATCGATATGATCCTGATAAGAGTAAATTTAACTCAATCTCTATTCATTGAGTTAAACAACCAAGTCATTGGTGTTGTTTTTTAAAAAAAATATCTGTGGATGTCATATTATTGATTTACACTGAATACCCAATCATATTTATTGTATTTTTATTTTTCACACATAATTATTTCATTTTTTTATCCTTAACCTAAGGATACGATGTTTATAAGGGAATTCATCTAAACTTATATTCCATCGAGACTTCATTGTTATTATGCACCAATTCACTATTATATAGTGTATATACTGTCCATTGACATATTATATCATGAATCCCTTTATTCTTATGATGTTATAATGTTCTGATTCAGTATTAATCCTTAATTATTTGTATTCAACAGTCTCTCATTTTGTTTAAAACTCTTTAACTGAAATATCATTTAAAATGTTTTAATGATTTATTCTTCTAAATCATTATCATTAATGTTGATGTTTTAAAAAATGTTTTAAGGATTTATTTATATGGACATTAATGTTTTCAAATTATAATTTATTTAAATGTTTAAAAGTGGTATGGTACACTTTGAGTCAAAAATCACTTTATTAAATGTTTTAAATGGTTTTGAAAATGGTTTGATAAAGCATTTTTTACTTCAATATCTTGATTTGATATATTAGAATATGTAAATGTTATATTTACTTTATACTTGTGTTATTTGTTATGATTATGTTATGGTTATTATAAATTTTTTACATATATGAGATTTTCTATGATAAACCTAGGGCGGGTGAGCCCTAGATAGCTCTCTAATTCATTGGGTAACGTGACAGAGGTAAACATTAATGTTTCTCCCAAAAGATTTAAGGAATATATTATGATGGGTATTCCATATGTGACTCTCATTGTAGCTGTGATATCTACAATGTATGTATGTTATGAATGACATACGTTACCTTTATGATTTATGATTTTTGTGTGTTATTCATAAATATTACGATTTTGTAAGGTATGTTATGATTGAAAAGTATAGTTTCATAGATTTATATTTAATGATGGGATAATGTTTTCATTAATTATTTTATAACCCTTACTGAGAATTTTATGCTCATCCCATGTTTTGGAAATGTTTTCCACATGACTTAAAGATGAATAAAGTCAAGGACGGGGTCAATAAAATGTCAGGTTGTCTAAAACAAGGAACTAGACATGTTTCTTTTTAAGAGTTTTTATTTTATGAAAAAAATGGATACTATGTAGTAGTGTCTACATGTAGTTTTCAAGTCTATATATAATTGTTTTGGACTAATATTCTAAAACAGTATATTTAAAAATATCCTCAATGTGAAATCTTTACATAATTCAAGATTATGTAATGTTTAATTTTTTTTCTTTATAGTTTGTATCAGTGGTCAGTTTAGATAACTTTATAGGATAGTGTTTTATTTAATCACATGTGACATAACCATAATGGTTAGATTTTAGAAAGAGTCGTAGATTTTTTAGATAAATTGAATGAGTTTAATATTACATGAAAAAGTATGTTTTAGTGTTTACCATCCTCATAAGATTATATATGATGATTTTACTGATATAATCACACTGAACTTTTTTGGTTTTTGTCAATGGTTAGATCTAGCAGGCATCAAAGTTATAATTGATGTGAAGAAAATTTTGACGATTTTCTGAATTAGTATTTGAATGAAATGGGAGCTGAAATGAGAACTATTTTGGTTATTCTCAGCCAACTATTGGGAGTCATGATAGACCACTTGAACATTGTTTATTTTTATAAGGCATCGTATATGTGAGAAACAAATCCCCATGGAAATTCAGGTAATAATCATAAAGGTATGTATATTCAAAAACCTATGTATCAAGAATGTGGAAAGAAACAAATAGGAAAATATTTCAAATGGATGGGAGGATTCTATAAATGTGGAATTGAAGGTCATAATGCAAGAACCTTCCATGTGAAAAGGAAGCATCTAGTTGACTCTTGGAATGGGAAAGAAGTTCTTTTTAAGGGATGAATTGAATGTTTTAAATGTGTGGTGCATGGTCCTTATACAAATTGGTGTCCTATGAAGATGTTTCTGGAATGGGATCACCAGGATAGTAAAAATATATGTTTACCAATACCTAATGCCATTCTGATTGAAGATGAAGAAACTGAGAATGACCAATGAAAGGTATGGATTATTTTTTAACATATGTTTTGATATTATTGAATCATAGGATATGATTCTTGATTTTGTTTATAGAAAAGATGTACTTCAGAATAAGTTGCAAAGGAATGTTCAATGGATCATGAAGAATTCTGAATGAGTATGAACTTAACATATAAGGGATTCATGAGTTATTGTAGATTTTAGGATTGTTAAATGCTTAAAAGTAGTAAGGCTCTAATGAAGATGAGATTACATTATAATACTTTTTAGAGTATGTGTAACCCTGAAGTTTGATATATAAAAATTTTATTTAATGAATAATTATCATTTCTTTTTTGGATATAGTTATAAAGAACCATTTGGGTTTATATAATCCTTGAATTTTAGGCAATTACAGGTTAATACGTTTTTGGGATGCAAAAAGAATGTTATTAGATAAACATTGTTGTTAAATTATGTTATGTTTATTTTTTATGAATTTATATCTTTTTGAAAATTTTATAAAATTGTATAGGTTTTGAAAAAGGATAACATGTAGACTGCTTGACAACCCGTCACGTCGGACAAAGCTGCAGGAATCGAACCCACAATCAAAGTGCGATTGAGATTTATCACCAACCACTGGACTATGTGAAGTCCCAGGTTAGTATGACTAATTTATTTTAGTTAGATGATTTTATGAATAAATAATAAGTTTATTTTGGGTTATCTATGGAAGTTATTAACCTATCATAGGGAATATGTGATTAAGTTAATTAATTTTCAATATGAGACTTTAAGAGTAACTAATGTTATTTGGAGATAAATGTTGATATTTATCTTAGAAGACTATGTGATTAAATATATCTAATATTTGGGTTTCAATGTTAGTTTGGTTTACTTTGACGAATTTTATTTACAATTATTTATTGAATGGTCTTGGTTGAACTATTGATATTGTTTGAAAAATTTTGGAGATTAAGTGTATTTTTTGTTTTGTAAAAGATTATGATTTTTGGGGATTATCTGATCTTAAACAAACCAATTTTGGTTTTGGTTGATGTCTAAAAAGATGGGAAATATATATTTCAACTTTTCTAGATTATTGGATACTCTAGATGTTTATTCTAGCACTTCAGGTGTGACCAAGTCATCAAGAATAATTACCTCTTAGAGAAAAGATGAGCTTGTAGTTGAATTTTATTAAAGGATGACACTCTACATGAAAAGTAAGTATATTTCCTTAAGATCATAGTCATGTTATTAATAAAATTCATCTAATCCACGAAAAAGAACATGAAGTAAAAAAATTATAATCTCTCTTTTATCATCATACATTTACCCAACCACAAATTTACGGAATTGTGGTGGTTAACTTTTCATGATCAAGTTCTCTATCACTCTCTAATAATCCATGAGTGTTATTTTCCCTTCCATATCCATGTTTTCAGGAAATCCAATTATCTATTGTCTCAGGTGACATTTTTATATATCTTTATTTATTTTAAAGTGATAGTTTTATTCCCTCTTTTTTCTATGTGGGACATTCAATGATATTTCTGAGCCCAATTTTAAAATTATGAGGACGTAATTCCCAAAAGGGGGAAAGGATGTAACATATCAGGTAAATAAAAATATGACATTTTCATATATATTAATATTAGTAAATTAAATATTAATTTTAATTTAAAGGGGTTTCTATGTTCGATGGCGTACCCAATATGCAACAACATGTTTCTTTGAAATATTTCGTTCAACACTAATAATATAATAATATTATTTTAAATGGTAGTTAACACCAAGACATTGTATTGATGAGATTGAATATAACTAAATAAAAAATTATTATACATGTTTGTTAAATTTTGTTACATTTATCCAATAAATTTTAGAGGCTTAAAATGTGAATGAATCTAATTTTAAGCATAATTTTCATTCAATGGTTGATTTACCGCCTTTTAATGGATAAACCTCATTAAATATTGTTATTTTCACTTTTATTTGTTTTATTTCACCAAATAAAATTATTCTCTAGAATTGGGACATCAAAATTTACTTTGGGTAATTTTTTGTTATTTTTCTGATAAAATTCATTTTTATAAATAGTAAAAAATACTGAATTTTAATACAAAAGTTCCTTTTAATATTATTTATTTATATGGATAGATTATCTTTTTAATTGGATATAAAGTGTTATTTAATTATGTTTTTACCCTTAAATCCAATTTTTGTCATTGGAATTAATTTCACCTTGAAATTGGACATAAACAAGTATCAATCTTTGGATAGTTATTGTTTCATAAAAACACGCAATTTGTTTTGATAATGGGAACTAATTTTAAATTAATTAATCCAAAATCTATAGTTTAAATTTTGTTTAATAGAAATCATTTTTGAATTCATTACATCAAATATAGCATAGGCTTAATTTTTTGTATTTTTTTGAAAAACAGCAATATTTATGAAAAGTGAAACCACTATGTCGTAGTTAAAAAACATACCTTTTCATGAAAATGATATTTAACCACTTCTATGGATTGAATTTCGAAAATACTAAATAAATGGTTTCTATTAGTAAATAAAATTTTTTCCAATAAGATGAAAATAATTTTTGGTGAATAGTAACATTTGACTTTTATTTACCACAGAAAATGTAAATAGGGTAATTAAATGTAAAAAAATATCATAATAATACAAAATTTCCATAACACTTGTCCTAAGCTTATTTTATGAGTCATGTCCGACCTTGGGCATCCTTTGGTTGATTTTGGGACCCCATTGAGCCACTTGAGAGTGATAATGACTGTTTAGATTAATTAACATAAAGTAAAGGGAAAATGACACAAACAAATATCTTCTTGTAAATTAATTTTTACAAGTGTTTATATATATTATCTTTTAGACTATAAATATTAATTGTAAAGATAAAAAAAATTTCCTACATCTTTTTATTTTATTTATAATTTTTAGATATCAAATAAATTATATTATTTATGACACAATAAAAATACAGTATTTACCTCACTATTAAATGATTTAAATAAATAAGATTATAAATATTAAAACAATAACCAAAACATATCCAATTATTATTGTATGATTTTATTTCTACCTTTAGGCATCCTATATTCTACTTTAATTAATTTTTTACTTTTAGAAACCGAATATCATTATATAATAAAATAATATTTTCACACTTTCCTAAATATCCCCTCCTCCCCCATATAAAAAGACCTCAAATCTATATCATTACTCACACCTATCAAGCCCCTTAAATCGTCCAACACCATCCCAAATAATCTCTCAAGATTCCTCTTTTCCATCCAGAATCATTAACATAGGAAGAAGGCAAATCAAGAAGTCATTTGCACTCAAACCTAAGGGAGTTACCCAAATTAAGGGTAATAGTTTCTCTTAACTTATTTTCTTTTATTTTACATCTACAACCCATAAAATCTTTTTATTCCTTTCTTTAAATAATTACACTAGTTTCTTAAATATAATAGGATGTTTCTATGTGAATGATTCGAACTACACTTACACAGACCTCCATGTAATGGGTAATGAACATATTGTTTCTATGGGTGACAAAATAACACCTCATGAAATGATGATAGTTAAATTATCTACTACTGCCTCTTATGGTGGACATTATGATGAAATTATATTTATATATGATATATATTATGTTTATGTTTTTTTATTTTTTGTTATTAATAATTTATAGCATACCTTTATAGTTTCCATTATGAGTAAACACGATAATTTCATTTGAGGAAGTGCGGACTATCGCCCCCTCAAAGTGATATGACTCATTAATACCATGTGTGGGAAAAATAAAGGATGGAGTTATTTAAATTATATATTATATTATACTATAATTATAATATAACTATTTATCCTTAATTTTTCATTCAATTAATATACCAAATATAAATGAAAGTAGTGTTCAAGCGTACGTACGGCTTACCGTCTCCTTAAACAGTGCATTTCATTTCTTATCTCCAAAAGTTATTTTCTATTATGAATATATATATATACTAGATATATATGATATATAATATATCTAAATCATTAATATCTTTTTGGAGATAATGGACTCTGAAACATATGGACTACTTGTAATTATAAGGTGTTCATTTTTTACTCAAGTACCAAATAACAAAATATCGACCATTATTTACTTAAATAATTAATTACATTTTATAACATGGTAATAAGTGGTATAAAAGTAATAATAAACTTTAAAAAGGGTTATTAATCAAGTATAAATTAACTTATGTTTATTATTCAGGAAGAATAAGGAACAAATAAGTCTAGTCGAACACGAGGTATGGGATTTCCTATCTCACATTTAATTCTATGAGATTTCCATTGTACGCCACTAATATATTGCATGTGGTGTATTTTGTACTAATATTTTATATATATTATCATGATACATTTTATATTAATTATATTCTATTAATCATTTGGTGGTTATTAACTTTTGGTCATACGACTCGATTGATTACAATGTGATAATGGATTTTCAACTCACTTTTTATTCCAATGAGATTCATGCTATATTTTCCACTATTTCCATTTTTTGTGTATTTACTGACAATTATTGTATTAATTGTGTAATATACTTCAATTTATAGGGATTTACATATTCATTTTATGATCTCTCTTTCATGAGATGTATATTTCGTAAGTTACCAAATCGGTATAGGAACCTTTTAACCGAATTTCCATTCCTTGGCTTGTTCTTATAATTCTTCATTATGTATTGATATAATTATGGGTGGAATCACTATTTATTTATTTAGGATGTAATTTAAAATCCCATTTTTTGGTATATAATTTTGATACACATAATCACTCTATTGATAAATTTTCATGTCATCGGTATGAACTTGATAAGAGTAATTTTAACTCAATCTCTATTCATTGAGTTAATAATCCAAGTCATTGGGGTTGTTTTTAAAAGAATATGTGTGAATGTCGTATGATTTATTTATACTGAATATCCAATAATATTTTGTTTATGTATATTTTTCACACATAATTATGTTATTGGTTTATCCTTAACCTAAGGATACGATCTTTATAAGGGAATTCATCTCATCTTACATTCCATTGAGACTTCTTTGTTGTTATGGACAAATTCACTCTTATATGGTGTATATACAGTCCTTTGGCATATTATATAATGAATCACATCATTTTCATAATGTTATAAAGTTCTTAATCAATGTTATTCCTCAATTATTTTTATTCAATGGTCTGTCATTTTGTTAAAAACACTTTTACTAAAATATCATTTTAAATGATTTAATGGTTTATTCTTATAAATAATTATCATTAATGTCAATGTTTTTAAAATAGTTTTAAGGATTTATTTATATTGATATTAATTTTTTCAAATGATAATTTATTTAAACGTTTGAAAGTGGTATGGGACACTTTGATTCAAAAATATCATTATTAAATGTTTTAAATGGTTTTGAAAATGGTTTCACAAAGAACTGTTTATTTCAATTTGTTGATTTGATATATTGAAATGTAGAAATGATATCTTTACTTTATACTTATGTTATGTGTTATGAATATTTTGTGGTTATTAGGAATTGTTTACGTATATGGGTGGTTCTATGACAAACGTAGGGCGGGTGAGCTTGAGATAGCTCTCTAATGCATTGGGTAAAATGACGGAGGTAAAAGTTAATGTTTCTTATAAGGAATTTAGGGAATATACTATGATGGGTATTCCAAATGTGACTCCCTATGTTGATGTGATATATACAATTTAAGTATGTTATGAATTCCATAAGTTACCATTATGATTTATGACTTGTGTGTGTTATTCATAAATCTTACGATTTTGTAAGGTATGTTTTGATTGAAAAGTATGGTTTCACAGATTTGAATTTTATGATTGGATAATATTTCCCTTTATTATTTTATAACCCTTTCTATGATTTTTATTCTCATCCATTGTTTTTGAATTTTTTTCCACATGAATTAAATATGAATAGGGTCAAGGATGGGATCAAGGAAAAGTTATGCTATCTATAACCCAGAACTAGACAGGTTTCTTTTTAAGAGTTTTTATTTTATGTAAAAAATGATACAGATTAGTAGTTTCTACATGTAATTTTCAAGTTGATATGTAATAGTTATGGCCTAAATCTGTAAAACTCTACACCTGAAAAGATCCTCACATTGAAATCTAGACATAATTCGAGATTATGTAATGTTTAAGGTAGCAAAATTATATATTTAATGTCTATGAATGAAAAGTGATTGTTTATATAATTGAGATGAGAGAAACATTTTAGTTAACCATTGGTATCTTGGATGAGAAAACTATAGTGAGAACCCTAATAAAATTTTTAAGTATAAGAAAAACCATAATGAAAGTCATAATTAAATGTCTTGGAATTTTTTTAAAGGATAGAGTGAGTGGTTCCCTCACAATGCATCCCAATCTAGATACTCATGTGGAAGTGTATCTTCCATATATTTACAATTGATTAACATATCCAAAAAGATATTCTGACCCTGACTCGGGTTAATCAAGTACATGAAAATTGGCCTTGTTTCACACCTAGTTTGACACTCCCGAGGGGTATGCAGTGTGGATTTGCAAACTCTTAATAATTCATCATGGTGGTGTGAAATACTAGTTGGATATGAATAACCTTGCATGAACCTTGGGTGTCATAGATTAATGAACATGTGACGATTTATAAATCTTAAATTTATTTCTTTTCATGACTATTTGGTTTTTTCTATGATAAGTAATTCTAATAGTATACTTCTAGTTTTAATAAATGTATGAAGGAAGAATACTGACATAGAATTGGATGGATGATTTTATAATAAGTCATTTGTGATTATTACTATAGTGAATGATCTAATGGTCATTCCTAATCATTGTTTACAAAACATGATTAACAATGTGTACCATAACCAACTCTAAAACTGACCATATAAGAGACAAATGGAGTTCACAAAGAGTTCGGGTAATGAAGACCACCAAGGAAAGAAAAAATTGGTTTCATTTGTGTTATGATTGTGGAATAAATTGACTGTGTGAATATCATAGATGAGCGCGAATATTTTTTGATTATAGAAAATAAAAACACAAAGAAGGTTATTATAAGTGGAAAATGATGAGTTGGGATGGATAATAATATTGGACTCCCTCTCACATTATCAAAGATTTAATTTTTTTTGTGTGGAATAAATGGTCTTTATGAAACTAAATGTCTCAATAGTGATGATACTAAATAGGATCAGTAATTTGTCATGAGTAATGGTTATATTTATGATAATAATGAGACTACAGATGAAATTTTAATGGAAAGAGGTATTACATAATAGGATGAGGTTTCTCTATGGATATAAAAGAACACATTGAATGGATTTGATGGAATAGATACATGATATAATGGAACGTTTATTTCCTTGGGAAACACATGATTAAAGAAAATATGACACTAATATGTTCCTTATTTATGGATAATGTTGTTTGGATAATGATATGTGGGAGATGAAATTGTAAATTTGACGGTCCTGATTACATTTGAACTAATTAAGGACCTATTGACAAGTAGTTCAAGATTTCATGGATGAATTTGACAAATTCATAGATTTATGGAATATATCTAGTAATCTATGTAATAAATAATCATTCACGTTTTCATAAAATGATTTATTGTAATTCATGTTGTTACTAAGTTCCAATGGAATTCACTATGAGGGTATTCACTTGTTTGGAATGTGAAAACCAAGAGATTCTTTGTGATTTATGGGGGATCAATGTTAACATAATTTTTTTAAATTCATTCTAATGTTTGGGATTTTCATATTTTATAGGGACTATAAGGTTAACTATTGATTAAAAATTTATGTTAAACATCGACAGAAGTATTTATTTATTATTATTGTATAGAAAACATAGGATAAAATGATATTTAGTGGTTGACCTTGTTTCAAGGAATTCTATCATTATTTTTAAATTATATTACTATGGTTTTAGAAAAGGACATCATG
Organism: Viscum album; assembly: GCA_963277665.1. NCBI lineage: Eukaryota > Viridiplantae > Streptophyta > Magnoliopsida > Santalales > Viscaceae > Viscum > Viscum album. The sequence goes on from OY728132.1 coordinate 2,090,817,571, forward strand.
TATGTCAGGTGACATCCAATCAATTCTTGTAAGGTCGTAGGTCATGAACCCACGGGCGAAGAATGGTAAGGGTTTAACACATACTAATGGCCTACATGATGTCTTGGAAAATGTATAATTATTTTTTATGAATAATTATGTATGATGAAACTATAATGTTACTTTTCATGTTTAGAGATTAATATATTAACTATATTAATTTTTAAGAATACATACACATAAATAGATATAATTTGAATTCTTTTTTGTGCCTTAATATCTTCTAAAATTGTGTTTAGTGCTACATGCATCGAAGATAATTTTTGGACATCCATTTCATGGTGTAATGGATGAATAATAAATAGTTAAAAGAACCACCAAAAAATGATTTTTTTTATTTAAATATATCTAGTAAGTGTATTTTCTTATATTAATGGTCTATAAAATATTTACTCGATTATAGGATAATGAAAAATTTTCTTCCTAATACCTTTATTTTTTGAACTAATAAACTTATAAATCCTCACAGATTTCATACATTGAGGCCCTCATCCTTTCTTTGTTCAATCACTTATTTTTGATTTATGGACTCAATCACTCACTATAATTATTTATACTATTCCTCCAATTACTATATTCACTCCCAACCTATGTTCTCAAAATTATAGAACAAGTTATATGTTACATTTGAAAACTATTGTAGTACCAATTTTCCCTTTTAAAGGGAATTTTTAGTATCCTTTTTTATGAATTGGGACTCTATGAATGAAACAAACAACTATTAATCATTTTATAACCCCGATGAAGTTTGTGGTAAAAAATCTTTTTAAGGGGTGTAGAATGTAACACAACAATATTTTATGATAATTTCTTTATTTATTTAACAGTTATGTTATTTTTTTCTAAAAAAACAAAAAATTGTTTATTTTAAATTTAAGTAGTAGGTTTGGCTTGTATTATGTGTAACACCATGTTAATCGATGACTACACTCAAAAAATATTTTAGAATCAATACATGGAACATTGAGTTTAGGTTCAATATTAGAGTACCTTTCATGAAACACGAACACAATGTACGAAACATGAAATATGGACTTGGAATAAGAAACATAAAACATTGACCTGGAATATAGATACATGCAACATTGAGTTTCTATGAAACATTTTTTATTGTTATAATTGTTTAAATGATATAGTTATAATATGGGAAATAATAATATTAATATTATGAGTGATAATTAATTTTAAAAATTTTTAATAATGGGTTTATATAAATAAAACATATATCTGATGAGTGGTATAATTTTTTGGTACATTCCTTATAGGTTTAGAAATAGTATCTTCTAAGTGAAATAGTTTTAATTTCCTATGAAAAAATTATAGCCAAATATAGAAATTTAATTTCATAAAATTAAATTAAATTTTAAATTTATAATTAAAAATTTATATTAGGGAGTATTTTTTGGATTTATCTATGAAATTTCATTTTTAGATGAATGGTGAAAAATAACAAATTTAATTCAAATTTTATTTTTCTTCGTATTTATTTATAATATTAATTTATATTTTAAATTGGATTACATGATAAATAGAATAATACTTTTAATAAATAATATAAATTCTTCCATTGTAATCAATTTTGATTTTAAATAGGGTAAAAACATAGCAAAAGTTTGGATGTATTTACATTAAAAAGTAAAATTGTCGTCCCGCTAGCGGGATTAATTTAAAAATTATTTCTACATATTATGTGATTATAATTTATTAAAATGGCTCCCATATTTTTAATTATCTTAATTTATGATGTTTGATAAGGTTATCTTAGTTTTTTTACCAGAAATAGTAGTCAAATAAATTAAAATTAATAACACAACTTAAGATAAAATTATTATTTTCTAAGGACTAAACCCTAAATTTAAGACCTAAAATGAATTAGACAATTGTTTCACATCCATTTAATGGAAATTAATATTCCATTAAAATTAAATAAAATATATTTTTTATGAATTTTTTTGGGGTAAATTTTGGTACACCTAACTTGTCTACAGAAATTCCAATTGTGTCCTTTCCCTTCCATATAAAAGGCCACCACCTCTCCCTATTCTCCAAAATATAAAACCACTTTTTTTGGAAATATCTTTCCAATAAATATATAAACATAACACCCTTACACCTACAAGCCTCCCCTTGAGAATAATTCAATCTAATTAAGGATTTTGGCACAAACCAAAAAAGATACTCGACTAAGAGGTAAATTCTTCTACCAACCTCTATTATTTTACATTCATTCTCCACCCCATCCACTCTGTTTATTATATTATTGTAGAAAAAAATTCAATATTGTAAGTTTCTGAATGATTATTTTTCAACCTAAACATACACAGATATCCATCCAATGGGTAAAAAACATACAATTTACGTGTACGGTGAACTACCGCTTCAGTAAACGGTGATTGTTAATTTTTCTTTTACTACCTCTCATGGAGGTCATTATATTATAAAATCTATTCATATATGTTATATGTTATGTTAAATAATAATTTATGCTTATATAATTCTTTTATAACATATATTTTTATAGATTTAATTTTTGGGTTAATCCAATAATTTCTTTAAAGGAAGTGTGGACTTACTCCCCCTCAAAGCGATGTGATTTGATCATACATTATGTGGAATGTATTAAGGTTGGGTTTAGTGAATATATATGATATATATGATATATTAATTGTTATTTAATAATAATATATATACATATTTATATATATATATATACATATATATTTATACATGAATATACACATTCATATACATATATGTCTTTTATATTCTTTTTTTTAACATGATAATTAAATGAAAATACCGTTCATTCATATGTTAGGCTTATTGTATACATGAATGTTATATTCTATTTCATACCTTTATACATAGTGGATTATTATAATACACAAATACATAACATAAATTATATTAAAATCATGGTTTATATTCTATAAATCATGATATAAATATAAGGACTGAGGGTATAAAAAATTAAGAAACATGTGACTAAAAAAGATGGTATTTTCCAATGTGAAACCTTAACATAAAATTATTAACAAGAAGGAAAGTAAACCAACAATAGAAACAAATATTCAATTAAAAGTTAGAATATGATTAGGTTATAAATTTATAATAAATTTATATTTATTATACATGAGTTTTGATGGAGTATGACAAATGTCAAGCCAAAAGATTAATGGATTTCAACTTTGTTATTATTTCTAAGAGATGTATGATTTATTCGTCACCCATTCCTTTTGTGTGGTGTGTATAATGAAAATTTATGTATAAATTGATAATGATAATTTATTTTAGGTGTATTTACATATCCATTCTATGATATTTATTCAATGATTTTACTCATTCAAATGATAGCAAATCGATAAGGAAATTTTTTTTCTCAACTTTCTTTCTTAGAGACACATTTTTTATTATGCTCCTATAATAAATTTGGAGGGGTATATAAATACAATTGAAATTTTATATATTTAATCATCTTTATTACATGATTTATTTGTCTTTATTTAATTTCATTTTCTTACATGGATATTTTGATTCCATGTTTCCATGTGGTTAGAGTTCATGGAAACAATCTCATCATTAATGAATGTTGTTTATGTTTTTTCTTCAATAGATGAAATATTATGATCCACATCTCAAGAAACTCATGAAATTTTCCCTCATTTAGTTATTCAAAATATATTATTTTATTAGTACCACTTTCTAATATTTTTTACGTAATATTTTTATAAATATTTTTTTATGAAAGATCGAATTTACCCTCTCTTTGGTAGAAAATGATTTTTTCTAAAAAGGGTGTCCTAGAATATGATACCATTGTCCTATAATAATTAAATGAATTTAAAACCATTTTTTTATTTTAACAACATTTTCAAAGGGATCTACTTCTCTCTTTCCAAACAATAATTTTTTTCTAACCATTTAACAATGAAAAAGGAATGTTATTTTTACCTCATTCGGTATGTAAATATTTACCCACCGTTATTTATTTGATGAATAATTTTCGTTAATAAAAGGATAATTTTTATGAATATATTTTTAAAATAAATTTTCAAAGAAAATTTTATTCAAAATTTTTTCAAGGTTACTTAATAAATTTTCAAGGAAATTTGTTTTTAAATATTTTTCAACCCTTATTTATAATCTTCCAATGTATTTTCAATGGAATGATTTTCAAAACATTTTATATATTCTTTCATATTTTTTCATGTCAAATGGGTTTTAAAAACATTTTAAAGCTTTATTTATATGTTTTCAAGTTTTATACATATAAAAACGTTTTTTATATTTTTTGGAATAGTATTTTTTATGTTTTCAAGGGAAAATGATTTCAAAATAATTTCAGTAATTCCTTATAAGTTTTCATGATACTTTCATTGTAAATTAATTCCAAATGGTTTTATGTTTTGAAATGAAATTATCCTAGAATAAAGGATAGTTTCCTGAAGAATTTTTTTAATGATATTTCAAAATTATTTTCCATCAAATATAGAATCTATGGATATTACTCATTAACACATAAGAAATCATCTAAAGGTTCCATTCATATTATTTATATGAATGTTGAATGATTAATGTGATGGTCTTTATGAAACAATTTTTTCTTTCATAGGTAATATTTTTATGAAATCCATTTCTCATTCATGGGTTATATATTTATGAAATGCATTTCTCTTTCACAGGTATCATGTTTATGAAATCTATTTGTCATTAATTCGTAATATTTTTATGAAATCCATTTATATTGCATGGGTTATGATTTTTTTGATATGATTATGAAACATGTATCTTCATATATAGGTTATGATATGTTTACATGTTTATGATACCCATTTCGTTTCATGGGTTATGATAATATTATTTATGATTTTGTGGAATGCGTGTGTATGATTTCATTATTAGATTTTTATGACATATATTCCCCTTAGATGAATTTGGTAAACATTTATATGTCATGGGATAGACATGGTTACAATGAGAAATGAATCCATTTCAGTATTATAGGAATAGAACATGAAATTATATATGTTGAATAATGCATGGATAGATTGTGGAGTGAAGTACGTCAAGTAATTTAGGGATGGTACGAGGAGTGAACTCATTTCAGTAATAATGGGATGGAACATGGAGTGAAATCTGTTCAGTAATACATGTCTAGAACAAGGAGTGAACTCGGTTAAGTAATATAGGGATGGAATTGGGTGTGAACCCGACTCAATAAAGGAATTTTTCCACCAATATAGCCTTGGAAGCAATACACAAACTATTACTGAAATTATCTTTATATTCATATGTGTTTTCCAAAAAATCCATGTTTTTTTGCTATGTTTTTCTTCACTTGATTTTGTTATTTTTTTCCTTATGATTCATGTCTTATTTACTTCCAAGCATTATTCCATGAGTTATTTATAGGATCTTTGATTTGTAGGGTACAATCTACTATTTTCATGATCATGTTCACATACCCTTATTCCCATTATTATTCTTACATACCTCACATATTTTCCATTACTGGTCAATTTATCTCACCTATATTTATGTTTCATTACACCATGTTAGGAAGATATGTATTATGTTTGATGTTTATATGAATGATGATAGTCTAGAAGAACATTGTTGGAGGTGATGTAGATCATTTATGTGTTAATGTTTATTTTTCTATGTTTCTAGAGGCACTCAAGTAATACAGTCTTTGTGAGTCGGTTTTTATAATGTCTTATGTATTCTGAAGAAGTAATTTGATGTCTATATATACAAAAAGAGGGTTCATATACATAATGTGACCCACACTATTACCACCATTTCATAAATATTCAGCTGATTCCAAACACTGTGGTATTGGTCCAGTGTCCTTTTAGTAATCTGGGCCAAGGGATTTATTGTTTAATTATTTATTTGTTTGAATGCATTATAATTACACACTGTTTGATATTTTTGCTTGAAATGGATTGTCGTAGACACCATGTTTTTCTTCCTATGAAAATTATATCTCAGTCCTTTTGTGGGATACCCAGAGAAACCGAATCAATTTTAGGATCATAGGTGTGTATTAATGGATTCATGCATCTTCTGAGGCTTTATTTATTTGTATCCTTAGAATGTAGGGTGAAGAATAGTTCTAAGCCTATGCATAAGATCCCTCTACTAGAAATTGTTCCCTTTTTGTTCTTTTTCATTATGTATTATATGATTTTATCTCTAGCTCCCCATAATCACCTTTTTTAGATCATTATGGTGATCAAAAATATTTTATCCATTATTATTATTTACCTACAAAATGTTATTGACTTTTCTTGTAAGGTTTATTTCCATATTTTCACTCCTTTATTTTCCTTTATTATGATTCCAATATTTATTATAAAATTTTTACTACAGTTTGTAATCTGATATATGAGGAAATAGTTTTACATGGGGACCCGAGGGGCTCTCACCATTGGTTTAAATCCTCTTGAATTTAGGGAGACATGATTGAGGTCATGTGACCCAACATCTTATTGAACCAGTAAGTGGCACCTTGGGGGGATTCTACAGTAGATCTGAAAAGATTAAATTCCTTAAAAAATTAAATATTTAATGGAATAAATAATGTAGTGAAGAATATACAAATATATAGAGAAGGTTATGAGTGAAGATGATATTTTGAGGGAAAAAAATACTGTTTTATATAGGTTAGTTTAGTTGTGATGAGTTTTTTTGCAATGAGAATCCTTTTGGAAATTTTTTTATGTGTGATAGTACCCATCACATATAGTTCCCACCATAAATAAAATTGACTATTTTATAAAATTTATTTGTGAAAAAAAAACCATCTCAAATATTATTCTTTTGACATATTTTTAGTGATGGGAATATATAACCCTTCAAAAATAAAAATGATATTGAATAGTTTTTTTAACGAGGAGTAGATTCTCAAAACAAATTAATGATCTGGTTGTATGGTGTGTATATTCACCTTTGTTATTTTCTACAGTGTGGGTTTTCCATCAAAATTAATAGTAAACAAACGATTATTTTTTATAGTAAACACACACCATCTCAAATTATCCTTACAAGTAGACTATTTTATATGGGCCTCTAGCCCATCGTAAATAACCAATTGTAATTATTCATTTTCCAGTAGTGATTAGAAGTTCATATATTTTTCATTTAATGTTTCCTAGTGACTAACCTTTTATATAATTTACATATTTTTAGTTTCGGGTCACCCAGGGGGGTTTTTTGTGGTCACAAAGTGTCTATGAATGAAATAGATGCGGTCATATATAAGGTAAAAGTCATTCAAATGTTACCCCATATATATTATGTTATAATATTTAGATGTTTCTAGGGAATGATTATTTTTACATATTTTCATTTATGACTTTTGAAATATTTAAAATATCTTTTTTCTACTACTGGTGAATGATAAACCCTTTGTCATTAATGAGAAATAACTTCAACCGTTTGACCTTCTCATGAAAATACATGCTTCATTTTCCATCATCATTACCTTTAACATGAAATAAACATTCTAAATAATCTATGATTACTGTGACATAACAATTGGGTTTTATTTATGCAAAGAAAAGAAAATGGTTATTTAAGGTGTATTTTAATCGATTATTTTTATATGATACCCAAAGAAACAATAAATTGACATAAAAATAATCTCTAGATATTTAGTTTGTTGTTGAATCTTTTAGGAAATATATTATTATGACTAATGTTTTATTTTTCACATTTCATTTAGACATAAATTATCTATATTATAGGAAGTATTCTAAATCTAGAAATAGTAGGTGTATCATATGATTATAATAGATTGATTTTTATTTCACCGAAATCATTATGCTAAAACAATATTAGTCGATAATGTCTCAAGGTTTTCAAACACTCAAAAATTTAATCCATGGAAAAAAAATTATTTCATGATTAAAAACATCACATAGATTATGAAAAGTATGTTACATTGTTTGCAGATTATGATAATTATTTTTAATTCTGAATCTTACATATTGAAATCCTAAAATTATAATTGGAAAAAAAATTAATCACATAACTACTAAATTAAGGATGATCTATTGTTGGTTAATAGGTGGGATAATGTAATATTAAAGAGTTTTCTTCCAAATAAGAAATTCTTATGAGTTACAACTCTTTAGCATTGGTATCACACTATGGGTGAGAGAGGGAATCATAAATTTTTTTACAAGCTATATTATATTATACTACACCCTTCATGAATTTACAAAACATATTTATGGACATGATATATTTCAATTTGTAAAAAATATTAGAAAATGAAATATGATTCCCTAAAAATAACGTTTGACGTTGATGATTTTTTATGTTTGGGACACTATATTAATGGAACTATTCATATCGTCTCGTTGGAAGGAATATGTATAAGTTATTTTATTATTATGCTTCTATGTGGGTTGAGTTAATGTAACTTCAAAACAACTAATAAAAGAGTAATATTATATAATTATATTTGTAAAATCATGTCATGTGGATATAGAATTGCAATAAAAATCATTCTAGGATTTGAAAGTTTTCAATGGTGATTTTAATTCTACTGCTAAGAGGATACTATTAGAGGTATCTGAGATGATTGAGATCAGAAAAGAATTATATAAAAAATATTGAATTGTCATGAAAATAAAAATATATATTTTGGATTTAATCATCCCAAAAAGAGACTTCAAAGATGGTTATAATTTCATACATAATAAGTACAATATTGGTTCGGTTCTTATAAAGTTTATTTCCATATTGAATTTTCCTATATCCAACAATAGATCATCTCTAATGGAGTATTTTGAGGTAATTAAAAAGTAAAATAGATCTTTTTTTAATGTTCAACAAATAAAAAATTATATTGTATGGAATACAATAAGATTTGATACTATCTCTGAATATACATCATAAGGAATATTTTAATCTTACATATAAAATTTAACTTATTTCTTTATAGGATTCAACCCATGGTTTTGTTGTTTTTTTCCATAGAAATAAAATTCCTCTTGTATTTTACCAATTGATTCAATTATAATTTTACAATAAAAAATATACCACACTCATTGAAATGGTTTGAAATATTCTTAAGGTCATTAAAATAGAAGATTACATCATTGATTCTACTTTGTGTTATTTTAGAATAAGAGAATATTATATTACTCATATTGATATTTGTATTCAAATATGATTGGAGTATAAATTAAATTGGTTTTATTGGATAATAGTAGTCTAATACTAGAGAGTTAGAATTTCAAAATTATTGGTTTTCTCAATCAGAAAAGAACTAAATAATTTCTAGATAAATTAATATATTTAATTATTCTCTATTTGGTGAGTTTTTTTATTTTTTTATTTTTTTATCTTATTTACTTTTTCTTAATTGTTTGTTTAAAATTTCTTGGACTAATATTTTTTAAATTTTAATAATGTTCCTCTAGAATGTTGAAATCATGTGCTTTTTTATAGATTTATAATGTCACTATTGTTCATTTTATACTTAAATAATGATAGTAAATTCATGTTTGGGTGGTTTTTTGAAAATATTTTTTATCATTTACTTAAATTAATTTTTATTCTTCAATTATATAATATATATTAATATTTTTATCATATAGATGTTTGGAGAACAATATTAATTTTTTAAATAATTTTTTGGGGTGGAAAATATGATTCATGATAATTATTATGACCCTTTTAAAAATATTTTATACCATAATTTGAATAAACATTTAAATCAAAATTAGATTTAGTTATTTTCTCCACATTTATGTTAAACATTAGAGACAATTTTGATTTTTATATGTGCGAGAGGGGACAAAATTTATGCTAAACTATATTTCTAGATTAACATGTTAATATTTCTTGATTATTTTATAAAATGGGCTATTTGATAACATAAGATAAATTTTCAGTGGATGAAATATTATCGTAAAATTAAATATTTTTTTCTACTTTTTTGGGGTTAATCATTTCTATTTCCACCTAGGTTCTATTGCGTAACATGTTTTCTTTTCAATCATTAATACACTTTTTATAAATCTTATGTGTTATTTTTACAATTTGAAATGAATTTAAAAATTCTAGATTGATTTAAACTAGTAAACATTTTATTCAAGTGGTTTGAAACATATCTTCTCATTATAATTGATCTATTCTACCTCAGAATTGATGGATGAGTTAAATTATGTTTTTTAATTAATTCTCTTACTCACTTATGCATCATGTTCTGTTTAATTATGTTGAGATAATAAATTACCTATTATTATTCACCTAGGATGAATGTTATTTTTTTAATAATAATTCAATAAAAATTAATATTGGTCAATTTGCAGTCATATTTTTAAAATCTGATCATTTTTTTAAGTTGTAAGAAAGATTTATTCAAAAAAAACTATCTCATAGAAATTATACATGTTTTCCTAAGATATTCCTTAGTATAAAACACTTTTGAACAATACAACTTTATTGAAATTATAATTCATTAATATTTTAGATTAATTTTCTTTCACAAAAAATAATTTATTTTTTTCGTAATTAAAATAAATTCATTAATTGATTTGTAATTTTATGTGTTTTTATTATAAAATATAATTCCAAAATATTATTTATGAGCATAATGTTTTTTTATTATAAAATTATATACAATTATAAATCCATTGAATCCTGATCCTAATGGGAGGGAAATGTATTTGTTTCATCATTTAGGATAAAATAATGATTTTAGACCTAAATTAATAATGTTATTTATATATTTATTTTTCTTACGTTTTCAACTCATGCACTTCTTCTGATTTTGGTGGAACATTCATTGGGAATATTATTTGGTGAAAATTTTTACTGCTTTCAAATTTTTTATTTCATATTTTTCAATTTCTAATTTGTAATTTGTAATTTATATTATGGGAATAAATTTTAATTTTATTTTTAATTTTATTTAAGTTCATTATAGATTCTAATGAAATGATCGTGGAAAATTTTAATATTTATTTATTTATTTTTGAATGATTTTTCAAAATGTTGTTATACTGTTTCAATAGAAATAAAATTACATAATGTCAATTCCCATTATTTAATGTTAATTTTTTGTATCAAATTAGTAAAATATATCTGTGAGAAAATTTTATATGGTTCTTCAAAATATCATAAGGTTTATTTCCCAAAATTGCTTAATGTTTTATGTATATTTTGCATGCTTCACGTTCAAATATCATAATATTGATGGAAAAATCCCATATGGTTCATTTTCACCATTATAAGGTTAATAAAATTTGTGAAATTTTGGATGTAATAAAAAAACATAGTGTTCATTACATGCATCAAGAAGGGGAATGTAATGTTTTCTACTATATTTCATAAGGGGGACTAATGATGTTTTCTTTTTCAAAATAAAACTAAGTCCATGATATATATAATGGGAAAATTATTCAATATTCAGTCTTGATAGATCATTGATGTAGTTGATAAACTATTTTTTATGCTCTCAATATAGATCGATGTAATGTTTCTGAGGTAATCCCAAATAATTTTAATGTTCCATTAAATGATTTGATTAGGTGATTGTATTGTGAATTCTCAGGTGTGGCAGAGGATTCGTAGCTAAGTATAATTGAATCTACCAACCGACTCAGTTGGATGAACCAAAGTATATATTTGGGATGTAATGAATCTTATCCACATCATATAGGGTAAAAAATATGATTTCAAACATGAAGTTTGAGAAATTATTAATTTTTTGATTTACATTTGAAGAAAAAAAAGATTAAAAATTTAAGGATCATGAGTTTATCACAATGAGTGAATCTAAGATAATAAGATTACTTTTCCTGACCATTTCTTAAAATTGTGTCTCATGTTCACATTTAATAATAAGAATAGTGGATAAAACCCTTCATTTCCATAGTTTTAATATTATATTTTGGTGCACAACGTGTGCTCTAAAAAATTTTAATGAAACAAAGAGGATGGCCCAATGTTTTATTATTATACATTTTACAATAGGATCTATAAAAAACATGAGTAAAAAGGTTAGTAAATTTTTTCTAATGTTAGTTCTAAACTATATTTTATTAACAATAAATTACTCATATGTGATGAATAATTAATGGTTCAATTTGAGCTGGTGTTTGAAGAATATAAGGGATTAACATATTGATGGTTGTTAACATTGATGATGATGTTGATGGTCAGTTGAGTCAATAGAAATTAAGGTGAGTGGTTTTCATGGATTTGAATTTATAAGGTGTTATTAGAATGAATAATATATAATAAAAAATAATTTTAGTTGTCTAGATATAAAATTCTGGAAAATAAGTACCATTATATTGATGAAATGATGACAAAAAAGTGAAAATAGAAAAGTATTTTGGTAGAGGGATTTCTTTTAACTGGGGCTGTGTCAAATTATATGGGGAATAATTATCATGATAAATAAACATTTTGAGGGACATGACTAATGAACATAAGCACAATAAGATTTAGAATGCTCGATCATGAGTGGTAGCTCAGTGGGAGACACATAGTGGAGATAAATGTTATGTGGACAAGGATAATTCCTTTAATCCATATTTATTTTCCTCTATCATTATTTCTATTGGGATGGATTTTTTTATTTATTTAAATTGAAATTTATTTTTATTTATATTTCATTGAGGGATAATATTGTTCAAAACATTTATAGTTTACTTTATTTTTGTGTTATATCTTAAATTAGGCTTCTTTTATTATTCATTTCTCTGTTAAATGATAATTTTCAAAATTTTAATGTATATATTATGGTTATTATTAATCATTATACACAACTATTAGGATCCTATATTTTACATATTAAATTTATAATAAATTTTTATTTTAAAATAGATGAAAAACACCATATATTTGAATGAAAATATTTTTATTGATTATTTTATTCATTTCATGTGTTTTACTAAAATATATAGTTAACACACTATAGTGTTTAACCACCAACCCTTAAACACCTAAAAATTCGTTTTTAGAAGAAATTATATCATTAATGTTACTGATCTATCAAACATATATATATATAAAGGTCTATCCTTTCATGATTAGAAAATTAAAAAATTCCCTTGGACATCAATTTCAAATTTATTATTACATGCTGTACAAGTTTTCTTTTTATCTAGTCGTATTAAAATTTCAATCATTTTCATTATCATCCCATTCTCAATTTCACATAATTTAGCATCCATCATTACTTTCTATTTTTACTACATTGATTTATTTGTTTCTGTAGTTCTCTATTAGATCACATATTTAAAATTTTCCACAGGTTCAACCACTATATACTACTATACTATTAAGTTGAAGGCCAAAAAATTATTAAGTTTTCATCTAATTACATCATCACTAACATTTTATATTCTTCTTATTCATCAATTAATTTATCCTCGTTCATTTTGATAAATAATATATACATCTTTTTAACCTTTAAAACCATATTCTTCTACTCTATTATTTATTCCAATGTGGTGGACAATGCAAGATGAATATGGTCTACTAAAAAAATTCATTTGATGATGTCATGTTATCTGTTCACATCAACCGCTATATGTTTGAAGGATTTATATAGTGTGAAAATATTAAAATTCAAGGAATGAACTATATTTTATATGATGAAGATCTTCAATTGGAGTTCCCAATCTTACTCATTTGTTTCAATAACTTCCGTCACACTTATATTGTTTACATGGTAGTCACAACTCCCATAGCCCAGATTGGTGAGCATGTGTTGAATGTGATGTAATTAACCATTGATCCCAAAATGAGGGACCCATAAACCAACATTGAAATGTTCCACATACATAATACTTATTCCTATTTAAATGTGACATATAATCTAGGTCTGAGATAGTGTCAACAATGTTGGTTGACACGTAACATATAACCACAAACCCCAAATAGGATATGACCTAAGTATCTCATAAGTGAGTCAACATTAGACTAGATACTACAACCGATATGACATCCACTAAACAATCCACCGATGGATTGACCCTCTAGGTTTCCATGGCCTAGGGAAAGTCTATTGAAATTGTTATAAAAATATGATAGTAGGTAGATGTGTAATAATGAAAAAATAAAAGGAAATATGGATAACAAGATTATCACATTGTTGAATTGAATTTATCAAAAAAATATCTATTAGGATATACAATAGGTTGGTCTTCTCATGTTAAAAACTCCACCTCCAAGATTACAACACCCTCCAAGAGATTTATAGGCCCACATGGAATTCCTCGTCCAAATTCATCATTAATGGAACTATAAAGGAGTGGGTATACCGAAACCACATTTGATTAGAACTACTAATAATGGGAGTCAATGTATCACAGTAACTCACTATCCAATAGAAATATACTAAACATAATAAACTCTAATTTAGGAAGTTTTACTCTACTATAAAAATTTATGAGGCCATTTGTTAAGGATAAATAATCGAGAACAATGGTTTCAACATTCCTGATAAAAAATGTATGTTTTAGTCCCTTAATATTTAATTGAATTTGTATTCTTGATGGGGAGATGTCATGTGCTCTGGGGTAGAATATATCCCCAATCCCAATAATATTATCACAAAAAATAAAAAATAAATGGGACTAATATGAAGCTATAGAATATTACAATGTTTGATGTAAGAAGATGTAAAAAATTTATCTATTGGACTTGAGGTGAGGATAAAATTCAATAACCTAATATGATCCCTCATACTAACTTATTTGAAAGATATCTTTATTTGGATAATCAATTATGATAAAATTCGGAACACCCTTATATGGTGAACAGATAGAGATCATGCATATCCCATTAATCATGAGGAATGTTATTTATTAACTATGTTGTCTAAAAATGAACATGGGGAAGGTTTTATTAGTCCTACTGAATAATCTAGAGATATGAAGGGTGAACAGGCTCCCCTATAATCCAATAAAGTATTGATTATAGATCCACTATGATATTGATGAAAATATGATCGGTAAAACGTAAAAATAATTGTAGTCCTTCCCAATGTGATATTTTTCTATTGAATTATATTCTAACCATGTCCCTTACATCTAGAGGACCCTGTTCATTTCCTATCACATCCTCAATTCACTAACAAATGATAGACTCAAAATCCTTGATCTGGAGTACTATGTTTGATGAGAGGATTGACCGTTTAATGATGGGATAATGACATGAAGATCAATAATATAATCCTCCACTACACACTAATTATACTAATAGAATATTTTAATGGTTCAGTGACCATTATAAACATTATATAAATTCCTTTCCCCATCAAGATAGTGTCTAGGATATCCTTTTTGTAAAAAATACATCTATATAAATTTTAAATCCTCTAGGATTCTATAAAGTAATAATTAATAGGAATAAGAAATGGATGATACGAACCACAAATATAAATACAATATTTTAGTTATATCGACAATTTTACTATGAATCTGAACCACTTAAGGATTTCATGGAAGCCTTTTCATATGAAGTCTTCCAACATCCATAATCAATTTCTATTCGTCTTCACTTTCAATCACATATGAATTTCTGTATTTTTTTATCAAATTATTGAAACATATCATGGGGGAATGACCATATCAATGATTTAGTATATTTAATCTATATATAAGAAACTAAATTAATCATTGGGAAGGTAACCATTATAAAAGTATCCTTCAATCAATTCATCAACTTGAACAGACATGAGATAATAGTGTTGGTTTTAGCTAGCACATTTCAAAGTAGGTAAAGATAATAAATTTGTAAATATTTATGTTATTCAAAAATATATATTGATAAAAACCATTAATATAGTATATTTACTTCTATTTATCTAAGAAGATTAATTTCATGAAAAAATGTAACAAGTTGGTTCTTTTTGAATTAATTATTCCAATAATGTAGTGAGTTCAATGATATTAAATTTCTTCTATATTCATCTTGATAATAAAAGATATGTTCTATAGGGGAAGAAAAATAAACATCATATATTAGGGACAGTCTCATCAGAGGTGAACAGTGATATAAAAACAATATTTTGATAATTTTTAATTCTGATATTTGATTCATTGAGAGTCTATTACTTAACAATCATGAGAGAAGCTCTGTTTTTAATGAGTAAAATAATTCAACTCAATTTCCCCACAACTTAGAGTTAGATATCCATTCCTGTGATACTAACAATTAGTATCAGATATTTAGTGCACTCAATGATGTCTACTTTTGAAATATCAATGGATCATCAAATCTCAATGAAAAGCCATGAAGTTTTATCTTTTAATACATTATATTTTTTCAAAAAAAAATTATTGAATGTTACCTTTTCATCTCTTTTAGAGACATGATATCCATATGTATACCCTTAATAGTTCTTCACTTCCATGTGATACTGAGGCACAATCTTCATTACTATATGAAGACTAATATAAGTAATGGGAATGAATTAAATTGATAGATATCATCATTATATGATACATAAATAACAAAATATATTGTATTTAAAATTGAAAAAATGATCTAGGGACAACATAATAATATATATAAAAGAGAAAATAATGTAATGTAAGTAATTATTATTCTTTATGGAATTCAATTTAATGATGTAAAAATTCAAGAAGCAGAATATATTAAAGAGTTTCATAATGTAATTAATATGATTCTTAGGAGTGTAAAATTATATATATAAAATATTTAATACTCTAAAGTTTCAATTAAATAGATTAAATACAATATTAACAAAATGAAGACATGATAATACTCTGAAAGAGAAAATTCCAAATAATTTCATAAATGATCATTTCAAAAAAAAATTAACGAAAAAATAGTTCATAAGATTAATTTTGAAAAAAAATATTTTAGAAGGGTAATTAAATTTATAGAATTTTTTTTAATAATTTGATAAATAATAATTAGTATATTGGTTCTGTGAAATTTTATAAATATATTTTTTTATGAGGTCATATTCATGATGTTATAAAAAATAAAAAGGGGAATGGTATATAACATGGTAAACTGGAAATATAATTTTTTCGTTAGGATAAAATTTGTAAATTATCTACCAATTCTACATTAATAATCTGATGTTAAAATAAAGAATCTAATGCAACTGAGATATTTTATTAAATGAGAATACAATAAAAGAAACCAATATCAAGAAAAAGGTAAAATGGATTCAATATAATATCATCATAAAGAACATTCTATCTCTCCAAGAGGATACTTATGAAATGAATAAAGATTCAGTTATGATGAAACATGGAACACTTTTCCAAAAAAGGAAGCATGAATCAAGAATATTAAGGGGGTTGCACTTAGAGGTTGACACAAATTATTTTGGTGACTTTTCAACTGATGAAGGAAAATATTCCATGGAATACATCATTAGAATTTTGATAATTATGTTCCTGAAATAGACTAATATAATGAGATATTATAAATGATTTAATAAAGAGAAACCAAATCATGGAATAAAAATATAGATTCAAAAAATATTTCTATATATTTAAAATAAGAGTTTGATAATTTATAAATAAAATAATTGGTAGACCATGGATGAAATGAAGTCAACTATTATTATTAGAGATTTATTGGATGAAAAATGAAAGATGAAAAAAAATATTTTCAGAATTATAAGGATAAAATCAAGAATATTTACATTGCATTATTATTTTGAATATATGATATCTATATGAAATCTGAGAAGAAAAATAAAACTATTATGAAGGTATATGAGTGTCCAAATCAGTAAAAGTGATGAACTCATTGTTCATGGAATGTTTAAAATGTATAATAATTTTTTATTAAGTCAGTAATTCATTAAATTCCATTGAAATTATAATAATATTGTGAAAATGATCTATCTTGGGTATTTTATATTTCTAAAAAGGAATAACATACACATATCTAGTGGGTGAAAAATTAATATAACATTCTAAAACCAAACCTAAATATATAATTAAAATTTTCATAATTGTTTTTATTGAAATAATATTACTAGAGGAACTAATTTTTGGTTAAATAACAACCAATGAGATTTTAAAAAACATCATCAAAAAAAGATATATTTTGTATATTAGTTTTTGTGTTGTTTGTTTGTAAATATTATAGTTACTATTATAATGTGTCTATACCTTGATAAAATAATGGTTATGATCCAATAAGGATTTAATATTAACTGAAGCCATATAGTCGGATTCAACATGTTGGGAAGAGAATTAATGTGAAAAATATTTTTTAGAGCTTTAAGGATGTTTGTTTATTATGTGACTATGAAGGAAACACATCATATGTGTTTATTACTATCCTACCAGATAAACTAAATAGAAATTTTATCTCTATGAATATTCAGAAAATGAATCAATTCAATGAATAAGAAAAATATTTTGAAGTCTCATTGAAATTATCAAATATTATATTCTATAGAACATGTAGAGTTTTTTATCATATATGATATGTGATTTAAATTATCAAAAAAATTGAATATATGATAGTGGATTAATTACTTTTTCATTTGGCATATCCCATAATATCAATGGTTTTCTAGTAGATAAAAATATTATGACTAAAGTAATCAGTAGAAATGTTCCTTTTTATTATAGATTGATAATCAAATATGATAATTGTATCCCTAATTAAATATAATAGATATTATATGATTAAAAAATCATTTATAATCATGAAGTATAAATTTATAGTATTATTTTCAAGAGTGTTGAGAACACATAGTTTCCCATTTTATTTTGGAGAATCCCGAACATGAATCTATATTATTTTTTATACCTAGAATAATTTATTTTATAGAGGACTAAGATATCTTGGCCAAATAGTATTAAATGGATGATGAATGTAGAGGATTTAAAAAATCATCCAATCATGAAAGTAGACAATATAACTATTTTAAGGGCATGTCAAAAGTGATATAAAGTGAATAAAATCACAAAATAGTTGATATTAGAACTTTAAGATCATTAGATTTAGATAAAAAAATTCCAACTACAATGAACAAGAATTCAACCAGTTGAGATATGTATACCAGGACAATCATTTATGAATTCACAAGTTTGATATGCTTCAGGTTTATTTCTCTTTAAACCACGGAACTGATCATGTTCAAAATTTCAATCAGAAATTGGGATATGAAAACTATTTATTCTTTATATAGTCTATGGTATAGAGATTTATTTGAATATGATATCATTGATTTACAAGAAAATAATTATAAACATGGAAGAATATATGATTTTATTAAACATTATACTTAATTAATTAATAATATGAATCAAATAAATATGAAACTCATTGAAACGGTTATGTTAATGATATGTAAGAGTGATACTTCAAGATAATTTTAGATTTAATAAAATAAAACTACTAGAATTATAAAAAACATGTATTCGTGGAGGTATAACACATATATGACTCAAAGGAAATATTTTTCAAAAGTAATCATGCTATAAGAAACTTCTATGCATTTCAATGCCCACTATTGACCCAAAAATGGAGTAAGTGTCTAAAATATTGATTACAATGGTGAAGATAAAATATTTATCATCCCTTTATTAAATCTGAAGTCATAAAAAATTAATAAATTTTTTGAATGTATAATTAAAAATAATGATTACAAGGTATTTTAAAATAATAATGAGATCCCTTATCAATAAGGGATGATGGTGATGGTGATGATGTTATCACTACTAAACTTGTTTCATGATTTGATGAAAATTATGACATCTACAATGATGTTTTATGTTCATCTAATTCATGTAATTCAATCTTGTATTTTATGAATGAAATTGGAAAATATATGAATTTGAAAACATATTGATGCTGATAATATCATCATAGATTAGAATCAATGATAAATTCAATATTAACAACTCTAACACAAACTCCAAATATGTTTTAAAAAATATTAAATTCCAACCAATAGATGAAGAGTTTGAGAAATATTAATGCACTGAATATATGAATGAGGATATAAAAAAATTTAAATTAATTCTACATGAAATATCATATAGATATTAAAATATTGAAAGCATCATTGGAATAGTATAGGTTTTTATAAAAAAGGATGTAAAAAATGTTAGGTTTTAATGAATAGAGTTATATATTGTTAAATGGGTACTCATAGATATAAGGAATTTATATTAAAGAAACATTTTCCCTTATAGAAAAACAAGATATGATATAGATATTTCATTCTATTTTTTCAGAAAAAAATAATAAAATCCATCATATGGTTGTAAAATTAATATTTTTAAAAAATGACCAATAAGAAAATTTTTATATAGAGTAACATAAAGTATTTATGAATGATAATGATTGAAGAAATAGATAAAAATTGAAAAAATATATACATGATTTGAAACAATTCCAAACATCATGGTATTCTATATGAGATAAAAAATTAAGAGACATGAAATTCATAAATGGATAAGTGAACAAAAACTTGTGTATAAATAATAAGAACACTAAATAACTCACTATGATTTTATATGTTGATGATATATTATATCATAGTACCGAAAATAATATATTTCAATCATTTTCCACAAAAATATAGAATAAATTTTTGACTACCAGGATAGGGGTGAAAATTTTCATTTCTGATTAGATAATTAACAAATATCAAGGTCACATTTTAAACTCCAAATGAGAGTGTACCATAGAGTTATTGAAATATAAATTTATTGAAAATATATAGTAGAGTTCCTAAACCAATTAATGTTTGTATAAAATTAATTAAGAGTAATGAAACAAAATATATCAAAGAAAAAAATTTAAATATTTGATGGGAAGTATTTTTATTTGACTTTCTCAAGACCAATAACTATTTATGATATAACTTAATATGCTACATATTAATGAATTCCAAAGTAGTTAAGCATTTTTTATCTAAGATAATTCCAATATATATAAAAATTACATCCAAAATGGCCTTTTATTCTTGGTAAAAAATTTTACTAATTATAAGGATCAACTCATACTGACTGGGTTTGTCATGTTAATGGTAAAACATACACAACATGGGGAAACTTTTTCATCGATTTAATATGTGTGGTTAGTAATTATAATTATAAATCATTAGAAAAATTGTAATCAACTGAATTTTAGTATGTTGGTTCATCCTAAAAAACTATATATATGATTTTGATTAAGACTCTACATGATGATATTTATATTTTTGATAAGTATCCACTTATAATTTCCTTTTACAATAGAAGATATATGTATGATTCCAAGATTCTAGTTTAATATTCAAGATCAAAGATCATAGATATAAAATATAATTTATTAAAGGGGAAGGTGAATGAATTCATATTAAAGCTATAATTTGTTTTATCTAATGAGAAGAATATAAACATTTTTAAAACTCCACTCCCGACTATGAATTTTTTGATTGTGAGATAACAAATGGATTTAAAACCCATTACTAAACATCAATATGGTAAATATTTGGAATTTCTCCATTTCTAAATAAACGCTATTTTAAGAAAAGGGTTAGATATAACCAAAAGTGTGGGAACCGAATCAAACATAAATTTTTTAACCTATTTGTTGAGATCAATATATGAAATGGCTTAAAAGTATAATTAATTTGACCTTGAAATAAAATTCTCATTGATATTGTACTAATTATTGAAATTTTTTATGGATTAAATTGATGTTTGAGTTAATATGTATTGTATTATATATCGATATGGCTCACATAGACTTAAAGATGATTGATTCATGACTCGTTATGTTGAGAATAATGCTACCAAAAACTTCAAAATAAACATTGACATTATTTTCAATAATATATTGAAAATTAAACATAAAATTTAAATCACATAGAATAAATGAATCATTGGGGAGATCATTAAATATTTAATGGAATTAAAATGTTTTTATTAACACAAATCCATAAGGGAGATAACATAGATCCCATGGATAATTGTGTGGTATTTGATACCAATACATATGAATAGGATGTAATACACTTGACAATGCTATGTAAATATGGATATGAGATGAGTAGAGTTAAAGGAAATATTGGTGTTTTATTGAGTTGATCATATAAAGACGTATTTTATATGATTGACTAAAATTGAAATTTTCCATATTATTAAATATCCTTCTGTTTGTAGAAAAAAGGAAAAATAAATATCAAATATCTAAAATGAAAGGAATTAAGAAATTATTGATATATTTTACAATTTTTTCTGCATGAATAAATTTTTGGAAAGGTAAATTCTATACTGTAATATATAACATCTTTATGATGAAAAAAAAACATTTCCTAGAACATATATAAGAGTAAATATGAGTTCACCCCGATGAATAAAATATTATCTCAGTGTATAATAGAGATTAGTGTCATCAATATATAGAGAAACTCTATGATTCCTTTAGATTAAAATACCATAATATAAAAAACATAACAAAAAACATAATGAAATATAATATTAACCATCTAATTTTATAGTATACATGAGATAATTCTTTTTGGAATGTGACATAAAATTTGTTTTACAAGGTGAAATAGAAGATTAATTTTGATGATGATATATTTATCATTGAGTTGATTAAATAATGATTATTCTAAATTGATCTCAAAAAAATATTTTATTTTTTTATTCTATGAAAATAACGAGATATAATGTGAGTTAAAGTGTGCATGAGATCTTCGTTACATGTAAAATAATCTATGAGGTTTTAGGAGAACAAGTTGATGTATTGAACTAAAATTTTAGGAGTGTTAAAGATTATATTATAACTAATTATAAAATATTAAATTTAATATAATAAATGGAAAATATCTATTTTAGATCATGAATATTAGAGTATAATATAAAAATATTGATTGTTTCATTTACATATACCAAATTGAATTAAAAGAATATATGATAGTGGTCAAGGATGAAGTTTAAATTGAAATATAGACCAAGAATATTTATGTATGAGAATGAAACAATTATACTGGGTGAGGGATAATGATAAAAAATTCCTTCATAAAAGAAGAAGAATAAGGTCGTATATTTTATGTTTATTAATGTTTTAATATTTTTAGAATGGTCATTATTCAAAAACATTTCATATATGATAATTAGAAATAACTGGGGTTCTATTTGAACTATTTTGTTCCAACACTATAATTAATTCATTGATATTCCATTTCACATTGATTCATCCGGATAACAAAAGTGGGTGTTTTGTGGGGGATTGAAAAAACCATACACATGGGTTATATTTAGCTATTTTACTAGTAAGCCTCATTAACCATACTGATATGTATTTTTTAGAGTCTCTACATCATCTATGTTGTGATTAAGTTGATAAATAAGAATAAAAATAAATGGATTTTGAATGAAGAAAAGTAATGAACACCAATTAATCCCCATTAAATTTTTGGTTATCAATTCATGTGATATTAATAGTGAGTCTGAGTATAGATTTGAAGAATATAGACTAGATTCTACTAACATATAATGACTACAAAGAGTATTTCATCGGAAACAACTTAACTTATCAGAGGCATTGTGAAATTACCCACATCATTTTGGGTTAGTAATTGGTCTTATGTTTTAATTTTATATAATTTTAGGGAATTATAAAAATTATTAAGGATTTTTTCAAGTAAAATGGTAAAATAAAAAATGAAAAGGAAAAAAATAGCATAAAATTGAAAATGGGTACCCTGTGTCTTACAATCGAGTACTCATTGGTA
The DNA here is from genome assembly GCA_963277665.1 of Viscum album. Taxonomy (NCBI): domain Eukaryota; kingdom Viridiplantae; phylum Streptophyta; class Magnoliopsida; order Santalales; family Viscaceae; genus Viscum; species Viscum album. The sequence continues at coordinate 2,090,841,329 of OY728132.1, forward strand.
TCTTGAGTATGTTAAAGAACACTTATTTCTTATATAGGAGAATTTTTTTCCTTACAATAGGTACCCAATGGCTCATTTTTTTTTCAGTAGTGCCTCCATATGTACCTGATATGGTCGATGGGTTTTTAGCTGTAAAATGTGTATTTATTTTTAAATTTTAACTGATAAGTAATCTATTCCATTGATATTTTTTATTCATTCTCCACTGGGAGAACTCTTACAGGGTCTCTCTTTTCATCCATTCCCTCTCTAGGAATCACCAATTAATTTTTATACATATCATTATCTATGGTGCTGCAAAATCCTTCCATGAGTGAGTAAAATGAAAGAATTCTTAATTTTCTTCGTAGTTAATTTATCCTTTATGTGGGGGAGTTAAACACCGACATATATCATATCAAGGTTTTATAAATCCATAATTTAATGGAATATCCTCTTCCAATGGATGGTAGATTATTATTTTGATTGATTTATATTATGTGATAGATCCTCCATAAAATAGTATTATAGTGTTTATGATAACAATGACATGGGTTGGGATGAGGAATGATTAAAAAATATATGTATGCTTAATGAATTAACTAGAAATATATTTTTAACTAAATTGGAATAATCTATTTTTAATATATTCTGTAGTAGATACCATTGTTAATATGTTTCCTTAGATCATTCTATACCATTTATTTATATAATTTTTTCAAATAAAATATTCTATATATGATATGTTTTTTTAAACGCTATCAATTTCTATACATGGAGTATGTAGGTTATTCATGTTATTTTCATTGAAGATAGATGTTTATATATATTCTAAATCACATTTATGAGATGAGGAGTTGCATAAGTGAATATGTATATATATACATATTTGGAAAAATGTTTTTATGTAGTCCTTCTCATGATAAGTGTGTCCTTATAAGTGAGGATGAATATATATATTTATATATATATATATATTATCCTTCCTAAAGTGGAATTCATGTTTTCTTACTGACATGGATTCTACCTAGACCAATGTTGATGTAGCTGGTTTTTATTTTGTAACCTCTATGGTATATTAAAAACAAATATATTTTACTCTTTTCTTATTTTGTATTGTTACTATATAGAATAAATCTTATGATAGATATATAAGGGTTTGGAAGAGACTGCATGTTCGATATGTTATACTCATAGCTGACACATATTCCTTGACATAGGTTTAGAACTATTTTTTTCATGATACAGGTAAGAGAAAATACATTATGTGTGTAATTTGACAGACCCATGAGATAGGGTTTTTTTATCAGGTCATGGTTATCTTTTATGAAGATGTATTGAAGATATTTTTGGGCTCTAGTTTTGATATTATGTATTTAAAAAGATCCACTTTAGTCATGATTAGGTTATGTTTGGTTTTAATACTCTTCATGCTCTGTTTGGATGCCAAATTTTGGATTTTTTCATCTAACACTAACAATTATTCATGTGACTTATATACATTTTTTATTATTTTTATCACTATTGGGGAAAGGTAATTTTAATCTTTTTATTTAATTTTCCTTCCAAACAACCAATAATGATTTCAATTTTTTAGTCATTTTTTATAAATATCTATATTTAATAGGGGTTAGATTTAAAAATTCCACCATTTGGGGGGAGTTAAAACTTCTCTAAATCTGAAATTTTAATTTAAATCAATTTTTATTTAATTTTTCTATAGAATTAAAAAAAACTACAAAAAATACTGATAATTTAAAATTCATAAAACATTTTAATTTCCTTTTAATAATTAATAATTACTTATAATCAATTATTATTATTTAATAATTATTATGTATTATATTAAATTTTATTCAATTGTTAATTAATAATTGTTTATAATTATTTTTTAACTTTTTTTAAAAAAACATAATAAATTTTTTTTATTTACATTCTTAACTATTTAGAAAATATTAATTATATTGTAATTGTTAATTAGAAATTTGAAATTTGAAATTATTAATTATATATATATATATATATATTCATATAACCACACACACATGTACACAAATGTATTAAAATTATTCCCAATGCATTATCCCTTTAATAATGTTCTAAAAGAAGTTGAAAATCAGAAATCATATTCAAATGGCCAAAACATTGATCTACTTGTTCATTTTTCCACAAAAAACTATCAAATGAAGCTTATAAAATCAAATTCGATCATATAATATATCAATTTTTTAATAATTATCAAATATATTATTAATATTTTAATAGATGTTGCAAACTAGACATCAAATTCTAACATTCCTAAGTTATGTTTCGGATGTTTTTTTTGTTCTGCTACATGTCATATCAAATCCCATGCTGAAATATATGGTTTTATATAACAATAAATCCCTATACCCATATTTTCACAAATGGGCCAATAATTTCTTCAAAATAATGTTTTACGCTATGGTACCTTAATTTTAGAACTTGTGATGTTATTTCTACTTTGTTGAAGAGGGTCTTATTATCCTTCATTGATAGACTTTTTAATGATTTTTCCTGAGTATATACCTATTAATATTATCATATTTAGATTTTTTTCATTCCACACTTTCTATTTTTTTTATATTTTGTGCCAATAATTTACATGGATCAATTAATCATATATACTTGTTTCATGGGAATGCTGAAGAATAAATTTGGATGTCATTCATGGTTAAGAATTAGTGTTCGTGGACATTGGTTATTGTGAGAATCTTTTGGATAAGAATTATTCATGTGTGTTTTTATTTATAATTATATTTGTGAGTGTGTGTTTGTGTGTTTGTGTGTCACCTTATGAATATTTATTTATATATTTATATGTTTTTATATACATCTATGTATGCATATGTATACGTATTAATATACAATTTTGTATATTTATATATAATTATATTGACCTAAAATCATGTTATATATATATATATGTTTATACTTATATATATTTGTGTAAATTTATATATAGTTATATTTATTTATAGTTATTAACATGTATTGAGGTATATTTTTGTATCTATATATATATATTAGGAGTATATATATAAATATTTAGATGTATATATATGTATAGATATATATATAAATAAAGATTTATATATGAATATTTACAATTATATATAATTATATTCATATGTATATATTAATATATATTAATATATATATATGTAATTTTTTGAACATTTATATATATTAATATATATTATGCAACTATATATTTTCATGAAAATTCCTATTTGTTTATATATATATCATAATTTTTAATTATATAGGTATGTATTTTTTTATGAGTATTTATATATATTTAGTAATATTTATAATTATTTAATTTTATATTTATTTATATATATTATGTTGTAATGTTTATATATATATACATAAGTATGTAAATGTATATATGTATATGTTTAAATATATATATATATATATTCAAATGTATTTATATTTATATATATATTTAAATATACTATCGGTATATATATATTAATATTTATTTGTATGTGTGTGTGTTTATATATATATATATGTGTGTGATTACATATAATTATCTATATAAATAGTTCATTTGTGGGTACATATATCTAGCTTGAGTTAGATTCTATGGAATAGTATAATGGTCTTGTATATTGTCTTACAAATGGAATTCCAATTAATTTAGAATGAGGAACTGAAGACTTTATCATTGGGTAATTTCCCTGAGTATAGCAAGAAGTCAATCTCATGTTCAATTTAATTAGAAATTCAATTTTTTCCACACTAGATGAACATATTAATATTTACATTATTTATAGAATATTTCACTCTTTTTCTTTGAATTTCAGCCTATTGGTTTCTTTAAACTGAATTATTGAAGGAATGATGTTTGTATTCATGGTTCATCAAAGGGGATTATTAAGAATAGTTGGAGAATGTATAAGTAGATGAATATGGGGAATTCATGACTTCTCTTTTGAAGTGTTGATGATTAGTAAATTCATGAGAAAATTTGTCTCGATGATCTATCAGGAATGAAAGGGTAACATCAAATACATTATTGTATAGAAGACAATTTTGGACTGGGTTCTCTATTAAACAGATGTTAAAAGAGTAATTTTGATTCAAGTGCTTCTATAAATACCTAATCATAGAATTTTATTTTCATTCAAGTCAATGAATCTTAATAGAAGAGGAAATTAAAAACATGAATTTCACTGTATAAGTGTGAGTTAATAAGGAAATGACTTATTTGGATGATTCATAAAGGTATGATGATATGACTGGGAAAATTATAAAGCTTTTAGAGTAAAGGATTATAAAAAAACTTCAAATACAATATTAAATTTTGGTATATTTTTTTCAGAGTCAAATATCATAATGTTTGAAAATTGGATACAATGGTTGGGCACTAGTTCCACTGGGTATAATGATTTGGTATGTGATTAGGTTGAGTGGTGGAATGTTATAACATCATGTAATGTATTTATCTCTAAGTATACAAGATATCAATATGGTTTTTATTTCTAGTTATGGTAGGATAACATCATACTTACTTCTTTTAAACCTAAATGAATGAAAAATATTTAATTTAATTCATTTATTCAAGAAAATACCTTCAATGCGTCTCATATGTGAAGGGGATGTCACACATTAGTACAATAGTGTGTAATAATAGAATCTCATATAGTGTGCATGATAAATCTTTAAAAATAGATTAGATAGATAGGTAATCCTAATCTTATCTTTCCATGGGTGATTATTTGAGTTGTATGGAAGATTATATGAAGGAATCTTAGAATAAAGATACAAATAAAAGGTTTCACCTCTAGTAATTGTTGCAACACAAATTGGAAGGGCCTCTCAGTATAATAAAAACCCATGAAAAATAATAATAAATTTGATATGATAATAATATCTCCATGGTAATGGATTTTGGGATCCTAACACAGAATGAGTCTACATTCACATGTGGATTATCAAGTGAATTTTCTTTTTGTGATATGAGTTTTGGATCATCTGCTTCTTTGTGAATGGGATGATTATATTGAAGATAAATATTTTATAATTTTTCTATTTTCCCGTTTAATTCATTGGTTGTTTGTTTGTTTATGATCATGTAATTAATTTTAATTTTTACCACATATTATCCCCTTGAACCTCTATTACTATTTAATAATCTAAAGATAGAATCCTTAGACAATGGATTATTCTTATTTTAATATGAATTTATAAATACGTCAATGAATTTATTCTTAATTTATGAATAACTATATATGATCATATATATATATACTTACTTGTATTATATATATATATATATTAATAAATATTTTTTAATCACATGAAGGTCACTGTTGTGTGGTAAGGGCATTACAGAAAAACCAAGTGGCATGAGGATTAAATGTCACCCTACACACATATATAAGTATAATAATACAATGAAGGAATAAATATAAAATAACAAAATAAATATAAAATAACAAATCAGCACAAAAAATCAAGAAATTATATGAATTCATTTTTAAAAATCATTAAATAATGATTGAAAAAAAATTATTGTGGTTTAAACTATAACTGAACATGAAAGAACCACAGGTAAATGTTGGTTTTAACAAAGTTTATTTTTAAATAGTGAAATTACATAAAAGGGTAAAAAACATAAAAATTTACATTCCATATCCTTAAATATTTATGATATTCTCTAGTGATTATGAAATACTCCAATGCTCATGTTGATATTTTATTGAATCATGGGATCGAGTCTGCTGTTATAAAAAAATGGTATCAAAATTATAGCTACATGGTGTAATGGAATGTATGATAAGACCATATGGGTAACCTATGATAATTGACCCACATAATTTGAGGTGGGTAATATAGAAATCATTATAAGGCAACATGGAAATATATCCTTTCACATTGCCACATATAGATGTACCAAAATTCAGTTCATTAAAACAACTAATGATGGTCTATAATTATGTGAGGAAACTAAAAAACATAATCATGTAACTATTTGAAATTGATATTTGATGAATTATATTGGTGATTTATTCGATGAATTGAAATGGGATAAATTATTTCAATGATTGACTTTTGATTAGGTTACTAGTATGTGTGATTTAGACTTCAGTGAGTTCTGTATATTATTTTTTTAAGCTATTATTATCACTTCTAGTATATAGTCATTCCATTTAAATTAACTAATGCCCCAATTTCATTCAAGGGATTAATGGAAAAGATAATTAATCCATTATTTTAGTATATTTTTATGAATTTATAGATGAATTTTTTGAGTACACAAGATCTTATGATTATTTCATTATAAATATTTATATAATATTCATGATATTATGAGAGTATAACATTTATGAAAATATTTTTAAATTACCTTCTATATTAGAGATGTAAAATTTCACTAAAAAATAGTTTTAGAAGATGGAATTAATGAATATTTTTTAAAAGTATTGGAATCAATGATTTAGGAGATTCCCCAGAACATCTACAATATTTGAATCAGCCAGGGGCATATTATATATTATCATCTATTATTTAAATACTTTTCCCTAAAACAGCTACAATGATAGAATTGATGAAAAAAAGATAAAAAAATTGTATTTTTTATTATCAATATGAGAAATGTTTTCATGATTTAATGAAGATACATATTACATCTAATATCGTGGTCATTTTAGTTTCATTTTGGATGAAACAAAAAAAATTATATATATTTATAAAAGGTCATCATGTGATAGCAATGGTTCTTCAAAACATCAACCATGTGAAAAGAACGATTTGGACAATGATTTGGAATTGGATAACTTGGTCAGTGATATCAATCATTAGACGAACTATGTAATCCAAGGTGTACATATATAATAAAAACATCAAGTGTATTTTCCTCCAATTGTATAGGAATTTATGTAATCTTTGATGGATGAAAAATATGAAATAATTTTATCTTGAGCTTATTTGTGTGTCTACTTATGGAAACATTGTTATAGATTCCCAATGTTGAAAATATAAATAATAAATGTTCAATGAATAATATGAAGAACTTATATATATGTATATGGTATATGATATTCACAATGACATATCTATAGATAAAAAGATAAAAATTTACATCATTCTTCTCTATCATCATCAGTTTTGGAGAATGCAATGAACAACAAAATATTTAATCATTATTTCAACATTATTTAAGAAATACTTGATATTGGGGTGGTCCTTGGTGTATGATCAGACGATACTTATTTATTTATTTGTATACATGAATGGGTTGTGAATTTTACTAGTACAAGGTTATAGGTTATGATAGAATTTCATTCTTAACCAAAATCTATTTTCCATTGTATATCAAATATGAGAAAATAGCACATTGAGCTTTTGTGGAAAAATATGAAATTGAATATTATTTGTTTAATTTACATATTCTCTTTATTAAATAATTGTATTATAAAATAAATTTCCTTTTCAAATTAATAAACACCTTATTGAGTAATGTAGTTATAAAAATTACATTCACAACATTTGTTATTTTGGACTATTATATGTTATTTCTTGCCATATTTAAAATAATTTTAAGAATAATAATGACTAATAATAAATCCATTTTACAATTACTATTATTATTAGTGTATATTAATGGTTATGTTAAAATCCAATTAACAGTAAATAAGGATGTGATGGACTCTACTAGTAGGATTGTACCATATAAAGCTCATTTATGAGATCTTCTGAGGGAGATGACAGAACTAGTATTTTCCCTCGACCAAAACAAAGATGAGTTTTAAAAATTAATTAATTAATGAAATTTATAATGGGAGAAGTTAAATCTTATCGAGATCATGGCCCAACCCATGATCACCGAACAACCCCAGGAATCTTTAACAATTCCACACCTTACCCTTAGGTTGTATGATATTGAAATAAGGGGTTAAATATATAGAACCAAGTAATATGATATTTTAATTTTTTTTATTTATAATAATTTAATAATTATATTTCTCCCTTTTAATTATTACATTATAATTTATTTAAAAATTTGTTTGATAAAAATAAATTTTCAATGTGATGACAATAAAATTTTATTTTTTGGAAAATATATAGATTCAATCAAGACACTCATATTAATGAATTCAGTGAACTTTATGAAATAAATTTTATTTCAATAAAATTATAACTACATAATATTTATTATAGTATAAATGATAATAAAAATTTATGTTGTCTTGTATTATTTTTTAATCGTCAAAATATATTTTCATCATAAAAACCCTTACTCCTCAAAAATGATTTTTTTTTATTTCAAAGTATAATTTCATATTTTGATAAAAAAATTGATAAAATAAAATATTCTTTTTACTATCAAATTATCAATATTATATAATGGTTTATTTTTCATAATTTTCTGAGATATTCTATTGTTTGGGTATAAATTAAATATGGTGTAAATATACAGTATGTATTATGTAATCATAAATTCCAAAAAATCAAGTGATAAAAAATATTTCTAGTATCTATGTTCAAAATTTTATTTCTTATAAAAAATAATATGTCATTAATGTTATTTTATCAATATTATAAACCCTTAAGGCATCCTCCAAAAACAATATTATATTTTATGATTTTAAGATTGATTTTGCATTAACATGACTCACTTCCACACCACCATGTGTATTGTCTTAATGATTTCTGATATTTTCCTTGTAAAATTATTTATAACCAATTTTTTTTGGTTATATAAATGTTTAAAAATAGTGGTATGGTTTTTGGTTTTCATTATTTTATTATATAGATTTTAAAACCTATGTATGTAAAGTAATAAATAATTATCATATCTTTTGTTGTAAAAACCCACAAAAACATCATTTTATCTTTAGTTAAAACCATTTTCTTAATACTTTACTTTGTATTTATTTCTCTAAATCCCTCCCATGTTGTTCCCAGTATCTTAAGATGATCATCCCATGCTTTTAGAAGCTCCCTCCCTAAGAAAGGGATCCTTCCTTCTCTTCCCTATTCAATAACCTATTTTATGATATGCATTATTATTTGAATCTATTCATGTTGGAATTTGTTCTAACCATCCCAATTATTATACTTAAAATTTACATATTTTTATGGACCCATTTATTTATAATTAAAATATTATAGGAATCTTTATTTACCCATATTATGGAGCAAACATTATCCTTTTATTTACAATGCCAACCATTTTTGTTGTGGATACACATCCCCGATTCCAATAAAAGGAATTAAACATGATGTACATATCCTTAATTTATTTAGGACATCCATTTATATAACCCACACTTACTGATAATGGCATATAATTTATTAAAATATATAAATATGTTGCATGGCCTATGTGGAACACTTATGCGTGTACACAATATGATTGTGATAGATGGGACTTGAATTATATATACCTACAATGAATTTGATATTTTTTTATCTCATGATATCCCCTTTAAAGTTCATGGTAGGTTATTCTATTCACACTATGTTGTGATGTCTTGGTGGTTATCCTTTAATTATGATTATGATGTCATGATTTATTTTGTTTCCACATTGTAATGTTTCCCTTATGTTATCATCTTATATCATGCATTAATTTTCAAGTTTATTTTTCACACCCCTCTTATATTACCATTATATTCCTACTTACTCACAAGAAATACTTTAAGTTTTTATTTACTTGGATTATTTACTAAATGGGATTTATAGATCACCAATTTATTATGAATGTCCCCGGACTATCCTGTGATTTTCTCAAAAAGAAATATAATGTTGGTACCATTCAATAAAGAACTTAAATAATTTTTTTATACTGATAGTTAATGTTATTGTTCTAGATACCTAATTCTCCAATATAACTAGGCCTCATGATCTTATGAAATTGTATTGTTTAAACCATAATTTTATAGGTCATGAATTTAGGTGTATTAAAATATAGGTTATAAGAGTTGGTATTTTATTATTATCTAGCTATTTTGGGGGTAATGGATTATAAAAACCCAATGAATCCTTAGAGATAACAAAATCATAAAAACCATGTCTTGATTTTTAAATGTATTTATTAAGTGGGTTCGATGAAAATTAATAGTTTCATGTATAATCCAAGTGGATTAATCTTTGGAAACATTTTACCTAGGTTAAATGTGCCCAAAATGCGGACATTGGGAATTGAATTACTCATCACTTCATGCACGACAAATATTTAATAACTAACACCTATTTTGACTCACTTTTGAGATATGATTTTGTAAATTCCCATGATCCATACAAGCCTTTATGAAAATAACAAAAACCCAATAATATTTAATGTTACGAAATGTAAAATGGATAGTATGGACTAAGTCCTATTAATTCATAGTTTAGGTAATATATATAATTTATGATTTATTTATTAATTATCAATGTTTCTATTTTATTTATTTAGTATTTTTAAAACTGAAACCCCTAATTTCATCCTTATTTTAGTTTATGTTTATAAATAAGAGGATCTGATTCTATAATAAATGAGGAGAGCAATGTGATTGCTTCCAATATGAGTGTCCCATCCATTTAGAAGAAGGAGTATGGATCATCATGAATATAAATTCTTAATTTACTAATGTTTCGATAAGAAATGTGAATTAAATGGGACACCCACGTCCCATTATGGAAGTACAAATTGTAATAGGGGCCTTTATTTGATAATTACCCCTCAATTTCAGTGGATTTTTAATCCCTTAATCATGGAAAAATTGATTTATTTCACTAAAATATATATTATCCATTCTTCAAATTCTCTAAAAAAGATATTGGTATGCTAGTTGTTTTTCATATAGGGGGATAATTTGTTCAATTTTTTTTGTTCATTAGAAATATGAATCTTGAGAAATATATTGATGCGATTGAGTGAAAATATTTTAGAAAAAATCAATAAATATTTTCCTCACACTCTCTGACATAAAATGGATAGGTAGTTAATTGACCTCATGAAAAAGGTTGTTGAATCTGTTAGGTTGTGTGAGTATAAATTCACAAGAAATTAATGTTACGCATATCTCTTTTTCAACTCTCCTAAAAATATTTTTGGCTACTTCTTTTATGGTCAAAATCTATTTTTATGAAAACATTTGGAAGTTTGTGAATTTGAAAAATATAATGAAATTTTTCAATGATCTGTCAATGTAAAAATGGATATAAAAGAATAAAAAGGGTCTCATATGTTTATATATATGAAGTGAAGAATGTATTTTATTTTTAGTGATGTTACTAAGAAATCTCAATGGGGAATGAATTTTTAATACCTCAATTCTCATAAGTGTGGGAAAAATAATCTGAAACTTTTCATAAATGGAAAATAATATGGTGAAGTGAAATTTTCTAATGAATACCAACAGGATAAATCAAATAAAATGATAGAAAAAATTAATACACCAATCAACCATCATACTATTTACCAATGTTTCAAATTCAATTAACTATGAAACTTTGTAAATCAATTCACATTGTAATGGTTTTCAATTAAAATAAATGAAAAGAAACATCAAGGCCCAGAGAGAAAGAGTGATCTTATTAAATCACTATTATTGAGTTGGATCATGTCAATGATGTGGTGAAAGGTACACTAAGGAACCAAATATATCAAAAATAAATATAAAATATTAAAAATAAAATATTTATTACATTATATAATAATCCACAAAGGACTAGTTTATCTCTAGTTTCATTGGAATATTAAATGGATAAACAACTAGCCCATATGTGAGCCACATTATCTACCACTATGTTCTTAGTAACTATCACCATTCCTAGACATATATTACCAAATATCATTCCTCATAACCTAGGGAAATAAAATATAATAATTTATTATATATAATGTATAGTTTGGGAAAACAAGATATATGTCAATATATCATGAGAATAAGGGTATTCCAACATGAAAATAAAATTTAGAAACTATTCCATACAAATAATACATAGTAAACCTAGGATGTGGAATTAATCATAGAAATTCATCAAATATGAATAACAATTGAATAAATGAACATAAACCATGAGAAAATAACATTGTAATGGGTAATATATTTTTGGCATACACAAAACCAGCTAAAATCATTTTCAAATAGATCAAGGATCATTTATACGACCTTAAATGTGGAATGGGTTCACTTCCCAAATGATGGCAGCAGTCAAGTTGTACTATCCTAATTATCATAGTGAACAATGTATCATGGCGAATTAGGTTCACTAAAAATTCAATTCCTATTTATCTCATTGTATTTTATATTTACCCAATTCATTGGATTGATATATAGGTCCTTACCATTATAAAATTAAAATCATATGTATGTGTGCCATAAGATCATAAAATACTCATCATATCAGAACCCGTGAAATGAAATGGGCTTCAAAAATATTTCATCATTGAATAACCTATAAAAATTAAACTTTTTTTAAAATCATTTAATCATTGAATTATATAAACCCATGAAAAAAAGAATTGGGGTTCATAAGAAGTTTCTCATGGTATAACATGTGGATGAGAGGTGAGTTTCATAAACATATTTTTATCATATATGTAATCCAATCTGATGAAAAATTATAATGGTATCCTTAGATGATATGTAAGAACTCGGATCTTCGTTTTCAGGTATGTCTTTCTTTTTCCTTGAGTTTTTGAAAAAATAAGAGTTCCTGGAAATTTTTGAAGTACATGCCATGTACTTTATGAGTACACGCCGTGTACTCCCTTGTCACGCCAGGAAATGTGCTGGCCATGTCTGGGCCACACACACGGTGTGTAGGGGTGAAGTGCAGGCCACTTAAAAAAAGTATGGAAAATTAGAGTACACTCCGTGTACTCAAGAAGTACACGTCGTGTATTTTTTTCATTAAACGGACTGGGGTCACGCCTAATCGACAAAAATGTCTTATTCTCCAGCGCCTTTGACTGAGAGCAACCCGTACAGCCGCGAATCTTCTCTGAGCCCCCGAGCCTCCGTCAGTTCTCCAAATCGACCGACATCGATTGCGTTGGAACCGCAATGGTGATTCCTTCCTTCTCCTAGAGCCTTTTTTCCAATTCCTCTTTTTTCTCATGTTATCGTGGGTTAAACATTTTGTACATTTTCATAGATCTACGACGTTCTAAGGAGAATCAATCCTCGTTGTTCAAGTATATCGATCTCCTTCGATCGAGGTAGGTGATTTCTGACTTACCTTTTAATGTCCAGGAGTTTTATGTGAAAATTCCACTGATACCTGTGAACGGGGTATTGCGTGGTTACCTTTCTGCCCTTGTGGTTATTCCTGCCTTGGTTGCATGTTTGTGTAGAGGTAAATTTATCATGTTTGTGGATAATTTTCATGCTTGGATTTTTTTCCCATGCTTTTTTCTTGTTGGAACCTTTGGGTCTCTTTACCCATTGGTCGTTGTACCAGTTTCCATGCCTTGTGATCTTGGATGGAATGATGTTATTAACATTCTTTTTGCTCTATAGAATATTTAGGAAAGTATCTCTATAGGTATACTTTAGTTATACAAGTAGCTCTATAGGTTTACTTTGGCCTTATAGAATTAATATGCACTGACTGGCACGATACTGTGAGAACATGGTGCTATAGACTATAAGGAATAGACCGAGTGAGATTCCCAGAGAGTCTTAGATACTATCGACTATACAGGGATAGACCGAGTGAGCTTCCTCAGAGAGTCTTGGACATTATAGACTATAGGAGATAGACCGAATGAGCTTCCCAGAGAGTCTAAGTTAATATAGACTACATGAGGGTATATCGAGTGAGCTTCCTCAGAGAGTCTTTACTTTTTTTAATATCATTAAAACCTTCCCAGGATAGAGGAGGAATTAACCATGTGAGCTTCCTCAAAGAGTTTTTGGTATACCTGAGGCTATAGGAGGATTGACCGACTGAGCTTCCTCAGAGAGTCTCTAGACCTTGGGGACAAGAGGGTTAGACCACGTGATCTTGCATAGAGAGTCCCTGACTACACTAGACTTTAAGCAAAATTGATCGAGTTTGCTTCCCCAGAGAGTCTTATAAATTCGTATGATCAAACCAGAGGGTTTAGGCTGAGTGCACTACCCAGAGGTTTGTGGTAATTCTTGGATCGGACCAGATGGAATGGCTGCGAGTACTTCCCAGAGGGTTTCCTGTTTGTGTTAGTTGTCTCTTCACTACCACTTGTTGTTCTGTGGAATGATCATTATTTCATATCATCTTGTTACTTCTTACTGATTACTGCCTGCTATTGTTGCTACTGTTTACTGAATATTGTACTATTACCTTCCATATACTCACTGACTGTTAGGAACAGATCTTCGAGTGGTTTCCTACTGATATTTAGTCTCACACCCTGTTTGGGTCATGCTTTTGGACCCAAACAGACTATGTTGTTGCAGGTATAGACAAGGGAAAGCGCCCTTCGACTTTTGGTACTTGATTGCTTGGATCATGAGAGCATGGGACCAAGCCTTGGATTGCGATGCTGAGGAGCTGTTTAGTTTCTTTTGTACTTGTTTTGGTACCATTGTATTTTTTAGAATTGTGACTTTTTTGGATACTTTCCTAAACATATGTATTGTGCATCATTTCATATATATATATACATGTGTGATCCTTTTGTTTATTGTTTTAGTATTCTGTTTTTTATTATTGTGGGTTATATACTATTTTCTCCATTGTATGTTTTGTTTACTCCCGCAGTGTACACTGCCAATGAGGGCATAGTTTCCCCACTATCACACCCTAGGCCCTCGCTGCTAGTCGACAGCCTCTGGTGTTTGGGGAAATTTTCTTGAGGCTATGTGACCAACCGAGTACGGGGCACCTCTGGGTGGCTTCTGGAACTAGGACATTACAAAGTGGTATCATAGGAATAATTTTCTCTTTATTTACTGTTTAGAGCCTTTATCCAGGGATAGGACGGATTCAGTACTTGGAAATATGTTGTTCCCGGGAGTAGCTAACCCGTGTACAGGGAAAAGCCATACTACCTCATTTATTACAGTTTTCTATTTCTGATACTTACGTTTGATATGATTTCACCTTGAGTGATTCACATGACTTGTGTTATTATTATTGTTTCTATTATGGTTCTATTTCTGTTGCAACTTAATGAGATGAGGGTATTCTATCTCATGCATCATATAGGCACATCTTAGAAATCACATGTCATGCATTCTGGCCATGCCATCTAGGGTGCATTAGAGATTCCATGTTGTTGTGATAGACTTTGTGTAGATTATTCATGATTTTGTGATAGATGCTTTGATAGAATATCTGCTATTGGATAGAGGACTTTTTGTATTGTACTTTGCTTAAATGGACGCCAAATTTTGGTTCTTGAGGTGTTATGGGCCCTCTTGAATCGGAAATTGGTGAATCATTGACATGTTTTTTCTTATATATGATTGTATTGGATGCCAAGCTTTGATTCATGGGGAGTATGGGACCTCATGGATCAGAATTTGGCACCTTTATTCCTTGTTTCTATGTTTTCTGGGCTTCAGTGCAATTTTTGAGTTATTACCCCGAAAAATCCTAGAATACACAGTGTTTACTTTATGACTACACGTCGTGTAGTTTCCGACCATGTCACTGACTGTGTGAGTTGGAACACGGTGTTGAGGAAATGTCTTTTGGAACACATCGTGT
Organism: Viscum album; assembly: GCA_963277665.1. NCBI lineage: Eukaryota > Viridiplantae > Streptophyta > Magnoliopsida > Santalales > Viscaceae > Viscum > Viscum album. Next base: position 2,090,856,980 of record OY728132.1, read on the forward strand.
ACAACAGTTACACGCTGTATAGGATAGAGTCATGTACCTGGTTGTGTCTATAACAACACGGGTCAGGGAAGCTCAAGTAGAACATGTCGTGTTGTTAAAGAACACACCGTGTAGTCTTGTTCCAGGTACCCGGCCGTGTCACGAACAACATGGGTCGGTGTTATCTTCTCTTATACACGCCGTGTTTGTTCGGAACACGTCGTGTAATGGTCAACCATTTAGTCGGCCGTGTAACTAATAACACGGGTTGCTGAAACCTTGACTAGTACACGCAATGTCCTTAGTGAACACACCATGTAGTCTAGGGTTAAGATGATTGTGTGGGTTAGCTATGTAAAGAGACTCTGGTAGGGGAATGGAGTTCAATTACACTCCGTGTGTGGGGAAAACACACCATGTAGTTGGGGTGTTACACAACCAGAGGTGGCAGGAGTACACGTCTATGTCATTGGTTTAAGTGAACATACCATGTAGTTTTATACACGCCGTGTAGTTGTGTTTTGTAAAGTTGAATGTTTCCTTCTCCTGTTTCTGTTTCGTACTCTGTTGTTCTCAGTCTTTTATAATCATGATCTAAGGTGTGATTTTGATCTTTCAATGTTATGCCTCTGAGACGTCCTCTGGTTTTACTTCAGTTACCTGACGATGATCAGACAATGGATATGGCTGACCAGGGACCTCCTATAGATCCCCCTACAGTGCCATCCTTGGCACCAGCAGTTATACATGTCACAGGAGCCAATGCATAGTTCAAGGAGGACTTCCTGAGGATAAAGTAGACTTTTCATGGAGCGCCGCCTCCTTCCCCGTCGATGGCCGAATTGACGTGGGTGTTTCAGCAGTAGCATCCTTTTTCTTTCTTAGGGTATTTAGGACCCCAAGCTGCAGAGTCGGGGTGAGAGGCCTCACTGATGATCTTTGAGCATCTGGAGATACCACTAAAGAAAAGGGTACAACTGCCTACTTATATGCTCCGAGACACTTCCAAGAGGTAGTGGGAGGTGATCTCCCAGTCAGGGCGCCAGCAGAGTATGTCTTGGGTTGAGTTTCTCCACACCTTCTATGACTACTTTTACCCAGATACCTTGAGGGCCAACCGAGCCTGGGAGTTTATGAGTGTATAGCAGAGTACTCTTTCTGTTATGGAGTACTCATCCTGCTTTACTGAGCTGCAGTGTTTCACACCGATCCCATCAGATGATGAGTTGTTCCTTGCTAGGAAGTTCGAGGACGGTCTCAGGTAGGATATTCATTCCCATGTGAATATCTTCAGGTTGACTTCGATATCCTCTATCGTCAACCCGACACTGATCACTAAGCGAAACCTGAGGGATTCTGGAGCAGTGAGCCAGGGCGGTTCGATATCCAGAGATGGTGTTCCTCCTATGGATATTAGGAATCACCGCTGGGAGTCTTCTCATAGAGATCAGAGTAGGTTAAATGTATCTTCAGGCATCCAGGTCATATGCAACTAGTGCGGTAGGAGTAGGCATACTAGGCCTTAGTCCCAGAGAGACCCGATGGAATGTCGCTCTTACGGCAAGATGGGCCATCTTCAGAGGTTTTTCTAAGTCTTATCACCTTCAGCTGGTGGTAGTGGTTCTTCTCTGACCCCACATTCAAGAGATTCTTCGCCAGTTTCTCACCAGTCTGGGAACTAGAGTTCTTCCGGCTGTTCGAGCGGAGTTGGAGGTCACGACCATGGTGGTCAGTCACTAGGTTACTAGCGACAACAGAGTGGATTAGCTCAGAGTGGTTAGCCTGGGGTGAGGGCAGCGGTACAGGCCAGACATTCACCGTGGAGAAGACCTACTAGGAGAAGGATCTCGGCCCTTCTATAGTGCGAGGTATGATCTTAGTAGCCTTTGTTTTATCTTCATCCCTTTTCGATACAGGTGCTTCACATAGTTTTATCTATTTTGCTGTTGTGGAGATACTTGGGCTCTGTATCATTTCATCTACCAACTTTTTGACTCTTGATACACCATTGGGAATGAGTAATTCTAGTGTACGACAGTGCATGGAGTTCCCTCTTGAGGTTGCAAGGTGCCTTTTCTTATAATACCTCTATATCCTAGAGACGACAGTCTATGACATAATTCTCAGGATGGACTGGTTAGTTACCTTAGAGGCATTCGTCAATTGCTATCGCTGCATGGGTGAGTTTTCTATCACTAGAGGGAGGATCTTTTCTTCATAGAGGCTAGTGGGATGTCCTGGCGGGTAGAGCTGGACTAGAGCATCATCGGCTAGGAGTAGTTTCAACCCAGATTTCCAGTCATTATCTGGATGACTAGGGGACTTCACAGATAGACATTCCTCCTACATTGGATCATTTTAGGTATGCCTTTCCAGAAGACTTTTCATGTTTGTCTCTGGAGCGTGAGGTAGACTTCACGATTGAGCTCATGCCAGGAGTAGCACCGGTGTCCATTCCTCCTTATAGGATGGCTACACCTGAGTTTCAAGAGCTCAAGAAGCAGTTGTAAGAGTTACAGGAAAAGTGTTTCATCCAACCCAGTACTTCTCCTTGGGGTTCGCATGTCCTCTTTATGAAGAAATTAGATGGTACCCTTCGGCTTTTTGTGAATTATCGGAAGCTGAACTATTTGACGGTTAAGAACCAATATCCCTTGCCGAGGATCGATGAACACTTTGATCAGATTCGAGGAGCCTGGGTGTTCTCAAAGATCGATTTGAGGTCCGGTTATCATCACTTGCATGTTAGACCATTAGATATATGTCTTACAGCCTTCAAGAGCAGGCATGGTCTATAAGAGTATACAGTCATGTCGTTCGGTCTCACGAACGCGCCGACAGTTTTTACGGAACTGATAAACCGAGTGTTCCATCCATACATATATTACATTGTGGTAGTTTTCATGGACGACACCTTGTTGTACTCTCACACTCGACAGGACCATGCCATACATCTTGGGATAGTTCTGAGTCCACTGAGAGAGAATCAGTTATATGTTAGGCTCTCGAAATGCCACTTTTGGATGGCTCTGATTCACTTCTTAGGTCATGTCATCTCAGAGACAGGAGTATCAGTAGACCCAGAGAAAGTGAGAGCTATAGTTTCCTGGGCGCATCTAAAGAATGTATTTGAGGTGGGGAGTTTTCTAGGGCTGTATGGATACTACAAGAATTTCATAAAGTACTTTTCATGCCTAACAGCACCACTAACAGGTCCGACAAAGAAGGGGAAGAAGTTTTTATGGTCAGATTCTTGTGAGTCAGCCTTTCGGGAGCTGAAGGGGAGGTTGACGTCAACACCGATACTAGTCTTGAAGAGCCGGGAAAGGTCTATAATGTTTACTGTGATGCTTTAGGTATCGTGATGGGAGATTTGTTTATTCATGGATATGGAGTCGTGGATTATGGGTCTTGGCAGTTGAGGCCACTCGATAGGAACTACCCGACGGATGATCTGGATTTGGAAGTTGTAGATCATGCCTTACGGTGTTGGAGACACTATCTTTTGGGGGAGCACTTTTTGGTTTTCACCGACCACAAGAGTCTCAAGTATATCTTCACTCAGCATGATCTGAATATGAGACAGCATATGTGGGTCGAGTATCTTTAGTTTTTCGACTTCATGCTCACCTATATTTCGGGAAAGAGAAACACAGTGGCTGGTGTGTTGAGCAGAAGAACTCAGATTCAAGCAGTTCTGGAGGCCAGTAGTGAGTGGCAGCTTATGGATCTGTTCTCTAATGCACTTAGAGGTGCATGATAGACAAGGACAGACTTACCTATCTTCTGTAGTTGTTACCTCTACACTTCCTGATCGAGTACGGATGAGGCAGCTATCAGACTTAGTATGCTTAGTCCTACGAGAGAGTGTGTCAGGAGAGGACCCCGTTAAGGGGTGGACATTGGGTGAGGATGAGATCTTCCATTTCTAGGGATGCGTATCAGTGCCAGAAAACATACGTGAGGAGATGATGTAGGATTGTCAGTCTTCAGTTTGGGAAGTTCATCATGGCATCACCATAATGTGTCATGATCTACACAGCCAGTACTGGTGGCCAGGTATAAAGAGAGATGTTGCTGGTTTTATCATGAGATGTTCTACTTGTCAGCAGGTGAAAGCAGAGCATCAGTGACCAGTAGGGATTTTACAGTAGTTACCCATTCCTTAGTTGAAGTGGAATGATTTCACGATGGACTTCGTGACCGGGTGACCGAGGTCACCTCGAGGGAGTGATGCTGTTTGGGTTGTCATCGACAGGCTTACGAAGGTTGCTCACTTCTTTTTTATCAAGGAGACCTTCAGTGTTGATGAGCTGGGACGGTTGTACATCCAAGAGATTTTATGCCTACATGGAGTTCCACACTCCATTGTTTCATACAGGGATGCGTGTTTTACTTATCGATTCTGGCATGGGCTTCTGAAGGCTTTGGGTACACAAGTACTTTTGAGTACATCCTACCATCCACATACTAATGGCCAGTCCGAGTGTACGATCCAGGTGCTTGAGGATATGCTCCAAGCATTTATTCTAGACATTGGAGGTTCTTGGGGAAAGCCTATCCCTCTTATGGAGTTTGTCAATAATAATAGTTTCCATGCGACAATTCAGATGGCACCTTAAGAAGCTTTGTATGGTAAGCCATACCGATCAACCTTATACTGGCTAGAGGTAGGAGAGGCAACTTTTTTGGGACCTCATCTTGTCCAGGAGACCTCAAAGAAAATTGGGTTTATTCGGACAAGTATGGCTACAACAAAGTCTTGGCAGAAGTCTTATGCTGATCAACAGAGACAACCTCTGGAGTTCGAGGTCGAGGATCAGGTTTTCCTGGATGTCGCACCGAGGTTGGGACACAAGAAGATTTGGAGATAGGGAAAGCTTTCAACATGGTACGTCAGGACATTTGAGGTGTTAGAGAGAGTTGGTCGAGTTGCCTATCAGTTGCAGTTAACTCAGAGGAACCAGGCTATGCACGATGTCTTCCATGTTTTTTAGCTCCAACATTACTTTTTGGACCCGTCTCATTTCCTTCAACCCGAGGAGGTTGAGCTTGAATCAGAAGCATCGTTTGAGTAGCATCCCATCCGGATTATCAATCGCAGTACGAAGGTTCTCAGTGGCCAGTCTGTTCCTCTTGTACGGGTGCTATGGCAGCACAGGCGAGTGCAGGACGAGACAAGGGAGAGGGAGGCCGATGTACGATCGCAGTGGCCGGAGTTATTCAGGGATTCTTCTTCTACGCCTTACAAGGAAATTTGTGGATGAATTTCATTATGTGGGGAAGTTTTTAAGAACCAGGATCTTCGTTTTCGGGTATGTCTTTCTTTTTCCTGGAGTTTTTTAGAAAAGATGAGTTCTTGGAGATTTTTGAAGTACACACCGTGTACTTTATGAGTACACACCGTGTACTCCCTGGCCGCGCTAGGCTGTGTGTTGGCCCTATCCGGGCCACACACACAGTGTGTATGTCTGAAGTGTAGGCCTCCTAAATTGGAGTACAGAAAAGTAGGGTACACGGCGTGTACTCAAGAAGTACAAGCCATGTATTTTTTTTCATTTAACGGACTGGGGCCGCACCTAATCGACAGAACTGTCTTCTTCTCCAGCGCCTTTGACCGAGAGAGACCCGTACGGCCGTGAATCTTCTCTGAGCCCCCGAGGCTCCATCCGTTCTCTGAATAGAACGTCGTCAATGGCGTTGGAACCGTAGCGGTGTGTCCTTCTTTCTCATAAAGCCTTGTTTTCTAATTCCTCATTTTTCACAAGTAATCGTGGGTTTAATGTTTTTATCATTTTCATAGATCTATGAAGTTCTAAAAATAATCAAGCCTCTTGGTTCAAGTATATCGATCTCCTAGGATCGAGGTAGGTGTCTTGTGCCTTACCTTTCGATGTCCTTGAGTTTTATGTGCAAATTCTACCAATACCCGTGAACGAGGTATTGCGTGGTTACCTTTTTTCCCTTGTGGTTATTCCGGCCTTACTTGCATGCTTGTGTAGAGGTAAATTGATCATGTTTGTGGATAATTTTTGTTCTTGGATATTTTCCATTGCTTTTTTCTTGTTGAAACCTTTGGGTCTCTTTAGCCTTTGGTCATTGTACCTGTTTCCGTGCCTTTTGATCGTAGGATGGAATGATGTTGTTAACTTGCTTGTTGCTCTATTGACCATTCAGCTAAGTAGCTCTATAGGTGTAATTTGGTTAGCCAAGTAGCTCTATAGTTTTAATTTGTCCTTATAGCATTAATATGAACTGAATGGCACGGGACCGTGAGAACCAGGTGCTATAGACTATAAGGGATAGACAGAGTGAGCTTCCCAGAGAGTCTTAGATATTATCGACTATACGGCGATAGACCGAATGAGATTCCCAGAGACTATTAGTTATTATAGACTATAGGAGGGTAGATCGAGTGAGCTTCCTCAGAGAGTCTTTAATTGTTTGATTATCTTTAAAACCATCCCATGCTAGAGGAGGAATTGACCGAGTGAGCTTCCTCCGAGAGTCTTTGGTATACCTGAGGCTATAGGAAGATTGACCCAGTGAACTTCCTCAGAGAGTCTCTAGACCTTGGGGCCAAGAGGGTTAGACCATGTGATCTTCCTCAAAGAGTCCTTGACTACCCTAGACTATAAAGGGAATTGACCGACTAAGATCCCCCAAGGAGTCTTATAAATTATTATGACCAAACTAGATGGGTTAGGCTGAGTGCACTGCCTAGTGGGTTGTCGAACTTCTGGGATCAGAATAGAGGGGATGGCTGTGAGTACTTCCCAGAGGGTTTCTTGTTTGTGTTAGCTGTCGCTTCACCGCTACTTGTTGTTCTGTGTATTGATCACTGTTCCATATCATCTTGTTACAACTTACATATTACTGGATGTTATTGCTGCTACTATTTACTACTTATTGTACTATTACCTGACGTATACTCACTGAGTGTTAGGCACAGATCTTCGGGTGGTTTCCTACTGGGATTTAGCCTCACACCTGGTTTGGGTCATGCATTTAGACCCAAACCGACTATTTTGTTGCAGGTATAGACAAGGGAAAGCGCCATTCAACTTCTGCAACATGATTGCTTGGAGAAGGAGAGAATGGTACCAAGCCTTGGCTTGCGATGCTAAGGAGTTGTTTACTTTCTTTTTTTACTTATTTTGGTACCATTGTATTTTTCAGTATTGTGACTTGTTTTGCTACTTTCCTTGACATATGTATCGTGCATCATTTCATATATATATATATATACACGTGTGCTCTAGTTGTTTATTATTTTAGTCTTCCACTTTTTATTGTTTTTAGTTATCTACTATTTCCCCTATTGTATGTTTTGTTTAAATCTACTGTGTACACTGCCAATGAGGGCATAGTTTCCCCACTATCACACCCAAGGCCCTCGCTGATAGTCGGTAGCCTCTGGCATTTGGGGAAATATGCTTGAGGTAGTGTTACCAACCGGGTATGGGGTGCCTCTGGGTGGCTTCTAGAACCGGGACGTTACATGATATCACTTTTAAATCTCATATAACATCAAAGTATTTCATCTTTGAAATCAAATGATTTTGAAATGAAAATCACTTGGAACATTTCTTGAGTAAAATATAATTTATTTTAAAATCAAAATTTTTAAATTGCAAATTCATATAATATTATGGAATTCATTTTCATTTAAAGTTACCTTTAAAAAGTATAAAATAATATTCTATGAAAATAATGGTTATATCTTAATAAAATTATTTTTATGTTCTAAATGTATAAAAAAATATTCCTTTCACATTTTTAGTAAAATCCAAATGGGGATTGTTTGGAAAATGATAGAAATATTCCTTTTAAAAAAATTAAAAATTAAATATGAAAAAAAATCCTTTAATAAATTATTTGGGGAATGAATGAAAAATTAAAATAAAAAAATTAAATCATTGTTTTGGGATAAAAAAATTTCAACCAATGTGAAAAATAAAGGAAATATTTATTAAAAAGTTCATTAAAAATATTTAGTACATAAAGATAAGAAAATAAAAGGAAACATGTATTATCAAGGTATAACTGGTGGATAATATAATTCAATAGTTCATTTAGATGTAGTGTCCCATCACTAGATCTACATTACATGTTCCCCAAGTCACTAGGACGCATGGTCTAAAGAAAAATATCCCCATTTAATATAGGATTCCAACAAGAATAGTGGGTGTAATAGAGGTATAGTTGAGATACTATACCTTCATATAATAATGTAGTAGTGGTTATATGCATAATAATACAAGTAAATAACTATATATCAACATAAAAAATTAATAAGCATAGGAAGAGTAAATAACTAAACCAAATAATAATAATCATGATCCACACGGAAATTTCATATACATAGATGCATGGAATACTGATATAAAAAATGGAACATGGAATAATATATAAATTCAAGATATAAAAAATTAACAAAATTAACAAAATTTAGTTCAACTGGAATCTCAGGAATATTCTTGGACCTCTACTATTATAATCCATCTAATGGTAAATCATATTAAAACTCTATTGTAGGTCCCTTACCCTTATCATTATATATAGAAAAATTAGCAACATGGTTACTAATAATGGCCTTATTAAGGTGTAATATAAAATCCTAGTAGACCATAACCTAATATGTCTAGAAGTAATCCAATAAGTTCTCATAGATAAACAATAGTGTAAAGGTATAAATAAAAAATTAAAAATGCTAAAAAAATTAGCACCATCCTACTCAAGTTCATGATGAACTTCTTGATGGCTCTACCTGCTTCGGATCAAGGTAGAGGTGAATGTTTTGTAATTAAAATAATATATATATTTCATTGTTATATATTTCATTCACATATATAGACCATGTATGTTCATACATAAGTGGCCATGTACATAGAATACAAGCTGCTGGCTTGACCGAGGCATAAATTAGACATCCAAGCCTAGTATAAATAAGTAAATAATCTCATGAAATATGGTAGATGCCTTTAATATCATATTGAGTGGGATACATCATGATCATCACTTGAGAGGGTGGGTGTGTCCTCATGCCAACACCCAAGGTAGGGGATGTGGTGCGTCATTCCTATTGTCCAAATTGCGTCAATGGTGTGAGACATCATTCTCAACACCCGGTGAAAGGGATTGTAAATATCCATTCTCAATAGAAACATTACTATCATACCACAACCTAAATCTAAAGCATAATAATAATAAAAATAATAGTCCTGATGTATTACCTATAGTTCATTATTCTTATCAAGTGAAATTATAACCATGGAGTAATAATTTAACAATTACATTTAATAAAACATTCAATGATCAGTGTGTCATTTACAAATATTATAAGTCATTTAATTAAAATAATTTCATTTATTTAAATAAATAAAACCATCATGAACATTCCATTCAACAGAATAAAAGCCATTCAATTTAACAAGATATGAAAAATAATTTTACAAGGCTAAAAGAGTCACTTATAAGGTGTATTGGTGAATAGGGAAATTAAAGATATGTGAAATTCCCATTATAGATTAGTCTAATAACATAGTATATGACTTGGGTTCATTAAAAATTTATATGGTAGAGGTAAATTTTATTACAACCGAAACTGAATTCTTAGAAGGTGTCCTGGTCAATTGAACAATTCACTATGAAGGGAAATTCATTCTATAACACCAGTATAGTGTCCAAAACATAGTTGACATCATGTAATAAAATAAAAATAAACCTAGAAAGTATAACATGGAGCGGTCGATAATTTGGAATGACTATAACATTTTTAATGCAACATGAAGTGAAGGAAATCATGTGGAACAATAAAAAACTATAAAAACACTAATATTTTTGGGGAAAACAAAGAGAATACCAACCTAAGGGCCTCGAGTGACTTCTCATATGATAGAGGTCTTAGATTCAATGTAGGTTTAGAGAAAACAATTAAATTTTCCAACTCCATAAAAATTGGGAAAAAGATCCTCTATATTAATAGCATAACATATGTGAACATAAAATGAAATATGAAGGAGGAAGGTAGATCGTACCATTAATTATCCAATTGCTTCTACAGGTCTTGATTCAGACACAGTCAGTCCAAAATGTGTGAAAAAATTTCCCCCTTTACCGCTTAAGGAAAACTCCCATATAGTTTAAGCGAATAGATTCCCTAAACATGTGAAATCCATGCAATATCCCACTGTCTGAACTCTACAATTTTTCACACAAGCATACACGTGGGGTGTATGGTTCCACAAAAATTGATCAGCCCCAACTACTTCTATGTCTCACCCCACATGTTTACTAGATGTTGTGGGATGGCTAGTATTGTTTCTACTAACTTTGGGGAACAATTTATTATCCAGATTTCTAGGGTTTTGGCTTTCAAAGAATTCCCACACACCCTCATGACATTCATGACTCCATTGGGAAACATTACAATAGTTTTTCAAATAATTTCACACAAAAACCATTTGTACCTTCATGAAGATATAATTCATTACAACCTCCAATTCAAAAAGAATCGTTTCCCCAAGTAGTAATTTTGATGGAGATTTGGAATCTTCAGAAAAGAGTTCTTGGAACTAAGCCTGTATATCAAATTCCCATTACAAGGAATTTTCTTATACTCGGTCATGCTTCCATAGGAATCATTATAAATGAAATGAATTTACTTATAGTGTATTCACTCTTAGGTCAACAATACAAACTGGATACTCCTCCAAGGAAGCATCTACATCCATTTCTACCACATCACGATGAAGGAAATGTTATAGGTCGGGATGATATCAGTGAAGTTGAGATACGTGAATGAAATTATTCATAGACCTGAATCTTTATTGAAGTTTTATCTGCTAAGAAACTAGTATGAACAAATTAATAACCACAAAGGTTATGACGAACCTTGGTGAGATATTACCCAAACTAAGAATATGTCTATATCCCACCCTTGGTATGACTCACTAGAAAACTTATTCTCTAACCTCAAACTCAAGAGTTCATTAGCATTAGATGGAATATGACTATTGTTTATATTGAGCATTAATCATGTGATTTTTGACAAACTAGACATACTCTGCAGTCTTCTATATGAGACATTATCCCATTATAGCTACCTCCCCTATCTCTAGCTAGCACAAAGGTGATCAAAAAGGCCCACTATATAAGTATTCTTAATGATCCATCTTGAATGTATCCTGAAAATGTTATTATAATACAACCCAACAGGGTGAATACATTTCTCCTAAGAACCATCATATTCAAGGACATGGTCTTGGAGCATGTAATCTAAAACCTGAATCATATTCTCCATATATCCATTGGTCTATAGGAGTTAACTTGTTCTCAGAATCACTAATGTACCCAAGGCCTTTTGAAACCTCTAATAGAATTGTGATGAAATGAGTGATTCACTATAAGAAATGATATAACAAGGGGCTCAATAAAGATATATTACCACCCTAACATTCCACCTTCATATCTTGTCTACCGATAAGGTCTCTCACCCTAGTAGGATGTGTGTGACCTATATCAAACGATCAATTAAAACATTTAATGTATCATTATCATGAGGGGATCTAGATAAACCGTCTATAAAATTTATAGAAACATCATCCCATATACTTTTCGGAATGGATGATGACTATAAAATCAATGATTGACAATCATGTTCTACATTCACTTATTTAAAGGTGTAACACTGAGTGACAAAGACTGAAATATCTTATTTCATACCAGGAAAACAATACCGGCATCAAAAATCTATATACATCTTAGTGACAGTGGAATGAACTGGACATGATGTGGCATCATATTCATGCATCATCTCTTTATTGTTGTCTATTGGGAACCATAAACACCAATGGAATAGTAATGTATCATAACTATACATAGTCCCATGTGAGGGCATTTATTCATATGGGATGATTTTCCCTTGGGAATGGTCTTTGGAGTCAGATAATTACCTCATTTCTACCCATTCTAGAAGAATAGAATTCACTACGAAAGTAGTGATGATTGTCTAAACATGATGTTGTTCAACCTCAACAACATTCTCTATAAATAATTACATGATCATACATTTTCTACTAGAATGATGAACTTATTTTATTGAAGTCATCCAACACTTTACATTGGCCTATACATTGCATTTCCCAGGTGTATTGGGAATCTCATAATCAGGGGACTATAGGTACTCGACCCACCTTCCCTGACTAAGATTCAGATCCTATTATGTAAAGATGAATTATAGGATTTTGTGATTTTTGTGTACTAAAAAATTTTCTCCAATTAGATAGTGTCTCCAAAAATGAAAAGCATGAAAAAATATATATACTATATTGAGGTCATGCATTAGGTAATTACACTCATGAGGCCTCAATTAATGAGACATGTACTCGATGGCTCACTCAGCCCACATTAGAACATCTCTAAGACCAATACATGATTTTTACCTATAGACTATATCTTTCCTTACTAACTCTAGAATAATTAGTGTTGGAATTAAAGTCATTATTCCCATATACCTCTAAAATGGTTCATCAAAACAATCCGATCATATGATTTTTTCACTCATCCTTTTCAACCACATAAGGCATGCTGGAAGGTGAAAGAAATTCTTGATGAAGTGTATATAATATCTAGCAAGCCTCAATAAAAATTTTATGTCAATGATGTTATTCTCCTAATCCTTGTAAAGTAAATCCCTCATTATATGTTGGTTCAAAGAAACTTATGACTCTGATATAATAATATATTGTAAGTAGAAATTATTGATTCAAAAGTGGCATTCAATAGGAATAAAAAATATTTTATGCTCTATTTGTGTATTCAACAAGATATCAATATGGTTGGAAGGGTCATGTCTGGAGATTGAATACACTATGTATTATTCAACAAATACTATCATGAATTAATACAAATACAGGTGGAAAACATGATTCATAAGAGCTATGAAAACTACAGATGTATGTAGCTGTCCAAAATTTTGACCAGATAATTATATAGTCCATACTTTCACCTGAGAGTTGTTTAATGTTTTTCAAAATGAACTAATAGACACCATAAGTTATCCCAACATCAATTATATCTTTGAGAACACCCTATCTCCACATATATGATCAAACAAGATGTATATTAGAAGAAATTGATATTGATTATTTACCTTCAGCTAGTATAATTGACGGTAATACATGAAATATTTGAGGATAATGTATTCTATCATAGAAAAAAGGATCAGTGAACCCCAAGGATATGTTTTTGTGGCATCATAAACTTATATCCTCCAAATTCTACAACTATTTCTTGACCTTCAAAAGCTCCATAGTTTATATCCTATATGGAGGAATGGTCACCGGTTCATCCCCCAAAACAAGATTAATAGTAAATTATACCTATCATATTAGAGGTAGATATAAGAATTCATTAGGAATGATATCCCTCAAATAATCCACTACTGGAGGGAATACAATGGTTCATAACCTATGATCATCGCAGAAAATATTGAGGATATGGGATATTACACTACCCATCATCAAATACTAGGGTCCTCGTCAAATAAATTTAACATCCCATTATCACTTACACAAATTTCTACCACCATATCGTGAAGTGAATGTCACCCTCAAATAATAGAAGTCTATATGTGCTAGATATGGAACTTACCAGTCAATCCTAATGATTACATAAAATCACATCATACTAAGGATGAAAAGATTCCATATTATGAGGCATCCCCCTATCTCAAGGTGAAAATACATAAAAAGGAGAACTCCTACTGATTGATTACCTAATGTGAATGTATCATGATTATAATGAATTATTCGATAAAGAGGCCAAGATTATTCATAATATCCATATAAATAAATGAGTGAGGTTATCCTATGTTAAATAATTCATACACTAAAGTGGATGTTACTAAATTTATACCTCATATAATAAAAGGGTTGGAACACAACACCTCATGTGTCAGTTGGACTGCATGTAACTGGTCTATTCCATATCCTTGAGTCTCTCCCAGACCACCATGAGTATGCCTACTCAACAAGACAATAAAATCATGTTCTTGAATACATATTCCTTGACCACTACCATGGATAAAGTAGTTAGTGGTCTTCAAACTACCAACCTATTGGGATCCTACTAACCTGTTTCAAGGAAATGGTGTAAGATTATATCACCATTCACTAGAAACAGACGGAAAAGTTCTAAAAACACTAGATATGTCCGATACTATCTAATCCAATGAATTTATTTATATTCCATAAGTGATGAGGCATTGTGTGGACTGGAATCTAGCACAGGTAAAATATCATAAACCTATTGACAAGAGGAGAATTACTTCTACTACCTCCACAAGTAGCCTCAAAATATAGATTTCTCCGAAAAGAATAAACATTGATAAATCTAGGGGTTTAACCACCTTGACACACACCATAAGATTCCCAAAAATTTCTCTCTTTGAAATTGTATTGGTAGAAATTTTCATAAATATTAGTCAACCTGAATAAATTGTCATACGATCATATGGAATATACCTGACCATCCAAATATTTCTCTATGATCAGGAGATCATCACCCAATATAGTTGGGATGAATTTTTATAGCTCTTTAAAATTATATATGTATTCCATAACAATCATACATACCAGTTGTATGTTCATGAAGTCTCCATTTATGATATCCCTTACAGTGTAGGGAATGAAATCGTCATAGGAAACACTTTTTAAATCTACCAAAACTATATCTCTATGTCAATATTCCTATGTAATAATATCCCATAACCTCTTGTATGAGTAATGTAACATATAAATAATCCAAATACAGTTCTCTAGAGGCATCTCTCGATGTCTAAATATGGAAAAAATAGGTTTGATCCATGACTCATCATTGGGTGGTCCCCAATCCCCTGAAAAAAAGGGAGGATGCTATTGATGGAACTACCAGGTAAAAAATGCGACAATCAGGGTAGGTCAAACTACACCATGATTATTCAATAACATAGGAAACAAGTCCTTTAGAAGCTAGGAATAATTTCCCATATCATGATCAGGAATTGGTATCACAAGTGCCACCATAGGATGAATCACTGGAATCTCAAAACATCCACCTATAGTGCATGGTTGTCACTAACTTCAATGAATACAAATGGAGGATGTTGTGGTGGAATGATATTAAAATTAAAAATTCTCTCCTCAAAAAATATCCTAACAATTTAAAATATTGTCGACAAAAAACTAGGACAAGTGAAAATACTTCCTATATAAAGATCATACCCCTTTACTTTCTCATAATTATAGAAATGGGTAAAAAGTCAAATACTATTTTATTCCACAAGAACATAATAGACACACCCAATACCAATTACTAATGTCAAGATTGTGGTTGGGTATCTATTTTAAAAATATAAGATGGTCATTTTCACAGTAATAGTTATATTCAGTTTAATGTTATTCTTGTTCAAATATTTAAATCTATTTAAATGGTAAATTATATGGATCAACATTTCTAATCCATATGGGCCCATACTCTTTACGAACCGAAATATATTTTTCACTTAATCAGTACCCTTACATGTTCTAGCCTATTTGACCAAAGGTCCTTGGATAAACATGGCATAATTAACTACTAAAGGTGTCTTTTTAACCCATGTATGGAAATATAGTAAGGTTAAGGCACAAACTATAAGTGTCAATTCAGTTTTTAAATAACTATAAGAAATTTCAACACATTTTAGTACATTATAAAGGCACTATGAATATTAAATTGGAATATTCACTCTAAAAATACATGTGGCATATAAAAGTTCATGGAATATTAGTTATATTGTTCATATAATGATGCATATAATGAAACTCCCTCATTTCATTAGCCCAAGGTAAAATGTATCATCAATTAAATAATATTAATAATAATTACACAATAAAACAATTATGTCACTAAATATTGAATTCATATCAAACATAACTCCCATAATTAATAAATACAATTTCATATCCCATGTAATTTGGGTCATCCCTATACATGGGATAGAAATGTTTAGGCACAAGATCCTATCTAAATACCATTATCTCATAATCTTCTATATAATACACAAAGATTAAGATAAATGAAATAAACTATCTTAATTACACTTTGTAATTTTTTATCCATGTATCCACTTAACTAGTGTCAAGATATAGTAGTTCTCATGGCCTCCAGGATGCCTCCATGTACTATACAGTCAACCAAATAGCAGCAATGGTGTAAAGGTGGTGTGATGGGGAGATTATACCCTCATGTAAAAGTGTAAATACTAGTATAACCATTAACACACAACAAAAGAATCATATATCAATAGAATAAAAAAATATGTAGCAAAAAATTAAATAACTAAACAACTCAATAATAATTAGAAGACATTAGGCTTATCATATACATGAATTCAAGGTATGCTGATATAAGAAATTGAATATGTAATAGTCATGATAAATCATTCTATAATAAACAACTCAAATAACAAAAGGCCATTGCATTTAAATATTTATCATATTCTCAATCCTCTTATCATATGATCCATATAATGGTAATGCATATCAAAACCCTATAACTTGGATTTTTCCCTTATCTATACCTGAAGAAAAACAATCTTATTAGGTACCAAAGGTAGTTTGAGTAGGTTTTAAGATAAAATCCTACTAGGTCACTACCAATTGTGTTTAGAAGTATTAAAATCAGAGGTAATATTTAAACAATAGTGTATATGTATAAATAATTATTTAAAAATTAAAAGAAATTGTTATCACCCTAAACCATTTTTTAATGGAAACCATGCAACTCTATTATCATTGACTCATGGATGAGATAAATTTATGATCAATATATATATATATACATATATATATATATTAATAATATATATTATTTTTATATATTTCATCCACCTATAGGGACCATGTACGTCTAGACTTAAGTTGATATATTCCTGGAATACCTTGTTCAAGAAAGACTAGGAAGAAACATAGACATCCCTAAGTAGTCTTAATGAGTCTATACACTCAAGATATCTGGTACATTTCCTACATCTCATAGTGTGTGAGAGGCATCATGCTTGTTACTCGAGGTGGTGGGTGTGTCTTCATGAAAATACACAAAGAAAAGGATGAGGTTTGTCATGCCCACCATCTAAATAATGAAAATGATGTTAGGCATCAAGGTTAATAGAAAATTTGTAGGTGAATGAATCATAATGCCTAACATACCCAATACAATTTGTCCCATATACTATATTAATTTCATACTAATAGTTATAATAATATGAATGAGGCATTACCTATAATGCATTATACTTATCAAGCCCAGTTATAACCAATGAATGACAATTTAATAAAAAAATTTACAAAACATGAAATTTTTGGTGTGGGAGTTCTACTCTTTATAATCCATTATATTAGAAACATTAATTCGTTTAGAGAATGAAAATGATCATGAACAATCCATTCAAAAAAATTCATTCCAATAATTTGTCAATCCATGGAAATTCATTTTAAAATGTTTATCGAGTCATTTAGAAGGTCTCATGGTCAATAGGAAAAATACCTATGTAGTCAATTGAAATTATAAGATGGGACACGCACATAGATGGTTCCATGCATTCATTAAACATTTATATGGGAGTGGGAAATTCAATTATAACCAAGATGAATTCTTTGGAGCCATCATGGTCAATAAAAAAATTCAATATAAAGGGAAATTCCGGCCAAAACTGCCAAGGGTGTCCATAACTAAGGTTGAATTACTATAATTTAGTAAAAATTATCTCTAAGACTACCAAAAGGTTTCAATAATTCCTTGAATGAAGAATTCACTTTTATGGTGATATGTTAAGTAGGACGATGTTTGTGACAAAGAAAATGATACATAAACATCAAATATTTTTTGAGCGAATGATATGACCACCAACCTTAGGGATGTTGATTACACCTCATATAATGGGGGCCTCAAATTCATAGAAGTTTGAGAGAAATGAAGAAATATTCAATCTCTCTAAAAGTAGAAAAACTATATTTCATCTTAATAGTGAACCAAATCTTATAGAAAACAAAAATTGGATGGGAGAGGAAGGTAGATAATACCATTGGCTATACAATTACATTAGAAGATCTTGATGGTAACATAATCTGTGAAACATATCTCAATCCATAGGTTGAAGGAGAGGGGAGACCATAGGAGGATGAGAATAAAATCATCTAATGTAATGTTGAGAGAGAAATGACAGAATTGGTAAATAGATTCATTAAGGGAGAAAAAGAATAAGTTCACCACTATAAGTTGTAAGGTTTTCCACATGATTTGGTCAAAATTTGTTCATAAAATTATCCCAATACATATTAAGGAAAATCCATCCATGGTTAAGGTTTACAATTTCCCAAACCATACGCAATCCTTGAGAAATCACACTATCTAAACGATGATGTTTTTTAAACGAGCATGCAACTAGGGTTGAATGGTTCTAGAAAAATATTTCGTCCCATATTTATCCATTTTATGACCCCCCATAAAGTTTATAGAGACAATTTTTCCAAGGATTCATGGTTTCTACTAACCGTTTGATTTAGTATATTTTCCAAATTTCTAAGGTTTCGTGATTTGAACCAGCCCCAAACATCTGCGTGACCCTTTTAAATCCATTAGGTAAAATTATAAGTAATATTTAAAGAATTTAACCCAAACAAATATTCCTAACATCATGAGAATACTGGTAGTTACATTATATATGGGTCATAATGTTTCATCATCATATTCGTAAACATAAACAATACTAATAAACTATGAGATTGTAACATTAAATCATTACAACATTGTTTTATTTTAATTTTTTCAAAAAATAAATTTTTATATAAAATGAAACCTAAATTTAAATAAAATTTATTATATTAATTATATAAAATTTTTATGGTCATTATTTACACATTAATAAATAAGATATCTATATAAAATATTGTATTTCACAAACAAGGATGTCTGAGACAAAAATCTATTACCTCATGTCTCAAATTTCTTTCATAGAAATTAAAACATTTTTTATAATAAAAATAAATTTATAATAAATATATTAAAATAGAAATTTCATATATATAATGCAATATATGATTCAAAAAAAGATATTTTATTAACCATTTATTAAAAATTCTATGTTAATGTAACCTTTTGGTCAATAAAAGCTTTTTTTTTATGTAAGCTTTTATTTTATTTTTTCAGTCCACAATAATTTATCACGTTTAAATAATCACTATAATTTTAAAATTTATATTAATATCTTATATATTTATTATATATGAATTATAGTAATCCATAAAATTTAGAGATATAAAATGAAATACACCATTTGTGGAGACTGTCAGTCATATGTATGCATGAAATATATTTCCATTTTTTTTATTGATTGAATGAAATAAATGTAAAAAATATATTACCCTTAAATAATAATTTTTATTACATATATGTTACATATTTTCTATAAATCCATCATTATTACCTTACTTGTAATGTGTGAATTAATCACATCACTTCATGCAAAGGTATACCGTTGTACACATTAACAACATTATCTATTCCCAATGACTAGAAAGTAAGATCATATATGAGAAATAATAATTATAGAAGTATAATAACATCATATATATATAATTCAAAACCATTTCATCCATCATTATATCCATTAGTGATAATTGGTGATAGAAAATGAATAGCACATGTTTTCAAGGCGGGACTCCACCCATACACACAAATTATTTCTCAATTTCCCATTTATTCGATGAAGAGTTAGATATAGGTCAATCCATTAAAATAAATACATAATTTTAGTATATGGAATATATTTCTGATATTATATCACCATAATATTTTAATAATTGACATAGGTGGAAAAATAAATAACCAAAAAACACTTGTTCAAGAAATCGTCTCTTCTTCAAAGAGACTCATTATGTTTACGCATAAAGTGTCCATATGATGACTTAATAATAAATATAAGAAAACTAGAATGTGTGAAATGATGTATAGATGATATTTGGGTAGGTATTTTCCTATCCAAATGGGTTTCAATGTGTGAATAGGAGGAGATATGAGGTGGACTTTTTTATGTGTGGTGGGTGGAACACTTCTTATTTTTGGAATGAAAAAGGTGTTCCCACATTTTTCATATGAAATTAGGATATAAAATGGTTCAGTATAAAAATTTATTTGTGATAAGGTAAAAATATTTACATAATTGTGATTTTTTACAAGTATAATGGTTATTTTACCCCTTATCATTTTCATTTAAACCCTGGTAAACCCTTTTTTAAAAGATCCAAGACCATAAAAACTAAGTTATTTACTGAGGAAAAGAAATGTTATATAATTATAAAAAAGTGTATTATATTATATTCATAATGTGAATAAAATTAGATACTATTGAATATGACCATTTCATATCCATATAAAATCCTTTTTCATAAATACTATCTTCTACCATGTCTGCCTCTGAATAGACATGCATGATAAAAAATAATGACTCATTAGGGAGTTCATAAATTCATTCTAATAATCCATTATTTTTGATGTATGATTAATTAAACCATTTCATATAGTCTATATGAGAATAGAAGAATCAATTTATAACAAAATATTATCCCAACCATTCATTTTTTGAAAAATAGATGACATTAATAATTCTTTATATCTACGCTTCAAGTGATGATGTCACTCTACATTAACCAAAAATACATCCCAAAAAATCATTATGATAAAGTAAAACCCTGACACACCCTGATATACTTTTATACCCATTCAATGCACTATATTATTAGATTTTGATCCGGTAAAGATGATCAGGTTCCTAAAAAACCTTAACTATTCCCACTATTGGATAATAATTCCCTGAAATCCCAAATCTTCTTAAAATTATAAACTATTGAAAACCATTGTGTTGATATCCCTTTTAAACCATTTTTAATTTTATATTGGAACAAGAATACTTATCATCCCTAATGTACGATAGTGATCTTTTCCATCATTGATCGGGGCATTGCTGTTGAACTAGAGAGAACGTAGTAGATCAGCTACTGCAACCTGAAATAGATTTTGAATCAATGTAGAGTGAGAAGTGATCATGTAAATCTAAAATATGGATTTCAGTTAGTTAAATCACGGGTCATAGAGAAAAAATATATTGTATAAATCAGTCCATAATGGAAATTTAGTCACACACCTATGAATGAAATTCTCCACATCTTCTCTATTCTAATAGAAAATATAACACCCTAAACAAAGGGATAGTCTAAATAATTGATGGAATAGAACAGTGTGTAACCTGTTGTAATCAAATAACTAGATTAGAGAGATTCTTAAAGGTATAATATAAGGATTTTAATTTTTTTAATGTAATTTATATAACCATTTGAGTCATTAGTAAACTGTTATTGGAATAACCTACTGGTTAAATAACCATTTTTTGCTGGTTTCCATACTAAAATATTAGGATATGATATAAAAGTGTATCCATTTATAATGAATTTAACCTCCTCTATTAAATAAGGATTATGGGTATGAAAATAATGTTTTATAAAATTCATGGAATCCATCTATGAAGCCAAATTTCGGAAGTCATCAATAACAGTATGTCAGATCCAAATATCAAGACAAAATTTAGGACATGTGATCTCTTTAACAATCTATCTTGAAAAACCAATAATGAAATTAAAATAAACCATTACATATTTCCAAATGAAATAATTCATGTATGTGGAAATCCCCTTCATTAACCATACATGAAATATACCTTTAAGGAATCTGAAACTAGATTAATTTTTGTTAATGAGGTATTATGTGAACCAATATTGAATAGAATCATTAAAATTTTTAATGTTACTGATTCTCATTCCAATATTTTATGGAGATATAAAACAATTTCTCCAAGGTTATGTAAACATCTTCCTTCCATGAATTGATCAACACGATAAAAAAAATTTGAAACTAGCATTTAAAATCATTATCGACCCCCTTAACAGATTATAGTCCATAATTGTGTAAGGTATATTAGAGACAATAGTGTATTTGACCAAAATTATTTTACCTTGCATTAATTGTTTATTACCCTCTAAGAAGAGAGTGTATTTTTGATATTATCAAATAAAATAGAAAAATAACCTTATGATATCCTCCCCCATAATTAAGGAACATCCAAATAGTTAAAGTGAATTAACCCCATTTTAATTACCTCTACAAAACCACATGTACTGAGGCCAAGAAGGTCACTTTGGTCGAAAAAATGAATATGAATACATGAATTGATGAGATAAATTTAGGTCAGGAATATAATGTTGGCCCTTCGGCTAATAATGAGAAAAATTCAGATGTGCTTAAGGTTCCTTTGTCTTCCAATGCCCAGGCATCTCAACCAGCATGCCACTGTCTGGATATGTCAGTATTCATAGATGCTCTTCCTAAAGACGCAAGTGTCAGTTATATTCCCTCTGGCCGGGGGAAAGAGCATGAGCATCAACTTGCTTCACATGACCCAGGAGACAAGGAGAAAGGAGCTCTCTCTGATTCAGGTGAATCCTTGATTGAGGTTGATGATCAACCTAATCAGCTTGAGGAAAATATCCTCAAATCAACTGCTAGAAAATGTAAAATTCCAATGGTGGATGCTGATGGTTTCATTACCCCAAACCCAAAAAAACGAGGAAGCGAAGAGAATTTTCTCAAAGTGAAAGAACAATTGTCACTAGATCTCTGGCAGTCACTAGGAAAGAGACCCCATCAATCCATCCTATGGATGATCAGCTGAGTGAAACCTCTGGTTCAGATGAAGAAGATGACGTTTCTAGTTCAGATGAGGATGATGACGTAAGGAAACAACATTCTGTTTACAGAGATTCCTATGTCAATTAGGAACCAGTGGGTGAAGCAGCAGAAGCTTGGATGGATGAACAAGACACTATCACATTCAACAAATATCTAAGGGTAGTATTACTGGTGACAAATAACTTGAAATTAGGAAGCACATGTTCATTAGGATGCTAGATGAGCATAAAAGAAATCCTGATTTTGACTTCAAGGCTATAAGGTGGGAGAGATTTTTCTTATAATTCTTGCATGTATTTGTCTTGATGCTGCTTGTTTGGGAGCTACTGTGTGATGCTTTTTTGATCAATTTTTTTGTGTTTTTTTTCCTTCTGTGGGAAGTCTAAGATTTCATCCTGGTGATGTTTTTTCTTCTTTGATTCTTGATGCTTGGAGAGGTTGTTTCTGATTGATGGTGAGCGTTGAGGGATTTTCTAGGTTTCGCATCAAAGAGGATTGATGCTGTTTTGAAGTCCATGTGTTGTAGATGCTTGATAAGGGTTTCTACACCCTCAGATGCTGTTTTTTCACTATAGTTTTGTATCCCCCTTTAATCCCAGCTGGTGTAAATTATTTACACCTCGTATTTGATATGTCCTCTTGCTTTTAATAAAATTCCTTGGTGCATGAATTGAGCAACCAATTCATGTTACAATTTTGTTAAAAAAAACCATCCCTATAATGACTTTCTCAAAAGGGTTGGATTTATTTCTTAAAATGAGGAAACCACATTCTAATGAAAATAATTGATTTTTCAAAATTATTATATTGAAAGAAATACTAACATAATTTTGAAAAGTATGTTTAAGGACACAAATATTCCTCTTACTACCCTATAGAAAAATTATTATCTAATCAACATAAAAGAAATTTTTTTGAGCAACGAGGTTCGTTGATGATTGAATAGGCTTGAATTTTTCTTGTTCTACCAAGTGAGATCATATAATGATAATATAAAACACATAAATTATAAAATAACAATTCTTAAAGAGGTTTTAATATCATAAACCCCCTAATATATCATAAAATATCCTATGGGAGAACCACTTATATGCCCAAGGATGCAAGCATATCCAAAAAGTGATTTAACAAAGTTAATAAAAATGTTACTAAAAAAAGCTTCTCACCATCTTGTATAAGAAATTAAAATCCATTATTTATAAGGCCTTATTAATATTAATCATTAAATGCATTCTTCCACCTCTTCATTGACATTTGAGATAATTAAAAACACTCTGAATAAATTCTAATGAAATCCTCTATGGATCTTCCTTTGATAATGAAAAATAAATTCAATGAGATTATTTGGGATTTGAATCTAGAAATCATGTTAGAAATAATATTAATAATCACCTTATAAATATTAATAACCAGTAAAAATTTCCAAAAAATATTTATTTCAAATTAATTTTCAATTTTTGGAGTCGATGTGAAAATTTTTCCATTGAGGATTTAAGTTAATGTATTATTAATAAATAAGAATATTACAAACATGAAAACAACACAATATTTTTAAAAATTAAACTTTTGAAACCATTCAGACCTAGAATGATAATTGAATTGAGGATGAAAACTTATTCATTTATCTAAAATTCTAAAGGAATGCTAATAAGAAAATGATTATTCCCAGTAGAAATAATTAATGGAGTAATACCTTCAACAAAATAACCCTCCAAATTAAGGAAATTGAAGAGATTAAAATAATATGAAATAGCATGATCAAAATTAATCTCCTTGTAGTAGATGATTTGATCCCACAAATTTAATATGGATAAAAGTCTACTAGAATTTCTAAATATTTAGATTGATTTAAATAATTTTGTAATCATATCAACCTCTTGGAGCCCATTAATTCATAAAGATTCTTTAAAAACCATTTACTTTATTGTATAAATTTGATTAATCTTGAATGAGATTCTAACTTTCATGGATAGGTCCATATAAATATAATATTTGGATTATTTCACTTTTATTTTTTAAGATATGTTTTAAGAGGGGAAATTTCACTTTCCAGTTCACTCTAGGTAGATTTTCTCCAATTTATCATCATGATAGTTTAATGTGTCATCACTAATAAGCATGTTGTATCCCCATTTCAAACATAAATTCTATTTTAAAATCCCTTATCTGAATACTACAATCCCTATGTTGAGAACATGCATTATTTAATTGAAACGGGAAAGGAGTTTTCATCTCTCGGTTCTTAAAATTGAAAGGATTGGTTGATGATAAAAATTAATTTTGGGGAGAGTAATACAGAAATAGAGTCCCATATATCATGATATTATTAATTATTTAAAGTTTATCTAAATTTCCAACATCCATTATATTTATGATCCTCTTATAGCATGTTTATTAGTCCCAACCCATTCAAACTTCAGTCAATTCATTACCATCAAAACAATCTTTGAATTCCCAATGTGAAATCTATAAGTGTGGGGAAAACATTTCATCACTATGGCATAAAATTTTGTTAAAGTCACCAAGGAGAAATTGAGGATATGAGATACAAAATTTTATTTTATTTTTTCAATTCCTTTCCTTTATATCCCCCTCTGCTAATAACTATTATTGACATAGATAAAAGATTCAACCATTTGAAAATTATTGAGGAACAAACTACATATGATCATCTCTACATTAATGCTAATAAAACTAACACTATCTAAAGAGACATGATAAATGGATAAAAGTGTTCTACCAAGGCTAAACAACTAATAGAAATAAGAACACGATATCGAATTTTGTTTAAACCATAAAATCCCACAAAATAGAAAGTTATTTGTTAAAAAATTTCCAGATTTTTTGGTTTATGAATCTGAATGTTTCTATATTAGGTATTGATTGTTTCATAGTTATCCAAACCTTGAAAAATCCAAAATATTCAATTAATTTGAAATGTGATTTTTAGACAATGTCACGATTAATTTTTATTCATTTAACATTATTATTTCTAAAACACATTTTTTTGAACGTCATCCAGATTAGAGAGACTTATGGTTTTCATTCGACTACATATACTAGAAAAAATAAAAATTCTATCCTCTATAGTAGTGAAAATGTGGGTATACATATTTTAAATTATATGATCATTAAGTTTAAAAGAACCTGGAGTGTATCTTTATGAACTAGGGTATTTAAAAACTACTTCCCAAGTATCCTCCTCTCCCTGTACAACACTCCATGTTTAATTTCACGATATAGGTTTCCTAAAATCTAAATTAGTAATGCGGATCACAGATAAATCCCCTTGATCATGGAATAAATGGGAACTATTTCCAATCCATCATCGAAACTGGTCTTACCAAATGATTGGAATGGAGATCATGGTCATTAATAGTCATCATCCTATAGTCCTTCTTCCTTTTTAGTGATCCAATTCCATTTTATATGCAATTATTATGTTTTGAGGTATTATCTACATTTATTTCAGTCAATGGAATAAAATCATCTTCAATTTTTGATCCATCAATTTCATTAAAATGATTACAAGAAGAACATTAATTCTTTGGATTATACCACACCACTATTGGATTTAGTAAGCTTCACATCACTTATGAGATGTGTAATACGTTGAACAGATCCATCACATTCTGTGATAGTGTTTCATGGTTCAACATGAGAGTGCATAGCTTCTTTGTTATCTATGATATCCACTATAATAGTGGTGACATCAATATTCTAAACAATTATATGTTCACCTCCTTAACAAAGATATATGATACCCAACTCGAATCCTTTGACATCCCCTCACTGTTGGAAGGGGGATTGAATGCCTCATTTAAAACATTCACATTAATGTATATCCCTGAGTGATCACCTATCTCTAAAAAACTATTCTTTCCCTTATTTATTTTACTAAACTCTTTCTAGGATCATCCTCTGTAGAATTTGGAATCATCAATATCCACTGAAAGGTCTTGCAATTCAGAATTGAATGTCCCACTATATTGTAGAATCCAAAAATTAGAGTGATTTTCTCTTATTAAATATTAATCTAAAACATATTATCTTTAACAAGGAAATTAACAATATCAGGTAACATTGATTACATGTCAACTTCGACTAAAATACAAGCACAAAATCCATCATCACCAATAATTTTATGTTGATCCATCATAAAAGGAGTTCCATCACAATATTATAAATTAGGTAGAATCATAGGATTCTTGAAAAAAAATTATCCCCTATGCTTTAATCCATAATTATGAAATTTTTTTCCTTTATGTGAGTGTATAAATAGTCATATCCAATTCTGGTAATTTAAAGATGTCTGACATTAGATGACTGCTCCCACAATATTTGGATTTATGAAAAACCATTGTGATATTGAGGATAAGGTGAAAATAGCCACTAAAAATAGAATTAGCTACCATATCATTAAATCCCATCCCTAATATATATTTGATTTAAATAAAAAATTACTCAACGACTTATCATGATTAACCAGAGTGATTTTTCCAATATGTGAGAACTTTCATAGCTCAAGAAGATGCATTATGGCTTTCTCATTAGAAATCACTAATATAGAACCATCCTACTACCTAGATGGAATAATAATAGGTTATAAATCTAGATCTATGATATATGAAGAACCACACAGATCATCAACCAAAGAAAAACCTTTTCTTTGAGCAGTATGATCTAGCTCTACTTCCATAGTTTCTTTCAGTCTTACATCCTTCCCCATCATAACTGAAATCTCCCATTATAAATTTAAGAAGCACATTATACATCACCAAGGATCCCTATCTAGCGTATAATACACCATTTTAAAAAATATCCTTCATGCACATTCTACCCTAGAAAACTCATCTATATCTTAATTGTGGAAATAAATTTTTATAATTTTCCAAATTAATTTTGAACAAAAAATAAGTTCAAATAATTTTATAACATAAATTTTTATTATTAAAAATATAAAATCCATTTTAGAATAATATATTTGCTAATTTGAAAATATTAATATAATTTTAAACCATTATATTCAATGAGAAATAAATTTTCCAATAAGAAAATGATCAATTGTTTAAAACATTTTTATATAAAAATTTAATAAAAAAATTATCCCCATGACTAAAACATATATAATAGATATATATTTTAACTAATTATAGTTTAAAAACTTAAAAATTTATCTTACTAATTCTTTAAACCAAAATGCATATTTGAATAAATACAGTTATTTTTCACTATTTATCAAAAAATTAATCTCTTTAAAAAATCCAAAAAAAATCAAATATTGTGTTCAAATGTAAACTTTAGAATGAATTTTAATTTATCAAAATTATTTTCATAAATTTTATAGATTTATTTTTGTCTTTGTTTACAAAAATAAATATAAATCATTTTAGAGAATGTTTTATTTTTGATAGATATAAAGAAATTGAAATAAATTGATTAATTTTTTATCAATCCAAAAAGCATGTACCCGAGTGCTAGAGGCTCTTTCTTATCATCCCAAAGACCATGGGTAAAATCTATGTGGGGATGGATTATTTGGTTTCTGTATGAGGAACTATGATTTTCTATAGTAGCTGAAACTATTCATATGATTTGGACCTTTAGGCCACCGGTTTCGGCCAATGGGTCTCATGGACTTCAGGCATCTAATGGCCTTCATTCCATATAGTCATTGGTCCACAAAGAGACTTCAGAACACCATAGTCCATTTTCCCATAAGGATTTTGGGCCACCAATGGCCTTTGAGCCATAGAGACCAAGAAGTAGCCAAGGCAGACCACATAGGAGCAGGCCCAGAAGAGGATTCAGTGCAATGTAGAAACCCCATAGAAGAGATAACAAGAATGGAAAAATGAGGGGTTATTTCATCTTTCATTGATACTAGACACTTTGTATCTATAGAAGAGGAAATGCTATCAGATTACCTATATACGATAGAGAGGTAGGCACCTTCCACATGTAGATATTGGGGATGGTCTATTTCACTTATGTTAAATCATATTCCATTAAGTTCATGTATTGGTACTCGTTTCTCTGTGAATTTTGGTTATGTATGGACCTTTTTCCATGGTCTTATGAGTCGAATATGGTTTCCCCCTACACCCATAAATGGGGATTATCCAAAAAACAATTAAATTATAAGGCCTTTTAACTTTCAGGGTAAAGTTCTATTTTATCAACAATATTTCTTGAAATAAGCCACTATAATAATATTTAAAATATTTTCATTCCTATTAATACTACCTAGTTTAATTATGAGTAAATAATAGTAATTTTTAAATATTAATTATAATTGTAACTCATGGTTCATTAAAATTTTGTGTTTCATGTAACATAATCTACCAAAAAAATAAATTTATTATTGAAAAAAATATAAAAAAATATGGAGTTCTTACACTCTACCCCCATTAAAATGAATTTATTCCTACAAATCCCATTAATCTGATATAAAAAATGGTGATAATTCAGAAACATCATATCATCAGGTTCTCATGCAACTTCATTAATCTAGATTCTCCTTAATACAATTACCTTGTGAGTTCTCTTTCTTCATATAACTTTCCTTACTTGATCCAAAAACTACACCAATTATACCTTATGAAAATTATATTTATCTTTTTGAATGACCTATGTTTTTTGTACATGTGAAGGGTTTGGAATGTAATTACCTACAAGATATAAATGGAACACATAATGATCTTGGGAGTGGTTTGTTTGAAGATCTAAATGATATGCTACTGACATGATATACTAATTTTCTTAATTGTAATGATATATCAAGGGAACAATTTTAACTTATTTCTAAATCTCATTTTTTATTCCATGTATAAGTTTGTGTAAACTCATTTTCATCAACATCAAATTCTAAATAACACTAGAGATTATCATTGTAACTTTTCTACTAACATTACATTGCCCTTATGTGTGGTTGAATGGTTCCAAATATCTTTACAATTTCATCATCAATCATAGGACCAAAATTCTACCTTTCCCAAACATAATTTTATTACATTGGATTAATACACTACTTTCCATATAGGGATTCTTATGGTTCTATCGGAATGCTCGATTGAGGTCTATTTTTTTAAGAAATTCAACTAGAGATAGTGAAAAACCAAACCACCTTTAAAATCCAATGAAAAATATATCGATATATCCTAAAGGGTTTGATTTTTTATATTCTACGTACCATATTTCCTATGATGATATGTAGTGATAAAACTAAATGTCATATCAAGATCTTTCTAAAGACTTCGCTGAACATTGAGGTAAAACTCATACCCATATCTGATAAAATTTAATTTTGTACTCCATAAAACCTTACAACATCCTTAATGTATATCCTGGAAAGCTGATCCAGAGATAAATATTATCTAATAGCAATGAAGTGTGTTTAAATTTTATAGTTATAGAGTATATTACATATCAAATTATTCCAATTATTTGTTGTCAAGAGTCTGAGGAAAAAATCAATGGTGATGTTTTCCCATTTCTATTCTTCTAAAGGTAATCGATGTAACTTCCCCAAATACTTTTTCTCCCAACCATAACCTTATAACAAAATTAGAACTAATATATATAATCTTTCATAAATCGCATCATTCCATCCTAATAGAAGCAATCTCTAAAATTTATATACATCTTCACAATTCCATGATGAATAGAGAATAATAAACTAATAGGTTTCTCTAACAACTCATTCCAAAAAATTATTTTATAGATGAAAAATATTCATGGTTTCTAAACCTTATCATTCCACGATGGCCAATTTTAAACTAATTAATATTTAAAAAAATTGTTTATTTCTCTACATCTTCTTTTGTGCCTTTTTATTTTTTTCATGGATAGATAATTGTTAATTAAATTTATTAAGATATTATTTGTCCCCTTCATTTAGGATTTTTAGATCAATCCATTGAAAATCCATTAATATTGTATTCTTAATTATATTCATGAATATGCTAACATGATCATTTCAACTCAAATCATTGGCCATAATATTAAGTATCATATGATGGTAATTTTTTGAGAAATCATAATCATTAATCAGCTCTAATCATCTTCTTTGGTGCATATTCAACTCCTTCTCTATGAATGTATAATTTACACATTTGTGATTGGTATAGGTATCACAATTCTATCTATTATGATAATTCCTCTATATTTAAAAATATATATTTAAGACCACTATCTCTTAATTAAGAATTGGTGATTTTTTATCATGATTTTTCAATTTTTGTAAAATATAAGCTATTAAATTGTCATATTACATAAAAACTCATCCCAATACCTTTTTGGATGAATCATCATGGATTAAAACCCCTTATTCACTATAGGTAAATGTAATCCTTGATGTGATGACTAATATTCCCATTATTTACTTGACATTTTCCTCACACTCGACTGTCTAGATGAACATTTCTCCATTTTAATTTTACCTGGTGAGTGGATTAGATAGTCATCAATAATTATACATAAATCATTGATAATGTCAAAATAAAAATAGAATAATATAGATATTTTTGACCATGTTTGGTCTGATCCTGTATTAAATAGACTTTGTTATTAATGGATATACCTATATACACTCTCATATATTATATAACCCAATAACAAATCCTTTTTTATTCCAAAATTACACTTTTTAAATTTAACAAATATTTTCTTATCCGTTAGAGTTATTAGTAAAATTATCGAGTGATATTCATGTTCGTACATGATCTTTTAATAATGAATAATATCACCTATAAAGAAAACAACATAATAATCAGACATAACTATAAAGACTGTATTGAAATATTACATGATGATAATGGGGTTATTAGTATGACAGAATGGTATTAATATATATTAACGGTTTTGATACCATATAAATAACTATATCATAAGTATTTCATTTTTATTATCCCTCAATTTATGATATCCATAATGAGTTCAATTCCTTGAAAATAATTGATCTCATCATCATTGATCAAATAGGTCATCAATACAGGCTATATGGTACTTGTTCTTGATTGTGATGTTGTTCATTTCCCAATAATAAATAAAGTGTCACATTGATCCATCATTCTTTTTAACGAAATAATAGTACCCCCAAGGCAAATAAAACTTTTCTAAATGAATCCCTTATCAAGTTTCACCTATATTTTCTTCTTCATTTCCGTTAACATTATTCCAGATATTCTATAGGGATTCTTTTAATCACATGTATCCCCATATATGATTTCTATTGACAAATCAACATCACATATTGGTGGATGTCTATGAAACTATTCTGTAAATACATCAATAAACTCCCACACATTATAAATAGTTTTGATAAATAGTTTTTCCCGAAATATATAAGATAAACATCCATCATAATTAGGAATAAAACCCCATATAATTTATGTGCCTTTAATTTTATGTTCATATTTATCATAACGCTAACTAACAACCATATGTAGGTTGGGAATATAAAATTTATATATCCTCCCTCAGTAATTAATTTGTTATTTATATAGATAAATACAATCCTTTCCTAATATAACATAAATTTATACTACAATAATAATGAAATGATTTTAAAGAAGAAAATTATTAAAAAATTTAACCATAAAAGAATCAATTACTTGTGAAACAATAATCATACGATTATGTGTTCTTAATGAGAATTATATATCTAATTACTTGGGTGGCATATTCATACCATTATATAATTATTAATATATTAAATAATACATTGATAAAGTGTCCAATATGGAATTACAAGTTCTACAGTGTACAATTAGTGTACCATTCATCACATTTTTATCATACACCTCAAAAGAAATAGTTATCACATGACATTTCCTTTTGTATCATAGAATAATAGGTTATTGATGTCAATCAACACATTGACTCATATATTTTTGGAATTTTTTAGCAAAATTACCATACTCTTTTCATTTGAATCGCTTTAGTTTTTTTGGTACATTATGTGGAGATTCGTCTCAATTATCATCATTAACTATCCTCGTTCCATCACTTTATAATTTCATTTCATCAAGACATTTCATTCCACAATTAAAATTTTTTCCATTCCCTATAATACAATTTCCTCCATGTTTCCATCTAGACTATGAGCATGAATTGATTCTCATCGTCTTCTCTTCTTGGTTTTTAGAGTTTCATTTGTACTCTATTTTATATTTCCTATAAAAACCATGAGATTAATGGGTAAATATGATCTTAATTTCCACTTGGGACTACTAAAAATGATTTCTATATAGCTAATGAAGTCCATTATGGATAAAACCCTTCACGGTCTTGGTTTTAATCCACTAATGGATTGATAAATCATACATTCAGGTTGGATGATAATTCTCAACGTGTACCTCAAAAAACAAGTAAACTTTTCTACGTGGGGACCAATAGATTAATCATCCATTCACTTTAGCTCACATAATTCCTTTTTCAATTCTATAAAATGAATATGGGGGATGTAATTATTTAAAAATAATCTCATAATATCATCCCACTCTATGGAGTAAATATCATGATTAATTATTTTATGTGGAAGAGTATACAATTTTCCCAATTCATCTTCAAAATGATATACATCAATCAAGACATATTCATGCACAAAACACAAGAGAAATGAAAATAACTATTTAGTGGTACTGGTCATGTTCATAGAAACTAGAAGATTTTAAAACCACTAAACGAATGTGGGTTTTCTTCTTTAATGAATCTATAGAACATTATTCCCTATCATTCAAATTTTGAAGGTCAACATCATTCATTTCATTAGAATGTTTTGTGAGTATATACACTATTTTATGTATTCAATGTCCAATAAAATTTGTCTATCTATGAGAGAAATAATTTCATTTTATTTCACACTATTAAATAAATTCGATCATTAGTGTTCTATCATTTGGCTAAAACCAAAAATCGTATTTTGATAAATAATAATCATAATTGTAAACCATAACATCAAAAAAAATAAATCAACTGATGTCTAAAACAAGTTGACTTCATTTTAATCTATGAAAACATAGTTCTATAATAGGCAACTCATAGTCATCATTAATTTAAATCCATTACAATTATTAATCATTGTGTTTTCTAAATTTCTAAAGCATATCCCCTAAGAGTGTCCAACCAGTTGTGTTAGAACACATGTTATTGTGCCCTGAGTGACGAATGATTGTTCCTCAATAATACCTTTTCATAGTTATTACCCATAGTTACATTTTTTCTTGATCCGCATCAACTTATATTATTCAGTTAGGGATGAAATTAATTTTAAACCACTAACTCTATCCTTACCAAAATTCTTGAACATTTTCTTGTACATTGACTCATCCATAGACTTATCCATAGATATATCATTACTTATATAATTAATTATTTTTCATCTTTGTTTCTAAATGGTAACTACATATTCCTTTAAAAAAACTGTATGCACCCAAACCAATCATACATAAATATTACATCTTAATTCAAGATTATTCATTACATTACATAATGGTCTTGGACAAAATAATTTAAGTGTAGTTACTTTGAAAGTTGTCTGTATAAACCTTTTTTCAATAAGAGAGATATGTCATCTAACAATGTGTTCTTCATTAATGTAATCTTTCAAAGACTAATCCAAAATAACACATTTATTTATAACATAGGGAAATGAAACATAAGAAATCATGAGCTTATATTATTCGTAAGGGTAATCAAGGGAGATATCCACAAATCATGAGCATAAGGGTAATAAAACATGAGAATAATATTTTTTAAAAATACCCCTCATATCATAAATCATAATCACAAGTCATGGAATTAATATGGGATATTTCTAAGACATTAATCATAACTTAATTAAATAACATAAACCCTAAGGACATAACCTTTTCATAAGGCATATATTTTTGTAATACACATAAGTGTATAATATAGCTTCTATAGAATTTCAAGGATCATTTACTATAGTATCATAGAGGAATGAGTTTAATCTACCAACAATTATAGTAGATATGGTTCACTACAATGTGTATCATTTTAGATAGTGTCTCGTACTGAATAATGTTCACTCTCAATTCATGTATTATTTGTCTCCAAATATTTTAATATTTACATAATAAATTATAGGGAATTATGGGTAACACCACTAATATAATGAAACTCAAACATACATGTGATACAACATCATAAAAATTCATCATTTCATAACCCATTAAAATAAAAGGGTTTTTTTATAAAAATATCATCAAGTCATAACCTATGGAACTGAAATTGGTTTCATAATCATTTCATTATTTCGTCATATCATTTCCCATGTAAAATGAATTGGGTTTCAAAACAATTCTATAATACTATAAATTGTGCAAGTTAAACGGTATTAATAAAAAAATTCATCACAATAATAATACCTTTATAGAAAAAGTCGGAATATTATCCTTAGATCATATCAACAAAAATTAATAAATAACATAAAATAATTAAATTTTGGATGGAATATTATTAATTTTTAAACACTTGGAACATTTCATTAGAATAATATCCTTTCTTTGAAAACAACCTTTTAAAATTATAAATTCATAAAATATCATGGAAATATTTTTAATTGAAAATACCATGAAACATAAAAAGGAATATTTGATGAAAATAATGGGTATTTCATTGAGTAATTCTGTTCAAGGGATACATGTTTAAGAAAATATTCCTTTCACATTTATTTGACATATCTAAATAGGATTTGTTTGAAAAAAGCATGAATATTCAACTAAATTTATCTTTGAAAATTAAAACATGGGTAACATTTTATTAAAATATTTAATTGGAAAATGTTAAAAAAAATTGAGAAAAATTTTAAAAATATTTCTTATAGATGAGAAAAAAATTCGTTAAAGAGAAAAATATAGACAATTTTCATAAAAAATTTCTAATGAGTTCGTGAGTACATAAATTTGGGAGAATTAATGGAAAAAAATTTACTCTAAATAAATAATTAGAGGAGAATAGAATAAATGTGTTTATTGGGTGATGGATAATAATAATTCATCTATATAAACATAATCATAAACAATCTCAATAAATGATGGGGTTGTAACATAAAATATTCACCACTTATATACATATTGTATCTTATGATACAATACTGATTAAAAACAAATGAAGAAATAAATATCATTAAAATATTGGTATTTAGGATATAAAATTTCAAATTTTATTATATACTCCTCAAAAAATAATATAGGTTCATAACATGTCTTCTTTCCCATAGAAAGGTTTTTGAGATAAAATCCTCTCACTTTATGTATCAACTTCCATTGTACACATTCAAATATACCTTATAATTAAAATAATTTTATTAATAATATTCTAAAAAGTATATATCATACGATATATGATTTAATTATGAAATTTTTTTATACAATTGATTATAATTCTATAGTAAAGTCATGTTTCAAGAAATAACTACCTTTTTATTGTATTTTTTAATATTTTATTTCTAGTATTTTTAAATTGATAATTAATCCATAACATCAAAAAAGTTGAAAAATATAAAAATATTAATTTTATTCAGTATATATTTATATATATATCAATCCATAAATCGTTTATATAGAAAATAAAATACACCATTCATCTAGACGGTAGGTCATACATGTTCATGAACATTATTTCTATTTTCTAAATAGATTGAATGAGTGAAAGTGAAATAACATAAAATCATTATAGAATAATTTTTATTTTTTATATATTATATATTTTTATTAAATAAAATATTATAACCATATATATAAATTGTGAATGAATTATATCAGTTTGTGATGTAGTAGTCCATTATAAACATGAGTAACATTATAATAATCCCAAAGAATTGAAAATAAAAATATGTTGGAGATATAAAATTTCTATAAGTATTGTAATATCATATATATCATATATAATAATTTAATATAATATTATTTATGTTATTCAGCAGAATTTTTTGAATATAAATAACATTAGTTCATGAAAAGGTACACCACCGTACACCCAAATGATGATTTAGTATCTCATTTGATTAAATATGAGATTGATATTGGTAAATAAGTTAACATAATTAAATATAATTAAATGGTAGATATTATTATTAATATATAAGAATAATACAAGAATATTATATGGAGGTGGAAGGATAAATAATATAAATATCTAGTTTTTTAATTTACCACCTATTCGAAGTGCCTCTTTAGGTTTTTACGTAAAGTATTCAAATGAGAGATTCGTAATAAAAATTAAGAGTATGAGATGTGGTTATTGGTTTGAGGAAAATATTTTTAGGGGATTTAGAATCCAAATTTTATATAAGGTTTGAAGATAATAGGATAGGGAGTAGCCTTTTATATATTTGATGAGTGGAACATATGATATTTTTGGAGACAGAAAAGGTGTACCTATGTCTCTCACATTCAAAAAGGCTCTAGAATAGATCATTATCGAACATTAGAGGTTATAAATATGAAATATGGATAAAGAATAGTTTTAATAATATATCTCGGTCATTTTAGGCCTTATTTTTGTTTGTTTTAATCCTCAGTAAACCGGTTTTAACCTTAACTGTGACAATTAATTTTCAAAAAATTTACGTTTTTAACCTAAAATTAATCAATATTATTATATAATATAAATTAATTTGATTTAAAATATATAATTTATTTTTATAAATAACATTATCTTATTTTTCATAAAAAAGTTTTATATTAAACTTGCAAACAAAATTAGAACATTGTTTTCCAAAGATAAAATGTTCAAAAGGATAAAATAATTATATCAAAATTCAATATGAAATTGATTCCAATAATGTATGTTGAGTTAATAGATATGTAATTAAAATAATTTTCTATTTAAAGATATTTAAATAACTATATTCTCATAAATTATATAAACAAAAAGGCAGTTCTCAATAAAACATGTATTTTCCACTATTCATCAAATAATTAATCATGTCAGAAAAATAATAAAAATTCACCATAAGACAATTTTTAATAGATAATTCAAAAATTAATGTTTATTTCATCACATAAATATTATAAACATGAAACAATTTATTTTTAATTTTTTCACACAATGAAATAAAAACATTTTTAAGTGAATAATATTTTTTATGCATATAAAAACCCTAAAAAAATTAACTACATTTATATCATTATGTTTTATTTGTATAAATAAATTATTATTATTATATAACATTTTTTATTCCTATAAAATAATTTATGTTTAGAATCTAGGTAAAAATATTCTGGTTTAAATAAAAATATTAATAGTTTTTCACGGTTCTTTAAAACATGGTGTTTTTTATAATGTACGATATCGATGCAATTTAATTTATTTAATGTATTTTATCTCAAAAAATTATATAGTGTAATAGGTATTCTAGTTATTAATTAACAATTTTTCATGTTATAATTTATTCTATTTCACTGAATTCATTCATATCATGCAAGTTTAGTATAATTATTCAAACACCACATCAAAACCAGGACGTCAATTTATTGATAAAAATGATAAGTTGGTAAATTATTACGTTAAATATATATAAAACATACAATGAAAACATTTATTGGATGAATTTCTAATCAATCTTTATGATACACAATTTACCATAATTTTATTTTATTTTAGGTATGGATTGGCTTTCCCTACATAAATCCAATATAAATTTCTGGGATATAAAAATCACCCTCTATCATAAATCACCATCCAGTTGTATACAAGTTCAATAAGAGGGATGAATCTCAATTGGTATCATTAGATCGTGAATGAATATTATTTCTTTATAAGAAATTTTATTTGAAAAAAATATTGATACTAAGAAATGATCATTCCTGAAGAAATTTACATTGCTGCGAAATTCCAATAATGTTTCCCAAAAAATTGCATGGTCATTCACCAAGAAGATAGGTCAGGTTCTATGTCTAATTTATACCTATTTATTTCCTAATTTATAGGAATTCGTATAAAATATCTACCATTGAAAATTAATATAAGGTAATGCAACTTTATGAGAATATGGATAAAGGGTTTATAATCTTAAGTACTTCACCATGGGGTGCACCGTACTTTTCAATATGAAGATGGATACGTTAATACACCTTTACATTTATTATCATGACTTTAAAATGAATAGTGAATAAAAAGTATTATATTCCATTTTTTAATGAAATAATTAATAAAAAATGGGGATATTAAGGTTTATCTATGGTGGATCTTCTGCTAGAATAATATTAAGGGATTATAAAGATGGAAGATATAATGAAGAAAAAAAATTATATGGGTTACATTAATAAAAAATTAAAGTAACTAAATTTGTACTAACTAATTCTCAAAATATCTTAATAGACATAAGAAATATAGATTT
Organism: Viscum album; assembly: GCA_963277665.1. Taxonomy (NCBI): domain Eukaryota; kingdom Viridiplantae; phylum Streptophyta; class Magnoliopsida; order Santalales; family Viscaceae; genus Viscum; species Viscum album. The sequence goes on from OY728132.1 coordinate 2,090,896,149, forward strand.
TATGTATTGCCTCAAAAAATTTATAGTATTTATAGGTGATATTCTTATCTACTCAAAAATAAATGAGGAACATGGGGAGTTTATGAATTATATACTCTAGGCATTTTGGAAATAAAATTTATATGAAAATTATAATTAATATAAGTCTTGGATGGTGAATGTAACATTTATTTAGAATGTTATCACCATTAATGGGATATCTATGGATCACTGGAAAACATAGGAAATTAAACAATGATCGAGAATAATATTTAAAACCATAATCAATAATTTATTTGGATTCTCTAGATACTATCTTCAATTTGTGAAAAACATAAAAAACAATTCCTGCCCCAATTACAAAGGTAACACATAAGGGAGTTATGTTTTTCAAGGGAAATGAATGTAATGAGAGATTAAAAGAGTTAAAGAAGAGTATAATCACAACACATATTCTCAAATTACCAACTAGTGAGGAAGGATTGTGATCAATAGTGATTTTCCGAAAAGGCCTTTAGTTGTGTGCTCGTGAAAGCTAAAAAAATGATTTCCTATACCTCCTACCAATTAATGATCCTTCCAGATAACTACCCACATCATGATTTGGTATTGGTTGTAGTGATCTTCAAATTTTACTTTTGACTACATTATTTCTATGGGGAGGATTGTGACATATATACATATCATAAAATATTGAAGTATATATTCAAAAAAACATATCTCAATATCCACCAATGGAGGTGGTTATATAATTTCAAGGATTAAGATTGTTCCAAAAAATCATATTGTGAAGGGGAATAGAGTGGATGATGCTCTATGTTGAAAGGATCACGAAACCCATTCCATGATATGGATTTCAAGGGATCTAATCTTCATGGACAGGTAAAGTATCGTTATGAGAATTATAAAATTATATATATCCCACATTCCCAAAAAATTATTTCACCATCTTTTTTTATAGTTGTAGTGATCTTAAAATTTTATTTTTGACTACATTATTTCTATGGGGAGGATTGTGACATATACATATCATAAAATATTGAAGTATATATTCAAAAAAACATATCTCAATATCCACCAATAGAGGCGGTTATATAATTTCAAGGATTATGATTGTTCCAAAAAATCATATTGTGAAGGGGAATAGAGTGGATGATTCTCTATGTAGAAAGGATCACGAAACCCATTCCATGATATGGATTTCAATGGATCTAATCATCATGGACAGGTAAAGTATCGTTATGAGAATTATAAAATTATATATATGCCACATTCCCAAAAAATTATTTCACCATCTTTTTTTATAGAATCATGGATTCCCAAAAACGTGATATTGAGAAATAAAAAAAGGGTATCCATTATTCTAGAGTTTATCTTTTTGATATATATATATTTATATGTTTTTTAAACTATAGAAATATAACTTCAAAACTATAACTAAAAAGGGAACTTATAAATGATGTGTTTAGATCATCTTTAATTTTTAATATAAGAATCACAATGTATTATAGATATCAATATAAAAAATTATAATGGGATATAATAATGAGAGATATTTAATAATTTTTATCTTCATAATTGGTATTACATCAAGTTAAGTTTGAATGATATATTTCTAATGGTATGATTCAACCATTTCAAATTCCTATATGAGAATTGGAATAAATATGAATGTACTTATTCATTGGACTATTTATTAAATCTTAATGAAATATAATCTTTTGTGCAGTTTTCCATAAACAAAAAAAGTTACTGAATTTGGTTTTTGTTAAGGAATATTTTCCTTTTGAATAACTCTCCAACATATTGATAATAGAAGTAGAAAGAATGAATTGCGTTCGACACTCTATTATATATGATCGAGATCCAAGTTTTGCAATTAGGTTTTTAGGAATCCTTCAAAAAGAGTTGGATATAGAGTTCCATTTTATTATTACTTATCACCCATACAAGGATTGTAATTATATGAGATGAATTCAAGTTATATACTATATATTGAAATAATTTTGAAATAATGTTTTATAGACGTTGGGATCCACACCTCTTCCTACTAGAATTATCATATAACAAAATATTTAATTCAATAATTAAAATTGAACCTTATAAGGATCTATATGGGATGTTGTTTCAGACAGACATTCTGTTTTCAACATAGAGAGTGGTTGTTTATGCGGATGAATATTTTCAATTAGATGACACTGAATATTGAAACCATTCAATGTCATATGAAATATTTGAAATGATAATAGAATACGTATGCATAAAATCATCTATCATACCTATAGATATATGTAATAGATAAGGTATTATAGTGTTTAACAATTTGGATGAATGTAATGATATTTTAGAAGAACATAAATCTTATTTGAAGACACATTAATCCATTTCAGATTATTAATTCATTTTGATATTATCCAATCATAGAGATCTCCAACCTAACTTATTTGAACTACATGATGTGTCCCATGTATCCATATTTAGATAGTACATACTAGACCCCTACAAATTATTTAATCTATTGTTTGTACCATTAGATAATAATCTCTTATATTACGATAATACGATGAATATATTTGATTTTAGAGACAACGTTCTATTGAAGAAGAAAACTAAAACAGTAAATTTATAGTGGTGAAAGAAAAAACATTGGCAATAAACGTGGGAATTGGAAGAGGTTTTGATATAAAATATCCAACTTTTGTTTTAGTGCATGAAATTATATCTCATGGGTGAAATTTCCAAAAGGGTAAGGAATGTAATGGAACAAATTATTATAAATTAAAAAAATCTTCAAAAAAATAAATTCTTTATTAAAAATTGTAGTTATAGAAATAACATTTACTACATTCATTATTATATACCATTATAATTTATAACCTATCATATTTAAAAAATACATAACCATTGGTAATATAACCATATTATATATATTTTTAAGATTATTATATAATTATTGTTACGATAAATTCAAATAGATATAGATGAAAGAGGACAAACTCAAAATGTAATATAAACCCCTTTAGATCCCATTAATTAGAGATAATGAGGGATATCAATTCATAGATATTTTCCATTGACCATTCATAATAAAATATTAAAAAACTAACTCATGAGAAAATAATTAATGGGAGATTTTAATGATTATTGATATCCTGAACCAAACCTTGTTTTTTGATCCACCAAAAAATGTGTCACCATTTCACACCTAACAAATATATAATACACAAGTGTAATATGGGGTTATGTATCTGGACAATAGAAATATGAATTTTTATCTTTAATGTTTAATTAAATATTCATTATATTTATCCATTTTTATATTAGAATTACTAATGATTAAATAATGAGTTTGATAAAAATTTGATTTTGATATAATGAAATTGAAATTATGATTTTTTTATATGTATATAGTTTCCATCATGAAAATTATTTTCCATAATTTTATAGTTTTTAAAACAAAATATTCTTTTAAAAATATAACATATTAAATAATATTTTTTAAAATATAAATGATATTATTATTATATAAAATAAAATTTCTTTTTTATAAGATTGATAGGACTGATATCATTGTAAATGTCCCTATTTTTCAATAAATATAGATTTTTTATTTAAAACTATAATTTTTCATATATATATATATATATAATATAATTTTTAAATTCATCACGTTGAAATTTTCTAATAGTGAGTTTTTCATAATTTCATAAGATAGCCATTGTTTTAATTAAAAATTAAGTAAGGTATAAATATAAGGTATGTATTATAAAATCATAAAACAGCAAAAGTATTGTAATAAATAATATAATTAGTATAAAAAAATTGTGTTTCCCATTTGAAATAATTTTTTAAAGTAATTTAATTAATTTTAAAACCCCTTAAAGAATCCTCCCAAACCTCTATTATATGTGATGGTTTTGAGATTAATTTATTATTGACATGACTCTGTTCCACATCACTAAGGGTACAATTTTAATGATTTTGGTTCATATACTTGTAAAATAGTTAAATACGTATATCTTTTGGTATAAACCATGATCAAAATCCATTTTATGGTTTTTATTTTTGATTATTTTATCAATAAGAGTCCAAAACCAATATTTAGATATTAATAAAAAAATTACCCTCTATTTTTATATAATCATATACCCATCCTCACATTACCCATCATTAAAAACCCTTTTATGATGAACTAAATATACCTTTCTTTATCTATATCCCCCCATGATGTTCTCATGATCTTAATAAGATCTTCCCAAGCTTTTAAAAGGACTATGTCAAAGTAAAGGATCATATTCATATCCTACTTATTCATGAACCTTCATTTTATTATATATTTTTATTTCCAATTTTTCAAATTGGAATATTTCACTACACATTTCTAATCATTACCTTAATATTTAATATTTTGGGAGACCCATTTTATTCTCATTAAACCCTTCAATTAATCATTATTTACACTCAATATTCTGGCACTATTATTCTAATATTTTCTATGCCAAAAAATTTTAGTTGATACTCATACCCATTTATACTATAATGCATTCACATAGATGTATCTATAAATAATTTTTAGTGTAATTCACATTTATATAAACCTAAATAATAAATATTTGGAAGAATAGTGATGAAATATATCCTTGTGTTCTATGACCTACGTGGATCACTGATGAATGCTACAGGCTAGAGCAGAATTTTATAGACGTTAAAAGTATAGGATAATGTTTTTATTTCATGAGATACCATGTGTGGAACACCGATGGTTATCCTAGGAACAATATGTTAATATTTCTAGGAGTTTAGCCTTGAATTTTTTTTATGACATCATGTTCAATGTTTTTTTCAAATTCCCATGTTTACTTTATGATATCCTATAATATTATTCATTGATGTTCAAGTCTATGAATCTAGCCCCTATATTATAAATTTATATTAATCTCGACTCACATTTACTACTTCACCATAGGATATTTATTGAATATTCCCCTACTGGTCTTTAGAGCTCACCCATTTCTTATGTGTGTACATGGTTTCTCTCATGTATTAATAAAAAAGAAATGTGTTTTTAAGATATTTTTTTGAGATTTTAAATAATATTTTTTTAACTGTGTTTCATGTTATTATTCAACGTACATAATTTCCCAATGATAATAATTTTCATTATATTATAATATTTAATTATATGTACCATTATAAAATAGATCATTAATTGTAGATATTTAAAATATGGGGATAAATATGTCCCAATTTCCATCATATTAATGTGAATCACTAGTCTTCAAATACTGAATTATAAGAAAAATACTATAATAGATTTATTGATAATATTTTAAATTTTTCCAAAAGGTCATAGTATAGTTTTTGTGACTACTGAAAACATGATTATGAAAACCAACATCTTACCTATATGAGATTAATGTTATATAAGTGTTCATAGAATATTATATTTCTAGGAGATCATTGAACTCTATTAAATTTGAATAAGAGTTATTTTCAATAATGAACTCAGGTTTTCATTGGAATGGGTTTCAATAATATCTTTGTACTTATTTAAATCTGAGAACAACATCCCAATAAAACCTCCAAGATGTTTGGATAAATTAATCTATAAAAAATCTAAATTCCTGGAATAGAAATAGAATTTAATCTAGAGCTTGAACTGATGTTTAACTTTTAAAGGGTTTCATTAATATCATTGTAATTTTATAAATATTATAACAACTTCCCAAGAACACCACAATATTTAATAATATATTTCTCACTAAATAATTATATCTTTTTTATATGATTTCTTAAAATAAAAAGAAACATTAAATTAATATAAAAAATGATTTATTATAATTTAAAATTTTTATAATTTTTAAATTAGCATATCAAAATTGGATTAGGAAGAAATTTTGGGATTTTAATGGAAATATTTATTATTTCAGTGATTACTGAAATAGATGATTTTTTAAAAATATCATTAAAATTCATTGAAATTTAATTTTCAATTTCATTTTTTTAATAAATTAATATTAGACTCCCCTAGATATAAATAATTTTATAAATTAAATATAAATAAACATTATATATGATTTAGCTATAAGTTCATTTTTTAGATTAAAATTGATTTTTTTTTCTAAAAAAATTATTTTACAATGAATTTTACAAATTTATATTTATTGAAATTAAATTTTATTAATGGTAATTAATTTCTGTATCCATCATTACAAATTTATCATATGGTTAATTTTTTATATTTTTTCTAAGAAGTTAAATAATTTGGGAATGTTAAAAAGTATTGTTTTTCTGAATGACATTATATTTTATGATAACTCCAAGTCATAATTATGATATAATTTTGTTAACCTTTTGGAATGAATTATGTTTTATAATATTATAAAATTATATTATTAAAATAATTGTAAATATATATATTTGAATTTATTTTTAATAAATATGTAAATTAGTTTCATTGATGACATTTTTCTTGCAAAGCACTGGAAAAGTCAAATCTTGTGTCCTAAAAATAATATTTTAGAGTTTATTACCCATTATACAACATTTTTAATATATATATTAATTATTATTTATTTTTAATCAAGATATATATTAATCTTGGAGTTATATACATGTGACTTATCCAAATTCTATAACAATTATTGTGCGTGGTGAGAAAATTCAAAATTACATATTATATAAACTTTGATGACATAGATGTGAGTGAATATATTTTTTAGGAAACAAATTTGTATCATGAAATTAATTAATAATATTATATCTATAATGTATTTTTAATATTCGTTGTTGAAATTATTACTTTAAATACATACGTAATGCTTATATAGTTCTTCTGTATGCAGTGGAAAAATCAATATAAATAATTTTTAAAACATTAAAAAATATTTTTGTAGTTTATAATTATGGATAAAAGATAATTTTAGATTAATAATTGTTTATTATTTTTGTTTATAATGATCAAATGATAAATTGAACTTTCAAAATATTTATTTAAGGTAAAATTTAATAAAAGAGAAACAAAAATATTAATGTTATTTTATTTCAAATAAAAATTTATTAAATTAATTGAAATCATTAAAATCAAAAAATAGGACAAGTAGGATGATAATTGGTTATATATTTCATCATTAGTACATTTATGATGAATTTATTACCTTATATATATATAATTATTAAACTTTATTATTGAATAACTTATCACTATGATTATTGTTAAAATTATTTAATAAAGGTGATAAACTGAAATATATTGTTTAGAACACCACATAAAAGTTTCAAAATATTATTAGTTCATGGTATTTAAAACATATATTATCTTATCTTTGAAATTTAGGATTCATAGTTCCACTTTCAGATGAAACTGAATTTTATATAATGAAATATTTATATTAATTCCATGTGTGTCCTTGTAATCAATATAAAACGAACATCCTTCCATTCATCTTTAAACCTCATATATATACTTATCATAAAAAACCCGAATTTTTTTTCTCAAAATCATTATCAAGGTATAATAATTTCTTTTATATTCCCAAAAGATCAACCCTAGGACCATTATAAAGATATCTAATGGGGGTATTTCCAAAAAAAAAAGTTATCATCTTCACTGATCACATTCATTTTTCTTCATACATTACAACCTTCAATTATTTTCTAACTACTACAATATAAATTCACCAATATGTCCAATATAATATTTTTTATTATGTTCTGGTAATTAAATTTATCCATCTCTTTCTCTATCAAATTCGAAATAAATACATCACCTATATATATGGTGGACTACCTCATTCCAAACTGATGTAATTTATTTTCCATTATCTCCACACATGGATTGTCATAATGATGAAACAAATGGATATATATGATAATAATGAAATATTTATGATTCATTAAATTTAATATATCAAATAATTTTTTAAACTTCCTACTTTTTATAAAATGATTACTTCACTCATAAGTGTGTATGGTCTATTATCTCCAGGAAGCATTGTGATTTTTTTATCATGTTTGATTCTCATTTGTAAATTTATGTATCTATATAATGAATACTTATTTTTAAAATATCTTGATTAAAATTAGGCTTATTATATTACCATGATCAATATTAAAGGACCATTACATCTGAATCAAAACATACATGAAAAATGAAGCAGTTAACACTCGAATCAATGATAATAATAAAATATTTTTATCCAACCAGGGATAAGTTATTACAAAAATATCATATATGATATTATATATTTTTATGGTTTTTTATATATGTATAATAAATATATTTTTTATACGATATATTAAAATAACTTTTAAGGAATGTCGAACTTGTGGTAAGATATTTCCGCTCAATTTCCACTCCATTTAGACATATATTGTGTTATACACCAATTTATTTTTTTTGTTGTGTATATAATACCACATTTACTTATTTTACATGAATATTTATTTATTAAGGTTGATTAATTTTTCAAATAAAGTTCTAAAATTCAACGTATTACAATTTAAAAGTAATGAAAGACACCAGAACTATATTATAATCTTATTTTTTGGGATTTGTATTATATTAAGGGATGGAATCTCAAAATATATACAAATAAAATAAATATATTTTTTTATAATATATATATTTAAGGTTTTTCCATGTATTCTTCCAAATATTCCTAACACATTAATTTATATCAAGGAATGAATCATTAAAAAGAAAATTTTATCTTATTTCTCTTTTAGATGGTATATTTTTTTCTATTTCTATATTTAAAAAAATTAGAAAATTCATCATTTTTCACTCAAAATATTTATTAAATAATTTTTTTTCTTGTATAACATTTAAAATTATTTAATATAATTCTTCTTTTTTTCTAAAAGATATATTTTTTAATTACATAAGAAAAAGATAAATGTAATTTTTTTAACATATACGGTGATAACAGGCTTTCAAAAAAATCATAAAATTTTTATTTTTTTTATATTCCCTTATATGTTTTCAATGATTTTAAAAATATTTTTTCAATGAAAATTTATATTAAATTTTACAATTGAAATTTAATAAATTCTCAAAAAGAATTATTTTATAACAAAATATAATTCTTTGATTAATTGGTGTTCATATGTTTTTCTAATTAATCCTTTTTTCATTTATATTATCTTCAAAAGTTCATTTTCTTGGGATCATTTATCAGGGGAAATTATATTTCTCTTAAATGTAAATGTTCTTTTTATAATTTTTATTTCTATTTCTTAAACTATAATACATTTTAAAAAATGTGTTTTACTATGAACATTATTTTAGTTACATGGAAAATCATAATATTTCATATTTATTATTTAGAAGGGATAAAAACTACAAAAATAGATTTTAAAAAGTGCTAAAATTTCCATTTATTAAAGCTAGAGAACTGATAACTACTAGAGTGTGATTAAAAGCCCAAGTATTTGATTAGCGCTAAAAAGTGTTGATAAAGGGGTCTTTTATCAGTGATTATAGAAGTACAAATAAATATTTACATTATTAATTCATCTAGAAGTGCAATTAAATAGGTCATTTATCAGTGTTTTTAAAATCATCAATAGAGGTAATGATTATTAAAATTTCTAAAAGCCCTGATAATGGTCTCCTTCATTATCACTTGTAACAGCATTGATAAAAGTGTATGATGTAGTGTGTTGTAACAGAAAAATGTACTACTAGTGTAATGCGTAGTAACTGTAGGTTCGGGGTGCAGTGTAATCGTGGTTTGGATAGAACACAAATTTGATTTTTTACCATGATCAATGATTATTCTAGGATCAATATGATGATGAATTCATGTCCCCACAAGATATAATAAAATATTTATATAAAGAATTAAGAGGCATAAAAATTTTAGATAGGATCTTCCACATCGTGTTTATAATAAATTTAATTAATTTCATAAAGAAAAATAATACCAGGATCATTGGTATTTCTCTTCTTTGAAGAGGTTTATCATCCAAAGTGACCCTTCAGATTATCTTGTTGTGGGTGTAAGGAAACTAACTAGAATTCCTCTGGTGGTGATCCACATGTGCTGTGATGGCCTCCAATCGACACTTCTCATGCTTCGAGTTCTAGAACGGCGAAGTGAACCTCTTTTTTAGGTCGTTCTTCATCACTTGTTTATTGGCCTTAAAGAACGTCTCTCGTTCTTGAGATGGGTGGGAAGAAGATTCAATAGATAAATAGTTTATCACAAAAATTCTCAATTCACCAGGTGTATGATTCGGTGTCATGTGGTGTCAGCCACAATAGGCGAACTTATCTATTTATATGCATGGAACATCAGTTGAAATATTTAGTTTCATAACAGCAATTAAATACATTAATCACCTAAGATAAAACACATGATCCTAATAATAATACCACATCATTATTTGTGGTGTTCTAACATGTGCAAAACATAATTATAAATAAAATTTCATGTCACTAAATAATTGCAACATCATTATTCTTTTAACTGGTGCAAACTAGTTAAATTATTATTTACCTTCTTTCAAATAATTATTCTACCACCAGATTAGCCTTGGTCAACTCGAACTCCACTTCCATTTATGCAATATCAACAAATAAATAAATAACTTATTCATTTAAATAAATATTTTGTTTAAAAACTATAAAATTAATATTTATTAAATGTTCAATAAAATAAATAAATATATTTTCATTAATTTAGGATATTATTTTAACTTCAATAAAATTATTCCACAGTCTTGAGAATAATATTTATTTCATTAATTTAATTAAAATATAATTTAACTAAGACCACCAAAAACACATAGTGTGTGACCCTATAGGATTCTTTCTTGTTGGAATTAGGCGGGCATGCCTAAAGTCCAAGAGTAATATCTTGCAATGAGTCAAGTAACCCATGAGAAAGAACATAGTGACACAACAACAACATCCATATATGAACATTCACTATTTAATATAATCCCTTTGTTAAAATATATAATCAAAAAGGTTTCATAATAGTGTCATCAACTTTTATTATTGAGACGTAATTATTTGACTACCTGATATAAACTCATCATTACACTATGTCCATGAAATTTCGCATGTTGGTTCTATTTCAATCAAAGGGATGAGATATAAAATTCCATGAATGGAAGGAAAAAATCATTCCTTGACTTAAGCATTAATTAACAGCCACTCATGATGGACCCAACAAACCCTACTTCCCACCAATGGTCTGTGTGACTGTTTTCATTAGTAAATAAAAGTCCATGAGTCGTGATACATATTAATGATCATATTAATGTCTAATGATTATTACACATGTTTGTAAATAGAAATATCTGATGACATGAAAACATGTGGAATTCCTTCTACCGGATCTGTTATCAAAATCTTTTTTCTTGTAGATTACCAAGTTGGAACTTCATGAGAGGAAGTCTCAACTGCTAAAGAGTAATCACACCTATTGTTCTACTTTCTATGTGTCCCATCATAGTATGTCATCCAATTGTATAACTATATTTAAGATTATTTTTATAGAATGTCAAGGTTCTCATCATAGCGGGTAACTTTGATGACCTTATCAATGCAACAAATACTATAGGACATTATTACATCATTGTCATGTAGAATAATGAACAATATGTAATAAAATTATTAATATTTAAATACATTAAATTTCCATTGTAATAAAATTACATTGATTTGGTTCTAGGACACTAACTCTTACAAACTCCCACTTGGACTTGATCCACCTACCTACGACATTCAGTTTTCTGGACCACACATGGTGATCATGTTCTTGTGGATTCAAGGCTTCAGTCAAGGGGTTTGTCACATTGTCTTCCATTGAAATACTGCTAACTACAAAATCAACTTTATGAGAAGAATCCCTCAAGAGATGATATTGTCGATGTATGAGATTCTTTTTCTAATTTGACCATGGATCTTTTGTGATATCCACTGCTATAGTATTATCACAGTACAGTGTGACAGGATCATTACTACTAGGTATCACATCTAACTCTTGGATGAATCTTCCCATCCAAACTAATTCTTCATATTCTTCAGAAGCGTTAATATACTCAGACACTACTGTAGAATCTGCGACAACAATCTTCATTGTGCTCTTCCAGTACACAACTCCTCCATTCAATATAAAGATGTATCCTATTTAGGACTTCATGTCATATTGATCAGTCTGGAAACTAGCATCTTCATATAATCTGATGAGTAGTTCCTCATCTCCCCCATAATCTATGAACACATCCTTAGTATGCCATAGATACTTTTGAAAATTCTTGACTGCCATCGAATGGTGGTCACCAGGGTCATCTTGATATTTGCCTACTACACTCCATGCGTAGGCGACATCTAACCTAGTACATAGAATGGCATACATGACTGGCCCAATATATGATGCATCTGGAGTTCTTTCTATTATCTTTCGTTCCTCTTGTGTCTGAGAACACATTTTCTTGGAATGATGAATGTCATGTAATGCTGGAATCAATCCCCTCTTGGATTATTCTATACTGAATCTCTTTAGTATCTTATCAATCTATGTACTTTTACATAGGCAAAAAAATCTCTTGGATCTATCATAATGGATCTTGATCCTAAGAATATATGTTTCCTCGCCTAATTAATTCATGGGGAATCATTGATTCAACCATGCCTCAATAGACTATAAGACTGGTATCTCATTTAAATATGTAATATGTCATCAACAAATACTATTATTAAAATCATTGAACTCCCACTAAACCTTCTATATATACAAGGCTCACATTCATTCTTGATAAAATAAAATTTCGTCATGTATTCATTAAAATGAATGTTTCCTGACATGGATGATTACTTTAATCGATATATGGATTTCTTTAACTTTAATACCTTATTAGAATCTTTTGGAGTTATAAACCCTTCAGGTTGTGTCATGTAGACATCTTTCTAAAGGTTCCTGTTAAGGAAGGATGTTTTTATATCCATTTTCGAAATCTCGTAGTCATGTTAAAAAGCAGTGGCCAATAGAATTCATATGGATTTTAGCATTGAAACTGGTGAGAAGGTTTTATCATAGTCAATTAATTGACACTATTTCAACCCTTTTGCAACTTTATATGCCTTAAAGGTGAAGACTTGTCCTTCCATGTCTAGTTTTTTCTTGAATACCCATTTTCAAACAATGGGATTTACATAAACTGAAGGATCTACAAAAATCCAGACTTGGTTTTGGTACATGGAATCTATTTCAAAATTCATGGCTTCTTGCCACTAGGAAACATTTGTGACACTTACTGCTTCCTGGTAGGTTATAGGATCATTATGATCAACTAATTATGAGTCACCATCCTTAGAAACTAGAAAATTGTACCATTCTAGTTCTATAACCTCTATTGTACTCCTACAAAGATCTTGTGTCCCTAGAATAGTTTTTTCTTCTATGTGGATTTGTGGAATCTATTCTTGTAACAACCCTTGTGTACTTTGAGCCTCAACATCATCGAAGTCTGTCACGCTCCCACTATCTCTCTTATACATGTACACTATCTCAAGGAATATGGGATGTCTTTTCACTATATTCTTTTTTATAAGGGGTTGTATAGGTAATAAACCCTTGATTTCCCTTGGGTATTTTATAAAAGTTCACTTTGTGCCTCAGGGTGCAAGTTTGTTACCTAAAGTGGCCTTAACAAATTCATCTCTTCCCCACACATGTAAATTGGATAATATGGTCTTATTTCCACTCCATAAATTGTATGGAATACCATTTATCAATTTATTTGGTACTGGGTTTCATATGTGTGCCGCTGTTTGTAACGCATGTCTCATAAAGTATAATGGAAGACTTACATAAACAATCATTGAGCACACCATGTCCAACATGGAGTGGTTCCTCCTTTTGCTCACACCATTCCATTGGGGCGTCTGTGGAGGAGTGAGTTGGGATAGGATCACAACCTCCCATAAGTAATCAAGGAAATCTTGATTAAGATATTCTCCTCATCGTTTTGAGAGGAGTTTCTTAATCTTCATTCCAATCTGATTCAGAACATCATTCTTGTATTCATTGAACTTATCAAATGAATCTCACATATACCTCATTTAGTAGATATATCCATATCTACTGAAATCATCAGTAAAAGTTATGAAGTATGAATACCCTCCGCTTTCTTCGAATGGAAATGGATCACACAGATCAATATGAACAAAACCAATAAGTTATTGAACCCTTTCACCTTTCCCACTAAATGGGGATTTGGTCATTTTACCTTCTAAATGTTAAATACATACACCAAGTGGTTTAAGTTTGAATGAATATAAATATCCATCTTGATGTAACTTTGTTAATCGTTTCTCATTTACATGTCTTAGCCGGGGATGCAAAATTTTCATGTGGTATGTTTTATGTGAAGTATCTTTATTCTATATTGCAATTACTTGGTTTGTGTAATCCCACACGTAAAGACCTTTATATAAATATTCCCTACCAAAACCAATGGTGTCTTTTTAAAAGAAGGAAAATTTATTTCCATTGAAGAAACAAAATCTGTCTGTATCAAATCTGGATACATAAATAATATTTTTAATAATATACACCACATAATAACAACCCTTTAACACCATGATCATACTAGTTGGCGATGTGAGGAGGTAGTTTCCGACATCTATACCAGCAAGTTTGGATCTGTTGGCACCTCGTAGATCTACATCCCCTCTATCAATATTTCAAAATCAACATCATTTATGTATTTTGATTCATATGTGAGAACCACAACCTATATATAATACCCAATTTGTATAAACATATATATTTCATTTGATAATAAATGCACCTGAATATTTCTCTTGCTTCTTAGGCTGGGTGCAGTTCTTCTTCTAGTGGCCCTTCTTTCCACAAGAGAGTCAAACAGCCTCGTCTTCCCATGCCTCCCCTTTTATCATCCATTTATTGGAAGGTCGTGAATAAGAATTGGGATTAATGCTCTTCGCCTTCCCTTTCCTATTATTCACCATAAGGACGTAATTCTTTTATCGGTTCACATATTTTTCCACTACGAGAATGAGGATAAGAAAATCGGATAGATATTTCTCAATATCATTCATATTGACATGGACAACAATGTTAGAGAAGCTCTGAGGTAGTGATGCGAGAATGAGATTGGTGCCCAGTTCTTCTGGGTGTTTAAACATGTAGAACATATAGGTGCTCAATGTTTCCAATGTCCTTGACTACATGAGAACTAGTTGGAGCACCTTCTCCATCCCAACTCTGAAAGAGAGACTTAGGGATCTCAAAACTTTCATGTATTTCTCTCTTCTGGTGATGACCACAGAGGTTCTGAAGAATTATATAAGCATATATGTTTTAATGAGAATTCATGAGCACAGAGGACATTAATGATAGCATCAAACATTGAACGTAGACCACTTCATTCATATGTTTCTCATAGAACAGGAAACCCTCATCACACGCCTCTTTGGTAGGAGGATCAGGTAATTCTAACTCCAATACATAAGACTTTCATTCATGGTGTGGGATAACTCAAAGGCATATAAACCATTCCTGGAAGTTATTGTCGGTGAGGATGTTGCCTTTATCCAGAATTGATCACTAGGATAGTGTCATTGACAATTTTGTCATTTTTGTTCTAAAATTAATAGCGCAGATCATTAGAACTGTCTTGATTACATTTTATAATAAATAATAAATTTATTTAAATCTCCCACTATTTTATAAAGTCCTAATAGCCCAAACCATTGAACTCAGAATTTCCAGTTTCCATGACATTCTAGTGGAAGGATCCATATTTCCCTTTGCATAACCCCCAAAAGGGTTGCTCAAGCTATTATATGGTATTTGGGTAGGAAGGTATTTTCTAACTATAGGATTTTAGGTCCATGGTCGTTTGAGTGGACTCCCCAATCCTAAAATCATGACTTTGACTTTCCTCAACTCTTGACTCCAATATTACAAAAAGTCTAGAAAGGGCCACCCCTCCTGATGTAATATGGTTATGTAAACATGAAACCATTCATAATGACATCCTCTATACAAGTATGTGTCCCAACAAGGGTTGGTCAAACACAATGTTTTTTTGAGTTTTTTCCTTAATCATGTAATGGAAGGCCTTGTCTGCCTTAATATTTTAATTGAGGGATTTTTATCTCTTATGCAATAACATAATAATATCATTATCACATGTTTGTTAATATTAATTGGAACTTACATAAGTGACTAAACATGTCTAGATAATATTAACACATATGTCATGTTTATTTTATTTTTTTCTTGCATGATTGTTTAATTCATTAAATATGTGATCGTGACAACACATCCATAATGATAAACCATGCAACAAAAAAATAGAAAGATCATGATATTTTCTAATGGTTAGTTTATCTATTGGTTTATAAAACAACCTTGAACTATGGGAGAAACACCAGGAACCTTTTAGGTTCGTGATTATAGTAATCCAGCTGTCCATCTCTGTATTTGTTGGGATTGGATTTGTCTCAGCTTCATTATTAATTGCCTCTACTATCATGGGAGTTCCATCCATTACATATTCCTTTTTTTTAACTCACATACCTTTGAGGGGTAAAAAGGTGTTTTACATATAAGAAACATTGGGCACACATGCCCAACATATTAATGAGGAGAGATGGCCCGCATGCGAACAAAATTTAATTTAAAGAAATAAATTAAAATAAACCATCAACATACAAAGGTCTAAGTCTAGATCATGATCATCCATTCATGTAACAATGTTTACGCATATATTAAACATGAATTATATTCTTTAATTGTTCTTGTTTAAGATAAATCATGCTCGGATAATTTAATTTTTATTTTTAATTCATAAAACCTTATATATTAATCCATTTTTCTAAATTTCTATGAGATTCTCATCCTTCAAAATTTTAAACAAATAAATTAATTTAAAATTATTCTTTTTATATAACTTGTACCATGGAAGAAACCTAGTTAAGTCCTATTAATAACTACCCAATGAGTAGAAATTAACATTACATAGATGTTAAATTAAACACATATAAATATTTCACCTATCACATGTTGTGTCTCACCTTTATTCATGCACGATGGTACATGTTTCAAGGGTTTGTATGATATAATAATAAATTCTAATAAATCTGTGTAATTTGGATGACTACATGGCATGTAGTTCCAATTATATCAAATATACTATTTTCACCATCCATCTTAGGTACATGCCTATAGAAATGGTGTGTGAGTGTACTTCAGAAATATTAGGAGTACACAGAGTTTTTAGTGGGCCACATGCCGTGTAGTATCCACATTACATGTTTTCCAACTAGGAAATCCATGTATGGGGTACACGGTCCAACCCTAACCACAAGGGACTACACCCCATGTCTAGTAGACTACATGACGTGTAATCCGGAAACCGTGTGCCACCTGTTTCGGTTCATCACATGGTGTAATATAAAAATTAGAAAGACTCCAACAAATGGCTTTGTTTGGCAGACTGGTATTATAAATTGAATCTTGACTACAAGGCATATACTGCTGAATACGTTCTGTGTGTTACAATGTTGTATGGCCATGTATATTTGGAACCTCCATATGGGATCCACTATTTTATTTTAATCAAAATCAAAGGAAAATACCATTTCTGTATGGTGAATGAGAAATGAAAGAGGAAGAATAGATATCGAGATTCCGATTTTCAAAATGATTAACTTGAACTGATACAACTAAAATATTAAATGTGTAAGTAATCAATGAAATACTTAAATAATTATAAACTATGATGTAACTCCTCTCATAAGACTTTTAGGTTTCTGGCGTAGTGGAAGTGTGGTTGGGATAGAACCCATATTTTATTTTTACAATGATCAATGATTATTCTGGTATCAATACAATGATGAATTCCAGTCTCCATAGAATAGAATCAAATATTTAGATAAAGAATGTAGAGGCCCAAAACCATTAGATAAGATCTTTCCCATCATGTTTACAATTAATTTAAATAATTTCATAAAGAAAAATGATACATTTAGCTTTGGTATTTAACTTTGTTGATGATTTTGATCATCTGGAATGACCCTTCTAGATTATCTCATTGTGCTTGTAAGAATCCAATCTAGAATCCATCTACTTTTGATCCACATGGGCTCTAATTGTAACGCCCCAACCCTAGTTACCCAAATTCAGTTAATTATTACATAACATAGGCCTGATCAAAAAATAATAAGTTTCTAATGACCTATTAGTTTAGTAGCCTTGGAAATACTAGATACATTCCTAAGTTTTACCTTAAATTATAAAATGAAAAACTACCACTACATAGTCTCCAAAGGCCACACTCATATCCCTTAGACTATCCTGGAAGGTTAGTCATAATATACTTCTTCCCATCCTGGGAAAAAAATTAAATAAAACATAGAAATGGGTCAGCTCAGATGCTCAGTAAGGATAACAATATAGCAGAAACTTTCGTAAATAAGCATAAACATTTATGGAAAGTTAAGACTAAAAAAAGACTTTTAATCTTTAACTTCAGAATAATATGGAAATGATAAAATAAAATAATTCCATTTACTTATTCACATGTATATTATACTAGTCGAATAATCATACGCAATATCCATAGACACTTTTATAATGATGGAATACATAATTCTAGACTTCATAAACACATTTTCAAGGCCTTGTGGCATGAATTCAAATATTATTTTGTCAAGGCCTTGTTAAAAGACACTATATTGTCGATTGAGACCTACCAATGCATCAAGGAGCTATATCAATCCACTCGTAACATACTAATTCCAATGCATTCCTCATGTGAAAAGGTTTAAACATAATATAAACATTCTTATTAAAACTAACAAACAAAATCTCAATACATGATTCATAACCCATGAATGGTATAAAAATAACACATCCACATTCAAACATATCACAAAACCTTCAACACAATATGGATGTTTTTTATCATAATAAATCAATTTCCAATAATCTCATAATCCATCAATGGATATTGGCATAGATGAAATCAAAACTTTTTTAGAGAAATATCTCTTTCTATTTTGAAATCATTTAAAATTCATATAATTATAAAAGAAAACAATAATTTTGAAATTATTCTTATATGATTGTAAGGGAAAATTTGACGTTTTTATAATGGAAAATAATATTCTCACCCTCCGTATAAGTTAAAAACATTCCAAACTAAATTTTGTCGAAAAGGTCATTAGGTACCTTGTTTGGAAAACAACGAAAAGAATCCTTCCAACCCATTTTATAGAAAGTAAAACAATGGTATAAATGTCGTTAACCCTTAGTCTAGTAGATTGTAAAATAGTTCTGGAAAATATTTTTATGAATCATGGATGTGGATGATAAATAAGTCCCAGTAAAATCTTATGTATAAACTACCTCGGATAATAAAGAGATTGTGAAATAAACCCTTACCTTGTACATTTCCTTGGTATAGGGTAGGTTACCCTCATTTTTAATGGTGAAATAATTGTTATTAAATTATACAATAACCATATACATTAATATGATATCATATATGATCTTATAATATTGATTTCTAAATGATATTTTAGTAGT
The DNA here is from genome assembly GCA_963277665.1 of Viscum album. Taxonomy (NCBI): domain Eukaryota; kingdom Viridiplantae; phylum Streptophyta; class Magnoliopsida; order Santalales; family Viscaceae; genus Viscum; species Viscum album. Next base: position 2,090,915,705 of record OY728132.1, read on the forward strand.
ATCATTGTTTCAGGTGTTAACTGGTTTGTTTTCCTTTTTATGCTTGGATATGTAAGCCATGTTAGTTATTGATAGTATGTGTTTGATTAATATAAAAAATTATATTATTTTCATAAACATTATTTTTAATAATAAAATGAAAATTTTTCTTGAATGATTATGATGGGAAATGAATCTCATCACATTCGTGGAGACGGTAATATGTACGAACGCACGAGCGACAATATCATTTTTTTATATTAAAGTCATATATAATTGGATGGTATATCATAGAATAATTATAATGTTATATTTATTATTTAAATAATTTATACTCATTATTATACCCATCCAAATGATGATGTTTTTGAATAAAAACCCGCACCACGACATGGAGACGGTAATCCGTACGTACGCATGTATGGTGACTTTTTCATTTATAGGATGGATAGAATAATGAATATTGTTGTACCATTTTATAATAACGTCACATTATATATAATATACTAGTGTTATTATTTTATAATGCAAACAACAAATAATTAGGAAGTGGAAGAAGAAAGGAACTTGAAAGAGGTGATGAAATATTTTCCTCTTCTTCGGGTTCTTCCTTTTGATTTGATCAAAAGGGATCCTTAGGTTGCCTTTATGACTAAATAAAGGCCTCTATGATCAAGGGAGGATATTTTGGGAGAATATTTTGGCATGTTTTGGCCATGCCGAAAGGCTTTGGAGGTCTTAAATTAAGAGAATGGGAAGTGCCCTTTTATAAAGGGGGTGTGGGGCACCTTAGTAATATATTGAAATATCATTTTATAATAAAACCATTTTCTATTTATAATGGCTATAAAATGATTTATATTGAGGAAAATGTGGGGTAAGTATAAAACCACTCATCCAATTGGTTTTATATAGGTTTGGGTCACCATATAAACCTTATATTTTAGATTTAACTCTTAGTTAAATAGTTTAACATTTACCATGTCTCTATGTATTTCTATATTATATGGTTAATAAACATACTATAAACTTCCAAGAGAACACAAATAGGTTAATTAGTGACATATATAAAATCACTAAGTCCCTTTGGCAAAACCGTATATTTTTAGAAGTATTATATCCACCAATAATATAATATTTGTTTTAAAAACTCAATTATGTCAATTTGGACATTATTTAATAAATTATTTTTTTTAAAGTCCTAAAAACATTATTACATCAAAATAAATTTATTTTTTTCAATAAAAACAAGTCATATTAAACTAGAAAATTAATGTAATTCATCAAAAGTCTCTAATTACATTTATTTGGATTTTTATAATATCAATTATTTATTATTTTATTATTAAGGTAATTACTGCGTCATCATTGTGTCATAAAAAAATTAAATTATTTAAATGTATAAATATTATAAATAAAATTTAATTATGTATTAAACCTTTTATGACTTCTAATGAATATTCATAATCAAATTTAAATTATGTATAACCCTATATTAAAAATGGTTTATTTATTAAACATTCATTTTAACTCTTTTAACTCTTCTTAAATAATATAATAATAAAATTCCTAATCTAATATAAATGGAAATAAAGGATAAAATTTTATTCATATTGTTTTTTTGGTCTAATCACACTTATATAATAGAATTATGACATGTGTTGGGGTAATAATAATTTCATTTTTACCCTTATTTACCCTATTTATTTTAACCATGGTAATTAAAAGTAAAAAGTTACTATTCAACATAAATTATTTTCATCTTATTAACCCCAATTTTTCTTAATCATATCAACTGCGTATCTTATATTTTTTAAATTCCACTCACATAAGTGGTAAAATTATGTTTTATGCGAATTTTCACATTCTCCAAGGATGTGGGTAAAAGACGGTGAAAGGTTCAATAAAATTTTATATATCTAATATAATTAAAAAATGACTCCAATGAATTACATTGAACATATATATGTATTATGAATCTATTCTTACCTAAAATAAATTTATAGAAAATAATTAATTCTTTAAATAAAATGTCGGTTTTAAACAATAACGCAGAGTTTTTCACTATTCATCAAAAATTGAAGGTATTTTGAAAAATACCAAAAATTCACCCTAAGATAATTTCGATATTCCAAATCCAAAAATGAAGTCCATTTTGAATGTAAAATTTTATAAAATTTCAAAAAGTGGGTATTACTATTCATAACAGCACGTTTGATTGGTTGCGGTGTGTTAGAATCTTAAAGTTGCGTACAATGAAAGCTATTGCATTATTAAAAGGGAAACATACCATGGAAGCATGGGGTGTTACATTCTTCACTCCTTTAAATAATTTCATCCTCAAAATTTCTATAATACTACCACACAAAAAGATTCGGGTGGTTCTTCATCATATGTTCCCATGGTTCCCACGTTGCCTCTCCCATTTTTTGGTTTCACTATAGAACTTTAACTAGAAGTGTCATCTGGTTTCTCAGCACTTGTTCTCGTGTATAATGAATTTTGACAGGATCTTCAAAATAAGAGAGATCATGTTCCAGTTCAATTTTTTCATAGGTGAGTTCATGCATTGCGTCAGGAATATATTTTCTCAACAGTGATACATGGAACACATCATGAACTTTTGTTATACTTGGAGGCATTTCCAAATGATAAGCTACAACTCAAATTATTTCTTGAATTTTGAAAGTTCTTATGTACCTTGGACTCAATTTACCCTTCTTACTGAAACTTATAACACCCTTCCAAGGATATACCTTCAAGAATATATGATCTCCTACCTAAAATTCCAAATCCTTCCTTCTGTTATCAGCATAGCTCTTTTTTCTACTTTGGGATGCTTTGATGTGGTTTTGGATAACCTTCACATTTTCCATTGTTTTGCAACATGTTCTCAGCCTATGAGTTTTCTTTCACCAACATCATCCCAACAATTTGGTGTGTGGCATCTCTTTTTATATAATGCTTCATATGGTGCAACTTGAATACATAAATGGATTCAATTGTTATAGAAAAATTACACCAGAGGTAAATATTTATCCCACATACAATGAAAGTCAAGTTATCAAGATCTCAATATGTCTTATAAGTTTTAAATAGTTCGTTCTAATTGTCCGTCAGTTTGAGGTTGGTAGAGAGTGCTCAAACGTAGTTCAGTTTCTAGGGATTTCTGAAGACATTCCCATAATCATGATGTAAAATGGGGATCATGATCAGAAATAATCGATAAAGGTACTCCATGAAGTCTTACAACATCATTAATATATAGACTTTCTAGATATTCAAGTGGTAAATCTTCTCTTATAGCAAGAAAATGTGCTGACTTGGTAAGACAATCAACAATGACCTATATTGCATCATTTCTTTTAGAAGTATTTGGTAGCCCCATGAAAAAGTCTATCATAATATTATCTCATTCCCACTCTTGTGTGGGAAGAGGTTTCACGACTCCCCCATGTTGTTGTCTTCCATCATTCACTTGTTGACAAACCATACATCTTGACACAAAATCTGAAATCTCTCTCTTCATGTTGTCCCACAAAAAAAATTTTCTTTCAAATATCTATAAATATTGGTGCTAGAGGATTGTAAAGAGAAAATTGAGGTATGAGCATCATCTAACAATTCCCTCATTAGATCTGGTATATCAGGAACACAAAGTCTCTTCCCAAATTTCAAAATCCCATCTTCATATATTAAGTCACTCAATCTCCCATCATTCACAACTTTAATCTTTTTTTGAAACTCATTATCATCAGCCTGAGAACTTTTTATCCTTTCTAGTAAAGATAGTTTGGAAACCATATATATAAGTATTCATGCTCCACATTCCATGATTATTCCCTTATCCATTTTCACTAGATATTTGAAAATGGGATTCCTTTTACCTCTCATCTTTTTCAAAACTCCATGATTTGTTCAGCTCAAAGAATCTTCCACCTTATTTTCCTTCCCCAGTGGGTAGTGTTTTGTGATATAATAATCTTTGAGTATTTACAGCCATCTCTCTTGCCTCATGTTGAGTTATTTTTGTGATAAAATATGGTTCAAACTCTTGTGATCAGTATAAATCTCACATTTTTCACCATAGAGACAGTGTCTCTGTATATTCATAGCAGAGATTATAGCTGCTAACTCAAGATCATGAGTAGGATAGTTTTTTCTCATGAATTTTAAACTGTCGTGATGCATAGGCAATAAATCTATAATTTTTCATAAGGACACAACCAAGTCCTTTCTTTGAAGCATCACTATAAATAACAAATCCATCATTCCCTAATGGTATAATCAAGATAGGAGCATTGAATAATCTTCCCTTCAGTTCTTCAAAACATTCTTCACACTCATTTTTCCAAAAAAAATTAACCCTTTTACATGTGAGCTTCGTTAATGGGTTAGCCAATTAGGCTAAATTCTGGACGAAGTGTCGATAATAAACTGACAATCCAATAAAACTATGTACCTCGGTTATACATGTCGGTGCAAGACATTCTTGGATTTCCTTAGTATTAGAAGGATCAACAGAGATTCCATCCTTAGAGAGAATATGTCCAAGAAAAAAAACTCTTGAATCTAGAATTTACACATGCTAAACATTCCATATAATTCATTTCTTCCAAGAGTCATTAGAATAATGCGTAAGTGATTTTCTTATTCTTCATAGCTTTTGATGTATACAAAAATATCATTAATAAATACCACTACAATGTCATCAAGATATTCCTTGAAAACACTATTCATTAGATCCATAAAATCATAGGGTACATTAGTCAATTCCAAAGGCATTACTGTAAGCTCGTAATGCTCATACCTGGTTCAAAATGATATTTTCATAATGTCTTCCTTCTTCACACACAACTGATGATATCTAGAACGATGTCCAATATTTGAAAAATATTGAGCTCCATGAATTTGGTCGAATAAATCATCAAGGCATGGTAGGGGATACTTGTTCTTTATTATTATAGCATTGATCATCCTATAGTCAATGCACAACCTCTTAGATCATTCTTTCTTGTTAACAAAAGGGACAGGGTCCCCCCATGGATAAAAAGTAGCGTGAATAAATGCCTTATTACTCAATTCTTCTAGTTGTTTCTATAGTTCCACTATGTTGGACTCCTCATGTGCTAATCATGTGTTAATGATCACAAATCTTATTACTGTTAATTAATAACTACTCATCATGTTTTAATAATAAAAAATATTTTGGATGTTAATTACTCTCTTTATTATTTATAAGTCTCATGAATGATCACAAATCTCACATATATTATCAAGCCTTTATGTTTATGATTCATGTTCTCTTACTCTCTAATGGTTAAACATAATTCATATTCGACATATTACTGTCTAAGTCCAAATACAGATATTTGTCTAAGTATGGACTCACCGTGATGGACTCACCGTGAACCAGACACCGTGGCCCAGACACCGTGACCCAGACACCGTGAAGGACTCACCGTGACCCAGACACCGTGACGAACAAACCGTGACCTCAACACCGTGAGCTAGACACGGTGAAGCTCATATTGTGAATCTCACACTGTGAAGCTCATACCGTGAAGCTCACACCGTGAATCTCACACCATGTAGCTCATACCATGAAGCTCATACCGTGAAGAAGACACTGTTTACTGAATCACTATGACACTATTTGTTAACATTTTGTTAATATTATTTAAATAATAATAACGATCAGATTTGATGTTTTTAATGCAATTAATGTTATTTAATGATAGTTGTTTCCATGTTAGGAAACTATATCTTGTACCTATGAAAAAAGAATCATTCCTACTGCCAGAAAGTGTGGAATATAAGGAAAATTAAGATGTAGTACACGGAGAGATGAAACCATAACAGAAAAAGCGGTGAACAAAAGAGAAAAGTGTGAATATACACTAAGAAGAACTTACATACACCCGAGAGTACTGTGCTGAAGAAGAAGATCAATATTGAGAATAAAAGATATTTCCAGACCTTCAAAGAAATCTCATGAATGCAATCCAACACCACTGAATAACACATGATGAATCAAGAGATCATTCTCATTCTTGTAGAAGACAAGCTGACTACGACACTGTTTTCCAACAGAAAAACTAGAGAAGGACTTAGAAGTATTCCTGCTGAATCCAATGAGTCCAGAGCTGCATTGATAATCACTAGAGCTTTCTAAACTCTTATCTATTCTCTCTATTTTATTTATTTATTATCTTTCGAGTAGTGTGGTGTACTCTGTATTTCTTATACACACACTGTGTCCTGCACTGAACTGGAGGATATCAAAATCCTCAAACCACAATTGTTTACTCTTTTTTACCCACGCCAACTGTGGAAGAGGTCCTTGTGTGGCCTGTTCTATTTGATTCCCATGAGGAACCGTGGTAGAGGTCCATGCATGGCCTGGACAGTTTTGTAAAATGTTTTTAACCCCGATCCAGGGTGTGGATCAAATTTTATATAAATTTGAGTGGACTAAGTCTCGCCTTGAGACTGAACCTCTTGTTATATCTGTTGTGCATCGTTAGTTTATGTTTACAGTATACTACATATATTTTATTTATTCTGCTGCTATTACATTGAAATACAAAACTGTTTTAAAGCTACTTTGATAGTTAAATTAGCATGTGTTTAGACATATTGTAAATTAGTAGGTTAGTTTCAAAAGTTAGTTTGATATTTTGGTTAAATTAACTGAGACCTAATCAATCATTGAGAAGCTAAGTGAACATTTACAATCTGTATAAATTCACTACAGTTTAACTTGTTTTATAAATTGGGAGATTTTAAATAGACAATAATTTAACATAAATTTTAATTGGAACTCAATTCACCCCCCTCTTGAGTATCCACTCCAACCAACATTTGGTATCCGAGGTTTTGTTTTTAAGGATTTTTTAAATACTCTGTTTTTCAACTGTGATTTTAGTGGAATATTTTAAGATCTTAAATTTTTGTTAGTTCTAAATTCTATCTCTATAAATTATCATTCTAAAATCTAGGTATGGACCATAGACTAGAGGGTGCTGTTACTAACAGGCCACCTTTCTTCAATGGTACAAACTATTCTTAGTGGAAACATAAAATGAAAATTCATTTAGAAAGCATGGGTTTTGATATCTGGACTGCTATAGAATCTCAATATAAACTTCCAGAAACTGAAAGAATAACTTGGGATAAACCTTCAAAGACTGCCTACAATAATAATTGTAAAGCTATGAGTTCCCTATACTGCGCTCTAGGATATGAGGAGTTTAACATAATTTCTGCTTGCAAAACAACTTTTGAAATTTGGGATACTTTGGGTGTTTATCATGAGGGAACAACCAATGTTAAAGAAATGCGATTGAATAATTATACTATTAAATATTATAATTTTAAAACAAAGACTGATGAACCTATTTCTGATATGTATCTCAGGTTTAATGAGATAGTCAGCACAATGAATTCACACAGAAAGTTTGTTCCATCAAAGGAACAAATTATGAGAATCTTGAGATGTTTACCAGACCGATGGAGAGGCACATTTGTTTAAATCAGAGAGTCATGTGACATTACTACTCTACCTATCAAAGAACTCATTGGTAAGATTATGATGTATGAGGAAGAACTCAAGGTGAATAAAGAGGAAGACAATGAACCTAAGAGAAAATCATTGGCTTTCAAGACTACTGCTTCAAAGAGTAAGGATAAAGATAAAGCACAAATACAAACTGACAGTTCAACCAGTGAAAATTCAGATTCGGATAGTGATGCTGAAATGGCTCAGATAGCCAGAAGGTTTACGAAATTTTATTGGAAGAAGAATATTTTCAGAAAATCAAATTACAAAGGTAAGTATGATAATAAGGGACACTGAAAAAAGGATTGGAAGAAATCTGACAAATCTGATGAAGTTGTTTGTTATGAGTGCAAGAGGAAAGGATATATAAAAGCATACTGTCCAAAGCTGAAATACAAGAAGAAGTATGAGTATAAGGATAATAATTATAAGAAAGCCATGAAGGCTATGTGGAGTGCTTCTGAGGATAGCTCCAGTGAATCTGAAGCTTCTGAGATTGAAAACAGAAATAATTCAAACACGTGTTTTATTACAAACACTTCTGATGTAACATCTAAAACTCCTGCATTAAATTCATATTATTCTGGAGATGATTCTGATTCTGAAAATATGTCAAAATCTGAACTGTTTGAATACTGTGATATATTGGAAGAAACCTGTAATGAGCTGAAAGACGAATACAAAGGTTTAAAGAAACAGTATTCTATAACTGCTAAACATAAATCTGATCTTGACATAGAAATGGAAAAGAATGCTCGGTTCCTTAAAGAAAAAACTGAACCGAAAAATTCAAATGAGCAACTTAGGAAGGACTTATAAAAGTTCACAAATGGCAATGATAATCTTACTCAAATGCTAGGAAAGAAATTTTCACCAAAATATAGTACTAGAGTAGGCTATAAACCTGGATAGAGACTGATTACGAAGAATAGATTAATTCCTAAATCTGGACATAATATTGGTAGTTCTAGTTCGGGACATGTGTATGCTTCAAATAGTTATTCACTAAGTTATAAATTAAATAGATTATATCTTTCAAAATCTTTTGATTCTGTAAATTATATGAGACCCATAAGTCAAATTTGGGTACCGAAATCTTTGATTGCTAACCTGTCTGGACCCAAAAAGATTTGGGTAACAAAATCATTTCCTATTTAATATATTTTTAGGAAACCTTCTTGAAGTGTTCTCACAAGAAGACATGGTATCTAGACAGTGGATTTTCAAGACATATGTCTGGGGATTACTCGTGATTCAAAAGTTTAATAAAGGTTGATGGTGGTCATGTCACCTTTGGTGATAATTATAAAGGAAAGATCATCAGCTTAGGTCAAATTGGTAAAACTGATTCAGTTTTAATTTCCAATGTTTTATTTGTTGTTGGACTGAAAAATAAGCTGTTAAGTATTTCTCAATTATGTGATGATGGTTTCAATGTTAAATTTGAAAATGATTCTGGTAATGTTTTTAATTCTAAAAACGTTTTAGTCTTTTCAGCTCTAACAAATGAAAATGTTTATGCTATTGATTTAAATTCCTTAGCTATGAAAAATGTTACCTATCTGAATGCTTTTCATAAAGAGTCTTGGTTATGGAATAGAATGCTTGGACACTGCAATTTACACTCACTTAGAATACTAAATAGAAAGAACTTGGTTAGAAACCTACCTAAACTTGTGTTTCCAAATGAAAAAGTTTGTAATCTCTGTCAAAAGGGAAATCATCATAAAGTTTCTTTAAAATAAAAGAAAGAAGTTTCTACTTCTAAAAACTCTTGGGTTGGTTCACATGGATTTTTTTGGACCATCTAGATTTTCTTGCTAAAATGGGAAGCACTATGTCTATGTCCTAGTAGATGACTTTTCTAGATATACTTGGGTATACTTCTTAGCTCACAAAAGTAATGATTTTTCTTACTTTGTTAAATAATCCAAATATGTAGAAAATCTTAGTGGAATTAAGATTAAAACCCTAAGAAGTGATCATGGTCGTGAGTTTGAGAATCATGAGTTTGAATCGTACTGCTCACACAATGGTTATAGTCACAATTTCCTTGCCCCTAGGACACCTCAGATAAATGGTGTACTAGAAAGGAGGAATAGAACCCTGTAAGAAATTGCTAGAACTATGCTAAATGAATATGACCTGCCTATTTATTTTTCGTATGAAGCTGTCAATACAGCTTGTTATATTATTAATAGAGTCTTAATTAGACATGTTCTTATGAATACCCCATATGAGTTGTGGAATAATAGAAAACCTAAAATTAGTTACTTTAGAGTCACTGGCTGCAATGTTTTTGTTCTCAATACAAAATATAATCTTCATAAGGTTTATTCTAAGAGTGATGAAGGAATATTTTTAGGATATTCTTTAACCATCAAAGCCTATAGAGTCTTTAATAAGAGAACCAAGTGTTTAGAATAATCTGTTCACATCAAATTTGATGAAACTGATCCACATGATCCTAAAACCTCTCATGAAAATCTTGAAGAAGATTTATCTGTTCTGGACCTTAATGACAAATATAATGAACCTGCTATAAAGACAACCAGTTCTAGACTTATTCCATAATCTGTTCCTAATGAACCTGAACCCAGAGAAGAACATGAAATTTCTAGTCCTACCTTTACTAGATCAACTAGAATTCTAAATAATCTTCTTTTAGATGCTGTTGTAGGAAATCTTGATAGAGGGACATAGACTAGAGCTTCTCTTAGAAATTAGGTTGAACATCAAGCCTTCTTGTCACAGCTTGAACCTAAAAACATTGATGATTCTATTAATAATGAATTTTGGGTAATTTCAATGCAAGAAGAACTCAATCAATTTGAAATAAATAAAGTTTGGAATCATGTTGAAAGGCCTAAGGACACATTCACAATAGGCACTAAATGGGTGTTCAGAAAAAAAAATAGATGAATCTGGAAACATCGTTAGAAATAAAGCTAGGCTAGTTTCACAAGGCTATAGTCAAGAAGAATTTATTGACTATGAGGAGACGTTTTCTCCAGTAGCCAGATTAGAAGCTATTATGATTATACTTGCTTATGCTACTCATCTAATTTTTTAACTATATGAAATGGATGTCAAGAGTGCATTCTTGAATGGATGTATTGCTGAGGATGTTTTTGTTGAACAACCACCTGGATTTTCGAACCCTCATTTTCCAAATCATATTTTTAAATTATCAAAAGCGTTATATGGTTTAAAACAAGCTCCAAGAGGTTTCTATGATAGATTAAGTACTTTTCTAATTTCTATAGGTTTTACAAAAGGAATAGCTGATCATACTCTTTTTATAAAATGAATTTCTAAAGATTTTTTAGTTGTACAAATTTATATAGATGATATTATTTTTGAATCTTCAAAAACTACATTATGTAATGATTTTTCTAAAATGATTTGAAATGAATTTGAAATGAGTTTAATGGGTGAACTTAAATTCTTTCTTGGATTTCAAATCTTTCAAAATAATGATGGAATTATTTTAACTCAAAGTAAATATAATAGAGATCTTTTAAAATGATTTGGATTGGATTGCACAAAAAGTAGTGACTCTCCCATGTATACCATCAGTACGATGGATCTTAATGAAAATGGTAAATCTGTTGATCAAACCACTTATAGAGGAATGATTGGAAGTCTACTCTACCTAACTGCTAGTCATCTTGACATTATGTTTAGTGTGTGTATGTGTGCTCATTTTCAAGAAAATCCTAAAGAGTCACATTTAAATGTTGTAAAGAGAATTTTCAAATACCTCAAGCATACTCCCAATTTAGGACTATTCTATCCCAAAGGAAAATCATTTGAATTAGTTAGTTATTCTGATGATGATTTTGCTGGATGTAAGCTAGATAAAAAAAATCACCTCTGGAACATGTCACCTTTTAGGCAAGTCACTAGTATCATGGTGTAGTAAGAAACAAAATTCTGTTGCATTATCTACTGCAGAATCTAAATACATACCTACTGTCAGTTGTTGTGCACAGATTTTGTGGATGAAACACACATTACTAGACTATTGATATCAATTCAGACATGTCCCAATAAATTGTGACAACACAAGTGCTATTAACATTTCTAAGAATCATGTTTCTCATTCTAGGATAAAACATATTGATGTAAGACATCACTTTTTTGAGGGATCATTATCAAATAGGTGATATCACTTTGGAATTCATTGGTACTAAATATCAACTTGATGATATATTAACTAAACCATTACATTCTGAAATATTAGACTACATCATAAATGATCCTGGTGTGATTAATCATAATTAAATATCTTATCATAATGATTAATACTTTACTATATTTTACTTTACGGCTTCATGGTCACTATTTCTAAGTTACTGTTTTATGTTCATGGTCTCACCGTCAAGACCTTATGCTGACGGTTTGTCAACTCACTGTCTCACTGTGACTACACAGAATGCTCACTGTCCCACCGTGACGACTACCAATTATCTCACTGTGATGACTAGTTTTCATCACACCGTAATGCCTACTCACGGTCTCACCGTGATGATTATTTATATTTTTATTTTTACCTGTATCACGTAATTTTTATTTTACCGCTATTTGATTTCCCGCGTTTCTGTTTTTATGAAGTTTGACATTGCCAAATGATAAAACACAAGGGTTTCATTCGATTCCTTTCCCGAACTCTCTCTTGAACCTTCTCTTCCCTCTCGCCTGAACCATCAGTGGATGCCAAGGATGAAGCGTCCATCTTCACCCTCGTCTGAGAAGTTCCGCACTGAGAAACAGAAGAGGATACTGAGGATAGCTCCCGAAGGACCTCTAAACCCAAACCTGGTAAGCCGTACAGTTGTACCTGAAAAAGTGGTTTGTGAAGAGTGGTTTCTGTCTATCAGATCTTTAGTTTTGAAAGTTTTAAGAGAAAAAGGATGGCTTGGATGGTTCACTGGACAGAATAGACCGATATACCTGAGATTGGTATCTCATTTTTATCAGTATGGGAAGTTTTCGTTTGAGTTTGGTGAAAGATTTATGGTGAAAAGCTAGAAAAATGGTCAAAAGTTCTCTTTCTCTTCGAGGTTGTAGGCTGTATGCCTAGGGATTCCCCATGAAGAAGTTAGTGTGGATTACCAGAGAGACCCTCCTCCAACAACCGACATATTTGACCTAGAGACTGCTTTGGAAAACCTGACCGGAAATGGCACCACACGAAGGGCCATAGCTGTTTAATTAGATGGGGTGACTAGACTTCTGTGCAATTTTGTTCAAAATTTGATTAGCCCGAGAAAAGGATATATTGTTGTGAAGAAGTATCATGATATGTTCGTGATTCATCTGTTGAAAATGGCCATAAGATCAACCTATTCATGTACGTTATCAATCATATCGGTGAGATGATCGAAGTCACTTCCAAATCCACCTCCCTGTTTTACTCAAGGATGATTTCAGCTATGTTAGTTTCCAAAGGGATTGTTGGACCAAATGATGAAAAGTTAGAGGACCTTGATTTCTGCCTATCCATGCCTATCATCAGAAGGATGAAGATTAGCTGGAACCCCTAGAAGAAGCAGTGGGTTGAGGATAATGATGAAGTGTATAAAAGGTTTAATCCTGTTGACTATCCAAGAAGGCCAAAAATCTATCTAATCCTTGTTTTGGAACCAGATGATGTGGATGAGTATTCAGAAGAAGAAGATGAAGAGGATGTAACAGTTGTATTATCTACTAGAGAAGAGGTTGAAATACCACCAATATAAACAGCTCCAGTTGAAAAATAAAGGACTATTATCCCTGCTATTTTCCCTATTGAAACACCTCAAGAAGTGGATGTTTGTGTTAGTTTGAGAGAAGAGGATGATTCTGTTCCTGGTGTGGATGTAAGTCCAGAACCTCATTCTAATGCTGCAAAGAAGTTGGTTTTTCCTGATTCAGAACATCAACTAACATTAGAGGCAGATCCTGTTGAAGATGATCTATCTGTTGAAAAGGAAGCAAGACTAGAAGTTCAACAAGTGGAACAATCCTTTCCTGAGATAATTCCATATGCTGAAGAGAGGATGGAAATTGCCTTCCACCTTGCAAGGAAAGAGTTTGCTGAAGAGATTAGGGATGATCATGTGGATCTTTTTCATGTTCCTGAGCCTCAAGAATCTGAAAGGGAAGCACAATTTGAGGGGAAGGAACCTCAAAACCTTGAGATTACAGAAGCTGGATCTACTGAAGCTTCTCATCCTGCTGTCTCATACTCAGTGCACACCCATTTTGTCTTCCCAGTCTATTATTATGTGATTGAGTCAGAGCAAGTGTCTACAACTGGAATGGATCATTCTTCTCCGTTTCAACTGAAGACTATTGCTCATCCAAAACCAGAACCAGAGCACCAACCTCAATCTAAATCAGAATCTGAGTCTGAAGATGACTCTGAACCTCAACCAGAATCTGAACCACTACCTTTACCTGCACCCTTACCCTTTCATCACTCCTTTGTGACTAAAGGTGATCTGAATGTTTTTGGAGAAACTTTTTTAGCTAGAGTTGAGAAAATTGTATCCACTCAACCTCATCCATTAACTCAGTTAAGTCAATAAGATGCATCAATTCTCTTGGAAAATATTATCTTGAATATTCAACCAAGGATGATCCCTGAAATTCAAGAAGTCAGAGTTGAAATTAAGCTTCTGAGTGCTGATGTGGAAAATCTGAAAAATATGATAGCAAGTTTGCAGAATGAGTTATCTTTGAGATCTGGGCCAGCTCTGGTTTCTGCTCCTGCACCTATTGCTGCTTCTCCTGAGCCATATGATTCCCTCCATGATAGGGAAATTGTGTCTGGAGTTCAACCATACTAGATTTCTTTTGATGAAATGATTGGACGAAGACAGACCAAGATGCTCGAATGCATGAGAGAGCTTGTGGAAAATCTAAATAAGCATACAGATGAATACACTGGATGCCTGCAAAAAGTGTCGAAAAAACTCAAAGTTCTAACCAAAGCTGTCAAGGCTTCACCTGCTTCTGGTCAGATCTCCACATCTTCTTTGGATGATTCTATGCTGAGATCCATAATCAAGGAAGAACTTAGAGTGCCTTCAGTGGCTTGGATCTATCTTCTTTGTCAGAAGTGGTTAAGAACAGTTATAGAGCATTAGACTTGGTTAGGATTCACTCTAAGATAGCCAATGATGCTCAACAAGAGATCACCAAGAAAGTAGATCTTTATCTCTCCCAGAATTTCTCTGAAAGTGATATGACAGATCACTTTAGATATCTTGTTGAAAATTAGAGAATCCCTCTGGTGACTCAAGATTTTAAAGCCCATTTTCAGAAACATACAGAGTTCCCCAGATTGTTGGACATGTTTATGGAGAATAATGATGATTTTGGAAAGGCCATGCAATATGGTGGTGAAATCATTACTAATTTCATCAATCTTTTAAAGTCGTATCTTCATGTGCAGAGTACTGCTATAGCTGCTACATCTGCTGCACACCTTAGACCTGGCCTACCTGCCTTAGCCTCAACTTCCTTGACAGTCATCCAAGCTCTTTCCAAGATCCGACCAGTCATTCTTGACCACCCTAAGCCTATATCTTCAATTACTCCCACTTTGTCTCCATCTTTTTTAAAGGTCTACCCTTACCCTCTTTGTCTACTGCATCTATGCCTTCTTCTAATTCAGCACCAGCTCCTGCCACTGATAAAGGCAATGAAAAGATGGATCCCTAAAGAGTCTAGAGACTGTTTTCTTTTTGATTGGATGTTATTTCTTATTTACTGTTTTTACTTCTCCTGTATGTTGTATTCTGAACCCATTGTTTAATGAAAACTGGCGAGTTTCATTTCATTTTCTCTACTTTTTGATAATCCCAAAAGGGGGAGAAAACTCTACAAGTATAAATGGGGGAGAAAAACTACAAGTCTTAGTTCTATAATGTGTTTTTCTATGCTAGTATCTTTAATGTTACATGTCATTTATATTCTGCCTATATCTAATTTGTGATCATCAAAAAGGGGGAGATTGTTGGACTCCTCATGTGTTAATCATGTTTTAATGATCACAAATCTTATTACTGTTAATTAATAACTACTCATCATGTTCTAATAATAACAAATCATATGGATGTTAATTACTCTCGTTATTATTTATAAGTCTCATGAATGATCAAAAATCTCACATATATTATCAAGCCTTTATGTTTATGATTCAAGTTCTCTTACTCCCTAATGGTTAAACTTAATTCATATTCTACATATTACTATCTAAGACCAAATATAGATATTTTTCTAAGTATGGACTCACCGTGAAGGACTCACCGTGACCCAGAATCCATGACCCAGACACCGTGAAGGACTCACCGTGACCCAGGCACCTTGACCCAGACACCATGAAGGACTCACCGTGACCCAGACACCGTGAGGGACAAACCGTGACCTCGACACTGTGAGCTAGGCACCGTGAAGCTCATACCTTGAAGCTCAAACCGTGAAGCTCACACCGTGAAGCTCATACCGTGAAGCTCACACCGTGAAGCTCACACCGTGATGCTTATACCATGAACCTCATACTGTGAAGAATACACCATTTACTTAATCACTGTGACACTATTTCTTAACTTTTTTCAATATTATTTAAATAATACAAAAGGTCATATTTGATGTATTTAATGCAATGAATGTTATTTTATGGTAATTGTTGGCATATTAGGAAACTGTATCCTGTACCTATGAAAAGGGAATCATTCCTACTTCCAGAAAGTGTGGAATATAAGGAATATGAAGATGCAGTACACTGGGAGATGAAACCATAACAGAAAAATTGGTGCACAAAAGGGAAAAGTGTGAATATAGAACGAGAAGAACTTACATACACCAGAGAGAATTGTGCTGAATAAGAAGATCAATCCTGAGTAAGAAAGAGATTTCCAGCCCTTAAAAGAACTCTCATGAATGCAATCCAACACAACTAAAGAACACACGACGAATCAAGAGATCATTCTCGTTCCTGTAGAAGAGAAGATGACTACGACACTCTGTTTTTCAACAGAAAAACCAGAGAAGGACTCGAGAGCATTCCTGATGAATCCAACGAGTCCAGAGCTGTATTGATAATCACTAGAGCTTTCTAAACTCTTATGTGTTCTCTCTAAGTGATTTATTTATTAAATTTTGAGCAGTGTGGTATACTCTGTATTTCTTATACACACACTGTCTCCTGCACTGAACTGGAGGATATCAAAATCCTCAAACCACAATTTTTTACTCTTGTTTACCCACGTCAACTATGGAAGAGGTCCTTGTGTGGCCTGGTCTATTTTTTTCCCATGAAGAACATTGGTAGAGGTCCCTGCGTGGCCTGGACAGTTTTGTAAACTGTTGTTAACCCCGATCCAGGGTGTGGATCAAATTTTATATAAATTTGAGAGGACTAAGTCTCGGCTTGAGACTGAAACTCTTGTTATATCTGTTGTGCATCGTTAGTTTATGTTTATAATATACTACATATATTTTATTTATTCCGCTTATATTACTTTGAAATACAAACTATTTTTAAAGCTAGTTTGATAGTTGAATTAGCAAGTGTTTAGACATATTGTTAATCAGTAGGTAAGTTTGAAATGTTTGTTTGATCTTGTGGTTAAATTAACTGAGACCTAATAAATCTTTGAGAAGCTAAGTGAACATTTAGAATCTGTATAAATTCACTATAGTTTAACTAGTTTTATAAATTGGGGGATTTTAAATAGACAATATTTTAACAGAAATTTTAATTGGAACTCAATTCACCCCCCTCTTGAGTATCTACTCCGACCAACACACTAATTCCACAATGGCCATTCTATGAGGGGTCTTTGTTATGGGACTTGAACCAAGAATTAAATAAATGGAAAACTCAATTTCCCATTCTAGAGGATGTCCAGGTAAATCCTCTAGAAACAAATCAATATATTCTTGAACAATAGGTACGTCCTATATTCGATCATTTTTTTTCCTCACCCATAGTTATTTCATTCTATTCTTCCCCAATAATTGAACATAGTAGAGCTAATGGGGGTGGATCAAGATAAGATTCAGGTGGTGAAGTTTCTTCTCTAAATATAAGGTAATCCTTATCATCATCAAACAATGTATCCACCTTCTTATTACAAAAAATTTTCACATCATGGCCGGAAATCCAATCCATTCTGGGGATTATATCAAATTAAATAATGGGTATGACAATGATATCAACAGATAAAGAACATTTAACTGCTCTAATAAGAACTGATTCACAAAACATTGTTGTGATGATACATCCCTTATGAGTTTTGACTAACAACTCCCTTGTTATGTCAAATTAAAAATATATAATTTTCTTAGAAAACTGGGAAGATATGAAATAATGAGATGATCCAGGATCAAATAAAGAATTTTCTAAACTTGAGAAAACTGTTAAATTACCAGCCACCACATCTTTCGGAGCTTCAACTTCAGTAGTAGTGATATCATAAGCTTGGCCTTTCTACCTTGGCCTTTTTTGAGATAATTTCCATTGGTTATTAAGAAATTCATTTTCATAATGCTCCTTTTTTTAAAACAGTAACATTCAACAATGACAGCCTCTTTCTTCCCCTTGCAATCACGAGCATGGTGGCCTTTTCACCACACTTGTAACAGACTCCCATTCCCTTCAGGAATGTACTGAGGTTTTTCTTCCCACATTTACTGTAGGATGGATATTCAAATTTTCCCTTCTTCACCTTATTTCCATTTCCAGAGTGCTTAGTAGATCTCTTCTTCTCTTACATTGCTTTAAAGTCGTAAGCCTTAGAGAATTCTTTTTCTTTCATGATAGCACATGAGATAATATCTTCATATAATCAGAAGGATTGTAAGGAAAATTCGGGATGAAGAAATGGTTTTAACCCATCAAATAATTGATAAATCTTACTCCTTGGGTTATGTATATATTCATTTTCATTCCGTTATGTCCTTTTAATGTTAGACACATATTTTTTAACATTCACATCCTCTTTTTTCCGAAATCTCAAAAATTGTCTTTCCATATCCACTTGATGGTCATGATGAAAGTATTTTTCTAAGAAAAGATCTTTAAACACCATCCATTCCATGTTTGATAATTCATCATCTTTTTTTTGTTTTGAATCAATGACCACCATTGATTTGTATCTCTTGTGAGGAGATAAACTGTAATGAAAATTTTTTCCTTTTCACTACTCCCCAAAGCATGAAATATTTTATCTAAGGAAATTATCAATTTCTCAGCTACTGATGGATTTTTAATTCCATTGAATGTTGGTGGTTGTTTCTTCTTGAAGTGTTCTAATACTGATCCTTTGCGTTGTAAATCAGGGTGGTCTATACGGATAAGGTTATTATTCATAACCTGAGTGAGTTGTCTTAGTATGGTGATAAGCTGATCAGCACCAGTTGCTTCACCAACTCCACTATAATTATCTTGAGTCAGAGGGAAATCCTTATATGGATTACGTGCATTGATACAGTTTCCATTCCTTCCACTATGAAGCATTTGTAAAAAATGGAATACACTAGATTATTGTATGAATTGCAATACATAAATCCAAACTAGTAAAACACTTAACATAAATTGAACGCTTTACAAATATAATACATAATCATTAAAATGTTTTCTTTGAGGAAGTATATACTCATAAACCAGGGATAATGGTTTGTAATGAAAATGAGAATTATCCTAAGCATATCCCCCTGCATTGTCATAACCAAGAGTGCAATAAGGCCCATTGTCGTGCACCGGTTCCCATTCGAGTCTAGCTCAAAGAGGTGTTTCCAGGTTTTACCCTGAGGTATATCTATGCTAGATCCACCTCTGCCAGCTTGTATCTAGACAGGTATGTAATGCTTGGAAAACTCACAAAATCTCTACAGTACCAAAATTCAAGGAAATTCTTCTATATTAATCCCCAAAGTCTATCTTAGGGTAATGTTTCAAATCAATGTTTTTCTAAATATAGCTTCAATGGTTTGTACTAAACTTCCTCTTATACCAACTGTAACGCCCCGACCCTAGTTACCCAGAGTCGGTGCATTATTTCATAACATTGGAATGATCACTAAAGATCGATTTTCGAAAGACTGATTAGTTTAGTAGCCTTGGAAATACTAAATATATTCATATGTTTTACATTACATTATAAAATAAAAAACTACAACAACATAGTCTCCAAAGGAAAAACTCATATCCCTTAGACTATCTCTACAGGTCAGTCATTATATACTTCTTTGCATCTTGG
The DNA here is from genome assembly GCA_963277665.1 of Viscum album. Lineage (NCBI taxonomy): Eukaryota > Viridiplantae > Streptophyta > Magnoliopsida > Santalales > Viscaceae > Viscum > Viscum album. The sequence continues at coordinate 2,090,935,502 of OY728132.1, forward strand.
GAAAAAAATAAATACATAAATAAAAGAAAGGGGTGAGATTAGAGGCTCAGTAAGGATAACAATATAGCGGAAACATTCATAAATAAGCATAAAAATTTAAGGCAATGTAAGACTAAAAAGAGAATTTTAAACTTGATCTTCAGCATAATATGGAAAAGATAAAATAAAATGATTCCAATTACTTATTAACACGAATATTCTAATATTCTAATAATCAAATGCAATATCAATAGCCACTTTCAAAATGATGGAATGCATAATTCCAGACTTCCTAACCACATAGTCAAGGCCTTCTGCGAAGAGTACAAATAAGATTTTTTCAAGGCCCTGTTCCAAGACACTATATTATCTCATGAGACCTGCCGATGCATTGAGGATCTCTATCGGGCTCCACCCATCACTTACAATGTCTAATGCATTATTCATATGAAAATTTGTAAACATACACTAGTATAGAAAACATTATTTACATCACCGTTTTTTACGTCGGTTATATATAACCGACGTGATAATCTGTGAAATGTGGTTTTTTTACATCAGTTGTTTTATAACTGACGTAACAAATGCGGTGAGTAGATTTTTAATGTCAGTTTTTTTAATAACAGACGTTACGAATCGCGTGTGTTCGGTTGTTACGTCGGTTATAAATTAACCGACATAAAAAACAAATGTGCGGGGGTTTTTTACGTTGGTTATTTGATTACCGACGTAAAAAAAAAAAGTGCGGGGTTTTTTATGTCGGCTATAAAATAACCAACGAAAAAAACATGGCTTTTGAGGCCTTTTTGACGTCGGTTATTTTATAACCGACGTAACAAAACAGCCCACAGAACGTTTTTTATGTTGGTTATACAATACCCGACGTAAAAACCTATGACTTTTGATGTCTTTTTTACGTCAGTTATAGAATAACTGACGTAAAAAATCAACACGCAGATTTTTTTATGTCAGTTATTTTATAACCGATGTAAAAAAGTTGTATCTGATACATTTATAATGTCGGTTATTATAATAACTGACGTTATAAATATAAAAAAAACAGTTTATAACTTCAGTTATTAAATAACCGACATTATAAGACATTTAATAATTTAACAAGCCCCGTGGATTGCCATTTATGTTTTTTCAATCGACAGTCCGACGGCTCGTCTCTCTCATGCAGTAAACCCTAATCAACTCGTCGATCTCACTGTATTAAACTCGTTTTGCCTTCATCATTTATCATATTTTCTCTCCTCAGACTTGTCATCCCAACTAGAATCACTCAAGTAAGCCTTCCATGAATTTATTTTGTTCATTTTTTCCTGGATAGTCTATATTTATGTTTTGCGATTTTTGTGTTTAAACTAGGTAAGATTCTTCAATTTCGAACCCTCTTACTTCTTTTTTCCATCATCATCTTATTTATCATCCTTAGATGTATTAGATCGACTCTCAATATTCATGTAAGCCTCAACTACTTATATTAAGTTTGTTTTTGTTTCGCGAATGCCCGACATTGATTGTAATTTTTGTTGTCATTGACTACTAATAATCTCATTCACCTATATTACTGCATAGAATGGTTATTGATTAAATGTACAAATTAGAAAATGATATTCCATGTGTTGTTTCTGCTTATGTTTATCCCCTTTTATATGAGAATCTATTAGACATATAATTTAATGGTTTTTGACCTCTATGGCCCTTCGATGCATCGATATGTCTCATGATTCCAAATAAAAATGGGTTCTGCTGAGGGCTTATCCTAGTATTTTTTGAGGCCTTGGCCAATGCCTCAAAAATATGTTTAAGATTTCTAGAATTATCCGTTACCTAATTATGATATTAGTTATCGAGAAAACTTGTGATCATTTGACTAGTTGAATATCAATGGTTATTTTTAATTATCATACAATAATTAAAGTATCCATATTTAATTCCATCAATTTCATGCTGAAGAATATATTAAATTCATGTGTTCTTAGTTGTTCACCATGCCATGTTTTTATATGTGAACCATTGTTTGGGGGGTTGTCTTGGGGGTGGGGGCTGTCCAGAGGGTTGGGGGTGTCCAGGGGGGTGTCCAAGGGGGCGGGTGGGTGTGGGGGGCTGTCCAAGGGGGTGGAGGCCTGTCAAGAGGGTTTCTGGGGTGGTCTGAGGGGTGGGGGATATCCAGAGTGTTGGGGGTGTCCAGGGGGTGTCCATGGGGGTCGGGGGTGGGGGTGGTGTCCAAGAGGGGTGGGGGTGCTATCTGAAGGGGCGGGGTGCTGTCCAGGGGGTGGGGGCAGTCCAAAGGGTTGGGGGGTGTCCAGCGGGTGTCCAAGGGGTAGGGGTGGGGGTGGTGTCCTAAAGGGGTGGGGGTGTTTTCTAGAGGGTTGGGGGTTGTCCAAGGGGTTGGGGGCTGTTCAGAGGGTTGTGGGGTGTCCATGGGGGGTGTTCAAGGGGGTGGGTGGGTGTGTGGGGATGTCCAAGGGGGTAGGGGCATGTACAGAGGGATTTTGGGGTTGGCCAGGGGTGGGGGGCTGTCCAGAGGGTTGGGGGTGTCAAGGGGGGTGTCCAAGGGGGTGGGTGTGTGGGGGGTGATGTCCAAGGGGGTGGGGGCCTGTCCAGAAGGTTTTGGGGTTTGTCCGGGGGTGGGGGCTATCCGGAGGGTTGGGGGTGTCCAGGGGGTGTCCAACGGGGTAGGGGGTGGGGGGTGGTGTCCATGAGGGGTGGGGGTTGTCCGAGGGTGGGGGACTATCCAGAGGGTTGGGGGTGTCCGTGGGGGGTGTCCAAGGGGGGTGGGTGGTGTGGGTGGCTGTCCATGGGGGTGGGGGCCTGTCCAGATGGTTTTGGGGGTTGTTCGGAGGGTGGGGGTTGTCCAGAGGGTTGGGGGTGTCTAGGGGGATTGACTACTGCATCATTGTTTATGAGATTATGACATGATGATTGTTCCGTGATGATTGGATTTACATTTTGATTTTCCCAATCTGAATTTTTATTTTAAATATGATTTGATTCTCAGGTATACTCCATTATCTGCAATTTTCTATCAACCATGTAGGCTCCATGGTTTTCTTTTATTCAATTGAATTTAAAACTGTTATATCTAAATATATTTTTTTTTTAATAATAATATTCAAGCATATTTTTTTAAATACGCATAGATTTGTTTTATATTTCAAAATTGTTTTACATTCAAATTATGATTGTTTTCATATAAATATATATTTGTCTTATCTTAAAAATATATATTTTTTATATTTTTTATAGGTAATAATGAGTCGAAGTTGGATTACGGCACATCGAATGAGCTATGAATATGAGGAAGGTGTTGATTCCTTTTTGGAATTTTCTAAATGAAATATTCCAAGTAGTGACATTTTTTTCAATCCATGCTTGAAATGTTTGAATATGAAGAAGTTGAAAAGCATATAGATAAAATATCATCTGATATTTCATGGTTTTAATCCGAGTTACAACCATTTGATTTGGCATGGTGAAACTGGACAAAATTTCACTGATGGTGATGATTCATTAGATGGTAACTCCGATGGAATTGAATAAATGATTCGCGATATTGTAGTGGAACAAATTGAGATAGAACCGACAGTTGCACGTCTATATGATGATGCTGAAAAACCATTATATCGTGGTTGTACAGATTTTATGGTTTTTTCGGTGGTGTTAAAATTGATTAACCTGAAGGAAAAACAAGGATGGATTGACAGAAGATTTACAGAGCTGCAACAATTGATGAAAGAAATTCTTCCAAAAGATAACGATCTTCCAGATTCACATTACAAGGCCAAGAAAATATTATGCCCGATGGGATTGGGATACAGGAAAATACATGCCTGTCCGAATGACTGCATTATATATAGGAAGTAATATGAATTTCTATCAGAGTGTCCTAAATGTTGTACATCACGGTATAAGGTGAAAGAAAAATCGCAGGCTGATGTAGAGATTACAAAGCACCCTTCAAATGAATTTTGGTATCTTCCTATAATTCATCGTTTCAAACATTTATTTGCTAATTCACATGATGCAAAACGGTAAAGATGGCATGGTGATGAGCAGGTATGTGATGGAAAAATATTTCATTCAGCTGATTGTCCACAATGGACGAAAATTGATGCGCAATATTCTACCTTTGGAAATGAAATAAGAAATGTCAGATTAGGGTTGTGCACAGATGGTATGAATCCATACCGAACCCTCAGTAGCACACATAGTTCATGGCCTGTTTTATTGGTAATTTACAACCTCTCTCCTGAAGTTTGTATGAAGTGCAAATATGTCATGTTGAGTATAATGATCTCTGGTCCAATGCAACCCGACAATTATATTGATGTTTAATGTCACCGTTGATGGATGATTTGAAACTGTTATGGGCTGATGGTATTAGGGTGTTTGATTCTTATAAAATGGAATATTTTCAACTGCATTCAGTGCTTCTGTTCACTATAAATCGCTTCCCAGCGTATGGAAATTCGTATGGATACAGTGTTTAAGGGCATAAATCATGTCCAATTTGCGAACAACAGATGTCATATTGTCAATTGCATCATGGGAGGAAAATAGTGAACATGGGTCATCGAAAGTTTTTCCCTATGGATCACCCTTATAGAAGACTAAAAAAGGCATTCAATGGCTCACAAGAATTTGATACTGCTCCAAATACATTATCCCCGGATCTGTATTTTGAGAGGGTGAAAAACCTTGATGTGACAATGGGAAAGACACAGAAATCTGGTAATGATAGACATATTTGGAAGAAAAGGTCAATATTTTTTGAGCTACCATATTGGAGGTATCATAAAGTAAAACATAATATTAATGTCATGAACATAGAGAAGAATATATGTGATTGTTTGATTGGATCATTGTTAGATAATAAATGAAAGACTAAAGATGGGTTTAATGCAAGATTAGACATACTATCAATGGGAATATGTTTGGAGTTAGCTCCGACTCCTAAAGGAAGAAGAACATTTCTTCCCCCAGCTTTTCATACATTATCGAAGAGGGAGAATATTATCTTTTTACATTGTCTTCATGATATCAAAGTGCCTCAAGGTTATTCTTCAAATGTAAAAAATTTTGTCTCATTGAAGGACTTGATGTTGATAGGTATGAAATCACATGATTGTCACGTCATGATGCAACAAATTCTACCATTTTCATTGCATGGAATATTTCTCATTAGTGGTAGAAAGACTATGATGAAGTTGTGTTATTTTTTCAATTCAATTTGTAACAAGGCAATTGATGTGAATGCTTTGAGCATTTTGGAAAAGGATGCAATTTTTATACTTTTTCAATTGGAAATGTATTTTCCTCCAACTTTTTTTGATATAATGGTGCGTTTAATGATTCATCTGGTTCGAGAAATAATGCTTCGTGGAACTGTATATCTTCGTTGGATGTATCCTTTTGAAAGGTATATGAAAATATTAAAGGGATATGTTAAAAATCTATATCAACCTGAAGCCTCCATTATTGAAAAGTATATTTCTGAAGAGGTAGCAGAGTTTTGTATGAGCTAATTCACTGCGGCGCAACACATAGGTTTGCCTCCATCTCTCCATGAATGAGTAAATAATGAGGGAAAGGGGATTCATGGATTGAAAGTCAAATAATTGTTAGCTGAACAGATAAAGAAGTTAGAATCATACATCTTGAATAACATATTTGATGCTCAACTATATATCACATTGCATATTAATGAGTTGACACAATGTCATCCAATGAAGAAAGAAATGTGGATTTTGAATGAGCACAACAAAACATTTTTGTCATGGATTAAGAAGACTTTTCTTGGTAGATCAGATGTGTCAGAGACATTAAAATTGATAGTGGTTGGTCCATTTTTAAATGTCATAACATGGTCCGGTTATGAAATTAACGGCTATACATTTCATACGAAAGCTCAGGACAACAGAAGTGCAGTTCAGAATAGTGGTGTATTGGTGTTTGCAGAAGCAATGCATTTTTCGAGTGCTAAGGACAAAAACCCAATTTCTGCATCAAGTGCATATTATGGAGTGATTGAAGACATATGGGAGGTTGATTACATTAAAATTAAATTTCCTAATTTTAACTGTAAATGGATTATTGGTAACAACAGTGTCAGACACGATGGATTTTGAATGACACTTGTTAATCTTAATAGATTGGAAGACACAACTAATTCTTTTATAATGGGAACACTTGCAAAACAAATTTTCTACGTAGTAGATCAATCAGATATGCAGTGGGTTGTTGTTTTATAAGGGAAAAAACAATATATTGGTGAGGATGAAGTTGATGAAGATGATGATTTATGTGAGATCCCTACTTCCATGGAAAGATTAATAGAACATAATGATAAGCATGTTGAAGACATGGTTTGTGCCATAAGGAACGATCACGATGAAGGAATTTGGGAAAATAATGCATTTGTACATTCCTAAAATTACAGGTAACATATGTTTATTTCTTTTTTACATTTATTTTTTTCATAAATGTTAGATTTTGTAAGTTTTTTATTTATTAAAACATGTTTTAAAACAAAATAAGTATAAGTTTTTGTTTGTTTTAAGTTTGTTTAGTTTACTTTATCAAGATTACTATTACATGAATTATATATCTATTATTTTTGATTAGTGACAATTACATAACCATGTTTACCAGGTTTACCAGGTTTACCATGTTTACCATCTTGACCATCTTTACCATCTTTACCATTGTTTAACATGCTTACCATATTTCCAATGTTTACTGTTACGTAATATAGTACACTTTTCTATTTTCTGATTACAGTAGTATTAAAATATTTGAATTTGTATATTTTTGAGCTAACATTTGTTTTTTTTTTGATTTTAAGGATAATGAGAGATCATTCAGTTGATCAACCACATGATTATGGAGATGAGTATATTGGTCATACCTCTGGGGAGGAACATTCACATGCTCCTATTACGACAAAGAGTTCAAAGGTTGGTAAATGTGGGTTCACACATTTACCAAAATTATCATTTTCATGTACGTAGGATCAGAGGATAGTCATTGAGTTTGATGATGATGATATTCCTAGAGGTCCAAATGCAAAATATTTTAAGAGTTTTGTAGCAACTCATGCTAAGAGAAAAGTAAGCATTCTGTATGATGACTGGAGAAGTGTGGATAAAGATATAATCTCTCAGTTATGGGAGACTATTTTGGTAAGATCTTTTGATATTTTTTGAATATTCTTTAAATGTTTCTAGTATATATAATATGTTTAACCTCTTCTTTATCAGATGACATTTGATATTCATGACACTGCAGAAGTAAGGAAGAAATTCTTATCGTGGGCTTCCAGGAGATGGAGGGATTTCAAATCAACCCTCTCATTTGGTTTCATTTATGGTCATAGGAGTCATGACAATCCATGTCGTATATATCCTTTTATAGATGAAGACAAATGGAGACAGTTTTTCGAAATTAGAAGAAAAGAGTCATTTTTGGTAAGAGCAGTGTAAACATTTATAAGATTTCTTATATAAATGATCTTATTAACGTTTTGTTAATGATTTCTTATTCTTAATTTACAGAAAACAAGGAAATATCATCACGAGATCCAATCTATAAATGTATACCCTCATAGATTATCTCAGGGAAGGTATGCATTGTTGGAAGAACAAATGATGGTGGAAAAATTTCAATAACTAAGAGCTGAGTCTTCAAGCTCTGGAGAGGTGGCCCCTTCATCCCCTCCATTTAGACATGACCAATGGAAGAGATCTTGGAAGGGCAAAAAAGTGCAATATCATTCGGATGAATCGAGAATCGTAGCTGAGAGGATTGTAAGATATATATTTTATTTATTTAAGTTTACCATTTTCTTCATATAATTTCAATCATAATATAAATGTTCAATTAATTAATATAGGACACTCCTGAGGTGCATAGTTCACAGGGGACATTTATAGCTACTGGGAGGGAAGATATTTTATCTGTAGCATTGGGAAGGCCTGAACATCCTGGTCGTGTAAGAGGATATCCAGTAGGTGTATCAGTAAGAAAAGTGTTTCCACGTTATTCAACTTTAAAGGATGAGGGGGTTTATAAAAAAATAGAATCTGTGGAGGCTGAAGTTTATAATATTAATGCGATGATGGAGGACAATATTAGAGCGTCGGTGTAGTCTATGATTTCAGACATGCACAGACAATTTCAGACTGCAGATCCCACTCCTCCACCTCCCACTGCAGATCCCATTATTTATCCTCCACCTCCGCCAGTACCTCTCACTCCCCCACCTCATCCTTCTGACCTCATTTTTTATCCTACTTCTTCGCCGCAGCTTCCTACTTATTGCGAGTTGTATGTTGATGATTCTCAACATCATATAGTAGCATATGGGTTGGTATATTGTATAGGAGATATAGTTCATCATCAACAATTAGAGGTACAGAATCAGACGGTCACTGTACAAGATATTATAGATAGATCAGCTCGGCTACCATTACCTATAGATGAGGTGGCGACAAATGGACATAGTATCAGACAATTTTTAATTTGGCCATCCAGACTTCTTCGACTCATTACCATAGAGGTATGAATGTTATATCTTTTATTTTATTTTTTTTATTAAAGTTGTTTTATCATTTCAAAACTAATATATTATTCAATTTATTTTTACAGTAATACTTCAAAGGTAAATAAATATTGTATAGACAACAACAAAGATAAATGGCTATGACATCAGATACAGATTCTTGTAGTCTTGACAGATTGTCATGATATTCAAATTTGTTGGTTGGTCATTATGAGTTTCCATTGGAAGCTCATGTTTGTGGATGTGAAATAAATGTGGGGATTATGAAAACTGATATCATGGAGCTAGTTACGGGAGATAAGTTGCGCATTAACGTGGTGAAAAAATTTTCAATGTAAGACTTAACACCTTTTCCCTATGTTATATTTATTAAAAATGTATACTTATGTTTGTTTTGTATTAGGTATCATTATAAAATTTGTGAGAGGAATGAGCTGGCAGATGTATATGGATTCATGGACCCGCAATTGATTTCCCCTAAAGCATGTGCATTGGTTGAGGAACAAAGAAGGCTTTATATTTCTGAATGAATTGAAAAGAATATTGTCACACAATGTTGGATGATGCCTTTTTGTGAGAGGTATGAAACACATCTCTCTCAAAGAGTTAATTATCTTTTAACATAAAAAACCACTAACGTTAAATTTCTTTTTATCAGTGATCATTGGATGTTAGGGGTTTTTTTCCCAAGGGAGAAAGCACTTTATTGGATATGCTCTGTCCATGATGATGTGCGGGAAAGTTTTATGAATATATTGGAAAATTAAGTTTCAATTTCTCAATAGTTATATATATTATAATGAATTTTAAATTTACCCCATTAGTATTATTTTCTAATAGGGAATGGGCCTACTTTTCAAAAAACACAAAGAAAAGGAATGAAAAGATCAAATATGTAAATGCGAAGGTAAATATCCATTTATAATTTTTACTTTTGATTTATTACATTAAAATAATATATTGAATTTACACTCATTCAAACAGAATTTTCATGAACAACAAGGCATCATCGAATGCAGATATAATATGCTAAGATTTATGAATGAAATAATAACAACTGGGACAGTAGTGAATTTTGACCTGGTAAGATTTCCTCTTAAAATTTGCCATAATATTTCAATTTGATTTACTCATTATACATGTTAACTACTATCCTTCTTATTTGAGCTTTGTGATGACCCTCAACCCTATAATGCTAAAGAAATCAAACACTTACAAGTGGAGTGGTCAAATTATTTTACAGGTTTTATTAAATTTTATTTGTTTGTAATGTAAATTGTAATTTTGAATATTGTTGTTGTAATTGTGTATCAGGTAGTCGTTTAGGTTGGATTTAGTTTTTTTTGAAGTTGACAGTGTATGTTTTGAATGTTATATATGTGAATGTTTAATTTTGTTATACTTCTTGTTTTGGTCTACTTATGATGGTTTTTCTAGTATGGATTATAGTTTGGGGGTAGGGGTTTCATGGATGTGGGGTGGTATTCAGTAGTTTGGGGTGTCCAGGGGTCTAGGAGGGCTGTCTGGTGGGGTGGGGGGTATACATGAGGGTGGGGGGGGGGGGGGGTTGTAGAGGGGTGTTTGGGGCTGTCCAGGGGTTGGGGGGGCAGTCCATGGGTGTGGTGGGGGCTCTAATGGGGTGGGGGAGGGTTGTCCAGGGTCTGGGAGGGGGGTATACATGAGGGTGGGGGGGTTGTCCTGGGGTGTTTGGAGCTGTCCAGGGTGTCAGGGGGTAGTCCATGGGTGTGGTGGGTGCTGTCAAGTGGGGTGAGGGGTGCTGTTCAGGAGGGTGGGGGTTGTAGAGGGGTATTTGGGGCTGTCCAGGGGGTCGGGGGGAAGTCTGGGGGTGTGGTGGGGGCTCCAATGGGGTGGGGGCTGTCAAGTGGGGTGAGGGGTGAGGGGGTGTTGTTCAGGAGGGTGCGGGAGTCCAGTGGTGTGGTGGGGGGATCCAATGGGGAGGGGGAGGGTTGTCCAGGGTGTGGGCGGTATACATGAGGGTGGGGGTGTCCCGGGGTGTTTGGAGCTGGCCAGGGGGGGTCGGGGGCAGTCCAGGGGTGTGTTGGGGGATGTCAAGTGGGGTGAGGGGGTTAAGGGGTGTTGTTCAAGATGGTGGGGGTGTTATCGAGGGGTGTTTAGGGCTATCCTGGGGGGCGGGGGCTGTCCAGGGGTGTGGTGGGGGCTGTCAAGTGGGGTGAGGGGGTGAGGGGTGTTGTTCAGGAGGGTGGGGGGGGGTTGTCGAGGGGTGTTTGGGGCTATCTAGGGGGTCGGGGGGCAGTCTAGGGGTGTAGTGGGGGCTCCAATGGGGCGTGGGAGGGCTGTACAGGGGGTATACATGAGGGTGGGGGCTATCAAGTGGGGTAAGTTTTATTTGTAATCATTTCAAATGCTTAAATTTTCTTTAGTTCATGTCTTTATCTCCTTCTATTTTTCTGGTACAAATTATTTATTTGGTTTCTGTTTGATTTTGGGGGATGAGAAAAGGACTGCAGTCAATTTTTTTTAAAAAAAAATTTTTCTTCCATGTCGGTTATTTTATAACCGACGTGATAAAGAAATCGAGAATTGTTTATCACGTCCGTTTTTTTCATAACTGACATGGTAAACACCTGTGGTATTGTTTATCACATCGGTTATGTAATAACCAAAGTGATAAAGGACCTGGTAAATGATTTATCACGTCGGTTAATCAATAACCGACGTGATAAACCCCACCCCCTAGACTAGTTTAGCACAATAATTATTTAATAAACGATGTCAAAAACCATCGTCCTAGATTTTATCGTGTCGGTTATTTAATAACCGACGTCATAAACTCTCCTACAGATGTTTGTAACCTCGGTTATTGTATAACTGACGTGATAAATCCCCTCCGGTTTATCACGGCGGTTATAAAATAACCGACATTATAAACCCCGCACCCTCGGGTTTTTTCACGTCGGTTGTTAATTAACTGATGTGATAAACACCGCGATGTTATGTCTGTTACAACAGTTTTTAAATAACCGACGTAAAAAACATTATTTATAATGTCTTTCGTATTATCATCGGATAAAAACTGACGTAAAAAATGAAAAATAACCGACGTAAATAACGTTTTCTGCACTAGTGATAACATAAACATTCGTATTAAAACTAGCATACAAAATGTCAATACATTATCCATAAACCATGGATGGTATAAAAAAAACATCCGTAGTAAAACATATCACTAAACATTCAATACAATATATAAGTTTAGTATTATAATAAGTCAACTTCAAAAAAACTCACAATCCATCAAAGGATATTGACATATATGAAATCAAAACTTTTTTTAGAGAAATATCTCTTTCTATTTTGAAATCATTTAAATGTTATATAATTATGAAAGAAAACATTTATTTTCAAAATATTATTACAATATTGTAAGGGAAACTTCAACAATGTTATAACGATGGAAAATTGTTGTACCCGCCGTATATGTTAAAAAACATTCATACCTTAATTTGGTCGAAATGCTCATTAGGTGCCTTGTTTGGAAAACGACGGAAATATTCCTTTCAACCAATTTTATAAAAAGTAAAAAAGGGTATAAATGACGTTATCTCAAAGTATATTAAAGATTAAAAATCTTTTGGAATACATTTTTAAGAAACATGGATTTGGATGATAAAGAACTCCCAGTACATACTTATGTAAATACAACCTCGGATAATAAAGAGATTGTGAAATTAACCCTTACATTGACATTTTCCTTGGTCGAGGGTTGGTTCAACTCCTGTATAATGGTGAAATAATTGTTATTACATTATAAATAAACCATATACATTAATATGATATCATATATGATCTTCTAATATTGATTTGTTAATGATATTGTAGTGGTATCATCATTTCGGGTGTTAACTGATTCATTTTCCTTTATATGTTTGGTTATGTAAGCCATGTTTGTTATGGATAGGATGTATTAGATTCATATACAAAATGATATTATGTTCATAAACATTATTTTTAATCACAAAATGAAAATTATTCTTGAATGATTATTATGGGGAATGAATCTCATCGCAGTCGTGGAGACGGTAATCCATACATACGAACGAGCGACAATATCATTATTTTGATATTAAAATCGTATGTAATTGGAAGGTATATCTTAGAATAATTATCATGTTATATTTAATATTTACATCATTTATACTCATTATTATACCCATCCAAATGATGAAGTGTTTGAATAACAAACTACCCCACGATGTGGAGACGGTAATCCGTACGTACGCACATATGGTGACTTTTTCATTTATAGGATAGATAGAATAATGAATATGGTTGTAACATTTTTATAATAACATCACAGTATATAGAATATACTTGATAAATTATTTCATAATGGAAATAAAATCAAAATATGAAGTGGAAGATGAAATGAAATTGAAATAGGTGATGAAATATTTACCTCCTCTTCAGGTTCTTCCTTTTGATTTGATCAAAAGGGCTCTATAGGTTGGCTTTCTGACTAATGTAAGGCCTCTAGGATTAAGGGAGGAAGGTTGGGAGGATATTTTGGCAGGGTTTGGCTAATCCAAAAGGATTTGGTGGTTTTAAATTATGTGAATGGGAAGTTCCCTTTTATAAGATGGGTGAGGGGAAGCTTAGGAAAAGATTGAAATATTATTTTATAATAAAATTATTTTCAGTTTCTAATGGATACAAAATGATTTATTTCTAGGATAAGGTGGGGATAGGTCTAAAAACACTAAATCAATAGGTTTTAGAGAGGTTTGGGTCCGCATATTAACATTATATTTTAGATTTAACTCTTAGTTAAATAGTTTGACATTTACCATGTCTCTTTGTATTTTTATATTATATCGTTAATAAACATACAATAAACTACCAAGAGGACCCCAATAAATTCATTAATGACATATATAATATTATTAATGACCTTTTTTCTAAACCTTATATTTTTTGTAATATTATTTCAACTAATAATATAATATTTTTTTTAAATACTCAATTATGTAAATTTTGACATTATTTAATAATTGATATTTTTAAAGTCCTAAAAACATTATTACTTCGAACTAAATTAATATATTTTATCATAACATGTCATATTAACCTATAAAATTATTGGAATTTATCAAAAGTATAAATTATATTAATTTTATTATTTATAATATTAAATATTTTAATATTTCATTATTAATGTAATTACTGCATCATCATTGTGTCATAAATAAATTAAATTATTTAATGTCGAAAAATTATAAATAAAATATAATTATGTATTAAATATTTTCATATTTATAATTATTATTAATAGTCGAATTTATATTATTTATAACCTTGTATTAAAATTGGTTTAGTTATTAAACATTGATTTTAACTCTTTTAACTCTTCATTAAATAAAATAATAATAAATGTCCTAATCTAATACAAGTTGACAGAAATGATCATATTTTTTTATAAGGTTGATTTTGGTCGAATTAGCTAATCCAATTGAATTATTACATGTGTTAGGATAATAATAATGACATTTTCCCCTTAATTACCCTATTTACTTTTAACCGAGGTAAATAAAAGTAAAAGGTTACTATTCACCAAAAATTATTTTCATCTTATTGAACCACGTTTTTCTTCTGATATCAACCGTGTCTCTTGGATTTTTGAAATTCCACTCACAGAAGTGGTAAAATTAAGTTTTATGCGAATTTGAAAATTCTCCTAAGAGGTGGGTAAAAGACAGTGAAAAATTCAATAAAATTTGTTATATCTAATATTATTTAAAAATGACTCCAATGAATTAATTTGAACATATATAGGAATTATTTTTCTATTTTGAACTAAAATAAATTTTAATAAAATAAATAATTATTTAAATAAAAAGTCGGTTTTAAACAATAACATAATGTTTTTCACTATTCATAAAAAATGGAATCTTTTCTAAAAATACAAAAAATACCTTTTGCTAATTTCGATATTTCGAATCCAAAAATGATGTCCATTTTGATAGATAAATTTTATAAAATTTCAAAAATTGGGTATTACTATTCATAAGGCTGAAGTTTGATTGGTCGCAGAGTGTTAGAATCATGAAGTTGTGTACAATACAAGCTATTGCATTATTATAAGGGAAATGTACTATGGAAGCGTGGGGTGTAACATTCTTCCCTCCTTAAAATAATTTCATCTTCGAAATTTCAATAATACTGCCACACAAAAAGATTCGGGTGGTTCTTCATCAAATGTTCCTCTTGTTCCCACATTGCCTCTTCCATCTTATGGTTTCTCCATAGAACTTTTACCAGATGAGTCGCCCGGTTTCTAAGAACTTGTTCTCTTGTATCATGAATTTTGACAGGCACTTCAAAATAAGACATATCAGGTTCCAGTTCAATTTTCTCGTAGGAGAGTACATGTGTTGGGTCAGGAATGTATTTTCTCAACAGTGATAATTGAAACACATCATGAACTTTGGAGAGACTTGAAGCCATTTCCAAACGATAAGCTACAACTCCAATTAGTTCTAAAGTTTTTAACGGTCTGATTACCTGAGACTCAATTTACCCTTCTTACCAAAATGTATAACATCCTTCCATGGAGATACCTTCAAAAAATATTATCTCCAACCTGAAATTAAAAATCCTTCCTTCGGTTATCTGCATAGCTCTTTTTCCTACTTTGGGATGCTTTGATGTGGGTTTGGATAACCTTAACCATTTCCATTGTTTCCTCAACATGTTCTAGGCCTATGAGTTTTCTTTTACCAACATCATCCCAATAATTTGGTGTGTGACATCGCTTTCCATATAACACTTCATATGGTGCCACTTGAATACTTGAATTGAAGCTATTGTTATAAGAAAATTCTACCAGAGTTAAATATTGATCCCACATACCTTGATAGTCAAGTGAGAAAGATCTCAACAGGTCTTCTATGGGTTGAATAGTCCATTATGATTGTCCATCAGTTTGAGGGTGGTAGGCAGTGCTCAAATGTAGTCTAGTATCCAAGGCTTTCTGAAGACTTTCCCAGAATCTTGATGTAAAATGGGGATCATGATCAAAAACAATCGATATGGGTGCTCCACGATTTCTTACAACTTCATTAATATATAGTCTTGCTAGAAATTCAAGTGGTAAATCTTCTCTTATAACAATAAAATGTGATGACCTGGTAAGACGATCAACAATGACCCATATTGCATCAGTCCTTTTTGGAATCTTCGGTAGCCCCAGGACAAAGTCCATCATAATATTATCCCATTTCCACTCATGTATGGGAAAAGGTTTCATGACTCCTCCAGGTTGTTTCCTAACAGATATCACTTATTTACAAACCATACATTTTGACACAAAATCCGAAATCTCCCTCTTCATGTTGGCCCGCCAAAAATGTTCTTTCAAAACTCTATAAATCTTGGTGCTATCATAGTGTACAGATAAATGGTTGCTATGATCATTATCTAACAATTCCCTCTTTAGATTCAGTATATTGGGAACACAAAGCCTCTTCCAAAATTCCAAAATCCCTTATTCATATATGAAGTCACTCAATCTCACATCATTCACACCTTTAATCTTCTTTTGAAACTCCACATCATCTGCCTGAGAACATTTTATCCTTTCTAGTAAAAATGGTTTGGCAACCATTTGAAAAAGTGTTGATGTTTTACCTTCCATGATTATTCCCACATCTATTTTCACTAGATCCAAGAAAATAGGATCCCTTTCAACTCTCATCTTGTTCAAAACTCCATCATATTTTCTTCTCAAAGCTTATGCTACCTTATTTTCCTTTTCCGGGTGGTAGTGTATAGTGAAATCATAATCCTTGATTAGTTACAGTCATCACCTTTGCCTCATGATGAGTTCTTTTTTAGAGAAAATATACTTCAAACTCATGCGATCAGTATAAATCTCAAATTTTTCACCATAGAAATTGTGTCTCCATATTTAAAACGAAAATATTACAGCTGCTAACTCAAAATCATGAGTAGGATAGTTTTTCTCATGAATATTAAGATGTCGTGATGCATAGGAAATATGTATATCATTCTTTATAATGACACTACCTATTCCTTTATTTGAAGCATCAATATAAATAACTATCCCCTCATTCCCTGATGGCCGAGTCAAGATAAGAGAATTGACTAATATTCTCTTCAGTTCTTCAAAACATTCTTCTCACTATTTTGTACAAAAAAAGTTTAACCCCTTTACATTTGAGATTGGTTAATGTGTTATCGAATCAGGAAACATTTCGGACAAAGCACTGATAATAACCTGCTAAACTAATAAAACTGTGTACCTCGGTTATACTTGTCAGTGCTGGCCATTCTAAGATACACTTGTTCTTAGAAGGATCAATAGAGGTTGTAACCTTAGAGACAATATGTCTAAGAAAAGAAATATCTTGAACCTAGAATTCACACTTGCTAAACTTCCCATATAATTCATTTCTTCTAAGAGTCTGTAGAATAATGCGCAAGTGATTTTCATGATCTTTTTATCTTTTGGATTATACCAATATATCCTCAATAAATACCACAAAAAAGTCATCAATATATTCCTTGAAAACTCTATTCATTATATCCATGAAGATATAGGGGGAATTTGTCAATCCAAAAGGCATTACTATAAACTCGTAATGCCTATACCTAGTTTGAAATGATGTTTTCAGAATGTCTTCCCTCTTTACAAACAAATGATGATATCCAGATCAAAGGTCAATCTTTGAAAAATATTGATCTCCATGAAATTGGTCTAAAAAATCATCAATGTGAGGTATGAGAAACTTGTTATTTATTGTTATATCATTGATCTCTCTATATTCAATGCACAACCTCTTAGATATGTCTTTATTCTTAACAAAAATGATAGGGTATCCCCATGGAGAAACACTAGGGAGAATAAATCCCATATTACTCAATTCCTCTAGTTGTTTCTCTAGTTTCACTAATTCCACAATGGCCATTCAATAAGGGGTCTTCGATATGGGTCTTTAACAAGAAATTAAATAGATGGAAAACTCAGTTTCTCTTTCTAGAGGATGTCTAACTAAATCCTCTAAAAACACATCAACATATTCTTTTACAATAGGTACTTCCTCTATTCGAACATTCTTTTCCTCACCCATTGTTATTTCATTCTCTTCTTTCCCAAAAATTGAACTTAGTAGAGATACTGGGGGTTGATCTAGATAAGAATCAGGTGGTGACGTTTCTTCTCTAAATATAAATTACTCCTTATCATCATAGATAATTGTAAACTCTTTCTTCTTACAATAAATTTTCTCATCATGTTCGAAAGTCAATCAATTCTGAGGATTATATCAAATTCAGTCATGGGTATGATAATGAGATCAGAAGATAAAGAAAATTTATATTCTCTAATGGGAACTGATTCATAAAACTTTGTTTCGATGATACTTCCCTTAGGAGTTTTGACAAACAACTCCTGTGAAATGTCAAATTGAAAATATATAAATTTCATAACAAACTGGGATGATATGAAACAATGAGATGATCCAAAATCAAATAAATAATTTTCTAAACATGAGGAAACTATTAAATTACATGACACCACATCTTTCGGAGCTTAAACCTTAGCACTAGTGATAGAATAATCTTGGTCGTGCTCCCTTGGCCTTTTTTGAGGTAAGTTCCCTTGGTGCATAAATCATTCATTTTCATAATTCCCCTTTTCTCTATTATTGTAGCATTCAAATTTGATAGCCCCTTTATTTCCCTTGCAATCACGAGCTTGGTGTCCTTGTTCACCACACCTATAACAAATTCTAATTCCCTTCAGAAAAGTATCAGGGTGTTTATTCCCACATTTACTATAAGATTTATATTCAAATTTTCCCTTCTTCCCCTTATTTCTGTTTCTATAGTGTTCTGCAGATCTCTTCTTCCCCTTCATTGCTTTAAAGGATTAATACTTTGAGATTTTTTTTCTGTCTTGATAACACGTGAGAAAATATATTCATATGATGAGTACGACTGTTAGGCTAATGCTTGAAAAATAAATGGTTTTAACACACCAAATAATCGATCGATCTTACTCCTTGGGTTACATATATAATCTTATGATTGCCTTGCTAACATTGTAAACTTAGCCTCATATATTGCAACATTCACAACCTCTTTTTGGTTCAGACTCAAAAATTGTCTTTCCATATCCACTCGATGGTCACAAGGAAAGTATTTTTATAAGAAAAAATCTTTAAACTCCCTTCATTCCCTATTTTATACTTCATCATCTTCCTTTGTGTTTTGAATCAATGACCACCACTGGTCTGCATCTCCCGTCTTGCGATAAACATCCATGACAACTTTTTCCCTTCTGTTACTCCCCAAAGCATTAAATATTTTCTCCGTGGAATTTATCCACTGCTCATATACTAATGGATTTGTACTCCCATTGAATTTTTGTGGTTGTTACCTCATGAATCGGTAAAAGAATGATCCTCTGCATTGTGGATCAGTGTACTCAAAATGGGTAATGTTATTATTCATAACCGGAGTGAGTTGACCCAATATGGTGATAAGCTGATCAGCACCAGTTGCATCACCAACTCCACAATAATTATCATGAGTAGGAGTTCAATCCCTATATAGATTACAAGCATTGATACGATTTCCATTCATTCCATTAGGCATCATTTCTAAATAATGGAATACACTATATTAGATTATGAATAGAAATACATAAATCCATACATGTAAAACACATAACATAAATTGAACAGTTTATGGATATAATCCATAATAATAAAAATGTCATCTTTCAGGAAGTATTTACTCATTAACCCGTCCTAATGGTTTTTAATGAAAATGATAATTATCCTAAGCATATCCCCCTAGAGTGTCATAACCAAGAGTGAAACAAGGCCCGTTGTCGTGCACTGGTTCCCATTCGAGACTAGCTCAAATCGATGTTTTGGGGTTTACCCCTAGGTACATCTATGCCAGAGCTGCCTCTACCTGCTCATATCCCGACAAGGATGTAATTCTTGTAAAACTCACAAAATCACTACAGTACCAAAAATCTTGAAAATTCTTATATACTAATCCTCAATGTCTATCTTAGGGTATTGTTTTCTAATCATAGTTTTTCTAAATCTTGCTTCCATGGTTTGTACTAAACGTCCATTGATACCAAATATAACACCCCAACCCTAGTTACCCAGAGTTGGTGCATTATTACATAACATTGGCATGATAAAAAAAGATCAAGCCTCGAAAGACCGATTAGTTTAGTAGCCTTGGAAATACTAGATAAATTCATAAGTTTTACATTAGATTATAAAATAAAAAACTAAAACAACATGGTATCTATAGGCCACACTCATATCCCTTAGACTATCCCTACAGGTCAGTCATAATATACGTCTCCACATACTGGGAAAAAATAAAAAAACATAGAAAGGGGTAGGCTTAGATGCTCAATAAGTATAACAATATAGCAGAAAATTTCATAAATAGGAAAAACATTAAAGGCAATGTAAGACTAAAACAAAATCCTTTTAAACATGATCTTCAGAATAATATGGAAAATATAAAATAAAATGACGCCATTTAATTATTCACATGGATATTATACTAGTCGAATAATCACATGCAATATCAATAGCCACATTCATAATGATGGAATTTATAATGCCAGACTACATAACCACATAGTCAAAGCCTTCTGCCAAGACTACAAATAAGATTTTTTCAAGGCCTCATGCCAAGACAGTAGTTTGTATCATGAGACCTACCGATTCATCGAGGAGCTATAGCAGGCTCCACCTGTCACTTACTAAGTCCAATTCATTCCACATATGAAAAGGTTTAAACATAACATAAACATTCCTATTAAAAATAGAATATGAAATGTCAATAATTTATCCACAAACCATGAATGGTACAAAAATAACACATCCATAGTCAAACATATAAAAAAACCTTTAATACAATAGAATTTTTTTTATCATAATAAATCAACATCAAATAAACTCACAATCCAACAAAGTATATTGAGATAGATCAAATGAAAACTTTTTTTTAGAGAAATATCTCTTTCTATGTTGAAATCATTTAAAAGTAATATAATTATAAAAGAAAAAATTTATTTTAAAAATATTTTTATAACATTTTAATGGAAAATTCAATGATGTTATAACTGTGGAAAATTGTCACACCCGCCGTATAAGTTAAAAAAATTCTTAACTTAATTTTTCCGAAAAGTTCATTAGATACCTTGTTTGGAAAACGATGGAAATCTTCCTTTCGAACCATTTTATAAAAATTCAAAAAAGGGTATAAATGAATTTAACCCAAAGTCTAGTAAATAGGAAAAAAATTTTGGAATACATTTTTTCAGAAACAAGGATGTGGATGATAAAAAATTCCCAGTAGATACTTACATAAAAACAACCTCGGATAATAAAGAGATTGTAAAATTAACCCTTACCTTGTACTTTTCCTTGGTTGACAGTAGGCTAACCTCGTATATAATTATTAAATAATTGTTATTAAATTATAAAATAACCATATACATTAATATAATATCATATATGATCTTTTAATATTGATTCGTTAATGATATTTTAGTAGTATCATCATTTCGGGTGTTATCTAATTTGTTTTACTTTCTATGCTTGGTTACTTAATACATTTTTGTTTTGGATAGGATGTATTAGATTCATATAGATAATGATATTATGTTGATAATAATTATTTTTAGTCAAAAAATTAAAATTATTCTTGAATGATTATGATGGGGAATGAATCTCATCGTGTTCGTGGAGACGGTAATCCGTACGTACGCACGAGCGACAATATCATTATTTTGATATTAAAATCATATATAATTTATATTATATCATAGAATCATTATCATGTTATATTTATTATTTACAAGATTTATAATCATTATTATACCCATCCAAATGATGAAGTGTTTGAATAACAAACTACACCACGGCGTGGAGAGGATAATCTGTATGTACGCACGTATGGTGACTTTTTCATTTATAGGATGGATTAAATAAGGAATATAGTTGTACCGTTTTTATAATAACATAATAGTATATAGAAGATACTGGAGTTATTATTTTGGACTGGAATCAACAAAGAAAGAGGAAGTGGAAGAAGAAAAGAACATGAAAGTGGTGATAAAATATTTACCTCTTTTTTGGGTTCTTCCTTTTGATTTGATCAAAAGAGCTCCATAGGTTGGCTGTATAACTAATAGAAGGCCTCTAGGATGAAGGGAGGATGGTTGGGAGGATATTTGGGCTAGGGTTGGCCAAGCTAAAAGGCTTTAGACTAGTGATATTAAGATAATGGGAAGTGCCCTTTTATAAGCGGGGTGAGGGGAACCTTAGGAAAAGGTTGAAATATTATTTTATAATAAAATCATTTTCGGTTTCTAAGGGCTCCAAAATGATTTATTTCGGGGATAATTTTTGGATAAGTTTAAAAACACTCAAACAATAGTTTTTAGATAGGTTTGGGTCACTATATTAGCCTTATCTTTTTTATTTAACTCTTAGTTAAATAGTTTTACATTTACCATGTCTCTTTGTATATTTATATTATATGGTTAATAAACATACTATAAACTTCCAAGAGAACCCCAATAGGTTCATTAATGACATATATAATATTTTTAAGTCCCTTTTTCCAAACCTTAGAATTTTAGGAATATTATATCAACCAATAATATAATATTTCTTTTAATAACTCAATTATGTCAATTTTGACATTATTTAATAAATGATTTTTGTTAAAGTCCTAAAAACATTATTACTTAAAAATAAATTAATATGTTCAATCCTAACATGTAATATTAACCTATAAAATAATTGGAATTCATCAAAAGTGAAAAATTACATTTATTTGAATATTTATAATACCAATTATTTTATTATTTTTTATTAAGGTAATTCCTACGTCATCATTGTGTCATAAATACATTAAATTATTTATTTTTTAAAAATTATAAATAAAATAAAATTATTTAGTGAATCTTTTTATATTTATAATGAATATTTATATTCTAATTTAAATTATGTATAACCCTATATTAAAAATGGGCTTGTTATTAAACTTTGATTTTAAGTCTTTTAAATTTTTTAAAATAAAATAATATAAATGCCCTAATCTAATCCAAGTGAACCTAAAGGATCATATTTTATTCCTAAGGTTGTTTTTAGTCGAATTAAACATATCCTATAGAATTAGGAAATGTGTTGGGGTATTAATAATATCATTTTTACCCTTAATTTCTCTATTTACTTTTAACCGTGGTAAATAAAAGTAAAAAAGTTACTATTCAACATAAATTATTTTCATCTTATTAACCACATTTTTCTTACTGATATCAACTATGTCTCTAAAGTTTTTTAAATTTCACTAAAAGAAGCGTTAAAATTATTCTTCATGCAAATTTTTAAATTCTCCTAGGAGGTGGGTAAAAGACGGTGAAAAGTTCAATAAAATTTTATATATCTTATTTTATTACAAAATGACTACAATAAATTAAATTGAATATATATATTCATTAGTTATCTATTTTGACCTAAAATAATATTTAAATAAAATAATTATTTATTGAAATAAAAATTAGGTTTTAAACAATAACCCAGTGTTTTTCACTATTCATAAAAAATTGAATGTTTTCAGAAAATACCATAAATTCACCCTAAGCTATTTCGATTTTAAAAATAAAAAAATGAACTCAATTTTGATAAATAAATTTTATAAAATGTCAAAAAGTGGTTATTACTATTCATTACGGCTAGTTTGATATGTCGTGGTGTGTTAGAATCTCAAAGTTGCATACAATGCGAGCTATTGCATTATTCAATGGGAAATGTACCATCGAAGCTTGGGGTGATACATTGATGGCCTCCGATCAACACTTCTGTTTATTCAGGTGCTAGCACGGAAAAGAGAGTTTCTTGTGTCTATCATTCTTGATCCCTTATTCTTTGGCCTTGAAGAACGTCTCTCATTATTGATAGGGGTGGGATGTGTAGTCGGGAGATAAATTGTATAGCACAACAATTCTGAATTCACCAGGTGTATGATTCGGCATCATGTGGTGTCTGGAAAAATAGGCATAATTGTCTATTTATATGCATGGAACTTCAGTTACAATATTTAATTGCAAAACAGAAATTAAATATATTCGTGAACATAGAGAAAACTCTTGCTCATAAAAATAATACAACTTCATTATTTACGGAGCACCAACTTGCACAAAATTTAATTTCAAATAAAATTCTGCATCTCAAAATAATATCTGCATCATTATGATTTTAACTTGTTCCAACTAGTTAAATAAATATTTTCCATCTTTCAAATAGTTATTTTACCACCAGACCAGCACTGGTCAGCTCTAACTCCACTTCAACTTATAGAAAACTGGAATAAATAAATAAATAATTTATAATCTTAAATGAATTTTTTATTTAAAAACTATTAAATAAATATTCAATAAATGTTAAATAAAATAAAAAAATAAATTATATTTAATTTATGTGATCAATATAACTAGAATAAAATTATTCCACATTTATGAGAATAATATTCATTTCATTAATTACATTTAAATAGAATTTAATCAAGAACACCAAAAAACACTTGGTCTGTGACCCTCTATGATTCTTTCTCGATGGTATTAGTTGGGATTTCCTAAAGTCCAAAAATACAATCTAGAAAACGGTCAAGGCACCTAAGATGAAGAACATAATGTCTCAAAAATGACATCCATGAACCTATTCTTACTCTGTAATATAATCCCTTTGTCTCAATATCTCATCAAGAATGTTTCATGATATTTTCATCAACTTTTATTCTTGATATGCCATTCGTTGACTACCTGAAATAATTTTGTCATTACACCATGGACATAGAGTTTTTCACAATGGTTCTATTTCAATCAAAGTTCCAAGATATCAAATTCCATTAATGGAAGGTACAAATCCTTCCTTGATTTTTTGATTAATAACATGTCACTTGTGACCCACCCAATGTACCCTACTTCCCACCAAATTTTTGCATGATGGTTTTAGTTAGTAAATATATGTGTTTGAGTCAGGACATGTAGTAATGATAATATTAAAGTAAAAATAATCATTACACACACCCATAGATAAAAATATCTGATGACACTAAAACATGCGGAATTCCTACTGGTGGGTCTGTTCTCAAATATCCTGTTGTGGAGATTACAAATTGCGAACTTAATGAGAGGAATTCTCATCTTCTAATGAGTACTCACACCAGACAGTAAGCATGGTTTATGTCCCATCATAGTATGTCATCCATCCATATAACTATATTTATGAATATTTATATTGCATTTCAAGGTTCTCATCATAGTGGGGAACTGCCAAGACGTTATCAATGCAACAAATACTCTAGGACATTATTACATCATAGTCATGCAGAACAATGAAAAATATGCAATAAGATGTTAAATATTTAAATACATTAAATGTCCATGTAATCAAAGTACAACCAGTTGGTTTCTAGGACACCAACTCTTATAGTAACAGCACACCACAACACCAAAAACAACATAAAATTAAAAAAACTTTTGCACCGATACAGAATATAAGTGAAATAAAACATACAATAAAAATACAAAAAAATACAATATTATAGACATTTAAAACATTTTTTTGTATAATTAAATAAGTACAAATTATTTCATACATTCAAAAACATCTATTTTCTTTTGTCCTTTGATCCTAACCCATGATAGAGAAACAAAATAAATATAAAAAATTCATATGTTGATCCCGCTACATCACAAATGAATTCTGAATAGTTTTACTCAATTATCAAGACAATATGTACACATTTTCATGGTGTTTATTGAGTGACACTTTATGAAATAAAATTTTTATTTTAAAATTATAATGGAAAAATTGAGACATATTGGGCATAACATGTAATATATTGAGGTGATATTGGTTCCTACACCTCAAAAAGGACTTATTTGTAATTTTTGTATTGTATCAAAACAATTTGAATGCATTTGGTTAGTTTTGAGTAGGTCAATTTTCATTTTTTTACTCAAATTGATGTCAATTTAAAAAAACTCAATTTAGGTAATACCAGTCACACTATGAGTAATGGTGACGATATGCTGATTCCTACATGTAAAAAATGTCATATCGTACTTTTTTCTAAATAATTTATGAAAATCTGAATGTGTTAGATTATAGTAGGTCATTTGTTCTTTTTTACTAAAATTGATATAAATTTATTTTAAAAATCTCAATGGAGGCTTATCAGTCACCCCATGGTTCAGATTGTGGTGATGTTGATTCCTATACATTCCAAATGATTTATGGGTCATTTCACTAGTGTATCAAATTAGGCATAATTTGTCTACTTAGATTTGAGTTTTCTATATATATTATTTAATAAAATGTATTTTTAAAATGGAAATACTCAAATTGAATCAATTTTAATCACATCATGTATCTATTTAACATGAGCCTAATCCATACATTTAATAACTATGCTATAAATAAATTTCTCTAATTACAAATACAATCTATCAATATTTGCTAATTTTATAGTGAGTTACAATTTTGAACTAAACTATTAGTTTTTTACAAATAATGGAAACATTGAATCATATTGGGCATATTGTGAATTGGATAATGGTGGGGATGATTTACACTTGTCAAAAATTACTTATGGATAACCTTCTTAAAGTATCAAAACAATGATATTGCATTTCCTCAGTTTTGAGTAGGTCAGTTGAATGAATTCTCTATTGAAATCGTAATGAAATCCTCAACTCCACCTTCATACTCTTTTTTCAAATGATTAGAGTGAAACCATTTTTTATTCCTATATATATTTTTGGGTTCATAAAATATTAATTTTATATAATAAATAAATAAATACACATACTATATTTAATATAAAAAGGGATAGTTATAGAAAATTGTAATATAGGAAACCCAAAATTTTATTATCTCAAATAATTACAACATTATTTAAGGAAAATATGTGCTTGAATTTAAGAAAAGAATTACACCACTGTGATATTTTTTATCCTCTGAATTCATTCAATAGTGAATGTTGTCAACTACTTGCATTCTCATCCCCTCATATCCAAAACATTATCATTGAATTTTTTATTTGACACCCATCCTATATTACTTTTGGACATGAAACTATGTTTATTGAAATAATATAAGTGGTATTCATCTTTAGTATGACTACTTATCTAAGTAATGCAAGAAAAATAGAAGCTCTGGGGATTGAGTATCAGGGAAAAAATGAAATAACAATTCAGGGGATGAAACTAATAAAGAAGATAGTTACCTATAAATGATATGGGGGATGGGAATCAAGGAACAAATTTAAAAAATAATTATTCTTTGACCTACCCAAAAACGTACTTAAATCCCCAATAAATTTTAGTTATAATATATATAGTTTAGAAGTAATAAGACAGCAAAATATGATAAAATAATAATAATAAACACTCATTCAATCAACTATAATATATAAAAATTCATAGGTAAATTTTTTAATAAATATTCTCTTATTTAATATAAATGGATAGTAATTAGAGATCCATAGGGGTGGAACCTATACATGTACATATAAAATGAAAAAAAATATAATGTATAGAATTTTATGACCTCTATTTCTGTTTTGGGAATAAAATTATTTTAAAAACTAAGCAATTATTAGATTTGATATTAATGCTATATCAAATATTTAAAATATATCCAGTATATTAGGATTTCATATCTTTACAATAGCCCATCCTAAGAATTCTAGAGAGGCTATAACACCATATCTACCCATATGAATGATTATAATAATGCCATCTAGTACAAATTGACCCTTAATTAATATTCTACTGAAACCCATAAATAAGCATGTAGAATGAAATAATACACATACACAAGATATATCACCAATAAGGTTTAAAATTTCACCAACCCATCTAACATCTACTTCATTCATAATATCATGTACCAAGACAGGATGACTCCCACGAGGTCACATTTTTAAAGTGGACTACCCTAACTTCACTCGAAAATCGAAGTGGAATCACTAAATTAATAAAATCTATAAAACATTAATCAACATATAATGTCTATATTACAAAAATATAAAAATAACTAGTGTGTTTAATATGACAGGATGCAGTCATAGAGGGTACCCAACCCCCTTCATGGAAATTGATGTATACAAATGTATATAGATGATGTAAAATGGAATAGGGAATCTACCACGTGGTCTGATTCACTATTAATCCAATGAAAATAAAGAATGAATCTTGAACACATTTTTTTAAATATTAGAGTATCTCAAAAATCCCAACATCAATTCACAACTGTAATTGAGATGGAATGAGATACTCATATGGCATAGTACTGATGCAAAAAAGTATCACAGTATAGGTGTTTCACACTATAAAAATTTCAATCATCAAAATGGATGATCTCCAAGGCCAAATATCCAAAATGATTCACCCACCACATGCAATGTTCTAGAAAATCATTCCCCACAAACAGAAACATTGGTGTATTACACCCTGAGTACATCAAGGGAAAGTATAGAAATGCATAAATTTGAGATAAATTAGAGAATGAATTACATTATAGCTTTGGATTTTTAGACCCTAGAATTGTTCTAGCTTTGGATTTGATCCTAGGGATTGTTTGAGCCATGATTTGAGTATTGATATCAGCTTCAATATATCGTGGAGGACCACCAGTAGATATTATCTTCCATAGAAAGCATTAAATATCATGATGAGTTTGTGACTAGCTAGGTGGTTTTAAAGAGTTTGGGAAAATTTTATCAGTGCTTCGAAAAAAGTGTAACTAATGGATTTATAATTAAATTTATAAATAAATAGTTTTGAAAATATACTTATATCATTATAGATTTCTTTATAAATATATATAAATATTAATATAGTAAATATATTCTTTATTTAAATTTTTTTATTATAAATATATATTTAATTAAATATATTTACATATATAATTAGATAAATACTTTAAAAAACAATTTATATCATTATATATAATTATATATATATATATATAATATATGAGAATAAATATCGTATATATATTCATTATTTAGATAAATTTGTTATAAATTTAATAATTATTTTAATTCATATAATTATTTGTCCATAATTAAATAAATAATTTTTTTGAAAACAATATTTGTTTATTTATAATTTTAAATTTATAAATCTATAGGTATAGTCAATGCACACTAATGTATATTTTTATATATAATTTTTTTTGACAATATTAATTATTATTTAATCTTAACTGAATGCGTGTCTAATATGACTAAAATTAAACAAATTAAAAATGGGCACACTTTAACAATATTTAAAAATAGATAAGTTTTATTAATTGCATATAAACAATTCCCAAAATATGGATATATATTGAATTAATGATTAAAACATATTTAAAATAGTAAAACACAGTAAATATATATATATATAAAATAAAAATTCAATAATTACATATATGTGAAATCGATATAACATGTTTGATTTATGTTAATTTGAAAAATAAAATGATATTCAATTATGTCCATTACTCAATGAAATTAGTTAGAATTTTTAATTCATATTTTTCTTTGGTTATAAACCCCTAATCAATTAATATATGATTATTTAATGTAAGTATATTTTTTTTTTGTTTTATATGAATCATACGTATATATATATATTATTTATTAAC
The DNA here is from genome assembly GCA_963277665.1 of Viscum album. Lineage (NCBI taxonomy): Eukaryota > Viridiplantae > Streptophyta > Magnoliopsida > Santalales > Viscaceae > Viscum > Viscum album. Next base: position 2,090,964,800 of record OY728132.1, read on the forward strand.
ATTATCAGTAATTAATTAACAAAATGTTCAATATTTTTCTCAATTTACTTATTTCTAATTTTTTTGTCTACTTTTTAGATTTCATATATATTTATATTTAATATATACAATTTATTACTTTTATTAAATTATATATAGTATAATTAATTTATTCACTTTTATCAATAATTATTTAACTAATAATTTTTTTTATATTCATTGAATAAACCCATTTTTTTATTTTTTATTTTATTTTATCATTTTATTCGGACCATTCAGCACTAAAAATTGTATATAAAGGATTCCTTTATTTGCACTAAAAAAGTACAAATGAGGCGTACTTGTTATTAGGGATAAAAAAGTGTTGATAAAAGGTACCATTTATCAATGATTGTTTTAGTAGTTATAATGGTTCCCTTTATCATCACATTATTCTAATGCTGATAAAAGACATCTCAATTAATGGCATATTTTTTAGAGTGATATTTATTTATATGGAATGTTGTTTATGAATTGAATTGATCTTTAATTGTACAAGGAATGCATTGGATATGCAATGCCATGCGGGTCCTGGTTATAGATAATACCTCGATATGTCTACATGTTTAATGAGAAACACTAGTTGAAAAATGTTATTAAATGGGTTTTTGGTGTATACTAATATCCCTATTAAATAGTCCTGGAATAAGTACATGATAGTAAATATATCCTTATGTCTGAGATCATGATATCCCATTTTAATCATTTTCTTTATTGAGAGTCCATTTATAATTATCCGAGATATTACATTATTTAAATTATCAATGGATTAATTTCATTATCAGGATTATAATTAAATGGGATTTCTTTTCAGTTATTTACATTTTTATATTGTTTTTTAGTATTTACTCATGACATGTTCTATTTTATGTAACCCTTACTTAGAATCTTAGTGCACCCTTTATTTGTTTTCGTTTACATGGGAAAAAAATCATATTAAAAATAATTTTAAGGATTTGAGAATGTTTCTTATTCTTAGTCTTTTAATTTCAAATGTAAAATGAAAATTATTTATTTATCATCATGTTCAAGGGTACTAATCTAATTGATCATTGGTTATGTGATCCCATGTACCTCATGCTAATATAATAAAGTTGACACCAGCTTTGGGTTACTACTGTCAGGGTTATTATAGTTTCTATAAGATAAATTTTAGTAGAAACCATGGAAAATGTAATTTAAATGAATAAATCTAACATTAAAATTATGATAATCCCATATATTATTTGAGAACCATTATGATTTGATGGATGTCTATTTTGTGCATCAATATTCAGGATGATTATCAGATAACATAGTGTATTCCATTATTTAATTATGGTTTCTAATTAAAGAATGATAGTCAATATACATAGTAAATATAGGTATTTCTATGTGTATCATGTGAAAGGAGATAGTATTGGAACTAAAAAGATCATAGTCATATTAAGTAAGATAACAAAGGATATGAAAATAACAATTCCTATAAAAAGAAACCTATTTTTGCATAGTATGATTCACCTATATTAGATCACATCATGCCATAAAATATTCCATGTTTTAATGGCACTACTAAACCATTAGTAGTTGATAAATTGATTAAGTACCCCGAAAAGATATTCCTATCATTTAAATGTAATAAAAGTGATTTTTTACGATTGAAGTGTATTTCTTGAAAAGAGATGTCAGAAAATTGTGTTCCTTAATCTGTGAAACTAAAGGGTATAATGAAATATAAATCATTGAATGGATATGTTTAATGAGTCCTTATTTTAGAAATACATATCCCATGAACAGTGAGCTAAAATAGAGTGAAACTCACTCACTTTATAATAGAATAATGAAGAATGTGTGAAAGATTATGTGGATAACATTACATGATTATCAACGAATTATTCAGAATATATAAATACTCAATAAATAATATTTAATTGTTTCTACGATGGTGTTAAGGTGAGTTTATAAAGGGAACTAGTTTCTCAAATGTTTTCAACAAATGATGATATAGTATCAAGTAGAATTAAGAAATAGAATTCATATTCAGTATCTTATATCATAAAGGTAGTTCAATATAAGAAGTTTGTGACTATGAAATAAGGAATAGGGACACATCAAAGATAAAAAATGGAATGATCAAATTTACATCATATTAAAATTATGAAATGAACCAAAAAATAAATTTATTAAAGGGAATGTGAGTTTGTTACAAGTGTAAAGATAAGATTCACTTATATAATTAAGGTAATGGAATTAATGAAATCACATAAATATAGTACCTAATATATAATGGGAGAAATATTCATTCCAACCAGTCCCCCATGAATTAGTGGAACATATAACAGAATAATCAATGGTGTGAAGGCAATGCATGTGAAATTAATGTATCAAAATTGTAATTTCTAACTATTGTGGTTAAAGGTACACTTATCAAAGACTATATAAGTGATTTTTTATATGGATTATGTTCTACACAGTATTATAATTATAAATAATCCTATAAGTTATCACATCACCACATAAATTATTTGATATTGAAGTGTATGTCAATACCCTTAAGGGTATGATGATCGCATCTCATATTTATGGATACGATATTAGAGAATTTTTTTGTAATGTGCTTCTTATAAATATTTTTATTCTTACTATAGTTGAATTAAATAAAATTTTGTGCGTGGATTGGATCTCATATTATAGACGCCATGTCAGATTTCATGTATGGTAAGTTACATTCATCGTTACAAATCAACCTATGATATCCAATCGATGTGATAACAGACCATAATTTTCTATGAAAATTTACTTCTATAATATGGGTTTTAATTCCAATTCCTGTGGGATATTTATCTCATAAGATTTGGTAGAAACTAAACATTAATGGCATATCTATTGTATGATATTTTTAATTTATTTATACTAGTGTTACCAAGTATTCCCCCAATTAATGGAGTTAAATTTTTAATAAAACTCATACAAGTTTCCACATGTATTTTAATAACTCCAAATTGAATTTCCTTGATGGAGTTGTTGGAATGAAATAAGAAACTCTATGAGAATCTAGATAAGGGATTTATATAGTATAGTACATAATCATGGAGTTCACCTATTGTTTTTTAAGAAGAAATATGTCTCAGTGCATATTTGAGTCAGCTATCAGGATCATAAGAAAATAACTATGATGAAATGGTATACCCTACCCCTATTCAATGATTTGTTTGATAAATTGTAAAAATCTAAATATTATTCTATGATTTTTCTTCGATATGGATATCATCAACTGAGGTTTAAAATTAAGTTATACCCAAGAAAATGTATTGTATAAGGTAGGTTTATTATGACTTAGAAATTCCATTTTGACTTACCACTGATCCTACTATATTTATAAATTTATTGAATAGAGTCTTAAAGGATTATCATTATTAGTTAATGGTAGAATTTACTAAAAATATTTTTATCTATTTGAATATAATGGAATATCTTGAGAAGCATTAATGGATAATGATCCTTACCCTAAGGAATGAGAATCTATATGTGAAGTTTTCAATGTGTTGATATTTTGTAATGAATGTCTCCATATTTGATTATATAATTTCATGTTATGGTTTGTTGGTGGATCTTTAAAAGATTGGATTTATTGAGAAATGATTAACCTAATCCATGATAATTGATATATATAGATTTATTATATTGAGTGGAAACTACCAAACCAATCTGAGAGATTTCTCATCACAATATTTTATACTCACCAAGTTGACTCAGAATGGCGTAATTTTCTTTTAGATCAACTAAATTAAGGATAATTTTAAATAACTATATATAAGGTTGGTTAGTTTAACTATTTAAAAAATACCATATAGTGGATTATGTTTTTTAATATATAGGGATCCATAAATTAAGGGAATGAGATGTTTCATCATGAAAAATGATTTTTTGGTAGCTTATTCCCCACACCAATTCAAAATTTATGATAAAAATTACCTGAATCATAATTTAGATCTAGGAAAAGAATTTTTTACATTGAATATATATGAAAAATATCGGTATTTTTAATGTTTTTGCATATGTGATGATGATAGAATAATAATGTATATATTTTAATATAAATAGGTGAATATTACCCATAGAAGATGGTTGGAGTTGATCGTTGATTTTGACTTCTCAATACATTGTAACTTGCGGATAGAAAAGAAATTTTGTTAATGATATGAATCTAAAATAAAATGATTGCTTTGTTCCATAAAGATAAAAATAGATCATATATATATGAATTTTATGAATTTGGGTCTTCAGATCTTAGGGAACGGTTGTGTATCTTATCATTCACAAATGAATGTTCAACCATCTATCGATGAGAGGATTAAGAAAAAATATAATGAAAATTTTTAATTGAAGAAGAAGGTATGGAATGTTTCTCTGTTAAATAATGATCATAATTTCTAGAGAGTCATTCAAAATTATCTAGATATAGAGATAAGTTTAAATAAAACTTATAATCTTTATATATATTGTTTTCTGATAAAAATATCAGACTCTATAAGACATGATAAAAATATTTCTATGGATTTTGAAGGTGGTCTCGAACAAAACATTCTTTTGGGATAATATTCCCCTAAAATATGTTTTAAATATAGCATTTAAATTCCTATTTTAGAATTTATTTATAGATGGTTGTATATAAATTCAACTTGATGGGTAATTTTAAAAAAATATATTTATTGTGACATGGTTTATCATATGAACTTTTATAGAAGGATATATCAATTCAACCACACAAAAGGAAATCTCGGAGTCAATAAAAAATACATTAAAAATCATTAGTGAGATATAGTGTTTAGGGCTAGTGATATGTTATTACTTATAATATCTCTTTGGAATATGTTTATGTGAATCTAAAAGAAAGTAAATAGATCCCTATAAATATTATTCCTTTTGAAATTGTTGATCATATCAAGATGGTAAATTGTTACAAGGTGATTCCACCAAATCACTCTCATGTTCATGATGTGTTAAACGTATCTATCCTAATAAATTGAAAACCAAATCCTTGACATGTATTTATATAAATGTTTTCACTACTATAGTAATAAATTTTGTATTAGGAACATGTTGTGGATATTTTGGATCGTGGAGATAATGTTCAATGAAAAATGAAAAATCAACTGATCAAAGTATTTTTGAGAAAAAATAAAATTGAGGATGTAATGTGGGAACCCAATAATGTTTTGAAGTATAGGTATCCTTATTTTTTACAAAGTTATAGAATTTGAATGGTGAAATTATTATAGGGGGTTATAATGTAACACCCCAATATTTACTAAAATATTTCTCTTTATTTAAATATATATCACAAAAAGAATTCATCACGCAAAAAAATATTTCTATATTAACCATGAAAAATCAATGAAATATTATTTTCTTATATTTATAGGATTATTTAAATCATCATATCAAAATTATATTAGGGTTATTTTTTGAGATTTTTTATAAATGATTTATTTTTAAGTGAATAGGAAAAATATATAGATTTTTTGTAAACAATAATTTCATGTAATTGAAATGTTACATTATGAATTTAAATTTATATTAAAATAACATATGTATGAATTATTTTAAAATAATCTAATTAATTATTTTATAATATTCCCTAAAAAATATTTATCTAAAAGTTCACTTTGGGGAATAAAACCCCATTTCTTCTAAATTGTGTTTTCCATTTCATTTTACATATTTAAATAAAATTTAATTTATATACCGTGTATGAATTGAATTTTGTAGAATGAGAATTTATTTTTTGATATATAATTTAAAATTTACCATGGATAAATGTATTATGTGTTTTTAAAGAAGTTAAACTCTATTAGACTTGTAAAAAATAGATTTTTATTAAATTTGATATATTTTATGATTTTTCAATGACATAAATAATATATAAAAATTTATTAATCACATATAAAAAGTTTCTTATGATAACATACAAAAAATATCATAGATAAATAATTAAAAACATATAATTTAAATTTTATTACAAGATAAATATTGAAATCATTTTTAGTGCCAACCAATTGCGTCTGTAGCATCGGAAAAGTTAAATTGGGGGTCATATACTTAATATTTGAAAAGGAATTAGTATTTTATTGAATTATTTAATATATATGAATTAATGTTTCAACATTTATGGATATATATAATTTTTTTAGTCATATAAAAAGTGACATATCAAAATTCATATACAATGCCTATGCAAGGCTAAAAAGTCAATAATATTATATTAAATAATTTTTCAGGACATGGATATGAATAAATATATATATTAAATGAATTTAATTTTTATCATTAACTTAATTATCTATTTTATGAATTTAATTTCTTTAAAAAATTTCGTGATGAAATAATTACCTTAAATGTCTACGCCACACTAAGAAAGTTCTTCTGTAAGTAGTGGAAAAATGAAAGTAAATAATTTGAAAAAAATTTGACATATGTTTTTTGGATGAATTATTTTTAAAAAATATTTGAAAATTTATAAATAATATATTAATTATGGTGATAATTATTATATTATATTTCAGTTTTCTCTTGATATCATTAATGTAAAATTAAAGGAATAGTGTCCAAAGCAATATTAATGATATTTTACGTTAAATAATATGATATTAAATAATTTTAAAGAATAAAAATCATGAAATATGGAATGTTGGATGGGTATTAGTTTAAAATGTAATCCCAAGGTAATTTATTATCAAATATTTAAACAATATGTTAGATTATAACCCTTTAAAATTAAAATAGTCATTACTATGTTTAAGGATAAAATTTTATAACAAATGGGTTTAGCGAAAAATATATTGTTTAAAACACCAGTAAACCCTATTAAAATGTTGTTCATTGAAAAATTTTCAACCATATAGTATATTTTTTTCTAAATTATGACTGCATGGTGAAACTTTTAAATTAAATATAATTTATTTATTTAAATCATTTTGTAAATTCCATGTGTGTACTTTTATTCACTTTTTAAAGGCACCACCTATACTCATCAACACACCACGAAGAAAAAATTACATCAAAAAAACCCAAAAAACTTATAAAAATTCTCATCCATGTTTTGAGAATTAATTATTCCTAAGATTCCAACCCTAGAACCATTAAGAGGATATCTAAAGGAGTTCATTCAAAGAAAAGGTAATCATCTTTACTAGGCACATTAAATTTTCTTATTCTTTTACTACATTAAATTATGTAATAATAAATCTAATAAAATAGAACCAGTTTATCCCATAGAATAAGATAATATTATTTCTATGAAATAACATATATATTTCACCCTCTCAATCATATGAAAAATAAAACCATTTCTCATTTGTATAGTGGATTATCACCTCACGAACTAATGTAATGTTTTTCCATTACTACTTCATATAGATTGACATAATGATAAAAATAATAAATATATATCATAATTTTCTATTAAATATGAATACTAAAGTAAAAAATTTATAATACACTTTCATACCCTTACACCTATTAAAAAATAATAATGTCGCTCATGCATATGTATGGCATACCACATCTGCGAAGAGAGCTGATTCATTCTTCATGTTTGTTTCTCAAAAATGACATAAAATGTGTATAAAATTAATATCTATTATTTTTATATCCTGATTACAATTATATATATTATATAACCATGATAAATATATAATTTCACAACTACCAAATCATAACATACATTGAAAACAATGTACTCAACACCTAACAGAATGATTAAAAAAATCTGGTTCGTAAATAGGTGATAAAATATAATTAATATATCATATGTGTTTTATATATGTTTATTTATGTTTCTTTTGTTCTTTTATAAAAAATATAAATTTATTATGTCGGAGGCTAAAATCAGTTATGAGGAAAATTGAACCTGAGGTGAGGGATTTAGTCTAAATTTTCACCCCATTAAGGTTTATCTGGTATTATACACGCATATATTTTTATTTGGATTATATAAATCGTCTCTGATGTATTTTAAAATAATATATATTTATTATTTGTGATTAAATTTTTAATTAATGTTTAAGAATTCATGGATTTCTGTTTAAAAAATCTAATGTGTTAAGAAATTTTTTTATAATAACATTATTTTTTTGAATAATCATATTTTTATGGAAGAAATAATATAATATATCCCTTATAAAAATTATCAATTTTATTATCTGATCATCTTCATTGAGTTTCCATGATTTCTTCAAAAAAATCTAGTATTTGGGACATGATTCAAAAAAATATATTTTGAGAAGAAAATTAAACCTAATTTCTATTTTTAATCGGATATATTTTCCTCCATGTCAAAATATTTCTAAATTGTTTTGAAATGTTTAATTTATTAACAAAAAATATTCATGAAAGAAATTTTATATTATCCTAAAATTTTTAAAATATTTAGAATTCAATCTTTTTAATTTTATCTAAAATGTCCATTCTTAAATATCTTTACTAAAATTCAGCAGTAATGTTTCTATTTTTTGTATATGGTGTTAAAAAAATTTCTTGGTATAGTATTAATTTTACACTATTTAACTTCTTCTAAATGTTTTCAATGGTTTTATGAGACAGTTTTTTAATGAAAATTTATTTTAAATTTTTCACTTCAATTACCATTTTTTCTATAAAATATGTGACTTCACTACAAAACAAAATTTTATTATGAATTGATGGGAATATTTTATCACTTATTAATTTTTGGGTCCTTAAATTTCTCATAAAAATCACTTTATTGTGATCATTTTTAATTGGAAACTAAATTTATCATAATTATAGATATTTATTATTTCAGTGATAATATTATTTCTGAATCCACATACCATTTCTAGCTAAGAATTTTTAACTATTAATTTTATTTGATTAACTAATGAAAATTTCATTTTCAATATTCATTAATAAATATAGGCATTTATTAATAATTCATAATGTTTATAAATCAAATTGATCATTAAATATATTAGTAATGTATTGGAGTTGTAGTAATGGTTGGGGACTACTTATAAATATCCCATTATTTAATTGACATCATTCATGATACAAACTAGTTGGATAAACATATTTACCGGTTTTTATTGTAAAACTACCTATCTATCAAGCCAACTTAGAAAAATACATTTATAGTAAGATATCCTGAATTCTGAGATATATAAATCAAACATTAAGACATTACATCATTGATATGTTAATTACAATTATCCATGATGTTACAATAGTGATAATATCATTGGATGAATTTTGGCCTAATGTTATTTATTAAATGGAATTTTATTTCATTTATTTTCCATTACTTATTGATTATTTCTTATTTACTCATGGTGTATTCCACTATATGTCACCCTTACCATGTATCTGATACAACATTTATTTTTTCCTACTCTCGTGGATAATAATTAACATATTAAGAATATTATAATGATGAGAGAATGTTTCTTAAGATATTTTTTTTATTTTTTCAATCTATTATAAGAATCATGTATGTATATTGTTCCTCAAAACGTATAAACTGGCTGATCTATAGTGATCTGATCCCATGTATCATTCTGCAATATAATAAAGTAGACACTATCTATAGTTTATTATATTTTTTTATTATAAAATACCCCCTCAAACTGATGGCCAATTAGAATATACCATTCATGTTATAAAATATATTTTTTGTTCCTTTATCCTTAATTTTAGTATCTCATATGAAGTAAAATTAACAATTATATAGTCTGGTCCCAATTATATCAATTAGTAACTTATATAGAAGACTCTTTTTTATGATTAATATCGTATAACTTTTCTTTTTCTAAAATTTTAAAATGTAATTATTGAATCATATATATTTAGAATGTTCTATTATACGATCATTCAAGTAAAATTGATTCTTTAATGGTTGATCACTCCTCAAGCCCACTATAATTTATAGTCTAATAATCGATTGGGAGTATTGGAATTAGGTCTTAGTGATCATGTATTCCCTTGATTTACACCATAATTAAGTCAATAATTTATTATAAAGAAATATAAACTAACTAATTATTTATTTGGACAATTTGATATCATGAAATATTTTGTAGAAACTACCTATTAATTATCCAAAACTAATTTATTCAATAATATTCCTAACCTTATTCATATAAATTATCTAATGATATGTGTTACAAACCTAACCCTTTTATTTTCATAAAATCATTTTCCTGATAGCCACAATTACCAGTTCTCCAATATGGGTTTTGAAATGAACATAAAAAAGCCTCGTTTTAGGATAGAGACTGCCAACTAGAATAATGGGACTAAAGTCAACAATGAAGACACTAAACACTTCTTATCAAAGTGATAAAAGAACATAAATAATATCAAAATATAGTAAAGGTAAACTATACTAAAAATGGATGATGTCAAATATAATCCAATATGCATCTAAATAGCACAAGCAATAATAATATGAAGAATATTTTACAAGACGCACAATTAATCAAATAAAATCCCCAAACCGAAATTACCAAAAATATACTGAACATGAAATTTATTCCCAAGATGACACAGACAATCCATTCCTTAACCCACTATCACATGCATAAACAAAATACCAGGTCTCTATCTTCATCTAGTGATATAAAAAAAGTATAATCTCCTCGCGTACACAAGTTTCATAGAGAGTTGAGAAGGGTGTGAGTAAAACTCAGCTGTCCACAACCAACAATTTCTAAATCAATAACCTATCTAAACAATAGTGTATGATAGTAATCAAGGTTCAGTAAAAAAAAAGGAAATAAGGGTAAAACATGTTTCACATTTATGAGTTAATTAACAAAGTGTTTTATGCTCTATGTTCCATTATGTAAATAATGAAATCTATCCCTCTCCAGCCACGCTGAGAGCCTAAAACATAGAATATGGATTACACACTTTTAGTCAAATGTGAATTCAATAATCAATTCAATTTAATAGTGCACCTAGTAGAATTGGTCTAATCATGCATATCAAATCCATTCAATGGGATCATAGAGCCTCATCCTGAAATCCTAGACCCTGCCAAATATATATAGGACTAGAGAATCAGTCTAATTTAACCCAAGGATATAGATCATCATCCCACTATCAAAATCATATAATACATCGATTGGTACTAAATCATTACTCTAGACTAACCCAAGGGTGAGAATAATAATTCCAAAATTTTAATCATGCAACACATTAGTGGAGATTGGAGCCATAGTCTGTCACAACCTAATTAAAATAAGCATTAGTCCAATATCTTAATCATACAATACATCAATGGGGACAAGAGAATCAGTCTAGTTGCACGAAAGGATTATAGAACTTATTCCAACATCCTAATCATATAATGAATTAGTATGGCCTAGAGCATCATTCTTTCTTATCCCATGGGACTAGAGCCTCATTCAAATCACTATTCCTATCATTTATAAACATATCTTTGCTTAATTAAATATTTATAACATTTAATTATATGTAATTTGATTTAGAATGGTCCTAATAGACCCTTAAACCCAAGAAAATCATTAAATTAAAACCCAGCTCTTTTATTATGGAATACAACACCAAAAAAAATTCTTATTTCAAAATAATCTAAATTTCCCCCTATTGAACACAAATATTATTATTTCAAAACTAAACCTCTCCTCAAGGATTTATTTTATAATTACATCCATTAAGATAATAATCTAATAATATTCACCAAAAAAGGGGAAACACACCCCCATTTTAAGAAAACACTCATTTTTTTAAGAAACCACGTTTATAAATCAATTTTTTTGTCTATATATCCTTTTAAAACATCACCCACTTCAAAACACTATCATCCTTCATTGAAAACCATATCTATGTCAAAATAAAAAGCACATAATTTAACCAATTTCAAGAGCCTCTTAGAAAGGTCACAAAACCCATCATATAATGAATTCAAATATCCAGTCAACCAATCCCACATACCAATTTACCATGAACATACCATCCACTTCCATAATTACACTATTTCGACATTTACCTGCTTATTTCACACTTTTCAAGGGTTTGAAATACTCCAAGGGTAGTCCTTGGTAATGTCTCACAACATCAACAAATATAATGGGGTGTATAAAAGGCCCTTCACCTCAATATAAGGTCAAATTCACTCTCCATAAAAAAAGACAAAAAACATAGTAATTAAGTGAAATAGCATAACTCCACAAACATAAAACACATCAGAGTCTATTGGAAAAACAATTCACAACCACCTACTGAATGTCTATTGGAAATCAATTGCTTAATAATATACCTAGATTCGATCCAAAATAGATATAAATTCCACAACATATAATACTATAAAAAAATGAGTGTACAAGGATTGAGAAGGAGATGAAACAGAAAACCGTGATTCTTATATGAAATGGAAGGAAACAGAGTCAAAGACTTATCTAGAGATTCTATTTTCAAAATATGGCACTCTAAATGCCTAATAATTGATAGAGAATCACCCAAAGAGGAATAGGGGATACGGGTTTTTCACCCAATCTGGAGGGCATCTAATTGGTGGAAATTTTATTGGGAAAATTTTTTAAACTTGACAGTGAAACATAGTAATTTCCTACTTATTATGTCATGGAATTTTTGGCTGCACAGTTGGCTAACCCATGCTCCAAATTTGTCTCTCTGTTTCTCTGAGAGGGTACTGGGACACATGGTGTAGCAAGAAACCCAAATGGTTTGATGATCTATGCGTACGTTATTCACTCTCTATTTTCCATGGCATGGTGGGACTAGGTCATAATTTTTTCTGGGGGTATCCCACATATTTTACTAATTTGTTCACCTCTTTCTATTAGCCACCTGAATAAAGTGTATATTTAATACCAATAATTCTCTAACCATTATATCTACACTAATTGACCTATTTTCACTCTTTACCATGATATGAACAACTAGAACTAACCTAATACGTCACATAAACCCCCAAACCATTTCATTTACCAAAAAAATAGATTTTAACCAATAATTGGACATGTAAATACCACTATGTGAATTCCGGATCTCACCACCTACCCACCTTATAATAGCTTTTCCTTGATCATTATTTCACCAACATCACCAGGCATCCATGATATAAGGGTTAGTTCATAGGTCCCATCGCTAAAATTACTTCTAAAAAGTTTTCTTGTGGTCTTAGAAATTCTATCATCATTCATGGTCTATGGAAATAGTTCCACATCATTGAATTTTACCACAATGATATAATATAAAGAACCTGATTCTCCTCAAAGGTCACATCAACCACAACTTCACCATTTCCAACATCAAACAAAAGGTAAAACTCTATGTAATTCCATTGAATCCTCACACAAAAGGATATCAAAAAACCAATAAATTATCTTAGGGTATTAGATCAAAATAAATTTTGTCCAATACTCTCTAAAACATAGGACCCAAAACCACTTGGCACCATCTAACCTAGTATCTAAAATTATAATTGTGAACTATGTTGAGCATCATTGATGGGACAAAGTTATTCCAACCACATTTCCTGACCAATATCGATACCAAACTCTTGTTCTAAGGAACTCGCACTATATTAAAAATATCAAAAGCACAACCCAATAATTACCTTAATCTCAATTTACAAAATCAGTCAGAACCCGAGCACACTACCATCACAAAAATAAGAGACCAACGTGGATCTTAACCAAAACCATTCACCATAAAACACTAGTCACATAATCAACATCCCACGTTTCTTCTACGACGATCTCCACCAGACACTTTAGCTCACCTCCACTATCTCTTAGTGTTTGGAACTACCACCATTTAAAAAGATACCAAAATAGACCCACCAAAATTTAACTACATACCATACATGTTTCCCAACTCAAATTAATCATACATTCACAAGAACACCATCTGACATTGGAATCTTGACATTCCATCAAAACCAATTTAATGAACATACATGCACCATCTGTTTTTAGATTAAGAGAATCCTAAAATATCTCAACTTCACCTCCATTTCTAGAACACACTTTCTATTAAAAAATCAAACCATAGGTGGCCTATACATACCATGTCTATTCATCTTTCTATAAAATGTCAAACCAAATTCAAATCTTTTATACCAAAACACTCATCTTCCCCAATTTACATTCCCCCATTTTATCCTTCCCATAGTGCCTTATCACATAAGGCATGGAACCACCATCTGTCATAGCTAATTGATACTTTCCACAACATGTAGTAAAAATACACTATCAATGCACCCATTACTCTCTAATCCACCATCGTGCCTCTTAGAAAACATAATTATTATAAACACACACACAAAACCTATTTCATGCCCACATATACTAAGGATGACTAGGTTATTCCTAAAAACCCATTTCATTTTTTAATTCACTTAACATTAAAAAAATACACTAAACGCATTTTGCAACTCAACATTTTTCTCCTTTTTCTCACCGAGTTGAGTTATCCATGGACGAAACATACTGGAATGAATGTATTCACTATTATAATGTCACTTCTTCACATGAACAAGATGAATCCACCCTATGTGTCATTCAATGTTCATCCAAACACATATACCTGAGTCCATGATCGACATTTGTTAATGTTATAACATCAAATTCTCATTATAATGTACTATTTCCATGCCTTATCATTCCCATAAATATTTTTAACATAAGTATATCTGATTTACTTTAGATTCACCCTGACCCTAAAGCTAGTGCTTGGATCAATCTACCACCACATACATGGATCACATGGCCTTTCTCAAGGAACACAATGTGGACATCATAGAGTTCTCATAAACTCCTCGATTCCACCATATTCATTCCATGATCTTCTCTATACATCAAAAACTAACATACAACTCCCCACCTTTAGAGTATCATTTCCACTAATTCCCTAAAGAAATCTCAACCATCGCAAATGATGCTTCTATAAAAATATCAACCCCAAAACATTGAAATGGTTAATAATCTTCGAATATAGATACAAAACACACATCTCCCACTACTCATTCCTAGTTTTCAAGAACATCACCATTGGAATTTATTGATATTTGGAATATCTCTATGAATTCTCTTGTAACTAATCAATGGTGTACTCCCCACCATATGAAACCAAACATACCTCTCCATGATTCAATCCTATAAGAGGTTCAAAATCTAACCAAAACCATATTTCGTAGATAGGTATGATTCTAGAGGTATCTCATCATGCTTGGGAAGATATCATGATATTGTTCATGGTTTCACTAGCTAAAAGTGTACAAATAAATAATCTATGAACACCACCTCAAACTCTCCATCACAATCCACAACCCTACTATATCATGCATAAACCGTTGTTTCCACTTTGATTACATAGAATAATGAAAAGTGATTATCATGAGCCATCTTTTCACCCACCCCATGGTATTATGCCTACCTAGAACATTCCCACATCTACTCCTCATATGCTCCCACGAGGTCTTAGACTTCGTTATTAAAACACACTTATCCCCCAACTCAAGATCACATGTTTCATACAGCACTAGAGCTACACCCAAATTCCCTCTTACACATGTGACTATGCCTCTAGGTATTTTAGCCTCGTCGACCTCAAAGAATTATCAACATCCCACCCACCAACCTAACCATTCATACAAACATGTCCACCCACATGCCCACCCACAAGACAGATTTATCCACCATAATAAAATTTATCATCCATTATTTGGTCACACTTGACCTGGACACTAAAAATCAACATTGAGGCCTTCGCCAATCCTCGTTAAAAAATAAGGTATTTTCCCCAAATGATCTAATTATTCAATATAAAATTTATAAAAATACTATAAGATCTCTACTTCCTCATTGATAAAATAAACCAAGTAACAAAATTACCTTTTTTTAAAAATACCAATGGCACCAACCATGCATCAATTACACCTATAAAGCTACAACTCATGCTTTAAAATCCAAGGCACCTTTATTATTTGGATGACCTCCCCTAAGGCTACCCTTGATTTCTCAAAACCATAAAATCTTATCCATGACTCATGACACATCTCCAAAGCCATTAACCTTTTTTACATTTTGCCTCTAGGATAAATTCATACTAGGAAACGACCTCTATGTTCAACTTCCAAAGTCAATAATATCTAACTGTTCCATATGCACCCATAGGCACTATTAACCCCAGACAACATCTCTCATAGGACACCTCGAACGTAAAATGATTCCAAATCCCTGTAATTGATTCACACCATGAAATTCCACTATCTCTCTCTCTAACCTATACACATCAATCACCTATAATAAACTAATTATATGGAACAGTCCTTCCACCAATCAAAAACAAACTATTTTTAATGCACCCCAGTGAACATTTACTCTAGGATTCACACTAAGGATGCCCATACACACACATTAGAAATATAATCAAGACACTCACTATATGGTCCAAGACATGACTTGCACAGTTACAAACAAAATGGGTTACAACACTCAAATTATATAACAACAATACATTACCCAATCCATAACCCAATCAAGGGAACAATGATAACATCTATTTTATCCAACATCAAATCCCTCAAAATCTCACAACCCACAAACAAGGTCACAAACTGTTGAAATCTCTATTCCCAAACCACCCATACAAAATGTACCATCACCAAACGAGGGATTACCATTTCCAATGTCCCTATAGTATATATAATTTACCATTTCTATTCATAATTAAACTGCATAATTTAAAACCAATGGTTTCTCAATTCAAGATTTCCCATTTTCAATAACCAATAATTTACACATTCAAAAACCTTTTTATTAAACCATAATTTTTGAAAAATAAAATCCTTATTCAAATTATTATTTAAAAAAATTGATAAATGACAATTTCATTGAATGATAAAAAATCATAAATCATAGGAACAATGTACAATACTAACATGTGAGTCCTAAATAACTATCAATCACATGAATTGTATTTTTGAATTATCAATCATTTGTGCCAATAATGATGCATGAACTCACACAACCATTATTTCCCCACCATGCTAGAAGAGAATGAATTATAAATAAATTGCGTTACATACATGTGAACCACAAGATGTGGAAGTATCAACCAACCCTAGAAGCACAAAATAAAATTCCACTTCCCACCAATTGTGGCATTGGTTTTTCACTCATATGTGGGGTTGTAGACAACTAAGAATAATCTCATTACCATTCTATGAAGCGATCCTAGTCTATTATCTACCATGTCCCAAATAGTATAGAAAATACACTCCTCTAATACCACTTGTTAATTTCAATATCCTTGTATCCACCATAACTTGTGCCTCGATATGTGTCATCACATGACATAATGCATGCCTCCCTCTATGATAAAGGCTTCCAAAAAGTATCATGGTTATAAAGACAACCATTAGAAGAGTATACCAACATATCATGGTGATATACTTGTATAACTAATATATATAAAAAGACCAAATAAAAAAAATAAATGAAAAAAAATATAAAAGGCTATAAGTAAATAATTAGAAAATTATATAACAATATCATTAATACAGAACATGTCAGATGGTTATATAAAAATCAATAAAACTACCAAAAAGTTCAAAAAATGGGCCCATGTCCTAATCAAGTCTAGAAATCCCATGATCTAACCCACCATCACATACATGAACCATACACAAGACCCTATATACTAGACATGTGACAAAAATGGGGCATCTTCTCGAGTTCCCAAGTTCCATGGAAGCCCAAGAAGGGGGTGATTATAACTCAGTATACCACCAATGATGGTGACTATTGAATTCAAAGTCTATACAACATTGTATATAGGTAATCAAGGTGTAGTATACAAAAAAGGGAGCAAGGGAAATCTTGTTTCAAATTTAATTAATTTTTAATTAACTATTTTTCCTTATGTTTCATCATGTAAACCAAGAAATATTTCTATATATCACCATAATGAGAGGATAAACTGTAGAATAAGGGTTACATACATTTAGTCACAAGATAATTCATTAATAAATTCAATTTAATAGTGCACTTTCGAACATCATTCAATGAAACCATATCATATCAAATAATTTGGAGAATAGGTCATTAGTTAGACATCTCAAACCATGAAAAACGTCAATGGTGACTATTTAATATGTCTAGAATAAACCAATGATGAGGTGGGTTAGTCTGACATCCTTATCAAAAAATATAATGGTGGGTCCTAGAGCATCATTCTACCCCAATGCAATTATGGGGAGCATCTATACAACGTCCTAATCATACAATAAATTAGTGGGGCCTAGGGAATATGTGACGACTTACCCAAATATGTGAATAAGAAGTCCATAATCCTTATCATATAATACATTACTGGGTCCTAGACCATCAATATATCCCAGCCTATGGATGAGAAGCATTAGTCCAATATCCCAATAATACAATGCAACAGTGGGGCCTTAAGCATTGGTATATTCTAACCCATGGGAGTGGAGACTAAATCCAACACCACATTTATACCATTTATTCACTTAATAAGTTTAATTTAACTATCAATCACATTTTTTTAATATGTCATTTTATTTACCAATAGCCCAACAGCCCCTTAAAACCAAAACATGGCATAAAATAAAACCTAATTAATTTATTGTGGAATAAAACACCAAAATAAAATACTCTTTTTAAAATAATCTGGAAGTACCCATGATAAAATGGAGTCATCCTCCATGAAAAATAAACCAATCATTAAGTATTTACTTTCAATTCAAACAATTAAAATATCCTGCCATTAATTTAAAAAATGGGGAAACAAACTCTCATTTAAAATAATCATTAAATTAATATTAGGAAATCACCCTTTTAAAAAATGTTGAGGTAAAATAATCCTTTTAAAACTTTAACCATTTTCAAATAAAGTTTTTCTTCTTTAGTAATCATAAATAGATCAAAATCAATAGAAATTTTTTTAAATCATTTTAAAAGTCTCAAAATAATTTCACAAAATAAAAAAAATAATCGATTTAATTATTCCAGCAACTAAAAACACGTACCAATTTACTATTAATATCACTTTAACTTATATAATTATCTTATCTTGAGGTTTATTGATTCAATTCACCCTTTTTAATGATATAGCATACCCCAAGGGTAGTCCTAGTTTTGGTCTCAAAATATAAATGAACCCAACGGGTCCTGTGAAAGGAATCATGTCTAAATATATGGACCAATACACTCTATTTAACCAAATCCATCAAACATCAAAAATAAATATAAACAAAAAAACTACAAAAATATAAAACACAAAAATAATATCGAAAAAAATTTGAGATTTCTTGCCTCATTCCTATTGGAAAACACTCACTTAATCTTAGCAATTGATTCAAACTCAAACAACCATCCAATCCAAATATTTCTTATAAAAAATGAGGTTTTTAGTGCTTCATATGTAGAGGAACCACATTCTAAGGCTTTAACCAAACAAATGATGGATACATATTCAATGAATTACCCATAGATTCTATTTTCACTAAACCACACTCCAAAAAACAAATAATCAAAGAAGAATTAATGAGGGAGGACGAATGGCATCTCGTTCATCACCAAGGCAGGAAGGTTGAATGGGAGGAAAATTTTGGGAAGAGACATTTAATCCCAATATTGAAAAATGATAATTTACCAATTTTTATTTTTCACATGATTTGGACACATGGATTGACAAACCATGGGCCAATCATGTGTCCCCATTTGACTAAGAGGGAACCAGGTCACACAGTCTTGCTACTTATCCACTCGGTTTGAAAAAATATTTGATGTCTATGTGATCACAACTCTCAAAGTTCATGACTAGTACATGATATTTTGTATATATATTCAATATGGTTTATTTAAACGTGGACCCCTTTCTACTAGCTGCATGGCTAAGGCACATGGTTACTACTAATCATGCACCAATCATGCTTTCACAATATATTGGACTCTTTTCTGCATTTATCGTGCCTCGATCACCTGTAACACCCACAAAAAAATCCCATTAACACTAAAAACATTTCATTAACCAATAAAAGGTATTTTATATTAATTTAATCAATTATGTACCTCTATAAAATTAGGATCTTTCTGTTTCTGTTCTTAAATGTAGAATTCATAGATGATTTTTTAATTTAGAGAAAATAATTTAAATCATTTACCAAATTGAGAATTTTCAATGAAGTAAATTCATTATTTTATATTTGGTTTGATGAAGTCATGAGATACATAAATAAAATATTGAAATTAGTGGATAATGTTAAAACATAAATGTTCATGTTACTTTCTTATCATGCAATCTAGTGCTTCTCAAAAATGAAATGTTAGATGGAGGATGTTTAAAATGACCAAAATCATTTTTTGATTTTAAATTGATTTAATTTTCACTTTTTTTAAATTGATTAAATTAGAGTTTAATGAGGAATTTTAATTTAATGTATGTTTGATGGGTAAAAAACAATAAAATTTTAATGTATAATTAGCTCTAGGTACTCAATGACATTGTAACGGGTACACAGTGCTATCTATTTTTAGTTTTATAACCTCTAGTTATAACAATAGTAATTTTTTGGAATTACATTTGGTACATAGTGTCTCATCAGGTGGATAATATCAAATTTTTAATATGAAATAGTATGTTATTATTTTTTATCATGGATAAAAAGGAAATTTAATATTTAATTTTATCCACAACCATTCCTTTATGATATTTATTCCACTTAAAACTAAGAGAATTCATCTAAGGTTTTTTTCTAAACTCCTTCATCTCCCAAGTGAATCCCACATTGATCAAGATCTATATTTTTTAACCATGATAATTTCAGAATCATTCATCAATTAGGAGAGAGTAAGGCTATTTTTGGATTAATAATTACTAATGGACTATATTTTGAATTAAATCACAAAATATATCATACTCTGGAATCATAAATATGCTATGTAGTGGAATGTATTCTTCTAATGAATGTTGGTTTACTTTTTATCAATTAATTCCAAAGGTGACCCATTATCTATCACATATTACTATAGTAGTTATTATTGTAACAACATGGAGTGAAGTGAGGAATAACTAGAGAGTATTTTTTTTCAAAAAACATATTTTTAAATGTTCATTAAAATAATTTTTCATAAAGTATTTTTATTTTATGTTATGATGGATATAATTATTGATATGGTTCTTTATATCATATATTAATATTTGTTTTTTCATTTTACTTATAATGGATTCCATATATGATATTGGTTGCATGATGCATTAATGTTTTTTGTTCATGGATTTTACAAGTTGTTCAAGTTATTGATATGGTGGATCACTTCTTTTACAAATATATATACATATCCCTTATTATGATAAGAGGATAATACTAAATTAGTATATATATGAATAAGTATATAAATATATATATTTACACATTCAATTTTATTAAGAGATTAATATCCTAGGAATGGATAGATATCTATTAATTTTTTAGTGTTAAAATAGTTATTTCTTTCTTATAGGGGATTCCCATTTTTTCTACCTACTTGGAATCTAGCCTTAGATCGATGCATGTGTTGTTGATTTATCATTTTCTCTTTATGATAAATTCCTCCATGATAGATTAATCTATTTAATTTTACCACTTTTAAATATATTGTCTACTATTATATATTTTGTCTTATTTATATCACACTAATACAATATACACCTGGTTTTCTAAATGATAGGTTAGGGTTTGATAATGAAATCCCATGTGGTAAATTTTATACACACCCCTCACATATCTCCACGAATATCAATAAATCATATTTTCCATGATTAATGTAAGATAAAAACACTTATGCACAAGGGATGATAAATCTTAGATATAGAAGATTTGTTTGTATTTTATAATGGTGATGATCAACTTATATGAAGATGAGATGGGTAAATTTTTTATTTTTGTTAGATATTTCATATACAATGATTAAGTTAATTTGTAATATATGTATATCTAGTTTCGTTCGACTATAGGATCAATTTAAATGATGGCTTTAAATATGATTTTTCTTTAATGATCCTTGTATATTTATTAATTGATAATGTATATTTTTCCAATATTTTTTTTCTTATAATAGATTGAAATTAAACATGAGATTATGTAACTCCCCACATTACCATTTCATATACCTTGATATTGTCTCTTACCTTCGGTGACCAGGAAGTGAACCTATCTTATTTGGGTGATTCTGATCCAAACTTGGGAATCATGATAGATATTAAAAGTCTTTACATCTTACATGAAACAACCTATAATTTTTTATGAGATGTTATATCTTTTAATAAGTTATAAATGTTATTTTTGTAAATATAAATATTTTCAATAAATTAAATTCCCATTGATTTTTATGACCAATGAAAAACAACATTGATATTTCCAAATTATAAATTATCATGCAACATTATGTACATATGTAAATGGAATACACTTATATATTTTCAATAGTTACTCGCACCTATTTTCAAATGTATGAATAAATAGTGAGTTGAAATATTCACATATAAAATTTATGTTTTCTAAAAAAATTTAAATTATTGTTATAGAATCCTGATGTACTAATAAATATGTGTGATCATAAATTACTATATTATAATAGTGATATATTTAACATCATAGTTAATAAAAAAATCATGATTTGAAAAATAGTTTTAAAATGTTTCATATATATATATTGGATAAATTGTATTAAATTAAAGATCATCTATAGTTAACATTGGTATATGTAATTATGTGTTTCTTATGAAATTAAATACTATATTTGTGATTTTTATATGGATTTTCATAAATTACATAACCATACCAAAATATTATATAAAATAAATCTCTATTTTCATTCAATGACAATTCAAATATAAGATTTCAAAATCAAAAAATAAATCTTATGACTAAACTAATAATGTTCCTACCAAATTCGGTGTTATCCTTCAAAATTAAAAAAATAAGAATAATTATTTTCTAGGATAAACGAATGGAAAATCAATATTATTTTTATATTTAATTTTTCAAAAGGTAAAATCATAATGGAAAAATATAATTAAACTAACAAATTATGGAGAAATACATTTTAATAATGGTATTGAATTTTTAAAAATTTAGATCATTAATATTTTTTGAAAAAATAATTGTATACAAAGAGAATTTCACCCTCAGGTATAAGTTATAAAAATAATTTTAATCTGAGGTTGATTGGATAGATATTTTAATTTTAATTTTTAACCCTACCCTAATTTTAAATTAAAAAGATTGCAGTATATTTTTTTACAATATAGTTACTAGTAGGATGAACCCTTTTGTAATGTATCATCCCTCCCCATTATTAATATTAACTGAATTTATGGAATCACATCACCTCATTCGGTCCTCCTCATATGAAAGAGGCTTTAAAATAGTATTATGTGTCTAATGATTTACCTTAATGTGTTTATAATCCCTATAATAGTGTTCCAAATAACAATTAATAAATTGATCATGTTATAAAAAATTATAATGTAATGTAAATTTATGCATCTACAACTGGCCACCCACTAGTAAAACACATATACAAGATACAAAAAAATGTAAATAAATATAAAATTGGATCTACTTCTATATTTTATAATTTCCTCAATAATAGTATTCAAAATATGATGTCTTTCACTATCCTAGTCCACAATTCCACAAGAGAGTCCCAACTAAATTATGAAGCACTATGGCACTACCCAATTCGATATATCTCTATGGTCAACCTGAAAGAGAACATAAGGTCTGCATGATCACCAAGGTTCCCATACAAGGGTGAGAATAAAATCATTAGTAGACCATGCTCTTTGGTAGAACTATTATTATATATAATAATTTAAATTTAAGGAAATATTCCTAACCTAGTTATT
This sequence comes from Viscum album, assembly GCA_963277665.1. NCBI lineage: Eukaryota > Viridiplantae > Streptophyta > Magnoliopsida > Santalales > Viscaceae > Viscum > Viscum album. The sequence continues at coordinate 2,090,988,719 of OY728132.1, forward strand.
AAATTACTACAAGAAATAAATAAATAAACCACCACCATGGGAGATCAAGCCTTGCCCTAAAACAAATAACCAAATTTGTTCTATAGGTCTACAACATTGAATGACTATACAAAATTTAGATAGTGCTAAAAAATATTTTCGGAACATGAGGATGTCTTTTCAACAATTATAACAAACTCATGGTATTTCACTCTAATATATAATGATAATTACCCAAGGGATAAAACCTCCCCAAAATACATTGATAATAACCTGGGGACTAAACACACCATGATTTAAATAATAATGTTCTAGGTGATTTCCATTATAGTATCACACCTAAAATAATTATAAACCCTTATGTGAAATGTTGTAAGAATATGATCCATAATAGTGTGGTGTAATTTTTTCCATCCAAAAAATTCATCCATAAGCCACTAAAACTTGTCTGTTCTAGAATATATATTATTCCTAGAACTGATGTAAAACTGAATAAAAATTCATGTAATCCCCAATAGTAGTATCACTAACATGATTACATGTGATTTTCTACAGTATCATAAACCTCCACACTCATGGAGCTTTCCATAATATCATAATTCTCCTTACATAGGGATTTTCCTTTTATCATCATATACCCCCAACTCAAGGTGATATATTTGATAATCACAACCTCCCCAAGGTCCTAATATGTCTTAATGACCCTGAGTTCTTATACCAATCTACATCTAAATTACATAAAAGTAATATTCTATCATTTACAAGGATTCCTCAAATATTTCTCTATGTTAACAAAAAAAATAGAATATGGTTGATTGAATGACTAAACGTATCGTCCCTATCCATATCCCATTAGATCACACAAGTTTCATTATCTCATGGGGTGACAATAGGGATATTATTGTTTAATAAAAAGAGGATTCATACCGCTTGTGGTCCTCAGTATAATGAATATTCTTTGGACCAATGCCTATAATATATGATATCATGTTCCATGAAAATATCATAAAAATTCTTTTTTTCAATAACCTAATAGCTAAATCAATAAATAAATTACTATAGAGATATGTAAAATGGAAAATATCATTCCTTAATGACCTACTAGATTGATCATAACACCTTATCATCTCATCAACAACATTAGGTCCCTATACCTCGGTAATCACATAAAATAAGGATGGATAACTCTCTATAAGTTCATCAAAATCAGAAAAAGAATGAAAGGTATCCCATGTCCAAAATATGTCCTACTATGGATAATTTTTGAAAACACATATTGTACCACTTCTTAGAGGAGTGAAAGGACCCTACCCAATATCCACTAATTTGATTCCCATGTTTGTCACCTAGGGTCATTTTAACAATCTCATTTAATTTTGTTAATCATTCTCAAAAACCTCAAAATGTTCTCAATCCACATCCCACATATAAGTTATCTCAAATCTATATTTGGAGTGAAACCACTCTATAAAAACATATCATCCCCAAATAAACTTTCAAAAGACCACAAATAACCAATAGGGCATCATCATTTTTGTATAAATGAAAAAATACATAGATTGGGATCCTAATGAGACAGTTTGTAGTTTAAGGTAAATAACCACCAAAACCCCAAAATAGAATAGTAAATGACATGTACCATTGAGTACATGATGTGTCTACCCTAAATTACTAATCTAGGAATGTACCTCAACCATATTTGGCCTATATAACACATGTAAATGACAGGATCCCTCCCTAAATGTTGTGACACCAACATGGGGTTCTAGTCTATGTGACCAAAAATGGCAAAGCCATGTATACCATATATCGCTTTCTAGGGTACTACACATTGGCCATGGACTTATATCCAACACATCCATATTCCCAAACATAAGGATTATAATTAGGCCTCGACCCACACCCTAGATATCCCCTATATTTACTGTTAAGAACATACATGTCATGTATGTTAATCATCACACCTTATTTCAAAATAATAAACACATGGAATGTGGTTCAAGAATATATGTCATTAAATGTTCTTTTAATGAATGGAAAAGCATCCAAATTGACTAAAACCATGGATTCACACCAAAAACTCAATATCTTAACCCTCTATGGGTCCCAAAAAAACTGAAAACCCAATATTAACAAAAATTATTTAATATCGCTTTTTAAAATAAAATAAAGACATATATAGTGTTCAGTAAATCAATTATTTATTCAAATATATATCTCATATCTATAGTAGTTTGATCTATATCCTCCTATGATCCATGGAAACATCTCTCATATAAACCCACTCACCCTCCCTCTCCTATATTTTTTCTAACAAGGGGAATACCTAGTGGGAAACGCATTAAAATCCTCAAATATAAGAAAGGAGGAAAGGATAAGGAAAGGAAGAAAAAATAAAAAATTAAATGAAAAGGAAATGATGAAGGAGATCGAGATAAATCCTGACACTTAAACCCATGATGGTATTATTCCCCACCTTGAAAACCACCATTTTTGACATATCGACTAATTTTGAATCTCAACCAGATAATTTTTTCACATGATATAATCATTTAAGTATACAACATAATTAATATTTATTTAATAAATTTTAATATATTATGAAAAATTTAGAAATATTATTCTAAATAAACGTAAATTCCAAGGAAAATTTATTTCTTAAATTCTTTGGGATTTTACGAGTACACAGTTTCTTGACGGCTCCTGATTCTGAGGCCCGATGTGCTCGGAATTAATTTCTAAAGTTTAGCTTGGGTACATTTAGTGAACGAATGAGTGGGTTTTTCTATATTTTAATCCGGTGCTCAGAATTGAAATCTGAGGGCACCAATGGAACCGTAGCACCAGTACTTGCTTAAGAGAACCTTTACTGAAGATGCGTCTTCTCAGGTGGAGTTGTTAAAAAATGTGGATTTAATAAAAATTAAAATAAAATTGTGTTACAATTTTATTTATCTTTGTAAACTGTTTTTCATGTACATGTGGAAGTTAGGGTGGGACCCACAAGTTTCTAACAACTCATGTAAATATATTTGTGAGGTGGGGCCCACACGATCCCAAACCATTCGCCATCCCAAACCCCTTAACTCTCCTACTATAAAGTTGTTAACCCCCACCCCCTTTTATTTATGTAACTCTTCCACATCCAATTTAATTTTCCAACCTACCTCTTAATTTAATTAAACAACTCAACATTTAATTAATTAAGATGATTTGAATAATGTAATTTTGAAATGCATGCCAAAATAATAAAATAAGGAGATTCAATATTTTATATGGTTAGTTTTGGTTGTGTGAGGGTTTTCGGGAGAGAGCTATTTTCTATTTTGAAGAACATCATCTTCAAAAGAAGAACACCAACATCCTGATGAAGAACGTCGACCCGACGGCCTGATTTCTTTATCCTCTTCTTCCTCCACGACAAGGGAAGAGACACCGACGATGACTGATACGACGCTATCGTCCACAAGGCTTGTCAACTATGAACTTCCTTCGAGGTAGGGATGTGTTTATGAGTGAGAAACATTGTTTTTTCTTCCATGTTATTGGTCCTCTCTAAACCATTTGCTATCAGACAAATGCAAAAGGAACCAGACTAAACTAACACGGTCTGATTCCACCATCATTCTTGTTGTATCGTGTTCTCCTAGCCTTCTTGAGTGGTGAATCAAGGGAAGTATTCGGAGCCGATAGGAGGCCCGAAAACATCAGACATGGCCTCAGAACATCGGGACGACCTAGGAGTGGATGTTTTGTATCAAACAGATCATCGGAATGAAGATCGGATGCCTCGAGAGTCATTCTGACCAGAGGAATCATTTCTAGAAAATTCCAGAATACACGGCATTTACTTTTAAAGCACATGTCGTGTAGTGAAAGCGTTCAGCGGCAGAAGTAACGGACATCAGAAGAAGTGACACGTGGCATGTGACACCGGTCACACAGTGTGTACCGTCGACACATTTTGTCAGAGGAGACTTCGATGGACATGGAATTTATTTAAGGAAATTACACAGACACATACAGAAATACACGGCCAAAAGGCACGACGTGTAACCTCTTCATAGAAAGGAATAAGTGGCTTCGCGAGGCTCGGTGTCTAATCCGGGGGATACACAGACATGGGCAGAACCACACAACCACAAGGCATGGCATGTACTACCATAACCATGGAAGAAGTGGATTCTCGAGACTCGGCATGTAATTTGGGAGATAAACGAACATGGGCAGAAACACACGGGAAAGAGGCATGGCGTGTACTACGTTCACCATGGCCGAAGCGGCTTTGTGATGACTAGGCATGTATTCCAGAAATACACTGACACGTGGTGGATTACACAGGCATATACTCCACCACAAGACCAGGCATGGCTAGCGCACATGGAACCGACCCAAGAGGTTTGGACACGGTGTGTAAAGATACTATACACTGTTTATTTACTTATCTACATGACCAGCCCTGCGACACGGGCCATATCACACGGGCAGTACCTGGTGTCTGATGACACGGAATGTATCTCTTACCTACACGTCATGTACTTTCGGAAAATGACTTTGTCGTCTTGTTCTTCGTTACTTGCGCACTTTTTTCTTGGTTATTCCACTATGATGTGAGATGGAACTTCAGGATACATCAGCAATGGTCTTCGTGATGGTTAATGTCTCCACCCCTTTGACTCGCGGAGCGGACCCTCCCTGAATCGAGCATCCTGTGTGCGGGAACCCTAGAGCTGGCTATGACTACAACGACGATGGTAACTGTACTTGGATCCTATGTGGGTTCGGCAGTGAGGATGAATGTACTTGGATCGTCCGTGGGTTCGACAGTGATGACAAATGTACTTGGATCCTACGAGGGTTTGGCAGTGATGGTTACTGTACTTGGATCCTATGTGGATCTGGCAGCGACGAAATATGTACATGGATCCTACGTGGGTTCGGTAGAGGAGATGATTCAGAGGCTACATCAATTATCTCCACCCCTCTTCATGTGTTGTATTCCTGTGTGAGCTGAGTCTCGACATTCAATCATTATCTTCAATATGATTGACTTGCTTTCCTGTGTGGATTGGGTTGTACTTTCCTATGTGGATTGGGTTGAACATGGGCTCGGAAGCTGGAGCCGAAGAGGAATTGATGACTTAGGTATATTTATGTGCATATACCAAAGTAGTGTCGGTTGATACTTTGTATTTTTACCTTTTCTTTTGTGGATTCTGGGAGGCCTTTAGGGGTCTCTTGTTCCCTACTGAGTATCGTATACTCACCCCTGCACGGGTTATGCCCGCACTACATTGTGTTGGTTGCAGACGACGGACAACGCTGATCGTGGTTATGGCCTGAGGAGCAGGATGGTATATAGTGGTGGAATATTAGGTGGGACGTACACGGAGTGGACGGCCGGACCTGAGTATCTGACGAGACTATCTGTACTCACCCTTTAAGTGGGAGTTCCGAAGAACGCCTTGGTGGTTGCTGATTTACTTTCTAGATTTTGTACTTTCTTATCTCAGTTGTACTATACTTTCAGTTGGGTTTGTATACTGGCCCATTTACTTTCCAGCACTTACTTCTGTACTAATTTTACTTAGTTTTTACTTCATCTTCCGTACACTGTGGTGTTTGTTTTCTTATATAAAGGCAATTCCTTCCCTTTTATCAGGATTTATGCCTTTCGTAATAGTCACCAACCCATGGCCTATGGAAGCCGGGCTTGGGGTAGTCACAGCACGTGCCCCGAGGATGGGTCGTGACAAATTGGTATCAGAGGAGTTGGTTCTACCGCTGTATCCAAGACTTTGATAATTTATTCTATGTGAAGCAATAATGTTAAGGGTATGAAGTGTGGTTATCAGTCCAGGGAGTCCAGTGTTGGTGCGGCGGCTGACGTATCCATACAGCAGGACCCTGACTTCGGATTTTTGACTCAGTGCATGAAAACATTGATTGCATGTGTGTTTTAAATGTTTTCTTTGTGTTTAATTTGTGTCAGCTCACCAGGTATACTATATTAACCATGGAACACCTATTTCTTTTCCGGATGGCCCCACGATGGCAACCAGCTAGGGTTATCATTTACATGCGAGATGGCATCCCACCAAGAGACGATTCCTCGGTGCAGGGCCCCATTACATCGAAGGCACCAGCAGTACCTCTACCCTCCGAGCCACCGATGCCACCAGCCCCAGCATCTAAGAGTGCATGTCGCCTGAGTGCACTTCACGAGTTTCAATGTCTAAGACCGCCCAGGTTCCATGGGGAGATGGACCCTCAGGCAGCTGAGGACTGGATGGAGGCTGTTTTTAGAGTCTTTAGATTGGTAGGGACACCCGCAGATCTTTCGGTGATCCTTGCGGTGAGTCTCCTATATGCAGCAGCAGGTAGATGGTGGAGCCTGATGCTTCCGGTGCATGACAAGGCATCTCTACTTTGCACAGACATCGAGAGTCTCTTTCTCTCAAAGTTCATTCCAACCACCCTCTGTGAGGTGCGCATTCAGGAGTTACTATAGCTGCGGCAGGGCAGCATGTCAGTAGCCTAGTACTCGGCAAGATTTACCGACCTCTCGTTCTATTCCATTGACATAGTATGAGACCCATTCTTCTAGGCCCGGACCATTGAGTAGGGACTGAGGCATGAGATCAGAGCTTTTATGATCTCCCTCAGTATTCTGACACAGGCAAGAGTACTGGAGCGAGCCCTTATTTTAATGAGATTTCCTGCTGAGCCAACACCAGCAGTGAGACCTACCGCAGGGCGGCACGTAGCAGAGTCTTCTACAGCTGGCAGTCGACAGATATCACAGGGGTCCAACCGGACCAGAACATCAGGTGGGTGACCTCATGATAATGGTTCAGATGTGCGGGGAACACGCAGCAGATCCAGTCATACGAGAGGCAGGCAGTGCTAGGCATGCGGCGGGCCGGTCCACATGGCTCGTGACTACCCGAACCGCCTTGCAAAGGATAAGCAGATGGTTGAGAGACCACCTAGGCAGAGGTAGAGGTTCGACCGTGGTGGTTCGCAGGGAGAAGGCAGACGAGGTAGAGGATCTGGCTGAGTAGCAGATGGTGGATGATGCTTCGAGGCTCTACCACCACCACCACCACCAAGAGGGACACCCCGACCATAGGGTGCTGGCGGGCAGTGGTAGGCTCAACATCAGGCAGTGGAGGCCTACGACCATGGCGCACTTGAGATGATTCGAGGTACTATATGTGTCTACTCCACCCTTGCTTTAGTTCTTATATACACAGGATCGAGTCATTATTTTATTTCTGTTTCCCTTGTTTGGAGCTCGGAGATTCCTACAGAGTCGTTGGCTCGATCCTTACGGCTAGATACTCCTACGGGAGTAGACTCGATGATTACGCACTGGTGCTAGTAGTGTGAGCTTACTCTAGAAGGTGAGAGCTTCGGCTATGATCTTCTAGTAGCAGCGTCGAGGCCTTACGATGTCATCTTGGGCATGGATTGGTTATCTACGGCCCATGCTCAGATAAACTGTATTAGGCGCAAAGTGCAGTGTGTCCACACAGATGGGAGTAGGTTCACCTTCACCATTGATAAGGGATCCTTTGCAGTGCAGGATGGACTAACGCTGAGGAGAGTACAGCCGATCACTCATCAGTGGGATAACCTCATCCTAGGAGCAGTTGACATGCGGAGTCCATGTTTCCATGTTGTGGTGGATTAGTATGCGGACGTTTTTTCTGACGATGTTCCTGGACTACCACCTCATAGAGACGTAGACTTCTACATTGACCTGTACCCTAGGATAGCCCTGATATCTACTCTAGCATATAGAATGGCTCCCGCTGAGCTTTGTGAGATACGGGTACAGTTGGAGGAATATCAGGGAAATGGATTCATCTGACCCAGTGTTTCACCCTGGGCTTCCGTGATTTTGTTCGCCAAGAAGGTGGACAGGAGCCTGCGACTGTGTGTCGACTACCGTCGCCTGAATCAGGAGACTGTGAAGAATAAGTATGCACTACCAAGGATTTATGACCTCTATGATCAGCTCAAGGGAGCACGATGGTTCTTGAAGATAGACCTCAGGTCAGGCTATCATCAGCTCAGAGTTCGAGATGAGGATGTGCAGAAGACGTCATTCACGTGTCGGTATGTCCACAATGAGTTCTTGGTTATTCCTTTCGGCGTAACCAACACTCCGGTAGTGTTCATGAGTCTCATGAATAGGATCTTCCAGTCTTACCTCGATCGATTTGTCATAATATTTATCGACGACATATTGATTTACTCGACCACTGAAAAGGAGCACACCTACCACTTGCGGGATGTACTGGATACACTCTGAGAGAACCAGATTAATGGTAAGATCTCGAAGTGTCAGTTATGGATTCTAGAGGTCCACTTCTTGGGGCACGTCATCTCTATGTTGGGAGTTGCGGTGGATCCTATGATGATCGAGGCAATTCTAGCTTGGGAGCCACCCAGGAACGTGACGGAAGTGTAGAGTTTCCTATGTCTGGCTGGGTACTATCGAAGATTTATGCCAGACTTCTCTAGAGTTGTAGCACCACATTCATCCTTGGTGATGAATGGGAAACCCTTTGTATGGTCAGATAGATGTCAGCAGAGCTTCCAGGAGCTGAGACAGAGATTTACCAGTGCACCCATATTGAGGCTAACGGAGGAGGGAGTAGGGTAGGTAGATTACTACGATGCATCAGGGTTCGGACTCGGGTGTGTCCTGATGCGGGAATGGATAGTGATCGCCTATGGATCACGATAGTTGAGGTAGCATGAGAAGAAATACTCTACCCATGACCTAGAGTTAGCAGCAGTGGTAGTCTCCTTGAAGATGTGGTGGAATTATCTGATGGGCGAGCGCTTTACAGTCTACTCTAACCACTAGAGTCTCAGGTACATCTTCTAACAGAAGGACCTGAACCTGAGATAGCAGTGATGGCTTGAGTTCCTCCAAGACTATGAATTTGAGATAGTCTATACTCTTTGGAAGGGGAACGTAGTAGCTGATTCTCTCATTAGGAGGTCGGGCATTCAGCTACATGGAGAGGCGACAGAGCAGCTAGCCGCGTTGCAGATATCCTACGTGGATAGAGATGGGGCAGCCTTTCTATAGTCACTCATATTCACTCCTCCACTACTTCAGTGGGTCAGAGAGGCACAGCATGAGGACATTGACTGTGGGATGTGACGTGCACAGATATCCTTAGGACATGCACCTGATGGATTCTCTGTAGGAGGAGAGCACTTCGTCCTTTTCAGAGGGCGTACCATGGTACCAGTTTCATTACAGGAGGAGGTGCTGAGAGTGTTTCACACTTCCTCGTGGGCGGTAAATCTTGGAGTAGCGAAGATGTACCTGGATCTCAGACGACAGCACTGGTGGCCGGGTATGAAGAAGGTTTTGGTAGAGTTCGTTTCATGATGCCTCACCTTCTAGCAGGTGAAGGCAGAGTACCAAGTACCAGTTGGCTTGGTACAGCCCTTAGAGGTCCTGGAGTGGAAGTGGGATGGAATATCTATGGATTTAGTGACAGGGCTTCCACGTACTTCCAGAGGACATGACTTCATCATGGTGATCGTAGACTGACTCACCAAGTTGGCCCACTTCTTACCCATCAGAGAGCAGGGCTCAGTGGAGAGCTTGGGACACCTCTAAGTTTAGGAGATCGTACGGCTTCATGGTGTTCCATCATCTATCGTCTCTGATCGAGCTGCTCGCTTTACTTCTTTGCTTTGGAAGGGGTTGCAGGAGGCATTTGGGATGTAGCTATGCCTGAGCACCGCTTTTCACCGTCAGACGGATGGTCAAACGAAGAGGACCATTCAGACTCTTGACGACATGCTCCATGCATGTGTCCTTGACTTTGGTCGCAGCTGGGAGGATCACCTACCTTTGGGGAGTTTCTATACAACAACAGCTACCACTCCACCATCGGGATGGCACCATACAAGGCATTGTACGGTCGACCTTGCATATCACCTCTATGATGGACTGACCCTGGGGAGTCAGAACCCGTAGGACCAGAGATGGTTCAGGCTACGACAGAGAAGGTGAAAATCATCCAGTAGTGGATGAGGACTGCTTAGAGCCGATAGAAGTCTTATGTAGACAGGAGGCGGAGACCACTATAGTCCGAGGATAGTGACCATGTTTTATTATGGGTCTCACCTTGACGTGGATTACGAAGATTTTGCTGCGGTGGAATGTAGTCTCCACATTTCATTTGACAATTCTAGGTTCTCGGAAGGATAGGCGTGGTGGCTTATATCCTGACTCTTCCAACTCAGTTGCACTAGGTGCATGACGTCTTCAAAATATCTGAGCTGAGAAGATACGTGCACGACCCGATGCATATCATTGATCACAGGGAGCTGAACATCGATGACGAGGTGATATTTGCGGAGGTTCCGATGGAGATCGAGGATCGATAGGAGCGGGTCCTATGTGGACAGTCTATTCGTCTAGTGTGCATCAGGTGGCACCATGGGAACCTCTAGGGGAGAAAAAGGGAGCGGGAGGCACAGATGCGTGCACAATACCGTCATTTGTTTCCCTAGTTTGTGATGTATCTTTACGGAGTTGTAAAGCCCTGAGGTGGGAGTAATGTAAAGACTCGTAAATTTCAAAGAAACTTTATTTATTAAATTCTTTGGGATTTTACGAGTACGGAGTTTCTTGACGGAACCTTATTCTGAGGACCGGTGAGCCCGGAATTAATTTCCAAAGTTTAGCTCGGGTAAGTTTAGTTAACGAACGAGCGGGTTTTTCTATCTTTTGAAACAATGCTCGGAATTGAAATCTGGGGGCACCGATGGAACCACAGCACTGGTAATTTCTTAAGAGGACCTTTAACGAAGAAGCTTCTTCTCAGGTGGAGTTGTTAAAAAATGTGGATTAAATAAAAATTAAAATAAAATTGTGTTACAATTTTATTCCTTTTTCTAAAGTGGTTTTAATCTACATGTGGAAGATGGTGTGGGACCCAGAAGTTTCTAACTACTCATCTTAGGATATCTGTGAGGTGGGTCCCACACGAGCCCCAACCATTCACGTTCCCTAACCCCTTAACTCCCCCCCCTTTAAACTTGTTAAACCCCCTTTTGTTTATGTAACTCTTCCACTTCCAATTTCATTTTCCAAACTACCTCTTAATTAAATTTAAAAACTCAACATTTAATTAATTAAGAGGATTTGAATTTTGTAATTTTGAAATGCATGCCAAAATAATAAAATAACGATATTCCTTATTTTATTTGTTTATTTTTGGTTTTATGGGGGATTTTGGGAGAGAGGTCTTTCCTCTTTTGAAGAACTTCATCTTCAAACGAAGAACACCGACTTCCCGACGAAGAACGTCGACCCGCCGGCCCAATTTCTTCATCCTCTTCTTCCTTCGCGACAAGGGAGGAGACACCAACGACGACAGATACACTGCTATCATCCACGACGCTTGACAACTATGAACTTCCCTCGAGGTAGGGGTGTGTTTATGAGTGAGCAACGTTGTTTTTACTTCCATGTTATTGGTCCTCTCTAAACCATTTGCTATTGGACTAATGTGGAAGGAACCAGACCAAACTATCACGGTATGATTCCTCAGCTGTTCTTTTTTTATGTTGTTCTCCTACCATTCTTGAGAGGTGAATCAAGGCAAGTTTTCGATGCCGATCGGAGGCCTGAAAACATCAGAAATGGCCTCAAGAACATCGGGATGACCTAGAAGCATAAGTTTTGTAGCAAATGGATCATCGGAACGAAGAATGGAGGCCTCGGGAGTCGTTCGGACCAGAGGAATTATTTTTAGAAAATTCTAGAATACACAGAATGTCCTTCCAAAGCACATGCCGTTTAGTACAAGCCTTCAGCGGCAGAAGTAACAGACATCATAAGAATTGAAACATGGCGTGTGACACCAGTCACACGACTTGTAATGTCCACACATTTTTTCAGAGGAGACTTCGATGGACATGGCGTGTATTTAGGGAAAATACACGGACACGGACAAAAAAACATAGCCACGATGCACGATGTGTATTCTCTTCATAGAAAGGTAGGAGAAGCTTTACGAGGATCGGCGTGTATTCCTGGGGATACACAGACATGGTTAGAACCACATGCCCATGAGGAACGGTGTGTTCTGCCATCACCATGGAAAAAGCGGCTTCGCAAGGCTCAGCGTGTAATCTGGGAGACACACGGACACAAGCAGAAACACACGTCCAAGAGGCACGGTGAGTACTACCTTCAACATGGATGAAGCGACTTCGTGATGACTTGGTGTGTATTCCGGAAATAAATAGACACGGGGTGGAGTACAAGGGCATGTACTCCACTACACGGCCAGGCATGGCCAGCGCACATGGAACTGAACCTAGTGGTTTGGACATAGTGTGTAAACATATTACACGTCGTGCATTTACTTATCTAAATGACCAACCCTACGACACGAGCTGTATCACATGGGCAGTTCTTGGTGTCTAATAACACGGCTTGTATTGATTACCCACAGGTCATGTACTTTTGGAAAATGGCTTGGTCATCTTGTTCTTCGTGACATGGGAACATTTTTATTGGTCTTTCCCCTATGACGTGGGATGGAACTTTGGGATACATCAAAAATGGTCTTCATAACGGTTGATGTGTCCACCCCTTTGACTCGTGGAGAGGACCCTCCCGGAATCGAGCATGCTGTGTGCGGGAACCCTAGTGTTGGCTATGACTGCGATGAAGATGGTGAATGTATTTGGATCCTACATGGGTTCAGAAGTGAGGACGACTATACTTGGATCCTCCATGGGTTTGGTAGTAATGACGACTGTACTTGGATCCAATATGGGTTCGGCAGATATGGTTACTGTACTTCGATTCTACGTGGGTCCGGCAGCGACTACATCTGTTCTTGGATCCTACGTGGATTCCATAGAGGAGATGATTCAGAGGCTACAACAATCATCTCCACCCCTCTTCATGAGTAGTAAACCTGTGTTAGCTGAGTCTCGACATTCAATCATTATCGTTGATATGATTGACTTGCTTTCTAATGTGGATGGGGTTGTACTTTCCTGTGTGGCCTGGATTGAACATGGGCTCGGAAGCTGGAGCCGAACTGGAATTGTTGACTTAGGTTTATGTATGGGAATATACCTAAGTAGTGTTTTTTGATACTTCGTATTTGTACCTTTCCTTTGTGGTTTAACTTTTTTCGGATTCTAGGAGGCCTTCGGGGGTCTCTGGGACCCTACTGAGTATCGTATACTCACCCCTGCACGGGCTATGCCCGCACTACACTGTGTTGGTTGCAGACGACGGATTGCGCTAATATTGGTTGAGGCCTGAGGAGCAGGATGGTATACGGAGGTGGAATATCAGGTGGGACGTACACGGAGTGGACGACCAGACCTGAGGAGCCGACCAGACTATCTGTACTCACCCTTCATGTGGCAGTTCTGAAGGACGTCTTGGTGTTTTCATCTTTACTTTCTAGCTGTTGTACTTTATTATCTCAGTTGTACTGTACATTCAGTTTGGTTTTTATACTGGCCCATTTACATTCCAGCACTTACTTCTGTACTTAGTTTACTAAGTGTTTACTTCATCTTTCATACTCTGTGGTATTTGTTTTCTTATATAAAGGCAATCCCTTCCCTTTTATCGGGATTTACGCCTTTGGTGCTAGTCTCCAGCCCCTGGCCTATTGAAGGAGGGCTTTGGGTAATCAGGGCACGGGCCCCGAGGACGGGTCGTGACAATTATATTCTCAAAAAATCCTAGAAATTGGGTAGAATCCACATTATCAGAGTAATGGAATAGTCATAACAATTATATAAGATCATCTATTTGGGTAAAATGACTAGATTACCACACAAGTGCATCCAAAACAATAAATAAATAAATTTCCTCTAAATATCACAATTTTAAAAAACCTGTGTTTTTATGAAATCCTCACCATAAAACATCTTATCTACAAAAATCCAAATTAGAAATCCAACCTCAAATATATATCTACCATGGTAGTAAATAGATCATCATCCCATCCCATTTACCAAGTAATGTTTTTTGGTAAGCCATTGTGCATCTCCTAAAACAAGGTGATTACTCAATAAAAACAAGGAAACTATCTCCTAACAATGAAAAATATTCCAATACAAACACATTTATCACGTTATAGTTATTATTTATTATATTATATTTTTTATTGTATCCATGTACTACCATGATCATCAACCATTCCATACCACTTCATCCTAGAAATTACCAATTTGAGGGTTGTTTCACCATGACTAATAAAATAATCGCCACCATGAAATTATCCTTATCATCTTGTTACTCAACATTATTCATTAACATAACATCCCCAAACTCATCCATCACTCAACATGATGAATGAATGTGGTCGTCTCACTCATGTACAAGCTCACACATGAAATGTTCAATCGATATATTTCATTTCTCCCAGAAATATCATATCATGGAATTCACAAAAACTAAATATAGTTTGAGGGTCTTTCCCTCAGTTTTCAATGTTTAATTACCCAATATATGGCCCAAAATTAAACAATACATTATTAAAACCTCATATGGTACCATTATTAAACATCTGCATATCCTCCCAAGATAATCTCACATGAATCTCCCTTCAATAGGACTTGTCTCACAAGACAAAACTCCCATCCATGATACTCATGTTTTATGACTCATTAAAATATAAGTACCCACGTCACTTCTCTTCACAATTATCATATAATATATTTTATGAACATCAACAAAATTGGCCACTATTTAGAACCATACTAAAATAAAAAATTTATAAACAACATGTACTGTGATTGTAAAGTTCACCTCAATTCAACAAGGTTAGGAACTAGATAATTTTCCCCTTTAAAATTTTCCTCAAACTATATATCTATTACTCAAACTTATTTTACCCTAAAAACACGAAATATACAATGAATTATTTTAAATACCCTATATGGATGTTTACACTTTGAATTAAACCAATCTTACATGTTTCCCTCAAGCATCATTAATCACTAGCTAACTAATTTGAATGCTAAATATAATGGTCTCTAGTTCTACTACATTGCCTATAGAGGTAGTTATATCATAAAAAATAAAAATGGGTATCAATCATTCTGACATCGCAATAATCAAAACCATGCAGGATTTAAAAAAAACAACACATAGGTCTCATATTCAACTTTCTAGGTAATAGATCAACCCAAGTATCCCCATAAGGGATTTTTCCTCAGGAATCAAAATCTCATCAGTTAGAGTTTTTACACAACTATTCAACCTTATATGGTAAATATCAATAAATCATAGTCAATATTTAAATTAAAGACATTTCCATTTAATGTAATATGGGTAAACAACATATTGGTTTTTATTTAAACTGTAAATAGATGAACCAAAAAAACTAACCCATATGGGGTATAATACTAAGGTTTCATGTTCTTTTACTGACCTATTTAGTTCACAAAACAACCCTTTCATTGATGGACTATATAATCACCATCTTAATCAATCATTATTCTATAGAATCCAAATGAGCTACCATTAGAAAGAATAATAAGAATTTTGTTAGACATTAGTATAATTCTAGTAAAAAATTAAATAGGAGAAACCCATACGATCTATTACTCAAAAATTAAATATCTATCCCCCTCATAGAGGTAAAATCATAGAAGACATCCTAAATTACATATGAGGCTAATGCACCATGTGTGATTCATGAGACGCCTCTTACTATTACAAGATGAGTTTCAAATTCATAACTATCTTCTTGTGAATGGGAAAAGTGAAAAAAACCACAATAATTCATAAATCAAAACAAAATGTGAATTTATCTAGGTTAAAAAACATAATGATAAAAAAAATCAATAAATCAATCTCAATCATATGGTCACCTAGAATTTTTACCCGAAAAAATGTTTATTATATATTATTATGATATCTATCACATGCTGCTACACATTTCTATATCACAGAGGTATCATATACCAAATAACAAGATACACATTATATACAGTTCTAGACATTAACATATTGATCGGTGCGGCAATGGGACCTTATTCATTCCCCCTAATATGTTGAAGACTACTAATATATTTCAAGGGTGTAAATTGGTAATTTGATGAGACTTGACCCCTTATAAGAGAGTATGAAATAAAATTAAACAAACTAAACATTATTTATCAAAATTAAATGTAGCACACATTTAAAAATCCTCAACTACTATCCCACATGGTTGATGAATATACAAGATAAATAGAAAAGGAAAATAAATATATACAAGGCTCTACTACTACAATAGAGTCACACCTCAAAACCAATCTTCAAAAGATTTTGAGCCTCTCTACACTTGTCTAGGTATGAACCTGATAATATTTTTCTTATGAAATAACATTGGTCCTATACCATTTCTTTTGTGTCTTTTCTCTCAACCTAGAACTAGAAATAAGGTTTACACAGGCACTAATGTACATATATAGTGCTGATAATGAAAACCTAGATATGAACCATCTATTGAATACATATTATCTATTATTATAATTATAATTAAATTAGATATTCTTGTCCAAGGGGATATTAATCAAAAGTAAATAAGTAAATTTAAAAAATTTAAAAATGTCCACCCAAGGGGACCATGTCCAACACTAAAACCAATGACCAGTATCGATCCTCAGGTTCATGACTGTGATTGACCATGCCTTCTTTGGAATGTTCAAGAATGTCATAGAGCACACCATGTGACCGTGAAAAATTTAATAATGACCTTGGCTTATATCTATTGAGACCAAGGATTCCTATTTCTAGATATTACATAATTTTTTATGAATATTCATTGCATTATAAAAAACATTCTTGATCACCATAATAATTTTGTTCCTTTGGAAATATAGAATACAATATTTTAATCTGGTTAAAGATATTCAATATTTAACACAAATATCTTCTCATTTAAAAACATACATATACATACCCTATATTAATTTTTTTTATCCATGGGAAATGAAACACCAGAATGGGTGATCTTAGATTCTTAGTAAGGATAAACAATGGAGATACCTTATCTTGATAAGAAAAAAAGGTTATGAGAACATCAGAATGACATTTTAAATGTGCACCCAGCATATCAATTTTCATAATCCTGAGTAATGATATAATGATTTATATTTCATAATACTTGAATCATAAGTTAGTAAATGAGAATGATTCATTATATAATAACATTAGAATATGATATGTAATTGTGACATATAGATAAGCATAAAATATAACATCCTTATAAGCCAAGGATAATTACCAAAAAAAATATTAGGGAAATGCATGGGTGGATAAACATCTTTGCTGGGATACACCACAATCCCTAGTGGATTCCCTTTCCTCATCGTGTATTGGTTTCACTCACCAAACCATCATATTAGTCCAGGCTTACTACCATGACCATAATAGCAGACAATGTACTATAGTAAATCAGGTTCACTCCCCATTCCAGCACTTTCTTATAGAACTATTTTCACTCCTAAATCAAGTATTGTTCTAGTAAATTTGGTTAGCATCCCATTACAACCATGTCTTACTGAAACAGTTTCGCTCCCCATTCTGTCCTTGCCTTACTAAAAAGTATTTACTCCATGTTCAATCCCTCTCCTACTGATCAAGGATCACTCCCCATTCATCCCTTTGATACTAAGCTGGGTTCATTCCCCCATTCTATCCATGTCTATATAAAGATAAATAAATCATTACCAAATTTATTATAGGGAGATGGATGTACCTCTAATCATTGGTTATAATTTATCTATTGTTCTTGTTTATAACATAACCACTACCACGTATTGAAAATCATAGATTTTTGCATCAGAAGATCAATAAACAATGATCATATCATAACCTATGAAATGAAATGTGCTTCATAAACATTTCATTAAAACATAACCTATGGGAAATAAAGAGGTTTGATAATAATTTCATCATTTCATTACCAAATAACCCATGTAAAATAAGCATGATTTGTAATCATTTTGTCAGGGTATAACCCATGGATGAGAAATTTTTTTCATAAAGACACTTTCATTATAAAATTAAGCTATTAAACTAAATTAGAAGAATGGTATCCCTTGATCGTATCTATAGAAATGAATAATTATCCTTACTGAGTTTTCTTAAAATGAAAAATAATTTTTGAAGTTTATATGGGACATTTTGTGACAAAAATAGGGTTTTAATAAAAATTAATTTCTTACACATAAAACATTATCTGAAAAATTTCCTATTAAAATAACATTGAAAACTTATAAAGGAATATTTTTAAATTATTTTAATGACTCTCTAGAAGAAAATAAAATTCCAATTTAAATAATTGATTGAAAAAACATAATACATTTTGAAATCAATTTGATTTAAAATAACATTTAATACATGTAGAGGAATCATTATATATTCATTAAAACATTTATTGAGAAAAATATTTTTTTCTTCTTTGACAAATGATATTTAATGAATAATATATTTTGAATACCATTTTTATTAAAAATAACATTGAAAAATAATATGGTAATATTTAAAAATCATTTAAATTTTTTTTAGGAAAATAAAATATAATCTATTGAAAAAAATTAGAACTTTTTAAAAAAAAATTTAGATAGAAATGCATTAGTGGAAAATGGATTTCCAACAGAAGAGAAAAATAAAGTCATATATGTTTATAAGAATTACATTTATTTTTATCACAAAAGATTGTAAAAATGGTACTATAAAATGAAAATATCATGAATAACTAGATGATAATTAAATTCAAGAGTTTCTTAAGAGATGGATAATAATTTTTTTTCATCAGAAGCATAACCATATATATTCCCAATAAATGATCACATTGTAACATAAAATCATTACCACATTGATAAATTTGATTCATAATAATCATAATGGAAAAATATAATACGTAATATAAAATATCCTAGGAATAAACACATTAATGATATTACATGTCAAAGAGGAGTTATATACACCTTTTGAAAGAATATAGGTTCATACCATTACATACTTCTCAAAACTGGAAAATTGAGACAAAAATCCTTTACTGATTTGTTAACATTTGAATGTTAAACCCCATTAAATAGAGATACTAAAATAGATATTTAAATATGAAAAATTTCAATAATCATCATCATAAGATAAATTAATTGCATTTATATATACCATATAAATGAAATATGTGGTGCATATTGCATATGACTCACAAAAAACAAAAGTGATACAAAAATCCTTTTACCATAAATCTTGTCTCCCCCCATAAATGTTCAATCCTCATATATAATAAATATAATGTTATTTTGAATTTATTATATAACTACATTCATATATATAATACCATATTTAATTTTATTATGATGTTTTATTAATTGTTTGTTAATAATTATAGGTTTAACTTACATTTTTGGAAATAAGAACTTTATATTTCATATATATTTTCATTGTTATTTTTTTCTAATTACATTGATCAGGGTTTCATCACGTCCAAAATTATAATGATGATATAAATATTATATATATATTCATTATATACTTATTTATATTAATCTATAAATGTTATTGACTGAAAAGGAAATACAGTGTTCATGGAGATGGTAGGATGTGCGTACACATGAACATTGTTTTCATTTTCTTATTAGATTATAATAATGAAGAATAAATAATATAAATTATCATTAAAGAATAATTTTTATGTAATATATATCACAACATTTTATGCAACCCATCGTCAATACAATCCATTTGATGCATTAAAAAATCACATCTCTTCGTGAGGATGTAGTCTTCCGTACACATGAAGACGTTATCATTTTCTCATAAAATGGAAAGCATGAATGTTTGAGCGATATGAATATTATAGAATCATAATAATATCTTTAATATCTTTAATAACATATATAAATAGTAAATACTGAATTACTTCCATCCTCAAGAGGTATTAATGGAAAAATGATTGATATTGGTTCATGAGGCGATAGTCCTCCCTTCCCATAGATGATGTAACACCCAAATTTTTTAAATATTGAACATCATATTCGATGCAGGGTATAAAAAATAAAAATAAAAAGAGAAATGGACATAAAATCCCTAGAATTTATGACATATTTAATATTTTAATTAAATTAAATCTATTCTATATCTATAATTACTTACAATGATGAGTTTAGATTGCATTATTCACAATAATGAGTCCCTTTAATTTCTTTTTTTTACACATAAGATTGTGTTTTTTCGAACAAAAATATTATATTGTTATTATTATTTAATATGATAGATATATCCTAGAATTAGAATAGTGGGTATTAATTTGATTTACTAACTTGTTAAATTATATGGTATTCACAAAAATAAATTTATTTCAATGGTTACCAATTAATTATAAATGAAAATATTAACCAATTGAATATAAAGGAAATGTTTTTTTGAAAAAAATGGATGCACCCAAAAATGTTTTATCATGAAAAATTAATGTAATTACTATAATTTAATGTTATTAATTTAATTTATATGTTTTATATTTAATGGAAAGTTTTTACATTCATCTAATTTATTATATCGGACTAAGATAAGAAGATATCCAATTTTACAACTAAAAGGTTGTATTTTTCTAAAAGTTGTTTTTCCACATATTAATGGTGAAAATGATTTAAAACTAAAAATTAAAACATTTAAAATTATTGGTAAAATATAATAATATTTTTTAAAATTATAATTTCATAATTATATTAAGGTAAATTTTTTTATTTTTTTAAAAACTATCATTTTTCAAGAATATTGGAAATGGTTGATTTTAATTGAAAGCTACATTTTCATCCAAATAATTTACAATTTTAAATATAATTTTAATTTAATTAAAAGTATAAAACGATCAATAATACTTATATTATTCCATTTTAGTTAATTGATATCATTTTTATATTGAATATTTTTATAAAAACATTATAATTTTTGAACATTTTTTATTTAAAACCCCTTTTTCTCATCTGTGAGGTAATTTTAACTTGATTTTATGCCACATTGATAGTATTAATTAATATAAATGGATTAAATATTTTGAATAAAAATAATTTCTAATTTATAATATGTTATAATTGTTTTTTTTTTCAAAATTATTTGAGAAAGTAGTTAAATTTTTTTTTTATGATTAAGAGAAAAAACAATTTTTTAAGGGACTAAACCTTAATCTTATTGGGTAAATTACTTAAACTCATTTCCAACGTCGATATAATGAACATATTTATACCATATCACTTCTAATATCTATCTTTATCATCTATTTGAGGAACATGAAAATGAAATACATGGGTGGAATTCTCCATTTTCAAAAATTACAAGAGTGCCACTCACCCCTCTTATATAAAGCCAGCCCTATCCTTCTCTCTGCACACATTAAAAACATTGGTTTAGAAAATTAAACCCAAATCAACCCTAAATTTCGACCTACTATCCTATAATCCTTATTTTTTGAATATTTCCATCCTCGGAAGGATTCAGTGAAAACCTAAAGAGGATACCTTAAGAAGAGATAATGATCTGCTAAAAACATTTTAATTATATTTCCTTCTCAAAATCCTAAAATTATTATTATTTCATGTTTACATAATATCTTTAATATATTAAATGTTCAAAAAAATTAATACTTTTTTATGACCTATAACTTCAAACACATCAATCAAATGGTTTTGGAAGTCATTGATCATGTGTACAACAGAATACCACCTCGTGAACCGATGTCATTCATTTTTTCCATTACCACATTTAAAGGTTGGAAATAATTATGGATTTATAGATTATATATTATATAAATGATATATAAGACTTTATTATTCTTATGGAGTAATTATATTAGAAATAATATCTGAAAGTCCATTTTTTGGGAATACGATAATGTCGCTCATGCGTAAAACAGACTTCCACCTCGCAATGTGATGTGACTCATTAATGCATTACATATAATGTATTATGGATTTTTCTAGTAAACACATGTGGTATATATAACATAATAATGACACTAATATTTTAATATATATAAATTTATTTTAATTTTCTTTCTTTCTATTTGATAAGAAATTAGAAATAATGTTCGGGCATATGTACGACCTAAAGTCTCTATCAACAGTGTATTTTATTTCCAACCACCAAATTTTATAGAACACTATAAATACACATATAATAAATTTTATGATTTTAAAATATTTTTTTAAATTTTGGATATGATAAAATCAATATAAATTTAACATGATCAAAAAAATTACAAATCCAAACAAACATGAAAATATGGATTTCGGGTTTGGCTTGTGGTGGGACCATCTTTCTGATGTGTTAGCGTTTGGGTGGCTGGTTATGGTGATGGATTTGAACAATTTAGATCTTGAATAAAGTTAAGGTTTTTGATGAGAATATTTACGAGTCATGTGGTGTGATGTGTGAGCTTTGAATCTGCTTCTTGAACCTATTCTGTTTGTGATTTCATTCTGGTTGAAGTGGTTGTTGTGCATCTGCATATATTGATCGGGTTGGTCTGCGAGTTTGGATGATTGTTACATGGTTCTTGAATCTTTTTCATGGATGAAGGCATAGGATCTTACTCGATGAGTTTCTCAACGGGAAACAATAAGTGATATGCCACGAAACAGCAATGATGGACTCCGGCTTATTCTCCGGCTATCTGTGAAAACGGCGATACAGTCGAGGGTAATGATGATGGTAGGAAACTAGACTTAATGTAGCTAGTTTTGGGTACTCATGACTTGAGGTCTCTTTGATGATGTGTGTTTTGAATTTTTAATTTTTAATTCTAAACATTGTTTTTTGGCTACATTGAATCTATACAACGCACTTGTTGTTCCGATTACCGCTCACCCATAAAGCAGACTATTTGAAAATCAAAAAAGAAATTGTCTCAAATAGGAATTATTTCAACCAAAACACCATTATGTTAAAATAAATATAATATAGAACCCAAAATAAATAAATAAAAAGTTAATGAAAATAAATAACAAAATTATATACATATACAAAGAAAACTAACAAGACAAAAACAATAAAAAAACTAAACCAAACCATAACTAACATGGTCTCTATGTGACATACGTGTCACCACCATCCAAAAACTAGAAACCTACAACAAAGATAACATTAATAAAAATATAAACATGAAATATAGATTTGGTCTACAAATGTCATGTGGAACATGTAGGGTGTGAGAATAAAGAGATCAGTATGTAATCACTATAGAATCCATACATTTCTTTTCCTGAATCATTCTATAGAAACATGTTTACAATTGTAATTATAAAATTTGGTTTTATCATATTAATAGTATATCCACATCTTTCTATCAAACCCAGTTTTTTAGGAAACACACAATGCTTTTCGTTTAAACTATTTTTCTGATCCAAAACCCAATTTAAATCACCAATGGACTAAAGTGAATCCAAACTAGGTGATAAAAACTGTTATGTTGAAAGTAAAGGAAATATGAAAATCAAGAAAAAGTTAATAACATAGGTAATTACGGTGAAATAAAATAAAATAGAGTATACATATGATTATCATGGAAACATCCTAAACATATAAAGAATTAATCCCTAGATATACACATATTGTATTCACCTATTGAAATATGGTATACCTCTACAGTTAATAACCAAATCACCTCTATAAACTAGCCAATATAGTGGCATGTCCCACCTATCCCAAAAACTAATCTATAAGGTTATGAACCCCTGTATTTGGGGTTGATAAGAATTTTTCACTTGACGCTCTAGATGATTCATAGAAAATAAAAGATAATAGTACATGGTGAATTCAGAGAATCTTACATGTCTGGCTCAAAAAAATAACCAATGTTAAATGTGATTTCATAGGACAAGCACTAAAAACACTTATATGATGACCCTATCCTAGTAGGGTACACCATTGAGGTTCCCCTTATACATCCTATCATACTCATGTTCCAACCGGCCATTTACAACACATTAGATTCAAACCAATTTCCTTCTGACCTTGAAATAAAAATTGAGACATAAAAATATCTAATCCAACTCCATTTCTCAAAATAATATGTTACTATAGAACACACTACATGGTTCCAAACAAGCCTTTATGTCACATTAGAAAATGATACACATCAAAAACGATTCCAAATTGGCAAAGCCTTAGAGAACCAACTTGAAACCACATTTCATTACAATTGAAACATGAAACCACGAATTAGAAGAAAATGAACCCTTTTGAAAATAACTAGAGTTTTTAAAACCCATTTGATATGTGGAGGAGGGAAAGGAAAAGAAGAATGGAAGAGAAGATTTTGATAAAATGGGTTTCAAATGACATGCCTTTCTAATGATGACCATTGTCATTTGTGAGTCTATCCATATGTAAACCCCATTCATCTTTGGATGTTCCCACATTCAATGGAAAACAACATACATCACCAAAATACTCTAATTCTATATTGAGATCTAATAGAACCATATGATAACCTTTACATAACCATCATATCACAATGAAGAACCCTAACCACACCAATAAAACTAAATTCACAATGAAAAACTAGATACGTGACATAAATAATTTAAAACACCACAAAATGTTCTTAATTATTTTCTAATTAGAAAATTTGACATTTTATCAAACACCTTATATACATACACATAAGAACAACCAAGTAAATAATTTTAAAATTACACTTTTCACTAAATTAGCAATATGGAATCACCCAAAAAATCACACAAAAACAAATAAATAATGAATAAATAATTTAAAAAGTAACTAGAAATTATCATACATTAAATGGTATTATTTATAAAGGAGTTTGATAGAAAAAACTACATCAATGGTGTATACACACAATGAAACTGTTAGGGAAGAAATTATTAAGCCTGATATATGATTATAACACCCAAACATTAATGAAAATGTGTCACGCATCTACCACTGTCTCTAGGATTCAGCCAATAGAAGACTAAGATAAGAGAAAAAAGAAAATCAATATTAGAGAAGAAGATAAGGATATTAATGTCCATATACTCTAGAAATTAACCTTGGATTCTTATAGGAACTTCAATAGAGGAAGGAGAGAAATGAAAGAGGGTCATTGGGAGTACCTTGGTGTGCCTCAGCAGAAGCGGTGGAAAGAAACCCAAACTTTTTTAAAAATAGGGGTGGCTTAGAAGGGTAAATTACAAAAATTTAATGATCTGGGATACTCGAATGATTTGGTTGCATGGTTTTCCAAATAGGGAACTAACAGTGAGATCCGTACTATAGAAAAGGGATACCTACAAAATTATGACACGTAGTTTAGGAAACCATGTTCCATGTATCTATAAAAATCTATTGAACCCATTATATACTTCTTTTTGGTTTCTTCTAACTATTTCTATTTCATCCTCCATTCCCTTGACACAAAACATGAGCTACATGGTTACTCCTTAGACTCTCACTATTTATACCAAACCATGTTCCACTGACCTAGTCTTACCCTTCAAGAATAAAATTAACTAAAAACACCATATGCCTCCCTAAGTTTCATGGTTAACCCCCAATCCTTGAATGAAAAATATGAACATAAAAAAAATCCACCCAAAAACTCCAAAACATGAAATCTTTTTCCCAGAACATGAATTTAACCTTATCCAAAAGAATAAATTCCAAAAAATAAATAGTAGAGATTAAATACCATGGTTTAGTGGGTACAATTCTAGCCACCATAAAAAAAATATTCCCTTATAAAGATACAAATATTTATGAGAAAAAATAGATCTTAGAACCAAATAATGATAAACTGATTAAATAACATTAGGGTGACCATTTACTCTACATGTCTCACCCAACTGTCTTTATAGAGAACAAAACAAGGTAAACAATGAGAGGGGATTCTTTCCAAAAAAAACTCAGCTAGCACTGAACAATGCCCAGACAGGGAACAACCACACAAGATAATTCCCCCAATACTATGGGATAATTATAAGAGATACTCAAACCAAATAATGAACTATAATTCAATTCATCAATTCCTTACGATATGAATAACTCCAATGTGAGATCAACCAGAAACTAAAATCGATTCCCAAAAGGTTAACTGCAAGAACATTATAACATAGTGGAACAATAATATTTCAATAAAGAAGAACCAACAAGCCCCTCATAATGATTAAAACATAAAAAAACAAGATAACTATAACCTTGAAAATTAAACAAAATATTCTTCAACGTTAAAGATAAAATTACGGTCAACCACCACACATCCATGAATCTTAACTATAAGACAATTTCTCTCTGGGGCCTATGGCAAGAGCTCTAATCACTGAAGCATCTCATTCCACAAATTCATTCATTAACTTCCTCTAAACAAGTCATATTCATATTGAAAAACTTCTTATAAAACTTTTCAAGGTGAACCATATGGCCACAATGACCACACTCCTTCGAGGGATTATGACAAGATGACTTCAAATTCCCGATCCAACCACACTATATGAACAAGAATGAATAGTCCAATAGGATAGAGTAAAAATAAAAAAAGGTGAATACTCATGAATTGGTTTTTATGGCACAAATGCATCACTATATGGGTAACCTTCATGAACGTTGAGAGAATCATGATCTCAAACCACTACTAATTGGGCTCCATAAACTACCCTAGCTAGAAATGTTTCTTAAACTATCTTTGAAAATAGAACTTCATCAGATATGATAAATAACTCCTTTATATTTTTAAAATTCCCCAGAGGAAGAGGGGATCTTTCAACTGATACTAGGATGCTACCTTTGAATACAAAGGAACCAACTCCTTTATGTGGACAATATAAGCCTTCGCTATCTATTGACATTGTTGAATACTCATGATCTCTTCCACTTTCTTCAACTACACCTCATTGGGTATAAAACAATGGATTTAGTTATTCCCAAACACTTCCCATGTCATCCCAAATTGAATCTATGTTTCGTATGAAAACCTTCCATTGATCGAATGATAGTCCCTCAAATAACCCCATTATAGATTCACACCCACTGCTTTCAGAGTTTCTAGTAACCTATAATGCATTTGAATTATTCAATCCACTACAGGACATCCAATGAACCCTGGCGACCATGTTATTTTTGTAATTACTGTGAAGAAATTGAATCCCCCCCAAATGGGTGTCTAGGTAGGTCCAACAAATGAAATAAACTCAATAAATGATTTGGGGATCTTTCCGGGAGGATAATCTAAACAAAAAAAGAATACATAACCTGAAATAAAAATCAAATAAATCTGATAAAAAATAACATTCCAAAACAAAAAAGAAACACCTAACCCAATAAAAAAAGAAATCCACATAATCCTCCTTTAAACCACCATTTCCATCTTACATTCAAAACCATTTTCCTCATGACCATTTGAAAATTCCAAAACCCACTTTTCAAAAAACAATCACACTTATAATTTCAGCTTTAAGATGAAATCCATCCAAAAAACCATTTTCATTTTAATATCCTCATTCCAAAGTTTATTTCTCATTTAAAAATCCACATATGCTCGCCAAATCTAATTAAACCCAAAAATCACATTTAAAACATGGGATATAGAACTAGCAATGATCAAAAACTCATAGACATGGTTTGGTGCACTATTCCCTGAGAAAACATATATCTATATGAATAAATTGTTTCTAGAAACCAATCCCACATGGTCTACCACACAATGTAATATGGATACACTACATTGACTTACTTCAATTTTCATCCAATATCTATGAAAACCCAAACAAAAAAAAGGACTAAATCTTATACTACCATTGAAAACTCAAGGATTAGAATGATAAATAGATAATGAACTATTTACCATTCCTATATCTCATGTTATTATAGTAATAGTATCCAACTACATGATTACACAAATAAAAACTAGCTCCTCTGATACCACTTTGTAACAAACCAGGTCGGGCTTTCATTTGACCCGATACCCAACCCGATTCACAAAAATTCTTGAGAGGCATTCCCAATCCTCCCAGACTAGAGACTAGAATTGCACAACAAATATAAACCAAATGGTTATTATTTCTTCCTAATAAAAACAAGATAATATAAATGTCAGACAACAAAAGACCATAATAACTGAATGTTAATAAATAAAAAATTAAAATGCTGATACAATGGAATCAAATAAGATAAAAATAAAAAAAATGGAAACTATCATGATCTCTATGTAACCACATTGTCACCACCATTTAAAAACCAGACTACTCCATAGGAAACCTAAACCAGTAACCAGAACCTTCAAAATAGTTTGGGTCTACTGAATTGAAGTGGAACACGTAGTTTGTGAGCACAAACAGCTCAGTAGGTAGTTAACATAGAATCCTTATATTTCATTTACCAATATAGTTCAAAAACCCAAATATTAAAATAAAATTATAAAATAGTGTTTTAAAATTTTATAAATCCAAACACATATTCATACAGAGAGGACTTTTAGAAGAAACAAACACCTCTTTATTTTAATTTTGATTCCTCATCCCAAACCCAGTTTACATTATGAAATATTATAAGTAAAACCATACCAAATGATAATAAAAATAGATATACTGAATTTATAGAAATAATATGATCCAAAAAATATCATAATGTAAGTAAAATAGGTTCCACAAAATAAAACTGTCTGTATAGTTGATGATCATGGAAATTTCCTAAACTTCTCTAAATGAAATCCTTAGACGTACTCAGTTTGTACTCACCTTCCAGTATACAGTGATCATCTATAGTCAATAACTAACAATACCTTATAGACTAAGAAATACATTGGAACATCCCACTTAACCTCTCAACAGATCGATGAGATATCAACCCATCTAATCATGGTTAATAAGAAACTGTTACTCAACTCTCATGATGATGTCAATGAAACCCATGATAATAATATATTGTGAATGGGAAGGTATTTACATGTATGGATCAAACAAATTACCCATATACACTATGATTTTATTAAAAAATGAAAGAAACCACCTATGGGATGAACCTCTCATAGGAAGTTCCCCCATATAGGTTCTAATAACTCATCAAGTCACACACAAGTTCTAATTTATACTTCACATCAAATGAGTATCAAAATGAACTTCCAACTCAAAATGAAATACCAACCATAAATTTACAGTTTTCAAACCCAAATCAATTTCAAAAATCATTTCTAATGATATTATGAAGCCATAAAATACACTCCATAATTCCAATCGGGCCTTTATGTCACCTTAAGAACCAAGAAACTTCACTAAATTCCTAATAACCCAGGCCATAGTGAACTAATTTGAAACCAAATTTCTTTTCATCTGAAACACCAAGAAACTGTTTAGAAGCTGAGGAACCCGTTTGAAATTAACTAGTTTTTGAAAGAACTATTTGAGTAGAGTATAAGGGAAAAGAAAAGTGGAATAGAAGAGAATAATTTGGAAAATCTAGATTTAATGGGGGACTATTCTCATGAAAACCATTTTCATTGGTTATTTCTTCCATATTTTTTCTTCATGAAAATGTGGATCTTCACATATCCAATTAACTCTTGAAACATCACCAAAATACCCCAATTCCAATTTGAGATCCAAAATAAACATGCTAAATTGATCATTTTTATTAAATGAATAAAATATTTAATTTTATCAGAAACATAATATATATAAATATAAAACAACCACAGAAATCATTAAAAAAATCCATTTTACCAAATTACCAACATTGATCAACCACAAAAAATCATAAAAAATCATCAAAACATGAATAAAACATTTAGAAATTAATCGTAACAACCCAATCATTATATGGTATACTTCAAAATGGTTATGGATAATAAAACCTACCTCAAATGTGTGTGAATGCATTGAAACCTTCAAGGAAGAATCTCATAATACTAATAAATGATATGGAAACCCTAAAATCAAATAAAAACATCCACATATAAACCCTAGTATCTTGGATTTTTCTAAGACAAGACCAATCCAATATAAACTGATAAATCAAGTTAGAAGTATAAGAAGTTAAGAAAATGGATAAAAACTCCAATAAACTAACCATGTAGTCTTAAAGAAAATTTAATGGAGGAATGTGTGAATATAAGGAGGCTCTTAGAGACCCCACTAGTTCACCTCGACAGAAGGGGGGAGAGGAAACCCAAAATGGGTAAAAATAGGGGATGGGTTGAAGGGTAAATTCATCCATATTTTATAATCTGTGAAATTCAAATGGGATGGAAGCACCATTTTCCAAATTGTGCTCTAATAGTGTTCATCCTACTAGAGAAAAGGATACTCTATCGGTTAGGCCACATGATTTATGAAAACATGTGCCCAATGTGCACTAATATACTATAAAAATGGAATAACTCCATTCACACTTTCAACATGGTTTCCTATAATCATGTGTAAGATGTGGGTCATGTCCTTGACACCAAAAAACAAGCCACACCATTACTCATTTGAATCACATGGTTTTCCCAAAACAATGTGAAATCCATTATAGGTTGATCATGCAATAATAAAATTAAATAGAAACACCCTCTACCTTTACATTCAGCATGGTTACCCCCAAACATTGTATAAAAATTGGGAACATGTGGAAAATGTACCTGGAAATTTTAAAAAACTATAATTTTCATCGGGAACACAACCTAATCCATATCAAAAATAAAAAAAATATCATTAAAACAATAAATTTATAGAAATACTTTAGTAGGGTTGTGATGATACATATTAATGTGTTTCTAGTATTTTAAAATAATATTTTAGAAACCATTATAAAAGTGGTTAAAGAAATATCAATAAAATTTAAGCGTTAGGTAAGGTATTTAATCTCAATATTATTTCATTAAGGTGTATTATAATGATATGAACCTAATTACTTTTACATGGTATATATACAATACCTTTAACATTTAACATCTTTAATACTTCCTTCTTCATGGTATTTTATTTTATTAATGTGAAGTATTTCATCTGATGTGATTTGAGAATAATGTTACCAAGTAGTAAGGATATTTCATAACCCAATTCCTTTTCATTGGGTTATATTACTTTCCCAATTTCATTCACATTCTATGATTATGTGAATAATGTATTTTGAATATTATTTTTATTTCCACTTGTTTTATGTGGATTTATAGTTGATAATCATAAACAATTCATTGATTAATTTATAATTCATTATTATGAAAATTTTAAGAGTTTATTTAACAATCTTAATTTAATAGATATTAATTATTCTATAATGTAAATTAAAGGAAATTATATGAATTTTTTTAATAAATACTTTAACTTTATTCTCAAATTGTTATTCATGACATTTTTCAAGTGATATTACTATTATTTAACTCGTTGGTACATAAAATATTTTAGAATGTATATTTATTGAAAAATGAGGTCTCATTTATCCCTTCAGTGGGAATATATATTCCTCTAAAATGAGTATTTTTTAAAAAAATCATTTTTTCCTTAACCTCTTCAAAATAATATATTAAAATATATTTTTATCCATTTTTCATTTATATAAATTTTTAAAGGAATAAACATTTAACATTTAAAATAAGGGACTTTCGAAACAATTTTACCATGAAAACTATATTGTTCATTATGACATGTATAGATTTACCCTTCGACATGACTATAATTTCATTGAATATTACTATTTAATTTTATGAATGTTTTAAAGAAAAATGCATTTAAAAGTTATTTTCTAAAAAATATTTACAAAAAAATATTTGAAAATTGAAAATTATATTTTCGACAATAATGTTTTTATGACCTTTTAATCTCATTTACATTCATCAATAAAAACACCCCATTAACCATACTCCAATGGGAATATATTATAATTATATCATCATTATTATTTCATCGGATGGTTTATGATCAGTTTAACAGGGGCGTACTATTATGATACCATTCCATTTACATTGTATGGTCTATGATTATGTTTATGAGTCGAAGAATGTATTTACATTTCAAATGCAAGTTTTAATAGGAATTTTTATGCTAAGTATGATTCACTCATTTCATATGTGAAATTAATTGTATTGTATATGTTATCGTATGGGACTTTCATATCCCTTTATAGAATGATTCGGTTTAAAGAGACCATATAGATATTTTTTCATCAAGTCCTTCCCATTTATTATATTCTTGAATGAATTCTTTATGATTTTATATTCTTTTCATGAATAAATGAAAGTATTATATATCATGGAGTAATCCTTTGATGGTAGGTTATAGATATACATTTTTGTTCATTCTATAATTTTGAATTCAATTATGGTTATTCCACAAGATTATATGATTAGTTAAAATATCCATGGTTAAATTTCATGATCATGTGATTATTTATATGGAATTTTGTAACAAAAAATTATTAATACCATATTATGATAAATTTATTAATTTAAAGGATGTTGTTTAAATTATTTACCTACCCATATTAATTAATGTTATATATTCATTATTTATTTTGATATACAAAACTCTTACTGAGAATTCGATATCAACTTTATTTTGTTTACTTTCTCAGGAATAATTCATGTTTTCCTCAACTGATATACTGTGTTGTATTATATGTAATATAGTTATTATAAGGAAGAAATTATATTGTAATTTTTTTATTAAAATAAATTGTAAAAAACAGGTACGTATCTAGTTTACCAAGACTTCTAAACTATTTGGACATTCAATATTTTATTCCTTGTATTTATTCCAACATAATAAAGTAAGGCCCTAGATTTCGGTAGTAGGGATCTGTGTCATTACAGTTGATATCAAAGTATTTTTACTGATAACATTATGAACTATATTTAGGAAAACCAAGATTAGGGATCGTAACCCAATGATATATTTTGGAGATAAGTATATAGGTACATCCAAAAGATTTTGTAGGGTAGATATTGTGTGTTTTTTTCTGTAAATACATAAATTTATAGATACTAAATGTGGATGTTGTTCTGGAATAGATGTACCTAGTGGTAATAACACAAAAATAGATCACTATGCGTTAATAAAGGATAACCTAGTACACTAAAATAAGAATTAATGGGCATATTTTATGACACTCCAAGTCACTATGCATTACATAATTCACAATTTCTTTACAAAACGTTATGAATGATTTAAAATAAAGAAAATTCCCAAAGAAAATGTTTTTGTGATTATGAGATTATCTATGATAATTATTATAATAGATTTTTTATTATACATGATTTTTTATAATGTTTAAATCTAGTATGTTGGATGAAATTATTTAGAAAAAGATCATAGAAGAAGGAATTGTAATTATATCAAGGCACATAGTCCTTGTTTAGATTTCCCACCATGACAAGACAATGAGGTTGGAGCTAGATTTTGTGATGGAACTAATTATATTATAACCATATTGGAGCCATTAAATCATGATATTAGTACTAAGATTTCTCATATAGAGGATCCTACCGATCTACCGCATAGTGTTACACTGTAAAACTATTTCATGTCTTATCAGCCTCTATTATTCTATAGGACTAAAAATCTATTTTTAGTTGGGTAATGGATAATTTATTTAGATAAGATATTTTTTAGTCAATGATATTGTGAAATTCATAATGTTTTCATGGTAGTTTATTTTTTCTATGGATATTAATATAAAGGACGTTATTGATTAAAAACACAAAGTGTGAGAAAGATATATCTAGAATTGAGTTGAATTATTTAAAGTAAATATTCATGGAAAAATATTTTCCTTATGGGAGATGAGAATATATGGAAAGAAAGTTATTATGTTTAATATATATGGATGATTTAAATGTTTCTATGTATGATTCCAACATTACAAGGATATTAAGACATGTTTTGGACTACATGCAGAATCCAAATAGCATGATTAACCATTTATTTTATTTGACTAATCCTATTATCTAAAGTGCACTAGATTCACAAAAAATATCATTATACAATGAAATAGTAACATGTAATATTATGAAATATAAATAATTCTCCATGAATAATATCTATTATGAGAAGAATGAGATGAAGAATACAACATAAATAATATAAGATAAAGGGAAGAGGGGATTAAATGATTTTTCGAAATTTTATAATTATAGAAGAAAAAACCATAGTATATGATTAAAAGGAAAAAATATTTTTATTTTTCTAAATAGAAAATGCCACCATTATGATGATTTAAATCGAAAGAAAAAAAATTTCTAATGTTTATTTTCTCAACTGTAACTATATGGGGCACTATGTGAATTAGTTTATAAAGCTCCAAGGGAGTATACCTCAAAAACAGTAAAGAGATAAAAATAAAAAAATTATTACTACTGATGAAGTGGAATGATTAATGTTCTTGTGTTTCTATTCAAGAACTATGTTATACGAGTATATTAATAATTGGTATTACAGTTGTATGAATTATGGAATGTGTAATAATTATTATACAATAATTTAGGTATTTTAAAGCAGATGTTGAATCATATGAATGGAAATGAAAAATGACTCATAATAAATATTGACTTCATATATGACACATGATTGATGGAAAGATAACCCTTAATAAGTTCATAGTGTTGACATCATTATTTTGAACATTATTTAATGTTTTATTGAATTAATTTATTATACTAGGTAACTTTTTCTAACCATATTGGTTTTCAAAAATATTTAAATATAGTTTGAATGACATTTCACACTTTTTTGGATCTCAAGTTCAGTCAGAAATCGATCTTTATTCTTGAGGCATACACAAATTCCTTTTGGGTTAATTAATTTTTTTTTGAATAAGTGATGCATTTGAAATTGATCGAAGATAAAAAATGGTAAAATTATTTAATTTGAAACCAAAACATATCATTTAAGTTTATCTCCTTATATTCATATATATTTAAATAATTACACTATATTAGAAAAATTATCACGAAGTAAAATTCTATTCTATTATAATTATTTCAAATGATATCATTGTCCTTTTCACACCTATTTGATTTAAATTTTTTATCCAATCAAATTTTCATTGATTATTCACTTTTTTTATCAATTAAATCATTGAATCATTTTATAAATTGACATTTTTTCTCCACATACACATCATCACTTTCCCCCAAGGTTCCCCAATTTAGAAACCTAGATATATGGTATTCCATGTGACCTTTAAGATTCTCATTATCTATTATTAAGTGTAAATTTTATAATCCATTTTATGATGTTAGTCATTCAAAAAATAATTTGTAAATGTAAAATCCTTGACTTCCAATATCATTTATAAATTGTGAGTATGAAATTTATTTCATATGGGTAAAATGTAACACCCTAAAATTTTAAAATAAGAACACAATATATGTTGGTGTGTATGAAATGATACACAAACCATTGAAAGGAATAAAACATCCCATGACTTTATGATATATTTACTAATTTAAATAGACTATAATTTTTGAAATAGAATTCATTATATAAAATTCTCAATTTATCTTATATTATATGCAATAATGAGTCCCTTTGATATCTTGTGTTACATGCAAGAACAAGTATTATTGAACAATAATAATATATTAATATCATTATTCAATATTATAGTTATTTCCTAAACAATATAATATGATTTATGAATATGATAAAATAAATTATAGAGATATATTTTTACAAAAAAACTAGAAGAGTTCATTAGTTAAAAAATAATTTGAAATGAAACTTAAAACCAATTTATTATAAATGATAAATTTTTATAAAATATATTTTTTTCCACCAGAAGGATATTTATAATATTTTTATAATTTAATTATAATTATTAAATGATACAAATAAAATTTATATACTATAAATTTAATAAAATTATTTTACAATAATATAATATATTTTCTGGGAAACAGATAAAAAAATCATATTTTACGAATAAAAAGTTCTATTTTTCTGAAGAATATTGTGTACCTTATAAAATAACAGTAGATTTAAACTTTTTTAAACATTTTAAAATTTTATTTAAAAAAATAAACAAAATATTTAAAATAAATACATCAAAATTATATTAGAGATAATTTTTTGTATTATTTTAGACATTTTATTTTTTTAATGAATAATTAAATTTACTCGATATTAATTGCAAAAAAATTATTTTTTTTTTGAAAAATAGTATATAATGTTGAATTATATTTTTAATTGTATTAAAATTTAAAATAGAAAAATTATAAAAATATAAATAAAATTTAGGTAATTTGAATCATATTTATATTTTATTTTGATATAAAAACATACTAAAATATTGACCTTTTTCATATTAACAACCAGATGTCTTGTGCGATCTGCAAGATTAGTTTTAAATTATTTTATTCACTTATGTGGTTTTAATTTAAAAAAATGGATTCAATATTTTTAATAATAATTATTTATAATGTCTAATATCATAAAATGGATTTTTTACCAATACTATTTTTGAAATCAGTTAAAAATAATTACATGATTTAGCAAGAAATCCAATTTTACCAAGGGAATAAACTCTAAACATAAGCGGGTAAATGACCAAGATACATCTCCAATAACCATTTTATGACCATATTTATAGATTATACATTATTTTATCAATAGTTTATTTATTGTATCTAATTGAAATGGAATAAATGTCATTGGAATTCTCCCTTTTAAAATATTACAAGAGTTCCACTAACCCCACTTATAAATGTCCTCCCTCTATCCACCTATTATCACACATTCCAGACACTTTTTTAGCCAATTATAGATTCAATTACACCCCAAAACACATAAAATCGTCCATAAAACCTTATTTTTCTCAAAAATAAGTTCTTTTAGGGCATTATAAAACCAAATAGGATACCTAAATAAGAGGTAATGCTCTTCTAAAAATGCTTTAATTTTATTTAATTCTAAACCAACTTAAATTATTATTATACCATAATTATATAATAAATTCAGTATCATAAATATTATGGTATGTTTTTATGCTATGTTTAAAACCAAAATATTCACACACTTCAATAAAATGGGTTAGTAAATCATCTTTTTTTGAGTACATCGGACTACCGCCTAACGAACCCATATAGTCTGTTATTTCTTTTTCACATTTCATAGTTGTCAAAAATGATGTATTTATAGATTATATATAATATATAGTATAGTTATGATGGTATTTTTTTTAATTATAAAATCACACACACTATTATGATTTGAATTTTATGGGAATACGATAACGTCACTCATGTGTATGGTGGTCTATTGCCTCTTGATGTGATGTGATTCATTCACTATTTACAAGGAATGTTTTAAAGACTGTTTTAATAAACATATGATACAAATATATATATATAACATAATAATTATAATTTATATATAATTTATATATAATTTAAGTTCTTACTATTAATTCGATAATAAAATGGAAACAACATTCACTCATATGTACGACATATTGTCTCTTTGAACAGTGTATTTCATTTACATTCACGGTATTTTATGGATAACATTAAATAAATATATAATGAATATATATATATATAGTATTTGAATCATGTTTCAAATTATTTATATGATTAAAAATTGATCTATGTAAGAGGAATAGAAAAAGAATAACTCAAAACATAATAAAAAACAACGCAATTAACATGTAAGACAATGAAAATAAGGAATGATTATTAACAAATAGCTGTTAAGATGATATAAAAGAATCATAAATGATTTAATAGATATTAATATCGTTTTTTATACTTTAATAAAATGTTTAAAATTTCAACATAGTAAATTAATGAAGTTTCTAAAAAAATTAAGCATAAGGTAATGGATTGTATCTCAATTTCATTTCATTGAGGAATATTACAACATAATTCACAAAATTTCTTTTAAAATTTTTATATACTTCCCCTTTGACATGTAATATCATTAATAGTTCATTAATAATGGTATTTTATGATTCAATTATAATTATTTTATTTAAGGGGGTTTAATCTTAATGTTACCGAGTAGTAAATACATTTCCTAACACAATTACTTTTTATTATGTTATATTAAGTCCTCATTTTCATTTATATATATATGATTATGTAAATATTTAATTTTGAAAATATATAATTTTATTTAAAAACTTCTGTGGATTTATAATTGATATATATAATCGATTCATTGATTAATTTAACCTTTAATGTTTTGATCATTTTAATGGTTCATTTAGAAATATGATTATAATAAAAATTATTAATTATGGAATCTATATTGAAGGATATTATACACAAATTATCTAATAAAGAATTTAATTTTATTCTCATAAATTTATTCATGACCTATTATAGGTGATAGTACCAATTATCCACTCTTTAGTACTTAAAATGTTTTATACTTAAAAAAAATGAATACATTTATGTATTTGGTCAAAAATATGTTTTCTTCCAAAACCATTATTTAAAAAAAATTCAAATTTTTTTATTTAGTATTTTCAAAATTAATTATCAAAATTAATTTTAACACATTTTTTCTTTTTATAAAAAATCTCTACAAATATTTACATTTATTTCGGAACTATGAACTTTTATATCATTTTTTATCATATAAAAATAAATGTTCTTTAAGGCATGTATTTAATTACCTACCAAAATGACCGTATTTTTTTAAAACATACATTGAATGTTTACCAGGTACCTCTCATGGATGCTTTTTTAAAGTGAGTTAAAAAAGTATTTGAAATATTTTTAAAAATAAATATGATAATTTTCTCAAGAATGTTTTCAAATACCTTTTTATCTCATTTATTTTCATCAATGACAAAAAACCATTAATCTTGCTCTAATGGGTATATATTATAATGATATCAAATTTATTATTTCTTAGTATAGTTTATATTTATTTTAAATTGTGATATACAATTTTTATACCATTCAATTATCTTTGGATGGTCTATGATTTTTTTATTGATTGGAAAATGTATATAAATTTCATATTCTAGTTTTAATATGAATGTTTATTTTAATTATGTTTCTCCCCATTCATATTAGGAATTCATTTGATTTTGTTTGTGAAAAAAGCACCTTTTATACCCTCTTTACTCATTGTAAGGATTCATGGGACAAAATAGATATTGTTTTGGATGATACCTTCAAATTTATTATATTCTTTTAATAATGCCTCAATGGTATTATATTCATAGGATCAAATCATTATGGTATTAGATTTCATAGCATGAATCATAGATGTAAATTTGTAGATATCCATTATTGTTTTCTCTATTAAAAAGAATACATTTCTTAATATTCCATGTGATTATTCTACTATTTTATATACCCATGGTAATGCTTTATTCTCATGTAATTATTTATGAGGAATTATTTAATCATCATTCATTCCATCCATATTGTTCTTAACATATTGATTAAATGAATTGTGTTTCAGTTATTTACCTTTTAATATTGATTATGATCACTGACTCATTATTTATTCCATTTTACTTATCCTTATCTGAGTGTTTGATTGCACATTTATTTTATATCCTTTTTCTAGAATCCATTATGATTACTATGACTAATATTTAGGGGTTTTCTAGATGCAATAATGTTATTATTAAAAAATATTTGTTTCAATTTGTGTATTCAAATATAATATAAAACATATATATGGTGTACTATAATAATACTACTAATCTATTTAGTTCTTTGATATTTGATTCCTTTTATTTATGTAAATGTAATAATGTAAGACACCGGATCTAGGTACTTGGGTTGGGGTCTCTACAAATGATGATTTCATAACACATTTTTTCAAAATGGATATTGTTGTGGGAAATGAAAAATGAATAAAAAATATCATTATATGAAATATTTTTATGTTATTATATAATAATTATATGGTAATAATTTAATGTGGTGGAATAAGATATAAAAAACACTAATTGATAAACATTACATTTTTTTGGGTATCATATATAGTTTTTCACACAAAAAAATTATCTCAGATTAATAGATAATATAAGGCTTCTGGGATTATAGGTGGTAATTTGAGAGGTTATTATTTACAGGTTTTTTAAGATAAAAATGGCTTGATATGTGTGAAGAAGTTGGAGGATTTAGAACGATTTTATAGTTGAGGAGGAGTTACATTCTTGTAAATACCCAAAAAAATTACTATTGAGATCCCAATATTACCTCAAATGTCAAAAAAATAATCATTAAATGGGATGATAGATGCTATAGTACATATAAAAATCCCTTCACAATAATAAATATGTTTTAAACATTTATTTCCATAACATCTATGTTTCAGAAATTTTACTATTTTTAATTTTCACTACAGTAACTAGTTTTCTAACCTAGGTAATTTATCTTTTATTGATTTATTAAAGTGATAATTATTAGAAAAGTATTAACCACTTATGTTAAGTATAATAACTAGTTGATAAAAAAATTACAATGTATGTTGAAAAATAATTTTAACCGAAGTGAAAGTAACATGAAAAACACCACTTTATCCTTAAATGCATACATAGTTTTTACTATTTAAGTGTAAATATAATAATTATAAATGAAATACAAGTCCATGAGTGAAATATAGATTATATGTTTTAACATTTAAAATTCAGTGGTCTATAAAATAATATTTTTTTATTTTAAATCATTTTATAAAATTTCCATTATTATAAAATAACATTATTTTCAATTTTGTAATTAATAATTTAATATGAATTTATTAATATTATGAAAATGATGGACTTCAAATATATTATTTTCAAAGTTGTGTAAAATTATATATTAATCTTTAAAAATAATTTTAAAAAATAATTTTTTCAATTTAATTCACATTAAATATTTTTCTTAACATTTATTTTATCAAATTATATACTAAATAATGCATGTGTTGGTGTTTATTAAGCATTTAAAGTAATTATTTATTATTTAAAAATTAATAAATTAACATGATAAAATAATCTGATTTATTTTTCAAAATATTTATTATAACCAAATAGATTTTGTCTTCTTCTTTATACCAAATCAGTATAGATTTTAAAATTATGAAAAGAACCATGTTTTTTCTTTTTCATTAAATAATTAATTGTATCGGTAACATTCAAAGGATTGTTTTAATGAATTTATATATTTCAATGAATTTTATGTCTATGGTCTAAATAAACTCATTAATTTAAATTATTATAATATTTTAGCTCATTTTTACTCTTATCATTCTATTTTATACCCCTAGTAAATTATATTTAACCTTAACTATGGTAATTAATTTTTACTCTATTCACTATACATTCTGGTTAAAAAATTAGTTTCAGTTTTTAGATAATAAAAATTATACAAAATCCTAATCTGTAATTAATTTTACTAAATTATATTCATAGAAGTTGATAAAATTAATTTAATATTAATATTGCATACGTGATGAGTAAGTGGGGATTTTAAGATAAAATGATCCAATGTTTACAAAGATTATATATCCAATTTCAAAATGATATTAATTATATTAAACGAAATTAGACTAATATATGCTTACTATACAAATCCAATTTAAAATATAATTTAGTTTTGTAAAGGATTTTGTTGAAAAGATAGTTTTCAATTAAAATTCAGTATTTATCATTATTCATTATAAAATAAAACATTTCAAAAAAATAAAAAAAACCACCATATGCTAATTTTGACTTTAAGAATAAAAAAATTAAGTTTATATTATAAAATTCTTAGTCTAAAAGTTTTGAAAATATAATTTTATATTTTCATAAAAAATGAAATAAAAATAACACTTTTTGATAAAATTATGTTTTTTAAATAGAGAAATAAATTATTAAAAAATTATTTATTATTATTTCAATGCATTTTATTTATATAAAAACATTATACATAATACATAAAAATTAGTTATTTATATTTATACCACTATGTAGATTGTCTAGATTCTAATGGTTTCAATTAAATAATTTTAATAGTAAATCATGTTATTATTAAAACTATGTGTTATGTGTAATGCGAGAGAACCTAGTGTTGAATGTAGCACAAAAATAACATGGTTCATCATTTAACTTAATATAAACTCATTGTTGTGTATAATGAATTCAAAACATGATATTGTTTGTATCAATCATATCAATAAGATTAAATTCATTTGAAAAAAAAATATTCCATAAAATCTCGGGGTGTTCTATTATACCCTCAAATGAATTTATCCCTAGAAATTCATTTCAGATAATAAAAGAGTAACATTTTAAAACATTCTATATAGAAACCCACATCATACAAATGAATAATAAAAAATCCATTCAAATGTAAATTTCAAAACATAATGGATATCAAAATTAACTCATAACTATGTTTTAACATATAATAAATTAAGTGGGATGTGATTATTTATACATGGTAGAAAAAACATATATAATTATAGACATTGATAAATATCACTGATCAGAATAATGTGAGTCATCTAGATATAGTTAACGACTAAAAAACCATAACAAAAATATTTGTGAATGGGTCATTGATGTCATAATAAATATTTATAAATGGAAAAAAATTATATTAATATCCTTTTCCAAATGAGATGATATAATTCCATGATTTAATTCCATTCTATAAGTTAAATATCCCCTTTTGGCTTAATCAGATTACACTTCATATCTTACTCCAAGAAGGGAAGGTGAATTTTTAATTCCCGAAGCACTATTGGATCATATGATAAATTAATAATGATATTTAATTCCTTATATCTCTATTTTTAACAAACTAAAATGGTTATTACATGTTATCCAATATGAGTGAATCTTTATACGAGGAAATAATACATTAATCT
This sequence comes from Viscum album, assembly GCA_963277665.1. Taxonomy (NCBI): domain Eukaryota; kingdom Viridiplantae; phylum Streptophyta; class Magnoliopsida; order Santalales; family Viscaceae; genus Viscum; species Viscum album. The sequence goes on from OY728132.1 coordinate 2,091,031,499, forward strand.
CTAAAATCATATTCAACATTCAACATAAACAATTTTAGAAATGGTAAACTTTAAAACAATTCTAAAAGAATAAAATAAAATTATTTTAAATAATGTGATTAATTTCTCAATATCAAGTTAACATTGATACCAAATATATCCTAACGTATCTCTTGATTGTCACATACCAAACATGTGAATAACATAATCATATATTCTCTTGAAACATGGTAATAAATTTTATTACCATAAAACCATATTGAAAACAATCATTCTTAGTCATTCTTTACATATAAAACTTATTTTTGGATATATTACATAAATACAAAAAATATATGAACTCCATAAATGATAATGTAAACCACTTTTTTTACAAACCATTAATCTATTCTATGTTTTTCATTACTATCCAATTTAAATTATCCAAATCAATCATCTATTTATCCAAAAATAATTATATAAAAATGAATTATATATTTAATGTTATCTTTACCTAATAATGTGGTTTTTATGGATATCACCTTTCCATTAATTCTATTTTCTAGGCCATCAACAACTTTCAATATATTATTTCAAATCCATAACTAAAAAAATATAATAAACAATCCTCAAATATTTCATAATTCTTGAATGCAAATATATAAATTGTTTTATCATTTGAGTTAAATGTTTGGAATGGAATAGGTTATTTCATCATATTTAAGTTAATTCTTATACTTGGACATTAATTTGGGTAATTCATATGATCCCCACAAAAAATACAATGAACTTATTGTCATTTGTATACATTATGGCCTTGTTTCAGACAAATATAAAATGTTCCCCTCTATTTAATATATACCTAAATTTTATTATTCCTATTTTATTGATATGTATAAAGATTAATACTCTTTTCTATATGTTCATTACCACATGACATTTTAGAAAATTATATGTTCTTTTTATTTGATGTGTTATGAATCTCCCCAATGATCATGTTTTTAATCATATTTCATGACAGATGACTAGAAATAATAACAATATCAATTACTCAAACCATCATCCCATTTGGTTTCAAAATATAAATGTTTTCATCATGTCTACAGTTAACACAATTCGTTCTAGTTCTCTCTATTGACTATAACCAAAAATAATAGAGTGAGAAATGCTAATCAGAGTAGAAAACACATAATCATGAAAAATGTCTAACTTGATATCTAAATACTGACATAGTCATGTCAATCTGTGACAAAATAGTTTAATCATAGGTTATTCATAGTGACAATTATTTTAAATCCATCATGATGGTTCATAAAGTTTCATATTAATTTCCAAATCATATACCTAGAGATTGTGAAACTATATTGGTAGTATGGCATGTTTTCATTCAACAGTTCATGATCAATTCTAGCTCAGTAATGTTTTTTTTGGGTTGTTAACCCTAGGTATATTTATTCCATAGCCACATAAGCTTATAGTATTCAGATAGGAGTGTATTTTTTTGGAAACCACTTTCCTTAACCTTTATCGAAATTCGAAGACATTTTTCTATACATTGATTCATCCTTAGAATTATTCTTTCAGACTTCCATATACATGTCCTTATAAATATCAATAGTGATATCAATAATTTTTTCACATCTATTTCTTTAAAAGATAACTAATTATTATCATTCATCTTAAATATAGTGACCAAGGGTTGAAATGCATAGATATTACATCTTTTTATATTAATATTCTTTATTTTAGAAAACACACACCCATGGACTATAATATTTTAGTGCCATTGTAAACATGGAACAAAATCTTATTATCTTGTGAAAGATCTCTAGTTTTTTTAAACAATATCATCCCATTTTGTACTCCTCATAGACATACCCATAAAACATTCTATATAACATTGGGAAATGATACATATGAATGTGGGAGCTCATATGCTCAGTAATGATAAAAAATGAGATATATAACCAACACATGTAAAAAGGGTATAGGAACAAGACCATAAATTTTGAAAACTGAACCCTCAATATCAGATATCATAATCTTGATTCATTATATAATGATTTTCAATTAATACAACAATAATCATAAGACAACCAAATAACATGAGCCTTGACATGATAGGGTTGGAATAAGACATATAATTTTGAAATACATATTATAATACAATAACATTTCATTATTATTCTTGTATAATTTCCAAAATATATTATTTAACTTTATGGCTTCCCACACCTCTTACGTGGGATGCATAAACATTCCCAATGGTATCCCTTTTCTCATAGTATAATGGGTTCTCTCCAAAAAACATAATAGTAGTCGAGGTCTACTCCAAATACCATGATAGAGGACAAAGTACATTACTGAACATAGTTTACTCCCCATTACAACCCTTTCCTATTGAATTTGGTTCACTCAATATTCTAGTCATGTCTTACTAAAATCGGTTTACTCTCCATTCCATCAATGTCTTACTAAACCATGTTCACTCCACATTCCACCAATATCATACTGAACTGGTTTAACTCCCCATCCCAGCCTTGATTTGCTAGAACGGTTTCAATATCTAATCTTTCCCTGGATTACTGAATATGGATCACTCCCCATTCCTTCGTTATATATCTCATGAGATATAAGTATTTACGAAATTGAGTAGAGGGATAATTATGTCCCCCTCGTATATTGTTATAATGAAACCATTTTTATTTGTTATAGCATAACCACTAGTACATATTGAAAATCATGCATATATGTTTGTCAGGTTCCTAGTAAAACCTTTATATCAAACCCCACGAAATGAAATGTGAATCCTAAACATTTCATCATAACATAACTTGTGACTACAAATAGGGTTCATAAAAATTTCATTATTTCCTAAAATCATTACCAATTTAAAAAGAAGTAGGATTAATTAGATTTTTATAATGGTATAACCCAAAGAAGAAAAATGGGTTTCATAAATTTCTTTTCATCATAAATAGAAACCATTACATGAAAGATTAATATTTCAATATGTGGATCAGATCCTTAGTGAATAATAAGTTACCTTATAGAATGTAATAATTGATGAAAAAATTTTTTGAGGACTTCCTTGGAAATTTTTATATGAAGATATATATTCATTGAAAAATAATTTTTGAATCATAAAAAATTATAATAATTCTTTTTTTTAAATATATCCTTAAAAATAAATAAAGGAATATTTTAAAAATCAATTAAAAAAATTTACGTCTAAAATATCCTCTTTGGTTTCAATAATGATTATTAAAAAATTAAAAATTTTCAAACCATTGTTATTTGAAAATAAAATTGAAATCTTATGCATGAATATTTAGAAAAAAAATTAAAAATAATTAGGAAAATATTATTTTCAGTTGGAAAAATTATTTTTATAACATATAACATTTTAAAAAAATCATTAAAAATAAACTTGAAAATATATAGGGTGTGATCTATAAAAAAAATTAAATATATATTGAGTAAAAGATACTTTTTTCATTGAAAAAATATATATCAATTTTAAATCATTTTTTGAAAACAAGGTTTTGGAAGAAAAAAATTTCCTACTAACGAAATAAATAATGTCATATTTTCATGGAAATATTTTCAAAATTATTTATAGTAACCAATTGTGGGAAATTTAACAATACATTAAAATGTAGTTAAATAAAAATTTATAATAAAATACATGGCCTTATTGATATTTTTTCATAATGATTTTTCATAAAAAACATAATCATCAACAATCTCGATAAATGATGAGATTGTAACATAAAACTATTACTACTTTGTTAACATTTAATCATAATACCCATAAAGTAATAACAAAAAATAGAACATAAAATACTATTAGGATGAATATATTCATGATATTACATGTAAATTAGGCTATATATACACCTCATTAAATAATATAAGTGCATACCATAACATACATCTCAATGAACGAATGTTTTGATAAATAATTCCTTACAAATTAAGAATATGTAAAACTGCAGACCCCGTGAAAGAGATATAACAAAATGGATATTTAAATAAAAATAATTTTAAGTATAATAATCATTATATACATTCATTTTTAGTATATACACCACATAAAATAGACATGTGGTGAATATGGATTGTGTATCACATAAAATTAAGGTGAGATAAGATCCCCGTAACTTTAGTCTTGACATCCCTCATACCAATTAGAACCTCATTTATAATAATTATAATTTTATTATACATATATTCAGAAACCATATTGATATATTAACAAGCATATATGATTTTATTATAACCTTTTATTTCTCATTTATTAATAATTCCATGTTAAAGTTATGTTTCGGGTAATAACTATCTTGTTTTTCATGGGTGTTTTTATTTTTAATTTATAGTAATATTATATTGATCCGGGTCCAATAATATCTATAATTATTACCATGATTTTAATATCATATATATTTTATTTATATGAATTTATATAAATCCAAAAAACTTAGTGATATATAATAAAATATACACTTTAGGGACAAGGTAGGTCGTACATTCACATGAACATCATTTCCATTTTCATGTTGGATTGAATTACAAAAAATTAAATGATATATGTTATCGTTATTTAATCATTTTTATTTCATATATTTAAAAAAATTTATTAAACCCATCATTAATACATCTGATGATAATTGGGAATGAATAACTTCACTTCTTAAGGCTATAGTTCGTCATACACATGAATGATGTTATTGTATTCCAACAAAATGGTAAGCATAAATATATGTGTAATGTAGAAATATAAGAATCATAAAAACATTCTATATATAATATATATCATGTATAAAATATAAATCCATCATTATAACCTACCTCTAGAGGTCATAATGAAAAAACGAATGATATTGTTTCAGAAGGAAGTAGTCTGATGCACACTTGAATGATGATTTCGTAAACCATTTTTTGTAAGTAAAGATGGTTATGTGTCATTAAAATAAAATAAAAACATATAATTGTATCAAATATTAGTATTTTATTATATCATATTTATATAATATTAATTTAATGTGGTGGAGAAATAAATAAATCAAAAATTCTCATTGATCCATGTTACCTCTTTTTCGAGTATCCTATTTACGTTTTAACGAAAAGCCTTATTTGATGGATTTATTCAAAAACTAAGGATTTTAGGATGAGAGTAGGGATGTTTTATTGTTATTTTTTTATTTTATGGATGTTTAAAATTGAATTATTTTTGTGAAGAGGTAAGGGGAGTGAGTACTCTTTTATAGTTGAGGAGTATTGGTATTTTTTTAAATACCCAAAAGTATTCGCTATTGGGGGGTTAGTTATACGTATGTGTACAAAAATTGTTAATTAAATGTTTATTTGGATAATATGGTCTATCCAAAAATCCACCACAAAATAAATAACTTTTTTACACTTTATTTCTTGACTTCTACGTTTCCCCACTTACAATTTCTAGTTTTCACTATAATTAAAGTTTTTTATCCTTGGTAATTATTCCTTTAAGACTAAATAAAAGTGATAATTATTTGAAAATTTTTACCAAGTTATTATAAATATTATATCTAATTTATAAAATAAAACTATTTGTATTTTTCAAATTAGGATTAATACCAGTGCATATAAGGTGCTAAAACACCTCCTTAACCATAACTGTGCAAAAAAATGTTTTGACTATTATGGGGTCAATATATTAATTATAAAAGAAAAAATGGATCATTAATGAAATATATGTCATATTTTATAGAATTTAAAAATAACATAGAATAATATTGTATTTTTTTCATTTTAAATCATTTAACAAAATATTATTTATTATAAAATAACATTATCATCAATTTTGAAATTAATCATTTATTATGAATTTAAGAATACAAATAAAATTATGGAATTAAAATATATCATGTTAAAACCTAGTTTAAAATATATATCCACCTAAAAATTAATTAAACACAATTATTAACTCAATTTACATAACTTTTAATATTTTTAGTACCATTTATTTTAGTAAGTTATTAACCAAATAATAACTACATTTGAATTTCTTAAGAATTTAATATTAATATTTCAACTTGAAAAAATTAAAATAAATTATTAATATGAAAAAAGAATTTATCTTAAAAAATAATACTTATAATAGAACATATAATTTTTTCCCTATCATTAAAAAGTAGACATTGAATGTTAGAAATGTATATTTTTTTGTCTTTTTCTTCACTTATCCTATTAGATGTGTCGTATCCAATGGAACGTGGAAATTAATTTCCATATTTTATTTAATTTTATGTTTAATATATAAATATACTCATTAAATAAATTTAATATAATATTTTAGGATAATATCACTCGTATCTTTCAATTTTAATCCCTGAGTAAATTCATTTTACATTAACCAAGGTAATTAATTTTTACTATATTCATTATTCATTTTGGTCAAAAATTATTCTAAATTTATTGTATCCTTAAATTATTATAAATAAAAAAATGAAATAAAATTTTCCAAATTCCATTTACATAAATGTAAAAATTTAATTTAATATTAATCCCATATACATGATGAGAAATCCGGGTTTTTAGGATAAAATAATCAACAGTGTACAATAATTTTATATCCAATGTAAATATTAAAATTATTCAAATGACTAAAATTAGATTAATATATTTATAATTTAACTGATTAAACATTGAGACTAATATAAAATGTAATTTAACATTTTAAATAGTTTAGTTGAAAAGATATTTTTCAACTTATATTTATTTTTTTCACTATTCATAAAAAATTAAATCTTTTTAGAAAAATCCAAAAAAAATTAACTCTAAGATATATTTGTAATATTTAATTTAAATGTTATGTTTATTTTATCAAAATAGTTCTCTAAAATTGAAAAAAAAAATATTTTATTAATGTTCTAAAAAATTATAATTTTGGGGAAACAAATATTTTCAAAACAGATAATATCTTTCTTTAAAAAACATAATTATTTTATAATCAATTTTTTTCATTAACTAAAACAAATTTAAGTAATAGTTAATAATTGGTTATTTTTTTTACTTCTATTATTGACATCTTGGTTATAATAGTATCATTTAATTAATTTTAATAATATATCATTGTTTTTTTTACTCATCATTGTGTGTAATGCAGGCGTACCTAGTATTGTATATAGCACAAGTATAACATGGTGTTGTGTGTAATGAAATATTAATTTTGATTTCTGTGTAACAAAAACTAAACTCATTGTTTTCTGTAACTCATACAGAAATTGATATTGTGGGTATGACAAAATATTAGAATGATTAATTTCATTTGAGAAAAAAATATATTTTAAAAAATATCCAGGTGTTTCAGATTCACCCAAGTATATACTGATAGTATCCAAAATGAAAATATTTCTCAAATATTCCTTGATAATTACCCACAACATAAACTCTCCACATTTTATAGAACAAAAATCCTCAGTGAGATCTATCCTGATATCATAACCAGGGGACTATTCCATCCCAATATACAATGGCCCCAATAACTCATCAATAGTATTTAGGTAGGCTCAAACACACCCCAAAAAAACAATAGAAGACTCTATAACTTACATGTGGAAGAATATAACCTCTCTCTGGAACTAATGTAATCTCATCTCCAAGTCTATGGAATTCCCTATTTGAGTTCCAGAAAACTCTCTAAAAAGGAATTTTTATTTAGTTTAACAAACCTCCCTACATTAGGAGTTTTCCATCATATAACAGACCTACCTACATGGGAGTTTTCTTTAGTAATCATGGTCCTCCCTCATGGTGATTTTTCATAAGTAAATTTAACCACCCTAAGGGAGTATTCAATATATATCCTAACCAGCATGTGTTTATATGCCAAACCACATCATAATTTAACCAAAGGTGTGTGAAAGTTGTGCCCGAAATAACTCACAAGGAATATCCATATCAAATATAATTAAAAGAAACAATGTATGGTAAAACACCTAGACCCTTCATCACTATCAACAACATATTAGCTCACATACGGGTTAGCCTATCTCTAATGCACCAACTAATGACCCGCAATGTACTAAAAATTGGAGGAACCCCACATAGGGCCCTTGATATAATAAATAATACTTGGGAGATAAATCATCATATATATTTAAATCTTACCAAAAAATATCATCAGAATATAGTGTCTCACAAATGGATCTCATGTAACATTCCCCCAATATTAATTCCGAATATGGGTCTCACAAAGGGATCTCAAGTAACATTCCCCCAATCTTAAGGGATCTCACAAAGGGATCTCAAGTAACATTCCCCAATATCATTAGAATATGGGTCTCACAAACCCATATATTAAGTCATACTAACATCACTCTATTGAAATTTTGTAGATCTCATCTTATTTCTTAATACCCTACTTGTACATTACACACTAACAACCCATCTGTCATTTCCTCCTATGGTCCATCCACCAAGGATATGACATTTTACATGGAAGTAACATTCCCCCAATCTTTTCTCAACCAGAACAAAATCCCTGAAGGGATCTCAAGTATGCACTATGTCCTACTACTACTGATCCATTCTAAAACATCATTCACATCTACTTGAATGTTTCCATGGATTCTACACTTGGTCTACTAAGTACATTTCCCTATATCTCAACCATAGTATTTAGAACTCTATATTTTTTTATACATTTCCCATTTTGAAAATCCTCACACGAGTCTCAATCCACATATCCCTCATGTGGTATATTTCGTCATCATTAGGAGGAAAAACTAATCCTTCATAACATACCATTCCTAGATCATCTTTCAAAATTCATCCAATAACAAAGATAGCCTCATAATCATGATTTATATGAAAAAAATCTATGAATGGGGTCTCCTTGAGTACATGTCTAGCTTCAGGGTGAAAAAAACCGAATCCTCGGAGAGAATAGTTCCCAGTGTATACCCCCTAGGTTTATGATGTGTATAACTTCAACACCTCATCTAGAAATATACCCTAGTAATATTTTTCATTTATAAAAAAATTACATGGATTTTACACTCTATAAATGGAATTTAACTTACTTGGGGTTCTTGGAAATGTGTTTTATAGAGGGTCAGTCCATATATGAAATAGAACATATGGTCTTGTATTACACCTCAACCCAAGTGATGTATAATACATGAATTTTTTTTCCCAACACTTAGTGTCGAGTCATTTCCCTAGCCTTACCCCAAATCTCTACTACACCACATATCAGGAACAGAACTATCATGTTTCTCACATATTCTACCCTTAAAACAAAATGATAAATTTTGTATGTGTGAATCAATAACCCATCTTGGTGGATCGGTTTTTCCTAAATAGAAAACACCAAAATTTCTCTAAAACCCTTAATTCTCCTCAATAACCTATCTAATTGTCCTCCTCGGGGTCCCAAAAAACCCCAAAAATTATTAAAACAAAATCATTGATTTTAGTGGGTTTTTTAAATAGATACACAAAAATGGGTATACCTAAGGTATATTTCATCGATGATTGATTAAATTCCACATCCTACAAATGTAATTATTTGTAATGACTCCAATTAAGCTTCATGGAAGTACCTCCCTTCCTCCCTCTATCTCCCCCTTCTCCATATCCTCGCTATATAGTGATATGGAGAAGACATATGGAGAATTCCTGAAAATATTCAAGGAGGATAAATCAAAAAATGTAAATAAATAGAATGAGAAAATAAAATGAACTGTAAACTAGGAAGGGTAATGGGATTAGGCACAACACCAATGACGGGATTATACCTTTATTATGAGTACCACATAATTCTTGTTTATGAATAGAGTTCTAATTTTATTTTGATACTCCTTTATCATGATATCTCCATTTTAATATGTGAAATAATTACTATTTATTTAATAAATATTAATAAATTTAAGAAAATCAAACATATCATAAGGTCACTAAATTCCAGTCAAATGGTTTACACCCCAGTTAGAGAACAAATATTTTTTCAAAAGAATTATGTGTGATCATCTTATAAGGTAAATTGACCATTTAACCCCTCATGATAATTGAAAACAAAAAATTCCAATTTCTTTATAATTTCATAGGATATAAAGATATAGGTCATTACACATTATTATTAAAAACTCGAAGAGGAAAAAATATTCATAGACATATGGCTCATTAAAAAATAAGTAGGGTGATATCATTATATCATTTATCACCCATTGAACAACTATATGGGAATTATAGATCCATTTAAAATATCTTATATAGATAATTATTATGCACTTCTCTATATAAGGATGTTAAATGTATTATTATTTCATGTGAATAACGTTAGTGTAAATAAAAAATCATGAAAATTAATGAGATACCTAGAAATACCATTCATAGTGTATAGTTGTTTATGTATTGAGTGTTAATATTATGAGGCACTTACTAAATTTCAATATATATATATATATATAAATTTTTTGAATTTTATTTCAAAATGGATGATTTCATTGAGAAAATAAAGAATTTACCAAAATTAGTTTTCATGTATCTATGTGATTTTTTTATTTAACTACAATGTACTATTTTTTTCAATGATCAATGAAATGATAAAAGAAACCTAAATACGAAGAATTGTACAAAATGTGGAGTTTAATACAATATGGTCATTTGGTACCATCCTTAATCAAACACATACATTTAACATTCAAATACCAAGACTAATCCAGGTCAAATTTCATCACTCTCACCTTTATTATGTTATATAACCCACACTACTCTGAAAATACTCATTACAATGATTTTAAATCTATTTATCCAATTGGGAAATACCTGTGCCTAACATTCATCTTCACCCACACTAAAATTCCAAAATTACCACCATTTACCCATTTTAATTTTGATATTCAATCCAAACAACCCACAATATTCCATTAAACACATCATGTGGAAAACCATGACAACCCAACCCACCCAAGACTCTTAAAATTTTACCAATACATCTCTTTTGTTTTTTACTTCAATATTTTCTCCACTAAACCAGGCCATGTCATATTTCAGACCCAAAAAATGATATTTTGATCGTTTCTATTCCATCCTACTTGGCATGTTATCTTAGTGATGTTAGAAACAAATAGAAGATTTATTAATTCACTACTTCATTAACCAATTATTTTTTTAATGGAAATTAACACATTATTTCTGAATGACTCAAACAATTTTTACCCTAACTAATTCACATAGTGATGGCCCCTTAAGTACACTAAACCATGATTAAAACCCATGATCAGGTTCCCACCCAAAAAAATAATATAGATATGTGATAGAATATTAGAACTATATCATAATTATACCAAAACACTACTATCAACCGTTCAATAAAAAACCTACCAACTATAAAAAAAATATTAACTAGATTCATTCCATTAAAAAGATTTCGTTACTAAAAGGTTATTTCTGTTTACTAAAAAATTTCTGATGTTTTTATTTCCAAATTCATTATAATATTTGATAAAAAACTAACTCAAAAACCAATAACCATAATAACCCATAACAAAAAAAAATTCATAATTTTTTTAAACCATATACTAGAAACCCAAAAATTCAAATTATACAAGACACATCATTTTGAAAACTGTTTTGTTATCTATAAAGTATTAAACTACATATAACCCTAACTATTATCACAAACCCTAATATTTTAATTCACATTTTTATGAAACATGATGAAAACAATATTAGAGACCATGATATTATCTTTTATAAATTCACCTCCAAGGATTAAACCTATAACATTATTCAAACTTCCAAATATTTCATATTATTTATTTAAATATTTTAAAATTATTCACTAATTCTATTACCTTCAAAAAATCCAAAATGTTTCCTCTCTTGATGTTAGACCACTACCTATACCCAAACCATGCTGATTTTCAATGGAATAGTTATTTACCATATGTATAATCCATTTATCATCAATAATGAAAAAATATAAACGCTCATTATCCAATTGAAATAGACTTCATTTTTTAGAAGAATGCAGTTTTTTTCTAAATAAATTCCATTTTACTATATCTAAACATTTGGCATAAATTGTATCTTTGTATTTCCCCCTTTCACAAAAACCTACACAACATATGTTTAAAGAAATTATGAAAATGCAATATCATATAAATAAACATATGAATTTTCCAACAAAAATGCACTAATAAAGTAATTACCAACATGACACTTCAGTGAGAGTTACTAAACAAACAAAAATACACCAAATACCCTACCAACCGTCTTATTCTTAAAGACCCACCCACAAACTAACCTAGTCTTATAATGAATATTTTTACCTCCAGGTAATCCTAGAAAAGTTTTATGGAAACTTATTATATGGAAAAATTATATTATCTAGAAAATATAATTATGGATTGTGTATTTGTTTGGTCCTTTTTGAGTCATTTGAATTTGAAAAACATTTATAATAGATATAGTATATGATAAATTTATATAATATTCATCAATTAATTGAGGTGGGTTATAAGGATATTTTTGGGAATTCAAACAAAATAAATTAAATAATTAATATTGGAAAACCTGCATTTTCTGTTAATTGCTAAAAAAGATTTCAATATTTTAGCATTTATATTTGAATTTATTCCATAATGTTTGTGAATAGTGATGAATAAAAGAATATATATGTAGATATATAAAATAATATATCGTATTAAATGAAATTTCACCTTAAAAAATACTATAAATGAAAAAAATACTTAAAATGAATCAAAAAACTAATCCAATTCGAGGAACTACCCTTATAAACCAATTTCAAATAAATGATTCTAAATATGGGAAATAATTTTTTAAAAAACTATTTTGGAATAAAAAATTATAAAAAAGGCTATATAATGGTAGTATATTTCATTTAATATATTTAATATATGACTAATATTTATAATAACTTATAAAATTTAATTTCATCGGTAATACCCACACTTGTGGACATACCGATGTTGTAAGAGATGGAAATGAAATGAAACTTGTAGATTATATAAAATTAATTCTATATATTTATTTTTATAGATGATATGGATACCAATGATTCATATAAGGGGACTAAACCTAACATATAATCTTATAGGTCCCATAATATAAAATAGGTATATTCCATATATATCACCCTACCCACAACCCACCTCCCTCTTGAAAACTCAAAAGGAAAAAAATATGTATCATTATTTAAATAATGGAATAGGTAAGAAAGAGGGTTGAAATAAAATTTTAAGATATTTGTATTCAAAATAATGAAATTATAAACCCATCAGCATCCAATCCAAATTATTCTCCACTTGAACAACCATTAATTTATAAATATTTTATGTTGTTATATGATAAATTATTCAAAAATCAACTTTACATGTCAAAATCAACAAAAACATTCCTCACTAACACCATTTTCAATAACCAAACCAAAAATTAAGAGGAATTATAATAAAAACACTAAAAGGATAAGGAATATTTTTAAATCAATTATACAAATGAGGTATATAATTCTCCCAAACCTATAAACAGAAAAACGTGAAGAAACTTAATATTTAGGGGGTTAATAATATTATTGAGGCCCATATATATATGTAATACGGGGGAATGGGGCAGAATTCATTATGACTAAATGTTTTATTGATTGATATATATATATACACACATATAAATATTTTGAAACATGTTATTTAACCTGTGTACAAATTTTAAAAAATATAAAAATATTATAAATTTATAGAACTGTGAAAGACATTAAATTAGTAATAAAATTGATGTTCTATATATAAATGTGGATAAATGATAAATAAAAAAGTTTCTAGAAAATATAAACTATGATTTTCAATATTTAGGAAGTATTATATATAATTTAGAAACTACGGTTTTAGATAGGAGAATCATTTATAGCGTCTTTGAAATTTTAAAAGATAAGAAAAACAAGAAGCAAATTTATAAGAAAAATGTGATATATTTTATGTGTTAATTCATAGTATGACTTTTATAAGTATAAAAAGGTATTAATTTGGTATATATATATATTATGGTGATTAAAAATTCATATATGTATTTTATTTCTTAATGATTCATTTTCCCCACATGCTGCACACTCATGAATTTTTTTTTCAAGCATTGGCATGATTTTTAAATTTAGGGGTCATTTTAGCATTCAAGAAACATTTCAAATAATGTGATGTTTGAGAGGATTTAAAAAAATCCTATCCTTTAGAATTCCTTGTTTCCTGTGTTGTAAAAATCATATATAATTATGATACATTTTTTTATATTCATTAATATAATACTATTGGTTTACATTTTCATTCTTATGACCAATAATTTCCATAAATCAATGTGGATATATGTACATATCGATTTTTCACCATATTTTTTTAATAGTGAATTACATAATGGTTAAAACCCTTATATCTAGGTTCTCCTTAATTTATTATGAAATTTGTTAGTGGTAGGGGTTGTGATGTTTTGATTGAGACGATGAGAAAAAATTCCCATGAATACATGTGAAGGGAATCAGAACATATATAGTTTAATGTTTCTTCACAAGATATTCCATACATTTTAAGGTCATGTTAAAATTACCAATGTGTTTACTTCTAGGGATTTGCATCCATGACCAAATGAATCCCCTTTTTTGTCATTAATCTACTATTAATGATTATAATTATATGTTCATGTGTCTATACCATAAGGGATTTTAGATTAAGGTTATATTAATATGATCTATTCTATGAAGGACAATATCTAGAAGAAAGTTATATATTCTCTTCCATTAAAAATCATAAATCTAGATGTAATAGTTCAAATTTTTCTGGAGTTTTTTGGTGTGGGACTTACATAGTAGTGATCTTTTTGTATATTAACATAATAGATGACTCGAAAGAGGGTAGATTTAGGTAATATAATAAATCATATGCCCATGGTTTATATATCTTCCTTTTTTTCAAATGAGAAATGAATAATATACTCATATAGAATTTGACCTAGTGAGAAAGTGTTGGGGAATACACCAGATTAGTTGATTGAGACATGCATTGATAAATAATGAGGGTAACATGATTGAGTTCATCAGTTATAATAGGGTCAAAACTTAAACTCCAAGTTAGGCCCATATACATATAACAGTAGCTAATTAGATGGTTTTAAGAATTTTTCTAGGACACTTTAAAGGAGATAAAATGATTAAAATTTCTAGAACCAATTTGGGGTATTCATAATAAGAAACATGATCTAGAAGAAATTTCATTAGACATAAAATGTTAAGTACAACATTTATCATGGGAATACATGATTTTTAAAACCTTATGGTTCCTATCAGTTTTATAGGAAAACATAGGGAGAGAATGATTTGTATTATCAGTCTATATTTTTAGAATAATATATTATGAAATGAAATTAATCTACATTTAATTGTATATTAATTTTTCTCAAGATAACATAGAGAATTAATTAATGTAGGTAACAAAGTGGGGAGGTAATCTATGATATTCTTCAAGGTATCAGGTTAAACGCATTTCGACTATTGAAGGTCCTAATAAAAAATTATTTTTTAGGTCCAAGAAGAACATACAGTTTGTGGTATTATGAGTGGAATCTCTTGGAGGATGTGGGTACAACATATCATAGTAGAAATAGGTTTGAAATATCTTTAAGAACCATGATAAAACCTCTTTTTTGATTACTTTATCAAGTAGATAGAACACATTGGTTTCATGGAAGTTCGGGTTCTTGGGGAGGCTCTTCACGATTCCTAGTAATAAGCTAGGGAAAACGGTCATTCAATGTTTATAATTTTTTAAAGAAATAAATTCACTCCCTTTAAATTCTTTTCCCAATTAAATATTTTCTAAAATCTATTAAATGTGAGTTTGGGGGAGTATGATTATATTTTCATATGGTAATGTCACTTTATACATTCATCGTAAATTCATTCAGTATCCTTTTCATGTATAAACTAGAGGTATGGTGGTCCTTATATAGACATCGAGACCATAGAAGTTAGTTAATGGTAGTAACCACCCTAAAAAACCAAGATCATTGGATCATGGCATATTAAATGGGTCTGTGTAGGTATAAGAGCATGACTTTTTGTGATCCTAAGAATAGTATGGTATGTGGGTGTCATCTAGTGATGGTCATGAGATGGTATATGAGTCATACTAGTTTCTATACCATTTAAACATTTGTAATATTTTCAAAAACATAGAGGTATTATATTTTTATAGATTTAGAGTACCAAAAAAGGCCCCTATATATAATTTGATCGGATTTGAATGATGGAAAAATTCTATGTTAAATATGATTGAGATATCAGCTAGGATTATCATGTACACGTAGAAGGTATATGAATTCACAATATCATTTATTGGGAAATCTATATAGAATTATCATATTTACATTTGATGTGGTATATGTTCAAAACCTATAATTATTATGGTACTACCTTGATCCAGATTCCCAAAATATATAATAAAATCTTGAATACTTTGATTTACATTTTCTCTAATGTTTAATGCTATGTTGAGTAAGTCAATTGAATCAATTCCATTTCGATGTGGGGATTAAGTAAAAACATTGGGTTTTGGGTTGTATGTGATAGGGAATTGATGATAGAGTGGATAAGTCATTTTTTATGAAAATTGAGCCTAGACTATTGTGCACATAGGCCAGGTCACATGCTATCATATATGATAAAACGGATGTCTTGAACTTAGAGTTATAAAATTAACACAAGTATTTTCATGAAAATTCACACATATTTAAAATAATTCTCTCTTATTTAAATGTCATACCTCTTACACTTTTTATTACTTCCCCTTTTTAGGATTTTTATTTCATAATGATTTTAATTGTTAATTTCTATTCTGATTAACATTTGGATATTCAATCACTATATCTACTAAGGTGTAAACTTCTTGAATTAACGTAATGAATATGTGTGTTTATTAAACGTTGATTGGGGGATGCATAACTCATGTATTGGATCTCTCCCAAATCATGATAGTGCATCATGGTTTTTTCTTTCATTAGATGAAATAGTACAACATTGGATTTATGATACAATTGGATATTCTAAGGTAAGATGGGGATATGTCATACTCTAGTTTCCCACTTATAAAAGATCCATAGGATAAAATTTATTTTCTATGGGATCATATGTGAAGGAATGATATTTTAATGTAACATATTATGTATGAAAAAAATAAAACACCCAAAAATATTTTATGTCTTATATCCATAATCACACTATTAAATGTCTACATATAACCAGGAAACCATCGACCATTGGAAAGGATAAAATGACTACTCGAATATGTTCTCTGGAGGAATGTTCAAGATAGAGTGTATGTGGTTTTATTGGGTCTAAATATCAATTAAAATGTTCAGGAAAAATCTATAGGATATAGATTTTTGTGGGTTCATTAGAAATTCATAGACATACATCAACAAGAATGATGAAATCATTCTAGATTTCCCCAGCCAAAATTTCCAATATATTAACACCCTTTATTTGGATTGTTGAGAGGTATGGAGTAGTCTATTGAACCTATTCTAGATTTATTATAAACCAGTAATTGGATATAGGTTCATGAACTCCTTCTATCATAGGCTGCATGGGGGCTGTTGAGTGAAAACCTCTATTTTAATATGATTTACTCATAGAAGATAAGAAATTTTTTAGGAACGATACTCCCCCTCCTAATGAAATAAAATTTTAAAATTTTATTAATATCTTCTTGGATGATCATGATGATGAAATAACGTATCATTTCATAGTAGTGTATCCCCCAGGAAGAATTGGGTAACTCTATATACCACCTAGTCTGAATTGGAGTGTGGTTAGTATGAAATATATGGTCACAAATCTTGTATATATATAGAACCCAGAGTATATCTCATTATATTATTTCTATGAGGATTAATGGCTATATATTTTTAGTATAGGATTCATTTATAAGTGTGAAAAAATTCACTTTTCTGAAAACATTGAATTCAAAATATGTAACTACACTTGTATTGGTTTTGAAGGTGCTATCTACGGTTTACGAGTGGTTTTTTCATATATACAATGTGAAATAATTTTTTTATGTATTTGGGTCATTCTAGGAACATTTTATATGTGTCATCTCATATAACAAGGAATTTTAATTCCACTACCCCGTTTTAATTTTTTAGGTTATATTTCATGTTATTTATACTTGTAGAATTGGTATCATCTCACTCTCAATAAAGGAAGACATTGAAATAAATTCTATAAAATTACAATTAGAGTTAAATTATTAATCATATAGGGTATTCAAAATGTATGATAGTAATTAAAAATATGAAAAGTGGTTATAAATTCTAGTATTACTAGATAGTTTTTTTGCAGAATAGATAGACTATAAGAACGCCTATTGGTTTTAACTGATGTATAGGTTTTATGCTCAATTATTTAAACTATATTGAAAAAAACTATAAACTCCAATATATTTATTAAAATATTGAAATACATTGGGGGTGTGGTAAATGTGAAGAATGATGTCTCGGGAGATAACCCGAGGAATAAAATAATATTTTTTTCTCTAATAATGTAATTATATTGGACCCTCGGTATTTATGATTGTGGATTTATTCATATTTAGAAGATATAGTATAGTGGACGGTTCCTTTAGTGGGTGGAAATGTAACTTTTTTAAATTGGATGTAGTATAGAATAAATTCATAGAATAGAGGAACTATATCCAATGAGATTAATGTTCATAAAAATATGATTATATTGGCCTCACAATGGATTAAGACAAATGATCCAATAAAAAAAGAACCTAGGCTGAGATGGTAAGTCCAGAAGTTGTAAGATGGTTCATTGATGAAAGGATACAGATCAGATAAATAGAAAGAGATAAATAGACCTTAGAGATCTCAAATATAAGTATATATTGAGTCCTTCAAATTTTATAGTTTCCAATGAATAATTATGAAAGATATTTTTTGGGGGTTCATGCATCATTGTTCCATAAGAATCCCATATTTAGATAATTTGAATTCTCTAGTTGGAAATAAACTTTACATAACTCTGATTGAAGTAATTTTGCACAACATTAAGTTTGAAATTCTTGTGTAACATGTTGATGATGAAGTCCCCATCACGAGATGTGTGTGGGATATTCCTAAAAGTAGAAATTACAAACGGGTTTCTAGCCAATCAATTGATGAAGAGTAAGATGACGCTTCTTCCATAAAAATCAATGATGAAGAATACATTAGAATATTTTCTCTAATATTCAATCCACATAGGAGGTTTATTTTTTTGCTTCCTTCTAAGGATTAAAGTGGCAAATGAATTTGTATAGTCTACCTCGTATTTTGAGGTTGGAGATTTGATTAGTAGAAATTTAGTGTTATAAACCCTAGAAAAAGGTATATTTCACCATGATATATTATTATGATAGAGGTATATGGTTATAAATTGAATGATACCTACTTTATTCGTGGAATTTCTGACTCACCAATGATATGGGATAGCCCATCGTCCCACATCAAGAAATAATGGAGCACAAAAATACTAGTGAAACACATTAAAACAACTAAAATAGGTAGATTTCAGAACCTCAACCATATCATATAATAGATATATTGATATCAAGAACCATAATCAATATAATATCACTTTTCTAATAGGGATCCTTGTAAGGTATGAATGAATAAATAAATATAGTGATATTCCCCATTGAGTTACAAAACCCTCCCTATAAAATCAGATACCAAGTCTTGATAAAATAATTTTATATAATTATAGATTACATTTCTAATTTCAGTGGATTGTGCATTATACTATGAAGGAAAATGGGTTTTTTGAGAGACAATAAATTTTAAAATATCATCATATTGAGGAAGATTCATCAACTATATCGGAGAAATATCGATATAAAAAATTAAATACTTTACTACCATTGATGAGGACTATATTTTTCAGACTAGTGTATGAGTCATCAAGGAGGAGTTGTTGATTTCGGATGTTCTACAGACTCTCATAGTTCCTTTAGATATAGTAGAGGGGAAAATAGGATGACTTCATTTAGAATCTCTAGTCATCAAGTGGTGATCCACTTAAGTACATCAGTTATGGTTATCAATATAGTATTCTGATGAAACAAACTATAATATAATAACATTTGAAGAACAAATTATCATGCTTATGAAGATTGAAGAGTGTATGTGGGAGATCATGGATATTGTTTTCATGGGATATTCTTCAATCCTACAATCTAATCTCCCCATAGGTGAGGACTTTGGACCTTCGGGGAATTAATGTTGCTTATCAAGGGAATTAGCTAAGGGTACCAAATGGATTACATCTAGAGAAGGAATGATAGTAGTTATAAATTAATAATTATTTTCATTAGAAATTAATATTTACCACCAATAAACCAATTATACTACTATTATGGAGGTTTTTTCAATAAATCCTTCTAGTGATGTAGGGATAATGTGACAGTTTAGTGCTCCTGATAGTTGAGGTGAAAACCAACACTACTCTTCTTTAATTCTCATTAATGTTGAATTATGAATAAGAATCATGTGGATTATCTATAATAACATCATCAATATCTATATATTACCCTTATTAAAATTCACAAGCATTATAGTTAGATTCATCAGAAGAATTAGATATAATATTCCATAAAGACCCCATGTTCCCATTTGGTGGCTTGATGCTAACTTATATTCTAGTCACCTTAGTGTGATCAAGATCAAACCCAGTGTCCCATTCACTTTAAAGTATTATTAAATTTCACATTTTGAGATATATATGAATGTTGATCCATAATATTCCCACCATGTATCTACACTATCAACTACCAAAGATGAAATAGCCTTTAAACACTCTAGGATATGAAATATTTGAATACAGAGAAACATATAATGTAAAAATTAATGTTATTGATTATCATAAGTAGGATAAGAAATATTTTTTGGAGCTTACAAAGTATGGGGATATTTTTCTCCACATAGAGATTGGGTCATGGAACAATAGATGCTACCATAGTAAGATATCATATTTTCTAAGCAGTTATGATTTTCTACAAATGGTTATACCTTGAAAGGCCACGCATATTGGTAACTAACAATATTTTAACTGATTATGAGATTGTAAAAGTTCCCAAATTTTAATTCTATGATATTAGGTGATGATTATACAATAAGTGTTCTTGATATATTGTTAGGGGAGTATGTATATTCCACAAATTTTGTCATAAATTATTGAGTTTATTATCATTAAAAATGATCATTGATCAAACAATGATAGTTAATAGAAAACATATTGTCGTAGCATATAAATAATCCCCCCATGATTTTCTATTTATATAGAAGTTTCTCTACGTGAATTTATTTCAATATCTTTTATTATATTAATTAAAACACCTATCATCAAAATATTTTATTCTTTAAGACTCATATGTTTCCTTGAATATTAATTCAAGGTAATATGTGAAACTCGTGAAGATTAATAAAATAACAATTGATTCAACTTGTAAATTTTATGGGGATGAATCATTAAAATAGTGAATTCAAAAAACTTGATCCAATTTTTGAATTAATTAATCAACTCATTATCTCTGAATAAATATTTTTTCAACATTTATAGGTGGGTGGGATATGGTGTAAAATTTACCCTCGTCATAAGTTGGGGAATGGCGTTGTGACAAAGGATTTATGAATTCTATTACACAAAAATGTATTCTCTTAGATAGATTTATGAATACTACATATGTATGACATATAAATTAATATTAATTTATGGTTATTAAATGTTGTTGAATTTCTCATAAGAATGTTATCCTGTAAGGGTATAGGAGGGACAGTTATGGTGGAACATTTACGATCATTGTATTCCATGGTTTTCAAATTTAGATTTGAGAATATTGGATGAATCAAACTAATGATGATCATAATGGGGGGTTTGAAAAAATAATTCATTCCTGAAAGGGTTCAAGTACTGTATAATTACCCAGATGTCTATTTTGATCAATTTATCTAAAATAACTTATACAAGAAAAGAATTGTGCTTTCGATTTTTCTAGGGTAGATTAATGTAATGAGAATAACTTATCTTTTATATGAATTAATGGTGGTAAACATGAGCATAATGTCATTTTATTTTATCCCTAGTTTATTCATATTCCATAAACGTGAAAGGCTTTGTGAGAGGGAGCTCAAATGTTTTTTTAACAACCATTAATGGGTTTTCAACCTGTCATGTTTAATATATTTATATTTTTTCGACACAGAACATTCTATATATTCTATAAAAGGTACATGCCTAATGAGAATAAGATCAAAAAAATTTATAGTTTTACTTTATTTGTTTTAAAAATTTGATGTATCATGTATTTTTTCCTTTAGTAATTAAAAGACATGATTTCTGAACCAATAAAATCAATTTTGTTAGTCCAATAGATTTTACTAGAACGAGGTAACAATGTATGGTTATATATAGAAGACCAAAATATGAGGTATTATGTATTTTAACTTTAGTGATTTAATCTCAATGTGATTGAGGATCTCCTATCAGTATAAGACAACATATTAATTCATGCACATAGTTTATCATCATATTTTTTATACTAATGGTGAATGATATTACCTGATAAGAAAAATATTGATATGAAGCTAGGAGATATCATAAATCCTTTACAAATTAATGAGTGATATATAAACAACAACATGATCTATTTGAATAAGGAAGAGATGATATTGAACATGCATATTGGGTGACATCAATGTCCAAATTTGGGTGACGAGTTCAAAAAAAATTCAAGGGAATATGTGGTAAAAGGAATGTTTCCTCTAGATGAAAAAATTATATGGTTGATATGTAGAAAATGTGAGAAAAAATATAATTATTCAAAAAAGGTTTTTAGTTTGGAATAAAAAAAATATTCATTACAAATAACCATGAAGTATTTATAGTGACTAAAACACTTTTGGTATAATGAGTGGAATATGGGAAGGGATTTTTTATATGTTTATTGAAATATTCTTGTCATTATCATCATTGTTGTATTATTTTTATTATTATAGGAAGCGTACAAGACAAAGTGATAGCCAAAGCTAAAGGGCCACTAGGATCTTAGGAGGCCTGAAGTAGTGCAGGCCGAGGGCATCCCCTCTAATAAAATTCACCCCATTAAGGTTAAACCAAGAGATGTTGGGGAGACATGTTCCCTAAAAATCTTATGCTACCTAAAAATCAAGGTGATCCGCTACTTTATTCCCCGGTCTCCAGGTATGGGTGACATTCATATTGTTGATTATGATCACCTTGCACTTCCTGATGATGTATGCTATCGACCAAGGTGTGGATACTCTCCCATGAAAGTACTCATGTATGGTCATTGATTTAGTCTCCACCTAAGAGAGGAGAACCTGCTTTTGCATGCAAAGGGTGAGCCTAGTCAAGATCGCATTTACCTCGACTTGTAAAGAGATTCCACTCCCATAGTGGGCCATGAAGGTCAGGACAATACTTCTTATGTAGTCCCACACTACACCACCTCCTCGTATGGAACCCAAAAGGAAAGATCCATCCATATCAACATGAATTCATCAGTCGGGGGAATCAACCATACCCAATGGCCTTGCGAGGTGGGATGAGGCACTGGGGAATTATAGTGCATAAGCTGGAGCGAGGGTGCATCTCTCCAGCTGAGAATATGGGTCACCTAGTCGGCCAACAGGTTCCTTGAGTATGCAATGAGGGATATATCAGTTGATGTAGTCCCCTCATATCAATCCAGGATCCTGGCCTACCATAAAATCTAGCACCTTGCATTGAGGATGGTGGTTCTCTCTGTTCTTTCTGATCATACATTGTTAGTACCCCATTACCAGGGATCAACCAAAGGGGCATCATGAAGGTCCCTATCTTGATACGTGGTAAAGCCACCAAAGAATCTCCACAGTTTGTGTTCCCATCCACCGTTGAGGAAGAGGTTTCTCATGGTCTCTATGTGATTGTTCCTATTGTAATAGAATCTTGAGGCTATTTTGATTCCCAATTTTTTAATGTTGTTATCCATCGTGATGGCTTGTTTTCTGATCCTCCATGTCGGGAAGCCATATTTCATAGGGAATTTAGTGAACCATGCCACATCATTCCAGCTATCTCCCTGAGCCTGTGGGATGGCCATCTATCAGAATACATTCAAGGAGAGACTTCCCAATGTTGAAGGGGGGAACACACACATATCAGCCTCCAATTTGAAGATAATGAGGTCAAAAACCACATGTAGTTTTTTATCGAGACCCTACCTAATGAACAGAGGATGTAGGCTCGCCTCCTTGAATCTGATGTTGGGAGAGGGGGAGTTAGGTTAGTCGATCACATCGTCAGCCCAGTTGTCAAGCCAGAACTGGATGTTCCCCTCTCCGACGACCCACTGCAAGTTCTAGTGAAGGGTCGGAATGAGGTAGCTGATTGAGGACCAATGGGGGGAGACATGAAGGGTTTCACTTCTCGTGTACCCTCCAAGGCTGTACACCATAGTCCTTCCCCAAAAATTGTGCTCTTTGATCACAGACCACACAAATTTCAGATTCATACATTGGATGGTGACCACTAGACTCTTCACGTTGATTCCCTCATCCTGGATTGGTCTTGCCATCCTCTCCCAAGTGATCCAGTGTCTCTTCTAATATGAGGTTGTGTAAAAAAAATTTAGATAACATATTCTCAATGGAAATGATGACCCCTTTAGTTACATTGTAGGGCGTCAGTGCATAGACAGTGATCATTGATAAAATTATATTGGCTACCGGAAACCAACCTTCGAAAGAGAGGTAGTGGTTTTTCCAATTCAGCACATGCCATGTGATCTTACTTACCACCTGGTCGAAGTCCCAAATCTACATCCTGCCGGAGGATACTAGTGTGACATGATAATCCATGGAAAATAAGAAATGTTGAAATCCCATCCAACTACTCAAATGTGTAACCCTCTTATTGTTGTATCTTTTTGAGATATAGAAGTGGATTTTATCCTAGTTAATAGTATATCCACTCCAGTGACAGTATGCCTTAAGAACCCTGATGATCCCCCTCATCGACTTCTTTCTGGAATTTGTGAAGATTATTATGTTGTCAACAAACATCAGATGGGAGACTAGGAGGAGGGTCCCTTTCTTTCGATATGGTTGAATGACACAATTGGATATATTTAGGTTGATCATTCGTCCGATAATGTTATGAATGATTATAAAGATTCTTGGTGAGATGGGGTCTCTATGACCTAGGCCACCTGTTGCCTTGAAGAAGCCACAGTTCCTCCCCATAAATGTGATGGAAAGCCAGGAGGAGCTGTAACACATGAACAAGAGGTCCCATGCCCGAGGAGAGAGGCCTAGTCTTACTGACACCCTGTTGATGTACCCCCATTCCATATGGTCTTATGCTTTATTCATATCTACTGTGATATCTATGTTGGTTCCATGAGTTTTGATATTCAGATCCCTCCGCATCTCTTGTGATAGGGTTATCGCCTCTTGGATCGAGAGGCTCTTAATGAAGTCGTGTTGCTTAGGTGAGATCCACCATGGGAGAAGATAGGACAGTTGTGCATTGAGGATGCTTCCCAGAATCATGTATGGGAAATTTCACAGACTCACCGACCTATAGTGGAGATGGGAGGAGGGGTCCTTGAACTATTTTATGAGTACCATGGTCATAACACAATCTACGCAAGGAAGGCCATCGCCTTAGTAGATGTCTTTGATTGCAGAAAAAATTTCATCTTTAACCACATCCCAGGAGTCTCTATAGAACAAATCGAGAAGATATCTATATTGGGTGCACTCTCTGGATTGAGCCTCATCAGGGCATCACGAATCTCTTTGTCCCTATGGATATGATCGATTGATTCACTCTCACAAACAGAGATGAGTCTAAGCACCTATCCCCAAAACTCTTCACCCCCTTCTAGATATTCATAAGGTATTGTGATACTGGGGCCTTTCATAATGTTTCTGAAGTAACTCTAGGCCATATCCCCTACAACATTACCATTTTCTGTGTTTTTATTTTCCTCCAGAGTTATGTTTGGTTTTATTGGCCTTCGACTCTCCATGATGCTGGCATTGAAGGAGGCCATGATTTTGTCACCCTTGAGGAGCCATTTAATTTTCAATTCTTCCCTTGCCTGACGTTCTTGGTCCAAAACAATATCGGCTAGACAGTTATTTTTATCAAGTAGCTCTGCAAACAATACGGTGTCCTAGTCCTCCTCTAGTCCGGTTTCTTGGAGTTCCACCTCTCTCTTGATCTCTTCCATGTTTTGGTCAATAGGAGGAAGGTCCTTAGTCCACACCTACAGCCTCTTCTTCGGTATCCTCAACTTGTTATCGATGGTCATCCATGTGTGACCCAAGACTACTTCTCCCCAGACTTCACTAACCACTTGTTGGTAACCTGGGACATTTCTCCATTGACTATTGAATCTGAAACGTTCTTTCGTCTCTTATGCTAGAGACAGAGAGAAGTAACGGAAAGTGATCAGAAATACCACGAACAAGGTGTCTAACCTTTGAATTTGGAAACATGGATAGAGAATGGATGTTGGCAAGGCATCGGTCTAGCCAGCTCCAACAGAGGTTTTTCCTGCGTTGATTGTCACACCAGGTCAAAGGGTCACCCACATACACCATGTCCAGTAAGCCATTGCCAGCCATGAACTGGACGAAGTCCGTACTCACCTTCCTTGGAAAGACTCCTCTCCCTTTATTCTTTGTAGGTTCTATTACCATGTTTAAGTCACCCCCAATGATCCAAGGCTGGTCATCTTGGTCGAATGCTCTGAGTTCCTTCCATAGGCTCTCCCTCCTTTGGGAATCGCAATTTCTATAGATGAAGGTCACCTGGATAATCCTCGTGCTGTAGGTGAAACTTTTTGGAATGTGTTTCTCTCCAGCCTGGATTAGTGTAACTAGAGTATCTCTATTCCAGAAGACCGATAAGTATTTGTTGACAGGGTCTGCATCCAAGGAGGCATGCATCCTTGTTCTGCGGGTGAACTCCTTAATCCTTTTGGGATTCTGTTTGTGTTCCCGACGACAATATGGGCCTTGTGCTTCTTGGATTCCATGATGATGAAATCGGTTTTAATCCATGCACCAATTCCATGGGAGGAACTCTAGGAATTGGCCGCCGAGATCCCATGCGACACTTCCTGCAGATTTGTAAAGAGTGACCCTAGAGCAGACATGCAGAACAATTCCGGGGGAACACTGGGTAAATGACATCCTGGTTCCAGATGAACAAATCTTGCACCTTTAGGGACAATTTCTCTGGAATGGGAAGTGATAGATCCACCTCAACGTAGATCTTGTACATTGTGGTTTCCTCTCCCTTTCTTGTGCGGTCATAGATACAGAGAAAGTCACCAACAGAGTCTTTGATTACCTAGAGGAAGGCGTCATTCTGAAAAGGTAGTGGTAGGCCCGGCCGGAAAATCCAGACTGCAGTAAGCGAGTTCTCATTTACCTTCTGCACCTCCATGGACCATCAGGACATGCTGAAGCACCAATGATCCCAACAACGAGGGGATTTTCACAATGACAAGATGATATTTACTTACGACATGAGAACCATGCTGAAAGAGTTTCTTTGGATGAAGGATTTGCGGGCCGGATATTGGAGACCCCAGGAGTCAACAAAACGCTTGATGGCTCGTAGGAGAGGGGGTGAAGAGCCATAGTCAGCTACCAGGGTCCACCGGAGTTCCGCCATAGCTTCCATAATGTCCGAAGACCAAACCTCTAGAGAAACCCTAGTGCCCTCCCATGACACTAACCCTATGTTTGGTGAGATTTTAATAATAGAAAAGAAATGATTTGATATTTTATAAAAGAAAAGAAAAGAAAAGAAAAGATTGTGATTTCTCTCCTCGTGTTTGGATTAATAACTTAGTAAAAGATAAGAAATGATTTAGATTTCTCTCCATCATGTTTGGTGACGATTTTTAAAAGAAAAGAAAAGAAATTGTTTTGGTGCAAATGACACAAATAACCTTTGTTAAAAAATAACACATACACATGGAATTAAAGGGAATACTTCCTCAATATAAAAAACAAGTATCGATTAGATCCGCACGGACACCACACCTACCACCATGTATATCCAACAGCAACAATTTATGTTAAATGACATAAATAACCTTTTGAAAAAATGTATTTTTATTACCTTTAGTATAACAAATCAAAAAATAATAATTTTAATTTTAATCAATCATTATCTTTCATATCACCAAAATTAGGTAGACATTAATCTACAACCATATATTAATAAAAATTATAAAATTTTTAAAAAAATAATTAAATATAATCAATATTATTTATATAATTTATTAATTCATAATTATTAATTCACGGTAATCAAAATTATATATTCAAAATTATTAATTAAAAAAATTATTAATTCAAAATAATTATCATTTTAAAATTATTAATTAAAAATTATTACTAATTCAAAATAGTTATTAATTCAAAATTATTAATTGAAAATATTTATTAATTAAAAATTAGTTATAAATTATTTATATAACCAAAATTTGGTAATCATTAAACTACAAACATATATTAATACAAATTATAGAATTTAAACACAATAATTAAATCTCTTCAAAATTATTTATATTATTTATTAATTCAAAATTATTAATTCAAGGTAATCAAAATTATACATTAAAAATTATTAATTAAAACAATTATTAATTAAAACTAATTATTAATTCAAAATTATTAATTAAAAATAATTATTAATTAAAAATAGTTATTAATTCAAAATTATTAATTGAAAATATTTAATAATTCAAATTTAGTTATAAATTATTCATATAACCAAAATTATGTAAACATTAAACTAAAAGATGACATAACTCGGATAAATGACATTGTTTGAAACTAACAGTTACCAATGATTTTGTGGATCATGCATCATAGCATCTAATGTATTCTTCCTAAACTCCACTGGGGAATTTAAGAATTGACTTGTCCTCTCTAGCTTCATGGTAAGAAACAGATATGCCTCGGTAAAAAGTTTCGGAGTAATTCCTATTTCTTGTAGTGCTTGATGCACCTCTCTACCCGGTAACCATCCTTGAGGTCTGGCCAAATATGAATTTCCCTCCCTCATGACAACTACAACATCATGCAATGTCGTCATTAGTATTTCAATGTCTTTTTCATTACCATCTGAGCTCTTTCGTTTCCTTTTATTGACAATATTTTCACCTGGAGAAGGCACTGCATCTGAATCCACATCTGCGGAGTTGAAATTATGCATGTTTTCCTCATTTTGAAACATCATTTCGTCAATCTCTTCAATTGTATCTTCATTAGTGTTATTGGATGAATAGTTCCACTCTTGCACTTTCTCTTTAGCGGTTTGAGCGTCTGCCTGTCGCTCTGCCTTTTCCAAAAATTTCATCAAGTTTCTCATAATTACCAATGGGAGTATTCTTCCATTTCTCAGCATAAGGCTTTACCTTTTATGGGAATATATATACACACACACAATAAAAAAATGTTATAATTGTTCATAGTTTTAATTTTTAGGAAAAAAACATAAGTTAAATTAAATTACAATGCATACCTCAATCAATGCCTTCCATACTTTAGGTTCAGCAGAAAACAATTGCGAGATTGGACTCCATGAAAAACCGCTAGTATGCTTAAAAAATCATAACATTCCGCAAAATGTTCTTTAACTGTATTAAGTCGATTATTTATCTTAGCCTTATCCAAAGATAAGTTAAACTTCTCTCATAGTTCATTAACAATATTATCATATTCCGAAGTAGTGAAAGTACCATTGACCATATTCCCTTCAATATGTTGATGATATAAATCTTCAATCAGTCCATCGTCCATCTGATTTGTCCATGACAACTTTTCTCTTTTACAATCCTCTCGCTTTTGTATTTTTTTACTCATTGTAATAACCTACATTAAAAATAATTATTAAAAAATAGTCATAACCAAGAAAAATGTCAAAATATTTGATATTTCTAACAATCTATCAAGATGAAATAAAATCACAAAGATTAAAAATTAAAAACAAGGAATATCATACTTGAATAATGAAACCATGTTGTCAAAATAAGTATATAACATGAGACAAACATGTTTCGTCTTTAATTATTAACATCATCAAACCACATATGAGCTGAAATTTCATCTCTTATTTTCTCCCCTTTTTTGGCATCTTCATTAGTGTCTATTCGCTCCCTAGCTACTTGTTCAACATCAAAATGATTCTCAAGGTCATTATCCACCTCGGCAGGAATATTTTCATCTGGATCTACACCCATTAGAAAGTTGTGTAGTATGCAACAAACTAATATGATATTTGATTTTGTCTTCACTGAGTACATGGAGTCTGTTGTAGTTGATATAATTGGAAATCGTTTCTTTTAAATTCCAAAATCTCTCTCAATAGCATTGTGCAAAGAAGCATGTCGATTATTAAATAACTCTCGAGCATTTTCTAGAGGATTATTGGAGTACTCTTTCAAATGATAACGTACACCTCTATAGGGTTGTATAAGGCCACTTCGTAACATACACCCCGCATCAACGAGACATAATTTTCCTATTTCAAAAAAAATGTCATTAAGAAAAATAAATCAATTTACTTATTTTAACATGCAAAATTATGTTGAGTAGAAATTACCGATCGGTAGTCTCAATTTGTCATCTCTAGATAATGCATTTTTAAAAATTCTCGTGTCTGATGCGGTTCCCTCCCATCCAGGAAATACATAGGTAAACTTTAGATCAAATGTACATGCACATAGTATGTTCAGCGTGGGATAACCTTTTCTACCATGATATCTTGGTGCATCTTTATTAGAAACATTGACATGAACATGTGTTCCATCCAATGCTCCAATTCAATCCTCTCAGTTAAAATATTTTATGATAATTTTTTAAAATATAAAGATAAAAAGAATTGTAAATTGAATGAATGATTGAATTATATAAAATGTACCTTAAAATATGGGTGAAATCTTCCACTATTGAGTATCACGGGAGAAACTTTAGATCCATCGGGTTGGCATAGAAATTTATCTTCTAATGAAATCATTGCTCTCAAAAAATCATGAAAATGCCTACTTGCTGTTTCGCCGGATCGACGGAAAAAAGGAAACTTTTCTATTTTTTACATTATGTGACAGGATATAAAGACACTTTGCAACCTGTTCTTCAATTGTTGAAAACATTGTCGGTTTCATACCACCATGTATTTCGAGCATTGAACACACATTTGTAAAGGCATGTGGTCCCATACGAATTATGTTACGATAATCATTTTCTCATTTATGTTGGTCCATGAGTTCAACTCGAAATTTTTGACATTTCACGTAATCAATGGATTGGTTTATCTGTTTTCTACGATGATAGATTTTACGGGAATACCAAACGACCACTACACGACATATGATTTCAACAACTGCTATCTTCTGGCTTACATCCCATTTAATTAAAGGATTATTCAATGATTCATCTTGTTGATCCATAAGGCCTACAATTTTTAAAAAAAATTATTGAATAAGATTTATTTAATGAAACCATATAAAGAGATATATATAATTGACAATTAAAATATAATGGAATATGACATGTAGAAAATAAACAATTAATATTTCATATAAAAAATTACCTTATAGATTTTTTAATATAATTTATAAAAGTATCTTTATAATATTAATATTGTATATTAAATAAAAATATTTTTTATAGATAATGCATTAGTAATATTCATAATTTTACTTATTTGTATAAATAATAAATTTTATAATACAACCTAATAATAAATCTGTATAATACATTATAAACTATATAAATCATTAATTTTGTAATATAACCAAATAATAAATCTATAATAAATCTATGAAAAACCTATGACAAACCTATAACACAAATATGATAAACTTGTAGTAAAAATATAAAATATAATTGACAATAAATTTATGATAAACCATAAATTTTGTAATATAAAAAAATAAAATAATAAAATGATTTTGGTAATATAACAAAATAAAATTGACAATAATTAATAAATATAATGTAACAAAATAAATTTTGTAACAAAATAAAATAATGTAACAAAATAAAATAATATCACAAAAAAAGTATAAATCATAAATTTTG
Organism: Viscum album; assembly: GCA_963277665.1. Classification (NCBI taxonomy): domain Eukaryota; kingdom Viridiplantae; phylum Streptophyta; class Magnoliopsida; order Santalales; family Viscaceae; genus Viscum; species Viscum album. The sequence continues at coordinate 2,091,063,668 of OY728132.1, forward strand.
TAAAATAACAAAATAATAAATCTGTAAAAGCACAAATATGAAATATAATTTACAATAATTAATAAAAATTTGATCTTGTGCAATTTTTAATAATATATAAATTAATATGACCCATATACCAATAAATAAACACAAGTTTTTGATTGCGATGCATTGTTTTTTCTTATACTCATTTCAATATGTATGACTATTTGTATTTCCATTACATAAATCTCTAAAGAATTAATATATTCATAATTTAAATAATAATCATATTCTGAAATCGAAAAAAAGTTGCAAGTATAAATTATTAATCTAAAAAACAACTAATTGTAAAACAATATATCATTATAAAACAAAATATAAAAATTGCAACAAATAAATTACTTACAACAAAGCAGAAGACCGAAGCTTTGAATGAGTGAAGATGAAGTGGTCGGATGAAAACTGAATGTCGAAAAATAGTAGCTGGGATGGAGGGGAAGTATGAGGATTGTCTGGGTTTTGAATAGGAAGGAGTGTGAGAATGGTGGTTAAATAGAGGCATAAGGCTAATATTGGAATATATAAACTATTGCAATGGGCTGATATATTTATTTATGAATCATCCCAATTTTGGGATGATATGAAAATCAATGAAATCATGTGCGGGAGAGAAATCGATTTCTCTCCCATTCCGCCGCCTTGCATTTCCCTCCTTCACCTTAAGAAGTCCAAACAGAGGATTTCTGTTTCTCTCCATTTAAATCCTTTCTTTTCTGTTCGAATCGCCTGTTCTAAACGAGCCCTAAAGGATGTACCGTGCAGATCACCGAGAATAAAGTCTAGCAGGAGTCTCTAGAAGGTCTGCATGGAGCCTCTTTGAAACAAGGAGTGTCACAGTTGGTGAGGCTACCAGAGGGATGGAAACAGTCAAAAAATTTGATACTCCTTGGGTGTGTGGGCCGCGTTCTTTAGGGGAATCCACAGAATCCATATTAGAATGTTCTAGTAAAAAACAATCCAAATATAGGATGTCATGGATCATTAAAATGGACGCCATGTGGATGATTATTTATTTTCGAGGCTAAAATAATTGTTCAAATGAAAATATGATACCTATAATAAAATTAATCGGGACAACCAAAGATATTATAGAGGATTCTGTATAGATTTATATCATGTACAGTTGTGGATTGGATAAATATATGGATGGATTGGAGAGAGAGAGTAAAATAAAACCCATCATGAACTGGTAAATGTTTCATCACCAAGGATTATGTATGGTGTATAGGTATGATGTGTCAGATATGGAGATTACTACATACCCAAAATTAGTTGGAATAAATCCATACATAGACCCCATACAAGAAATTTCTCAACATCATAGATTCTAACATAGTGATACCATCTATGAATGTGGAGAAAATAAAATGGGGGATGGGGTGTTAATCAGAAGGAATTTATGTTCTAGATTATGATAAATGATCTATAAATTACTATTTATCATTATATGACATTAATCAACACACATGTACTTCCTGTGAGTAGTATAAAAAACTTATCATATAATATGATCCATAAATAAACACATGATTTGAATTTTAAAGATAAAGAAAAAGGATGATTTTTCTAATTGAGGTGTGGTGGTTGGTCAGGATTTCACTACAAATCCCAATATAATAGGAATCAAGCTACACATATTTTTGAAAAGTGTAATTTTCATTCTATTATAAGATCAGAACCACATGTATATCAATAGTCATACCCAAAAAAATAAATTTTATTGTCCATATATGATATCCGAGTTTACATCTGAGGTATAAAATCCCAATGTGGCATGGAAATCATACACTAATACATAATTCTTGGATTTGTGGGTCATTTAATCATAGTGTATTTTTTTTTGGAAAATGAACCATATGCTATAGATTATCCCAAAAATCTAGATCTGAAGTTATGAGGTTAATATATATATAATTAACATCTCCAATAATATTAATGGTCATCTAGGGTGGACCACATGTTATATAGATTAACTTCACATACCAAGTGAATGAGTTACATAATGATTATAAACATAATTAGAGTACATAGATATAGATATATATTTAATGATTTGAATCAATAAAAAAATGAAATGGTTCATATTAGATGTGACTGAGTGGAGAAAAATCTGTTTGGAATGATGAAGTCTTAGACACTAAAATGAAGGAGTTTAAAAATAATTAAACTATAATTTCATGTCCATTATAAATGACTTGAACATCACTATAAATAATTTGAAACTAGGTTTCAGGAGACACATATTTATTAATGGTTTCTACATAGACAAACCTCATATAAAGGTAAAAATAAAATAAATGGTAACTCTAGTGAATGATTGAAGAATACAACTCGATGTAAACTGGTGAAGGTATCAACACTAGATATATAGTGGAAATGATGTATTGTATTCGAGATTCATAAAGAAGTATTTAACATCACTACATATCATATGGGACATGGAATCAAGCCAAAAGTATCTCTAAACATGGGTCCCTCTCCATTGATCCATATCTATTGCATGGGGTTTCATCCTGGTGTACGGTTGTTAGGGATTACACTACAAGAACTAGTGAACCCTTACATTGGGAAACTTTATGTTGATTTATATAATATATAAGGGAATCAGGTCATATAAAATATATTGGTCTATGGTTTTTATGTTCTTATATAATGAATTGTGCATTATTTTTTAAGGTTATATGAAATGGACCCAATATCATATAGTTTCGTCTCATACTTTATAGACATTATGTTGTTTTGTTTAATATCATATGAAAAGAACTCTGCATCATTCAGTTTAGGTTCTTGTGAGAAGGACTGATGGGTATTTAAAAATTTTTGAATCTTGACAGTGTGGATGTGGTTCTAAATAAAAACTCATACCTAGATATTAATGTGTAAGAAAATAGAATATCATAATATTTCTTTGGAAATGGGTACAATACTTGATTGTGTAACATATAAGGTATTTTAATCTGTTTAAAAAGTTGGGTTATGTAATATGAATAACATAACTGATGGATGATTAAGAAAATATGAAATAAATATGGTTAATAATAAGTTTACCATCAGCAATAGAGAAACTATTACTTCACCTCTAAGAAATAGTTTATGGGGTCAGAGAATATATTCTTATAAAAAACATTTTTTTAGTTCACATTAAATATATGTGATATATAAACCATTAATAATGTAATTTCCTAACCCTTGTTAATGGATTGATAAGGTGGTGGAGTATTATTTGGCCTTAAGAGACATCCTCATGGTGCCAAAGGATGAAATAAAAGTCGAGAACATTATTTACAATTTGGTGGATGATTTCCCATTTTTAGATTAATAACCAACAAAAAAATATAAACAAAGAAATCGCTAAATGATTCATGATAAAAATGAAATATAACACAAACATCTCATTTATATAAAAACTAACCTAGTAGTACCGTAACAATAGATGACTAACATCAATGTAAAATGTTGAAGACAAACTAATAAATCACGAAGATAACCACATACTCTGAAGCTCTACAAGCTCCAAGCTCCAACTCCACCAAATAACCCTTGTATCACAAAGTAGTACTAAAGATGTGTGAAAATTTAACTTTTCTCATAAGTTGATGAATGATATATACAAGGACACCAAATTGGTAATGAAGGGATGAGTATCACAACTAATTAGGTTTCCTTAATTACATCCCAACTCATGCCACTAGGATAGAACCTGTTCGCACATTTATATAAAAACATATCTAAAATAGTTTTAGTAAAATATAAATAAAATCAATAATAATCTATTTTAAAAGGAATGTGCATAAACAATTCCTTAAATTATTTGACATTATATTTTGGCATTCCCATTCCATAGTTTAAAACACACCCACTCATTCAGGGTTATTTGAAAGTTCCATACTCATGAACTGTCTCTCACCCAATCTCCGGGTGTCCCACTAACACACTTCCCATATCTAGGGTCACGTACCTCAAACCCCATCAGTACATTTCCATTATATTGGGGCACACCGATCATGATCTCACATAAAAATTATGAATGCCAAAACCATTTCAAAAAAACAATTTCAAACCATTTCAATAAAAATTACTTATTTATCCATTCCAAAAAGATATTTAAAAATCTATCAATGCCATATTATAAAATATACTTTTTAAAATCATGAAACCAAATCACATTTCAAATCTAATTTCCAGGGTCACACAATTTCTCCTAAACCCATAACTCATCACTAAAGAAGGTTTATGACATGGTTTTCACCATATATTAACATTCAAAATCATGAAATTAAACCAATTTGAAACTAATCCATTTATTTCTAGTAAGATCAGTCAAGAGTGAAGCCACCTACCTCGAGTTATTTGAAAAAAAACAACAAGTGACAGGAAAAACATCACAAAGCTATGATAAATCTCCCCAAATGCACATTAGATATCTTCCCTTATAATAATCCCAACCAAATCTAATCACATTTGAAAATAAAAAATATAGATATTTCTATAGTGTGAATTTATCTAAAGATCATTGAGGGAGGGAAATGTATATCTAATAAAGTCATCCATAATGATTAAGAAATAAACATTACCCCAAGAATCCATTATCAACTCACAAGGGGAAGCCTTCAGATTGCCTCCCAAAAGATGGTAGAACATTAAATGACCATTTTAATGATATAATATTTAGTTATGGCCATATAAGAGGAAAAATTAGGGAGTTAGATGATAAAATGTGTGAGATCCACAATTTTAGGATCCACCATTTTACCCATGCATGATTATTCATATAGTTAGAAAAAATTTGTCCTAGCTGTGTTTGAGCCACTACCTCAAGGGTTGAACCTCACATGGTTGGATCATATAATTTCAAAACCATGTGACACTATGCCAAAAACTACTGTACAATATAGCATGATTTCTTGTATTTCTTTCTTAATATTCTCATATCATACACCAACCATGAACATGTTGAAATTCCCTATAACACACTAAAAGTTATCCAAAATATCCCAAACATAACCCCAAAACATTATATACTTAAAATTCATAAAACAAGGAATATTATCTCATACATAGGGTAAATTCTCCCCACTATTGGCCTTTCCATACTCATAATGTAGAAACCCATAATTTCCCTAAAATAGTTCTTCCCATTGATCATTCCTTTCCTTCTTGTGTTCCAAAGATTCTTCCTAGATCTTACCATGTTTCCACAAAACCCACACTAAACCGATGTTTTCAGACACAAGACCTTCTATTTACTATCCAAAATTTTCACTATCATGTGCAAAAACAATGAATCCAGCTCTATGTCAACATGATCCCATCTAATCAAATAGTCATGATCAGGCTGATACTTTTTCAACTGAGATACATGGAATACATTAGGTACATCCTTAAACTGTGGTGGAAATGACAAATGATATTCTACCTCACCAACCTATTTTAGTATCTCAAAATTACATATGTATCAAAGAGATAACATCCCCTATTTCTAAAATAGAAGATGCACATGCATTGTAGAGATATTCAAGATGACATGATCACTCACTGTGAATGATAACATCCATCAATGATGATCCACATATTATTTATGATCATTATGTTTCATTTAAATCTGTTTCATGATCCACTGAATATTCTATACTCTTTCTTCGATAAGGATTATCCCAACGATTTAATGTTAACATGTTTCCACCCACCAAAGTGTAGAACGACTAGTATGACAATAAAATACTTTAAACAGATCTATTTCTATCAAGGCCTAAAAACCGTTGTTATACTAGAACATAACTAACATAACATTATCTTCCCATGATCCACCAAAATCCATTACATAGTCCCGCAACAAGTATTCCAACATTTTTATCAACCTCATAGATTCAGAATTTGTCAGAGGAGGAAACTCCATAGTCATAGTCGGCTAATTACTAATGGTTTTTTGAACGGATTTCCAAAAAATGAGATGTGAACCTCATATCACATTCAGATATGATTAAAACTGGTATACCATTCCTCTTTAGGACTTCCTGATATAGATTTTTGACCAGTCTTCCACCGTATGTGATTTAGTAATGGGAATGAAATGAGATGACAATGTGACAATATCCACTATCACCCATATTCCATCGTGTTTTAGAACCATTCATGGGATTCCTATTATAAAATCCATATTTATCCACACCCATTCACAAACAAGGATTGTTATGGATTGTAACATACATATTTGATATTGATGCTCTGCCTTAACATGTTGATAGGATAAGAAAATTGAAAAAAAAAATCATCCACCTTACATTGCATGTTGATCCACCAAAAATATTCATTAAATTCCTTGTACATATTCTATATTTCTGGATGAAAATCTATATCAATCCCTGACTCTTCAAATTGTTTTATTTAATATTTTTCTGCGTATGAATTTTTTTTTGAGGTTCATGATGAGCCTCCATTGTAATTTTTTATTTTTCTAATAAATGATGGTATTGGGCTTGATAGCATCTTTCACTTGGGCAGAGCATATTCAAAACCATGTAGCTTCACCTAGGTCACTGTGCGACATACACAGTATTCACAAAAAAAATTAATAAGATGATTAATAAGATAGAAATAAAATAAAATAAGAAAAAATGAAAGTAATAATTATTTTAATAATAATTATTATGATATTATTATTTAAGATTATTATTATTACTATTGATATTATAATTATTAAGTAATTTTTATTAATGTTATTATTATTAGTAGTTGTATTAGATTACTTTAATAGAGTTTCCCTTTTTCCCCTTTTTTCTTACCCTCTTTCTTTTCTTTTTTCTTTTTTTCTTTTTATCTTATCTCTTTCTCCTCCCCTATATGTCCTTCCATTCCTATCCTCCCTATTTCTTATGTGTTTCTCATCTTAGGTTAGCGCCTTGTTCACCCACCGACGACCTCCATCGCACCGCCCTCGTGCCACCCACACACTGCCCCCCCTTTTGGACAGGACTTTCTAGTTACACCGTTTATCTAGCACAACCCCCCTTCCCACTCCTCACATATCCATCCTACTAAAACCCTCACCGCTCCTCCTCTCACTACAATGTAGGTGAAATCTACCCCAGATAAGGCTCTTCTCTATTTTCTTAGGGTTTTAGTTTCTCTATGGATAGAGTTAAATTTTTTAGGGTTTAATCATGAAATTATTTGTTCAATCACTTGAATTATTGTTTAATTTTGATTCCTTATGGTGAGATTAGGTTGTGATTTTAGTTTTCCACCAAAGTTTTGGGGCTTTATACACCTGAGGTAGTAGGTTCCTGTTGGGAAAAAATCTCTCAAGGCATCATTGAAGCATTTTTGAGGTGGTTGTGTTTTTTGACAAAGTGGGCATCTGAGTGGTGATTGTTGACAAAGCAAAACAATAACATACACAATTGTTTACAAAAAGGATTACCTGATGGAATGTCGAGTTCAAGAGCTGAGGTCAACGATCCATTTTTGATTCAAGAATGTCGACAAAAGGAATGAATTATCTGGAGGCGGTACAAAAGAACAGATACAAGGTGGCGCCGCTTTCTAGTGTTTGCCAAATTTTTGGGCCTGAAAATCGACAAATGAAGAAAAGTGTTTTTGGAAAAGGGACTTTCGCGCCGTGTACGTGGATTATAGGAAACTTGTGCGCCATATGTTTTTCAAGATCAGAAGATCAAAATATGGCTAAGGAAATAGGTTCGCGCAAGTTTGGGAGTTGGTCGCGCAAGTGTCTAAAAGGACAGAAGACTTGCGCGCCGAGACTGGGTCGCGCGGGTGACTCGCGCGCCATCGCGCAGGGTGGTCAATTTGCCTATAAATACTGGACCACCCCTCTTCATTCTGAACCGGAGTTCAACACTTTGAGAAATCAGAGCTCCCGTCCCGCTGGTGTGGTGGTCGTGCAAGTGGTGCGTGTGGTCGCACAGGTGGGACTTACGCGCCAGGGTGATTATTGTGTGCCCGTGTTTGAAGTTGTGCGCCAGTGTGGAGTTGTGTGCCAATATTTTATTGGGTGTAAAATGAAGTGAGTCGCGCAGGTTCGGAGTTGAGGAATCTTGAGTCGCGCAAGTGTCTAAGGAGGACTTGCACGCCCGTTGTGACTTGTGCGCCGATACTTGCGTGCCGATATTGACTTGCGCTCCAAGTAAGGTTATGTTCCAGTAGTTATTTTCGGACTGTTTGGAAGCTGGAAGTTTGCCCGATACCTTTGGTGCAAAGAGAGATTCAACTACAGGTGAAAATTGAGCTTTAACAGAGCATCTACTTACAAGGGAATATGCATTCCTTCATGAAAATGAAGAGACGTACAGGTCTATAAACTGTGAATGGATTCCTTCCAAGAAAAGTTAGCAAAGGAAGAGAAAGAAGGTGATCCTCTCCACCAGCAGTGATCCAGAGAGGGAGAAACAGGGAGTGGCCCTTGGGAAAGCAGTGAGCTGACCCTAAACATTTTAAAGGCACTGAGCATGGGCATAGAAGTGTTCTAGCCCGAAAATTGTATCCACATCTAGTTATGATTAGTGGAATTTGGTACAACCAGTAACTTGTTGGTGTATGCTCCTTGGACATAGTCCAGTGATGGTGAACCAAGTAAAAATCTCTGTGTCTGCCTGCTTATTTGCCTGCATTGCATTTAAAGCATCATCATCAGATAAAGAACAAAGTAAGTGATCAAAACAAACACACAAGTGCAAAAAAAGTGACCCTTGTAACAAAGAGGTCAAGATCCAGTGGGGCATGAACAATTTTGAAAAAGAATATTCATACCCTGAATCACCCCCCCCCCCTCTTAGGGTATATAGGCCCCTATTGGTCCTAACAGTTCCCTATAAAAAATTTATTTATTGAATTATTTTGATTGGTTAATTATTTTATTATTTTCATTGATTAATATGTGTGGTGTGAAAGTAGTTTTGAATGAATTAAATATGATTTTGAATTTAAAGTATCATGTTTATAAGAAATGGGGTGTTTCATTGGTGTAAAACTATATTATGTTACTTGGTAGTGTTTTTAAATTTTGTAGTTTATTAAATTATGAAAGGGTTGAGACATATGTTTCGATGGGGTGTTCATGTGTTTTTTATCAGGAAAGAGGATTTTATGTCGGTTTTGGTGTTTAAATCCATGTGATTCTTCTTTGAACTGTTTTATAAAATTTTATTAATAGTTTATTAAATTATATGGAAGGTGTGAAAGATGTTTGAAAACTTTTTTGGTGTGAGTATGATTATTAAATGGAACTTGTATTTGGAAGTTGTGTTATTTTATATATGGAACATGATCGAATACAAATGGGAATCCTGAGTATCTATGTTGGAAGAATTGGACTAGTATTCCAGTGATTCAGAAGTTGTTGCCACCTAGTTTCACTTAGTGGGATTGAAAATGAAAACACCAACTAAATAATGATAATTGATTAGAGACCAATAGGTTCTCGGTTTGTTGCTTACTAGTGGCTCGTGCATGATAGCATAGTTGTTCAGGGTTTCTATTCCACATTTCACCAAGATATAATCTACTGAGTCTCCCATTGTTATCTAGAACCTTCTGGTATTTCCTATCACTAGTTCTTATTGGTTATATCTTACCTTCCATCGGTATATGTTATTTTTTGTTCTTAATTTTTGTATTAATTGTTCTTTATTTAAATTTGTTTCTTCTATAAAGTGGAATTCATAAAAACTATTTCTCATATAATGTTTCCATCAGTAAAATTGTTACTAGTATTAACTTTTTATGAAAAATTTCATGCTATTTTTCTTATAATTTTTATACAATGGAATATTTTCTTGGGTGGCATCATGCTGGCCATTACCTCACAACCTACTTACAACATTGGATGTAAATATATTTGGAAATTTTTGATATGGGTAAAGGTAATTCATATAGAGATGTAGGTTGGGGTGGTTATAAATATTTCGTGGGTAGTGTTGTGGAGGTGGCTTGATGGTGGCGACCTCTAACCATGTGGTTGTTTTATGTTAGTTATTGCTCATCTTCCTTATGTTTGTTTTTTTGGAATTTTGTTTCTTTTTTGGTATTATCCCTTTTGGGTTTTAGAATTAAACTAGTTACTCAAATATAGAAAATTATACGGGTTTTTTTGGTTATGTTTTTAATTTATATTGTTGGTTGTTTTAATATTGAAAATTCAGGTAAACCATTCCCACTTTTTTTGTTGATTCCCTGGGCACTTTTTCCAGCACTCAGGGATCGAGAACGCCCTTTGGGCCTTTCCACATACGGGGTCAGGTTTCAGTTTAGATGACGATCGACATAGGTTCATAAATAGATAGTATCAGAGGATAATTAATCCCTTTTATTCAATATATTTGTTATATGTCTGGTTTGACATAATCATGGACTATCTGGGATTACTGTTTTGGTTGCGAGTATGGTGTTTGGATAGCATACCTCGTGAGAGACCATGAGTCTACATGAGATAATGGGATCTTTGATTGACATATCTTCTTGGTGGGACATGCAAGCTATAGACAACACATTGAAAATAGATATAGGTTACGTGGTTTAGTTATTATGTTTTCTTGAAAAGTTTAATTTATTTACATTTGACGTTATTGGGGAGAATTTTCAGACCTTTTATAATAATTATTTTTTTGTACCTATTTCTTATTTCTAGAAACATGCCTCCCCGGAGAGATATGTTGCTTCCATAGGATGATGCTGGAGATAGTTCTACCTCCCCACTTGATTAGAGGTTAGTGGATGTTGTGGTCAGTATTGTTCCAGCTTTAGGAAAAAGAGCAGCTACCACTTATTCTCTAGTTATATAATATGAATCTGGTCCAAGGAAGGACAAATACCATTAGATTCTTGAGAACAAACCCCATTCATTCCAAGATAGCATAGAGAATTGGGATGTAGATGAGTGTCTTGAGAAGATCAATCACATGTTTTCATTTCATGATAATTCTAATGAATATATTGTGAAGTGTGCTTCATTTCTGCTAGTGGATCCCAGTCGAAGGTGGCCGGTCTCAGTTATTCAAGATGGGAAGCATAAGAAGATGATATGGAAGGACATCAAGGTTGTCTTCAAAGACCAGTACTATCACAAGGTCTTGGTATATTATAGATCTAGAGAGTTCATGGATCTCATTCAGGGGGACCAATCAGTGAGGGAATATTCCAACTGCTTTTTCATGCTGGTCTGATATTCCCCTGGGATAGTATTGTCACGACCCGTCCCCCGGGTCCCATTCTGTGACTAACCCAAGCCCACCTTCCATAGTTCAGGGGCTGACAACTAGCACCAGAGCCGTAATTCCCTAAAACGGGGAATTCATTGCATTAATAACTGGTAAACACACACACAAGAAATCACACAGCTGGACGAAACAACATGTAAATTGTATAACAAAAGGGTTCTGAAAGTAAAAGGGTCCAGAATACAAGCCCAACTAGAATGTAGAAGTACAACTGTGATACTATACAACTGAAGTAAAAAAGAAAAATAGTTGATGGGTCGTCCTCCGAGGTTTTTACCCAAAGGGTAGGTACATATCGTCTCCTCAGCACTCTTCGTTCGTCCATCCCCTCTATGTATCGACTCTTTGTAAGTTCCTCCTCCAGGTACCATCCAGTCCTGATACTCTTTGCCTCAGTCATCATTTTCTGTTTTCTACATCCAACACAATAAGGTGTGGGCATAGCCCATGCAGGGGTGAGTATAACGATACTCAGTAGGGACCCCGTGACCCTCAAGATCTTACAAAATATACAAAGGATAAAATACAAAGAAAGAAATCAAAATATAACTCTAATTAGGTATATTCCCATACATATACCTATGTTATCAAGTTATCCATCTCAATCATGAGGAAAACACAGAAAAACTGACTCATCTCAACTAAGGTTTTATTTTAGAGGTAGTATCAAGTAACATCCCCAATCACTTTGTCAAAACCTCATCTCTTAGAGAACTCCACCTCTATCGAGTACAGTGGGTTTGCTACGACACAAAGTGCACTTCCCACTCACCTTGGACTGATGAGGTACTCCTCCAGTCAAGTACTATGGATCTGCCAAGTCACAAGGCACGCTCCCCACCATGGGTCTTCCGTGTCACCAAGCGCGCTCCCCCTCGTAGCCTGTTGAGGTACTCCTCCTGTCAAATACCGTTGGTCTACTACTTCACACAGATTCAATCCACACCATGGGATTTCCACTACACTAACGCGCTCCCCCCTAGGCTAATAGAGTCACTCTGAGTCAAAACAGTCAGCAGTCGGCAGGTCTCAGCCATCCACTAGGTCTTCACACTACGGCCTCTCGTCTGTAGGAGGATCCGCTCCACAAGCTATTGTTTATTACTCATACTATCACTAAGTCCCACAAATAAGTATCTCAAAGGTCCAAAAATTCATAAGGGTATCACCACAATAGACGGCGTGTCAAACGGACACCCGATGTTTGAGTTATTAGCCTCTTAGTCCTGGAGGCCCGGTTAGATTCGTGCATGATCTAACCTGATTGTACCTCAACAATACCCAAAAGTCTCGTAGATTAAACTCAAATGTACTGTCTCACTCCTAGAATTCTATCATCATTGACGGTTCTTCAAACGGACATCTGGTGCCAATGATATGGCCGATGGAGCCATAGTAAATCTTAGTAGGCCCGGGTCCAGTCCGACCCGGTCGGACCGACCCAGCCTGACCTAGTCTGGGCCGACCCGGTTTGGGTCGACCCATCATGACCCATTGGGTATGGACTGGCCTGTTGGGTGGGCCAGTCCATTGGGTTCGGCCCGTGCCACTTGGCCAAGCCCAGCAAGGCGCGAGGGGCCGCAGGGAGCCGTGAGGGCACGGACCAGCCGCAAGGGCATGGACTGGCCACAACTCGACGAGAGGGTGGTTCGGCCTAGAAGGCACCGTGAGGGTGGCTTGGCCTAGGGCACAGCTTGCAGATGCTGGGCCTGGGGGTGGGAGTTGTACAACTAGAGCTGTTGCGGCCAGTGGGTGGCGCGACTAGGGCCAGTTCAGTTGGGATACCAGAGTGGTCGGGGTGGCCCAGCTGGCGAATGGCACAGCCTGAGCGGCTCTGATGGGCGGCCAGGGTAGCCGGGGTGTGGTGCGGCTCGGGGTTGGTTCGGCCGGTGGAGGGATCAGGGTCGGTTCGGCTGGAAGTAGTGCAGGGCATGGTGCAACTCGGGGCCGGTTCGGCTGGCAGTGGGTACGGGGCCAGTTTGTCCGGGAGGTAGGGGCGCTGCGAGGACGACACGGGTTGCAGAGGCCATGGGTGGTGGTGTTGTTTCCTTCATCACCTTTGTTTCCTTCATCACCTTCCTCCATTTTGAATAACATCGCAAAACAACACAAGGGTTACAGAGAGGACGGACCATGTTAGTTTGGCCCACACTCTCTGCCTTAGAGTGGTAGCAAGAGGTTCCGAAGAACGATGCACATCAAACCCTCCCTTAATGATTCCTCCCAACCCGCAAAAGAAAAGATGGGGTGTACTTGTTAATTGATAAACAAATAGAATTAAACCCCTAACTTGTTCATTGTTGGTTGAAATTGGCACGAGAAGTCGGACATCAATTCGTTGTAGATGAATGCGTCCTACGACAAAGGAAGTTCTGAGGAAGAAGTTCGAAGTCGAGGTCATTCTTCGTAGTCGTAGGCGTTCCTCATCAGCATTCTTCGTTGTTGGAGTGTTCTGCATCATTGGGGTGTTCTTCATTGTGAGATTTTCTCCAATGTTCCTCCTCTCTCCAATTCCACCCAAAATGAACAGGTAGCCTAAGACAATATATTATAAAGTCTATTAAGTTGTTTAAAAAATATTCAAAATAGTTTAATAGATTAAGGGGGATTTGGAACAATTAAAATTGTGGTGGTGTTGAAGAGGCTCCCCCCACATTTAATTAGGGGGGTGAGAGATTTTTCTACATTTATGAGGGAGTTTAAAGGGGGGTTTCTCCCATTCAAAGGGGGGTTTCAAGGGGGTTTAATCCTAGGTGCACCACCACCTTAACCTCTCATGGGAGGTTAAGGTCTGGTAGTCCCCACCACCAACTTCCACAATAGGTTTATTTCCAGTGGACCCCACCTACCAACACCCACATGGGTGTTACAGATAAAAATAAAAATTTCACACACTTTTATTTTTATTTTATTCTTACATGAAATACCCAAAAACTAATTTTACCCTCAACCATCTATCGTCGAAGTGGAAGACTTCTAAAGTGAATACTAGCACTGCGAGTTCAACAGTGCCCTTGGATTTCAATTCTGAGAACCAGTTAAATGTTAAGAAAACCCACTCGCACGTTTACTGAACGTACTAGAAAAAAGTTCACAAATTCATTCCAGACACTCTGGGCCTCAGAATCATGAACCGTCAATTTTTTCGGACTCGTAAAATTCTTATTTATTTAAAAAAATTACTTAAAAATTACAGGTCTTTACATCATCCCCTCCTCAGGGCTTTATGTACCCGTAAGGCACAACTCAAACTGAGAAAACAAGGGGGTATTGAGCATGCATATGAGCCTCCTGCTCTCATGTGCTCTCCTTGAGGTTCCTGTGCTTCCAGCGAACGCGCACCAGAGGTATCGACCATCCAAGAAAGACCTTCTCCTGTCGATCCTCAATCTCTACTATAAGTCTCCATAAAAGTCTCCCCATCATCGATGTCCATCTCGTCATAGTCGATGATGTGAGAAGAGTCGTGCACGTATCTCCTCAGCTGGGATACATTGAAGACATCATGCACTCGGTGCAACTGAGGTGGAAGTGCTAAGTGGTAATCCCCCTAACCTACTCTGCTGAGGACCTAAAAGGGTATGATGAACCTTATAGATAACTTGCCACCTCAGCCAAATATCTGCAAACCTCATCGAGATGAGACCCGTAGAAAGACATGGTTTTCATCCTCGAACTCTAGAGGCCTCCATCTCTTGTCAGAATACGAATTCTTCCTACTCTATGCAGTCTTCATCCGCTCCAGGATGATCTGCACATTTTTTGTGGTTGACTGTACCATCTCTGGTCCCACTAGTGTTGACTCCCCTCGGTCAGTCCAGCACAAAGGTGCTCTGCAAGGTCTCTTGTACAATTCCTCAAAAGGTGTCATCCAAATGGTGGAGTGATAGCTGTTGTTGTATGAAAAATCCACCAAAGGTAAGTGATCCTCATATCTGCAACTGAAGTCAAGGATACAAGCACGCAACATGTCCTTGATAGTCTGAATGGTCCTCACAGTCTGACAATCCATCTGAGGATGGAGGGTGGTGCTCAAACGAAGCTGCGTCCCGAAAGCCTCCTACAACCCCTTCCATAGCCAAGAAGTAAAACATGCATCATTATCATAGATAATAGTCTAAGGTACTTCATGTAACCGCACAATATACTGCACATAGAGGCATACCATGCTCTCTACTGAACCCTGCTCTCTGATCAGTAGGAAGTGGGCTGATCCGGTGAGTCGGTCGACGATCACCCAAATCTAGTCATGACCTCTGGATGTACGTGGATGTCCTATCACGAAGTCCATGGATATCGCATCCCAGTTCTACTCTGGGACTACTAATGGTTGAACCAAGCTTGCTGGTACCTGATGCTCCACCTTCACTTGCTGACAAGTGAGGCACCGAGAAACAAACTCTGCTACTGCTTTCTTCATTTCTGGCCACCAGTGCTGTCGCCGGAGATCCTACTACATCTTTTCCACTCCTGTATGTACCGCTAGAGGGGATATGTAGAACTCCCTGAACACTTCCTCCTTAAGTGACACTGGTACCATGGTATGTCCTCTAAAAATAATGATGTGCTCCCCACCTTCAGAAAATCCATCAGGTGCCTGCCATATGGATATCTGAGCACGTCGAACCTCTCAGGAAGAGTCCCCATCTTGTGCCTCCATGAATCGCTGAAGAAGTGGGGGAGTGATTGTATGAGATTGAAGGAAAGATGATCCATCAAGTTCCACAAAGGATATCTGCAAAGTGGCCAGCTGATCCATCGCCTCACCTAGTAGATGTATACCAGACCACCTGCTGAGTGCATCTGCTACAGTGTTCCCCATCCCAGGAGTATAGATTATCTCGAAGTCATAGTCCTTGAGGAACTCATGCCGATGTTGATGTCTCAGTTTCTGGTCCTTCTGGTAGAAGATATACCTGAGACTCTTGTCATCAGAGTACATGGTAAAACACTCGCCCATCAGTTAGTGTCGCCACATCTTCATGGCGAAGACCACTACTGCTAAATCCAGGTAATGAGTAGCATTATTCTTCTCATGTTGTCTCACCTGCTGAGAACCATATGTGATCACTTCTCACTCCTGCATTAGGACAAATCTGAGACCGGTCTTTGATGCTTCATATAAAACTACGTACCCTACGCCATCCTCTGGAAGCCTCAAGATGGAGGAAATAGTCAGACTCTACCTCAGATTCTGAAAACTCCGCTGACATTTCTCCGAACAAATTAAGGGTTTCCCCTTCTTCGTCAAGGAAGATAGTGGTTCTGCAACTCTTGAGAAGTATGACACAAACCTTTAGTAGTATCCACCAAACCCAAAAAACTATGTACCTCTGTCACACTCATGGGTGGCTCCCAAGCAAGTACCACCTCAATCTTTGTTGGATCCACTGCAACTCCAGCCTCCGATATGACATGTCCCAGGAAGTGAACCTCTAGGATCTAGAATTGGCACTTCGAGATATTACCATAAATCTGGTGCTCTCAGAGTGTGTCTAGTACTACCAGCAAATGATAGGCATGCTCCTCCTCAGATGCTGATAGATCTGAATGTCATTGATGAAGAACACTACAAAGCGATCAAGGTATGGCTGAAAGATCCTATTCATGAGTCCCATGAACACTGTTGGAGCGTTGATCACGCCAAATGGCATAACCAAGAACTCTAAATGGATGTACCGACACCTGAAGGTTGTCTTCTTCACATCCTCGTCACGTACTCTAAGCTGGTGATAGCTTGATCTAAGGTCTATCTTCGAGAACCACCGTGCTACCTTCAACTGATCCAAGAGGTTTTCAATCCTCAGAAGTAGGTACTTGTTCTTCACGGTCACCTGGTTAAGGCACCGATAGTCAAGAAAAAGCCCCATGCTCCCATCCGCCTTCTTGGCAAATAGAATTTGAGCTCCCTAAGGAGAAACACTGGTCTAGATGAATCCCTTCTCCTGCAAGTCCTCTAGCTACACCCACAGCTCAAAAAGCTCCGCGAGAGCCATCCGATATGCTGTTGATGATATCGGTGTTGTCCTGGAGTACATGTCAATGTAAAATTCCACCTCTCTGCGATGATATAGATCCAAAACATCATCAGGGAAATCATACGCGTACTGGTCCACCACTATAGGATAGATCAGATTCTCCACATCAAAATCTATGAGGGTAAGGCTAGCCAACTGATGAGTAATCGACTGCAATCTTCTCCAGGTAAGTCCATCCTATGCTGCAAAGGCTCCCTTCTCGCCGGTGAAGGTAAACCTAGTCCCATCAGTGTGGAAACACTGCACTTTGCGCCTAATACAGTCAATCTGAGCATGAAATGTAGATAACTAGTCCATACCCAAGATGACGTCGTAAGGACTCGACGCCGCTACAAGGAGATCTCAGCCGAAGCTCTCGCATTCTAGAGTAATCTCACACTTCCATCACGAGTGTGTAATAATCGAATCAGCTTCTGTTGGAGTCTCTAGCCGTAATGACTGAGCCAACGACTCAGTCAGAATCTCCGAGCTCCGAACGAGGGCAGTGGAAATGAATGAATAACCAAAACCTTTGTCTACAAGTACATAAGCTATGGTGGAGTAGACATATATCATACCTCATATCATCTTTAGAGTGTCGTGATCATAGGCCTCACCTTCCTGTAGCTGAGCTCTCCCATGTCCACCTACTCCCTGCGGTCAGGGTGGACCTCCTTGGGGTGGTGGCGGTAATATCTCAAAATGTTACCCACCACCTACTACACGACCTACTCCTCTTCCACGTCTTCCTCCATCCTATGGACCTACTCGGTTGAATCTACGTCTCTACCTAGGTGGTCCTTCGACCATCTGCTGATCATTCGAATGAAGGGTTGGAAATTCACGAGCCATGTGACCCTACCCGCCGCATGTGAAACATTTCCCAATACTGGCATGTTGGTCTTCGCTTTGGGTGCCCCTCACAGCCTATCATGAGTCATGCAGTCATCCACCTATAGGTCTAGTACTCTTGGACCTCTGCGACTTCTGTATGATATCAGTTGTAGACAACTCTGCTACGTGATGTCTAGGAGTGGGTCTCGCTGCTAGTGTCTGCTCAGCAAGGAAATTCTCCACCAAGAGGGATCTCTATAACACCCCCTCCTATGTTAGGATGCTAATTGAGATCACAAAGGACCTGATCTCTAGCCCGAGTCACTACTCAAAAGTCTGGTCCCTGAAGAATGGGTCCTACACCATATCCGTGGAGTAACGTGAGAGGTCAGTTAACCTCGCTGTGAACTGAGCCACAATCATGCTACCCTACTACTGATGAAGTAGCTCTTTTATGCGCAATACGCGATGAGTCAGTAGAGAAAACAATGTCCAAAGAAGGTTCTCGAAGTCTTCTTAGAGAAGCATCACCTCATCATGGACCTGGAGCATCAAGCTCCACCATCTACCTATTGCTGCCTATAGAAGGCTGGAAGCAAGAATCATCATAAGATCGGTTGGCATCCCTATGAGTCAGAAGACTCTCACTACAACCTCCAGCCAATCCTCAGCCACCTACGGGTCCATATCTTCCCTGAACCTGGGTGGCCTATGGCACTGGAAGTCATGCAATGTGATCAAGCATCGTGCACCATCTACTACTGGTGCTGGTGGCATCGGTGGCCCAATGGGGAGTGGTAACGCCGGTGCCTCCGCCGGTGCCTCTACTGGAAGAGGGCCCTGCACCGAGGCCTTGTCGCTTGGTAGGCTATCTCTGCGTACAACTCTCAGAACTGTAGCTGGTTCTCTACGTGGAGGAATCTTGTAAAGAAACAGGTGTGCCATGGTTAAATGGTAATACATGGTAAGTTGACATAGTGAGCTGAATTAAAGAAAAACATTTGAAAATGCACACGTAATCATTATTTTCATGAATTGAGTCAGAAATAAGAAGTCAAGGTCCAGGTGTATGGATACGTCAGCCACTGCACCAACACTGGACTCCCTGAACTGAAAACCACACTAATTACCCTTAACACTATTTCTTCACAAAAAAGATTAGAGTCCTAGTTCTACGGTAGAACCAACTTCTCTAATAATAATTTTTCATGACCCGTCCCCCAGGGCCCATGCCATAACTACCCCAAGCCCGCCTTCCATAGGCCAGGGGCTAGAGAGTATCACCAAAGGCGTAATTCCCTAAAACTGGGAAGGCATTGCCTTTATAACAGGTAAACACAAACACATGCAATCACACAGCTGGACAAAACACCAAGTAAATTGTATAACAAAAGAGTGATGAAATTAAAAGGGTTCAGAATACAAGCCCAACTGGAAAGTACAAGTACACATCTGATACAATACAACTGAAGTAAAAAAAGAAAAACAGTTACCAGGTCGTCCTTCTTGGTTCCTACTTGAAGGGTTGGTACAGATCGTCTCCTCATCACTCCTCTTCCATCCGTCCCCTCCGTGTACCGACTCATCATAAGGTCCTCCTCTATGTATCGTCTAGTCCTGATACTCTTGGAATCAGTTAGCGTTGTTCGTCATCTGTATCCAACACAACAAGGTGCGGGCATAGCCCATCCAGGGGTGAGTATAATGATACTCAGTAGGGACCCCGAGACCCTCAAGGTTCCACAAAATCCACCAAGCATAAACTACAAATAAATAAATAAAAGGATAACTCTACTTAGGTATATGGCCATGCATATACCAAAGTTATCAAGTGATCCATCTCAATCCTGAGGAAAAAACAAAAAACCTAATTTAGATCAACCAGGGTTTAACTCTAGCGGTGGTATCAGGTAACATCCCCAGCCACTTTGTCAAAACCTCGACTGCTAGAGAAATACTCCTCTTTTGAGTATAGTGGGCCTACCACGACACAAAGAGCACTTCCCACTAACCTTGGACTGTGGAGGTACTCCTCATATTGAGTACTGTGGATCTGCCGCTTCCACAAGAGTGATCCCCACTGTGAGTCTTCCACATCACCTAGCACTCTCCCCTAATAGCCTGTTGAGGTACTCCTACTGTCGAGTACCGTGGGACTATCGCATCACACAAAGGTGCTGCTCACCATGGGTCTTTTGTGACACCAAGGAGCTCCCCACTGGGATATTATAGTCACTCTGAGTCAAAACGGTCAGCAGTCGTCAGGTCTCAGCTAGCCACTAGGTATCCATACATGATCGCTCGTCTCTGGGAGGATCCGCTCCACATGATACTGGTCAATACTCAAACTATCATGAAGTCCCATGAAGATGTATCTTAAATGTATTCCATATCATAGGGGTCTCAACGCAACATACAGCACGTCAAACGGACGCCCGGTCTGGGAGTTATTAGCCTTTTAGTTTCGGGGGTCCGGTTAGATTCATGCAGGATCCAACCTGAACGTACCAAAACTATACTCAAAACTCCAGTAAGGTTTACTCAAAAGGACTGTTTTGCTCCAAGAATTACAGTGGCACTAATGGTTCGTCAAACGGACGTCTGGTGCCAAATATATGGCCGATGAAGCGTAAGTGGATGGTAGTAGGCCCGGGTCCGGTCCGACCCGGTCTGATATGACTCTGTTCAAGTTGACCCAGCCAGACCCATTGGATCTGTCTAGGCCCATTAGGAAGGCCAGTCCATGGGGTTCGGCCCAGCCTGCTGGGCCCAGCCCAGTAGGCCGTGAGGGGCCGCAGAGATCCATGAGGGCGTGGAGCAGCCGTGAGGACGTGGACCTGCCGTGAGGGCGCGAAAACACTGTGGGTCTGCCCGAGGGTCGTTCGACCTGGAAGGCGCCACGAGGGTGGCTCAGCTCAGGGGCTGGGGTAGCACGGCCGGGGCCAATTCATCTGGGAGGCCGGAGTGGCCTGGGTGGCTCGTCTGGAAGATGGAACGGCTTGGGAAGCGCAGCCAAAAGGCCGGGGTTACCAGGGTGGCCTGAGTGGGGCACGGCCGGGGCACAACACAGCTTAGGGCAGGTTCGGCCGGTGGCAGGCGTGGGGCCGGTTTGGCCGGCAGCAACGTGGGGCATGGCGTCACTAGGGGCCGGTTCGACCGGCAGCAGGTGTGGGGCCAGTTTGTCTAGGAGGTTGGGTCGTCGCGGGGGTAGCTCGGGTCACGGAGGCCACATGTGGCGGCGTCGTTTCCTTCGTCTCCTTCGTCACCTTCATCCATTTCTAAGAACACCACAAAACAATACAAGGGTTACGGAGAGGACGGGCCATGTTTGTTTGACCCACACTCTCCACGTTAGTGCGGTAGCAAGAGTTTCACAAGAACAAATCACATCAAACCCTCCCACAAAGATTCCTCCCAACCCGCAAAAGAAAAGATGGGGTGAACTTGTAATGTGATAAACAAATAGCATTAAACCCCTACCTTGTTCGTTGTTGGTTGGAATTGGTACGAGAAGCCAGACATCGATTCGTTATAGAAGAACACGTCCTACATCGAAGGAAGTTCTGAGGAAGAAGGTCGAAGTCGAGGAAATTATTCGTAGTTGAAGGCATTCCTCATCGGCGTTCTTCATCGGTGGAGCGTTCTTCGTTGGTGGATCATTCTTCATTGGGAGCTTTTCTCCCAAGTTCCTCCTCTCCCCAATTCCACCCAAAATTAAAAGGCATACCAAGATAATAGATTATAAAATCTTTTAATTCATTGGTATAATATTAAAAATGGTTTAATTGATTAAAGGGTATTTGGAACAATTAAAATTGTGGAGGTGTTGAAGAGGATCCCCCACATTTTATTAGGGGGGTTGAGAGGTTTTCCAACATTTATGAGGGAGTTTCAAGGGGGTTTCTCCCATTCAAGGGGGGGTTCAAGTGGGTTTCAACCCGGGTGGTCCCCACCACCTTAGCCTCTCATGAGAGGTTATGGTATGGTGGTCCCCACCACCAACTTCCACATGGAGGTTTAGTTCTGGTGGACCCCACCTCCCAACACCCTCATGGGTGTTGTAAATAAAAATCAAAATGTCACAAACTTTTTTATTTATTTCATTTTAAATGAAAAACCAAAAAAAAATTTACCCTCAACCATCGACCATAAAAGTGGAAGTCTCCTAAAATGAATATCAGTCCTGTGAGTTCAACGATGCCCTCAGATTTCAATTCCGAGCACTGGTTTAAAAGATAGGAAAACACGCTCGCTCATTTACTGAATGTACCCAAAAAAAGTTCGGAAATTAATTCTGGGCAATCTGGGTCTCAGAATCATGCACCATCAATTTTTGAAGACTTGCAAAATTCCCATTTATTTAGTAGAAATTACATGTAAATTCCGGATCATTAAAAGAATCTTGTGGAAAAATAAAGGATTAGAGTTTTGAAAAGTGTTTTCAATAAAAGTTCTATTCACGAGTATTCTTATTCAAGTTGAAGAACTATGATATGGTATATTATCTAGTATGTATAGTAAATATTTACTGAAAGGGTAGTTCTGGTTCCTTTGGGGACATGTCAGTATTGGGTAGTGATGGTTCATCCAAGAAGAAGAGGGTTTAAGATGATTAGGGGAAGAAGGGTGGTTGTAATTTAGGCCATCCTTCTAGGTAGACATCATTTTTTGCTTCTAGTGCATGATCTGTTGTGTTCTATTTGTGAGAAAAATGTAGGGCACATCCGACCATCATGTACATATCCTCTAAGGGCCTACCATTGATGTGGAGTTATAGGGAACTTGTTGCATTTTTTCTAGGTGGAATGCCCATACCAGAGTGTGGATGGATCTGTGGCATCCATGGGAGTATCATTTAAGTTAGACCTAACTTGGGTGGCGGGATATAGTTTTGGTGGTCATGGATGTAGGATCTGTTCATCTTTTGGGAAGAGCCAAATCAGGGTAGAGATGTAGGTGAGTGTTCTTTCAAAGGAAGGGACTTTTTATTTTCATGATGTGGATCAGGAACCAGTGGGATTAGATGCAAGACCTTTGATTGTTCAAGGTACCATCATGATTTCTTCTTATATAGAAACTATTTTATTTGATACTAATGTGTTTGTTTCTTGTATCTCTTCTCATCTTGTGAATCTACTGAACCTAGCAACTGAGCTATTGTCTTTGGTAATGGATTTAGTAACATCACTATGTAAAAAGAAGGAGAAAGGTATCAGGTGCACATCATGTGCGCTATCTGTGTCAGGGTTTGAGATGGAAGGGGACTTACTGGTATTGGATATGGAAATTATCACCATAATTCTCTTCATAGATTAGAATGTGTGATTTCAAGAACAAATCATATTATATAAGCAATGTGTGAGTATCGTTGAACCATATGGGAGTCCTCATGTTTTTCTAGGGGAATGAGATCCTCAGTTGGTTCATGATGGAACTCCACTAATAGAGTTGGGTAGTATTTCTTTTTAGTTATTATCACTTTTTCTGAGGGAAGATGGTGGTTATCCTGAGGGTTCATTACCTCCATTAGTGGATGAGTTCTCAGAGGTATTTCATGATAATTTTTCATGCTTACCCCAGAGTGGTACGTGGAGTTCTTAATTGAATTGTAACTGAGAACACATCCAACATCTATTCTCTTGTATCTTATGTCCCCCACTGAGTTGAGGGAAATAATGATATAGGTAGATGTCTTGGAATCCAAAGGGTTCATTTGATAGAGAACCACTCATTTGTCTTCTCATGTTCTATTCATGAATAAGGCCAATGGATCTCTCTATTTGTGTATTGATTACCATAAACTGAGTAAGGTAACCATTAAATATAAATACCATTTTCTGTGAATCAATGATTTGTTTAATTAGGTGAAGGTGGGAATATTGTATTTTTAAGATATAATTCTATTCAAGTAAGCACCAAGTCAGGGTGAGAGAGGTGGACATCCAAAAAACCGCTCTCTGAAGAAGGTACATCAACTTTGAGTTTTTGTTCTTGCCTTTTGAATTAAGAAATGCTCCAGTGATTTTATGGATCTCATGAATAGGGTGTTCCACCATTATTCCAACTCTTTTGTTGTGGTATTCCTAGAAGAAATCCATGATCACTCAGATTTGAGAGAGTGCCTGAGTATCATTTTTAGATCATGTTGGGAACTCTAAGAGATCATCTCCTTTATTAAAAGCATTCAAAGATTGTCTTCTAGATTAGGAAAGTGATGTTTATAAGACTGATGATTTCAATGCAAGGGGTTTTGATGGACCCTGATAAGATTAGTGCAGTTATTTTGTTGTAACTTCCAAAGAATGAGTTCTTGATCAGAATCTTTCTTGGATTGGAAAGTTAAAACAGGTGATTTTTTGAGACATCTCGTGGATTTCTTCCCCTATGAACACACTCACTCGGAATGTGGTGATGTTTTAATGGATCCCAGTGTTTCATGTATCATTTGGTTAGTTTATGTGGTGGTTGAATACTGCACCATTGTTGATATTTCCAAAAATTGGGACGAGTATCTGGTCTATTTTGATGCTTTAGGTATGTGCACTAGGTGTGTGCTAATGCAGGATAGTCATATGTTGGAATATGTTTCTTGCCAACTCCAACCACATGAAAATAATTTCCTAACCCACGACATTGAATTAGTTTAAGTGATGCACTCCATGAAGACATAACACCATTATAATTTTTGGTTGAAATTTGTGGTCTATTAAGAACATAAAATATTAGCCAACATCTTCTCCCAAAAAGATTTCAGCTTGAGTTAGGGCCTTTGGATCGAGTATGTGCAAGAGTTTGACTTTGATATGATCTATACCGCATGAAGGGGTAATGTAGTGCATAATTCCATGGGTATAAAAGTTACAATGTTGGATTTGTGGAATTCTAGTGATGAATTGACCTTTATGGGCCTATTTTCACAGATGCTCTTGGAGACTAAGTAGCACAGTGGAGGCATGTTCTTGGGGAGTGTTCAGTTGAATCCATCTATTTTAGAGTTTATACAGTGGGAGAAACCTAGTGATGATATGTGTAAGTGGTCTATGTATTTCCTTCATTATGGGGAGACAAAAATCGTAGTGGGACATTCATCTTAGAGCTACCCAAATTCATTAATATGTTCTGAGATAGTTCTAGTGGTTAGGTATAAGATGTGGCATAGATGACTAGGTAACGATATTCTAAGGAGGTGGTGTATGATAGAAAAAAATTGTAGTGGGACATTAATCTTGGTGCTACGCAAATTAATTATTATGTTCTGAGACAGTTCTAGTGGTTAGGTATGAGATGTGACATAGATGACTAGGTAATGATATTCTAAACATGTCAGCAGGTCAGTGAATCTGAGGCACTCTGGTTTACATTAGCCATTATCCATTCTTACATCGAAGTGGAATGAAGATTCCAGGGATTTCATTTTTTGATTTCCATGTACACCTATGGGAAGTAAACCTATTTGGATAGTAATTGGAAATTTTACCAAATCATCCAAATTCATTCTGATCAGAGATTCAGGGAAGGAGGATGAGTTGGGATGGTTGTATGTTATTGAAGTGGTCAGACTTCATGGTGTGATGTCATTGATTGTTTCAGGTAGAGTCCCCTACTTTCACTCTTAGTTCTAGAAATGCATTCAAAGGTAATTGGGGTCACAGATCAATGTGATCACGATATACCATCCCCAACAAGATAGTCAGATGGATCAGGTAATTATGATTTTAGAGGACATGCTTCATGCATGTGTTTTGGATTTCACATGATCAAGTGATAACCATTTAGGAATGGCTGAGTTATATTATAATAAAAATTACCCATACCCTATTTGAATGGATCAATTTGAGGTTCTCTATGGTTGGCCATGTTGTTCTCTTTTATGTTGGGATGAGGTAGGAAAAATCTCAATTTTGGGACCAAGTCTTGTGCAGGAGACGTCTGAGAAAGTCATGTTGATCATAAAGTTGTTACTGAAAGTATAGAGTCCCCTCAAATATTATCCTGGTCAGAGGCATTGAGATCTTGAGTTTTATATGGGTGATCTGGTGTTCTTGAAAGTGGCCCCATGCTTGGTTTATCATTGTTTGGGGATGCTAGGAAAGCTAATGCCAAGGTATTTCAGACCTTTTGAGAACACTAAGTGTATCAGAAAAGTGTCATAGAAGTTATTTTTATCTCCTCAGTTGATGTCAATTCCTGACTTATTTCATGTCTCCCAGTTAATTAAGTATAACATGGATCCTTCCTATTTGTTGAATGGGGAAGAGTTGGAGATGGATCCAGCTTTATCAAAGTTTGAACGGTTCTTGCGAATAGTAGATTCCTAAGAGAATTTGACTTTTGAGATGTATATTCTTTTGGTCCATATACATTGGAATAATTAAAATGATGTGCATGATATTTTGGAGCAGAATTCATGTGTTGAAAAATAGTATCCATTTCTACTCTCTGATAAGGCTTCTAGTTAACGTTTTGAGGGTGTAATGTTTTCATAGTGGTGAGAATTGTTATACCATCACCCTTAAAATTATTTTATTTTTTAAATTTTATATTGATTTTAATTTTATTATTGAGGTTCAGGCAGAGACCAAGGTGAAATTTTTGGTTTTTATGATAAATGAATGTTTTGTTCTTGACATCGTCCAACGCACAGGCTAAGCATGGTAAAAACTATGTGGCTTCGCCAAAGTCACTGTGCGGCTTTCCCATTGTTCATTTTTCTAATAATATGAGTAATAAAATGAAAACAGAATAAAGTAAAAAAATAAAATGATACTAATAAATTGTTAATAATAATAATAACGATATAATTATTATTATTATTAGGATCACATTTGTTTTTTAGTAGTTTCTATTTTCAATATATATTATCATTATAATTATTATTAGGGGTTTTTAATAATATCATTATCATTATCATTATCATTACCATTATCATTATCATTATCATTATCATTGCCATTATCATTATCATTATCATTATCATAATTAATATCATTATCATTATCATTATCATCATCATCATCATCATCATCATTATTATTATTATCATTATCATTGTTTAAGGGTTATTATTATTATTATTATTTGGATTACATTAGTTTTTTAGGGATTTCCTTTTTCCGGATTTGTATTTTTTATTATTTAATATCATTATCATCATTATTATTATATACATTATCATTAGTTATTATTATCATTATTATTATTATTATTATTTGGATTATATTATTATTATTATATTATTATTATTTTTATTATCATCATAATCATAATCACAATTATTATTATTATCTTTATCATTATTAATTTTTTTATTTCCCTTTTTTTCATTCCCACCTCTCCTTATCCTCCCCCTCTCTATCCCATTGTGCCTCTCCTCCCTCTTGCATGTGCGCTACTCATCTATGGCTAGCGCCCTGATCACCCTCTGGTAACCTCCCATGCATTGCCCACCCTCTTGGTCGGAACACTCTAGTGACTCCCCTTCTCCATTACAACTCCCCTCCAGCGACCCCCTCATTGTGTAGCAAGCCTCATAGACCCCATGCAGATCCTCCTATCCCTCCACCAAATCTATGATCTACCCTAGGTAAGTATCATTCCTCTCAATTTATATTTTTAGTTTCTCTGTGGAAAGGGTTGCATTTTTTTAGGGTTCGATCTTGACATTATTGGTTTGATTTAATAAATTAGGGTTCAATTTGGTTTATTTATGGTGTAATTAGGTTGAAATTGGGGTTTCACACCAAATTTATGGGGATTTCTACACTCGAGGTATGTGGTGTCATGTATAATGGTTATTTGGGGAATTATTTTTATTTCATAATAAATTTAGTATATTTTATGATTAATATGTGTTGAGTGAAGGTAGTTTTTGAAAGTATTTAATATTCTTTTTTTTTAAGTTTCATATTTATATGAAATGTGGTGCATATTTGGTGTAATCCCATATTGTGTCACTTGATTGTGTTTTATAAAATGTAAAATACTTATATTAAATTATAAAAGGGCTAATAATTATGTTTTTATTGGGCGTTGGTGTGATTTTGATCATAAAAGAGGATTTTGAATGGGTTTTTGTATGTAAATCCATGTGATACTTCTTGGAATAGTTTTATAATTTTTTTAATGTCCTATTAAATTATTTTTAAGGGGAAAACTTTTTTGTGTACTATTTTGGTGTGAGTATGTTTTTTAAATGGAACATGGATGTCAATGTGGAGTTCTGTGAAATGTGGAATTTTTATTGAGCACAATAGGGAAGACTTGGTATCTAGGTGTGAAGAAAAGAACTAGTATTCTAGTAATTTAGATGTGGATGTGGCCAAGTTTCACTTAGAGGGATTGACGACGACAACAATTACTAAATAATTTTGATTAATTAGAGACCACTAGGTTATGGGTATGTTCCCTACTAGTGTCTCATTTATGATAACATAGTTAGTCGTGGTTTATATTCCACATTTCACCGAGATAAGATATACCTAGTGTCACATTGTTAAGTTGTTCCAAGGAAGGTTTTTGGTGACAAGTTGTCAGTGGTTATATCACACATACCATAGGCTTATGGTATGTTTGGTTTTTAATTTTAGAAAAAAGTGTTATTTAGTTAAATTTGTTTATTCTTTAAAGTTTCACTCTTTAATGTTGGTTCTCATCTAATATTCCATTCATTAAATTTTTCAATAGAATTTATTTTCTATGATAAATAAAAAGGTATTTGTCTTATAAAATTTATATCATGGGAACTTTTCTAGGGTGGCATCCGACTGTGTGTTTCTCACACACTACTTACACTTTTTGGTGTAAGTAGATTTAGTAATGTTTTATATAGGTTGGGGTAATGCTTATGGAAATGGTGATTCTGGTAATTAGTGATCTTTTGTGGGTGGTTTTGTAGAGGTGTCTTGAGGGTGGTGTTCTCTTTCCATGTTTTTTTTTCTAAGATGGTTTATGGTCAACTTCCATGTGATTGTTTTTTCGGTTTTTGGTTCGTTTTATGTAATAGTACCTTTTAGTTTTTTAAATTTACTTATAACTCAAAATTTTAAATTGTTATGGTCTTTTTTGGTTTTGTTTTTTTAAATTTATATTTATTAATATTGTGGGTTTTTTTATTATTTTATATTTGGGTAAACCATTCCCACTTTCTTTTTTTGATACATCGGGCACTTGTGCCAGCCCATTGGGATCAGGAATGACCTTCAGGACTTGCTATAGACTGGGTCAGGCGTTTTTTTGAATGGTGACCAGGATTGATTAATGAAAATACCAAATTTCAATTTTGGTAACCATAAAGAAGTTATTCCAAAGAAGACATTTATACAACCATTAGTTTTCTGAACCACAAAACTGAACTCTCATCCATGTTCAATCCCTCAATGGTATCCCCACCATTGTGTTTTGAAAACATCACAACATATTATGAATCAAATGTATGTGACTATTTAACCATATTTAATACATTAGGAATAAAAGAAACATGAAAAAATCCCCACACCATTACCTTAAACATCTGATTCCAAACTCATGTCAGCTAGGACCGACATCAACTTCCACTTATCTAATGCTTCTTTTCCCAACTGGGCATACAAATTTCTGCTCAATGTATCTATATTTTAATTTTCTTCACCCATGGTATACATCAATTAAATGTTGAAAATTTGGAGATAATCCATCAATATGAATTTTCTTGGACTCAAATACCATTGGGAGAAAACATGTTTCAAACACTTATGATCTATAAACAATTTAAATTTCTCACCAAAGAGGTAACACTGCCTTGTTTTCAAAGCATGGATGACTACATCAAACTCTAAATCATGTGTTGGGTAGTTCTTCTCATCCAATATAAATTTATAAGAACAATAGGACGTGAAATGTTCTACTTTGAAGAAAAATCACCACAACACTGATCTTAAAGCATCATAATACACCATGTATCATTTTACTAATTCTAGAAAAATAAAGATTGGTAATGATTTAAGGTGAACATTTATCTCTTAAAATGAATTATAGAATTCCTTGTCCCATTGGAATGAAACGCTATTATTTGTTAAATTTTAATAGGTGAAGATAGTCATAAGAAGTAAAAAACAATTTTTTAGTAATAAACAACTAGATTAAGAGTACTATGTGTCTCAAATACATTTGTCCATGGTTTCCAAGAAATAATAACTTCTATCTACTTCACATCCACTAGAACACATCTTTCCTAAATTACATACACAAGGAAGCATACCACTTTATCCAAAAATCAAACTTTTATATTCTATCATACAACTTATGATCCCTCGTTATTCCTAAAATTGTCTCCATGAGTTACTCATGATCATCCATTATCAATGAATACACTAATATATGATCGACATACACTAGAACAACAAAATACCAATATCACTGAACTATTTAATTCCTTAATACCATCAAGACATCTGTTGAATTCATAAGACTAAAAGGAATTACCACATATTCATTATGGTTATATCTACTTCTAAAAGTTTTCTTTGTAATATCCTCCTTCATAGCTCACAACTTGTGATATCCTGATCACAAGTCAATCTTGGAGAACCACTGATCTCCCCTCAATAGATTTAACATATCATCATTTCAACGAAGTGGATACTAATTCTTTATTATGAACTAATTAAACATACAATATTCTATATACATCCATATATTTCAATCTAAATTTTTCACAAACAAGACCCCTACTACCCACAGAGTCGAGCTTTTCCAAATAAACCAGTTTCATTCATATTCTTCCTACTGCACTTTCAACTCCCTTAAATCTATATCTTCTATTTAATAATATGGAAGTGAAATAATTATTCCCCATAGGAGGGGATCAGTTATAAAATCATCTTCCCTTACTTGTGTTATCCTAGTGAAATATTCAGAAAACACATCTGGAAATTTATCCACAAATATGGTAAAATTATTCTTCTCAATATCGTACATTGATGGCAAAGACAATGCTTCCAGCCAATATGAGATTGGTCTAAATACTGATGCAAATAAGCATGTTTCACTAGTATTTTAATTTATTTCTCCTCTAAATAGATTCTTCATGACATCCTCAGTCGTAAAAATCAATGTTCTACTATTACAGTCGATGTGAGCCTTGAATGTTTTCAACCAAAACATAATTAGGATTACATCATAGACATTAATTTAAAACACAGAGAAATACCATTTCAGCTCGATTCCATCAATGTTTATAGAATATAGTCTTGGTTCTGTCTTACATTCTAACTTTATGTGGTCAATGAAAACCACATTGGAAACATCCTACATTTTTCTTGTGTTATGAAAGAAGGTTCCCTAAACATATCTCATGATTTCGGGCCATGCTCCAACCTTGTAAATAGGTTCCCCTCTTCATTTTTCTCCCCAAAATATTTTTCTCATCATTTTCCATGGGTTTCAACATACATTCTCGTTTTGTAGATCTTGAGATGTCTCATTCATCTACCATCTATCTATTGACTATCTCTGTATAGTCTAATATACATAAAATATCTATCTTCAATAAAATATCCAATATCATCCCCAATTCAAAGATTTGTACCTTCAAGAATTCACTATACACATCCTCCTGTATAAAGAGAACTAAATTCATTAATTTTGCCACATACTTGGTGACATAGAGATTTTCCTACTTCAGGCTTTAGAATTTAGTCATTCTTTGAATCTTGAATGTGTGATGATAGAATTTTTTTTTGAATAATTATTCAAAATACCTAAAACCATAGTGTTTATCAAAATTATCGGTCATAGTTTTGTCCCACCACTAACATGAACGATCCTCTAGATTATACGTCTCTATCTTGACATTCATCTTTACTGATGTGTCGATGAAATTAAATTTAAGATCCATACTATTTGGCCACACGCCTACCTTATATGGATCATAATCACCTCAAATGATGGGTGGATTCTATATCCGCAAAAGGACAAAATAATCCCACTATCTTGGATCATCCCTCTAGATCCCTATATCCACCACCTAAAATGCATGGATGATACCATGAACCATCTATTGGTTCACCTGGGGCTCATGAGAAACAATGTTCTCTATAGTTTCATCCAGTTGGTTTCTGGTAAACCTACTAGGTTCCATATTTTATATAGATAAAACCACCATAACTATAAATCCCATTCAACTGATGGATTAACATTTCAAATTTTATCACATCATGCTACAACAACAATGCTTTCTAAAATAACCCTTTACCATGTACAACCATTTTTTGGAAACATTTAACTTGGTTTTGAAAATAAAACCATTTTCAAAATACAATAATCATATTCTTTTAAAAGTATTGTATTGGAAAAAAGTGTCAACCTTTTTGAAAAATTGTTTCATATTACACTGAATCATGTGTCATTACTAAAAATAAAATATGTACTCCTAGTGGGAGGTCATTCCTCTAATTCATTTCTTTCTCATACTAGTGGATAAACCCCTAAAAATGATATTCCAATTCATATAAGTGTCTCCAAATAACATATGTACCCAACTCCCTGATAACATGATGTTAATCATAAAAATTTTACATGCATCCTTAATTTATCTACATTTCATGTTTAGAAAATCCTACTCCATTATAATATCCCAAATCATGGAATAGACAAGAAGGAATTCAACTCCTAGATGGAAAAAATACAAGTCAAAGAACACTTGTTTAATAGTGATATTCAGAAGGACCAAGCTAATACCACCTTTTGTAAATATATATCATTCGTACAAAATTTTACCAATTTTAATGTATTTCCCTTTATCATTGTATTTAGAAAATGGTTTAAGGTTAATTGGACTTAATAAACATCCACAAGATGCTAAATACATGAAATAAATGGCGAGGGATACAATTAACATTTTCTTGGTGATTTTACCTTTTTAGATAAACATCCAACTAACAACCATAGAAAGATAAATCACTAACTAATTCATGATAAAAATGGTAGGTAACTTAAATATATCATTTATATAAAAACCAACTAAAGAGTAAAATAGTGTAAGATAACTAACATTAAAGTAAACAGTGGAATACAAACTAATAAAATTCAAAGACAATCGCATGAATCCAAACCTCCGCATGGTCCAAGATCCAACTCCACTAAACATCCCATGTGTCACAAAGTGGTACTAAATATTTGTGATAGTTTACCATTGAATGTATCTTGATAAAATTTATTTTTAAAATCACCAAAGTACCTAAGAAGGGATGAGTACTAAAATTCAGTATGTTTTCCTTGATGAATTCCCAAATCACACCACTAGGATATATCATGTTAGAAAATTTATATAAAAACATTTCTAAAATATTTTTAATCAATATATAATCAATAGAGACAGTAAACAATTTTCTAAGTATATAGAATAAACAATTCGTTAAATCATTTAACATTCTATTTTGGCATACCCCTTCCATGGTTCAAAACACACCCACACATGGATTCTTTGTTGACAGTTCCATACTAATGAGTGGTCTCTTGTCCAAACACCTAATTTACCACTAACACACTCCCACAATTTAGGATCACTTATCTTTTACCTCACCTGTACACATCCTTTATTTAGGGGCATGTAGAACATTAACTCATACGAAAACCATGTATCACAACACCATTTCAACCAAAACATTTAGAAAATTTTCAATAAAAATTCAATTTTATTAAAAACCATTCCAAAAAGAAATTTCAAAAATCCAACAAAGATATATTTTAAAATAATAAATTTAAAACCAATACCCTAGAGAACTTTGGACAAATAATTACCATGATTCAATAATTTCACCAAAAAACATAAATTGTCACTAAATATGATTTAAAACATGATTTTCAACATAATTTCGAAATAAAATTCAAGAAATTAAAATAATTTCAAATAATTTCAATCATTTCTAGAAATATGAATCGACAGTGATGCCACCTACCTCAAGAGATTTGTAGAAAACAATAAACAACACAAAAAACATCACAAAATTGAGTTGAATCTCGATGAACCCACCTTAGATATCTTCCTTTATCATAAACCAAACAATATATAATAATATTTGGAAGAAACCACTATATATATACAGACATTGGGTGTAGATATATGAATCTATGAGAGAGGAAGAATTAGATCTAATAAAATCACCATGAACGATCAAGAATGAAGCCTTACCATATAAATCCATCTTCAAATCACCATGAGAAGACTTAGAATGACCTCCATAATTTTGTGAGAACCTTACATGACCTTTGGGAAGAAATATTATTGATTTAGAGCCACATGATAGGGAACAATTTTGTTAAAGGGTAATACAAGTGGGAAACCAAATTTTAGGATCCCACATTTAACACGTACATGATTAGTACCATGGTTAGAAAAATCATGCTATAACTGTGTGTTAACCACTACCTCAAGTGTTTAACCACACACTATTGGATAACATGGATTCCAAACCATGTCCCAAAAATACTAAATCACATTTTCCAACATAGCATGGTTTTTCATATTATACCATATAGTTTCAACAAATCATGCACTCCTTGTGTGTCTTCCCCTTTGCATCTATCTCATTGTACATGGTTTCCTATAGGCATTGCAAGGCTTTATCAAACTATGATCCAACCGTGCACCAATAGAAATCCACAATAAACACTGAAAATATTCTCTAAACTCTCCCAAAATTAACCCCAACAAAATATATACATAAAATACATAAAGATGGGTTAATTGGATAAACCATGGGTGTTATAATAAATAAGTGGTATCTATTTTCGAATTAAAAAAACTCATTACTAAATTCGCAGAAGGGGGTCCAAGAAGAAATAATTTTGGTGTTGAGAATTCAGAGGAGAAAATAAAATCACGATTTTTGGTTGGTGTGGATTTGGACTTCAATTTTATGATGTATGTTTATTGAGAAAAGGGTATTCAAGAAGGGTTAAAGCACTCTAAATGATACACCAGATTGTATTGAACATATCCTCAGGAAAAAGGGATCTAACATGAAATATATTAGAATTTCAATAATCTAAATAGTTTTAAATATAATGTAGGAAAATGTGGCCATGTTTTGAGTGAAAACTCACTAATCAAATTTTTATGAAATCTTTTAGGAGTAAAATAAAAATTGTTATAAATTATTCGAAGATAATGTGGACCACAATCATATATTGGCCATTATCCAGGAAAAATATTTGGTCCCAAAAATATTTGTATATATTTTTATTTTAGATTATCTTTTTCATAGTCCAAGATAAGAAATATGTTATCCAAAAATTAATTGACTTTTTTTCTAGCCCCACCTTTTAGTTTATCAACAAGATAAGACTTTATACCACTTTCATTTCCAGTTTAAATTATTTACATCTAAACAAAATTTATTGACTAAAGGTTATGGTCATAAATTTTTCACCAAATAAGGATGATGCTAGAGGATGTACATGTTCCTATAAATGTTAAGTCTATGATTATTGAAAAAGGTATAGACCCCCATTATATGACATAGATACCCCAAAACTAATATAAAAAACTCATAGATAAGTACATGTGGTTTTTGGTCATGATTCATAGAAATAAATTGTGGTTGCGCCTATGATAATAGACTCAAACATCAATTTGAACCTCGAAAAGATAGAAATAAATAATCCTAAAAATATAGATAAAATTTCATCCCACTATACATTCTAATGAAAAAAGACCCAATATGATTGTGAATACAATACACCAGAATGAGGTTTGATTGAAAAAAAATTTATATTAGGGCCCATTATAAGAAATTTTAGAATAACTAAATATCTTTATATGATATGAATTAATCCATAATTAGTTCTTAATATATCATGGTTCTATCCTAACATAGTACCATTGAAGGAAACTCAGTGTTAATTGAATAACCTATACACTAGGATATAGTGAAAGATTTAATGGTATGTAATATACTTATTTTTATTAAAATTATATGTTATACAGAATCATGGCACACATAGTTCTAGGTATTACCTACATAGAGATGAATTGTACATATAATTAAATAGGATGATTTCATTTTGGTTTTAGGTTTTGGGGTTAGACCTGAACTGAATGATTATGTATCCGTAAAGTAGAATTTATGCTAATGAGATTTATGGATATAAATAAAATTGATGTTCATGAATGGAAACATACACCGAAAAATAGGAATGAATCCAGTTTTAATTACTTAAAGAGAGTATCCATGTAGACGTGGCTCAGAGACAGGGTAGTGATATAGATGATTATCCTAGCATGAGAAGGGGGAAACATGACATGAATGATTTATTAGAACTAGGATAAACTACATTAATTCCATCCCAATGCACAATCATGGGATTACTGGCTAATATAAATTTCATATGAAGTTCAGCATGGAATGAGAGATCCAGGTGTCGTTATACATCCCTTAGTAATTATAATCAATCCATACATAGTTTAGGTAATGTAGATTTTTCATACTTTTAGTGAACCATGAATTTATAGAAGTAGTGTAAATTCAAGAATGATGGGACACTTGTCTATTAATTAATGTTTATATTAATAGGATAATTTATAAGTAGTTAAATGTAATGTGAAATAGAAATAGATGTTTTCCTATTTAAGGTTGTACAATAAAGACCCTATTTCATAATGTTTATTATCTTATGAAAAGTAAATGTTATGAATAGTTTAATATCATGTAAAATGTACTATATAAATATCACGACCCATACCCCACATTTCATGTCGTGACTACCCCATTCATTCCTTCCATAGTCCAGGGGCTTGCGACTAGCACAAAATAGGTATATCCAAAAAATTGAATGAATTTTCTTTTAAAACCATACTCACATGCAAAGCTCAATCTATGGAAAGGTAAAAACTGTGCAAACCACAATTGTCACAAAGGAAAAATATGAAAGTACTATACAAACTAAAAAGGAAAAGGGGATATAATACAAGTGCAAAACCAAAATGGAAAATAAAACTGTCAAGGTATATCTTCTCAAACCCAACCTAAAAGGTAGATGGATGGTATCTATATGTATCCTTAGAAGTGGGTCTCATTCATCCCATCTCACTAAGAAACACCTAGTATTGGTTGACCAAGGTCTCCATCAAAGTGTCATTCAACTATATGAGACATGACATGTGCGGGAGAAGCCCGTGTAGGTATGAGTAACACAGTACTCAGTAGGGACCCCAAACCAAAATGGAAATAAAAATATGAAATACCACACACAAATATCAAAAAGAAATGATAGATTTCACTAGGTATAAATAAATGTATATCATGTATAATTATAAGTCATAAATCCAAACAATCATTCTTTTGAGGGATTCATAATTTGGGCCCACTCATCACCTGGACTGGATGGATCACTAGGATATGCTCATCTATGGGGGCAGCTGGATCACATAAACCCGCTCACCTCTGTGCTATCTAGGACACTTATAACAACTCATCTCTGGTCAAACTATTTCACTAAGACCCACATGTCTCTTGCATAGCTGGATGGATCACTAAGACCCCCTCGTCTTTTGGCCAGCTATATCACTAAGACCCTCCCATCTCTGGAACATCCGGATCACTAATACCCACTCAGCTCTTTTCCATTTGGATCACTAACACTCACCTGTATTTGGGCGAGCTGGATCACTAAGACCCGCTCTTCATATCCTTGGCATCATAGACATTCGTAGGATTCCTCCTTATAGCGCACTTGATTCTGGGATAATATACTCCTCATGCCACCTATCACTGTTCAACTGCATCTAAATCTCACATAGATTATTCCCATAAGATCGTCTCGTCTTCGGGGTCCCAATACCATAGATAGTGTGTCAATCAGACACTCCTTCTAAACATATCAATGTTTAATTAAATAGGGGATGGTTGTGTTTGGGCCCAATCTGACCTGGTTGGGCCGACCTGACCAACCCAGCCTGGGGTCCTGTATGAACCGACCCATTTTGGATGTGCCAAACCAACCCGGATGGGTATAGGCTAGCCTGGTCCTACCTGGCCACTCGGACTGGCCCATTAGTCCTTTCTTGACTTTGCATGGTTCGAACATGGGTCTCGCCCACTACGTTGCCGAGAAACCTGGTTTCATTCAGGCTGGCCCATAACTTACGTGTCATTTCCTTCCTATTCTAGGCTTCCCAGCGGCCCGATTTGTTCCACTGACCCACCCCCATGGTGGTCCGGTCCTCCCTCTTTTCTGACACCCACTGGGCATCCAGTTTTCATCACCTATGTTCATGTGGGTACCGCATTCTAGCCGCCTGCCGCTACCCACCCTCGTGGGCCCCTCCTCCAACACAGTTCCCGGGAAGCACTGCCTTTCTGCACTAGTCTGGTGAAGTGGACCAATATCCCCCTGTGTCCCTCAACTTTGTCATGGGTCCAACTCACCTCTATTGTCTGCACACTATGTCTTTGTGCGGAGTCAGCCTCCTATGCGGCGGGGTGGTCGCATCCACCAGTGGATAGCATCCATGTCAGCAAATCATGTCATCACCGTGGTGCGCTGTCGGCACGCCACCTCCTGTATACCACCACAGCTGGGGTGTCATAGCCTGGTGTTGACTCTATAGTCAGGTTCCACTACGGTGGCCTTATGTTGTAGTATATCACTGGTTCCACAACCCGCCTAGCCACGACCTTTCCATCTTGTGCTTCTACAGCCAATGTGACACCATCCATTATGCCACGAAGAACAAATTGAGAGAGAGAGAGAGATGAAGGTGATCAAAAAGAACAACCAAATGATAAAACATAATTTATTTATGTTGGTCCGAAATTTTTCGTTTTAGATGGATCATGATGTATAAATTATAAATCACTAAGATTTATTCCCGATATCAACCCACAATATTATTTTCCAACCCCGCAAGGAAGATCCATACATGGATCAACTTGTTATAGATTTAATCCCCAATATTCATTTAGAGGGGATAGTGGTCAAAACAATTCAATAATAATTTAAACCCCTACGTGGAGAGAATTTTTGATCTTAGGGTAATTTTTTTCTAATGGCGGTCTATCCGCAGAATCTCTCGATCCTACATCGAAGGCATGATAACTTGAAGTGGATGGAGGGTGCTCAAAGTTGTTGATGATCGTCTTTTGTTATTCTTTAATTTAGATCCACCCATGATTATGTGTGTTTCTCTCTATCTATATCTGGTCACCAACTCCATTTATCCCATTAAATGGGGAAAATGTATTGTAACATTTCTGTTACATTGATTAATTGTTGTTACACTATTTCATTTAGGAAATAGTGTTTCTGTGAATTTCTATTATAGAATCATTAAGTAGCTTCATTTATGGAATGAGATGGTCTGCTCGTCACTACATTGATTTATAACAATTTTGAATAAAATAAACATTATTATTTTATTTTATTTTATTTTTCATAAAAAGTACGAAAATTAACTTTCACCATCGACCGGTGCCGGTTGTGGTTATGTTTTTCCTATAGGAAACACGCCATCATGTGCTCAATGGTACTCTCAAATTTTCAATCTGATTTACCATTTATGAGTTATAAGGATTAAAAAATAATCTAATTGTGACTTAAAAATTTTATTTACTGCCCAAAACTACTTTCTACTGTTGGACCGTGCCGGCCAATGTTTGTCCCATTCTATGAGAATCTTGATGCTCTGAGTTCATCGTTACCCTCATATTTTTGATCTGAGTACCAGTTAAAATGTTAGAAAAAACCCTATCGCATGTTTATGATGAATTATTCTATCAAACCTCATAAAAACTCATAAATGTGAATCAACCGCTCCCAAAATATGCAATATTCTATAATAAATTTCTCGATCACCGACATGCAATAACCCCTAATATGTAATGGGAAACTAGTATTTTTCAAGCTAGTTCTAAGAAAGGAACATGGGATTGGTATTCATCCCTATTGTTGATACACCCCTCTATCCTCAATATGAAGTAAGTTAATCCCACTTTTATGGCAGAGAATATCACAACCCCCCATAATGACCATATCAGGTTTCAAATATTCTACCCTTCTTTCTATTATACTTATAGAATCACCATAAAAGTGAATTTATTATTTTAGGGAAGTTATACATATAATTAATTTCTCATCATCATGGACTTCCATTTCAAATGATGAATTCATTGGAATATGGTGTTCTTTGAATAAGTCCACTAATGATTTCCCCATGACCACAATCTAAAAGATGAAAATGGTTTAAAATTGATATAAAATGATGTCAAAAACTAATAAGAATCTAGTTAACATTGGATGAATCCGGAAATATTTTAGGGTTTCAACATGAGGGGTTGGGTGAATATATAGTTCTATAAGTAGTGTCTCATCATTTTCACCATCAAGATCAACATGAACCAGTTATTCCAGATATTTGGATATATTTTCTCAACATCCAATACTTTCTTAAAAATATAATAATGTTTATTGTCTTTAATCATATTATTATTATTATAAAATATGTTGATTAGAGATCAATCCATGGTTTCCATAAAATTAGTAGGAGGCTTCCCTTATACGACATACATCAAGACCAGTTGGTGAAAGATATACTAAATTATATAATCAAAGTATTTCTAACAACCATTATCTTCAGAATAGGTTACCCCTTTATAAATAAAAATCACATATAGAAATAATTTTATGTTGAGGTTGGATATAAATAATATGATATGACCATTATATTAATGGAATCCTCTGAAATATGTGAGGTTTTGATAAGGAAAATTGAGTATCTCTTTAGTATTTTTATATAATTCATCAATTCCATGATGGAATCGAATGAAGCTAAAAAATCATTGATGTTACCCCAAAAAAATATTTTAGGTGGTTCTTTATCATGTTTTATTTACAAATTTAGTTGAGTATTGACTAATGATAAGAAATAAAAAATTAAAACATTATTGTGTTTCTTCCACCAGATTTTCTATTTTGCACTCCAATGTTTTAAATATAAAATAAATTAGTGTTTTGTACATATACCCTTGATATGTATCACAAGAAAATTTCATGTCAATGATAATAATCTGAAAATAGTATACCCCATTATGTTCCTTTATGGTTGCATCCTCAAAATTTTTATGGACTTTTCAGATCTGGTAATAGTTGGAATGCCCATCTTTAAAAGATAATGGATTTGAAGAAAACCATTGAATAAATTCATTGTTCAATGAACATCATCGAGAAATTGTCCATTATAATGTGGATTTTGATGACCCTAATTTAAACAAAATTTAATATTTTCCAATTCATTTTCTTTAACAGAATAGTATTAGTGATCAATTTCAGGTATAGAACTTACTAGATAATGGTTTCTTCAATAATATTATAAATTAAGAATATATTATAAGAGATAGGGTCAGATTCATTATACATGAATTTTTTATAACCATGATGATTATTTATAAATTTCGAATTATATTTGAGACACCTTCTTATATGCCCCGATTTACCTGTGTCACTTCATCAATATTGGTGGACACACCTTCCCCCAATATCGTAGGATCACCACTAATAACATTTTCAATGGTCAGGGATGAACTCATTGATGTATTTCATTGATCATTCCCAATGTTATATTAATTTTCATTATTTCATTAATAATAGTGAAGGAACTTTCCAAAAATTTAGGACGATATTCTCTATGATTTGTTTCTTAATCTTCCCCTTCATACCTATTGATTTAAATATAAGATATATTGGAACCATAAGACACATTAAATGATATAGATTAATTTTCGTAGCCCTCATAGTCACATACATATTTTTAAGGGATTGGTTCATCTGATTCGATCAATACGCTGAGAATATAAGTAAATGTTCATAAATAACTTAATCTTGTTTTTTTTCATGTCTACTAGATCAAATATTTTTTTTTCATTTCATCTAAACATAATTTAAATCCATGATTATATATAGGTTATCTGGGGAATGGATGATCTTCATGGACTATTCTATATTATTATCCAATATATAGGAAGGATACTTAATGGAATATTACGATTGATCACTATATTAAGGAAATGTTAATGGTGGGTTAACATCATCATCCATGATAACCAATTGACTCCCAATATTGTGATTTTTTACATAAATTTTCCAGATATGCAACTTCAAGTATTAACTGAGGTCACATCAGGGATTGAAAATGGTGATATTAATTTCATTATAGGTAGATATACGGATGAAAATATTTACCATTGGTTTATTCACATTCTTTTTATAGTACTCTAATTCTATATATTGAGATTAATAGGACCCAAAATGGATTTAATCACTATATAGTACCCTGTAATTCCCACAGATGAAGTATTTCATTAACTAGTTATGTGATTAGTTAACTAAATTCTAAATGTGAGGACCTAGTCTCCCTAGAAACATATTAAATTTAATGTCTTGATTAACCACATCAAATTTAGATAAAAAATTTATATCTTTAAAATCGTTACTTATATTCATCCTCGTGATAGATTACTGTAAAACTTATATTATTTGTGGATTTTTAGGTTGTAAGGAGAAATTTTATCCTCATTATGACATTGAATTTAAAGAACATTAATCAAGAAGAATCAGATTTCAGGAACACTAGTTTTTTTAAATTTATGTATGATTATATCATTGAGAATACCTGATATTTGAAAATTTTCAATTTTCCCTTGTAGAGATGTATCATTGTATTATTTAGTGAAGGAAATGATCAAATTGAAATCGATTCACCCATTCTTTATGGTATTCATTTTGACTATAATGATAATTGAATCAAAATATTGAGGAATTTAATGATCCTATATAAGGGATTCAATGGGAACTTTTGAAAGGACAAGGGAATCTTTGATTTGGAACCTGACGAAGGCATATATGAGAATCTGAAAAAAAAAATTATTCTTCTACACAAGATTATTATTCATTCTTCCATGTGGTCACTCCATGTCTTGAGTTATGGGGCCAAATATTAATTTGCTAAAAATTGTTTTTCTTGATTAGAACTATGGGGGTTCCATGGATCTCAATATATTTTGTTGAATAGATCAACCCATGCCTTTGTGTAGGATTCGAAATCATCTATCTACATATCACTTATCTTGTATGATCAGGTCAGAGTGATCCATTACTTATTTTGTTTGTTCCATCTATTCCCACTATAGTTATTTACATTTCTTATTAGTTACATGTAAAAATTATTAAATAATGATTCATATCCAACATGGTTTTTTTGGCCACAACTTCCACTTCTTCTATTTATTCCTCATCAATTAGATCAATACAGTTTAGTTTCACATGGGTCCTACTCATTGGTGAAGGGATCATAAATATGGATGGAATTTATCGAGTCTTATTTACAATAATATTCATATGATGTTTCAATTTTTTTGGGTTTATAGAGTTAAGATTTCTTGGATATTTTGTACCAATATGGTTATTTTTAAGGGATCTCCTTCATATGCCTTT
The DNA here is from genome assembly GCA_963277665.1 of Viscum album. Taxonomy (NCBI): domain Eukaryota; kingdom Viridiplantae; phylum Streptophyta; class Magnoliopsida; order Santalales; family Viscaceae; genus Viscum; species Viscum album. Next base: position 2,091,107,238 of record OY728132.1, read on the forward strand.
TTATATCAATTATATTTATATCAAATTTTAAAAGATTATGAAAATAAGTTTTTCTTTTAATATGATTCATGGGGAGATAGGTTAACTACTAGTTGATTTATTTTTTCAATTATGATTGAATATTTTTAGATTATTAATTTATTAGTCATATAGTCTTTGAATCGTTTAGTACTACTATTTTGGATTTCCTACCCCTTTCATTATTCTTGTATAGTTGTAGAAACATAAGTCTCCTATATCATGGGTTATCCCAAAAATGAATTCTCATTATTTATAAAATATATATGGTTTCATTTAATTCTATTCATTTGTGGATATTAAATACCAACATCTGATATAAGGGGTAGTAATTAGTGTGATATTTTAAACAAAATTCATTGTACATTCTATTCCCCTATAATTTCATCATATTTGCTTCTAAGAAAATGACAAAAATTCATATGACATAATTCACCCATAAAGAGTAGACTATAAATTTTCTATCCAAAAATTCATTAAAAATTTCTTCTTTTTTTATTCTATAAGGATCATGTTACAAATTCCCTTATTCAATGGGGGTACACATAATGATAGTAAGAGGGTTTAATAGTACAAGATTAAAAAAGTAAAAGTGTTTTTGTGGAAATTTAATTTCTTGTTTTACTATATTTCATCTTATATAATGAAATAATTGGGAATTATTTTAAATGAAATATTTAAAAAGAAACACATAGTAACTACACTATCACTATGAATTCACTTAATCCACATGGGTTTAATAAGGTAATCATGGTTTTTTAAGTTTATCAAGGATGTTATTTTTCATATCTATAATAATTAATATTTGGGAATCTAATTAAATAGTAAATAGTTGAAACCATTCCACCTAGTAATGAAATCCTTCATTATCATGTTCTTTTTTTTGGAATTTCATTGGTTGAGGACAATCATTTTCATTAGTGTGGATATGAAATTCAAAATAAACTACACTATATGATTATCAAAATTAGAGACATATCTAGTAAGAATAATTTTATAGTATGAAAATGAAGATATTATTTGTGTCTAAATGAAAAAAATTACTTTATTTCCCCTAATTCTCTAGTTTTCCCATTATAAGGAATCATCGAGAAGAAAAAATCATGATACACTACTCTTGATTTACATTTTTTGATAAATATAATATAGTTTGGATACCAAATTTTTGCTAGAGGAGGAGTCAATTCCACCCATTAAGGATATGTATTTCACTCTAGATATAATTTTTTATATCATCCATATATAGATTACGCCTAATTCATAAAGGTCACAATGGAGTAATAGACTACTAGTGGGACCATATGATGCGTCAATACTCTTGTGATTATAGTTAAAAGAATCTAGTATAATAGACTATCTTATTCGTTATATTTAAATATATAATCAACTATTTGGAATAGTCCTTCTTGAATATTTGGTAATTTTTTTCAAAAAGTAGAAAATTCTTGAGAGTCCATTTTTTCATGTTTATATATACTAGTTTTCTATGTTTCAGGTTAGATAGAAGACTAAATTCTACTCTCACTAGCCATGTTGTTCCAAATTATATAATTATATTTGATAAGTAAAATTTACTAGTACCATAATGGGAGGGTCACTATGATTTTATACTTCTATTGAGAAATTAGGCATTGATTCACCTAAATTTCAAAATCTCAAATTCATATTGATAAATATTTTTCTCATAATATTGTGGAAAAATTTATTCAGGGTCTGGATGGGTTGTAGATATATCCATTGAATTCAATTTCTCTATAAATACATCTTTTAATGAATGGGGTTTCACAATATTCAGAGGATATCCTATATTATGGGTCTTTCACAGATGTTAGGTGCACATACCCACCTCACACATTTCAGTGTGCACCACCTTTTGAATTGGTGTTTCCTTGTACCATTCATAAGTATCAAGTTCATGATCCCTGTTCTCATTAGAGGTTGTTACAATGACATTAAATAACGTTAATCTCACAACAGTATTCATTTACTCATTTATTCTAGGTCTAAAAGGTGATTAATTAATGTATATATATATATATATCAAAAGATATATAATTATCCTCTGTAATATATATCATCATGATGGTAATTTTTAATTTATAGCTCCTGATAGGTATCAGAAAATCTCTACAATATACTCTAATAAGCGGTTTATGGAAGGGTATCTTGAGGTATTCCCTAATATAATTCACTAAAAAGACTTCTGATGACGACTCCAGATCCTAGAGTTGATGAAATAATGATAGTTCTTATAAAATTACTCATAGTCAGAAGTGTATAATTTAATTGACGTAGAAGGAGTAAGAATTTTCCATTCCCTATGGGATAGGGTTGATTTCACACCTCAACTATCATGCTTTTCCTTAGTGTGGATTTGATGAATCTAGGTTTTGATTAAATGTCTCAATCTCTATGAACTAGTTATACACTTGTATTCTCATAGATAGATCCTCTATATACTTTTCATGCTATCAATAAATTATTTGGGAATATTTTGGATGTCATGTTATTTCCCTCTAATAGTTTCTCTATTGTGAGGGATTCTCTATGACTGCATTGTTGAATTTTCTTAAATAAGAGGTTTGTTAGGGCTTCTTGAAAACTTGATGCATGATTCTATCGACAGATCATTGCCACTATATGCAACACATCTAATATTTATGTATAAAAGTATTTTTTGGATGAAAAAAATAGAATATATGGTCATAGGTCCAAATACATATGTTTAGTCTACAACATTGAAATACACTTTCCTATGTGAACTTTGTTTTTTGATGAGAGGAGTGAAATAAACAACTATATATTCACACCACCTTCTAATATACAAGCCTAATTAGGTGATAGAAATTATCTAGTAGAGTTACATAATACAGATGATGTAATAATAATTTAGACAAATTGAATTTTTACTGAAATTAGGGATTCATTTTTTTAAAAAGGTTCATAAGTCAACATGGTGAAAATTTAATCCAATATCTTGAAATGGGTGACTTAAAACATGAAATAAATATATTTTATCTCCATATATTTATTGGTCACCAATAATTTTTGAAAATGATGACTCATACATTTCACTTTTAATGATTTTGGAGTCCTCTATTGAAAAGTAGAAATGGGGAAGAAAATAGATTGTTTTTTCCTCATCAGGTTCATTCTATATGATCACTAAATTTTCCCCCACCTCTATGAAATGTCTGTCGACATAATTTGATAGTAGACGATTCTACTTCAATAAATTATCAAATGGATTTGGTTTATTTAAAACATTCTGAATCACATTCAAGGGTGTGTGGTCTAGGGAAGGGGCCGATTGTGATCATTTTATAATGTCTCAAAAATTTCGTATAATTTTTTTTAATTATATGGAATTATTTCGAGACCGTGAAATCTGAAGGTGTGCGATTTGGAGGCCCAGAGTGCCCGAAATGATCCGTCGAAGTTTGGTTGAGTTTTAATGAGTGCACATAAGCAGTTTTCCTAAAAAAATTGAATTACTCTTAAATGGTAATTCAGTTCTAAAATCTGAGGGCACCGTTGCATTTAGGATGGTGGTTTTACCCTAGGTGCAACTTAAGTTTAGTCGGCGCGGGCTTCCTGTGATAAAACCCAAAAATGGCATAATTGTGAATAAAATAATTAAATAAATTATTTTTATTTTTTAAATGCTTTTAACTCAAAAACGGTGTCTCGGAATGAAAATATGAGGCCAACACTAAACTTGTGATGACATGATTTATTTAATAAGATACTAACTTTGGCTGGCACATGCCACCAGTGAAAGTTAGGTTTTGGCCCTAAATTTAATACTTAAGGAAGAATTATTTTATTATAAAATTCATAACATTTAAAAGGTAATTCAGATTAGAAATCTGAGAGTACGGTTGGGTTTTTTTGGGGGCATGTTTCACTTGGGAAGAGCCTAACCTTGAATATAATGGTTCAAGGGTGACTATTAATAAATTTATAAACTTTTTTTCAGGTACATTCAGTAAACGTGCAAGCGGCATTTTGTAACTTTTGAACTAGTGCTAAGAATTTAAATATTAGGATACTGTTGAACTCACAATACTGATATTTGCCTAAGGAGACCTTCACTTAGACCATAGTAGGTCCGAAGAAAAAGTTAGTTTTTGGTAATTTTAATAGAATAAATAAAATTATATTTTTATTATATTTTTATTCAATTCCTCCAATGGACGAGTGGTAAGGTGGGACCGATGACTTGTGAACCCAATAAATGACTTGACCCATCAATACTAGTAACTTATTTTTTGGAAAATTTGGGAATCTTCTTAATAATTGTACTCCCATTAATTCCAGACACCGTTAGACACCCCCTCTTCTATTTATATGGAGTTTGGGGAGAGGTTCTGGAACAGCTTCACCAAGCAACGGAGTGCTGAAGGAGTGCCACGACGTCGAGCACTCGGAAGAGGGAGTCGGTTTTAGCGTGTGGTGGCGATCGACACAGAAACCCCAAACGAGGATCGACGATCAAGAAACGTCATTGGAGGCTATTGCGGGAATGGCGAACACTGACCGACTTCCTCAACTACGGGCGTCTCTCCATCATTCATGAGGTAGGGATTGTTGTTGATTTATAACCCCTTACACTACTGGAGAAGGATGATTTACCAATGGTTCTGAACCGTTGGGAAAGGCCACAGAACCTTTGGTATACCTTATACCAATGGTTCTATCCACCATTGGTAAGTATGCCGTTCGGATAGCTTTTCCCAATATTTTACATAGACCCATTGGGATAGGATAGAAAAATTACCCTATCCCAATGGTTTTGGGAACCGTTAGGAAAAGTTTTTCCCAACGGTTTCCCCTGAACTGGTGGCAAAACCAACGTTTTCCCATGGTTCCCAACAGTTTTAGAAACCATTGGGAATGTATTTTTACCAATGGTTACCTTTGAACCGTTGGTAAAGACTTTCAATGAACCCTATTCCAATGGTTTGAAACTGTTGGCACAGGCTGTGCTATGAAAATTGCACAGCAGCCTGCAATTTGCACAACACTGGAAGGGTGTCCATCCATTCAGCTAATTCTTTGATCTCCTCTCTGATTAATGTACCTGTAATAACTAACTAACACATACATATACAGAACAAATTCATACAAATTTAACATATAATGAATCTTGAACTTTACACATCCAGAATTAAATCAGAATTCATAACTTAATTATAAACATACACAATTCATTTAAACATACACATTTAAATGTGTATTATCAAGAAATGATGTCCATTTTAAACAGAATACATACATTTGGAGTGATACTAGCCACAACGTGCCTCGGATTGAGTCAAGGTTGACTTGTGCACACCATATATTACACATTGATCATTGTGATAATGTATCAACCCAATCAGAATCCGTTTGGTTAGTTTTCTGTATGTACTTAAAATATTGTCCATTTTAAACAAAAGAGAGACACTTAGAGTGATCCGGGCCACACTATCACTCATATTGTGGTTAATTTGACTCTTAGACTTCACATATGATCCATGGATCATTGTACTAAAGTTTCAATAGAATCCGAATGTGTTTGGTTGGTTTAACGTATGTCAGTTGTTGTTTTCAATAAAAATGAAGTCCATTTTAAACTATAGAGAGACACTTCGAGTGGTTTTTGACACTCTGCACCTCAGATTGAGGCTTGGTTAAAGCATACACATCATATATGATCCATGGATCGTTGTCCTAATGTTTCAATAGAATCCTAATGTGTTTGGTCAGCTTTCTGTATGTTAGTTGTTGTTTTCACTTAAAATGTTGTCCATTTCAAATAATCTTGAGTCACTTTGAGTGGTTTTGGCCACACCGGGCCTCATATTGAGGCGTGGTTGACTAAAAAATGTTACAAATGACTCAAGAAACTTTTTCCTGTTGTTTCAACATAATATGAATGTGTTTGGTTATTTATCTGTAAGTCAGTTGTTGTTTTCACTTAAAATGTTGTCCATTTTAAAACATAGAGAGGAAGTTAAAGTGGTTCCAGCGACACCGTGAATTGGATTGAGGCTGGGATAACTCGCACATATAAAATATTACTCATGGATCGTTTCCCTAATGTTTCAAAGGAATCAGAAATCGTTTGGTCTTTTTTCCGCATGCTATTTGTTGTTTTCACTAAAAATGATGTCCTTTTGAAACAAAAGAGAGACACTCTTAGTGGTGCCGGCCACAACAGGTCTTGGATTGAGGCGAAGTTGACTCTTAAATGTCACATATGACTCAAGTATCGTTTTCCTAAATAAACAACACATTCTAAATGTGTTTGGTCAGTTTTCTGTATGTTATTTGTTGTTTTCACTTAATATTAAGTCCATTTTAAACAAAAGAGAGACACTTTGAGTGGTGCCGGCCTCACCACGCTACGGATTGAGGCAGGGTTAACTCATACACATCAAATATGACCCATGTATCATTGTTCTAAAGTATCAACACAATGAAAATCCATTTGGTCGGTTTTCCGTATGTACTTATAATGTTGTCCATTTTAAACATTAGAGACACTTTGGGTGATTCCGGCCACACTGCGACTCATATTGAGGTGTGGTTGACTTGTAAATTTCACATATGACACGTGGATAATTTCCCTAAAGTTTCAACAGAATCAGAATGCGTTTGGTCAGTTTTTCATATGTCAGTTGTTGTTTTCACTTAACATGACATCCATTTTAAACTAAAGAGAGACACTTTGAGTGGTGCCGGCCACACAAAATCTTACATTGAGATGGGGTTGACTCCTTCACATCACATATGACTCAAGAATCGTTTTCCTAAAGCATCAACACATTCCAAATGCATTAGGTCAGTTTTCTGTATGTCAGTTGTTGTTTTCACTTAAAATTTTGTCCATTTTAAACAAAAGAAAGACACTTTGAGTGGTGCCGGAAACACTGTGCCTCGGATTGAGGTGGGGTTGACTCATACACGTCACATATGACCCATGTATCATTGTGATAAAGTATCCACACAATCAGAATGCATTTGGTATGTTTTCTGTATTCTAGTTGTTATTTTTACTTAAAATGTTGTCCATTTCAAATAAACCTGAGACACTTTGAGTGGTGTCGGCCACACCAGGCCTCGGATTGAGGTGGGGTTGACACATACACTTCACCAATTACTCATTGAATGTTTTCCTGATGTTTAAATAGAATAAAAATGTGGTTGGTTGGATTTATGTATGTCAGTTGTTGTTTTCACTTAACATGAAGTACATTTTAAATTAAAGAGAGACACTTTTAGTGGTGCCAGCCTCACCGCATCTTTGATTGAGACACGGTTGACACGTACACATCACGAATGACTCATGATACATTTTCCTAAATCATCAACACATTCTGAATGCATTTGGTCAGTTTTCCAAATGTCAGTTGTTGTTTTCACTTAAAATGATGTCCATTTTAAACAAAAGAAAGACACTTTGAGTGGTGAAAGCATAACTGCCCATCAGATTTAGCCAAGGTTGACTCGTACACATTAAATATGAGCCATGGATTGTTGTGCTAAAGTATCAACACAATCCGAATGCGTTTGGTCAGTTTTTCGTATGCTAGTTGTTATTTTCACTTAAACTTTTGTCCATTTCAAATAAACCTGAGACACATTGAGTGGTTTTGGGCACACTGGGCCTCAGATTGAGGTGGGGTTGACTCACACATGTCACAATTTACCCAAGGATCATTTTAGTAAGGTATCAACACAATCAGAATGCATTTGGTCAGTTTTCCGTTTTTCAGTTGTACATTTTCACTTAAAATGTTATCCATTTCAAACAAAAATGAGACACTTAGAATGGTGATGGCGACACCACACCTCGGATTGAGCCGGGTTTGACTCTTACATGTCACATATGACCCATGGATCATTGTGATAAAGTATCAACAGAATCCGAATGCGTTTGGTTGGTTTTTCGTATGTCAGTTGTTCTTTTCACTTAAAATCTCATCCATTTTAAACAAAAGAGACATAGTTAGAGTGCTACCTACCACACCGCGCCTCGAATTTAGACAAGGTTGACTCTCACATGTCAAAAATGACCCAAGTATCGTTTTTATAAAGTATCAACACAATACGAATGCATTTGGTCAGTTTTCTGTATGTGAGTTGTACTTTTCACTTAAAATGTTATCCATTTCAAACGAAAGTGAGACACTTTGAATGGTTATGGCCACACCGCGCCTCGAATTGAGCCAGAGTTGACTCTTACACCACACATAAGACGCATGGATCGTTTTCCTAATGTTTTAATAGAAACCAAATTTGTTTGGTCAGTTTTCTGTATGTCTGTTGTTGTTTTCACTTAAAATCCTGTCCATTTTAAACAAAAGAGAGAAACATTGAGTGGTTCCGGCCACATCGTGCCTATGATTGAGGCGGGGTTGACTCATACACATCACATATGACCCATGGATTGTTGTGGTAAAGTATCAACACAATCATAATCTGTTTGGTCAGTTTTCTATATGTACTTGAAATGTTATCCATTTTATACATAAGAGACACATTGGGTTGTGCCGGCCACACAATGACTTGGATTGAGGTGTGGTTGACTCGTACATGTCACATATGACCCATGGATCGTTTTCCTAAAGTTTCAAAAGAATCTGAATGTGTTTGGTTGGTTTTCCGTATGTCAGTTGTTGTTTTCACTTAACATAAAGTCCATTTTTATATAAAGAGAGACACTTTGAGTGGTGCCGACCACACCGCATCTTGGATTGAGATGGAGTGGACTCATACACATCAAAAATGACTCATGGAATATTTTCCTAAAGCATCAACACATTCAGAATGTGTTTGGGAAGTTTTCCGTATGTCAGTTGTTGTTTTCACTTAAAATGATGTCCATTTTAAACAATAGGAAGACATTTTTCGTGGTGCCAGAAACAACGTTCCTTGGAAAGAGGCGGTGTTGACTCGTAAACATCACATATGACCCAGGGATCATTTTTCTAAAGTATCAATATAATTCGAATGCGTTTGGTCAGTTTTCTGTATGCAAGTTGTTATTTTCACTTAAAATGTTGTCCATTTCAAATAAACCTGAGACACTTTGAGTGGTGCCTGCCACACCGGGCCTCGGATTGTAGAAGGGTTGACACTTACACATCAAAACTGACCCAAGGATCATTTTCCAAAATTATCAACACAATCCGAATTTGTTTGGTTACTTTTCCGTAGGTCAGTTGTACTTTTCACTTAAAATTTTGTCCATTTCAAACAAAAGTGAGACACTTCGAATGGTGCCGGCCACACCGCGCCTTGGATTGAGCTAGAGTTGACTCATACACATCACATATGACCCAAGAATCGTTGTGATAATGTATCAATAGAATCAAAATGTGTTTGGTAAGTTTTCCATATGTCAATTGTTCTTTTCACTTAAAATCACATCCATTTTAAACAAATGAGACAATGTTAGAGTGCTACCGGTCTCACCACACCTCAACTTTAGACGGAGTTGACTCGTACACATCACAAATGACCCATGGATAATTTTCCTAATGTATCAACAAAATCCAAATTTGTTTGGTCAGTTTTCCGTATGCCAGGTTTTATTTTCACTTAAAATGTTGTCTATTTAAAATAAACCCGAGTCATTTTGAGTGGTGTCAGCCACACCTGAGGCATGGTATTACCATCTTGCAAAACATACATGTCCTCAGTTTTTCTTCAAGGAACAAATATCTCTCAAGAGTAATAGAAACCATCCTAGTAGGCCTCACCTAGAAACCAAAGCATACATCCTTGAATTTCAAGTCTAGATTCTCTGAGCATGATGAGTCAGTCCATGCGTCCTTAACAGGTAACTCATGTCTTATCCTAACAATTGACAAATAAACCAAATCAAACAAGGCATAATTCACATAACATGGAGAATGTACAATAAGGATTTGTATTCAAATTAAAGCGTATCATCACATCCATTTGATGAGAATGAGATAATAATCATTCCATGACATTCATATAATTGGAGACATACAAAAATGGAATAATATTAAATAAAGTTGCATGATCAAAGAAATAAAAAAATGCATGTGAAATCAAGGAGGGTGGGGGGTTGTATGGGGGTCCAGGGAGGAGGGTGGGGGGGGGCTGTCCGGGTGGGCTATCCGGGTGGGTTGTCCGGGGGGTTGTCCGAGGTCCAGGGAAGAGGTGGGGGGCCTGTCCGGGGGGTTATCTGGGGGTGTCTGGGGGGCTGTCCGGGGACCAAGGAGGCGGGTGGGGGGGCTGTGCAGGGGGTGTTCGGTCGGCTGTCCGGGGTCCAAGGAGGATGGTGGGTGGGTGGGGGGGGGCTGTCTGGGGGGGTTGTCTGGTGTCCAGGGAGGAGGGTTGGGGGCTGTCCGGGGGGCTGTCCAGGGAGCTGTCTGGGGGGGTGTCCAGGGGGGCTATCTGGGGACCAAGGAGGAGGGTGGGGGTTGTCTGAGGGGCTGTTCGAGGTCCAAGGAGGATGTTGGGGGGGTTTTCCGGGTTCCAAGAAGGAGGGGGTTATCCAGGGAGTTCACAAACACACACAACTCTATAAACATGCTCAAGATACACCACGACCACTAAAAGACATCAACATCCATGAAAACAGACAATATATGAAAATAACTAAACTCCAATACTATACTACAGGTCTAGATAAAACCAACAACTAGAATAGATTAAACATCAATCTCAGTAATATTAGTAAAAAATGTAATAGTTCAATTTGTCCCACATCGCCATCACTATAATCACCATCATCATCACTATCATCCTCGTCCCCATCATCATTCTCTCCCTCCTCAATTCCCTCCTCCTCGCCCTCACCCTCCGCCTCGCCCACCCCCTCCACCTTGCCCTCCTCCTCTCCCTCCTCTACCGCATCAAAATCCTCGCCATCATCATCGTCAGGATGGAAATCGTCTTGACCACCACTAGAACTACCACCTGGTGCACCATATATAGAATGTATTGATGACATATTTTCATCAAAATCTAGGCTGGCTCTAGTGGAAGTGTTGGACGTAGAAGTTCAATAAATTTCATAAATGCATTGTTTTCCCTAGAAGACTGTTCTTCCGTCTCTATGGCCCTTTTTTAATCCTATTATGCATGTGTCCTAACTTTATGTAGCTCAGTGGAACTACAACTCGTACCTGAGAAGGGCCAATACTTCATCAGGGCTATCCTACGTCGACAACGTACTCTGCCAGAATGCTTCTCTCCCAACACCTGATGTAAGTGATCAGTTGGCCCAAAATTGTCTGGTTCTTGGGCATCGAGGGCCTCTAAAGCAGCCTGTTACAAATATAAATATATTATTAAGTTAAAAATAGATATTAAAATATCTAATCAACAGATTAAAACTTACAATCTACTATTGAGTCGGTTCATTGATGACACTTCCATCCTCTTTCCGTCTACTCGAGCAAAACAGTTTTGCTCGAGGCACACATCCTTCAATATTCAGTTGTTGCCTCTAAAATGACATTGAAAACTAAATTTATATGAAAACATTAGAAATTTATTAAATAATTGAGTAAACAAATGAAACTGTAAGTCATACAGAAAACCTAGAAACAATTGTCATACTAGCTTCCTCTAATTATCTGGCATTGTAGTACGTCCAAGTGTGTGGAGGTATTTTTTTGCATCTTTTTTTTCAGATGATTCCTAAATAAAATGCAACAATGAAAACGAAAATATTAATGCAAAAAATGAAATTTATTATTTAAATACCTCAAATGTAATTAATACTATAAAATGAGTACTCATCCAACGGGTAATCATCTGCCGATACTGCTCTATAGGACAATCATCCATGATCGGTACTGCCTCTAACTCAATGCTAACTCTAGGATTCTAGAAAATATACATCTCATCCTTTTAGTCCCTTCAAATCTCACCTAAATCCTTCAGACGTTCTGCTCATTCACCCTCACCATCGGGAAAATTAAATCAAAGCTGACACCAAAATATTAATTCATATAAATACGAAAATAATTCATGAAATTAAATACTACATATTTTTTACCCATATCTCTGCCCAAACTCTATCCTTGAACTCATGTGGAAACTTTCTCCATGATTTCATGCTGATGGGAATGATGTCGGAGTATTTGGAAAGCGTCACCAAAAAACTCCGACATTGCTACCCAATTTTCTCAACCATTTGGTTGTCTTCATTTTAATCCACCATTACCTGTGCGTGGCGGTTCCACACCACACGCATATGTGTACACCCCCGCCCTTTCCTCCTATTAGTAGATGTTGCTGTCATGAAAGAAAAACAAATATTTTATAAAAACATGTTATAATGAAAATAAATATTGGTATAAAAATTTTTTAGGGTTCTATAAATATACATACACCAGTCTGATCACTGAGCACCGCTGGATCCGAAAAAAACTGATGGAACACCCTGTAGTGGAACATGAGTCAACGACGATAGAATATAGAAGCTAAAAGAGATATAAGTATAAAGAAAAGAATATGGGATAGCCATATGACCAGATTCTGGCAGGGGAGTGGGAATCATCATGGGATATAAAAAAGTTGGGGCAAAAGAAGTAAAATATGGGGAAAATATGGGAGGCCTAAATATCTCATGTGTCCCTAACAACACACCGGGATCAGAATGTGGGAAAGATTACATGTCAGTGGGAGGGGTAGGGTCTAGTCGAGTACGTGAAGTTGCTCATCCACCTCTGGTACGAACCCTCCTCGTACCACCGGTCTGAGTACTAGGACTAGAGCTAGGATCCTCGTCAAATAACTGTTGATGTATAGGTGGATCCTTCAAAAATGTTTACAAAAAAATTAATCACATGACATTATATATTCTTTAAATATATATTTGAAATAAAGTACTCACTACCGGCTCTAATGGTGGAATGACCATCTCTGCCATTCGACGATTGTTCTCCATCATTTTTTCCTTCGTCTCTCTTCAATCGGCAGCATTTCTTGCTTTTGAAAACAAATATGTAATTAATTAGAAAAATGAAACTAATGTGTAACCCAAAAAACTAAATATATAATGGAATAGGGGGATTCGTTGGAAATTTAGCTATCAATTTTTTTATAATATCTCGAATGGATTTAATAAATCATACAAGTTGTAATGTTCATCATGTTAGAAATATTTTTTGACTAGGTTTGAATATAGTTCAATTCCAAATTAGAAAATGAAATTCCAAGGAAACTACAACCAATAATCATTGAAAATTCACATAATGATCAAGTCAGCTAAAACATATTTGTTATCAATACAAAATCAATTTTCCAATTACCAACCTTAACAACCCAAGTCGAGGTAAACCAAAAGAATTGAGAACATGGATGAATGATTCTATATATTTTCAACCAAAACATCAGGTTCATAATCAACTCTGACAATTGATCTATTGGATTCATCAAAATAAATAAATGTATTGGTTCTAATGGCACTAGGGATAGTGTCAATTTCATCATCACCATCATCAAAAATATGTCTTGGAATTACTATAACTACGACACCAAATTCCGGTCGATGTTGGTCTTTGACATAAAAAACTAGTTTATCCATTGATGCCAACTCATATGGTTATTAGATACCAAGAGTCCGAGTGATATTAATTACTCGAAATCCACAATCATCAATAAATGTTTCATGTCTCGTCATCTAATCAAACCAATGGAATTTCATCATTGTGACTTGTCCATGAGGGTAATAATCCAATATTATTATTTTCTCAACGACTCCATAATAACCTAAATTATCAAATCACAGTCTACTATCGGATGCACTGGCATACCAATCTATTGTGTCAGTAACCATAACACCATCATGTTGTGTTCTCATGTTCTTTGCTCGTTCAGTGAAAATAAATTTGTACCCATTGATAACAATTGATTTACAGTCACCAACCACAGTATTTGGACCAAAATCCAAAGCTCTTATTTCCTCAGAGACAGAGTTAGCATAAAATCTCAATACCTACAATATAGATGAATATTAAACTTAATTAAAAATTGATATAATTATTTTTAACAGTAATATTTTTACATTCAAATTTAACCAAGTAGAAAACTCTTTGCTATGAAAAGTCTCTCTCCTTATCGATGATAAAGAAAAATGCTTTCTATTTATCATTGTTTTATATTCCAGGTAGATAAAAAATATGAATAGTTTAATAGATATATATGTATGATATACATATTCAATTTAGTTACCTGATATAATCATCGAACAAATCACATTTGAACAAAATTGTGCGATGTGCCATCTCCCACACTTCATGGGTTAATGTCTTCAATATATATGATCCAGTAATTCCTCCTATTTGAGGAAGTGATGGAAAACTGGTTCAATTTTATCATACCGGTCTTCTTTATTTCTCATTGGTCTGTTCATTCTTGTACTAATATCAGAAAAATACATTGAGCATAAATCCATACATTTTTGAGCCATGTAACCGTTCACGATATAACCTTTGGGATGCTTCCTATTTCGAACATATGACTTTAATGTGTACATATTTATTTCAATTAGATACATCCAACGAAAAGAAACAGGTCATCTGAGAAGTATTCCAGTGGGAATATGGACAGTCAGATACAGAATGCTTGTGAAAAATGATGGAGGAAATATTTTCTCCAACTCACCCAAAATTAATGGGTCATCTGTCAATTTTTTTTGCAAGAAAGACTTGGACAACTTCTTAGAACAATGATCTCTAAACAAATGGCACAACCGAATAACATTCACCCTTACATTATTGGACAAAATATGACAGATTGCTATTGGAAGAAACTCATGTAGTAGAACGTGATAATCATGAGTCTTCAAAGATTTTAGCTTCAACTCTCTTCTTTTGACCCATTTAGATATGTTTCTTGAATAGACATTAGGAACTCTAAAAGTCTCTAATACTTCCAAAAATTGTTTTTTCATAGGTTTCATCACATAAGAAGCACATGGAAGTTGCCATTTATTTTCACTGATATACACAGGATGCAATTGGGATCTGATGCCCCAATCCACCAAGTCACTCCGAGATTGTAAATCATCATTTTTCTTCCCCTTGACATTTAGATGAACCGAAAGAAACATTTCACATATATTATTTTCAATAAGAATTACTTCTAAGCAACGACGTAACAAATTGGTTGACCAATAAGGAAAATCAAAAAAGATACTCCTCTTCCTCTAAATGTAACAGGTTTCAGTGGAAACATTTTTTCTATTTCTAGATTTCATTTGACCCATCCCAAAAGAAAAACTGAAATATTTCAATTCATTAAGCACATAGGTTCTAGACATACACTGAGGTGGATCATCGATCTCTATGGTATTATCAAATATTCATTGATTCATTCTATATGGATTATCCTTTGGAAAGAATCGTCAATGTCCCATAAAACTAAAACTATAGAGATATTTCAGTCTTTTGGATCGTGTATTATTCAAACAAATTGGATGTGACATTTTTCCCTTCCTGCATCATCGAGACATCATTGCATAAGCCAGAAAATCATTGATCGTCCACATAAGCATAACACACATATGAAATATGTCTTTCGAACATGCATCGTATGTGCGCACACCAACATCCCAAATAAGTTTCAACTCTTTCATTAAGGATTTCATGTATACATCAATATCAATGCCAGGATCAGAAGGACAAGATATGAGTATACTCATGAATGTGAAAGGTTTTTTCATACACAACCATGGCGGAAGATTATAAATGTGTATAAAAACTCACCGTGTGTTGTTCGAAGTAAGCATCTGCCCAAACAGATTAAAACCATCGCATGAAAGACCCAGCCCCACATTACACACGTCAGCTACAAAATCAGGATGTCGAGCATCAAATATATTCCATGAAAATCCATCTACAGGATGAACCAACTCATAATTCGTCTTCTTTCTCTCGGAATCATGCGATATCATTTTTATTGATATGTCATCAGACATAAAACGATTCTAGAGTATGGGGATCATTGGAAAGTGCCACATTACTTTATGTGGAATGCGGGATGGTGTTCCATCAGATTTTGACTTCCAGTGGGATGTGCTACATTTTATTCAATCATTTCATTAAGCGGTTTCCTCTAAGAATAAACTGTAATCATTCAGGAAGGTAGGAATTTTGTTTCTTGAAAATCCAAGTTCCTCAACTAACTTCCATGCCATATAGTGGTTTTAGGGAATATCTGCATCATCTAGAAGTAAATACTTCAAGAGGGTAAGAATGTTATCGATTTCTGTATTAAAAATCCCATACATATTTTTCCCATGAAACAATCGGATAAAAAATTAAATCATTTTCATTTTATCGCATTGTCGATATACTAAAGTCGTGGCAGCGTCATTCAATTTTTTTACCCTATCAATATCACCTTTTTCACTAGATGCATCATCTGTACTCATATCGAAGTCTTCTTGAGTTGAAATCATTTCTTTTTCATGATGTCGAATAAACGGAAACCAATCATCTAACAAATTATCCATTCCAGTCCTTTCATTTTGATCATCACCAATTTGAGATTTCATTTTCTCCCCATTATGATACAACACAAAGTATTTTGCATGAAAACAATATTTGGTTATGTGGTAGATGACTTCATTACAGATCAACCAAGGTCTACCAACAAAATTGGCACATGGGTAGTGTATGCGACCACTATCTAAGTCATTGTGAAATGAAAAATCTATAACGCTCTCTAAATTGATTTAAAAATCACTTGAGATCTGATCGGTTTCGTACATCCAACTTCTTTCCATACTGTAGAAAGAATTTATATAAGTCATTTTTTATAAACAATTCAATAGGATTGAACATTAATAGAAAATACATTTAAGTAAATGATAAAGGAAGAATTTTCTAGTCGATGTAGTGAACTATTAAAATAATATAAAGAATAAGTACTCATAAATTAAATTAAAATTTATTTATATTAATTTTCATTAGGTCTATAAGAGGCACATTCCTTAGGTCCCATTATGTGTTATAGGAATCCCAAATCTTTCACCCATGTTCCATAACTCATTATTGGCACCTCTATGGCCACACCTTTCATTACCCAATTACTTCCGCAAGTCATGCGCACCCCATAGGTGAATATGTTTTAGGCTTCTACACTAAAAGTTTGTTCATGGATTGTAAAAAGATTTAATTTCATAAAGTATAGACAAAAAAATTATTTTTAAATTTGTGATTAATAATAATGTATGTCAATGATAACAACATTAATGAATAAAACTTGTGACTTATCTAACATTTTTATGGATGTCTACACATGCCAGCATGGCTAGTGAAAAGCACATCACCCTCATAAAAGTGAGTATTGGCCAAGAAGGACACATAATATACAACATACACTGAGAATAATCCTATTTTCAACATCCATCAATTTTAATTACAAGAATTGAGCAAGTTACATTAACGAATTATTACAATTGATGATATTCCTTAAGTTCAAACTGAGTGGTAAAAAATCGTCAATTCAATTAAAAACCCCTTATTTAATTCAATATTTAGAAAGGTTATCTATACGAACTTCCTTCCAAAAAATAACATGTAATTCTAAGTATTCCTTTAAAAAATCCTTTATTTCAAAACATCTCAAATACATTAAAGGATGTTTTAAAATTAAAAATTTTCAATATTAATTCAAAACATGGGATTACAACCTATTTACACATGAATAAATATATAATTTAAAATTACCAAAGAAATCTCATTTAAAAAAAATCATTCCAAGAGGGTTCATTATCATTTCACAAATTAAATCATTTGAAACTACTTAGAAAACATTAAATAGGTCAACTAATTTCATGAAAATCAATTTATTTCATTCTTTGAATAAAAACTCGAGACAAAGACTCAATTTCATCAATTCATTCTTTAAATATTCTTTGAAAATAAATCTAAATAGTCATGGAATTGAATAATTAATAAATACATGAAAGATGTCAAAATTATAGTCATAAAATTCATGACTTCATCAATTCAATGAGAATAGGGTTAAATAATATTTCATAATGAATTTTAAGGAAAAGATTAATATAAGCTTTGCTAAAAATTAATAAACACATATAAATAAATTTCCAAGTAACAATTAATTACAAGATGATGAAAAATCATAAAAACACATACATAGAAAATATGGAATCCAACCACAATGAATTTGAGATGTTTATTCTTTAATGGAGGGTTAAAGATTTAATTAATTAAATGGATTGGAATGGAGAAAGTCTAGATTAAATTAAAACACAATAAATTGATATAAAAATCAAAATCAAAACTTAAAACTAAAATATTAGACGAATAACAATAAAAACAAGGTAGAACTTTAATATTTTATGTGTATAAAAGAGTAAATACCAAATATGAGATGATTCTGATGGAGTTTCAGAGGTTCGGGTGGGGGAAGTCACGAGAGGAGTGATGCGTATTTAGAGTTTTGTCTTGCGAATGGGGGATAGGAGCGGCTGATTGTATTTAGGGTAAAACTTTACCAGCGGTTTTTAAAACCCGTTGGTAAAGGGGTGTCCAAAGTACCCTTTCCCAACGGTTCTATTGAACCGTTGGTAAAGTGGTACCCTTTCCCAATGGTTCTAGTGAACCATTGGGAAAGGGTGGGTTTAACACCCCTTTACCAACAGTTGTAGGAAACCGTTGGAAAAGGGGTATCCTTTACCAACGGTTCACTAGAACCGTTGGTAAAGGGTGTCCTGGCCCTTCTTTACCAATGGTTTAAGGAAAATGTTGGTAAATAAGCATGGGGAAAACCTCCCATTTCAGTAGTGTTACCCGTTCTTTATGTTCTTCATTATTCAAGAATAATTGAGCCACTTTTATTGCCCTAACTTGGAGGGTGCGGGCCAAACGAACATGGCCCGACCTCTCCACAATTCTATGTGATTCTTGATGTGTTATTTGCGATGGAGGAGGCGGCCAAATATAAATTGGCAATAAAAATGAAGAGTTTTACTGAGCGTGATATATGGATGTGAAGCCCACGATTCAATGATCACAAATATGTAATCGTTTAATTTTTTAGGCTTAGAACGGAGCAGCAATGGCTCGCAGAAGGAGGTGGCCAAATATTTATTGGCACTGAAAATACAAAGTTTTTTTGAGCACGATATATGGATGTAAATCTCTCGACGTAAGGATCGCATATATGTGATAGTTTAATTTTTTAGGTTTGGAACGAATCGCAAATGGCCCACGGAAGGAGGCGGTGGCCGACACCCGGTCGGCCGCGACGAAGGAAGGGCGGTGCGCTCCCACGCCGCCGGATGATGAGAAGGTCACGGCCTGTCAGCCGCCGAGGAGTAGAGGAGGTGACCTGTGCATGACCAGCCACATGGAGGGGAGGCAGAAGCGCGCATCTATGCCACCGGCATGCAGGAGCAACGACACGAGTCTGCGGTTGCGAAGGAGGGAGGCCGCCCTAGACGGCCACCGGTGGGGGCACGGTGCAAGACCGAGCTGTGGAAGAGGGATGGCCACACACCATAGACCCGGCCGAGCTGGTGGGCTAGGATGGACCCATGGCCATACCCAGGTCGGGCTGGGTCAGTCCGACCGGGTCGGACCAGACCCAGACCTACTTTGACGATTTTTGTTCTTTCGGCCATATCTTAAGCTATGAGGGTCTTTTTGACAAACTGTCTATGGCGATGGAAACCTAGGATCGAGACGGTCCTTTTGGAATAACCCAATTGTGTTTTGGATAAATTTTCCGTACATCCAGGTCGGATCAAACATGAATCCAACAGGGCCCTCGGGACTAAAAGGACAATAACTTATAGACCGAGTGTTCGATTGATGTACCATCTATTGAGTTGAGACCCCTTTTAAATGAAGGTAAATTGGGATACTTATTTGTGGGAATTAGTGGTAGTTGGAGTATCGACCTGTGGCTTGAGGAGCAGACCCTCCCAGAATCAAGAGAGAATAGTGCAGGAACCCTGTAGCTGGCTGTAACATGAGAAAGGGACCTTTTTTGGGTTTGTGATTGGAATCCTTTATGGGTCGGTGTTCGAGAGTCTCACATGGATTCACTCTAGGAATCCACATGGGACTAATCTAGGATCCTACATGGTTCTGATGTACCAGGATCCTGTGTGGGTCTAATGATGTTCTTGGATCCTGTGTTGGTCTGAGGATGTACTATGATCCGTTGTGGGTTTGATGATGTACTAGGATCCCGTGTGGGGCTGATGATGACCTGGGATCCCCTATGGGTTTGATGATATACTAGGATCAGGTGTAGGTCTTATGATGTACTAGGATCCCATGTGGGTCCGATGTTGTACTAGGATCCCGTGTGGGTCTGTTGATGTACTAGGATCTTGTGTGGGTCTGATGATGTACTAGGATCCTATGTGGGTCTGATGATGTACAAGGATCCTGTGTGGTTCTGATGATGTACTAGGATACTGTGGGGGTCTGCTGATGTACTAGGATTCTGTGTGGGTCTCACGATGTACTAGGATCATGTTTCTGTCTGATGATGTACAAGGATCCTGTGTGGGTCTGATGATGTACAAAGATCTTGTGTGTGTCTGATGATGTACTAGGATCGTGTGTGGGTCTGTTGATGTACTAGGATCCCGTGTCGGTCTGATGATATAATAGGATCTTATGTGGGTCTGATGATTTAGGATTCTTCATGGGTCTACCTCTTAACAAATTAATATGCTTCAGTAATTACATCTAATCATCATTACTACCATTCTTAAGTTATACCTAGTGTGAGACGAGTCATTACATTCTTTGTAATACATTTGTGGAATTATTCTGTGTGGCATACCTGTGTGGTACTTTCCTTCATGGTGACACTTTTTAGTACTTACCTTTGTGCTGTTACCTGCATGGTATTGTTTCCTTCGTGAAATAGTTGATCATTGGATAAGGATTTGGGCCTTCTGTTTCCTCATGATTAACATGGGTAATATTTGATAACTTAGGTATATGTATGGGAATATACCTAAGTAGGGTTGTCACTAGTTTACATTCCTTTTGGTTTATCCTTTGTGGATTTTGTGTGACATTTAGGGTCTCAGGGTCCCTACTGATTATCGTTATACTCACCCCTATATGGTCTTCGCTCACACCTAGTTGTGTTTGGTATAGAAGACAGATAGTGCGGATTGAGGCTAAGTGTACCATGACTGGACAGTGCCTGGAGGTGGACCATTCAGCATGTTGGTATGAAGAAGAGATGGGCAGATGTGGAGTGTTGAGGAGGCGATTTGTACCTACCCTTTAGGTAGTAACCTCGAATGATGACCCAATAGTTGTCTTCCTCTTTCATCAGTTGTATTGTATTTCTAATTTTACTTGTACCTTTACTGTTGGGCTTGTATTCCGACCTCTTTTAATTTCATCCCTCTTTTTTCTATACTGTTTACTTGTGTTCATATATTGTTGTGTTCTCGGTTGAGTGTGTTAAATGATATAAAGGAAATGTCATCTCAGTTTTAGGGAATATTCCTTTCGGTGCTAGCCACCAGCCCCTGGCCTATAGAAGTCGGACTTGGGGTAGTCACGGCATGTGCGAAAAGGGACGGGTCGTGAATAATTGGTATCAGATGAGTCAGTTATACCATTTATCATTGGACTCTAATATTTTTAATGAAAATAGTGTTAAGTGTAGTGAGTGTGCTTATCATTTTCGGAAATCTAGTATTGGTGTGTCAACCAATGTGTCTATACACCATGTCCCTGACTTCTGATTTCTAATTCAGTGCATGAAAACACTGATTGCATGTGTGTTTTGAAAATTCTTCCAATGTTTTCTATGAGTCAGCTCACCAAGTATAACTTAATGACTGTGGTGCACCTATTCCTTATCAGGATGCCACTGCGTAGATAGCCAGCTAAGATTCCCGAGAGAGTACATGATGGCGGCCCACCGAGTGACGAGGCTCTGGTGTAGGGCCCTCTTATTATGTTGGCACATTCAAGTGGGGTACCAACAAAACCACCTCCCATTAGGCAGTGGTTACCACTAGCCACAATAGTGGATGATGCAAAACGACTGAGCGCATTGTACGTGTTCTAGAAACAGAGGCCTCTGAGGTTTCGAGGTGAGACAGATTCCCACACAACTGAGGTTTGGCTGGAGGCTTTGGACAGAGTTTTTCACCTAGTTGAGACACCAGTAGAGCAGATAGTGTTCTTAGCTTATAGTATTTTCCAATGAGTGGCCATGAGGATGGTCCACATAGTGATGAGGCTTCGTTACGTGAACCGTTGACCGAGATAGTACCTTTGGGTAGTGTGTCAACTATATCACTTCATGTTGGTCACCAGTTACAACTGGCGGTACCGGTAGAGAACACATTTTGTATTAGTGCCTTACTTGAGCTTAGGTATCAGGTACCCCTAAGGTTCCGAGGTGAGCCTGACTCAAAGTTGGCTGAGGACTGGCTTGAGGAGGGGGCTGAGAGTTATCTGGATCTTATATATCTTCGGACGGATAACAAGTCGGTAGCTTAGTATTCATCGAGGCATACTAACCATTCCTGGTTCTCGATGAATATGATATGATCAGTTATTCAGGGATCAGACATCCAAGTGAGGTGTGTTTAAGGAAATCCAATCCAGCACTATTCTTCTATGCATTCCTACTTATGATAGGGTACTAGAGAGAAATTTTGTGGTTGACTATTATTTGGATGGTTGGAATAATGAAGTGAATGTTAGTAGTGGGAAAGAAGGAAACTTGAACCAGTCATAGAGACCGGGGCATGTAAAAATGTTTGGAGAAGAAGAAGTGTTAGGGAAAGATGAATCTATAGGGCTGTAGATGTGGAAGCAGAGTTAGGGGAGCATCACGAGGTGGTTTACATTTCAACATGTTACCACCCCCATTGTGGTCCCCACTAGGCTCGAGGATCTAGATGACATGAGAATAGAGTAGTTTCATGTAGTCAAGGAGTGTGACCCAAGGGCTCTAGGAATGATTCGAGGTACAGTATGTGGCTACTACTAGCTGCCGTATCAATAGACATAGGAACAAATCATTACTTCCTTCCAAGAATCTTTTCCAAGACCTAGAGTTTCCAGGTAAACAGTTGACTTGAACCTCACGTATGGAGATACCTTTGGGAGGAGACTCGATAATCACACTTACGTCGACGGTGTTATCTGACCCTTGATATGAGAGTTTCAGTTAGAACCTATTTGTGGAAGTGTCAAGGCCTTACGATGTTAGTTTGGTTATAACGAGACATCCACAATTCATACTCAAATTTACTGTATTAAGAAAAAAGTTTATGGTTTATCTACAACATTGGGATGAGGTTTTCCTTAGTCGGTAAAAAATAAAACCCAGGAAGCACAAGATAAACTCCTGCATAGGATGGTGCGGCCAATCACTCTAAAGTCAGCCAGCCTTACCCTCGTGGTAGTAAAATTTATGAGTTTTTAGTTCCCAACAAGTGTGGCTAGAGTTCCTCCAGGACTATGACATTCAGATAATCTATACTCATGGGAAGGGGAACGTGGTAGAAGATGCACTTAGCAGGAGGTATGGTATGTAGTTGTTGATTGAAGCATCAGAGAAACTAGATGCGTTGTAGATATTCTTCATGGATAGGGATAGAGAATCATACCTCCAGTCTATGATAGTCACACCCCCACTCCTTCAGCAAGTCAGGAGGATGTAGCTTGAGATGTTGACAATGAGTCCCGACATGCTCAGATATCCTCAGTATGGTCTCATGAAGTAATTTTCAAATGTTGAGAAGCACATCATCTTTTTTAGAGGATGCACAATGGTACCAGTGACACATCAGGAGGAGGTGTTGAGGGAGTTCCATATATCCCCTTTTAGTGGTACATCTTGTAGTGGTGAAGGTGTACTGGGACATTCGAAGACAGAACTAGTTTCGAAGGCTGAAGATAGAAGTAGCATAAGACTTATGACAAAGGATATGTATTTCCTTGGAGTTCGAGGAGTGAGACCATGTCTTCCTATGGGTCTCGCCCCGATGAGGATTACAGAGGTTTGGCTGAGGGGGACAGTTATTACTGAGGTTTATTGGTCCTTTTCTAATCCTTTAGAGGATAGGTGTGGTAGCATACCACTTGGTTCTTCCATTGTAGTTGGAGAGGGTGTGTGATGTCTTCCATGTATCCCAGTTGAGGGGATACATGCACGACTCGTCTCATATCATCGACCACGTCGAGCTGGACTTAGACGATGGGGTGCCGTTGAAGGAGGTTCCAGGGGAGATTGATGATCGATAGGAGTGGATCCTTTGTTGGCGGTCGATACCTCTGGTGCACTTATGTTGGCAGCACGAGAACCTCCACGAGAGCACATGGGAGTGGGAGGCTCAGATTCTTTTTCAGTACCCTCTTTGGGTTGTTTTTCCATTGTTATGGATTTTGGGAACGTATATCCCCAAGGTAGGGAGAATGTAATGTCCCAGAAATTCCATATAATTTTTTTAATTATATGGAATTATTTTGACACCGCGAAATCTGACAGTGCACGATTCTAAGGGCCGGAGTGCCCAAAATGATCCGTCTAAGTTTGGTCGAGTATTGATTAGTGCGCATAAGCAATTTTACTGAAAAAGTGTAATAAATCGTAAATGGTAACTCAGATCAGAAATATGAGAGAACCATTTCATTTACGATGGCTGGTTTACCCTAGTCGCGACATATGTTTATTCGGTGTGGGCCTCCTGTGAGAAAACCCAGAAATGGCATAATCGTGAATAAAATAATAAAATAAATGATTTTATTTTTCAAATTCGTATAACTCAAAAATGGTAGATCAGATTGAAAATCAGAGACCACTGATGGACTCATGAGGGCATTATTTATTTATAAAGATACTTACATTGGCTGGTGCGGGTCAGCAGTGAAAGTAAGTTTTTGGTCATTAATTAAATAATTTAGTGAAAATTATTTCATTCTAAAATCCATAACATTTAAACGGGAACTCAGATTGGAAATTCGAGAGTAACTTTTGGTTCTTTGGGGTGTTTTTTACTTGGGAAGAGCATAAAATCATCTGGCGCGGGTTGAGGGTGATTGTTAATAATTTTCCGAACATTTTTTCGAGTATATTTAGTAAAGGTGCAAGTGGCATTTTGTAACATTTGAACCAGTGATCGGAATTGAAATATGAAGACACTGTTGAACACGCTGCGCCGATATTTACTCAAGGAGACCTTCAATTCAACCATAGTAGGTCTAGTGAAAAGGTTAGTTTTTTGGAAATTTTAATAGAATAAATAAAATAACATTATTATTTTATTTTTATTCTATTCATCCAACTGGCGAGCAGTAAGGTGGGACCGTCGACATGTCAAGACAATAAATGGCTTGATCCATCAATCCTAGTAACCGCATTATTGGAGAATTTGGGAAGCTTCCTAATAAATGTACTCTTATTAATTCTCAACACCACTAGACACCCCCTCTCCTATTTATATAGAGCATGGGGAGAGGTGCCAGAACAGTTTCTCCAAGCAACAAAGTGATGAAGGAGTGTTGGGACATTGCGCCCTTGGAAGATAGAGCTTGTTCTAATGAGTGGTGGAGATCAACATCGAAACCCCAAATGAGTATTAATGATTAAGAGACATCATTGGAGGCTGTTGTGGGAATAGAAAACACCGACCCACTTCCACAACTACGGGTGTTTCTCCATCGTTCATCAAGTAGGGTTTTTTGTTGATTTATACCCCCTTACCCATTCTTGACGTTATTCGTGATTCAATAATTATTGATCCACTTGCTACTGCCCTTACTCAGAGGGTGCGCGCCAAAAAAAACATGTCTCGAACTCTGCGCAATTATTTGTGATTCTTGATGTGTTCTTCGTGATGGAGGAGGCGGCCAAATATTTATTGGCACTATAAATGCAGAGTTTTGTTGACTATGATATATGGACGTGAAGCCCTTGACACAAGGATCACAAATATGTGATCGTTTAATTTTTCAGGCTTATAACTAAGACACAATGGCTTAGGAAAGGAGGCGACCAAAAATTTTTTGGCCCTGGAAATACGATGTTTTGTTGAGCGCGATATATGGACGTGAATCCCTTGACGCAGGGATCACTTTTATGCAATCATTTAATTCTTCAGTCTTGGAACGTATTTTCAATGAATCATAGAAGAAGGTGGAAAATGACACCCAACCAACCATGAGGAAGGAAGGGTGGTGCACGTCTGCGGCACCAGATGATGAGAAGGTTTCGGCCCATCGGTCGTGGGGGAGGAGAGGTGGTGACCGACGCACGACCGACCATGCGGAGGGGAGGTGGTGGAACGCATCTGCGCCACTGGCATGGAGAAGCCATGGAATGAGACCAGAGTGACGAAGGGGGGAGGCCGGCCAAGCCGGTAGCCATTGGTGGCGCGACGCGTGACCGCGCCGTGAAAGAGGGCTGCTCGTTCGGCCAGCCGCGGGTCGCGCACCACGAGCCTCCCATCGTGGGCCATCCAGATGGCCGGGCTGGACCCAGTGCCAGATCCAAGTCTGGGTGGGACATTCCAAACTGGGTCGGGATGGCCCAGGCCGGGGCAGGTCGGGTCGGTCTGACCGAGTCGGACCGGAACCAGACCAACTTCGACCCTTTTAGTTCTATCGACCTTATCTTGAGCTACGGGCGTCCGTTTGACAAACCGTCGATGATGTAAAAAACCTTGTATAGAGAAGATACTTTTGGAATAACCCACTTGAGTTTTGGAGATATTTGATATATGTCTGGGTTGGATCGAACTCGAATCCAACCGGTCCCTCGAGACTAAAAAGCCAATAACATACAGACTGAGCATCTGATTGATGCACCATCTGTTGCATTGAGACCCCTTTTATGTGGTGATCTATTGTGATACTTATTTGTTGGAATTCATGGTTGTTTGATTATAGACCTGTGGATTGAGAAGAGTACCCTCCTGAAATCAAGCGATCTTAGTGCGACAACCCTGTAGCAGGCTATAACATGAGAAAGGGATCCTTTGTGGGTCTGTGCTTGGAATCCTTTGTGGGTTTGTGTTAAAGAGTATCACTTTGATCAACTCTATGAATCCTGGTGGGACTACTCTAGGATTAAATGTGGGTCAGATGTACTTGGATCTTGTGTAGTTCTGATGATGTACTAGGATCCTGCGTGGGTATGATGATGTACTAGGATCGAGTGTGGGCCTGATGATATACTAGGACCCCGTGTGGATCTGATGAAGTACCAGGATCTCGTTTGGGTCTAATTATTAACTAGGATCAGGTGTGTTTCTAATGATGTACGAGGATCCCGTGTGGGTCTCATGATGTACTAGGATCACATGTGGGTCTGATGATGTACTAGGATCTTGTGTGGGTCTGATGATGTACTAGGATCCTGTGTGGGTCTGATGATGTACTAGGATCCTCTGTGGGTCTGATGATGTACTAGGATCCTGTGTGGGTCTGATGATGTACTAGGTTCCCGTGTGGGTCTGATGATGTACTAGTATCCTCTGTGGGTCTGATGATGTACTAGGATTCTATGTGGGTCTCATGATGTACTAGGATCCCGTGTGGGTTTGATGATGTACTAGGATCCTCTATGGGTCTGATGATTTAAGATCCTTCATGGGTTTGCCTCTTAACAAAGTAATAAGCTTCAGTAGTTACATGTAATCATCATTACTACCATACCTATGATATACCTGGTGTGAGCTGAGTCCTTACTTTCATGGTCATACCTTGGTGGTATTCTTCTATGTGGCGTACCAGTGCGATACTTTCCTTCATGGTGATACTTTGTGGTTCTTGCCTTCGTGGTGTTATATTTGTGGAATTCATCTGTGTGGTGTACCTGTGTGGTAATTTCCTTCATGGTGATACCTTGGTGGTATTCTTTGGTGTGGCGTACCTGTGTGGTACTTTCCATCGTGTTGATACTTTGTGGTACTTACCTTTGTGGTGTTACCTTCATGGTATTAATTCTTTTGTGGAACAGTTAAGATTTGGCTAAGGAGTTGGGCCTTCTGTTTCCTCATGAATGAGATGGTTAATATTTGATAACTTAGGTGTATGTATGGGAATATACCTAAGTAGGTTTTTCATTGGTTTACAAGCTTTTTTGTTTATCCTTTATAGATTTTGATTGACCTTGAGGGTCTCAGGGTCCCTACTGAGTATCGTTATACTCACCCCTACACGGGGTTCACCCATACCTTATTGTATTTGGTGGATACGATGTATTACACTGATCGAGGATGAGGGTACCAGGACCGGACGGTTCCCAGAGGTGGACCATTCAGCGTGTTGATACGCAGAGGAGATGGGCAGATGTGGAGTGTTGAGGAGGTGATATGTACCTACCCTTCATGTAGGAACCTCAGATAATGACCCAATAGTTGTCTTCCTCTTTCTTAAGTTGTATTGTATTTCCAGTTGTACTTGTACCTTTACTATTGGGCTTGTATTTCTCCCCCATTTACTTTCAACACTCTTTTTTATATATAGTTTACTTGTGTTCATATCTTGTTGTGTGCTTGGTTGAGTGTGTTACAGGATATAAAGGCAATTTCATCCCAGTTTTAGGGAATACGCCTTTCGATGCTAGTCACCAACCCCTGCCTATGGATGGAATGCTTGGGGTTGTCACAGCATGGGCCCAGGGGGATGGGTCGTGAAACTTTTCCTTAGACCATATTTTAATTATAATGTGGAGTTATTTATTATTGAAGATTTACTCGGTCTAACAGACCACAACATCTCAAGTGACTCCCTATATAAGGGAAACTTCAGAATGTATTCATTATAATAAGGACCTTTATTTCAAGAAGATATATTATTAGGTGTAGGGCCCATTCAATGAGAACCATAGTGAGGACCTCCAGGAATATCCCCATATCCATTATTGTGGGAAAGATCATCATTTTATATGAATATTTTATTTATAGAAGAACCTATATGATCTAACATATTATTTATTTATGATGGACCTCCATAATGGTAATTATTTTGTATTCCGACATTATCATGACATTCCCAGATAATATGTTTGGTGTTATAATGACGAAACTGTAAAACATAACCTATGAAGAATTAAAATTTATTTGAGATAGTGTTAGGGGTAGAATATATATAAATATATCTTCTTCATTATTTTGATGTAGATATGAATGAACCTTAACATACTATGAGAATATGTTGATAGGCATGAAGGATATTAATCTCCACATCACAATATTTTTTCTCTTTGATTTTGTATTTCCCCTACAGTTTCCTCTATCTAAATATTATTTGAAATATAATCATGATTGGAACATCAATCATGACCAGGTTCGTGCAATTTAGGAATACTCTATCATGAATAGGATCCCTTCATAGTGGATCCTTGTTTTCCACACTAATATGACCAATGTTGTTATTGATATTAAAATAACATGGATATGTTCATCCTCATGATGTTCCATTGTAAAATTCTCATTGCATTTTTGAATACTGATATGAGAAGAGGTAGAAACAAGAATATTAGTTTCTACTGTACTATGCCAAAAAAACTTACTAAATTTTGATGTTAGTAGGCATATGGTCCAGAAATTGAGATTCGACTAGAATATAATGATAAACCACCGATATGTTTATAAGAGTACATATATGATCCACTGTCTTTTGTCTCATTATTCCTGCATATTAATCGAGGGGATATATAATTCCATGACTCACGTGTCACTTAATAATTATAATTCATTCTCCATGTGAATATACAATACCACATAATCAATATTCTGAAATAATCAATACCTATCTGTATTGGAATAACTATAATATAAAATGTTAATGAATTACAAAGTCAAAATGATCTCAAATTGTATAGTAAAATATAGTGGATGGTATCATTAGATTATGTTATCCATGAATGATAATATTCATCCAAGAATGATGACATAATTAAAAATACTTTTACATGATCAACTTCATTTTAATGAGGATAATTCCATTTTAATTTTGAAATTTCTTATTTAAAATATAAAAATTTGCATCATATATGGAACTTTTTTTCAAATGAACTATTGATTCCTGTAATGTTATCTAAAATCTAGAGAGCAGTAATGACTATAGGAAAAATTGTTTATGTTATGTACATTAAATCCCAGATTTCTTTTTAACCATTGGTATAAAGTTAATCATTTCCAAAATGTCTAGAGTATCCCTCTTTATAATTTTTTTAAATTAAATTTTGGGTAAATATTACACTAAGAATTCATTGAATAATAGTGTAAACACTCTGGATAATATTTTAATGAATATATGGACATGGATGAGAATATTCTAAAATAAATAGAAAAAAAGATAGTTTCTCTTTAAAAAATTATTTTAGTCTTTTCAAGCTCCAAAGAATATACAAATAGAAATAATTCATAAAAATAAAAAATAAAACCATATAAGAATAAAATATATGAGTTTTAAGACAGAATGATCTTATAAATCAGTCAATGGGAAAATAAAATATAAACAGTCCATATTAAGGAAGAGATTGTGAAGAAAACACATACCACTCTGGTAACTCTTGAAAAATAAACCAAATAAAAGATACAATTTAAAATAAAATATTAAATAAAATTATTTTAAATATATTTATGGTATAATGTGTCAAAGGGTCAATATATACACCACAAAATAAATAAAGTGGTGAATATGACATTGTTCATAGAGGAATAAAAGTTATAAAAGAAACCATTTCAAAAATAATTACATTTAATGGAGGATTAATCAATGATGTGAATATGTGTATCAAAGGAAACCCCACATAAACAAATCTGAAATATAACATAAAATAAACTTAGGCGCATGAACACATATTTATTTAATAACATAGAAAATGAATGGTTAATATTACCGAGCACTACTACAAAATGTGCTACATACAACATCATCCTTTATCAGTACCTGGAGAAATAATAGATAATGGTGTCCATTATCAGTGCTTTATTCTTAGTAATGATAAAGGGTACCCTTTATCAACCCCTTTTTAGAACTGGTGAAGGGTATCTTTTATCAGTGGTTTGTTTTCCTGAAAAGTATCTCGATTGTCGAGTGAGTCCTACACAGAATGAGTACAAGAGACTGTTCTCCTTTATATATTATACTGTCACATCCATGCATCATACTTCTATTGCGTGGATGGGTTGTTGCATACATTTGAAACACATATATGGGCGCTCCATATACCAATGCGAGCATTGTCCAACCCTATACATAAGCCGTCCCTTTTAAGTCATTCATATTTGTATCCTAGAGGACTCAACAATATTCATTTCAAAGGTTTTATAAAATTCAATAATAAAATACAATTATTAAAAATTATAATAAATTGAAATAACTAAACATATTAAAATTAAAAATGAAGAAATAACATAAAAATTTAAATTAAAAATTATTAACACATTTAATATATATATTATAAATATTAATAAAAAGTGTATATTAAATATAGATATGTAATATGAATAGAATTAAATAATTAAAAAAATAAAAAATTCAAATCAGTAAATTTAAAAAAATATTTCAAATTCTATCTATTAAATAATTAATGATATCAATTAAAAATTACATATATATAAATTTCTGATATTAATAAATATTATATATTAAATATAGATATATAAAAAGGATAAAATTATATAATTAAACTAATAATACAAAAAAATGAGAAAATTAAGAAATCTATTAAAAAATTAATAATTAAAAAGGTAATAACTAGATATATATTATAAATATTAATAAGATATAAATATTAAATATAGATATATTAAATAAATAAATTTTAATAATTAAACAAAAAATTATAAATGATCAAAGTGTAATAATTTAACAAAAAAAATAAAAGATGAAGAAATTTAAAATTTATTAAGATACCCACTAGTGAAAAATTTATTAATAAAATGATTAATTTTAATATATGAATATACATAAATTATAAATATTAATAAATGATATATTTTAAATATAAATATATAAAATGAATAAAATTTTATAAATATAAACATATTGATGAGTTATTCATTTTTAATGGTTTTTATAAATAATTAATCACTAATACATTTAATATAAAAATATATTAAAATAAATTTTTATATATACATTATATTTCATAAAATATGAACTATATAATATAATCTGTTTATTATTACATTAAATAAGCTGTATATTTGGTGATGAATGGTTTACAATAAAAATTATTATTAATTAAAAATATTGACTAATTGGATCGATTAATGGACATTAATTGAATGTAGTTTTATTATTCAATTTAACATATATCAGACACAATTTTAATTGATTTCTAACATAAATATACGCAATTAATGTATTTTCATATTCAACACACACAAACAATTACGTAATTATAGAAATCCTGTATAGATACGCGTACACCTAATATATACATAATTTGTTCAATTTTTTACTATTCATTTTAGAATTTCATTTAGTAAAATGATACATTCAATATCTAATGGTTTTAATCAATAAATATTATTCATTTATTATTATTATTATTACAATTAGGAATTTATTATTCAATTTTACTATTTTTGGGAATTTAATATTTTTATAATATCCATTTATATTTATTTGCATACTATGTTATAATATTTTAAATATATATTAATTCTTATTTCAATATATATCCATATTCTTTTAGTATTTTTTTAAATTTTTAATAAAACATTATAATTTTATTAATATTTTTAATTTCTATTGTTTTTTAATTATTCAATTTCACTCATTTTTTATAATCATGCATTTAATATTCCTTAATATTCTTAACATTATATTTGTAAATAAATATTTATTAATAAACATTTTTTTAAATGTATATTTTATATATTTGTAATTATAAATAATGAAATATCATATTTTACAAAGTACATATAAAATTATATATATAAATAATTATAAATTAATAATTGATTTATTAAAATAATGAATATGTTTCATATATTTATATTTACATTTATATTTATATTTATATATGATTATAAAATATATTTTCATTAAATAAATATACATAATTATATAAATATATATAATGATATAAATATATAAAGTTTTGTTGAAAAGTATTTTTGTAATTGTTAATAAATAATTGTATATTTTAATAATTATTATATTACATCAAATATATTGAATGAATGAATATATTTACTATATTTATATTTATATTTAGATTTATAAATAATTATTATATATGTATATATATATATATATTTAATTATAAAAATATATATAATGATATTAATATATTTATAATTATAAATAAATAATTGTAAATATATTTATTTAATAATACATTTACATTTATAAATAAATAAATATAATTTTTTTACAATGTATTTATATAATTATAAATAAATAATTATATATTTAAATAGTTATGAAATTATAATAAGTATATTTAATATATATATATATATAATATTATAAATATATATAATGATATAATTTCATTTATAGTCATATAAAAATATTGGTAAATATTTTTCCAAATATTTTCCATTAAAATTATAATTATAAATCGTTTATGAGTGCTAAAATTTTAGAACAGATGAAGATTCCATTTATTAGTGTTTTATTGTTGCTGATAAATACATACCTTTTTTGAGTACAAAAAACACCGATAAAGACCGCTTTTATCATTGCTTTTTAGTGAAGATAACAGTTTCAATTTATAATCTCTAAAAATGAACTGATAATGATATCATTATTCGGACTAATTAATTTAGAAATGATAAAACGTATCCTTAGTAGTTATTTCTGGGATGACCTGATAAAACCCTCACTGATCTGTTTAAAAAACAATTACCATATTAATATCAGTCATGAATCTCATGAATTTGCAGAAGTCCACTACTCTTGGTGCTCATCATAGACTTTCTTTTTGACATTTCATGTCTCGAATCCAGTGTATGTTATCTGTTTCTCGTCCTGTCTCATTTTATGCTTGTTCGGGTTCTATTAATTAAGTTATTTTATTGTTTTCTTGGCTCAGTGGTATTTTGGGTTCCACGTTTTGGGTATCTACTCCTTCTCATTTTAATCTTCTAGATTTCACAAGACTAGATAACCAAAACCACCCCCATCAAGTTTAATGATCACATATTAATTTTTTTGGTTTGTTCCTTAAAATATCTCTATCCCAAAATATTTCTGTTAGAAAATGAAAAATTGGAATAACTATTTTTCTCCAATCCGGAATCATTCCATGAGGTATTTTTAAGTAGAGGTATAGTGCAATGCCAAGAGATTTAAGCTTTTTTTCTTTTTTCCATATAATTTTGGTTTAAATTTGTGTTTAATTTTTCAGTAATAAAACTATATCATAAATAATAATTCACCATTTGGAGATCATTTCAATGTATATATGATATTTTAGAGAAAAGGTTACAACATTTTAACAACATGGGTTGGAGATGGTCATTTTAATTTTAGGCCTACAATTTGTTTCTTCCTCTTCTTTTTTCAATCCTTGTGTATCGAGTTATGAAATCTGTACATTTCTAATGTCCAAACATTTAAGAATTTTATTTGGTGGGATATTGTTAAAGCATCATTTTCATTAACTGTACATTTTATTTTTTTCATTGTACTACTCTTTATCTACTCTCATGATTTTGGTAGGTAGTCTATATTTTGGTTGATTGAGTTTTTTTCTTAAAATAACATTCTCTCATTGAAAGATTCTTTTATTAACTTAGGGATTCTGTGTGTGGTTATTTCTATGATGGTTCCCATTAAACATTTAAAGTGGTTTTCTAGTAAAAAAATATTTAATTTTAATGGTATTAGTGGGTTAAAAAATTAAAATTATTTGAGCATAAAACTATAATTAAAAATGAGGCATAATCATTACTTTTCAAATATCCTAATTTCAATACACACAATGAAGAAGATGTGAAGTATGTATAGTTTAAAGTATACAAATGTCAATATGAATATACTATTAAACATATAGTAGGAAATAAATAATGAATCATAGTATTAAACTAGGTAATGTATTAAATATATAATTAGTTATAACCAATGCTTTGTCATAATAATAAAGAAGGAATATGTTGTGACTCAAGAAAAAGTTTTGATATTCATACAGAGAAAATGACATAATTTAATTTAATTATATTTTATATATTTGAAACCCAATTTAGTGACAACCATTATTAATGAAAACAGTTTATTTAATGTTAAGATATACATTTATAACTAATATTTTATGTAAATAAAGTTTTACTCTTTTAATATTTAAAATATATAAAGAACACATCCAGTTATTAATGTAAAATCATGATTCAGAAAAACATTTAAAAAAATGAAAATATATAAGGTCTCATGTTCATGAAAAAAATCTATTTATTTGAGCTATTTTTATAAACCAAATCCATAAATAATTCATTATTAAATAAAACACATTAATTACTTAAAATGTTTCTATTTTAGTTTCAAAAATGAAACAGGTTGATGATACTTAATAAGTTATCCAAACTAAATATTAATTCACAATTAATGAACACAACCATTATCTCATCACTAGTGAAATCACTAAATCAGGATTAATTGTTTTTTCATTGACATACAAATCATTTAGTTTTTAGTGAAAGGAAATGAATTTTATTGAAAAACTAGATAAAGTATAAAAGGTAATACTAAACTAGGTACAATTATACTATTTAAACTCTTGATTTAAAACCAAATTATTGTTTTCTAAGATTAATAAAGATATTAGAACATAAATTTTCATCAAATAGAAATTTATTTCTTTGATGAAATATCTAAGGCATGTGATATTATATTTAATTTATCAAAATAAACCGAGGTAACATTACCCAAACATATGAAAGCTATATTTTTTATTTGATTACATATTATTTAATTATTTATATAAAATAAATTGAACAATAATATGGATATCATCCCTTTATTCTAGATTATACACATGTTCTCTATGATTATCATTTTTATATTGATTTTTATCTAAGGAAATTGTTATATAACTTTATATTTTTTTCGATTAATTAGTTTATTAAATATAATAAATGTATAATTGATTTTATAATTTTATTTTTATGTGGGATAAAAATATGAATAAAAATGGTGTTATAAATGGTGATCCTAAAATTATATAGCCCTATAAATTGTAATGTTAAACATATATCTTCTGAAATTTTATATCTGGGATATGGGTAGTTTTCAAAGTCCATTATGTTATCATATCTTAGAAAACAGTCTTAACTTATGGTTATGTCATCATATTATTATACATGTTTCAAATTATTGTATCTTAATTTATTTTTATGATTCCATTCTATATATTTATCATATGTTCATTTCTTTATCATATACTACATGGTCTCTCAAACTCCCAATTTTGATATCTCTTATGTTTTGCCCTTAATAATTTTCTTGTTTGGCCTTTATTTTATTTGTACATATTTACAATTTTACTGATATCATGTGAAACATATAATGATTTATAAATTTTTTTGTAAATAAATGGAAGCTTTTTTATATTTATTCTATAAAAGAGTATAATATATTACTATTTTATAAATACATTAAAAGTCACAATCTAACAAGGTCTAACCATGAACCGAGAACCCAAGACATCCATAATCATAATTGGTGTGTGTTCTTGATTACCTTAGGCTTGAAATATAAACTATGGTATAAATCATTGAAAATTTGGAATTATTTGAACATATTAATAATATGTATCTCAATGAAATGGAACATACATATAGATTATCGAATATTTATAAGTAAAACATTTTATCATCAAACAATAAATAGAAAACAACATCACAAAAAAAATTCTAATAACAAAAAAAATGTATATAAAATATTAAAAAAAGAAAATAAAAAATAATATAATTACACAAAAGATCCCCAAGAATAAAAATTAAACCAACATGTTACCATCGTCAGTGGGACACTTTGTTCACACTACATATAAAAAATGGACCATTATCACACATAATAGAAGGGGTGGAAAATTAAATCTTGGGAACCTGAAAAGAAACATAAGATATACAGACACTAAATGTTGATTGTATAGTGTGATAAAAAAGACTTATAGGATATCATTAGGTATTTATTTATTTTTATATATAAAGATATATTATTTACAGTTGTTTTAAATAAAATTATAAAATAGTTTTTCATATGTAAGAATATGAAAACTAAATATAACATCAATAACTATTTTATAAACTTTCATTTCTTTTATTTGAATTAGATAAAAAATAATAAATTTTAAATAATTTCTTCAGCAAAATACTACAATATTAAAATATGATATCCATAACCAAAATGAGTAATATCTGAAAAAATACATATTTTAAAGGGAATTTAGTAATTTTTTAATAAAAACAATATAAATGCAAAAATGATAAATCAATAATTAATTCATCACATCATTGATAAAACATAATTGGTAAGAATAAGACATGGCTCCACAGATGTCAATAGATATAGGGAACATAATTTAAGGTCCACGATAAAGTCATCTAATATAATGGGATACACACTAATTCATATGATATAACTGATATTATAATTTGACAAAACCATTTTCGTAACTACTCTCCAATTTTACATATTTTGTAACATAATCCAACAAAATATCATGAACCTAGTCTCATTAGGGGTTATACTATTGATTATTATATTATTTATCAAATATGGGACACAAGTATTGTATTCCTATCTTGTGTAACCTAAATCAAGACCTCACACTCAGTTCTTAGGGATCCCATGAAAACAAGCAATTGAAGTAGACTAAAATTGAGCCAAATCAACAACAATTTTTAAAAAAAATCATTAACCATACCTCATCTCTATCCATCCTACATGAAATATCTCCTTTGAAATTGATCAAATCATGATAAAAAAATCAGGCCCACCATTGGGTCACATTCTATATCAAGAAGAATAAAACAAGGGCCTAAAGAGTGATAAAAAAACCAATTCAATTTAAGAAATAATATAAACTGAAAAATAGACGTAATAAAAAAAATTGTAGTATAATCCCATTTTAAATTCCTTTGAATACTATATTTAAATTTTATTTACTTAAAACAATTATTTTAATATGTATTCAAAATCATTGGAAATGTGCTCTTTTTCTATTGAAAACATATTCAGAGCACCAATCAGTTTGTCTATATTTTTTTTGTAAAACCATGATGATACCGACTTATAGACCCAAATGAGGTCAAATAAAAGGCTCCAATATCAATATCATTAAAAATAATATATTGTGATATTTTTAGATTCATTCAGCACTTAGGATAAATTTTTAAAACAATAAAACCATTACGTTTCCCTACAACAAAGTGATAAATCCATTAAAAGACATTTAAAAGATAAATTTAACAACAATATATAGTTATAACTTAATAAATAAAACATTTATATAGATTGAGTGCCAAATTACATGTCAAATAATGGAAACACAAAAAAACCTACCTAGATTCGATGATAATTTTGCAATAATTTATCACATTCAATGGAGAATGATTCAATAAGATAATACACACCTCCTACATCACATATGATCCAATAACCCTGTGATTAAACCCAAAAAACTTAAAACCCACTCTAATAACCCCTAGGGTTCATAGAATGAGAAAAAAAACAAGGGAGAAAGGGATAGAGGAAGGTAGTAAGGAAGTAAATATGGATATACAATTATATCTCCACATGAAAAGAGATCGGAGGATATTGAGAATCAAGTAAAAATAAGTGAGATAGATAACCTAGAATGTTCCAGGATTGATCAAATAGAATTAGAGGAACGGAGGTACAAAAACGAGAATAAGGGGGATAACGTTAAATTTACCAACTTTTAAAAAATAGGGACATAGAAAAAATCATTATCAAATGACCACATTATAGCTGTCATGAAACAGGTCAAGGGTATTCATATACTCTCAATAGGATGGGGGATCATATACCTCAATTATTTAAAATGATAATACACATAAAACAATTTTGATGGTGCAATTGTCCCCTCAACATCATTGTTGATCCAATATTAATATACATAACTCCCATACTCCTTTAAGAACCTCCCTTACGAAACACCAAACACATACCCTTACATATCACCCACTATAGTGTAGCCTAAAACCTATGGCATTCCCTTATACACCTAAACTTATAAAAAACCTAATCCATCATTTCACACACCCATAAAACCCACCCATTGTGGTGTAACCCTCATTCTATGGGTCAACTACACTTTTACATGATTAAACAGAATGGCAGGGATGTAGGATATGATATGGTTATATGGGGATATATATTTATAGATTTAGACCAATATCTAACTTGCACGATACATCATGGTCCTCCTAGAAACTAACAAGAAAAACAAAAACACTATGAAAATATAAAATAACAAAACAGTTATCAAAATAAACCCAACTAAAGTGACACTATCTGTAATAATCTCCACATTATGAAACATTCTTCCCAATAATAAGAATAAAAACCTTAAAAATACCCCTATAAAAGTGGTGTAATAGATGTGTAAGATAATAAAAAAATGTTTGAAGGAAACTATCAAACATAACCATCTTCTAAAAATCAAAAATGAAGAACCATAAGACAGCAAAACATCTCAAAAAATAACCTAAAATGATTATAGAGGATGAACCCTATGGAGGTTTAGAACAAGTGTATGTCTCCATACCATTAATAATTAATAAAAAATATAATAATATTAGATATACATGAACCTGAAATCAAGAGATCACTAATAAATACCATTTACACTAAAAACAAAAACAACTATTTATTATCCATTAAAATGATGTAAAACAATTCAAAGAGAATAGATCCCAAAGGATCCCCATATACACAAGATAAAAACCATCACTAAGAACTACTATAAAATTTAAAAACAAAACCATATGATTTAACATGAAACAAAAATTATATATGAAATGGGTTAATACCATAAAATGGTAAAATGAATCCTCTAACCTAGAACAACATCTCGTGATGTACCAAACCAATGAAAACTCGTACTAATTGGTTTTTGACTACACTGAGGCCACTATATTACTAGTTACCCATGCACATGCCCAATTATTTCAAAATGTTTAATCTACCACGAAACCAAACTCTAAATGGTCATAACCCAAGATCACATCTTATAGACTACAACCCAAAACTATGGTACACTGAAAACCATATTTTATCACCATCCATAAATTAACATCACATAAATATAAATTCACATTAAATAAGAGTTATTAAATAGACAAAAAATAGTCTCCCCAAAACTGACTTCACATGAGACGTCCCTTTCATAAAAAACATATAATAACATTAAAGACGTACAAAATGGAAACAATATTGATAATCCATCATGTCATTATGATAAGATATATTACAATGCTTAGGTGTTCCACACTGTATAACTAAAAGATGCCACTTCTTTTTCTTCTATAGAGATTCACCGTACAGAACTACCCATCTAGCTAGGGCTTCATTAACTTATTATTTTCACTAGACAAACATCACTATTATAATAAATAATACCAGACTAACTATCCTCCATTAATATGGTTGTAGAATCTACCACATCAAAAGATGATCAAAATTATTCAACCCTAATATCTCCAACACCATGAAAAACACCACTCTTATATTCAAAGTCCCAGATAGTGGTGATGTGCATGGATGCAGAAGAATTTGCACGATAGGAAGATATTGTTTACCTAATCTTAAGGCATGGTGAACGGTCATCGTTCAATGAAGTGATGATATAATATTTTTGAAATTTGGATAAAGAAGAAATTATGAGAACATATTGGTGAATTTTCTAAGGGATATGGTGTGATTATTCTTAGAGGAAAGATATGATGAATTTTGATTTTATCATATCATTTAAAGCATGAAACACAATCTTCGGTGAATTTTTAATCCATTTAAATGAATGAATTCTATGTTGGTCCAGAATACATAAATGAAGATAATTAATATATATTTTCATGGAAACAATAAATTATTCATATGAAAAATATATTAAGATAAATGTTTAAAAAATTGGGACATACATAAAACAAATATTCTGATAAATTAATTGGAAATTTAAATAATTTAGAACAATTTTTAAGGAATGTAAATGACATTTCACTATTTTATTCATGTTGAATGAAATTTAAAAACTCTTTTTATATTTATAAAGTGATTAATGGATTATTATTATGATCAATATATAAATAAATATAATTTAAATAAAAATATATATTAATTTTTCGATATTCTGGAATTCCTAAACTATAATACAAACATTGAAAAAAAATCACCACAAAAAAAGAAATTCCGATTTCCATTTTGTTTAATTAAATATAGATAAATATATTTGATATCCAAAAGAAAAAGTCTCATGATATTATGATCTATATAACTCATGTTGTAATAAAATAATGAAGGAAAAATATAATATAGATTAAAAAATAATAATTCTTGGAACAAAAAATAATACTATAGGTTCAGACCAAAATGAGAACATTCTAGAGAAGAAATTACACTTCTTTGTAGTTAAATAAAATAAAGATATACTCATTATATTTCATATTAAATAGGAATTATAACTTTTTGATCAACAAAACTCATATTATAATAATATTATTTACATTAATTAAAAAACGGTTTTTTAGATTAAATAAGAAGAAGGTTACAGATTATTTAAAAACGTAAACAAACATGTAATCAAACCAAACAAATGAACATGACCAACCATGTTATCATCTAGAAATTTTAGATATTGTAAATTTATCATGGTTCCATAACATATGTAATTTCAATAATTATATAGATATAATATATATCCATTAAATACCTATTTATAACAATAAAAAATTATTACATAAGAATTGACTTAAATCAATTCATGGAAGAGGAAGTCCACACATATGAATGATAGATGTTATCATTTTTTAATGACTGGAGTGGTAAGACGTTAAAAGATATATTATATTTAAATAAAATATTTATTTCTTAAATAACATATACATTAAATAGTTCAATATTTATAATCATATAAATTTTATTTATAAAAAACAAATTACACCGATACGTGGAGACGGTATGTTATATGTACATATGAGCTATGTTTTCAATTTAAATATGATAGAAAAGAAGAGGAAAATGGTTATCCCATAATAATGACCAGACCTCTATATAGTTATTATAAAATAATAAATATTTTTTTATGGTTATAATAAATTTAGAGAAATTAGATGAAGAAATAAAATTTAAATTAATTAGATAAGAGTTATACATCCTCATTGAGAACCATCAATTTTTATAACCTAAGCCTTGAAAAGATGTTATTATGTAAAAAAATGAGTAGGAAATGAGTAAAAAATATTAGATCATATTAGGTTAAGGAATTTTTGATATAGTATTATCAAACATTGTTAGTAAAATTTTAGAGGTGGTTCCCTTTTATAACAGAGGTGTGTGGAACCCTTGCAATTAGATGATGTATCAAATTAATATAAACTAATTTTCATGTCAACATGGCTATAAATTTATATAATATTAATATAGTATGTGGATAAGTATATATAAACTCATTAAATAATACTTATACATATTTATGTGTTTTTTAATTTTTATCTCTTAATTTAAACCCCATCATAAACCTTTTGACGATTATCATGATATCATTGTTTTTTAATATTTAGTGGTAAATAATATTATTA
Source organism: Viscum album (assembly GCA_963277665.1). Lineage (NCBI taxonomy): Eukaryota > Viridiplantae > Streptophyta > Magnoliopsida > Santalales > Viscaceae > Viscum > Viscum album. The sequence goes on from OY728132.1 coordinate 2,091,149,998, forward strand.
TTAAAGGAAATGATGCACAATATTATAATATGGTCAATATTTTAGGACATATACCATTATTATGAAGAAATTTATAATTTTAATAATTTTAATTAAGTTATTATAATATTGTTTTACTTAAGATACTTCTAATGACATTTTCATGAATATTCACATATTTTACTTTTATGAACAACAATATTGAAATTGAGTTCAAAAATAAACTTTTTTCAAAAAACAATTATATAATATTTTTCAATAAAATTAATTTACTACCTAACTCATCCAAATTCTTTTAATTTAAACTTTTTTAAATTCATTTAATTTAGTTTTGTATTACTTAAATAAGTACCATGTTAGTGATTCATAAACATTTTAGTTAATTAATACCTTAGAGAATCTTAAATATAAAACACCTTGTTAAATAAAACTAATACATATTTAAATTAAAAATTTATAAATGAACATAATATATATTTATAACTGTGAAATAATAGTTTAGATATTAATACAAGTAGAGTGACATTTTGTATCTAATCTTTACATAAAATAATATTATAGTCATTACAAAACAATAATGGAAACAAATTTCCACGTAAAGTAATATTTGAATAAAATTGTTGAGGTAAACTCAAAAAAATTATATAGGTAATGTTTTATATATATTTTTAAATCCTTATTAAATTATTGGTAACCATAATTACATTATTTACCCACACCAAGGTAATTAATATTTATTGTTGTTACTTTTTATAATGACTATAAATAAAAGGGGATTATTTACCAAATATATAACTCTTGATTCTAACTATGGTATAAGTTATTTAATATTAAATTTATATAATTAGAAGAAATTCATTTTAACCTAAATGCGTAAAATCTAATGAAATTTTTTTTTTAAATGTGTTTTTAAACCAAAAAATAAATGTATACAAAATAGAAAAGATTCTAGTTATTAACAAACTACTTTGAAATATTATAAATAGGTTATAATTATTCAAAATTATTATAAATTTAGTAACATAATAGTTACTTTAAGTAACTTTATTTAAGGAATTTAATGTATGTTTTACAAACACCAGTATTTTTAACTATTTACTGAAAAATATATCTTTTCAAAAAAATAATAATAATTCACCTTTTTTTAATATTGACATGATGATTTAAAAAATACTATTCAATTCATAAAATATAATTTCAATATTTTTTAAATATTATCTATAATTTCCAAGAACAAAATGAAATAAAATACATTTTGAGGAAAACATATTTTTTTGAAACAAAAAATGTATTTACTAAATATTGAGTAGTTATATATTATTAATTAAGAAGTATATTTGATTTTAGTTATATATAAATATATATATTTATCATAAATTGGTTAATACTATTGAAACATATCAGTTTAATGGTGTGGTTATAATGTACCATGCTTCTTCTAAGTATTAGTTTTTCCAGTCATGTAAATTATCAAATAGCTAAAAATTATTTAAATAGAAATATATTAAAAATTATCAAGTTGTTATAATATATGAATCATCCATATATAAAAATATTAATTTTTTATATAAAAACCCTTCTCTATCTCAATTTCCATCCTCTATGAAATTAAAACATCACTCGTGTGTATGTGTGGACTACCACCACTACAAAGTGATGTGATTCATTTTTCATCACCACACAAAATATTTTTTTTATTTTGATGGATCTAATTAATTTATATGATATTCATGAAATATATTTTACTTTTAAAATACATGACATTAATTACCGTATTAACCTTCATACCCCTAATAATATTTAACATTGTTCAAGAATATATTTGGACTACCATCTCCACGAAGTGATGTGATTTTATTTTGTTTCCTCATTTAAAATGTGATTATACAATCGTATCGATTGTATATATATGATCATAATATAATTATTAAAATATTTTTATAAGATGTACTATTTTCCATTCTGACCATGGTCATTCAATCGATGTTTTTTTGGGGATTATGAACTAATCATTCTCAAAACATCTAATATGAATTTAAAATATTCAATTACTAAGTAATTTTAATAAATGAAATCTATGGGATTATAATAAGGGAATAAATCTGAAAAAGTTTCTAAATATAAAATAAATATACATTAATTATATATTATTAAAATTACTTAAATGGAGAGTCAGAATTGAGTTAATGAAAATTATTCTGACAATATTATATTAATATTTTCCTTCAAACTATGTTACTTCCAAGTAATCGATATTTAAAATATTTAAAGAATATTTTTATTTATATTTAAAATTTTTATAACTCCATTTTCAATAAATTTTTATGTTCATACAAAATTATTAAAATTTAATATCTTCACCATTTTTCATATGGGTTATTTTCTCAATTTACAAAAGTAAAAAAAATATAATATACATATAATACATGATCAATTTTTCCTAAAATCATACTCATTAATCATTACCAGGATTCTTTTACAATTTTAGATATTTATTTTCAAATAAATAATTTCTCTCAATATTATATGAATTTAATATTCTAAAATGTACTTTAGTTGAAACAAAAACACTTTATTTTATTTATTTGATAACTGATGTTTTAATTGCTTTTTGGATTGAATTCCAATTCAAATGGGTTTTATAATTAAACAAGAAGTTATATGTGAATTAATAATGATATGGTTCTTTGAAAATTTATATAAATTATGGTTGAGGTAGATATAGTTCTGATGAAAAGTGATCCAGATATACATCTTTAATGAATTAGGTAACGTGATAGAGTTAACTGGTGATATGATAATTTTAATAGATATAGAAAATGTCAAGTTATGTGATTCCATTATAAGGATTCTGGTAATTGTGATTGTAAGGATGATTTCACCATGTACCTATATGATATGATTTCAATGGATTTAAAATGAAATATTTCTATTAGATAAGGTAAGCTAGTGATATTATGATTAATGGAATGTTTATACCCCTTTTAAGGATAAACGTTATGTTTTTTAGGAAAATATTTTCATAAATTGTTATTTTTTCCACAAAAAAATGATGATATTGATTTTTTACTTTATGATTTATTTTAAGATGATTTTTGAAATATTTGAAAAAAAAGTCTATTTATTTAGTATGTAAATGATTTGGAGAAAAATTTTTATTATGAAAAATGAAACCATTTCAATCGGTTTTCATAAATTTTCAAATGGAATAATGGGTTTTGTGTCATTTTATATTCATTATCAAGATCTTTTTTTCATCCAATGTCTCAAAATTGTTTTTTGGATTATGTATCAGTAGTTTCTATATATTATTTCATTTCACTATGAGAATTTAACTTAAAATAAGTTATTGTTTTTTGAATAAAAATATATTTTCATTATATAAATCATTTTTTGAGGAAAGAAATATATATTGAGTGCATGTGTCCAATTTATTTTTAAAGATTCTAAATGTATTTTTATCTCTAATTATATATAAATCTAAAATAAAAATATCCTTGAAAATTATTAATTTTAAATTAGTTTTATAAATCATAAAATTATGGGTTGGTTAAGATATGGGTAATTATATGAATATCAATAGAATAATGATATTATCATATTTTGATTGAAAAAAATCACAATTATTTTATGATACTCAATTTTATAGAAACCCATGGTTATATTTTATTTTACAATGTATAAAATTGTGTCTTATATAATTAGTTAAAATTAGTATGATTCTTGTATAGAATACCATATGATATTGTCATATCATATGTTGTAACTGAGATAAATAGAGGAAGTAAAAAATTACATGCTTTACAATGCGGCTAAAATTCTATACGATTGCAATTTGTTTCGAATAAACAGTAGAATAACTCATTGAACCTTTGAATAAAAAGTCTCTCATACTATCAAGGGGTTTAATGATATCTTGTAATGATAAATTTTATTTTTAAAAATCCTGAACAAGAACAATATTTTTTAAACTGATAAACATTAAAAGATAATTAATAGAAACAAAAGCATAGCATACCAATAGTTCTACGAAAAAAATATTTTTCTTTTGTTATATACATCATAATGATCAATGAAGTAAAAATTTAATTTCAATGAAATTATGTGTAATTTTTTTTATATTAGATCATTCTAAGACCACACACTCAGAAGGTATGTGATTTTGAGTCCCGATGATCCCAGAATAGAATTTTAAACATTTTTTAATGTATGTTTAGTAAAAATGCATGTGATTTTTTTAACTTTTTAACTAGTGCTCATATAATAAATCTGAGGGTACTGTTGAACTCGGAACACCTGGATTCGAATAAAAATGACTTAATTTCAGCCGATAAGGGTTGAGAAAAAAAATTAATTATCGGAAATTTTGAGAAAAATAATAAAATAATCGAAATGAGTTATTTTGTTCCTTTTCCCACCATTAAGTGGAGGACAGAGATGATGCAGTGCAGCGATGGGGTGCTAATGAGGCACGTTAATGAGGATCATTAATGTCTGTATCATGCAATGTAACAATACAATAAAGTAAGCATAACAGAGACATTGTTTCAAAAATAAAATAGTGTAATGACGCGATGTCCCTGCATAACTGAAATGTTGCGACAAGTATTCCTTTTAATTGTTTGATGCATTGGTGGGACAAGGATTAATTAGCAAGGATCCTCTTATAACCCTCCAATGAACTTCCTCCCCAATGAAGAACAACGAATGTTAGTGGGACTTTATTATCTTCACCGTGCCTCGAAGAACAGAGTCATAAGGGATGTCAACTGGTCGAAACCTTGAGGTTGAATGCTTTGGCATTGAACGTCAATGAGGTAGGGGTTTATGTGTTCTATGTATTTGATTATTTCATCTGCATCCTCTAAAATCAATGAAGAACACGGGTAAACCGACTAACAGGTTGATCAATGAATTTCTTATTCTTGTGTGTAGATATTGTGTGGGGTTTGATTTGGTTTTTTCAAGATGTATGATTATCCAAATGTTATCCCCTTGATTAAAATATAGCATAGAGGGAACGATATGAGCTGAAAAGGGTCCGTCCCCTCCTCCATAGTTGTTGTTGGTTCATTCTTTAAAGTAGATCGGTCAACATGACGCAAGACAAATTTGAGACATTCTCAACGATGCAAAAGATCTTTGGGGGCCATCGACGCAAGCGATGTAAAGAACGGACCACTAGAGCGTGTTCGAGTGTCCGTTGAAGATTCTACCACTGCGCTAAAATCGGAATGTGGTACCAAGGGCTTCCGACCGTGTTGATAGTTGATTGGAGTGGCGAACCCATCAGCGCATTGTGGAGGCAGGAGGCTGTGGATGACTAGCTGCAACGGTGGCAGAAGTAGCAACGATGACAGAAGAAGCAGCACCAGACACCGTAGGGAAGGAAAAAACAAGTCCAGGATATCTGGTGGTTTGAGAACCATGGGTTGTTGAATGCAGGTAGAGGAGGCCTCGCATCCACAGGGACAGCAATGGCCGAATGGGGCACAACAGTCACATCCTGTCTTGACGGTGCCCACCAGCCGCACTGCATGACCGATCATCAGATGGAATCCCGTGCCAGTGGGCCGAACCCATACCGACGGGCAGGACCCACACCTAGTATGCCGGTCCTGCTCCATCAAGCTACACCTCTGCCCTTTGGGCTAGGTTAGACGTGACTAGGTTATTGGCGGACCCAGCAAGCTGGACCCTCAGTCAACCCAGGATTGGTCCAGCAAGGCCCATTGGGAATGGCCCACGTGGTAGGCCTGACCGAACCGACCCAAACAGAATCAGGTCATGTCGAGTATTTCTAACTAAACCAGGGTACATGGTACCATTGGTCTGAGTTGGTCGGGATGCTGCGACTGGGTCGGACCGGTCCCAGACCCAACCAACCCATGTTTACTAAAACACCAGTATCACTCAGACCAAGTGTCTGATTAACATACCTTCACTGGTGTTAGGACCCTTATAATAGAGTGGTCCGTTTGATATACTACACTTGAGTTTGGAAGGAAGTTGGTGTACATAAAAGTCATATTGGACATGAATCCAACTAGGCCCTTTTTACAAAATTGCCCATAACTTACAGACGAGGTGTCCGATCGACTTGTCGTCTATAGTGTCAGTACCCTAACAATGAGATGGTCCTTTGGAATTATTATATGTAGGACCTTTTTGAGGTTAAGGTATTAAAAATATATTGTGGAGTGGATCCTTGTATAATCATGTGTGAAAAGTGTGGTAATCTAGTGGATGGATTTGACGTGAAGAATTATTAGCGATCCTGCATAGGTCAACACCTAACGATCATGAGTGGGTCAACACATAGAGATCCTATGTGGGTAAATACCTAGTCATCCTCTATAGGGTCATCTCCTAGAGAACCTCTATCGATCATCACCTATCAACCCTATACGGATCTGCACTAGAGCCTCTTGACAGAATAATATGATCTAGCTTTACAACCAATCATCTTCAATTCTATACTTATGTTATACCTAGTGTGAGTTGATTATTTTACTTTAGGTTATGTGTTTGAGATCTTTCTTGGTGGTATTATTTCTCTGGTATCTTCCTTTGTGGTGTTTTCCTTCATGGTTTATTGAGAGACCATTGGGGGTCTTAGGGTCCCTACTGAGTACTGTTATACTCACCCCTACACATGCTTCACACACACCAGTTGTGTCTTGTACAGAAGACGAAAATACATGACTGTGACTTTGGGGAGCCAGAACTAGACGATGCTCAAAGGTGGATCGATAGACGTGATGTGCTATAGTAGCATCCGACAGAGAGCGGTACCTACCCTTTGGGTAGGATCCTTGGTGGATGACATCCTGTTCTTGAACTTCTTTTGCTATACATTCCTTTCAAATGGGCTTGTATTCTGTCCCCTATACTTTCAGTTTACACATTTTACTCTCAGTAGTGATACTTTTTTATGGTTGTACTATGTTCTTTCCTTTTTGGTTCTCTTTTTGTAGTATTTCCTATCTGTTTTGGTATTGGTTTAAAGTTAATTCCTTCACTTTTTGGGAAATTCCTTTCCAGTGCGAGTCAACAGCCACAGGACTATGGAAAGAGGGCTAGGGGTTGTCACGTCACAGGCCCTAGGGGACAGTTCGTGAAATGGTTTTGTCAATGGGGAGGTTGGTTCTACTAGAAAAATTAAGAGTCTATAATATTAAATGGGTGATTGTGTCAAATATCTTGAGTTCAGATTTTAGTCCATGGAGCCTAGTGTTGGTGCAACAGCCAACATATCCATATAGACCCTGAAATTGGTTTTCTAACTCATTACACAAACACACTAGTTTCGTGTGTTTTGTAAATGATTTTCAGTAGATATCATTTGAGTCAGTGCCCCAGGTAAAACATATTGATCGTGTCACATCTGTGTTTCTATAGGAAGCCTCCACAAAGACAGCCAACCAGGATTTTAGTAAGAGATCATGACGATGGTCCACCAAGTGATGGGGCATCTGTTCAAGGATAGCTTACAATGATAGAAACATTGGGTGGTGTACCAGTAGCACCACCACCCAGAGAGAAGCAGTTTCTACCATCCCCACCTACAGGCAGTGCATGCCTAATGATCACACTACACAAGTTTCATAGATTGAGGTCTCCATGGTTTTGAGTTGAGACAAATCCTCATGCAGTTGAGAATTGGTTGGAGCTAGTTACATGGGTTTTCACCTATTAGAGACACAGACATACCAGATGGTAGTTCTAGCCACTAGCCTTTTTCAGGAAATGGTAGGGAGGTGGTGGATCTTGATGATCTAGATACACGAGGAGGTGACCCTTGTCTGGAGGGACATCAAGAGCCTCTTTAGGTCAAAGTTTGTACCAACAACACTATGATCAATGTGTATTTAGGTGTTATTTCCCCTATAATAGGGTAGCCTGGATATGGCCCAGTACACAGCGAGGTTTACTGAACACTCCCTCTACTCCAATAATATGTTATGGGACCCTCTCTTCAAGGCCTACACATTTGATCAAGGACTCTGATGGGAGATTAGGGCATCAATGATTTCGCTCTGCATCCCAACATGGGATGGGGTGATATAGCGAGCCCTACTGGTAGATAACTTCCAAGTTGACCAGGCACTGATGGTGATGGTCACCACTGGGTAACATGTGGATGAGTCATCAACAGTAGGTATTAGGTATACAACATAGAGGCCCAAACATGCTAGAACATTTGGAGGAAGACCCCATGATGCAGGATCGGAGGTGCAGAGCTCACGAGGTAGATGAGGTCATCTGAGGGATAGAGTTTTTTACTCTTGCGGCGGACAGAGGCACATTTCTCAAGACTATATGACACCACGCACAGATGACTTGATGTTGATTGAGGTACCTCCAAGATATGGATAGATGTTTGAGCGAGGAGGTCTGTACGGTATTGTACATGGAAGGGTAGAAGAATGAGAAGTAGGTTGTGGTCAATGGTTTGAGGTACTACCACCACCACCACCAGGAGGTCCACAATGAGCTCTAGGAGTATGTGGACATGGGTGGGGATATCATTAGTCAATGGAAGTCCCAAAACCACGGTGATCTATAGAATATTAGAGGTATGATCTATGTCTAGAAATATGTTCCAGTTACTCTTTCATTTCCATGGACTGTGTTTGAGGTTTAGATATACCAGTGGAGTTGTGGGATCGATCCTTATAATTAGATACTCTTATGGGAGGGGATTCGTCGATTACACACTGGTTCCAGTAGTGTGAGCTTACTTTAGGAGGTTATAGAATCAGCTGGGATATCCTAGTAGAAATTTTGAGGTGAAAAGTGTGGTGTGTCCATGAGGATGGGAGCGGGTTTTCTTTCACTGGTGGGATGGGAATCTTTGCCGCACATGATGGAATTTCTCAGAGGATGGTATAACTGATCACTCACCAGTTGGATAGCCTCACTCATAGTGCAGTGGAAGAGTGGAGTCTACGATTTCTTATAGTGGTGGATGAATATGAGGATTTATTTCTAGAAGATGTCCTAGGACTACATCATCACAGATAGGTAGAGTTCTACATTGACTTGTTCCAATGGACTACATCTATATCTATAACTGAATATCAGATGTCTCTTGTAGATCTTCATGAGTTGATCGTATAGCTGGTGGAATTTTATATGAAGGTGTTTTTAAGCCCCAGTGTATCCCTAGGTGTAGCCCTGGTGTTTTGTTTTCAAGAAGGCATATGGGAGTTTGAGGCTATGTGTGGAATAATGGTACATGAACTGGTTGACCACGATGAACAAGTATCCACTATAGACGATTTAAGAACTCTTCAACCTGTTGAAAAAAGTGAGGTGTTTCTTGAAGATAGAACTTAGATCATTCTATCACCAACTTCTGGTACGAGATGAGGATGTACCGAAGACAACCTTCTGTTGTCATTATGGCCACAATGAGTTCCTAGTGATTCTTTTGGGTGTGACCAATGCCCCAGTAGTGTTCATGGGACTCATGAACCAGATCTTGTAGCCTTACCTTGCCTAGTGTTTTTGTCTTCATTTATGACATCTTGGTTTACACAACATTGGTGGAGGATAATTCTACAAACCTACAGATTGTCATAGATGCATTCTGAGAGAACCCGCTTTACAGTAATCTCTCTATGTTCCAGTTCTGAATTTGGGAGGTCCACTTCCTAGGACATATCATCTCGGATATTAATGTTGCGGTGGATCCAGCAAAGATAGAGGCAGTTCTTTCTTAGGAGCCATTCCAGAGCATGACTAAGGTGCAAAGATTCCTAGGGTTGGTTGAGTACTACCAGAGATTCGTACCCAACTTTTCCAGAGTAGCATCACTATTTTATGCTTTGAAAAGTAATGTACAACCCTTCATGTGAACGGAGAGGTTACAACAGAGTTTCTAGGAGCTGAGGTGGAGACTGATGAGTGCCCCCATCTTGAGACTACCAGAAGAGGGTGTCAGGTATATAGTATATTGTGATGCATTTGGTACTAGACATTATTGTTTTCTGATGCTGGAGTGAGTAGTGATTGCCTACGGCTCAGGAAAGTTGAAGAAGTATGAGTGGAACTACATGAATCATGACCTGGAGATAGATGTAATGGTCTTTTCCTAAATATATGATGGCACTACATGATGGGTGAATGGTTTACCATCTACTCTTACCACAAGTGACTCAGGTATATCTTCTCACATAAGGACCTGAACATGAGTAAGTGGTGATGGCTGGAGTTCCTTCACCACTATGACTTTGAGATTATCTATACTCCTAGTAAATAGAACGTGGTGGCAGACACACTCAGTAGGAGGTCTTCTTTACTATTTTTAAGTGAGGCTACAGATCAACTATCCATGATACAAATATCCATTATGGATAGTGATGGGGAATCTTACCTCCAATCTATGACCATCACTCCCCTACGCCTATAGTGAGTTATGGAGGAACGACATGTGGATGTTGACAGTGTGGGTCGACGTGCTCATATATACATAGGAAAATATATTAATGTATTTTTGATAGGTGGGTAGAATCTGATCATTTTTAGAGGATTCACCTTAGTACCAGTGTCGTCACAGGAGGAGGAGTTGAGGGTATTTCATACCTCCAATTTGGCAGTACATCCTTGTGCGAAAAAGATATACTCGATCCTCCGATGTCAGTACCGGTGGACTAAAATGATGAAAGTGTTGGCCAAGTTCATTTCACGATGCCTCACTTGTCAGAAAGTGAAGGCTGAGCATCAGGATCTAGTAGGATTTTCCCAACCACTCCAGGTGCTAGAGTTGAAATGGGAAGGTATGTCGATGGACATTATGACGGTGTTACCATATACATCCATGGGCCATGATTCCATCTGGATGATCATTGAGCGACTCACTAATTTTTCTAACTTCCTACCCATTTGGATTAATTAACTGGTTGAGGGATTATGATGCCTCTATGTCCAATAGATATTGCAGCTCCATGGTGGGCCATTGAAGATCATCTCAGACCATGATTCACGTTTTACATCTTGGTTGTGGAAGCGGTTGTATGACTCGTTCGAGACTCAGTTTCATTTGATCACAGCTTTTCATCCCAACACAAGTGGTCATTTGGAGTGGACCATACATACCTTAGAAACAATTATTCCTGCTTGTGTCTTGGATTTTGGTCAAAGATGGGATGACCACCTACCACTGGTGGTGTTTTCATACTACAATAGCTATCACTCTACCGTTTTCATGGAACCATTTGAGGTGTTGTATGAGCGGCCTTACAGATCACCCCTATGATGGATAGACCTGGGGAGTCGGCAGTCATGGGTCCAAAGTTTGTAGGGGCTACCATCGAGAAGGTGCAGATCATCCAGAGAGGATGAGGATTTCATAGAGCAGGAAGAAATATTATTCTAATATAAGAAAGAGATCCTTAGTGTTTGAAGAGGGTGATCATGTATTGCTTCGAGTATCACCCCAATGAGGATTGTGGAGATTTGGCTGGGGTGGGAAGCTATCTCCAAGGATCATAAAACCTTTTAAGATCCTGATCAGAGTTGGCGAGGTGGGTAATTTCCTAGCTCTTCCCCAATAGATGCACCAGGTTCATAATTTTTTCCATGTGTCACAGCTGAGGAGATACGTGCATGGTCCATTGCATGTCATCAACTAGGGATATATAGAAATTGAAGATAGGGAGACATTTGAGGAGTTCCCAGTAAAGATAGAGGATTGAAAAGAGAAAGTTCTTTGTGGTCGGTTTATTCCTCTCATGTGAGTTCGGTGGAAGCACAAGAATATATAGGATAGAACAAGGGAGTAGGAGTCTTAGATTCATGCTAAGTACCCCCATTTTATTGATTTGTTTTGTATTTTTTGAGACATAAATCCCTAAGGTGTGCGTAATTCCATGGTTTGAATATTCAGTGTAAATTTTTTATTTATATAGAATTATTATGATACCACACACTCTGACGACACATGAATCTGAGGCCCGGTGAGCCTAGAACAGAATTTAGACATTATTTTAAGGTAAATTTAGTAAAACTTTGAGCGAGGTTTCATATCTTTCGAACTAGTGCTCGTATTGAAAATACGAGGGGCCCGTTGAACTCGAAACTCTAGGATTCAACTAGAAATGACTTAACTTTGACTAGAATGGGCCAAGAGGAAATGTTAATTTTTAGAATTTCTGAGAAAAATAATAAAATAATTTAAAAGAATTATTTTATTTGTTTTATCACCATTGAGTGGAAGATGATGACACTGTGGTGCACTGGCGAGGAGACGAAGAGGAACATTAATGAGAATCATTAGTGGAAGGTATCACACAGTGTAACAATGAAATAATGGAAGTATAATAGAGATATTGTTTCATGAAATAAAAAATGTAACGACGCAAAATCACATCATAACTGAACTTTTGCAACCTGTTTTCCTTTTAATATTTTGATGTGTTGGTGGGATGAGGATTAATCGGCGAGGATCCTCGGAAGAACCTCCTTTGAAATTTCTCCCCAATGAAGAATAATGAACATTGGAGAGACTTTATCATCTTCAAAGTTCATTGATGAACGAAGCTGGAAGTGAAGTAAACTTCTTGAAAACTCAACGAATAACGCTTCATCATAAAACTTCAACGAGTTAGGGGTTTATACGTTCAATGTATTTGACGATTTCTTCCTCATCCATAAAAATTAACGACGAGTGTGGATAAAATGCTAACAAGTTAATCTAAGAATCACTTATTCTTGTAGGTGGATTTTTTGTGGGGTTTTATATGGGGTTTTTCATGCTATATGATTATCCTCAAGTTATCCCCATGATTAAACTCTATCATGGAGGGTGCGGGTCGACCCAAACTAGGACTGATCCCTATGCCGTAGTTTTTCTTGGTGCATTCTTCAATGTCGACTAGGTTTATTGATAGAAATACAGATTTGAGAACTTTTCAACAAAGAGGACGATCATTGGGGACCATAAACATAGGAAACGTAAATAATGGGCCACCAGAACACGTCTGGTGGTCCACTAAAGATTATTCCGCTATGTCGGTGATAGCCCCAACCGCATGCCAGATGGTGAAAACAGGGGTTTCCAGCAGTGCTAGCATCTAGTTGAAGTAGTGTTCACATCGACACATGGACTGTCTACGATGATGAGAGTTGTGTGGAGGGATGAGCAACATTTGCGTCATCCATTGGCTTGCAATCTGTGGTCCATCGATCGCAGCTAGAGGAAGACTCATGTCCACGGGGCTAGTAGGGAATGTACGTAGCATTGCTGTCACGTCTCGGTTGGATGGTACCCCACCGGCAGCACCGCCCATCCAATCTTTGTCCGGCGGGCTACTTACCAGCCGGAAGGCTAGTCCAAACCCACACTAGTGGGATAGAGACACATTAACAGGCTATAACTACACCATTCAAGGTGAGTTGGATGAGACTGGGTTACTAGGAGACCCAGCAGACTGGACCCTCAGCCGACCTGAGCCTGCTTCAGCAAGGCCCATTGGGCTTGGTCCACTGGCCAGACCAGACCAGACTAAACCTGACATGAACCAGGTCTGGTCAGGTCCATCTAACTAAACTGGGGAATCTGGTACACTCTGTCCAAGTTGGTTAGTTCAGTCTAACCGGGTCAGACCATTCCTAGAGGTATCCAAAACCTGTTTACAAAGACTTCTCTATCTCTCAGACTGATCATCTGATTGATGCGCCATCAGTGGCATTGTGACCCTTGTGATGGATAGGTCCTTTTGATATCCTATACATGAGTTTTGGTGGATGTTAGAGTATGGCTAGCATGGATCTGTCTCGAATCCAACTGGTTCCTTTTTAACAAATTGTCTATAACATTATATTGGGCATCCGATTGACGTGTCGTCTTTTGCGTTGTGTCACTTATGACTAGATAGACTTTTGGGGTTAGTCTCTTTGGGTATTTGTGGAAGTTGAGGTATATAAGATGTCTAGATTAGAGGATCCTTCTGGAATAATTCATGTGGTATGTGGGAATCTAGTGGCTTGTTGTGACATGATGAAAAAATGATGATCATGTGTGGGTCAACACCTAGTGATCCCGAGTGGATCATCACATAGTGATCCTATGTGGTTCTACCCAAAGAGATCCTATATGGGTCAGCATGGAATGATCCCTTATATGTCAGCACCTAACGATCTTCTGTAGGTCAGTACCTACCGATTATCTGTGTGTCAACACCTAGCAACCCTGTGCGGGTCAGTAGTAGAGCCTCTTGACAGAATATGATGTTTTAGCTTTACGACTAATCAAATTTACTTATATACTTAAGTTATAACCTATGTAAGTTGTGTATTTTAATTTATGATATGTGTTTGAGGTCTTTCTTGGTGACATTACCTCTAATGTATCTTCCTTTTTTCTATTTTCCTTTTTGGATTATTGAGAGACCTTCGAGGGTATCAGGGTCCCTACTGAGTATTGTTATACTCACCAAGAGGTAAAGGAAAAAGAAAAATTCACCACAAAATTAGGATTTCAAATAGGATAACATTGGTGGAAATCAGAGACACATGATTGGAGTAAAACATAAATATTTATTTGGAGTGATTGAGGTCATTAATCACAAACAAGTGAACAATAAATGTAAAATTGAGGTCCTCAAAGCCATAAATCTACAATGATTTAAAATATCACCGGTTCAACAAAACATAAGGATTTGTATGAAGAATTTTAGGTTTTAATATACTTTCTCTAAATTTTCAGAATTTCTTTCTTCATAGAATAAGAAAAAAAATACTTGTCAATTCAAGTTAATTACTTTAACTAATATCTCTCACAAACTCATATTTCACTCCAAAAGATAATATAACTCAAAAATATTCTATTTAACATATTAATATATGGTTCCTAAATATGAATTTATAATTCATCTGTCATACTATTTTAAAAAACCTACATTATACAATCCAGGACATCACGTAGGCCATTGGTAGGTGATGCACCCTTATCGCCCTTCATTTGTGGGTTCAAGTATAGCGACATTGTTGAACGTGATGGGTTATCACCCGACCTCTGGGTTTTCCTTTTTATAAAAATCCCAAATAAATCATAAGAAGTGATTTAACCTTAAAAAATAGTATCCAATGTCCATCATTATCCATTCCAACCTTTAGATTTATCCAAAATACTTTGGTCCAAACTCACCGTGCAATATTTATAAGGATGGTCACATAAAATATTGGTGAATACCTTCATCGTGTATTCTCTTAAGACATGGTTATAAAATGAATTACTGTAAAATCATATTTAATACGTTCATTATTCTTTATTCCTTATGTAAACCATAGAATACTGATTATACTCCTTAAATCCAAAAATGTTGTAATCTCCAACAATGATGGAATAAACAAACCATTAACTAGTTCCTAGGTAATAAATAATATACAATATAAAATATACAACTCAATTACCTCCTTTTCTGAAATCATTAATCTAGTTTCAGAAACATTTTAAGGTTTATATTTCCCTAAACCCTATATTTTCCCAAATGTTTTACTTGAAACTCTACCACTTTAATTGGTACCATAAAATCTCAAATCCTTAATGAAATTGTACTACAGTGAAATAATTATATACTATATAATTATTTTAACTTGTACATAATTAATACAAAACTCAAATGAAACAATTAATTAATAAAAAAAATCAGAACACTAATTATTCCTCTTCAACTGCAATTGTATCATAACATGATTATTATCTAATACCCATCACTTGGGGTATACTATGATGATTGTGATATTGATTCCTGTAGTGTCCTAAATCCTTATAGATGAAGTATTGTACATTTAAAACCTTTTTCATACCCTTAAAATCACCAACTTAGTTTCCCTATTCTCTACACTTATAAAAAACTCTCATTCTGTACAAGCATTTACCAATGTGACAATTTCTGCACTTATCACTTGTGAGAAAATCCTTATTTACCTTTTCCATATATACACCTTTTTTTTCATCCTCTCATTTTCTTGCTTCCCTTTATATTCATATGACTCAGAGAATTCATTACTTATATTATTAACACATTATATTATATCTTCATATGATGAGAACATATGGGAGTCTATTTCCCTTCTAAATGATGGATTAATACTATGAAAGATATGATCCTTATTACTCCTTGGATCATGTGTATTACTAGAGTTCTCGTTCCTTCTACTTGGTTCCATTTTTAAAACGACGACATACACTAGGTTAGATCGTATCATAGTTTATAATCCAAAAATAGAAAATTTCTACACATTAATTGAATATTATTACACATCTAGTATCCTAATCATAAAAAATGATTCTTCGATGATATATTAACACCTAAATAATGGTTTGTAATGAAAATGTGAATTATCCTAAGCATGTCCCCCAGGAGTGTCAAACTAGGTGTGCAGTAAGGCTCATTGTTGTATACTAGGATACCCAAGATCAAGCCCGAAATACCTTGTCTGACTTTTCAATCCTATGTACATCTGTTCCAGAACTGTGTCCACTAGTATTATCTAGACATGGATGTATTTCATGAAAAAACCCACATAATGTCTACATTACCAAAATTTTTGTATGCTCTTCTATACTAATCTTTAAATTCTATGTTAAGTTAATGTTTCCTAATCATAGTTTACCTAAATCTAATTTACAAGGTTATTTCTACACATTATCTAATACCAACTATAACACCCTGGCCCTAGATGCCCGGATCCAGTGCATTATTTTAATACATAGGCATGATTGTAAGGAATCTCGTCTCAGAAGACCGATCAATTTAGCAGTCCTGGAAAATAGTTTATATACATGAACTTTGCATTAAACATTCTAACATAAAACACAACATAAATAATCCTTTGAGAAATTCCATTATTCCCTTACCTTAAACCTACATATAAATAATAATATACTTATTTTAATAATAAGAAAATAAATCATAATAAATGGGTGATCTCAGACGATCAGTGAGGATAAACAATATATAGTAAGCTATCATAAATAATCATAATCTTTTTATGGTATGATATAAAATTGAAACCCAATCCCTTTAAACATAAACATCAATATTATATGAAAAAGATAAATTAAATAATTCCATTTCATCATTCACATGGATATTATACTAGTCAAATAATCACATGTAACATTAATGAGTAATCTCATAATGATGTAATTCATAATGCCAGACATCTTAACCACAATGTAAATGCCTCGTGCTAAGACCCTAAATATAAATTTTATCAAAGCCTTGTTCCAAGACACTATTTTTTCTCTTGAGACCTACCAATGAATCAAGGGGCTATAGAGGGACCCACCCATTACTTACTAAGTCCAATGCATCCCTCATATAAAAATGTTGAAACATAACATAATCATTCATTTTAAAACTAGCATACGAAATGTCAATATATTAACCATAAATCATGAATGGAATAAAAATAGAACATCCACAGTCAAACATATCATAAATCATTCAATAAAATATAGAAGATTGTATTATAATTAATCAACCTCAATCAAGAATAATATCCAATAAAGGATGATGACATAGTTGAAATTAATTAGTAAAAATCATCGAGAGGGTCATGACCCACCATCACCATAATGGAGAGAAGGGACAGAAGATTTCACGACCCATCATTCTTTATGTTGAAGGAGATATAATGACCCCTGAGACCCGCCTTTGATAGATCCATGAGTGGCGGCCAACACCAAGGGTATAGAATCACAGAAGAGATGGAAGACAATACTCTTTTTATTTTTATAGGATCGGGAGATAAGATAGAAACCCCAACAACACCAAAGTAGAAAGTAAAGGTAAAGCCGAAAGTAAAACATTCCCATATGCAAGTTCAAAATTAAAAGATACAACCCACAAGAAATCCAAAGGTAAAGTACCAAGAAAAAGGAAAATGAAAACAACAACTGCCCCAAGGTCTGAGCTAGTACAGTCCCACACGATCCCTGAAGTCCTCCTGGAAAACTGAAAGCAGTTTATATATTTAGGGTGAGCATATAAGTATACCTAGTATGGAAAAACAAAGGCCCTTGTGAACAAGTGGAGAGGCATTCTAATGCCCTGTGAGAAAAAGAGGTAACTAAAACATCTAACAAGGTAAACTATCCACCTAGGCCTCACCAAGGCACAATCCCTAAATAACACAAGTCAAGTAATGTATAGTAATAACACAACAATGTTTGGGTACCCCGTGCCACTTTTCCACTGGTTATTGAAGAAATCATATGCAACATACCAATCCCGCAATTCTTACCGTAGTCCCACGACCACACCCTGCCCGCACACACCGGGGCCACAACCACACTCCCCGCCCCGCAAACACCTGGGCCACAATAGTAATCCCGCCCGCAAACACATGGGCCACAACCACCATGTGCAACCACGCCCGCAAACATCTGTTCCAGAACAACTACTGCCACACCCGAAGACACCTCCGCCTCATCCCAATGATTCTTGGGAACAACCTGCCCGCACAGACCTGGGCCAACCACCACAACTACTCTGCCGAGAGAATATTGGGATATAATAGAACTCATGCCATCACATCCCACTCGATGTGTCTTGGGCTATTCGGGAATGGGAGAAGAAAAGGAGCTAATAACTAGCCACTCATAAGAGTGTTGGAAAAAATACCCTCCCCCATGAAATGGTGGTGTCCGACATTAAGTTCTCAACTTGGGTGGGGCGCAAATAAGAAACATATAAAACTACATATATATGTATAGTTAACAAGAACTCATCCCATCCAAGGGTTCCCAAATCCAACCTAAGCACAAACACCCTTGTTACTATTCATTCATAAGAGAAAGGTACGACACTCACGGCCATGTCCCAACTCATTCCCAAAAAAATACCCCTTTAAACCATTCTTTCTTACATGTTCAAGTGGTCTCATTTAGGTGGATTCTACACTAGTGGGAAAATAACATGCATAACCACAATCCAGGAAAAGAGAAACAGCCAAACAACAATTTAAGCATTCATACCCGGTTCTCTTGTAAAGTAACTACAACAAAGAGATAAGTGAGATCCCTCAAAGTAACGGAACCAAATAAAGCCCCACGATATAGCCCACACAACATCAAATTCACAGCCAACAACTGTGACACAACATAGGATCCCATCCCCATTCACATCTTCCCATGATCACCAAGTAGAACAACACACCTACTACCACAATAGAGTGGTAAACTTCCAGGTTCAAGCACATCATTCATTAGGTTCTTCTTTCTGTTTGTTAACCAAGGTGATCACACAGGTATTCTTGTTTTACTGAACATAAATTTAAACCAAACTATGTTTAGGTGACTAACCAATTTCCATGTTACCGTTATTTAGTGATCACAAAAGGCAAGGGTTGATTAGAACGCAAGGAAAGACCACCAATGACCATGATTATCAGTGAGCGCAAGACCATACAGTTCAAAACACATATCAACATAAAAGAGTACAACAGAACATCGATCACACCTCCTTAATTCATTAAAGGTCCATTCATTATCTTAATTAAGTTCGGTTTCATCAAACCCCACATAAACAAAAGCATACCCACCCTGCATGATACACAGTAAGGAGAGACAAAGGAAAAAACATACTTGGTTGATCGAGGATTGATGTTATCCACATGCCAAGAATGCCGAGGACTCAAAGGGTGAGCAGAAAGGTTCCGGCATAGGCGCACCTCTTGTCTCGGGAAGGGAGAATCTAAACGCACTGGGAAGAAAAGGAGGCTTTCCAAAAGGAAGAAGAAGAAGAATAAATTCCCGTACGGTATATAGATAAGATCCCGCTATTATGGGATATGGGTATTTTAATGACTTTAAAGTCGGATCATGGTTTCCCACATGGCTGGGTGGATACACATGACATAATTAATTGTTATATAAAGATTCCAATCGGAAAATGTGGTAGTAGCTGTGAATTTAAAGGATTTTATAAAAACGGAGTGGCACCATACACGGACACACAACTAGGTCCGTTGAGGGTCGCCCCACACTTAGGAATTTTAATCATTGATTAAGGGCTTAAAAATGGCCTTGAACCACTTCCAAAAGGTTAAAAAGGCATAAAAGTTGTTTTACAGGAGAAACTACAGAATAAAATCCCGACAAGGCTGGGTGGCACAGGTCGTGCCCCACACGGATCTGTCACACCAATCATGTTACACTGGTCGGTTGGTCACTGATCGGTCTCACACGGATCGGTCGCACGTCAATTGGTCGCACGCTGATCGGTCGCACGCCGATCGGTCGCACGCCGATCAGTCGCACGCCGATCGGTCGCACGCCGATCGGTTGCACAATGATCGATTGCACACACTGAGACACCACCTTTAGGATCTAGATTTCGGTAAAGGGGTGGACCATGAGGGCATGGGCCATCACATTAGATACCACTCAAACTATTCTCTCCCTCAAGAATCAAAACCATACCCGAATGAAAGAGGGGTCCAGACAACCGTCCTGAAAGATAACTATCAGGAGTGAACCTCATCGACATCTAGAAACTCCTCTCCCTCAATTAACTGGGAAACACCCAAGGGTCAACTGTCCAGTCATATTAATTAAGTAGTTCCTACCCCCACGTCAAGATATTATCCACTTTGGGCGGTACTGACTCACTCGCATGGGTTTAACCGCATCCACCTTAATGCATCTTGATTAGGGATCATGTCCTCCCATCTCCACAGTCAGGAAATTTCACAACACTCTCCAGGTAGGGAAACAAAACATCTCATAACTAACAAGGTCAGCACTACATCACAACAAGCATAGAACGAAACAAAACAAAACTCAAAACAGCTCTGGGTATTGGGCGCGCATCTGCGTCTCCTGTTCCCAGGTACTCTCCTCAATCCCTACATGCCTCCACAATACATGAACCAAAGGGATGGTTTTTCCTCAGAGCACCTTATCTTCACGATCCTCGATCCTCACTAGTATTTCCACAAAGTTCAAGTCATCCCCGATATCCAGCATTCCCCAGTCGAGGACGTGTGAATCGTCTTGCAGATATCATCGGAGTTGGGACACATGGAATAAGTTATGTATCCTCAGTAGCGGTGGTGGTAGCGCTAGCTGATAAGACACTCCTACGACCTGCCGCAACACTTCAAAGGGTCCGATGAATCTGGAAGAACACTTACTCCCCCTACTGAACCTCAATTGTCCACACCGAGGGGAGACGTTCATGAACACGTGGTACCCGACCACAAACTCCAAGGGTCTCCTCCTAATATTGGAATATGACTTCTGTTGAACCTGTGACACCTTCATACTCTCTCATATAAGCTGAAAATTCTCTATCATGCTCTGCACCACTTCGGGGCAAAGAAGACTTGTTTCCCCAGCCTCAGTCCAACACACGGGTGAGCGACACAGCCTTCCGTACAGAGCTTCGAACGGAGCCACGCCAATTGTAGAGTGATAGCTATTATTGTAGGACAACTATACTAGAGGCAAGTGTCGCACCCATGATCCCCAAAAATCCATTATACATGATGACAGCATATCCTCCAAGGTTTGGATGGTGCGCTCTGTCTGTCCATCTGTCTGGGGATGGAAAGCAATGCTAAGACGTAGCTGGGTTCCAAAAGCATGCTGCAATACTCTCCAGATTCGTGAGGTAAACCGTGCATCCCTATCCAAGACTATGGATCTTGTAACTCCATGCAACCTCACCACCTCATCCACGTACCTTCGTGCTATGGCATCTACTGCACCCGACTCCTTGATCGCCAGGAAGTGGGCTGATTTCATCAACTCATCCACCACTACCCAGATAGCGTCGCAACCTCCTTGAACCTTGGATATTCCCGGGGAGAAATCCATCGAGATGTCATCCCACTACAAATCGGGGACATCCAACGGCTATAGAAAACCACTGGGAACACGGTGTTCAGCCTTCACCTGCTGACACACTAGGCATCTGGCCACGAACGTTTCCACTACCCGCTTCACCTCGGGCCACCAGAATTGACCTCTCATGCCCGGTACATTTTGGAAACTCCCAAGTGCAACGCTAGGGGTGATTTGTGGAGCTCACTAAGAACTATCTCACGCATCGCCTATGGAACAAACAACTTTCCTTAGTAAAGAACCCAATTCTGACCATCCTCTATCCACCATTCTAGAGCATCACCTTGGTTAATCTGGTCACGCATCACTTCACTTTCTGAGTCTCCCCATTGGGACTCCTTACCTCCCGCAACAGAGAATACTGCAATATCATATGATATAGGAAACCTATACTACCTTCCATCCTCACATCCAGGTGTAGAGTAACCAACTCCTCCATCGCCTTCGAAGCATCTGCCAAATCTCGAACCACATCCTTCTACGACATCCTTCTCAAGGAATCATCCACCACATTCCCCTTTCCTGAGGTGTAAGAAATATTGAAGTCATATTCTTGAAGTAACTCCATCCACCTTCACTTCCGTAAGTTCAGGTCCCACTGAGAGAATATATACTTCAATATTTTGTGGTCGGTGAATACCACGAGGCACTCCCCGACGAGGTAATGC
Source organism: Viscum album (assembly GCA_963277665.1). Classification (NCBI taxonomy): domain Eukaryota; kingdom Viridiplantae; phylum Streptophyta; class Magnoliopsida; order Santalales; family Viscaceae; genus Viscum; species Viscum album. Next base: position 2,091,172,510 of record OY728132.1, read on the forward strand.
TGCCACAACTTTAGTGCGAACACGACCTTTACAAGCTCCATATCATCGGGGGCATAGTTATGCTCATGGGGACGTAACTTAATAGACCCATAGGAGATCATCCCTTTCCACTACATCAACACACATCTGAGGCCTTGTCCTGAAGCATCACAAAATACATCATATGCTGCCTCTTCTTCTGGAAACCTCAGCACTAGGGCACTTACCAACTTCTAATTCAGATATCTAAAGGCTTCCTGGCAATTCCCATTCCATATGAAAGCCTGGTCCTTCTTGGTCAAAGGTGTCAAAGGTGCCACAACTCGAGAGAAAGTTGGGCACGAACCTCCGATATTAACCTTCCAGTCATAGGAAACTATGAACCTCTTCCACGTTCTTGGGTGCTTCCCAAGAAACCACCGCCTCAACCTTCGATGGGTCCACTGCTATCCCCTTCCCGGACACCATGTTCTAAAGGAAGTGCACTTCTCACATCCATAACTTTTACATGGACAATATTCCATAGTTATGGTGCCATTAGAGGACCTCTAAAACCATTATCAGGTGCTCATCGTGATCCTCCATTGATCTTGAGTAGATCAGGATGTCTTCTATAAACACGACTACAAACTGATCCAGGTATTCCCAGAAGATGGATTTCATGAGTCCCATGAACACAACTGGAGCATTTGTAATGCCAAACGACATGACCACAAACTCAAAGTTCCCATATCTACAGTTGAAGGCAGTCTTGGAGATATCACCCTCCTTCACCCTCACTGGTGACATCCAGACCACAGATCAATCTTCGAGAACCAACCTGCTCCCCTCAGCTGGTCAAAGAGATCATCTATCCTCAGGAGAGGGTAGCGATTCTTGAAAATCACTTGATTCAGTCTCCTGTATTCTATTCACTACCTTATACCACCATCCTCCTTATTTTCAAACAAGATAGGGGCACCGCACAGTGATGCACTTGGCCGAACAAAACCCTTCTTCATCAGATCGTCAATCTGGATCCGCAACTCCAGCAACTTAGAAGGCGTCATACAGTAGGGAGCCATCGAAATCAGATGGCCACCATGTTGAAAGTCTATCTCGAACTCAACTTCACGTCGAGGGGGTAGATTCTACACCTCTTCAGGGAAGATGTCCATAAATTCAATGATGATCTCTAGGAATTCCACTGTCTCTTCATCCTCCAAATCCACTGATAGATTAACTAACAGTTAAAGGAGGGGCTCCTCTCATCTACTTCTTTTCTGGCAACCCTGCTCGCCGAAGAAAATTACACGTCGACTGCACAAATATGAAAACACCACCCTTCCTAAGAAGCAGTCAATTACAGCGCATACAGATAATATCCAATCAATGCCTAGGATGACATCGTATGATTGTATCTGCAATAGTAGAAGATCCCCGATAGACTGATGTGGCCCTATCATCAGTCTATACCATCAGCAAACATAAAGCAAGTTTGTCTGAACTCCGACTGGCGTGCTCAACACCAGGGGCGCAGAAAGTCTCTCGACGTCCAATCCTAGGGCACAAGCCAGACTGGGTGTAACAAAGGAGTGCGAATCCCCTATATCGAACAAGGCTTAGGCAAGAGTACTGAACAAGGTGATACAACCTCGAACGACCTCTGGCTCTATAAGAAATGGTGCCTCCTCGGCGTGCTACTACTCATACCCAGCTCTTCTGCCTCTCGGTTATTGGCCGCCTCCCAAACCACACCCTGGTCGAGGTCCCTGAGGAGTGTCCTGAGGTCGGCCTCCTCCCACCATATCTGGTCTTGGAGGGGAGGGAGCCTACTGTCCCTACTACTACTGCTGAAAGGGCCAAGCTGTAAACTGCTGCGGCTAAGGTGGGCGTTGAACATGCCCACCCACGTTGTACTATACTCTGTCCGGGCACTGATTCCGATGGTGTCAATGGCTCCCACAGAAGAAGAACCTCGGTCCTAGACCCGAAGGAAAAGGGAGAGGACTAGGGGATTGGAACTAGATCTGTAGAGGCCTGCTTCCTGCTGGTCGAAACCTAGAAGGTTCTGATGCTAGAGGCCTTCTGCTGACAGCCTTCCCCTTCGACGAGCCCAACTATATTCCCTCTTGTGATACACTTCACAGCGTGTGCATCCTTTCCACCACTTTAGCTTTCATCTGGACCTCTATGTTGGTCAGTAAGGTGAAAAGAGTAACATCATACTGAAGAGAACGTCAAAGGGCCTCCTCCAAATGTCTCACCCAAGACTCCTCATCCAGAAAGAGGTCCAGAGAAAAGCGAAGGCGATCCTTGAACTTGATCCCCAACTCTCTTACTAACATGCTCCCCTGCAGGAGGGAGAGCATCTCCTGCCTTTTTTCATCTTTCATTATGGAAGAGAGAATTCCGCCCAGAACTCCTTCTTGAAATCAGCCCACGCAAACTCAGACTCCTACTTTTCCCCGAGATAAAGCATCCACCACTGACGCACTGCTCCCCACATCTGGCTGACGACCATAGGAACCCAGTACTCTTTCGGAACCCGAATCAAGCCAAAAGCTATCACTAGCTCCTCGATCCAGCTTTCTACCTCCACATTTGAGATGCTGCCCTTGTACACCCCAAGGGTTTGTCGCTGAAAGGCACGAAGCGTCCTCTGCCATTGATCATCCTCCTCTCGGCCAGCCCTCTTTCGATCAGCCAAAGCAACCTCCGAGGCCTCAACCGTCTGCACAACTCTTGGTCGTCTCCCTGGTGTCATAGCTACAAAGTAAATAAGGAATGCCAGAGCCTGAGTAGTGTAGAATATTGTTCTTAAATTCTATTAGGATTATTATTAATTTTAAACCCCCAAAATGCCCATGAAAGACAAGAACACAAGTCATTATGTAGCTTGTACCTCCCCTAGGGTCTCTACCCTGCAATCAGTGCACCCTTACTTGGTCGTTCGGTAGGTCCAGAGTCCTTGCATCGGATCACGAGGGCCCTAAAATCCTGTGTCCTAGCCAGTCTTCCCTGGCCTATTCCACACACCAAGATCACCCAACACTGTTTCCCTACCATTCCTTACAATCCTCACTGAGCCTAACTCCAGACTCTATCCTATCTCACAACCTCAAGCCTCTGATACCATTATGTCACGACCCGCCTTCACCAAAAAGGAGTGAAGGGACCTCGGATTTCTAGGCCCTTCCATTTTTAGGTTGAAGGAGAGATAATGACACCCCAGACCCGCCTTTGATAGGTACAAGATTGGTGACCCGAACCAAGGGTATAGAATCAGACATGAGATGGAAGGCATTACCCTTTTTATTTTTTATAGGATCGAGAGATAAGATAGAAACCCCAACAACACAAAAGTTGAAAGTAAAGGTAAATCTGAAAGTAAACCATTCCCATATGCATGTTCAAATGCAAAAGATACAAACCAAATGAACTCAAAAGGTTAAGTACCATGAAAAAGGAAAACGACAACAGTAACCGCCCCAAGGTCTGAGTTAGTACAGTCCCGCACGATCCCTGAAGTCCTCCTGGAAACCTGAAAGATGTTTATTTACGTAGGGTGAACATATAAGTATACTAAGTATGGAAAACCAAAGGCCCTTGTGCACAAGTGGAGAGGCATTGTAATGCCCTATGAGAAAAAGAGATAACCAAAACATCTAACAAGGAAAACTATCCACCCAAGCCTCATCAAGGGACACTCCCCAAATAACTGAAGTCAAGTAATGTATAGTGATAGAACATTGATGTTTGGCTACCCCGGTCCACTTTACCACTAGTTATTTAATATATCCTACGCATTGTACCAATCCCACCATTCTTAACGTAGTCCGACTACCACACCCCACACCCCACCCCCACTCACCTGGGCCACAACCACACATCCTGACCGCAAACACCTGGGCCACAACCGCCATCCCGGCCGAAAAAACCTGGGCCAAAACCACCACATGTAACCACGCCTACAAATACATGGGCCATAATAACTACTTCCACACCCGAAGACACCTGGGCATCATCTGGAAGATTCTTGGGAACAACCAGCCCGCACACACCTGGGCCAACCACCAAAACTACCCTGCCCGAAGAATCTTGTGCTATAATGGTCCTTAGGCCATCACATCTTGCCTGAAGAGTCTTGGGATATTCGATAAAGGGAGAGGAAAAGGAGTTAATAACCAGCCACTCATAGGAGTGTTGGAAAAAACACCCTCCCCCATGAAATGGGGTTGTTCGGCACTAAGTGCTTCACTTGGGTGGGGCACGAATAAGAAACATAAAAAACAACAAATATATGTATAGTTAACAAGAACTCATCCCAATCTAGGGTTCCCAAAGCCAACCTAAGAAGAAACACCCTCATTACTATTTATTCATAAGAGAAAGGTACGACACTCACAACCGTCACAACTCATTCCCAAAACCAATGTCCCTTTAAACCATTATTTCTTACATGTTCAAGTAATCTTATTTAGGTAGATTCTAAACTACTTGGAAACAAATAGGAATAACCCCAATCTATGAAAAGAGAAATATCCAAACAACAATTTAAGCATTCACACCCGGTTTTTTTGTGAAGCCACAACAAAAAAGGGATAAGTGAGATCCCTCAAAGTACTGAAACCAAAGAAACACCTAAGATATAGTCCACACAGCTTCAAATTCAAAGACAAAAACCATGCCACAATAGAGGATCTCATCCCCATTCACATCATCCCATGAGCACCAATCAGAACAACACACCTACTACCAAAACAAAGTGGGAAACTTCTAGGTTCAAGCACATCATTCATTAGGTTCTTCTTTGTGTTTGTTAAATGTGGAAATCACATAGAGATTCTTGTTTTATTGAATATCCTTATAAAAAAACTGAGTTTAGGTGACTAACCAATTTCCATGTTACCGTTATTTAGTCATCACAAAAGGAAAGGGTTCATTAGAACACAAGGAAAGACCACCAACAACCATGATTTTCAGTGAGCGCAAGCCCATACAGTTCACCACACATATCAACATAAAAGAGTACAGCAGAACATCGATCACACCCCATTCATTATTTAAAGGTCCATTAATTATCTTCATTAAGTTATGTTTCATCAAACCCCACAGAAACAAAAGCATACCCACCTCGCATGATACACAGTAAAGAGAGATGATGGAAAAACCCTACCTGGTTGATCAAGGATCAAAGTTTTCAACACGCCGAGAACGTCGGGGACTCCAAGGGTGAGCAGAAAGGTTCTGAAAAAGGCGCACCTCTTGTCTCGGGAAGGGAGACTCCAAACGCACTGGGAAGAAAAAGAGGCCGACCAAAAGGAAGAAGAAGAAGAAGAAAATCCTGTGTAGTATATAGATAAGATCATGCTGTTACGTGATTTGAGGATTTGAATGTTTTTAATGTCAGATTGTGGTTTCACATGTGGTTGGGTGGTTACACAGGACAGAATTAATTGTTATTGGAATATTCATATCGTAAAATGTGGTAACAGCTGGGATTTTAAATGATTTTATAAAAACAGAGTGTCACCATACACGGACACACAGCTGGGTTCTTTGAGGGTCACCCACCCTTATGAATTTTAAACATTGACTAAGGGCTTAAAAACAGCCTCGAACCACTTCCAAGAGTTTAAAAAGGCCTAAAAGTGGTTTTATGGGAGACACTGTTGAAGAAAAACCCGACAAGGCCGGGTGGCACAAATCAGTCGCACCGATCGGTGACACACCGATCATGCCACACACCGATTGATGAGGCACTAATCGGTGACACACCGATTGCGTTACACTGGTCAGTGGGTCACCTATCAGTAGCACGCTGATCGGTCGCATGTCGATCGGTCGTACGTCGATCGGTCGCATGCCGATCGGTCGCACACCGATCGATCGCACCCACGGATACACCACCCTTAGGATCCAGATTTTGGTAAATGAGTGGACCATGAGGGCTTGGGCCATCATAGAGAGTAATATCCAATTTTCATGAAATCATTTAAAAGTCACACATTTAGAAAGGAAGACATTTATAAGATATTTTTTAATCAAAGTGTCCCATACCACATTGAATCATTTGAAATTAATTAACATATTAAAATAATCTTGTCCATATAAATAGATGCTTAAAATATTTTTGAAAACATGGACATTAATGAAAATGATTTAGAAAAATAAATCATTAAAACATAAAAATGATGATATTTCTAAATAGTACCTTACAAAAAAACATAAAATATTTCTTCTGAAAACATTTTTAAGAAAATGGACAAGGATGATAAATATGTCCTAGTAAATACTTACACATAAACAATCTCAGATAATAACGAGATTAAATAATTAACCCTAACCTTTTACTTTCTTTTAGTCGAGAGTATATTTAACCTCCTCTATAATGAGCATAGTTTGTTATTAAATTATAACAAAACCATATTAATATTTAATATTGCATATATTTTTCACTTATTACTTTATAGTACCCATTTAATAATAATTTCCACGGTAAAGTAACATTTCTGGTAATAATCACTTTCTTTATCGAATGTGTTTTAACTTGTCATTATTGACCGTATCATTTAGATCATGATTTACTTACTTCCATAATATAAAACCTAATTTATATATCATATATATTCTGAATTTAAATATGTATAATAGATATATGTATGAGATGGAAACACCATTAATGGAGACAGTAGTCTGTTCGTATGGGTGAACGTTATTTCCATTTTCATATCGTATAATATAAAAGTTAGTAAATGAAATATATTTATCTACATAAATATATATTATTAGTGTATAAAAATTTTATATATACCCCATAATTAATAAATATATAAATTTTTATAAAAATTCTCGAAGGGTGATCGTTTCAAAATCAATCTCATCGCGTCGTGGAGACGGTAAGTCGTACGTACGCACGAGCCACAATAACAATATATTGATGGTAAATGGTGTTCGATTGGATGTTATATTATATATGAAGAATCATTATAATTTTTTTTACATTAATTATACTCATTATTATACCCATCCAAGTAAAGTATCATTGAATAAAAAACTACACCATGACATGGAGACGGTCAGCCGTTCGTACGCATGTATGGTGACTTTTTCATTCATTGGATGGATAGAATAATGAATATGGTTGTAAAAAATTTATAACAAAATCAAATTATATATGGGGTACTGGATTTATTATTTTTGTATGGAATAAGAAATGAAATAGGAAGTGGAAGAAGAAAAGAACTTTGAAAGAGGTGATGAAATAATTTCATTTTTCTTCGGGTTCTTCCTTTTGATTTGAACAAAAGGGATCCTTAGGATGGATTTATGATAAAAGTAAGGCCTCTAGGTTGACATGATGGTAGTTGGGAGAATATTTTAGTAGGTTTTGTCCTGGAAAAAAGGCTTTGGAGGTGTGAATTTAAGAGAAAGGTAAGTACCTTTTTTTAAGAGAGGTGAGGGGCACTTATGAAAAGCATGAAATATTATTTTATTATACAATCATTTTCAGTTTATAATAGATCCAAATAAATTTATTTCGAGGATAAGGAGGGTATGGTTAAAAATAATTTCATCCAATATGTTTTAGACATTTTTACGTCACCATATTGACATTATCTTTTAGATTTAACCTTTAGTTAAATATATTAACTCTTACCAGGTCTTCCTGTATTCTTACAGTTTATGGTAAAAAAATTACTTTAAATTTCCAAGAGAACATGAAGTGGTTGAGAAATGACATATATTAAATTATTTATGTCTTTTGGCCAAGACTGGTATTTTTTGGACTATTATATAATTTAATAAAATATTATATGTTTTAAAAACTCATTTTTTTCAATTTTCACACTATTTATTATTTGTTTTTTGTGAAAGTGATAAAAATATTATTTATTCGAAAAAAATACCTAGATTTAACCATAACATGTCATATTAACCTAGGAAATTCTTTTATGTCATCAAAATTTTCAATTTACATTTATTTTAATATTTATAATATCAATTATTTTAATCATTCATTAATAAGGTAATTATTGCATCATCATTGTGCCATTAATAAATTTAATTATTTAATATATAAATATTATAAATAAAATATTATGATTTAGGAAATATTATTATATTTATAATGAATATTTATAGTCAAATTTAACTTATGTATAACTCTATTTTGAAAATGGCTTAGTTAATAAATTTTGAATTTAACACTTTTAACACTTCTGCAAATAAAATATAATAAATGTACTAATCTAATCCAAGTGGATAAAAAAGGATCATATTTCTTCCTATGGTAAATTTTGGTCAAAAAAACATATCCAATATAGTTTGGAAATGTGTTGGGGTAATTTCATATTATTATAATATTATTTTTACCTTTAATTACCTTATCTACTATTAACTGTGGTAAATAAAATTAAAAAGATACAATTCACCAAAAAATATTTCCATCCTATTAAACAAAATTTTACTTATTAATATCATCTGTGTCTATATGAGTTTTGAGATTCAATTCACAAAAACAGTAAATTTATGTTTTATGCAAATTTGCAAATGTGCCAAGAAAGTGTGTAAATGACGTTAAAATGTTTAATAAAATTATATATATATCATCTTATTATAAAATGAGTCCAATTAATTTAATTATACTAATATATGTATTATTTATCTATTTTGACTTTAAGATAAATTAAAAATAAATATTTAAATGAAAACGTTGGTTTTTATCTATAGCGCGATGTTTTTCACCATTCATCAAAAATTGAATGTGTTTAGAAAAATACCAAAACTTCAGCCTAATATAATTTTGATATTATGAAATCAAAAATTATTTCTATTTTACAAAATTCAAAACATTTACGTTGCATTAAATAATTAAAAATTATTTCTCGTTGTCAAAACCATAAAGTGGGTTTTGGAGAAATAAAAACTATCAATAGATTGATAAGTGTTTTTAACCAATTTAAATGTAAAATTACTTCTATTATCCAAAATTATATTAAAATTTAAAAATATAATCTAATTATTCTTTAGAACCCTTAAACTATATAATTTAACAATGAAAATTATTTTGATTAAAAAAGGTTTTTTCAATTAGAACTTTGTATTTTTCACTTTTCATCAAAATATTTAAGTTATCAGAAAAACACAAAAAAATTATCCAAAATAAATTTTATTTCCTGATTATAAATAAAATTTATATTTTTTCCAATTATATATATATAATTGTAAAATATTTGATTTAAGAGGGTTTCCCCATTAAAATTTGGTAAAATTGCATTAAACAAAATACTTATTTTATCTGAAAAATTGAATTTGTTCTTATATTATGTCTGGGAAACCCATAATATGTATGTTAAAATTATATGGAGTAAATGAAGTTCAAAATTCAGTTAATACTATTCATAACTTATTTTTTAACCGCATGTTTGTTAAGTTATGGTGTGCTTGAACTCAGTGTTGCGTGTGATGCAAAATATTGAATTAATTCAAAGAGAAAACATATTATGAAATCCTGGGGGGTTATATATTATTCCCTCATCTAATTAAATTTTTTGGTAGACTAATTTCCATAAAAACGTAGGAATAATACCAACAATGAAATGTCCATTTTTACTCTTTAGATTATGTAAATTAATGTGGTTCCCATTTCCTCTTCTAGGAAAAAATTCAAAATGATTCCATACACTATATTAGATCGTATCATTATAAAAAGTAATGTATAATCCTAACACTACTGAATTACATAAAATAAATTAATAATTTATCCATAGATATTCTTATAATCATAAACATAGTTTTTTTTCGGGATATCATTATTTTGAAATCCCTCATAATTGTTTGTAAATAAAATTTGAATTATTCTGAGAATATACCGTGGAATTTTCAAACAATGTGTTCAACATGGCTTGTTTTTGTATAACATGTAATAACAGTTCAATCCCAATGTTCCCATTTCCGAGTTATTACCCCTAGGCACCCGTGTGTGTGAACCGCACACACCTTTAGTATCCATAAAGGTATGTATTTATAGGGTAAACCACATAATTTATTCCTTAATAAAATTTTAGGATATTCTTCTATACTTATCCTCAATATCTATTATAGGGTTGTGTTCCCTGATCTATTTTTTCATAAAACTAGTTCCCAAGGTTTCTACTAAAAATCCTCTAATGCTGACTATAATAACCATGGCCCTAGAATACTAGAGCTGGTATCCTCTTTATTACATTTTCATAATATGCAATGAATTGCATCTTGAAGGACTGAATAATTTTATAGTCTTCGAAGACCAGATATATACATGATTCCCACATTAAATTTAAAAACAAAAAAAAAATATTTTTTAGAATATCATTATTCCCTCTAGAATATCCATGAATTTCATTCATAGTACACTTCATGGATTCCTGTGAAAGGAAAAAATTTAATGGTGATATCAAATACACTATTAGGGTTAAGTATAGTATAATATATCATAATTTAATCAGAATAATCAACATGGAATGGTAAAATAATTGAACACACATTCCATTTATATAATATGACTATCAGGATTAGATAATTTATAATCAATATAGAAATGTAAATAACTTAGAACACATGAAATTTAATCAATAATCTGAGATTAAAATTCATCCAGAGGTAATATAATTGAAAAAATATCGTGGATAATAATAATAACTGAATTCTCAATTATGTAAATTCATAGTTATTGGATGCCATCTGTCAAGAAAAAGATACCTCAAAGACCAAGACCAATCAAAACATGGTTTAAAAATAATTGGTATGAACTATTCTTATTTGAAAAATGATTTAGAACTACTGGGTACGAAATCAACTTTTTTGGCTAATGAATTTGTCTCATTAGATTTTTTTATTCATGGAGGGTATATACATAACTAGACCCCACCCATGTCTTCTTGTCCAAATAATTAATCATATATCATATAATCAATTTAATTCATGAACAATGTTCCTTATCATAAATTATTCGTATAGATTAAGGAATAGATATTTATCAATATTCCCCCATATAAAAATCTAACATCCAATGAATAACACAATATATAGAAATTATATATGGTATAATCGATAAACATATCTATAATAAACAATATGGATACTTATTGGAAACTGAACATCCACTAGAAGGTGAATAATTCAAGGTAAAATTAATTACTGAAAAATTCAATCAAGGAAGTGAGTTTTAATATTTTCCTTGGTCAAAATGATCATAAACCGTCCATTTGAATAATAAAGACGACATCAATACAATATGTACCCATTAGAATAAGAATAATGTTATTTTTTATTAATTAATATAAATTCCAAAAAAATAATTAATTTTTTTTGAATAAAATACAATTTTCATTTTGTAAAAAATCAAATAAAATTTCACTAAACATTTTGAAAATACTTTTAATTCAAAATAATCATTAAAACATATAAAAGAATGTTCAAAACATCTGAGTGGTCATGGTGTTGAAGTTGGAATTAATAAATGAATATATATTTTATATCAAATTCATATTCAGATAAATAAATTGTAAATACAATAATATAATGCTAGAATTAATTACACAAATAATCTTATAATATCAAAGACAACTAAGAAGTAATATATCTTAATGAAAATAAATTGACATGTAAAGTTATTAACCACTTGGCAATTTTCAACTCAAATCCACATGGATAAAATAATTAAAATTGAATCATATAATACCATTAATTATTAATGTATTATAATATTAAATTTTAAAGTGGAATTATACAAATAATATAAAAAAATAGTGTCATAACACTTCAATAATCATTAATGAATGGAAATTGATACAAAGTCCATTTCCTAATGCTTTATTTCAGTTGAATATGTTTCAATATAATTTATAGAGGTTCTAATCATTTATTTACATATAAAATAACCATATTAATAATTATAAAATTATATATAATAATTTTATAACATCCTATCACCATTTAATTAATAATCATTCTTTATTTTCATTGTTTCAGGTATTAATTTCCTTATTTTCCAATGTGTGTTTCTTCATGAAGGATTCATTTCATGGGGATATTATTTAGTTATATAATCTCTATAATAATTATAATAATTTAAAATTTTTCATCTTTTATTTGTATTATTCTTTTAAAACCAATCATGAATGATGGTTCATGAAAAATGGACTATGTTATAGTCATAAAGACTGTAGGTCATACGTATGCATGAGTAACGTTCCCATTTTTCCGTTATCATTATAGAAGGATATAAGTAAACTTTTACCCTTATATACTGATCATAATATCTTATATTCTATATTATATATTTAAACATTATTATATTTTTCATCCATGTGGTGTGGATATTAAAAGATCACCATATCACTTCGTGAATGTGGTAGTCTACACATACATGAACAATGATATCATTTTTTAGTGTAAAAAATAAAATTATATATTACCTTTTAATAATGTTAAGTATGTCATGAATATAATAATAATTTCATTTATATCACATATATTCACTAATTTTATCCTTAATACATTCAATATAATGTGTTAGTGAAAGATGAATCACATAGTTTCGCGAGGTGGTATCCAGCCATACACACACAAAAAATTATTAAATCCCCCAAGAAGTGTAAATTAAAAGGACATATTTTTTAAATAAATTATAAAGGTATAAATATTTTATAAATATCATATATATGCATTATATCTATCATAATACCCTACTGGGATTGCTGGTAATGGTTAAATGAATGACATCATTTCGGGAGGTGGTTGTCCACCGTAGACACAAATGATGATTCTATAACCCATTTGTTGGAAGTGGGTATGGTTTTATGTAATTAAAATAACATAAAAACATATAATTATATTTAATATAATTATTTTATTACATCATTATGGTTTAATAATAATTTAAGGATGTGGAGAAGAAGTCAAATAAATTTCTTGTTGAATAAAGTTACTTATTCTTTGGGTAAACATCTTATATTATCACCAAAAAATTTACTAGGTCAGATTTAATCCCAAAATAAGGATTATATTATTATATTATGGAATTTTTAATGTTAAATTTTTAGGTATAATCCAATCCAAAATGTTTTTAATGTATGATGAGGTGATGATAGGGTGGACTTTAATAAGTGATATGAGTGACACACTTTTAATTTATGAAACAGAAAAGGGGTACCCATGTTTTTCACATAAAAAAGGTCCAAAATGGATTATTATTAGAAATTATAAATGATAGGCTCTAAATATGGAAATATATTATATTATATACATGTTTTTATTTCATTTAATCCCTTATATTTTTATTTTAAACCCTGGTAAATCCATTTTTGCTATAACATCGGTAATTATGTTTTACTATTTTTACTATTAAGTTTGGAAAAAATATAATTTAACCTTATTATAAAATATATTATTATTATTACCAATATGAAAATCCATTATCCAATATTATTTTCAAATAATTTGAACATTTTAATTTAAAATTAATCTCATAAACAGGGTGAGAAAGAGGGTTTCCAAAGAGAAACTATTAGAACAAATGTTTTTCAATCGAAATTAAATAAAAAATCATTAAAATGGCATAAATTTGATGAATTTATATATAATTTAATTAATTATTCTTTAAAACTAATTAATAATATAATTTTACTTTATAAATAATTTAAATGAAATTGGATTTTATGTATTAAAATTCATTATTTTTCACTATTCCTCAAAATATGAAACATTCTAGAAAAATCATAGAGAATAACCCTACTCTAATTTTGATATGATTATTTAAAAAATTGATATTTTTTTCAAATAAATTTTATAAAATTTGAAAAAAAATATTCTAAATTATTTGTGCAAAGGGAGACTAAACATTCATTTATAAAGAATACAATTTTTTTTAAAAATCAATTATTTTTATTTTAAATTATTATTATTTTATTTATAATCAATATATAAATATAATTTTAATAATTCATTTAGAATTATCAATACCCACTAATTTAATTACTATTTATTCTATATTATGGTTTACATCGACTTGGGGTTTCATTTTCTATAAGATATTAAAGAGATTAAATTTAATGAAATATATTTTGTGGTTTTTTTAAGATTGGTGTCACATGTAGAAAATGGTATCAAATAAAATGTTTTTATATGAGAATTTTGGGATTTCAAACATGTATTCACTTGATCTAAAATGTTCAGTTAGACCATGACTTGGAAGAAATGATATCCTTTGAAGCATGGTCACTCGATTGTTTATATGGTCAGTTAGATCTCAACATGTGGTCACCTCCACATGGGCAAATGACATTCATGCTTACTTTGAATTATTCACAAGGTTCTTTGTGATCGTATATTCATCAATGATCCATTTTTATCATTTTGGATAGAAAACAATTGATTATCATAAAATATGAAATTCATTAGTAACATAATAAATAATATTTGGGATATTTATAATATTGAGGTGATATACTAAGAAAATAATTTCCACTTGTTTGATGATCATAAATCATGACATATAAAATGAAATGAATTAAATAAATCATTAAAATTGTATTACTCGTCCTTATTTTACTAATCCTAAAACTTGTTATTTTGTAACTAATTAATTTCATGTTTTATGATTCTCAATTATTATCTAAAAAAGTATAAAAATGACTCCTTCTTGAAGTGATTGTAACAACCTACCATCTGAAAAAGCTCAAGTCACCATGAAGTTCAAGTGTCCATGTGGGTGTGAGTTTATGTAAAATACCAAGAGACCATATGAATAGTCAAGTGATCATGTATCATATGAGCTAGTTTTTTAAAATTCATGAACTGACCATATATTGATTATCATGTGACCACATGAAGGATTCAATCTAATTAAGGATGAACCATGTTACCAAGAATCATTAGATAAAATATTTCTATGTCGTGAACTAACTATGTGTGTAATGTAATTCCCATATGAAAAAAAGAACTTGTTGTAAGAGGACTTCATGTTAAAGAAATAACAAATACAGTGACAATGAGAATAAATAAATATTACATATGAAGAATTCATGCAAACATAAAATGAAAATTATGTTCTCAATAATAATCCATGTGATTTCATGAACAAATTAATTATCCATGAGAATAAATGAAGTGATAAAAATAAGAAGATAATTGATCACAAGACATGATGAAGCTACCGAATGTAGAAAAGAAGAGACATTATGAATTTTCCATGGTACCATAACTAGTGACCATTACAAGTGACCATGAAAACTAAAAGTAGAATGTGATCATACTAAGTGGATTAAAGACAAAGAAATGTTGTTAAGTGAATAACAAGTGACCATGTATAAATTAGGTAGTGGGGTATATTAAAATTATATAATGGATGTATTTTAATTTATCTAATTCAGGGTCTGTGAATTTAATGGTGTAATTAACATTAGGATTCAATTATGAATATCACATAATGGATAATTAGAGAAGGATATCTCTTTAAAAAGTATATCGTCTTGGGGAAATAACGGTGTCTCGTTGATCCATGTGAGCTATGAGTATGTGATACACTAATTAGACTAACTAATATGATTCTATGATTGTCATTTTTGTGATATATTTGAGAAAAACATAACTGATTCTTTTCAATGATATATTTAAAAATTAATTTTTCAACTAAATTTGATCAGACTAATTTACATCAAACCTTCTACCCTGTATTATTTTTCTCCCTCTATTTTAGAATTTATTTGAGTTGTGTTTGATTTACAATATTTATTATTTAACATAGGCTCATGAATTGTATTAAAGTGTTCATACCCTCTTTTCTTTATTATATACTCATTTTATACTATATAGAATGGTCGAAGATTACGTGTTTTTCTTAGACTGCCTATGTGTTGTTATTTTATATTAATTCTAATCCATGTTGTGGATAAATTTATTTTTTAATATTCAAAATGGTAGGGTGTGAATTTCTGGTGGAGTGGAATAGGTCTCATCATGATATTGAACCTCTTATTTTAATCAACTATATATTCACTTGTTTTGTTTTCTATGCTTTAAAAAACATTATTAGTTTCAAAAACTATATATAAAAATAATACTTTTATAGTTAATTTTAATAAGTGTACTTTTTATGGTGTTTGATTCAAATAAATATGTTCAATAAGATAAAGTGTTTTAAAAAAAATTCATAACTATGTTTTGATTGAATGTTTGATAAAAATGTTAAAGGTAAAAATTATATAATCATACTATTTTGTCTCACTCGGTTAATTTTATAAATTAGGGTATTTTATTTTATAAATTTATGAATATTAATTTCAATTTCAAAATCAATTCACCCCCACCCCACCCATTGAGTTGTCTACTCTGAGAAACATTGGGCATCATAGTACAATTCATTTCATTAATTTTCTTTTTAACTTTGATTATGTTAATACATAAATATCATATTTTTCATTATTTACAAATTTATATCATCATGGATAACAATAGGCCTGAGGGGACTGCTTCTAACAGTATTCCTTACTTTAATGGAACAAATTATGAAAATTTAAAATTAAGATGGAAATTAATTTAGATATCAGGGAATTTGACATTTAGAATGTAAAAAAGGAAAATTTGTAAAACCTAAATCTTTTAGAGTTGATTGGATCGATACCACTGAGGTATCTTATCCCTATAATAGAAAAGCTATGAATATAATATATTTTTCATTAGGAGAATATTAGTTTTATAAAATTTCTGCATATTCCATTACTTATGAAATATGGAATACACATTTTGTTTTTAATGAAGGAACACAAATATTAAATAATTTTTTTAAGACATACACTACTAATTATTATAAATTTATGATAAAAAATGATAAATAAATTTCCAACTGGTATCGTAGTTTGAACTAAAAATTCAATATGATGTATACACATAGGAAGTAAATTGGTGATAAGGATTGATCCACTCATAATTTCCTAAAAATTTAAATTGGTTTTGATTATTTTTGGATTTATTTAACATTACATCCCATGTTTATAATTTTTTATTAAAAATTTTGGAAAATATTAGTTGGGGAATTGAAATTAATTAAAGTGTGAATTTTTAATGAATTATTTCATAATAAAATTTTGTGATTATTTATCATTTTTTTTACATTTTAAAGGAAAAAATGTGGGTGAACTCGGACAACACTCAACCTCATGGGTCCCATAAGCCATATAGCGTGAATGAAGGGGATGGTAAACCATGAAAGGCCTGAGGAAGAGCCTACTGAGTGGTAGCGACAGGTGTGAGCTACACATGGTGGGGCCCATACATCACTCATGGTTATTGGTCAAAACATACTAAAACATATTTATCTTGCATCACTCAAGGGATCTCCTACCTCAAAAACACCATGTTTTTTCTCTCTCCCACTTGACTTAACTGAATTATAATGAACACATTAGAGACTACATAGTAGCCACCATGGCAGCACGAGCTCGATCTGATCACCACTTCCCATGCTCCAAACTACCATGGATAACCTCTAGGACCCGTAAGACCACCATAATCCAAGTGAAAATAGGAATTGTACATGCATGATGGATATATTGATATCAACACTATAAAGGTCAATTCATGTTAAGGATAATGTCTTTCATGCATCTGAAATCTTCACTATGTCGTAGGATTCACCCTTATGGTGTAGTTTCCAATGGAGATTGAGAGAGAGGCGTTTCTATATCCCATACTACCCATGTAGAAGGTTCCCCCATGGACCTTGATATTCATGCCCAAATATGGAAACCCATGAAATATAGGTAGATTATTCAAAGGGATTTTAAATACCTATCAAATATGATATATAAGGAAATTAAAAATAAATTTAAATTCAACTTGATCAAGATATATGAGGATTTATTCCTATATAAATATATGTAACTTGCTACTAAAAAGAGAGATAGGTAGGGGCTAACATCAAAGTACTTCTTACCATTGTTAAAAGTTATTTCTTCTCTAGTAGATTTATTTTGGATTTTATTTTCTTATTTTTTATAAAAATAATTCTATTTAAATTAGTGATCCATGTGTTTTTTCCACCATGATTATTAATATTATTCACTCTTTCTTATTCTCCCTAACTCATTATCCCTTTTCTCATTATGTTAATAATTCTCATTATATTTTTTATCATTCATTATTTTATTTTTATTTTCATCTCTTATTCAAATTCATACACATGGTGACCTCATACAAAAAAATGAGATAATGACTAGATGGTCATCCTCAAGTAAGGTTAGGTTTTCTATAAAAATTATTTAAAATTTTAAATAATTAGAATTAGTTTTTGTGGAAGAAATTCAAATTTATGAGGGTAGTGATTTTACATTACGTAATCAAACTCGACATTATTATTTTATTTTATTTAAATATTACCCCCTTTTGTTGACCCAAGCTCTTCATATGGTAGATTTGATTCATTTTGAAGATAAAATTGCATATGATGGAGTCTGGACCAGGAATATGTAACACTCTCAATTGAGGTGTTTCATCAACCTTGATTACATGATGGCGTGGAATATATATTTCTTTGGAATTATATATTTTAAAACTAATAAATAAAATATTATTATTTCATTAGTGGTGTCTCACGATATATTATCAAACTAAATTTTAAAAAATAGTAAATGAATAATTAAAGATCCCAAAATCAAATATAAAGGTCAAGTAATTTCTTTATTAACTCATATTTCATTACATGAAAGAATATTTTAGTTTCTCATGCCATTTTCCTTTAAACCCAAAAATACGCTTTCATAGTTTTCATAAAATAGTTAGAAAAAAATGAATTATTTAGGTAAATTATAATTAGTTTGTTAATATCTAAGAATATCTTCAAGTGAGACAACTCGGGGGAGTCACTATTTTTTAATTATTATTTTTTTCTTTTATTCATTATTCTGTGATTTTAATGTAATTTACTTCATATTGTAATGTATTTTCTTATCAACTGTTACACTAAAATATTTTCTTCTTATCTTCTTCACTTTTATTCCACAGGTTATCTCATATCCTAAATAACGAAGGGATGTTGAAAGGATTTTCCCATGGAACATATGTGGCGTTTACTAAATTATAAGCTAAAATTCATTATGATTTTTTTTTTATGGTGAATGAGGATGGAAATCAATGGTGAGGAAATTTTATATTGTGACATGATTTTCATGTTCACTTCTATTCATTGATTTAAGAGATTTCACTACATTAATTTGATCATAAATTATTCATATGGTGGAGTTGATCCATTCAGTGGGTAAAATGGAATACAATGTATCTGAGTGATGAAACATTCTATACCCTCATTTGAGGTTTTTCATAGACCTCTATTATCTAAGGAGTTAGAATATATAATTCCTAGGAATAAATAGATTCAAAATAAATAAGTTAAATAATATTAATTCATTTGTGAGAGTTCATAACTGAATTATCTATCTGAAATACAAATGAATATGAAGAATAATTATGAAACCCATGAAAAATTTAAGTCCTTGTTCTCTCTTTCTAAAATTCATTCAAATTTCTACTACAGGTTAGGATAGTTTACGTTTTCATTCTACACTTATTTCATAAAAATATATTTTTTTTAAAAATATTACCAACCCAAAAATAAGAAGTTTTAGATGAATTATAAAAAGAATTTGAATAATAATTAAGCCTCCTAAAGTGAGAAGACCCTAGTTATCCACTATTTCGCACTAGAAAATAATTCCAAATTAGCTTTTCCCACACCCTGCATCAAGTGTGTGTCCAAACTTGTATCCATTTACAATGAGACAAATTGTTTTTATTTCATTTTTTATATAGTATATATTTTTTAATTTTTTATTAATGAAAATACATAAAAATTATTTTCTAAGATGTTTTCAAGTTATTATATCTTTATTTAATGTAATAATTACCCATAGTCACAAGATAAAGATAAAGTGTCACATAATGGTGAGGAAGTCCTGTATAGAATTATTAGATTCTATTATAATTCTACTAAAGTGTATCTAAAATGGAATTTAGATAGATTTCTCATATAAATAATTGATGTTAATATTCGATCAACTCTGAATTGTCATGCACTGGATCACATCAAGGGATAAATTACTACTATATCATCCTAGTTTTTTTTGATGATGTCCAAGTGGTTGAATATACATTCAAGAAGAATCCAATTCTTATACACCTCAAAGATAAAATTCAAACCAGCCATGAATAGATGGATTTTATTCATGATTATGAATAAATACCTATTAAGCTACATTAGGGATACAGGCCAGATATGGAAAACATCTTGAATGAGTGTGAGTTGCAAAATGATCTCCCCATTCCTTGAATAGTAGAAGGGTATACACCATTTCATATTGCTCTAACCATGCATGAGGGGAAAACCATTCAAGTGGTTTACTTTTAAGAAAATATGGATGTGGATGACTATCTACCTCCATCCAATGAGATCCTACTTCAATATGCACTTACAACAAATGTGGATATTTAAGATTAACCTTTATAAAAATATGGATTTATCATAAAATCTATCTAATTTATTTTTGATAAATATTAATTAATTATTATGTCCCACTATTTTGAATTTCCAAATTCAATTATGTCTTATTTTGTTTTAGATTCGGAATATGAAAATTATCATGCACCTAATATGGAACTTATAGAGCTTTTAGTACTAATTGATCATCCAGTAAAGGAATTAAATGAAGAAATACTAATGGTTTAACCCGAGGATAAAAATATAGTGGATTCTCACATTGAAATAGATAATTATAATATTGATAATTATTGTTTAAAATCTATCCAATTTGAAGTACATTCTCACTCTTCTATTTAATTTACAATTCATGGATCTTTTATTATGAAAGTACTAGACATAAAATATGAGGTCCAACAAGTAAAAACCAAGAAAATTGATA
Source organism: Viscum album (assembly GCA_963277665.1). Taxonomy (NCBI): domain Eukaryota; kingdom Viridiplantae; phylum Streptophyta; class Magnoliopsida; order Santalales; family Viscaceae; genus Viscum; species Viscum album. Next base: position 2,091,193,425 of record OY728132.1, read on the forward strand.
ATCAATACTTCATCCTACTACCTCCATTAATGCTATATCTAATTATGGAGGAAAAATATTTGGTGTACTCACTCAATTTACTCCTCACAAAGAACGAATAAGTGAATGTTGTGAAATTCCACATGTGGTGTTTCAAATCAAATATGATCCCCCCAAATAATGATTATGGATAACTACTATTACTTCCCTTATAGAGGTAATACAAAATCCATGGGAACTCATATTATTCATCCAATATTTTTAATTATTTTATTTCTATGAGTTTACCTATCAATTACATTTTTAGTAATAAGATTTTGAAACATCCCTAATCCCAATTTTTTTTTATCTTTAATCACGTCAATGTTGTGATTAATTTCTTGATTTAGTTTTGTAATATCATAATGGAATAAGGAAGACAAAAACAAAAAATTATAGAGGAGGACACATGCTTCATGATCAAATAGAGTTCACTCTTACATTAATTATTCTTTTACACCACACATTATTATATAAATAGTTTATGATATGATTATTTACTATGATAAACTAAAAATTTCACACCCACATTTGAATATTTTATTTAAATAAATTATCTTGGAGATATGTGTTTATTAGAAAACCATTGATTACATGTTTTAGATTCTAATTATAATGATATTTAATAGGTAATATGGTGAATTTAATTATAAAAGTGAAACATGGAAAACTAAAATGATGACTCGTGATATAAGGTAATTAGTTTATGCATGTAGATGAAATTTTCCCACCATTTCCCACCCTTTTAATTTATAAAACTTATGTTAATTGATTTATATTTATTGTTCGTTCCATTGGTGATTGTACCAAATCATTTGTTTCATTCCCGACAGAATGTAATGAAAAAACACTTCTATTTTATCTTGAAAATATTTCATGATGATATGGATGCATGTAACCTACAATAATATTTATTATAACTTGTCAAAGATAATGAATTTTTAAAAGCTCATTTAAAATTAATGAGGATTATTTTTATAAGACCTTATCCTTAAGTTAACGTTTTAAATTTATCTATGTTCAGCCCATAGAGAGAAGACTAACCTTGTTAGGGATGATATATATTTCGATACATTTTTCACTATTACTAACCTCCTATTAGTATTTTACATAATAATTTTAAGCTGATATTTCGGGGTGAGGTAATTCATGTTCGAAGTGATTCAATACATTGTGAGGAAAAATTATTGGGGTGTTATTTAGGGGTATAATTATTTGTATTAAGATCCATTAATTATACTTAATTATTTTAACCACTTGAAAATAAAATTAAAAATAAATAAATAACTAAATAATAATGGGTTGTAACATAGATTAATAAGAAATCCCCATTACTAGATCGATGATTATTATAATATGTTGTTAGTTGGTGAATTTGAGGTTTATTCTAAGAATGACATTATAAAAAGTAAAAAATTTATGAAAAAATTTATTTTTAAAAAATATAAAACAACTATGAGAAAAAAATGAAGAGAAATTCATTCGCTGTGATTTCATTTAGTCTTGACCTTACTAAAATTTTGGGGAATTGGAGTTCTCAATTTAAAGGGGGAAATTTTAGTGAGAATTAACTTTTTTATATCATGCCTTACACTTTTGAGATAACCACCTTTTTATTCCTTATTTTTCACATCAATTCGTAACAAACCATAATCCTCATAATCATAAGAATATTGACTACTAAGCCCTATTTATTTTAGGTGTCTATTGCCTTCAAAAAGTAGTGAATGTGGTTCCTCTTAAATTTTATGGATAAAGAGCATATTTTTTTGATAAGATCATAAATATAATTTAATTTATATCATTATTAATGATTTAAATTATTAAAAATCGATTTTGATCATAACATAAAACTTTTAATAAAAAATTAAGGAAATTCAATGAAAGAATGTAGTTGTTCTGTATTTTTAAAAGGGGTAAATTTAAAATACTTTAATTTGTTATTTCATTGAAAAATGAGAGGTTGAATTTTTATTGTATTTAGAGAATGTAACTTTTGTTTAACATGGTTAATTATTTTATTTCATTTAATTAATATTTTAATATTGGAAATTTGGTATTCCTATTTAATTCAATGTTGAGATTTAATGCATTTGGAAATGAATTGTTCTAGTGTGAGGGTATTTTATACACAATTGTAGGTAAATTTTGAAAAATGTTTAAATTATTTTAGAATGGTTTTAGTGGATAATTCCATGTAGTATTGTTTTAAATGTTGAGATTTTAAAATAAATAATTAAATTGGATTAAAATGAGTACTTTTAATTTTTTACATTTCTTATAATTCATTTTTGGAATTAAATTTTTAATTTAAATGTTTTATATAGGTAACAAAATTTAGACATGGATTTCCATAAACCTCAAAGGCTAGAATGCCACATAGGTTGTTCAAGTGGGTATGTTTTTCATGAAGAGACCAAGGGAGGGCCTTCCTAGTGTAAGGATTTATGGGGAGGAGATTGGGAATAGGTTGGGCCGAGGCCCCCATGGGCTGCACATGTCAGCATGTGTGAGTGTGGCACATTATTATTCTGAGGGTGGTGTAGCAGGATTCTATACACACAATAGGTGTTATAACTAAAGGAAGATGTGATATTTCTTATAAATTAGCAACCATAAAAATATGATTTTTTTATGTGGAATGTGTATGATGTAGACACTATTGATAATAGGAAAAAATGACAATTTCCCTCCTTGTTTTGGTGGTCACTACTCACAAACCCAACCCACTACCTCTCTTCTCCACTATCATCACCTGACACTCACCTTCCACTACTTAAAGTCACTAGAGACACCATATACAATTCTTGGGATGCTAAATATCCCAAAAAATTCTACCACTAATATTAGGACCACATTGGACCACCTCTTGTACATTAAATGACCACTATGAAGTCTATTATAAAGAATCCACCCATTTTGATGGATAGGTAATTTAGATAAATCTCACACACCATTGGACAGCTAATGGCTGATCCTATGGACACCACTAAGGATTAATATCACAATGGATGAAATTTTATCCAACCATTTTGATTCCATGTTTCACCATCATGTGCAGTATTCATAAGAAATGAGAATTTGATAACCTGTAGAAGATTTTCATCTGTGTTGAAATGATTTAAAATGCACACTATCTTTATTGATTGATATTTAAAATATCCCTGATATAAATTAAAAACATAAAAATAAGTAAACTTGACCTGAGGTAAATATATATTCAAGGGATATATAAATGGAGGGAGATAAAATTATTCCACCCTCGATAAATTGAGAAGGTTTTTGATACCTATAAGAGATAGTTTGTTAGGGGACTTCACATGATGGGAAGGTGGGTGATGTACTAATTATTACTATTTTTATTAATTTTTTATTTGTAGTTTTTTTAATTTTAATTTATCATGTTTAATATTGAAATGCATTTTTTATTCATTTTTTACATTGATTATTTCCTTGTTCTATTCTTAACTTCACTCCCACCAATGATCTCATACCCTCGATAATGAGGTCATGACCCAGGGCTTGCCCATGGAGAGGTACGTGGTGTATCCAGAAATCAACACTTAAATTCATGATTTATTTTTATTTGAGGTGAATGAGGCTGAACTTTGAAATTGTAAATATTTTACACCATAACACGAAATTCAAGTTCTCTTATATTACCATATTTTAAAAATTCACTACATTATATTAATTTAAATTAATTTATTTACTAGAGTTGATTCATTTAGTGGATAAAATAGCAGATGATATAGATAGATCCAGGAATATGTCAGACTGCTAGTGGAGGAGTGTCATCAACAATAATTTTAAGAGGAAGAAGAATATAGTTTTCTAAGGAATTAAATATTTCACAATAAATTAATTAAATAATATTGATTCAAATTGTGAGAATTCATAACTAAATTATAAAATTGTAATTTATAAAAATAAATACGAATAATTATGTGACCCATAAACCAAAAATTGAGGTAATGATATGTCTTTATGATCCAAATTCTATTTTAATCTACATGTTTTAATAGTTTATATTCTCATTCTACACTACTTTCTAAAAAATCCCTAAAATAGAATTATTTTTATAAAATAATAATGACAAATAATAATAATTTTTTGTTGGTGAATCTAAAAAATTACGTGAATATACTATGATGTTCCTCAAGTGAGACAACTCGAGTCACCCTCAGTGATACATTAAGAATGAAATAGAAATTAGTTTTTTCACACCCCATGATATGTGTGCTAGTTATTTCATTTTCTTTATCCTTCATCCCCCTAATCCTCACAATCCACTATTTAATCATTATATATCCATTTCAATTTAATTATATTTTTTTAATCTTTGTAGGATCACCCAAGTGGGATCTTACTCTTGATAATGGGATATTGAACTGAGGCATGGCCTCAGGGGATATGTGTTCCAGAATTCATCTTTTATATTTTAAATAATTAGATTGCGGTGGATGAAATTTAAATGTCTTAGTATAGATATTTTACACTATATAATAGAACTCAACTTCACATGTTATATTTTATTTAACTACCCCCCCATTCTCTTGAAAAAATCTCTTCATATGGTTGATTTTGTACATTGAGTAGATAAATCTTCATATGATGGATTCAGTTTATTGAAGGTATCACACTCTTGATTGAGGTGTGTTGTCAGCATTGATAATAGGAATAGGTGGAATTTATAGTGATTAGGATTCCATACTTCACAACTAATTTGTTAAATATTAGTATTTAATGAATTTATCTCATGATTATGCAATCAAACATAATTTAAAAAAATGAATAATGAAGGAACCCAAAACCAAACCTATTGGACATGTACCATATTTCTAATATCATATCTTATTTTATGTTAGAATATTTTTTGTTTAATTTAACTTATTTAAAAGACCCCAAACTCAGATTTCATAGTTTTATTGAAATAGAGAAATCAAGATAAATAAATAGTGAGGTGAATTAGAATTAGTAGGGGAATAACTTCAAATCTGTTCAAGGGAGATAAAAATGATCAACCACTATTATTTTTATTCTTTTTTATTTTCTATTTTTTTATTTTTTTATTTCATGTTAGATTCCTTCATATTGTAATGCCCTTTTTTACTCAAGTGTTTCACTGAATTTGTTTCGTCGTCTCTTATTTTATTTTCTTACACCACTGATCTATTTCCCTTAATAATAAGTGGCTAACCCAAGGAATGGTTAAAGGGAGTTAAGTATTGTTTCCTGAATTATGTGCAAACATTCCATATATTTTTTTTGGTGAGTGACGATGATATTCAAGGTTTTGGTGATTCTTCAGTAAGAAATGAAATTTATTTTCAATTCTATTATTTTATTTAGAACTTTTCTCTCCCTTCCATTGATCATAATATCTTAATAAGGTGGATTCAAGTTGTTCAGTGGATAAAATGAGATAAAATGAAATATTATGTAAGAATATGTCACAAAATATATTGAAGTGTATCATCAAACATGATTATAAGAGGAGGTGTCATATATATTTTCTAGGCATTATAGGTTTCACAATAAATTAATTATTGACTAGTTATTAAAGTGTGGGAATACATAACTTAATTATCGAACTAATGTTTTAAAAAATAAATATTAATAATAATGGAACCCATAAAACAAAATTTATGTAAAAGTTTATTATTTTTAACATGAATTATATTTTACAAATGAATGTTAGTATAGTTTAAATTTCCATTATGTATTACTTTCAAAAAAACCAATAAAAGTTTATTATATTAATAAAAAAATTAAAACACCAAAATAAGTAGTTTTAGGTGAATTATAAAATGTATGTAAATATATTGTGAAGATTTTCATGTGAAAAAAACTTGTTCATCCATTTCCCTTATATAAGAATTAAATTTAAATTATATTTTTCCATAACCCATGATATGTGTGCTACTTATTTCATTACATCTATAAGTAATATCTCTCGTCCTCATGTCCATTCTTCAATATTTATATATCTCTTTTTAATTTCCATCTTTTCTATTTTATCATATAAATATTTTTATGATCTCCCCAAGTGGGTTTTCAAAGCTGATAATGGAATACTAACATGATTCATGGCCTCATGGGACGTTAGTTGTTATAGAATTAGTCTTTTAAATTTTAAATAATTTAAATGAGTTTTTTCTAGATGAAATTGAAACAAATTAATGAAGAAATTTTCCACTAAGACATGAAAATTGACTTAACTTATTTTATATCATTTAAATATTTTCCCTTACTTATGGTGAATACAATACCATCAAATACTGTTCACCTATTAAGTGGATGAAGTGACATATAATGGTTCTAGGTCTTATAATATACCCCACTCTTGATTGAGGTGTATCGTTATACTTAATTACTAGAGATTGTAGAATTTATATTGATTTGGAATTTGAGAAATTATATCTAATAAATAAAATCATAGTAGTTCTTAAATGAGACCCCATAATCGAAAAATCAAACTAAATTTTCAAAAAACAGTGAATAATTAAGGAACTCAAAACCAAACCTAATTTTTATTTGCATTCATTCTTATCTAAAATTTCATTACCTATTTAAATAATTTATATTTTATTTTCATTTATTTCCATAACAAAAATCATGGTTTTCATATTTTTCATAATTTAATAAAATTAAAAAAATAGAAAGAGTTCGTAGGATTATAATTAGTTAGAGAATAACTGTGAATGTATTCATTTGAGATAACCATGGCCTTCCACGATGTTTAACTAGCAAAAAAAAATATTAGCATTTTCCACACCATGCAATAGGTGTGTTATAAATAATTTGTTTTTTATAGGGGTTCTAAATGGTTATATATTTTATTTTTATTTTTCATATAGTTATTTTTTTATGATTTTATAAAATGATTTTTTTTAAAAAAATTCCCATGATGTTTCCAAATGACAATTTCATTAATTCATGGAATAATTACCAACATGTATAGAATCAATTAAAATTGATAAACAATGTTGACTGAGTCCTAAAAATATGGTTTGAGAAACATATGTTTCTATTAATGTGGATTCATAATGGAATAGAGATAGTATTCTCACCTTAATAATTAATGGGCATGGTTGATCAACTCAGAACTGACATGCACAGACTCACAAAAAAAGAGTAATTGCAACCGAATCTTCCTAACTTTTATGAATATATCCAAGAAGTTATGACCAAGATTAAAGTGTATCTGAAGTCAAACCATCTCAAAAAATCATATTGAAATGAACCATGATGAGAAAGAGTTTATTCATTTTGAATAAGCCTTTCTAGATGAGCTATGTGTAAAAGATGTACAAGATATATATATCATATGGAATGAGTATGAGGTAAAATATAATATTCCCATTAAATATAAAGTAAATAATTGAAAACCATTTTATATATATTCATCCATAGAACAATACACCACCCATGTGTTATAATTTAATGAAAATATATAGGATCTTGAATAACTCCCTCAATATAGAAAAATATAACTTCAAGAGGAACTTGCCTTTGAAAATTAAGATTGAATTAAAGCTAACAAATAACGATTATCTTAATATAAACTCAATATCATTTTATTTTATTTAAACTGAATTGTGTATTAACTCCCTATGTTTTGAACTTTTAGATTTGGGTAACTCTTCTTTTATCTTGGAGGAGGAATAAGAACATTATCCTGTATATATTGAGGAACACATGGAGCTTCTGACACTTATTAAATATTCAATAGAAGATTTCCTTGAGGAAATAAAAGTAGTTAAGAATTAGAAATCAATGGTAAAGGCTTATAAAATTAAAATTTATACTTTTCATATCCAATCATCTTGTTTAAATACTTTCTAATTAAAATTATTGTGTAATATTCCCTTTGAATTTAAAATTCATATAATCTAATTTGAGGAAGAACTTGAAAAAACATAGGGGGATGTTTCACAAGTAGAAACCAAGAAGGAGGGTTATGCGCACATCATACAACCCCTGATAAGTAATATTTACAAAATTATGAATGTTGTTGATTAATTGTACTATATCAATTTAATACTCACCAATAAATAAGATGTTGAAGATGGAAAAATACACATGTGGTGGATGAAATCTAACAATTTCTATCAACAAACTGACTATTGATAACAGTTGATATTACCCTTCTCATTGTATTAAAAATATAGATCCCACTTGTAGGATCAAATAAAGATTATTCTTTCTACTTTATTTATATGACATTAAATAACAATATTAGGAATAGTTTAGCATTCATCCCCAATCACTTGTTGTTTTTTATTTTTAATGAGATTAACCTCACAATTAATTACATAATTTAATTTAGTAGGATTGTGATAATATAAGCCATAACCCAAAAATCCAAAAAGAAGAGAAGACTAATGATTTAGGGGAAATAGAGTTCAAACCTTAAATATTTATATTAAAAATCACTAATTTTGTTTTCTAAAAACTGAGTTAAACTAAAAAATTTCAGCATATTTAAAAATAAATAAATTTTATTACCATGATTTTAATTTATGATTTACATGACTAATATGTGAGAAGAGAGTTACAAAGAAACCCTATTATTTTGTGCTTTTTATTTTAATGATAATTATATTGAATGGGTAAGGTGTAGAATTTAATTATTAGATAAAATCATAAACATTAAAATGATTGATCATTATTTTAACAAACAGGTGGATTCATGTAAATGAAAGTCCCTTACAATTTTTCATTTATTGAATTTTAAAATTCGTGTCTATTTAATTTCTATTATTATCCTTTCCATGACTAATTTTACAAATTATATGTTCAATTCCAAATTGGATTTCAAGACTATGTATTTTCTATTTTATCTTGAGAATATTTCTTGAGTGATCTTGGATAATTCCACCTACAAGAACATGCATTGAAACATTTCAGAGATAAAGACTTTACAAAAACTATTCAAAATAATTAAGACATTTTTATTGAAAATATTTTATCTGTGAGACTACATTTTACAATAATCATTGAGTAATAAATAGAGACCATGAATGAAATTGTTAGGGAGGAGCCATATTTTTAACCATTTTTATCCACTCCTTCCACCCACTTAGTCTTTTCGTTATATTTGTAGTTGATGTGTGAAGGTCGGGGAAGTCATAGTGGATTTATACACTACATTTTAAGGAAAACATATTGGGGGTGAGAATGTTGGTATTGGAAAAGGTTGTTTATTCATTCATTATACATTATTTTTTTCCTTATTGAAAAAAACAGAAAAACCTAGAAATGTGTTGTGACTAGGAAAAATAGAAATAACCATTCTTATACTTATGAAATGTATCATATGTGGTTCAGTGGTGGATGTGAGCTTTATTCCAAGAATTACAATTAAAAGATATAAAATTTATGATAAGGTAATTTGTAAAATAGAAAAAAAATATAAAAAAATTTAAAGAAGGAGAAATTAATTCATAATGCATTAATATTTCATGAATTTATTTTAATCATGGGAAGTGGGATTTTTCATTTAAAAAGGGATTGTTTTTTTAAAAATTACTAATGATATCATTCTTTATACTTTAGAGTTAAACCCCCCTTTGATTCTTAATTTTTACAATCTATTCCATCCAGCCTTTAGCCTCAACGTAACTAGAAAATTTATTGAAACTTCTCATGATTTATTGTGTCTTTTTTATTTAAAAATTACAGAAAGTAGTTCCTTTTAAATATTAGGGTAAATGATCATGTTATAATAAATTTATTATAAATCTAATGAAATTTATATCGTGAGTAATGGGAGGAAAATATTCAAAAGTGTGTTATGTAATGACTATCCCATATTTCATTGAATAGGTGTCAGAGTATAAAAATTTATGTTTTCTTACATACTAAAATATAGTGAAGAGTAGGGTCAAACCCATAGGAAAGGGGGTAACTTGTTTTTTTAAACAATACCCCATTATTAAAAACAGCAAGTGAATTTTATTTTAAAATTTTAAATATTTAATAAATATTTTAAGGATAGTATGAGCAAAAATGTTAGACTAAAAATCTAGGTTCTAAACTAGATAAATGATGAAAAAATTGGAATAAAATTTAATTAAACCCAGAAATAGGGACTGAGAAGAAACGGATCAAGGAAAATACTTATGTATTCTAACATTACTAGTTAAAAAGAATGAATTATTCACATTTTTTTATTGAATCACACTTCAATGAATGGTTATAGAATCTCCCTTATTAAGAGATTAAAACAATAAAACATTGGATTTTAGAGTCCAACACTCAAAAAAACAATCGAAATGCATTAACAATTTAATTGAAATGATAGTTTGAATAAAAATCACCATAAAATTCCAATATTGATAAAATTTAATCATTGAAAAAGCATTCAATATCAATCTCATGAAATTATCTTGAGGATTTGTATTTGAAAATGTTAATGTATAAACAATTAAGAAAATAATAATAATCAATCTCACTAATTGTTTCTAATTTTATAAAATTGAATATTTGTGAAGAAATATAAAAAAATTAACCAAAAGAATTTAAATTCTTGATTGAAGATATTTGTCATACATTCATATTGATAACAAGAATTGATAATATTAGTTAAAAATTTGTGAAATTAAGAGGGAAAGGGGATGAAATCTCCCTCACTAATATTGAGATACTACTTTGATCTGGAGCTCCTTTACTTGAACCAACTCTCCTAGTCTACTAGATGCATACCAATGAATGTTGTGAATCTTTTTAATGAATAATGAATGAGATTTCCCCCCTATTTGCAACCTTCTTTTAAAATATGAATTCCTTTGTCATCGGTTTTCGGTAACCCACATCAGCACCGACTTCATCCCTATTTTCCTCCAAATCACCGAATGTCTGGATTCAATTCTGAAAAGAACTCAATAATAAAAATTCCTCTAATGAACTCCTTCAAATGGATGATTTTAATCTAGATTTGATTCAAGATCCTTCTTCATTATGAAAATGAAAAACAGAGAACAATTAATATAGTTGTTAATGTAATGATATTTAATAAATATTTACTTATTTAAATAATTATTAAAATTATTAGCGTATAAATATTAAACTATTATTTTATATTTATTTATTATTAATTTTTTATTTTAGTTGATTATTTTTATTTTTTAATTTTATTTAATATTATTATTAATTATTAATTATTAAAATTATTTAAATAATAAATTTTTAAATTATATTTATTTATTCGATTAGAATATTATTTAAATTGTTCAATTTTATTATTAATTTTTCAAATTATTTAGGTTTTATTAGTTTTGATTTTATTATCACTCATTTTTATATTATTAATATTATTATTATTTATTTATATTCTCCCCCTCTTTCCCTTATCCGTGCATAGGGAAGATCGTTGTTTCGTCCACAAGCTACTCGAGCTCCCCAGCTCTCCTCCTCACGTAGTTCCTCTCCTTACACCAGCTCCTCCATAATGATTCTGAGTGGTGTTATTAGGTAAATCTCACAATAACTATTTTATCTTGGTGGCGGTAACTCATGAAGTCACTACTAGTACTAACAGCGGATCGTTGAAGTAGAAATATAAGGGTGTACTACTAGCAATGGTGGTTACTCATAAGAGTCGCTGTTTCATGGCTATAGCGGGGACTCATGTTTTTTTTTTGAAAAACTGAAAATAATTATCAGTTAACAATTTTATAAAATTAAAACAATTAAAAAATTAGTATTTCTAATATAAAAAGATAATTTTATAAATTTAATAAATAGAACCTAATCTAAAATATTTTAATTCATTTTAATAATTAACCTATTAATAAATTCAAAACATAAAACTAATAACTAAAAACATAAATTAAATTTTAACCTAACACTAGCTAGAAATAAGATGAAATGAAACAAATTAAAATTGAATTATAAATTGAATTTATATATTTATTTTGATTAAGTTTTAAATTAATAATTTAAATTAATTTAAAAAATTATATTACATTAAAATTAAATTTAAAATAAGAAGAAAAAATTAATATATTACAAAATATATTAAAGATTAAATTAAATGAATTATATTCATAATTTACTTAAATATTAAAAAGTGAAATAATTTTTTTTAAAATATATAAATTAAATTAAATTAAAAATATAACCAATAATAAAAATAACTGTAAAACTAATAATAAAATAGAAATTTTAAAAAATTTATTAATTAATGAATTATATAATAAAATTAATAAATGAAATTAATTATCAAAAAATGAAAAATTGATTAATTAAATGATTAAAAACATAATAAAAATATGTGGAAAATATGTAGATTTAAAGACACATAAAATTAACCCATGCCTAAGAATTAATTTTCCTCAATACATTTCATGATAAACAGTCTTTGAAAACATTAGTATGTTTATATCAAATAGCTTGAAATGAATCATGTCAATCAGTTAAAAAACAAAGGATAAGAAATGGTGAAATAAAATTTTGACAAGAAAAGTTTAAAATAAGTTTTTCCTAATTTTAAATACTCATTGTATGATAAATAAAGCATAGAATCATCTACTGTTAAAAAATTTCATTCCTCAAATATGAATCTGCCTAGTGACTTATTTCAATTCAAGTTCTAGTTCAAAATCTATGTGTGATAAAATTGTAAAAATAAGTGGAATTAAGAAGTCAAAAATGGCAGTTTATACATTAACGTTACCCTATGTTACAAAAGGGAAAAAATAAATTAACTTTTTTGAATTACCTTATTGATAAAATATAAATTGTTTTATATAAATATAATGTCTCCTTCTTCATTTGGCATTGTTAATTCTCCTCACCTTAAGGAACTTGTTTTCAAAAACTATGATTTTTTATTTTTTTCTAGCCATGTAACTTGGGATAATCATTATTCATATGTATATATTCAATATTGTATAGAGGGCTTACTAACACACACTATTCCTAGGGTCTCATAGGTTCACTGTGGGTTCCCAAATGCCCATTTTACACTAGTTTCAAATGATTTTTATGAATATCATTTAAATTGGCCGATTATGATGATTACTTTTTTAATAATTAAAAAGTGAGTCCCCTAGGATAAATTTGAAACATATAATTTCTTAAGGTTATGATTAGGACTCCACATAAATTATTATTACATCACTCTCAATCATAGTTCATAAATAGAATATAAATTAAATAACTAAGTAAACTCACTCAGAAATTTTGTATCTTAAAAAATTTCAGATTTGAGGCCACTCATAACAACCATCATGGTATTATCCTTAAGAAATATAGATTGGAAGTTTCGTGTGAAACCTAATGAAACTCAAATTGTGTAAGAAATTATTTATTTTTTTCTAATTTTTGACAAAAAAATTTAAGGTAGAAATATATGATGGGCTTCCATTAAATAAAAGATTAACTTAACAAAAGTTTTCCCCTCTCCCACACTTAATACCAAACATTCTCCATAAAGAATAATTCAAAGGTGGAGAATACAATAATTTCAATTTTAATCTAAAAGAAATTCATTAAAGAAGATTAATGACATGTTAAGTGTATAATTTTAGTTCAAACAATATAATATTTTCCATAAAAAACATTTTATAATATTACAAGTTCGCTAGAATTTTAATTAAATATAGTGAATATGGTTTTTCAAATTAATCACTAAAAAGAATGCAAAACATCAATATATAGTGTATAAGGTGTAATAAATTTTAAAATTATGTTTCAAATAGATGTACAATAGAGAAACGGAAAAAATGTACTAAACACCCTACAATGATAGAAACATCCATTCATATTCAATTCAAAACAAATCTCCAGCGTAAAATTATCCCCCCCAACACTTAATTTCTAACAGTGAGGGAATTTAAAATCATTGAAGTACAGTTTCACTAATCTAACACAAGAAGTAAATCATTTCCAACAAATAAGCATATGATTCATAATTTTTCTATAATCTATCATGATCATATGAGTTAGTTAACATTGTGGTGACTCACTACAGGTAGTGGAATGTTGACTCATGTGAAACAGTGAGTTAAAGACACAATGTTGTAAACTATAATAGTTACTTAACAGATATGTTTTTCTCATTTTAGACATTAATAGAGAAGAAAATAAAAAGACACATAAATAAAAAGTAAAGAACATCCCTAATTATAGTTATTCATAGAATAAACAACATGAAACTCCAAATAAATTTAACAACAATGGGGAATTCTGTCCCTCTATTAAGACAACATCATACTTCCTATTCAAAAAAAATGAACCAGGAAGACCAAAAACACATATCAAGAATATATAAATATGGAATGTTCTGTAGAAAACAACACTTTATTAAAAAAAGAAACAAAATGTAAAAAATGAATACACAATATGGAAAAATGATTTGACACCCCTAAAGAACAAAATTTTATGTTTTGAGTTAGAATTTATTGAAATTTAGTTTTCCATCATAGTTAATCAATGTAATCCCTTTGTTGTTTCATCAAAATAGAGTTTTATTCTTTGAACACTAATAAGAATTGTCTTGTTTTTTTCTCTACTAATCTCAGAAACACCATTTCTTTGCTGTATTACAATATTAAAAGGTTCAAACCATATAGATTTTAGCTTTCCAAGAAATAGATTAAGTCTTGAATTAAAGATAAGGAACTTATATCTAGGTTGAAATTATCTATTTTGGATTATAGAATCATGAAAAAATATAATCCTCTTTCTATATCCTATAGTTATCATAATACTCTCTCCACATCTCACGAATATCACTGAACTGAAGAAATATTCTTTCTCCATCACTATTTAAATAAAAATTCAAGGACATAACATCCCAATATGACTTCTTCTGAAACATCATAGGAATATGAAACCATTTCATAAATAACATCCTATATGGAGACATACCAATTTTAGTTTTAAAAGCTATTCTATAGTCCCATAATGATTTAACTAACATAAGAGGAAAATATTCCCTAGAGTTTGAGACCATTTTCTCAAAGATCTATTTCAGATCCTTATTTGAGATTTCAAACATTCCACATGATTTTTGTTGGTAGGAAATACCAATCCTATGGGTGATTTTTTATTTTTTATAATTTATATTTGATTATGTAATTTTTAATGTGGTTTCCATTATCAGATATAAATGATTTTAGACCTCTAAATCTAGAAAAGATGTTCATTTGACAAATTTGATTACACTGTTTGCTTGATTTTTGGGCAATGATACTGATTAAACCCTCATAGAAACATAATCTACAGCCACTAGAATATAATCATTCCAATGAGATGATGAAAATGGACCCTTGAAATCTAAACCCCAAAAATAAAATATTTCAACATCCAAAATACCTTTCTATGGTAACTCCTACTTTCTACAAACATTACCTAACATATGATATCAATCACATCTAAAAACAAAACTCTTGGAATCCCTGAATAATGTAGGTCAATAAAATCCATCTTGAGGGACCTTCTGGGCTTTACTTTATCCACCATGATGTCCTCCCTATGGTGAGAAGTGAAAAATTTCCAATATATATGAAATGTGTTCCTCTATCACACAACATATAATAATTCCATTTGCATATCTCCTAAATAAAAAAATATTATCCCAAAGGTAATACATAATCCCTGAATTTAATTTATTTCTTTGGTTATTTTAGAAGTCTTTTGGAATGACAGTGGCTTCTATGAAATTAGAAAAATATTCAAACCTTGATGACTACCTAATTGAAATCGTGAGATGTTTTTCATTAGGAAAATAAGAGTTAATCTCCATGGAATATTCACTATGTTTTTTAGGAATCCAAGAAAGGTGATCTCTAACTATGTTTTATTCTCCCTTCATATCTCTAATTTCTAAATCTAACTCTTGTAATATAAAAATCAACTTAATAAGACTATATTTTCCCTCCTTTGTAGACAACATAAACATTAAGGAGGATTGGTCAAATGAATATAATGACTTTAGAACCTAGAATATACTTCCTAAATTTCTCTAGATAAAAAACACTGGTAAAAATCTTTTTCAAAAGTATTATAGTTCCATTGAGCCTAATCTAGCAGAATTATTGAATAATAATCCTCATCCATATTCTTATATGTTTTATATCCTAAGATAACTCCAACTTCCATGTCACTAGAATAAATCATTAATTCAAAAACAAGTTTCAAATATGGTGTAGTGATGATAGAAGACAATGTGAGTTTTTTTCCTTTATCAAATTTACAAATTTCAATTAGTTTTCATGAAATAGTATTTTTGCATCCTCAACAAGAATGTAGTAGAAGGGATTTTTTATTTTGGAAAAATCATTTATAATCCTCTCTTAAGAACTAATATTCCCTAGAATCATTCAAATTTTTTTATCATTTTTGGTAGGTGGATGTTCTTTGAATTACTCTTTTATTCGAAGTGTCAAACTCTAATGATATCTTTAATGCCTTATTCCCCAAACCTTTTCCTTTCTTGGCCATGAATTGAAATTATTTCTAGTAAATAATTGTTTTGGTCTCTATGAATCTTTCTAACACTAATTCTATATATTTCAGAGAAGTATCAAATTTGATACCAACAATTGATAAATAATCCATGAAAACTTCTATAATCCTCTCAATCATGTTATAAAATATTTCCATCACACACCTTCGAAAAGTTTAAAGATCACCAGACAGACCAAAGGGAATCCTCTTATATGAAAATGTCCCAATTGATCATGTGATTGTAGTTTTATCCTGATCATCTAGATCTACTAGAATCTATCTGTAACTAGAATACCAATCCATAAAACTGAAGAAATCATTTCTAGTAAGCCTCTCAAAAATTTAATGAAGTAAGGTAATTGGAAAATTGTCTTTCCTAGTGATATAATTAAGATTCCTATTATCAATACATAATCTCCATTTAGTAGACTTTATTACATGAATTTATACATTCTTTTCATTAGTGATAATAGTAAAACCTCTTTTTTAGGAAAAACATGGTCCATACTAACCCATGAACAATCAAATATAGGATATATAATTCCAATGTCTAGTAGTTTTATAAATTCCTCACTAAAAACCTCTTTCATGTTGGGTGTTAATCTTATTTGACTCTTAACTCTAGGATTATGGTCTGGTTCAATAGGGATTTTATAAAGGTTGAAAGATGGGATAATACCATTAATATGATATATGGTCTATCCTAAATTAGATTTAACTTTCTTAAGAACACCTAAAAACATATCTTCCTGATATTCTTTTATCTCAAAAGAAATGATAACAGGAAGTGTGGAATTGTCACCCAAAAATGAATATTTATGATGTGCAGGAAGTGGATTCAGCTTCAATATTGGTTATCATTCACATGAAGAAAGAATCTTGGGTCTAGGAGAAACAAGTTCATCTACATATCTCTTGTATGGAGTTTGAGATTTTGAAATATTTTCAATTTCATATCCATAATTTATATTTTACTAGCTAATTTATAAAGTATAAAACTCATAATTATATCTTTCCAGATCGGAATTCAGATAATTTATCAAAGAAAAATCATCATGTTGTATTATCATATATGCCTCTACTATATCAAATTTATCATAAGTTATTTAGAAAGTAGAATCACCCTCATGTTCCCTTATAATGTTTTTATGTCCCAAAAAATATGATACATATCCATAAAAAACTAAACGTGTTCTGATGATCAGTTCTGAAAGTCTTTCTTGATTCTCAGTTTGAGAAGATCCTACACTTTTTGAAATATTAAAATCAAGATTCTAAACATCTAATTTATTTTCTTCAATATAGGTTTTTCATAAGATTCTTTAAATATTTTAAAGTAATTTTCAACTTCTAAAGACTCTATCATAGATCATATTTTAGAGAAAGTTGTTACTTTAACATTTTTAAAACCATTAAATTCTCCTTATTGTTCTCGAATATTAAATATCAATTGAACCTTAGAAAAATCAGTAAAATGTCCACCAATAGAGCATAATGGAATACCCAGAATGATGGAAAACTCTTTGTTAAACATCATATCAAGCAATAAGAAATCAGCTGGTAGAAAAGTGTTCCCTACAGAAACAAGAAGATCATCTACCCTCCGTATATGATGTGTGAATGAGGGGTTATCCAACTATATAATAACTATATTTGGATTAGGATCACCCAAAATAACCTATTGGAATAGTTAGTATTTTAGTAGGTTGATACAATAAACAAAATCACATGAGTAGTGGAGTTGACTATAATTTCTTAAGGTATAGGGTATGACAAAACAACCTGGGTCTTTGAGCTTTAGAGGTATCTTTTTTTGGAGAAAAAAACTACACCCTTTAGTGAGGCTTTATTTTGAAAATTCTTTAAGTGTTGTTTTCATTGAACCAATTTTGTATTTTGATTTTGGATAAGATAGAATTTAATGTATTTTCACCTAGAGCTTGGTCAAAATCCCATGGAAATGAAGAAGTTATTCTTTATTGTTGCCTTTTGTTTTCATTTTTTTATAGGATAGGTATGGGTGGGGAATAGTTACTAAGGACCATAGGAATATCCTTTAATTATTCAGTTTTTTTTCTTTATTTTGGTTGTTTTTATTTTCATAAAAAATCAACCTGTGTTCCTGGTGAAAAATTGATATTTTATTGATTTTCCACTACTTTCTCATGATTTCCAGACTTTATGTCAAGAAATTTATTATTTCTATATTATTTATAATTTATATTTTGGGAAATATTATAATCCTTTTAAGTTTAAATATTTGTGTTAATGAAACTTCGATTACAACATCCATGACATTTTCCTTATGGTTAATTTCTGTTTTGCTGGGTAGCCTACCTTTATCCCTAAAAGTCCGATATCGGGCTAGTTGGACCAATTGAGTTTCCATATTCTCCATTCATGAATTTAATTTAATTTTAATAGAATAATATTAGGATATTTATTTATTCAGTTGAGTTTTTAATTTTTTTGTCTTGATATTCCTTTCTTTTTAAAATTTGATCTCGTTTTGAAAACATTTGTCCCTTTAAATTTTCATTTATATTAAAAAACTCACACCTTGGTTGATTTTGAAATTGTTGTCTATGTTTTTTTAATATATAGGGGTAGTGGGTTTTTTATAATTATTTAATATTTACATGATTGATTATCATGGTTCGTATAGCCTTCGTTACAGTAGTTAAAAAATGGGTCATCTTTGGTTGGAATTCTATGACAATAGTTAACAGAGATTGACTATTATTATTATTTGGAGGGTATGAAAAATTATGGATGGAAGCTCTCAGTATGATCAATCATTCTGAATTTATAGAACTATTCCCAACAAGTTTCATTTGGGTTTTTACTACAATATTGAATAACATATTTTTCCCAATTTGGGTTCATTAATATTTGACGTTTCATAGTAATTTCATCTAGTTTAGTGGCCATTTCTATTCATGTTTCAATATTCTTTTCATTTCTATTCACACTTTTCCCTCCTGAATTTTTATATTTAGAGTTCATGGAATTATTATTAAAAAAAGTTCTTTATTATTCATCATTTTTATCATTCTAATATTTCCATGAAAATTGATAAACCAGAGTTTGACTAGAGGATGGAAACCCTTTATAGAAGGTGTCCATGAGAATATTGGATTGGAGTTGATGATGTGGAAACTTTATAAATCGGTCCCTAATATATCCCAAGAATCATGAAAATATTATCCACCCTCTTCATTGAAACTTGTGATTTTCTTATTCATTATCCTTTATTTATTTTAAAAAAGTCATGATGAATGAGTTATACACTAGATCCCAAATTTTAGAAATATTATCATCTATACATAAGAACCAATTACTAGAATTCCCTTTATTGAAAAAAATGGAAATATCCTCATTCAAATCTCCTTCTTAGTGAGTCCTATGAGATGTAGTGTTTGAACTATATTATTAAAATCACTAATGAAGTCTAGAGAGTCCTCATTCGAGAGTCCATTGAATGAACGTAATATTGATAGGTGATATTATTTGACTTCGTAATTCCTAGATCTAGGGGAAAGTCGAATAGAAGATGGGTTTCATGACACTTAATGGAGATGCAACTCCCTTATCGTAGGCCTCTCATAATCCTCTAAGAGTACAGGGTGAATTTTTGTTCATTTATTAATAAGAACCTTATCTTGTAAATATTCCCTTTTAGTTTTGTTTTTTAGAGTAGTATGGTATTTTTAATTTTCATGGATTTATGGGCTCTATTGATTTAGTAGAAGTTCTTGTTCTCATAAAAAATGTGATAATAGATAAACCATATAAAAAATAGTATCAACCAACAAAACAATTACAATTAATTAAAATTGAAAGTTACATAAAAAGTAACTATATATAAACAAGAAGAAATTTATAAAATAGAATTATTTAGAGTACTTATTAATTTTCAATTTTATTTTTATTTTTTTAAAATGTGATTTTTTTCATAAAAATTTTAAATGTTTTGAGATGTTGTCACAAAAGGCCTTACCATGCAATAGTGAGAAAAAATTAGGATTTGTATGTCATTGATTATGTGTTAGAGTTTAAAAATTAATTTTTTCATACTTATTACTATATATCAGATTGCAGGGTTAAATTGACATCGAAGGTAGAGTAAATGAATTTTTAAAAACAAACCACCATTGTTGAAAATAGTGGGTGAAATTTATTTTTAAATTTTATATTTTTTAAATATTTTTTAATTATTGTAATAGAAACAATGTTTTAAAAATAATAAATGTTTTAAACAATAGAAATGATGAAAATATTGGAATAATTGTGCATTAAACCTTGAAATAAGGACTGAAAAGAAACTTATTAATAATAATACTTGGGTATTCTAAAACAACTAGATAAATAAGATAAATTCTTAACTAATTTTTATTGAATCAAACCTAAAATAATGGTTGAAGAATATCCCTTTATAGGATATTGAACAAATATAATATTGAAATTTATATTTATCCACTCCAAAAATCAATCCAACTACTTTATATTTTTAATTGAAAAGGAAATTGGAATAAAACACCCCATAAAATTCTAATATTAATGAAATTGAATCTCGGAAAAAGAAATCTAGATCAATATAACCGATAGATCGTCATGTTTTGAATTTGAAAATATGTGGTGTGAATAGTAATGATGAGAATCAGAATCTAACACACAGATTGATTCTAATTTCATAAAAAAGAATGTGTGTGCACAAATATTAAAAAAATAACAAGTTGATTTTATATTTCCAGGAAGGGATATTTATCATATGTTGATATTTATAACAAGAATTGAAAATATTTGAATACAAATTTAAAAAATTTAGAATGAATGGGGGATAAATCTCCCTCCCTCATCTGGAGCTTCTGCTCTTCTCTCGAGCTCCTTTTGGTTGACTCTACTCTCTGAGTCTCTTGGATGTTTTCTTAGAATGTTTTGAATGAATAATGAATGAGATTTCAACCTGTATCTACTTCTTCCTTTGTTAATTTAAATTCCTCTCTCATCTCTCATTTTTCACCCATGTCGGCACTAACTGCATCCCTGTTTTCCTCTAAATCATCGAATGTGTGGATTTAATTCTGAAAATCTCATTATAATTACAAAAACCCTCTAAAGAACTTCTTCAAAGGGTTGATTTGAATCTAGATGTTATTCCAGTTCGTACTTGTATCTACAAAATAGCATAAAACAGTTAATATAGTTTTAAACATAAAAATATTTAATAAATTTTTATTTATTTACATAATTATAAAATTATTAGATTAATTTTTATTATTATTATATTATAATTAGTTTTTATTAATTATTATTTTAGTTAATGATTTGAATAATTTCATATTATTTAAAACTATATTTAATTATTTATTATTAAATTTTTATAAATATTAAATTATTAAATTATATTTATCTATTCGATTAGATTATTATTTAAATTATTTTATTATGATTATGATTATTATTTTAGTTTTATTATTATTTTATATTTTATTTTTTATATTTTATTTTTATTATTATTTTTATTATTTTTATTCTTTTTTATTTCTCTTCTCCCCATTGTTTCCCTAATCAGTGCATAGGGGAGTTCTTGGTTTCATCCACAAGCTGCTCGAGCTTCGTAGATCTCCTTCTCATGTGGTTCCTCTTCCCACACCAGCTCCTCCTCAATGATTTTGATCGGTTTCACTAGGTACATAAGACTACGACTATTCGAGCATTGTAGAGGTAACTCACAAAGTCACCATTATTTCTAGTGGTGGCTCATTAAAGAAACAAGTTAAGGTTGGACTGTTGGAGGTGGCAGTGAGTCGTTGGTGTCATCGTTTCATGGGTCCGACGGTGACTCGGGTTTTTAATCAAAAAATAAAAATAATTATCAGGTAATCATTTTAAAAAATTAAAATAATTTAAAAAATTAGAATTTGAAATATTAAGATGTAGTTTGATTAATTTAAAAAATAGAACTTAAACTAAAAAAATAAATATCTAAAATAAATAACTAGTTAATACATTCAGAATATAAAAATAATATTTAGAAACATAAATTAAATTAAAATGTAACTACAGTTAGAAATCAGAACAAATGAAACAAATGAAAATAGAATTATAAATAGAATTTAAATATTAAAATTTAAGAATAATTAAATTAATAATTGAAATTCAATTAAAAAGTTTTATTGATATAAAATAAAAAATTAAATCAATAATAAAAAATTAATATATTAAAAATTACATTAAAGATTCAATTAATTGAATCATATTGAAATATTTATTAATAATTAAAAAGAGATAAAAAATACCAAATTAGTATAATTAAAAATTAAGTAAGTATATATAAATTTAAAGAAAAACTAAAATAGATAATATTTAGAATATTAAAACTAAAAATAAAAAATTGATATAAAAATTTATTAATTAATGAATTTAATTATAAAATAAAAAAATAATTTAATTATCAAAAAGTGAAAAATTAATTAAATTAAAGATTTAAAACATAATAAAAATATGGTGAAAATCTGTAGATTTAAATCCACATAAATAAATTTATGTGATTAATAACAATAAATTAATAATCTTGAATAAATAAACGTATGAGTTCCAGAATTATTAAAATGGAAAAGGTAAAATACTTGGATTGATTGATATTTTAGAAAATAAGAAATTAAATTGATGTTTTATATGAAACATGAAAATTTGGTTTTACATAGAGATTATTTATTTTTATTACATTGAAATTGAAATATTGGTAACATTGATTCTGTTTTAAATTAAATATTGAGATTTATTTTTTGAGGAAAATCATAGTTTTAAGTGTAGGGGTATTTGATGCACAAGGTATTTCGTAAAAAATTTAAAGAAATTCTAATGATTTTCTTGATGGATTTATATAAAAATGGATTTCTTGTGATTTATTATTAAAAATGTGAGAAATAATAGAGGAAGAATTAAAATGAAATAAATTTTTGGGTTATAATGATTTATATTATTATGATTGTTTTTTATGTATTTAACTAAATTGATTAAGATGTTCCACGTAAATAAATATTGTCTAAATCAACCAACCCTTAACCTCAAGGCCTTCACAAGCCATATATCCACCTCAAATGGATTGGATGTCCAGTAAAGCCCTTGGGAGATCTCTCTGAGTAGAAGTGGAAGGTCTGAGATTGATGGGGAGGATCCCACATATCGGCTGGTTCAAGTCCTATGTGGGCATGTGCATGTTATCACAAGCATTTGTATGTTAATGAGGTGTACTAGTAGCCCATCTCTGAAGCATGCCTCTCTGTTGTAGCTTCCATGAGATATGTTGTTAATGAAAAATATATCCAATTTTAGTTTGTATGTGGGACTCATGGTGGTGACTACTATTCAAAAACATTCCAAAATTCCATTATTCCATGTCTCTCATGATCTCTCTCACCTCAAGCACAATACGTCTCCACAACTCCATCACTCGACGTCGTCGACCGCTACCACATCACACTATAGATTCCATGAAATCTACATTGTAAGATCATGATTGAGTTGAAATCCACTTTTAAGGCACCGAACCACCCAAGATCACCTCTTAGACCTCAATATGACCATTATGTTTACATTATGAAGAGTAATTCCCCATTTATGATGAAGATATTGATTTGGAAACAATAAAGGCCATATTATAAAGATTATAATCTCACTCACACTTTCAAAATATCTACTATGCCACAGGATTCATCCTTGTAGCATATTTTCCGAGGGATATCAACGATGAGGTGATTCCAAATCCCATATAGCCCATCCATAAGGTTGTGTCTCTCATCCATGTTGTCCACACAAAAATATGAAAACCCCAAAAATATAAGAAGATTATTTTTGGGTATTTTTAATAGCTATTGAATATGAGATCCATGTGATTTAAAAATAAAGATACATTTAATTTAATCAAGATATATTAAGATATACCCATTAATAAATAGAAATATTGTTCTAATACCGAAATTATAAAAGTTGGGGGAGATATAGGTCTCACATGTCACACAATGAAAATCATACATATATGTTCAAAAATAACATAAAACATTCATCAAATTAAAACAAATTAAAATAAATTTCCTTCATAAAAATTTCATCATTAAATAACCTATATAAAAGAAATGGGATCTAAACTCATTTCATTATTTCATAAAAGAATATCTCGAGGAAAAAAATTGGCCTTCATAAGCAATTTCAAATATTATAACCCATAGAAGATAAAATGTTTTCCAGAACATATTGTCATCATAATAATAAAAAATAAAAAAAACAATAATAATGGAATATTTTGATCATGCCATTTTTTAAGAATAAGTAATGTCAAATGATGTCAACATAGATAGAAAATGATTCTTAAAGATTACTTGGAACATTTTTTGAGAATACTAAATTTTCTGTCAATATAACTTTTTAAACCATTAAATTCGTAAAATATTTTTTAAATCCTATTATTTTAAAATAAATTAATCTCTAAAAAAATTTTGTTCATAAGGGTGGGAAATTCATTATATTCTTTTCAAGTTAAAATAATGATTTGATTCACATTTTTGATAAAATCCAAATAGTTCTTATTTGGAAAATGATATAAAGATTCCATCAAATTTTTTCAAAAGAAAAAATGTGTAAAAATATCATTAATAAACCATTTAATGAATATTAAAAAAATATAAAATATTTTTCATAAAACATGGTCTTGGAATAAAAAGGGATTTTGATCGAATAGAGAAATAAATATAAGATTTATTAAAAACATTATTTTAATCTCTTGAATACATAAAAGTGGAAAATTATAGTAAAAAAACTATTCTAATAAAATAAAAATAGTATAAATAAATTCATGAGTTTCTTGGTATATGGATCATAAGATTTTATCATTGGAAATATAATCATAAACAATCCTGATAAATGATGACATTGTATTATTAAGCCCTTTCCACTTTGCTAATATTGAATCATAAGCCTTGATTAAATAATAACATTAAATTAAAATAAAAATATTACAAGGAGAAATAAATTCATGATATTACATGTTAATGTGGATTTAAATAAACCTCATAAAATTATATAGGTTCATAACAAAACACATGTCTCAAAGATGGAAAATCGAGGCATAAATAACTTACCTTGAGTTCCTCTTTCCTTAAGTGATATAGCCTCTACTATAGTAAATATAAATTTATTATAAATCTTTTCCAAGTCCATAATAATTTATTTCATATAATATATGATGTACTTATACCCTTTTATTACCCTCTTAATAATATTTCTTTGTTAAAATTGTGTTTCAAGTAATAACTGCTTTGTTTATCATGAATCTTTTGATTTTTTATTTGTGTTCCACTTAATTTTAACATGGTTATATTATCAAATAAATTTTTTTAATTATATAAATATCATATATATATATATATATTCATTATATATGTATTTAGAGTGATCCATAAAAATATGAGATATACAATAATATACATCGTTCATGGGGACGGTAGATCATACGCATGCATTAACAATGTTTCCATTTAATTAATATATTGAAAGAAAGAAGGTTAAATAATACATTACCATTATAATGACGTTTATATCAAATATTTTTATTTAATAATGTTTTTATTACATTTCATAGAAAGCTTATGTGAAGAATAAATCTAATCGCTTCGTGTGGCGGTAGTCCGCCACACACACAAATGAAATTATCGTATCCCACACGGAAGGAAAAGTAAGAGTTTATATTGATATAAAAATTATTAAAGTATATATTTGTTAAAAATATAATTTATATATATTATATCTATCATTATACAAAATATAATAGGTGTTTATTGAAAATATGTCCTATCGGTTTGGGAGGCGTTAGTCAGTCATACATATTTGGGAAGTTATTTTTTCCCATTAGAGAGAATAATATGTGAATATATGTAATTTACATAAGATAATAATGTCTAATTATATTTAATAAAACTATTTCATAATATTATCATGTTTTAATATGATTTCAAGGAGGAGGATAAATAAATAAAATAAAATTTATTATTCAAGATCGATACCTTTTCTTCAGGTAACCTTCTTGGCTTAGCACCAAAATTCTTCTTATATTGGATATATGATCCAAATAACGATTTTATGATGAAATTATGGAATTAATTAAATAATTTGGTAAGGTATTGTTTGATCCAACATGATTTGGAAGAGTGAATATAAGATAAGAGCAGTGGGTTTTTATAGGTGAGGTGAGTATCACACTAGTAATTTTTAAAAGAAATTGGTGTACCCATGTTTTCCTCAAAACAAAAGGATTAAAATATAAAATTATCAATACTAGAATATATATTTTATAAATATTATATAAATTGGGTATTTCAGAATTTTATAGGTCATTTTAAAACTTGTATATTTAGGTTAACTTCTTTGGTAAACTCATTTTTACCTAAACCGTATTGATTAATTTTAAATGATTTTACTATCAATAAAGGTAAAAAATAAATACGAAAATATTAAAAAATATAAATTATTATGATTAAAAATATATAATATATTTTTTCCAGATATAACATAAAAAATTAGAAGATTTTATTTTAAAATTAAACTCATATATATGCGATGAGAAAGTGAATTATCAAAAATCAATAAAAAATGAAGGCCTTCGGGCTATTGGATGGAAAGAGAAAATTATCATACATACAAAAATAGTCAATATCAAAAATAAATATTAAATTGAATAATTAACATATATTGGATTAATAAATATATATTTGAAATAATTTTACATTTAAATTTATATCATAACAATTTTTTTGTTTTAAAATGTTTGAAATGAAAATATAATTCTTAAAAAACTCAATATTTTCACGATTCATTGAAAAATTTTACCTTTAAAAAAATAGAAAACATTCACTCCATAATAATTTTGAAATTTATATTAAAAAAATAAAGTTTATTTTTTAATATTAACATTCTTATATTGGTAAAAATTACGTTTATTATATGTTTAAAAAATTTAATAAAATCAATTTTTGAGAAAATAAAATTTGAAAAGCATATAAAGGATTTTCTAAGAAATTATTTATTTATATATATATATATATTTTCTTTATATAAGACCATAATAATTAATATTTAACAATTATTTATTACTATTAATGTATCTAAACATTCTATCTAGGTTATAAAGGTCATGTTTAAAAAATATTTATAATATATCAATGTTTATTTAAACTTAGTGTCACATATAATGTATGATAAAATCGGTCATGTGTGTAATGAAATATATCAATGAAATTTTATTTATTCAGAAAAAATAATTGATAAAAACATAGTGTATAAAGATAAGATTAATCAATGCACCTGTACTCACATTACCAACCAATACAAGAGGATATTTGATCTATAATGATTCATATAAAAAGGGATTGGGTTGCATATTCATGTATAATGAAAATTTGATAGCCTATACCTCCGAATAATTAAATATTAATGAAAATCAATTCCCAATAAATGACATAAAATTGGTTATAGTGATCTTTTTAACAAATATTTGGATAAATTATCTTTATAGGGAGAATTTTGACATATATACGAATCATAAAATCCTTAATCATATATTCACACAAAACTATCTCAATATGTAATATGAATTTTTTATAAGTGGTCTAGAATTATGTTTTCTTAGTCCACTACAATCCTGGGAAGGTGAAAAAAGTGGAGGATTCTTTGAGTAGAAAGGATCGCTCCTCCATATCTATGATGAGTATTGAAAGAGATCCAATATTATTAGATATAAAAAGTATGGGAAAGGGAATAATAAATTTAAATTAATCATACATTTTTCTATTAAAAAAATCATCTGACCATTCTTGAGAGGTTTAAGGATGAACAGAAAGAGGATGAGGTTCTACAGAAACATTTAGTGTGTATTTAGAAGATTACCTTTTATATATATGGAGTAAAATATTTATAAATTAAATATGTATCCCATAAAAAGTAAAAATAAATATGATGTGAAAATATCAACCATATATATTCATCTAGTAATCAATAAGATGTATCTAGATCCGAAGAAAAACATCTGGTTGGATAACATCAATAGGGTGATTGTAAAATTTTTATCCCAATGATTATGAATCCATCTTGTAAATGCTGAATGAAAAAATTATAAGTGTATGATGCAAACATTTCCCATAACATTATAGTAATGGGAAAATATAACCATTTATTTTAATTCAAGACACCCTAGGAATTCCAATTTAAATAACACTATATTGGTGGTAGTCGATCTCCTTATAATGTTAGTGTGTCTAATTTATATTGAGGTATATTTTTTCCCTGAAAAACAAACGAAGATAAAAATAAGAGAATTTGTAATACTACTTGGAGTGCCGCTATCCATTTTATATGATCATGGTCCAATGTTTAACTCAAGGTTATGGAGAATCCTTCTGAAATATTTGGGGGTGGATTTGAGTTTCAACTGTTCTTATCACCATTATATGGATTTCTATTTTGAGAGAAACATTCGAAATATAGTTGATAAATTGAGATATTATTAAAGGGATTTATAATGATTTTTGGATCAACAGCACCCCCTAGTAGAGTTATCATATAAAAAAATTTATATTCTATCAA
This sequence comes from Viscum album, assembly GCA_963277665.1. Classification (NCBI taxonomy): domain Eukaryota; kingdom Viridiplantae; phylum Streptophyta; class Magnoliopsida; order Santalales; family Viscaceae; genus Viscum; species Viscum album. Next base: position 2,091,222,543 of record OY728132.1, read on the forward strand.
AAGAATGTCACCCTATAATGATCTATATTGGAAGTGGTGTTGGACTATGTAATTCTTGGATGAATATTGATAGCAGAAACAAATGGGGATTAATATTATTTGATATAATAAAGATAATGTTTAAACGATTAATCCTCACAAAAAATAAGCACAAATTTGATAGAAAGCATATGTATACAATTATCGATGAGAGATATAATTTTATGTCTAAGATTACGTGTTCCTTTATATATTTCAGTGGAATAATGTATGTAGTTTGGGGAATGAGGGAAATCTTAGTCCAAGATACATCGACCCCATTGATATCCTTGATCGCATTGGAGTTGTGGCTAATTTAATTGAACTAAAACCAAGCCTATCTCATGTAAAAAATATATTCCAGGTATCCCTCTTGATGATTTAAATACTGAATCCATCATAGGTACTTATACCAGGGGTGGAACCATTAGTGAATGATCATTCATACAAGGATAATTTGGTGAATATCTTAGATTATAGAGACAGTGGTCTACAATACAAGACCACTCACCAAGTCAAAGTACTGTATCATAAACACTTGTTTAAGGAAGAAACTAAAGAACAAAAAGATAATACTGAGAAAATTATCCTAATATATTTTAGGGTAAGAAATGATTTTTTTGGGAGAACATTTTCAAGGTGGTATTAATGTAATCACACAAACATTTATATATGGTATTCCCTTTTTAAATGAATAAATTCCTTATTATGTAATTTAGTTATAGAAAACATAATGACAACATTGGTTATTTCAGATTTTTATAGCCTATTGGATTTAAAATATCATTAATTATCATTACATATGATTATTTACTAATTATATAGTGACCATTAACATTAATATATTTTAAGTATTATGGTAAATTTTGATTGAAATAGATGAAAGAAGCTATAGCCTCAACCAGTAGGACCGTGTTGTATGAATCCTATTTACTAGAGCTTCTATTAGAGATGGTATCCCTAAGATTTTTCCTTAAAAAATAAAAAATCGTAGATTAAATAATAAAAGAACAAGTGAAACCATTTATGGAAGATGTTCAATCTTATCATGATCACAAACCAGAACATGAACATTGACCCCCCAAAGAATGGGTCACCATCACAAAACTTACTCATAGGCCATACACTTGTGTAAAAAGGGTTTATGCTTAGATACCAAAACAATATGAATTTTTATAATTTTATTTTTACTAATATTAATTACATATTTATCTTTTTTTTATTAATTTATAAATTACTAGACAACAACTTTGATAAAAATTGGATTTTGATATGATGAAATGCAAATTGTATTTTTGGGAAATATATGGTTTCAATAAAGACACTCCTTTTGATGAATTAAGAAATATTTTTAACAAAATGTTATTTCAATAAAGTATTATATTTAAACAATATTTATTTAAATATAAATTATAATTTAATTTCAAAAAGTGGAATGTAATTTTTATAAGGGTTAGAAAATTATTATCATCATAAAAAATTGTATTTTTCAATTAATACATATTTTGTATATAATAGTGTAAATTATAATATTTACATAATTATTTTTGATAAAATAACTACTATTTTGGAAATAAATACATTGAAATTATCAAATAGTGAGTTTTTATAATTTTATGATACATTCTAATTTTTATGTAAAAAAATAAATATGCTATAGTTACATAGTATGTATCATGACGTCATAAAATCCAAAAATTAATGTAATAAATTCTCTAAAAATAATCAAACAACAAAATTATGTTTCCCCTAAAAAATAATTTTTTTCTATTATTTGATTAATTTTATAAAGACTTAATGAATCCTCCATAACATGTATTATATTTTATGGTTTTAAAATAAATTCTTTATTATCATGAATCACCTCCACATCACCAATGTCATTATTTTAAGAATTTTATCTCATAACCTTAAAAAATATTTAAACACACAAATATATTAAAAAAACATGGTAAAAATAACAAAATGTTTTGTGGTTTTGATTATATTATTATATAGAGTCCAAAACCAAAAGTTTTCAAATCAAAAATGAATTACCATATTTTTCAATAAAAATAGTCCCATAATCCCATTAAACATTATAAAAACCCTTATATCATGAATTTCCTCTAACTTTCCCTCTATGAAGACCTCCCAAGGTTCCCCAAAACCTTTATGATACTTCTCCTAATCATTTAATATCTTTATCTCAGGGTAAGTTATCCTCTCATTATCCCCTTTATTCAAGAACGTTTTTTATATTATTCCTTTTCTATTTCAAATTTTCTTGTTTGAATTTTTTTTAAAGTCTCTCTTAATTTCCTTATTATTTTCAAGTGATGATATTCTCCTTTAACTTTCATTAAAATTATTCTCTATGTACCTTTGTTATGTTTTCAAAATTATCTTGTGATTTTCCAACCCAAACATTTTTATCATCAATACCCATAACTTTTTCCACTCAAGGGTAGTCACTTAGATATACCTTTCCTTATTTTATCTGAAAATTCTATTTTTTTAAACCACACTCATTTATCCTAGGAATAAAATTTATGAATAAGATCCTTGTGTTTTTTATTTGTGTGGCACATTCTGTATGTACATAATATGAATGTGGCGGGTTGACCCAAAATTATATATCTCTCAAATTAATTGTGTAAATATATTATCTCAAGAGATATATAATATGATGAAAAAATGGTTATCCTAAGAACACTATGGCATGATGTCTTAGTGGAATGATATGACTTATGATTATGGTGTCATGTTTTATTTTATTGTCACATTCCCATGTTTCCTTTTTTGTTATCATATTATATAATGATTTTATGTTCATGTTTATGATTCTAACCCCTATTATTTTACCTTGACATAACTCTTGAATCATATTTACTATGTTACCTTATTCTATGTTTTGATTATTCACTTACTGGTTATTATTACTCACCCTTTTTTTGGTAAATCCCATGTAATACTATGTAGTTTTAGAAGATAAATGGAATGTCAATGGCATGTTGTGAAGTTTATAAATAATCTTATTATACAAATATTTCAATTTATTAAGATATGTACTTAATTTCCAAAAACAATAGTACTTACAATATTTTTGGACTTTATTTTTTTTACCTTGATTTATTAAATTAGTAATTAATGTGTTTTAATATATGGGTTGTCATACCCAACCCTTCATCCAAACCTTCCCCAAAATCAACAAAGAGGGATAGATACCTTACAAGGCTATATTTATCATATGTGGGGGTTACACAACCCTAACATCCCCAACCATGAATTCCATTTAATATAAGTATAAATCCATGTGGAAACCACACCATGACCAGAAATATGATTCAATTTGGAGAGTACTAACCCCAACTATAATATCTACTCAGGTAGTCTATAATTGGGATGAATCAAAATGTAAGAATGAGTCTCACTTTGTCTAACCAATACGTAGGAGAAAATTAGTACTCATCTCAAACAACTTGACCTACCCAAATTCAAAAACCATAAAAACCTAACTAGAACTATTGTGGACTCACACCTCACAAGAATACATGTTAGGTGAGGGAATATTGACTTCAAGGGTAGATGATTTGTTCCTCAAAGACCCCTTGGATGAGGGAGTACCAAACCATATTTGTAGTGTGTGGGGTACCTACACCATTTCATCTATTATGCACTTACCCATGTCATCCCATGTAATTTTATAAGAGCAACACAATATTAAGGGAATATTTTTTAGTTCATAAAAAATATTATTATACCCATGTTTCATGTTATAATGATATTTCTACAATTTCTCATATATAGTAGGACCCACAATCATCTGGGATTGAATTATGTGTACCGTTAGGCAATAAATATCCAATTAAGGTGTGTTAAAATATGATATTTCATACCAAACCATTATTACACTCTATATTAGAAAAATAATAAAGAAGGAACCACATCTTGTAAAGGTAAATGCATCATATGTGGGGGTACCCCACCTTTCCATCCCCAATGACAAATACTATTTTATCAAACCATAAATCCATGGGGATCCCACACCTTGAAAAAAATTATCAGGAGAGTACTAACTCCTACTTTCATATCTTCTAAGGTAGTCCACAACTGAGAGAAATTAAAATGTAAAAATGAGTCTCACTATGTAAAACAAAGTTATAGGAGAAAATAAGTACTCAACTCAATCAATTTGATCTACCTATATCAAAAATAAACCCTTATAACCTCTCTATAAGAATAGTGGAGGACACATACCTCACTATAAGACTTGTCAGGCACTTGAATATTGACTCCATGGGTAGAGGATCCATTCCTAAAAGACACCTCAGATGAGTGAGAACCAAACCCTATTTGTAGTGTGGGGGGGGGGACTGACGCTACATATTTTATAAGGGTGTAAATATCCCAGGATTGTCTATATGAAATATTCTATATGTATATGGGGGGATAACCACAATTTATGATGAATGAACATCATGGACCAGAACCATATCACAACAAAGCACCATTTGAGTAAAAATCCTAAGAATGATTTCATCATCAAAAAAAAATCCCTATTATCAGACCAATGAATCTAAATAAAAAAACTTATATCACCTCTAAAATAACCGTTTAAAGGAAAAAACTGCACTATTTTTATTTATGTAAAAAATACTCCGTATATGCTATTTATTTTTTGAAAAAATTCGATTAATGAAAAATATACATTCCATAATATCGTTGATGGTATGATTTAAACAATGGGACATGAGGATCAATTAAGGGTTCAACATTATATATCACTTATTTCTTTTTGATTAGTTTATCTAAATTCAATGTTAATGATTTTATATATGGATTGTCAATTTTAAATCATAAAAAGAATATAAAATAAAATATGAATCTATAGTAATAATAATTATAATAACAACATTATTATTAATTTTATTCTATATTTTATTAAATATGATAATGGTGTGGGATGATTCATTATGAACCCTCTACCCTCTCTATTCAGAAAGCCTCCTTCTCTCCAATCAGATATCAACATTCCCATTTATTTTTTTAAACATTAGTTATATAATTTATTTATTTATCCTATCAAAATTTTACTAACCTTAACCGCATAATGGGACTCTTCCCCTATGATTCTGTATCCTTTGTGGTGACCAAATGGACACTTTCTCTGCATCACAACAAACCATTACACCAAACCTGTATCCCCAAACCAAAGTCACTACTTCTATGTATGAACCATCATGTTGATTACATCATGCTATCCTTAGAGTTGGAACCACCTCACATATTCCACCCAAACCCCTTTGAGACCTCCATGCTACCTCATACTTCCCCACTACTACTACCACTAAGCTATGTCCCATGAAAACTAGTGATTCATCCCTTTACACATTGACATGTTATTTCATTTCCAAAAAACAATTAGGATGGAAGTCTCTATGCTCTCATGTGTGAGCAAGAATATGTTTCATGTGAAACATAAAATATACTTACATTTATGATATTAATAATCATAAACACAAAAATATCTCTATAATAGGATTCAAATGGATTTATTTGAGAAGAAATTTGAGGAGCGGTGCATAAAAATCCATATAATAATCCTTTCCTTAATTGAATATCATCAGTGATTTGATCTATCCACCCCAAAAGGATCAATCATAATCAAATAACAAGATCATACCCACTATAACCACTTAATATCCTCCTCATATTCTTGTTTTAAACATTGAAAACATTTAAACTTAGTGAAATAGATGACAAGAAATTATAAAACCTAGGTTTTTCAACTTGTTAACTAAGACACCGAAAAACCTATGTTATACTAGAATACCCTTAATGAAATCAAAAATTATTTCTATCCTAGGATAAATCTATTATTCTTGTCTCAATTATGGTCATTTATTTCCCAAATGATCTTTCATTCCAATGGAAAAACATAATTCCTATAAAAAGTTTAATGCAAAACATATAATATTTTTTACAAAAAATATTTTTATTAAGGCCCCGAACCACCTATAATTGAATGATAGATCATAATTTTACTAGAAATATTGCTCAAAGATTTTCCAAAGTACAAAAATTAATAACTAATGAAACTACCTCACTATTTGAGATTTGAGATTAAAATTCATTTAATTAATGATTATTAAAACCCCATAAAATTAAACATGTTTATAAATTTTCCAAAACCCATCTTGAGGGTAACTATCACATCCTAATATCAATAGGACAACCCAAAAAAAATTAGGTCTCTTATTAGAGTAAATATACCATTTCATAATGATGGAGGTCTTGTGACTTTGAAACTCAAAATAGAGATATGTGTCATCTTGTAAAAACATGGTTTATTATATCATGCCACCTTAAACCCATTATTTCCTCAAAAAGGAATCAACTGGATGCACCAAAAGAAAAAGTTCAAGAAATAATCTCATGAGGAATACCCACATCACACAATACTCTTTTAATTTAATGTTTTAACCTCTTGATGAACTCGATATACCCCTACACAAGAAGGGAAAATATTATTTCGTAATAGAATATATCATCCACATCTCATCTCAAATACAAAACGATGTGGGAACATTCCCTCACTAAATGATGTTTTTTATAAGCCTCTACACCCAAAATATTACCTCATTTTAATGTCTTCTTAGATATAGGCCAAAACTATACCAAAACCCACTAACGTGCCACTGATAATGATTCATTAAAAATGTTACCACATATGGTATCAAATCACTCTTCCCCTTTAAAGAGATCTCTAGATGGTTTTTAAGGGTACATCAAATCCACATAGTAGTCCAACATGTAGGTCCTCATAATGAATTAAAATTAACACCAAAATAATTTTATGTAATATCCTCTTCAGGTCCAATATTACTATCTCTATTATATCATACTTGAAAATATTAAACAAAAATGTCACAAGATCATTCCAAGAAGGTTTTATGATCCTTCTTCACTAATATTTAACATCTATAATAATCTGTCATCCAAATATATATCATCCTACTCCCACTATAAAAGATAGTCTAGTTTTGTATTAACCCCTCATCCAATAAATTTACTGATTATACTATTGGGAAATAACACCAATCTAATCAAACATCCTACTATTACACATCAGGTGGATCATTATTAAATGATCCAAAGTGGATGTTCCCCATCAATTATATGACCCTAGTCTATCAACCCGGGACACCATTTTAACTCTTTCCTAAGTGACCAATTCATAATACCTTTTTATGAAACCACTTTCTCAGTTGTATACAAATGGTATTTAGGAGACCGGTATAATAATAAATATCCAATATAATTATCATACTGAAGGTTATGCTTCACTATAATGGTATCCACCAAGGATGTTGATCTTGTTTCATTCTAAAAACACCAGGATAAATCCTTTATCTACATAGGTAAGAGGACAATGTGATCCCCACAATCAAGAAAACCCTTTAGGTCTAACATAAAAAAATGTATAGTCACACCATTCCATTAATTAAACATAAAAACTGTGTTCCTCTCCCTCACTAAATAATATTGAGGGGTCACTAATATTAATCATGGATTAAAAATGACTCTCTATATCTCTGTCTTAATCTCTCTCTATTGTGAAAACAATAGCTCAAAAGACAGCTTCTCATGCACCTTGTCCATCATTCTGACACAATGTCCTTTGAAAAAAGATTCAAACAACACAATGCTATTACAAAACTATGATCTCATCAATTTTCATGAACCTCACTTAATGAATACCAAATAGTAGACTGCAAATTTGACACTCATGCAATGATACATCACTACAAAGTTGATACACTTTAGGTATATCCTTGTGAATTCCATGTATGCCTAGTATGATTCTATATTAACCAGGAAATATGATGTTTTGACCCATATAACCATAAATGGAATAAGGGTGTTCATCATAAAATTAATAAATATTAAAGCATCCCCATCATAATGAAATCTAATGCTCGTATCAGCCTCTTGATAAGGTTTAACCACATGTTACGCATTAAAATCATCCATTCATAATTCAAAATCTAATAGAATTAAATTGTAATCAATTTAAATTGTTCGAAAATAAATTATTATCATATTATGGTTATATAACTTATAATCCATGATTTTGGTCCCCATTCACCTCTCCCAAGTGAATCTCACACACTCATATGGGTATGCCTCTCCTCACTTACTCTACCATTCACCACCACATTATAATATAACTAATATTGAATTATATCAAGATATTACCCATTGGATCTTATCTATACTGTGATTTAGTCACAAAAAATATAACTTCTCCACTAAGGATAACATATCTATCTCTAAAGGGGTGAGTTAAATATGGTTTTTTTCAATGAAAACTTAACAGCTGACCAAATCCAAGACTATGGTTCCATTGAAATTTCCTACTCCTATGTATCTGAAGTAAAAAGGTTAAATCACTCTTGTAAAATATGGGATAATGTTACATGAAAAAATATCCCAAATCATACATTGAAAAATATCCACAAACTCCTAACTATTTCCATACAACATGAATGTCTTCCCACGGATTGTATTTTAGCACTCCGCACCTGAGAGGAACAAAAGAGGTGTTATTTGTAGGAGTGTATTTATACATTGTTTCTCTCTAAGATGTCTCATGATACTATATATTATAAAAAATAACTACCCAATAGTCAATATGGAATATAAAATAATGGTATTTGATCTCAAAGATTTATCCCACCTTACATTTTGTTCATGGAACCACTCTATGTGAAATCATGCAAAGCAGTAGCCTACTCTATAAATCCAGGGTGCATTCTACCATGAATATTCAATCTTACAATGGTCACTTACTGGATTTTTATGTAGATGTAACTTCATGGGAACACAATCATATAACATATCCTATTCATCATGGATTCTCTACTCAAACCACTAATCTCAAACAATTAAACCATGAAACATGTCCAAGGAACACTTCCTGAGGTTTATGGGCCTTGATTCACATTAAAACTCAATCGCACTTCCAATAAAATTGTTTAACATCCATAGATATGACTATATCCAAGCCAAGATCATAAACATGTGTTGTGGTAAATTATTCTCACACAAAATTGATAAAAAATCATCTAATATTTGTTTATTACTCAATAAAGAAATCTAAATACAAGAATTACCATCTTGTTAGTGAAATATTAACTCTATTGAAATATGTGTCTCAAACTTCTATCAATACTTTCTCACTAGAGGATTATAAATTATTTGTAATAATATTTGGTCAATACCATTAATACTCACAAAACATACCAAATTTACAGGTAATATCATCACACTCAGTGGGAACCACCATCCGTTCTATGAGGAAAAGATTTACTAAAATCAAAAGGTAGATAAACTTTTTATGATATCATGGAAAGATATTATCTCAACTAAGACATTAACAAAATTCTTTATTTATAAATTATGTGTGTTGAGATACCCAAACACAAAAGGGGGATTTACATGACCCTACCACTATGTATAGGTTTCCTATTTTTACGTAACCCCATCATTTGATAGGTTGAATCTATGAATTTTTTTGAATATATATATGATATTTCAACGGTAGAATGTGAATGATCATAATTATCACTATGTGATGCATGATCCATATTTTCTATACAATAAAAAGATAAATCATGCATATTAGTTGACTAATAGGTTGTCTGAGTCCCAGTGAAAGGATTTTTCCCCCACCATATGTTCTTCCCATGTCTGATAATAAAACTCAAGACCTCCTAACATTATTTCCATAGATTCTCAAATATATCCTCACATGATTGTTAACTCTAAACATGGTTCCTAGGATAGATCTACTTTGATGCCCATTTAGAAAAACTTGAACCAAAAAGGGCCCCTCTAGTGATGAGAGTAATCCAAGTGTGCCACCCTAAGATCACCTCCAATAGGCTAGTGGTTGGTTTCATTCACTTAATAGTAATAACTAAAAATATTGGAGGCATTTTAATATATCATCCTATGATAGATAAATGGCTCCGATGAATAAAAAATAACAAAAAATACATATATATATACATATATATGTGTGTGTGTGTGTGTTTTTTGTGTGTTTGTGGCTGTGTGGGATCACTGAACTATAGAAAACACATTCATGAGAAAAAAAACTGAGATATATAAAAACAATGTGTAAATAATTTATATGGAAAATTGGAAATAGACACATCAAAAATCCTAAAATGAAATCCAATATAAGAAATATATATAAATAGGTCATTTCAAATTGATATCTCTTAACATTAGTTTCACCAGATACTATCATCATTTAGCACCATTGAGATCTTCTAAAAATACATCCAATAATATCACCACTACATTTCATCTCCACATCCAACATGTCCATAATCAAATCATACATCATCTTCAGATATACATTACTTATGGGTAAAATGATTATTTAGGTGTGAGTAAAATCCCACTAAATTGGAATCCATAAAACCAGAAATTAAAATAAATGAAAATATTTATCTCTACACCCATTGAATGTGAAATGAGCGAGGAAAATGAATAAGGATCAATATTAAATCAATCAACATAAGTACTGATGGAATGGAGAGGACACAATTAACATTGAGTGAACCCAGAAATGATTTTTATTCTTAATAAACTGTTTCTTCGTAAATATAATAAAAGGTTCATTATGTCTCTCATTGATTTCCAAGTCATACATCACATATTGAAGGTTATGAAGGGTGTTTATGGGAATTAACTAGTAATGATGTTTTTGGCCTACATATTTCTTATTTCACACCATCCCCTAAAATTTTAAATAGTCACCCACTCCTCACTATGATAAATTCATTAGCCTAAGGTGTACCACACCCTACAAAAAATAACCTCTGATTCCATTCCATTGAATAATAAAACCATGGGGAAAATAAACCTTCACCAATAATTCATGTTTCTTAAGAGAGTAATAACTCATGCTGTCATAATGAATCATGTACTCTATAAGAGATAGAACCCAAAATGTAAGAAAGTGTCCGACTCTATTCATCCGATATATGATAGAAAATAATCATAGAACACTATGACCCCAAACTACCCATATACAAAAACCCTAGAAACCTCTCTTGAATTAAATTTTAGGATCAAATCCTCTCTAGAATTCACCTCAAATGAGGGAGTACATACTTCATGGATTTATAAGAAATTCATTTATATAAGGAAAAATAGATAAGGGAGTATTGAACCCTACCTATATTGTGTGCGGAACCTACTCCTAACTAATATTAAGCGAGTACCAGCCCCAAGTCAATTTAATGTCCCGACACCCAATGTATGTGAGGGAGTACTGAAATATAGGATGGATGATTATATATACATGTATCCTAACACAATAGGACACTAGTTGGTAAGAATGGCACAAATGCTCTAATTTTCATGTCTAATTCAAATTATCATCCATATAATGATAGGTAAAAAATATGTCTATATATCCTCTAAAATGTCCTTTGATGGCCAAGTAGAATGAATCATTACAATTTATGTGGAGAAATATTCTATATATGGTATTTAACTATTAGAAACATGAAACGTATGAAAAATATACATTTATTCATATGATGTGGCCTATGGAACATTCCATGATTTGAAAATATCAATCATATAATGGTATTGATTTGTTCATCTGGATTTTAGGATTTGGATAAAATAAATAATCATCAATATGAAATCATTAAAATAATATATAAATAAAAAGGTATTTCTTAAAAAATAATGACAATTATTAAAAGTTCTTATGAGGGGGATAAATAAAATGAAAAAACTTATTCTAAAAATAATAATAAACCGAACACCTCCATCTCTCTTGAATCACCCTGTTCTTAAGAACCTCTAATAGGTCCTCTCCCTTAATCTTTTTTTAAATGTATTATTAATATTTAATTTTTTATTTCATTTATATGTACTCACCCAAGCTCCATAGGGGGACTCTGTCTATTTGATGACCTGGATATTATAAAAACTCATGATCCACTACCTTCAAACTATAATAAACTATTATGATAATATTGACACCCCCACACCACCATCCCCACATCCTTTTTTGAACCACCATTTTGAATACCACACAAACTAAACTAGGATATAACCATGTCATGCACCTCACTCTACCCCCTAAATCCATCTATGCCACCTTATCCTTTCATGATACCTGCATCCCTGAACCTATCCCTTCACGATCCTCTAATTCTACATTTCATGAATCAATTGTGTATTCCACCACTATCCCAACCAAGAGTCGATGGCCTCTTTGATCCCACATATGGAAATGAATAAAGGGAAATGGGGGACACGAATTTTCTTCTATTAATCAAATTCAGAAAAAAACATATCCACATCCCATGAATATAATTTAATGGTTTTAATCTAACATGAAATATGCATTAAAGGGAATAAAATTAAAAATAAAGAGTAATGCCTTGATAGCCTACGACTGATGCTTCTATCTATTGCTTCCTCTATGGATCAATCATCGCTAAAGAATATGAATTTCCCTAATATCTCATATAAATATAAGCCTATGATTTTATTGTTCCAAGAAGATAAACCTAGAATTAGGAAAATTAAACAATTAATGACAATAAAACAAATGTATTTTAGTGATTAATTAAGACACCTAAAAAAATGGGTCAGTACTAGAGACCAATAAAATGATATCAAATTCTAAAACACTTATTGTAAACCCAATATTATTGTCTCTATTAATGTATATGAATTATTATATTATCCTTTGTATGGATGTAAAATAATAATTCTTATAAAAATTCTTGTGTATACTAAAAATAAACTTTTATACTAAAAATAATATTATCCAGGATTTTCTTCATCTGTAATTCACTACAGACTCTGCATTTTACACAAATAAAACTCATAGATATTTCAAATTATAAACACCAAAGGATGACTTCATGAAATTAATAAATATTAAAAATCATTTAAAATCCAACATAAGTAGAAATTAAAAAAATGCTAATCCTGAGGGTAATGTTCACATATCAAGATCATATGGGGAATCATTTTTTTTTCTAAGGTTGTTTATATGATTTAATTTTCTTTTTTACCCCTATATAGATATTGGGACTCTGAAAATTAAAACAATGCTATGTCTCATCCAAGAAAAACATGGTCATAATGGTTTTCTAATTTAATAATTAATCGACTATGTATTCATATATTAGATGTTCCTATATCTATGATAGAAACTCTTTTACCCTTGAACACACATAGTTAATCCTCACCTTTATATATACCCATTATATCCCTAAGACTATGTTAATCAACATAAATGTGTGATTAACACCTGATATCTAATTACTCTCTAACAGATTTGGCTAATTGATTTACATAATTTTTTAATATAAATTCTCAAAAAGATTTTATTTTAGAGTAGTTATTATCTATATATAACAATATTTATTTATTTTATTGGTCATACATATAATAGGCCTCAAAATAATAATCATAAAAAATTTTATATTCTACACAAAACACATATTTATTTGTATCATGTATTATATATTTTTATTATGGAATTTTAATGAAAATAATCCCATTAAAAATGATTACCATGTATATAATATCAATTTAGTGATCCAAGACCGATATTTCAACATTTATTACAATAATAAATCATGTGAATAATTCATAATTATATTTTATATAAAATCATGACCATCGTGTAACATATGAATCTTGGATAGTTAACTGACATCTTCTTATTGTAATGTGTCATATGGATTCATTAATTTATATTACTGGGGTATCCAACGTGTTATGGTATAGTGGGTAATTATAACCCATGTCTTTCATTTGATATTAGAAACTAACAATTGGGGTCTCCAATAATCATCTTTCCTTACACATGATAATTCATTGGAACTTAATAGTTCACATCCACTATACTAAATGAGTGAGGCATTGAAAAGTGTTTTTTAGAGGTAATATCAAACTTAATATTTTTGGGATTTATTTTTAATGTATCCATAATTTAATATACATCATAGGTTTATTAGATTCATTAATATATTATCACATGATGTCTTTATTATCCCATATTTTATTCCATCATGTTTCCATTATTTTGTGGTTAAGTTTTTGGAATCCATATTCCATCTACTCTATTAATATGCCATAACCATATTAATGTGTAACTATATAAACATGTAAAGATTTGTGCAACTCACCCAAAAAAAGAATCCAAATTTATTAATTATATAAAATTCATACCATCTAAAAGGTATACAAACTCTTTAATGAAATTTTTTATTATTATTTGAAATTAACAATCCCCATTTGAACAATATTGGAACCACAAACAGTTATCCCCTAATTTTTCTGAAAAGGAAAAATATTCAATGACACTGATACATATAACCCAAATTCCATAAACCCATAGATACATTATTCAATATATATTTTAAATCCATCATATCTCTACCAAAAAGAATGTATAAACTATATTCAAACTAATAATCTTAATAATAAACCAAAATCAAGATATATGCATACAAAAATCTTATTTTATTATGCCTAACATGGAATAATAATTATATGAGATTAAATTTATCACATAATTTTAGCCATAAATCATATTAAAACTTTATAAACATTATATATATATGAATATTTAGACGTAATACAAATTATATAAAAATTTAATTTAATTTATAAACATGAAAACTTAATATAAAAATTTAATATTGGAATTAAAAATAAAAATATTTTATTTAAAAATATTATCACATATATTTTATAATCATTTATATATTATAATAAAACTATATATATATATATATATATTATTTTTATTATTTTTGGATAATATCATATTTTATGGTTGAAAGATCCAGTATCAATCATAAGTAATACTATAATCTATACATATGATGTGCTCTGTCGTGTGCTTCTAATTTTAATTTTTGATATATCCTATATCCCCATCATTAATAAATGATTTATTTTTTATAAAAATTTGATCCCTGATGTAGGCTATGATATCACATGTCATATATTATTACATAGTGTAAAACCATGAGATTTAAGGAATTGTATGTTACAATTCATCCATCCATTACCTATGAGAAAGAAAAATCTCATATCACAGCTTACAATATCACATATTTTAATGTAACACCACGTGATAAAATGTTTAATGATTGAATATTCTATATCATACATTATAATATGGTCATTTATAACATACTATATACATTTTCATTTCATAATTTGTAGATAGAAATATTGATTTGAAGGTGAAGCTAGTTATAATACCATTAATGGGTTTTGTTAGATCATCTCAATACCATTATAGTGGAAGAAACCAAATTAAAATCATGATCCATCATCATTAGGTCAAAATATAATGATTAAATAATATATATAGTATTCATACCTTTTTTATAGTGATATCCATCATAATGGAGTCTATTTTAGGGAGATCACCGAGCGATAGCCAATGAAATATCTCCTTTAATTATAATACACCATCCTCTTGAATTATTTTATGTTATGAGAGTATCCTGAAATATTAAATGGTGTACGAAAAACGTTTTCCTTGAAAAAAATAGAGACCAAAGAATGAAGATATCTTTGACTTTGTAAATATAGTTTCTCACTCCACTAATAAGAGGATAAAAACCATTATATAGTCACTCTCTATCTAATGAAGATATATTATTATTGGATTCCAATTCATGGAAGGAAACATATGTTTCTAAATAATATATTTCTACTGATGTTTATGATAATTATGTTTTTAAATAATCATAACATTTTAATAGTTCCACAAATAAATCATATTAATGATTCAAAATTAATAGAAATTGTTGCGAAGATATGACAGGAGCTCATGCACCAGATTTCCCATATTTTAATACATTCAAGCCATATGATAGATTTTTATCCATGACTTATATGATAGAACCATGTCATTGATTATGATATACATTATATTCATATCTAGGCTTATGTTTATGATAACTCATGCAATGAAAATGGTCTATTTTAGATTATATACATAAAAATACGCCTAGAAATATAGTTGTCTAGTGTCTTATGAAAAATAAGGAAATCATAATACATATTTAAAATAATTATATAGTATTTTATTTCCATCATTGTAAATTTCTTCCTTATATCACTGTACTCGTATTAATATATAAGTTAATTTTGGGAAATACATAAATTATGATAAGTCTATCACCACACAATTAGAATTTGATTCCTTCACCAAGGATGTTGAGGTAACTATTTACTTATCTATTTCTTATTTTACTTCCTTTCCCACTAGTTTATGATTAAAAATGAGGGAGGTGTGCCCCAGGGATGTTGAGGATGGTTTATTCAAAAAAATATTACATGCTTGATTTATGAGAAATAAAATAGTTTTATTAGTTATATTCCAACATAAAAGGAAACTAAAGAGGTTCTTATAAATATAAACTAAGATAGTAAAAAACACAAAATGGGTTTTTAGGTTTCCTTTTTATTGTTTCATTGGAGATCATCAAATAATTGTTTAGGATTCACTGTAGGATTTATTCAAAGGGTGAACACTTCCCATATCCTCTTACACAACTTTTCTTGAGATTATTACCAAGGTGCATCACCCAAGATCTATTGACCAATATCATCATATTATAATTTATAAATTATTATAAAACATCCTTATAAAAAAATTCTAGAACCTCCCATTATCTCCCCATCATGTTCTATAAAAGAAAACATGGGTTTCTATGGGTTATAACATCCAGTGGGAATTAGATTTGGAGAATATATTCTAAAAAATATCAACTATAATGTTTTTGGTACTAACATCATGATGAGAATTGTTATTAAAAAATATTACAATAAATTGAAATGAGATATTATTTTTAGGGTAACAATATTATTTTCCGTCATAGTTTGGATTTTTTCCTTGTTCTTTCATAGTTACACTTTCATGTAGTTGTTGATAACTCTTATTGGAAATAAATTTGCTTTATTTAATTCAACACATGGACTCTATCAGAGGAATCAACTTTCCCCCAATATTTTTTTTCAAATATAGGACATTATTATTTGAAATATGTTCAATGTTATTTGTAATGGGAAAATACTTATATTCAATAGAAGATATAGTTTTGTTGGAATATCAAACATATTATTTTTAGATGATATGTTAATATTTATCAATGCAAATAATAAAACCATGAAATTATTTAATGTGATAATGAATTTTTATGTTAAAGTGAGTGTATAAAAAACCAAATCCATTAAATTTTAGGTGTTCATATCAAAACATATCTTAGATCAGACATAGCTAATTTATTAATAAAATGATCGGATTTTATTAAAGAAATTTATAGATGCATTATCCTTGACCTCCACTGTAACAGCCCGAGATTTTATGAAAAATATTCTTTTTATTTCACTAATGTCTTGTGTTGTACGCTACACAACACGCATCCTTGACTTGCCTTGCATTACACGCAATCGCGACCTTCCTCGATAGCGTGTGTAGTACTCAATAACGAGTTTCACTAAACAAAGATATGCTATTAAAATGTTATTAAAACTAGCCGTTATGAATAGTAATAACCAATTTTTGAAATTTTGTAAATTTTATTTTTCAAAATGGATTTCATTTTTGGATTCGGAGTATCGAGTTTAGCCTAAGGTGAAATTTTGGTACTTTTCGGACAACTTTCATATTCTGATGAATAGTGAAAAGTACTAAATTACAATTAAAAACAATTTTTTTAATCGAAATAATTAATAGTGATAAATTATTAATTTGAGTGGTTTTAAAGTATATTTATAATATATTTTTACAATTTAATACAATGTTGGTTATTGGTTGTAATTTCACATTTAAACCAGACATAATCAAGTGTCAATCTTTTGATATATATTGTTTCCTAAAAAAACACGCTATTTATTTTGACAGCGGGATTTAATTATAAAATTAATTAATGCAACTTCTATGTTATGAATTTGGTAAAATAGATTTCATTTTTGAATTCGGAATATGAAATATAGCTTAGGATGAAATTTTGGCATTGTTCTGAAAAACATCAATTTTTGATGAATAGTGAAACTACTAAGTGGTAGTTAAAAAAATTGAATTTTTCATAAAACTTATTTTTACCGCTTCTGTGAATGGAATTTCAAAATTCCGAGAGACACGGTTGATGTCAGTAAGTAAAATGTGGTTCAATGAGATGAAAATAATTTTTGGTGAATTGTAACTTTTTACTTTTTTTTACCACGGTTAATAGTAAATAGGGTAACTAAGGGTAAATATGATATTACTATTACCCTAACACATGTCCTAATTCTATTGGATAAGTTTAATTCGACCAAAAACAACCTTATGAATATAATATGACCATTTAGGTCCACTTGGATTAGATTATGACATTTAATATTATTTTATTTAATGAATAGTTAAAATAGTTAAAATCAAAGTTTAATAACTAAAACATTTTTAATATGGGGTTATACATAAGATAAAATCGACTATAAATATTCCTTAGAAAGATAAAAAGATTTCATACATAATGATATTTTATTTATAATTTTTAGTCTTTAAATAAATTAATTTATTTATGACACAACGATGATGCAGTAATTACCCTTTTAAGGAAATATTAACATAATTGATGTTATAAATGCCCAAATAAGTGTAAATTGAGACTTTTTATGAATTCCACTAATTTTCTAGGTTACTATAATATATTAGTGATGCTTTAATAAACTTGTTTCGAACATATAATTCTTTTATGACTTTCAAAAAAATCATATATCAAATAGTGTCAAAATTGACACAAAATAGTTTTTAAATCAAATATTATATTATTAATTGTTATTTTATTCTTAAAAATCTAAGGTTCGGCCAAATGACTTAGATAAGGATATATATATTAATATCAAACAATTTGGGGTTCGTTTGGCATGTTATAGTAAGTGTATTAACCATATAGTGAAAGAAAACAAAAAGACACGGTAAAAGTTAAATTATATAACTTAGAGTTAAATCTAATTGATAAGGTTAAAATAATACCCTAAACTTGTTTAAATCCAATTGGTTGATAGGCTTTCGACCCATCCCCACTTTAGCTTCGAAATAAGACCCTTTGGAACCATTATAAACCGTTTTTTACTTTAATATAAAATAATATTTTGAGATATTCCTAAGGTGCCCCTCTCCTCCCTTATAAAAGGACACCTCCTCCCCCTCCTCCTCACACTAATTTGAGCACTCAAGCTCGGCCAACCCCTGCCAAAATCTCTTCTCCACTTCCCTAGCAACATCCTAAAGGTTCTGGTCTTCCTCAAAGACCAATTTTAGTGCCCTAAGAGGAGGTCTCAAAGAGGCGCTTCAAAGAAGAGGTAATTACCGTTACCAATTCTTTCATCTTTATTTCTTCCTCCACTTCATCTTCTTAGGTTGTTTCATTATGAAGTAATAACATCAGTATCACTCATATACTGATATGTTATAATAATTATGAAACAACCCTATTTCTCCATCTATCCATCCTACGGAAAAAGAAATCACCGCGCGTGTGTACGTACGGAATACCGTCTCCACGCCGTGGTGTATTCTATTTTCCACCACCACCTTACATGGATGGGTATAATGGTGTAAATAATAACTATACATATTTATTACAACATCATATTGATTCTGATATATTGTATAATCCACTCCAATTCAATTCAATATTTATAGAAATGATATCATCGCTCGTGCGTACGTACGGACTACCGTCTCCACGACGCGATGAGATTCATTCTACATGTTAACCATTTAAGAATGATTATAAAGTATATATAAGAAATAATAATGAGATATATGAAATTATAATGCTACTGGATTTATGTATATATATACATATGTATGTCATCTACTTACTTCCATTTCAAGACAATAAGGAAAGGAAAACAGCGTTCATGCGTACGTACGGACTACCGTCTCCATAAATGGTGTTTTTCATTTTATTTATCTACCTATTATATATATATATATACTGAATATATATGATATATAAATCATATTTTATATTCTGGAAGTAAGTAAATCATGATATAAGTAATAACGATGTCAAGAACAACAAGTCAAAACACCTACGATAAATGAAACGATTTTACCCAAAACGCTTCTTTAACATGGAATTTACAAAAGAACGGGTAATATAATGTCACAAGTGAACCATATATGATATCATAACAATTAATATGATTCTTTAATAAGTCAATGACATTATTTAAATCATTATACAGGATGTTCGGACACATACGAAGCAAATCGGACCTAAGGTAAGGGAAATATCATAATCTCATTTTTATCCGAGATTGTTTATTCGTAAGTATTTACTAGGGTGTATTTTATCATCCACATCCATGTTTCATAAATATGTAATATTATTTCCATCCAATTACAATAGTTTAAATCCAATTTTACCCTTCGGTGAGTTTTTATTAAAGAATAAGAAAGGAATCTTTTTTCGTTTCTTTTTTCGTACGAGGTACTTTTTGACTTTTCCGAAAAAAGTACGAAGAATGTTTTTGTTAAATTATACGGAATGAATGGATTTTTAAAACATTATTTCCATGAAGCTTCCTTTACAAGTTTTCAAGATTATTTTTAATCAACTTATTTTAGTTTATAATTTTATGACATGTTAAGAAAAGAAAAGTGTTTTTGAAGAAGAAAGGATATTTTCCTCAAGAATGGAGTTCAAGTGTTTTATCAAAATTATTTTCCATCTAAGATAATAAAGGGTTCTGTTATTATCCATATTCTTACATTGATTTGATTATGTTGTGATGAAATTATTTTTATGAATTCCTTTATCTTATATGAATTGTTTTATGATGTCATGATGTTTAAGATTCCCATTTGTATTATATGGGTTATGTAATGATGTATGATTTATGATTTTGTGGCACACATAAGAAAGGATTCATTATGAGATGGGTGGGACCTATATCTCCCTCCAATGAATTGGGTAAAGATTTTATATCTCATGAGATAGACAGGGCTGGAACGGTAGGTTATACCGGTTCCGTGAAACAGGACTGAAATGAGGGTTACTCGATTCAGAAAGGGACTTTGTCCACTAAGATAGTCTTGGCAATGAGTCTTGACTAACAAGAAATGATTCTCTATGATTATGTGTGAATGCCACAAAGTTTCATGTTTTAAGTTATGATTATTGTTATTACATTTCACTGCCATGATTTATCCCATGTTATGAAATTATGCTCTCTTTTGCAGGTTAAGATTTCCAAAATGTTATGTTCTTATGAATACGATGTGATTGATATTTCTTTTGTTTACCCTTACTGAGCATTTGAGCTCACCCTTTTATGTTTTCTTTTCCCCAGGATATAAAGAAAGGTTTTAGGTAAAAAAAGGGAAGATCTTTATAGGAGATGTTGAAGATCTTTCACCACGATTAGAAGATTACGTTCCGAGTTTCCAAAGACACTAAACTATTACGATCCTTGTGTGTGTGTTTTTGTTATGTACTAATTATTCCGCAAATGTAATGTAATGTCAATGTACGTCAGGCTTCGGGTCTCTACAGTTGGTATCAGAGGAAAGGTTTAGTCAACCTTTGGAAACTAGGATGCGAAAACGTTAGTGAGATCCCTAGAGATATTTATACGGTATGTCTAGGGATGTACCTAAGGTTAAGTATACGTATAGGTTATAGTACTAGAACTATGCTAACGATCATAGAATTAAACCTAAGATGTTAGATATTGATTATACTCCCCATTTATAATGTTGTTTTCTCTAGCATGTTTTTTTCCTCTCACAAGATTCTTTTTGTGTTTTAGTTAATGGAGGGAACCAGAAGGAATTCGGTTAACATTGAATCCAATGGAAAAATTGGTGACTATGAGCAAAAAAATTGTGTAATTCCTAGAGAGAAAGATATTGCGATTATGCCGAATCAGTCATCGCGATATATGATTAACAAGGTGAAATTTAGTGGTATACCTAATTCCTCAAAGAAGAGGAAGATAAACTATTATGCATGTTTGCATGTTGAGGAGCATAAAGAAAGAAAGATTGATATTTCTAAAGAAGGGAAGAAGAACCTTGAGGAATACCTCAAATGGAGGGACCGATGTTATCTGTGTGGAGAAAAGGGTCATAGAGTGACAGACTGTTATGGAGTTCAATGTCTTATTTGTGGAGAACATGGGCATTACCCAACTCAATGCCCTGACCTAAAAAGTTACTTCTAAATCAAGGAAGGACTTATTCCAGGACAATCATTGAAATGGATGGACTGAAGTGTTCATGTATTGGTATTCAAGAATAATGTTGTTGAGGTACTTTTATGGTGTATTGAAATATTTATGTATTGGTCTATTGTGGTTTTCAATAATTTTAAGGTACCGGTAACCATGAAAAATGATTCAAATATTTTGGAAAGTAGATGATATGTGCATAATGAGGGATAAGGAGAAAATGTAATGTTTGACAGTATTCATGAGCTCATGATTGATATAAGGACTAAGTGATATCATGGTTTGAGTATATAGAATTTTGAGGATTTTGGTATGTGGAAAGAGTTAACTTTTAACAGCACTCATGTTTTCAATAAGGTTCAATGGGTATTCAAGAGAGTACAAGATTAAGGCCTTTAAATGTTTGGAATGTGACCAACAAGATATATCTTATGATATATCGGATCAACGATGGTATTTAATATCTGAGAGTGGACTGCAGTATTATGGATAAGCCTAAAGATTGGAATGGATTATGTTGGACATAAGTTAGTATTGTTTGTTTTTCGATATTATTAATGGGATGTTATAGTAATATAGTTTTAGAAAAAGGACAACCTGCAGGACGGGCGACAGCCCATCGCGTCGGACAAGGCTGTGGGAATCGAACCCACAACCGAAGTGCGACTGGCCTTTATCGCCTACCACTGGCCTACAGGATGTCCCTGTTTAGTAGAAACTAGTTTTATTATATTAAGCAGTATGATATATGAAGTATAAGTCCATTTTAAAAACCATGTATGATTAATCTCAATATAAACCGACTTATGTATATAATTTTTGCTAACCTTTTGTTTGAGACAGATGGAATGACCCGTCATTCTATCACATAATCTGCTAACACTTCATGAATAACGAATTCAACTTAATTTATTTAGGAGATGAAGTGGAAATTGTTCAAGGCACGAACAATAGTGAGATTGTACCCAAAATAAAGTAAGTATTTATTCTAATTCAAATTTTCAACTTTAGGGAAATGATCTTGAAAACCAAAAATGTTGTCCTAGTAATCTTATACCTGATGAATCAGATGGTACCTTATATCATCACAAATCTATGGATTTGTGATTACTGGCTTTTCCATAGCCATGTTCTCTACCACTCTCCATCAGAACATGATGGTTAGATTTCTCTTCCATATCCATATTTTTACCTGTGTGGAAACCCAGCGATTAGTTTATTTGGGTAATCGTTACATTTCATACTTTATTTTTTAAAGCCAAGTTTTGGTATTCCTTTTTACGATGTGGGTTTCTATTAAAGAAACTTTCGAATAGTAAACCATTTATAACCCCGATGAATTTCGAGGGAGAAATTCATTTTAAGGGGGGTAGAATGTAACAGCCCGAGATTTTATGAAAAATATTCTTTTTATTTCACTAATGTCTTGTGTTGTACGCTACACAACACGCATCCATGACTTGCCTTGCATTACATGCAATCACGACCTTCCCCGATAGCGTGTGTAGTACGCAATAACGAGTTTCACTAAACAGCGATATGCTATTAAAATGTTATTAAAACTAGCCGTTATGAATAGTAATAACCACTTTTTGAAATTTTGTAAATTTTATTTTTCAAAATGGATTTCATTTTTGGATTCGGAGTATCGAGTTTAGCCTAAGGTGAAATTTTGGTACTTTTCGGATAAATTTCATATTCTGATGAATAGTGAAAATTACTAAATTATAATTAAAAACAACTTTTTTAATCGAAATAATTAATAGTGATAAATTATTAATTTGAGTGGTTTTAAAGTATATTTAGAATATATTTTTACAATTTAATACAATGTTGGTCATTGGTTGTAATTTCACATTTAAACCAGACATAATCAAGTGTCAATCTTTTGATATATATTGTTACCTAAAAAAACACGCTATTTATTTTAACAGCGGGATTTAATTATAAAATTAATTAATGCAACTTCTATGTTATGAATTTGGTAAAATAGATTTCATTTTTGAATTCGGAATATGAAATATAGCTTAGGATGAAATTTTGGCATTGTTCTGAAAAACATCAATTTTTGATGAATAGTGAAACTACTAAGTGGTAGTTAAAAAAACTGAATTTTTCATAAAACTTATTATTACCACTTCTGGGAATGTAATTTCAAAATTCCGAGAGACACGGTTGATGTCAGTAAGTAAAATGTGGTTCAATGAGATGAAAATAATTTTTGGTGAATAGTAACTTTTTACTTTTTTTTACCACGGTTAATAGTAAATAGGGTAACTAAGGATAAATATGATATTACTATTACCCTAACACATGTCCTAATTCTATTGGATAAGTGTAATTCGACCAAAAACAACCTTATGAATATAATATGACCATTTAGGTCCACTTGGATTAGATTATGACATTTAATATTATTTTATTTAATGAATAGTTAAAATAGTTAAAATCAAAGTTTAATAACTAAAACATTTTTAATATGGGGTTATACATAAGATAAATTCGACTATAAATATTCATTAGAAAGCTAAAAATATTTCCTACATAATGATATTTTATTTATAATTTTTAGACTTTAAATAAATTAATTTATTTATGACACAACGATGATGCAGTAATTACCCTTTTAAGGAAATATTAACATAATTGATGTTATAAATGCCCAAATAAGTGTAAATTGAGACATTTTATGAATTCCACTAATTTTCTAGGTTACTATAACATATTATTGATGCTTTAATAAACTTGGTTCTAACATATAATTCTTTTATGACTTTCACAAAAATCATATATCAAATAGTGTCAAAATTGACACAAAATAGTTTTTAAATCAAATATTATATTATTAATTGTTATTTTATTCCTAAAAATCTAAGGTTCGGCCAAATGACTTAGATAAGGATATATATATTAATAATAAACAATTTGGGGTTCGTTTGGCATGTTATAGTAAGTGTATTAACCATATAGTGAAAGAAAACAAAAAGACACGGTAAAAGTTAAATTATTTAACTTAGAGTTAAATCTAATTGATAAGGTTAAAATAATATCCTAAACTTGTCTAAATCTTATTGGTTGATATGATTTCGACCCATCCCCACTTTAGCTTCGAAATAAGACCCTTTGGAACCATTATAAACCGATTTTTACTTTAATATAAAATAATAGTTTGAGATATTCCTAAGGTGCCCCTCTCCTCCCTTATAAAAGGACACCTCCTCCCCCTCCTCCTCACACCAATTTGAGCACTCAAGCTCGGACAACCCCTACCAAAATCTCTTCTCCACTTCCCTAGCAACATCCTAAAGGTTCTGGTCTTCCTCAAAGACCAATTTTAGTTCCCTAAGAGGAGGTCTCAAAGAGGCGCTGCAAAGAAGAGGTAATTACCGTTACCAATTCTTTCATCTTTATTTCTTCCTCCACTTCATCTTATTAGGTTGTTTCATTATGAAGTAATAACATCAGTATCACTCATATACTGATATGTTATAATAATTATGAAACAACCCTATTTCACCATCTATCCATCCTACGGAAAAAGAAATCACCGCGCGTGCGTACGTACGGAATACCGTCTCCACGCCATGGTGTAATCTATTTTCCACCACCACCTTACATGGATGGGTATAATGGTGTAAAGAATAACTATACATAGTTATTACAACATCATATTGATTCTGATATATTGTATAATCCACTCCAATTCAATTCAATATTTATAGAAATGATATCATCGCTCGTGCGTACGTACGGACTACCGTCTCCACGACGCGATGAGATTCATTCTACATGTTAACTATTTAAGAATGATTATAAAGTATATATAAGAAATAATAATGAAATATATGACATTATAAAGCTACTGGATTTATGTATATATATACATATGTATGTCATCTACTTACGTCCATTTCAAGACAATAAGGAAAGGAAAACAGCGTTCATGCGTACGTACAGACTACCGTCTCCATGAACGGTGTTTTTCATTTTATTTATCTACCTATTATATATATATATATACTGAATATATATGATATATAAATCATATTTTATATTCTGGATGTAAGTAAATCATGATATAAGTAATAACGATGTCAAGAACAACAAGTCAAAACACCTACGATAAATGAAACGATTTTACCCAAAACGCTTCTTTAACATGGAATTTACAAAAGAACGGGTAATATAATGTCACAAGTGAACTATATATGATATCATAACAATGAATATGATTCTGTAATAAGTCAATGACATTATTTAAATCATTATACAGGAGGTTCGGACACATACGAAGCAAATCGGACCTAAGGTAAGGGAAATATCACAATCTCATTTTTATCCGAGATCGTTTATTCGTAAGTATTTACTGGGGTGTATTTTATCATCCACATCCATGTTTCATAAATATGTAATATTATTTCCATCCAATTACAATAGTTTAAATCCAATTTTACCCTTCGGTGAGTTTTTATTAAAGAATAAGAAAGGAATCTTTTGTCGTTTTTTTTTTCGTATGAGGTACTTTTTGACTTTTCCGACAAAAGTACGAAGAATGTTTTTTTTAACTTATACGGCATGAATGGATTTTTAAAACATTATTTCCAAGAATCTTCCTTTACAAGTTTTCAAGTTTATTTTTAATCAACTTATTTTAGTTTATAATTGTATGACATGTTAAGAAAAGAAAAGTGTTTTTGAAGAAGAAAGGATATTTTCCTCAAGAATGGAGTTCAAGTGTTTTATCAAAATTATTTTCCATCTAAGATAATAAAGGGTTCTGTTTTTATCCCTATTCTTACATTGATTTGATTATGTTGTGATGAAATTATTTTTATGAATTCCTTTATCTTATATGAATTGTTTTATGATGTCATGATGTTTAAGATTCCCATTTGTATTATATGGGTTATGTAATGATGTATGATTTATGATTTTGTGGCACACATAAGAAAGGATTCATTATGAGATGGGTGGGACCTATATCTCCCTCCAATGCATTGGGTAAAGATTTTATATCTCATGAGATAGACAGGTCTGGAACGGTAGGTTATACCGGTTCAGTGAAACAGGACTGAAATGAGGGTTACTCGATTCAGAAAGGAACTTTGTCCACTAAGATAGTCTTGGCAATGAGTCTTGACTAACAAGAAATGATTCTCTATGATTATGTGTGAATGCCACAAAGTTTCATGTTTTAAGTTATGATTATTGTGATTACATTTCACTGCCATGATTTATCCCATGTTATGAAATTATGCTCTCTTTTGCAGGTTAAGATTTCCAAAATGTTATGTTCTTATGAATACGATGTGATTGATATTTCTTTTGTTTACCCTTACTGAGCATTTGAGCTCACCCTTTTATGTTTTCTTTTCCCCAGGATATAAAGAAAGGTTTTAGGTAAAAAGAAGGGAAGATCTTTATAGGAGATGTTGAAGATCTTTCACCACGATTAGAAGATTACGTTTCGAGTTTCCAAAGACACTAAACTATTACGATCCTTGTGTGTGTGTTTTTGTTATGTACTAAGTATTCCGCAAATGTAATGTAATGTCAATGTACGTCAGGCTTCGGGTCTCTACATCCACTATTTATTGATAGTTTATGAGTCAATTTATTTTATGGCCTAGTGTATAAGTCATTGGACATATTAAAAATGTGAAAATTAATTTTATTTATTTTGGAGGTAGGATCCCAAACATTTTAAGCATTATCTCTTTAATGTATATTTATTTTTTATTAGTTATTTTCGTCTATAAACCAATTATCAAGAATTTATAATGTTCTCTAAATTTATTCCTATGTGACGACCACTAAGGGGTAGGTTCTATTGGGTGTTTTCTGAACATATATAAAAACCATTTGAGGAATGATGGATCAATAAAATGAGGTTACAAAAATGAATGCAATATATTCATGCTAAACTATCATAGGATATTCTTTAAATTCAGTTAGTGGGGTCAAGAATTTTGATGGTAATAAATGGAAAAATAGCCAATAATTAACATAGTTGGACTTCTTAAACATCACATATTCATTAGATTATTCTTGGAATATTTTGTATTATTCTTAAGAATTCACATTCGATCATTAGAAACCATGTTACATCCTTATGGGTGGAAAATTAGAATATATATTTTAACTTCTTTCTAGGGTTCTCATACCAATGTATCAATATTTTTTTTATAGAACTCATATGGAATCTCAAAATAAATCCTTGAATGAGATTAATAGGACATCATTACCAATAAATTACTTGTTTAAAAATCATATAACTGGGAATTTTCGTACTTTATTTTTGTTATTTTAGGATAGTCCAGTTATCATAAACTAATACATGTACAACAATACTCATACCCATAGGATAAATCCTTCTATAAAAAAATAAAAACCATTTAGAGCTTCAATGTGGTAAATTAAGAACTCTTATATCCCTACAGATAATCACATCTAATTCAGGTGAGTAAATCTATCCTATAAATGTTTATAATACTCAAAAATTAAAATTATGTCTGAATATAATATTTTAAGGGAAGAAAAATGAATGTGTTCCATTTGGAATTTACATGGTAGTTGTATGGGGATGTTTATTGATCTTTATTCACTTGAGCAGTTCTTGAGTTCTTGGTTTCACAATGTACAAATTATTTCAATAAAATGGGAAATATAATAGTGTGATTTTTACTAATAGTAAATTTTTACCCCTTAAGGAACATAATAAGTCCATAAACTGGGGAACTAGATGTATAACGTCCTATTTTAAAACAACAATACAATCTATGGTATGTTATATATCTTCCTAAGGTATAGGTAGAAAGTTGTTTCTAATATTTTCTAAACTGATCCAATGGTTTTCTCAAACCCAGACATTCATTACCAGGGTTGTGTAGGTCCAGTGGGTGTTCTAGATGGTTATATGTGAGGTGATTAAAATCAATACTTCTAGATCGTATACTAATGGTATCATGGGTGGGGGTAATATCATTTGTGTTGCATAGATGTTACTTATATTATAATTATGTGCCTAATATTGGTAGTGAAATTCACTCATTATTGAATACTTATCTATGTTTCATGGTAATCATATATTAATATTTCCAAATATCTTTTATCTTATGTTAAATTTTATTTGACCCTACTAGTTATATTTTTATGAGGTTTCTATCTCATTCATTAGTCAATCATTTACAAAATTAAGGAATGAAATAGGATAATTGAGCATGAGGTATTCATTCTATAAACATTATAAGTAGTAATATTTTATTTCACCTTTTTTATACTAATAGTGATCCATATGAAAATATTTATTTGTTAAATAGGACACAATCCCTATACTCAGATTGTAGTATCGTTGTTATGGCACCTACCCTTAAACATCACTAATTTAAACCTTCATGGATTTTATTATTCTGATTTTCCCCAAAATAAAAGTTTATAATAGGGTTATTATAAATAAATCACAATAATGGGGAAAAATAGGACATGCATATGGTCATATAACAAGGAAGTCAATAAAGTCAACATGGAATCAATATTAGGAAGCTCAAAAACCAATACAAAGAAACATAGAAAAAATAACAGATGCCATAATAAAATGGAAATCATCAAAATCATAACAAAAGGGAACAAACATAAATAATATTATAAGATAAGGGTCAGTGCTAAGTGGATATAACATAAAGCATAATGCTCACAATTTATAAATCTTAGATATTATCTCATGGGATGAAATAATTACCCAACTGATTGGGGGATATATAAATATAAACCCACCCATGATAATAATAAATATTGAATATATGTTCCATATATAATGGAAATATACATAAATCGTAATGATGAAATAATTTCAGGAAAAAGAAATAAAAAACATTACAAGTCTACAAATCATTAATAATGATGGTATCATCATGGGTTCTATGAAAATAATGGATTAAATTAACTCTTACATTAATTACTAAAAAATAAATTTTCTACTGAAAATATTTCTCAATTTGAAGGAACAATCAAATGAAAATAGAAAGAAGTAATTAAATATAAAACTATTATAGTTCTTTTAAGAAATAAAGTACTTAAATTGGGAACATAATAGAGTTTCTATAAACATAGAAATAAAAAATATATTTTATTTTTAAATAAGGATAGTTTTATATGTAAATAATGTTGAAATATATCCCTTTTAAAAGTGTAAAACATATGGGGAATTTAGATATAATAACGATAAATTGGAAAATATTCTCTTATAATTTCAATTATGGCTGAATTAAATAAATAATATACTAGTAAATGTAACAGAATTAATATCCCCCAAAATAAAATAATTATAAATAATAAATGACATAATATAATCATAATATAAATCTATAAAGTAAAATATAGATATATATAGATTTATAGAGAAAATATCTTACAGAATAAGAAATAGTGGAAAAGAACTAGACAAAAGTCTTACCTTGAATCCACACAAAATTTGGATATTCAAAAAAATTCAGGAATAATAAAATTAAATTCATTAATTACATTATTTATTGGCATTTTAAGTATTATTTAATTGATTATAATTATTTTTTTCATGTTTTATTTTTTAATTATTATTTTTTGTTTTTGTTGGCCATTTCAATATTATTCGATTCATGGTTCCAAAAATACCCTAATATAGTGGTATCATTAAAAGATCATTATCCAATGTTTCTATAAGTTCTAAAAGTGACATGTAATCTGTTTCATATTATTATATAATTTATGGAGTTGACTATATTTTTTATGGTTATAATTCATAGAATCTTATTTGGTAATATTGTTTATATTTTTAAAAATGATTAAGACTGTTTAAATTTAATATCATTAATACCATGACTATTTTATCTTTAAAAATGATTGATATAATTTTTACTTTTTTATATCATATTATATTATAAAAACCATTTTTTAAAAATATCCTTGAATGGGATAAGTGAAAACTACATATCATCATTCACGTTGGCAGTGTTATACTACCACAAGAGAAACAATGTTTACAATAATGTTTATTATTTTGGTAGAATAGTTTATCTTATAGTTCTTAAAAATATAATATTATATTGGAGATATTTTTAATTTTTATTTTATTGATTAATTAATTTTATATATTTGTTTATGGATGACTTGAAATGGAAACATGGGTTTTGAAACCCTTACCTCGTACTTTAAGTCACCTCCATTAAATTGAACTTGAGCCCATTTGAGGATTGATTTTTTTTTCAAACTTGTGGTATAAAGATATGTATATATAAGTTTTGAATGTTATTACAATAGATATTTAGATAAGGAATGAGCTTTGGTTGTCAGGAGTAATCAGTGGTGTGATGGTAGTGATATTACTACACATTACTTCATGTGGTTTTGAGAGATTGAGGTGTCTTTGGTGTATTGGGAAGGATATAAATATTTAAGCTATATTAACACCTTGTAGAGTGGTTTAAAATAATAATTTTTTGGTTAATATCTTGAATGAGGCTTGGGAAGACTAGGGGGTCTAGTTCAAGGTGTGAATATAGTTTATGGATTTCTGTTATCAAGGTTTAATTTATGAAAATATGTATAATTTTGATACAAGGGGTGATCGGTATATCATGTCATGAATATTTGAGGATAACATTATAGTGGTCATATATAAGGATGATTCTTGGGGTTAATTAACTGGTTCGTATCTTGAACACATTCCAATTTTATATGATTTGGAGACCTAAATTTTGGCAAAGGTTAGACTTGAGATATTCCTTGTGTGCAGAAATCTTCCCAACCATGAATGGTGTTTCTACAGCCATGGATATATAAATTGTAGTCATAATATTTTTTTCATTATAATATTTTAATTATTATCAATTTTTGGGTGATCATAAGGTGATTATGGGGTTGATTTGTTTCTTTGTTCATTGGAATTGAACATTGGTCTTTGGTGATTTATTTTCAACAATCCTTTGTCAAATCCTTCATCCTCTATCTGGATTTCTCCTTCATTATTCATATTGATAAATTTTTGGTTCAAATACGACGTTGAATAATGTGAATTTATATCTTATTATCAATTTTAAATGATGTCTTTTAGGATTAAAAACTTTCTTAAAGTGGTTCTTATGTAGTTATCATCCCTTGATCACCTTATCTAGTGTAGTGATTTGAGAATATTTTATTGTTGTACGGGATCCTTGTTCTCTACTTGTTTCTTATATCCACAAAATATGTATATTTTTTTCCATTAGGGCCTATAATAAAGAAAAAATAAGTAATATAATGACCAAGAACTAATGAACTTAAAGGGTAATGGTATATTCGCATGATTTTACCAGTTCCTTATTATTTTTTTGAAGTTCCAGTTCTTCAACCTGAATTCTACTATTATGAAAATTTTGTGGAAACTTTCAATTTTGAACCCTTGTTGTGATTCATTTTCTAAACTCTCATTTCATAAAAATTTTATGAATTTATATATAAATAATAAATTAGTTTTTTTAATCTAAAAATTTTGTGAAATAACCCATACAAGAGATAAAACAATTCTGTGAATTCCCTCCTTAAAAAAATTGAGAAATTGGTAGGTGTGAAATATGTTTTTTATATTAGTCAGTGAGATTTTATTCATGGTGTTTTTTGGTGGATTTTGGGGGTATTTTATGGTAATTGTGTCCACTGAATTACATACCGAATATGTTAAGGAATTAAGGTTGTGATTGGTTTTTCATTAGATATGTTGGGGGATAATTTGTAGAGGTATATTTATGGATTTTTATATAAAATGATTGAGCTATGGTTTTTTACATGGGGTGATAAGTATATTTATTTTTGTGATATATTTTTCCTATTATGTTGTGTAATGTGTATCAATTTATAAATATATATGGAATGAGGATGTAAAAGTGAAATGAGTATAGAATGGACTAGAATTAAATTAACACAATACGAAATTCAATGTGTAGAAATCAACAAATTAATTAAATGTTAAATAATGAGTTATAATAGAATGGGAAATGAATTAATTGAACCTAAGGTTTTCTGGGGAGTTGGTTTTCTATAAATATTGAACGATTTGATCAAATTAATGAAAATTATTTCATAACTAGAAAATAAGGAAATGGAGGAAACTAATAATAAATAAAGTAATTGATTGATGTGTTCTTGGATTTCTCTCCACTATCAACATGATAGTAAAGATTATGTCTTTTTTTTTTGGATATTCCTAGAGATAATGGCTTAGTTAGAAGTGTTGCTAGTGATAATAGCTTGGTTTTTAGATTTTACCATTGTTGATTACTCAGTTATTGGGGATTTTATGTGATGATAGATCTTTTTTATTTATTTATTATGTGTATATTTATAGTGGTAATTCGAAGATATGGTGAATTAGTTTGTGTTATTCTTTATGATAATGGATTATGGTTAGTGGTGGAATTTTATGTGAATCTTGGTGGGGGTCATGTATGGTATAATGATGTCTTGAATCTAATGTCCTTAATGTCCAAAATATCATACTATCTTAGATATGATATGAATGTATGATAATGTGGATATTGATTTAAAATCGACTATAAAGAAATTATGGGGAACATTATATTATATTCAATTTATATTATTACATTAGATTTATTATTTGGTGAGTAAGAATTAGTGAGGTTGAGATTGGGTAGTTGAACTATTTAGTAAAATCGTTTTCTTCTATTTATTAACTGGAGAATTATCATTCCATGCTCAAATTTTTATTAGAGTTAGTTCACATAAATTTACCCTAAGGGTATACATTGTTTCTTACATCACATTTAGGGTGTCTATTTCAGATAGATTAAATAGGTGAACTTTAAAACACTCAAAGGTTGTCGATGTTTTTTGATATGAAGTGATAAAATTTTCTAGGTGATTAATATTAAAAAAATAATTGAATTACATAGGTCAATGAATATGCTTCGATCATATGATATTTCTAGGGCTAGATTATATGTATATTATTTTATCTAAGAAAATTTCATATCAATAATTCGAAAATTAAAAATTTATTTAGATAAAAACAAACCTCGTCATTTTGTAATTTATTCCCTAAATATTTAATTTCTAATCAGCTATGAATACAGAGTATCACATTCATAATCACCATAAGTAATAGGTTTATACTAACACTCAAAATAAATAGTTTTTGGAAATAATTTAATTTAGAGAATAAAATAAATAGTTAAATAGAACTATAAGGTAAATTAACTAATTAGGGGTTTAAAGAAAAAAATAAAAAAAATAAATTTAATTAATCTTCATATTTTCATTTCATAAGAGGGTTATATTTCCATAAATTTGATCCCCTGAATGAAGAAATAAGTTGAATTAAATAAGTGGGATTGAAGAAGAGAAAAAAAAATAAAATATAACTTTATTCCATTATTTTGTGCAAAAATTCACACCATGAAATTAAAGACATTATAGTGATAAGGTTGAGAAGATGTTAAATAAGATAATATGGAGAAAATATAATTAGAAGACTACAAAGAGTTTAGACATAACAAAATTAATGACAAAAAATATATATAAAAATACCAGCATGAAATTACAATTACATATAAGAGATAAAAAGATCTATTTTCTTCCATAAATCCATTTTAAATAGAGTATTAGATCCTCTTTTTCTAAGACACTACATATAAAATTGACTTATTAATTGGTCTATTCCAAAGTTGGTTTAAACCCGTTGAAGAATTTATTTTCCATCATTACCAAGGTTGTATGACTTTTTTTTTCTCTATCCTCATTGACACCCATGAATAACCATGATGTATTGAAAATTAGGAAGGGTTTTAGAGAAAGAAAATTTGTCATTATATTTTTATGTTATCTATAAATTTTTTTTATTTCAATTGAATCACCCATTTGGATGTTATGGTTAAAATGGTGGGATGACATTTTCCGCCTTCAAATCTGACCAAGAATTTATATTTTAAATTATTCAACCTATATAACCGTCCAAATGATAGAATTATCCTTGTAATAAGTTGAATATAATGTTACCCATGAAGATAATATATTATTTTGAATTATAATTCTTAATACATGAGTATCGGTGTCCCCAAATTCATTTTAATGGACTCAGATCAAATCTATATTTCACACAAATTTCTGCATTGGAAGCCCAAGATCATTATAATTTTTTTAATTCCCTACTACACCAAAAAGAAAAAATCACCCTCACAAATTTTTTAATAATCTATTAAAATTTAATATTAAAATTTTAAATATATTCTATTCTAAAATCTAATGTTAAAATAT
The DNA here is from genome assembly GCA_963277665.1 of Viscum album. Classification (NCBI taxonomy): domain Eukaryota; kingdom Viridiplantae; phylum Streptophyta; class Magnoliopsida; order Santalales; family Viscaceae; genus Viscum; species Viscum album. The sequence goes on from OY728132.1 coordinate 2,091,258,135, forward strand.
ACTGATATTCATACATTTTAGACTGGAATTACACATATGATGAGAAATAATGTTTAAAATATAAAATGAAATAACATATTCTTTTATGTACAATGAAGAATATAAAAATAAACTAAATTTTAATCAAATTTATTCACATTCATGGGAAAATAAAACCCACCATATTCCCCTTTTCTAGTCCTTATAAAATTAAATCACACAAAGATCAATAATAAATTTTCCTCTCCTAATTTTTTAACATATAATTTTATCCAAAATCACCTGACATAAATAAATTATTAATACTGTAAAATTAATTTAAAATAAAAAAAAACAGAATAATATCCCAATACCAATGTTATTCTTTAATTTAACTCACATCTATAGATAATACAATTTCAATTAAACATGAATATTTGTTGTGCATAATTGAAAACAATAGGGCAAATTTTCATTCAAGGGGGTATATAAGTGTTTTATAGAAATCACATTTCAATATTAACATGAGTATCCATTTTGTTTTTAAATTTTTTGTTTTTGTTTTGTTTTTTAATTTTTTTTTAATCATAACATAAATGAAAAATACCTACTCTATGTATGAAAACTATAGATTCACTATCTCTATGTGTCAAATTATACACATTATGTTAATTCAATACTATATAATAGATATTTAAGGACCAAATATTGTTGAAAAAACTATTGATTCCCGATCCCCAAGTGTTTTAAACCACACATTATATCTAAAAAATGTTATTCGTATACATTTTTTTATTGTTTTTCAAATTAATCTCTAAATATATCCCAAATCCTATGCTTTTAAGAATATATGCTAAGAACATAATCTCTCACCGCTCAATCCAAAAGTATTTTTTATTGTGAAATTATGATTAAATGGTTGAAAATTTAGATGTGAAAAAATTTTAATATAAAACCATGCTTTCAAAAATTAAACACATGAATATAAACTTGTAGAAAGATCAAAATCACTCCATGAAAAATTATTTTCCATTCATTTTTCATGTTTCAAAAAGTATATTAGTTCCTTCGAGTAATAATAAAGTATATTTAAAAAAATTATCTTAAATTTTCACTCCATTAATTTATAATTGAAATTCCCTCAGAGTCGAAGGATAAATGAAAATAAATTTTATAATTAGAAAGAATATTTATCAGAGAAGTTTAGGAATTAGATGTGAAATTATATCATGGAACAGAATAACATGGTTTAAAAAAGAAGACTAAATTATAATAAATTTAACATTCCATATCCATGTAACATGTATAATATTCATAGATTATTAAATATTGGGTTTCAACTCTAGATGGCATGTTGTTAAATTGAAAAAACAAAATAAAAGAAATTAAAGCTCACACACCAATAAAATTAAAACACAAAAGAAATCAGAAGGGGTTTCTTTAATGAATAATAATCAAAACCCAATTGATGGATTTAAAAAACTATTCTATTAGGGAAAAACAAAAAAACAAATGAAAATAGCTAAATTGAATTCAGGTATCAACCTAGAAAGTACTTACATTAAATTACTTATGTAGACATGAACCCCCTTTCTTACCCAATGTTTTCTACATTATACATTATCTCATTCAATTCCTCTTAATTTTTTTATGATATGGTACACTGAATAGATTTACCATAGGAAAATTGACCTTAAATATATGACTAATAATAGGGCCTTGAATCTCAAAAACCCTATGTTAGAAACAATTATTCACAATAGGTCCATAAAAACCTTTAACTCAACATAAACTGCTGAAAATGGAGTTTTGTGGAGAAAATGATCATATATTTTCCTACATCAACGTTTTTTATTACAATATTAAATGATTTTTATACTCTAATTATATCTTTTTTTTATATTTGGATTTTCACTAACCTCAATCATATGTTCCTAAAATTCATTTAGGTCTATTTTACTCTTTGTTTTGTTTAAAGGAAGATCAAATTTTAGGTTTTTAATGGTCCAAACGTGATTTTTATCAATTTCAAATGGTAATTGGAAATATTTTCATTAAACCAACTGATATTGTTTTAATCCTAGAATTGGTCTCCCTATATTTAGACAATACCAAAGGGTATCCAAGAGCTTTATGGACCGATATTTCTTATATGGGTTGATAGTATTTTAGAATTTTCATTATTTCAATATTTTATTACTCATCATGACAATTAGTTTGAGGGTGTTTTATTTTAAACACTTTATGAGTAATGCCATATTTAGACATGAGTTCTAAGAATGGAAGATTACATAAATGTGTTACATAGTAACTAATAATATCCCTAGAGATTCTAAATCCAAAAAATATTTTTTTTAAAGAATAAAATCACTACCACATAATCATTACAATTTATGTGAATAGACCAAAAAAATTATACACAAAGTCAATATCTATATAGATGTGGAGATATCCAATACTGTTTGGGAATTTTCCTATAAAATCAATTACCCAATAATCAAATACCTCTAGAATCAAAATAGGATTAATAAATATTTTTTATCCTTCTATAATGGTACTTAAATTTTAACATCAAGGAAAACTTTGACATAATGTATATGAATCAATACTAAGTTCTAAAAAAAATAACTGACTTTTTAGAAACTTTTTATTGTTTTTCCTTATTGAAAGGTTTACCCTACAAGCCTCACCATGAAATAAATTGAGAAAAACATTTTTCTAAATTTTAAGAACACATCTCCTAATAATATTATCAAGAGAAACCATATAGATTTATAGATTCTCAAATTCAAATTAGTTAACATCAAAACTTAATTCCTTCATATATTTAGTTCTGAATAATTTTGGAATGGTTCTTATTACCAAGTAATATAAAATATCAGAATACATTAAAAAATATCTCATAAAGTAGAGATTATAATTAGAAAATGTATCATACAATGAAATATGGGATCAAATATCTTTAAATTTAAATCTAGAATTGTGTTCCTCTACAACATTTTAAACAACATTTTTTCCTTTATGGCTATATTTAATTTTTATTAGAGAAAAACCCAACTAATCAATTTATCCTTATCATATTGTTTTGTAAATGGTATTTCAATACTGAATGTTCATTTAAAATATTGATGGGGATCTTAAAAAATATGATTAAAACTTCACTAATTTAAGTACAAATAAAATTAATTTTTTTAGGGGGTGGGGTAGTTGATTTGGGCCACATTCAATGATTTTCATGTATATGAAATGAAAAATTGAGTTTTATCATTTCATTATCCTAATACTTATCCTATAACAATTATACTTTCTACACACATAATTTATAATGGAATTTTACAATCAGGTTCTTGTTCAAGGGGTGAAGGGATAACACATGACTTAAGAGTTGATAAGGATACATCAAATTTTTCAATCCAAAAAATGAGAATCCTTTACAAGTACAACACAAAGGGGTAATGTAATAGAGACAGTGTTTCTAATGTAATATCTATAGAAATATCGATATAAAATTAATTAATTTATCTAATAAATAGATTTTGAATATGAAATTTAATGAATGATATAAAACTTGTATTTATATACATTTTTTCCCTTACCAAAATCAAGATACCCATGAAACATTAACACTTTTACAATGAAATGATAATTTTCTCTATTTAGAGTAAAATTATTATACTAACATCTATAAAATAAAATATCAATATTTCTCCAACATATATTAAATATATCCCAAAAAAGGAATAATTCATCCATAAATACTTCTAGATTCTTCCCCACCACGTAAGAGAAAATCCCATCATGCACTAGTGGAAAGTACAAGAGGATTTTCAAAACCAAATGGGCATGAATTAAAAATAAACGGTTCTAAATATATAGGTGAAGGTTGTTCTTACAGTTATTATATGGAAAACTCTATTTATATATACCCTAAATACTAATCTGGAAGTAGTAGAATTCAAGTCCCATTACTCAATCAAGGAATTTATTATCAATGGATGAAGGAAAATGACATTTCATAGTGCATGAGTTCATCTAAATATAATATATGGAAACTCAAAATCCACTACTCACCCTTTTATTGTAAAGTAATCCTTCATCATTGGCTATTATATTAATTCCATCCTTCATAGGAACCACTTGAATTGGGCTGACCCACTCACTCTTAGAAATGGTGAAGATAATATCATCTTTAAAAAAGTTAAGGATTTACTTTTGTTCAACATCCATTAAATTAGGATTGAGCCTTTATTGGGGTTAGTGGTAAAGCCTAAAATATAATTCAAAAATTATATCATGTTTTCTCGGTGTGTTAGATAATTCCATGAATATCATATAAGGTCTATAAAATTTTATTATTCTCCTTTCTAAATACATAAAGAAACATTTTCACTTTTATTTATTTCAGGTAATAAAAAATGAATATATGGTGGGATTGTTTATTTATTTAAAATGAATACTTAAGTGGGGAATATAGGTGCTTGATATCATGTTCTAGTTGGTTATAATCATAAGAGGTACATTTGGAGTTGGAATCTGACACGATTGATTCCTTTACTACTAATAATTCATTATAAAAAACATCCAATTATTTTCGAGGAATGGTTATGGACATTAATTTCCTAATTTTTCTCAACAATTCTGTAAATAGTGTCCAACAATAATAAATGGTGTCATATTTAGGATATCATTCTAATAAGTCAAATTCTATTTATATAAGTAATGATTATCAATTCCTGCTTTACTTAAACAACCATATATAAAACCTCATTTTTCATTATGTTAAATTTCATAACATGCAAACAAATTAACATTATAATCCCCTTTATAATCCTCAAATTGAAAACATTGGTTATAGATATTAAGATCAAGTATCATGTTTCCAAATTTTATTCCCATATTATTATTCCCAACTTGGATCGATAAGTTGATTGTGACTAGAAGTAGATGAACTTTAATTGTAGTTGTTTCTTACATATTACTTATTTTTAATTTATTTAAAAGGATAGTGAAGTTGGAATGGTAGATAAAATTTACCAATTTTACCAAATAATGAATTAAGATACACTTAAAAATCCCAAAACTATGATCAATGAGTTGTAGATTGAAAAAAGTGTTCTAGAGATCTCCAATAAATAATTTGAAATATAATTCATATAGAATGAGGTTAAAAATATATCCCATATCACATTGTTCCTTGATAAAAATTTTTACTCTAAGTAAAAAAATAATTTTAGGACAACCATGGTCATTCAACTTTGGAGGCACGGTTCCTTGAATAGTGGACCCCACATTAGTTGATTAAAGGAATTAGATTTTTGTGATAAAATTAGATTGAAGGAACACAATCCATTAAGGTTCATTAATTATGTTGTTATAATTTAGATTTCCTCAGGAAAGGGAATGTTAATCTTAACAACTGATATGATTTTCATTTTTTTTCACTTGACATAGGTTTAAATTTTTCTCTCATTCATTAAAGGAATAGAGTATCTTGATATATTATTTTGGTAGATAGTGTTTCCTCAACATTTTTATCTATTTTACCAAATTTGAATGGTGGTTTTCAAGTATTATCAACAGAGAATAAATCCCTTGAATGTTGAGGGATTTTTTTATTTTTCTGTCTTTTATTCATACTCCTTATGATTTATACAACTTTGAGTATTTTATGAGAGGATTGGGGGAAAATAGACTCTCATTTCAAGGTTGATGAAGTAATAACCTACATAGGTGTGGTTACAATACCATTAAAAATTATTTTCAAGTAAAATTTTAGTGATGAAACATTATAATTCATTTTATCTATTTTCTTAAATAATAATCCAAGTAATGGTTTTAAAATAAATTCAATATTGGGTTGATCTAGTTCATTTATTATTAAAGAATATTTAATTTTATGGATGATATGTAAAATGTAGATATAATAATGTTATAATTTGTCTTTATTGTATTTATATTTATTATGATGTGACATTTTTTGTGGGCGTATGGATTTTGAACTTGTTGTTAATTGATTATCGATTATCCAGCCAATAAGAGCCTAGATGGTCATTATACCTTGTATTAAAGTAATTTTGGTAATTTAAATATTTAAAATTCATAACATTGACATCCAAATATATTATTCCAAGTATTACTTCAATTATGAAAGTAATCATTAGTAAATTTTTAATCCAATGGTCATGTTTTCCACAAAATATATAAATATGGTCAATAGTTTGAGCAGTATACACCTTCCTAAGTTCTATCTATTCAACATTTATATATAGGGATTAATGTTTAGATCTCAAAATTTTATCATCATTATGAGTTTTCATCCCACTGAAGTTGGGAGCTTTTTCATTATATATACAGTGAATAATCATTGGGGGATTTTTTTTAACATCCCATTACAAGCCATGTTTATGGATTGATTGTTTCCCGGACCTAACCCTTTATAAAATATTACCAATTTTTCAGAATGAAAAACCATTGTGAGGTAACATGTGTTATGTATATTTGATCCTTTAATAAGATTTATAAAATTAATATCCTACATTCTAAAAAAATTGAATTCTTTTTTAGGTGAAATATTTTTGAGGTGGGTAAAATATTTTTTTTGTAAATATCCCTTTGTGATTTGTCCCAGTAATAGATGAATTATAGTAAGAAGTTATTTAACAAAATTATTTTCTCCTTCTTTTATTTGAAAAGTAATGCGATTAATATTTTCTAAGTCAATTTAATAATGAGGGAACATGGTCACTATGATTTCATTAAACATGTACAAATAAAGGTAAGGAATCTCAGAATTTATCCCATGAAAGGTGCTGAAGTAGTTTAAGACATGGGGATTGAATATTTAGTTATCTCCTCATTGGGAAATATTTTTTTTGAATTAGGTGAATTTTTCAGAAACATTGTGAGATATCCATTCATATTTTGTTCTAATAAATTTCTTATGTTAAAGGATACCACATTTTTATTTTAAATTAGATACCCATAAATTATTAAAAATTGGATTATTTGGACGACCTTCCATTTGATTAGACTGAAATTTAAATTTTAGATTCTTAGGAAAATTTGGGCCTTAAGATGGAAGACACCTAAGTCTACCTGATTCCACTACCATAGGATTATTCTCCCAAACTATGATATTTGAATGTTATTTTGTTAAAATTCACATTAAATAATAGAAGTAGAGTAATGATGAGAGAAATTGGTGTAAGAATTGATAATTTTGGTGAAAATAGAATGAGTATATATAATTTACCTACTTCTATCCATAGATATGGAACCAAAATTTGGTTATCAAAAATATACCCTAAAAGAAGATGGGGTTTCTTATAGCATGTTTTGGATTTATATTCCATAGAGACCAAATAAATAAATATTAAAACACTCCCTAGTTTTTTATTTTTATTTTTCATAATGTTCCTAACATGTTTGTGCGAGTTCTAGAAGTAATAATATATTTATTATAATGTTGTAAAAAATATAGGGAGACAAAATAATAAAAGTAAGAGAAGTTAAATGTGTTCTAATGATGGTAATTCATAGATCCTCACCTCTAAAAATATTCACATGCTCACTGAGGAGGTAACCTAATTAATAATATTAATTAAAAGAGTTATCAATATCATTCCTACACGTGAGAGATTATACTATTTGATTCCCATCAAAAAACATATATAGAACAATCATATTGTTAGTAATAAACTTATTAAAATAGAGAATATGATAAGGTATATCCCATGGGGTAGAGATATGGCCTTTGAGGGACTGATCAACGACTTATGAATCTATTTCCATAGTTGTTAGCTCTATGTTCTTGGTGATTCATAATTCATGTCCCTTAAGTAGAGCCCTTTACTCCACCTTGAGAGATTCCATTCTTATGAAGGAATAAATGAAATAAAATATAAATTATCCTCAGTAATATCAGATGATACCTCCACCTTTTATGAATCCAAAAGATAAGGAGTCCTTGCCAATGAGCATAACCCCCCATGCGAAGGATGGTTCCATCAGATCCATTGACCCTACATGATGTTTGTGATGGAGAAATTGGACTTATAATTACGAACCATGAAGGGTCTGAGAGAAGGATAAATATCCCACCATTTGATGATGGTTGAAATATTCAATACCAAATACAAGGTCCTCACTACCAGAGTCAGCCCTGAACTATGAATACCATCATTACCAAACGTTTTTCAAGCATTACAGATGCACCAATACCCAGATACTAATAGTATGGACATTTCATTCTCTTATTTGGTATTATTATCATCTCTGTGAAACCAAAGCTGGATAAAACTATAAAGTGGTTGTATTTTGGTTCATTATTGGTGTGAATTCAAAAATTAAATCCCAATATGAAACAACCCAATCACAAGAAAGAAAAAAAAGATAATATTGATTCTTCATTTGGGTGCTTGCAACAAAAACACTTCAATGTGAGGGGCATCCTTTGACATTTAATGGATTCATACATAGGAAATTTATAATTAATAATTCAAAATAAAATGAAATTTAATTTAGTTAGGATCTCCTTGCACCAAATCCATTCATCCCAACATTTATAATCTTTATTAGAATGCACGGTTCTGCCTTAATCATTGGATGAGAAAAACCCATAATGTGGTCCTGTGAATGCTCACTTATCTTGAAATTTTTTTCCAAAATGATATTTATGAGTTACCACTCATATTTGTTAAGTATATCCTATATGAATCCAGGATAGCTATTATATTGATTAAAATATATGTTCTCTGTGGGATATCATGGAAATATGAGCCTCATTCCCACCAAGTTGACATCCCAGAAACTGATATCCCACAAACCAATGATCCATTGTACATTGATTTATAGAGTCAGAATGTGGCTTTGTATCATACGCAAAATAGTGGATGAATTCCCTCTAACTTTTTTGAGATTCCATCCATACCACTTAGTAGAAAAAAACTCAAATATACTTACCATAGATAGCCTGTCATGTAATACATTCATTAAAATTATTCATGGAATCATTTATAAAAATGAGATTGAATCCTCCCTCATTAATCATCTTAGAAATAATTACCCACTATTCTCAGTGACAACACACTTCCACATGACTGTACAAAATAAAATAACACAAGAGTGTCTCATTCTCCATGATGATGGATTTTGGAACCATAGGACCGAAATAATAGAAATAAAAATTGATGAAATAATAAAATTAATAAATTTTATCCTACCACCGAAAGAGATGAATTTATTATTATAGTTATTAATGTGATTATTCAACTTATCCATCACTTTATCAAATTGGTGAATACATAGTCTCCCCAATGATATAGGATCACTTAAATATTATAATAGAAAATATTTTCTATAGATACCCGGTATGGAAATAAAATATATGGTGTGCCTCTCAAAACTAGACATCGATATATAAACTCTGCTTCTATTGTGGCTAATAATATTCTCGATCCACTTGAAGTACATCTACAAAGACTTCATAATGCTTATAATGTATTATCTACTAAAATTGGAGAATACAATCAAGTCATAAATGAATAAGATAAGGTAGATTTCATGGTTAATGTATTTTCACCTATAAGATTAAACAATTACTTTCTACTGGTTCATGTTAGTAATTATTCTCATGTAATCCTATGAGAAATCAAATTAACATGGAGATAAAAGACCACCATTCTGTAAGCCCTGAATAAATCTAAAAACCCATACCTTTACCCCCAAAAAATATATGGACATCCAAGGAGAATTAAAGCATTTAGAAGACCAATCATATGCCTAGGTAGAAAAACCCATACTAGAAAAGATATTCATAATGAAGTTACATTCCAATATATCATATGCTTTGTCCATATCCTCTTGGATGGAAATGTTTAATACAACATAATTTTTGTTAATATCATAAATAGTCTCCCTCACAGTACCAATATCATAATGTATTAACATGTGTTGGATTAAACCATGTTGTTCTCCTAAAATCCAAGTATGAAGATGTGGTTATATTCTTCTATTAAGGATTCTGAAAAGAACCTTTTAGGGGAATTTACACATATTTAATGTCTTGTACTAGCTCAAATAAGTTGTGGATTTTACATTATGAATATGAATAAAGGTGGTAGATATGGTGACTCCAGGGAGACATCCACACAGAAAGTAGTCCTAAACATATTTTATAGGATCATACTTCATAGTATAAAAGGATGGAAGATAAAAATAACCAATAAAATTGATAGTTTTAGGGCCACTATCCTAATGGAAGGAGAGGATTTCCTCCTTGGTCTCCTCCACCCCTGGGATGAAGCTACTGATTTCATTATTATTATTAGAGACAACTTGGGTAATGACATCAAGGTGATCTAAGTAACCCCTCAGATATCAATTATTCACTGAGGGATTATGATTAAAAAAATTCATTTAAAATGGGACACTACCATACCTCACACTACCCGAGATGCATTTGTGTAACCATCATTGTCCTTAAGGATATTGTTTTCCAAGAGATGATATTTCTTTCATTGACGAAATCAAGAAATAATTACTTATTTTTATCTCCCTCCTTCAACCACATAGCCTTGTAAATCTCTCAATACATGATTTCTTATTCTATAAGTATCTTGGAAACCTTATTTTTTTATAAAAAGTGAGTCTAAGAGACCATAATCCCATGTGTCTTTGAGATAGGATTCCTAGAAGTCAATCTCAAAAATGATATTGTGAAGATCATTTTCCTATCTTGGAAGACTATTGGAAAACTACAATAATTACCCTTTAATCCATTTTATATTTTTATGTACACTAACACACCTACTTCCCTAAAATGTTCTATTCTAAAACACACTCACCACCTGGTGATAGTCAGGATATGATGACTAGTGTCCCGAGAATAATAAAAGACACTTCTTTTATCTCCACTTTTTAAGGACAACATAATACGATAGTGATCATATAGGTCTCTCACTAGATGAGTCACCGGGGAAGATGGAGAGGATGATATATAATTGATTTTATCTAAATAATGGCATGAGAGGAACCATGTTCAATTGAACCCCTTCAAAAATATTCAAGGAAGATGGGTCGATCATTGGTTGTTTCTTAGGATCGATTAGATATTTTAAAAAATCAACCCATTAATTAATGAATTATCCATTGTATGAGATAAAAACTAAATTTAGTATTAACTAATTTATTCCATATAAAATTTAAAGAAAAATTTCAAAATAACATATAGGACCACATTTCTGATAAATCTAGGACATAGGTTTGTACTAGTACTAGAATATGAAGTTTTTAAATTAGGTAATGATGGAGAAGAAAATAAATCATTAAATGGAAATATAAAAGAAAAACATAATTATATGTTTAAAACACATAATCTAATGCACAATAAATCTCATTAATCTCAAAAAAATCATCCCATAAGAGGGTTATCCTTCCTTTTATGTGATGATCTTAATGTAAGATGGATACTAAATTAAAGAAGCCTGATTCAAGAAGAGAAAAGAGTCAAATAAAAATTACTTACATTATTATGGAAAAATATTCAAACCATGAAATTAATGGTATTATAGTGATAATTATGATAATAAGATAAATAATATAAAATTTGTAACTTTAAATAGAAAACTATAAAGAGTTTAGACAAATTGAAAATAAATAACACACTTATGACAAAAAAATTAAAGCATAACATTACAATAAAAGACAAGAAATCTAATTCTCTATTTTATTCAATAAGTCTATATAAAATAGAGCATTAAATCCCTTTGATCAATACGCTGATTTCAACGTAGTTTCATTAATTATGGTTTTCCAAAAGGTGGTAAAACATTTGGTGGAGAAATTAGTTTCCATCATTCCCAAGGCAAAACGCCTCTGTTTTATCTCTTCTCATCTAGGCCACATAAAATTCTTAATGTGTAGATAATTTTTCAGTGATAGAGATAATGAAAATATTTCCTCAAATTTCCTATAATATATATAAAAAATTGGCCTAATTATATCCTCCATTATATTTATATGGTTAAAATTATGGTCTATCTTTTTGGGCCCTGAAATTTTGGACAAAATTCATACTTCAAATTGGTCTTCCAAGACCACCTTTCGAAAAATTAATGTATTCATGGATGTAGTTGATTAAATTTTTCCTCTTCAAGAATTATATATTCAATTAAAATTTATGAATATTTGGTTTTGTATTTTAATCCTCATAACAATTTTAATTGACAATGATTGAATGTACCTTTCATGGAAATATCTATATTTGAATCCCAAAATTTCCATATTACTTTTTGAATATATAATTTATACAAAATAAAATAATATTCCTTGGGCTATTTTAATAATATCATAAAATTTAAATTCAAGTTATTAAAAAGATAGTGTTCTATGATAGTGATCCATGTGTTGATGTTTAATGAGAGGAGATTAATTTATTTTCTATATGAATTACTTATATGATTAAAATAGAGTTTTAATTATAAAATTCATTAAACTTGACTTTTATTTAAAATGGAAAACATCATAACACGTCAAAATGTAATTAAATTTATGAACAATCTATGGAAAATAAAGGTTCATTTCATCTGAACCTATTGAGTGTACTTGTTATGATCAACCTATGTACATTTATTATATATTTTTAGAATTCTTGAAGGATTACATAAAATGATAGGAACACTACTATCTTCATGTTTAGGGTCGTTGTAGAGTTAATGGCTTAGGGTTTCCCTTGGTAACATTTCATTTTGATGTATAATTTTTTTTCTTCTCATGTATTGTGATATGATAGTTATATTATATTTATGAAATGGTATAAATTAATGGATTCAATCTTATATTTTGTGTTTAAATTTATTTTAATAAGGCTAATTCCTATAATTACATGTTTTAAACCCTCATTAATTTTATCAAACTTAGGGGTTATTAAAGGTAGGATTGGGGTGTCACACCTTCACTTCATTGACATCTTGGGGGTACCGGTGGATGGGGTTTGAGACATAGTGGAATAAAAAAAATTTAAATGAGTGCTAGTATAAATCATTGGGTTATGAACTTATTATAAATTCATGTATTGGTAGGGAAGTGGTGTTAATTAAGCAAAAGTTATTATATAGATAAGGTAAACTAGCTAAGACACATTATTTTGTGTCTCTCTATGATCTGATGAAAGGATCATAACCTTTTTTACCATTCCTGTAGAGGTGACATTTTTTACATGGTAGAGACCTAGAATTGGTAAATGAATCATGTTTTTTGGGCTTATGATTAAAAGGGGTGATAGTGGGAATTAAATTGAATAGAAATTAATGAATTTAAATAAATTAAATGCCATTAGGTTTTTGTCTTCTCTTATAAATTCATTATAAAACGAATCATGGTCATTTTAAAGGTATACTTAATGTGGATAGGCTTCTATGGACCCTAGTTTTATCCAAAAAAGTAATTATCATTCTATATTATTTGATGTTTTTTGGGGTATAAATTGAGAATGAGAAAAAAATCAGTAAATGGGGGATTAATTATTTTTATAGATATAAACATACAATTCCATCCTTGAAATCAATTTTTTAATCTCCATGAAGAAAGATTTTAGTTGATTTTAGAGGAGAATATCATTTTCTAATTTGTAAGGCCAATGAGTGGTGTTTATTGTTGAGTATAAGTACTAGATGGATTTCAAGTGCGTGAAGCTTCATTTTTCTTTTTTGGAATAGTTGTTAGTGGCATGATAGAGAGTTGAGGCTCCTAGAATTGTTGAGGACATTCTATATGTATTCCTAGACATGGATGTGACACTACCCTCATTATATGATGTAGAGTTTGGGATTGGGTTACATCTGAGAGAATTATGAATGTCACTATACCCTTATCATATGACACCAAAAGATATGTGATATTTGAGTTTAAAAATTGATGATATATAGAATAAGGGATTCATTTAGACTAGTGGATCCCCTTGGGTCACTCTAGTGTTATTCATTATGGAAGTGAAAGGTAGTTGGAGGATATGCATAGACTACCAAAGGGTGAACATAGTGACATTAATGAACAATTATCCCCTTCTAAAGGTAGATGGCTTGTTTGACTTGATGTGGTTATCCAGTTTATTTTATAGTATCAATATATTATCTAAATATAATTATATGATGCTAAAATATGGGGATATCTTGAATACTACCTTATAGTATAGGTATGAACACTTTGAGTTCATATTCATGTCATTCATTATCATAAAAGAACCATCTATGTTCATGGGGATCATAAACACGGTGTTCCGTGCATTTGTGGAGTAATTGATAGACATGTCCATCGATTAAATTTTCATATACATGATGTAATATAAAGATTATGTTGAGTATTGAAGTTATATACTTTATGTTCGTCAACACCATCAAATCTTTTTGAAGATCTACTAGTGTATATTTTATATATAATAGGTTCAATTCTATGGAAATCTGGTGTATCGTTGTGATGTGGGGGTGGACCCATCAACGATTAAGGCAGTTGAATCTATAGAATCTCCCAATAATGTTTCTGAGGTTCACAGATTCTTTAAAGAATTCTATCATAGGTTTTTATATGAATTATCTCATATTGTATCACTGCTAATGAATATAAAAAATAAAGTCCATGACATCATCATGTGAGACCTATTTCAAACAACATTTGACTATTAGATAGAGAGGTTGATCACTACATCAGTGCTTCAATTTTTTATGGAGGAGGTGATGTTCAAAGTTATCTGTGACTCTTCACATATTGGGTTGGCATTTATATTAGTGAAATATAGGGCGGTGGTTTATTTGGGTCTTGGAATTTGTGTCCCAAAAAACATATCTATGTTATGCATAATATGCATTTTGTGGTGGTGGTGTTTAACATAATGTTTTGGCAATGATACCTCATTGGTGAACACATTGTGATCTTTAGATACCACAAAGTTATATGATGTGTTTTTAATCATCTATATCAGAATCTATGTCAGAAGACGTGGATGGAGTTTCTTTTATATTATGAACTTGTAATGTCATATGCGCCATTGAGGGGAAATGTTATGGATGATGGGCTGAGTTGAAATATGTGAGGGGTTTTAATTTAAGTGTTTTATGATCTTTGAAAAGGGGTGGAAGAGTTCACAGTGATGCATATTGTTGAAAAGAAAGTCAATGGAATGGGTTGTCTCTATCAGTTGACAGCTGGACTGTACGTGTTAGAGCAGGTGGAAGAGTCTTAGTAGGGAGACATGAAAGGGTATGTGGGGGAAAGATATTTTATCCACAGATAAGATCCATAGACGTAGTTAGAGGATGGTAATAATTAGTTAATGTTCTTGGGGAGAATTTTGATAGGTCAAAATAATATAAATATGAACATGAGGGTTTAAATAGTGTCTTTTTTATAATCTGGATAGATTCTTGGTTTTTAAATATCTCTTTTATTTATATAGATATGCACTGTTCTCTTATGTGATACGTATGAGTAATATATAGGTATAAATATTGAAAACCAAAACTTTATAGTGGTTCGGGGAATAATGATCCCCTAGTTCACTCCACCAATTCTCTCTCTATGATCTTGGTGAATTTCACTTGAAAGTTCCTCTTATCACAAGACCTCGAATCCAAAAATAAGTACATGATGTTGAAACCTTTACAAAAAGGATAAATAGAGCCTTCTAGTTCTTTCATAGGGAACCAATTATACACATCATAGACCATTAAATAGATACTCTATCATGATTGAGTCTGAGAACTCATAAATTCCATAAATTAAACGAGTTTTTATTTTTTTATTATTCATGTTGAACTTAAAAATTGTAGAATCAAATGAAATTATATGGAGCTTCTTTTCCAAAAAAGAACTTATTCAATAAATAATGAATCAGACGTTATTATGGTTTCAAATAACCTTCAAATTGAGTAATAACAAGCATCATTATTATATTCAGAATAGTATATCTCCAAATTGTATCCTTGTTCCTTACAGAAGATCTGTATATCAATTATGTACACAAGTATGAAAAATCATTTTATCAAATATCATACCTCTATATCTATTGAGAAAAATTTGTTCATATATATATTTTGTTTTTTATAGAATATTCATGAGAATATCTTGATTGATCAAGGGAAATCAAAACAAAATTTAATAGATGATTCCTAACCTCCTTTAAGAATATGTGTTAATTTCTCCAAGGATAAAGGGATCTTAAATTTATCATAATTATCATTAAATCAGATGAACTATAACATTCAATCAATCTATTATTTTTTTCAATGCCACTATATAAATCTCAGATATTATTGTGAATTTAAATCTTTGTTTTTTAATAAACAAACCTTGGGTTACACTGCATAGGATAGCATTCATTTTCATTTTGTAGGGTCCATTAACATACTGTAGGGTTTCTTAGAGTATATTTGGGTTCCTTTTCATAGCACATATTTCCTTTGTAAAGCGTATAGTTGATTAATAATACATTCATTCTCCAATAATATGTTATGAATGGTGATTCCTAGCTTCAATTTTGTGTTGATATTCCATACAATTATCCTAACATAGTCTTTTTGATAATTATACAAACTATTTAGCAATGGGATGATAAAACATACATGCTTCTCCAAGTATTGGGTTCATTCCTTACATTACACTAACCAACGTAGGGTATGAAAAGTGTTTCCAGATATACTAAAATGCTTATAGAACATTTGCAAAAAGATTCCTTGAGGATTAAAAATGTTATTATAATTCTAAAATATTGAAAATAATATAAATTTTTTGAAACTCATATAAATTAATATCTTCATAAAAAACAAGGGAATTTGGTAGCATCAAAAATCAATATATAACATAGAGTATTTTTGAGATAATACATGACCAACAACCTCCCCTTTTAAATGATCACAATAACCATACCATAATTTAAAAAATGTTGAAATTTTAAAAACTAAATAAAAAATATTTTTTTAAGAAAATATTTGTTTGTTTATTTAAAAAATTATATTATTATTTAGATTCTATAGGATAATTACGATTTAAAAAAATATGTACTTAAATGAATGAGAATGTTTGTGTTTACACAATTTTCTACCTATATTTGTGATTTAAAAAATAAATCATATGAAAATATATTAAAACTCATATAATTATGTATAGAACAATAAATGAATGTTATTTTCTACTAATTAGAAAAACAATAAATTTTATATAGAAGTGTAAATGATAGAAAAATGTATAAAATGATATAAAACTCATAAAATACATGTTATGTAATGTAAAGTAAACTAATGTAAAATTCAGATCAAATGATTTAAAAATAATGATTACATCCCAAAATCATCTACTGAAATGTTCAAAATGGGGTGATTTAGTCAGATTGGTATTCTTGATCAGAATATCCATTAGTATAAGTTGGAACAGGTTGAGTACAGGTCTAAAAAACAACTTGTATATTAAGAAGATTCACCAATAGGATCTAGAAATGGTTATTGAACACATTTTTCCATTATTGAAGATTCTGATTTTAATATTTTCAAACCATTAGTCTTTAAATTAAATTCACCTTAACAAATCCATTCATTGTGTCTTTATATAGAATGAAAGCAGTCAATCTATCTATAACATGATGAATGATAGGTCTCGACCATGACTCATTAGATGTTAGATAACTTAAAAAATCTCTTTGATTAGTCAGATGAACATTCAATTGAGTACTATCATATATAAGTGTGTTTAGTAAATTATTGAAATAATCCATAACAGAATTTATTGCCTAGAATTTTCTTATAATATCTGAAGGGGTCTGATGATAAAAGGTTGAAGCTTGTTGGCCTGCTCTAATAGATATAATCTCTCTTACTAAGAAATACATCAACTCATCGAAATATATTTTCATCAAAAATTATTTCATTAAGGATCTAAACATAGTTGTAAAAATTATACTAAACTTCTCATGGTCACCTACTAACACAATAGTTTCTTCAACTTCACTTATTGAGCGTCATGTGCCTCAAATTAAGCTCTTGGAACTGTAGAAATTATTATATATTCAACATTATTACTCTTAGTCTATAAATACTTCAATAGATACAAATTATGTTCATTAAATTGATTGAAAATTTTAACCAAATCTTCAGTATTACATTCAAATGATTCATAAGACTATGTAGATTATGGTCTAGTTTGATAAAATTCTACCAAATCCAAAAAAGTATCTTCATCTAAAACATTTTTTATTTCCCTCAATTTCAGATAATCATGTATCAATTGAATCATCAACACCTAAAGATTGATTTTCAAGGGATTATTGTTTAGCATTATAAATAACATCCCATAGATTTATTATCCCCTTGAGAATATTTCTCAAAATTACTAGTTCTATGAGCCACATGTTCATCAACTTATTCATCTCTTGATTTGTTAATAACCATTACCTTAAAAGTATTTATTGAAATTATTGTTCTTTGATGAATAATTGCATCATCATTTATTTTTTTTCTTCTTCATCTGGCCTTAGTCTTACAGAACCAACTACATTAAACTTATACTCCCCCTGAGCACCGACCATCATCCTTTCTTTTTATTATATAAAATCTGATAGAAGATTGTTGCAAGATTTAATGAAGAAAAATCCAAGATTTCTCATAGTTCTAGAATTGATAATATTTCTATCATGACATATATAAACAAAAATAAATTTCTATTACCTTTCATAGTTTTAATAAAAGAAGGTATAAAATCCTTATATAAGGGTAAACACCCTTCTTACCGTACTTCTGATAGTACTGACTCAAATATTTTCACATATATCTACTAAAGTTTAGTTTGAACTTGTTAAAAGAAAATATCCGAATATACATATCCTGATAAATAAATTTCCCTAACCCAGCCATCCTTATCACAACTCTAGGCTATATGAACTTCATCAATACTCTTTGATCATCATTTAGATCCCCTATCATAATTTTATTGACTCTTTTAGTTCCAAAGAGAGAAAAAAACATATCCTCTAATTTTTATTTCTCATATCTTATATTACATAGATAAAAATAAAAAATCCCCCTCATTTGTACAAGCCATGATCATCGATTTTTTTTGGAAAGAGATAAAAAAATCACTGAGATGAATCTAAGACATAATTGTGTCATCATCATTTTCATAACTATATGAGGATTTTTGAAAAAGATCTTTTACTTATATATCAAAAACAATTGGTTAGTTTCTATCTCAAAAAATTAATTACTGGTCTTGAAATATTATTGTAGTCATTAATGAAATATTTATTTGGTTCAACCAATGAAAATAAATTACCATTACCTATAGAACTTTCCAATATTTCAACTGATGAGCATGCTCGCTTGGTTAAAATTCTTCAACTATGGCTAAAGTTTCCATTATTGAAGGTTATAAGGTTAGGGTTTTTGTGTAATGAAAGGAGATATTTTATTTAAACTAAAAGGGAGTGAAGGAGTATGAAGAAGAGTGGGAGAAGTATGATGATATTGTTTTTTTGTTTTTTATTTCAATGATGTGGTGTAATCATTAAAATTTAATTTTGAAAGTATGTGTTATAAAAATAAAATAAAAACATAAATTTATTTAAACACAAAATTTATATAATAATTTTACTGAAAAATTAACATTTAATAAAATTAAATGAATTAAAACAGAAAACATGTTAATTTAAATAAGTGGATAAACATATATTTGAAATTAAATAATTCTAAACCCCTAAATTAAATAAAAAAATACCATGAGAAGTGGATTAGTAAAAATATAAGCTAATTGATGATCAATATTTAAAAATTCAAAATATATATCCTTTTTAAGAACATTTTCTATTTGAAAATGACAACTGATATCAGTATGATTAGTCCTAGAATTACATATATGCTTTTTTTAAAACATTTATAGAACTATTGTTATCACTTAAAATAGAAATATTATTAAAATTTAGTAAAAATTCCATTAGGTTGTGTTTTATCCACAACACTTGCACATTGAAACTAACAAGAGATATATATTATACCTCGCCTATTGAGAAGGAAATTGAATGTTGTTTCATACATAACCCATATACTAAATATTTTTCTAAAATGTGATAGTTTCCTGAGGTTCACTATAAATCTAATCTAAAACCACCAAAATCAGAATCAAATATGAAATAAATTAAAATTGAATTTTTGGAGATAATGAAGAGATATAAAAATAGTTCTTTTTAAATATCTAAAATTTATTTTAATATAAGTACGATGTGATTATTAGGGATTTGACTAAAATCTACCATATAGAAATACAGAAAACATTATGTTTAATGTTCTAGCAGTAAGATATAATTAACTAACAATCATACCTTTATATAATTTGATGTATACTAGTTTTCCAGCATCAACCTAATCACGATTCATATTGGTTCAAATATGAGTTGTATAATTCATACTATTTTCCAGTACAAATTTTTTCATTAAATCAATTAAATATTTATGTTTTTTAAAACAATTTCCATAATATTTCTGACAAATCTGAAATCCTAATAATAAATTTACTTCTCCCATCATACTCATTTAAAATTATTTTTGCATTAAATTTTAGAAATCATTGCAATGATTTTTATTTGATGACATTGAATTAACATCATTAAAATAAATTTGTAGAAATAAAATATTAGAGAAAATAGTTTTCTTAAAAAAATTTGGATCTTCTAATACAATAGAACATGCATTTTTTAAAAAAAGGAGCTTAGTCATTCATGTTATTCTCTTGGTTAATCTTTATGGAAATAAATTTCCTTGGTAAGTTTAAAAATAAAATTTTATGTATGAGGTTTTTCTAAACATATGGGTTGTTTAATATAAACTTCCTCTACTAAAACCATTTTGAAATGTATATTTAACATCCATATGATAAATTTTTTAATTTATATGAAATGCATAAGCTAAAAAGAATTTTAATGGATTCAAATATAGATACTGGTGAAAAGGATTCATCCTAATATATACCTTATGTCTGTTTATATCCTTTAGCTACTACTCTAACATTGTTTCTGGTTATGATGACTTGATCATCTGGTCTTTTCCTAAATATCCATTTAGTTTCTATTATTGTAAAATTAGAAGGTCTTTCTACTAATTCCCAAACATCATTTCTTCTGAATTGGTTTAGTACTTCTTCTATGGATAACTTACAACTCTCATATTATAAATATTATTCAGTATATTTACGTTCAAACTGATATAAAAAGGTAGAGAATTTAGATAGGTTTTCTACATTTCCTCTAGTTCTAATTCCTATATCTTGGCCACCTACAATATTTTCTAAAGGATGAATCTATATGGTTTTAGACTATCTGGGTAAGACACCTTCAAGTTCATCAATTTCAAGTTCTTCTGAACTAGATTGAATTTTATTTGAATCATTTTCAAAATCATCTTTAGTGGTTTAACGTCTCATGTTGTAAAACAAATTTCTAATTTCATTTGTTGGTATTTCTATTTAATAAAAGGTTTAGTTTCATCCAACATCACATAAACTGAGTCTTAAAAAATCCTTTACTTTTTAGCAAACCCTCTATAGGATTTATAAGTTGAAAAATATCATAAAAATATTCCTTCATTAGATTTTTTACCAAGTTTACCAAGGATTTTCTTAGTATACATGACATATACCATGCATCTAAATACTTTAAAGTACTAAAATATAGGAATTATTTTATTCCTGAGTTCAGTCGGTGTCTTTTTAATTATTGATAAATTTAAAACATTATTCAAGATATATAAGTTTGTTCTTATAGATTCATCCCAAAAATAATTAGGAAGAATATATTCATTCATTATAGTCCATTCTATTTCTTGAATTTTTATATTTCTTCTTTAAAAATTCCATTTTTTTAATGTGAATTTTTTGTTGATAAGCTGTGTTTAGTACCTAAATTTTAGCAAAAATAAATAAATTTTGGATTCTTAAATTCCCCTTCATGATCATTACTTATTGAAATTATGTTTAAAATATTTTTCATTTTGAATAATTTTGAAAAATATTTCAATAACAAGGAATAATTATGTAACAGCACATGATTTCATAGTAAGATGTCTCTTTAATGTAATTTAATAGCTTAAATTTCATGAAACACTATCTTGGCTAGTGTTATACAAAAGATTTAGTTTCTGCAAAAAAACACATTACTATTATAATTATTTAAATGATATATTTATTTATCAATTAAATTTTGTAATATGAATAGTAACAAATAAATTTTAAATTTTATTTATAATGCTTTCACATAAATACAATATATTTATAATTAAATGATTATGTTTTTTAAAAAAACTTATATATTTTTAAAAACTATTTTCTTAAAAGAACTACTTTTTAAGTCCTTTTGGGAAAAACAATAAAATTAATTTTATACACTCGTAATAATTAAATTTGGTAAAATAGACTTCATTTTTGAAGTCTAAATATCAAAATTATCTTAGGGTGAATTTTTGATATTTTTCAAAAAACATTCAATTTTAAATGAATAGTTAAAAATAGTGCATAGTACAAAAAAAACGAACATTTTCATTTAAATAATAAATTTTAATTAAAGTTTTTCTTAATGTAAAAATATATAAATAATACATATATTATCCCAATGTAATTCATTTGAATCATTTTATAATAGAATTAGATATACAAATTCATTGATCCTTTTTAAAAAAAATTACCCACCTTCTAGGCACATTTTCAAACCAGCATAAAATGTAATTTTACAACTTATGTGAAATAAATTTTGTGAATCTATCATATGTGGTTGACATTAGTATAAAAAATGTGGTACAATAGGATGAAAATAATTTTCTGGTGAATAGTAAACTTTGAATTTTATTTAAAATAGTTAAAAGTAAATAGGGTAATTAAAGGTAAAAATAATATTATAATAATATAAATTTACCCCAACACATCTCCCAATTCTATTGGATATGTTTTTTTAACCAAAATCAACCATGGTATAAAAATATGATTCTTTTTTATTCACTTGGGTTAGATTAGGACAGTTATTATATTTTATTTCAAGAAGAACTAAAAGTGTTAAATTCAAATTTTTATGGAAAAACCATTTTTAATACAAGGTTATACAAAAGATAAATTAGACTATAAATATAAATTATAAATATAAAATTATTTCCTATGTCATGGTTGTTATTTATAATTATTAGAATTAAATAATTAAAGTTATTTATGACATAATGATGATTCGGTGATTGCATTATTAATGAAATATTAAAATTACGAATATTATAAATAATAAAATAAATTTGATTTGATACTTTTGTTTCTATCCACTAATTTTATAAGTGAATATGAAATTTTATTATTTATTCAAATTTTTTTGTTTGAAGTTATCAATTTTTATGACTTTTACAAAAATCAAGTATTAAATAGTACCAAAATTGGTATAAATGATATTTTCAAATAAATATTGTTTTTTTAATATAATATAATAGTCATAAAAATATAAGGTTCTACCAAATAACATTAATATTGTTAAATATTCATAATTTATGCACTTTAGGTTCATTTGGAAACTTATTGTAGCTTTATTAACCTTGTAGTATAAAAATACAAGAAGGCATGGTAAGAGTTAAATTATTTAACTAAGGGTTAATTATAAAAGATAAGGTTAATATGATGACTAAAACATGTCTAAAACTGATTGGTTGAGAGTAAATTAACAGATACACATCTTAGGATTTAAGTAAATCAAATATTTGTCTACTATAAAGTGAAAATAATTTTATAATTTATTAATATTTCCAGATTTTTGAAAAGTTTCCCTATACTCTCTTATAAAATGGAACCTCCCGTTTTTTTAATTCACACCTCCAAAGCCGTTTGGACCATCCAAAAACAGCCCAAATGTCCTAAAAACTACCTTAACTTCAACATAGAGTCCTTAACTTGAGTTGTAAGACAACCGAAAGAGCCATTTTGTTCAAATAAAAAGAGAACGCCCAAAGAAGTTGTAATTATTTTTTCACCTCTTTCAAAGTTCTTTTCTTCTTCGAATTTCCCTTCCCTTGTTATTTCCATGATAAAATAATAGATCTAGTACCTTATACATAATGAGATGTTATTATAAATATGGTACAATCCTATTTATTATTTTATTCATCTTATGAATGACAAAGTCGCCATGCGTGCGTAAATATGGCTTACTATCTCCACGTCGTGGTATAATTTTTTATTCAACAATATTTAATTTGGATAGATATAATGATGCTTTTTATGTATATAAAAAATTAAAATAACATGATAATGTTTTTTATAGTTAATATACCATCCAATTTCACACCATTTAGTCATTAAAGAAATGATATTGTCACTCGTGCCTATGTATGGATTACCGTCTCCATGACACAATGTGATTAATTTCCATGTTCACCATTCAAGGATGATTATGAAAATATATATTTTTAATAAGTATATAATATATGAAAAAATAATTCTGTTGGGAATATATATATATATATATATATATTTACTTATATTTCATTCACTTACTTCCATTCAATATTATATTAAAATGGAAACAACATTTATGTGTATGTACGACCTACCATCTCCATAAATGGTATATTCCTTTTCATATATCTATATTATATATATATATATAGTATTTTATAAATATATGATATATGATATATAAATCATTTTTTATATTATAAAATTATGTAAATCATGATCTAAGTGATACGATCAAGAATAAAATGATAAAGCACGTACGATAAAGAAAGCAATTATTACACAAAATGTTACATTAACATGAATATTATTATTAAATGGGTGGTTTAAGTCATAAATTAATAATATATTATATCACAAATATAAATATGTTTTAGGATAATTTGATAACATACTTTGGTAATTATAAAAGAGGATCCATGTACCCTCAACTAAAGGAAAGTATAAGGTAAGGGTTAATTCCTCAATCTCGTTATTATCTGATATTGTTTATGTATAAGTATTTACTGGAAAATATTTATCATTCATGTCAATGATTAATAAAAATGTTTCCCAAATGAATATTTCAAGGTTTTATAGAAGGGTCTCTTTAACTAGATCATCATTTTAACTATTTTAAGGATTTATTTTTCTAAATCTATTTAAACAGTGTCCATGTTTTGAAAATGATTTTACGGATTTCTTTATATAGACATGATTCTTGTAAAATGTTAATTAAATTAAAAAGATTCAAAGTGTTATGGGACACATTGATGGAAAAATATATTTTAAAATAATTCCTTTATAAATTTTTGTACTTTTAAATGATTTCATTGAAAAGAGATATTTCTCTCAAAGAGTTTTAATGACTATTTTCATCTATGTCAGTATCCATTATTGCATATTATTCTTGATTAAGGTTTTATTATTATAATACAATATTCCATGTTGTATTGAATGAGTTATGATATGTTTGACTATGGATGTGTTATTTTT
Organism: Viscum album; assembly: GCA_963277665.1. Taxonomy (NCBI): domain Eukaryota; kingdom Viridiplantae; phylum Streptophyta; class Magnoliopsida; order Santalales; family Viscaceae; genus Viscum; species Viscum album. The sequence goes on from OY728132.1 coordinate 2,091,283,572, forward strand.
ATATCATTCATTGTTTATGGTTAATGTATTGGAATTTCTCATTCTAGTTTTAATATGAATGTTTATGTTATGTTTCACCCATTTCATATGAGGAATTAATTGGACTTAGTAAGTGAAGAGAGGGGCCCTCTATATCCCCTAGATGCATTAGTATGTTTCATGAGACAAAATAGTGTCTTGGAACAAGGCCTTGACAGAATATATGTGAATATTCTTAGAAGAAGGCCTTAATGTAGTATTTATTATGTCCGACATTATGCATTATCTCCTTATGAAATTAGTTATTACATGTGATTATTCGACTAGTAGAATATCCATGTCATGTATATATGGTAATGGTTTATTTATTTTTTATATATTATTTTCATGTTTATGTTTTAAAATGCTGTTATTTAAATTATACATACTGCCTTAAATGTTTATAGCTTCCACTGAATTATTTACCCTTACTGATCATCTGAGATCACCCCATTTTTATGTTTTATTTTCCCCAAATTCCATGAAGTTTATTATGGTTGATATACAAGGTTAATATAGGAGAATAATAGAATTCTATAAGGATTATTTATTTTGTGTTTTATGTTGTAAATTGTAATGTAAAGTTAATTTTTGTAATAAATTTTCTAAGACTTCTAAAATGATTAGTCCTTTGGGATTTTATTCCTTTTAATATTTCCAATATATTAAAATAATGCACTGACACCAGGGTTCTATGGATGGGGTATTACAGTTGGTATAAGAGGATGTTTAGAAATAACCTTTGAAATAGATTTAGAAAACATAGATTAGGTATCATAACCCTAAGATTGACTTTGAGGATATGTAAAGACAAAACCCCTGTAATTTTGGTAAAGTAACGATTTTTTGGATATTACAAGAAATAAATACTTTTCTATATTCTACAAGTGGACGTTGTTCTGGAATGGATGTACCCAGGAGTGAAAACTCTGACAAAAAGTTCTGAGATTGACTCGAGATAACTTGGTACATGACAATGGGCCTTATTGTGCACCTTGTTTAACACCCCTAGAGGATATGCTTAAGATAATTCACATTTTCATTGCAAACCATTATGATGTATTTATGATTAAATATGTATTCCAAGAATCCATTTTTATTATTAAGAGACTAAATATTCTAATTTTTTCATTTTATATTAATTATTTCACTAGTTTTGAATCATTTATTATTATTTATAACCTAATCTAGTGTATGAAATTGTTTATAAATGGCACATAGTAGAAGGAATGACAACCCCACCAATGAACATGTTCCAAAGACTAAGAAGGATTCTATCTTTCATGGTCTTAAGACAATGTTTCATAGGGAAATATCTTCCCAGTATTCTCATCAAATGAGGAAATAATATCATGTTATTAATAAGATAATAAATAATTATCTAAGTCGTATGGATTTGAAGGGAATATAGAGAAGAAGGGGATAGTAGAGAGAAATATGGATAAATGTAATAATGGAAAGAAGGATTTTCCCATTTGTGATAAACATGGAAAGGATCACCCTGGGAAGTGCTTCAGAGGACTGGGTGTTTGTTATAAGTGTGGAGAAAAGGGTCATATAGAAAAATAATGCAATGGGAATAAATAAAATACTAATATTCAGTGTTTCAACTACAATGAAATATACCATTATGAAAATAAATGTTTTAAGAGTCATGGAAATATAGCTCAAAATAATCAAAGGGGTGATGGTGAGGCATAAGTTATTACTACAATCATCATGGAAAAATTAATGTATTTTTGTTTCTAGAATGAATAATTAAGTCATTTGAGTGTTGTTTCAATGAAGTTTTGGTTATATGAATTATGGAAATAAATAAGGATTATATTTTAGTACTATTTCATTGAGGATTTGAGATTGTATGGTACGAATAAAAGTGACTCAATAGCAAGTTAAAATTTTTGGACAATACATGGTTTAGGGAAAGATAAACCTGAATATGGTTCTGATACCTAGGTAGTGATTTTGGAATAAGAGTTGATTGATTTGAACAAATTATATTGTATATTTTTTACTACCTTGGAACTAATTAATTGTATTTTAATCTATTATTGTTGCAGTTTACAACATTTCTGGATTTAAGCAGTATATCCGATATATTATAAGGAATAGGGGAGCATGAATGTATTCAATAATTCTTTTTGGTAATTCAGGGTGTCACCATGTTTTAATAGAATAAATGATGAAGTTATTCACTTGTTATTATATTGAAACAATATATCTTCATTATGTTTACCTCCCATATAAATTTTTGGAATGTTGGTTTGGAAACAGGTATTTTGAATAAGTCTAAAGGTTAGATTGGAGTAAGTTGAGCACTTGATTTTTTGTTTGAGGTTAAAGTATAATTTATTAGATAATCTCACCTAATATTTGGGAATTTAGAAAACATATAGAGGATGAATGAAATTATTGTAGACCTTATAATTTATCAAATGAACTATAGGTGTAAGAAAATAATTTTTGAACATTAATTTATTAGTGTAAGGGATGAAGTGAAAATAGATCAATGCACAATCAAATGATGAGATTATGATTATGGCTGGTAATGAAATAAAGTATGTCTTCTTGAGTTATTATATCGATAATAAATTAATCCTTGCTCTTCAAAAAAAGTATCCAAAACATTTTTTATCAAAATACCTTATGTTTTGTTGAACTGATGATATTTTAAATCATCATACATTTATGGCTTTGAGGCCCTCAATTTTCCATTTATTATTCCCTAGTTTTTTATTGATGACCTTGAATCACTCCCTATAAATATTTACATTTATTCCAATTATGTATCATTAATTTCCTCCAATGTTCTTCTATTATATATCCTAATATGGTGGTAACTTTTTCATTTCCTATACCCTCTTATTTAGACTAAATTTTATTAAACCTATTTCCGATGTGGGTTTTCCACAATGGTATTTTCTATTTTCAACCTATTATTTTCAAAGAAAAATTCCAATTGGAGAGGAAACTATTTATCGATGGAGGGGTCCATATAAAACCACAGGATTTCATAGTACATTATCTCTTTCAAGAAATTTAATTACTCATATTTCACACAACACTGACTTGTCTTGTGTTATACACAAGATTGAGTATCTATGAAACAACATATTAGTATTATAATTAGTTAAATTATATATTTTTTTATAAATTAAATATTATAATATTAATAGTAAAAAATACATTTTAATTGATCTTTATAATGTTTTCACACAGATAAAACATATTTATAATGACATGTTTATGTTTTGTTCAAATAGTTATATATTTCGAAAAACAATTTTCTTAAAAGAAATACTTTTTACGTCATTGTGTGAACAATAATAAAATTAATTTTAGTCTCTCTTAAACATTGATTTGGTAAAATAAAATTAATTTTTGAATTTTTAATATCAAAATTATCTTAAGGTGAATTTTTGTTATTTTTTTTAAAGAATTTAATTTTTGATGAATAGTGAAAAATATTGCATAGTACATAAACACCGACTTGTTCATTTAAATAATTATTTTTAATTAATATTTATCTTACAGTGAAAATAGATACATAATACATGTAACAACCAAGTATTTTATAAAAAATATTCTTTTTAATGTCGTGTGTTGTACGCTACACCAAAATTAGCTTGTGATATACGCAACACCATATTTGCTTGTAATATACGCAACACTATTCCTGGCTAGCGTTACACACAATTTCATGTTCGTTTTGTAGAAAATATTCTATGCAACATTATGTATATATTTTGTTTAATGTATAAATGAAATATGTTTTGATTATACGCAACACCAAATAATGATTTCAATACACACATCTTTGACTTGGCTTGCATTCTACACAATAAAGACATTCCACGATAGCGTGTGTAGTACGCAATACCGAGTTTCACTAAACGAGATATTATTATAATGTTATTATGAACAAACCGTTATGAATAGTAATACCCACTTTTTAAAATTTTATAAATTTTCTCTTTCAAAAAGGACTTCAATTTTGGATTCAGAATATCGAAATTAGCTTAGGGTGAAATTTTGGTACTTTTCTAAAAACTTTCATATTCTGATGAATAGTGAAAATTACAAATTTTTAATTAAAAACAAATTTTTTTATCGAAATAATTAATAGGAATAAATAATTAATTTGGGTGGGTTTAAATTATATTTAGAATATATTTTTACCATTTAATACAATGTTGGTCATTAGATGTAATTTCACGTTTAAACCAGACATAAACAAGTGTCAATCTTTTGATAGTTATTATCTCTAAAAACACGCTATTTGTTTTGACGACGAGAATTAATTTTTCAATTAATTAAGGAAACTAATATGTTTTGAATTTGGTAAAATAGACATCATTTTTGAATCCATAATATAAAATATATCTTAGGCCTAATTTTTCGTATTTTTTTGGAAACTTTCAATTTTTTGATAAATAGTGAAACCACTAAGTGGTAGTTAAAAAACTAAATATTTTATAAAACATAATTTTACCGAATCTATGAGTGGAATTTCAAAAATCCAAGAGACACAGTTAATATAACGGTCTAAAATGTGGTTCAATGAGATGAAAATATTTTTTGGTGAATAGTAAATTTTTACTTTTATTTAGCACGGTTAAAAGTAAATAGGATAATTAAGGGTAAAAATGATATTATTATTAACTAAAACATGGTCCTAATTCTATTGGATAAGAGTAATTCGACCAAAAACAACCGTAGGAATAAAATATGATCATTTAGGCCCACTAGGATTTGATTAGGACATTTAATATTAATTTATTTAAAGAATGGTTAAAATAGTTAAAATCAATGTTTAATAAGTAAATCATTTTTAATATAGGGTTATATATAAGATAAATTAAACTATAAATATTCATTAGAAAGATAAAATGATTTCCTACATAATGGTATTTTATTTATAATTTTTATACATTAAATAATTTAATTTATTTATGACACAAAGACGATGGAGTAATTATCTTATTAATGAAATATTGACATAACTGATGTTATAGATACACATATAAATGTAATTTGAGACTTTTTATGAATTACACAAATTTTATAGGTTAATATGACATGTTAGTATTGATTTAGTTAACTTTTTTCGAACTAATAATTCTGTTATGATTTTCAAAAAAATAACTTACCAAATAGTGTTAAAATTGACGTAAAATAGTATTTAAAACAAATATTATATTATTAATTGTTATTTTATTCATAAAACTATAAGTTTCGGACAAATTAATTAGATAAGTTTATATATATTAATAATAAACAACCTGGGGTTCGTTTGTCTTGTTATTGTATGTTTATTAACCTTATAGTGTAAGAAAACTAGAAGACACAGTAAAAGATAAATTATCTATTTTAAAGTTAAATCTAAATTATAAGGTTAAAATAGAAATCTAAACTTGACTAAATTATATTGGATTGGAGTATTTCGACCCATCCCCACCTTATCTTGTAAATAAATCAATTTGGAGATATTAAAAACCAAATATGACTGTATAATAAAATATTATTTTTAGTTATTCCAAAGGTTCCCCTCTCCTCCCTTATAAAAGGGAACCTCCTCCCTCTCTTCCTCACACAACTTTGAGCGTTAAATCTCATCCAAACCCTGCCAACTTCTCTTCTCCACTACCCTAGAAACATCTTAGAGGTACTGGGCTTCTTCAAATACCAATTTTAGTTCCCTAAGATGAGGTCTCAAAGAGGCGCTTCAAAGAAGAGGTAATGTCTGTTACCGATTCATTCAACTTTATTTCTTCTTCCACTTATTCTTCTTTAGTTGTTTCATTATGAAGTAATAACATCAGTATCACTCACATACTGATATGTTATTATAATTATGAAACAACCATATCTCAACATCTATCTGTCCTATGGAAAATGAAATCACCGCGCGTGCGTACGTATGGAATACCGTCTCCACGTCGTGGTGTAATCTATTTTCCACCACCACCTTATTTGGATGGATATAATGGTGAAAGTAATGAATTTATAGGATTTTTGTAAAGTGATATTGATTCTGTAATAATATACATACACTTTAATACAATTCGACGATCATGGGAATGATATCATCGCTCGTGTGTATGTACGGAATACCGTCTCCACAACGTGATGAGATTCACTCTCCATGATAACCATTCAAGAATAATTATAAAGTATATATATTAAGTAATCATGAAATATATGACCTAATAATACAACTTTATTTATGTATATATATATTTATGTCATCTATTTAATTCCATTCAATTCAATAAGGAAACGAAATCAGCGTTCATGCATATGTACGGCCTACCATCCCCAAGAACGATGTATGTCTTTCCATTTATCGATCCATTATATATATGTATATTCTGAATATATATTATATATAAATAATGTTTTACATTCTGGATGTAATTAATCATGATCCAAGTAATCATATGAATAATTACCAGTTAAAACACGAACGACAAATGAGACGATTTTACCCAAAACGCTACTTTTACATGAATTTACAAAAGAACGGGTAATATAAAGTCATAAGTGAACCATATATGATATAATAACAATGAATATGATATTGTAATAAGTCAATAACATTATTTAAATCATTATACAGGAGGTTTGGATACGTAAGAAGCATATCGGACCTAAGGTAAGGGATAACTATTACAATCTCGTTCTTATCCGAGATTCTTTATTCGTAAGTGTTTACTGGGGTTTTTGTTATCATCCATGTCCATGTTTCCTAAAAATGGTTTCATGTATGTTTAAATTACTTTTTACCCATTTTGAATTTTACCCAATGGTATGTAAGGAATATTTCTTTTATTTACCCTACAAGGTACGTTTTGACTTTTTCAATAAAAGTACGAGAAGAATGTTTTTTTAACGTGTATGGCATAAAATGATTTTTACAGTTTTATAAAGCCTTGTTTTCATGAAGTTTCCTTTAAAATATTTCATGACTATTTTCAACAAAATCCTTTTCTTTTAAAATTGAACGACATTTTGTGAAAAGAAAATGATTTTGAAGAAAAAAGGATATTTTCCTCAAGAATTCATTTCAAGTGTTTTATCAAAACCATTTTTCTTATAAGATGAAATTATTTCATACGTGTATGTTTCAAGTATAATGCCTCTATGATTTACGTGGATTCACTTCTCTTATTATGAAATGATATCCATTTCTTTTATATGGATTATGTGTCTAATGGATGATGTTTATGAAACCCATTTTATTTATTGGGTTTTTATGAATGATGTATGTTTATTTTGTGGCACAAATAAGAATGATTTCATTTTGAGATGGGTGGTACCTATATCTCCCTCTAGTGCATTGGGTAATGATTTAAATCTCATGAGATAGACATGGCTGGAACTGTATGTTAATCTGGTTCAGTATTGCAGGACTGGAATGAGGAGTGAACTCGATTTAGAAAGGGATGTTTTCCACTAAGATGGTCTTGTCCGCAATTCCTTGGCTACAATGGAAATCATTATATTTTATTAATGGATGCCAAAATTACATGTTTTATTCCCAAGCTATTTTACCATGATTTATGTTCCATTATGATCTATGCCTTATGTACTTCCATGTTTTATGTCGTTGCTCAAGATTTTGATGTTTAAACATTGTGTCCTTGTTTTTAAGTTCAAATGTATATGGTGTGTTTTATTTTATCCATGCTTACCCTTACTGAGCATTTGAGCTCACCTTTTTATGTTTCATTTTCCCCCATGATTAAACGAAAGGTTTAGGGTTAGGAAACCAAAAGTGGAAGATCTTTATGGCAGATGTTGAAGATCTTTCACCACGATTAGAAGATTATGTTCCATGTAACCAAAGACACTAAACTATTACGGTCCTTGTGTGTCTGTTTTTGTTATGTATTAAGTATTCCACAAAAGTAATGTAATGTCCATGTATGTTAAGCTTCGGGTCTCTACAGTTGGTATCGGAGGGAGGATTAGTCAACCTTTGGAAACTAGGATGCGATAAATTTAGTGAGATCCCTAGAGATATTACTAAGGTATGTCTAGGGATTTCCCTAATGTTAAGTGTAAGTATAGGTTATAGTCCAAGAATTACGGTAACAATCTTAGAATTAAACCTAAAATGTTAGATATTGAAGGTACTCCCCCTTATTATGTTGTTTTACCTAACATGATTTTTTCCTCTCACACTATTCTTTTTGGGTTTTAGACGATGGCTGGAACCCGAAGGAACCATGTTGATCAATGCAATGGACAATGCAATGATTGTCCTCCTGAAAAAACAAATGTTATGGGAGATGGAGTGAAAAATCTTATTGATATACTTACACAATCTATGAATCATTTTGGACTTCCAAATGAGCAGATAAGGGAACAATATTCTATTGAGTCCTTCATGAGGCAACGTCCACCTTCATTCAGTAGGTATTCTGATCCACTTGTTGCTGAACAATGGATCAGTACCACTGAAAAGGTATTTTCAGTTCTTCAATGTTCTAAACATGATAAAGTCATCTAAGCAGTATATCGTTTGGAAGGTAAAGCTGATCAATGGTAGAATATTATCAAGAATACGAGGCCAAGAGATGTAATTGATTCCATGGAATGGGATGAGTTCATGAACTTATTTTTCAATAAGTACTTCCCTCGTATTCTTCAAACAAATATGGAGAAGGAGTTTCTTGAACTAAAGAAAAAGGATGATGAATCTGTTGGTATATACGAAGCGAATTTTACAAGGCTTGCAAGGTATGCATCTGGCTTTATCATCCAACCTAAAAGTAATGTTGATCGATTCTTCAGTGTCTTAAAACCAAATCTTCGAAGGGAATTAGCTATAAGAGACTTCAGTAGCTATGAAGAAATTGTGCGTTGTGCTATCAAAGTAGAAATGGAAGTTATTGTTACTTATCCGTCTCATGGTTTTGACATGAAACGAAAGATGGAGTTCAAGGAGAAATCTCAGAATAATGGTAAAAAGAAGATGAATGTTTCCTTATGGTCAACGTGTGGAAAGAATCGTGGTTGAGATTTTCTTGAAGGGACTAGAAAATGTTTTAAGTGTGGAAAAGAAGTTCATCGAGTAGCTAAGTGTCGAAGTAATGGAAAAAGGGTTGCTAATGATGTTAATAAAAAAAGGCTGAAGAGAACGCACCACCAAAACTTCAATGCTTCAAGTGTAAGGAAATGGGGAATTATGCACATAGATGCCCTAATCCAAGGGTTAGTGATGATCGACATGAGAAACCTCTTAAGGCAAAGGAAAATGGGAAGTCACATGCGATCACTATTGGCCATGTTTAATATGAAAATGATGCGGTGGAATGATTAAGTTTTTATGTAATGGGATTCCAAAATAATGTTTTATATAGTATCATCGAATATTGGAATATTTATGTATTGGTCTATTGTGGTTTTCAATAATTTTATGGTACCGGTAACCATATAAAGTTATTGAGGTATTTTTGGAAAAAAGATGATTTGCGCATAATGAAGGGATAAAGAGGAAATGAAATGTTTGATAGTATTCATGAGATCATGACTGATATAAGGAAATAGTTATATCATGGTTTGAGTATATAGAATTTGGGGGTTTTGGTATGTGGAAAGAGTTAACATTTGACAACACTCATGTTTTCACTAAGATTCAATGGGTATTCATTTTTCAAGAGAATACATGATTAAGGCCTTCAAATGTTTTTAATGTGACCAATAAGACATATTTTATGATATATGGGGATCAACGATGGTATTAACATGCTTGTTATATGAAATCTCTTATAATCGTTTTCACTATAATATGAGAGTGGACTGAAGTATTATGGATAAGCCTAAAGATTGGAATGGATTATATTGGACATAAGTTAGTATTGTTTAAGGATAGAAGTTTTTTTGATATTATTGATGGGATGTTATAGTCATGTAGATTTAGAAAAAGGACAACCTACAGAATGGGTGACAACCCATCACGTCGAACAAGGCTATGTGAATCGAACCCACAACAGAAGTATGACTGGCCTTTATCGCCTACCACTAGCCTACATGAAGTCCCTATTTAGTAGAAACTAGTTTTATTATATTAACTAGTATGATATATAAAGTATAAGTCCATTTTAGGAACCATATATGATTAATATCACTATAGATGGACTTAAGTATTTTTGATAACTTTTATATCCTTTTGTTTGAGGCAGATGTAATGACCCATCATTCCATCGCATGATCTGCTAACACTTCATTAATGACAAATTCAATTTCATTTCTTTAAGAGATGATGTGTAAATTTTCCAAATAATGACCAACAGTGAGACTGTACCAAAATCATGAAAGTATTTCTTCTAATTCCTATTTCATCAACTTTAGGGAAATGATCTTGAAAACCAAAAATGTTTTCCTAGTGCCCTTATATCCGATGAATCAGATGGTACCTTAGATCATCAAAATCTATGAATTTTTGATTGATGGATTTTTCATAGCCATGTTCTCTACCACTCTCCATCAGAACATGATTGTCAGATTTCTCCTCCATATCCATATTTTCACCTATGTTCTTCTATGTGGAAACCTAGTGATGAGTTGTTTGGGTATCCATTATGTTTCCAAGTTTCTTTTTTTAAATGAAGTTTTAGTATTCCTTTTTACGATGTGGTTTCTATGAAAGACTCTCTCGTGTAATAAACCATTTATAACCCCAACGAATTTTGAGAGAGAAATTCATTTTAAGGGGGGTAGAATGTAACACCCCGAGATCTTATGAAAAATATTCTTTTTAATGTCTTGTGTTGTACGCTACACCAAAATTAGCTTGTGATATACGCAACACCATATTTTCTTGCAGTATACGCGACACTATTTTTGGCTCGCGTTACACACAATTTTGAGTTATTTTTGTAGAAACTATTCTACACATCATTATGTATTGATTTTGATTAATGTATAAATGAAATATGTTTTGATTATATGCAACAAAAAACAGAGCTTTCACTACATGCATCCCTGACTTCGCGTGCATTAAACACAATGAAGACCTTCCTCGATAGCGTGTGTAGTACGCAATACCGAGTTTCACTAAACGAGATATTATTATAATGTTATTATGAACTATCCGTTATGAATAGTAATACCCACTTTTTGAAATTTTTAAAATTATATCTTTCAAAATGGACTTCATTTTTGGATTCGGAATTTCAAAATTAGCTTAGGGTGAGATTTTGTTACTTTTCAGATAACTTTCATATTCTGATGAATAATGAAAATTACTAAATTTTAATTAAAAACAACTTTTTTAATCAAAATAATTAATTTGAGTTGTTTTAAATTATATTTAGAATATATTTTTACCATTTAATACAATGTTGGTCATTGGATGTAATTTTACATTTAAACCAGACATGAACAAGTGTCAATCTTTTGATAGTTATTATCTCTTAAAAATACGATATTTGTTTGGACGACGGGAATTAATTTTTAAAATAATTATTGCTACTGATATGTTTTGAATTTGGTAAAGTATACATCATTTTTGAATTCATTATATCAAATACATCTTAGGCAAAAAATTTGGTATTTTTCTGGAAACTTTCATTTTTTTGATAAATAGTGAAACCACTAACTGGTAGTTTAAAAACTGGTTTTTTCATAAAACTTAATTTTACCGATTCTGTGGGTGGAATTTCGATAATTCGAGAGACATGGTTAATATCAAGGACTAAAATTTGGTTCAATGAGATGAAAATATTTTTTGGTGAATAGTTACTTTTTACTTTTATTTACCACGGTTAAAAGTAAATAGGATAATTAAGGGTAAAAATGATATTATTATTACCCTAACACATGTCCAAATTCTATTGGATAGGAGTAATTCGACCAAAAACAATATTAGGAATAACATATGACCATTTAGGATCACTTGGATTAGATTAGGACATTTAGTATTAATTTATTTAAAGAAAGGTTAAAATAGTTAAAATCAATGTTTAATAAGTAAATAATTTTTAATACAGGGTTATACATAAGATAAATTCAACTATAAATATTAATTAGAAATATAAAAATATTTCCTAGATAATGGTATTTTATTTATAATTTTTAGACATTATATAATTTAATTTATTTATGACACAATGATGATGCATTAATTATCTTCTTAATGAAATATTGACATAATTGATGTTATAAATACACAAATAAATTTAATTTGAGACTTTTTATTAATTCCACTAATTTTTTAGGTTAATATGACATGTTTTTATTGATTTAGTTAACTCTTTTAGAACTAATCATTCTATTATGATTTTCACAAAAATCAATTACCAAATAGTGTCAAAATTGACATAAAATAGTCTTTAAAACAAATATTATATTATTAATTGTTATTTTATTCCTAAAAATCTACGGTTCAGCCGAATGACTTAGATAAGGATATATATATATTAATAATAAATAACATGGGGTTCTTTTGTCTTTTTATTCTATGTTTGTTAACCTTATAGTGTAAGAAAACATGAAGACACGGTAAAAGTTAAATTATCTAAATTAAAGTTAAATCTAAATTATAAGGTTAAAATTGAAACCTAAACTTGTCTTAATTCTATTAGATTAGAGTATTTCAACCCATCACGACCATTGCTTCTAAATAAATAAATTTGGGGCTATTAAAAACCGAATATGACTTCATTATAAAATAATATTTTTAGTTATTCCAATGGTGCCCCTCTCCTCCCTTGTAAAAGGGTGCCTCCTCCCTCTCTTCCTCACACCACTTTGAGCCTTCAAGCTAGGCCAAACCCTACCAAATTATCTTCTCAACTTCCCTAGAAACATCCTAGAGGTCCTGGAATTCTTCAAAGACCAAATTACTTCCCTAATAGGAGGTCTCAAAGAGGCGGTTCAAAGAAGAGGTAATGTCTGTTACCGATTCATTCAACTTTATTTCTTCTTCCACTTCTTATTATTTAGTTGTTTCATTATGAAGTAATAAAATCAGTATCAATTATATAATTATATGTTATTATATGTATGAAACAACCATATTTCACCATCTATCTATCCTACGGAAAATGAAATCACCGCGCATGCGTACGTAAGGAATACCGTCTCCACGCCGTGGTGTAATCTAATTTCCACCACCACCTTACTTGGATGGGTATAATGGTGAAACTAATGAATATATATTAATACTGTAAAGTGATATTTATTCAGTGATATTATACATACACTTTAATACAATTCTATGATCATGGGAATGATATCATCCCTCGTGCATACGTACAGAATACCGTCTCCACGACGCGATGAGATTCACTCTCCATGATAACCATTCAAGAATGATTATAAAGTATATATAATAAGTAATCATGAAATATATGACATAATAATTCTACTGTATTTATGTATATATATATTTATGTCATCTACATAATTCCATTCAATTCAATAAGGAATCAAAAACAACGTTCATGCGTACATACGGCCTACCGTCTCCATGAACGGTGTATTTTTTTTCCATTTATCGATCCATTATATATATGTATAATCTGAATATATATTTTATATAAATCATGATTTACATTCTGGATGTAAGTAATCATGATCTATGTAATCATATGAATAATTACAAGTTAAAACACGAACGACAAATGAGGCGATTTTACCCAAAACGCTACTTTAACATTAATTTTTAAAAGAACGGGTAATATAAAGTCATAAGTGAACCATATATGATATAATAACAATGAGTTTGATTCTTTAATAAGCCAATGACATTATTTAAATCATTTTACATGATTTTTGGATACGTACGAATCATATCGGACCTATGGTAAGGGATAACTATTCCAATATCATTCTTATCCGATATTGTTTATTCGTAAGTATTTACTGGGGTTATTGTTACCATCCATGTCCATGTTTCCTAAAAATGGTTTCATGTATGTTTAAATTCCGTTTTACCCATTTTTACTTTTACCCAATTGTATGGAAGGAATCTTTCTTTTATTGACCCTATAAGGTAATTTTTGACTTCTTCGACAAAAGTACGAGAAGAATGTTTTTTTAACGTGTACTGCTTGAAAGGATTTTTACAGTTTTATAAAGCCTTGTTTTCATGAAGATTCCTCCAAAAGATTTCATGACTATTTTGAACAAAATCCTTTTCTTTTAAAATTTCAGGACATTTTGTGAAAAGAAAATGATATTGAAGAAAAAAGTATATTTTCCTCAAAAATTCATTTGAAGTGTTTTATCAAAAACATTTTTCATCTAAGATGCAATTATTTCATATGTGTATGCTTCAAGTATAATGTCTCTATGATTTACATGGTTTCACTTCTCTTATTATGAAATGATATCCATTTCTTTTATATGTATTATGTGATGATGAGATGATGTTTATTAAACCAATTTTATTTATTGGGTTTTTATGAATGATGTATGTTTATTTTGTGGCACAAGTAAGATTGATTTCAATATGAGATGGGTGGGACCTATATCTCCCACCAATGAATTGGGTAAAGATTTATATCTCATGAGATAGACATGTCTGGAATGGTAAGTTAATCTGGTTCAGTATTACAGGACTGGAACGAAGAGTGAACTCAATTCAGAAAGGGACTTTTTCCACTAAGATGGTCTTGGCAGTAATGCCCTGGCTACTATGTAAATCATTACATCTGCTTAATAGATTCAACAATTACATGGTTTATTCCCATGCTGGTTTATCATGATTTATGTTCCATTATGATCTATGCCTTATGTACTTTCATGTTTTATGTCGTTGCTCAATATTTTGATGTTTGAACATTATGTTCATGTTTTTAAGATCAAATGTGTAGGGTGTGTTTTATTTTATCGATGATTACCCTTATTGAGCATTTGAGGTCACCCTTTTTATGTTTTATTTTCCCCTAGGATTAGAAGAAAGGTTTAGGGGAAGGAAACAAAAAGTGGAATATCATTATGGGAGATGTTGAAGATCCTTCACCACGATGAGAAGATTACGTTTCAAGTTTCCAAAGACACTAAACTATTACGGTCCTTGTGTGTCTTTTTTTGTTATGTATTAAGTATTCCTAAAAAGTAATGTAATTTCCATGTACATCAAGCTTCGGGTCTCTACAGTTGGTATCAGAGGGAGGATTAGTCAACCTTTGGAAACTAGGATGCGATAACTTTAGTGAGCTCCCTAGAGATATTTCTAAGGTATGTCTAGGGATGTCCCTAAGGTTAAGTGTAAGTATAGGTTATTGTCCTAGAATTAAGGTATCGATCTTAGAATTAAACCTAAAATGTTAGATATTAATGGTACCTCCATTTATTATGTTGTTTTCCCTAGTATGATTTTTTTCTCTCACACTATTCTTTTTGGGGTTTAGACGATGACTGGAACCCGAAGGAACAATGTTGATCAATACAATGGACAATCCAATGATTGTTATCCTGAACAAACAAATTTTATGGAAGATGGAGTGAAAAATTTTATTTCTATACTTACACAATCTATGAATCATTCTTGGACTTCCAAATGAGCAGAGAAGGGAACAATATTCTATTGAGTCCTTCATGAGGCAACGTCCACCTTCTTTTAGTAGGTCTTCTGATCCACTTGTTACTGAACAATGGATCAGTACCACAGAAAATATATTTTCATTTCTTCAATGTACTGAACATGATAAAGTCATCTTAGGAGTATATCATTTGAAAGGTGAAGCTGATAAATGGTGGAATCTTATCAAGAATACGAGGCCAAGAGATGAAATTGAGTCCATGGAATGGGATGAGTTCATGAACTTATTTTTCAATAAGTACTTCCCTCATATTCGTCGAACAAAGATAGAGAAGGAGTTTCTTGAACTAAAGCAAAAGGATGATTAATATGTTGGTATATATGAATTGAATTTTACAAGGATTGCAAGTTATGCATCAGGCTTTATCATCCAACCTAAAAGTAAAGTTGATCGATTATTTAGTGGCTTAAAACAAAATCTTCGAAGGGCATTAGATATAAGAGACTTCAGTAGCTATGAAGAAATTCTACGTTGTGATATGAAGGTAGAAATGGAAGTTGGTGTTACTTATCCATCTCATGGTTTTGACAAGAAACGAAAGATGGAGTTAAAGGAGAAATCTTAGAATAATGGTGAAAAGAAGATGAATGTTTCTTTATGCTCAAAGTGTGGAAAGAAGCATGGTGGAGATTGGCTTAAAGGGACTAGAGAATGTTTTATGTGTGGAAAATAAGGTCATTGAGCAGGTGGGATTCTAAGTAATGGAAAAAGTTTTGCTAATTGTGTGAATCAAAAAGACTGTAGAGAAAACACCACCAACACTTCACTGCTTCAAGTGCAAGGAAATGGGGCATTATGCCAATAAATGCCCTAATACAAGGGTTAGTGATGATCGACATGAGAAACCACTTAAGGAAAAGGACAAAGGGAAGTCACATGTGATCACTATTGGCCATGTTGAATATGACAACGATGTGGTGGAATGATTAAGTGTTTATGTAATAGGATTCCAAAATAATGTTGTATATAGTATCGTGCAATATTGGAATATTTATGTATTGGTATATTGTGGTTTTTAATAATATTATGGTACCAGTAACCATAGAAAGTGATTGAGATATTTTTGGAAAAAAGATGATATGTGCATAATAAAGGGATAAAGAGATAATGAAATGTTTAAAAGTATTCATGAGCTCGTGAATGATATAAGGAAATATGTATATCATGGTTAGAGTATATAGAAGTTTGGGGATTTGGTTTGTGGAAAGAGTTAACTTTTGACATCACTCATGTTTTCACTAAAATTCAATGGGTATTCATTTTTCAATAGAATACATGATTATGGCCATCGAATGTTTGGAATGTGACCAACAAGACATATCATATGATATATACGGATCAACGATGGTATTAACATGCTTGTTATATGAAATCTCTGGTAATCGTTTTGACTAGAATATGAGAGTGGACTGCAGTATTATGGATAAGCCTAAATATTGGAATGGATTATATTGGACATGAGTTAGTATTGTTTAAGGATACACGTTTTTTTGATATTATTGATGGGATGTTATAGTAATGTAGTTTTAGAAAAATCAAAACCTACAGGATGGGCGACAACCCAACGCGTCAGACAGGGCTATGGGAATCGAACCCACAACCGCAGTGTGACTGGACTTTATCACCTACCACTGGCCTACAGGAATTCCCTGTTTAGTAGAAACATGTTTTATTATATTAAGCAGTATGATATATGAAGTATAAGTCCATTTTAGGAACCATATATGATTAATCTCATTGTAGATGGACATATGTATTTTTGATAACTTTTATAACCTTTTGTTTGAGACCGATGGAATGACCCATCATTCTATCGCATGATCTTCTAACACTTCACGAATGACAAATTCAACTTCATTTCTTTAAGAGATGAAGTGGAAATTGTCCAAAGAACGACCAACGGTGAGACTGTACCAAAATCAAAAAAGTATTTCTTCTAATTCCAATTTCACCAACTTTAGGGAAATGATCTTGAAAACCGAAAATGTTGTCATAGTGCCCTTATATCCGATGAATCAGATGTTACCTTATATCATCACTTATCTATGGCTTTGTGATTGATGGATTTTTCATATCCATGTTCTCTACCACTCTCCATCAGAACATGATGGTCAGATTTCTCCTCCATATCCATATTTTCACCTCTGTTATCCTATGTGGAAACCCAGTGATGAGTTATTTGGGTATCTGTTATGTTTCTAAAATTCCTTTTTAAATGATGTTTTAGTATTCCTTTTTACGATGTCGGTTTATATGAATGAAACTCTCGTGTAATAAAGCATTTATAACCCCAACGAATTTTGAGGGCGAAATTCATTTTAAGGGGGGTTGAATTTAACACCCTGAGATTTTATGAAAAATATTCTTTTTAATGTCTTGTGTTGTATGCTACACCAAAATTAGCTTGTGATATACTCAACACTGTATTTTCTTGCAGTATACACAACACTATTGTTGGCTCACGTTACACACAATTTCAAGTTTGATTTGTAGAAACTATTCTACGCAACACTATGTATAGATTTTGTTTAATGTATAAATGAAATATGTTCTGATTATACGCAACACCAAATAGTGATTTCACTACACGCAGCCCTGACTTATCTTGCATTACACACAATAAAGACCTTTCTCGATAGCATGTGTAGTACGCAACACCGAGTTTCACTAAACGAGATATTATTATAATGTTATTATGAACTTGCAGTTATGAATAGTAATACCCACATTTTGAAATTTTATAAATTTTATCTTTCAAAATGGACTTCATTTTTGGATTCTGTATATCGAAATTATCTTAGGGTGAAATCTTGGTACTTTTCGGATAACATTCATATTCCGATGAATAGTGAAAATTACTAAATTTTAATTAAAAACAACTTTTTTAATCGAAATAATTAATAGTGATTATAAATTAATTTGAGTGGTTTAGAAGTATATTTAGAATATATTTTTAATATTTAATACAATTTTGGTTATTTCATGTAATTTCAAATTTAAACCAGACATAAACAAGTGTCAATCTTTTGATTATTATTATCTCTTAAAAACATGCTATTTGTTTTGACGACGGGAATTAATTTTTAAATTAATTTATGCAACTGATATGTTTTGAATTTGGTAAAATAGACATCCTTTTTAAATTCATAATATCAAATATATATTAGGACTAATTTTTGGTATTTTTCTGGAAACTTTCTTTTTTTTTTATGAATAGTGAAACCACTAAGTGGTTGTTAAAATACTGAATTTTCCATAAAACATAATTTTATCGCTTCTGTGAGTGGAATTTCTAAAATCTAAGAGACACAGTTAATATCAAGGACTAAAATGTGGTTCAATGAGATGAAAATATTTTCTGTTGAATAGTAACTTTTTACTTTTATTTACCACGGTTAAAAGTAAATAGGATAATTAAGGGTAAAATGATATTATTATTACCCGATCACATGTCCTAATTCTATTGGATAAGAGTAATTCGACCAAAAAAATATTAGGAATAAAATATCACCATTTAGTCCCACTTGGATTGGATTAGGACATTTAATATTAATTTATTTAAAGAAGGGTTAAAATAGTTAAAATCAAAGTTTAATAAGTAAATCATTTTTAATATAGGTTTATACATAATATCAATTCGACTATAAATATTCATTAGAAATATAAAAAGATTTCCTAGATAATGATATTTTATATATAATTTTTAGAAAATAAATAATTTAATTTATTTATGACACAATGATGATGCAGTAATTATCTTATTAATGAAATATTGACATAATTGATGTTAAAAATACCAAAATAAATGTAATATGAGACTTTTTATAAATTAAAATAATTTTCTAGGTTAATATAACATGTTATTATTGATTTAGTTAACTTTTTTTGAACTAATAATTCTGTTATGATTTTTAAAAAAACCAATTACCATATAGTGTCAAAATTTACATAAAATAGTGTTTAAAACAATTATTATATTATTAATTGTTAATTTATTCCTAAAAATCTGAGGCTCAGCTAAATGACTTAGATAAGGTTATATATATTAATAATAAAAAAACATGGGATTCGTTTGTCTTGTTATTGTAATTTTATTAACCTTATAGTGTAAGAAATCAAGAAGACATGGTAAAAGTTAAATTATCTAACTTAAAGTTAAATCTAAATGATAAGGTTAAAATAGAAACCGAAACTTGTATAAATTCTATTGGATTAGAGTATTTCGATCCATCACCACTTTAGCTTCTAAATAACTCAATTTTGAGCTATTAAAAACCGAATATAACTTTATTATAAAATAATATTTTTAGTTATTCCAAAGGTGCCCCTCTCCTATCATATAAAAGGGCACCTCCTCCCTCTCTTCCTCACACCACTTTGAGCCTTCAAGATCGGACAAACCTGGAAAAATTCTCTTCTCCACATCTGTATAAACATCCTAGAGGTCCTGGTCTTCTTCAAAGACCAATTTTAGTACCCTAAGAGGAGGTCTCAAAGAGGCGCTTCAAAGAAGAGGTAATGTTCATTACCGATTCTTTCAACTTTATTTCTTCTTCCACTTCTTCTTCTTTAGTTGTTTAATTGTGAAATAATAACATCAGTATCACTCATATAATGATATTTTATTATAAGTATGAAACAACCATATTTAACCATCTATCCATCCTATGGAAAATGAAATCACCGCGCGTGCGTACTTACGGAATACCGTCTCCACGCCGTGGTGTAATCTATTTTCCACCACCACCTTACATGGATAGGTATAATGGTGAATGTAATGAATATATATGATTATTGTAAAGTGATATTGATTCTGTATTATTATACATACACTTAAATACAATTCGTCGATCATGGTAATGATATCATCGCTCGTGCGTACGTACGGAATACCATCTCCACAACGCGATGAGATTCACTCTCCATGATAACCATTCAAGAATGATTATAAAGTATATATAATAAGTAATCATGAAATATATGAAATAATAATTCTACTTGATTTATGTATATATATATATATATATGTCATCTACTTAATTCCATTCAATTCAATAAGGAAACGAAAACAACGTTAATGCGTACGTACGGCCAACCATCTCCATGAACGGTGTATTTATTTCCATTTATCGATCCATTATATTTATGTATATTCTAAATATATATTATATATAAATCATGTTTTACATTCTAGATTTATGTAATCATGATCTAAGTAATCATATGAATAATTACAAGTTAAAACACGAACGACAAATGTGATGATTTTACCCAAAATGCCACTTTAACATGAATTTACAAAAGAACGGGAAATATAAAGTAATAAGTGAACCATATATGATATAATAACAATTAATATGATTCTTTAATAGGTCAATGACATTATTTAAATCATTATATAGGAGGTTTGGATACGTACGAAGCCTATCGAACCTAAGGTAAGGGATAACTATTCCAATCTCGTTCTTATCCATGATTTTTTATTCGTAAGTATTTATTTGGTTTATTGTTATAATACATGTACATGTTTCCTAAAAATGGTTTCATGTATTTATAAAGTTATTTTTTCCCATTTTGAATTTTACCCAATGGTATGGAAGTAATCTTTCTTTTATTTACCCTACAAGGTACTTTTTGACTTTTTTGACAAAAGTATGAGAAGAATGTTTTTTTAACATATACGGAATGAAAGGATTTTTACAGTTTTATAAAGCCTTGTTTTCATGAAGCTTCCTCCAAAATATTTCATGTCTATTTTCAACAAAATCATTTTCTATTAAAATTGCGCGACATTTTATGAAAAGAAAATGATTTTGAAGAAAAAAGGATATTATCCTCAAGAATTCATTTCATGTGTTTTATCAAAACCATTTGTCATTTAAGATGAAATTATTTTATATGTGTATGTTTCAAGTATAATGTATCTATGATTTACATGGTTTCACTTCTCTTATTATGAAATGATATCCATTTCTTTTATATGAATTATTTGATGATGGGATGATGTTTATGAAACCCATTTTATTTATTGGGTTTTTTTTAATGATGTTTGTTTATTTTGTGGCACAAGTAAGAATGATTTCATTATGAGATGGGTGGGACCTATATCTCCCTCTAATACATTGGGTAATGATTTATATCTCATGAGATAGACATGGCTAGAACGGTAAGTTAATCCGGTTCAGTAGTACAGGACTGGAACGAGGAGTGAACTCGATTCAGAAAGGGACTTTTTCCACTAAGATGGTCTTGGCAGCAATGCCTTGGATACTATGGAAATCATTACATGTGCTTAATGGACTCCACAATTACATGTTTTATTCCCATGATATTTTATCATTATTTATGTTCCATTATGATCTATGACTTATGTATTTCCATGTTTTATGTCGTTGCTCAAGATTTTGATGTTTAAACATTATGTTCATGTTTTTATGTACAAATGTATATGGTATGTTTTATTTTATCCATTCTTACCCATACTGAGCATTTGAGCTCACCCTTTTTATGTTTTATTTTCCCCGAGGATTAACAGAATGTTTTAGGGTAAGGAATAAAAAAGTGGAAGATCTTTATGAGATATGTTTAAGATCATTCACCATGATTAGAAGATTACGTTCAAAGTTTCCAAAGACACTAAACTGTTACGGTCCTTGTGTGTCTGTTTTTGTTATGTATTATGTATTCCGTAGTGGTAATGTAATTTCCATGTACGTCAAGCTTCGGGTCTCTAAATTACATTTATTATCCCAATTTAATCAATTTGAGTCATTTTATAATATAATTAGATATATAAATTCCTTGAACTTTTATAACATATTTTACCTACCATTTAGGCACATTTACAAATTAGCATAAAACATAATTTTACCACACCTCTAAAATGAATTTTTGAAAATCTAAAATATGTGTTTTTCATCAGTAAGTAAAATGTGGTTTAATGGGATGAAAAAAATAATTAGTGAATAGAAACTATTGAATTTTTTTTACCACTGTTAAAAGTAAATATCATAATTAAAGGTAACAATAATATTATAAAAATATTAAACTACCCAAAAAATTTTCCTAAATATATTGGATAAATGTTTTAGAACAAAATAAACATTTTGACAAAAATATTATCCTTTTTTATCCATATGGGTTATATGAGGATATTTATTATATTTTATTTAAAGAAGATATAAAAGTGTTAAATTCAAATTTAAATAACTAAACAATTTTAATACAGGGTTATACATTATATAAATTTAAATATAAATATTTAATATAAAGATAATAAGATTTCCTAAATCTTGGTATTTTATGCATAAAACATAGATGTTAAATAATTATACTTATTAATGACACAATGATGATGCAATGATTTCCTTATTAAATAAACATTAAAATAAATAATATCATAAATATTAAAATAAATGTAATTGGAAAATTTGGTTGTCATAAAATAATTTTATAGACTATTATTCCATGTTATTATTAATTAAATGTATTTTTTTATTTAATAAATATGTTATGACTTTTAAAAAATCAAGTATTAAATAGTAACAAATTTGACATAAATGAAATTTGAAAATAAATAATATTTTATTAAATAATATAAAATTCATATAAATCTATGGTTCTTCCAAATAACTATTATAGTGTTGAAATTTCATAAATTATCCATTTTATGTTCTTTTGAAAACATATATTAACTATATTAACCTTTTAGTATAAAAATACAAGGAGACAAGGTAAGAGTTAAACTATTTAACTAAGGGTTAAATCTAAAAGATAGGGTTAATATGATGACCTAAACCTGTATAAAACCTATTGGTTGAGTGTATTTAGACCCATCACCATCTTATAATCTAAATAAATCATTTTCATCTATTATAAACCGAATATAATTTTATAATAATTTAATATTTCAATCTTTTCTTAAAGTGCCCATCACATCTTTTATAAAAGGGCCCCACACTGTCTTTTTAATTCACATATTCATATCCATTTGGATTGGAAAAACCCTAAAAAATATCCTACCAACTACCCTAACATTATCATAGAGTACTTACCTTGAGTAGGAATCCAACCTATGGAGCCCTTTTGTTCCAATCAAAATGAAACTCTCGAAGAAGAGGAAATTATTTTATCACCTCTTTCAAAGTTATTTTATTCTTCTACTTCGAATTTCATTGTTGTTTCCATTCTAAAATGATAACTCCATTACCCTATATGTAAATATAAGTTATTATAAATATTACACTGACATATTTATTATACTATCCATCCTATGAATAATAAAGTCACCATGCGTCCGTATGTATGGCTTACCGTCTCAACATCATGGTGTAATTTGTTATTCAACACTCTATTAGTTGGATAGATATAATGATGATTATTATGTACGTAAAAAATGAACATAAAAATATAATGTTTCTTTATAGTTAATATACCATCCAATTCCACACTATTTAATCATTCAATAATTGATATAATCGCTCGTGCATACATACGGCTTACAATCTCCACGACGCGATGATATTCATTTCCACGTTGACCATTCAAGGATGATTATGAAAGTATATATTATTAATAAGTATGTATTATATGACATAATAATGATACTCTGAATATATATATGTGTGTGTGTGTCTATTTCATTCACTTACTTCCATTCAATTCGATATGAAAATGGAAACATCGTTTATGTGTACGTACGACCTACCATATTCAGGAACAGAGTATTACATTTCATATATATATATATATATATATATATATTATATGATATATAAACTATTTTCTATATTCGGTAAGTAATTATATTACGATCCATGTGATACGATCATGAATAACATGTTAAAACACGTACGATAAAAAAACTGATTATTACGCAAAATGTTAATTTAACAAGGAAAATATTATTAAATGGGTGGTGTAAAGTCATTAATGAATAATATATGATATCATAAATATAAATTTGGTTCTTGTATAATTTAATAACATGATATGGTCATTATAAAATAGGATAAATGTACTATCGACTAAAGGAAAGTATAAGGTAAGGGTTAATTCCTCAATCTCATTATTATCAGAGATTGTTTATGTGCAGGTATTTAGTGAGACATATTTATCATTAATGTCCATGATTCATAAAAAAGTTTTCCAAATTAATATTTTAAAGTTTTATGCAAGGGTCACTTTAACTAGATCATGATTTTAAATGTTTAAATGATTTTTTTCTAAATCTATTTAATCATTGTACATGTTTTCAAAATGATTTTAAGGATTTATATATATGGAAATGATTATATTAAAATGTTAATTCCTTTATAATGTTTAAAAGTGGTATGGTACACTTTGATTCAAAAATCTCTTTTCAAATACTTCCTTTATAAATTGTGTTCATTTTAAATGATTACATGAAAAAGGGATATTTCTCTCAAAGAGTTTTACTATTTATTCTCATCTATGTCAAAATATATTATTGTATATTATTCTTGATTGAATTTGACTTATTATAATACAATATTACATATTTTATTGAATGAGTTATGTTATTTTTAATTGTAGATGTGTTATTTTTATATCATTTTTGGTTTATGGTTAAATTATTGGAATTTTGTATTCTAGTTTTAATATGAATGATTATATTATATTTCACCCTTTTCATATGATGAATGCATTGGGCTTAGTAAGTGACAGATAGGGCCCACTATAGCCCCCCAATTCATCGATATGTATCATGAGACAAACTAGTGTCTTGGCATAAGGCTTTGATTGAATATATGTGAATGGTCTGGGCACAAGGACTTAATGTTGTACTTATCATGTTTAGCATTATGCATTCCCTCGTTATGAAATTAGTTATTACATGTGATTATTTGACTAGTAGAATATCCATGTAAATTTTTATATGGTAATATTTGATTTAATTTTTCCATATTACGTTTAAGTTTATATTTTAAAATGCTCTTTTTTTATTATACATATTTCCTTAAAAGTTTATAGCTTCTGCTAAATTATGTACCCTTACTGAGCATCTAATCTCAACAATTTTTTATGTTTTATTTTCCGAGGATTCAATGAAGTGTTTTATGATTGATATAAAGGGTTGATCTTGGGTATAATGGAGTTCTGAAAGGATTATTTATGATAAGTTTTATGTTATAATGTGTAAGGTACTGTTAATGTGTTTGATCTATTTTCCATGACTGCTAAAATAATCAGTACTTTGGGACATGAATCGTTGTAATAATGCCAATGTATTAAAATAATTCACCTACACTGGGCTTCTAGTGTTGGGAAATTTTAACTTCACATTTGAGTTTTTAATAATAAACCTATGTAAATATAGAAAATTCATCAATTAGAACCTAAATATATAATGTACCAGCCAAACATGATAATCTGGATGGTCCAAAAAATCCATATAGATATTTTCTTATGTTTTTTATGTATAAATTTTGTTAACTGATTTGATATATGATTTGTATTGTTTTCTAATTTGACATGCATCACAAAATCAATAATTTTTTAGTATAAGACTAGGAAAATAAAATGCTAACAATTTCTCAGTTAATTTATGTAAACAATATACATTTCAAGGTTTAAGTATTCTATTCCAAATCCTTGAATCATTTTTCTTAGAATTTAACCATTTAACTTTATACTTACACACGGAATTTATGTCCTAAGTACATACATTTTTTGTTCATGGTTCTCTAAATTTAACCGGTTTATATATGAAAACATTAGAGGAATTATTAGATAAATTAACATAAAAGTACGAATCACAATGTTTATAAATATATATCAGGTTTTCCTTTAACCCTTTTACATATATTAATTTGTTGATTTATATTTTCTTTGGATCTCCAACCATTCTAATTCTAATAATATTTCTTTTATCATTATCACCAAAAATTACTAGACCTCCATCCATTTGAATCAGTTTTTGGAAATTTGATGAGTCTCTACTCATGTGTCTAGAGAATCCATTCTCCATATATCATAAAGAAATTTTTTTAATATCAGATTTTTGTTAAAAATGTAATTAAACCAGTGAATTTTTGGGAACCATAATTTCATGGGTCCATCGGTGTCAGCTAGAAGTGATCTAGGAATCCAGATTTTCTTTATTTTTCCAAAATTCATATAACTCACTTCAGAAATATTTTTGGAAATAAAATCCATTTTAATACCAAAAATTTTAGGATTTCATATATAATAGTTATTAATGTAATGAAATTGTATTCCACAGTAATAACATGTAGCATTTTATTATTTGGTCACAAAATTATTCTTGTATAATTTAGATTGT